>CM041730.1:6228286-9059535 GCA_023373845.1 Nibea coibor
TCACTAACACCAAACAGCAGACAAGCAGCAGCTGAACAATGAACTTAACTGACACTGTCAGGTATATGGAACATGATTCATGGGCCATATCAACATTAGAGGCTATAATATGTCAAAGGTTTCAGCTTATTATGGGACCCAAAAGTGGCAAGAAAATAGATGATGAATCCATCAAACAGTATCCATTAAAGTATGAAATTTCTATCATTATTAGTAGGGATACATGGATAAGGGGAGGTATAGATACCACAATAAAATACACAACTTTCAGTGTGGCTTTCACTGAAATTTCAAACTGGCATCATGATCATTATTATTATTACTGTGAATATGTAAATGATGCCTCTAAAGAAGAGCTCACAGGGAGGTTTTTCTTGAAACATATCTTCAGCTGTATTTTCCTCATTTGTTTTTTTTGTTTTTTTTTTTATCTTTGCACTCTGTGTCTGTCGACCTTAACCTGATGATGACTTTAAGTAACAGCATGTACAGCTCAGGATGAATAAATACTCTAGTATACTTATGCATGCTTTCAGTGTGCACTAATGCATCAAGTTTAAAAAAGTGCTGCTAGATGCCGATGCAGCAACAAAAGCCGACATCATACTCTTTACAGGCTAGACAACATATCCAGTGAAAGTGTTTAGCTGACACACTAACATTTACATTATACTAAAAGATGGCGTACCTACCAGAGTGGACAAAAGCTGTATATTAAATTTACTCTATTTATAATCACATTGGATGGGTCATATTTGCCTATAGTGGATAATGAATGAGAAGGCTCGGGCAAGGATTAGCTCGGCCTTTCTGTGGGAATTTACTGCATCATCATGTGCGTCAATGTACAGGCCAGCAGCCTCATTAAATAAATACAGATGCAAGCATTAGCTTTTTAAAAAAAAACCTCTACAGCAGTCTGTAGTCCATGTCTGCACACATGGTAGGTCCAGGATGACCTGAATGCAGCTTTAGTAACACAGGTAAGAACCTCAGGTAAGAGCATAGCATCTAAAAACCATATAAAGCTGGTAAGCCTGCATGCAACACTGACCCAAGTGCTCATTCATCTTTCATGCTTTGTGCTGGACTGACTTCCATGGGTGTCAAGAACTTTGCGAATCAACAAATCCTCCGATGTTGCAAAAGCACAAACATAAATACACAAATGGCTTGAAACACCATAAGAAGGAGAGTTTTCATTAGGCTGCACACTGCATGCTGTGATTCTTTTGATCAATCCTTCCTGCAGCACAACAGATGGACTATTACTGTATTTGTTCATCTATGATTTTTTGATTATATAAACAAGCAGTGTAAGTATAAAAGTCCTTTCTATTGTGTATCATGTTGCCACTTTTGGTGCTCGGTTGTACAAGGGGAGCCACAGACTGAAAGCTAACAATCACCTGACTCAACGAGGATGTTACATCAAGTCACAGCTTGGGACATATTAACTATTTATTCATGGAGCTTGGGGTAATTGTACAGGCAAAGCTGGGTCAGTGCTGGAAATGTATGCACTGCATATGTGTCTGTGAAAGAGAGAGTGAGAAAGACAAAGTGTCATGGCATTTGGAAGGACCAGGAATGCATTAGCCAATGTGATAATGACTGGAAGAACAGCAGTCTGTGTGTGTCCGTGGAAACATAAAACAATGCAGACACGGTGACATTCCCTTATCACCCATCCACAATTGCTTGTGTGTGTGTGTGTGTGTGTTTGGGTGTATGTTTCTAAGGGAACGTATAGTGGTCTGGAAGTGAACTTGGCTAAATGAAAGGCATGTCGGATGATGCTCGACTGATCTTGGCAGCACACCAGTAGACTCAGTGGCTCTTGTCTGAAGTGAGAAGGTTGTGATGGAAAGGAAACACGGCCAGGATGTGGCCCAGCCTGAGACACTGTTGCATATTAATGTCCCTACTGTAAGCTTAAAATATTATGAATGGTGTTAAGATGCTATGCATCTTTCAGGGCTGATTCAGGCTACATTTCAGTAGTATGTTCAGACGGTTGCAGTTTCAATATTTACATTTAGCATAGTACAAAACTAGGCCTATTCAAGCACTGCTTATACATTTAATATGATTATAACTTGTGATGACTTCATGATCACCTCTGTGACTTTTGCAGTCTTTAAATGAGATTTTAATGATGAAGGAACATTGTGTATCACAAAAATGTTTTTAACAAGCAAAAACTGAATTGATTTTAGTCAAAACGGTCTAAAGATTTTGTGCATTGTTGTGAGCATCATAAATCATTAGACGTAGTGGCAAGAAGGAGGTGTTGAAAGCAGAGCTCCAGGTAATTTTATGCTAATTTAAGGTGTTTTGTGGAAGCTATTGATAAATGAAACAGAAGGCTGACATCTAATCCATGCTTAGAAACTTCCACCGGTTTCTTCACAGGATAAAAACATGGAGGATCTATTAATGTTCACAGTGTTGGATTTCCCCATTTCATATGATCTGTCTGTTGTTGAGTACAAAGGAGCTACATGGCATGTCTGCAGCAGGAGCACAATATTAGTTTTCACCTGTGTTTTAGACGCTGTCCGCAATCACATCCTTACACCTATAACTGCTGTCAGGCGCTATCGTGGCTGCAGCTGACTGCTATTCATGTTTTTAGCTTGCAGTGCTCCAGCAGCAACTGCCAGGGCTTTTTTTTATCCCAGCTCAGTATTAGATGACTTTCAGGTAAATGAAGAATGTCGCCATTTCACCAAATATAAGTGTGTGTCCCAGAACAGAAGACCATGCCAACAATTTCCTGGCAGCACCTTTCTTGTAACGCTGCAACAGCGGTCTAAGTCTTCTAAGTGCAGGTAGTCAAATGAATGATTCACCAATATGGCAATGCCAAAATACTTGTTTTACAGCAAGATAAAATCACTGATAATGTGAATATGAAATGTACTTTACAATTAAAGCAATGTTCCACACTGGAGCCCCTACACAAAGACACATAGAAACATAAAGCCATTTCTGAGACTGCTGCTGCTAAACTGCAGAAATCGATGTAGACTTTTTTACAGCTCTGAAGAGCCACCAGTCCTCCCTTTATTATCATTACTTGCTGCAGAATAAGTAATGGTGTGCAAAATGTAAATAACAGGGCACTTAATATATTTTTTTGGCTCAGCTCAGAGGCTCAAAGAGCCACCTAATACATTATAAACGTCCTGAAAACAACAACGCTTTTTCGTATTTCATCACAGGCAAATATTTCTTTCAGATTGCTGCCCATTGGGAGCCGTTTTAGCGGCACACTCAAGCTGATGCTGCAAATTACATGTGACAGAAGCAATTTTGGGATATTTTCTCACACACAAACTGCAGTAAGTGTTATGAATTAGATTAAGCAAGGGAATATTGAAAGTCTGATACTTCCTCTGCCAACTCAGCAGCTTTAATTGATAATGCATTTTATTTTTTTCCCCTTCTCCATCCTTCCAGGGAAAGTATGCTGATGATTATTTTGGCCCATATCTAAAACAGCTGCACAGGCTAAGTAAATACTAAGAAAGCATCAGTATGTGGCTGCACATTTATGTGTGACAACAACAGTCCTGAAGCATTCAAAACTGAATGTAAATGCAGACTTAATATCTGGAATGAAAAACCCACATATTATACAAGTCGTGCATCTGTTTGGATGTGAGTCCCTCCTACCTCTTTAAGGCAGCCCATGAAATTGTTGCTAACTGGAGATCCAGGCAGGTCTGCAGTGCTGGGGCTCCCACCCACGTAGAAAAAATCATCAGAGCCCAGCATGGTGTAGTCTTCCTGGGTGTAGCCAGTGGTCGTGAGGATCCCATCAACGGAGATAGTCACCTGTTGAGGGGTAACACATAGCCAAAGCCAAGCCATTACACTCTGGGATTCGATCGCGTGCTGTGTATAAAACACACGTCCTTCCTTGGTCTGCATTCGAAATGAACTATTTGACCTTTTCTTTAGGTTGCATTCTGTAGGTTGCTTTCTCATTGAACCTTTTTTTCTTTTTAACAAAATCGTTTGGTACCTTGAAGCGATTGTTTTAGACCAGACAGCGTTTGGATTTTGTTAATGGAATTTTTGCCGTAGGATTCACAGGACAGGTAAAGAAAATATGGCAGAGGCATATTTTCTTTATCTTTGATGGGGGTAAGAGAATGGATCCTAGGTTTGGTTCTGAAACTTCAGGTTGGGGGGGAGGGTTAGTACAATGTTCAAACCAAGGACAAATTGATTTCACTTGTCTTAGGTTTCGGGATTTATCTGGTTACTGCAGACACACACATATACAGTACACATGTATGTGAGCACACGCACGCACACGCACACGCACACGCACACAGGCAGACGTGCTCACACACGCCTACACTTGCGCACGCTTCCACTCGCTCGCCGTCAGTCTCACATTTTCTCCTCTCTCACAGACATCTACATCTATATATCCACGCACATGCAAAACAAAGGGAGGCTTTTCACACGACATCAATGTGCAAACCAAGGTCATCACTGACAGAAGGCAAATTAAACACACTTAATTGGACATGTAAGGGAGTAAGTGGATCGATGGTGCCATACAAAGCTGGAGCAGGCCACACGGGGTGCGGAGGCTCATGCACAATCAAGACCAGAGCCCATATTCAAATACACTCTCAGAATAGCTGATGCTGATCTCTGATCAGGTTTAGCTCAGGTGTCATGGTTGTATTTTCAATGTCACTGGACCAGACCGATAATCCTCGATCAGTACGCTTATTCTTAGAAATGTTATGCATATGGGCCCAGGGGTAAAGGTGAAGGTTAGCCAACACACACAAACACCACTTTCACCAGCATGCCACAAAAACACACACAGGGAGGGCAGAGTGAGTGGTACAGTGACAGGTGGGAGGTGAGTGAATGGATTAGAGTGTTAGTGGTTATTTTGGGTGACAGGGGTGAGGTTCTATGCCTTTGGGTGGTGAGAGGTCGATGAGATGTGGGCATGCCATGCGCCATAGTGAGTTGGAAACAACTGTCAGAGCTCCCGCAATGAAGGTTAAGGGTTGCCACTTTTTGGTGGATTCTCTTTTAGGGCACGGTGTCGAGGTCACCATCTTTGGGATTGTGGTAAGCTTCTGTCAGTTCTGGACGACAGTCCTCACAAAAAATGGGGACTTTTTGTGTGAAAAAAAATAAAATAAAAAAAGTAAGTTGCCCTGACAAAGGCAAAGAAGTCAATTTTTTTTTAACTGGTTGGTATTCTGCAGTAATGTGGAAGAAACAAAGAGAAAAAAAGTAAAAGCCAAAGTGAAAAAAAACAGGATGGGGGATTGTGGGGTAAAGAAGGAGGTTGTTGGCAGGTCAGGGAGGAAATTGAGAAGAAGCGAAGAAAGAATTGCCTGGTAATACAAACCCATCTCCTCATTTTTTGATAAGAGTGTCTAGGATGAAACTCAAAGAGAACGAATAAAAGAAGAGAGGGGGAGGGGACACACGGCAAACCCAAAAAAAAGACAATAAGAATGATATCTACCAGACAATGTAGTTTGTTTACCATAGCGTGTCCAATGCCTGATTGCTTTCCAGAAAAAGGGGAAGAAAGGAAATCAAAAGAATAGTGAACAAAAAAGGTTGTTAATAAGGATGGACAGAAAACAAAAACCAAAAGCAATGATGGAGAATTAGGATGTTAGTTAGTACATTAGTTGGTTAGATATTGGTTAGTAGTAAAAAATGACTTTAACATGGATGAGTTAGTGTTGCGGTGAAAAAACACTACACGGTTTGTCAGAGGTTCGCTGCTGTAAAAAAAGTGCCACCGCGCCATCCTAGCCAAATTTTCTACATCAGAGTCCTGCAAGAAAAAAACAAACAAATACTGTGAGATGAGACTTTTCAGATAAAAATTTGTGTAGGATGGCCTTAACCCCAACAAAACTTGTAGTGTTTTTTTCACCCCTAGTCTAACAAAGCGTGCCTTTCAAAGAGGAAAGAAAATGATTGTGAAAGAAAGACAGATCTGTAAAAAAAGAAAGAAAGAAGAAAGAAGGCAAGCAGCCCTTGGCCCTTAGCTTCTTACACCTGAATCTTTGCGTTATCCTGTTGGGATTTTAAGTTACAACTATTTACTAACCTGTGGGGCAAAAGCTTACTGTCATGGAGGGTCAGGAAATTGGCACTTACTTGTGCTGCTCTGAGAGCAACACTAAATGCTGCCTCACCTTGCAGACAAACTAAAGGTCGACCAAGCCAATGAACAACTCCACACTTTGCAGCTAGCGCTACCTCCATAGAGCCCCGGGTCTCATTATTTTATTACTCTCTTTCTACAGCTTCCCGTAGATAGTGCTGATTCATACTAGCTCCACACAACAACACAAGCTGACTTTAAATCACATTAGGAATATGGTAAACGCTATCTGTCAAGTAACAAAGTCTGCTTATGCACAACAGATGCGCTTCTTTGATGGAAATGTATTTCTGTCTTTAAAAAACATCACAATCATCTGAGCTATAAATACAACATTAATGGATGGCTCAAAGGCAAACACGCTCTTCCTGGCTTTAAAGTGAAAGTCTATATTCTTCACAGGCATTAAAACAGTTTCTGAGAGCGAGTAGATGCTGTGGCAACAGCGCCTGACAGAGGTGTCAGTTTAGGTGAGTGTGAAGCAAAATAGAATGATCAGATTTTTTTTTAACTTAAGGACAAAGGGAACTCAAGTTCAGTCAGGCCGATAAACAGGAGAGAAGAAAACACCTCGCATACACCCTGACTAAGCTATCAATCACATGCAGACTGCTTTGCCCTGTGTTGTTCTGAAACTATTCATTTAGCAGAAAAGAAATGAAACAATGAAAATAAATGAAAAAGAATTCATGTAACTGTAAAGACAACCAAAAGTATAATGACATTTGTCTTAATAATGTCTCTGAACTGTGGCGATGGAATGACAACCAATCAGAACAAGGTGACATTCTTAACGCCAGCTCTCTCAAAGCTCTTGGAAGCAGCTAATCTAAAGCAAAAAAAAAAAAAAAAAAATCCACCTGTCTCCAAACTCCGTCCATCACTGCTACCCCCGATTACCTGTCTCAGGTTGCGTGTCACTTTGATGTCGTGCCAGGTGTTGTCATTGAATTTTCCATTGACTGGCTCGACGATGGCCTCAAAGGCCCCGGAACCCAGATTGATGACGAGGGAGACGGCCCCATCTTTTAGCGCCAGGTTGACATAGTCTGCAGACTTGCCCGTGTGGAGGAGGAGGCCGTTGCGCTGCCAGGTCTTGAAGGACAACATGATCTCATCGCTGCTGCTCTGGATGGGGTTCTGCGACAGGTCGTAGCAGAAGTACTCCGAGCCGCGGAAGGTGGCCACGTTCTCCTCCCTCGCTGTAATGACAAGGGAGAAGAAACCAAATGTTACCGTCGGTGACTAAATTCTACACGGTTCAGCAGTGTTCATTGCTCGCTGTGATTCAATGTGTGCTTTTTTCTCGTGTGTTTGAAGCGCCATGACGACCACAGACAAATAATCATTATCACATTCATCTTCCCATTTAATGTAGAATGTTTAATACATGAAACAAGCCCAGCATCCGTGTTGGTCCCTGCATCAATCATGAAGCAGCCTCAGTAAATATGAGAACTCCTGTATGCTGCAGAGGTTACATGAAGCAAACACACACTCTCTCTCTCACACACACACACAATGCATTGCTCACCATAATTACAGCTATGATAATCCCATCATTCAGTTCAGATCATAAAATCCTATCGGTACGACCGTGGGTTTAGGTTTCACATACAGCCTCTAGACAGACAGACTACTTATGATGGAACACTATTCCTTGCTAATGGTGCGCATAAATCAAACTTAGCCTGATTTTACAGTTTTATATCACTCCGCTGTTGCAAAGTGACTTCCTGAGCCCATTTTTTAGATCGACACAGAGAGTAAGGTGAGACAGCTCTAGACACAAAGTGAAGGGGGGGGGGACTCAAAGGATGGATGGAAAGAGTGAGAGAGCAAAAATAAAATTGCTGGGCTGAGGGAAAGAGAAGACAAAAAAGAAAGAGTGGATCAGCAGAGTAGGGTTTCCGTATGATCTCTGATGAAATAATTGACACTTTTGCCACCTCCTGAAAGGTGGTTTGACACACTGCGGTGAGCTTTGGGTTTGGATGAATCTATTACAGACAAGGTCAGGCTGACGGTCAATTATTTACACACTGCGTTCGGTTGGATATGGCGCCACTGGATAAAAGAAGGCTAGAAGATACCTCCTGCTAGAACGCAGTGTTCAAGGCGGCACCTTTCAGAAATTGCAACCTTCAGAAAAAGCCCTCCGAACATACCAAACCATCTAACTGCTGTGGCACTTGGTTGCAGTAACTATGTCATTACCTGACAATAATACCATTTTCAATGTGTCATTTCATTTCCTCTACTTCCTGCGGTTTCTTTGTTATACTCGAAGTCACGAGTGCCACGAGCGGAAGGACAGAAACCATCCATAAAAGCGGGAAGAGAGGAATGAATGACGAGGAAAAAAATCCCGCTGGGCTGCAAAGCTTCAGTTTGTTGTTTTGGATCAGGCTATATGTAAACATGAGGGAGCAGTGTTGTGGATCTGGCAGAAAGATACAGAAGGAAAGAGAAAAAATGACAATGAGAATATAGAGAGAAAAACAAAAGAGAAGTGGAGTGGGGCTGTGGGATGATGGGATGCTGATTCCGGTCATGGTGAAATTCTCCCCTCAGTGCCAACACAGAGACATGAGGAAACAGTATGGGAGGCAACAAAGTCCCTGTTAAAGCCCTCATCTGTGTGCCAGGGGAATAAATAGAAACCCATTATTACCACTGAGACAGAGCAACACAGAGAGGAAGCAGAATATACATAGAAGAATCAAGAAACCCTCCACCTCGAGCGATTCCATGAATCTAATCTAAGAAACTTCGCAGAGAGGCCCGTAGATTGTATATCCATATAATCGGTGTTGAGCAGTAGTGGCACTACAAGTAGCGGCATTACGAGTTTAACTCTGTTTCTCAATAGTGTGGTGGTAGCATTTGCTTTTTTCTGACTCAAATTGCTTTTCAGAAGCTCTTTTATTGATCAAATAGTGTGGTAGTGTCCACATAAGCTACATTTTCCCAAACGTTTCTAAAGCTAGAGCAGACCTTCAGACCGCACTGCGGTCTAAAATAGAGGATCAGTGACACCACAGGTTTGAAGATAATAGTCTTCATATTCAGTAAATCTAGGGTCACTATAAATTGCAGTCAATCGAAACAGCCAACTCTATTTCTTTCCTTTTTGTAGTGATAAAAAATACAATATCCCACCCCTCCGTTTGCTAGGGAGCCCCTACAAACCCACTCAAGGACTCCTGTTGGTCCCAGTTTGACCACAGTTTGAATGATATTGCTGTAAGTCGTGAAGAAAAACAGTGAGTGGCCTGTTCATCCCATCCATGCTGCCAATGTGACTTTGTAAGATTTTTTATAAATCATCAAACTATTTAAAATAATTTATAAAATATTGGTTTATATATTTATATCCACTGTGGTTACACTGGCATCACTGTCTATAATAAAATGGGTCTCTAGCTTCTTGCTCCATTTGGCTTCATTGCACATCTGGATGAGTATGGGCCAAAACCCTCTGGGGTCCCCAAGCAAGAGAGAGTCCTTGAAACAGTTGGTGCTATGACCATCTTCTTTTAGACGCTACATTGACACTGGTGGGTCCTCTGTCACATCTTGCCTTGAGGGCCCTTGCATATGCCTGATGGCAAATGACAGGCTGATGTGGGTCATTACAAAACTGATTCTGGTTTATAAATGGGATATTATTTTACTTTTCGCAAGCGACTGTACAAATTACATCATCAAAGTCATTTAAACATGCTAATTCTGATCCAATGTTGCATGTATGGTGAGCGACTCAGGTAAAGGTGAGTCAGGCTCACGATTTATGTCTGTATATCTTAGCTCTCTGTGCAGGCATGCGGCATGTTAATCCCTAAGATTCACTCCAGACACCTGATCTTGTGTTCTCTCATCTGACCCAAGCGAAGAAGGTTATTGTCATGGCAACCTCCCTCATCTATGCAGCATACTCTAATTAGGGTGTCTATCTCGGAATAAGAGAGGCTTACAGCATTCAAAGGGATTCCTGGTCACATTATTATTAAAGAAGCCAACAGACCAAACTCAAGTATTAGTGCCATCATCTGGTCAACATTTTAGTTTGGCAAAAAAATGTATTTGCTACCATCACTGTGCGGATGTTAGCATGCCAGCATTAGGTTAAATTCGTGCTGCTGCAGTAGTCCGAGCCTCACAGAGAGCTTCAGTCTTCAAGCATCAGTGTTAACGGTGATCTGCAAGTAGAACAAGAAGCGTCACAGCTGGTTCTTTTTTCACTAACAGGCTCAAAAATCATTACACCTTTGAATAAAGATTTGGTCTTGTTGAAGATCAATAAATCCTTCTAATGCTGCATTTCCCCTCTTTCCTATATAACTTTCAACTTCCACTATTATGTCTAATCATTTATCATATATCATATATCTAGCTATGGAATACTAATATTAAAGTAAAAGGTTGCCAGTTTATCGTATGTTTGACTCTTGTGTGTATTAATTATAATGATGTAATTACAAAGTTGCAGTGAATCTGTAAAATCTATCAATAAAACATTGTTGCTATGAATAATAGAGAGAGCAAATTGATATAATGTAATATTTGTGCACCTCAGCAATATTAAACCTGTGGTAAGTGTATACGGATCCATAAAGACCAAGGGAAACGTATTGCCTGTTGAGACATGTTCTGCACAGATCTGTGGCTTTCCAATCGATCATATAGCAGGGTCATTTTCCCTTATTTTCGCCATAGTCATCAATATTCCATTTGCGTTCTGCCAGGCCCATGCACTGGGGGCTAGGGTTCGATTTCAAAATCCACTGGAAGCAATTAGCTCCTTCATTACCATCTCCCATTCTCTTCCGCTCACCATATACACCCATGCTGCCTGAGCTCACTCTCCAGACTGACCCCAGGGGCCTTGGAGCGGAGAGCTGTCGCCTTACATAGCGCCGGCGCAGAACCTTCAACCTCCTTATGATCACCACAGGATATCAATCTGCTCCTAATCACTGTGGGGACCAAAAGGCTTAAACGTAAAAGGGAAATCATAGAGTATAATGATAAGATTAGAGACAGGAGGCATTGTGATTACTGTGGCAAAACACAGACTCTAGCTGGAGATGCTACAGCTGTAAAGCTGCCAAGCCTATAAGCCTCACTGCACACAGATGCAAGCTGGGCCACTCACACTCGTGCTAGTCCCAAGGAGACTTTTCTCTATTGAAGTGAGCTCAATCTGTGCTGACACCTAACACATCAAATGCATGTTTGCGCTACATTTTCAGATAAACAAGCCTGAAGTTTCAGACCTAAACATAGAAAGCTAAGCACTGCCTTAAGCTATTGTTGTTTGTGTGACACCCTCGGGAACCAAAGTCATTCAAGGTTGTGGTGTCATCCCACACAATGTATTAACCAAAAATCCATGCCTCTACATACCCTTTCTCTGCCATATCCATTCTCTCTTTTCCTTCATGCCCTAAATGTGAGAAATTAGCATCATTTAGTAATAACAGTTAAAGCAGCAGGAGGCTAACACTGGCCATGCAACTGCGCGGCTTAAAGCTCAATGGTGAAGCACCATATGTCGAACAAATTTGGAGCATCACGGGTGATGTCTCTCTTCAAAGGCAGGCAGTGCTGTCAGACAGGCTTATTTTGGAGGGAGATTTGGTTTTATATATTGCACAGTAATATCCAACTGCTCAATTACCACCAATGTACTGTAACGACAATTAAATCCAATCCATGACACAAAAGCACTGACATTAGAGGGAGAGTGTTATGTACGGAAGGTTTCTCATGGGTTTGAAAAGTATATACAAACTGTGTCAGTGTCTCTTTTTCATGACAACTTTCATATCACATGACATATCGAAGAGGTTGAAGCAAATTGTCACCCTGAAACGTCTTTTCTCATCTCAGGTTTCGCGTAACCTTGCTAAGCCACGGCCAACGACCTGCCTGACACCGCCACTGATGTCTGCACGCACAGACTGAGGGTGGAGTGACAAAGAGAGAGCGATAAGCATAAACAAGAAGTGACACAGAAGAAGGAAAATAATCTAGAACAGAAGGATGCAAGAGACAGAAGCAAACACAGTGAGAGGAAGAGAGAGAGAGAGAGAGAGAGAGAGAGAGAGAGAGAGAGAGAGAGAGAGAGGAACAAAAAGTAGAGAGAGGGGCTGGGAGACGGAGAGTCGGCGGAAGCCGGGACAGGAGCATAAGAGAGGCAGGTGGAGGAAAGAGAGACAGAAGTACTTCCAGTGGCTCTCTGGAGAGACGAGGTGACACTGTGTGTTAAGACTAGCAGTGAAGACCTGTCCCCTGTGAGTGCAGCATTGATAAACCTTATTACTGCACCTGATAACACAGCACACCCTCCAGATCCCACTCCCTCTTTCTCCCCCTTCACCTCCCCTCAAAGTGGGTAAATACCAACACAAATCCAACGCTTTCTCAGTTTATTTTACAGTCAGGTTTTTGTCAATTTCCCAATCAAATGCATTTTTTTTTTTATTTAGTATCTAAGAATGGTGACTTCAAAAGATTCTTTAAAGAGCTTGCATTTAGAGGTCAGAAACCATCATTAACAGCACATGCACATGGAGGGAGATTACGCACATCAATTAAACATTAATTAAACATAATCATGAAGTACATAAAATAGTAAACTTCTCAACTTCAAAACTTTCAAGTAGTCAATAGAAACCGTTGCAGGGCGGAAACTTAAAAGAATTCAGCATCCCGACTGTGACATTATGATTCATTATGGTAGACAGGCTAGTGCTGTACCTGGAGGAGAGGCGGGGTGGTCAGCATGAGACACACTTAATCTACAACACTGTGATTATCCTCAGTGGACTGGTAATTTTATTAATAGAGCTGCACAGAGAGCAGGTCAACGGGCTGACTTCGTGTTTCTGTCTTCTGATTGGCTGGTGACGTGCGTAGGCTAAATGCAGTGCACTTGTTGGAGAGAGTCGGGGGAGAACAGGGTCGCCTCTGTGTTTTTAGTCACTCAGTGTGTGCGGCTCTGGGGATGGTGTAATTGTCCGTCACGTCGACACTTTAGTCCTGAGTGAAATATTTTGACAACTCCTGTAGCTAGACGATGGATTCCCATGAAATCTGAGACAAATTTTAATCACCCTCAGAGGACTCTACTTGATACTTTTGAGCATATCCATACCATGGTGCCAAAATAAAGACATTATTTCCATTTGTCAAACTCTTTCATTTTTGATGAGGTGAAGGGTGGATTTCTGTGGAATTTGCTATGGGTCATTTTTTTTGGAGGTCCTCAGAGAACAGTCATTTAACACTACTACGACTGTCAACTATGTAAACCAGATATCTAAAATATACCAAATGGACTGACAATACTTTAGGCAATGATTATAGTTGTTGGTGTACACAGTATTTTTTCTGTGCAACAGTACCGACACTTCATGTTTTTCTCACCTCAGGTTTAACTTAACTTAACTAAAGTCAGTGTTGTGTTGAGAGAGCGTGCTGCTCAAGAAGTAATTTAGTGATTTGGATTTTGAGAAATGCCAAACGAAACACAAATGATTAGATGGTGTAAAGCTGCCGCCTCTAGTGGTATATCAATGCCTTATGAAAGAACCTGAAGCTGTGATGTTTCCTCGAGCATTTCAACTCTATACCTTAAGAAAAATCTGGAAATGGTTAGAAAACTTCGGACAGGTAAATGTCATTTTCAAATTTATCTGCATTAATGTGGACATGGCCCAAGGCTCCCTTCTGGCTACTGGCTGTGACAAGCTAGTCACTGTCACTGTTCTGTGTGTTTTTCAGCATGTTTGTGTGTGTGTGTGTGTGTGTTTGCACGTATGTGTGTCACAGAAGCTCCTTATTGGCTGTTGATAGTCGAGTCTCCGCAGAGTGAGTGATGAGGTTTGGAGTGACAACAGGGGGGATGGTGTGAATAGCGGGAGTGAAAGATGGAGGGATGGAGGGTGTCTGAAGAATGGGGGCAGGCGCCTGAGGTCCAATCCCATCAACTGAGGCAATTGTGCGGAGCGAATACTGGAGTGAGGAGGTGGGGGGTGAGGATGAGTTAGCAAAGGAGAGAGAGGGAGTAGGGCAGAGATGTGGTGACTGCACTTCTATTACTAATACTGGACAATTAAGTTGAGGGGGTGTTTAAAACCAGAGGAGAGGGTGACTGAAGGAGAACATGTCAGCCTGGACCTATACTGACCTTCTCAATCTTATGTTAGAAAAGCATACAAAGATACAGTTACATCACCACAATAAGCATATCATAGGTTTTTGGAACAATTTCCCATGTGTCCAAACAGAAACTAGTTTCAAATGATTCATAGTAGGAAATATTTCTCGACAACTTCATTTGCAATGTAATAACTTTTGACAAAATAAATTTTAATGTTAGTATCTTAAGTTTTAAATGGCTTATTCAATAACCAGCAATCATCAGTCACACACTGTAACTGCCGAAACTTTTTAAAACTAAAATTAGACTAAAAGCAACAAAAGTGAAAAGACAAAATGTAGCTGAAACTAATACACATTTTAATTAAAAGAGTAAATAACTCAATCAAAGGCAGAGGCCAAAATGAACACTGCTTGAGATGTGATGTAATCCATCACTGTGCACATTTGAGGCCAGAATTGCGTCCATGAAAACGCAAACCTTTCTATTTGCTCATGCTATCTGCATGAAATTAACATTTGATTTACAAAGGCAGGAGCCAATAATGCAATCAGTGCCTGGGACTGCCGTCTAAATGTATTCTCTCTGATTCAGAGCTTAAAAGGTGCAGTTCAGTGATGAGGTTTACTGAAGACCAGAAAAGAATTAAAAATGTGGTCTAAGGTGAGGGAGAGATCTTGCCACAAAAAACTTTAAACAGTCAATAGCTGCATTTGTACAGAACAATTTACATCTCATTCTCTCTCTCTCTCACACACACACACACACATCAGTGGTAGAAAACTGCTATACAAGATGTAGATAAATTGAGGTTCGGTGCCTTGCCCAAAGACCCTCGACATATGGAAGGAGGTGGAGAAAGACCAACCACCAACCCTGTGATCAGTGGACAACCCGATCCTCCTGAACCATAGTCGCCCTTGGAAATTGCGCAAACCTGAGTAAAACCAGGAGTACACCCATTCAGCCCCATTCATCATATCTGCTCTCATTACTTGGCTGGCTTAGTGTCAGCTTTAGTCGGCGTGAGAGTCATGATGAAATGACAGAGTTCATATAATTCACTGAAATGATTTAGATTGGCAACATGGTAGACGGTCAAGGATGATGATTAAGAAAAAAAAAAACAAACAAACATCATTCATAGCTGCTTATGTGAAGCCAGAACAACAGTCAGAATCCATCAGTATTTTAGGGAAAAGAGAGATCTGAAGCATGACCATGGGCAAATATGCAATACGCCTATAAAATGAGAAAACTGCTCAGCTTTCTGACACAGCTCCAATTTTTACGTTTTGATTGAATTACTGTACACTGCAGGCACAGCATTCATGAATGCTTGAGTGGTTTCCTTTTTTTAAATGGCTATAAATGTGGATTACAATATTATGGAGTCATCCGCGGTCTGTATTATTTCCGTCAACAATCAAACGATCTTTGACAGCGTGTCTCCTGAATGCCGACTATTGCATCAGCCTGACAGCTGCCATCCTGAGCCAAAATGGGAAGTGACGGCAGTGAGCATTGTATCGGTTTCGTATTCTCCACCATTCTGCAGAAAAATGCCTTGATAGACTTGCATCAGTGTACATCTGTGTGGATTCATGAGTTATTTGTTTTCATCTGTCTGCCTGACACATTATATGTTTTACCATAAAATGCTGTGTGATGTGTTTGTGATCCAAGTCACTTCATTAGTTTAAGCTACAGAGAATGATTACCTACACAATCTGAATGTGTGTGCAAGTATGTGTGTATAGATGTGCATCTTTGTGCATGTGTGTGTATATATACACGTGCATGTGTTTGGATAGAGCAGAGGCTCGTTCTATGGAACAGGGTTGTAGGCAGGCGGGGCCTTCCCTGGAGCCTGTCAGTCATCCAGAGTGGCGTTGCCTTATTGGCTATTATCTCTCCTGTCAGAAGCTCGGCCATGCTTCCACCTCAGCACATCAGTCTCTGTCACTTCACATGCTGCCTGTAGATAGAGCCGTGGAGCATGAAGCCGCATGATAGTGTTATCATTACTTTTAGTGACATATGCTGTTTCAGCCCAAGACTTTATCAACAAATGAAAAAAACAAAAAACATATACATTTTATATCATTATATATATATAATGTATGTAAGAGCCACTTAGATTAAAGGTTATATCATGTTATTTTAAAATTCTGTCCAATTTTCTGATGCGTCCAATACTTTACTTTACTCTAATAATAACTACTATCCACCCACACATGCACAGCAGCGACTGCAAAAAGAGCATTAACACATTTAACACAATTAACACATCCACGTAACAGTAAAATAGCACTGCAGTTTCAGTGGAAATGGATGCAAATGAATAATTGTCACTTACACAAAGCATACATTTTTAGCAGTTGCACATCATCAGCAGCACATATCATTACATTTGATGGTTGGCCTCCTTTTTAGGTTAGATAAACTTTGTGTGAAGCTTAGCTATGCATTTATTGTCATTATGTTTGTTTTGTTTTCTGTTCATTGCTTATCTTGACACAGTTTCTAAATGTGTAATGCATCATGGGAGATATGCGCGCCAATATAATATTCACATTCATAATCACCACTGTGAAGGTTTTTCAGCACTTCCTACTTACAGAGCATCTAATATGCACTGAAGTCTACAGTATGTAGTTAAGATTAAATGATGTGCTAAATGCCCATTAAAACAACAAACTGTTTACCGTAATACACACGGGATTGGAAAATTGCTTGAAGGTAGTGGTGCGCTAAGAAGGAACTGGCAAAGAAAAGCTACATTGTACATAAATAAGATCTCCAGTCAAATTTGAAAATAACTAAATACAGTACATAGTTTTCTTTCTTAAATGTTTATTTTACCTTTATCTTGACAATCCCAGGATGCATTTGAAATATTTAAATGATTTCTTTCAGCCACCTGGACTACCCATGGACGCATTTTTCCTCTCGTCCACTCATCTCTTTAAGTTTTGACTCTGTCTAAAATAACACAACACAAATCATAAAAGCAGAAATCATAAACTAATAAGAGCGGGAGTCCCTCTCCTGCAATTCAAACAGATTAGCACACATTCCTAGACGAAGCTGAGGCCATCTAATATTTATTACCACTATAACTTACTCTGCTGTGTACTGCCAGAACATTTAGCTGCGTGCAGGGAGGCAAGGGGTTAAAAGGGGAACAGCGGTGCCATAAAAGGGACAATGAAATAAACATGACTCACCGTGAAAGAGCCCTTAAAGCCAATATAATCTAGATGACGGGGAAGAGCAGGGTGCCAAAGGCGGTTAACGACAAGCACCCCCATCAGGCTTGAGCTTAGACCTCGTCTCAACAGCCATCGCATCAAGCGCTGTTTTAAGATGGAGGTGAACAGCAATTTGGTTACATTATTGTCTACTTAGACTCTGTGAAAATCAGTACAAGGTGCACTGAGAGAGAGGGGATACAAGATGACTAAGACACATGGAGCATACCCTCTCTCATAATATAATTTCCCAACAGCATGTCGGCTCTGAGTACAATAATTATTTCATGGATAGCAGACGAGAGTCTGGGATGAAGCTGCAGACAACTCAGAGTAACATATTCAACGCTGAGCTTATGATGAGGAAAAAAAACACCACTGTAGCTTTAAATCCAGCTAGAACCAGTTGTAGCCTGTAGCCAAAACAATATGTGACTCCGTGCGTGTAAGAGTATGTGCGTGTTAAAGAGTGCGTGCAGGCATTTGCAACGTTGTGCTCGTTCAAGAGATAAGAGAAACAATGGATTACTCTCACCTTTCCCGAGCTCTCTGGCTTTAACCTTTAACTGCAATTTTGAACGTGCAAATAAACAAGGTACGATGCTGCGATCGCACAGGGCCATCGGCACAGTGCATGTCTCCGTATGCAGATGCATGAATATAACAATACACTTAAACGTCCACGTGTGAATGGTGATCTTGACATATGCTGGTGACAAACAGCCGCACTAATCACACACTGCAAACAAGCACACACTCGCAAGCACATCCTCCATCACGTGGCAGCGACACAGACGCTGGAGGCCAGGCCACTGTGTGCCTGGGTGCTTTTTTTTTTTTCCCCAGCTCAATCCACCTCTCTCCTCCATTCTGTCCCTTTCCATCCATTCTGACGCCACATATGTTTCCTCGTAACGTGTTCACGCGGCTTCAGGGGATGGGGGATGAGGTTAAAGCCCCGTCCTTCCCTTCCCAAGCTTAGCTTGGTTGAACCAAACTCAGAAGCACCAGTGTTCCCGAGCCTCCTCGCTGCTTTCTAAAATTAGCAAGAGAGGACCACGGCCTCTCTCCTCAGGGAGGAGCAGGCACCAACTGACATGTCTGCATTTTCATGGAATCATCTGGACCGTCATGCTTCCCTCGCGTAAATTTGAGATTTGGAGCACGCGTGTGTAAGCTTTGGTGTTTTGCTTTGCTTTTTTTTTTTTCCCCAGCACCTACTGAGTCACTGTGTGCATGCTGAGATCATGCATGTGCACAGTGAAAATAAGTGAATATACGTGGGCGTGTTTTATGAAAAACAAACGCCAGCTGCTTTACAAATCCTGTTTGGCTGCAATCAAATCTACTGATCCTGACACGCTGAGGTAAATACAGAATTACTGTCATTGAGGAAAGTGGTATTTACTATTTGTGGAGCGAGGCCTGCCCACAGTTACTCTGTGCTAATCCAAGCTTGTTAGAGTAACACCACGGACTGTTTGGCCGTCTGGTGAATGGAACTACAAGGGCTTTTCCTTGGGGCAAGCGTGTGTATACATGTAGATACAACACGTAGGCAATTTAAAACTAAGGCGCTCCTTCCTAACCTCTGACCTCCCTAACTGACAGAAGAACGTCTCCAAACACATCACACACAGTGAGAGATGACTGAGAATCAACTACAACTACAAAGTATATGTAACCAAGGATCACTGGAAATCCATGTGAAACCTCACACACACACCCACACAAAGAAACCGAAACACACACTCCCACTCTGCAGTCTAGCTTGGAAGTCAATAACATTATCCCCTCTCCATCTTGGCGACGGTTATTAGTCTGGAGAGCCAAACGGCTCTCTTCAATGACACTCTGGAGATGAAGGGATAAATCATCACACTGAAAGGATGAGTACATGTGGAGCAGTGAGAGAGAATAGGGATGAGAATAAGAGTCACAAAGAGAGAAAGCTATGCACTCAGACTCAGATGTAGACACAGTTAAGTCAGGGTGGTATGACTTTTTTATTTTTTGTAAAGTACAGATGACATGGAGACAAGTCCTTCTGAACACGAGGACTGATGTTCAGCTTCACAAATGTGCGCTGTACCCCTGAGTCTCTCTCTGTCTCTCTCCTTCCCCTCTCTTTCTCTGTCACACTCACTCTCCATCTCCCTCCCTTTTGCTTTATCGCATCGAGAAAAGGTGCTTCACTTGGCCTGGTACTCTAAAAGCATCCCCTTTGTTACTTTGCCCCCCCACATCCAAACTAACTCCCCTCTCCATTTCACCCTGCTTTCGCTCCACTGGGACCTTTCAAAATACAAGGAGAGAGGAACAAACGCCAGAAGGCTTACTGCTAGTTGGATAACACAGTGAACACCTCATGGACTTATGTGCCCTATTTCCATTGTGCTAAGGACAGTGCATGAACAAATTTAGGCTGGCTCCTTGAGTGAAGAATGAGTCATTTTATGGCTTTGTTTGTCAGAATACATACTCAAAAAAAGAAAGGAAAGCATTACGATTGAAATTATCTTCATACAAAAGCTACAAAAACTTAAATATTTATAGGAAAATGGTTTAGGGTCACAGTGACCTTGTGTTTCAGATGACCAATTTAACTGAGGATGCAAAACATATTGGAAAAAAAAGTTGAACTGAAATTAAAATTAATGATGTGATGAGGGGAAATGACCTGTCAGTGAATGCAAAATGTTGATAGCCTTGTCATTTTCCAATACCATTATTAGTCCACCAAAGAGAGGCTGACACTGACCTATCTCTCCTTTCATTATGATAAACACGTGAATAAAAGATGTACAGTAGGAGCTGCCAATGACTCAGCAGGTAGGTAAATGTAAAGTAACATCTAGTGGAAATCAGTTCTAACTTTAGCAAACTTAGCTAACTTGCATCTAGTTTCTGAGTGGAAGCTAAACCTGAAGCTGTGTTCACAGGTACGTCCACAAATGCTTTCATCCCCTCCTGAAGAATGGAAAAATATTCAACACCCAGGTAACACCAAGTCCTTTTGAATGTCTCGAACCAGAGGGGAAGCAACACACATCTGTGAGAACGCTCACGTGTGTGAAAACCAATCTAAGTAAATGCCAATTCCTGTGGGACAGCTGGTTGTATGGTAGAGTGGTCAGCTCCACCCTGCAGGCTATCACTCCAAATGTCTATTTCTGGAGTCTGTGTGAGTGTGCATATGCGTTTGACCAGTTAGAGCTGGTGAGGAGTGCGACTGTTGCACTACACCAGAGGCTGCTCCATATGGACGAGGGTCTGAAGCCCAGGTGGGGAGGGTAAGGAGGACATGTGTCTGTGTGTGTGTGTTGGCCTTGAGGACACTGAAATGATGTAGAACTAGAGACTTTATTGCATCCAAACTTTAAACATGTCCATTGTATTTATAGAGCAGCGAGGATATGAGCTACCTTTAGTATATTCTTCTGCTGTAAACGACACAAGGAGCTTTGCTGCATTATTCCTGAGCGCCTCCATGATTTCACAGATTTTTAATTGGCTGCCATGCCACAAAATGTCGTGGGAGGATGCTGAGTAAATAACCGCACACATGTCCATCGTTTCATTATTTGGGTGAGTGGATAACGATGGAGATGATGACGATGGTGATGATGATGATTGTGACAGTTTATTAAGGTGCCTCTGTGGAACTATGTGAGGCAGCCAGTAAAAGGAGCTCATTTACACTCAGGATACTGGCCAAGAAGGAGGACAAAAATAAAATACAACAAAGAGACAAAACAATAAAGTGCTGCTGCTAAACCTCAGAGGAGCCATCGAGACGATTACAATGAGCTCATGAAATCGCCATTAGAAGGAACACTGGGCTTAGTGATGCATGTTTATTGCACATTTGTGTATCTGTGTGTTCTTTGGTATTTAGACGAACACTTTGTCCACAGTGTGCTACATCTGAAACATTAATGAGCAGCGGTGAGATGAGAAGAGGGAAATTTGCTGAATTGCCATGATGAACACGGTTGATTTGTAATTATTCATGGTGACACATTTAATCTGATGTGGTTGAGGAATCAGGAGGGCTGTGGCTCCACAATGGAAGCTACTGTTACCCAAGCGGGCTGGCTATCTGTACTTCAGCTTTCATTTCCCCCCTGAACTGCACGGAGATAAACGATCCACAAACTCGCAGTGCTGAAATATTGTACATCAGATCTTTTTGCCTGTTCCATAAAAAAGTCATCAAATTATGACAGACTCAAGCAAGAGTGCGCGTGTGTATGTTCAGGCTCTTTGCTTTCAGCCATCTCTGGTGGTTTGGATACAAAAAGATGAAAAATGTCACTCATGCACTAACAGGAACACACACTCGCCGCAGATAGGCACTCTCACAAACCGCACTGAGGATGACCTCACCAGCAGTAACTGGTTGATTGCAGTACTCCATTAAGTAAAAACTCCAGAGGTTCTCTATTTTTGCACTTCATTGTGGAGGACGTGCAGGGCAGAACACCACATAAACGCTCAAAAACTTATTAAACCGTAAATTTAGACCAGTAATTCATAAAAGATGACCTCAAACCAGGCGACGGCTGAGCATAACAAATAAGGAATTCCGAGGACGAGAGCTCTGGAAGGAATCGTGTGAGTGGTGTGTACTTGTCAGTGTTTGCGAGTGCATGTGCATATGAATGGAGCTCTTTTATAGAACTTTCAGTTTCAATTTATGATCCATTAACTTGCAATAAGGCCCATACGTTCCCTCCTGCTGCACGAGTCAACAGCGAGGGGAGTGAGAAGGAGATGGAAAAGGGCATTTAGAAGTCGGCCACACAGCTACACAATGCAGCGATTAGTGCTGTTCCGGTCTATGATGCAGCATTTAACAGAAACGCCCACATAAGTATGGAGCCAAGGAGGTTCATCCAGCAGTCAAATCATGCTGGATTCCTCATCAACCCTCCCCTCTGGATTTGGACTGCTACATGCATGATCTTCAAATGTAAAAAAAAAAAAATAACAGTTTTCCAAATGTCAAGAATGGGTTCATCCAATCAGAACAAGGCTATTTAAACCTGGAGATTTATTTATTTATTTTTTTTTGTTAGAACAGCGACCATCTCCCCATCCACTGCCTCTCCAGTGGCTCATAGAGAAGCAGAGTGACACAAAAAGAGCCATTCCTGCAGTGTCTCTGCAGCTCACCTCCTCCCTGCTCATCAATGAGGCTAATAGAGAAGCTGTCCTTTGGATGGGCCTGCATTCGACCCCCACCCACCTCCCAGATAGACTGCAGAATGGGTTCCTGTCAGTAGCCGGACTGCTTTCTGTCTGTTGAGGCACTGAGGAAGGGTTTCAAGAAATCCACCTGATCCACTGCTTTAAAGGCTCTTCTATAAGGGGCACAGGGAGACAGCAGATAGCTGTTTGACAATTCTTTCTCATGATTCTTTTACATTTTTTTTTTTTTTGGCCAACAGGATGATTTAGGTGCAAAGAGAGCAGCATATAAACCCAGCAGCCTGGCCAAGTGGAACAAAGCTGCAGTGGAGTTATACTCTACATGTTCTGTATGATTTTTATTGTTGTTGTTTGAAATGATTGATAGTCTAACCTAAGCCATATTGTTGAATTCAATACTACGCCTATTGTTATTCACTTTCTGCCTTCTATTTGGGATAACCATGTTTGGAGATTCAGAACTACAGTACCCATAATGTTTTGCATCCCAGCAGGAAGTGAACTGAATGTGACCTCGAGGCAAAATTGTACCATGAAAAATCATGCTACATGCTACATGCAGCTATTAGCAGTTCCTGTTTGCACTGTAACAATAGAAACATGTAACTATCATTTGGTTAGTGTGAACATACTGATCATTTTTGCGCTGATAAGATTCAAAGGGTCTTTGTGCTAAGATGATCAGCAGTAATAAAGAGCAGTGGGTCGACTGTCTTCATAGGCAGTACCTGTGTATCTTTGTATAGGCTTATTCTCATACATGCTACTGCTAGTGTGCTGAAAAGACGAGTAGCTGAGCAAAAAACTAAAAGAAACTGCTGGACTGTAAAGTGTGTGTGAAATATAACTTGAGTTTGGTTTCCAGGGCATTTTTAAAAAATGTATTTCTCAAGGTTCTTGAGCATTTCATTGCATTTGATGTATTAAAGGAGCTGCAAACCAAAGTCAGAGTGTAATAGATATACATCAAGCTGAAATTCTTGAGTAAAATAACATTTACAGAACATGAGAATTAGCCCTTTGTTCGTCACGGTTTGTCACAGTCAAATACTCCAGATATGAAAGCACAGAACACCGTGTGGAGGAGACTTCAACCTGGACACATGATTATATGTTTATGCACGCATATCAACACATGCATTTAAGTGTGCACACATACTCGTGTGTGCGTGCCTTTCATTGTCATGCAAGCATCACTGGTATTGTATGAAACAGAATACATGCTCACGTCACTGCCCTTTCTCTCATTGTTAAAGCAATAACATGTTCTCACAGCATGATTGCCTGGCAACAGCAAAGATCAGAAGTAAAGTGGCTGCTTCCAAAAATATATTTAAAAAAATAAAAGTTTGTGTTGTGACTTGCACTTTTTCTTTGGCAATGCATGGCAATGAAGATGAGGTTCTTAGTCAGGGTTAAAGAGGTAATCACAGCATTTTCTTGAGCAAACTGAAGCATTGTAAAAACACTGCCAGGAAGAGAAAAGCAAAGAGGAAAAATCAAATAGTGGCTAAATCAACAAACTTGAAACAAGTGGTACCATGAATATTCCCGTTATCCCTGAGGGCAATACTACATTCTGCATATAGTAGTCGTTTTTCTCTCGCTCCTCTCTTTTTTTCTCTACAGCCTGACTTCAAAGACAAAAAACTCTTGCAGAATTCAAGTCAGGTGGCGGCGGCGGTGCGGGGATAAAGCAAGCAATATGCTGAGTGCATGCCATATCACACATCTCTCACTCTTTTATGTGTTAATCACCATCAGTGCAGCAGTGGATGGAAGACGAATGAGAATCTAATGAAGATTTAGGTCGTGGGAAGTGACTGGCAAAGCCTGTCTCCCCTCTCAACCCCCGCCAAAGACTCCTTGACATCTGCTCGCACCGTAATTTGTATTCACTTCTGCTACTATCGCAGAGTGTTGGGGGCATATGCCACATGAAAGGAAAACATTCTGACCTTTCAAGCTCAATCATAAAATGTGACGACGGCAAATAGATGGGGCCACCCCCCACCGTAAACTCAACTGGTGATTCTTTTAAACGTCTGCAAGGAGGAGCCAAGCTGGATAAGGAACTTCATTAGCACCAGAGGATGAGGTCCCATCTAAATCATCAAAGTTAAATCAGGTGCTGTAGCCCGTGACGCCAATAAAGTGTCACTTGGGAGTGAGGTAGGACATGGGGAACGAGACTGAGACAAGCGCCCTAAGAAAGCACCCAGCTTTGATATACAGTAGGAGGACGGACCTCTCTCTTAAAAAAAATAAAATAGAAAGCTAGGCTTGAGTCTGGCAGGCAGAGAGCTCTATCAGGGCCAAGCCACACATCTATCAGCGAAAGGCACTGAGGCTATTGGGGATAAGGCATGGAGGCATGAAGAGAGGCTATTTCCATGGGGAGTCCTTGGAGAGGCCAGGCCCAACCTGCTAGTGTAGCCCAGCAATGAGAGGTCTCTCTAGGGGACTGCAGAGGATAAAAGGGCCCCGGCGGAAGAACTCTCACGTCAGCACTTCAATCACGCCTAATCCCTGCTTAGTACACCCACTGCTATGGAAAGAAGAGGGAGAGGGAGAGGAGGGGAAGTGTGGAGTGAAAATGGTGAGAAGGGAGTCTAAGAGAAATAAAGATGAAGAGAAACAAAGGAAAGATAAAAGCTCTGAGAAAGGAAAAAAAGACAAAGAGACAGAAGGAGATGAGAGACAAAAGGGGAAAAATTGCCAAAGGAAGCATCAAAGGTGAGCAAGTGTGTGAAATTGAGAGTGAGGATGCAAACTCGGGCGTGATAAAAGCAGCGGTGCAGCCGCTGCCAACACATGCATATTTTTGTCATTTCAAATCCTATCCAGGTCAGAAGAAATCAGAGCAAACAGAAGTGATGCATGAAATATTAATCATCATGAATGTACATGTGTTTCGCGCAACAAAGAATTAATTGCGCGAGTGATAGCAAAATTAAAACTTCAAAGAAAATGACATTCATAAAAAATGTACTTTAGTTTGTAGAATCGTGGCAGTTTGGAAAACGCAGCAATCAGGTTTTTGTTTTTTTACTCACACATCAAATTACAACAAGGCACTGTGGGTCCATTTTAAGTAGGGTGAAAGAGGATATGCTTGGCTGTCTTTTCGAAAGAAAAGTCCCTGCCACACCACCAGAAATATAACCAGAAAACCAAGTGTTCCACTTGTCAGACAAATTACATGTTCCTGCTGTATTGGTCTTCTTCTGAGACTGCTTGTGTTGTTCAGCAGTGGATAGGATTATCCCAAAAATGGCAAAGTGATACAATCTCTCTCTCTCGGATATAAAAGAAATGGTGGCACACAACCGGAGAGATACATAAAATGTATTTTCAAAAAACAACCCCAGCAAAGGATGGAAGGGAGGCATACGAAGATACACAGGACTCGGTGGGGGGAGAGAGGGATTGGAAATCTGTTGACCTGCGGTTACTTTGCAGAGACGCCACAGGACAGCAGCAAACATCTAAACCTAATCTGATGAATGCTGCGCATATGTACAGTAAGTGTGTGTCTGCGTGCTTGTATGTGTGTGTATGTACATCTGTGGATGGAGAGATGGAGCTGCGAGAGAGGAGAGGAATGAGGGATGGAGATGGAGCAGATGGACGAGGGGAGATCAGTGAAAGAGGATTACGGCACGTCAAACCATCATCGCACTCATAAAATCGGTCCACCCACACTGCTTCAGAAGCTTCAGAGCCAATGTAGAGCAGGGATAATTTAAGGCCCACAGTCTATCTCCCCCTCTTACTCCTGATAGTAAACTACAGCTGAGGGGGAATGGACAGAAGAGACAGTTTAAATTAAGCGCAAGGATTCTACAAGAACGGGCGATTGATAGTACGTCAAGACAAATTGTAAAGGGTGATTGTGCTGGAAAAGCTGTGAGGGGATTTCTAGGCGAGGTTAATGGCTGTGTTTGTATTACTAAGTCGCAAAAACAAGGACTGAAGACTGAAATAAAGTGCTGTGTATGCTCACACTTGTGTGAGGGGAAGAGAAAGGGCTACATGTGCTAGAAATGTTGTGTTAAATCTACTGCGGAGGCTGAGTGCTTTCGGCATTTACCTCGTGTTTGATTTTTACTGAGAACTGCAGTGCGATTATTAGTCCCCAGTAAAATGTTGAGTAGTGTGTGGAACTTTACATTAACACAAACAGGAAATCAAAAGAATCAAAGCTGCTTTACAGTTAACATGATCTGTACCTTCCCTGCTGCTGCTTGTTGCTCTTGACAGAATCTTGACAACTTCTTTTTTTTTTTCCCACCAGCAAATTTTCTCAGGGTTAGCTTCCCTCCAGCAGAAACATGAGCTTACATCCTCTGAGCTTTGAGCAGTGAGAGAAAAATGATGTAAAGTAGGTTTCCTTTAAAACAACATTTCAACATTCACTCAGTACCAGCAATGTTCGCCACAAGGGATCTATGGGGAACATGACCAAATCGAAATATTTAAAGAAGACGGTTGTTGATAAATCTTCTCTGCTAGGAGAATTCGATAGTCCCCGGCAAAACATGCTGTTCACACAGCTGCACTTGCTCCTTAATAAACACAAACTATTAAAGGATATTGATATGAACCGAACGATTCACTTTCTTCTTTCTGTCTGTCTACTATGGGATTTTTTTTCCTTACATAATTGAACAATTACTTTCTATAATGTATTTATTATTTGTCATATCAACCAAAGATCAACTCAAAATGCTGACTGTACTGCGTGTCACTTCAGCATAATGATCAGCACCACAGGCGACTACCAGTGTCTAGAATAAGGTCCACATTATCCTATAAAGAAGTGGTGTCATCTTCATGGTCTAACCACACTGAAAATCCAAAATGTTGACCACACTCAAAGTCAGGGTAAAAAGCCTGCCAAGAGAGGGAGGGGATGCCATATTGTTTATAGAGATAATGCCGCACATTTTTTGCCTGGAAAGCAATTATAATGTTGCACTCTGGCAAAAATGACAGAAATAGCTGCGTTAAGGACAACAAAACAGAACTAGAGAGAGTTCAAACCCAACGAGCACGTCTAACAAAGTATACTGGCCTCTAATGCTGTCTCACTGAACATGAGCGAGCATTTCAGCACCATGGACAAGGCCACCTTCAGTCTGTTCCAGATGGACCATTCAGGGCCCACTGCAGCTGCTACAACCTTGAATTAAACTCACAATGAAATGGAAAATGAGTTTTATGCTAATCGTTCAAAACTGGATATAGGATGTAACCTAACAATAAAATTCTGGGAATATTACAGAAATTTGATTTTCTCACCTTTGACGTCAAATTAGTTGTGGTATTTGATATGTAACACTCTCTTTTAGATAGTACAAAGCTGGTTACAAAAAGCTGGGATGCTGTGTAACATGAAAATTTAGCCTGGAGGACACATGACTGTGCATGACTACCAAAAAAATCTGAAATGTGGATTTGTCAGTCCATAGTACAGTTTTTCCATCAGTCCATGCTAGATGAGCTCAGGCCAAGAGAAGTCGGAGGTATTTCTGGATGTTTTTGATATCTTAACTTATATTACGTACGTACATACGTATAACTTGTATTGCATATGCAACTATGAATGTGTTTACAGACAACAGTTTTCCAAAGTGTTCCCGAGCCAGTCTACTGGTATCTGGAATATTCTGTCACGGATATTCAGTATTGGTTTTTGCCCTTGTCCCTATTTGAAGGGATCAAATTCAGAGAGTGTATATTTACAATAAATAAATAAAAAGTTTATCTGTTACCAGAACATTACAGTAATTACAGGAAATATTTGCTGTACTTTAGTCAGGTCAAAAATAATTTGCATTTCATTAATATGGAATTGGGGTTTTAAGTTTAGATACAGTATTACTATTACTACTGAAGACCAGGGTCACACTGACAATGTCAGTATGCGAATTAAGTATAAGTTTAACATGTTCACTAATCATAGTGTTAACATCCTACCATTTGCTAATTAGCACTACATACAAAGTACACTTGAGACTGATGGCAATGTCATGTGATTTGCAGATAATTACAGTCATTACAATTCATCTCAAGGGGCAGATGGACATCTGCAACAGATTTCATGGCAGCACGTCCGATAGTTGTTGAGAGATTTCACTCAACTGCACAAATGTCAACCTAATGGGAGGTGCTACAGAAAAAGTCAAGGGCTCACAAACGTCAATAGGCTTCATCCTCTGGGGAACATCAACGTCTGTAGAAATTTTAAGGCAATCCATCAAATAATTGCTGAGATATTTCAGTCTGGAACAAAGCGGTAGACCGACTGACACTGCCATCCCTAGAGCCACACCACTTGTGCAGCTTAAAAAGCTCATCCTTCCCTGTGCTTCAGGTCACTATTAACATTTTAAATATTAGACCAAGACCACAATCGTTCCATAATCTTAACCAAGTGCTGCAAGTGCCTAGACATAACCATCAAAAAGTTATTCATGCTTGAATAGTGAGAAGGGTCTATTATTTTCATAAAAACCACCCATGAACATGTACGGTGAAATGCATGGAAATTGAGTAGCTCTACTTATTCTGAAAATAACATGCCACACGTCTCTCAGTTACATGTCTAAAAGCCATGGAGTAAAAAGTGAGCAAAAAAGCCTAGAGCCACAAGCATGCATGTCTCTGCAAATACATATGTACTTATATCATATATTCATAGAACAGGCTTTTCCTGGCAGCCAGTGTGGCCTAAAGAGGTGAAGGCTGGAGGACTGGTGCCCCTAGAGACAGGGTCTCATCTTCTCTTTGAAGGCCTGCCAACAAGGAAGCATTCCTGGCCCACTGGTCAATTATCTAAACACTCTCATCCCATTCCACATCTCAACCTACCAGCTGCCCACCAGAGAAAAAAGAACAGAGTAAATGATCTCTGACAAGCGGACGAAGGAAGGATTAGTCCGTTTTCTTACTCAACTTGCGTCACATGCATCTATGCAATTCTAATCACTGATACTTTCCCATGTGGCCACGCCCGCTGATTTCCCACGTACCTGCGCTATCGCTGTTAAGTCGTGCTCAAAATGGCCGATGATTAACGCCATCTGCGGTGGGCGGGCGCCACGCTAACACTCTGGAACGGAATGGATGGTGCAATCCAGGTCCATCTGTGCCTGTACATACAAATATGTACAGCGGGGAGGCGCACAGCCACGCCTGTGTACTCACATGTGCTGTATGTATGCACCAAAACACACTCAAACACTAGAATACACAAAGAGGGAGAGAGAGGTGGAGATAAGAGGTGGAACACAGGCGGCTCCAACCCCTATTGATAGCAAAGAGGCTTGGACTCCCTTTTTCAATAAACACTTCATGTCCCTGGCACTCCTTCTCAGCAGAAACACTCTGCAGCGTATCCAAAACAGCGAGAGAGCAGGAGGATATTAATTAGCACAGCACGAGATGGGTGCGTTTGAAGAGGCACGGATTTGCCCGGTGTTTGATGACTTGTCATCAGGTCAGTAAAAATAAACACATTATATGGCCTGTGAGAAGTCTGATGGCTTCACCAGAGCAGAAAAAGCACAGGAGAAGCGCTCGGGTACATGCCGCAATTAATATGTCAGAGAGTTTCTTTGAAAATGTCATAATGGATTTTGTAATTGTGACTCATTGAACTGATTTGAATCACAATTATATGACCTTGAGGGAAATGTGCTGTCTTTAAAGACGCACACTTTGCTTCTGACAATTGAGTTAATGACTATCGTGTATATGTCACGTTGGAAGAAAAAGCAGGTATTACATGCGGAGGTAATATACTTACACCTTCTCTTGTACTGCAGGCTATCACTATCCCTCCATTATTTATGTCATCATAGGCATTTAGGCTTTATTACGAACAATGGTCAAGACGCTGGAAGATGTTTAATGTGAGTGACATAATAACACTCTTGCAAAGTGGAACAGGAAAATTATGTAGTTTTCGGAAGAGCCATTTGTCCTTTTTTTTCAGCTTTCTGGTTGGCCTTCTCTGCCGTGTCTGTTTGTTTATCTGCGTTTTTTTTTTTTTTTTTTGCTCCCCTGTGCTAAAAGGAGATGAATCCATTTTGTGCTTTAGTGTGTAGGAAAAATTCCAACACCAAACGTTTTACAGCCCTCCCTCTTCATGGAAGCTAAGAGGAGCTAAGCTATTTTTGCTGCGGGGGAGACGAAGCGAGACGAGGCAAGTGGAAACGCGAGCTTGCTCAATGTTTGGCTGCTGGTGGAGATGGGAGGATGTGAAAAGATAAATGGCTTTGTTCTTCACAGAGTTGTGGCACCACACAAACACCGTTAACATTTACCTTTCACCACAAAAAAATACAACCAGTGAGGGTGAGCCTTTTCATTACAGCATGTATGCCATGACAGTACGGACACATGCGGAAAAAGCTTTGAAACCTCCCTCACACACACTTGACAAGAAGAAAAAGGACCATTCGTGGGGAAATTGTGCAAAGGGAGAAAGGGAAACAGGTGATGGAACTAATTTATAAACAAAATGACAACCAGTCCAGTCAAGACAGAGCTGGAAGACAGCTCAAAGGGAGGACTGGGAGGTGAGGCAGAGATTGGAGAGGGACTGTGGGCTACTGGGAGGCTGTGGCTCCCCTTAGCATCTGGGTGAAGTTCATTAAACACTGGGTCTGTTGTAAAGAGACTTCATTATGAACCAGACCCAGAGCATGTGGGAACGTCTGAGGCTGATGCTCCAAGGTCACAGCTCGTCCCCGGGGTCGGAGACTTTAAAAACGGGGGATTGGGGATGATAATGATGAAGCTGATGATGACAATGATGATAGATGACGCACAGACACTGAAATCCTTTTTCTGCTTTCCACTGTGTCTTTTAAAATGTAACAGAGCAGAGGCATGACCATACTGAGTCAATGGCCAGTGACAGAACTGGAAATCACATGTTCAATGTGACATGGCGTACATACAGAGAGATGTTTCATATCTCATTACCCGCACATACTATTATCTAACACGGCATCCAGGTGAGACATTGAATTTCACTGTATATATCTCATAAATAGAAGAAGTGACAGCTGAGGAGCGGGAATAAGCCTGGCTGTGAACAACCCTGTCTCACAGAAATTATGTTAACCTTCTTCTAATTTGCAAAACAAATATGGTTAGAGAGAAACATAATGCCGCATGAATTACGTTTTTTTATCTACATAATGAGGAATTGTTGTTAATTGGTGTTAATGGCCACATCTGCAAAACATATTACATTTTTGTCCCAACAGTATCCACTCTTCCATAACAATATCCACTGACAGCAACTAAAGCATGATTAATGTTTTTTTAAGCTAAGTGGTCTTGCTCTAGGGATGTTGATCAGTCAGTCGCCATGAAATTTGTACAGTTACCAGATACAGTGCCCAACGAATCATTCCTAATGGTTTTGATGATCTCCTGATTTTCTTTCTAGCGCCACCAGCAGTTCAGTTTTCACTCTAAAACAATGAAAGATTACTACATCTCACCAAATTTGATTTATTGCATATATTATTGCTATAGTGCATTGTGGGAAATGTTGTTTCTGGAGCTTGACTTATAGGAAAGACTAAAAGTCAGGATATCATAGCCTCTGCTGCATTCATTGTGACAATTTTTTTTTTTTAACTGCCTCTTAGGAATTACACAACTTTACTGTGTGAAAGTGCAATACTCAATTAAATGTTTCATCAGAGCACTAGTTCTTTGTGCGACAACCTTTCTAAGGATTATGTTTGATCTAATAATGTGGTTTCTCATGAGAATTTGGTCTCGGCGTACAATTTGTTCCGTATCTGCTCTATTTTTCAACCCTCCTGCCCGTGATCCCACCGTGTGATCTATATGTGTCAAAGATGATTTATACAATCTCAGAGAGAAATAATGTTCCTTCAAATCATTAATCTTTGGTTTTTAACAATCAGCGACATGCAGGGTATATGAGAGAGTTAGAGAATATAATACAGTGTATCGCCGGTCCTACATGAATGAGAGTATCCATAAAGGCCTGTCAGATTAGGTGTGCCAATTCCTCAGTCTGGATTTATTATTATTATGGGCCAAGGAATGTTGTTGAATACTGCTTGCATGCAGATGAGGGGACCGACACCGAGACGTCAGACCAGATCACACTCCATTAAGTTCCACCGTGGAGAGCGTGTGTGTGTGTGTGTGTGTGTGTGTGTGTGTGTAGGGGGGTCAGCCATTTTATCTGGTCATGTATATGCGGAGGATGGCGGGTTAGATGTCCTGTTGATAAGTAGAATGTGTACAGAGTATGAAGCATGTTTCAGGGAGTGGCCGGCTGGAAAATGCATCAGCGTTCTCGTTAAGCCTCAACAAACAGGAAAACACAACTCTATCACAGATGCTCTGCCCAAAAAAGAAACAATATCGAAACGAAGGGAGACTGCAGAGGAGGACAGCGGCAACAATTTGCATTCATATCCAAGTCTCTCAGCTCTCCCCCAGATGTTGGCAGGGCAATCTAAAGCTACGAGTGTTTGTTCTCCTACAGCTTTTATCCCTGCATACACTCCAACCATTAGCATGACTTTAAGCACACCTTTAGCATATATGAGTACCCACATGGCAAACAAAGCCCTGGGGCTGGAGAACTCATATCTTCTCTCTTGCTGCTTGCCATACTTCCCTTCTCTTGAACTTTATTCTGCTTATTTTCACTTCTCTCATCTCACGCTTCCTGTTAGAGCTTGCTTCTCTAGATTTGCTCCCCCCATCGCATTGTTTCTTCCCCACTCTGTTGCATTGTTTCTCTTTCCTCGCTTTCTTCCTCTACATCTCTATCTCCATTTTGCGCCGGTTCAAGAGACACCTGTGGTGACTGTGTGCACAACCTTCTTCTTATAAGATTTACAAAAAGGCAGAGCCACACAGTTAAAACCACTGGCTTTTAAAAGAGGAAGCGCAACTGAGAGAAAGATAGTAGAGGACGGGAGGGGAGTCTGAAGGTGAGAAAAAAAATATTGACTTTTACTGTTCAATGTTGAGTCAATGTTTGAAGTTTGAAGGAAGTTTTGCCTGAAAGCTTAGATGTTTCGGGGTATTGACTGTAGAGAATAATAGCTGAGAGGACTACAAATGAGGGATGAGAATAGACTAGATGGACTTCTGCTTCAGAGTATGTAATATTTCACATGAATACACAAAATATAAAATGTTAATGGCCTGCCATTGCCAGAAAGTAAAAGGCTAATGGTTTGCTATTTATTGCTGTGTAATGGTCTGGAAACTGTTGATATTTCTTCTACACAATGATGATTCTGAAATGATACAGGTAAGTGCAGAAAAACAAGATCTAATATTTCATCAAAGTTCATGTTGCCACCACTCAGCTCAATGTGAAGATTAAAAAGAGAGAAAAAACTCCAACTTTTGAGAGCAGCCTCAGCTGTCAAAAATCTATACAGCCTAAAACAAAGTTGCCTTGTCTCAGAAGTCCCACAGCTGGAAGTTCTTTTAGTTTTCTAGTATGTGAACTTGGGCTTGCGCTTTGTGTAGTAGAACTACAACTTGTGATGCAGCATTGTTTAAAAGTCCTGCAAATCCTTTAAAATATATTTCCCTACACTGAGCCTTCTCTCTCCACACAAACAGACTTATTGTATCCCCAGTACAGTTTAAGACCAATAAAGATAAAGGAGAGATTAAGAGAATGATTTTTAAAAATGCTAACGTTAATGCTAATCGATTTTTGAGAACAAGTTGCCAATGGGTTGCCAGTTTCACTGTGTGCATAGCAAGTTGTGTCAAGGGATAATGCAGTTGGTTATGCAGGTTTTGGAGGCGTAGGCTACTGGTACTGAATTAATTAAGTGAATCATTTTAACCACAGGATCATGGACACACATTGATTTATTTTTATTGTGAAATGGAATTTAATGTAAAAACACCCACAAAGTTGTTCTGCTGCATCACTTTGCCTCTGGTACAATAAGTAATACATTTTAATGTTTTTAAAACTGTTCTGTTTTGGAGGACCACATACCTGCACACAGAGAAAGGAAACAACAGAGCAGCCACCCAGGCGCACACAGCTACTAAATAGTCCTCAATTTACAGAATTCACAAGCACAGAAGAGCCACAACAGTCAAAACTGAATTTTTCCCCAGGATTACAATACCTTGCAGGAGAAAGTATGTAGAGTTCCTCACTTATTAACACCAGCAGTCTTTGAGTAGAAAACACCATCTGGGGCACTAATTATCCCAATTTGCGACAGGTCCCACAGCTTACCTGGGTTTCCAGTTTTAAAAAGTTAAGTCACTTAACATCATCATTCACTATTTAAACTGAAACACTGGCAGACCCAGAAGGCAGGAGAAGTGTTTGCAGGTGATGAACCAGCAGGTTTTGAGATGAAACACACTAAGATGAAACTTTATCCGACTGTACACCTTACAAAGTAGTTTGCAAAAACAAAACAAATAGTGCTAATACTGCGTACCGCGCCGCTGAGCCCCCTACATGACAGGAGGGTGAATTTCTTCATGGCGTCAGCCCTAGCTTTAATGAAAATCACTCACAAAAGTCACCTGTCCAAACCAAATTACTATACAAAAAAACAACACCAAGGAGCACTCATTGCCTGCAGGTGGCACTAATGTCAAAATTGCAGACCCTATTACTCACATATCTGTACATTACATTACATTATTGGCACATCTGCATTTCCAGGACTGAACTGTCTTTATTAAGCAGACCTGCTTCCAGAGATCACCTTCATTAAAATGAGTTAATATAATAACTGATCTGCGGCTGCGTCAAGAAATAAGGACTTAAATCTGTGCCACAACAAAGTGAATGTACTGCTGTCAAACATCAGTTGGTGTTCAAACTGTTTTAAGTGCAGCAGAGCTTATCGCTTAGGGATATTTGTCAGCTCAGTGATATTAACTGCAGCATTCAATAGAACCTGACCTCAAACATCACTCCATCTTAGGTGCACAGTCTGTGGCATAACAAATTTAACAACATGCGCGCCCCAAGCAACATATTCTTTTTTTAGGAACTTGCATTTACAAAAATATGCAATGTGTAAAGCTTATGATTTAAAAAAGATGAGGGAGAAAGGCAGAAAGACAGGGATACACAAAGGTGAAGCAACACGGAGAAGAAGACAGAAAAGCAGCAACAAACAGAAAAAAAAAAAACAAAATAAATAAATAATCAAAAAACAGAGGGGCAAGGTGTCAGCAACATAAGAGTCCCTATCCCATCTGGAAAAGGAAAGATGAATGACGGAAACTAAATGAAATGCCACTCTGGGTAATGGGAAAGAGCCGGCGTCAGGAAAGCAGGTCACTTGAATTGCAGGGGATGTTCTTGAGTGGCTTTGCCCTCGGGCCTTGTGCATTCAAGCTTCCTTCTCAAGAGTCGATAATATTAGCTCTAACACATACACATACACACACACACATGCAGGCAGTGTACTAGCCACTGCAGGCTACTTGTGTAAAAATCTGTGTATTTTTTTTATTATTTTTTTTTTTTGCAGGTGACAGCAAGAACCAGCTCAAAACTAAATCTATTTTTTATCTTCACTAGGTATTATAATGTATACAGAGCAAAGCACAAACTGTAACCATAGAGATGTTAATCATCATGGAGGTGATGATGTGCTCTGTCGTGCTTCTTCTCTCTCCTCTCTGCATTCTTGGCTCTTAATGCCTCAATCTGTGACCTCTTCTTTTCTCTCTGCCTTCATCCTCCAACCCCCCACCCCATCCCTCTGACCTGGATTATACATCTTTTCAGCTCCCTGAGCTGAACAATACGCTCTGGCATATTAGCATGCAGGCCAAACCAAAAAAGAAGAAATCCTGTTCAGACCTCTCCTCTCTGTGTCTGTCCCTCATCCTCTCTTATTCCACCCCATGGCCTCAGCCCTCCATCTTACACTTTGGGACTTTCACATCTGCTTTCTGGTCACTCTTCATTTCCGTTGCTTTTCTCTTTATCTACAAGACCACCATCGATCTTATTCTGTCTGATTATTGTCTTAAATTCCTGTGTTGCTGTATTGTCTCTTCCCTGTGTTCCTTTATTTCTCCCTTCTCTCTTTATTATTTTTTAACCCTCTTTCTCTTTCTCTATCATTAGCCCTGCCACATCTTTCTACATTGCTACAAACTTTGTGAACCAGCAGCTTACTCACCTGGTGATCAGATACCTCTCTGAGTCTCTACAGGCGAATCTGAACGACACAGACAATTTCAAAAGTGGGATGAGTTTCTTTTAGACACACTCCTAACCTCTGATCGTTGTACTCCAGGTGATGAGTTATCTCTCCGTTTCTTCTCAAGCAATTTAAAGCCAACTCTTTAGTAGCTACATTTATGCCTCTCACCTCTTTCCTCACAAGAGCTCATTAACTGATGATCTTTAGCCTCTTCTTATGTGGTGTTTAATAACACAGAAGCATCTATGGGTTCATATTCTGGGTTGCTGCTCTGATGATAATGGACTAGGGCTGCTACTCGTGATTTTCATTATCGATTATTTTCTAGATCAGTGGTTCTCAACCTGGAGGTCGAGACACTCAAGGGGGTCACAAGATAATTTCCAGGGATCATTAAATGTTTGTAGAAGATAAAATAAAATAACATTGTGGCACGCTGTGCAGAATGAGAGACAGGAAGCTGCCCAAACCTTTAATGACACTCAACACAGGGGAAAAGATAATAGCCTATAGACTAGGGGTGTGCAAAAGAATTGTCATGACGATGCATCGCGATACTAACTTTCACAATATACTGCATCGATTCTTGATGCCAAATATCGATTATTAATAAAAATAAATAATAGTTTAAATGGTTGGGGAACGTCGGCCAAAAACAAGCACAATACAACTTCCAGTCCTACAGATGTGGTTGGAGTTGTTGGCGACTGCTGCCTTCACGCCAGCGGCATTTCCGGCGGGCTATGCGACCGCTATGTGCTATGCTATGTGACAGTCACTAGATAGCTAGGGAGAGTGAGACGGGTGACAGCGTTTTTCAGACGCAGCACTGTTGCCTCCCACGTACTGCGTGAGAAGCAAACTTTGCTAAATCTCCCTCGCCACAAATTGATTACAGACGTCGCCACTCGCTGGAACAGCGCGCACGACATGCTGGAGCGGTTTTTAGAGCAACAACCTGCCATTCACGCTGCGCTCCTGTCTGAGAAGGACATCTGCACCCTTACCGAGTGTGACATAACGGCTGCTAAGGAGGTCGACGCTGCAATGAAACCTATGAAAGTAGCTACACTCGCAATATCAGAGGAGACTTTATTGGTTTGGTTTATTTATTTATTTTTTGTTATTCAATAAATTCAGTTATGAATTGAGTTGCTCAGAGTTATGTATCAATTGAAGACGCTACCCAGATACACAGCCACTGATAAAGTTATCCTCTTTTTTTCACTGAAGTATTGCAATGCATCGCAATAATTCAAGTATCGTGATGCATCGTGATAGTATCGCATCGTGGCATATAAATCGTGATTCGAATTGAATCGTCACTTCTTTGCCAATACCCACCCTTACTATAGACACTCTGTTTTATGAATGTTAATGGGCCCAGTTATCTCACTATGATGCTGTTTTTCTTTCTATTATTCAGGGTTGGTACCATCATCATCATTTACCTATCTTTATCATAACATCATTGTGACAATAAATGCAAATGCTAAAACAACTCTGACGACTTTAAAAGGCTGAGAAACACTGTTCAAGATGAATCGATCAATCATTTGATCTATAAAATAGTTAAAGCTAAAAGGAAATGCCTTCAAATATCATAAATGCCCCAATGTTCAGTTTATTATACTAGAAAACAGAGAAACTAGCTTCTTATCATCTTTAACAACATCAGATGTCTTGTCCCATGTTGAATGAAGATAAATGATGCACACAAACGTACAAGTCATTCTCATTTAGTCAGCAGTGAGCGACACATACACCAGTGGACATGACTGACTTAAGAAGCATTACTTCCTGCATCTCCACTGTTTTGGTTAAACAGCCTACAGTCTTGCTCCAGTTACTGGGACTTTAAATCTGAAAGCTCTTCTAAGCCAGAAGCTATGAATGATTTGCCAGGTCAGAATCAAGAATATATAGCCTGGGGCGCCGTGGTCTCTCTGCAATCCAAACCAGATTGTTTTACAAAGGATAATTTGATGTGACTGACAGCTTAGACAGTAAAAAACAGAGTTACTTCTGATGAGAGAACAGCCCCCGACCACAGGTCAGGTTTGCAGAGACTGTTTGGCTGGTGTGCACATTCCACACAAAGTGCAATTTTGTGCATACAAATTATCTACCAACCAATTAATCATGAAGGCCAAGCTTTAAACAAGATTCAGTTGTGTAAAATGATTAGTCTCATTATTCAGAGGCTAACACTTGCACCAGGCAGAAAAGGGGTCAGTTTAGGATCACTGTAAAATTCTAACACACAAAAAGAGCCTTATTAAAATGGCTGTAAAACCTGTAAGATTTTTTTAGAATGTTGCTATGAAAACTTTGTGGGAAAAAAAAACTTCAAAACATCGAGTTTAAAGTTCTAATAATATTTTAGTTCTGGCTGATTTGGTATACCAAAAATAAAATGAGTCTCTGTAGCTCTACTTGTACCAGTGTAAATATGTAGGTGGTCTACTAATCAGAATATCTGTGGTTTGGTCTGTGTGTCCAAGTGTCCTTGGGCACGATACTGAAACTCAAATTGCTCCAGAAGGCGGTTCTCTGTGTCAATGTGATTAGATACTTTTGGCAGAGCAGTTGGCACATTGCATGGCAGCCAATGAGTGGTCCGAAAACTAGGAAGGCACTATGTGAGTATAGTCCATTAACCATGTTTCCTCTTTACAATGCCTGGGACTGTCATTTGAATTCAGTGTGGGGATGGTGGACTCCGCCACTAACAATGCAAAATGTGATATAAAGAGAAAAAATCTTCCCTCTAGGATTTATGAAATGACAAGCATTTACCTAATGGTTTAAAACACAATTTAGCTGTACACAGCTACACAGGACATTATTCAGTTATTCGTCTACAGTATTTGTCAACAACTATAATTTCCACTATCAAGGAATACACTATTATACTATTTGTTTTATACAGCAACATTCAGTTATGGGGCCTAGAGGAGTTATGTTTGTAGACAAACAAATACATAAATGTCAAATCTACATTATATTCTGTTATTTATTTACAATGTTTATATACATTGGTATATAAATGGTAAATGGGAGGACTTAAGTGTTACTGTGATAACTAATGAGTAGAAATATATTTCATGAGTATGGAAGAATAAATGGTATGTCCCTCTACCCAAAAGCCCTCAGCACTGTAGAACGATCCCTTTAATCTTTTATTCACTTGTTTCAAGGCCAAATTGGCCCTTTACCTCTGTACCTGTAATATTTGTAGTTTTTCTAAATGTAATAAAGAAAAAATAAATTAATAAAAAAAAGTGCTGCAAGTATTTTCAGAAACAGAAATCACTGTATAACTGAAATATGAAACTTGTGTTTGATATGATAATTGAATACTTTATAGTACAGTATGTGGAGTACCAAAATATCTTGTCTTACTTCCCCTTTGGATTGACATGTCAGATGTTTTACAGCTTGATCTCCAAGCTCCGTAAGATCACACTGACAGTCTATCAACTGGATCTCACAGGATTTCTCGCAGGATAAAGATCTGTCCTCCTCACAAGCCCCTCGTAATCTGCAATCTCACAACAGCCTATAGACTCTAACTACCCAGAGAAATGGATCTGACATTGAGGATGGGGAACCCGGGCATACTTAGTCACTGCTGTTTATGTCTGTCCCAGTTACACACAAAAATAAGACAGAAAGATGTCAGGCACCAGTGCAGGTGAGAAAGATGGCAGCTCTAAAAGCGTCACGACTCCTGTGCAATCCATCTTGTTTTAAATTTGAAGCTTTGTCATTGAAACTTTGTTGTGGAGTGTCATGTGGCTAAATAAAGGTTAAATAGCAGTCAAATCAATGTAATTACCCTGCCTGTCCGGCCTGCCTGCAAGACACTAATGCTACAATTAATAGACAGGGATTGACAGATGGATTAGTGCTTTAAACAGAGAGATTATTCCTCTGAGCAACTACGCTCTGAGGAGAGGAGAGGAGAGGAGAGGAGAGGAGAGGAGAGGAGAGGAGAGGAGAGGAGAGGATATCCGACTCCCAACAGATCCCCATTCCCCCTTCGGCTGTTTTCAAGAGGGACACACTGAGTGAAAAAAGCCTAGAATCAGACAGAGTAAGCGCTCTGAGGGAGAGGGACATAAGAAAGGGAAGGGTTGACTGCAGTATTACATCACTACATTCACTGCCATACCTTCTTGCCTCTTTGCTGACATTTCCAACTGTGAAACAAGGGATCTGGGGTCAGAAATAATGTGTCACCACCACAGCTGAAGCATTACAATGCTTGAAAGGCGGTGATTATGTTCGTGAGCTAGCGAGACAAAAACACAGAGGCCCAAACAATAGCAGGAGGTCACCTTGATACAGCTGCCTGCCGGAGACAGTGCTCGAACGAGGAGAAAATGACTCAATTACAACTAGGCACACAGCGGAGAACTGGGAAAAAGAGGGCAGCAATGGCAGGACACAGGCTGAGAGAAAGAGGAAGAGTAAAGAAAAATACAGATGCAGCATTTGTAAAGCTCCACCATTTGATTATACGCATGCTGGGCTGCACCGCTGAGAAAATCTGTAGACCAGAATATTGGACTGTGCTCAAATCAGGAGTTAAATGTGAATGCCTCATGAATTACAGTTTATTTTTTAAATGATTTCAACTCGTGATCAAGGGAGTTAGGGAGCTTCATGTGTATGACCTTGGACTGTTTTGAAATGCCGACATTTGGCACCTTGAACATAATGTACATAAGTACATGTACATGCATACATACTTTTTTTTAAAGATATTTTTTGGCCAGACAGAGATGGGGAATGACATCCAGGGAAGAGCCGCAGGCCGGATTCAAACCCTGGGCTGCTGTAACTGAGCCTTCGTACATGTGGTGGCTGCTCTACCAACTCAGCTAAACGACACCCCTGCATAATACATTTTTACATCAAATTTTATATGTTGCAACAATAATTTGTACCATAAACTGGATCTGAGAATTGTCTACAGTGTATTTTCAATTTAAATAACAATACTGTTACAAAGGTGATTCCTCACTGCATATACGTTTAATGCAAATGTAGTTTTTGCAAGAATTTTTACTTTAAAATGCTTCTGTTATAAAATGCTGATCTTATATACAGAAGAAGCATTTGCTCCAGTTAGTGGTCAGGAGAAAAGCATTCATCTGACCCAATCAGCTTATTGTAGAAGCAGCTCCTCCTCTACCTCCACCTCCTCCTCCTCAGGCTCTAAAAGGATGACATCTGACAGCTGTCAAGCTAAACTGACAGCATTGTCCCAAACATTGCCAGTGGCACTAAATTTCTAGCAACAGTGGAAAACAAGGATTTTCACAAAATTCAGAGGCTGGCGGTCTGCTGCCTAAACATTTTCACCAGAAGACACCCTGAGCCAGGAGCTCATCCCCTCAGCAAATTGCACATAATAATCTGAGGAGGCAGAATGAAAGTGCTTGGGATGTTTGCCTGACCGTTGATCTAAGGGTCAAACAAATTCAAGACATCAGTGCTTGGCAGTGTAGGCTATTTCACTGCAGATTTTTTACTTAAAGTGAGGTTGCAGTTTAAAGGGCAACATAAAGCGTATGTTGAGGTTTCAAAACTTCTTGACATGGAATGATTCAGACAAACTAATTCACACCTTAATTTCAAACAGATTAGACTATTGCAATACTTCAACTAATCAACTAATCAAAAGTCAACTAGAAGAACCAACTGAAAGTAGAAAAGAAGCAGAATGTTTTACCAGTTCCAGTGAGGCACACTAGTTTCCCAGAAATTGCAGATTCTCTGTCACTGCATCAGGCAATCTCAGATAGTTGGAAATGTACTTTTTAGAACCCAAAATGAACCGTATGCTACTATCGTAATTGTTGCAGATTAAATGACAATTTTACTCAGAATCTTTGACTTTTTGAACACCTGTGCTCCACATTGCCTTGGATCAGTCTGAAGCCTTTCACCAATGGAAAAGACTGCAGCAATTTAGGGAAAAAAACATCTGACATCCAGAGCGCTTCCAAGTGAGTTCTTGACAGAGGTCCCATCAGCACACAAGCCGTGAAAGTCGTGAAGGAAAGTGTTTAAGGCCCTTAAGAGAGGAGACGACACAACACTTGGAAGAGAAAGCAGTCGCATCGAGTCACGGCTCAGTGTGCTGTTAGAGATTTGAAGGTGAGTCGCAGCAACAGGCTGACTTTGTCTTTGCAGAATTCTACTAAGAAACTTCCTGTTAGTTAATGCTTCGCTAAACGAATATCCTGAGAATTTTTGGTGAGTTGATGTATAGAATATAAGAATGTTCAATTTGATTAAGTGAAAAGGAAGGGAAGCATTGCAGTGGAGTACACATGCACAGATGTGGGAGGAGAAGAGGCATATGGAAAGAAAAACAATAAAGTTGATTACATTAAAAGCGGAGAAATCATACAGAGTATTCTACAGTCACAACCACATCTTTTATCCACAACTATCAACTGTCAGCTCTAGACAGTCTCCCAGAAGAGCGAGTGGCATGTAGGCCTATATAAATAAAGCTTTTCCAGTGCTTCTGCCCGGCCAAGTCTAAGCAGCCAGTTCCTCTGTGGCTGAGATATGAACATGTATGTATACACACACACACATACACATATAGGGTTATTTATCAGCAAAGAGAGCTGGGTATATGAGTACAGTATGTGTGTGTGTGTGTGTGTGTGTGTGTGTCTTTATCACAGTTACACAAGACTGTTGGAGTGAGACTTTCCAAGGACAAACAAGGAGTGATTGAACCTGCGTAGATGTATGTGAGTGAACTCATCTCGCTCCGCACATGCATGTGAGTCTGGATGATATTCCTGACACACACACATTTTCACAGCCCAGTATAATTCTCTTACAGCAGTGAGGCACAAGAAAAGCAGAAGGGTGTGGGTTTGGTTTTGAACCCCCTCCTGAAAAAAGTTAGTGCCTTAGAAATTATTATTTATTAATGATAGTAGTTGAGGAAAAAGATTGAACTGCAACGGCTGTGTATATAAAAAACACTTAAAATCACATTTTTCCATAAATAAATCATGCCCCAGCCTATTTTCGTCTTTACTACAAAGAACATTGTGATTGATGTTCAATTCAAGCGTCTTTTTACAAGAATATTAAATAATGGATGAAATGTTTTAACCTACAAACACGCAGAGTAGGTGCTTTTTTTAAAGCCCTGAGTATTGTCTGGAGGTCTACGCAACAACATCTTTAAATAGACTGTCCTCTTCCTTGCTGTGAGGTGAAACCCGGGTCAATACGCCTTGAAATATTTAACATTGTGTCTTGTTTTATGTTAATAACTGAACTAATTACATACATGAAGACTCATAATTACCTTGTTTCTGAGGTTTAATTTGAGTTTTGGAATCTGACCTTGAGGAATTAGTTCTACTGGACCGGAAAAGTTATGGAACACAGATTGCAAACTGTAGATATTGAATGTTAATTTGACGCAGCAAAAGCCATTATGGTAAAGAATGTTGATGGATAAAAGCATTCACGGTTTTCCTCTGAATGGATTTTTGATGATATTTGGAGGACATATGTGGCACTGAATAATTCTGTTTTCTACATCTATAGTTTAGCAAGGCTCTACCCAAGGATTTGTCCTGAACTATGGACTCCACACTGGCCCTAAGCTATAGCTATGGCCCCATTCTGCCAGGAAAACCAATTACTTAGTGTTTCAAAGCCCTCTGAGTGCCCGAAAGGGGCCCATCATTTAACCATGAGACACTCCAACTTCACTCACTGCCGGCCTTTCAGCACTGGGTCATGTCGACACACAAATACACAAAAAAATAAAAAAATAAAAAATCATACGTACCCACACACCATCAAAACAGGCAAGTTCAAATTAATGCATGGAAAATTTCCTCCATGTTGATGTAATATATCAATTGACAATATAACTGCTTTGAAAATATTCAAATGTTCATTTGTACATTCGGTTTATGAGCTTGATATGACACATTTTTACAGACAGGACACAAAAATCTATCTTCCATGACAGGTAGATTATATTTCATGAGGGAGAAACACATATATCAGAGCACTTGCCAAAAACATGCCAGACGAGAAAGTTGCAGCACTCTACAAACTGTATTTTCCAATTAATATTTAACCAGTGTCGGACAGTGAGTCAGCGGTTAAGTGAGTGACCTCTCAGCACCACAGATAGGGTAAGCTTGCGACTTCAGTGTCTTCTTACCACCATCACTCACACACACACACACACACACACACACACACACACACACACACACACACACACATGCCAACACACCATCACACGTCAGGTCTGTTGTACCAGACATGTTGTCATACATTACCCCTTACGGAAGGCCTCATTTAGCTTGAAGAAGCTATTCTTGGTTTACACCATGATGTATCTTTATCTGTGGCTCATCAACTATATTGTGGACTAAAAACCTTTCACACAAATCTTCTTTGGGCTGCTCAGTTTGCCTCCAGTATATTCAATATGCTCACTCTTTGTCTGTCTCGCTCTATCTGTCTCTGCAGGATAAGTTAATGAGTCTAATGAGAATAAATACTGAAGGGGAGAGGAAAAGACACAGAGGGAAGGAGAAAGGGGGAGAAGCAATCAGATGTGGCTCTGCCCAGCCCTTGGCAATGACAAAGTGGAGCAATTATGCATGAAGGCTGTGACATTGACTGTGGCATCACCTCTTCTGCTGATCTGTTAAAAAGCAAACATACTCTATAATTCAGTAAGGCACTCGCTCAGTCACACACATAAGCGGACGCACACATCTCCCTGCTAAACATGTTCAAGGACACAGATGATCCTACTTTGACAAGTTCGCATGTTTACGCACACGGATGCGTCATTGGCTGGTGTGAGCATTTCACAGCACAGGTCAGCAGAAGGTCAGAGCTGTTCTCCAATCTCTCACTCAGTGGGTGTGTTAGGAGCTGTGAGAGGAAAGTATTCCCTACACGAGTCCATCACCTACTTCTCTCCCGCCTCTCATCTCTCTTTGGACACACACACACACACACACACACACACACACACATCATACCCCTCCACAAAGTACACACCCGCATCCCCCTCCCATCCGCCATCTCTGCTGCCCGCTGCTTGATGCTTGGATGCATTGCGGTGTCATGCTTGAAGGAGATATTGATTAACAACAAGAACAAGCCTTCGGTGGCTCACACTCTCACTCATAAACTTCTGCCCATGAGTCACACGTATTGGCATAGAACCATTCAGAAGTCTCCAGCCATGTTAGCAGTTCTGTGAGTCCTCATGTAAGAACAGCAGTGTTTTGAGCTTTATGCTAACATCACCATGCCGGGAACCCATGGATGTCTGTCCCAAAGTTCATGGCAATCCATCCAATAGCAGTCAAGATACTGCACTAAAACCACAAATGTCAACCTCATGGTGATGCTTCAGGAAAAGTTAGGGGATCACCTAAGTCCTTTTCCAAGGCAATCCATCCAACAGAGATGTTTCTGTTAGGACTCAAAGTGGTGACAGGCAGTCAGACTCACATTGCCATTCATAGAGCCATGTTGCTTATGTGGCTAAAAACGCAACCATAGTTGTAATGAAATAAACTATACTTTAATGCAGGAAGCTGGTACTCATCTCTGTTTGTGATGCAAAATCGCACCTTTTGTACAAGCCAATTTGAACTGCCAGCCAATATGTAATGTGTAATATCACAACTGGAAAAATAATGGAGGCTGCGGGGGCCAGCAGCACTGCCAGCCAATCATCGTAGCAGTCTTTGACTAATGCAAGCCTGTTTCATAATAGCTCTGGAAATTAAAGTTTTAGTGGAACTGAACAAATGTTGGTGGGATAATGCTGCCCTGTGCTTCATAGATATAGTCTACATTATAAAGACATAAAGGCATTCAAATATTTAATGCTAAATTTGCCAATAGTCAGATAAGAAAACCTGGGTGAGTGTGTAAACGGCAGATGTTCCCTTCCTCAACATCAGTAGTCAACATACCCTTGAGCCAGGCATTGAACCCCATGGCGAGGCTGAAAAAGGAAATTTGGTAGTTTTGACACCACACTCATTTTTCTTTTTATCCTCCAGCAAAAACACACAAGCAGATACATGAAAAGAAATGGCTCACACTAGAAAAATAAGGCATAAACGCAACATCTCTATGAGAAACGTTCAACCTCTGTCAAAAGACACAAATAATTATGGATTTAAATTAATCTTAAAGCATGTGATCAGACATTACGTTCATAATCACAAAGAATTCCCAGTGAGTCATCTTTCACGGAAAAAGACACTCACACCTGTCAAAATTTACTGTAGGGTCAAAAAACATTCTGGCAACGTGTCAGCTCAGCATATTCCCGTGCAAATGATCAGCCAATTACACGACTAATTATTGCCTCTTGCAGATCTGTCAGACTGTGCAAGCGCAAGGGCAGCCGAGATCAATAGGATGTGTTAATCCAAGCAACTCGCACATACACACATGCACATGGCTGAAAGGGAAGAGGATGATCAAACACTATCAAACGCCTTTATGAGTCTCTCAGAGGACCCCCAGTCAGGGGCTGAGGCAATAGGGGTTAATGGGTGTGCTGCGATGCTTTGAGATTTGCCTATAAGAACAAAAAAGTTGAATCCATTATTTGTTCAGCTACAATCAGATTTCAAAAATGGAGAAAAGGGAAGAGATAAAAGAGTGAAAAGAGTTGTTTTGTTTACTTAAGGCTTCAGGGAGGGTCAGGGCTAGGACTAGACTGGATTTGGAACAGGTAGTGCCGTGGAAGAGGGGACAAAGGGACGGGCGGAGGGCAGGGAAACAATAAAAGCAGCTCTGAACTTTAAATGAACTGGGGAAAAGCAGAAGCGAGAGTAAGAGATCAAGACAAAGATGGAAAAAAAAGAGGGACAGATAATTTAATCTTGAATGAAGAACTACCGTTTGTACATGTTACAAAGGGGCGATGAAGTGAACTGATGATTGTCTGATAGTCAAATAGGAGGGATGGGGGACGTGGGTGTGACTAATAGGTGAGGAGAAAGAGAATGAGAAGGAGAAAAGGGACAGGAGGATGAAAGAGAGGACAGGTGGGCAGAAATTAAAGGAGGAATTGTAGAGGTGAAGGGAGCACAAGGCGGAGTAAAATCAAGAGAAGGAAGAAGAGAAGGTATACGAATAATCAAGAGAAAGCATTGCAAGAGACAGGGGAAGCTGAGGCATTTCTTACAACTGAGATGGAAATTAATAAATAAATAGGTTCCTATCGTAGCAGACGACCTCCCACAGTTGTTGTGATGACACCAGGGAGGTAGCTATCACTGAGGACACAGGTTATTTAAAATTTCGATTTTTGGTGCTGCAGGCGCATTTTTGTCGCCACTCAGTGGATCCTATTATCTGCAACCAAAAGAAGACCCATCTGAAAACAGCACACAAAGAAACCATTTTGTGTATTAAGCCCAAAACAACAAGCAAAAAATAATTACAGACCCCAACATCCACCACCACATGAACATTCTCATGAACCCAAACACATTTTCCCCTTCCAAAAGCCGACCAGTGCAGAATTATACACACATTGCTGGATGTGCACGTAACAAAGACACACAAACAAGCAGAGAGCGAGCGCAGCGTTGGGAGCTGATCAGTGCTTGATTATCTTCCCTTAGTGCAGCGCACGCTAAGCAGAATCAAATCGGATGACTTCATTAGCATATCATCTACATAATGGCTCCACCAGAGCAAGGGCATTTGCCTGCTACGTGGCTTCTACCAAGTCTCATTCTGAGAGGGGGGTGGGGGGGTTGGATTAAGGTTAGTCATTCTCTTTAATTTTGGTTATAACTAAACATATGCTGGGTCTCTTGTGAGTCACATGACTACCTCAGACATCTCAACTGCCCAGTTAATTGAGGGCACGTTAAAAAAAGAAGAAATCAACTGAAGATAATTCCACTCTATTGTGCACAATCGCTGGAGTTTCCTCGCCAATACATCCAATTATAAGCCTTTCTGCTGCAAATTAAAGTACGAACACGTGGGCTTGGATGTTTGTAAGCCGAATATTAATTGCCTGAATATTAAGTTTGAGCATTCCCAATGTTTCTCTTTCGCAAACGACCTGGGGAATGTTTGTTTAAAGAAATGGCTAATATGAACATATGAAATAACCCTCCAAAAACCTGATTATGAATGATGAAGATGAATTCTGTCATCATGCCTCAAATTTTCCTCTTCATTTCTTCCCCGGATAAAAGCCGTGCAATATCATCAAGCGAGTAGAATATTTATTCTCTTTAAATGGTGTACCATGAAAGGATTTCATTCCTCACCTCACAAAAGTCTGCCCTTGGTTGGTGCTTTCTTTTCATGTTTTTTTTCAACATTTCATATCACTTACTTTGTAGCTCTAATTTTAATAAAAGTCACGGCCATTCTTTCCATTAGCTCTCTGCCTCGTTTGCTTTTTAAGTACTCACTGCGTCTATCATAATTCAGAGGTTAAAAATTTCACCAATTTAGAGAAAAAACTTTTTTGAACTGAGACGGGCCCTTTTTGTAGTCATCTTGTGTCAGGACGTTGGAGTGGCAGACGCGCTGCATGGAGCACCACACTTCAACACATAAACATTCACACAGACACGTAGAAATGACTTCCACATCAGAAAAAACAGCCATCTGTCAGGCAAGAGTGCAGCCAAGCAATGTTAGAATCTGAGAGCTTGGGACATTGCTCTGTCATTGATGGAAAAGAAAAAGATGGATAAAACAACCAAAGAATAAACAAAAGTTGTAAAGCACAGCAGTGGTGTTGCTGAGGTCCATATATATAGAGCCACAATGGGTTCCCTTCCCTTTTAATACATTTTGTCACGTACAAAAAAAAATACAAAGAACTGAATTATAAAGTAAGCACACCATCTGTAGTAGTTATTATGGCTATCATTAGATTTTTGTAACACATTTCAAGTCAGAACAATCTGAAATCTCAGCCAAGAAGTGCAAACACAGTCTGTTGCAAAATAAAAGAACTATAATCAAACTTGAGAAACATACACGCGTAAAGGTAGGTACAAAAAAGTAGAGCTGGAACAATCAGTGGATTCATCTTTTAGCTGTCGACTTAATCAGCAATAATTTTGATAATTGTTTAATCAGTTTGAGAAATAAAATCCTTCCTTCCTTGTTTCTTTGAGATGAAATCACTTCTTTAAGGTGAATTTCTCTGAGATTAATTTAAGAGGGTTGTGAACAAAACAAGACATTTTCTGAGCTGCTGCTTCATTCACTACCAATCTTGCTGTTACAATACAGCTATATTAAAACATTATGACACACCACTATCACGGTGTAACTTCCTGTTTCTTTTCTCATTTGGTAGCTATACTTCATTTTTAATTACATGATTGCAGTTTGTCTGAAGTCAGTGAGAATCGCTGCGTTTGAAGAGGAACCATTTTTTTTCCCCACCGTACTGCAGGAGTGGACTAAACCATATGCAGCTTTCAGATAGGGGGAGGAGGGAAAAATCGCTCACAGCTGAACTATGCACAGACCTTCTAAAATTGGTTGTAGCTGCACAATATAAAGTTTAAAAGTAAGTTTGTTTGTTTTTACAAGGAGAAATTGGAGAAAATCGTGCAAAATCAAACCATCAAAGAAGGAAATTTACCTCCTACAGTTGAAAGGTTGTCAACCAAAATGTTCTTTTAGAAAAGGGAACATCTTGGCAATTTTTACATTTGTCTTTATCCATTGCAAGGACAATTGTTCTACCAAATTTGACTGACATCTATTTGGTGGTTTCTGAGATATCAGGCAAACTAACAAAACTAACAGGCAGCCAGACAGACAGAAAATACCCTCCTCGGCAGAGGTAACAAACAGAGAAAGAGACAGTGAAACAGAGAGGGAAGGAAGAGGAGAGAAAGAGGCAGTGCGCTCCAACAGTGGTTCCTGCATTTCTTACCATTTTGCTGCCATGTTTGTTTACTTTCTCTCTGGTGTGAACATCTATGCATGGCTGCAGCCATCACATCTACGCATGTCACCCCTCTGCGCTATCACACAAACACTCTGCACAAACACACATGCAACCACATATTCCTAAGCCTTCCTGTGCTCGCACTAGCACTCTCACAATACAGCCCTTCAAGCCACATCTTAGCCTAGTTCTTTGCATAAATCCTTCTCATAAGGTCTCAGGCACTTCACAAACAATACACAATGTGTTCACTCAGTGTACTTATTTTATTATATATTCTACTAATTTCTACTTGAAATCATAGCGTTTTTTCGCACATTTCTGGCAGGTTTCCTGACTCGCAAATCATAAAATATTCATGTTTAATTGCAACACTGCATGGTCATCAAAACCCGGCAGACTTTGAAAGTACAGCAAGAATGTTTCACCTCTCATCCCGATCTGTCACTATGAAGATTTACGTTTGTGTATGTGCGTAAACAGATTTTCTATTTGTAGCTGTGTATGAACGGTGCACATTTTGTGTTTGCCCAGCAGCAAAGCCAGTAATGACAGTACAAATGTTTCTGGCAAACATATTAAATATTATGCTGAGGAAGAGGCTTAACCAAGAGCAATATTCTTTTGATGATAAGCAGCAGTGCAAACAAAGATGGACAAATATGTCAGTTATATATTCATGCTCTCTCTCTCTCTCTCTCTCTCTCTCTCTCTGTCTCTCTCTCTCTCTCTGTCTCTCTCTCCGTCTCTGTTGCGTAACCACTGACGCACTCATGATCCGTGAAAAAGTGGGAATCAGTTTTGCTCGGTTGATCTCAGAGGTCAGCGGCAGAGAGACAGAACAGAGGGAGAGGAGCAAAGGGAGCACAAGGCCAAAAGAGAGTGAAAAAGGAAATGAAGAAGGGAAACATCAACAAATCACCAGTTTGGAGTGAGTAAGAATTGTTCACTGCAGCTGACAATATTTTCTGAACCTTTGCCTCATAGTCTGGGGAACAGGAGATGCAGGAAATGGCTTGAAGGAAGGGGACAAGAAAGAGCAGAACATAACATGACAGAGAATAATGTAATCGAAATGGAAAATGAAAATCCAAATAACAGAAAGGAAGAGGGGTGTAAAGAAACAACAGAAGGAAATGACACAGCAAAGAGACAAGACACAGATAGAAGCAGAGAAATCGAGCAAAACATGTAAAGGAAATTAGAAGACAAGAGGCGATCGATTCCTCTCTCAGATTCTCGTAACAAATGGAATGAAACCAATGCAAAACCTACTTCATTCCTTAATAATACAGCTCGGAACCACAAACACTGTTATGTGTTACCTCCACTTTCCAGGAACACTTCTGAGCAATTTAGGCCCTGGCAGGCTCTGCTCAAATCCAAGGAGAAACTGTTACTCCAGCCAATCAGCATCCTTTCAGAAACAATGAGCTCCAGGAGGAGACCCGCAGGTGCACAGGAGGAGGTCTGTATTTACAGCTCATATTTTCTGACTGCTTGAGTAGCAGCCGGTCAGTGCTGGAATCAATTTGACCAATGCCCTCAATTTTTAGCAACTTTGAAATCCACCTCGAGGATTGTGGTGTAGTTTCAGACTGAGTAATGAGGAGAGGCAAAGTTAAACTCAATTTCAGGGTGAGCGTCTGGCCATTAATAGCCGTTTATCAACAGGACGACCAACACGCGCCAAGGCCAATAAGTGCCAGCTGGTGCTCTGAATCCGACGTCTGAGGCATAACAGGAAAACCCGTTTCCATTGCCGCTGTGACACTGCATGGATGCAAACAAACCAAACCTCTGATGACACACAGTGCCTGTGCCTATCTCATCATCACGTAGGACAAGGAAGGACAAATGCCTCATTTTGCAACATGCACTGATGGGTCAGAAGGGTAAGAACTACGTTTAGAGAGGGGAAATACTGGAAGTGGTGGTAACATACATTTTTCTTCTTTTATCCTTTTGCAGACTGCATGAGCAGTGAATCCTTTCAGATTCACCTGACTTAGTTGTGTAGGTAATAAAGGCATTCTGGGTTATCCCCTGACTTACTAGGACTCAAAGAGGTTGCCTCACAAAAATTCTTAGTGTGCCAGACAGGTAACATGCCAAGAAACTTGGAAGCTAGCAAATACAGATATAACTAAATCAAAAGGGAAATACATTCAGTACATTAACATTAACAATACAATGTGTTTTAGGAGAAACACTAAATGTAAACAGAACTTCATCTGTCTGAGAAACCTCTTCCAGGTGCTGCAGCAATTCATCATTGCTTTTCGGTAACATCGTCGCTCTCCTGGTGGATAGTTTGAAAAAAAGATAAAAACTGATGCAGCAGAACCAGAGATGTTGTCTTTTTAATTAAAATGTGTCCCCTACATTACTCATGAGCGTGTGTTATGCTAGTGGCGGCTAATGTAGCCTCAATCTGCTCGTCTCTGTCAGAGAAGTGAATGGTGAGAAAGAAGAAGAAGTTCTCCATCTCCAGCTAATTCTGACTCAAGAAACATAACTTAAGGCAAATTATCAGACTTTGAGAAGCTCTGTTTTGGAGCCAAAATTCTTTAGACCTGTAAAAGAAAAAATGGTGGTGTTCCCCTTCAGGTGAACTGTCAAACCCTGGTTCACTCCACATGCACCACTGAACACAATGAATGACCAAAAGCAATATCTGCAATCTACAGTGTTATTTTTGTCCAGTAGCACTGCTTACAACGTGTTCAAATGAAACAAAAGTATAGCTGTGAATGAGTCACCAAGCATACATCACTGTGGGTTGACGCACGTCAATACATCATTATAACCCACTGGCTAATTTCCAGGCTTTGACACAAATCAGCTCTCCAGAAAATCAACAATTTAATCACTAATTTTCCACAGATCAGTAGATCAAACAATATCTGATGCTGTGTGACGCACTTAAACCATGCAATTTGCAACAGAACAAGCTAAATACACTGCAGTATATTTCTGGCAACAAAACTTTTCTGTTGTTTATCCTTTGGGATAAATAATATATGATCTATCACTATTGTTGAGGGGAAAGTATATTTGTAGACTATTGCTCAAAACAATTGTGTAACAATGAAAAAAACACACTGCAAACTGTAAAATATAACGGAGATATCTTTGGTTTACTTGCAAAGTCCAGTGAGCTAACCAAAACGGCCAGAGGATTGACAGCGCTGTAGCCTACATAAATCCCACTGAAGCCTGGCAGCATCTGTGGACAGGCAGTAAGCACCAGCACAGCACTACCATCTTGAGCCTGGCTGTGATGTGAGGCTCATGATGTCCACAGTACTTTGAACTGGAGAAACACAAGAAAGAGGAGGAGGAAAGAGAAAGTGAGAAAGGCTAACTAGAATACTGAGGCAGACAGAGATGAATAGGGTGGGACAAAGGCAGGGAAGAGAGCCTGAGAGAGATGGAGTCAGAGTCAGAGGAGGGGTGACAGGCAGGGAGAGAATATATATAACAGAGAGAGAGGGAGGGAGAGCGGCAGAAACAGCGAGGGTGTGACAGAGGCAGAGAGCAAAAATCTTGGCTGTGTGAACTTTGCGGCAGGACTTTGAGGGGATAATTAGGAAGAGTGACTCCAGAAGTGGAGAATAAATTCCCAGTCCTAAGTCTTCATGCAGGGGGGGATTAGACTCGGGCAGAACTCCTCACTCCCTTCATCCATCCCACTCTTACTGCTCTGTAAAGTGGACTACCCCCTCATTGCCACGTTATGTCTGAAGCAACTATGGCAGCGCTTTTTCTCAGTCCACCCTCGGAGTTCAAACTGTTTCATTACAGAATGTGACACCATTCTGTATCATCTACAGCACAGGGAGTGAGTACAATTACAGGAAACAACCTGCACAAAGGTTTTAAATTAACTCTGGATTGCTTTATTGCACAGTGTAACCAATATTTTGTCTCAGTCCACTGTGTGTGTGCGCTCAAGTAAAATTCTCAGTCACATTAAGCTTTTGTCATGCATATAATACATGCTCTCCTATTCAGAGGAAAACCATTAGGTAATGCTAGCAGCAAGACCTGCGGGCTGTAGCTTATGGTCTCATCTCTGACCTTGGGCTAAACTGTCATACCCTGATGAACACCATCCAGGTGTCCACTGAAAGCACATCATTGAGGAGATATGGGGAGGGAAATAATGATGTCACACGTCAGTGAGTGCAATATGGGCCTTGGGACATTATGGTCAATGTGCGTTTGATGTTTCTGTTTGTCCTATGTTAGCAGAAAACATGCTAAGCTATTTATTTCTGTGCAGGTCCCAGTGGATGTTCGATTTAGACATCAAGTGTAATAAACGTAAGCAGCTTAATTACTAAATTTCAAGATTTTGAATGTGTTAATTACCACACTACTTTGGCCAACACTAGCCGAACCATCAAGGGAACACTGTACATTTTTGCCATTGTACTGCGGAGTTCCACACACAGCAGAAAATAGCTAAATTAAATACATGAACCACACATAAAACCTGGAATGTGATCAACTCTAGCACATCGCATCCGGTCAGATTACAAACAATAGCTGATATCTCTGACTGCTTTCATACTTAGTGTGACTCTTGACATAATGAATTGAACAGTTAATTACTACAGAGTGTAAACAAGTGTGAATGTAAGCCCTGGTGATCAGATCTCATTACCTGGATGGCACATCTACTGTAGGTGTGATCACATTTAGAATGTCAGCTGTTAACAGGGACTGAGTAGCACATCACAGCTCACAGTTGTATTATTCTTCCCCAAAGCACAGAAAACTTCAAATGTAGTAAAAACCATACAGCTTGCTACCAGATGAACACAAGTGAAGGATATATTTAAAAACACCTGAAAATAGAGGTATTGTATGTCCTTGGTGGAGTCTGAACAGACTGTACATATCTGCAGGTTGAAGTGCAGCATGTCGTTAACTGGAGCAATGATGCTAACTGGAGCACAGTTGCTGGTCCACTGCCATGGCTTATAAAAAGTTTGCTCTATCATCAAAGTTTTGCATCAGAAAATAGTTTCGGCGTCTCTGAAGCGAGAACAATCAGGGCCTCACTGATTGCAAAACATGAAAACTTTCTCGATACAGCAGATGACCATGGGGTACGTGAGGCGTCAGCCCCAGTTTTGACAAGAGGGATGACATGGTGCTCCATATTTTTCATTAGAAATATGTGGCCTTGCAACAGTGACGTGCTCCCCTGGCCCCTTTATCTGCAGCACTCATTTTTCCTTCTGTCTTTATATCCCTGTTATGCCTTCAGCCCTCTTCCCCCACTCTCTCTCCCTCTAGTCACTCCTCATGGGTCTATTCTCTAGTCTGTTTTCCCCAGCCTCCCACTTACCGTGCCCTCTGACCACTGTGCCATTTACAGTACATACACACATCTGCAGAGACATCAATCTAATAGCACTGGGACTTGCTGTAAGGCACATTCTCATTTTTCCACATCATGATCCTGGTATTTCTCAATAAAATGTCTTGTTTTAAGTTATGGAACCTGAATATTGCCTTGGTTACATGTCTGTATATCTATAAATGTTTGTTCAGCATTTTTTGATTAAGTAGCCACAATTATGATCCTGATATTCTTGAGAAAACAGATACAGGGGTAATCATTCAGACTTACACATAACATTATGAGTAATCCTCCATAGGTGCCCTCAGTCCATCTCATTTGCATGTCCTTGGACAGTTGGAGGAAACCCCCATGGACTCCATATGGAAAAGGCCAGTACTATGCCTCCAACCCAGGTCCTTCTTGATCTGTACAATACAACAGTGCTAACAACTGAACCGCTGTGGGATGACTGGCTACACACTGATCGCCTCACTGCTGATGTGATACAAGTGTAAAGGCCGTTTCACACCGCCGCACAGCAACTGCCCTGACAACAGCCTACCTGCATGAGCGTTCCCCCAAAAGCAAAGCGTCTTTAAAAGTGGCTGCCAGAAGTTTAGCACACTGAACTTTGGCCGGCAAAGCAAAATCTGTGCCTCTGCACGTGGGCGGCAACTTCTTTATAACCCTACCAGCATGACTGCAAGTGCTTCCCCTCTGCCGCCTTCTCTTCATTTAAAGGACTGTGTGGAAAGTATCCAGTGTTGTGGTTTGAAAGCCTCATGAGGGAATTCTGTTTTGAAGTTTACCCCATCCACAGGGAAAAAACATGGCAGGGTCTGAAACAGAACCAACTGCTCATAAGAGTGAAAAAGGGAAATTCAGGAAATTGGAAAAAAGATCACATTATTTCACAACACCTGTGTTTTCCTCAGAACAACAATCCCTATCATAGTTCAGCTTGGATACTTATGTATGGTATCCAAAGAGTTTGGAGGGCATTGTAATTTTTATAGCATTTACAAAACTGTGTAGTAATTTCCTGTTGTGTGGAAGTCAGTGCTGGATCCTGTCTGAGTTTAGATGTTAGCCACTTTACGGGATTTGGGGAAGTTTACACTTAATCCCAGCAACATTACCCAAAATATCACAACATTTGCGATCTCCATCTGTTGGTCCTCGTCCTACAAAATATCTTCTCTTGTATATCATGCATGGAGCTTTTTAAAGAAGTCTGCTGGAAACAAAACTTAGCCAGAGATAGCTTTTCAACAAATGCAGCAGCAACTAATGTTAACTTAATTAGCTAGCTAACGCTGACAAAATCTGCCAGGCACCAGGCACTGGGTTTGCAATTAAGGACTAACAGTGGCAAAGCTCCCCTATTATCATTGTAAACAGCATTATGTGCCATGCAAGGACAGCAGGCTTGACAGGCGTGGCAACAGGAACTAAGTGGGGGTGCGGTTAGCGAGTGGTCACTCACACACTTCCATTGGAGGCACGTTTCAGTCAGTTTAAGTGATATCAGTCAAAACAGGTGATCATAATTCACTGTCTTCCTCCATCTAAAGGAAGGAGGCACAAACACACATGTACAACATGCTTGACCACACACATACACGCACGCACAACTACACAGTGTATCACATGGCTTTGATAAATGAGTAATGAGGATATTCTCTGCATGATTGCAATATGCAGGCCACTGCCATGACCTCATTCAAAAGCAGCCAAATGTCGGGTCAAATTCACCAATCAGCTCCTTTTCAACAGGCACAGAACTGTCACATCCAATTAAGCACATTACACACAAATGTAAGTGCACCTCATCTTCACGTAGACCGACTATTAATATTTACTTATTGCAAAGACACTAAATAATCCGTCGTAGGAGTTACACTCATCATTTTAAATCAATTGATAATCAAGTGGAATCACTTAATCTCCAGCACTGACACCATATTTCTTTCCATCTCCACTCGTCTCTCTGCCCAATCACTCATCCTTCATGCAACAATAAATGTGGGCGCTCGTTAGCTGGAAAGTCCGTTGATTTTTGCTTTCTCTATCAAACACACAGACAAGCATTTGCGCATGATGAGCTCTAATGAACACACATGGTGAATGATTAACCAGTGGCAGCACAAGCTCAAACTCAACACACATGCACACAGACCCAAACACACAGACACGCACGCGCTCAGCTCTTGCAGCGCCGATAAGAAGAGTACAGTGAGGAAAAAGAAATTGCTGTACCTTTGTTTCTACCTACAGTTTTGAAGAGCAGAAAGGATCCGTAGAGATTAAAGAGGGAAGAGTGTCATCCCGCACGGCGCGCCAGAAAAAGACAGCAAAAAGTGGGGATAAGCTATTGTTAGTCTACAGTAAGCCTGTACACTGCCAACTGACATTTCCATGCAAAATGTTGACAATCATGCAAATGGTGGGGGAAATGGGAAAGAAGCGCACATAAGCAGCACACAACTGACACTTCACAAGCATAATTTTATCTGTTTCCTTTGTTTTTTGGTGAATTTCATTACTACACAAAGATCACTCCAGAAAGAGTGACCACATGAAGTTCATGCAGTGGCCTCCACTGGTCATGGCTAGTTTTGTTTGTGGCAAAATGGAAACAAAGAGCAAAGTTGTAGTGTCCTGTGAACTAAGAAGCCCATGAGGGAAAAGGTTACAACATAGGTAATATAATAGCTGTAAAGTTGAAGTCATTTTCTGAAGTTTTTAATGTGTACATGTTCACTGTTAGGAATGTGCAGCCTGGCCATAACAGATTAACAATGGACAATTCTGCCCAATTACGTTCAATGACGTTCAACTTGCCCACTTTTTTTAAAGGACCATAGGATGTCACTGAAAGCTGCAAAACAGCTTCTAAATGCTCCTGGAGTCAAGGTTGTTTTGTCAACTGCACTTAAATTTGAATTATCAGAACTTAACTTTAAATCTACACTTTTATGCAAACGTAGATGAGAAGTCCTTGAGGTGCTTAGATGAAAATGGAAATTTGAACTACTCAAACTCCAGTCTGCAGTATGAAAGTTTGACTGACTACATGCCCATCCACCAAACCAAGCTCCAGACCCTTTCTTCTGAATACATTACTTCCTACAAAGGCACTAAATGCAAATTATGCGCTGCAGAGTGGTCCATATGCAACATAATTACAAGTGTTTCTCCTATATGTACCTTATCCAACCATGAGAGTTTGTTCCTTATTTGATTCTTTTCCTCCCTCTACTTTCCATACCCCTCTTCTTCCTTCCCTAAGCTGTCTTCTCTAATTCTAATGATTTTCTTATCCACCCTTCTGCTTCCCTCGTATTCATCCCGCCCTCCCTCCCCTACCCTGTCGCTGCAGAGGTCGAGCAGAAACCGCGGAGTGTGTCACTGCGTGTTAGCTGTGGAACTGAGAACAGTACACAATTATGTAATACACAGAAACCTGGGTGAAACGAGGGTGAGGAGACACAGAAGCATGGAGAGATAGAGAGAGAGGGAGGCGAAGGTGAGACGAGGAACATGCCATGCCGCCATGCACCCCTCCCCATCGACGCACACACGCAGACAAACCCTCCTACTTCTCTGCAGCAACAATAGGAGTATTGCAACACACAAATGCACACGGACAGGTAGTGGAGGCATATGGCGTAAAATTACGCCCCAAAACCAAGTCAGGCGATGAGCGAACAAAAAAAAAAAAGAGAGCTTCACAAAGAAAAGAGTACCTTGCTCTGCCTTCAGGTGTGCGAGGCCTTGAAGAGAAAAAAAACAGAGAGGGACAGAGAGAAATTTTCAACAACAGCACACCAATACTACAGTTGTATTGTCATTATGCATGCTTTGCATGATTGCAAACCATGACTATCACACTAAAAGCAAAGCTTTCCCAAGTGCATTTGAAAGCTTTCTGTTGAAACAGACAAATGACTAATAAAGAGAGTACCACACTTTGTGAATATTAAATAGCTCTGCCAGTTGTTTACTGAATGAACAGCAATTAAAAATGGCATTACTAGATTGTAGTACATTTTTGTTTGCCTTTTAAAGATGAATTCATAAATATTTTAACAAAGTACATAACTTTATCTGAAATGAAGAACTGTTTTGCTGCAATTTAACTGAAATTATTTCTAGTCCTTGAGACTCACCTGGTTTTCTCTGGACTGCTGTGGAGTTGTCAGAGGAAAAGAGAGAGAAAGCAAAGAGAAGTCCTGCATTAGCAACACACTTCAGCTTCTTTTGCATGTGGCTCTAACATGCAAAACATACCACACACTTCTAAGCATTGTGTCTGCATGTAAGGAGCAAAGAGCTGCCCCTTGACATGCCTGATCAAAACAACTACTTGTACGTATTAATCCCTGTGGAGAGAAACACATAAAATTTCATCTGTCCCATCTTCTCAGGGAATCAGATTGAGTTACACCTTTGTCAAACAACTCTTTCACATTTCGAATATCGTTACAAAAACATAATATTCCACATCTTGTATCACACAGAGGGCCTCACATACAAAAAAGAGACATGAATCCGTGAGGATTTATGGTGTTGTGAGGTTTGTGGATCTTTGAGATGCTGCTTTTCAGACCCATATCTTTCTCCTCCACCTCCTCTTTTCTGCCCCTTTAACCCACCCACCCAACTTTCTCTGAACCGTTGAACCACATTCAACACAACCCTTGTGATTTTTTTCAGGAGAATGCTCACTGTGGGATTTTGTACTTCACAGCACGGCGTGGCAAAAAAAGTCAAATAAAATAAGCCACGCTTTAAGCGTCATCTGTCGCGGCAAACATCCTCGCCAGGATCTCACCCGTGCAGGACACCTTGTGGGTATGAGGCACGACACTATGACTTAGGGCACATGACAGATCATATCCATGATCTGTGTCTCTATCCCGTCTCTTTTAAACCTGCTGCTTATCGCCTAAAATGAATATTGAGAGATTTCTGTAATCAGAGCCCCTCGAGAGCATCAAGGACTGACATGAGGAAACGGAACAAATCTTAATTAAAACAGACTACTTTAGACATTTTAAGTGTCGGCTCTCATTCACAATATCGGCTATTAATATGACTCAGGGCTGTGCCTTGATCTCTGCTCAGGCTGCACAGAGGCCTGGCCTGTTTCCCACCACTGGATATAACTGGGGATTTTTATGCTTTATTTATTAAGTCTTTGTAAATTGTTAGATTTAACAAACTCAGCAGAGGACATAAATACCATTTGAGAGAAGTTGCAGAGAGGCAAATACTGGAGAACCTTCTGGTGCAGGTAAGATGAGATTTTTTTTTCCTGTGTCTGTCTTTAGGGAGTCCAAAATGGCTGCTACTTCTCTCCTCCCACATGAGAAGGATGACATTGGGAGAGGAAAAGGAAGGACAAAGCATGGAAGTTGGGGGAGGGGGGTGATGGTGGCCAGCTGATGGACAGCGGCACAGCTCCAGCTCTCGAGAACTGGGGGGACTTAAGACCAGGCACACGTTTTTTTTTTTTTTTCCTGACTGTGCAAATGCTTGTGCTCAATAAGCATGCATATACTGTGTGTGCGTGTTAAACGCTCAGTTTCCCATGTAGATAAAGCCCTTTCTCTTGATGCGACAGCGCCCAGAACAAGCCAATGTGCTGTGGAGCACATGTGGTCCGAGCGTAATCCTCTGCTCTATTTTACCAGCAGCTTCACCACTCAAATCCAAACATAATTTTCAGCTTGGGCACTAGACACAAATGCCCTCTGTACTGGAATCAGGCGAGTCCCTGCACCATTTTTTCCCTTTTTTTCCCCCTGACCTACTTTTTATAGTAAGATTATTGTAACTGTCATTTTTTCCATGTCTGTTTATTAATCCCCAAAGCTAAGCCTGAAGGCACCATTTTAGCACTTGCTTAACAGTTTGCTTGCCCTAGCCTTCAATTACTAGCTTTCAATCAAACCAGTGAATATTTTTTAAGGCAAAGGGGGCCTTAAACCCGTCATTACAAATGCAGCATGAGGGAATGCTACAGAGGAAATGTGAGATCGTTTTACATATTCATTAAACAATCCAGTGTAGCTCTTAATAACCTTGACCTTATGCATATCTCATTGTAACTGGAAAACCCTAAGGTATTCAAGAGACTTCATAATGTCACCCCCATTAATTTAATTTCACTGAATGAGGGACAATATGCAGATAATTAGCATAAAAGATACTGATATTTGCACAGCTAATAACAGCAGCAGAATCAAGTTGGTATTAAAGTTGACTCTGCAGAAAGAGGTGCTTTAAGAGTTATCAACGGCGTGCAGGACCACAGGCCGAAGCCACAGCGATGGATTTGCCTGCCAAAGTCGACACGTGTGAAGAGCGAGTGGTGTGTGGTGTCTAATTTCAGCTCATTGCCCTGACACAGTTACTCACACTGATACGTCCTGATCCACATGGGAGGAGAGGCTGAACATGTGTTTTATGGCCAACTGTTTGTGGTGCTAAGCTGCTAGCCGAGCTGGCCAGTTTTGGGAAGAGCTGCAGGTGCTCACGGAGAGTGAGGGACTATCTCATGATTGTCACTGCTGTGAAGTAATGATGCTTCTGCAGGAGGCTAACTCAGCTATCCCATGATGCAAGAAATGCACAGCAAAAATGGGCAAACACCGTGGGAATATGGATGGGTTTTTTTGTTGTTTTTTTTTTTTCTAGTGGCACAAACAGACTCTAGCCTACTTTCCCATTCCATTTCTCATCTCACATGCTAATTCTGCCCACTCCTCACATTTTCCCTTCTAGGCCAGTGGGCTAGCAGGCTACTATTAGCAATACGGCTGGCAAAATGCTTCTGAGGCCCAGTCCACTCAGTCAGTCAGCCATCTGCCCATTTTAACGAGCAGCTCCGGGGCTCGTTGCTCCCTGCCTATGTGTGTGTGCAGGAGTGTCAATGCAAATGTGTGTGAGTGCACGCATGAGAGGCCGGGCCATGCAACCTGATAATGTAACACATAAATATCCACACGTTTGACAGATTGCTTCCATTGCTCGTTAATGTGTGGCACAATCAACAGTGTGCTGACAAAGACAGGTGTGCATTTGTGCACATCTAACTGCAGTTATACTGGCGGAATCTGATGGCTCTAAATATCCCCTGCAAACATTAGGTGCTTGAGGGCGGCTTGAACAACAAGTATTAAGACACTTGTAGACATGTGGACATAACAATAAAAAAAACCCTGCTAGCTTGCCACAGACAGTTTGAATTGACGGTGGTGTTTGTGAAGGCATTTTCCAGGCAAATTAGCCATCTCTGTTCTCATTATCCCCCTAATTATGCTTCCCTGTCTCTGTGGCATAATCAACAATCAGCCACATCAGTTAATGGGAAGGCAGAAAAGAGCAGCAGTCGGATCAGCTGGGGAGCTAACGTGACTACCCTTCCTGCTTTGTTCTTTTATTGCTAAAAAAAAAAAAAAAGATGGAGATGCGGTGTGTAAATAAACATGTTTGAATGTGAGGGAGACACTGACAGAGAGGGAGTAAGCAGGGTTTGGTTCTTGTCCAACAGCTGACCTCCTGGGACAAATTGGGGTACAATAGGCCTGTGGTGAATTCACTCGTCACACTGTCTCTCCCCCAGGGCTGAGATATGACCATCTCTGTGGCTGTCTAAGCTGTCTGGCTGAGTCACAAGCACACTCTTAAAATCTTGGTTGTCTTAACACAAGGATGTCACAGTTCTCCTGCCAGCTCTCAGACAAATGGACCACCTCCTCCTCCATCGACTGTTCGACAGAGGCAATGAGCAAATGGGATGAAGCGAAAAGGGGGCATGTCCAGTCCATCCGCTTGACTGCTCTGCAACCAGCACATCGCGTGCCATCCTGAACAATGCCACAGGCTAGCGCATTGGGACTTAAGCTCCAAACAGCTTTGTTTGAGCAGCAAATGATGGGACATCTTATGAAACCAAACACAGCACGGAAATCTGAAAGACTTACTCTAAAACCGAAATGTGTAAATGGTGACAAAACGTCTTCAGACACAGTTTAAAATAGCTTGCAAACAGTGCTGTCGCCTTCAGTGAGCATTCCCCTGATTTCTAGCAAAATGGAGTCATCCCCAAACCATGTCAGTGAGATGTAGACAGGCAGGAAGTGGGTCAGCGGTGGAGGAAATTTGACATGGGTCTGTTCACACAAGTTATGCTTTACAGTCCATACATAAAAGAAAAGAGGTAGGCTTGTAAGATTATAGTGAAATTGTGTATTCTTTGGATTACTGAATATGAAAAAAAGGATTATGTGGAGGCTGCAGTACCAAAAAAAAGAAGAAATTAAGTTATTCTTGGCATCAGCAAGTTTGCTTGAATGTTTTGAAAGGTACAGCTTTTAACATTAAGCAGCCCTCAACCAGCAGAAGGGCCAGCCAAAAAGTGAAAGTAGTTCACTGTACAGTACAAGGATTTTTTTTTTCTTTTTTTTTTGTATTTGCTGGAGAGGGGGGAGATCCAGTGGTAACTTTTAAAAATGGGTCCAGCATTATATCACTGTCACTGGGCTATTTGGGCTATTTTGCTATCTGAAAAAGTCAGTATGCCTATATCTTTAAAGGTGTGGAGATAGAATAGGATAGAATAATGTCAAAGCGCTGCATCTCATTACGCCCCCTCCCAAAAAGAGATGACCTTGGCACAAAAGCAGAGAAAAAGTAGATGAAGTTGTTTCTTATCCAAACATTGTGTGTACCTTCAGGTCCCTGCACCACCTTGCAAGAGCTGAATACATTTAACGGAGAAAAGAGAACTGAGTGTTGTAGTTTCAGTCATATCAGCTAATACCGTATCCACTGCTTCCTCATCAAAAGTAATAACTGTGAAGGGAGAGGAAATGCTGAGCACATCACCTCCAATTTAACTCCCACATGAAATTTGAAGACTTCCTGAAAGAAGCTGTCAGAGCAACAAAGAAATATTCTGATTCTACGACACCATGAGATGATCTCAACAATATATGATGCAAAAAGTAAATATGAGGGGTTAATATGAACATTTCTTACCGAGACAGCCATCAGACCTGCTGTTAGGTCAGTTGTAAATTTGTGAGGAATCCCTCTGAATGTTTTACAGAGATTTTAATCAATATTCAGCGCTTGACACAGAAAGCTCTGGAGCCAGCCCTCTTACCTTCTGTGCAGTATCGACCTACATATCCAGTTTTGGAGCAGTCACAGTAGGTTTCTCCATCTGCCAGCGAGCAGATCCCTCCATTCTCACAGGGGTTCTCTGTGCAAAGGCCCATCATCTCCAAGCGTACTTTCTGACTGTTGATGAGCGTGGGCAGCTTACTCCCATAACTGAGGTCTGTGATAATTCCCTTGAATGGTGGCAGCTCACGGACAGAGGGCAGGGTGATGGCAGAGGTGCGGATGTCTCCCGGGAGCCCTCCGAGGAAGAGGTCACTGACAATCTTCATGAAGCGTCGCTGGGGCCGCACCTCCTCCGTCTTGGTCTGGCCATCCACTGCCAAGCCAGTCCGCAAATTGTGCCGGTTGATGGCGGCAAAGTGCCAGCGGCTGTCGTTGACCATCTTGTCAGAGGTGATGGTGGTCTCAGCGCAGTCGATGCTGATGCGAAGCTGAAGCTTGCCCTCGGACACCGTGAGAAGCAGAAAGTCGCAATATCCGCCATCATCGAAGTAGATCAGCAGGCCTTCTGATTCTGAGGTCTTGAACTGAAATGTCAGGTCACTTCTGGAGCTGGCGTCCCAGCGCAGGTAGCGAGCCCACTGACCTTCAGAGCCAGTAAACTCCAAACCTACACTCAGGCCCAGCACGGTACTTAGCAGCAGGAGGACATGCCCAGGTAGGCTGTTGGGATTCATTGTAGAGAATAACAAGACGCACCAGAAGAGGGTTAGAACTGGGGATAGATCCTCAAAGTGATAATAACATCTGATTATGGCTGTGTTCCAGGATTTATCTGCTGAACCTTATATTCCACATAGATAATATTAGAGTCAAGCAGAGAATGCAATATCCGTTTTATTTATTTTCAAGGCAAATCTAATGTTGATAATGGACGGAATCAAATCTTCTCAGCCAAGTCTATGCAGCTGTATATGTGAAAATATCCAATTTCCACACAAAGTGGACAGGTGCAAGTGCTAAGATGAAGATGATCCTTAGTGTGTTTTGTCAGTGATTCAGAGCTGCATCTTGCGATTTTTCCTTGAGGCGACTTCCTGGATTGAAGCACACAACCTTCATCGCTGGTCCAGTTCCGTGCCCCATGATTTGATCTCCAAACTCCAAACCTTCGGACACACCTTTGACAGAACTGCAAGAAAACAAAAAACAGATCACTTTAAACGAACTGTCAACTGTCATGACAAAGGAGCCGCCTGGACATTAGATAAGTGATGTGCTTCACTCGTAATGAAAACTGGATCTAATCTCACGCTACACAATATATAAGCTCTGCAAATAGATCATTTACGAAACATAAAATGTTCTGTTTTGATTGACAGTGTTTTAGAGAGCCAATGATTCAATTTTTAGGCAGCTTTTGTAGTGGTGTTACATCATATTAGCATTTGTGTAATTAAATTAGTTCAAATTTTAAAATATCTCATTCAAAAGTAGCATAGCAGAGAAACCAGTGCAAGCTTGGCTTAGAGATAAACAAAATCGTGCCAATGAGTCTAGATCAAGCTGTAAAAGGATATTGAGAGCACCACTCAATACAAATCTGACTCTCCATGTGGCCATTAAATACCACTAAATAACCACTATTAACATCCATTAAAGGTTTATGAGCATTTTATGCAGGGTTCCATTTCTACCAATTACCCATTTTATTTGAAGATCAACTCAAATAATTGTCGAGAGTTTTAAAGCCTCAAACTGAGAGTTAAATTCCCAGATAGCGGCGTCACAATACCGAATTTTTTACGACGCAAAACAAAAAAAAAAGAAAACACCTAGTAGACTGCTGTCGCTGATTCCGTGATGAGCGAAAATCCATTGAGGTGAGCCAGAACATGTGTTAAGCCTCAGACGTTAGCCTGCTATCTGTAAGGGCCTGCTGGGATCCTGATAAATATGACTAATTATCCACCGCCACTCTCTCTCTCATTTGCATGTCTTTGGGGGATTACAATCATAAACAGCTATTCAGAAAGATGTTAGGATGGTAGCACTTCATATTTGAATCCCACCACTATTAACATTTTTTAAATTTCCTTCCAGTGAATACACATTCAGATGCTTTCTATCACCGAAACCTGGATGACGCTGGTACGGAATATTAACTAGCTCACCAACCCTTGCTTGCTACACCTGTACTCACTCACTTCTGTTTAAATTTGCTCAGCAGGGCTAGAAATGATTCACATAGCGAAACCTTATATGTGTGTGTACTCTTCCAGCCCTTTGCCCTTGCAATTGTTTTGGCAGTGGGCTGCCCACCAGACAAACGCATTGTCCAATCATGACAGTAGCACAGAACCATGCAACACAATAGGCCCTTTAACCACCTGCCCTGAATAGTTAATCTTGCTGCAGCAGGCGAGCTATTGAATTCTAGTAACTGATACCTATGCTAATGCACTGTGTGTGTGCACGCATGTGTGTCCCTGTGCAGGAGCGAGTATGTGTGTGTGTGTGTGTGTTGTCTGTGACAACACAGGGTTGCCTGGACAGATCATTGTCTTTGTCTGAAGAGTGACTTGGTGAGACAGCAGAGAGGTTAAAAGGTTCTGTGTGGCTAAAATAACCCTGAACACAGCTGTGCCAAGCAAACATAACCAACTGTAGACTAAATGTGCTGCGCGTGTCCCTTCAATAAGCAAAGCTCGATATGCCTATGAAACCTGAGATATCGGTCTCCTATGAAAACTGGCCCTTGCTTCTATTCAATTAACACGAGTTATTGTGTGTATTGCCTAAGTGGGGCATCAGGTGTCCCTGTGAGCCATAGATGTGACAGGGAATGCTAACAATGCTAGCATGTTTTCTGTCAGTTAACTAAAGCATTAATGGGGGCTATTTTTCCTCCAGCGTAAGACATGTTTCGTTACAACAACATTTAACCCTAAATAAAAAATAAAAAAAAGTTTAGAACATATAGAATGCTGGTTCATAATAAATTACTTGACATTTCACAAAGTAAAAGCTCCATCAGTTGTTCATACCGTTTTTCACAGCAGCCATTTTGACATGAAATAGTGTGGTCAGCGCAGGTGTTTCCAATTATACCAAACAGGGTTCAGTTCCATTTAGTGCAGCAGAGACTTTCAAGTGAGCTAACATGAACCACAGCAGCACCCTGACTCTGTTTGACCTGAATAGGACGGAACCTTAATTAGTATCACCGGTAACACCTGTGTTTACACTGCTATTTCATGACAAAATGGCTGCTCTGGAAAAGGTCTACGTTGAACTTAACGGTTCACCTGCTAGCTAGCCCGCCGGGTAAAGCTAAACGTGGCTTAGCCTGCAGGCTAAGCTAAATGAGGCTAATGTAGCGAAAAGTCCAATTTCACGCGAAGTATTTAACTGACACTTCCCCCCACACTTGACTTGTTATGAAACATGCCCTTCAGCTAACCCCAACGATAGCACCCTTTGCAGGCCTCTCTCTGGAGGGCAACAAAAAATGCTAATTAAGAAGCTATTTTTAGCTACTTAAAGAAGTAAACGTGTTGTACTAGCATAAAACAGGAACTTTTAGTCTCTACTCATGAAAAAGAAGTAGGCCACCCACCAACTTGAAAATGTAAAGGTATATCTACCTTGACGTCCTCGAGCCTCAGCAGTAACGTTAGCTAGCTCTTGTTCTTCGTGGACTTCTAAGTATGCGAGAATAAGCACATATTTTCCGGGATATATACACGTTGAATTATTAAATAGAGCAGGATATGAGATGACCTGCACGGGATACCGTCACTGGACATAAATGATGCATTGATGCATCTAGCGTCGGTGCTGCAGATTTATTGACATGTTTTGTAATATAACCTAGTCCCCATCACCCACTGGAGACCCCCTCTGTCCCCCGCTGTGCTCCCTGTCTATCATAAACTGCAGCCGGGAGGAACGATTTAATCTGACATCAGTCACAGCAGACAAGTGTATGCTACAATGGGAATACTGTGTACGGACCTGCTAGTCTACTGATTAGACAAAGTGAGGTTCAGGGACCACCAGGGGGCCTTTAGGGGGGGCTCAAGTGGTCACCAAAAATAAATAAATGAATAAAAATAATCAAAAATGATGATAATTTTAGCATTTCCATTCACAAGACAATGAGGATGTATCCGGATGGAATATCTCTAAATATCATATGGTTCCTCTGGACAAATAAAACTTATTTGGAATGGTCTGCCCTTTTCAAGGAGATTTCAGCTGCACAAACTTCATCACAGCAGCATAATTTTCATAACCACCAGGCCTTTGTCGTCACAGTATGAATGAACACGTTAAAATTGTCCCTTCTGGCTGCCACCCAATAAACATCTGTGCGAGAATCTGATGATTCTACTAAAGAAATAGTCTCATATTTCACCCTATATGCTTCAGATGAGAGAAACAGCTCACAATATGACATAATAAATGATGTGACTCTATAGGTTGTACATCACATGTTATTAAAATGGCCAACAAACCAGGAACAAAGGTGGGCACGGTGTCTCTAAACTCCGCAGTAAAGATTCGATTAGTTCTTGCAGGAATATTAAATCATAATGATCTTTATAGTGGAATTCAGGTTTCTGTCAATCCCTCACAGACATGCTTCCTCTAAAAGAGTGCAATAACCGCCGTTGGCATAGATCAGAAGGGTAATTTTGATCAGTTAGCGGAATATTCAACATCTCCTGCAGAAAGTAAAGCCCTTAAAACCGAGCAGAAATCCGACCCGCAGCCCTGCACCGATGAATAAAACAGCGGGCAACATTTTCCAGCAGCGCTCCAGCTTTCCCCCTGCTCCTCGCACGGTGGCAGTCTGACTGTTGCTCAAGGGTTTACAAGCCCTTTGCTTTAATAAATTACCAAGCGAAATTGGAACAGGAGTCCGGTTTACATGTGAAAGAAATCATCCGTAAATCAGAAGAAGTTAGGGCTGTTTCTGCGTTGGTGTTTAACGGGTAATCTACAGAGCAGTCCCCGCTGAGAGACGCGATTCAGTCAGCTGAAACTTTCCGTCTTCACTCAGTCACCGCAAAATATATTTGTCACAAATTCACCACTTATAAGTCAACGTGGACTCTCGAGTGTATTTCCCACCACACACACATACAAAATAGCCCACTCTCCCGTGATTAAACTGCGGGTTTCAAACTATTCATCCAAACCATCCCATTGCGCTTAAATCCCCCTTCTCAGCCCAAACTCGCAAATTCCACACTAGACTGACAGAAAAGGAAAATTCTTGCAGGGAAACTTCAAAAATCTAACAACATAAATACCTCCACGGAACACATAACACACGAAGAACGTGTTAAATAAATAACAAAAAAAAATACACGAATAGCCCAGTTTTAATCTGCTCCTACCTTTTCGTACAGGGAGACGATTCCGGACGGATAAAGCCTATGTATAAATATAGCAAATTATAATAATCCAAAGCAAAATTCCATCAAGAAACCGTAGTTTTTTTTTATTATAGTCTGCCCGGGGCGGTGAGATGCTGATGCTGGTGATGAGGAGGTTATTATAAGTGAGGCGCGGTGGAGGGAAAAGCAGCGGTCCTCCTTCCTCCGGCTCAGTGAACGCGCATCTCTCAGCTCGGCTCACTCAGCGCAACTGATGATGGGCCCCTGGATTTCTCCCACACTGACGCTCTGACCCGCCTTCTGCACAGTTCTCTGCACAGTGGGGGGAGAGAAATATTCAAATTGGAGAGAAAATAGCCCCTCAGGACAAATTACCAATAATGAAAACTCTTTGTTCTTTATTCTTAGATTAGATTTAATATTTAGTTTCCAGTGATAGTGATATAATACTATCTGCGCGCTAGAATTATGAACAGGACAAGGCGCACAGGAGGTATAAATGCACACTCAGTGCCCATCTTGCGTGACAGCGATTTTTTTTTTTTTTTTTTTTTTTACATTTTGCACAGCCATTAATATGCTTTTGTGGTTCGTCTGTGTGGGCGAGGCTAGATCTATTCTAAAGTTGACTACTGATAGTCGGGAGGTCTGGAGATTTTACACATTCGTTTGAAAAAATGGCTAAACCAGGGAAAAGAATGAAAATGTGTTGTTTTATTGTTAAATTCCAAATATGATGAATATTCGTGGAGCCAGTATCAGGAGTTCAGCACCTCGGACAGCAGCCAGACATCGGGACTATTTGGGCCACATACAACAATTCTGTCCAGGGTTCAGTACGCAGCGTTCAGCACCTTGGACAGCACCCCGAAATTTAGCCCGTTTTCCCAGCAGGCCTCATAATATGGACCTGTCCATGGTGCTGAACTTCTGTCAGGCGAAAAAATGCCATGAGGATTATGCAGAGGAGGAGAGAAGTGATCAGCAGTCCTTTGTACTCACATGAATCTATTTTTTTGTATATAGGCTGCCATGTCTACTGTGTTGGAAGATGGAGGAAGGGACTTTAATCCCATCAAATGATGCCACCAAAGTGTGGCTGATAAAGCTAATGACCCATAACCTAGATGTTTGCTACTTACACTTTGTATTCCTGACTTGATAATTAATGTTTTGTTATACAGTGCAAAACCATATCACCTCATATACCCTGCCTCTTGTTCTACAGGTAGTCCTCTGCTGCTAGTGATGATGATTTTTCTTGCTATTATATAATACTCATCTAAAAACAGGAAAGTGTACAAAGTGGTACCAAAAGAAAACACAAAACAAGAACCACCTCATAAAAATTCATCATGAGAGGATTAAAGCCACAAGAAAAAACAAAAACAAAATAATGAATAGATGTGTATAATACAATAAGGTATAAGATAGTATTAAAACAGCACAGCACTGAAAACAACTGCATCAAAGCAAAATTCTACATATCTACATTCTGCAGGCAAGTCTTAAAGAAGTGCTTAGCAACCTTTAGTCTTTGGTCTAGACTAAGGGTCAGTCAGTGAGGTCCTGCCTGTGTGTCTTAACCTGATCTCTGACTGAGGATGGACTCAAGAGGTCTTCATATATCTTGGTATCAGACCAAATTTAAACATAAGTACTTGCAACCTGATGGAAAGATGCTAAATCTAGACTCTCTCTCTGACTCTCTCCCTTTGGCACCAATTCAAATCCGAGCTGATGCATGGAGAAATAGCTTGAGGCATGAGGGTGACTTTTGAGTGAGGCAGGGCTAGAGAAAGAGATGAGAAGAAAGGCATCAATGGCCTTTTCTTGTTCTGTGTGGAATAAAACTTGGACAGACCATTGTAGGATGAATAATTCCAGAGGAACTACCACAAAAAAAGTTTATTTACAATTGTGTGACTGAACTGTAAAATGATCTGAGACTGTGCCTAAGGGGCCTATACACCTAAGTACATGTTTTCATATTGTTGCTGTTTAGTCTGTTTTCAGGACTATATAAACATGCATATCAGAACATCATATGCTTAATTGATGACTTAAACATATGCTTTCTCTGTATTTCTCTATCTATCTCTCTATCTGTATTTCCTGCTATCTCTGCAAGTGTTACAGAAACAAAATCCACTTTCAGAAAAAAAGAGGATCTGAGCCAAGACACTGGGAAACCAGAGATATTAACCCACTGCTAGAGGAGGTGAATTACAACTTCATGATGAACAGTGTTAAATGAGGCACTAAGGTCTAATAGGATTCAAATGAAACAATCTTCTGCATCTGCTATAAAATTGGAGCCATTTGTTACTTTAAATGGGGCTGTGAGGCTAAAACAACATATGACCGCTCCGGTTGCCCTGTTGCCATTGTCGCAACCCCGACTTTGATTGATTAGTGTCTCTCTGCTATTTGTTTGTTAAAATTAAGATTATATACAATGATTACAGTCATTCTTCATATAAAATATCATCAGTGCTGGACAGAAAATCTCTCTACATCAAACAGCAAAATATTAAAGGTTAGTACATACTGATAATAAAGGTAATGATTTATGATTGATAAAATGTAATCATTCTTTGCATTTGCATTTGTATTTGTATTTTGGGGGGTGGCCAGTTCAAGTCCAAAATATGGAAGGTGAGCTGGAGAGGTGCCAGTTCACCTCCTGGGCACTGCTGAGGTGCCCTTGAGCAAGGCACCAAACCCCCCAATTGCTCGCACGGCGCTCCTAGGGGGGCTGTCCATCACTCAACCATCTCTCTCCACATTGCACGTCTATGAGCCCTTGTATGTGTTTTCGGGGTTAAAATGCATGTAAGTAAAAACTGAGTGAAAAAAGAATTTCCCTGTTGAGGAATTAATAAAGTATCTCTAGTAAAGCTTGATTACTATGGATTTAAGACTGCTAACTGAATCCTGACCAGTATGTTATTTGTTAAGATCAATACATTGTAATATATATTAAGTTATATTACTTAAAATGAGAAATATTCCATAGTCTGTGAACCATTTCCATAGTCTGTGGGTGACAATTTTTCCCTGTGATAAACACACTAAGATTTTCTTATATTTAGAGTGTTTCAAACTGACTGTTTCAGATTGCAAATGCATCAGCAGGCCCATCTACAGCTTCAATAATAAAGCTAGTCCAGTGACATATTAACAAGGTCTTAGGGGCTAATTAAGACGCAGCAGCGACAAGAAAATCAGCAGCTCTGCCTATTGAGCAATATCAGAGAGACACACACACAGTAAAGAGAACAGAGAGCTCCATCTCCAGAGAAAAAAGTGAAAAAGTGCTACATGCAAATATTCCTGACCCACTAAACACAACACGCCCAACCTTCACATCCCTGACAAAAAATGCATGTGCACACAGCGACAAACAAAAGGATTTCTTCCACAAATACATCACTAAAATCAAAGACGCCACAAAGACAACGCCTCAGGCACCCTTGCTCGCTCATACAAAGTTTTATACCCTCAATTCCTCTGTACTAAAAGGCATAATAAATGAATTATAACCCTTTGATAATGTCTTCAAACTGAATTCAACACAAGCCTCTGGTTTACTTTAATAACACCCAAGCTACTTGCTCTGTATTCACAAAATAAATTTCCAGCTGCCACAACTGTTGTAATATTTAAGATGTATTATAAAGGCTTGCTGTAAAAAAAGAAAGAAAGAAAGAAAGAAAGAAAGAAAAGAAAAGAAAAGAAAACAGAAGGATTCATCATCCTACTCCATGTATAGTGACGTGGGACATGCTTAGTCATCATGCTGAGGAAGTGTGAGCAGCAGTTGTGTCATACGTTGTTGTGACGTGTGAGAATGCGCTAAAATCTAAGACATGACAGGTTGACCAGGCAGTCCAGGAGGGGTTTCTCATTCTCAACATGTTGCCTCTTATATCTGTGTTTTTTTAATCTGTCAGTGGCTTCTTCCTGTCCATCACGCTACACCTCAGCTCCAAGAACAGCACACAAACACAGTTAGTGACTAGGTGGTGTAGTGGAGCATTTAGCTGCTAAAGAGCCATACAGTATATTCACTTCAGGGATTGGTAAAGACCAAAACCAGAGTTAAAAGAGAGATAGTATTGGACACCAGATACCCAGAAACAGAAACATGGCTCAGATGGATAGTAATGTACTAGTAACTCCTGGATGTATAAACAACTACTCACTAACAAGTTCGCCATTATCAAATCAATGATGATCAATTTTTTTTTTCTGATGGCCTCAAGTGAACAAAAATCTAACTCAATGTGGTTATCCAATTTTACTTATTGTCAGTTTCTTTTATTGAGAGAAGGTCTAAACTGTAGTTTCTTTATAGTATTATTTACAGAGACACGACAATTCAACCACAAGCAAGCCCTTGGTGGCAGTGGCAAGGATAGAATCTGCCTCAGCCATCTGCCATGACTCATTGAGTTTAGAGAGACAGCATTAGTCTTTTAGCACAATATCATATTTGTAGCTTTCGAGGGATTCCTCTTACAGGATTCCCATTTTAATTCGAGTCAACAGAAAATATTTAAAAATGAGAGATGGGATTTCAACCAATTCATAGAGTCAGTGTTAGGTTAATTAGCTAGCTAGCTAGGGCTGATAAGCTCTGCCAACAACAGTTGTCATTTCTCATGCAAGAAATGATGTGCCTATTTTCTTCCTGCCTCCCTCTGTCTCAAATCAAGGACCAATTGTTTCAACAATTAAAGTCTTGAGTGATAAACAGAATCCTGCCTCTAACATTCTCTATTTGGTTTTATCTCCGGTTTATTTTGCAGACAGTGAAAAGGAAGATACCCCTTCCTGACACACACACGCACAAGCACACAGTCACTTATTTTTAAACCACGGACTCTTCACTTCCACGGCTTCTACTGTCCAGCACTCTTGCTAGATCGGTGGCCTCATGGGCTCCACTGTCTGCCCTGATAGTGGGAGGTTTGGAGTGGAGTTTGATCTCCAGCTGACTCTTCTCTGCATGACACTAACTGCCATCCTGTACAAAGAAGTGTGCTAAGCCTCCACTTACCTCAGATACAGCAGATGAGCACCTAACCTGTTACCCTTCAGTTTGAACAAGGCTTATACTTACACAGGTAGATGACACTCCAATGTCCATTTGTGTGTGTGCTTACTTTTCCCACTGCAAACATCCATTGTCTCCCGTCATTGTCCTCATTGTGGTATCATTTAATCGCAGAGGCTCTGCATCTGTAAACTATCATGTCCCTCTTAGAGATGTTTTTACTGTGGGGAACTGGTCATTATTACAAAAGTTATAGATTAGAACCTGTCAAAGAAGGCAAGATATTAAGGATAGCTGAAACACACTAAAATACAGCCTATGAGAATCAGTTGTTATTTTCACTTACTGTGTTTTTTTGTCAAGGCTTTGAACCTGCTCTCACAGGGAAGTTCAATAAGCTGCAGATTGCGCTAAAGACTTTTCCGTGACTAGGGTGCAGAATAAGAAAAGGCTATTCCAAGTGACACCTTGTTACCCGGAAGAGCAGCCATCGCCATATGAGAGAGATAATACTGCTGAATCTGCTTTAGATAAAACAGGATATGGACAAAGGTAAAGTTTATTCAATAGTAGCTTTGTCAAACGGGCTACTTCCACAATGCAGTCTCTGTAGGCTAATGATGACTGTAAATGAATAGGACAGCTAGTTGCTTATGACTCATAGATGTACAAAGTGGGGAAAGAATACATATAAGTAATGTTGCAGCTATAAAATAATGTTGCTTCTGTGAGAATATTCATGGCTGTTAAATTTAAAAATTTAATATGAAGTTACAGCCAGGAGACAGTTAGCTTAGTCTAACATAAGCACGAGTAGCAGCTAGCTGGGGTCTACTGAATGTAGCAAAATCTGCCTACCAGCACATCTCAAGCTCATTTATAATCATTATGTCTCATTTGAATACAAACTGAAGTGGATCTTTGCACAGACCAGCTATTTTACCCCTGTTTCAGTCTTTAGGCTAAGCTAAAATTAATTCAATTCTTGCTCTAGCTATTTAACAAACACATATGAGAGTGGTATCGATCTTCACATCTTTGTCTCAGCGAGAACACAAATAAACATGTTTAGCAAAATGTCAAGAGTTCTTTAAATGCTCATTCTAACGACAGTCTTCATCCACCTTTATGGCGCCAATGTCTTGTATGCCCCCTGCCTAAAGGTGTGAGTGCTAGCATTATCTGATTAATGTTTGTGCCATTCCCACTACTGTAAGCCCAAACAATACATTTCAACAAGCCTGCTGCCAGCGGGCACCACCTGCTATGGTGCTATCAATAATCCATGAGGGTCCTAATAATGCTGTATCATGGTTTACCACCTCTGCACTGAAGGTCACATGTTTCTTTTTGTCTTTCTCTCTCTCTCTCTCATACACAAATACAGGCAACAATGCTGATTGATCCTAATTGTAGTTATTTTACCTCAAATCCCAGCTGCCAATGCATGCCTGTCTGGCTGGCCAGTCACTGAAGAGGCCCTTAGCAGGTCAAAGTGATTACACTATCAAGGACATCTATTAGAATCTAATTTGGCCAGGTTGGGTCCTCAAACAGGCCCAGCTAACCTCCTTAATGAACATTCATTTATCTCCTGTTGTTTGGGAGCTGTTGCGTGCAAAGTCCGCAGCTTTGGTGCTAAGCAGGATGGATGTGATATTTAGATCAATAGGTCCGGCTTATGGGGAAAAATGTGATGGTATACAGATGATAAGAGGGTGATATTTCATTGTAAATGTCAATGTAATGTAACCATCAATGCCCAGGGTGGGAGACTGTGCATACACACTATATGAGGCTGCAGCAACTTATAGAAACGACACATGAAGGCACTTCTTCTATCACTTGTGAGAATCTATTTGAATAATGAGGAGAAGCACCTGTCAGGCTTGGTTATCCTGACACTTGGACTGTAGTCCTAACACCTACATACATCTGAAGGGAGAGAGAGAGAGAGAGAGAGAGAGACAAAGAGATGGAGAGCACACTGACTGCACTGCAGGGTACCTGCATTTTTTTTAATGATACCGCCAGTCGCCAGTGAGGTGTCTGTGCTGTAATACTGCATCAATCACCGGCCTCGCATAGAGAAACTGCTGCTCCGAGATGAGATCCATCACTCGCACAAGGCCAGAGGTTTAAAATATGCCATTTGAGGAACATATAACACGGAGTACCTATGTCCTCTTTGGTGAGTGCTTTTATTCAAAAGCACTTCATCGTGACGTGAGCTTATTTCTAGGATTTTGAGTGGTATGATCCCACTGCACATTAAACTGTGAATTGCAACTGTTATGTCACGGTCCACCCACCGGGCTCCATAGGTGTCTCTCTCTTAATACATTCTTTACCTCTGTCACAAGCATTCTCTGGGCCTATCATCTCAGTTAGCCATCTGTGAAAGCACATACAACCCCATTAACCTCACACCAAATCCCACTAGAACTTGCAGTGCCATGTTTCATCTAATAAATCGCTGTCCGTACAGAGTGTAGAAAAATGAAACTAGATATACATTGTAGTACGGTTCACCACGTACAGTGGATGTTGTGGTAAAATGCATGTACGTTGTAACCCTTCTGTTTTAATATACTTGTCAACATGCTGCAAGTCTTTTAAACTCACTGTATCTTTGGAGCAACATTGTGTATCTCCACTGTTTTCATCATAAAAGTGGAATCGATCTTTGACTTAAGATTTCACTCCCACTTGCACACTCACAGGAAATCACTGAGTTCAGACTTTGAGACTCAAGCCATACCTATGCTACAGACCACTGCTATTTCATCATCTCCACCACAGATTTCAGTTGCACTGATAAAATGAAAGATGGATGTGGGTATCCTGGTGACTCTGGCCATATTCTGCAGTGGTTTTAGCTTGTGCAACAGTATCAGTTGTCTTGAATCCTGTCCACAGCACTTGTTATGTCTCATGTCTGCTCTCTCCTGTGCAGTCTCTGGTGATGTGGCTGAAGTGCCACAAAAACAAACTTCCAAAGAATCTCAAGCAAAAAAAGAAATAACCAAAATCTGAAATAAAACTTATTGAAATGGAAGGCTTTACTTATTTATTCACATAAGATGACAGTAAATATAGGGTGCTCAATGCCAGTGAATGGGTGAAGTGTTATGAAAGCGCTTTGAGTGGATGGTAGATCAGAAAGTCCATTTACCAAGCCCATCACAAACACGGTGTTGTTCTGATACAGTGTGACATGCAAATATGCATATTTGAGTATGTAATATTAATAGAAAAGGTTATCTGTAAACATGTACATCTTGCTAATGCCAAAAGGTCAACTGTTCATTTAGTCGTGTCAAGGTCAGCATAACCGAAAATAAAACCCTTGATATCAAAATGAAATATTGCTTTAAGTGCAACGTCTGATGCCAGACGGGGAAAAAGGTCTAGGCGAGACAACCCGGCCACCTGGGCACCTGGACACCCTGACACCTGGCAGGGCCGACTGTGTGATACTTAAGTGTTTGAGACTCAGGCCAGATGGTCGCGTGAAGAAAGATCACACACGTAGACAAACGTGTACTCACAGACACATACAGTTTGGCATACAGTTGCCTCACACAAATAATTCATGTGAGCCAGATGCACTGCAGAACCGCAGCCTTAGATGCACGCATACAAACGGACAGCGCTCACATTCCCTGCATGCGCTGTGAAGAAAGGTGAAGGGCTACCGCACTTGATACCAGACATTATCTTGCATATTAGTCTTTATGTCGTCTTGAAATGTTTGTACGTAACGAAGGTAAAAATAGTATCAGCCTATAAAGGTTTCATGAGGGTAGACTTTTCATAGCTCCCTGTTTATGTAATTGTCAGCAAAATATACTGAGCCTCCTAAGTGAGTGTACTATTTATATGATATATGATGTGTCAGTACTAGGCTGAGGTTCAAACTTAGAAAAGGTTACAGGATATGTGACCAACCAAGATATGACTCTCTTTTCCTCCACCCACATCCTCGCAGACAGATGTGAAGAAAGAAAGATGGTTCATCTCAGCTATTCAAACTTTTTGTGTGGGAACGGAGACAAAGGTCAGGCTCCAGATTGTGAATAAGTAGATTGACAAAGAGAGAGGGAACAAAAAAGAAAGAAAGCCAGACAGAAGGATACAATGAAGCCCTCTGCCCCTCAAAAACTACTTCAGAGACAGTGGGTGAAACAAAAGCAGGCGCTGAGGGACAAACAAAGTAATGAAAGCTTGGAGGATTTTGAGGAAGATGACACATTTCTTTCATTTGCACAGAGAATGCCTGCTTATCAAAACAACATACACTACAATGCTGAAGTGCGAGTAATTTTTTTCCTTTTGTTCTTCCTGCAATGGTACTGGAAATCATATGGCACATAAATCATGTGGACATTTCTTTATTTCCACCACGCATGCACCCCTGCCATATGCTTTCATGAGGGAGACCATTTGTTTTTCAAGGGGCCCTTGGAAAAGAGCTTTGATGCCATCCGAGAGAAAGAAAAAAAAAGACAACAGGCACATTTCATTGAAGTTGCCCCCCTTTGGAAGATAAAGCCAATGTGTATTAGAGAAGAGGGGACGCTGTCTTATATCAAAGACTTGGACTGACTCTCAGTTTCGCTGGAGGAGTAGTGCATTGCTGAGAGGAACACCACTACTCCCAGTTTTAAACAAAGGCGTAGCTACCAGAAAAAACGGCACCATCTTCTCTCTGTCTCACTATGATCAGTTCATTCATATTCCCTACCTTCCATCTTCAAGGCAATCACTCATGTCTCAGTCATAATGGAAGGTACAGCAGTCACTTCGACCTAGCGAGAGGGAGCTCCTATTATTCCCTCATTGCATTGACGGATGATTCCTGGATGCGATAGCAAGAGAGTGAGAAAGAGAGAGACGTAATGTAGAGAGAGAAAGAGATAGAATATAAGGGAGAAGGGTAATGTTCAGGCCGTTAATGTTTGCTTTCAGATTTGAAATAAAGCTGCTGCAGGGAGATAGGAGACAGATCAATCAATGCACAGAGAACGGGGTTAGCATTCTGGGTCTAAGCAGGTGATTTGTCTATGCGCTGAAATGGAATTGGACATTCATACAGGAATGGTTATGAATATGGAACCAGGCAGTGACTTTGAAAATGGAACAGTTCAGGATGAGGCGCTTCAGTAAGCCACAGAAGCTGCAGCGGGAACAAGTGATGTAGTCTGCGAAGAAGCCATTTTTCATAGCCTGTGTATAAATTCCCCGACGAGGGCTTGGGTTCACATCCTTTGGTATTTTATGTGCTGTGATCCTTCATCTTCCGTAACACTCGCTGACTTCTCAGCATTTAAATGAAGAGGACACAAAGAAAGAAAGGCACTGGAAAGGTGTTATTCATCCCGTATCCTGCAAAAAAGAATGTCTTCATATGCTTGGGTTTGCAAAATCCTTCCTCTCTATTAATGCATTACTCAGATACACTATCTATGTTCAAAGAATTATTAGTCACTGTAATCATTCCTCCTGTCCACATACTGGATGATTCAGTTTGTGTTTATGCAGAAGTGCATTCTAGAGTTCGGCTAAAGATAATGCAAAGTTTCAGTGGTCGGAGTTAGCCAAATCATATATCTTCCAAAGTTTCAGTGTTAAGAACAAAATTCCCACGTGTTGGTTTGTCTGGACGTTGTTGCTGAGCTGTGACAAAGGGATATTTCCCAGTAGTCCCATGTAGGTTTGTTGCTTGGACACAGTTCTGGCAATAAATGTACACACAACTACCATGACAAACAAACCCACTCGATTTGGTGAGATGAGATTGTGAACTTGTGAATTTTTGCACAGAACAGGGACTGTAGACCTTCTTATAGTGTAGTTGCTCAAATTGTTCCAAGGCTGATACGAAGAGGAGGAATGATTATAGAGACAAACAAGTCCGTTCAGTGCCCATATGGCATGTAAGAATTGTATTAAGATATAATAAATCTCTCCTTTAAAGCAAGTTTATGTACAATAAAGTAAACCAAATGCGTAGGCTAACAGCAGCACAAGTAAAGAACAGTCAACAAATCACACAGCAATAGCCAGCTGAAATATCCATAAGCCGCTGATCATAGCAGACCTGATATGACTGTACCATTAAAACTGAGGTGGTCACAGTTCAGTTTTTCAGGCAAAAAGGAGGAGGACCCAAATACATGAAGACATAGCCAGAACAGGTCGCCTCAGGGTCACCGATCTTTGCTTTCCTGCTGAGGGAGAAGCTTGATACCGCTCTCATATAACTTTGCATAGAGGCTGGAAACAGGGGGAAACAGCTAGCCTGGCTTTGGTATTCATATTGAATGGACAGATGTTACAGTGGTATTAATCTTCTCTTCTAACTCTAGCTCTTGGCAAGAAAGCGAATAGGTGTTATTTAAGAGAGTCTGAAAGTGGGAAGGGAGATGGGACAGGTGTCACCTTGACGTGTGCAAAGTAAGCAAGGAAGTGTTTTATTTCTTCTGAATTAAGTGCTTTATTTGTAAGAGGAGGATGTGTTAATACTTTGTTCAAAAGTTCCATCGTCTTGCTTTAAATGCATTTGGACTCCAGTATCTTTTAAAACTTACTTCTTGAATTCGTTTTTAATGTCACGTCACTTTGTAATAACCAGAACTTTCCAACATTCCATCTAGATTCATTCACAACAGCATCTTGTATGACCTTGTGTGGTTGTTAGTGAGCACACATGTGACTCACATGCGTAAATCTAAAAGTTTGTAGCCATTAGTAAAGATCAAAAGCACTAACACCCTTTAGTTTAATGCTGAGGTGTAATTTAGTGGAGCCAGCTTGTTGTTGAATCACACCTATCCGGCCCTAAATCAAACGGTGCCCTATGAATCAGCTGTGCCCTTGTGATTCATTGCAGCTGATTTGGATCTGAAATGTCCTTCCCTCCCACTTACACTATCTGATTGGCTTCCTGATGTAGCTTCCTCCCATCTCCTTCCATTTGTCTAATGAAGAGACTATTGATTACTCATGCAGACAGATGGACAGACAGATGGACGGAGAAATTGTGACAAAGAGAGGAATAAACATACAAACAAGTGCAGAAGCAATGCAAGGCAAGGGGACAGACTGGCGGGCCAACAGCAGGCATGAGTCAGTGTTTATGTATGAGTGATCACACCAAGATGAACAAATCAAAGACAAATCATTTTTTCATATTTGAATTTATTATGTTCATTTCTAGAGGGTGAGTACATGTTACATTGGATTGTATGGAACTGGATAAAAATCAAACAAACTATGAACTGATTCAATTTGTATAAGAGTCAAAGTCACACATTTTCACTGTTATTGGGGATGTATGTATTCACTTCCATGATTATTTGGTACAGATGATATAGATGACATAGAGAAACACCCTCAAAGAAAAACAGAGTGCCTTTCTGTTTTATATGGTGGTACACTGAGGATTTTTTAGTGGCATGGCTCTAAGGATGGTGTTGATCTCTCTCTCAGCCACTTTGGTCCAGACATGACATTTGCTGCTGCAGATATTCATGCTTCCTTGAGAATGAATTGTAATAGCTTTGGTCTTTCCCTGACCTTTCTTCTAGTGCTAACATGAGGTTGATATTTGTGGTTTTAAGTTAAATATCTCAACAGCTATCGCAATGATTCACACGGATTTAGGAAAATGCATCCATGTCCTCCACATCATCATCAGGCTAAATCTGTAAAAAAAACAAATAACATTCTCAGCAGCGTCAGGTGTACTTTGTGTTTAGTGCAAGCAAACATGCTAACGCGCTAAACTCAGAGGTCGAACTTGGTAAATATTATCAATAGAAATAGCATTGTCGTGAGCATGGTATTGTTGACTGGCATGCAGTGATGTATATGGAGATGAGTAACTAAGGTCAATAACTAAAAGAATCTTCCTTGGCTTTTTAGACCTCGCTGCCCGTGCTGTCTGTACAACTTTGGCTGTACAGTGATACTTTCAAACCTGCATAACTTTCTTTTAAATTCTAGTGGAGATCTCAGAGTTTCAAAGGTACCAAATATGTCAACCTGAATTTTTAAAAGATCTAGACACCTAGCGTGTTTCGATTTGACTTGAACTATAAAAAAACAGAGTCCTGGGTTTTGGTCAGTGTAAACATCATATAACTTCAATGAAACTGGAACACGCACATACAGAATATGCATATTATATGTAATAATGTCAGACACTGTGGAATAAGATGATTTTCCTTCCTTAAAACTACTTAAGCAAAGCATAAAGCTATATGTTACAGTGTTAGACTCAATGCAGTCAAGATGTGCTATACTACTTTCTCTTTATCTCGCAGAACTGCTCAGACATCCTGGAGGACAGCACACAAATATACACAATAACCAATATACACATTCTCCTCCAGAAAGGGCTTTCGATTGATGAACAATTAGAATGACGAAACTCAACATATTTTCACTACATTCACCCGTCGTTCTCTGTGTTGCCCTCTGAGTTACTTCTATCGGATCAGTATCCCCCTCCACCCCACTTTCCTCACACTCCTTCCTCTGTAGTCAAACCCCTCTAAGACAGGGCTGTAAGGGAGCTGATCTCCTTTGATTCTCCTGGACTAGGAGGAGACAGACAGGGAGGGAGTGAGAGAGAGAGAGAAAGAGAGAGAGAGACTGAGAGAGAGGGAAACGGAGGATTCACTCAGAAACAGCCCCGGTCCTCTCTCATCCTGCCGCCGGAGCACACTTGTTCCCCCTTAGAACTTCTGTATTCTTCCCAGGGCCAGAGCAATGCAGGGAGCAAGGGAGGGAGGGAGAAAGGTGTAAGAAGAGGCAAGAGCAGAACAAGCTCTGCATACAGACGATGATTTAGTGGAGAAAGAGAGGGACTCGCAGAGAAAAATGGGGAGAAAGAGAAAGGGTAGAAAAGTCAGGGATTAGACACAAAAAGTAATCTGAGCAGTCTGCCGTATGGTCTAAGAATGTGTGAATATATTGCTTTTAATAGAATTAAACCTTTGGTTGTGAGTCACATGTGCTCTATGGCACCATTTGAAAAGAGTCAGGATATATGGCAGGAAAGTGGTAACACATAACCCAGCTGTTAATCATAACTACAAGCCATTGACCACTCCTACTATATATAATGCACTTAGCCACCTTTTGTTTTTGGCTGCACACAGACAGAGGAAGTGAGAGGCAGGAAGAGATAGCAGGAGACTTCTGCCTCTTAGCTGCAGCTTCTAATTGATTTGGTTGCTTAATCCCTCTTGGACTGAGTTAAGGAGAGAGCGCAGTGTGATTGAGGCATTTGAATTCCCTCTGTGAGATTCGGCGGGCAGCATGGAAGTCATTTAAATTGAATGTGGATCAGTCACCGCTCATGTTTACTCCGAGGATTTGGCTCCCGCTGACAGCCAGGACTCTCAGTCTGTTAGGACAGATGATCAGTGGGGCCATCGACTCCAGTCTGTTTGTTTGTGTACACGATGGCTCTCTGGTGATGCCGCATTACTTGTGGATTTTACAGCATGTGCTCGAGCACTGGATTGTCTGAGATTGGGAGCATTTCTTGTGCTTTCCCGAGCAGTTGTAGCTCAAAATATCCATTGAATGTCCATTTTTACACTCATGTTCGTTCTCGCTACATGTTACTCCCCTAACCCCTGCATTTCCACACGGCTTTACATGAGAGGGGGAGCAAACTTCTCTGGCAGTGGAAGAGAATATTCATGCCAGAAGTGACTATGGGACTCTTGACATTATGAGGTTAAGCACAAAAGAAACACATATTAAGGCTTAGCACTGGACTAATATTGGAATGTGACCATGAAAGACATTTCTAATCTGCTCAGCCAAAATCACATTAACTCTCCCCATGTATTTTCTCCACACTAACAGAGCCGAGTCTGGGAACATTTTTAATAGGAAACTTTCCCCTTTACGCCAAGGCAGGAGAAGGAGAGAGAAAGAGAGAGAGAGAGAGGGAGAGAGCGGTGAAGCAGTAAAATTCTTCTTCTGTAACTAATCTACGCTGATTTTGGAAGCGGGGTGGAAATTTTTGTACACTTGGGCATGCATACAGGGCTGGAAACAAAGCCCCCCCCCATCCCCAAATAAACACAGTGCAGATCTATCAGAGTCACTTTCCACAGCGTGTCAGGGCAAGGAAAAAACAGCAGTCCATTCCAAACATGAAACAGCTCTCCGGGCAGGAATATAAGAAATGGCACCCTGCTGAAATGTGAAACCAAGCAGGATGCCACTAGAAGACAGATGATTGGCTGTCAGGATCTCTCTAAGAGTCGCTGATCATCACACGGAGCACGCAGACTATCTCTCTCCTCTCTCTCTCTCTCTCTCTCTCTCTCTCTCTCTCTCTCTCTCTCTCTCTCTCTCTCTCGGATCCCCTGGGGGATTGTGAGAGCTCGGTCTACAAAGCAAGAGAAGGAGAGAGGAGCAGGAGTGAAGAGGAAGTCATTAGGAGGTGCTTTATTAAGGAGAGTGGTATAAAAACAAGGGCAGCACATATGAACAGCTCTAGCACCACTCTACAAGCCTATTCGTAGCATTCTTAATTACAATGCATGCGCTTTCTGCCCATATGTCACATTTCCATAAGTGGTGATCATTAGCTCTGATCAAGTTGCCCTTTTCTGGGTTTAAAACATGTGTTTAGCCTGCCATGGTCACATAATGGAGCACGATGATGAGATATTTCCAGAACTGCAAACCCACGCTTATTGTTGGAGAAGACAAAGAGAGACACCGGGCTACACACGCTTTTACTGTAGATTTTATCCAAGCTTGCCACTTAACCATCACTGCCTGAGTATCTGAGTAGCCACCCAAAAAAAATTCCACCCATGATTGAGTCTGTGCTATGAATGGATGTAAACAAATATGTTATTTGCATATGAACTAATAACGCATCCCGAACAGAATAATGTCACAATTTTCACAGTGTTATTCATCATAGACATCAAATACACCAATTAAAGAAAAATCCTGCAGCATGAACCAACTCAAATCTGACCGTTCTCTCTCCACCATTCATTAGACTTCTTTTCAAGGTGGGGTTGAAATCACAGGCAGTATAAATATGGACATCATATCTGTGATCTCACCCGCAGTTTTCTGAAGAGCTGTTGTAAAGCCCAGAGTGTCGTGGCTCTGTCCACCACCATCTTGGCCTGGGTGCTCAAACAAGGCACCTGTAACAGCACCCACCTGTCAAGCAAAGCAGTCACACTTTAATTATGCATAACTTTAAGCTTTAATATAATTTAAATATATACATAATATATATATATATATATATATATATTGCCATCCTGGAAAAGTTGCCATGTACTAACCAACACAGAGCAACACATTCATAACTAATGGTGGCAAGTTCCAGTTCTGCAAGTCTTTAAGTCCAAAGCAACATATAGAAACATGTAACACCACCCTGAACCTTCTTGCCACGTTGATGTGTTGATAAATGAACACTGTTTGATGTCCTATCTGATTTCACCACCTTACTAAAGTTTATTTCAGTCCCAGTATTGCACCTGTGCAGTGACATACAGTTTTGTCTTTTCTCACCAGTCTGCTGATGAGGAAACAAGTGGTGAGTCATCTTTGCGACTATAGGGCCTATAGTCAAGACACTTCATATTCTACCAGTAGTGGCTTTAAATTAAGAGAACATATGCACTGGGCTACACTGGAAGGATGCCTTAACCAGAGATACTGATGTGGAAAATTGGGTTGGTGAGGGATTTGTAAAGTTGGTGTCAGCCGTAGTGTAAATTCACACCATTTGGCAAAACGTAATTCCGGTCACTTCTCCACCCATGAAAAGTGACAAATTGAAATGCAGACTCCCTTAACAACAGAAGCGATGGAGCTTTCTGCTAAGAGAAAGCTGGACTATACTTTTTAAAGACTTAACTTGACTAAATTTGGTAATGGAAGTTTGAAGTTATTTACGTCATGCTGCATGATTTCTGGATCTTTGATTTAACTCTTTCTGCAAAGTTAGCAAATGCAATTTGAATTAATATGCGGCAGCTATCCAGCTCCCATGTGGCACTACAAACCAGTTTTCAGGCAAAGTAATGGTACATAGTGCACTTCTAAAAGTTTAACAGTAGTTTTATAGGTAGTGATAGCAGAGGTAGATATTGTGGCTGTGATAAAAGCTGTTGGAGTAGCAGCAGCAAGCCTCCAGATAGTGTGCACGAGCTATTCCAAAATAGAACAAAAGCAGATAAGACTCTAATCTCAGTAATGGCAGAAATGGTTTTTCTGTCCCCATGGAAACAGATGAGGGTCAGTAAGCCATGATTGTCCTAGGGTGATCCCAAATGACAAAATGGCTGAGAGGCAGGAAATATGACTCTCCTCAGAGAGCATGTTTTTTTCAGTGTGTGTGTGTCTGTGTGTTTGCGTCTTTAAATCCATGCTCCCACATCTGTAGGATTACTCATATTTCACTAAGCAAATGGAATTACCTGGCACAATGGGACAGTTTGCACCAAAGATGTGTCTCCTACTTGTTGAACAGGTGTTTATGCTTGTTTCTCCATGTACACGGAGGCATGCTACAGCTAATTGCAAGTAAACAATTGGACTACAAATGTATATCACCAGAACAGGTAATGTAACTACTCATGAAAGATTACATGAAAGATATTAGAATCTATAAGAGATAATCTGGAGATGTGGTGAGTCAGAGGGGAATGTTGGTACTATAAAGAATTCAAGGATCCAATTATGTCTCAGACTCGGCTACCTCAACACTTCAATCATTCAGACACCAGGCAGAAAGGCAGAGCAACTGGAAGAGATGGGAAGAAATAGAAAGACGGTGTTACAAGGATGGTATGTGAAAAAGAAAAAAAAAATGAAAAAGATGACAATGGAAGAACTTTTTTGTAGAGAGCAGACCAAATTATTATTATATCATTCTTTGACCTGGAATTAATCAACAAGTGATGCTATTAATCTTGATGGACTGTAGTTCATTGTACAGTTTCCATTGTTAGCTCAGGCCCACCATCACCTCAATTACTGCCTGCTTAATTCAGCAGTGCCCCCTCAATCAGTTCCAGCTTTATTATTAGCAGGAACATTTGATTTAGCACGGCATTCAGTTATAATAAAGTAAACACTGAAAGTCATAATTACAAACATGCTGCCATTGTGAATCCTCCTTCATTAAATTTGTTCTAGCTTACAGGGGTCCCATTTTGCCAATCAAAAGGACACAATATACACATACATAAATTAAGCCTGAATTCCTGTCTTTGGAAATGATCTTGATACTGTTTATGCATGCACAAATGGATTTAAACAAATATGAAGCACAGTGCAATCACATGTATAATTATGGACCCTCACCTGACTGTGGGTCAGTAGTTATTGCAAAATTCACAACTCTTCTGTGGCTAATGTTTCATAATGATTATTACTCCCCGAGGTCAAGCAGCAGAAGTGACAATGTGCAAATACTACTGGCCTATTTTTGGGTGAGCTAAATATGCAAGAAGAGTCTTACGTGTCACTGCACAGGGCATTTATCCTTTGCTGGACAGGCTACGTTTTAAAAATTGGGTCATGAAAACAGTTTTGGAATTGCACAAACTGTGTTTGACTGAAAAGCCAAGACTGAGATCACAATTATACTCCAACTGTATCCATGTTAAGCCCCATACTAGCCATTTTGTTGCAGTGAGAGCATTTTTTGAAACTTGTCCTCCCTGTATGAGATGATCAATTGTGACCTCAAGGATAATCACAGCTTCGTAACCACATCTCTAGGTTGTGGGCATTTTCCTGTTGGTCTGATGGCTATCAGAACATTTCTTTGGAAAGTGATTTGGGTGATTGGAAAGATTCCAATTGACCTAGAATATGAGAGAAACTGAGTCAAACAGTTCAATCTTTAGCTCCTTTCTGCTGCTAGTAAATAGACTTTAAATCATAATTGACTTGTTTTTTGTATGTCTGAAGGCCAGTACTTTTGACTTTTTATCAAAGAATTACATTTTTACAAACACACTTGCTCATCTTTTGTACTGATGATTCAACCTGGAGAGTTTCATGCCCATACAAGCTTTGGATGTGCTCCAAATATCAGTCATCAGACCTGTGAGCTGATTTTGCACATCTTCAGTCCTAAACTCTAGGAGTATTTAAACGTCCTCTAGGTTTCTTGTGCCATTGTGCATCCCCAAAAAAGAGTATGTGCATACACAAAATGAATGAAACCATGCACTCAGGCTGGGTGTGAAGCACCTGATGTAAAATGAAGCAAAGGACAGCTGAGCCACAAAGGAGACATGAGTAATCAGAATGGAGAAATGTCACTTTGGCTCCTGCCACCTTTTGCATTGATTGGATAGAGACATAATTAAAAGCGACAGCTGTACAATCAATAACAATCCCCTCGCTCACCCATGGGCAGGCCTGCGGACCACCCTCTCAGCACCATCTTCCTCTGTCTCTCATGCTCACACCGCACACACGCCTCTTGGTGGTGGACTGAGGAGTAGTAATCGGAGCGTGACCAAACGTGTCATGCAGCAGCAGCAGCAGACGTTATGTAAGAGTCATCTCAGCCTGGCTTGTTCTTTTACTTTCTCTTTCTCACCCCCTCTCAGTCATTGGCTCTCACCTTCAAACAGTGGGAGTAGTGAGGACTCAGCAAAAACAGCCAGAAACACCCATGAACAGCTAATGTTGACTAAAAGCCTCCTGTATGCTTTTATTTCCTCATGTCTTCATGTGTCAACAAGGTTTATATCAACACCTTGGACTATTGGTTGAATCATGGTGTGAAAACTGTGGGGAGGAAGCAGAGGGTGCCCGTTAGAAAGCACGACAACAGACATGTTGTGCACATTTCATAACGACGAAACTGTAAGGTTGCCGTGTTTTCATTTTGGTTTGTTATTTCTTTTTACTTCCAGTTTTTCTTTTTTTTTTACTTTGGGAAAAAAGACTGTAATGAATGAATCCTTAAAAATGTAATACATTATGAGTATGAGTATGAGTAAATAAGGCAGTTGTTGCTCTTGCTCAGAACAAGCTGTGGATGGCACAGCTTCCACAGTCATACAGTAGCGCGTGGATACTACACAAAGAACTGTAGGATTCAATCTCATTATGGCTATCAAGGCCTCATGCTATCGGCACTGTGAAGCTGTACTCATCTACAGCTGTGCTTCAAGCTAAATACTAACATCAGCATGCAACAATGCCCATAATGAATACGCTAACACACTGATGTTTAGCAGGCATAGTATTTAACATGTTCACTTTCTTAGTTTAGCGTGTTAGCATACATTATAACAAATTACAGCTGAGGATGATGGGAATGTCATCAATTTTACAGGTATTTAGTCATAGACAGAAGTAATAAAACATAGAAATATGACCTGATGATGGTGCAAAGGTTTGGGAGTCATTAAAAAATGATGAGAGATTCATCCTCTGGGGAACTTGAATATTTAAGCCAAAGGTCCATTTGTCATATGTTAAGATACTTCACTGGATAAATGAAAACTTTGACCCCCAGGTGGTGAAAAATCAGGGACTGACTAAAGTCATGAGGATTGACCCACAGGGGACCATGAATATCTACTAAATATCATGACATCCCATTCAGTGGCTGATGAGATATTTCAATCTCTATCAAAGTGTTGGACCCCCTGATCATGATGGCTCTATGATTAGCGTACATGCCTCCCAAAATGAAAGTTATAGTATTTAGTTTTTGCCTGTGTGTTGTAGTATAATGCTGTTAAGTTTTGAGTATTGGATTGTAATTGAATTAACCACACTAAACAAGAATGCTTTGAGGTGAGTGCTTTTGACTTGTCTTAAGACCAAGACTGAACATGAAGTGAAAATGACAAAATGTGTTCAGTTAAATTTGATAGCGCATTTTTGTAGTGTAGTTGAGATGTTTAGTCAGAACCACATATTTTAATTTCATGCCAACAGAAGATGGGAGATCACCAACGTCATTAGCATTCATCCTCTGGGCACAATGGATATCTACCACATTTCATGGCAATCCATCAAACAGTTGTTGAGATATTTCAGACCAAATTGGTGGACTGACAGAAGGACCAAGAGCCAGCAGCCTATAGATTATATGATTGAACATTGCTGCCATGTACTGCCTTGCACAAAAGTAGGCTGCTGTTTCAAGTCTTCTTATAATTCTTATAATCAGAGTCATACATATTCATTGCCTGTCTGTGTTCTTTAAGCCTGGGTTAGTCACCCTCTTAACATACTGGACAAGCGGAATTCAGTATTCAGTTGGTGTGGTCTGTGCTTACACAGGCTTATTGCATTACCACCATCCCAGCATGCAAAGTGGGAGAGAATATTTATTTAGGGATCATCTGACTAGTAGTCTACAATATATTAAATATCTATCACTGGGGAGAGGGGTGGATATTTGAGGCGAAGGGATTGTAACAGTTGGAATAACTTTACAATATCGCCATAAGATAATGCATTTACAGTGGATAAGCAGAACTTCTGTAGATTTCCCATGGCACCTCTTGCTGTGTGTTGTCAGGGACAGGAAATAAGATCAGACTTTTTCTTTTGCTGCAAGTACTCTTATGCTATTCACTGTTTGTTTGTTTGTTTTTGTCATTTTTAGTTATATAGATTTTATAGGAAAATAACACTATGAAGTTAAGCTAAACAAATTTTAGTATTTGGTGTTAGGGAAGAAGGAGTTAGAGAGGTTAATATATCACAAACTATAATTGCAAGAGCAAGGGACGTGTGTGTGTGTGTGTGTGTGTGTGTGTGTGTGTGTGTGTTGTGTGTCTGTGTATGTGTATGTGTGTGTGGAGTTTAATGTACATCTGGGGTAGCCCCCTGGGGCAGACAGTGGCTCTGTAAGCTCCTTTAGCAGGAGATAACTCTGTGAGTAGATTAGTTGGGGGTTTTGAGGCCGGTTATACCCTCTGTCCTGTCTGTGTGCCCGGTGGTCACTCAAAACCACTAAATCCCTGTTAGATCCAGGCTACACCGTCAAAGAGTGACACACAGACCCCCACCCCCCTCCCGCAACACAAACAAACACACACACAAAAGAAATGTACCGAGCACATTCAGACACACCCTGATAAACTGTGTATACACACAGTCAGTTAATCATTAAGTAAATTTGTCTGGTATTCTGATTGTAAATGAGTCAACAATTACTGCAATGGCAAACAAAGGATTTCTTCCATGTATGCTTTCAGGATACCAAATATTTAACGCAAACTACTTCAGTCAGCACTTTCAGGATATAATTCTTTAGTTTCATGAGCTGTGAATATGCAGGGGTTGTTAGCTTTTGTCATTTTGTGCTGCATGCTTCTACAGCATTTAAACTCAAATTTAAACAGAGCAGAAACTAAATATATAGAGAACAGAAATAGGATATATCTGGCAAACAGTTTTCTTGTACTCTCACTGACTTTGGTATTCTGTTCATAAACCATAGCCAAAGTCTAAATATAGGATGTATTGTAGAGGGATTAATGTTTTTATCTCAGCATCTGATGCATCTCTTTTGTGACTGTACCACTGGGAAGAATTCAAGTAATTTAAACCACCAATGTCATGAAAGCATTTTTTAAATCAGTCCTCAACCTGAGAGGACAATAGTGAGTTAATAGTTATTGAACACTAAAATGTTTGGGAGGAGATTAAATTAGTCCAAGCAAAGAATTTCTGATATTTCAATTTGTTATACTCAAATTGTTGAAAAATTGAATTTACTTCATAAATGAGTCAGAGTTGGTGTACAATAACTTGAAATTGAACAGCCTTATTATTCAATTGCCTTTTAACCTTTGGGTAACTTCTGAGTTTCCCTTTTTAACTGACTGTTTGCTAAATCCTCAAACAGTGATTGTCCAATCATAGCTCAGCAGCCGTAACTAGGCATGACAAGCCTGTCAAGCTCTGGAGTTCACCACATAATGAAGTGGTGTGCATGGGGCTTACTCAACATTTAAAGAGTTTGGAGCGTGGTGTCTGTTTAACAACATTTTAAAATCAGTAAAAATGTAAAGAGTAGATAAAAAATGGGTCTTTATCAGATCTAATGTAAGCTGCAGACATCAACCTATATGGCTAACTAGCTTATTGCTAATGCAAGAAGGAGTTCATACTGCGTTATTTTGTGACGTTACAGTTTAGATTAAAAGCTCTCATTCATGATAACACATGCACTGTGTAATATGTCTACTAGTACATGTAAAAGCCGGTCCTGGATGATGCTATACCAGAGGTTAGGCTAATGTTAACGGCTGCTCTTTTTATTTTGATATGATATTTTTGATTATGGCATAGGTCTAGGGTTGCCACTTTGGATTTGTGAAAAAAGGAACTAAATTTTGCGCTGGACCGTGCCATGCCGGGCCGAGTCATCATTATTAGTTCAGACTGACATAGGAGACAGATACAAAGTAAAGTTAATACATTTACTCATTCAAGGGTTACACACACATCTGAACTCTGAGGGTTTGTGAGTTTAAATAGCTACTGAAGCATGGGAACCTTTCTGGTCTACAGAAGGAAACCAAATTAAGTTTTTACATTCCCCCCCCCAAAAAACGGGACAAATTGGGTCCCGGGAGAGATTTGATCTGAGGTGATGAAAGAGCTGAAAAAAGAGAACAATTCTGGGAAAAATGGGACATTACCCAAGGTTCATCATCCTGAAAATGTTTGCTTTTGTACCATTAAAAGTGAACTTTACTCTTTGAAAAAAAAAGAATAAAAGAGCATAAATTTGACCTCTGTCTTGCCTTAAATTCTCTCCTATAGCAAACACCACAGGCCAAAAAGTTTCTTTCCCGGCATCAAACCAGAAAACAACAGCCTAAACCAAAACTTCCCAACTGGGGATTTAAAAGTCATTGTTCATTTTTTGGCACATCCTGCAACAGCCATCTTCCCCCAGGCTTAAAAGTTAGCACAGTGACACAGCAGGCTCAGCAACAGTGGGACAAAGTGCAAAAGCCTCAGCATCATCTTGTGGATAACCGGCTCCTTGCTCTTCTTCACCCCCATTCTCCAGCCTCAACCCTTTTAGCATTAAGAGAAAATGGAAACGATGGTATCGCTCGGATTAAATACACCCCCAAATCTTTTCCTCATTCCGTTTAAAGCTGTCCTCGTGCCTCATTTACTCTAAAATCTCTCCCGCCAGCTCATCCACCCCTTCTCCTGATCTCCTTACTCTTGCCCCAATCATCAGTTACTGTTTGTTCTGCTAATGACAAATATGGCAACTAATTTGGTAACGCTCTCTCTTGTCAGTGTGGTTACGCCTCTTACAGTTTTGATACACACTGAGATGCAGTGTTGATTATCTGCTTTGAGCAGTCATTATCTTCTCTCCACTTACTTTCTCAACTTACTATATCTAACACCTTAACAGCTTACTGTATCAGCTACCTCGTAACTTTAAATATAGTCTCACTAAATGTCAAGACTCTAACTGTGAGCTTCCTTTTAATTCATTCATTTATTTACCGACTTTATGTTTCTAACTGAAACTTTGTGAGATGAAACAAGAGCAAAAGTTATAACTTCATGAAGGGGGTTAGAGCAGATAAGAAAGCTTTATCTACAGTAGTATAATTTTTCAGTGTAAGTATCAATCATATTGAATTGTTCCTCTTCACCTGTACTATAAATTACCAAGCACTGAAAAGAAATTCAGGTTACTTGATTTGAGAACATTTAATAAATGTAAATAATGACTGCAGTTACCTCCAAATCTAGACATATAGACATATCCTTCTTTTGCAAATGTATGTTAATAACTGCGTTAGCTAGGCCAGAATTTATGTAAGATTACAGTCTGCAGGTAGTTTTCAAGTAAGTTATTATGAGTTTTAGTAGTGGCTCTAGGGATGGCAACGTCAACCTGTCACATTGGTCAGTCCATCATTTTGATCTGAAATATCTCAAATACTGGATGCACCGCTATTAACGTTTTACAGGCATGGATGGTCCCCAGAGGGATGAATCCTGAAGACTTGACACAAGCGAGTTTTCAACTATCCAGAGAAATAACCACAAAACTTTAAGATTTTAAGATTATAGTTATCAGAATGTAACTTCTGATTTGTAAAATTCAAGGTGATCCCTCAACTTTTTACTTTCAGCTCTGGGTCTGGATATTTGGTAAATACTTTGGTTTAGAATCAAAACTGATGGCATTAAGGCTTACTGAATAGATGTACTGTGTATTGTGGTCAATCATTGTGCCTGGAACTGAACATTTATCTAAAAGTATCACTGCAAATACAACACCATTTATATACAGAGCAGTGTGTGCAGTGTAGCTGCAGATTGCCCCCGCCCCTTTCCTAGGAAAGCAATGAAAGGAGACAAGGACTTGTAAAGCCCCCTTTAGAGCCAGTGTTTGTCCATTTTAAGGTAATAAAACAAGTCTTGTTTTTAGGTGACAATACACTAATGGAAACAATCTATTCTATTCCTGTCTTATTCTATACACGGTATCCCATAAATCTAAATCATCAATTTTCAAATTTAAAGTTAGAATATTAACCATATTTAGCACAGTATGGACGCGTGATGGCTTAGACAAGCAAAGGAAATATCTGACTTGATGTTTTCAATACACCCCATTGCTCTCTTGAAACTTGTGTTAAGCACAGTGTCCTTTCCAGTAAATTGGAGCGCAGCATGAGAGCAAGGGGGAAAATCGGTGGGCCGGGGCTGGTAGCCTGTCGTGATTGGGTAATGGGCCTAATGTCCCATGCAGTGCTTATCCTGCCTCCCAGATGGATGATGATGAGTTGAATGGGAGGCACAGACGAGTATGTTTCCCCAGAGACTGAAGAGGGGAAGAAAACACTCTGATACTGACTTCATCCTGAGGTGAGGAAAGAGGGATAGAAGGAAATGGAGGGCAGAGATGGAGACAGATGGAAAATCGTGGGGTGGAGGACTGACCATTTCCTTTACCATAACTTAATCAAAAACTTGCTCTACATGTGTCAAAGAAACACAAGATAGGACGAACACAGAGCCTCTATTGGTTGTGTCATTTAAACCTGGCCAAAATCATTCACAGCCATTATATGTGACGTCCTGTTTGGCTCTTAGGCTTTGAGAAAGACTTGCTCATATTTCCAAATATTGATTGAACTGACAGAACACAATAATACTTGAAATAACTCCTTAAACAGTAAGAATTATTCCCCAGTCAGGCCAAACATAAATAGACTCCTACTGAGCTCCAGCTGAAAGTGGATTTGTGAGATTGCTTGTGTAAACACCCCTAAAACATTCAACAAGTATTCTCATGCAGAGAGTAAGCATCACTGGAGAACTGTAAAATTTGATTCCAGAGAGTTGCCAAAATCTTGTGCCTCGCTCAGGTGTAAAGTGAGTCCATCATCTACTGTCGATTTGCTCCCACGCTCAGAAGTGTATTACAAGCTCTGTGATGGGAGAGAAGGGGTGAGGGAGAGGAAAACAAAGATGTGCCAGCCCGTCTCCTGTAGAGAGAGCTTGAAGAATCGTCTCGGACAAGTGCGTTAACGCTTGGAGAATTCTGCAGACATGAGAAGAGGTTCGGTTAAAAGCAGGGAGGGTGAGCGAGCCCAGGCAGAGACAGAGATTGAGTGAAAGTCAGAGGGAAGATGAAAGGAGTTTTCTTCTATCCCTCCATCGACCCTGGGGCTGGATTGATAGCTGTCACCTGCTGAGATAGGTCTCCTCCTCAAGGCCTGCAGTTAAAGGTATGACTACTGACAAGTGTGTGTGAATATAATCAAAGAAAAGTGGATGAGTCGACCGGTGAGATCAATATACTGTGACCTGAGGACTTTTTTTTGTGTCATCATCAGATTAATTGCACCGAAATCTAATCATATGAGATTATGCATGGATACAGCCAGGCGAGTGTTCCAGTTACTGACATGGCACTAAAGGCAAAGCTCCACTTTACCAGAGACACTGATGGAAAGCCCCTCTCAAGAGCTTGTAACGCTACTACCTACTAGCTTGAATGGAGAAACTGCACTTATGGATGTGTGTATAGGCGTGAGTGTGTATATGCAGAAAAGAGCATTAAGCCACAGAATTAACGGTGCATTTATGTACCTGGAGGCTGTAAGCTGCTACTTTCACAGCTGGGCAGAGGACAGCAGCGAGTCCTCATGTGTCTAATGAAAACCAGTGAACACACAGACTCGCACACACAGTATTGTGCAGCACACATACCTCCACAGCACACACACACACACAGTCTAAAAGTGTCTCTTCTACTATCTGGAGTGTTTTGCCAGAAAAACATTCACACGGTGAAAGTTAATTAGGTTGCTTTATTCACTGAATTGTCTCTGCTTCTTTGCAGTTAATTGCTGATTTTGTTAGATAACGCCATCCAAAGCCTTTGATGGAATAAGTTCTGCAAGTACCCCCGTTCAGCCCTATCTGCCAGTGAAATGCTGGGATTAAGTGAAAAACATACAAGTATTACAATCTCTGTTGTTTTAGGGCGGTTTTGTTTTGCACCGTGTTTCTCTCTCTCTCTTTTTTGTGCAACTGGAGTCTCTTGCGCATCTCTTCATCTTCAAGGTAAGTCTAGGTAACAAATATAGGTTTCCATTTTAGAGGTGATGAAATAACTCTGTCTAAAATTTCAGCTGGCTTCTTGTTCTTATATTTACAGCTTTTTTATTATGTTTATCTGAAACTTTCTATGAGGCAAAATGTGTCAGACAGATTTACTCTGGTATAGTTTTCCCTCAAAAAACATTTTTTTTTGTTTCAGAATCTATTGTTCTTGCCCAACTTTCATCAAAGGTCCACATTTCTACTGGCAGAAATGTAATATTCATAACTAATCTTTCATTAGTGTGATAAATAAGAATTATTCTTTTTGTTACCTGAGAATGAGCTTCTTTACAGAGACAGCAGGTCCTCTTCGAGTCGGTTTTGTTAAACCACGATGTTTCTACAGTACCCTGGAATGGAGAAACCAAACACTGGCCTTTTATATTTTTGGTGAGTTTCACAGGCACTTGCACTGCTTGGAAGGGGAGAGTGAGGCAAGGGGTATTCAGTCGGCTGTAATCTGGAATCTTATTGCTAGATGTTACTAAATTCTAAAAACAGGAATTTTAAAGGTGACCCGACAAATATTTTAATAATTGCAATGGATAAAATGACTATGTGCAATGTGAATGATCACGAGTGTTGGCCAGCCCACAGAAAGTCATCACCTTAAAGATCCCCTTAGCTCTTCGAAGCATTGTTGTGTCTTTTAGCTGAAATGCTTCGTAGCATTGTCTCAGGTCTGCAGCCTGGCTTGGTTTGGTCGCTTTGGTTCATTCTCACCACCTTCAGAAAATCTTGTTTAGAGCCACAAGCAGCAAGAAAGCTCTGATAAACAGACTGTATGCCACCTGCCCACCACAACCTGGCAGAGAGACTAGCAATTAGCTAGTAGTGGAGCATTTATCAGGTAAAAAGACAGATTTTACTCCTTTGTGAAGGCCAAAACAGAGCCAAGAAGAGATGAATACTGGGCTTACTTTCTTTGGGTGGCAAGAAAACTGAATGTGTAATTTTGCTTTGTGTCTGTGTGGTTGTTGGATGTGCAGTGTTCGGCTAATTTGTTTGCCAAATTAATTTTTACCATCATAACATTGTTGCAGCTTGTTCACTCAGTTAATACTGAGTGAGATCTGTTTGGTTCAACGTGTTTCGTCCCAACTGTAAGTAGTATAGAGCAGTCAAATTCTACAACGCAGTAACCTAAGGTGTAAACAGAGACAGGAAGATACAGTAACCAGTTAGCTGTAGCTACATTGTTAGGGAGTGTGGATCAAATATGTCTATGACTATGTCTGTGTTTTTGAATCTTTGTGTGCCAGTCAAACAGACAGAGGATGAGTCGAGTTTCCCGCTGTGCCGAAATTTCCCTCGCTGACACTCTCATGGGAAGTATTCTTGCTTTAGAGTCTGCAGGAAACGTAAAGCAAGTGCAACACATGCTGATATTCTCATGTACTGTTATATTGAATTCTGTTTTATTCAATTTTGATCTAGTTTCTCTTTGTTTCCTTTACACCAACTCCTTCGGTCTCCCCCATCTCCCCTTCCCCTTCCGGCTCCCTGTCTTTCCTCTCTGTGATGGCGATGCTTCATGTCTGCTTCCTGATACACAAACACTCTTCACGGTTCCCCTAAACAATTCAGTGCTAATGGAAATCTTCAATATTGCATGTTGGAGCCCTCTGGGTGCTGTTGATGGACTGTTGTTGGAGATCGGTATACTGTATATGAGAGCTGGTCAGGTGAAGCAAAGGAAAGGACTTGGAGAAAAGAAACGAAAATCTGTAAATGTTCTAACTGTACATATATATTGCAATAAATAATTAAAGCCAGTATTTCGGGAAGAATAGAAAAGACAAGGTTGAGAAGTTCCCTGAGTGGTCAACAGAGGATATTACAATTACAGAGCGATTTCTTGAATTTATAAATAAATTAACAAAAGAATAAATAACAAATAGGACATGCAAACAACCATTTGCATTTCAACGCCTCACAAATACACTTTTGAAGACAGAAATCAGTAGCTGCCACGTCCAACTGATTTAAAGTTCTACAATTTGACCAAAAAACAGAGAAATGTTTTGCAGCCTTTGCACAAACAGTCCAAGGGTTATTCATCAACACATTTAATTCATTGCCGCGCACTGTTTTTCCCTTTCTTCTTTTTAGCTGAAAAATATCCTTTGTATAAAAAGCCTTTAGCTCTGCAGATGTGGCCTTGGTTTTGCAGCCCACCTCCAGCAGGTAAAAGCAGCAGCCGGAGGGAATCCTGTTTACTCCTACTCTATCTCCCTACAGCTCGCTGCATAAGGATGCGACTGGATTATGCAAAGTCTCTTTTCACACACCTCCGAGCCAAAAAAGACGGGAATAGAGATATTTGGCATGAAAGGGTTTAACTGTGTTTGTTGTTCTGGTAAGAAGGCTGCTGTCCCTGTGCTGTTGTTCTGTGGCCTTTTCGTTTGAAGTGACACAAACCACCTTCATCACTCAGAACGTGGACATCACAGTGCAAACCTTGCCCCAGATGTCACAATAGGGGATAGAAAAAGTAAATACGATCAGCGACCTATGAACTCTGAAGTCCTTGCTAACACAATGGCTACTGCCATGGCCTGTCATCAGGCTGTGACAGCAGACCTTGGACATGCAACCCCCCACACACACCCAGACTGTTGCCAACTCATCCGCCTCCCTCTCCTCTTTCACCCACCTCTTCCGGAATATCTCACATCTTTCCATTTATCCCAGCCACACTGCGCCCCTCCTCCCGACAGCTCCAACAGCCTCATTATGGGAAAGCTTTAGCGTGCACAATGGTGCACGCTCGCAAACTGTAGTGGAGTGTAAGCATCAAACAGCATCGTTACAGAGCGAGACAAAAGAGGAGGGGAAAAAACGAGAGTGAGTGAATGAGCAAGAAAGAGGTCTAAGGCATTGGGGCTGCCTCTGAGCAACAAGCCCCAGGGACAGACCTATTTCCTCCCATTAAAGACTATTTGCTGTGATCCAATATTTGAAAGGTACAGCAGGAAAAACACATCTACTGTAATACAGCTCAGCTTTCTGGTAAAATGTATTTCACAGTGTTTTAGACCAAAACACAACAAGTTAAAGGCAATATTACTGCAGAGCTTCTATTTGAAATAAAGGGTTATGGGAGGTTGGTTACACATACAGAACGTATTTGGCTTCGAGAGGCAAAATTGCCTGTCCACAAACTGACTGTGAACAATGTGCCTCGGGTACAGAGGTTACTTTCTCTATTTTAAAAATCTCCCAGAAGAAACATTCAAAGAAAATAAAAAGTCAGTCACAGAAATGGCAACATTTCAGGTCCTTGATTGGGTAGTGACTCCTGAAGAATGGCAAACATGTTCTGTCAGTATTAAAAATTGAGATACAAAAAGACCATTCCTAATTAGCCAAATAAATGCCTTTTCACAGCAGACACTTTGACCCATCATAGTCGGAAAAGAAGGTGTCACTAATGATATCAATGACGGCTCCCTTCTATTCAAGTGTCCCAGTAAGCCTTGTCAGTGTGACAGTGAGCCAGTATGCACAATACCTGGAACCAGAGCAGGTAATTGGAATTCAGTCATCATTAATTATTAATCACACCTGTGCTTTTCCTACTGTGACATGAGAAAATGTCATCCATGAAAAAGGCAGTCCAGCTGCCCATTGTTTAACATATTATCTGTGCCTTACACAACAACAAATACATAAATCACAAAAGGAAGGAAGTGTAATGAGGTGAAAAAGAGGATTAAGAAGACGAAACGCTAAAGGTCAAGTGATGCTTGAAAGTAGCTCGTACAGTGTTTGTCAGAAAACATCTGAAGACAACAACAGAGTTGTTCCGAACTGCCACCCATGAAGACGTAAAGATATGGAAAGCTTATGGGCTGAGATTAAATAACTGTTCAAATAATGGAACGGTGCACACTTTCCTCAAAGGCATTCATACTGTTTTATTCTTTTATACACACCAAAGTGAATGGTACAAAAACATGTTGCATAAATGCAAAGCACAGTCAGTGTTTGAGGGAGGAATGCTCAATAGGCCTATGGGTGGGGGACCCCTGGTTGAAGACCCCTGGTCTACTGCCATACTAATTGGCTCTGTGGGGTGGGGCCTAGGCTGTATTCATATCAAATCAGGTGTTGTGGCAAATCGCTGCAGGGTTGTGCGAACCAGACTTAGACAGAGAAGCTCGGTAGATGAAATAAACCAAACCAGAGCACAACAGACAGACTTTAGTCAGTGAACTCCACCTGGATCGAGCAAAGTCTCAGACTGACTATGGAGTGTTTTGACTGGTCTGATTAGCCACCGCAGCAAATATGCATTACTACCACTCAAATGAATTGTAAAACCTGTGTCTTCGCTACATCACAGGATTTGGTCTGAATCCGACCTTAAGCTACATGCTAAAATCAGCATGCCATTATGCTCACAATGTCAGTGTTAACATGCTGATTTTTAGCAGACATAAGCTGAGAACTCAAAGGAACATTTTTTTCCAACTCAATCAGCTCTTTCAGTTGTCTCAAACAAAACAATGTGGGGGTTCTATGTGGAAAAGTCACTGTGAGTGTAAGCATGAATTACCTCCAAGAGATGCTGAACTAGGAATACTGAACTGGCCATTATCCTGCATCAGCAATTTAGCCCTGCAGACACTCCAGCCAGGCAAACAGAAAGACATAAATATGGAGAAACTAAAGATTAATTTGTATTAAACAAGTGATCATTAGATGCCATCTCGAGAAAGGTCCAAGCTTCCTCATCTTTTCTTTTCCTTTCTTTTTTTCTTGTTTCTGTGAGCAGCAGCTCACCACAGTGTTTGGTGTGCTTTACTTCTCCTTTATAGACAGAAGGACTTTACATAACCAGCAGCCCAACATGCTGTCTATCCAGCCATCAAAACAGCCACAGAGGCACAAAAGGAAAGCATCCAGATGAGCAGCCGGCCTGCCAGTCATCCACACAGCCAGACAGGCAGGCTTCCATTATGTTCTGGGCTGTGAGTGCTGATTGCTTGCCACTGCTGCCTGTGTCGGGATTAGCCATTGTGGCCGGAGCAGAGTGGATGGGCTCAGAGCCCGGAGTGATGCAGAAAACCCCCAATGTAAGCAGCAAGGGGCTGGAGTGTATTCACTGTGGACAGAATAAACATTTATGCTAGAAATGCACCTACATACAGGCAATCTCACACGCGCACACACAAAATGACAATCAACACTGCGATGGATAGAAGCGAGCATGCACACGCACAGCAAACAAGCGGGAAACTACGCAGAAAAACAAACAGGCCGCTCTCTCTGTTTCTTTCTCTCTCCATCTCCTCCCTCATCTCCCCCTTCCTTGGAAAAGTGGCAGGCAGCAGGGCTGGCCTCACGCCCCATCAGAGTGGTCAGCAGTAACGGGATTAGCTGGGAGAGAGAGCGTGACGACAAGCCAGTTTGCCGCCTCGCACTGTCATTATTGAAATACATTACACACTCAGAATTGAGCTGCTGGAGCCAAACTGCTGTCGACTTAATTACTCCAAGAGCACTTTGTGGCCGTGGCACATTTTAATAATTTCTTCCCCGTCTCACCCCTCTCCTTCCGTCCACTGGTTTGGGAGCTGTTCAGAAAACATGGTGGCCTTGCTGGAGCTGCTTGTCCACTACTTACAAACCATTCAACCCCCGATTTCTATATCACAGTCTTGCATAAAGCAGTTGGAGTTGTGTGTTGGACTGTGGGTTTGCAGGTGTGCGATGTGCAGACAAGCAAAATGCAACCCAAAAAGAAAAAATAATAATAATAATAGAAGTCAGACACTTATATGTGAGTGACAGCCAAGTCTTCCTCTGCTTAGACACAAACCTGGGGACCCACCAGAAATCCCTTAGAGCAGCCATTTTTAAAAAAGCACTTCTCATTATAGAAACATCAAGCTCAAACTCGGTGCAATCCTGCTGCTTTTCACCGCGAACCATGATGCACTTTTCCTCGTCTCACATCAGAGTCAATTAGCTACTAGATCAAATCTTACGACGTGCAAACTGTTGAGCTGGCAGCTGCACACAGACCTCCTCCTGGTTGGATGCTTTCTACACTTAACTTTCTCAGCAGCATCGCTCAAGGCCATATGACTTGACTCTATGAATTATGTATAAGCTCATATTCTGCATAGGCTAGAACTGTCATGAGCATCTCTCGCCACCCGCAACCAATGAGGTTCTTGATTGGTTATACACTATGTCCAATTCCCCGGGGGTCAGAGGTCACAAAGGTTCGAGTTCAGGTAGATAATATTTCCAATAGATGTTAGCCGCAGGCATGATGCAAGTCCTCAGGGAGGAGTGGGAAATAGAATATCCAGGCGAGGAGTGTCGACAGCCGTGCAGAGAAGGGAAAAAAGGTGGAATGTAAAAGGAGAGTTTTGGAAAGGGTGGGAAAGATAGGAGGAGATGGAGACAGAGAATATAAATGACGGTGAGGGAGTAACCGACAGAGTCCTTAGTACAGTCACGCGAGCATGAATTAAAATGCCAACTCTGTGCAAGAGAAACACCAGGGGGTGTGAGCACAGTGCAGGGCTGGATCGCTGCTGAATCACACTGATGCACATGCAAACATATTTGCATGAGCACACATGCAGGGGAGTTGTCAAGTTAAGTTAGCTGTGCAGTGCTTCATTTACATCACGTAGATAGGATGCATATATGGTTGTTACCCCTGGAGAAGAGATTTAAGGCCGTAAAACATTAACATGATGTGATGCTCTTTCAAACATAGCACATTTCAACTCTGCTTCCTCCCTGCTTCCACTCCGCTTAGCGCAAAGGAAAAGCTGCTACACTTGCAGCCGCACACCTGCAAGCAAGCAGCCCTGAAACTGATGAATGAAATTTGTCTGGGCAAAGACTGGCGTCTGAGCATTAAATAGGAGAGGAAAGACAAACACGGGATTCCCTCTCTTTCCCATAAGGCAGTACAGCGGGGCACATATGGTAAGGTAGATTTACCTCATTCTAAGAAGTGTATTTATCTACTTTAGAAGTCTCTCTGGATGAGATAAATGATATCACCTGCGGTCACAGGGGAAATTAAATAGATTATTTTCTTAGTGTGATGCAGTACAGATGGCACAGGAGCCTCAACTTCCTATTGTGTATTCATGCAATCAAAGCTCAAGTGGTGAATTACAATATTGATTTTTTTTTTCTTTTTTAACTTCGCCTGCACAGTTCCTTCCAAGTCCAGCTACCGTACTGTCACAGCTTATATTGTACAGTGACACAGTGCCGCTGCTGTGAGTAATACCCTGCCTGTGATACTTGAACACTGCATTGTGTTTGTTCCAGCTTCATCCTGTTTTTTCCTCCCCGTTTCTGGAGAGGAAATCTCTTTTTGGCTGTAGAGTGGAGTCATGCACGAGTTACACCAACAGACTTAACAGGTTCACAAGGCCAAACAAAAATGTGCGAAAAGCAGGTGAGTGGCAAGAAACCTTGCAAGTGTAAGGTGTAAACTAGGCTCAGGGGAGGGTGCTGACTGTGAAATTACACAAACATCCAAATGTGCAGTTTGGAATCAAGCGCACACATGTAAATGGCACTTGGATGTAACATTGCGAGTGAGGGGAGAAGAAAAAGAGAGGCAAAACAATATTAGTGAAGAATAAAACAGATGGAAACCCCCAAGAAACATATGTTTTATCATCCCTATCTACTTGAGACCAGTTTAAATGGGTTTGATAGCAATAGGGAGGCCTGTATGTGCATTGATTTCTTCGTTCAGGGGATGATAAAAAAAAAAAAAAACACACAGCTTGGAAACTCCAAACATCAGCAGGAAACAAGCAATGGAGGAGGAGATATGATTGCTACATATTCCATCGAACAAAAGCTGTAGAGTTTGTTTTTATAGGGTCAAGAGATGAAGGCGTTTTACACTGTGCAGAGATGGGAACAAATAATGGCTGCGATACAAACAAACATGATCCAAACAGTTCAGGAGATATAAGCATCTGCAGATATGAAATAAAACAGCATTTCTTCCTTTGTGTCATTTTATGTACACAACTGTGTAGTGGAAGTACATTGAGTTTATTAGTTTATTACATCTGTGCATGAATGTTGTTTTGGTTGCCTTGACTATGACATACTACAGGGCTAAATTGGGCAATTGTTGCCCCCTATGCCCCCCATTAATTTGGATTGTTCCATTATTTCCATAAGTTACTTATGATAAGTGACCATTATCTTCTTCGTGTTTGCCATGTGTGAGTAAATAAGGGGTTTGGATAATGATGGTGTTTGGCTGTTAGTGGCTACATCTGTAAAATAGATCAGTATTGTGGATGCCATTTTTGTTGTAGGTTTAATATTATTTTATTTCCCATCATGCCTGGTGTTACATACAGAAACTAATGTATTTTATCTTCAGGCCCCCAATATACATGTACATGAATAGATCTTTAGTACAACGATGATTCCACTTGATGATTGGCACCATATTGAACTGGTCCTTTTTTCCCCTCAGCCTTCCTCGCAGTCGGAGTCGATAGAAGCTCATCGAAATGACTTGTCAACTGTAATGAAAATTGGCACACTGATTCTTAGAAATGCTGGTTCAATGTTTGGAATCAATCAACAGTCTTTCCAGCTTCAGCATCGGACCATGTTTCAGTCCAGGCCTGCGTGAATCTACCCATTGGACTGCAGTAGCATTGCAGTGGTGGAACTATTTTCTTAGGTGGGTAGTCCCTGGCAAGATCTCTGTAGGTTGTTCACACCATGATGTCAAGGTGGGAGTCATTGAGGTCACACAGCAGATGGGCAAGGGTTGTAGGAAGATATGAATCAAAGTGTGAATTGTGCAAGACAGGTGTCGAGATCGCAGTTTAAGTAGCTGGTTCAGGTTATCTGTTCAGGCACCGATGGTAAGGTGTCCATCTGCCAATTTTCCCCTCTATTACATATCCAACGTCATACAATCTATTACATATCCCCTCTATTACATAGCCAACGTCATCATCATGTTCGGACACAGTGACTGTCACATATTACATTACATCTCATTCCTTTTCATATCCTGTGTGTGCATGTCAGCTGGTTACACTGATGCCGGGACAAAAATATCATACCTTTGTTGCCTTCTCTAACTTAAGCTTTTAGTCTACTATACCTTTCCATCTTCTTTGCCATGTGATCATTTCACACTCAGATCCCAGGTACTCTGATGGTAAGTGGAGTGTACTTAGATAGCGCCTTTCTAGTCTTGAAGCCACTCAGGGTGCTTTCATGCTACACATCACATTCATCCATTCCTACATACAATCTATACTCTGACGTCAGAGGCTGCCATGCTCATCGGAAAGCATCTAATCGCATTCACACACACTCACACATGCTGTGACATTCGGGAGCAATTTGGGATTCGGTATCTTCCTGATCTGAATCACCCAGAGAGGTTTAAATGTTTGGTAGTGCCCATCGGACCCTGAAATGGTGGCTAAATATCTCTAACTGCGTCAAATCTCTCATGCTAGATTTTGGCCTGATATTACTTATGAATGCGATGAACCTACAGAGACCTTTTGGACCCCTGATTTGGAACATTTCCACATACGTCTTATGTTCCTGACCTTTATCTGTGAAAAATTTTATTCAAGTAAATAGTATAATAAATGTTTTAATTTGTTCACTCTTAATTGTATACAGCAATCATTAATGTCTCTGTATCTCCAACGCTGCCTGTATTGTCACTCAAAATCGACTAGTTTAGTCTTAGATTAGAATTATATAATTAAATTATTAAATAAAGCAGATAGTTAGTGTGTCGGTGTGCAGAGACCGCTTGGAGAGACATTCTTTCACTTGTCACACAATCTTTATTTTTACTCCATCTGTGATTGTCAAACCAAAGATAGACTCTGACAAGTATCAGTTGTAAATTGCAATGCAACAGTGTAAAAGAAGAGTTGAAGAGGAGCTGCAACTTTGCCTAGCGATACAGAAACCCGCGAACATGGATGGATGTTTTTTTTATTTTTTGTAGAGCTTTTCAGTTGGAACGTTTTTCATCATCATCTACCATCTGTCCTGACTACAGTATTGCCAGTGTAATTCAGTTAGTTATTTACTGTGAATATAGAGTTAAATACAAGCATTTTTAACAAACTAGTTTAACCGTTAAAGGTTTGCCAGTTTTGTTGTACTTTAGTAGTCAGTAAGTTTCAGCCAATCTACTCATTGACTCTAGATTATGCAGCAAACTCCTGTTTCTGAAATACTAATGCGCTACCTTTAAAGTGAAAGGTGCAGGGGGTTACACCACCCTCAAGCCAGAGTTGGGGGAACTTTCTGGCTAATAATTTTTGAACATATTCAGCTAAAAGTTCAAAACAAACACAGTGCCTCTGCAATTGTTTTATCTTTTCATTACTATCCACAGTTCAGAAGCCAGAATGCATTTATACTGCTATAGCAGACAGGTATTGTCTCTTCATTACTGAATCTCATTAAACTAGTGCAAAAAAGGAATCACTGTTGCTGTGACATCTACCTGAGATGAAAAATGTTGTTCACTGGTTTTGTTCTTTTTTTCTCTGTTCCTTCATTCTTTTATATGTTTTTCCTGGTTTTTGGCCAATAATAGAATTCTTGAAGTCATACTTCAAAAACACTGACTCTAATTAGATCAGACTCTGGTCTATCAATTTAAGATGCTAACACGTTTCAGCTGCACATTGCAAAGATTCGTGCCAGCTGCTTCGCAGCACTAAGATGTTTTGGACATAATTTCCTTGCTTGAGATGAATCTTTGTTAAATTCCTACATTCTTATAGCGGTATGCTGTGGCGTGCACGTTTGTACACAGCATTTACCGTATTGTACATTATACATACATACATTATGTATGGCACATACATGTTTCATGTTTGCATCAGTGTCTCGCTGTTTTTGCCTTGTTTGAGTGCTCCCCTTAACTCACCTTCGTCATTTAGCCCCTATCTCTTCTTCTTTGATGTTCAGCCTCAAAGACCAGCTTCAAAGCTTCATCTCTTACATGATAACATGTTTCTCCGTGTGTGAGGAAAATATCAATAGGACTCTGCCTTTGCTATTATGATTTAATGGCAATGTTATTGAATGACTGGAGTTGAAATTTATAATTAGTTTTGCTACGGAAAATCATTACCATTTGATTAGCTCAACCCCAGTGTTTCACTGCGGTACATAGTTTGCATATTAATCAGGTGAACCTGTGTGCGTGAGAATTTTGTGCGTGTGGTGTGCTTTGGCACGCAACCCAGTCAACAGTTGCTATTGGAGCTGTTTTTCTGTGTGTGTGTGCGTGTCTTGTGGCGGTGTTTTTATACTGCAAATGTGTGTGTCTGTGCACACGCAGTTATATACGAGCAAATAAAGCTTAAACTTTGCATAGATTGGATTTTAGAGTGCTGCAAGCTTTTTACAACAAATTGATGCCAAGTGCACTCGACCGCCATTAGAACCTGTGAAGTGTATGTAAATGCAGTTTTACAAAGTTCAGTAAATGTCTTCTCTGCAGTCACATACTTTTAGCTGCAGAAAACGCACACACACACGCACACACTTATAACTAGATGCCAGTGAAATTTACTAGCACCCCAGGGTGTCCGAGAGCCACATATTGAATTATTTACAGTAATTAAAATTTTGCTCAGTGAGCAAAGTGTCAGTTTGGTGAACAAAATGTTACTCACTAACAGATGAGTCACAACCACAAACTGAGACAGGAATAGGTAAACTGCTCTATCTGTGCACCTGCTGCAGTTTACAGGACTGTCAACACTCCAGGTTTAATGGTCGCATCTACGGAAGGGACAGAATGAAAAAAAAAATAATATTCTGCACACCAGTCTGTGCCCTCGGTTTGTGGCTGTTGACAAGGTACAAGAGGTGAAACCGCAGGAGATGACAGAATGCAGTTTCTATTTTCATTCAGTCTGTCCCTGCCTGCTGGGTAGCTAATGTTGTAGCTAGCCAGATATCAGGTGAATGTCAGGAACGCAGGTGCAGATAAATTTGTGTGCAGACTTTTCTGCTCAAAAGTGATTATTGAAGGTGATGTCTGTGCTCTACTTAGTTGAAGAATCTGGTCCTGTCAGTAGCTGTATGGGACGACATGGATTTTTTGGCTATGCATAACAATGACAGCCTTGCAGAAGGTGCAGGACTTTAATTCTTTTATTCGTCAACTACAATATATAACTATGTGCATAAAGCCTTTTGCAGGAAAGAATTTGAAAAAAATAAGATTTAAATTTTTTGTCCATATCACCCAGCATCTACAGTCCAATACAATTCAGCATCATTAGAAAGATGGATACTATTGACTGAACTTCAGGTTGATATGACTGGATGTGAAAAGCCGGATAAATGGCCCTGGCACTCAAGCGGAGTAAGAAGTCAAACAGAATTCTTAATAGCGGCTGCTCACCCTGAAGACTGCCGGTGATACAACCGCATGTAGTGTGAGCGGCATCGGTTGTACGGAGAATAAAATACTAAAAGATTAGTTTATTAGATTGTCATATAAATCCACTCTCTAGCCATCTAAATCCATGTGGCTGCTGGCGTGCGCAGTGTGGCAGTCCAGCCTCATACTGCAACTCATCATTACTCCCATTCTGTGAGAGAAGTTCACCTGTCAGCTTGGCAGTGATGTATCAAGACTGCTGGATGGTATAGGCAGCCTCCATAGCATAGCATACATTCAGCCGTGTCACTTAGCATTCCAGTTATGTTTGAGTGAAGGCATGCTAATTGGCTGCCACGGTGCAAAAAAGCCCTCAAATGTATAGTGACAGCGGAAGGAGGAGTGTGACACATTTAAATAACACATGGAAAAAAGAAAAAAAAAACATAAATACAAGGACATTGAAGCCATTCACTGCCGCTTAAATTTGAGGCGGAATTAAAAATAAACTTTTGTGCGCAGGAAGTTTGTGAACGGCAAGCTGACACTGGATGCACATGTCATGGCAGATGAATCCGGGGATTGATAGGTGCTCCTTCCACACCGTCTCTCCTGTTGTATGTAGCTGAATCACCAAGCCGCGAGAGCTGTCACTTCCCTGACTGTCTCTCATTGCCTGAAGAGATTAAAAACAAGCTGACAGGCAGATGGATGTCACTGCTGCGGACCAGGTGGAGATAATAAATTGCTGTGGGTGATCATACACTGATGGATAATAATTAATCACAAATCACTCAGTTCAAAGTCAGAAAATCATTCCTATATCACATGTTGACTTCGTGACCTAAAAATATTGAAAAAGTCTATATGGTGGGTAGATTACCTCTTCATTAAATAAACTTTTAATGATATGAATAATGAATCACTGGAATGGATGCAACATCCCATCATTACCTAATGCAAACTCTAAATACAAATTTCAGATTTCAAAGTTTATTATTATTAAATTAAGTACACATAAATGGGTAGCTTAATAGTTTCTCTCTCTAACATATTGCCTATTTTCATCCCTGTAGTAGTGGAAATGATTCTGATGCACAGACCACTGATTTGCTAGTTCCTTCTTATTTATTAAAAAGGTATTAGAGCTCTCTTTTTTTAATATTTAAGACTATAATTAATGTTTTCATTTATCTTTTACATCAATTATCTATTAAACAGGATATTTGAGGACAATGTGCTTTATAAACCTCAGAGTGCAGTCTAACTGTTAAAACTATGGTTGACCCTTGTTAGCTAAACTGAATACAGCACTAATTACAATTTGGCTTCCAGAGCTGTGGATTTAATTGTTTCTTTTTTTTTTTTTGGTCATCATTGCACAGTTCTATATGCACATCAATCAACCAATAAATCTGTATCTTTCTTAAAAGCCCTCTGTTTGGGTCATTCAGCACAGCTATCATGGACAACACTCTCCATTACACTTTGTGAATGCTGAAATGTTAGTCACATTCAGGATTAGCACTGTTCCCCGTTTTAATGTGACTGAGCAGAGACGCATTAAGATCCAAACCAGGAGCAGTGAGGTAAAGAAACACAATGTTCCAAACAGACTCTCATTATGGGGCGTTCTGCACAGTTGCACCTTTGTTTCGAGTATTCTCATTGAACTATTTGACACATACACATGCTTTGATTCATACTTACAGCTGGGTGTTAAAAGTCTTTTGATTTTTGGAATATTGCAACATTTACTAAACAGTGACTGACCAGAAAAAAAAAAAAAACTTGCTTTTGACAGGACTTTTTCCTCTAAAGAGACTGTTGACTTTGACTTAGCCTCCAAAGACTTGGTCCAAGTGTTAAAGCAACATAATTTAGAAACAGGTCTTTTTTATGTCTTACTGTCTCCATTGTCAGAGTGCAATACAACTGTGGTAGATATGGACAGCTGTACATCTGGATGCAAAAACGCAAGACGTATCCGCCATCACCATTTACTTTGTTTTTTTTCGCCTCTGAGCAAACATTAGCTAACAGAGGCTATGAGGTACAGGGTGAGAACGATGGAGCCACCATTCACCTGATTCAGTCAAGTTAGCGTATTATCAAAATGATTTTAAATCTGTTATTTGTATAGTAGTAAAGTTACACAGTGTTGCTTTAATCTTCAGAGTGCCTGCTTCTGTAAACATATAAAGGAAGCTCAGAAATGTTCTCACTACAATTGGAAGACCTTGGTCGTGCTTATAGAAGATTAGTCATAAAAGTAGAATTTTCCTTTTTCACGTCTCTCTGTGTACATGCAAGGCAAGTAAATAATTCAGGAATTCCTTGTATGTTTCATCCACACACTTGTTTTGCTGTAATGTGCTACATGGTCTCCTCAGCTCAAATGAAACACGAGTCGATGGTACCCACATACCTTGAATGTACAATCTCTTCACCTCCCCTGCCCTTGTGTGTTCAGTATTTTATGAACACAGCTGTACGCTCCTAGTCTGGCATGTCAGCAATTCTTAGTGGTTCTTCACCGTGTAGTAGTGTGGGCTCAAGGGGTGAGAAATTGCCCCTGTATTTTCAGTTGGTGGGTGATCTAAATTAGAGATAAGGGAGATCGAAAAAAGAGAGGCAGAGTCTGGGTGAAATGTACTCATTTTGTTTGCTCTCAGGCATATTCTCTCTTTGCTCAATCACCGCAGGGCTGGTTCTTATCTGAAAGGTTAGCGAGGCTTCTCCCCCAACCCATGGGAATGAAACTTAGACATTACCAATAAAAAGAAGAGAATTCCAGAGGTATGGGTCGAGAGGTCATAGTCATGGTGTTGGTGAGGCATTACACTCACTGACATGTCTATATCACCTCCATAAAGTCGAGCAGTGAGGACACTTCCATTCATACTGTCCCCTGTAACCATTTGGAAGTAATTCACATGGACAATATCGCCTTTGATAGAGACAGATATCGCCAGAGGGGAAATACTCAGTGCGGATGGTATAGTAATAGACAATCTTGACTTTCAGTTTTCAGTCTATGCGGTCCACTCAATAATTATTTATATAGCTGAGAAATGTTTTTGTGGGCTGACAGTTTTTATTTAAAAGCTCCTCTGCGTTTGTAGTTTGCTGTGGGCTTGACAGTACATCTGCATAAGCAGCATAGTACCTTTAAAGTGAAACACACAGGTGCCGTTACATTTTTTTTAAATCTTATTTTATTTGCATATGCAAAAAGAACAGTAGGGTGTAAAATGTGTTTTACACTATGTCAGTTGTACTGAACAAACCAGCTGTGTGTGAGGATCAGGTACGGTCTGTCTGAAATAAAGACAGTTTGTAGTTGATGTTTTTGTTCCACGACCCTGCGGATGATGTTCATTTTCATGACACTGCTACACATATGAAAAGACTGTAGTTATGAAGGTGTCAGGAATCGGCGATGAAATCAAAAGGAACAAAGCAGAAAACATAAAAGAAAAACATGAAAGCCCTTCAATAAAAATGGTGTTCAAGGACAAATTACATCTGCATTATTTAATATTCTCAGGGAACAGAATTATTACATTTATGTTATTCTGCCTTTCGGGTTGCTGTTCAGTAGCACAGATGAGCATCTTTGCAAACAGAAAAGGATGTGTTCTACATTTTTGAAACGGTGCAGTAAAACAAGGTTTGGGCTCCAAAGAGTGACTCAGAGACAAGGCAGATGGATTAAAAACAAAGCTTACTAATTCGATGAGACAGTCCGAGGTCTGTAACAGGTAATCAATCAAAAGAGGCAAGGAAAGTCCAAAGAGGTATAGTAGGCGCAGATTCCGAAAAGACAGGCAGGGGTCAAAAAAAGGACAGTATGCAGGCAAAAAGGCAAAGAATTTAACTCAGGTACTGCAGGATTCTCATTGCAGTTGGCACAGTCAATCACCAAGATAATAATACAGAACTACATGTTCAGTCAGTCATCAAGACAGATATAAAGTGATCAAGAGTAAAAGTTTGAAGTAATTTCTGGTTCAAACCCGACCCCAACACCATGCCAACCCTGCACAATTGCTGGAACCACACTTTAAGAGCCCAATAGCCCAATAATAGGGGGGCTGAAGTTTGATGGACGTGTCAGGATCCAATCATAATGCGCAGCCTCATCAACGTGACTGGAAGGTGTTTTCCCATGATTTCGCCCTCTAGACTGGACTAAAAAATTCCTACCCCACCTTTAAATATACATTATCTTAGTGCACATTTATCATCATCTATAGAACAATAAAACAAAGGATTTTGAACTGACACACATGCAGAAAATGAGCTGTGAAAGTGGAAATTAGAAAATGGAGAATAAAATGACAATCATATAATGATCATTATGCAGAAAAATAATTACAGTGTGTGAATTCCTATCTTTGGAGAGTATTTAATATTTTTTTCAAAATGATAAAAAAAAATCCCATGAAACCCCTGCAATCATGCCAACTGACATGTCATGTCAACACAGTGCTGCTCACCTCCTTCAATTAGAAGAAGAGCTGGTTCATTGGTAGGGTGTTGGGGTTGGAGATGGGGGGAAACAGCCCTGCTGAGCCTGCAATCTAGAGGCTCTATGTATGTTTACTTTTTGCCAAAAACAAGAAAAGATTTCCTGTATGCTTATGACTACTTAGAGCAAATTTCTGCAGCTAGAATTGAGAATTGAGAGGCACTAAGTCCCTGACACTAACTCAGTTTTACAGCAATTTCTTATAAAACCGCGGGGTCTACACTGGCAAAGGCTGCAATGGGATTTACAAAGGGGACCTGCTGTTTATGAAAAGGTCCTTGGTAAGTTTAAGGAGAGCAGTTTTGTGCTGTCAAGCGCTCAGAGAGAGTTTGAGGTTTCCAAGCAATCATTTCTTACTTGTAAATCACGCATTAAATCCTTCCATAAACCTTGAATGAAAAAAAAAAACAGCAGACAGACAGGCTTTTATTTTGCAGGAGACAAGTAAGCAAGATGAGCTGAAGTGTTTTTCAAGTGGCAGGGCTTTTGTTCTTCAAAAGACGAGTACCATCAAGAGCAGTCAAAAGGGCAATTAAAATGATCAAAACTCTCCTCAGTATTGACCAGAAGCACAAGAGTAGTGTTGGGAGTGCTTGTCAAAAAGGCCTCTGAGAATTAGCTGGAAGAGGCGTTTAAGTATGTAAGAGTAGAGAATGGCACCGAGGCTGTGAAAGAGCAACGTGTCTGCTCACAACAATGGCTTCAAGACTCCCTCATATGAGATATAACTGTGATGGATACAAACTGCAAGCGGCCTTTAATTAGGATGATCTCAAACACACTGAATTAATTAACTGACTCAATAGGATTCATGAACTCGGTCACAGGGAAAATGGGCAAGGAACAGACAATGATGTTGAAAACCCTTCTTTTTTTAAAATTTCATTTATATTCAACACAATTCAGAAGGCTCTTCTGGACGGCTTTAATTAAAAAAAGCTCACTACCTAAAATAAGGATTTTAGTTTGAAAGGTGACAGATTTGAAATAGGCCCTGTGAGAACGAGCTACACCTTCAATGCAATGAGATACCCTTGTTTGGTGGAATGGCAGAGGCTCAGAAGAATGACTGACATCATTTACTATAAACCCTCAAGACACACACGAATCATCCATTAGTGTCAGTCCTGACATATCAATCACCCCAACAAACCTTTTCACAAGAAACCAGATCAAGTAAAAAACGCTGCCTGAGCACAAAGTAAGAGAATGCTCTTATTAGCTAATACCATATTTAAACATTCCTTAATGTTTTAGTTGAAGAAAATGCTTTCGGCTCCACTGAGCATCCACCTGTAGCCTCTGAGTCTACTGTCCCCTGGGTTATCAGTTCCATCCAAATGCTGGAAAACGCTTTAGAAATTCACCTTAAAAAAAGTGACGAGGTCTGAGCCTGTACAGCAAATACAAAATATATTTAGTTTCGAGTCTGTAACATGTCAGAAAATATTAAAGCTGACTCCCAGAGTTCCCAGAACCTAAGGTGATGTCCACAAATTGGTTATTTTGTGCAACCAACAGCTCCAAACATAAAGATATTCAACAGTGACATAAAACTGACTTCATATTCAATTGAATAGAATAGAAAACAGACAAAGGCAGACAGAGCCTCATATGCAAGAATCTGGTACCAGAAAATGTTTGGCATTTTAGCTTGATCTACTCATCATTTCAGCTTCTAGAGTGACTGCAAAGGAAACTAAATCCGAAGGATCTGTAGGGAATCAAGGCACAGACATTCACATAGATTTGATAATAGGATATCCTGTCCTATAAGATCTGGTACCACCTGTTCCCTCCTCTCAGCATCTTCTGTGAAAGTGTTTCTGTTACCTTTCATATATATTTAAAGCAATATACTTCCAAAGCCTTATCAGCACGGGAACTGAAATAACCCCTGTACCCTCCTATCACGTTGTTCTTTATCGTTCGGTGCACTGGTGGTGCCATTTACGTCAGTGCAAGACAGGCTGAATAGCAGCTGTTTACTTCATTGTCATTTGTGTCTATTGTATCTAAAAGGACCACCTGCTAGCTGGAGTAGTGGTGGAAAACCTTCCAGGGTGCGCCTTATAATTGCCACTGGGGGGCTGGTAAATAACAGCATGCTATTTCGACAGGCTCAGCCCCGCCACCATAATAAGTCACAGTGTTGTTTCCTCTTTTCATTAGAGAAGGTCAGAGCTAATTTAGGACGTTTTGGTGAGAGAGTGAGGAGGTGAACATGTGAGTGGGGAGGATAGGAAGGGTGTGACAAGATGGGAGGAGGTAAGGACCGAGCTCGGTTGCTATGGAGGTGCATGGTGTGGGGTACTCTGAGAGGACAAGTAAAACCAAATGTTGGTGCTGTCTCTCATACACACACACACACGCACACCCACATAAATGTACAAAAAAAGAACTTTGCCTCAGGCAGCTGATGCAAGTAACCCTCACCACTGTAATTCATCCCTGATGACATAAACCGCACAGCAATTTATACTCATCAATGACACGTGTGTGCCTTATTAATATGATTAAGCATGTGAGTGTGTGTGTATATTAGAGCCTTAAGGTAACAATATACTTGAAACAAAATGAAACTGCTGTCAAACATGGTGCCAAGAGCAAATGTCACTACAGTGTGACAAATGTTTGGATAATGGCGCTGTACACCAACTGAGAGAACTTAAAAGTGCTGGATTAGGCATATGGTAGACCCTGTCTGTCTTTCAGCTTTTTATTTCACAAAGCTCTTGCCGAGGAAAAAGACAGTCCCCACTGAGCCCAGCACCGCTCCCTGCTCACCTGGTTTCGGTGCCCAGCTGCGCATTTGCTCTCAGTCTTCATTCCCCCTCCAGCCTGGATCTGAAAACCTCCTATTCTCCTAGGTGTAAAACATCTTTGGTACCAGTGTAAATACCAGCACTTCCCTAGTGCTCCCAGCTCACAGTCCAGGAAACACAGCTAACTAACTGAGCTCCATCAGCTATAGTTCACAGCAGTTTACTTTACTGTCCATCAGGAAAGCCTGTGAACCCCAAGAGTCGATGTGCAGCAGCCAGAGGACAAAGAGAAAACGTCTTCTTCATAAAACATAATCCAGTTTCACCAAAGTAAACAAAATAGTTTGTGGTGTGTGCTTTAGTGAAGTAAAGAAACCTTTGATAATGTTGCTTTAAGCCTCAGAGTCCAAGCTTGTGCAGTCATATAAAAAAAAAGTTCAGATATTTCCTCACTACAGTTGGAAGACCTTGGTTGTGCTTAGAAGATTAGTCATAGAAGTAGACTTTCCATTTGTCCTTCCTCTCTGCGTACATGCCAGGCAAGTAAATAATTCAGAAATTGCATGCAGGTTTCATGCACACACTTGTTATGCTCTAATGTGCTAAATGGCTTTCGAACACACCCCAGAGAATTGCTTTCCTCTCAACCTAAATCAAAACATGAGGACATTACAGCCCTGTGTCTTCCTGTGGTTTATCACTTAACACACATCACTGTCACTACTAGTTATTGGACAACACAGCAGCACAGAGATGTGTTTACCTTTAAATTTGATTCTTGGCTCTCAAGGAGCTCTGATAGGATGTAATTTAAGCATGAGATATAATATGTCTGTTTAATGTGTTATTAGTGCATGATACCAATTTTTTCCCATTTGCAATTACCCAAGATAAAGTCCCTCAGAGCTCTTTTCGGCTCCTCATGAGATTGCAGATAGACAAACTGAGTGAAATGTGACCTTGTCATTCCCCAAATGACTACCAGCAGAACAATAGTCAATTTTCACTTTTGAGTGAGGAAAGTATTGTCTGAAGCTATAGGGCTGTTATAGCACACGTGGGACAGATGAACATAACATGAAGTGTTATATGACTGGGACTGTATATTTCATGCCAGTGACAGCACTTAAAACACTGAGTCACAGATGAAGCTAAATTGGAATACATGTGCCGAAAGCATGAGCAATTTGTGGGTTAATGGAAGTGTTAGCAATTTGCATTAATGATTCCTATTAGCAATTCACTGACTAATTGTCAATAGTTAGAATTATTGGCCACTTAAAGTCAATAAACCCCAGTAAAATGCCTGGTTACTGTCAAGCAACCCACAGCGGTTATTGTTATTTTATACAACTTTTTACTGTGACCTGTAAACAGTGTTAGCTTTAAGTGTTTCACTTGGGTAAATCTGAAGAAAAAAGCTAGAAGGTGGTTAGCTAGCTGGAAAGCTTGGCTAACTGTATTAGCAGCCAGCAGAAACAGGGAATAGGGTTAGCTTACCCAATTAAGCCAGAAAACACAGTTAGCTGTAAAGAGAAAGTTTAAGTTTAAAAGTTTAATATTCTACATTTTTCTACTCACGCAAGGGAGAAATATGTTTAATCTGATTTTTGGTATTTACCCAGAGAAAATGTTTAGGTCAAGATTACAGATGAAAGTTTACTGTTATGTATTGAGGTTTATAGCAGGGCCGTATGGGTTGTGTTGATTGCAACCGTATCCACAGTTCTACAATGAGCTGAATTGATGCACCTTGACTTGATGCCAAATGATGATATGAACAGTATTATTGAATATTTTATCATGAATGGGATATGTTTCACACAGCTAACTCATGTAACTGAATGTGTTGTACCAGTCCAGAGCATCATGTTTCGCTCTGAGTCTGCAGTCTTAAAACCCATCGGCTATTGTCTCAGTGATTTGGCCTCTGGGGGCGACGACCAATCTTTCAGGCCTTTGGTGCATATCCATAACCGATATCAGGGCCAAGACTTTCTCTGTATACAAATGCTGACAGCTTTACAAAAAAAGATCATGAAAAGCTAAATCGGTGTCAGATGATAGTTGATGGGTTCAGAGATTTCAGATTGTTGCAACCAAAAACTCAGAATGCTTCCTATGACAAAAATCTTGCTCTCTCGCCTACAGGTTCTGTATTCAAATATAGATATCTGTTTATAGAGCTAACTGAGCCTCTAACACAGTGTAGACAATCATTTCTACAACAAACTATCGCTTGGTCTGAAATCAAATATGAGAAATATTGTATCCTAAACACTAAAACTATGGCACTGCTCTTCAACTTATAACTTTATATCTAAGCCTAGTTAAGGAAGGGAAATCAATTTTAAGCTTAAAAATGAATCCCTAAACCATTGAAAAAGACTCCTACACCATCTCTTCCCTGAAAAAATAGAATAAGCTCTTTAAAAAAATAAAGTGAACAAAAACAAGTTCCTTATCTTACCAGCCCGTGGGAAGGAATGGTAAAGAATAATGAAAAGTGAGGCAATATAATTAAGCGAGGGAAAGGAATGACATAAAGTTGACACACATAAAAGATAGCTAGAGGTTGGTAGACCAAGTAAGAGAGAGAAAGAAAGAAAAGATGACTAAAGGAGATAAAGAAGGATTGTAGAACAATTAACATAACAAAAATGGAAAATAGGTGTGAGAAAGAGGTGGTGGGCGAGCTAGTTGGAAAGCTCCCCTGCTAAATACAGTTTGATTTAGTGTTATAGTGTAGTTCAGCCAGCTTGGCAATTTGATCCAATGGGCTTTTGGCAAACAAACTGCAATAGGGAGAATATTTTTCCAGCTGAGTTTTGGAATAATTACATAGATATCCGTTGGCTGACAGGGAGGTTTGGTTACAAATGCTGACACATATGGTAAAGTATTCCCATTTGTGAGTGAAAAAATAAACTCAAAGGCTTATTGAGAGTTATTGTGGGTGGACAGTTGTGGGTACAGAAGCAGATTTGGATCTGAACAAAGTTGGTTTCATCTCTTTTGTGCTTTTTTTTATTTTAAGCATTTATCTCGAAGTTTGTGACTAGACACTCTGCAAACACACTGAGACACAGGCAGAGAAAAAGATGAAGATTGACACAAGCAGTGAAACACAAAGAAAAGCACACCACACACTGGAAAAGGCAGAGAGACACACTCTCATACAAGTGTTTATGTTGTAATTTATGATGTTTGAAGCACCTCAGACTGTGCGCTCCCTGGCAGGAAAGGTGTTGAGCCCTCCTATAGCTCAGCAGTATAAGAACACACTCCACAGGACTCTAGGCCTACTTTCATAACCCACTTCAAAAGCCACCAGGATACACACCTCTATCTATATTCCCTCTCAGAACTCCTTTGCACCCTGCCAGTTTCCTCCCTGCTCCTCACTCTTGGCTCCCTGTCTCACCTTTTTGCTTCAGTCACATAACATTCCTCGACTCAATCTTCGCCTCCCTGCATCGCTCCCTCGCTGCTGCCCGCCTCCTTTTCATTCCGTCCCCCTCTCCTGCTTCACCTATTGTCTACCTTTGCGAAAGAAAGAGAGAAGCTTAGCTTGTGCTGTCAAGAGCGCTGACGGTGGCAAATAAAGTAGTGTGGAAGCCGCAGGAAGAAACACCAAGTACTCTTCCAGGTAGGGAACTACATTTCCCATGACTACAGTGGCACGTTAGAAAACGTTCTACCAAGGAGACTTTTTGTATAGTTGTAAATCATAGCAGAAATAAAATGCTGCGTAAGTATTTCAGACTTATAAGAGCTCTCACTCGTACTTGCACACTCTGCTCTGCAGCTCAGCCAAAATCCATTAAACACTCTGCTTACTTGATTGCTTGAGAGGCAGAGCCTGTGCAGTGATATTGCAGTTAATTGGACTCATTTGCATGGTGTTGGGTTGCAGTGTCTGTTTGTCCTCAGTCAAGTGGAACATTGAGTTCTTGAACTCTAATTGTGTCCTGAACCTTGCTGCAGCAACTCGAGAGTTATCTATCCCCAAAGTGCTACCCATTATTCTAAATTTAATCTGGAAGAATTTAGGAGCGATGATTACCAAGAGGTTGATGGAAGAGGTATAGTTTCCAATTTAAGTTCATAATTCAGGATTACCACAAAATTCATAGTAGTTTTTGAACAAGACAAGGGTCTTTGATTCTAGACAGAAGCATGCAAAAACAGGTCTTCTCGTTGCTAGTCAGCAACCATCAATTTTCCTATCTGAAATAATAATTATAACTCACGGATTCCACCAGGCACGGCTCTCATGAAGTCTCGGCTGTGACACTGTTTCAGTCCATTGAGTGTTTCAGAAGTGTTTTGCACACCAGACTTTGTTAACTTGCTCAGATCTGGTCATTTTACCTTGATTTTCCACCATGACTAAGTAGGCTACAGTCGAATACTTTCCTTTTTGTCGGTCTTCACGCACAGCGAGTCTGCACAGGGTGTTTTAATCAAAAACTGAATGAAATCTCTATGTCGTTTCTGTGTCTGACTTCTGGCCAGCTCAATTTGCTCCATGCTGCTTGACACGGCTGGCTGTGGCATCCGTCAAAAATGTAACAGCAGTGTACTGTCCATGGAGCAGAGAGTCACTTCTGTGACGCACAGTGGCGCTTCCGGGGCAATCTTTGTCTAAAATGGCCCGTGATGAGCTCTGCCTGCTGTGGCACAGCTGGAACATGTTGCCAGCATGACGGTGGGATTGAGCCTTTATTGGCAGCTTTTATTAGCTAGCTAGTTAATTAAGCTAAGGTTAGCTACATGAGTTTGTTAGAAACACTGACCAACTTTTCTTTTCTTTACAGATGACTCATTTCAATACACCTGATGATATTATATGATATTGTGCTAAAAGACTGAAGCTAAAGCTACATCCCCTCAGGCAGAAAAAATTACCATTCCGATCAGCTGATGATTTATATAAACAGAGTCAGACTGTTTAAGGGGCAGGACAGCAACAAAACAAATAAAAAAGGACACCAGCATGCAGAATGTCATGATGTATTTATTTTTAGATGTCTTAGTGGAGTTAGGATTAGCACCTTATCATGTTTTCTCCACTTTAATAGCACCCTATAGAGCACTTTATTGCGTTTTGTCCACAAGAGAGACATCCAAGAGGGCACTTTTGCTGTATTTATTCAAAAATGGGGACACCAGGCAATCATGAGTCTACCAGTGTTGTAAAAGACATGGAGAAAAGTATATTAGGAAAGTAGGATCTGGTTTATTATATATATATATATATATATATATATATATATATATATATATATATATATATATATATATATATATATACATACACACACACCAGTTTGGCTGTTTAGTGCATACTCATTCATGTAATTTCAAAATGTATATTTGTATGTTGTTCCTCTTATTGTAACAAAAAGGATGAGGACTCAATAACTGTATACTTATCGAAATTTTAAAAAAAAACAGCAGTATAGAATGTGAGCCTAAACTGACAGCATCCCAGTTTCGAGATTGAGAGCCCCGAAGGTCCCAAGAAGGGCTAAACGTGACAAAGTACCCACCAGAAAATAAATCTTTTTAAAGAATGAAGGTTAGAAATGTCTTCACTCATGGAGTCTGAGTGCGATCCCTAACCTGATCAGAGGCATCAGAGAGCCAGCAGGGACCCAGAGGCAGGGTGTTTTAGTGATGGATCATGGTGGGGAAGGGAGAGGGGGAGAGAGGAAGGGGGTCAATACCATCAGGCCATGCTGATGGTCTAAAACAGCAGATCTAAGGGGGCGATGTGGGAAGAGCAGACTGTGCGTGTATGTGTGTGTGTGTGTGTCCTAATGGGATCCTAGATCTGTACTATCTCTGAGCCTTCATGTCCCTGCAGTGGTCCTGATAGCAAACACTGGCAGATCAATCGATGGTGATGCCTTGCCTCCCTTTCCTTTGCTTCCTTCCTCTAGGCTGTCACAAAGTGTTTAAAACACAGCCCTGGTTTGACAGTAACTGGTTGTAAAATAGCTCAACTTCAGTGCAAGGTGATGTCAAGACAAATGTTTGTCTGTGTATAAATGATCCATGCAGATGGTTTGGGAGTGATCTGATATTGGCTGATAGGGAACCGTCGTCATCTGGATAAACAAATTATATGATAATAAGTAATATTACTTCATGCATTAAGCATTCATATCATTCATATTTAAATATATTCTTGGATAATTATTTCATGATTACATGATTATTTTTTTTCTTTTTCTCTCAAAACTAGATTTTCTTTGTTCACATATTTATGGAGCCAATATTGTATGCATATGGAGAGACATCTGGAAATACTAGAGAACATATAAAACAAAATTTCTTAATATTGATTTCAGTACAGAACAGTATCCTTTAAACTCATTCAATGCTAGCAAAACATTTGCATTGGACTCCATCTCATCCTAAGAACAAAGCATGATGTGATAAAATATTCAGGGAATGTTAAATGAGAACTGATGGGATTTTTAAATATGCAAAAGTAAAAATTTGGGCTGCAGGCTATATTATCACAAAGCATAAGCAATCCATTTCAGAGGTGACGTATGATCCATTTAAATGGAGGAGGAGCTGTCAAATGACATCAGACGTGGGGAATTCAGCCACTCTCTCTTGCATAAGGAGATGCTTAAAGAAAATGCCCTAAAACAGTACTGATTCAGAGATAGACAAGTTAAATGATCAGAATCAGAAACAGCATGTGTGCCTGCTGGTTGCATTACCAGTTTTCCAAGTGTTCCTTAAATGTAACAGCCTGAAGAGGTTTACACACTGGATAGCATCTGCACTTCTAACTAGTGTAGCAGTGTAGCATTTATTTCTGTATTTTGAAATAGACAGCATCATTTTATGGAAGCCCATTCAAGCCATAAAAAAAGAAATAATATACATTCTACTTCTGCAAGTATTTTAAATTTTTTTCTGCATTTTTTCTGCAATGATAACTTTTTATTGTTATCATTTTTCATATCCTTCACTTTCAGATAATTTTAGTTTGATTTAGTCAATCTTACCTTTCATTTAATTTAAGTCCAAATGTCTCACAGTTTATGATTAACACTAAATATTTTTTGTGCCCCACTTTCCGTGTTTATTCAGAAACTGGACAGTTTGCTAGCCAATTTCTTATCTTTGTGGAACCTCTTATAAACCCAAGAAGCCTTTCTTCCTTTTAAAATCTCACTATCTCACTCTTGTTCTCTCCCCCTTCCAAAACATAATGTCAGACAAGTAGATTGGATTTGGCACAATGCATTTCTATCTTCACCAGTGGGACCATATCGTCCCAGGTCATCCATCCATGAGGTGCTGCTTCAGATGGATTCCACCTCTTCCTGGGCCCTGTGTCTGTCCCAGCTCCCATTATGTGACCCTAAGTCCCTCATCAGAATATTCTATTCCTGCAGTCTCAGAATAACTTGCATCCCCAAACTGTAATGCAGGTGCCAAATCATTTTTTTTCCTCTCTGGCAAAGACAAAAAAGTCTTGGTTAGGGAGAAGTTGGCAGATTTCCCTGCTGATGCATATAGAGTTTTTTTCTTTTTTTAACAGTGCATCAACTATGCAAGGTCCCAGAGTCATAAAACAATGTTTTTTTGTACTGGGAACGGTGCAAATGTAAATTGGTGGAAAAAGTCAGATAAAGTTATAAATCAAAATGCCAAAAATGCATGATCAGTGATAAAAAGAAGTTTAAAAAACTCTTTTCTTTAAAGTTTGTGAGGGTACAAACTGCCTGCAATATCGTGAGTAAATACTCTACTGTTCAAGATACCTCAATTAAAGATCAGGTAGTGTCAGGACTGAAGGAAGTATAAGGAGAAAAAAAAACAAAACAAATGCATCGCTGTGTTCTGCTCACACGCTGGCTCTATGCTAATAAAGTTCGTTCAAGGTCTAATTCAGAGAAACTTCATTTTTCTGAACCCTGCTGGGTTTTGTTTGGTACGCCTCCCTGCTTCTGAGGGCCTGGGCGGTGAGGAGGCAAATTTGCGGGAGCCAGACGATGGTCTGTTCTCCATCAGAGGAGCTGGTGCCACAGGAGTGTGTGGAGACAAAGCATTGTGAGTGTAAGAGATCCTTGTTGAGCCTAAAGTGCAACCTGCATGCATTAATCATCAGGCATGTGGCTGCAAGCTGGATAGATATGCACAGACATATGAACACACGTAGAAGATCCTGGCGAGACAGTTCAGCCGCGCTGCCTTACGCATACACACACAAGCAGAAGGTTAAACGCAGAGTCTAAGTCTTCTTGGTAAAGCAGGAAGACATCTGCGCGTACAAGATGGGGTGAGACAATATGATCAGTACTGTGGCAAGTAGGGGCAGCTTAAAGCTAATGGCATGTGATGGCCAGCTGCTGGCTCAAATCTGTTGCAGCCATCTGTTTTGCTTTAATAGTTCAAAACGTTCTCACTTGGACAGGAACAAACGCGTTAAGAGAAGCTGTGTGCGCCATGAATTGCTTACGTTAAGGTTTGCAGAGTCCCCTGGGACCCCGCGGTTCACTGGGGCATACAGCCTTCAGTTGCACTCACAGTGACCGAGGAGATCTGCAGAGCTAAGTGCAGGTAAAATGTTGTGACACCCGGATCAATGATTCAGTAAAGCCTAGCCTTGTTTTGATGAATGCTGTTTTGCATTTAGGAAAGGTTGTGTGTCAGTACACTAAAAATCAATGGCTTATTTTCAAATCGCCCTTACCTTTGAAACGACATTAAGCTTGACGTGGTGGGTGGCATCTTCCAGGCGAGTCATTTTACACCCCTTTAAAATATCATCTTCAAATCTTAGAACAGCTGGTTTGATGTTAAACTAAAATAGCTGTTTTTAATTGGACCTGAAAATAGACTACACAATGTTTATTATTATATTAAATCTTCACATGCACATGTTTACACATTTTTACTATTTGTGCTATTTAGAGTCCAGTATGAAGCTAAAAATGTGCTGTCATCACCATAAAAAACTGCAATCACTGCCAACAGGGCTCTCTCTGGAGGACTGGATCTGAGCTTTTATTCCAGCATCAGAGATCAAAACCAAAGATTCCTTTGTTATGGGATGATTCCCTTGTTTTTACTTAACTTTTACTCCCTATTCTTTTATACATGAGACACCGCATGTGTGTAACACAGGTCTACTAAAAGTGTGTTTAACACATTCAGGACACATTCAGCTCAGACAGCGGTTACAGGCAGTGTTGTTGTTGTTGTTGTTGTTTTCCTGTCCACTTGGCCTACTTTGTATGTTAAGCTAAATTGCAGGTAAAACTTGCTTCGGGCTGTTTGTTCTCATGCGGGCTACTTTTTGATTCATTTGGCCGGTTTCCCCTGAAAAGTTCTGGATACAGTCCAGTGAATCTGCCCCGGTTATTATGATTTAGAATGACAGGGAAGATCGGAGACGCGGCTTTTGAATGTTTTATTGCTAATTTGTATTCATCCAAACAGACGATCTGGGGGTTTGAAGGCCAAAGTGTGCGTGCGTGTTTATGCGCTGCACAAAATGTATATTTGTGATAGTCAGATGGTTAAAAAGATCAGTTACTATTTGCTGTTGTTGTTATAAGTTAAGTTAATGCATGTACTTCAAAAGGCCGTACCAAATCCAGTCCTACACATGCATTGCACTTAAGGTCATTAGCTGAGCAGCCTATTATTTACAATGAAGTTATCAAATTATGGTCTTTTAATATTCTTTTAACGAGGAAGCAACCTACTGTGTATTACGACTGAGCTGACGACAGCACTCTCACACTTTAGCAGACACTCCAGCCTCTAGTTCAATACACTACATTGCCACAGAATTACATCACATGATTACAAGATCAAATTTCACATCTCTCCTGCACATACACGACACATACTTGTCTCCGGGAGACCTTACATGCGAATGCTTTCTCTCCGTCTCTCCCCCCTCTCTGTCTGGCATTCAAAAAGTCAATATCGTTAGTTCATTTCCTTCCATAATCTGAGGTTACATCATACTTCACCTCCCATTACAACCAGTCATGTCCCTGGACGGCAGCAGGCTAACCCATTCATGCAAAAGTCAGGAGGAGAGTTGCGAACGTCCACGGGATGTTGTTGACCCATTCAAATGCACCTTAAGATGTCTGGAGGTCCAAGTCCTGTCTTCCAATCCAGACGTCGGTTTGGTCACTCTGAATGCGATATACTGTAACAATCTAAATAAAAGATGCCTAACCGTTGGCCTTCCGTACAACGTCTCAATCCAGCAGCTTTTATTGTAATCCGTGTTTCTCCTTGAATGCAGCAGTTTTCTTACTCCTCAAAGGACCTCTGAGTCTTTGGTCATAATAAGATGAAAGCCCCTCTAGCCACTGTATGTCAAAAACAAGGGCTGAATATTGTGGGGTGCATAACAAGCAGATGCACATGCCTCTTCCACTTTGGGCCTCCTGAACTGCCACTAAAGAGGCATTGAAGCATACATAAGTTCCACTAATAACAACAGAGCAGTTGAAATTCACTACTTTCATCCAACTTTTCTTGTAAATCACGGCATGGTGTAAGAAATGTTTTTTTTTAATTTATTTATTTATTTTTTTAAACACAGGCTCAGTTACAAGACCCAGGGTTTTTAAAGATGCTTCTTGAACATCTGTGCAGAGCACAGGCAATTTGAGATAAGACTCGCACAGGGGAAGTTAATTAGCAATATGGATCAGGCCTAATGAATACACAGAGTGTATCTCGAGATGTAAGAGCACTGGATGAGTCTATTAAATACAAGTTTTATTTGAATCCCCGTCTTAAAACTTACATGTATGGAGTTTTATATTATAATTACGCACATTTCCCGGATCTCATTTGTATAGTACAAATCATCTCAGGCTGTGAGCATCCACGTTGCAGCCTCACAGACTGTAGTACCATGGTTCACTGAAAATGCACACTGATTTCTTTTATTTATTATTTCTTTTTTCTGCGGGATGGGAAGTAATTTGCTGTAATGCGTGATCAGGGTGTTTTGAAAGAGCCATTTCATCTCGCTGTACTGGTCCCCTTCTCTGTAGGGGAGCCTGCCTGTTCCTGTTCCTCTATCAACACCAGCTACTGAAGCTGAAAGATTCTGCTGCTGCTGAAGCGAAATGAGACTTCACACCCCTCTGCTTTCTCTTCCTCGTTTTCCTCCCTTTCTCATCCCCGTCACTTTGCTTACACCGCCTCTCGCCCGCGTCTTTTTGTCTCGCGCTCACCCTCTCGCTGTTTTGTTCACCTGGAAACGTGCAAAATAAGGTCAGAGAGGCAAACCAAAAGGCACAGATGGCACGAAATGAAGGAGAAAACGATGAAATACACAAACAAATTGTGGCACGGGCGATCTCCACACTTTGCTTCTAGCGGCTCATCAACGTGATTCATTCAAGCAGGTGTTAGCCGCCGCAAAACTACGCTAAACAATGGAGAACAATGGTGTCAGCTATTGTTGTAATTATGGTTTCAGTGGGTGAATAAGTGATCAGTGAAGCCGCCCGCTCTCCGCCCCCATTTGTTTTAATAGCAGGTTTGACGCAGCGCCATTTCAGGCATTTAGCTCATTTTGCACGGAAACAGCTGTGTCCTTAACATGATGATTCTAGTTAGCATTGTCTAGCTGTGAAGGAAGAATAATAAGTATAATGGTTTGCCAGATGGACATATAGTAGGTGTAGCAGTGTGATATAAATAAAAAGACCTATAGCAGATCTTTTGGCTCAGATTCATAAGCTCTGCAGTGAAAAAGTTCATAAATATTCACTGGAATGGGTCTTAACTTTTACGACAATGCCTTAAAACGTTAGGCAACATGCATGTTAATATATAAGAGTATGTTCTGCACCAAACGTCTAAAGGTCATAAAATGTTGCTGTCACAGTGGCGTGACAAAAAGGGTCCTTATCCTGTCTGCTTTACACAAGCGCTCCCAATAAATGCCAAATGTAACTTGAAGGTGCTCTCTATACATATAAAGTAGTGCATATGTTTGCACTGTGCCGTTTTCGCCGGGCAGTATCACCATCCTCTGCGTCTCTGCCTCACTCCTCGGCTCGTAGCTGTCGTCGATGGTGGCAGATATTTTCTTTTCATGACGTTGATGAACAATGCTTAATTCATTTGAATGTATTATCAGTGTTCACTCTGACTTCACTTCACAAAGGGATTCCTTTTTATTACGCACATGTTTCCCATTTTATTTTTTTTCCTCGAGGTTTTTACGCTCCTTTATTATTCCAGAGGGGAAAAGGTGAGACTTATTCATTAATTAATCAAGTTGTTGTGTCATTGTGCGAGCACTTTGAACCTCACAGAAACCGAAAATTAGGTGAAGGCTATACTAAATTTCACTTGATATGAAGGCGACAAGCGAAGAATAAAACTTCAGGGATGTCACTGCAACTACATAAAAGGTGAAAAAGCATAACCTTTGTCAACCTTCAACAGACAAGGATAGACTTTCAACTAAATTCAGCTCCTTTGATGCCTTATACAAAGTGTTTTGTCATCTTTATGGAGTACTCTAGTAGCTATGGTTCGGTTCAATTGTGAATTAAAAAACGTGCAGCAAAATAAATCTTTCCTCCGTGCTGTGAAACTGTAGTACAGATGTGATTGAGGTGTGCGGCGCCTCACAGCTTTGTTCACTCAAACCTTTTCAAAGAGATGAAGGAGAGAGAATGACATTCAGAATAGCTATAAAGTAGACATTTAATGCTTGACTGATTGTGCCGATCACAGCGGGGACATCAAATAATATGATGCGTCACACCGTGGCTGGTTTCAATCATGCTAAAGGTCATAGGTTCGCCTACTCTGACAAGTAGGATTTACTCCTCAAATGGTGGGTTTAAGCAGGAAAAGGCTCTTCCCTAGGTAATGTCTCAGAATAAATGATACACGGACTTGCTCTTTGAGTTGAGTGAGTTTCTTAGTATTGTAGCAAGAATTTTTAGCCAGTATATTAAAAGACCGGTTTGATATAGTCTTTTATGAAATTTTGTTTATAGTTTATACTGTGGATGGATGATAAACTGTCTTGTAGTATCATATGAAAACGGTATCATACATTAACGACTACTTTTCAGTAGTCCTGAACACACACACACACACACACACACACACACACACACACACACACACACTATTACACACATCCACCTCTGGGAGCTGCCCACTACAGTCACCAATCTTCTACCATTAGCTGCTGAGCAGTTCCACTGGAGCAATTTAGGGTTCCTTCCCAACTCAAGGACAACTCAGGAGCAGTTGCTGAGGGAGCACTGAGCCCTTTTCATTTAATTTCTCAACTCAAACTGGCAACCTTTCAGTCACTGGTTCATTCCCTAACCTCTAGGCTTCCCAGGTCTGACTTAATCTTTCTCACCAACACTTCTACAGTCGTAGCTCTGTGCAGACACACTGCAGTCGCAATCTACCGTACTGAGCAGCTCCACTGAAGCACTAAGGGTTAATTGCCATTTTTCAAGGACATCTTGACCGAAGCTGCTCTTTTGGGCTATAGGTGTGTTAGATTGTACCTTGGACATTTACTGATAACATAGACATCAGCACAACTACAGAGCATATATGAATAAAAAAGGTGCTGAGAATAGAAGAGGCAAGAAAGACATTTTAATTCCAACATTCCTGATGAGGTCTGTCTGCAGTCACTCTCTATTCTCTTACTTTTCTTTTCTACATATAATGGGGAAAAAAGGAATGTGGTGAGTTCATGTACAGTATTTCCTGACAAAGGATTGCACACAGGAACCTCAGGTATGCAGAAGGCAAGGCACAATCCATTTATCTCTCCATCTATGCATGCATACACACACACACACAATGATCTCCAATGATGAGTAATGGGCCATTCAGCACATTGATATGAAGCTACAACATGGCCCAAAATGACAAAGACTACCATCGTGATGCTCCATCATTCATACCGTTGTCTCATTTAGGCTTGCAGAAACCCCATTATGTCCGGCAGTTTCTTTCATTTACACAGAAAGATCTATGACAGATTCAGTAGATCATTACACATGGAGTATAGGCAGGGTATATGTAGAGATATGGTGCTACTAGACAATGACCTTAACTAATAAACCATAGAGAAGAGCTGGCTGAAATCTTCAGCACCATCTTGTGTCAACCGTGAGGCTAAAAAAAAAGAAAATTAAAAAGAAAAACGATGTTTTTCTCAATACCGAGAAAAAAATGTCAAACAAAGAAACAGCTTTTTAAATACATGTTATAACTGAGCGCTGTCGATGGCGTAAAAATAATCGAGCACAGATCCACTGTGTAATATATAAACTATACTCTGCTCAGCTGATTGTGAGCTCGAAAAAGCGCAGCTGTTTATTTCCAGTTAACCCTAATGAGAAAATGTTGAATAGTCATCATATGTTACGTTCTAATGAGTCCCAGCAAGGCCCAATAAAACCATTCACTGCTCAGTGAAACCCATTAACAAAAAATAAAGTACAAAAAACATCAATAGTAACAAATTAGTGAGTGCCTCTCAACCACACACACACTCACTCACACACACACACACACACACACACACACACACACACACACACACACACACACACACACAGTCTCCATTGACCGTAGGTCTTCCCTTTGTGCTCTGATTTTTTTTCCATTAAAACAAGTTTCTTGTCATAATGAGACAAGTTAACATGTAGCTATAACGAGAAAAGTTTCTTGTTCAAACTAAAGTGAGAATGTCGTACTAATGAGAAAAATATGTAACCAGTTCTGATAATGATAAACTGAATGGATCTTCTGTTGTCACTGTGGCAACAATCTGCCGTGTAGAAATCCAAGGTACCAATAAAATGCTTGCATATTTGACTTATGTCTCCCCATAGACAGCTAATATATACTGTATGTGCTCGCAAAGTCCTTCATGTAAGAGATACTTCAGCGTATCATCAGGCTGGCATTGACCTGTGATCGCAGGTGTATCTAATAACATGAGCAACGATTCTGGTCAAGTGTCCTTTAAAAGATTCTATACAAAGCGAACAACGGTAACAGTGCCACTCATATGTCCCTGTGTCAAGTATGCATAGCTGGCTGTGGTTACTTTAGCATAGCATAAACTTTGGAAGCTAGACTAATAATATGGCCTGGTTTTTTCCAAGTTTAAAAAAAAAAAAAAAAAGGCCTACGAACACGTCTGTTTTTTTTTTTAACCTGTACTGAAACATCAATTTAAAAATGATCATTTGTGTTTTTTTCTGGCACATACATGCAATAAATATTTCTGTCCAGTACATCTGTGCAGCATCTCCGGCTATAGTGCATGTTACCAGTCATAGTTGGTATAGGATTGTACTTCACTGTGACGGCTCCTGTGACGGAAGCTACCTGTGCACAGTCTGCACAGCAAAGAGATAGTTACAGCCCAGAACTCCAGTTAAAACTACAGATTTCACCTTTATGTTTCTGCTTTGTTATGGATTAAACACATGAGATATGGTGTATTAATTTGGGCTTTAGAATTGTTTAGAGTGTGTTATCACTTTGGATAAAGCCAGGCTAGTTGTTCCCCCTGCTTTTAGTCTTTCTGCTAAGCGAGGCTAACTATAGCTTGTGCTCTGTACTTAACTCACAGACACGAAATAATAAAGTTCTCATCTTAGCCTCGATAAGAAAAATTAATATGTGTACAACTTCTTTAATCACTAAAAAGCTTGACAGCAAGAAACTGGGGTGAAAATATGAGTGTATTTCAGTGACTTGCATTAACCACACACACACACACACACACACACACACACACAAATACATAAGTTGTAGCTTTGATCCTGAGAATGATAACTTCAGCAAACAGAAAAGCTGACATTCTTGTTTCTTATGAATGACCTCTGGTGCACAACAGTTTAAAACTTGCCTCCCTCCGATTTTTCTTTGTTTCTCCTCAACTTTTATTCTGCCAGTGAAAAATAAACTCAGGATGAACGGTGGTCTGGGAAGAGGGAGGATTTGCTAAAAGATGCTATTGATCTCTTTATTCCTGAAATAATTTGTATGGCTTGGCAACCGCAGCACCATCCCTTATCAACGTCTGCCAAAAGCCAGGCACTGGCCTCCCGGGTGTAAAAGCTCTGAGAAATAATGCTTCTCATCACCAGCAAGAATGGCAGAAGAGGAGAAATGAAAAGGAAGACTGCAGAGAGGTGGGGCGGAGGGGAAGGAGGCAGAATGAGTATCGGATGATAGAGGCGGGAGGAGGTGAAGAAAACACAAAGCGAGAGTCAAACTTTTGAGATCCACAAAGGAGATGGATCACATGGTAGCAGGCAAGACAAAAGAGGTTAAAAACTGGGCAGAGTAAACATATGAGGGTGATGATGTATACCATGGGGAAGATTTATCTAGGTTTGTAGTAAGTATGAAAAGCTAAAGAGAAGAGCTTAGTTACATGAACCTGAGGCCAGTGTAGTGTATTTCAGAATTATTTGACCTTTTAGGGATAGATATCATTTAATCATTTCTAGTTATGGTACATTTCATTTTCTTATAATGCATTTTTGATGCCCTGATGTCAGTAGAATGAACACTTCCTTATATGATAAAATGTCCTGTGTTTGAAGATGCAAATTGCTTTTACCAACAGAACTAGTTTCAACTCAGTTTCTGTATAAGCACTGTCCACTGTAAGATCATTGTTGTGTTGGGATATTTAGGCTTTTATACTGGAACTGGAAGAATATCTTTATTGCTTCACAACGGCTCTTCAGAAACCCATGTGTGACATCACAAATACAACTTCCTTTCTTTCCACTGTGTTCAAAGTCGGCTGGGAACTTTGAGAATTGCATGTTCTTCCCATGTCTGCGTGGGTTCTCTGCAGGTACTGCAGCTTACTCCCCCAGTCCAAAGACACGCAGGTTAATTGGTGACTCTAAATTGTCCATAGTTGTGAATATGCACATGAATCTTTGTCTCATGAGTCATCCCTGGTACCTCGCCTTTTGCCCACTGCCAGCTATATGTATATACACTGTCATGTACTGTTTCTGAATATGGAAATCTTCCCAGAACGTTTATATGAATTCAAACTAAACTTCTAGTTCCAGATACATCAATATACCACAATTTCTCAGTATTCATAGAGCATAGAGTTTATGAATGGAAAATAATGTTGATTTAAACCACTTGCCAGGGCTCAATTACTTCAATTTGTCTATTCTGTTCGTTTATTTTGGGTAATGTATGCTAACACAAATCATTTATCAGTATTTGTAAAAGCCAACAGAATATAATACCCATCCTCTGAAAGCAACATAAGAGTGGAGAAGATGGAGCAGTTGGAGACAGATGAAATAATACATGGTCCCCTTTGTGCAGTACATCACAGGCAGCCGGGCCGGCTTCACCACTCCTGTCTCACCAAATGCTAACATCCCCATATCAGCATTCCTGAGGTGAAAAGTTGTGTATGAATCAGCTTATCTTTGAAGTCTATTCTCTTGATTCACAGTGGTTTAACTGCCCTGAGTCGGCCCGTCTCTCCTCGTGGTAAAGCCGGCGGTGGAAGAGAATGGTCGTTTCTCTGTACTGCAGATGTTGAAAAATGCAACACAGTCTTGGTAGTAAGCGCACAGTGAGCTAACGTTTGGATCACTTCAGATCCGCACAGCAGCACAAAGAATTCACCATGTACCACTAATCATTATTGACAATTTATGCAAGATAATGATCTGTGACAGTAGTGTAGTATCCGTGAAGCCAGAAACCTGACAATGGCAAGATTGTGATCTGAAATGCAAGACTTTCTGGCACCTTGACTGCAAGATAGTGAGCCATGACAGTGGAGCCACTGTAGCAACATGGTGATCCATCATCCACCAGATGTCACAAACCGCAATGAGACAGGGTTATAATTTGGGCACACATGCTGAAGACAGCTAGTCTCCCAGGTAGTGAAGTAGGTGGTCCACTCAGTCATCATAGACATACCCACTGGGACATATCCAACAGAACTGTCAGACAGAAAAAGACCAACAAATGCATCTAGCAGCAAAAGCAGAAGTAGGCAGACACCCACTGATAATTAACATTCAAAAGAGAGTGCTCACGTTTTAATCAAGCTAAATTCAGAACCATAGTCGCCTCTTCAAACCCAAGCCCAGAAGAGTCCCCTCTTTCATTTAGTGCAGACTGAGACAAACTCTTAGACACACTCTGACCAGCCTAACTGCTTTCCAAACAGCAATCAGAGTAAAACAAATTATAATGTAAAAGAAATCTATCTGGAACACTGAACGGAAGAAACTAAAAGCCAAAGTACTGCAGATTAGAACGTTATCTGTCCCTAAAAACAGATTATGAATTGGCAGAATCCATCTACTGTGAGAGATAGAAAGCCGAGACAGATCGGAATTTAAGTACAGGCACAGTGACCAGAAATTGACAAAGAAAAAAGAAAGAAGAAGGCGGAAGATGCACAAGACTGAGGAAATTGTTCAAAAAAAATGTTCATATAACTTTTATGACTGTTATCGTGTTCTATCCAAATATTTAGACAAATTTTATTTAGATGCTTTGTCAACATTGTTCTTGATTTTTTTATGCCAATAAAGCCCTTTGAATCTGATAATGTAAGCTGAAACAGCTTTTCGATGACATCTTGCTTCTAAAATTTGCATAATTTCTGTTTGAAACAGGATCTTTGAGCATAATGTAGGGAGGAACTTGTAAGAAAGAAATGACACTAGGCGCATACCCGTAATGGTAATCTGTTGTCTTTGCATATGCAAATTTTGTCTAAATGAAATTAATTCTTCAAAGTATCAGGTTTGTGGAATATATATACATATAAAAATCCAAATATTTGTGCTTCAGTTGTTTATTATGATAAAAAAGCAATTTCCCTTTTCATTATGACATGAAAGGACAGTTATGCTATTGTTTTCAGTTAAATACATCAGTAATTGAAAGGTGTGAGAGAGCAAATGACGTCAGTGTGTCACCAATGTGCTGCAGTTTAGAGCTCATCATGAGGCCCCGCCTAAACACACTGACCTTTGGCTGTTCCTGTTAAATTGACTTTCGTTAAAGGGCAGTGCTCCTCAGCTAAATGTCACTACTGGGTTGTGCCTCTTGTCCGTCCCTTGTAGAGCATGAGCAGTCCTTCCATCTGCTAACTCTTCCATGTGGCTCGACAAAACAGCCATAGAAACATGCACAGTGCCTCGGAGTTCAGACTCTGGTACAGCACAGTCGCAAGATATAAAAGAGCTAGAATACATTTACTGCCACACACAATGATGTCATGAATACAGAGTGACTTTGTGTATGAATATTGAGCATGTTAACTTTGGATCCTCGCTGTCTGTACAAACTAGGGTCGGCATTATTATTGAAACAATAATTTACTTTTTTTTTTGGAAAACTGCCGCACTGCTGGGCAGGGTTGTGATTTAATTCATAATAAATCTTTAATGCCTTTCCCCAGGTGGTGATGTGTGAAACAGACTGATGCAAATAGAGTGGGGCATTGATTGAAAAGGAAGGATAGAGAATAAAAGATAGGGGGGAAAAGGCTAAAAAATAGAAATAAATAGATGTATGGTCACAGGAGATAGAAAAACAACATTAAGTAGTGCCAGACTGTCAATTTGGCGGCTACAAATCACTAGATCACAGATAGAGTATCAAAAATCATACTGTTCCAACGAGACATAAACATTTTCATGAACCATACTCCTTTTACCACAGTCAAAACATTAAGACACCAAACCACAATGGCCAGAAAGAAGCGCATGTGTGTGAATGTGCTTGTTACAGGGCTGACACTCACCATTCTCATCATAACCTCGATCATCAATTCAATTCGTCAGCAGTCTTCACAACAGACGACGGTAGCAGGTGCCACTGAGCTAGCGTTAGTGCTAACGTTCTTACCTTCTTTGGGTACTTGTGTGCAGGGCCACCTGAGCCCAATGTTATTTCAAGGGTGGCAGTGGAAACCTTCCACTGAGACGTATCTGACAAGGTGACCTTGTTTTACGTGTCCTTTATATGTAAATGTGAGACAGAATAGATAAATGAATATGCCTGATGGAAGAATGTCTTTTGAATAAGGGCCTATTTTTCTCCTCTTTTCCTTGAGTTTAAATAAGGAACAGCACAACACACAGAATAGTGCACAATACCCCCATTCCAGACAGCTATATAGCACATCAAATAAAAACACTTTAAAATAATTCAGTAATATTATTTCCAGCCCACTGTGTATATATCATTTTAGGATAACCAGTAGTAGTCATCAGTAGCAATATCCTGTTGTGTGCTCCATAATCAGGGTTATGAAAGGGGTCTTCATTTTGGCTGCCAGAATTTGTTAACTGGCTGAATTCAGATGTCTGCACAGGGTGACCTGCGGTCATGCTTTTCTAGTGTCGTTTTATTTTTAAGATATTAAAATGTTTTAAACGCAAGGTGTGGGGTCACACTACTTCCCGTTGTCACACTTAAATCAAGCATGAGGCGGCTTTTACTTCTTTACCACTTCCTTTAAGTTTTGATGCCATTAGTTCTGATAGGAATAGCGGGACATCATCGGCAGAAAAAGACCAACAAATGCCTGTAGCAGCAGAAGCAGAAGTAGGCAGATGCTCACTGATAATTAACATTAAAAAGAGAGCGTTTGCATATTTTAATCAACCTAAATTCAGCACCGTAGACTCCTCTTAAAAACCCAAGAGCTGAGCCCACAAAAGTGAATTATTATGTATATGAAAAATTATAATGACAATGGCAAATTCAGACAACACTCGGAAAAAATGGTGGTATTCATAGTTTCCTTTTTTCAGTATGCCTATGTCATATACCCAAAACTTTTTATACGGGTTTATTTCCCTCCCCATTTGCACAGGCAGCCCTCACCAGCTGTTTCGCCCAGCATGCCTTGCCAAGGTGTTTTTGAAGCAGCTGCGCCTGTAGTGATGCGTCTGTCTGACTGTAGCCTTTGTCAGTCTGCCATGTGGTGATGAGCAGGTAGCATCAGCGTGAGTTTATCACAGCTTCATTGCTTAAAACTGTTTCCTCCTGCTGGAATTAACTTGGTGAGGGCTGTCAAAAACAAAAAAGCTGGAAGTCACTAAAATGGCTGAGAACTGATGGAACCGGCAGAGGTTTTATTTTACACTTTATTGTTATTATACAAAATATCGATTAGAGGACTTTTACAAAAATAAGGCAGGCCATTCTGCAAAGAGAAATCCCTTTTGTCTGTTTTGCTCTCTTGTGAAACATTGCTGAATATTGGCAGAGACATTACATACTGTTGGGCATACACATAACCAAGTCCAAACTGAAATTCATATTCAATCATACCTCCCCAAAACCTCTGGGAATTCATTCAGTAAACCCTCCTAGTGATGCCTCAGTGGAGGCAGTGAATCTTAAGAAAGACCTGAGCAGAAAGACAGATGGCTGAGGAGCTGAGACAGCCTACACGTTGAGGCAAGACAGAGATAATTCAGGGGTAAGCCACCCTTGCTGAAATACTGAGAGGTCTGTGTTTTCCTCCACCGAGAAGTTGAGAAGCAATTCCTGCCATAAAGTGCCTCATCTCATGACTATACACACACACACACACACACACACACACACACACACACACACACACACACACACACACACACACACACACACAGTGCCATTAGCAGTAGCTGGTCGATCAGACAGAGCAAACACTCCCACTTTTAATATTTAATAATGGCAAACATAGTCTCGCTGCAAGTGCCTGTAAATACATACACACAAATGGGTGTGGGAAAACGTGCACTATGCCGACAACTCTAGGTTATGTGAACAGAGAGACATATGTTTCAAGGCGCTGTGAAATAGAAGAGAAACAATGTTCTGAAAAATAGCTTTGGTGTACAAGAACAAAAGAAAAAAAAATATTTCATTTTAGTACTGCTCACTTTTTGCAGCGTTTAACCAATCCAACAGACACACAATTTTCACATGACTTTCCTCTTTGAAACCTGTACAACATATGAGAGAAACATCTATCCTTTTGATGCTATATATATATATATATATATATATATATATATATATATACGTATGTCACTGTCTGTGTGTTCTGTATGGGCATGAGCCCCAAGTGAATGAAGGTTGGGCCAGATCCATTAGTATCTGGTCAGGGGGTATATTGTCCTGTCATGCCCCATCCATCTCTTCCCATACAATAGATGTATTAGGGGGCTACCACCACCATAAAAGTGCTCACCCATATATATTAGACACACACATATACAACAATGCTGTCCTGAGCTATCTGGTGTGACAGTCAAACTCTAGAGGTACCATCTATATTCCTCTTTCACCTCTGCTCGGATGCTGCAGAGCCTCGGCTTCCCCGTCCAATCGATAATATGACAAATTGACAAAAGTGGCTGCGATAAGGATCTCGAGCCATAGATCCTCTTTTCTGTCCTCCTTACAAGTGAAATGAAAGTGTATATTAAGGTCATATAGACTAGAGTGCTGTAGCAGTCTGTAGTACTGGCACAACACTGAACTGAAAAGAAAACATCTTAAAAAGTCATTTAAGTTCAGGGGGATAAATCTGCCACAAAACAATGAAAAACCGAGCTATAGGGGTGGCGTGATTTCTGCCGACTCAAGACACAGTAAGATATATGTAGATTCTCTTTGTTGGTTTCTCGGTTTGTCTTCCAGACTTCTGAGATGAAAAAAAAAGCACCACCAATTCTGTATCAGGCAGCCACAAACGCTCAGGTCCTCACAAACATTTCCAGTAAGGGATCAGAATCCGGTTAGAGTGCTAGCTGTGGCTTTTCCCACACACATCTATCAGGCTGTCTGTCTTCCCCATAATGATTGCAGGCATCTCCGCCACTGCAAACCAATTCGTCCCATCCTCTGTCTTCTCTGCTCCTCCCTCTCTTGTTCTAATTTCTTTATATCTGTCCATCATTCTGTCTCTTATTGCACAATATTTGCCTGTCTCACCTGCTTACATAAAAGCCATCAAAGGAGTGATTGCTGGAGATTGTCTTTAGATTCTTTGCAGTGCTTCACCATGAATACAGACTCAAGCCCAAGGGAAAACATTTAGAAGATGTCCTTAGGTACTGTTGTTTGATAGATGGAGTGAGAGAGGGTGTCTCTTCAACATAAATATTTTTCATGCCGTTTATGGCTGGCATTTATTCCAGTACAGCCATTAAATATTTTAACACTCAGTTACCTATCTTTATAGTGGTTTTTATTGTCTGCCATTCACCAGAAAAGCCAATGCATGCACACATTGTATGTGATTTGTGTGCATATGTTCCAGTCCCTGTCCCTGGCCTCATTCTGCATGTACTCTGGACTCTGACATCTTCAGGACTGTATGTTTAATGTGACACATAATCTGCTCTGATGTGCGGCATAAATATAATGGATATATTGTGATGGTTCCCTGGTTAATTTGAGTGTGTGTATCCATGCCCAGCTGATTGTAGAAGGAAACACCTGGGAGTTAGGGAGAGTATAAAACTCCACCCATAAACTTGTCTCTCTCTCTCTGGCAGGCTCCGCTCACCTCTTCAGGCTGCCTCATGGTGTTTTTTGGCTTCTTTCTTTTCATGGGACACAACACCTCACATCTACACATTTATACTCATGCATACATGCACCTTCACCGCTGATTGACTGATTAACACAAAGCTGTTTGTGTTTTTGAGTTCCTTACTATATTTACTTTAATTTTGGCCTTCAACCCACGTCTCCCTTTGTGCTTGTCATGGTTTTTAGAGCCGGGTCATGACAATATGACTATATTTGAACATTATAGACCACAACTGACAACTGACGAGTGGGGTGAGTTTACTCCGCTATGGGAATGCATGAACAGACAGCACATTATCTGGCCCCCAATAAAGTTTCCTTAAGGGACAATACCCTACAACATGCTGCTGTGCTCCTTATAGAAGTCTTTTAGCACATATACAAAAATAGCACTTGTACAAATGTGTAATGTGTCACATCTGAAAACTTACCGGCTGTAAGTACCAGCTCCACTTCAAAGTGTTGGTAGGGTAGAGAATTTAAACCCAGGTGATCAGGGTGTCAGCCAGCAGTTCTGGGAGGTTCGTCAAACCAAATATGAGCAGCCCATCTGAACTCGGTTCAGACCGCCGCTTTATACTTCTTCTCAGCCGCAATGTACATGTAACAAATATCATCAACACTAGAACAGCCCACAGACAAAAGGCCCCTCTAATCAAACAACAGCTTTAAATACTTCCTGGCCAAACTACACTGCTAACAGCAAGGGAAAAATCAATCAGACAATTAAAGCTATTGAGAATGTTAGTGACATTAGTCTTTTCATTGAGGCGTATATACTCATTAATAGGCAATCTGTAGTAACTCTTCAACATACTCTGCAGGCGAAAGTTAAATTTACTTAGGTTGTTAGGAAACAAAATACATTCCCCCTCCGTCCCAAAGTCCCACTTGGTACAGTCCACATTAGCAACACCTGGTGGAGCAATGGCCATTTGTGTTCATGTGTTCACCAGAGAACCTCGGAGAGATCAGCGGACAGTGATTTGAAATAAAAGCAAGTAAGAAAAGGAAACAAATACTCGAATGAAAACAAAATAAATGAAGCAAATGTGCTCCTTTGTTAGATGATAAGTACAAGTCACATAACTGAAACCAAATATTCAACTAAATAAATAAAAGAGCTTTTCACCAGACTGAGGGACTGAGGGAGCTCCATAACAACCAGCTGAAGAAGATTTAGTAACAACCTTGCTTAAATTTTGTATTAATCCAATGGGTAAGTACCTTTTGATGCAACTTCTCTGCTGGCTGCAAGAAAACTTGATGTTGAAATCAATCGAAAAAGCCCCAACTTCAAATCCAAAGTAAAACAGTTGAATTTAAATGTTCTTTCTTTGTCCCTCAGTGATAGTATGAAACAAGATGCTGTGGCAGACCAGCATCTAGCATGAATCCAACCTGCGGACACAAATGTTGGGAGTTTGGGGGGGATTTTTCTTCATCTTTTACTCATTACATGACGCTTGAGCTGCTTTCGGCTTTTTAAATATCAGCTTGTTCACTTCAAAAGACACTCCAAACCTTTTCAGCGCTCCAACTTTAACACTCCTATTCAACACCACGGAGGGAAACAATTAACATTTTGGCATTTTAACAAGTTTACAGTGTTTGCACCTGCAATTTTCAGCACAAGCGAGCCCATTTAAATTGTAGTTTGAAAGCTGCTTTAATTGTATGACATTTCTACACATTGTGGCCTTAATGAGAATTCAGGAATTTAGGGCACATTTGCCCGCAGTCTATCACAGTTAGTTAACAATTGCTTTGGCTTTTCCCAGCTTTTGACATTTGGCAAGTGTAAACCTAAACTCTTATGCTGCAAAACATCTCTACAGAGACCTAAGGTTAATATCACAGGCACTAAACCCTTGTTCTTCGATGGATCAGGGTTAATGTTAAAACTATTAAAGCTTCTGATTGTCCAGCACACCAAAACACTGACCTGAGGCCACTGCTGACTTGACAAAACCAGCGTGTGCGCAACAGCTACCCCTGCAGATCATCCATCAGAGCACGAGCTTCCCCTCTGAAAGCCAATTATTATACTCCCATTTCCATCTTCTCCGCCCACGTGAAAGGAACGAGAATTTGTGTTGGAGGATAAAGTAAAAAAGTTAGGCAATGATTTGAGACTAAACGAGTCCATAGGATGGACTGATGGATGAAGATATGAGAGAAAGGAGGAGAAAGTTTGGGCGAGAGATGTGGCCCACAGAGAAGGTGAGGGCAGGATCAGGCAGTCAGGGAGTGCTGTGGTGGAGAGAGAGAGCGAGAGAGGCAGCTATGGTGTGACAGTGCCCACTTAAGGCAACCTGACAGGAGAAATCATCCACACTGTCAGTCTGGGGGAGTCAGCTCAGGGTAGGAGGAATGGAGGAAATGGAAAAGGTGTGTGGTTGTGTGTGTGTGTGTGTGGGTAGCGCTGAAGTGTGGGGACTGTGAGGGGCGTGCCTGCAGATGAAGAGAGAGAAGTTGACTATGTTTGGAGTTAATAAATTTCTTAGTGTTGTTCTCAAACATCTGTCGTATACGTCAAACAATCTTTTATTGACTGACTTATTTGGGCCATGATGCAGCTGCTTTTTCAGACCGGGTGAAACTGCCACAATGGACAGGCGAAGTTTTTAGTGTTCTTTGCCAATCACGAAGGATGTTTGGAAAATTTAGATGGCTCTGTTGCAACCAGGTCTTTTTAATGTATATTCTAATCATACTGTGTTCAGGTAATGTCGTACTCGTAAAACAAGTTTGAATTTGCGAGCCAGCGAGAGAGTTTGTTGTGTGTATACTCGTAAAGTGTTGCTGCCCGGCAATGGTGCCCTCCTCAGTTTTATTTTTACACGCTCTATTTTAATGCTTTTCACTTGTTCTTTTGCTTGACAGATGTGTGGCAGTCTGTTTGCTTATGTGCAGAGACAAGGCCAATTGAGGATTCTGGTCCTGCTCTATTGCTCTCTGTCTCAGTTCACTCCAGATTATTGGAGCTTTATTGGGCTGACATTGTGATCAAAAACAGGTTGTCAAAGCACATATATAAAAAGAGCAAAGCCAATGATGATAATAATAAAAATGATAAAAACTCCATTGACATCCATCCATTTTGACATCCATTCATCCATCCAGTTCATCACACAGCTAACACATAGAGAAATAACCATTCATACTCAGATTCACACTGATTTAGAGTCGCCAATTAATGTGTATTATTTCTTTGGAGCAGGCTGGAGTACCCAGAGAGAATCCAGGCAGACACGATGAAAAAATGCAAACTCCACAGATAAAGGCCCCACAGAAAGTCAGTGCTAACCCCTGCACCACCACGCACAATGAAATCTTTTCAACCTTAAACTTTGCATGGAATTCAAATTATGTCCTGATTTTACCTCATTTCTAATAAAAAAGAAGCAGAGGTGATTTTAATATGGTCATTTTAATGATGGTATGATTCTCCTAGGCATCTTTTGTGAAATTTGTCTTCCAAACCCACTGGGTGGGATAGAGTACCATCTGACTGGCACCAACCAGAAGATATCATTCCACTGCTTTGGTTTCTGGAAAGGGCCACCATGTCAATCTTGTCTTTTTCTTGATATTTAACTTTATTATACTGGGCACAGAGACACATTTGATTCCATTAATTCCTTTTAGGACTTCCATATTTCAGTGTATTATAATATAAAGGGACAGTCATTCTGCTCATGTCTTTCAGTTCTTTGCTAGGCAGGAGCCAAGTTGAAGACAGCTCCAGATGAATGACGTGAGACATTACACAAGCTAACTGTGAACATGGAGAGGCATTCTAAAAAGACAGCTCTAATTCAATATTAAACTAATCCATCTGGGCCACATCACTGAATGCAGATGGCTATCAGGACCAGCAACAACCTTGAGTGCAAAGACAGACGAACACTGACTCTCATTACTCAGTCTCCCTCTCACTGTGTCTCTTTGGCTTAATTCCGACAGGCCGAGTGCATCTGATTGGCCCATTTTGTTTCTCCTCCTTTATATTGGTTGATTCTCATTCTTTGTGCTTATCACTTTCTGTAATAATCCATAATGCAAAAAAGAATTAGCATTTCCAATTTCATAGCTAGGTATCAAAGAAGACTGATTAATGCCAGTATAGAAAGCACGGGTAATTTCCTGCTTCTTTTTTTTTGTATCTGCCTGTGCCACATACTGTAATTAGGTGTCACTTTTTTTTTTCAAATGAAAATTATATCAAACGTTTCTCCTCCACCATTCAAAATGCTCATGTTGGAAAGGCTACATAGATCAATAGCACAGTGGGGAGCGCACAGCCCAGTGTTGACTCAATGCAAATGGAACTGAGTTCAGTGTAGCTGCAGTATTGACTCTAGGCAAATCCATGTCTTGACTTTCTGATTGAGTTATACACTACAGCACAAGGCTCGCCGACTAGATGATTTTCCTATAGAGGCAAAAATCTGCTGGGAAGAAAAAAAAAACGATCTTTGCTAAAGAAAAATAGGACTGAGAAAGATGTTTGATTTTTTTTTATTCTCTCACGCCGTTTGTTTATTTTTTTTCCCACCACTTCTTGTTGGTGAGTCTATTTCTCCCTCTGCCCTTTCATCAGCCATCTCTAGATCATGTTCCTTCCACTTAGCCTCTCTCCCTCCCTCTTCTCCTCTCTCTGTCCTTTCCTGTCCTTTTTGTTTTCATCCCTCCATCTCCCTTGTTGTCACACCCTCCTCCTCCCAGTGTTTCCATCCCTCCTCCCGTGTCCCTCCCTCTCTCTGTAATCAGAGCTGTGACTGAGCAGTGTTTACAGGGTCCTCCCAGGGGCACGCCAGTGTGACACATTCACTTTACAACTACTCACCTCGCCTCACCCTCCGTTCCCTCTCCTTGCTTTGGTCAGATTACAGAGGAAGTAACAGAAAACATCGCCCTCACCGACCAATCCTCCCCACCCCCTCCTCCCCTATCCACCACCAGCGCACCTCCACCTACAACCTCTCCCACCCCTGCTGCGCTCCCCCAGCGATGGCAGACCAGTAGGAGGCCGTCTTATCTTTCTGCTCAAATGGAGCCTCGTCACTTCAGGCGTCTTAGCTGCGCTGCAGAGCTTGGATAGACCATCAAACTGAAACATGATCATTTAACACCGACTAGGAGCGCTCGCCTGCTGCGCACAGCGAGGCAAACTGTCAAAGATGTGGCTGCAATCGTTTGTGTACACTTAAAGTTATTCAACAAATCATATGGATGCAAATTGGAGAAGTTAATGATGGTACTGACGAGTGCATGCACCGTTATTCAGAAGCAAATATGGATTTAAATGAGACAAGCACAGATGTTTTGCTGAAGGACTTTATGTCTCAGGGGTGCAAAACTTCCTCAGAGCTCCAAACCCCAAAAAACTGCGCACTGAGTCGGCTTTTTTATTTTATTTTATTTTATTTTTTTTCTTGAGTTGTCTATTTGTGTGAGCGTCAGATGAGCTGATTGGCGCTGGAACTGACTGATTGCTCTTGAGGGAAGGTGGTAATTTCTCTGTCATATTGTGACTGATTATAGCTCTGAAATATGTCAGTGTTCCAACTCCATCAGAAGTTCCTGACAGGAGGCTTTGATGTGTGTTCACACAGGCAGGCAAGCAGGCAGACAGACAGCTATCTAGCACCCACTCCATGGGAAGTAACACAAATACCTTTGACTGTTTTCTGGAGACGCCTGTATGTTGTAAATTGTCAAAAAATACAGCGCTATCACGGACGAACAAAGTGTTTGAGAAACGACAATGCTTTCTCCTGTTATCGCAGTTTGTCTGCTCGTGTCGAGAATTGAGGATGCGGATACACGCGAGAGGTTGTCGCTTGCATATGTAAAAGGAATGTAAAAAGAAATATATATGGGAGGTTTTAAACGAAAGGACTGTGTAGCTGATCCGTGCTTATAAGCCTCATTTAAGAGAATATTTACAGGGACGTTCTCCTATCTCACACAGGGGGAAAAGAATTAAATGTATGAGGAGATCAAACTACCTCTACAGTTTTTGCCTGGAGGCTGCCAGAACACAACAGCAGACATTTTATGGAGGAGCACTTTATAAGCCAATGTTCCACTGGGGACGTGCAACATGAAAACCGAGTCACATCCTTTCCTTCTGGGCACAATATTTAGCAAGTCATTTTTTTTTTCTTTCTGTTGCCACACTAATGAATTCAGTTTATATGAAGTGAAGCCTAAATCACAGGTGTATTAAATATAGATTTGTATTCACCAGTTAGAACAAGAAGATGTCTTTTTAAAGAGGTTTCGATGATGGTGTCTCAGATAGAATATTTTGATCTTATAGTGTAATAATGTGATACTGCAGTTCTTTTGAAGCTATTACCTTTTGACTCAAAAGGGTAATTTTTCTCATGGGTCTCCACTGGATAAGGCCGTGTTAATGACCGTGGATATTCACTCATTTTCAGGGGCCAGGCTGGAAGAAATTCAATCCCATCATCACACTGAATTTGAATAAGGAGCTAAGGGTCAGAGTGTAGCATAGCCATTATCATACTGCTCATTATCACTAACTTGGTTCATTCGGCTTAGGTTTCGTGGCCTTGTCCCCTCGCAGAAAAAGAGTAAGAGTTACAGAGTAAGATCATGTTTTAGTGTTGGGAGTGATGGGGGAGGTGGCAAAAGTCGTGCACACCGTTCAGACATTGCATTGTAGTGTCACCCTTGTTGAAGACATATTTACTGTAACATCTTTCCCTTGATAACCGTGGACTTCGGGGAAGAACTGAGTGAAGATCAAAGTGAAGTTTGACACGGGAGAAATCAGGCCTCTCCAATGGAGGGAAAAGCATGTGGGGGGTCACCGGGGTCAGATTCCTCCACGGTGTGCGATTCCTCTCCGTCTGAGCGTCTAACACCAATCCTTGTGGGGTGTGGCATCAATACTCTCTTTTATGTCGGGAGACAGCGATCAATGGATCTCCCTTTCCCCGAACGGAAGCACTCCATATTCAGCGGTTGATTTCACGGCTGGATATCCGACCCACCACTTAATGGATATGTGTGTATGTCTGTGTGAGTGTGTGGTTCAGTGTATAGTTGTAGCATTGTAATTTAAGGTGATTAATCAACATACTGTACGTTTATTGAACTCAACAAGGGCAGCCAGGGTTTTTTCACACTCAGATTAGTGTTCTCACAAATGCTAACGTAATGAGAAGAGTGGAACATTCGGCACATACAAAGAGCAGTTCATTGTTACTATTCATTAGGCTTAATACACAGTGGCAGTGCGGCTCTTTAGTCATCAGTGCTTTTTAATTGGGTTTATTTAAAAGAAGCAAGACAATAAAAGGTAGTGACAGACAAGCCAAAAATATTAATGATATATATAATATATAATATATTAAAGGGCCAGGTGTGTCAGATTTAAGGGCTCTATTTAAAGAATATAATGTGCATAAATATGTTTTTAGTTGTGTATACATATTGGAATGAACTTGGTCTGCAGACCAATGACAGGATAAAGAATGAACAGAGCCCGAGTGACATCGCCTAAGCCAAAAATCTGTGCCGCTGGCCACCACTATGTTGGACATACAGCTTCTTCCGCCTAATGTAAATATCTGCAAAGACGTGGATCGCTGGGGGACCCAAGGCAAGCTGAATGATGCCTGGATGCTCAAATAAGCCATTTGTATCACTCAGGTGTGTTAAAAAATAAAATCACCCTCCTCACAGTTGTCATGAATGGGGAAATAAGCTATAGAGAACAGTTTGAACCAGGCTGTAAACATGTTTACTTCTGCTGTCAAATTGAGCATTTTATGGAGGTTGACTCACTTCTGCAGCCTCTCTCAAGCCTCTTTTTAGCACTTCGCATTGGCTTCATTTACCTGTATTGAAGGCTGCCATTTGCTGCCGTAGCTCTTCCACAGAGTCTACCATGTTGAACCACCATGCGTCTAGCCCAGAATGGACAATCTAAACAGTGGCTTTAGATAGAGCAATTCATGCCATTTTTGTGCCATTTCACAGCCAAACACATAGTTTCCCCTTCATACTAGAAAGAAGAGGCTGAGGTAACAGTGTTGTAATCAGCAACTACACTGCTACATGCCACGAAATGTTACACACAAGTCCATTAAATGCAATGTTGGAATGGTAAAAAGACATCTAAAACTTTACTTTTTGCCGTTTAATCATTTGATAAAAAAGTATTTCACTGTTTTTTCCCTATGAAACATTTCCCAAACCACAATGTCCATTATTTTTATGGATACGTAATACAAGGGATATGTCCGTGTACATCCAGAGCAGTGATTTTTTAAGGTTTGGTTGTTTTTTATGCATGTCTGTGTAACTCTGGCGGAGCAAACTGAGTGGACTGTGTGGCTAGCTGCTTGAATTGAAACACTGATAGCTAAACACATTGAGAACCAGCTTTTTCAGCTAGCTGCCTAGCTGACTTTCTTCACAGAACTACAACAGTGCACGAAATGTTAATTTTGCTAAAACGTTGTAGCTTCAGGGGTAAGCAATAACGAAATCAGTTGCTCTTGAACACCTACTAGTGTTCTTGTCATGTTTAAAGGTCAGATAGTATTATCTAGCACGACAGTTAGCCTCTTAGCTGGGAACCATAAGCATCTGTGTCACATCCAATTTAGCCTGTAAATGTTCAGGCTAGCTTTTTCTTGAATTTCCATACAACACATTCTTGCAAGCTGGTGAAATATCTGGAAAAGTTCCATCATGGCCCAGGGGAAGAAAATTCCCAAGTCAAGCAGAAAAAAAAGATTTCATCATCGTGTGTATGATAGGCAATCATGTATGACCTACATATATATGTTCGAAACTCCCCAAGACAATTGAGTCTGATGATGCTGTAGGTTGCATGTTGGAAAGAGGCTGGGAAGTGGGTTACCAGGGTTTTATTTCCAAAGTATCTCTCAGGGCCAACATTTAAAAATAAAATGTAAAGCTGCTTTTGTAGGATTTTGCAGCACAGTTAAAAAGAGCTGACCCTCTTTTTATTTCATTGTAAAGAGAAACTTCTTCCAGATTTTGACTATTAGCATCTCAACATACTGCAGGTAGTCAACTCTAATTTTAAATTCCTAGTGCAGCGCTTTATAGAGTGAATATGGTTAGTTTCTTCTTTTTTTTTCACAATAAAAGTGATGGATCAGCAATGAAGTTGAAAACCAGAGATTCAGGTGAAGAGGGGAAAATGTTGAAGCATTGTGTGAAGACAACCAACAGCTCTTTGCTGAAAGCCATCTCCAAACTGCACACCAACAGAGCTCCTATAGGTGATGCACACAAGCTCTTTCTCTCAGACACATCAACATGCACGCGCGCACACATTGTATCAGAGCAGGACAATGGTTTGTGCATGTATATCACGCCCTTAATGGCCTGTGGAACAGACTGGGGCGAGGAGACTCAGCCTCAACTCTATGAATAGCAAAGCGGATCCAGCTGGGACTGCCAGTCATCAACATAAATAACAGATTAACACTTTTCTCTTACAGATTAAACATTATCTTCCCCGGCGTGCTAAATAAATTGCTGCAATTCAGACTGCGCTCATTTAGGAATGAGCCCTGGGTGGAGCACAGCGGCTGCGAGTCATGTGTGCTGTTGAAAGCTCATAAAGGTACAATTGCTGAGCCAATAAACATTCCTGGATTAGCTTTCCTCCATATGCCTTGTAGTTATATACTTTTGATCTCTGTTACTTTGTGAAACAAATCGAATTACAGAGAGGCTTGTAGGCATCATACTCCTAAAATGCTCGTTACCTAAAATGAAGTTATACGAGACATTGTTTACATTACCTTAATGTACCTTAATGGTCAGTCTGCTTGATTTGTCTAGCCAAGAGGCTCTGTGAAGGCAATTTAAGCTTCTCTACCTCGAGCAGCCACGATGTCTGCTGTCTGGTTTTAGATTTAAACCTAGAAAAAACAAATCTTGTCGTGTTATGTGAAAGAGTTTCACAGATGTGGACCATCGGGTCAGCCAGCTTTATAATGCGCTTACCTTCGGCGTTACAAATGGTAGAAAATAAATTGTTTCTCGACCTGTGAAGTGAAGCTGGTTTCTACGACGCGATGTGTAAGCGAAAGCCAGCGGTGGCTGATGGCACACAGATCAGTATTACTCACTAGAGTAGACCACCACAGCTGAGGGAGCGATTTGGCCCCAGCGCTGTCTGTCAGCCCTGTGATATATGCTCGGAGAGAGAGCGAGGTTGTGGGGATGGGAAGGGAGGCAGGGTTTGATAGGTGCATGCTGCTTAAACAACGAAAGGCCGCTGGGCTTGTGTGTGCGTGCGAGAGACTGTTCACAGAGAGCAAGAGCGAAAAACGTGTAGCCTTTGAGGGACTGACTTTTATTTGTGGCTAGATGTCACATTTCCAAGCGTCACACCGGTAGTTCTTTGTGTGTGCCCGGGGTTTTCTAGTCCACGTTTCTCTAAAATGCAAATGGACCTTTCTGCTTTTTTTTTTTTTTTGCCCAATAAAGAAAGGAATCAAGATCCGGTAGAGGCATTGTTTGTTTGTCCTCACACAATGACATTTCTGCTCATCTCTGGGCCCGCAGCAAGGTAGCAATTTAAATGTTAACATGGAACGGGTAGCCCTGGCAGGATACAAAAGTAGACATGGCATCTCTTAGACAGAAAGAACCATTCCTCCCTATGGGCTTTATATATTACTCCTACAGACCATCAAGCACAAGTTGCTGCCACTGTCTGTGAATTTTAAACGCATCTGGGAAAATTATTTGAGTAATCATAATTACATGGAAGCTTCCCACTCGTGTATTAGCTCTAAAACTGTGAATTCTACAGGGAAAATGCCTCGTGCTTCTAAGGATAATATGCCAATGACCACAATAACCAGCCCATGACGGGAGAGTTTGGCCAATCAAGCATCATTGCAGAGAGTTCCCATTGGCTGTTTTGCAAATGCAGGTGCATGTGCACATCCCCTCAGATGGTGAAAGCCTTATTGAGCGGTGGAAAGATAATTTCCAATACCTACAACGACATGCAGTACAAAACATGTCTGAACATGTTCAGGCTCCACATGGACCTTTGGGCTCATTATGTCTGATGCCATGGCGCCTATACCGCAAAGAGGCATGATGACAAACAGCGGGGAATAACTTCTGATGGGGGGCAGTGGTGTGTGTGCTGTACTAGCCTCTCATCCTGCTGTTAGCACCGCAGTGCCACTGAGTGCTGGAGGAGCATCTCTGAGAAATTCATTTGTATTTTCTCAGAGATGCTCCTCCAACACTCACACAAACTTGGGACTGGGGTCTTGGTATTGTTTATGCCAGGAGAGATCCTTTGAGGTTTTTGCAGGTAAAGCACCACACTCTTCTGCTATTCAAACTGGTGGAAGGGGCTTAGTGGACAAAGAGATGGAAGGTTTTGTATAGGTCTGCAAAGGTTTGCCTACTGCAGCTTTAATTCTTTTAGAGCCACAGAAAAAACATCAGTGACAGGTTTGTACAAAGTTTTGATTTTTTTTTTTTTTAATGTGCTCATATTCCTTTTTCCAACACTGACGTATAACCCCCAACAGGTCTTCACCTTTTAAGTTGTCACCTCACTTGTGTCGTGTGTTCTCTGGTTTCAGGAGTTGGTCCTTAAATGTTCAAGCAATGTTCTAGACATTTATTGTGTTTTGCTTTTATTGTGTTTCCGGTTTTTGACTACTTCTTTGTTTTCTTGGACTTTGCCTGCTCCTTGACAAATTCAGTTTTCCTAAATAAACCATTTTTCTACACCAACCTCTGTAGACTGCATACATTGCCTGTCTGAAATTTAATGCTGGCCAGGTAGTGTTTTCACTAGGTGATTTGAGGTTGTTAGCCAACTGACTAAAATGCATTTTGCTAATCTGCCACCCCCTCCTCTCCATCCCCTAGCAACAGAGAAAGTGCACAGGTACAGCGGTTGTTTAGTTGAATACGTTAGTCTGTCTGATTCATTGATCTGTTATGTGACTGAGGTTTGTGCTGGTATATCTATTGCCCTGACCATGGCTCTGAATCTAACTGTGGTCTAACTGTAGTCTAACTGTGCTCTTGATAAATATATCATGCTATCTGTGGTGCTGAAGTAAGAAGAACTTTAATTGTGACTTTATATATTGTTTTAGGGGTGACATGCAGACATAGTTTTTAAAAATGAACAAATCACCATTTGAATGTAGCACGGGCCAAACATTACACTCATCATAATTGAAACTAATTCAATTAATTAATTAACAATTAACTAATTCAAACTAATTGGAAAAATAAAACGGTGCACTGAAAGTTCAAATGCTCAGTCGAGCCGAGCAGACTGCAAAGTTAGAAAACAATTATCTGTGTGTTCATCACTTTGAATTCTTCGCGTCTTCACACTGGAGTACCTATGATCCATTCATCAGCTCAAGTTGTCCAGGCAAAAATATTTGTGTTTCAGTATTTGTCAATCCAACTAACAACATGAACTAACATGACCACTAGGGATGTGAAGACGAACCCATACATCGACACACCAAGTGAACGCTGACATTAGCGGCTAATGCTTCGTCCAAGCCACACACAACTAACTAAATGTTACTTTTATTAGCAAAAACAGGCACCCATACAACATAATCCAGGAAAGGACATACACAAACCCAGTCAGCAGGACCGAAGTGAAAAAATTGGCTATTGTTAACTACTGTTTGTGCAGCAGAGGACGTGATTTTCTGGAGTGGCTGGTGATGGTTCACTGATTGCAGTGTATTGTTTTATTACAAATTCACGTGTATCATCTTTTGTATTAGATAGTCAAGTGTGTATCTGCATACATATTGAATCACTTGAGAGGGATATGCACACACCAATACTGGCCACTGATTAAACAGACCATAAATATGAGCATTATAAATCACACAAGGTTGTTCTGCTACAATAAATAAGTGTAAACATTCGGTTATACTGAAAGGAATGACATATGCCAGTCTCTGATCACACATTAATGCTCCATTTTGAGTTGATGCATTTCTTATGAGTAATTCTTTGCAACAGAAACAAATGTTTGATCAAATAAAAACGAGCAGAATGGAGTTTGTTTCTTCATGCTGAAAAGGATTTACTGTTAGAAGAACTGTTTGAAAATGTTGGATGTCATTAAAATCTGTGGGCTTCCAAATTTCGTTTGGGACATCAAAGCAGAAAGGTGCGGAATTGAACTAAAGCATAAAAATCTGACTTTAGGACAGCTTTCCTCAGAAGTTTTTCACAACCCAGACAGGCTGTTTTAATGGATTGCTCTGATTAGAGCCAAATAACGTCACATGAAATACAATGTGTCCATACTGAAGAGTTTATTCTTTCATTGTCTTGCGTATTTCTATTCTCCTGTTATAAAGGAAAATGTTTAAACATGACAAGTAGCGTCACAGTCGCACCTTTCCTCCACATAAGATCAGGCATGGTATGCATCATTTCAGATTCGGTGTGGCTTACACTTATATTTATCCTTATGCATAAATGTTAACAAATATAGACAAACAAGCATTATCTCAAACTTTTATGTTAATGTGTAAATTTATGCTGCATTCATGTGAGATAGAATTTTTAGGTCTCTTAATATTTGCAAAGTGTTATTGGTGTTTTTCTTTCTTCCTACTACTACTACTACTTAAAACAGTAGTTAATGCTGACCAACATTCAAACTTAAGATCAAACATAGCCAGCTGGAAGCCAATTACAAACTATATATTTTGCCATTTCATTTGGAGGACTTGGCAAACTACATAAATCAATCCTCCCAAACATTCAATGTCATTATTACTGTATGAGAATTCTTAATCTTTGCAAGGCACAGAGCCTTCTTGCAACAGACTCTATGATTTCATCAGTCATTTTGAGCATCTGAACCTCTGGTTTAAAGAAAGAGACAGATGCTCTAATTAGCTTGCTGTTCGCGTGTTTTCATCTGTAAATCTCTGCAGTGGAAAATGTTCTCGCTTGTTCAATCTTTTTAAATTGTAAAGTGATTTAAATTGTCTCAGATCTGTACATCTGTATTAAAGCAATAATCCATTTTTCACCTTCTCACCTGGTAAGGGGGGGAAAAAACGCATTAAAAAGAAGCCTCAAATTAACTTCTACAGCCCGAGCTGTTGATGGGCATAGAAAGTGGCACTGCTGTAACCATACTAATTTCTGCACTGCCATGCTGTCCAGATGGCAAATCAGAGACCCCATAGTAAAACATTAACTTTAACAACATCACTGCAAGCAGCTAAGAGCGACTGCACTACAACAGTTGGTACATTAACAGCCGTGAATCAAGTGAAGCAGTGTTGGTCTCGGAGTGGTCTTCAAACTGAGCGTTGTTTTAATGGGATCCTGGGGGCCTTACATATCAAGGCTGGGGGTCGTACAGGGAAACGCCTGTTTCTCTAGGAAATAATGAGGTCATTCGGTGTATAATGAGGCAACTGATGTGGTGAGGGAGGGGGGTGGGGGGGGGCAAGGCACAAGGGATTTCAGGCTCTACTCAACATCAATTTGTGGAAACAGGTTTTGGATTGTGATTTCTTTTCCCGTGTTTTCTCCCTCCTGCTCCTGCTTCCCTCCGTCATCCTCCTACTGTCTTTAACACGCTGTAATTTTGTCGTGTCATCAGTACCAGCAGGGTGTGACAACCCGCTGCTTTTAATCATTCTCAATCAGGAGGGACTGTCTCTCTCTCCCTCCATCTCTTTCGCCTTCTCTCTCTGCGGGAGACAGACAAAATGGAGAAGAATGAAACATGTGCGTAACCTTTTCAAGGACAGCAGCGAGGATGGGCTGTCTGGCTAGAAAGCACTTTAGGAAAAGAAAACCACTGGTGCGGTTAATACAGAAAAGAAGAAGAGAGGGAAAATAGATGAGTGGGGCCTGAAAGCTGACTATGATGACTTCTATATATAGCCACTGCAGCGCGTGGTGAAGGCCCGCATCGCTAAGACGGCATGCTCTTCCAGCTAATATGTATACACAGAATGTGTGTGTGTCGAGAGAGTGAGAGAGAGAGAGAGTGTGAGTGTGTGTGTATGTGTGCACGCATGTATTTGCATGTGTGCATGTGCTTATTAGAACCAGAGATTACACTGAGCACTGCTGCCGACAAGAGGAGAGGAAAAGAGGAGGAGGAGAAGGAGGAGAGCAAAGTAGCTGCAGGAGCTGTGGCGTCCTTAATTACAAAGCAAACAACCACAGGCCTTCTCCCTTACAGGATAAATGCTTATGTATTCCTCTGAAGGGCTATTATTACAAAACTTTTGTACTCAGCAAATTCTAATAATTAAATGTTACAAGGACCCATTTTTCTTGCCAGGTTCCGATGGATTTTTTGGGGTTGTGTATTATTCAGCAAAGAAGACATCTCTAATTCTTCCAGGACTGGTTTGTTAGAGGAAACTAGGTTGCAAATTATCCCTGTGATAAATGCGAAGTATAACAAATTCTGACTGTACTGGATGAGTAATGTGAAGAAGTTATATTGTATGAATGGAGAAAGTGTTAGGACGTTCATATTCAGGGAAAGTCAGGATGCAACATGTTTATTTCCTTCATGTTTATTCTTCGAGTTATGCAACAATCTATCTTTAGCCAGAGATCATAGAGTAAAAAATAGATTTCAAGTAAGTGATCCAAATTCAAACCCACACTTGATCAGTTCTCTTAGATGTTCATGTTTAGTTTCACATGTTATCTCCTTCTGGCTGCTTCAGCATATACCATAATATTACGAAATCTGACATTTTTCATCAGCGTTTGCCAGCTCTCTCAGACACATTCACCTACTTTGGAACAAAGACGTCTAATTCAGACAGTAAATTTATGAAAAGTTTGTTTTTCTCCAGAAACCGCACGATATAACATAAACTCAAACTAAACTGAAAGTCTGTTTCAATTAAGCAGACACAGCATCTGTCTTCTCTTAATCACTGGCACTGATGAAAAGCACCTGAGAATGCATGCACCAGTTTAACTGGGACTGTCTCCTTTTTCTAATTAATCACATATCAGATCTACATACAGTGAAAAGTAATAATCACAACTAAGCTGACAGATGGACTGAAGCAAGATGCTTCTGCCAGATATAGCCTGTAAAATGAGAAATTAATTCTAGGTCAACTTAAAACTGTCTCTCCAGCTTGCAAAGAGGCTGAAATAATATTTAGACATTACTAAAACTGATTTACTTTAGAAAGTAAAAGTAAAAAAGAAAGAAAGAAAGTAACTAAGGAGCAAATGGCAAATGTAAGAAAAGGCACTGGGGAAAATTCTATAGTGATGCCAAATAATAAGAGAGTGCAGGAGGGAAATGAGCTAAAACCAGAGTTGCCCTTTAACCAACAATTATCTGACACTTGCAGTTTTTAAATAACTACAACAGCCCATAACCCACTTTAGACACTTCCTGGTCTACACACAGCTGTGAGTTTGTGCATGTGCGTGTGTCTGTTTGTGTAAAAGCGTTTCTTTTGTGGAGGGTCAGGCAGTAATATACAGTTATTGTGAAGGCAGTATTTGACAACAGAGCGCTGAACTTCCACTGAATCTGCTGATGCAGCTCAGAAACGCCAAACGCGGCACAGAGCTTCCTGAGCTTTCAACTTTCCATGAAGTGAAAAGATCAACTTACTGTGCGGGAATTTTTTTTTTATTCTAGCATGCCACATACAGAGGCCTGAGGTCACTGCAGGGACAGTGTTAAATCTTACACTGCTAGTGGACACACAGCTGGAGCAGCTGTATATTTGTGTTAGGAAAGCAGACGCCATTCTGATCATTAATATGACTGAGGTCAGAGGATAGGGCTGTGTCATTCCCTACACACAACAGATAGGTAAAGAATATACAAACCTCTACAGAGTCACATAACAATGTCAGACCACTAGATGTAAACATATATCCTTGTTTGTAGACTAATGACCAATTGTAAAATACCTCATACTGTAGATGCATTGTGTAAGACCATTAATGCCCAGAGAGTACTTATGGCAGTATTCTGAGGACATATAGACAACCCAGAAAGGACAGCTTCTTCAGAGTTGAGTATATCGATAAATCCTCCATTATATTTAATCAATCTTCAATAAACCTTTCAACATAAGACATCTTGGTTGGACTCCTGTGTATTTTCTCTCGACTGGATTGACCATTGATGAAAAGAATCGACATTTAGTTAGTCAGTGTGTCAATTTTAGCACAAATTTAACAACGTAAGTGAGCCTCCACAAAGGGCAGACAGTGCCGCGGTTATTTACAATGCAACAAATAGAGAATGTTGTACGCGCATGCTAACCAACGGGCCCAAAATTCGGGGCGCTCGGCTGGACAGCTCGTACTCCCCTTGTCTCATTTTAATGAGAAAAACGTCTCCATTAGCTCCCATGGAGACCATGAGTGGCGATGGGGGTAAATAAAAGACTCCTGATTGTGAAATAATGAGTATGCTAGTTGCTGCTTGGCAGCCGGCTGCTGCTGTCAGCAGGTTTTGAATCACTGTGAAAAGCAGTGGAACGGGGGAATAATGAGAGCTATTAAAACTGCTATAAAGATTACCAACATACCCACCTACCAAACACTTGATGAAAAGAGATTGGCAGATAGGAGAGACATCCACTTGACATATTACTTCATTATTCTTAGAGATGATATCATTAGAGCATTAACGAGGTTATATTCTCTGGGCTCACACCCACAGAGGTGAATGACAAGGAGCCATAGCCTTAAAGTAAGCTTTAAATGCCCACACAAATACAGAGTGATTTGTGTGATTTCAGTTTTTCTGTGAGTGACAACTTTCAATTTTGAATCACTGCATCAGTGCACCAACATGTATGCACGCACTCACGAACAACAAATCAATAACTTACCCAAGTTGACCCGAGTTTGCTTGGTTGCCATCAATGTAACTCATTTACATTTTAACAGTTGAGGCTAGTTTTTCCACCACAACCTACTGTATAATTCATGACTTGTCAGAGGTTTGGAAAAACATCAACAGGATACATGATACCATCACCAGAACCACCACCAGAATGCTTTAATTTGAACACTTCTGTGCATCTTTCATTGAGAATCGATTTAGAATGTATTTTCATCAGGTGGGGCTGCCCTGGATACGTGCACGTGTGTGACCACTTACACACGTGCCAACTGACAGTTTGGTAATGAATTATCTACACTTAAATTTGCAGCATAGTAACCTGACCACACAGCTGGTTATGATAGCCCACAGATGAAACACGAAGCAGTACAGTACCAAAAAAATGTAAACTTTATCACCATTGTAATGTTAATACCATTGTATGTTTTGTACCCTATTATACTCATTGCATGAGTTACAATTAGAGCTCCAGCCTGGGTGACGGTAAAAACAGCTTTGGCATCGTCCTTAGTGCTGAATATTTCCTGACAGTCATTTTAATAAAAGTCCAGGCAAGAAACTCTCAAAAAAAAAAACATCCTTCAGAACTTTGATGATTATTCTGTAAATGCAAGCCATTGTTTGAATAGCAGGAATCTTTTCACATATGAAAAATAAATAAATAAAGAAATACAAGATAGCTGTATAAAAACCTTCTGCAGCTACCACTTGAAGTTACTACAAGGGGGACTGCAGCCCCCGCAGCCTCCCACGTCCCGTGCTAATGGGTGTAAATGCATGATAAATCAATGATTTGCATTCACTCTACAAGAACTGGCTCACTAAAATCTAAGAGGATTTGGAGCCTTATTCGAGGACACTTCAGTCACTCATCTGCCTAACAAGACAAGGTCTCAAACCCAGCATCTCTAGTTAAAGGTAAGTCTTCTGGCTCATTGTGCCATCCAGAGAGCCACTGTGCAAATATATACGTGTTTTTGGCTGTACGTACACGTGTTTGGAATTTGGACAAGACATTTTTCACTGAGGTTGCAAAGTAGCAGCCTTTAGTCTATGCTGGCACCCAGCTTAGATATGAATGCCAAAGACTTGTGTTTATATTTTTGCAGAGCTGCAAATGTCATTTCATTGGCGATGAGAGGTTTGAGGGTGACAGGAATGCACAAATTTGGAAGAGGCACTGCTATCTGTACCTTTGATTGAAAAGCATGTTGGGAAATAAAAGAATATTAAAGGCGCTGAAAGTGTTTTCAATCAGCTACATAAGTAATTGTATCCGACAAGGACAGACTCCTGCCAAAGTTGGAACACCTCAGTATGTTTCACATGAGAGATTTCTATAGTTTCTGTTGTTTGGTGTTGCTTGTGCTGCCAACCAAATGTGATCAAAGCACACCTACACTCTCCTGACAAAGTTTGTAGCTGCTAGCGAAGTGACTCTTCGGATTGGAAATGTAGGTCTATTTGGCTGTCTGTTGGTCCAGACTAAAATATCTCAACTATTGGATGGATTGCAATGACGTTTGGTAAAGGTATCCATGGTTCCCAGAAGAGACTCCTATTAACTTTGGTGATTCCCTGGTTTAAATATTCCTCTATCACCAGCAGAAGAATTTCACTCAGGCAGTTTAATATCTTAATTTCTACACTGGTCATCACATTTTGTACAGACATTCAAGGCTCCCAGACCATGGATTCTAATGATCAAATGATCACTGAGAGGCTGACACTTGTGATTTTGAGTGAAATGTATCAAAAAACCTTCGACTACTAGACCAGTCATATTTGGTTGGATATTAATGCTGCCCACAGGTTGAGTTGAAATTATTTTGTGATGCCTCGGGCTAATATACAGGCTAATCCGAGATGATGAAACCTGCTAAACATCAGCATGTTGGTATTGTCATTGTGAGCACATTAGCATGCAGACGTTGGCATTTGGACATTGGCTAATATGGCTGTAGCCAATTTTCCAAGAATGCATGTTTAATTGGAAATGACAACATATGGAATTTTTATCCTCAGGGTTATGCGTGGGCCTTGAGGTCGTAGACAGTGACAGCACTAAATCATATCAGAGAAGACGCTTCTCTCTTTGATATGCAAGGCCGCTGTTTGGACTGCAGTAGGGGAGCAGGTGCCAGCATATCTCAATGTTCCCTGATGACCAGGGTTGAAGAAACTGAATGTTGGCCTCCTAGACGTAATAGATAGCTTGCCGTTGATGGTCCATTAACATAAACAGACAACAGTGGCCCCAGATTAGAATGTGCTGAAGGTGACCACTAACTAGGTAAATGGAATAGTATTTGTGGCATCATCTGTAGGGTTAAAGTCTGACCACCAGCATGAGTTGAGTAGAATAGAGGCCGACTCATATGCATACAAGATTGTATGTGAGAATGTTTCTAATTCTCCTTGATCACTTCAATAAACATGCATACAGCATAAGACATCAGAGGCTCCTGAACACTTTCTTTTCTGACCTGGTGGCATTCATTTCAGCAATTTCTCCACAAGCAATATAACATAATTTGTCTATGAATATTTATATTGATAGTAGTGTAGTATAGGTTTAGACCTTAGAGTAGAGTAGTGGATAGTGGATAGTAGATACGAGGTAAAGAGAGAGCCAAAATGAGGGGTTGGATAATGAATCTACGGTTGAAAAGTCCTCACAGGTGTAAAAATATTTACAACTAAGTACAACTCACTGCTTTCATTTGGTACATTCATCGGTGTATGTGTGTGTTTGTCAGATCTGTGCTGCGTGTGGAGTTCACAGGCGCCAGACCAGAGTTATTGAGAGCGGTTAATGAGAGAGTTGGCAGAGTTATTAGCTGATCGCTGTAAGTCAGTGATCTGTGTGAGAGAGGATTAGGTTCCACACGTCTTGTGCAACCTTACTGGAGCCAGGAGCTCAGTCTCAGGGAAGCTCATTAGATTTAAATATGGCTGTCTAGAGCAAATACAAGACAAGACGGATGTAAACTGCTGTCATGATGATGGTGCAACAGAGACGGTCAAGCGTGAGTGTGTTTGTGAGAGCAGCGTGTTTCTTTGTGGTGTGCATTATGATAAAAAAAAACATAGACAAGCTTTGTCTAATTACTGATTTACTTTTTTTACATTATGATTATGTACTTCAACAAGATGTTATTCACACAGAGAGATAAACATCAGGAGGCTAACTTTGGCCACTGACAGTTTATTCTAAATCATTTCACTTGGAAAAAAGTTTCGAACAAAACAAGAGGTTATTTACATGTGTTGTTTTGTTCGAAACTTTTGTAACATGTTACGCTGTGTTGACAGATCACTGATTACAAAGTCTATCTATAGCCAAGTAATAATTTATTGGTATGTGAAAAAGCAAATGCAATGCATCTCATTGGGGCTGTAATTATAGTGACTCCTGTTAAAATGTTTCAAGCATGGCAGCAGATACTCATTTACATGAAATATTGACATTGAACATAAGTGACATGGTTCAGCTTTTAAAAAAGAATGATGAGAGAATCCCAAGAGCAGCAGAACTGAATCATCTCCATATAGCGATTACAGCACGGATCAAGGCTACAAAAAAAAAAAAAGGATTCAAAAGGAGAAAACTAAAACCACTTGCAACCGAAGAAGACCCAAATTCCACCAGGAATGGATGTGTGCCGCCTTCCATATGCACTGTGGCTTCCAGAGCTATGCACAGACGTTCTAGTCAATGTTTCCCACCAGTGGGGCTGGTGGGATCAGCGGGGAATGCGTGGCTGTTCTATTTTTGAAGGACGCGCAAACAGCCCGCATCAGTCTGCCCTGAGCAGCTCGAGCTGGCCGGAAGCCAGACACAGAAACGGCATAGAGAATCCGGTCAATTTTCAAAATAAAAGTAAAAGTAAAAACAGCCAAATTTTAACTACACACATGTAGAAGCATCTTTGGAAGCGCATAAACGAAGTCTGGCGGGCAAACTGCTCCGCTTCTGAAATGTGCAGGACAGACCAAAGCAGCATCGTGGCCGCAACGTGACCGAGACGTGCCTGGTGAGGTTTTGGGGTAAGCATGGTGATATTAGCAGGACAGAAAGTGCAGAGTGTACTGACACTGAGCCACTAGAATGGATGCAGGCTCTTAGTCTTGTTAGTGTTTGGAATTTTAAGATGTAGCAGCACAATCATGGGAGGGTTCACCTTGTCCCTCTATGGCCGTGCTTCTTTTATTCGCCGTGGCAGAGAGAGATGAAAGCAGTGAGTAGAGGGTTCACAGCTGAGATAAGTTTGCTAAATGTGCGTACTGAAGAGGAGCACATAGTCTTTCTTCAGCTTGCTTAATGTTGTCTGCATTATCAACAATCTCCACCAGTATCATTAACTTGCAGGAGAACATGCAAGCACAAATCTTTAGATTTATATGGTATCGTCATAGCTGTGAACAGTTTGTAGTTATTTCTGACTACAAGGTGGATGTAGCCTCCAGGCTAGGAATCCTACACATGCAGGCTACAAAGCTATGTCATGACCTCTTTAACACACTTTCAATTAAATAAACCTTGTCGTGGTTTGGAGTTCTCTCAGTCCCATGTTAACAGATGTAGGCCCTTCTAACAAATCTCTTAGAGAGGTTGAGTGTTTGTTCAAGGTATTCTGTTTATCACTCAAGTGCCAATCAATCGAGCAGATCCAAGGTCAGTTAGTAATGGAGTTTGGTGAGGAAAATTGAATCCTAGACTACAACACTGAAAGGACAGTGTCTTTTTCCCAGGGTTCAGAGGTCAAGGGAGTCTGTTTTCGTCTTACACAAGTCCATGTTTTCTCTCACACTGAGGCTTGCGCTCACTAAAGTCAGAATACAAAACTAAATGGCACTCTGAGAAAGACATGTCCTGCAGTGAGTGGTTATTATATAAAAACGTGGCCTTCTCATTATGTAACACAGCGGTGAATCAGGGAAATGATGACAAACACACAATGCCTGGGACAGTGGTCTTGCTGTAAGCTGCTTCTCTCTGCGACTCTTTGTAACTGTTTCTCTCTTGCTCTCTTTCTCCCACACAGTCTCCCCTTCTGATCCCTTTTTCTCTCTCTGCCAAGTCTCTACTGCTTCTTTTTTCTCTGTCACTTCCTCTGCCCTTCTCCCTATGTCTATATTACCCCCCCCCCCCCTTTATTGTTCTATAATTGGTCAGTGTGACCTTGCAAGTTTAAGTTTAATTTCAGCATGTGCACTTTCGATATTGGCAAGTGACTCTTTCAACACAAGAAGACTTAAAATAGAAGGCAATCAAGCATGTCCTTTATTTATTTATTTGCTTTTATTTGCTCTTTAGTCCAATCATTTGGCTCGTGTATGGTCCCAGTGTAAGCTGGATGGTCAAAGTAGCGCCATGGGTGCTTTCCAAGTGTCTTAGAAAAATGAAGCTTGCCCATGATTTGATTTCATTTCTGTTTGCTGCAAGCGTAATGAACAGCTTCACTGAACAATCTGTCACTGGCTAGCAATAGAGGCTTGTGAACTCATACATTATGATGTCTAAATGTGGAAATTGTTATTTATCTATGTATTTCTGAACACAAAGTTCTCTTCGGCTGTCTACAATAACTACAGTCATGGAGACACAGATCATGAATGAAACAGAGAAAGACTAAACATGCGTGTGTTGCATCCTCAAGTGTTATGATCTATAATAATAAAAAAATGCACTCATATCTGTGTGTGCAATGCTGAATATGTTTGCTTGTGTATTTTGAGTGCATCTTTCCTTCCTTTAGGGAGAGCAGTTACCTTCCAGAGGAGGATGGGCAGTCTGATAGGTAACCTCGTGCCAGCTCTTTCTTTTTTTATATACTGGAACCAGTGATCCATGTAAGAACGCAGTGCCAGCCACCACACTCTTTGGCCATCTTTTTACTTTGTGTACCATGTGCAAAGTGTCTTTTATTCCCTTTCCCCCTGCCACGACTCTCTCCATCTTCCACCCCATCCAAGTGAACCAATCAAGACGCAGCGAGATAATGAATTACATAACGGCAGAATCTGTGTAATTACCTCCCTGTCCGCCTCCGTGCCCATGGCTACGGGGACAATTGAAAAGAAAGTGGAAGATGGGATAAGATGGGAGAGGAAACGCATGAGCGAGGGGTGGAGAATTTGGAGAACTTGGAGAATGTGTGAGAGTAGAAAAGGAACAAACAGCAAAAGCGAGAGAAAATAAGAAAATGAGGCATTTGACATTTAAAGTGTCTTTATTGAGTCGTTTAAAGTTCATCTGGCACGCAGATGATCTAGACTAAAAATACAGTCCACACACAGCAGATAATTAAACAACATGGCACCTCAAATAACCCCTTTATACTCAACATTGTATGAGGGAGTTAAGGGCCATATTTGCTTGAGTACGGAGAACGCTGTTCTCTCTGGAGTAAGGAAGTGAAAACAGAATGCCAAATGGGTCAAAATGGACAGTTTGGTTTAGTTTGTGGGTTGAAATGATTCTCAAAAGCACCAGATCCCAAGTCCCAGCCTCTTCTGTGGGCATCGTGGACTTCATATAGCAGATCACACCCTTGGAGGCTGGAGGTGAGTCCACCACTTAATCTCACTGTCTTTGCTGGTTGTGTTAACATCGACTGAGTTGACACCGAGGTCATACAGAAACTTCCTCCCAATTTTGGATACACTGTGTGCCTCAAGTCCTTGAGGGGGGAAAAAGAAATGTACTCTCCTGCTCTCTAAATTTCTATAGTCTTTGAAGACTTGGGGGTCAGGTAACATCACCTCCAATATCTTTTCAGTGCTGTATAACTGTGTGGAGAGGTATTACACTGACCCAAGGGCAGCAAATAAATGGCATGGCACTTCCCACCGTCAACTCTTGCTAGCTGCTTTGGACGGGTCAATGCTCACAAGCTAGCAAGTAGTTTGCTAGTTAGCAAGCCACATCATGCACATCCTTTAGAGGATGAGCAGAGGCAAATATCTTCATCGTTATGGACCTCAGGTGTAAGAAATTTTGGTTTCAAATATCTTCCAACAAATCTTTATCTAAACTTGGGAAGTAACTTTGAGTGGTGTCACCTCTTTTTCTCACCAAACCAGAAAGTTATTAAATTAAAGTTCTCCTTCATGTTCGCCAAAGCCATTCATTTAATTTCCTTTAAGTGGCTGAGGACTGAAAAGACAGAGATTCTCAGACCAGCATGTTAGACATGCATGGAATTAGAAAATTAAACTAGTGCTGCCAATTTAGCTTCCAGGGCAAACAGTGAAACAAATTATTTTAAATGAGAGTCAATGCTAACTACCTCCTCTGTGTTCTGGAGAAAAGGACTGGGAGGATATGACTGTTGCAGCTTGCCAAAATGAATGCTGCCAGGATTTTAGTGCTAAAATCTGTCCAGTGTCCACCCCAGCTGTGGCTGCATCCAGGCCCAGTGCCGAAGGCATCAAAACTAGTAAATGTTTAGACAAAGGCCTGTGTGAATGTTCTTGGAATCACTGGCAGAGCAAGCCTTTGGGCTTGGGTTTAATCCCTGTTGTATACACTGAATTAATGATTTGAAAGGATGGGTTAGTGCAATACTTTGTGGTTCCGGATGTCATGCCTTGCCAGACTTTTAAGACCAAAAGTTCAACACAGAGCAACAAGGGGATTATTTCCAGTGAAGAGGGCTATAGTGGCAAGCACTAGTTTGACTTGTGCAAAAGTTCAATGGTTTTGAACATTGACACCAAATATTTTGAACTCCACAACACACATCCAGTTGGATTCTAACAATGACGAGAGGCAGAAGTTATGTCAGTGGCCATTTTACTGTGGAGAATAATGTTGAAGTCTGAGTTTTTTGTCTCCACTCTCCACTCCCACTTAAATCTCTTGTGGCCAAAGATATCAGAATGGGAGGGGACATGAAGTTAGGAATTTAATATTGTGATTTTTATTTTAGGCTGTAGTCCACAGCATGTGAGCTTGCTGCCTTTACCAAATGTTCAAAGAGTAAATAGTGCTGGGAAGAACAACACAAGGGATTGCTTTGGTGTTGAGTCAAGCACCAGCGAGAAAATAAAATATAAACGTGAGAGGCCGGTTCGAGTAATACATCCATTAGTTTGACACCAAAACACTGAACAGCAGTTAATAATGCTGTGAGACTGAGATTTTACAACTCTGGAGTTATTATGCCAGGTAACAGCAGAAATACAGCATGCACAGCATACGGCTTGTGTGCTTTCGGGTACCTGATTGGCCACTGTGTTGGCCTTGCTACATAATGGTACAAAAAAAAAAAACTTTTTTACAGGACGACCCTGCATTTTATTATCATTTTTTTGCCACCCCCGCTCTGTCAAAGCAGCAGTCCCATTGTAATGAATGAGGGGACTGCATTTTTTTTCAAGCAGTGTTGTTGTCTAAGTCTGTCAGCCTCAACTTGAACTTGATGGACTGTGGAACAACATTTCTTTCTGCTTACCGGCATAGTTAGGCAAGCTGCTTCTGATTTAGAGGACAAATTAATGATACTCCACTACTCAGCAGTGAGAATATTGCCTAAAGGTTCTTTTGAAGACACTTGTAATATAATAGGTAAGAAAAAAACAGTCAAGCTAAGCCTTTAATATCATTTTATGAGTAACTGTTTGATGTCCTGTGTTTTATATCAAACCTGTGATGAAAGACATTTGCACATCTGACTGTACTGCCTGACTGAAGCTGTGGTCCATGATGTGATCTAGAGTTGTATTAAAAGCGCAGGGGGAAAAAAGAGAAAGGCTCCAAGATGAGGGAAAGAAGGAAGGAAATGAAAGCAGGATAGAGTGAAAGAAAGAAGGAGATGAAGTATGAACCTGAGGAATGAAAGCATCGTCAGGCGGGAAAAGGGGAGTAAGATAAAGGAGAAGGACGGAAATGAAAAGGGTGTCGTGAAAGTACAAGGGAGATGGAGGGTGAATATAAAAGAGGAAAACATCACCAAGAGGTGCAGGCGAGGGGAAGAGTGAAGGATGTGTAAAGTCAGAGACTGAGACATAGGGGACGGGAGATGGAGACACAGGGAGGGCTGCATTAGCGGCTTCAGTCCACAGTCAGTGGAGTGTGGACGCGTTCAATAAAAGCTGCGTACTGTAGATACCAGTGAAGGCTCGGGCCGGACAGAAAATCTTGACATTGACCGGGTGACAACAGACTTTAAGCTTGTGTAAAGGTGTCTGTGATATTGCCTCGGCTTGACTGCCTCTGACGGCAAATGCAAGAGAATACATTCAGAATAGCAATTAGCTGCTTGATGTACAGTTTTATGTGGTGTGAAATTGGGTTTTTCAGGTGTTATTTCTCCCCGCGTTCACCATAATTTACTCAAGGACTGTCACCCAGTCCAAACCAGCTGCCCCTGTCATAATTGAGAACATTCAGCAGGGTATGGCATAATATACTTTAATATATGTATGTTTTTTTTTCCTGCTTACGGTGACTCTATCAGTTAGTCATGCATGTATGACACAGAGCAAAAATGCCATCCAATTTCCTTTTTAGACGGGAAAAGGCACCTCGCTATCAAACATCTCTCTGAGCTTGTCAAAACAGATTGCTCTGACACACCAGTTTGACACAAGCAAGGGCATCCACCACTCCTCAGAGAGGTTCGGTAGAAGATACAGAGACGTAGAGACAGACAGCGCTCATAAACCCTCCATTCACTGACAAACCCGATACCCCATAGGAGTAGATGCTGACAAATTGACATATAACTGTACTATATCTGACGGTATTTCTCATATTCTGATGCAATAAACCCTCATACAGTACACACTGCCAGACAGCAGAGATAACACACAGTTTCTGACATCCGCGCTCTTGTGATGGGTGTAAGTCAGTTAGAAAAATTAGGTGCACTTGCACATGCGCGCACACACAAACAGGGACACATCCTTATACACCTCATTTTGCCTATGTCATCAAATATGGTGTTAAATTTGCGCTCGGAGCAAGAATACACTCTACCTGTCACCATGGCAGCTGCGTGGGGTGATTGCAATCACACAATCAGCAGAGGCTCATGGGAAATAAGCTTGAAAGAAAGAGCTCTCCAGAGAAACGGAAAAGACAGACAGAGGAAGAGAGACAGAAAGATTGAGGAAGACAGATGGCGTGAGAGAGAACAGAGCTGAACATAGACAGTGAATCAGAGTAACCTTTCATCTGCAGCGATTCAAATAAATATATATAAAACGTATTTGATTTTCCTGTTTGCCGCTCATCTGAATTTGAAAGCTACTTCCTCCTGGCAGGGAGAAAATACATGTATTGAGTAGCATGAATTATCAAACAACAAGAGGGCTAAATTAAGAATGATGCATCTAATGATGCAGTTGCGTAATGCAAATCCTAATGACAGCAGTGCTGTACAAGAACCAGATTTACTGGGGCTGTAATGGTTCATGTTTTCACGCTAAAGCGTCACGGCCGATGCAGACTGCAGACACTGTAAATTAATGCATGTAATGCAGAATGAAAGTACACAAGAACAAGTTTTGCCCAAAAACTTTTAGCTGCACGCCATTTGTAATATGTGCTGAACTTAGCACAAGAAAACTGACTGGCGTCGAAGTCAGTCACACTACGGCGAGCACAAATCAACCATCGGAGCTCAAGCCTCGTCAGCAACAGAGGGAAAATTGTGGGTAAGACAAGGATGGCGCGTCAGCATCGCTCCGCCGTTGAGAGTGTTTAAATGGGAAGACATCAAAGACGCTAAAACAAATGCATCCTCAAAAATTTGATTGTTTTTTCACCACAGACTCCAACTTCTAGGTTTAAGAAGCAAGAAAACCTCAGCGACATTTGTTACAACCCTAATGACTGAAAAATCAAGCCTTGCAGCAAAGCCTTTCTCAGCTGTATGTCCTGTGGCTCACTTCATGACAAGAAAACTCAAACCATCACAGGCTTGACAAAAGGCGAGTTTCACATAACACAGCAGGACAGAAAGGACTTAACAGTTTGGACATTTTTAGACAGCAAGATTGCACCTAAAGTATCGAAGAAAAGACCACAGAAGAGAGTGTCAGAGATGTTTTACAGATACAGATGAAAGCAAGTCACAAAAACATGCTCGCCAGTGCTGCGGGGATAGTAACCATGGGTTAGTTTCTTAGTTTCTTGTATGCTCCCAAAGTAATAACTGTTTAAAAAGCAATATAAACCCACCCAACTCTTTTGGCTTTTGACTCCCTACTCCCTTTAAAAAAAAAAAAAAAAGAAGCAGTGTCTGGTTGGAGCTGCTTGTCACGTTATTATCAGTTTTGGAGCTGTTAGATAGATTTGTCCTAACTTTTCTTTCCTTCTTTACTATCCCATATATCAACTAACAGCTCCCAAGAATGATCTTTAACAGCTTAAAGAGAGTGAGAGTGAATATTTGATAGAGGTCCCAATGAATGATCATGATCTTCCATAACTGCATCTGTTTGGTTACAAATGAGCTACTCGAAAGATGATATGTCAGTGTTGTGTTCACACATTTCAGCTTCCCACAAGTACAGGAGTATTTATACATTGTTGTGTTGGTGCTTTTACTCGAGTAAAGGCTCTATATCAGGAAGCACGTAAACCACAGCAGGAATTCAAATTAAAAGCAGAAAGAAGTGGCAGACTACTTGTTAATGAACATAAAAATGTCTTGCTAAAAAAAGACCAAAATCTCTGGAGGCCTGTTCTTTAAAAGCATCCAGTCTGCCGTGCCCCTGGGTGTGTGTAGTTTGTTCCGCCAGCAGAAGGAAGTGCGGCAGCAGAGTTCCCTTTGGTGTGGAGCTTTGTCCTGGGGGGCTTGGAGGTGCAGGCCATTGCTTGACCTTCCAGTGGAGGATTGCGGGATAATAGGCACTCTGAGTTATTGGGCGGGATGTTTTTTTGTACACTGTAAAGGCAGCGGAGAGGTTTTAAATTCAGTCCTGGAGGAGGCAAACTCCCACCTGACCCAATCTTTTACAATTCCATGATGTAACACTCCTACTTATGCCCTAAGCTCGTATTTCTCTTCTTCTTTGCTCCCTCTTTTGTATATATCTCTCTCTATCCCACCCACTCTGTCTGCCTCTCTAGTACATCAGCCCTCCGTGGGAATAAACTGAATGACTGAACCTGACTGTTTGAGTGAGTCTACTGTTCAGCTCATTCCCCCTCCATATCACTCCACATTAGCCTCATTGCGTTTCCTCTCCCCTCCTTCCCCTCTCAACGTCAAATTAGCCTTTACCCCCTGGAGCTGTTGCGAAACACGACGACGCGATTCACCCCTTCACCCCACCCTGTCATTCGCCTCATTCCCATAAGCCCTATGTGTCCCCGCCTCACCTTTTGCAACCCTGCCCTCCACTTCTCCCATCTCTCAGATCTGACTCTCTCTCTGTCTCCAGCAGCTACCTCCAGCTGCACAAGTGAGGAAGAGAGCGAGCCATATTTAGCATAAGCTGTGGAAAATGAAAATGCTCCGTTGGAGGATGCCATCGCTGTGTGTTAGTGGGTGAGGTTTCACACTGGGGCCTGGGGTGTGTGTTCTCGCAACTACGCGTCTCAAACCGTCCAGATGCTCCACGGGGAGATGAAAAAGCAAGCATAGCAGTTTCACAGCGCTGCTATTACTTCACGCTTCACGAGAGGAGGATGAAGAGGAAGGAGGAAGGGGAACTAGTAACACATAGCGCCTTTAGAGAAATGGAAACCACAACAATGCTGTAGATCAGCAGGGAGAAACAGCCAGCGAGTACGCCTCTTTGTGATCATAAGTCTTTCCATGTCCTACCTTGTTAGCAACTCTGAGGAATCCTGGACATCTCTTAGTAATTTATCCCATAAAATTAAATAAGTGGGTCTGGTTTGACAGAAGGTGATCCGCTCTCTCACCCTGAGAGCACTATAGGATTATGCCTCTTGGTGACTGACTGTCAGTCAGCTTCTGTCAGCCACAGCATAGTCAATAGAAGTGCAAGCAGGGTGGAAATATTATTGCCCCTGGCATGCTTTTCCTAGCTCTGCAGTGCACCCAGGTTATCATTGCTCCCTAAAAAAACGATAAAGATAATCTCCAGCACTGTGAATATTGGGGAGGAACATCGAGAAAAAAAAAAAAACCCTGAAAAACAGTCAATTCCAGAGAGTTAATTAGGGTTTGGATGACTGGCTGCAGAGGGTGTGGATGAGCAATGTGCTGCTCACCGATAAAGACGATTGGCTCCATTTATTGTGGTATTCTCACCCCTTTTTCCTGCCCCAAAAGAAAAAAAAAACATTGTTCTCAGGCTGGGACAGTTAATGATTGCTGATTGCCTGATTGTTTCATTAATCCGATTACTGGCCAAACTGTCTCAGTTTGGATATGGGACATTACAGGAAAGAGATGCATGTTATCTCGCTGAGGCAATGTTAATTGCACACGCACATTTCAAATTTGCACATAAAATAGACACATTTTACAAAACAAAACCCCAAAATAGTTTATTAGAACTATAAAATAACGTTAATTCTTTGGGGATGTTCACAGGTTTTTGTGTAGTCTGGAAGTTTGTAGTCAGCCAACCCCAATCAAAGGTCAGAAAACTGACACAGTGGTGCTGTTACTGAAAATAAACACAATTCTGATGCTAGCACTGGACTTATTGCCTGCAAAGATGAAATGTTTTTAATGTAGCCAGAAAACATAAAGTCATTATGACCACTTATGAACGGAACAAGCAGTACTTAATAACACAGAACCCCAAAGGAGGATACTAGGAGCCCATATGATTCAGCAACAAAGACTGGTGGCGGTTTGGGTTAATATAAAGTGCTCTGTCAAAGATAGGCAAACTTTGTGGTGTGGGTTAAATTTATTACTTCATCTTTGTGGTTACAATAATAACCATGTGGCTAAGGTTGGGGAACAATCTCGGTCATGCTTTGAAGAAAAAAATGAAAATAAGCAGCTGTGTTAAAGGTGTTAAGGTTCCAGTGTGTAGGATTTAGGCTGATTCTAAGGTAAGAATTTCTTATTACTTATCTGGTGACATGTTTGTTGGCCTATCCATCCACCCAGACTTCCTCTATATGCATACTTTGTCTCTAAAACAATCTTGCCTGACTTCTTCTTTTGCTCTCGCAATTGCTGCGGCTGCTAGAGGTCTTTGTCACCTCAGCTTAAACATATGTTGTTTGTTTACTGAGAGAATGCCGTCATATGGGAGGTAGCCAGTACATCATCACCACTTTCATCATTCATTCAGCGGTATGGGATATCTGTGTTAGACTTGTTCCCCTACCAACCCTTGAATTAGCAAGTTTCAGATTTTTGTTGTTCGGACATAAATCTTTGGTTTGTTATGCATTAGAAGTTTGTGTCTCCTACTTTATCTTGAAAGCTGTTTTTTATGTATTAAAAGTATGTGCCTTCTTCTTTGTTTTTAAAGTTTCTTTTATTTCCCTTGAGGGGCAAAATAAAGTCAAACTGGAGTAAATTGAATTGAAGTGGCACTGCTCCAGAGTGCATATTCATCCTTCACACTGAACCTGCAGCACATCACCAATCAACACCGGTAACCATCCACTCAAAGTCTTCACCATCTTTTTTCACATATCTATAGAAAATGTTTAGAAGAACTTGACCGAATCATAAACTAGCAATCAGTCACAGCAGCAACCAAGAGAAAGGATGGAAATACAACAAGGTGTAGTAATCTATAATTCTGAATAAAAACAGTTGGATCTGTTTTTAAAAGCACTAGCATAAAACACCCAGAACAAACAAATGTAAAGCACAGCAAACTCCCCTTCACATCAAGCTTGTTCTTGACATTTAAATCCCCCTGTGGCTTAGAGGGTCTATAGGTCTTTGTCATTTCAAGTGATGTTTCTATTGACTCTCCATTCACACTGCAACTAGCCTTCTCACTGGAGCTCTAATCAATGGACGCTAATGCCTCTATTATAATCCATGCTCTCAAATTAAGGTTGCATTGATCAACAGGCCTTGGGTTGCTACAGCGTTCGGGCTGTGTGAGAGACTGGTGGGAAATTTCTGTTTAAAGCAAACAGAAAGTCAAAAAGAAGGCGAGAGAGGGTGACGTGACTGCAATACAGGAACTAAGCACGTGTGCTGTTTTTTTTTCAAACGCAATCTTTAATTTGTAGTCTTTCCCCGAGGTTTTCAAGTATGCATTGTTGCTATCGGTTTAGAGAGGCTGAGAAAATGCATCATGTGTGTCAATCAAAGGTGTGTTGGATTTTAAATACCGCTGAGCTTTGGGGCGCTCAGTGAAGAAATTGCTGCAGGTGTTTTTCGACCAAAACAGAATTGCATCAGTAAGCCTGTTTGAGCATCGACATGCATCCAGTTTTTCCTCGTACGTTGAGGGCAAAATACAAAGCTTGAACTTGGATGTACAGGCACTGCAGATCATGACTGCAGCTCTGACCCGTGCAGGTGCATTTCTCTGCCCTTTAGCAACAATGACATGTGATCGCTGTAGGCTTTATTATATTTCACTCTGCGTGGACGACATCAAACCTTTACAAAATAAGAGCTGTTTTGTGCCGCAGTTCATCAGTAGACTTCCATTTTTGATCAGCTGTGCGTGCCCTCTCTTTCTGCTCAGCTGAAGATCAGTATATATTTAACAATGCATACGTTCTGTACATCAAATCAATTAGCTGGTCTTTGGTGTCACGAGAAAAGAGAGCTATAGATAGAGGTTACAATAGAGATATAAAGCAGTGAACACAAGCAAATGTTTTTCATCTACCTAACTAGACTCTCGTGTTTGACAAAGCAACAATTCCCATCTGTTGATATTCATCATTAGAACTCCAGGTCTGATTAGTTAAATACATGATCCTTTTCTTGTTTCTTACTATGCTCTGTCAGACAGCCAGCCTGCTCTGCATCTGCTTCCTGACTCTCTCTCTCTGCTCTCTGCTCTCTTGTTTTCTCTCTCTTTCACCTGGAGGCCTGTAATTTATACAACCACTCTGCTTCCTCTCCGTTTCCAAGGCTGACCAGGGCAAAACACACCTAGAAAATGAGAGAAAAACATGATGGAGTATTCAGAAATACACAATGTCAGGGACAGTTGTCAGGAATATATCTGTAAACATTTCACTTGCAAAATAGACGTGGAGAATATAGAAGTCACTGTATACGATAACTGAGTGCAAAAATCTCCGTCCCATTTAACGCCGTACAATACAACATAGAGTAACGCTGCATATCTTTGAACACACAGTGATTCAGTATAAGACAATGATATAATATAATGAAAGAAATACAATAATTAACTGTTAGGATAGGATAGAAATTAATTATATCTTATCCAAGCAACCTTGACCATTACACTTTAGTTTCCACTGATGTCCATTAACATTATTTATTCAGTATGTTTAGTTTCCTTAACAACCTCAAATGGTCAAATTAAGGTCCTGTGTGTAGAATAGTAATGTGAGAGTGGCGTACTAGTGTTTCTTTTTTACATAAGCCTTTTTCACCGAGGACATTTTACATGTCTCAGGAGGGAAAACACAGGTGTAAATAATTAATCACCGCCACACTGTCATGTGACACTTTGTTCATTGGCTCACTCCATGTAAATGGAGCCATCATTAATGTTATTAGTAACACCTGTTCCTCTCTGCTGGGACAAGTCAAAATGTCTGCTGTGTAGAAGGCCCGTTACCACTAGGAGTCGCCAAAGTGTGAAACGACGGCTCGCGGCTTAAAAAGACAAATGGCAACCTTTGTACAGCCACGCGGCGGTTTTCAATTATTCTGCATGAATAACTTCTTTAACACTGACTTTATGGATTAATAACTTTCACCACTCTCATCAACCCGGTTTGTGGTTTTCAGCTAAAAATCTTGTTTAGCCACGGTAAGTAAACTGATGGGTGCAGTTAGCAACCATAGTACACCGTACAGTATAAAACATGGATGTCTTATCTGTGACTTCACCCATAGGTTACTGAAGAGTCGTTGTAATGGTACCCACCTGTCAATCAAAGCAGCAAGTAACCATTCTGTAACCAGTCTCAAGTGGCAGAAACAGTAGTTTTTGGCACTTGGTACAACCACAGAAGTTGCTGCTTATTAGAAACTATCTAGTGAAAATCATGGAGCATTTAGCAGCTGAATAGCAGGATATCTTTGTTTTTAGGTGCTAAGTAAAGTGAATATTAAAATCTTTTTTCCCAGGTGGCAGGAAACATGACTCCAAATGAATGCTAATGTTGCTCCATGTATGCTTGATGAATAGGGATGCTAACACATTAGCTGTAATCGAAATAATACACATTATTTTTGTACCCAAAATTATAAAACACATTCCCGTCAGTCACTTCTGTGCTATGACATGTAGCTACACAATCTTAAACTACCCAAAATTATAGGAACTCTCTTTAGCTTCTCTTTAGACAACCACAATTCTTGTATTACCACCATTATCTCACAGTCAAGACACATGGTCTAACCCTAAATTACATCTTCCTCTGAGGCTTGCTAGCTGCTTATTTCCACTTCTGTCTTTTCATTCTTCTCCCTTTCTCCCTCTATCTTTCTCTCGCAGTCTGCCTTTTCTGTGGTGACATTAATTACAATGAGGAGCCGGTGATGGCACTCATCGCTTCAGTATTACAGCGGGCGTATTCAGCAATCGCACAGCCTGATGAAGTGTCCACATCACACTGCACCGTGATTTATCACTTATTTCTGCCACAGTGCTTAGGCCAATGATTCTTATTCTACGCCATTTACTGCCTCAACATGTCTCACATGCAGAGCGGTGACTGTGTCATTCCTATTGATGCAGCCTGAGCGAGTGTGTGTGTGAAATGACCTCGAGTGATGTGAGCTCAAAGAAAGCTTATACAGTAACAATTTGAATGGTATGTCACACAAAGATATTGTATAGTATGGTTATATGAAAAGCTAGATTGTGCACATGAGTGTGCTTTTTTAAAAATCTAAGGACGCACATCTATCTTGTGTATGTGTATGTGCCCGTAGGCAATAGGCATGTGTACACAGTCCAGTTGAGTTGGTCTTTATTTCTCAGGCATAAGTTCAAAGCAAATGCTTTTCTGATATTGTGAGCCAACTTACACTGACTTGCGGGCTTTAATTTACAGCTTAATGCCAGTGAATCCCTTAATACAAAGCCAATAACAAGGTTTCATCTGTACGTGACATGTCATATGGAGGATAAATCACAGAAGGAGAAGCCATGCGAATGCACACTTTTATAAGTGATCTGTAAATCTGTAAAAAGATATAACGAATGCATCGCAGTGACGATTTTCTGGAGGCGTCAAGGGCGAAACTGGTGAAGGAAAACAGAAAGAAAAAAACAAGACAGGTGAAATCTTGTGGGACACCCCACATAAAGTTTTAAGTGAAAAGAACCGAAAGGAATGCAGACACACAAAACCAATTGAGGATAAATGATAATGAGCTGAGGAAAGACTAAAAGAAGTGTGTGCTTTATCAGTTTAAATTAGTCTGAACTCAAAGATGGCAGGAGAGTCTCTAATCCTTTCTCCCTTAGGCCTTGAATCACCTGCCATCCACAAAGTCACCGTCCATCCCACAGGAAAACACTCATTATAGGCTGCCATTACGTTTGACTGCATTTCTCTCCATAACCTTGAAACACTGTTCACTCAGCCAAAAACACTTCAATCCAGCGGGAGAGCAGGGTCAATTGAGTCAATGTCGAGTGACTCCTTTCTCCCAAAGGCACGGCAACTGACATGTTTTGTGTTCTTTTTGGTTTGAATGTTACAAGGACAAGTGTAGGTATATCACATGGGAACATAAAGCAGCCAGTTTAACTATGTGCATTGATCCCAGGAAAGCTAGTTTAGGGAGTCAAACCTCTAGTGCCTGGCAAAGATCCTGCAGAGTCAATGTCCTTGAAGACTTATATAAAGACGTCCTTTATGATTGTTGCATGGGAATGTACAGTGTTACAAGACATGACAGTCCAAGGGGAGAAATCAGAGGTCTCAATTTTCTATTCTCTGCATTGTGGCACATTGTGTCCACATGTGGACATGAAGAATTTCCTCTTATTCCATCACTTACTTCTTTCTGAGTTTACTCTTAGTACAGTTTTCTTGTTTGATGCAGTTATCTGTGAGGATTGGGACATAAAATCTAGACATTTTCCGAGCATCGTTGCACCATTTTTCTCCTCCCATGAACAATTTTAAGCTTAAAACTGCCTTTTCTTTAAATAATTGAAAAAACACCTTTTGGCTACTGCCAGTTTAAAATATTTGTACTCATTTGAAATGCATCACACATTGCTCAAATTTTTATCTGATATCGTAGCAAGATATGGGATTGCATTGGATGTGACTTTCCACACCATTAATAATAAATCTGATATGCATTTTTCTGCTAGTTTATTTGTAATGCTAAGTATAGCGAAAAATATAGCATGGAGCAACTGATGTCCAGGGAGACAGATCGCTGAGGAGGAGAGCTGTAACTAATTTCATGCCTTGTATTTTTCTGTCATGCATGGCTAATTTATGGTTTAGGCCAGCAGGATGAAATGCGGGCTCTGTGATCTTCCACAGTCCCTCCTTGCCTGGGTCTCTTGTGGTAGGGTCTGAGCTATCTTCATATGGGGAGGTCTTGCAAATCTATATTACGGTTTGCTTTCATACAGGGCTAATTCACAGAGAGCCCGATAAAACCAAGAGGGAGACAGTAGAGGCAGTTCCATTTGGGTTCGCTACCCTTGACTGCCTCCGAGATGTAAATGACTATCCACCCCCACCGTCCAATGTGCCTGGTTTTGCTCCATTTGTAATTTAATACCTTTGGCAGAATGCACTAGTTTGATGAGAAAATATGCAGGAAAAATAAATCTTCATCATGCTGTGAAAAAAAGACGTTTTTTAAAGGAATACTTTGATATTTTGGGAAAGACAAAATAAGGAGAAGAAGATGAGATGCCCTTATGTCTGTCTATAAATGTTTCTGGACTCATCAACTAGCTATCATAAAGACTGTGATCAGTGGGATAAAGCTAGCCTGGCTTTGCCCAAAGGTAACAAAATCTGCATGAAGCTCAGGCTCAATGATAAAAGTGTTATACATTGTGTAAAACACATTTTTACACCTCGACACATCAAGATCTTAATTAGCCTTAGGCCTGCTCCTTTGCTCATTAAAAAGTAAATTCATTGCTTTATTAATTAGTCAGAAGTTAAAGTAATACTAGTACCATTACTTGTTATATTACTGTTGCTACTCTGCCCAGCTCTGTCAATGGGTTTTAAGTAAGGCCTCTACATTCACACGTCACAGTTTCTGTATTTAACACCTGTTGAAATAGAAACAGACATTTTGTTCACCTACAGTTTACAGTTCTGTTCTCACAGTGAAGCCGCAGTGTTCACACACCCTCCAACTCTGAGCAACACCTGTGCAACAACAGCTAAAGCTACACACATGTTAAAATATGAAAACTTTGCACTCACTGGAGTTGCTAACCAACACCATCACCAGTTTACGTGTCAAGCTAATTCGTAATGTCAAAGAACCAGATCATGACTTGCGCACTCATAACTGAAAAATGAAATCATATTACTGTAATGTGTTACTAATTAATGTGTTACTGCCCAACATTGTCCATTAGTGAGCCCCAGAGGTGCTGGTAGACAGATTTTGTTTACTTTTGTCAAATCAAATCATTCAAGTCCTGGTCATCATGGTTCAAGTCCAGCAAGGACCAAAGTATGGAGAGGTGCCAGTTCTAGTACCAGGCACTGCCAAGGTGCCCTTGAGCAAGGCACAACAGCTCCCATCACTTCATCATCATATAAGCAATATGAGGGATAAATTAGAAAGTAAATCTTCTTAAATCAAATAAGCATATTTCTGCTCCTTTAAAAAGACCCAACACTTTTGACATGCATTTGTCTAAATAATTAACCAACAAAAACATTTTGGACCGATGTTATTACCAAGGGAGGCAACTTTAGAGGCCTATCATTAAATACCAGCTCTACACGGTGGAACAAACCTTGGATACTGCAGCTGTGGCCCGTCTTCCTTGGGAGACAACGCCAGCTGATCTGATACCAGGTACGTGTGGGACACAGCTGCACATTCTACCTCCTGTCTCCTTTACCTGTCGAAAACAGTTAGGGTGGAGTGGCCCCATCACACCACCCGCTACCGAAACATGTCGTCTGGTTGCTGTGGAGAATGCAGCTGTCCCTAGGTGAACCTCCCTGGCACTTACTCTGATAATGAGGCCCATTTCAGAACACTGGCTGCCTGTGGTGGGGTAGTTAAGGGTAGGGCTGAGGGAGCATGGGTAGAGGGGGGTGAACAGAAGGAATGAAGATGGAAAGGAAGTGCGGAAAATTGGGGGGTGAACTGCCTCGGGGAACCTCCATGCATAAAGATGAAAGCACAGGGGCCAACATTGCTCCAACAAATCAATCAGACAGTGGTTGGAGGGCGCAGCTGTCCTGGCAGTTCCCCAACTGTGACAAGAATATGTCCCACATACAGCTGTGTGTGATTGTGTGTGTGTGTGTGTGTGTGAACAGATCCGTGTGCAACTATGTCCACTGACATAGGGGACTCATGCACCCCACAAACACAATCAACAGATTCCGTCTTAAGTCTCATAACAACAATGTTCAGAAATTTAATTCTTGGATTATTGTCACACCACCTACAGCAGATCCACTGTGATGTTTTTCGACAACGGCTTCTACAAGTTTTCATACTGCCCAAGTGCAATATCACCAGATTTTCAGTGCCTTTTTCTCAAACTGAATTGCGTTACCTTGACTGAACAGAAAATGGAGCAGAAAATTGAGCTGAACTGCGGATGTTAAAACTTGGCTTTCAAATCCTTTGCTTCACTTCGAGGGCTCTGTCTCAAATCTGGAGCGATACGTATCTCCACTGCTGGAGATGCTGCTGCTGCTGCTCACTATCAGTGCTCCTCATCGAGCAACATGCTCTGGAGATTAGCCCTGTGCGCTGCTACTCCTACTAGCACCGCCTGTATCTCCCCTTACCCTTCTCAAGGTCACATCATCGCTGAGGCGCCGTAGCCCAGCGCCACATGCACGAAAGGCATGAGCGCAGCATGAAATGAGGCTTATCAGAGAGCCGCGCCGCTTACTTGTTTATTTGAACACGCGCAGCATGTTGAGTAATTGCGTAAAAAGGCTGTCGATGTGCGCTGAGAGCATTTTAATTAGCTCTTGTTTGCCCCCTCAACAACAAGCTCTTGTCGAATGACAGAGCAATTTTGCTTCGATTACAAAATGATGACTTCCCTTCCAAATTGGGAGGCCGAGAATGGAACTGCTGATGGGAGTCCACCTCCCTCCTAGCACGCTGAATTGGAAGTTGGAAAAAGCCCAAATACAGAAGTAGGAATAGTATCTCAGACTGCACTCCTGCTGATGTAAAAAGGCCCTGACTGGCCGCTGCTGGCTCCCTCTCTTTCACCCTCTGCTAATGCTTTCTCTGACGTTCACACACAAGCACACTCGCACAGAAAAACCTTACAGTCGCCTACAAAGCTACAGCATCATCTCGCCATTTCGACGTCTGTCTCTTTCTCATGCAAAAACAGCAGCACTGTAGCCGAGCTCAGAGTCGTGGAAACACCTGCAGAAATCTTTGTTGTCGCTTGTGTAAGTGTGTGTTCATGGATTTGTCTGTGTGTGTGTGTGTGTGTGTGCGCGCGCATGTGTGTGCGCGTACAAGACTGACAATGCAGCTTTGAGTGGTGCTGCCATCTAGTGGTGAATATATGAGCCGAAGACTACACTGCATCTGATGTACATGACATGGTTCATTCATCATATAATAAGCCAATGGCTGAATAAACACGATGTTAAATCACGTGCTCATCCTTTAATTTATGAAAAATGGGGGGGGCATGCTATTGATTAAGAAAGCATTTCTATGGAAGGTCTTTACATTTTATCCAATTTGCCTAATAGATTGTTCAGTCTAGCCATTACATCTAGATCAAAGGAACATGAGTCAGACCATCAAGCAGGCAGCAAAGAGTATGTGATGTGTAAATGTGCTGTTTGCATCACTGCATAAACTACATGGTCATAAACACTGAATCGCTTGTTCTGCTGCAGAACTAATCATCCATTCCGATGACCTAATTATGTCCATAAGACAAATGTAGGCATATTTCTCACCAAGTAGCTCAGGGATCCAGATCAGAATGACAAAATACTGGGACGCAGAGATGAGGAGTGACATTTTTACCTAACAGCGTGTCATGCAACATCAACCCCCCCTCTCCACTCCTCTCTTCGCCCTCAGGGCTTCCATAGCCGTTCCCTTTCTTGTAGATTAAAGGCTCCACTGGTAGCGCCTGCAGTTTATTTAGCCCTCATAAGCTGTGCAAGCCCTCTGTTGACCTTGTTTGGCCCTGTCTTTCTCTGGACTCCATCCTAGTGCTGGCAAAGAGGAGCACTGAGCAGGAGTGACTCCACTCTGGGAAGGCCGGATAGCATGGCCCTGGGCTTGATCAACACTGGGTTAAGGTCAGTGGTAAAGGTTAAGGAGAATTTAGTAGCCATTAAAACAACTTGCAGTTTCTCTCAGTCGGCTTCTGCTTCTCTTAGCTGTCTCTTTTTGTCCATCTTTATTTTCTCCTTCTTTTTTTCAGTCTGAAGGTTTCTCCACCACATAAAACCCCCAACAGCAGTTTAACCAAGCCATTTATAAATAGCAGAGAACGGCAGTCTGTGACAAACTAATGACCAGTCAGGGACGACCATCCAGCACACACAGTAGCTTTCCATACCTGTCCCCTGGATTTATGAATGATGTTTTGCCCCATATACAGTAACACACAACCATGTAATTCAAACTGATTCCCTGCATCAAAACAGCTGCAGAGGGAAAGAACAACAACATGGACTGTGTAAACACGTTTGACAGGTAAAGAGTGAAGAGACTTAAACTAATCTAAGAGCATCTTCCTGCCATATACAGTATAATCTGAGGTGGCACAGAGTAAAGCAGCTGGTGGAGGATTGCGGTGCAGGAATGAATAAGCAAAGTGCCACTAGACCATTGCTACACTTTGTCAAACGCACTGTGCCTCGTGTAGTAAGCATCCTCTCGAGTATCTCGACTCGCGCGCATGCTTGCATGTTATACGCGCATGTGTGTGTATGTGTGTGTCTGTCCGTGCATGTGCATGTGCATGTGCATTCACTAGGCTGATATCAGGCAGGCTGCTGACCCACTTTGAGTCGTTTCCATTTTTCATTCACTCCTCATGAGCAACCACAAGGCTCTTTCATTCTCTCTTTTTATTTTCCTCTTCTTCCCGTCCTCCTCCCAGTATTTACCTGGTAATAATTGTGACATGAATCCTTTCCGACAGGGAGGAGCGCAGCTTTCAGAACAAAACTCCCGCTCTAAAAGCCAGTGAGAGGAAGAGAAACTTTATTTTGATTCCTGCAGCTAAAGCAAGTGATGAGTTTAGCGGTCCCTGTGTCTCACTGTTTACTGTTTTACAGTGATTTTAGTGGGGAAAAACATCATTGTCTGAGGTGGGCAGAGTACAGAAGATGCTATTTGCTGGGGAAATACAGTAACAACATTTTTCTTCTTCAAATGAAGACTTGTGACACAAAGGCAGAGGTAACAGTACAGCATTATTGAACAAGCTCTCCTTCAAGCAGGCACTACATTTTCACAGGGCTGTAGACGCTAGATAAATGCAGTGAAAATATGTGTACAACAATTCAGGAACAAATGTAAAGCTTGACTAAGGCTTTACAAGAGTGCATCAAGTACATTTTTAGGTAAGGAAAATCATACACCTAACATATGATGGGTCATTTTTGAGTGTATCAGTGGTCATTCTGGTAATTTTTGATAACAAGACTGTGCGACAAGAGAGACAAGATTTACAGTATGGTTAAATTAGAGATGCTTAAAGAAAATACCAATATACAACCCAGCCCTACATAAGCTTATTTAGCAAAACACAAAAGAGCTACACTTGGATGTTACAGCATGAATCACACCTGCAGTGGTGAATGCCCAGTGGCATTGTATGCTAGGCATAAGTGCCCTGCATTAATGTGATACGGAGATCCTCTTGGATTTGCTCTCTCTGGGCATGTTCTTCTGCACCTCTATCTCTGATGCTACCTAGTGATTTCATTGGTTGAAAGACTTGTGAGTCTCTTGATGCTATCAACCTTCTCTAGCGGGAATGGATACCCATCATGTTCCTCTGGCCACAGTGAAGGGACGGTGTTCAGTTTTATCAGCAGAGAGGGAACACGTCAGGAGCCCATCTTTATCTCGCAAGATTTCAACTTATCTACCAGAGTTCCGAGGGGATCTTTGTGTTAGAGAGGCTGGAGGTGCGGCCTTGATGGCTATAAGGGCCAACAAGGCATTTAATCACTTTCATCCGTGCTGCAGCTGATTACCAATATCCCAAAGGTAAAGCCAGGTGTTGAGATGTTTCTGCATTGGAGAATGAAGTAATTTCACACCCTGTGTGTGTTTTTGCTCACTTTATTCTGTACAATTCACACTTGTGTGAACAATGTCTTAAGGAAATAATCCTGTTTACTGGAGAGGAGTTTAGATAAGTTAATTGTTTCATTAAAATGAACCTAAAAATGCTTATTTTTATTTCTCTGTTGTACTGAAGCCCAGGAGCTTCGGTCATTTTGCATTTCAGGGAATTGCCCTCAAGTGCAACATGATTTATTCAGCTTTTCCCTATTCCCTATACCTCTTTTAAAAAGTGTGAACACAGCACTTTGACCAATGGTCCAGTTTTTGGCCAAGATTTTTTGTATGTCTAATTCGACCACACAGGATTTACAGTGAATTAGAAGAAAGTAAAGAGGTGCTATAAGTTGTGGGGGGTTGGGGGATCAGGATATACTGCACATGGCGTACATGCAAAGTGTTGCTCTGGGCTGAGGTTGAACATCATATATACTGGTTACCATTTCTCCAGCACTTCTCAAACAGTCATACGGGACTGTTAGAGGAAAAATTATGAGTCTCGAACAAGCTTTCCCTGCTAGCAATTGCTGAAGACCTAGTAGATGAAGAACATATATTTACAGGGACAGGCCTCATAGGCTTCTTTTACATGGCTGTGTGTGTCTGTGCAGCAGTTTGAATCTGTCTGGTTATAACTTAGGCCTTTACTAACGTAGCAATTTATGCATCACTGAATTAAAACAGGTTGCAACACACAAGCTAATTCATCAGCTAGGTTAACATAACAGGATATTTGCCCACTTGTGCGAAACATACTGACTATGAAACACATATATTACTACATGTTTGCAGCTATAAAATAAAGAATTAGCATTATATTAAGGCTTAAAGCTATGCATAATTAAGATGGTGGCCTTTGCTTGGCATGTGTGCAGGCGGCTTATTTGAGCAACCAGGCTTCCTTCAGCCCACCTCAGCTCCACGTCTTTGCTGATTTTTAGATTAGCCAGGAAGCCAGAGCCACCACAATTTGAGCTTCAGAACATCACAGATATTACATCCATGTCCATTTATACTGTCTATGGCTACAACTTGTGATCCTACAGTGACTTCCTGTTTAAATATCGTGCTTGATTTCATTTGATTTGACAGCGCTACTGATGTACACATTACTTAAGTATGAATTAGTCTATTTCCAATTGCTTACAATCATTTTAAAGGGTGGATGATGGCTGCTTATGTGTTTGTTGATCTTGGTCTTCTCTAGTTTGATCTCTCTTTGTCTTGGTCCCTCTGCGCCCTGCAGTGACACTGGAGATGGGGCATGTGATGACAATGTGGTACCGCAGAGTATGTGTTGCCTTCCTTGTGGCCTTGCACACTTCTATTGCTGGGAGCGCTAACATAGCCAGTAGCACCTCCACGTCAGCTTGCATCAAAGCCCTCTGCCACAAGCACGTGGATGCCCCCTCCTATTGTTAGTCTGGCCTCATGATGAGATCACCGTTTTCTTTGTTGACCTTAAGATGATGAGTATATTAAATCCAGCTTCTACGTCAAAAGAAAATTAGCCTCAGCTCTTGTCTTTAATTTGAACATCCTACTCAAGAGTCTTTTTAGGTTATGTATTTCATTCAGAATATCCCATTGGGAGGTTTAATTAATTAACTAAAAATGCTGCTGTTGAGCAATATGACATAACCAGTGTTTCAAATGTTTCCAAAAACCTGAATTGAAACCTCACCCACCATCCCAAAGAAAACAGTCTGCTGCTTACAACCTCCCTGGAGGGTGATTTCAGTTGAGCGAAACAATGTCCACTCCATCAGTCATCCTGCAGAAAGTCCAGGGAGGGGCAGACAGAATGGTATAGAGCTTCTCAATGCCAAATGCCAGGCATGGCCGAAAAGAGAAGCACCCAGATGATTGGGTTTATTAAAAGCTTTCTTGTCCCGTGCCACAGCATGGTGATTGATCTCCTTTGACGTGTCCTTTTACCCTGTGTCACATTAATAAACTACGTCTCTGCTGAGAGACTGACAGACTGCCTCCTCCTCCGAGAAACAAAGAGAGAGAGAGAGGAAGGAGGAAAGATGGGAAGAGAACAGAGACAGAGGAGATAGAAGATGGAAACGATTCAGACACACAGATAAAAACATTAGCAAAGAAAGAAAGGCAAAGGTAGTAAGGATGTCACTTTTATTGTTGATCATTACGGCAGGAGAGCCTGAGTCAAGATATTCATCACCTTCATCATAACAACATGAGTCCATTATGGCCACATTACATAATTCTCCTATTCCGTGGAAAAATTCATTTTGCGAGCTTTTATGTTCTTCCTCTGTTTAGTAGTCTCAAGTGAAACATATTGTATATGCCTTACTGGCAACTGAGACTATAACAGCTTGAGGATTTCCTTCTGGCCTTTTTACACAGACAAATGTTGGCTGTCCTTCCTGCTTATGCTGCCTCATTACTCTGTACATGGAACCAGGTAGAACCAGGGGACACATTGCTACATGACAGCTCATACGTGGACATTCAGAAACAAAATATTAGAAACAAAGCCACTTGCAAAAAAGAAAATTCCAGTAAGAAACAACAACTATAGCAGCTGTAACAACTGTAAGAAATGACCTATGTGTGTCTCAAACCGTCAACAGCCAGCACAAGTGAATGAAATGAAATACATAAATATGGCCAATAAATAAATCCTGAAATATATAAATGTGTTCAGATTTTACTAGTAGTACTTCTTTTTTCAGGACATAGACATTCCTGCAGTCAGCATGCCAATTCCACGCTCCCTCAAAATGTGTGTCATCTGTGGCATTGTGTGGTTTGATAGAACTGTACATTTTACACTGGCTTTGTATTGTGGCCAGTCCACAGCACACCTGTGCTGTTTAATCAGCATGTTGATATGGCACACCTGTTCCGGTGGATGGATTATCTTTGCTCACTAACACAATTTGAACTCGGAAATAAATCTGTGTGTATAGAGGAAGTTTTAGAGCTTCTAGTTTAACTTATTAAAGACACTGACTCATTTATAGATTTGGATTTAAATTTATTTATAGATTTATTAACATTTAAAATGTTCAGGATTTATTCCCCACTCATTTTTATTTATTTCTTCATTTGTTTAATATTGATTAGAACGACATCCAGTAATATGCAAGATGTATTTGTTTGGTTTGTGCACAAGCTCATATTAGACGCTCCCAGAAGAAACTGTGTCAATACAAGATTTAATAAGTATTATTTATCGACTGACTTATCTACTGATATTAAACATTTTCCAGCCATTACTTTTGCACCATTACTTCTATGATTAATGCCACTGTGCATGACATTAGTGCAGTGTAGGTGTAGCTAATAAAATTAATGAAGGCTGAATTCCATTTAGCTGCTTCAGTTTTAGGGTATTGTTCATGCTCACTGTCACACTCTCACTGCTTACTTTGGCACATGAATAGAACAAAGCCATTGTTAATGTTATTAATGACACCTGTGCTTTCCCTGCTATGGAAAAACAATATAAAAGACAGAAAAGATATATTTATGTATATATAAAAGATATATTTATGAGATGTTGAATTTTCTCTTCTAATTTTGTGGATATCCATTCTTCCATTCTGTGAAAGAGGTCTGCTTGTAACTCGAGATGAAACAACTTGAAATGACTTATGAATAAATTATGAATGGATTATGAAATTGTATTTATTGAGTGTGTGTGTAAGCAAAGATTTGCAGTTTCTCGCGGATTGCACTCTGCTTGCTATATGACCAGACTCCTCAGCTACTCAGATGCAATTTAGCGCTCTTCAATGAGATTTATCATTATGAAGAAAAGCTACATGCAGAGAAATGAAATTACGTTTAAGCTTCTGAAGAGAGGCTAAAATGTCTCCTAGCTATAATATCTTTTTATGTTCTTGAGGGGATCTTACATTCCTCACTCAATTTCATTATGTGTCCCACAAAGAAAACACTTTGCATCTGGACTTATATCGCAGAAACAACATTTGGTGAGTTATAATCAAGTTGGTCTGGAGGTTTCGGAGTTGCTGGTGGCAAATTACATTATTTCAGCAGTATGATAGTCCTGTTTATTTTATGCTAAACTATATTTCTCTCGCTCAAATAAGCTCGTCAGTTTTTTTGTGTTACATTGCCAAGGCAAGATTTCATATTTTTTGAATATTACATTTAAAAGACAGACTAAAACAAACGTTGTTGGTGTTAAACAGAAGACACACCTAAACAGGAACGAGCAAAGCAGAGGCTACTCACCGCTATTCCACCACCGCGCATGCTCAGTTCACTGCTAAGGAAGAAAGGGAGAAAATGTCTCTGACGAGGTGAGTGCAGCGACCAGGCCTTTTGTGTTTTTATTGAACTAATTTGTATCGTATGTCGTTTCTACTTTGTGTTATCCGGCGTTTAGAATGACTTTAATATTTAACATATATTTTTATTCTTCTACCCGCTGTCCTTCCCTTGTTTTAATCGAAGCTAATAGCATTAGCTAATGCTAGCTCGCCGTGTGTCGTAAGCTAACTCTGAACGTTTGGCATTGTCCGGCGTTAGCTAGGTTAGCAGCACGCCGCCGTGGCCACAAAACAGAGTTACCAACTGTTTACCGTGTAGGTGTTAGCTACACGACTCGGTTTCATTCTTGAATATCGTAACGACGTGTAGCCTGACTGCTAACTAGGTGGCTAGCAGAAACAACGCCGTTACGTTAAAGTAACGTTTCTCCCTGTGGTTGTCGGCTAACGCTAGCTAGGGCTTACAGCAGTAGTGCTGCCGTAGAAAACAAAGCGATTTATACTGTGAATATTTTGCTTCCAGCTTTTTACCGGCGCCGACCCAGCTGTCCCAGGACCAGCTGGAGGCAGAGGAGAGGCTCCGGGCCCAGAAGTCCTACTCCACCGCCCTGGTTTCGTCCCGCAGAGAGCCCCCTCCATATGGACACAGAAAAGGCTGGGTGCCCCGCTCACTTGAGGTAAATATCAGTGTTTACCCCTTAGATATATGACCTTAAACGTGACCCTGACTGGGTCAGGGTTTCTCATCGCTTTGGTAGTAGTTGATGTCTGATGTCCCCCGCTTTATGGCACTACTAACCGTAGAGGAGTCATTTCCATAGAGCATGTAAAACTAATCAATAGTCCGTCTTGCTGATTTTTGCTGTCAAATCTGTGTTTCTGCAGGACTTTGGAGATGGAGGAGCTTTCCCAGAGATTCATGTGGCCCAGTTTCCCCTGGAGATGGGTAGGAAAAAGAAGACATCCAATGCTCTGGCGGTGCAGGTGGATGCCGAAGGAAAGATCAAATATGATGCCATCGCTAGACAAGGACAGAACAAGGATAAGGTAAACAAGGATGCTCTCAGCTCACAGTTAACATGTATCCATGCAAACATGTCAAGTGTAAATGAAATTACAAGACACAGTTTAAACAGCACTTTTTCACCGAATGTAGAACTGAAACAAAATTCATCTCGGTCTAAGTGCTAAAATTACAATCTTGTTGTCCCCTAATCTTTACAGTAGATATACACGCTGTACTTTCCTGAAGAGCTTGCCTCATTAGTTGGTTATTTCTAAGTGTTTCTCATCTTTGATCGTTGCAGGTGGTCTTCAGTAAGTACACAGACCTTCTTCCAAAGGAAGTTCTGAATCAAGACACTCCAGAACTACAGAAGCCTGACGAGGAGGCTGTAAAAGAGGTAAGCCATGCTTCAGTGTGTATGTATGTATGCATGCATGCATGCATGCATGGAAAGACAAGCAGGTTGCCATCAGAGGAAGTTATTCATGTCATGAAAGATTTCACTGCATACAGATTATACCATCTTGTACACCATTTACCCAGGTAGAATCTTAATTCACTTCATCCAGTTTGTCACTGAAAGAAAAAATCATTTGTTTCTCTGAGATCAAAAATGCAGTCTGTAGCATGTAAATCATAAAGCTAAGTAAATTATATATAGAGTTTTTAAATCTTTTATTTGTTTTTTAGCATTATTGAATTTGAATAAGGTCAGCCTGATAATCAGTCTACATCTAAACATGGGTGTCATTGTGTGCACTCTGTAGCTGACGGAGAAGACCCGGGCTGCCCTGGACAAGCAGGTGTCTCAAAAGATCGCTGCTGCCATGCCTGTACGAGCTGCAGACAAACAAGCTCCTGCACAGTACATCAGGTATGTATTATCATGTGAATATGCTACATTTACATCATGTGGGGTGGACGGCAGTGATGCGAAGGATTATGACATACAGTGTTATGAACCACTTACATACTTAAGTACATACTGTTGCTTGTGCATGTGGGTGAAAGTGAAGCTTTATGCATGGTGACACATTTCTTCCTTCTTGTCTCTCTTCAAGATACACCCCGTCCCAGCAGGGAGTGGCTTTTAACTCGGGGGCCAAACAGAGGGTGATCCGCATGGTGGAAATGCAGAAAGATCCAATGGAACCTCCACGTTTCAAGTAAGTAAACATGTCCAGCACAGTAACTTGTAGCCATGCGTAAAGGCTGGTTTGATAGATTTAGATTATACAGGGTATTTTATGTTATTAGTATAATTATTCTAATTAACTGTTTGGGGCTGTTTTGGACACAGATGATAAGCCATTTTAATTATGTGTGAAGAGTGTCCTTTCATAGTTTGTTAATCTGAATTGAGCATCGAGTAATAGCCAAAGGAAATCTCATTAAGAAGCAGAAGGAGCCAAAAGAAAGATTTAAAAGATATTTTACTTGTACAAGTAAAGTTCTCTCTCGAGTAAAGTTGCCTTGAAAATCTTAATCAATAATTTCTTAGTTCCACTTTGATATATGTAGATGTCTAAAATGGCTCCACTTTACTGCTCTTATGAAGACGTCAATCTTTAGCAAAACGTCGAATGAAAGTTGGCAGTTAAAAAGTGGTCATTTGTAACTATCCTTTTGACTGTTTTTCCTGTGGTGTAATTGTGGGTTTCAGGATCAACAAGAAGATTCCTCGAGGACCTCCTTCTCCCCCTGCCCCGGTCATGCATTCCCCGAGTAGAAAGGTACAGTTCGCTGAAATATTGAAAACTTAAAGTGTTTCTTTATTTGCTTTCATGATGTTATATTTGGTGCAATTTCTTCTTTTTGTTGTAGATGACAGTGAAGGAGCAGCAGGAGTGGAAAATTCCTCCATGCATCTCCAACTGGAAAAACGCAAAGGTAATGTGACACCAGAATGTTATGTATGCAGGCGTATGTGTCTTTCCAGGCGCAGAGCTGTTTGTTTTTTGATACACTGCATACATATTTGATTTTTAGGACACCAGATCATGTCATGGTAATATTAGTGTCATTGGCCCACTTTTTTGCTCTGTTCTGTTCTCTGCTCATTCCTTTCTCTCGACATGCTTAATATCTTTCAGGGTTACACCATTCCTCTTGACAAACGTCTGGCTGCTGATGGAAGGGGCCTGCAAACAGTTCACATCAACGAAAACTTTGCCAAGCTGGCCGAGGCGCTCTACATTGCTGACCGAAAGGTACTCCACCATTCTCCCCGATCAATTATGTGTTCAGAAATGTTGCATATAATATGTATACCTTCTTTTAGACATATTTAAATGACATTTTGAAATCCTGATTGTTTCCATAGGCCAGAGAGGCGGTGGAGATGAGAGCTCAAGTAGAGAAGAAGATGGCCCAGAAGGAGAAGGAAAAGAAGGAGGAGAAACTGAGGGAACTGGCCCAAATGGCCAGAGACCGCAGGGCAGGGATCAAAAGTCACGGGGACAAAGGTGAGTCCTGAAGAAACCATTTATTTAGTCGTTTTCTCTCGTGTGTCTTTACGAGTGCAGCAGACTGCGTTGTCAGTGCCGATGCCAGTTCCAAATGTGGAACATGAGTGGCATAAGTGATGACAACATTTTTCACCCTGCCTGTGTTGACAGGACCAGTAAGCTGTGAAATTATGTGTCTGCTCCCCTACTGATCATTTACATATATTGTGAGAAGAGAAATCGGTGTTGCACGCCCTGGTTTTGTACATAATTTTTGAATGACCATCTCGATATCAAATTCCCGTCGAATCAGAATGGAAAATGTGAATTAACTTTTTCTTTATGAAATCCGACATCTGTCAGCTGTGTTTTTTGTCTTGTGGGTTTACTGATGGTGCATGACAGTCCCCTGCCTCGCCTTGCTTCCATTCCTCTACCATCTATGTTTTTCCCCATTATCCCCAACAACCTCTGCTTTTTCTCACCATCATTCTCACCGTCTTTCTCCCTTTCTGTCCCCATGTTTCTCTTCACCTCTGCACTGCACCATTTCACGTGGTCTCTCCCTCCTCTCCATGTGGGTTTTTATAAAATGTCCTTTTTGTTTCTTTTCCTCCCTCATCCCATCCATCCATCTCCACCCCTCTCACACTGTAGGTGGCGAGGACGGCGAGGCCAGAGAGCGTGACGAGATCCGCCATGACAGAAGGAAAGAGAGACAGCACGACAGGAACATTTCCAGAGCTGCTCCCGATAAGAGGTGCTGGACACGCACTTTAAACACACTGCATGTGAACTCACCCAGCTCTCCTCTCAGTATACGCACACACCACACACACACACACACACACACAGCCACTGCTCGCTACTGAATCATTCATAGGGCCAGCAGTAATACTAAACAAACGCAGCAGGATCCAGCAGACTCCTCAAGCAGTAGTCCTTGTCTGCTGTGATCCACAGACTGTTTGTGCATGTGAGATGTGTGATCAGTTTGTGTCAGTAGATGGAACTGTGGGTCTCTGGAGGAGCAGAGGACTTTAAATTCAGAGGCGAGCTCATTACAATCACAATTCCAGCTGTCGGAAAGCAGAAACCTTGTTATCTTAAAATCACCTTCCACTTAACTTTGAGGCGGCTGTTTGCTGAAGGACAGTCAAGATCACCGAGAATCAAAAACTTTTGATTACATCCACACATTTCATCATAAATGACTGCTTTAATGGCAAAACACTGGAAGATTTTGGAAATCTCCGATTTCAGTATCTTCATATGTTACACATTTCAATGTCTTATATTGTATAACATGACAGTGAAACTACAGTTCCTTTATGACTTTAGAGTTTTAATGCTACAGCACTAAACACAGCACATTAGTAGAAATGTAATAATACTAATGAAACTGTGTGTCTGTGTCACTCATTTTTGTTGTGAATCCTTGTCTTCTGTCGCAGGTCGAAGCTGCAGAGAGACCAGGACAGGGACATCAGTGAGCTCATCGCTCTGGGTGTGCCCAACCCTCGATCCGGCAGTGAGGCCCAGTACGACCAGAGACTCTTCAATCAAAGCAAGGTTAGAATCTACTTTACTGCGTCATACTGCACGTAAATGATCTGTGTTGACCGGACAAAAAGATGCAGATAGACACGATATCCAGCTGTACAACACGAGACAACATTTCCCAAAAAGAGAGTTACACTTGTCAATGTAATAGAGGCTGGGCTTTGTAGAGATAAGGTCCTTCAAACATGTGCTCCGGTCTCCGTTTAAAGTTTCACCTGCAGTGCAGGTACAGTCTCCAGTGTTTTTTTTTTTTTGTCCTCGCCCGGATAGGGGAGATATAAAAGCCTCAGTTGCAGAACAAACTTGATAGATGACTGGTGTTTAATAACAATAAACTGAGCAAATGGATACCAAAATACAAGCGGGGGGAAAAAAATAATCCACATGACAAATGTGTTTGTCTTGGGTACAGAAAAGAAACAAAAAGTCAGATAAGAGATTTGCAGGCAGAAAGACAAAGACATTTAGCGATGTTCATATTTTTCCTCTCCCCGTCTCTTCCCAGGGTATGGATAGTGGTTTCAATGGCGGTGAGGACGACACATACAACGTGTACGACCAGCCGTTCCGTGGCGGCAGAGACATGGCTTCCAACATCTACCGGCCCAGCAAGAACATAGACAAGGACGCCTACACAGATGACTTTGACTCACTTATTCAACACAACAGGTACTGTGGCTTACTTTGGTTTTGTTTTGTTAAATCTTTGTTAAATCTCGTAATGTATTTTACATTTATTTTAAATATTTACATCCCTGTTCACCTCAAAAGCAATATGTTAGTGAGTGCATATTAATGAGGTAATATGCTAACCCTAAAAGTAACTTTATTACATTAAAGAGATTATTTCTTCTTTTAGTGAAAAGAGTTAATTTCCTATAGATGAAACATTATTTTTTTTCTGGAATATACATAAATATTCCCTAAAACAAATTCATGGATCGCTCACTTTGACATTTCCAGAACACTTGATAAAACTCTTTATAAAAATTCAGGGTGTTATGTTTTTATTACTGTTATCATCATTATTGTTATAGACTAACAGCGCTGCTGAAGTTTCAGCTCTCTTGATTATAATTGCAGAAAATAACAATAAAAGTCTGAATCATTTTGAGGTCATTCTGGCTTTATTATGGAGGCACGAGGCAAGTGCGCACATGATGTCCCAGCAGGAGCCCTTGTCCTTGGGGCAGCAGTGCCACACTCTACTAGCCGAGCATAGCCTGTCCCATATGTTTAGTCACCAGCTTGTCATTGTCCTCCAGGAACGTTTGGCTGGCTGCAGGGTGTTACACCACTCTGCAAAACATAGACAAGAACATATTTTGGCTTCAGCAAATTCTCAGAGACATAAAAACATAAGTTGCATGAAGTACCTTGATTATTATTATTGTTTTTTGGGTTTTTTTGATCCAGTCCTGTGTTCCTTCTTATTGAAAATTTGTTGAACAAGAAACAAATCTGCTTGTAGTTTGAACACTTTGTCCTCTTTCCTGCTTCGAGGACGCCTGAAGGACAAAAAACAAGCACGACATAACAACAACAGTTTAGTGACCTTCAGATCAGTAAGAGAAACTAAATCGGCTACCCATTTCAATCGCCTTTTCTTCTTTTCCTGCCCACCATCAGGTTTGTTCCAGACAAAGAGTTCTCAGGTGCCGACCACGGTCAGAGGCGGGAAGGGCCAGTCCAGTTTGAAGAGGATCCCTTTGGTCTGGACAAGTTCTTGGAGCAGGCCAAGCACCACGGCGGCTCCAAGAGGCCATCCACCAGCAGCCGATCAAAGGACGACTACCACGACAAGAAACGCAGGAAGGAGTGAGCGCGACCAGGAACATACAGCGGCTGCTAGCATGTTAGAGGAGGGGGAACCTTCTCCGTGGTTGACAGAGGATTTTAATATACTCAAGTCTCTATCAGGAATGATCTGTCAGGTTTTAGTTTTCTTTCAGTGTGAGAGAAGGTGAATGATTATGAAAGATATATGTTTTTTAATCTTTCCTCCTTTGTTCACATTTATTGTTTACTTGGCTCTATTCAGAATATGTTGAGCTGTGGGTGTCATGTTAATATGACAAGAGTGGACATGTTACATCTAACGCAGGTGGAGCTAAACTGAAAGCTGTTGTATGTGGGATCAACCTCTGCATCTGAAAGCATTTCTCTGTACAGGGTGAATGTCATTTCAGATGTGGATATAAATATTTCATGATATTGGCCCCTTGAAATTTGTAGATTTTGGTTATTGTATGTTTTGTTCTTTTTTCCATACAGAGTAAACCCAGCAGGAAATATTTACATTTTTCTCATTTGTCCCTCAACGTCGCCCCCCTTAAGTTTTCGTCGACTGTTTTATTTAAGACACTGATGTGTTTGTGAGCACAGTTAAAGCCTGTATTTGATGACAGATGTGTACAGCAGTATGAAATCAGTAAGATTTAAAGCAAACCAGCTTTATAATTCTTGTACATTACTACCAGTGGAATAAATTTCATATAGTGTGTAATTGGTATCCTGCTTCCTTGAATTTTTTGTGGTACTTAAAAATTTGGAAATGAGTGTTCTCTCCACTGCTTTTCCCAGTCCAGTTCAGAGCTACCTAATCAATACAACATCGTATGAAGTCAGTTAGTTAGTTGTGTAATTGTTATATTTTGCTCCTAGTAGATTTCCCTTATTTTAATCACTTCCAAGTTATGCGTCCCATTTACATAGATGATTAAATGCCAAAAATATATTTAGAGAAGCCATCTATTACAAATTGTGAGTACTGCCATGATTTTTTTTTTTTTTAAGCCACAAATGGGCTCTGCGATTTATGCGATGATTACTCCAAAACTGGTTCCATTAATTACAATTAATTATGACTTATGCAGTCTGACAGTTTTATTTTTCAGGGCTTCAGAAAATAATCAACGCTGCATTACACAGCCCAGCAGACTCGCAAATCTCTGCACTGTGCCTTCCTTCACTCATGCTTGAATAGGGCTCAGACAGTTGTTATATGCACATGATTTATGTTTCCTTCAGTCGGCAGTGTTTGTAGTTATGGCTTTCTGTATTAGTGCAGTGTTCTGGACATGCATGCTATGTTTTACTGTTGGTCTTTTATCGACATCAGTAAAATAATAGCCTCAGAGCTTTGAAACAACACTTCGAGGAGCTTGGGACCAGACAGAGTTAAAGTCAATGAACATGACTTGGCAAATTTCTGCATGTGCTAAGGTTCTGTTTATTAGAATCGTAATACTTAGAAAGTCTGTGTAAAGTAAGAATAATAATAATGTTCTGAGTTTTTCAGTCCAAAGCAGAAAGTGTTGTTAACTACCCAACCAAATTTGAATGATTAAAAATATTGACAAATTAATAAGTTAGGTGTCAAAATAAGGTAAAAATTAGCAGTATTCTCAGCTCCAGGTCCTGTTGGGGAGTGTCCGCTGAATGCACTAAAGCCACGCCTACTCGTCGGAGCAGTCAAGCAGCTGAGCGCCTGAAATGTGTCGAGATGAGTTCACAAAATGACATGACTAACTTTGAAACACTCTGAACGAGATGAATGAATCTATCTGACTGCTAGAGGTGCAGAGGTATGCTCAGTGTGTCATCGAGCTCTTTAGGGCCGCCCAAAAAATCCTGGCCTGAATAACTGTACTAACCTCTAACTCCACATTTCAGTAATATATCGTTCAAAGTCTTTTCACGTTTTCAGCAACTGTTTTCCAACATATTTAATGTATTTTGAAAGAAATCTCAGAGTTGCCTTTCCAGACTTTAAATATACATTTGTCAGAATGTGTAGGATTTCAATAGACTGTACAAACATGGCAGTCAGTTTCCATAAGATTTTATTATAGGTGAGTTGGCGCACCTGTCCCTGAATTTGAAATGACATTTTGAAACTCACTTTCAGGTGTGACTCATTGCTGTAACTAAATTTGAACCTCTTTGAATTGCCTGGGATCGGCAAATGAACACTGATCAAATCCACTGTCTGAACGGCGGACTCCGCCACCGACAATGCAGACTACCACATAGAGAGATGACTAATGAGCGTAAACACATTTAATGACTATAGCAGAATACATGCCAGCCATAAATAGTGTCAAAAATTGGGTTTAATGTCTGGAAAACGTTACGGATTATGACTTAAAATTCATTTTTCTCGCTGTTTGAGATCCGAGGTGACACAACTCTCGCCGCCTGTTGGGTTACAGGCAGACTACTGCGAAGTACTCCAGCTTCCCTCCATCTGCCAACTGAGAAACCAGGCGAAAACACATTAAACCTGCACTCAATTATAGCAAAGTGGCTCTGATGTGATTTAACATTGACCTATACTCGTGTGGAGAGGAGCTGACATGCTCAAAAGTCATCCAATTTCTTGCAGGCGTGAGGGTGAGGCTGTTTCTCTTCTCCTCTCTGCACCTGAGGAAACGGGTTAAACAACATAAAAGCATGACTCCATGGAAGGAGAGGGGCTCTGATGTAATTTAACACTGACCTTTATCATGTGGAGAGACGTGTATGTTTTCTACTCAGAGCATTCTGCCCCAACTTATGTTTTTAGCATTTGTTTTTTAGCGTCTATTCACTCATGTTTCTTTTATCACTTACATATCATGCTGTTCTGAATGCTTGACATGTTATCTGCTTTGTAACTAACATGATCAACCCGGTGTATCCCACCTGCGTATGAATAAATGAGGAATGAATGGATGGATGGAAAGCCAGTCTGCTACCAGTGGGAGGTGATTTAGGGACAGCGGGGGGGTTATTCTGAGGACCTGATGTGAGTGTCAGTGTGAAGAAATCAATCTGTCACCTATCAGCTTACTGTGACCGATCCACGAGAGGAATAATGGCTGTTGTACGGGGTTTTGGCGGCACATTTATAAACACGAATCAACGGGCCTAATTTGAAAAACTAGAAGAACATTTAAAGTCATTCAATTAAAGCTTTTTAATCCCGCTCGGCTTCTATCTCAGAACAACAGAAAAGATGTGCTCCATTCAGCCTGTGTTTGTGCTCGGACCGCTGTTGAAGTGTTAAGGACAGCTTGATAACAGATCTCCACTCAAGCTCTTGTCTGCCTTTATGAATGTGCACAGAGGAAGATGAATGAGACTCTTATTCATGAAGGTAAGCGGAAATTGGTTCCTTGGCATCGCTTTTGTGCGCTGTTTGATGTAAACGCAGAGCATATTGTGTTGGGCCATAATGGAATCCTCAGGTTGCAGACAGAGGCCATGATGTATAGCTCCTTATCTTTGCTCCACAAGGAAACAAACCCAGAAATAATAAACAATATTGAGTTGTTGCAGTGCATCCTTTCCACTGTTTGGACTTGACGCAGGATAGCTTAGTTTGTTTGGTGATGCCTTTTGTGATATTTCTCCCTCCTTTCCTCCCCACGGTGGCAGCAAAGCAATAAGTTTGGTGATGAATGTCCCCGGTGCTCCCGTTGACCTGTCCAAAACGGTGGCCAGAGAGAGATCTTATCGGGCCCCGTGAGATTTGCCCGTCTCTTCCAGTATTGAAGGCTGCCTCTGGAACACAGGCAGCCTTTTTGTTTTGTTGAAGGAGCACACCCACATCCGTGGAAAACAAAGATTCTATTTCCTCTCTGCCAGTGTCACTGTTCTCCATCCACATGGACCGATTTCTTTTTTTTTTTTTTCTTCTGAAGACTAAGTTTTAAAGCAGCGTGCGCTGCAATTATTGACGTCACAGCATTCATTTTCTGTACTGACATCACAAATTGGGGTGTGGCAGGGAAGTTTTTCTTTTTTTTCTTTTCAAAATAATTCATGCTTGAGTTAAAGCTGCACTAATCAAGGTTTTTATAGCAACAAGGGTTTAAATGACTCCAAAGGGGTTGCTTGTAATGACGAACTCACAGAATTATTACCTGACTCTGCACTTCCCCTAAGCTCTATGGAGCATTTTAGCGTCTTTCAATTCATTATACAGGCCATTAAAGCAAGGCCCACAACTTTACTGGTTTGGTTCATTCTCACCACAACTTGTAAACCCTTTGTTAACCCTTTTACAGCCACGGTGATGGCCAGAATCTCACCCAGCACCTAATGGCAGATGTATAAAGTTAGCAACTAGCTAGAGGCTAGTAGCTACATGAAGAGTAACATTACAACAATAACATGTAGAGTTTAAAGGAGAGTGACTATTCCATCCATCCATCCATTTTTAATAACCGCTTATTGGCTGGAGCCAATCACAGCTTGGACTTGAATAAATGCTAATGTTGCTCTGTGACAGCTGGATATAGGCTGTTTGCTAACATGTTAGCTATCAACTTTAACAGCTTGTTTTCCTGCCCCTAAGATTAATTAATTATACCCACTGTAACATGTAGTATATTAAACATTGATGTTCTTTTTAATTGCCGGAAAAATATATGTTGAATATTCATGATTTATTTATTTAAAAACATGGTTTAAATTATGCTCTAGCTAAGATTCTACTTAAAACATTTCTCGCACATTAAAAGCTGCAGATTCCCCATTTGGGCTTAGTCAGAACTATGCAGTTATTAATATTTGTGTTGTTATTCTAATTTAAATTGTGAATATATGGTAAGAATACACTGTGTACAGAGTCAGAGAGTCTGTAAATTGAATCTGTCAAACTTCACCACTAGCAGCACACACATGAGCAACCTGTCTTTCCTTTGTCACTCACTCACTGTCTTATCATTAGTTCCTCATCTGTGCATATTTAGGCCGCAACTCACTCATCATTACGCCAGCAGTCTAGAGTTGGACAGAGTCTACTGCTCACTGGAAAATGGTCTGCCTGTCAATCTGTCTGTCCTGTCTGCCTTAACCTGAATCCTGGAGAGCAGAATTCATTCTCTCCTCAGTGACTCGCACTGTGGATAATCTATTATGGTGGGAAGACTTAGACAGGTGTAACAATCTCTAATGGTTATGTCAGTCAGAAAACGGCCTGCCACACACACACACACACACACACACACACACACACACACACACACACACACACAAACACCAGCAGCAGGGTCCACCCAACCGTGGTGGGAGTGCACATGGGCTGCTCTGGGATTCGCTGAGACAGGAACTGATTGACACCTAAGCCAATGTCTTCATCTGAGGAAAGAGCTGTGCTAGAAAGAGGGAGTGTGGTTTGAGTGGAAACATGGGGGTTAGGCTTGACGGTACAAGTATTGATGATGATCTTTATCCCAATTGCACTTACTTCCATTATTCCCCCATTTGCTGGGACATCAGAATCCCTGCTCTGATTAATACTTTGTCCTTACATGGTCGTTAGAAACATTGATTACACAAATTATCAGTCAACACTAGAACGGATCATTGATTGGGCTGTATCTTGCACTTGCTCTGTTTGTGCATGAGTGTAATTCCTAGCAATGAATAAGCTCGTTTATACTCATCTATATGGTTACTTGTGTACTATTGTGATTTCATCATTTGTTATCTACCACATTTAGATGCCAATGAAGTATGAGAAATGGCTGCTTGCCTAGACTTCCTCTCTGGCAGCGCGGGGTCTTAATAGGCTGTCGGCAGAATGGGAGGAAAGATTGATTCTTCTGATGATTTCATTAGATGACATCAAAGCAGGGAAATTGCAACAGAGAGCAGGAATACATCTTCAGTGAATAGGAAATCATCTGTCACTTGGATGGTACTGTAGGAACCTCAGCGGGGACATGTAACCTTGTCAGTGGAGACACAGTAATTATGATGTTTTTCTCAATAGGGAATCATTGGTGGTGCATTACATGAGGCAAGGTGGCCACATTCATCCATAGTTAATATTGCAATAAGGAGAAAAGAAATCGGATGGACTGAGGAGTCAATATAGCTTTGCACTTACATTATGCGTGTAAATGCGGGGATTCGGCCATGCAGGACGGGGCCCTGCACAACATTTGCTCAGTGTCAGGCACGCACAAAAAACAATGTGCAGTGGAACTAAAATTTGAAACTGAAATTTTTATCATGGAAACAGTGTCTCAGAGTCAAGCCGAGAGCTGCTATGCTCACCAGGCCGTAAATATAGTGAATACTGGACATAAATTCAGCAGGTGGTCAGAAGCATGACTCCACGTGAGTCCTATAACCTCAGTACTACATATGTTTCACCTTGAGTCTCATCACGACTACATACAGAGTAACATCAGCGTTTTTTAAATCACAGATGTGACTAAGTGACAGGTAATAACATCGCCTCCTCAGCTGGTTCACTGCCCGTCTTGCCATTGGAACTGGAGTGATTTACATGCTGCACACGCAGTAACTGGCTAAGCTAACACCTTGACTCTGTGGTGTGCTTAATGATGTGGAGGGATGATGGACGGGAGGCTTGCTTCTACTTCTGTGCTGCCATTTATTATCTGGATAGGAAACGCATATGCACTGGTCAGTCATTCAGCCCATCACGGTCAGCTGAAACCCAACACACTTGGTCACGTCTCTCATGAACGGAATCATTTCACGATTACCAGCCACATGTAACGGAGGGCGCCCATGATTTCTTCGCAGAAATGCATTTTAATTACATTTTTTCTCACCTGGAGCCCGGTGGAGTGTGGGAAAATGTCACTGATGAGTCCAACTACTCGTTTTTTTTTTACATGCTAGATGTTATTACTGCACACGTCTCTGCTGTTTTAGAGATTAGATCAAGAATATATAAAATTCTCATACATTTTAAGTCAGTATGATGTTCACAGTCTGATCAGAATGAATTCCAATCATTGCAGTGTCCGTATCAATGAGAGCAGATCCTCTTTTCCTTTTAACCCTGAGCTGATCCCATTAAAGCTGGATCCTTATCACCTTTATCAGGTTTGGAATGGATGGGGAGCTTAACTGCCTTTGTGCACATTGGCAAGAGCTTCCCGGACTAATGTTTCATTATTCCACACTCAAGGTTACAACCTTGAGAGGAAACAAGAGGGAAAGGCTTGAAGAATTGATTAGAGAATCAAATCATCAGATGTTATCATCAATGTCTTAATCATGGATGTCACACCCTGAGAGCACCGGGCTGCATACCAGTACTACCAAACACTGAACTATAACCCACGTCACCGGCATAACCCCTGACTGTAGGTCTGTAATTGGACGGGGCTCAACCTTTGTGTGGCCCCACAGTGCCATCTAGGAGGTTGGAAGTAGGAGTAGGTTTATGCAGTTGGAGAGATGATGTAACTTGCAAAACATGTGCGCGCTTTCTCTGCATGAAGTAAACGCAGCACTCCAACAAACACATGCAAACAGTGGAGGAAGGGAGCAGGCATAGTAATTATGCCTTACAGGTGGACTGTTAAATAACGTAAAACACACAAAACATAACCGTGCCGTGCTGACAGGCACGTTTAACCAGGCCGTGTTCAACAAACAGGAAGAGAACAGGAAGATGAACGGGAGGTCCACCACAAAATCATGGCTGTGACCCCAGGAAACTCTCCTATTGTTGTCGCAGTCTCTCACACCAGAGTGTTGTAGTCAAGACCACCTAAACCAAGACCATGACCAGAATCTGCTTTGGGTATACCCAGCTCTAAATCCCCTCTGATGAGCATCATTCAGCAGTGTTTTGCCAGCTGAATTTTATTTTCCAAGGATGATGAAGGCATGACGTAGTTGTTTCATTTTGATGAGTGGATGAAATGTATAATTACCTAGTTGTCTCACCTGTCTGTGAGCCGGTATTTAGTGCAAAGTCTGCAGCTCCTCCGTCGCTAATATTGATTTCATAACGATCTTTACTCCCTGAAGTCAACGAGCAGAAGTTAAGTAACACTGTGAAAATACTACTGGCCCATTTTTAAGTGAGATGAATATGCAAGAGTAGTCGTACATGTCACTGTTTATAACCCAGAGCATTTATCCTTTAAAAAAAAAAAGAAGAAGAAAAGTGGCATAAATTAAGAATATAATGTCTCCAGGCACCGCTACACCACTGAGGAGACAGACTGCAGAAACACAGAAGAGGCAGCACAGCATTCATAACGATGGGAGAGAGACAAACAAATAGAGGGAGAGCGACAAACAGGTTTGCATGCAAACTAGAGAGAGAGAAGAGGGGGGAGGTGAGTGTCCTGGGGGATGATGATCCAGAATCAACAGAAGGTTAGACAACTTGGTTATCAAAGTCTTTACAGTTTGTTTGCTTGTTGATTCCTCGTCAGCAGGACAAACACATAAGTACATGAGTAGTAAAGTCAATAGATTCATTGACACGGACACCAACCTGCTAGAAGGATTATGGTAACAGGTACGAGGCCTGAGGTATTGAAAGATGAGCACTACATGGAGGCTAAGGTGAAAATGTGAATGTGAAAGGCCTCAACAGACCGTCTGATAGCAACAGGAATAACAACCCTGAGAAACGGGGGCACAATAGGAAAAGGCCTGCGGCGCGATGAGCTCGAGGACAGACAGACTGTATCTGAGAGCTTAGAGAGATAGAAGGTGTAATGAGATCAGACAGGCCAGACCATTTACAATTTAAACATTTATAGGGAGCCAATGAAGTGAGTTTAAAACGGGTGTAATGTGCTCAGATTTTCTAAGTTTAGTTAAGCATTCTGAACCATCTGACAAGACTTTTTGTACAGGCGCGAAGCAGGGCTGATTACAGTAATCGTGTCTTGATGAAACGGGTTTCTGCATCTGTGTCTCAAGAGACATAGTCTCAGAATAAGTAAGAACTGAGACTAGCAGGGACTCAGCATATAAATATTGTATGATCTTTGCAGAAAAAAGCTGGAGCTTCTCATCCGTTTGACTGCAGAAAAAAATCAAAGAAAGCGTGAGCAGCGGACAGACGGCTGCTTTAGCAACAGCACTGAAAATTATTCTAGCATTTTATTCATTGTTACTGATCAAGCAAAAAAAATACACTTTACACTTATTTGTGTTTGCCAATATACGGAAGTGTATTGCTGACAAATCAGTATCAGTATCACGTTCTAATGTGATCATCTATATTGTTAAAACGTGAAAAATTGAATGTTATAACCTGATAAGTTGGTCTCGGGCTGACAGGGCAGAGGTGGACGTGCGTGTTCCTCCAGCTGATCAGTGACAAACAATGCTACCTCCAGCAGGTCAGACTGATTCTTCCTCCTGTACAGCCCTGTGCATGTTAAAATCTTCTTCTTAATGTACGCATACTTATCATAACATCATCCACCGTGCTCAGTAACATGACTCAGCCCAGCATGAAACAGAACTTCATCAACTCATGTGAATGAGCCACATTCCTCAGTTTATGTGCTCTCAGCACACCTTTCCTTGGATGGTGTATTGTGGGCCGTAATGGTGGCCAGGATCTGCCAGCTGTACCCAAATGTTGCACCGTCCACCCCGGTGAAGAGGTTCTTCCCATTTGAGCTCGCTCTCTATGTGCAGACTACTATCATTAATAAACAGTATGCACTTACATGTAATGTACATTTATATCAGCTGTGAAAATACAGCTGATGGAGGAGACTGTGCGGGGTATGTAGTCACTCAGCTGATATCCACTGAATGTTCACAGTGCTAAATGCCAGTTAACTTCAGCGTAACAAAGTTGATGTAAACTCACAACTTTCATGTTTGCTCTGATGCAAAATCAGTCTGTCAGAAACAGGCAGCGCAGCTTCAGTGACTGTGCTGCTGCCAAGATTTATTCAAACCATGTTAAACTCATAACTTCAGGAATACTACAAGGATTTTATTCTGTAAACAAAGTTTGGATTTTGATTTTCTCAGACTTCAACAAGCTTTCCCTCCATCATTCACATGATAAGAAAGCTCCCTGGTCCAAACTCTTTGAACCTGTGGACTGTGCTGGGAAGTGCAAGAATGTATGCAGCTGCTCAAAGATGAAAATATGGATTATCTTATATACAGCATACTCACGTTTATTATTTTTCAGTTTTAAACATATACCCTCCTGATAAAACCTTTGTCCTCTACCTTCATGCTTTTGTACCCAACATGAATTCTTGAATGTTATTTTTCAGTCATTTTGAAATTGAAGATTGTAGTACTTTCTTCTTTCTGAAAACTGCTGTCTTCGCTTCATCAGGGTTGGCCTGGTGGAGTCCAAACTACAACACCTTGTGGAAGAATTTCCCTGGCCCACGTGAACTCACAGTCCACCACTGGGCACAAAGAGGAATGACAAGTAAGGACACTTAGCCCTTAAATGAATATTATTTATATCTAATCCATTACTCTTTTCTATCAGCTAATTGATGCTATATATTTACTTTCAGTTTGCAGTCAAATGTTTCATAAACTGGCTTGTTGATTTGTGTTTAGATGTCTTTTACTTACTTCATTTCAGAGGACTGAGCACCACGTGGCAGATTGGCATCCTCATCAACAAGGAAACATCATAGACCTGACCTCTGACCTCCTGTCCTTTAGTGACAATGAGTATGTTCTTTTTTAAATTCTCTAGAAATTGAGCAGTGTTTTCTGACATTATGGATCATATTTTTATTTTGTGCTGCTGCACAGAGCAGAACGCTCTCATATCTAGGGGATGACCATATGTGCCTCATATCAGTCTGACATGGCACCTAAAAAGTGCAGAGCTGACAATTTATGCCAACCTCTTCCATGCACTGTTGATGAGAAAATAAATTAGTTTCAATAGTTTCTGATGCAAACTCTCACTAGAATTGTCACTATACAAAAATATTTTCTTGTTCGGTACAGGAACCAATGGCTGTGACAAATCAAATTGTCTGCAGTGTCTGTCACCACAACTCAGGAGACTCCTGCTTCACCTCTTCCACAGGTGTCTCGCTCAGTAAGAGTCCATCTCTCAGTGTGAGCTCACAAAGCACTAAGAGACGCGGTGATACTGAGCTCGAATCATTGGGCCTCAGATTCGGACCTGATCTGGTAAGCTAAACAATCTTTGAAGGCGTTGTATTAAGTTGCCATACACTATTAAAGTTAAACTAGATCTAAAGATGTTCCCGTTCTGTGACTAACCTTACTGTCTGTTCCTTCCCTCCCAGAATCCACCCACTGTGGAGCTCTCTGGGGTGCCTCCCAACCCCACCAGGCCTGTCACAGTGAAGAAACAGGCCTTCAAGTTCCAGCTCCTCAGGTACAGCGCAGAGTTAAGATAGAAACTTCCTTATAGCTGCACACAAATCTTCTCTTATCACGTAACATGTGCCACATATGACCGACATCCTCACATGCAGTATTCATGTTCAGATTCATAGAAGGCTTGTTGTAAGGTAGGTTGATAGAGCTGGATGAATGTCACACTTCTCGCCACAAGAGGGCAATGAAGCCTTTCTGCTGGCCTCTTCCTCACCTGCATAAACACACTGTTCAAAGTGGAGTATGAGTCTGACTGCCACAGTGTGTTCCTTCAGTACTCCTTTATACTGTGTTATACTGTGCTGGTCATCTTGCTGGCACCCATAGGTGACCTTTTGGGGGATAGGGGTGTTTCATGCTACTCCATGAACTTGTAAGTCTTACAACTCTGTTCCTTCTTGTATCTCCTGCAACAGGTGGAACTGACGGAGGCACGGACTGGTCGGCGATCTGAGCTCAAGAGAAGAAACTCCAGCTGGGCCATTCCCCCTGATCCCCTCCCCCTATATTCCCTTCCCTTTCCTCACCCCGTTTATCTCTCCCCTCCTCACCCCCACAAGACAGGCTGAGAGTCAAAGAACAGAAGTTCATGATAAAAGTATTTTGATACTCTGATTCTGAGTTAAAATTACTATTTGTAAATTGCAACACGATTCACTGACATCAAAGAAGTTCATTGGTATAGGAAGAAGAATGTTCATTATTCAAAATCATAACAATGATAAAAATAATAATCAATGAAAAAGAGAAATCCAAATGGTAATGTTACTGGACTGCTGCAAAGCTCCATCCTGTCTTATTTGATTTGACCAGCTGTAAATGATGGACTTTATTTGCACTGAAAGATTCCTTTAATTCACCGTGCAATATTTTAAGTAATACAAACATAATCAGATCAGATTACTTTATTGATTTAGAGTGTACAAGGTGGAATTCATTTCCCCGTACAAAAGCCATTTATAGTTGATCGAAATAGTTTTAATCATAGCGCATCAAATGAATTTAACTTAATATCCTGTCTGAAGGCTGAAAATAGATTTGAGCAACTCCCACACCCTGTTTAGTGACGCAAGCAAGAGATTATATATATAGTCAGATGAGGAATGCTTCATTTAATGGTTAGAAAACATTTTGTAATATTCATGCTCCACATAAAGCAGTCATGTCCACATTACGCTCAAAAATCAATCATTTGTCAGTCAGGCTTTCTGATATTTATAAAATTAGGGCCAATCAAAAGGCCAACTAGTGCTAACAACAGCTTTTATTATCACACACATAATCCACTCAAATGTTTTAGAGCCAAACAGGCAGGCTTTCTTTAGCTGTTGACTTTTGACCATCTGAAGTGAGTGAAGTCCGTTCAGTGTATTCACCCATTCCTTTTCCCCCCCTCTGGTAATCATCTTGGAGACGGCCTCGATCCTTGTTTTACATCCTCCGGGACGAGGTGACAAATTACGTCACTGGAAAAGCGTATTCGGTCCACGACTGAGCAAATTATTCTGAGTTATTTCCATGGAGCGGCTGCAGGACGTCCCACGCTGAAGAGAGGGTGACGCCTAGCAAAGACTGAAAGCAGAACAGGAGCACTCATACTGCTCAACATTAATGCAAACATTTCTACAAGCGCAGCTCATGTGGGGGAGCTGGACTCATCATTTGAAATAAATAAATAAATCATCTCAGCATGCTCAGATTCTGCTCTTAACATGGACAGAAAACACCAGTGATGTGTTTAAAAATGTTTCAGAAACATCATAAAAAAGATTGATCAGAAAATACATTTAAACATTTACTTTTATAATGTAATGCACAAAAACAATATTCAAATATAAAACATTAAAAAAAAGTGTCTGTAATATAATTTGTGAGTAGCAGCGCCCACGAGCAAGCAGGAAGGATCGCTGTAAATCCTCGGGTTCCCTAAATGCACCATTAGAAAGACAGTTTAGAAAATTGTGACCTGCCACCAGACAGACCTTTGAACTTTTTTTATGGTTTGTAGTTAATTGTTAGATTACTTTGTCACACATAGCCCACAGGACGTATCATGTAAGATGAAATATGATTTTATATAATTTTTGCAAGTTTTAATTTCGTTGATAAACCCCCTGAACTCCCCACCAGAGGCTAAACAAGGACATGCTCGTATCAATCAATTTCATCTACAGCCCCGGTTGGAGTGGTGGCTTGTTTTGTGTATACACGATCTTTGTGCCGGAGTCGCCGCGTCGGCCAATGAAAAGACTCAAGGGCGTGGACTTCCGGCAGGCTGGTGCGGTCACAGCGCGGAGTGGGCGTTTGGTGTGTTTTATGTCCCCCTAATACGTGAGCTCACGTTAAACGTTTCACAAGTTGGGCAACTTCCAGTCGTGAAACTTCCAGTCTCAGTCGGCCGATAAAGATGACGGAAAGCTCCGCGAACAAGCTGCTAAACGGAGACGCCTGTCACCGGACCTCAAATGGACGAAAATCGAGCAAAAATGGCTTCGTGAAGAACCACTGCTCCTTTCAACTGCCACAGAATTACAGTCGCCCCCGGGAGAAGGTAACGTCAAGGCCCCGCCGTCAAACCGTTATATAGCGGACCGTTATAAACAAGAAGTACCGTGTGGAGGAGAGCTGTTTAAATTAAGACAAAAATATTAGCTCATTTGTTGTTTATTTCTTATTTTACCGTGTTTATTTGGCGACCGTTATTTCTGGTGGTGGAGTTTTGTGCGCGGTAGCTCTATAACGGGAGCCTTACATCACCTCACGGGAGTGAACCGCGTACCGTTAACGCTAATGTCATTAGCTAATGCTAGTTTGGCTTATATGTCACAAAGTTAGCTTAGCTTATCGTTTACTGTTATTTCCCAGCCTGGCGGCTTTTCCCTCGGCGCTACACGTTGCAGGCTAGCTGTCGCCAGTCGCTACATCGTATTTAATTTCTCATTATTAATTCCCAGTCACGTGGCTTTTGGAGATAGTCCGTGTTGGTGGCATCATTAGACGCGGCTCGTTTAAAGAGACACTTGCGGTTTTAAACTTCTTGTTTTGCGGTTGATGCCACCTGATCAGGGGGGACTGTTGAGGTGACTCTTTTTGTAACCTTACACCCGGTTGTTTCTGTGCTCCAGTGTGTGTGTGTGTGATTGACCGGTCTCTGTTTACACTGACTCCAGTATGGAGGAGAAGAAGAAGAAGATCAAGGGGGGCCTGTTGTGTTATTATCAGACAAGCTGGCTGTCTGTCCCCCCGTGAGTGAGAGAAGGACAGGCCCGCTTCCACATGACACTTCAGCGGGATAGGAATGTCTCCAGGCTGTGAAGGGTGTGGCCCGTCTTAGGGTGGAAAGAAAAGCACAAAAAAAAACCGAGTTTATCCGTGTTTGTGTGGAGGTGGGGTACACACATGCCTTTGAGGCGTTTACCCCCCCAGTTGTTTCAGTTTTAGCACAGAAAAGAAGTCCAGAATCACACGCATCGTGTGTACTGACAGAAATGCTCCCCCTCTTTCGTGTTTGGGAGCATCAAATTGTAGATTTAAGACGGCATGAAGCTGCGGGGCTGCTGATTTCAGCATGCTGTGGGCTCACACAATTAGATCCAGATGCTATGGCTGTCATAGCAGCTCCATCTGCATGCATGTAATGTCTCCATCCTGTCTGAGGCTGAGGCACAGCTGCATGACATGTCACTGCTGTTAATGCCAACGCATATTTGTCTTACTCCCATTTGAAATGGGGAACACTCCCCGGTGGACATAAGTGAGTTAGAGCCATTTCCAGGCCATTGTTGATTATTCAGTGATGTGAAGCCGTGTGCATCTTGTCAACTGTTAACTCCTAACCAGACAAGCACAGGATTTAGACCATCTTACAGAGCACTAAGTCATTTATCTTTCCTTTATCGAGTCACAAATCCTATATGGAGAGTATAAGAAAGGTATGAATGTACTCACGAACAGGTTTCAGCTGGAGTGGAAGAGTCAATAACTGCATAACTAACAAAGAACAAACAAACATGCAAGTATCTGTGCCCCGGGGAGAACGTAACTCCAAGGCCCAACCGTTAATCGTTCAATAATGGACGGCCATAAACAAACACAGCTGTGTGGAGTGGAGTAGTTTGAATAAAGCTGCGTGAAAAGTGGGAAGCCTTACATCACCTCACAAGTAAACAGCGCACTGTAAACAATACAGCTAATTTGCTAATGCTAATTTGGTTTGTGTAACAAGTTTAGCTTATGCACACAATTGCCTATGCCTAAGCGTTGTGTCTTAGCCTAGCGGTTTGTTCCAATTTGACATATTTCAAGCAAGCTGTCTTTAGTTGATACCCAGAATTTTATTTTTCTAATACTTCTCTCTAATTACATGGCTTTTAAAAATTCTTAATTGTCATTTATCATTTAATCATTTATAGCCCGACAACACAACAACTAACCCACAGCAAGAAGAACGTCTAACCAACAATTTCCTGGACCTGGGTCAATAGCTAAAAAATGAATCTTTCCTAATCAAGTTAGCCTCCATCAGACATGGAGAATACAGGAACAAGCAGGATTTTCGTGAGCAGATGGGAGTACATTGTCATGTCTTGTCTTTGTAATGAAGTGTCAATAACTGCATTACAAACAAACAAACACGCAAGTATCAACACCCCAGGGAGAAGGTAAATTCAAGGCCCAACCGTCAACCTGTCAAAAGAGTGCGACCCTTAAGTAAACAATGGAGAAGAGTAGTCTGATTTAACAAAATAATATTCGCTATTCATGTCATTTCTTCCAGGTTTTTTCTTGTTTTGGAACACTAACAGATCACAGCTAGGATAGTCACGTCAGAAACAGCTCAGAAAAAACGAGCAGTGAATTGAATGGGCAATTAGCAGAGAGAGGACTCACTTATTCACTCTGTTTTAAGCCGGATGTTTAACACACGTCATGTACAAGCTTTTCTTAGGTCTGTAATGTAACACAGCCATCTCTACACCTGCAGAGGAAACATGTATAAGAGCAGATTTCCACAGAGTTTGTGGGTTGGATCTTCTTGGTGCTGTGTCGTCAGGCTCCAAATGGCGCAGGTCTACCTCTTCACAGCTCCCGTTTGTCCACAGGGTATAAAAGATTAAACCAATATAACATCGGTCAAACTGTATTTAGCATCCGCGGTGGGCGGCTCTTTGAGCGGCGTGTTGGGATATGAATGTGTGTTTGTGTCCACTGTTTGAGACAGTTCACCAACCACAGTTTCAGGGTCTGCTGGTCTTTTCAATGAATATTTTTAACTTTTAGAGAAAGGGACCTGTTTCACTGGCTGCACACAGACACACACACACGCACAGTGCCTGTTCCCTAGCTCAGAGGTATTTCTTGGAGAAGCATGACTGGTCACATGAGCTATGGTTGCTAAGCTGCAGGCCTGGTCTGTAATGAGTGACCGTCCTCATTTGTTTAATGTTAGTTTTGTAGACAGCTGGTCCACAGTCCAGCTGGAGATGATGTTTTAAATAAAGTTTTTTTTTAGCTTTTGTGGAGCTTCTCCAGTGAGCAGCCACATTTATATGGCCCCATAATCCAAGATCAATATTGCTATTCATAAAACTCAACGAAGTGGAACCCTGGATTGACGGCCATTTTACTGCCCACTGGTCCACGGGGGCCGGGGCATTGGTTAGGTCTCCATGAATTAACATGCTTTATTGTGTCTCTAACTCTCTTTCCAAGAAAAAAAATGCCATTTTCACAAATGAGCCCTGCTGTGGTCGAGCGTGTGCCCAGCTCGTATCGGAGTGGTCTGGTCTGCCTTCTAGTGTGGTACACTTGATGAGTAAACAGACATGAAACATTTTAACAGAGAAACCACCAGCTGGATTGTTTGTTTTTCGAGAAAGTGGTGTGCTTTAGTTAACATTATTACAGCTACGTCTGTGCCTTGGGCTTCGATTTGTTTTAGGCTGATGAAAGCTGTGCAAATGTTTGTTTTATTTCAATTAACTGTAGCTGTACAGATTTCTAATTAGACATACTTTTACTTTACTGCCCCCCCCAGAACCAAAATGGTACACACAACTCCTCCCTGTACAAGAAGCCCTTTTTGGAATCATTTGAGGAGACTCCTCTACTTGTGGCTGTGTTCACCTACATGGGTTATGGCATCCTCACCATCTTCGGCTACTTCCGAGACTTCCTTCGCAACTGGAAGATCGAGAAGTGCAACATGGCTCAGGAGAGAGAGGAGCAGAAGGTAATGTAGTGTTTACATTAGACTCTTTTGAAGGAAACGGTTCATTTAGTTTTAGCCATCCCTTCAGTCACACCAATTGTTTGAAAAACTTGTGTTGCAAGTCTTTCACCCGTCATGACTCTTCCCCTTGTCTGCCACATCAACATTTCCCCATTTCCCTTACAGGAATTTGTCCCCCTGTATCAGGACTTTGAGAACTTTTATAACAGGAACTTGTACATAAGGATCCGAGACACTTGGAACATACCCGTCTGTTGCCCCCCTGGTGCTACAATGGACCTGGGGGAGAGACTTACCTTCGACTACAACTGGAGCTTCCAGTAAGTTACTGCATTGTGATGTGGTTGTGTTGTCCTGTTTTATGTACACAGGGTTAATTTAGAACCGAGGCATTGAATGAAGGTCACTACTCCGCCAAAAGGCATGTGTTTCTGTGACTTAGGTCAACAGGAAGTTCATTGATTTGCACTTTAAGGACTGACCTTTGTATTTCGGGTAATAATAATATTGGTAAGAGTGACGTAAGACATGACTCAGGTGGTTATGTTGAAAGCACTATTATCTGTCACATAACACCAAAACAGACAAATAGACAAAACACAAAGTCTACACATACATATATTACCCCCCCAAAACTATTTTTATTACCACAGTGCATCGTTGCAACTTGGCAGATGTTGGTTAACATTGATGAAATGTTGCTAGGCAACCTAGACTCAGGATACCATTGTCTCTGTCTCTGACATTCCCTATCCCTCTACAGGTACACAGGCAAAGTGATGAAGGGCATCATCAACATAGGCTCATACAACTATCTCGGCTTTGCTGAGAACACTGGGGCGTGTAACATTGCTGATGTTGCCACCACACAAAAGTACGGAGTTGGTGTGAGCAGCACTCGCTGTGAGATGGGTAAGAGTGAAAACGTTTTGTGATTCGCCAACGTCTAACGCTGCTTACTGTTATAGAAATGGATAAAAATGTGATCAAATGAACTCTTATTAAACCTGAGCTGGGGCTACTTTGCGGCCACTCCCTTTCTTGTTTGTTGCTCTTTCAGCAAACAGCAGAAGCCACAGGATTAAGTGGTTTCGAATGAGTTGAAAGGGTGTGAAGTGTAGTGATGCTTTTTCTTTTCAGTTCAGCAGCTAATTATGTCTAAGCAGCTGAGTTCTTTGACCCTGGCCACAACAGTTTTGAGATAGGATGGCACCTACTGTTTCCAGTCAAAGACAAACAACTAATACTGCTGAGGACCTCAAGGCCCACACATGACTTCATGTAACCTTGTGTAATGTGTCTGTATGTTTGTGCTTTTAGTGTATTCCATTTAAAAGTATATATGTGTCACTCAGAACACAATTCCATAACATGTATCACCTGAAAATGAGCATTGTTATGATTTGTTACTTTACAAGCCTTTTACATCTACAGAGACACCCCAGGTCCTCTCTTATCAAGTCCACCATATTGAACCAACATGTTTGCAACTAAGCACTGGCTCTAGAAAGGGACTTTTGATGTTTTTCACTTTTTTCACGGCCACTGTAGCTTCTGCTACACTGTGGGTCCTCTAAATCCAGCTGTCTGTCGTGTCACCCGAGTGCTCGCGTGTGTACTTGTGCATCTTCTTACACAAGATAAACAAAACAGGAATCCACTCATACAAAAACTGCCCTACAGCACTACTCGAGAAAATCCCACTGTTCGTTTGAACAAATGTCGTTTAACATTTGTTCCATCAGACAACTCAGCATGTACAACACAATTAATGGCAGCCGTAGTTAAACTGAGTTTATGTAATTCCCAGGCAACTTGGACATCCATGGGGAGCTGGAGAACTTGGTTGCCAGGTTCCTGGGCGTTGAGTCAGCTATGACTTTTGGCATGGGCTTCGCAACTAACTCCATGAACATTCCTGCTCTCACGGGGAAGGTATGGAATTTTATTCACTTCCTTTATTTGTTTTTGTTCTCTCTAGGACATCCTCCTCCTCTTGATTAGATTACTTTAAATTTTTTACGTCTTGTTTTATTATAGTTACATTGGCTCATGTACATACACCGTAATTGCATGGGTATGCTAGTGCAACTAACACTTTTACTGTTCAGGGAAAGTGCAGTTTCCTGTGAAAAGTGAAAACAAGCAGAGAGCGAGAGAGAGTGGAGAGTTCAGACTGTTCCACAACACGCAAGTTTCCGGGCAAAGCTTTCAAAACATTTTGAGTGCAAGCCATTTGGAGATTGAGATTTCTCCTGGCTGCTGTTGTTCTAACCCCAACAAATCACATTACTTGCGTCCTTACTTGCTCTTTTCTTCCCCTGCCAATGCCGCTTGAACAGGAAGTAGAAATCTGATCTGAAAGGTGTGTGTACCATGTGAGTGAAAGAACATGTTTCCTGACGACCACGAGTGAAAAACAGATGTGCAGTCGAAAGAGCAGGGCGGAACTTTGAGCAAGATAGTAAAGATTTGAGTCACTTCACTTGTCACAAGGGTTCATAAATTCTTAACTACGCTTGTCACTTTTCTGCTAGCGCACATCCTTCTGTCATGGCATGATTGTGTGTTATGTAACAAGCCCATTTATTCATTGACCAGAGGAAATGGTGTGACATGTTTGGATGCATTGACCTTATGGTGTGGATAAGATGTCAGCATTACTCGGTGCATGTGTCCCTACACTTAAGAGTTCAGTTATAAAGGCTTGTAAGAACACAAGTCACACTTCACGTTAATTATGAAGTTGTAAACATTATTAGCCAGACAAAAAAGAACAGAGTTTAAATCAGATATGGATGTGATTGTGTTAGCACGTTTATTCAAGGCAACAGAGTATTAAAGTTTCATGTGAACATCTGAGCCAGCCTGAATCATTGGCATGTTCCAGAGAGTTCAGTTCAGCCTTCATCAAAGAGAAATAATCAGTCTGGGATATAAAATCTTTGCTCAACACTATAAAACTCCAGCAGGTGTTATCCTGGAGTATTATAATTATGTTAGTAAAGTGAAGGTTTAATAGTTTCTCTTTTCTGACTAATTATGGATTAATGCTCTTCTCGTGTAGAAATTGAGCCACAAAACAAACTTTTTTTTCTCTCCTTCTCTTTCTTCCTGTTTCAGGGTTGTCTTATCCTGAGTGATGAGCTGAATCACGCGTCACTGGTGCTGGGTGCCCGCCTGTCTGGCTCCACAATTCGGGTCTTCAAACACAACAGTGGGTGACCTATGATAATGAGCTTACTCTAGAACAGTTAGGCAGCATTGTGCATTCATTAGATCTGTCAACACAACTTTTTTGTCGTTGTTGTTGTTGTTGTTCAGGATGAACACACACAGATACATGTACACACTCTGTCACCAGAGAGCTTGACTTACAGTTATCCAAGCTCAACCAGGAACCAGGCAGCCTGACTGCTGAGAAACCGCTCCCAGTAATTCAAAGGGTTGCAAGCATAAAATATTGACACTGATCCATGAATTAAAGAAAGCTCTCGTATTATTTTCGGGGAATAAAATCTATCCTCTCACTAGCAAGTCGTTCTTTTGGATTGCAGACATGCAAAGCCTGGAGAAGCTGCTGAGAGACGCTATCGTGCACGGTCAGCCGAGAACCCACCGACCCTGGAAGAAAATCCTCATTTTGGTGGAGGGAATTTACAGGTATGCACAACAATCTTACTCCTGTGCACATGAACACATGCAGTTCACATCCCCACACAAACACACAGGCTTTAAAATTGCCTGAGCTAGATAATGAAGCAAACTTAGTTAATGAAGGTTCTGTTGGTTCTGTTTTATCTTTTCACCGGAAGCATTTTTATACCACTGCAGTATCACATTACAATCTGTTTGCTGCCAATTACATGACACCCACAGTTTTCAGGGTGAGGGCTCATTAATCTTGATTGAGCTTGACTTGTAGTGCCTCCGTCACTTTATTTGTACATTCGAGAAAAGGCATGTAAACACTTTCAAACATACACTGATGTAGTATTTACATATATTCTTCTGTGGTATCAATTGGTATCAGTAGTAGAACTGATTAGTAAGCCTGCCGTAGCTCCTAAAGGCTGGTTTTATGATATGATCATGTCTTAAGTAAGATATGTGAAGCAATTCGTCAGCTTCAGCTTCACTTAACTATATACTCAGGCTTTATGTGTGTCTCGCTCTTTGAAGTGTACTTACCATAAAGGAAATCAATCCTGTTGATCAATATAGTTTTCAGAGAAACTGCCAGACATGCTTAGTGTAAAATAAATGTTCAGTGTCAAATAAAGTATTTATTTATGAGCTTTAAGCATGTCATGAATATAAATAAGTTGTGGGAATAGTCTGAATTATTATTATTATTTTTAAATTTGACATGTTCTTACATGTCCTGTAGTATGGAGGGATCCATTGTGCGTCTGCCTGAAGTCGTTGCTCTGAAGAAGCGTTACAAGGCATACCTGTACCTGGATGAGGCCCACAGCATTGGAGCCCTGGGCCCGAATGGCAGAGGAGTGGTGGACTACTTTGGCATGGATCCCAAAGATGTCGACATAATGATGGGAACTTTCACCAAGAGCTTCAATGGTGCCGGAGGATACATTGGAGGCAAAAAGGTGGGTGAACTCTTCCACAGGTAAAACTGAGGCTGTGACGTCAGACAGTGGGATATGAAGCCTCCTCTGGGTGGGAAGGAATGAAGCTCACTGATTGCAGTAGCCGGCAACTTGAAACATTATTTTCAGGGACCTCAGCTATAATGCTACTGCAAAGACTCAGCATGTTGTGTGTCACTTCCTATGGATATTGGTCAACACTTCAGGAATGGGAAGTGTAGCTTCCTGTTTTTCACAACAAAAAACTGGATTCAGTGTACGCATTCATCTTCAGTTACAGTTGGGCTACTTCAGTTGGCCTGTTATTTGCCCTTAAAAACAGAGGTGTCAGAAGGTGTCTGAAACAGTGGGAAATATCAATCAGGTATGATACCCAAATGATCAGATGGTGCATTATTTTTCAAATGATTTTATGTATTCTACATGACAGACAAGAACTGCATCAAAAATATAGTTTTATAACCAGAAACAATCCAAATCCATTATTATCCTAGAGTCTAATGATTTCATCAATAATTTGGAACTGTCTTTGTTGTTATTGGAAAATAAAGTCAACTGCAATGTAACTTCTCCATCAGGAGCTGATCGACTACCTGCGATGCCACTCTCACAGTGCCCTGTACGCCACCTCCATGTCCCCTCCTGTGGCCCAGCAGATAATCACCGCTATGAGGATCATCATGGGAGAAGATGGGACCACACAGGGTAGGTGTAATGAGAAGAGAGGGCGCTTAAAAAGGCAGCTTGAATCGGCATCTACATGGTTTCAAAGATAGCAGGGCAATTTCATCTTTTACAGTGGTTACCATTTACTAGTTACCAATTTTATTCATATTGCACCAAATCATAATATCCATAGAGAGCAGGTCTAGACCGCACTCTTCATACTGTTATCTACAGAGACCTAACACTCCCACCAGGAGCAAGCATAAGGAAAAACAGACAGAAACCTCGAACAGAACCTAGGTCACCGGTGGGCGGCCATCTGCCGTGATCGGTTGAACAAGTAGAAATGTAAATTTTATGTTTGGCTAGCACAAACCAAATTGCAGCTAATGGTGTGTGTTTATCGCATGCTGCACTGAAGAAGTTTCTCCTTTCTTTTTCTTTTTTTTTTTTACTTGCAGTTACAGTAGTTCTGAAATGTCCACAATTTCCGGGTCACTCATGTTTGGTCAGTCTGGTGTGAGATTGGACTGTCACAATGCTGGCTCTGCTTTGAATGGCCTCCCATGAACGGCCACAAGATGGCAGTACAAACCTGTTTCTCAGAATTGGTTCTTTCTTGCAAACCTGACGCCTGCGCCTGATCAGAAATGTGTCGGCTAACAGGAACGTGTTTCTGCTAACTGGCAATAATTTATTTGTAACTAAAAGTTTGTGGGATAGCCTTAGCAAACTGCATGGCATGTGTAAACCCAGTCTAGATCGAATGTAAATGCCACACAGGGTCATGCCCATACATTTCCATTCACACTTTTACTACAAAATTGGATGCAAATTCCTGCTTCAGAATATCACGTGATCTTATTTCTCAAGACGAGGGACAGTGGGTAATAGCATCACCTCTAAGTCAGACTGTATTACTTGGCATAAAGCATAAAACCCGCAGCAGTGGATGTGTCCTCTGCATGGTTATATTGGAGCGCCTCTCCACAGCAGCTTCCACGGCAGCTTCTGCCTGTTTTTATCTTTGGAGATGTGCATTTTTAATTCACAGCCGATGGGTGGACAGTCGCCTTCCTCCGTCCGATTCAGCCCAAGCTAATGGAAGGTCTTAAAGTGGTGGTATGCTGACACTTCTACCCCTCTCCCTTTATGGCTTTCAGATGTGTGCTTTTCTGTGTATGTGTGCTTCCTTGCCTTCACGCTGGGTACAAAGCAGCATGGTGCTTAGGACTAGAGATCTGTGCAGATCAAACTCTGCTGGACTCATCTCCTACACACACAAACACATCACTAAGTCTTGTTTTTCTTGCAGGGCGGCACCCTTTTACTCTCTATGGGGCTTGATTGATGCGGCCTTCCTTAAAATGCTGATATAAGATCAGGTTACCTTGCCCCCAGTCATTCAGGCATTAAGTATGGGGAATAAACACCTGGAGCAACCTTTATAGTATGACTGTTGCACCGTGTCATCAACTGTTTAAGCATTCCCAAGAAGAGAAGGCCAGACTGGCTGACCTTACTACATATCCTTGTAGGAGACTAAGAATGACAGTCTGATTGGTTGCAGCCCCGTCACTGTTTGAAACTCAGGCCTTTGAAGGTTCAGACACTGACACAAAGTCGAAGTGACAGTTGAGCTGCCTGCTAACAGTTTCTTGCTCAGGACGACTGCTCATGCTTCCCGGCATAGACCTGCATCAGAATGGACATTTGTTGTTTGAAGCTTGCATGAATCAAATATGTGGATGGGGAATAAGGGCACAAGACGGCTAACATTTCTTCAATATGAAAATAATTTCTAAAGCGCTTGAAAAGCAAAACGTCCGAATACCCTATTCTACTGTTTTTGTGTGTTTGGGTTTTTTTTATCACTCGGTGCTGAGAATAGCTTTGGATTTCTTCACTGTGGGGGAAAAAAATGTCTGCATAAATATAATGTCAGACTTTGTTGTGTCTCAGGGTGCTTTGAAGCCATGGTGTTTCTGTTCTGTTTTCCAGCACAGCCAGGCAGATGTGTGTTGCTGTTGGCGCTTTGTGCCATATGGTTATTTGTTTGGTTAAGATGCTATCTCTGGAGGCTCAGTCTGAGGACACTTTGAGTGAATCCGCAGTGTGCATCAGACTGACACACGAGGATTGATGCCTGTTTAGTTTCAGCCCCTTGACCTCGACTTTAAAGAATCCCGGTTGTCTTCAAAGGCGAGTGGTGTAGTGCTGTCTCCAAATAAAGAGTAAGGCATAATAAAAGACATGCTGTTTAGTTGTGTGTGTTACACTCAGTCTATTTATTTTTGTTTGGTGTAATGGTTTTGTTGCTGCAGCAGATTAATTCGAGCTTGTGCTGTCAGATGATATTGATTACTGCAATTTATAAGTAGCACATAGTTTTGCACCACGGCTATTTGCATTCTTCTGTTTCCTTCACTTAGCCTCCGAACAAGAGCTGATAATCCAGTTTCTTGGGAAGTACAAGCATAATAATAATTTAAAAAAAATAGTGTACCCCCCAGGTTTTTCTTACTTCTCCTAGTTTGTTAGACCTCTGCACACGTGGTCACACGGCTTCATGTACCAATAGGAATAATGAAGTTGTAAGTTGTCGCGCCCTCACAGGTGCAACAGGAGATCAAGAACAGGCTGCGGTGCACACACAGAGCTGATGAGAGGAGGTCTAATCAGGCAAATTAAGTGAAAACACCTGTGTGGGTGCACCAAGGGGGAGAAGTGGACTCATTACCGAAGCTAAGAGACGCATTAATCAAGGTTTTCTAATTGCAACAGAGCTTTATTTGGAAAGTGTATTTTATTCATCGTGTTGAGCTCCACTCAGAACAAAGTAAGCAGGCGGTACACCTAAGAATTTCAATATAAGTTGCCGTAGTAATTTAACTGTACGTTTGTGCAGAAATAAGTGTAATAACAGGTCACGTGGTGAAATATCTCTCTGCTTCTCTGCCCTTTCCAGGCGCTCATCGCCTCAGACAGCTAGCAGAGAACACCGCCTACTTCCGCAGGAAACTCAACGACATGGGCTTCATCATCTACGGCAACGAAGACTCGCCCGTAGTACCCATGATGCTCTACATGCCTGCCAAAATTGGGTGTGTGATTCTCCTCATATTATGTGATATTAACAATGTTTACAACATCAAGGATAACTGGGATGGCTAATCGGAAGAATGACATCACGTTTGGAAAAGACACAAAGGCTCATGCTTTAATTTTAATGACTGACGTACTGTTGTACCTTCTCCAAATAGATTCTGACTTGGTGTGCGGAAAGCTGTTTATGATTTCAGTTTCACACATTAAAGAGAACATCATCTAAGATGTGGTGCTGGTGGTGTAGAGATCAATATTTGCCAAGAGTTGCCCTGTGTCTAACGTCGTCATTGCTTTTCAGGGCATTCGGTCGGGAGATGTTAAAAAGAAATATCGGCATAGTGGCCGTCGGTTTCCCAGCAACGCCCATCACTGAGTCGAGGGCACGTTTCTGCATTTCGGCCGCACATACCAGAGAGGTGCTTGACCAAGTAAGTCAACCAATCATTGTCCAAAACACAGAATGAAGTAATGTATCCATAAATATTAAAAAAGGTGACTGCACATGCAGAGAATTTCAATAACTATAAAGTACTGTGTGTTTCATTACATTTTCTCTTCACTTTCTTGTGACAGAAGACTTTCTCAGATGTCTTGCCCTCTTTACTCTAAAGTAGTCTATGCAGGTTCTGTGTACAGCAGGAACCAAACCATGAAAATCTCTTTTTAAATGGTCTTTGGTTTTTGGAAATTTGGGTTTTTTGGCAAAACGTGCACAAACTGAAAAATATGCCCCTCAATATATTAGCCCTCGCTCTGCTGTCATCACTTAGATGCAACAGTATTGAGGGAGATGAGTAAAGCTAGTTTCCTGAACACTTGGACTTATCACCCAAGATATGAAGAGAAAGACATCGGATCTCTGTAGTGTGTTCGTCACCGCTGGATCCAGTTCAAGAGATCTTGTTACAGGACAGACTTATATTACTGAGGACTTAATTTTGTCCTCAACGTGATCTATTTGTTTGGACTCAGAGGTGATCGTGGATCCTAGCTCACTGTAGGTTTTTAAAGCTGTTGTGTGTGTGCCCACAGACTCAATAGTGTGAGTGTACCTCTTGAATAATAAAGGCTCCCAATATATCCTTTATATTATAAAGGAACTTGGAAGGCCAAGCTGTCTCCGAGTATTATAGCGTGGCTCAGACAGAGACTTTTATTTGAGCTGCTCTGTCTCTCCAAAGACACTTCATTCATCTTACTGAGGAGCATGTCAACACCGTTTGTAATAGTCCATTTAAAGGGCATCAGCCTGCCTTTGTAGAGCACTCCGAGGAGCCGCTTTTTCCGTCTTTGGAAAAGCCAGCCCTTGCTATTTCTCAAACCATGGAATCAGAAAAAAGGTCAGGAGGAAGGTAAATTGTTTCCAGGTGCCCCGCAGTGTTGCAATGCTGATACAGTCTCTTGTGGAAAGAAGTGGAGGAGTTTCTGTTCAGTTGTGGTTTATGCAGGGAGCCTTCTGTCATGTTCAGTGCTTGAAAATCCAAGTGTGATTAAGCCGTATCTCTCCATTTATCACCTACAAAAGCAGTCCTCTTTCAAGTCGTGCTATGTGTTTAATCTTAAGGTTTTTTTTTTTTCATTACCTGGCTCGTGTGTCTGGCTGTCTTCACTTAATTTTGATTGACGTAACAGATATGTTTTTGGATACAGATTAATAGCATTCTTCCTGTTCTTTCTGCAGGTTTTGGATATCATCGATGAAGTGGGTGACCTGCTGAATCTGAAGTACTCCAGACGTCAGAAGCCTCGTCCTTCGCTTGGGTGGATGGCCGAGGAGAGCCATCTTCAGGACTGAGCCACTATCTCTCCTCCTCCTTTACTTTACCTTTTCTTGTCTAATACCCCCTTTTTTGCCCCTTGTTTTCTTTGAGCCAGTCTCCTTACCCAACTTTATCACATCTCTTTACATCAGACTCCCATGGACGCAGCAGAACCAAAGTCCTTCACAGGTCCACCCTGTTTTTAAAACCTGTACACCAGTATCGGTCATTCGCCTATGTGCAATCTGTTACCTGTGCAGATGATTTCACCCACTGCGGGGTGTGCGTTGTTTTCCGTTGTGTTGCGTTCAGAGCCTTTCAGTTTGTTCTAACCTATTGTGACTGCATCGGTGTAACGTCAAGTCTTATTCCTGTGTGCACATTGAATGTGTGTCTTGTTTGTGCAATAATAACTTTCTTTGTAGTTCAAACAACCTGGAGCAAAGTTCAGTTTATTTTTTTTGCCATGAGTTCCTGCTCGTGCACTTGGGAAAAAAAGAGGGAAAAAAAAATCTAATCATAGCTGTTACTATGATGAACACGAAAGGAAAAAATCTATATGTAAATATTATTTATCCCAACGTTGGTATTACTGCCTTAGGGTAGCATCCCAGACCTCAAGAAGAGATACATTATTTCACAGGAGTAACATCAGAATGTGCACTCCACATGTATTTATCTGAAGGCTTTTTTCCCTAATCACTTTTACTTGAATAAAGAGTATAGAGTATTGGGTTCTTTCTCTAACCAAAGGATATATATGTATAGATATGTTTTCTACCTTTTCTCTTAAAATGCAAAGCAGATGTTCCAAAAGAAAACGTTTAACAGGGAAAGAATCCCAGGGAGGATATTTCTAAGGAATATTTTTTACTGCTTATTTTCTAGAAATATTTTTCAGCCTTATTTAGTGTTTACACCTGCACTCAAACATTTGAGCCCAGTGTCTTTAACATTTCTATAAGCTAATGAGCTACATGTGTGTTGTTTTTTTTTCTTTTTTTTTCTGCTAAGTAGTTCTCACTCAAGTGCTCTCATGTGATTCAGCGTCGACACCGATCACCACACCTGATGACACGCTGCAACTTTGATCTGTATATATGATGATGCTGCTCCCAAGCTCATCTGATATACAGACCTCCTTTATTTATTTAAAATGTCTGTCATCTTTCAGCTACCTTTTGTGTTTGTGAAAATGTAACCGTTACTGGAAGGCAGCTCCAAATGTGTCCCAGTGTGTTTCAATTGACTACTTGCACAACTTCAGCGCTAGCACTACTGACAGGCATTGTTAATGCACAGATGACGTAGTCACTGAAATTTGCTAAATTTGTTTGGTGATGCTTCAAATGTGTTTTATCATCTGTGGTCATCTTCTGGAATGACATTCCATAACAGTCTGCTTTCAGTGTCCAGCGTTTGTGTTAATGTTTTTGTCCGATTTTTCTGTGTGAGGTTGCCCCAAACGGGGCAAACATGCCACTGTCAAATATCCTGTTTGTGTGTGTTTTATGTTGTGTCACTTAATTGATGTGAATTGGAGGCAGCGCCAGTGTAGCCAGTGGAAGGCTGACCGTTGTCTGGTGACGTGGCCATTCCTATAAATGTTCATCAAAGTGATTCAGTTCAACTCAAGTTTAGAGATGCTTCCGTTGATGTTTTTTTGGCATTTTTTAGCACAGCATAACAGCTTTTGAGGGTCTCTTTTAACTATACATCCATAAGACATTAATCCCGTTGTCTTTGAATGAGTCATTCCGATATTATTGGGAGTTTCTTTTCACAGAAAATGGCTTGAATAACAACTCTGTGATGCATTTGTTTTCAATAAATACAATATAAAAGGTGGAACACATGACTATGATCTGGAATTGCACTCTTCAGAAATGTGCCCTGACATAAAACATTTTCTTCTCATCAGAGTTTCCTCTCAAGCTGTCCGCAGCACCGTGCAGTACGTTAAGTCTCTGCATTTCTGTCTATGGAGGCAAAAATGTAATTGCAAACAGCAACATGACTGTTTCTCGCAGCCAGGTTTCCCCCACTGAAAGTGAGGAATTAAAGTGGAGAGATTATAAAAATGTTTCAGTTGCTTAAAACTCTTTGATGTAATATGACATTTTCCAGCCTACCCAACCACAAATACCTGCAGACTGACCTGCAGTGACCATTGGGAAGTTGCTTATCGGTTGCTTTTGCCCTTGGATTGTATTTGGGTTGACGATAAACCACTTAGAGGAGTTTGTAAAGCCATGATGTTTGTTGACCATGCTGTTGGAAACTGCTGATTAAATCACTTTCTTCGTATCAAGTTCTGGAATGGGTTTGTGTTTATTTACAGCCGGCGCACACAGACTGTAGTCACAACTTAAAAGCTCACGACAAACATGTTTGTAAGCCTTTTTGACTGATAAGTCACTGACATCCTGCCATTACACAGCATTCCAGTTTGGCCAGTCATTCACACAAGTCTTAAAATGGTATTTTTGGGAGCCGGTATGCCAGCGGGATGAGATAATGACTTGTTGCCAGAGTTTAGAAAAAGGCAAAACAAGCCTAAAGACAATTACATGCGATTTAAGAGATTGTAGGAACAAGGGAAATAATTTCATGAATGGAAATAATTTTCCTGAAATAATTTCAGGAATGTTTGACTTTACAATGTGGCATTCAGGTCTGAGGAATTGATTAAATTCACTTTTCTCGGTGAATAAACGTCCACTTCACGTCCTCCATGTGCAGCCTGTTGTAGGTTCTAAGCAAACTAAACCTTGTACCTTATCAGGAACCTCAGTGGCCCAACGCGCCCCCCTCCACACAGCTGTGAGCAATAAGCTTCCCACCCCCAACTCCTTCAGCATCAACCCTCTGAATGCGTGCGTAAAAGGCAAGTTTACCGAAACTGGTTGGCTGGGCTGTGCGCACACACACGCACAGACAGACAGACAGACAGACACACACGTACACTCGAACCGGTGGATGAACTTCGGCTGGATCATGGATTAACGCATCAGACAGATAGCAAAAACGCACAGCATGCTATGAACTCCAGATGTCAATGTATTGGAAGAAAACACCCACCCACCCACGACGGAATGACTCACAGTTTAAAGTAGTCGAATAAGCGAGCGCCGGTGCGGACGGGGAGATTCTGCGTGGGGTATTTGACTCCTTTCTGGTACTTAAAAGCTCTTGAAACTGCGAGTTTTTTTATGGGGAAGAAAAGCGTTAAGCTCGACCCGCCGTACGGACTGACAGTTGCTTCACGAGGCGCTGGTGTCAGATATGGATAGCGCGCGAGGGGATACCTCTGGACGCTGGCGCGCATCTTCATAAAGTGCGACACTTCGAGACTAACTTCATTTGTCCTGAGTCAAAGTTGCTGTCAAAGGGAAGACGGGCAGGACGCGGTCTCTCCTTCTGCACCCCTTACTAACGAATTCAAGGAAAAGAGTTGGAGAGAAACCTCCAGAAGAAGTACTTTTACGAACCTTCACGGGAAGCTTTGAAGATGCGTCAGGGGGTCGCGCGGAGATTTCAGATGCTGCTCGTGATTTGGTCGATACTCGTCGTTCATTTGGGGACAGGGTTTCCTACCAGACATAAGAATGTTGGTCACAAGGTAAGTTTTCATCAGATGATGTACCGACGTCGTGTCTTTTTGAAGTTTAGCGAGTTCTGGAAACAAGTTTCAAAAAGCCGCGAAGTCTTAAAATCACACCTGTTTTTTTTTAAAAAACAAGTAATTAGCAAGAGCCGCGTGCACCTTTGACCGGCGTTGTGAAATGTACGAACACGTTTAATTCCGCTCGCTTTAATGCTAAATACAGTATATTCAGAAATGTAGGCTCACAGTATACATTTTAAAATATCTGTATTATACATGTATTACACAAAAAATAAAAATGTGTGGCTTTTATGGGAAAATTAGAGTGGCTATGACAATTCACTACATTCCTATGCTAATGTTCAATAAGATCACGAGTAACCTAATTCCTATTAAGTAAAATTAAGTGTCTTTTTGTAAAAAAAAAAAAAATCCTAGCAATTTACATTCTTTCCAACACATATTCTACCATAAAGTATATACCATAAAAATGAATAAAAAAATAAATCAATGCCCAAGAAAAAATGTTGAATGAGTGGCTTGTAAAGTCAGTGCTCTTCGTAAATTATTATTCCCCTGTCAGTTAAATTAGCTTTAATGACTGAAATGTCTTCATCAGTGCACATTGCTCTCTTTTGTTTTACTTCACTCTCCACGTATAGTAAAGTTTGCCATCACTGGGCATTCACCCTGCTATAATAACCCCTCAAAACACACACACACACACACACACACACACAGGCTGTGTAGTGTGTGGGGTGGGGGGTGGGTGTGTGTGTGCATGTGTGTGTGTGTGTGTACGGGAATGTTTGTGTTACACGCAGACATATTTGGATATCAAAGTCTGTTTGTGTGTGTTTGTGTCAGAGTTCAGTTTTTGCTTTTGAACTCTCCTTCTTGTGTGGCCTCCCATGGATGCTCTATTGGGACTCTCCCTCTCTCATCATCTGTCTGATTGATGTCAAAGCAAAAAGAGACAGGGAGGAAAAAAGAGGGAGGGGAAGGGAATGATTAGTGAGACGCGATGAAGAAGAAGAAGAAGAAGAAGAAGAAAAAAAGATCTCACTGTGGCTCGTGATTGTTTGTTTCATTCACTAAAAGGCTGCAGTCAGTGACTCTGTAGCTTCGCCTGTGACCTCCTGGATGTGTGTTCGTAAGTGGTGGATGGAGAGGAGAGATTAGCAGAGAGAAGGAGGAGGGGGAGCTCAGTAAGGCGGGTGCCCAGTAACGAGATGCTTATGTAACCAGAATAAGGCGAGCCCTCGGCATCTCTCACACTGGAGCTTGGGTCAAGTGTCATTCATCTGATTGTTTACGTTGGCTCTTTTTTGTGTTAATGTGGAATTTCCTGTTTTTGGTTTTACCCCCATCTCAGCGAAACAGAAGAGGCAGAGGCAGAGGAGGAGGAGGAGGGGGGCTTGTGTTGAAGTGGCCTCTTTTCCAAATATCGGGACCTGTTTGCCCTGACTGTTTTCTATCCCCACCTCCCGCCCCCAACCTCCACAAACCTCATCCCGATTCCACCAGGCATGCATTTGTTGTCCCGTTTCCATTTGCGAAAGATGGCGATCAAAGAGCGTCCATAGTTTATTGTTCTTCTGTAATGGTTTGGAAACAGCCAAGTGCAGAGGCCTTTGATATCTGCGGGCACATAAATCAGGGCTGCCACACTGCCTGCCTTCCCAGCCTGCCCCCCAACCCCACCGGATCCCATCCATGCCCCTCACCTCAGCCCCCGCTGCCCCCATCTTGTCTCCCGACCTCCTCTCCCTATAACCTGAATGTGTGTCACCGTCAGCAGTAGCAACGCCAGTAGCCCAAACGGATCCAGCTTTTTCAGTCTAGTGAAAGGAGAATTTAATGTTTGTCTGAGAAGAGAGAGAAGCAGTCTGAGGTCCCCCACTGCATCCAGATAGCCTCCCTGTTAAACACACCGCATGCCATCAGCCATCGGGCCTTTGATCGGAAGAGCCCCACTACAGAGAGGAGGAGAGCAGGATCAGAGAGAACGAGGGGGAGGAAGAAAGGAGAAGGAGAGTGATATACAGGGTGAAAGAATACAGGATCCAGATGTGTAACAAGACGAGATGAGGAGGGTGTGAAAGTATGTGGCCTCTCTCGTGACTCTGGACCTTCTGTGTCTGTGTGTGCATGTAGGTGTTTGGGCATGAGTGTGAATGCTGGTCAGTGAATATTGGCACTGCCAGGTCAGGTTTGACAGCGATGCACTCATACCAATAGCAGGCCGGGATAAAGTAAAGAGTCATGCTGGAGGATTTCACCTATAAAATCTTATAGCAGACACAACACGAGATATAAAACCTACACTGTACACTGTGCAACATTTTCACACAATAGTGAGAACGTCTCCGAGAATGCAAGATGACGTCTACACGTCTTGTGTTATCTGACTGTCTAAAATCCAGATAGATAGATTTGTTGTTTTCACTTTAAAAAAACGTATTATTATAACTAATTAATTAATTAATAGTTACTCATTATTTATGTTGATTAAATAATAGACCTTGTTTAAGCTCATATCCAAAACTGGATCAAAACAAGATCCATTTACTGAAACAAACAAAAGCAATGGCAAAACGTTTGCAGTATTTTATGTATTAACACGTGTTACATGTGAGAGCTTGACTTATTCCATGAGTGTTTGCAGCAGCAATTAATTTTAATTTTAATGCATTGTTGAGTTTTCTTGGCAATCTCTCTAGTATTTGCTTACAGTGTTTTTAGTGGATGAAATTACAGAGGGAAAGGCTAAATATCCCACAAAGGTTATCTACTTGTCACCACCAGTTTACAGTTATCTGGGGAAGGGGCCAACTTCTCTTCCTCAATCATTTATCATGCCTGACGGGCTTCTCCTCGAAAACAGGCATAATGTGTTCACATGCTTGAATTTGACCGACCGCATAACTTCTTTATGGGACAATCACAGGCAGTCAGTGAAAAGTACGCCCTGTTCTAGAGGCCATAACTATAAATCACCAACTGTTTGGTCATTAATTCAGACATTTCTTCTCCTCTTTAGCCCTCCAACTGCAACCAGCTTGCTCTGAGCAGACCACAAACTGGCTCAGGTCAAATCTCAAGGTCCCATCCAATCATATATTCGGGCCAATTTAGCATATTCAGGATGATATAGACATGAGTGAATGGCAGACAAGGGTTCATTAGAGGGTTTGGATTTTGGTTTTGACCGGTGTCAGGCATGAAATAGATATGAGTCCTATTAGACATTAAACAGACATGCACACTGGAGAATCAGACCAACCAAAAATCCATTTTCAGTGACCATATTCCAGACACAGTACATATATCTACAATTCCCCACCATTATAATGTCACCATTAATCACCATTAACCTCAGAGATCAACATTTCCTCCTGTTCTTCTCAGTAACTGTAAAACCTGAAAAGGTCATATTAAGTGGTGGCCGTAGTGGCGGCAGCACAGCAGGTTCAGACACACTCGCACCAGCCCAGGGGTCCCACGCCTCCCAGGCCCTCTCATTAAAGCTAAAAGAGGATCTCTCTGGCACAGGCCCCTCTTTGTCCACGGCCTGGATGCCATGGCTGTTGTGGGAAAAAAAAAAGAATGGAATGAACGAAGGCTGGTTGGTCACTTGGCTGGTTAGTTGGATGCCTCAGGGGCTCTTTGGAATTGCTGACCAAGCTATGAAGTGAGAGATGGTTTCAAGGTTTCTTCTTGGAAACAGAGCACTAATTGTTAATCAATGAGCCATTTTTGTCATTTGCCCTAAAGCAGCCACTGGATTTTGGAAGTATTCCAGTCATCTCTGTCACCAAAGGTGGTGTTCTCACATAGTCAGCACAGATCCGGCTTCAAGGCATTTCCTGGCAATATTTAATTTTTTTTTTAGTGTTTCAGATCCAGATGAACTCTTTATCTCACCTCTTTGACTTATACTTACAGACTCATGGCCACCCGATTCACAGCAGTGGGGTCCAGTATGTCCCTGAGGCTTTGGAGCAGCAGAACCAGGTCCAGAGTCTCCTTCCTGAGCCCCACAGCCACCAGAGGAGGTGGTCTCACCCTCAGCACCGCTCGGTTGGCGTTCTTCCACAGCCTGAGCCCGAGGAGGAGACCAAACCCTTCATCCTGGATCTCAAAAATTTTCCAGACCTGGCCAATGCTGACATCAACTCGCAGAATCCCAATATACAGGTGAGGCGGGAGAGGGGACACACACAGATAGCCAGATAGTCTTCAAGATACTGACAGGGATTGTTATAGCTCTAAAAAGTTGATTTGAATTTGTCTGCTGTGTCCATACAGTAACCATTTGTTGGTAAATTAGGGGTTAAACTAAAACCATCAATTTAAGGAGAACTGGGGCATTTTGTCTTTAATGTGAAAAATGATTTATTTCTTTAATTTGTAACACAATCAACAGCCTCTCAGTCTAATCTTAAAGACTTCCCTCTGTTTTTCTTTGCTACTATTTAATTTATATTAAGTGTAATAAAGAAAAATGGGCTCTGTAATCATAAGTGTTAGCCAGTAAGTCCTCATCAGCTCCTCCTAAATTGACCCAAAAAGTTCAAAACGTTGTTCTGTTTAACTTATCTCATGGCAGTCGTCCTCTCCAACTCTGGTCAGTGTAATCAGGATGTGGTTAGAGGGACATAATGATGCTGGTCTATGTCTACATCGAGTACAGAGGCCGATGAAATTTCTGATGAGTTTTCATGTAGCATATAGACCAGATGTAGCACACTCCGACTGAAAGACTCTACACTAAGGATATGTTCAACTAAGACCAATGAAAGCATTTCCAATCATCATATTGCTTTCCTAACTGTGAAATGAATTTCAGAACAGTTAAAGTTTAAAAGTAAAAGAAAAAGAAAAAGGAAAAGAAACTCTAGTTTCCCCTGCTGCCTGGTCTTCACATCAGCTGAAGTGGGTCCTTGGAAGTAGTGTAGCATCTAGGATGAGTCATATTGAGGTAATGAGAGGTAGTTATCCATAATAAACGCTCACATTCTCTCTCTAAGAGGATCGTCTGGTTGGCTGAATGCTCATGCTCACGTCTGGCTGGCTGACTTAGATCCAGGGAGCAGGTTCACATACTGCAATATTTCTCCGCACATTTGAGATAGATGATTTCTTGAGAAGAGCATGTACTGGAAGTATTTTACTTTATGATGACAGATTTAACACACAATGCAGTGCAGTTCTGGGTTGGTGTATATGATTGTCTTCAAGTTGTCAATTTGGAGTTTGTTTGCTAGTTTAGAGAGTTGTTCGGATTCACAGACAATGATGCTTGACTCAGAACGTGAACGTGTTCATGGGTTACTTCAGGTTGACTCTATTTTCCTGTGTAGGTAACCATTGAGGTGGTGGACGACCCCCAGATGGAGGTAGAGATGGACCTGGCCAAGGAAAAGGACTGGCTACCCTCCTCTTCCTCCTCCCCCTCTTCCACAGTCGACTGGCTTGGAGGCAAGAAACTTTTCTGGCCCCTTTTCTGGAGTTACACCGATGCCGATTCCAGCGAGGACAGCAACAGTCGGTCAGGCGTGGAGGAAACTGGCGAAGAAGAGGAGGAGGAAGATTACTCTCTGGACTATGGCAGCGAGGAGCCCTTACCCAGCGGAGTGGGTGAAGACTGGGATACACGTTGGAACGAAGGCTGGGATCCAATGCAGAGCTACTATGGTAAGGTTTGCCAAGTGGTACACTCGCCGTCTGCTAGAATAGCCACACAACCCTTTTAGATATGACTTCATCAAAGTGATTATGGCTTTTAAAACAATTAACAAAATGTTTCCAAAAGAATACAACAAAGGGAAGTATGAAAAACAAAATAACAGATATGGGAATATGTGTACAGAGAGACAGAGGGAGAGAGAGAGAGAGAGAGAGAGAGAGACAGACAAAGTGACAAAGAACAATGGAGAAGAACAACAGAGTGACTCAGAAAGACTGCATGATAACTGTCTTCACAGTCAGAGAGACCTAAATGAAGCCAGCATGCGAGGCAGCATGAGCACTCGACCATCAGGACATTGTGGGTTATGGGTACTTTGAAGTCGACACTGGTCGTGCTGGTCGCAGAGGCCTGCCTTTTGAAGATGGTTCCGATGCGCTCGCTAATGGCAGCGTGAGGCCGGCACTGTTCCCTGGGACAAAACAGCCCTCTGCTTGTGGACAATTAGAGGGCAGATTGGGAACACAGAATGACAGGGGCCATTCGGACGGCCCTTTCATCCTTCCCCGGGACCCCTTGGGCCCCCCCAGACCCTGGCGGCCCTCACTGCCCTCTGCGGCTCGGCCTTTTGAGCCAGTTCAAGAATTTCGGGGGGCTTTTGGGGCTCTGCATAACTTTTACAGCTCTTCCCCCCCTCTTAATTCTGCCTTCCTCTGGTGGGAAAAAATGTTGTGTCTCAGCTTGCACAGACCACTTATTCAGTGGTAAAAATAGTAACTAATGAGAGAGAAAGAGAAAGGTGTACATAGTGAATGAAAGAGAACAGATGGAAAAGAGAGATAGAAAAAGAAAGGAAGAAAAAGAAATGTCTGATGGGCTGGGCAGCGGCTAGGCCAATGTGTGTGAGTTCTACTGTAGATCAGAGTGCAGTTTTGGGCTTACCACAGCCTAAAGCTTTCATTCTTCAGAGAAACTTCCCACAGATACCAATCTGTGCATGATTGATCTGTTTGTTTTTCTATGGTTTTTGAAGGCTGTTGTTGGCCAAACCTCTACCATTGTAGTGTAATCTCAAAAGGTGGTAACAGGTGTAAAAACCTGACTAGTTTTTACTCTTTACCCTTTCTCTTATCCGGTCCGTATCCAATATATAGACTTTATCGGTTTTAACTTTAACTGTTGTGCATGTAGACGAGCCAGCAAAGGGCAACAATGCCTATTAAGTGGTCACATCTAAAGACTCGGTGAACATAAATCAAGGATGTCTGCCATAGCTTCTTCTGTAATTAAGACTCTCCTGAGACCTCATTCCCGTATGGCCACATGGCGAGTTGGCAGCGCCCACAAAGTAAAATTGGGTGCTCGCTACACCCAAGCTGGTATTTCTGCACCCACCTCGCCTTTAATCAAGAATGACTTGTTTTCAGTGTTATTAACACCACAAGGAAACATGGTGCGGAGGCGGACAGCCACAGCACAGCTTCTCTCTCTCTAATTTGACTGAAGCCTTCTTAAAAAGAATATGGGTTTGCATGGGAAAGGTTTGTCATTTATATGGCCCGAGACAGTCCAGAAACTTTGAAAAGTATTCTGGATTAGACTGAAGTGCCAGCTGAGTTCAATTCAGCACAAAACTGTAAGGTGTTTTGTTGGACTTTTTTCCCCAATCAACCATTTGAACCTGCTACAGTACATCTAGTAATTTATTCATCTGCATTATGTAAAGCTCCTCTATCTGGAAATTCAACTAATCTCCTTTCATTATATATTCTGCTCATGATCTCTGATAGTTTCTCTCTGATCTCTGATAGTTGTAATCTGTAAATTATATTGTTAATTCATTTTAATAGAATCTGATGATTTTTTGTCCTAGTACAATGTTAAGTTTTGATCCAAATGAAATGTTTGCGGCACTGATGATGTTGAATTTTGTTTTCCACCCACAGAAAAGGACACAGATGAGTGGACACCCTGGTCTCCCTGTTCAGTGACATGTGGACACGGTGAGAGGAAGAGGACCAAGTCCTGCGGCTACTCCTGCACTCTGACGGAGGCCTCCAAGTGTGACCTGGAGCCTTGTCCTGGTGAGATTACACTCCCATTTTAAGAAATCAAAATAACAAGCCCAAGCCAGAGTATTGAGGTATTTGTATTCTGCTCCCCCAGCTGGTTTTTAATCTGCAGCTCATGTACCACTCTCCTCTTTGTAGGTGATGTCAACACTGTGGTAGAGCCTTTCCCTTTCGAGATGGAGAATGGCACAGAGCCATTTGGGACAGGTGCGTTTTTCTAATGAAAAGTTCCCCAACAGCTTTCATTAGCTTAGAGGAACTGCAAACTGTTTACACTCCATTTTATGCTCAGCCAGACAAATACTGTGGCTTTGGCTAATAGATTATTTTGTCACTGATATGCTGTCACTAGGTAATGTAACTTGTTTGCTCAGTGCTGTAGATGTTCGTGCATGCCAGACATAGGATTCCAACTTCACTGTGACATGCTACCTGTAGTGTAACTCTAACACTGTTTCATGTTGTGTTGCTGCCCCTCCTCCAACAGATGTGGACAGCTGCGAGAAGTGGCTCAACTGTAAGAGCGAGTTCCTCCAGAGGTACCTTCAACAGGTTTTGTCTGAGCTGCCCAGCTGCCCCTGCTCCTACCCCTCTGAAGTGGCGTACACTGTAGTCAGTGTCTACGATGAGACTCATGGTCGGCAGTTCCGTTGGCGGGATGCCAGCGGCCCCAAGGAGCGCCTGGACATCTACAAACCATCAGCGCGTAGCTGCATCCGCTCAGCACTTTCTGGCGACTCATCTACTCTTGCAGCGCAGCACTGTTGTTACGGCGATCGTGGGCGGCTGATCACGCGGGGGAAAGGCGCAGGCACGCCTAACCTGATCAGCACCGAGTTTTCACCCGAGTTACACTTCAAAGTGGATGTGCTGCCTTGGATCCTATGCAAGGGAGACTGGAGTCGCTTCCATGCGGTGCGGCCACCCAATAATGGATTGAGCTGCCCAGAAAACCCCCACGAAGACGTGTTCATGAATGAACTGGAAGAGGCCAGGGAGTACTGAGGGACACACAGCCAAAACTACCACTTCACTCAGAGAGTCAGAGGGCCCAATCCTAATTTGAGAGGAGACTGCGTACCTTAAAAGTCATGAAGATTACGTTTAAACCGCGTATCATGCATTAACATGCATTGACTGAGGAAATGCACATTTGTGATTGGGAGATTTGTGGGGGTTTAGGAATGACGGTGAAGTGTGGCTGTCTCAAGTTAGGATTTGGCACCGTGTCCTGATATCAGGCTCAACTGAACTGAACTGAATTGCAAGAATGGAAAAAAAAAATGCAGTGTTCTCCCATCGCTTGCCAACCTGTTCCACATCTGGCATGACATCAAGCTCTCTCTCTCTTCATATTCCGTTCACTCTCCCGGGTGCGTGTAAGCATGATGTCTACCTACTGGCTTTTTTGATGGTGTCCTGGAGCGCTCGTGATTAAGAATAGCAACATATGGTAAACATCCTGATCATGCTTCTTGTAGGTTTTACATTAGGAAATGTATGAATGTGGGCTGGTTATACTGATTAAACAAACACACGCATGGGAAGAGTCCAACAGATGAATATCCCAACTATGCTGCTACAATATAAAATCTTTCAGGTTTTACAAAGGTATTAAGGGGAACAAGTCAACAGGGCGTCAGTAGACCTAAAAGATGCCACATGCATTCACAGTAATGTACATTTCAGCCAATCTTTTGGGACACTAAAATTAGTAATCTTAGAAGAATTTGGATTTTTAAACCAGAGAGGTAAGCTAAAAGGATTTGAAACATTCTGCTGTCATTATGAAGCTTGCTAGTGAGATTTATGAGAATAGCCCTTAAGCAGTTACGGTACGGGAACAGCACATTTGATTTCAAATGTTTTGTCACACAGATTGATTTCATGTGTTTCCTCACATTTTCACAGCCAGGAAGATATATGATCTGGGTGCCAAAGAGTTAAAAATCAGACTGTTGGTGCCTGTGTAAATCCAGCCTCCTAAGTCTCTATGGTGCAAATGTAGGATTAAAATAAGTTCTACAGTGAGTAGATTGTGCTCATAGATGTGTCTCTACAATGTTCTCAGGGGGACTAACTGACCATGATAAACAAATTTGTTCATTTACCTCGACAGCGGAGCACTATTGGAACTAGTACAAAGTGTACTGGAGTAAAGATTAGTAGGAGGTTATCGGATGTGTAATCCAGATTGGAATTGATGAACAGATAATGCTTTCAGAAAGCAATTGGAACCCTTATAACTGAATAGTTGTCGTTGACACATTGTGTGTGGTAGAAAGATGTCATTGCTGTTTAAGCTGTTGGCTTAGGGTCTTTGGGTTTATGTATAGAACTTGATTGGATAGAAAGGACATTCCTACTCAAATTCCTGAGAGGTCATGTAGTTGAAGCACATAGCGTACAGGTAAAGGCAACATGGAAGTAGGCTCCAATAGCAAACATTTCCATCTCTCGCCCTCAGGTGTAGTGCAAAGGATTGAAAAAGCTCATGCACCTCATTTCAAAAACTGTGGCTGTCATCTGAAATGCACCTAGGAATACCTTAAAACTCCAGGAATTGCCCCTTCTATCCAGTCTGATTCTATGGATGTTCGCTCCAAACCTTTTTTCAGGAATTCTGATTCCACATGTGTAAATGCAAACAGGCATCTGCATTTTGGAATCACCAATTTTAAAGGAAGGCACTTTATTTAAGGTATACAAAAGATATATCAAAATATACTCATGTTTGCCATTTGTTGACGATAGTGTTATTGTGAAGGGAAACTTGCCAGAAATGCTGCACTGTTCTATGAAAGTGCATATATAAGTGTTCTGTGGAGGAAAGCATGATCTTTTTGTGATTTCTGAATCTAGTATTACATATATGGTGTTGTACAGTATTTATTTGTCTGTTCTCTTTTTTTAAGTTTGCTGAAGCTTTGAAAATGTCTCTATACTCAACATGGTGCACTAATCAGACTGAGAAATGAAGGCACCCATTATCAAAAGGGAAACCACTTGCCCTCATAACCTCATATCACTTCATACAACATCAAGTGTCTGTGTTTCATTCTACTTTGTACTGCAGTGCTCTATGAATATGTTGTTGCAATTATGCTGAAGAAATATATAAAGACCTTGCATTCATCATCTGAATTTTTAATGTGTGTTTATTTTTCCACTCTTGAGATACCATGTCATAGAGCCAAGCATAGCATAGTGCTGTAGAGCGAAATTCCTTCAACACAACTGACTAGTTATATTCTTTATTGACTGACATACCAAACTTTTCCATACCTTTCCTCTCCAACAAGACAGGTACAGTGCAGCAAACATTCCTTTAAAGTGCAAACATGTCACTTCCTTGTTTACAGCAACGGGCTAAACCTTAGGATAAACAATGGGAGACACTGTACCAAGACCAACTCGAGAAGTATGACAGACCTCGGGCTTCTTCTTGTCAAACTCTCCAAATGTCTCAGACTTCCTTCATGTCAGGTCACCAGAAAAGAGTTTTATGCATCTTGCCAACATTTAAACGTTAGAAATACGAAGGATTTCAAAATAAAGGCAGGGGGCTTGGGTTTGCTGCATTCTGGGGACTTTTAAAGAATGAAAAAAAACTAGAAAGTAGACTGCCACAGTACTTTTATATTTGTAATTTGACTGATTTAACTCCTGATTAAGGCCTGATTAATTTAAAATAAAAAAGCACACCAGCACGTCTGCAATCTATGTCAGGAGTAATACAGGAGAATTGTATATTATGTTTTTTAATTTTTCAAGAGTAGTTGGGCATTTTAGGATTTTTTTTTTTTTCTTCTTGAGAGTTAAATATAAAGATTGATACCACTCTGTTGACTGTATGGTGAAGATGAAGCTACAGGAAGCCAGTTACCATAACTTAGCACAAAGACTGGGAAACAGCTAGCCTTGCTCTGTCTGAAGGTTTAAAAAAAAGCATCTTTAAAGTTTACCAATTAAGATAAAGTGTAGTTTCCCACTGTTCTAGTTTTTACGCTAAGCTAATATACCTGGCTGCTGGCTTCTCATCTAACTCTTAGAAAGAAAACAAATATGGATATCTCCCAAATATTGAATTCCCTCATAAGTTTATTCTCTTGTGCTGTCTCTAGTGTTTTAACAGTCAAATACAAAGTCAGACCATCGAGAGAGGTCCCTGAATTCAGTAACCTGTCCACATAGCTGCGCTGGTGGAAGTTGTGATGCTAAGTTGTTAAATATAATTTGTGGTTTTGTGTGTTAGTGTCCGGCTTAATGAATAGTACTGTGTTGCATGCGATTGCAATTATTCATCTACATTTTACCTCGTATCCAACACGGCGATGACAGGATTCAATTAGGTATTCTGCATGAGTTCTTTTGCAAGCACATGCGAGCAGTGTGTGCAGCCGCTTTTTGAACCAACAGCCTAAAACATTTTCTGTTTACTGTTTTATCGTCCGTGTATTCTCAGTCTAACATTTGTTTTCTTTATGAGTTCAGTTCACAACTAGAAGTCAAAAGTCCTACTAACATTTTTCAGACCTCTAAACAAACAGCCGCAGCTTTTTTAAACCATGTACGCTTCAGGATTTACACATGTGTTGTGAGCATTCTTTTGGTGATTCACAAGAATGACACATTGTTCGTGGATATGATTTTTTTTTTTTTTTGCGGTCTGGGCCTAAAGTTACAATTCCAAGCAACAGCAAGGAGGTTGGCAGTGTTGGCTTGAGACTCCTTTAAACTGAGATTTCCCAAAAGACAAGCTAAATATCAAAATCATACACAAGGTTCCAATCAACCACTCAGACAGAATAACCTTGCTAATACACACTTGATACACAAATTTAACCTTTAATCCCCTGCGTGGCTTGACTAACAGCCACCATCACTGTCATCCATCTCCACTGTGGTATCTGGGTTGATTTATTCGTCCCATCATGTCGTCTGAGGCTATACTCTTTCCAGAGGATTAAATAACACTGAGATTAAAAGTTCAAAGGTCGGGGTAATGCAAATCCATAGGCTTAGGCAATCCAAATGCTCTTCTTAGATACTCTAATTCCTGTAGGTCATGATGTCTATCCTCTGCTTGCTGCTCTCACTGACCCAAGGGAAGAGAGAGAGAGAGAGAAAAAAAGCATGGTTATGCATTTACAATAGAACATTAGGTTAAAAGTGGGACACAATTAGCAGGGGATGTACTAACATTCATGTGCATAACCGAGGGGACGCTTACAAATCCATATATCCGTCTGCGTGGTGATCATCCACTGTGGAATGAGTGATAAAGAGCATGGTAGGTCTACTATGGCCCTTCAGTGATTCTTAACTTGACTACAGATGAGTGAGCGTGGAGGGAAGCCAGACACATGTTGACCACATTGCCGCCGCAGAATAACAGATAAATAACCGCAGATGTGTAGACAGAGGAGAAAGCGGAGAGAGGGAAAACAGAAGAGAGGGGAGAGAGGAACTTGAAAGAGAGGGGAGGTTTTCAAAACTCTGCGGCTAAAAGATGTTATCGAAAATATTGAATGAAGCAAGAGTTCCCAGGCGGATGCTTTTAAAAAGCGGGTGAAAACCCTTCACAGCTTATGGAGGACGTGTGTCATGTCACTGAGGGGAGCGCGCTGTGGTTACACAGAAGTTCAAGCTAACCAAAATCATTGTGTTGCAATTTAGCGTGAATTATTTCACATACAAGATGTGAAAAGGTTGCATTGCCCAAAAAAATCCAAATGCATGCTTCACCAAGCATCTACAGTGAATGTGTGTGCGTGTGTGTGTGTGTGTGTGTGTGTGATTCATTCCTTTAGTTATAGCACTGGTGGCCCAGGCCTGGTGCCAGCGCTCGGTGGTTGCAGATCTGTTTACTTTTGTAGGCTGGCAGGAACATGAGATTTCCTCTGGGTGTACTGTGGCTGGTCGACCTGCAAACAGCATGGCCCTTCAAGTCTGTTGCTGCTCCTGTTACAGGCTGCCTCGTCCCCCAGCGTGCCCCCCCTCCCCCTCCCCCCACAGATGACTTGTTCTGAGGGTAACCCCACGCAAACAAACATACACTCACACAGACACTGAAAAGGGTTCATTGAAGTCATGAAAAAACGGCCGACATACTGCGTTAATGCTGGCAAACGCGCTCGCCCCAAACCCACTTACAAACTCGCACACATACTTTAGCTGCTCTGCCTACATGACTCATAAGAATGCCAGTGGATCTTATGGATTATCTGGAGTTTGACTTATCCCATTCCCTGACCAGCTTGACACAGAGGAAAGCCTTGTTCTGAGACGATCAGCAAGTCTAATCTCAGAATGGAGCCTCCATTCAGAAGAGGCAGAGATGCAAAGGTTATATGGCACAAATAACACTTTTTGTTTGACCTACTTTCTTTGGCCGTGAGTGATGCAGGTTGTTCATTTTTGAAGAAATAGCTAGACTAGAGAGTCGACAGTTATGCTTCAGCGCTTTGAGCTAAATGCCAGTATGCTCAAAGCTCCCGCTCAGTATGCGAACATGTTTACAATGACAATGTTTACATGCTAATGTTTAGCAGGTATGTTTACCATGTTCACATCACAGTTTAGTTAGCACACTAACATTTGCTAATTAGTAGTAAACACATGATGGGAAGGTATTTATCTAAGTATTTCATCATAACTGTGACGTAACAACATATTGGACACATTTTTACTTGATAATGGCCTTATACAGGAAGAGAAGGGATCAGACAAGTTGTTAACATTCTTCCTGGAGGGAATGTCTGTACCAAATTTCAACTATCCAACTGTCTCAACAGTTATTGGATAATTGGTGCAGCATTTCACTCAAAACCACAAATGTCAAACTCACCATTCCAAAGTCACCACTCCAGAATCTATCATCTGGGGACCATGAAAATCTGCAATTAATTGTGTGGTTATCCACTGAATTATTTTCAAGATGTTTTACTTAAAGAACAGAAATGTCGCTCCAGTGGTAACGCTGCAGGGAAAGTCAGAGGATCACCAAAGTCAAGAGGGTTCATTTTCTGGGGACCATGAATGACCAAAACAATCCCATGGCAATGCATCTAATTGGTGTTGAGATATTTTCACTACAGCATACTGGTGGACAATATTTTTAAAACGTCTAGGCTCAAAATGCCCTTTCATGTTTATATTTGTCATGCTCCTCAATCTTGCAGACAGAGTACAGGCAAATTGTTTTATCAAGCAAGAACAATATTCAGCAGGAAAATCCCAACACTGGACATCAATATCCTCAGAGAAGTCTGAATAACTGACATTCTTCAGATGAACCAGACTCTACAAACTCTTGTTTGTTTACTCACGTCCAGTGGGAGTCTTAATTTTCACTCTCTCTCTTTCTCTGTTGATAATATAATCAAAAGAGCAGCCAACACAATACCTTCGGACATGAGACAGAGCTAGTAGTACTGAGGCGGCAGCCAGCCAGCCATAACAACATCAAACAACCCCTAGCCTCCAGCGTTTACACAGAGCCAAGACCCTGGACCAAAACTATGATTGCTCATTCTTTTTAAGATAAGAATGCAGACACGCTTGAAGGTTATTGCGAACAATATCTACAGGTATGAAGTGGCCATAGTGGTACAAGTGGATTGATCATAGCAAACCAGTAGGTACAAAGTGGTACTTCAAGTCAGATGTGATTTCTTGGAGGCATTAGATCAGAATGTTCAGAGATCGGAGATATTGTCTTGCAAACATGGACAACGCTCCCATTTAAATGTGCAATATACAATCATGTTTTGACACTAGAAAACCATAAAACAACAGATAATCTGTTTTATATGACTTGGTCTTCTACAATCCATGTTCTCAGTAACAGCTGAGACCTCACTCAACATTTTAGGAAACTGACAAAGAGCACCCTCTGCTGACCAACATGACTAAGTACAACAGGCCTTAATTTAGATTTAACCTTCTACTATTCTGTCTAAAATCAAAAGCAGTTTTGCATAATTAAAAACTTTGTTGTTCATAATATTATTCAAAAAAATATTACTTTTATATCAGACATTTTTTTCTCAATTCTTAAAAAACTTGTTCACAAAGTGTAAGCTTTTAAAGTTATAGGGCTGCAGCTAACTAAGTTCATTATCAGTTAATCTGCCAGTTATTTTGACATTTAACTGGTTAATCAATCAATCAGGTTGTTCTCTAAAGCATTTAATAGAATAAGACCATCTTAGCTGCCTCGTATGTGAAATTTAGGGAAATCTATTTATATAATGCGGCAGAAATGGGATATAAAAGTCATAAGTGTCTTTTCGTTAGTATACAATTGCCTGAAATGGTTATACTTTAGCCCAGAACAGACAAACCAAACACTGGCTGTGTATAGGGGTTTTCAGGGTTTTCATTTTCTGGGTGTGGCCGCTGTAGGTTCTCCTGTAGCGAGGGGTATTCAGTAAATTGCAATCTGTAACCTTGCACTTGATCCCACATAAAGGATGGAGGACCCTGAAGGGGGTTATTTTCACAATGATTACCCACTTACTGTACACAGTTACTAGAGAAACCAGAGAAAAGGTCTGCTAAACAGAAATAACTGACCATACAATGCTGTAAATGACCAATCAGAACCAGGTATTCAACCTGTGAATTCTACACACTGGACCTTTAAGTATAAAGTCAGGTTACTTTATTGTCTCCTGTAGGAGAAACTTGTCTTGGATTAGGAGAAGTACTGCATCAAAACAGACGCAGATAAATCAACATAAAGTCATTCAAACTTAAAGATTCAAAGGCATACTTCCCAGAACATACACATCGATGTACATGATTTACAACCAAGAACACATCTCCATTTACATGTCATCACCGAAATCTAAGTTTTCTCTTCTGTCTGTACTCCAGGAGTTGAGCATTAATAAGTTTAACCGACAGAGGGAATTTATCAATACTGTGAATCAAATTTTTATCTTTAGATTGTCGTCATCATTGTTGGTTTATCCTAAAGAATCACATGTTACTTTCCCTGTTTCAGTGCCTGGTTAAGTAGTTTACATGCATTTTACCACAGTAGATTTGCATTGCCTCTCATGTTGGTAATTTAACTCCTCCACACTACAAGTCTGAAAAGCTGTTAACAACTTGGTTTACCACGTCAGAATAATGTGTGCAATCCTAACCTGCCACCTGTGGGCTCAGATGGTGCTCTTATGAGTTACATACATTATATACAAAGATAAAACAGCATTGCATACATGCTGAAGTTTTTTTTTTTGGTTTATAGATTGTGATAGACTGTGCTCACATTTCACAGCTATAATCAATCAGGGATATATTTTTCTTTTAGCACTTCACCACATTAACTCCTACAAACAGGATACGCAGGGGGAGTACATCAGACGCAATCAATTAATGGTACTTCTTGAAGAATACATAAAACAAACGACTTAAATAGCTGCTTCTAAATGTGTTTGTGTGCTTTCTGTACTTACTTTGTCACAGCTTTTAGTCATTTTGGCATTTGCTTTATGATGAGCCAATATATTTACATGAGCAAACCTAAGCATTTGATTTACAATGTCCATCTGCATCGCTTAGCATATCACTTCTTGAGAATTGAGAACATGAGATTCTGTGTTGACTCAAATAATTACCCTGTTATTCCAGCACTGCTGGAGATTAGTGCAATTGTATAAGCCGAGGGAAAGTTTCTGAAGTGAAAGCCGGCGGCATCTGATGTGTGAAGTGCATCTATCTACGTAGCTGTACGCTTCAAATGGTAATACTGATGCTATTTTCAGTCACGGAGGAATTCCCGTGTCAACTAATTGGTGAGAAAACTCATAAAACTCTCTAATTCACCTCTGTTTCATGTTTATCATGGGCCCAAGTTTACATGGTGCAGTGCGTGCATGCATCATAGGGTTTCTGCTTCATTAAGAAGGCATCATATCTCAGTTTTAGGGACCTGATATAACCCTATGAAGTTATAGCTAAACAGCTTTTGGTCTGCTTTATTATTATCCTGCATGCTACTTTTCAGGACTCAGCTAACGTGCTTTACCCTGTGATATAACCTGAAGAAATAGGTCATAATGTGATAAAGAAGTTGAAGCAAAAAGTGACGTGAGTGTTATGTACAAAATATCTAAACTCTTCTGGATCAAAGGTTTAGGTTTGCTGTAACATGAATGTCAAAAAAAGAGATTGTCGTTGACTTCAGGAAAATCAGCGTCTGCAAGGCCTCAGGCTGGAAATGTGTAGAGAGAATGGTAAGGACAGGAGAGAAACAACACTGCCTGACCAGGGCTCAGACAATCACTGAAGACCCCTCCCACCCCCACCATGGATCGTTCTCCTGGTTGTTCTGCAGCATCAAAAGCAAAATAGCCAGATTCTACCGCAGTTTCATTCCCCACGCCATAAGACTATTAAACTTCCAATAACCTGCCTCCCATATTACACTAATCACTTTACATTGATACTGTGAACTCTGTTGCACTGATCATCTGTTAACTCTATTTGCTCTATTCATATTATCGATTTATAAGTCACAATTTTATTGTTTCTTTTTATATTTTATTTTACGCTATTTTATATTTCATGTACTTTTATATTTATGCTGTCATTGCTGCGTCTCTTGTTTTTATTCTGATACTTCGCAATGAAATTTTGCTCAAATGTACATTGGAAATGTGCAGTTGGATGACAATAAAAATCTCTCTATGTCATATGTAGTTTTTACTCTGTCCTGAGTCCTTAGATAATAAAATAATAATAATAATAATAATAATAAATGTTTTCTATGAACACCTTACCATACTTTATTTATTTGAATGCAGTCATAGGATCAATATTACAACCAGAGGAGATTTCTGATTTGCACAGAAGCTGTTGCAAACTGCTGTGACATCTGCGTTGTAGAGGCTAGTTGGCTAAAGCTACGCAGCATTAGCTAAGCAGTGAGTCAGCTAATCAAAGCTGAACAGTTGGTGTTAAATTAATGCGCCAGATATTAGTGAAAAATGAAAAGGTTCACCCGACAGGCCCCAGCGAGGATCGAACTCGCGACCCCTGGTTTACAAGACCAGTGCTCTAACCACTGAGCTATGGAGCCTGTTACGCTCGACTATGGGTCGGCCTACGTCCTTAGCTTTCTCTGCACCAAGGCCGACACGGAAATGTTTGCGCAGTTAGTGCACTGACATTTTCATTTTACGGTGGACTGGCTCACTCGCAGGACAACGTTAGGGTTTTGTGGGATATCACTTTCCGACATGGCCGTTTTCCATCTGATTTTGAGCTGGACTGGTCAAGCGTTAATGTTTCTGCTCTTTCTACTTTTCATAGCGTTTATTTGTTACTGCCTGTATATTAAATACACTCATCTGAAATATGACTACATACCTGGGCCACCGAGAGACAGGTAACTAAGTTCAGTGGCTGACACTAAAACTGATGTTACTCTTTTTCTAAACAGAAATTAAGCTACAAAAAATTGTGACGTTAGCTGACACTTTACTTTTCTCCCACAGTTTCTTTTTCGGACATTCACCGTCGATATTGAGGGTAATGAGAAATGGTGGCATGGTACACGACCAATTTCTGGAGTGGTAAGTAATATCATATTCTATTCAAATGTGGAAGGTAAATAAGTGTGTTAAATGTCATGTCTGAGCATACGCCATCTCAAAGTCCATGTATGCCATTGCAGTATACCCCCCTCTACAGACTGTTATAAGCTATAACGTCCGCCAACTCACGCTAGGTCTATGATATGTGGATTAGTTAAGGACTCAACAAAAAATAAACCTCACTTGTTTTTGTGCCCACTTTTCAATATATTAAGTAAAACATGTGACTTATTTTATGCACTCTATCTCTCAAATAGACCTTTTTCACAGCAGCCATTTTGACATGAAATCGTAAACACAGGTGTTACCAATGATTCTCTCCAGGTTCCGTTCTATTCAGGTCAAACAGAAACAAACGGTGCTGCTGTGGTGCTTGTTTCTTTACTGGAAAGTCTCTGCTACAATAAATGGAACGGAACCTTAATTAATTAGTATCATTGGAAACACCTGCGTCGACCCTACTATTTCATGTCAAAATGGCTGCTGTGAATAAGGTTTATCTGTGTGGATTTTATTTAAGTGCTGGTTGCTATCACTGTCACTGTTATCGGGACATTTAATTTAACACGGCCATTTATACTGATACCGAAGTTTACTCATGCACAATGTGACAAAATGTGTCTTCTAACATGCTTATTGTAGGAATGTTCCCCACAGCTGCCACCTGTGAAGTGAATGTTCACCACCATTCAAGATCAAAGTGTACATTTTAGACCAGCTTTTTATTATGGCACACCTGTGCAATAATCATGCCGCTGAGTCGGCATCTTGATCTGGCACATTTGCCAGGTGAATGGATTATCTTAAAGGGAAAAGGAAAGGATAAGTGCTGACTAACACAAATATGTGAACAAAAATTGAAAGAAATAAACCTTTTTTGTGTATAGAAGGAGTCACTCATAAAAAATGGGAGCCAAAACAGCGTGATGGATAGGATACAATAGTGTTTTGATTCTATTTGTCTTGTTGTTTCGATTTGTGTGTACTGTTCCTCTTTTACAGATGCAGTTTTTATGTGTTTAAGTTGTCATTTATTCTGTGACTATTCATTTTTTTCATATTGTATATATAGATATAGTATTACTTGCAATTTAAATTTATAATTAAGATGTCATTTATAGGTCCCAGGCTTATGACCCTATTTGCAGGATAAATATTCTGCATTTCGTTATGATCGCTGTGACCTGTCCAGAGGCAACCAAGGTAAACTCTGCACCTTACAATAATATTTGTTCCATCATCAGTTGCATTAGCATTGCACAATAACAAACAGTGTAAAAGGGCACACAGAGAAAAGTAGAAATCATTCAAAAACAAAGACTCTAAACAAAAGTCCAACATTGCCAGCTATTGCCCTTTGTGGTGGGTATAAACATATATCCTGACAATAACAACTTGTCTTTCAATGTTCCCTTTTTTGGCTCTGTTTCAGGAAATCCTGATGTCTCCCAAGTACCCCAAGGATAAGTTTGTCTATGAGAGACTCTTCAACCTGTTTGGCCAAAGGTAATTTATCAAACTGGCACTATTTTGTTATGACAAATCACTTACAATCTTATTTTGCTATTTTCAAAAGTATTATGTTTCATGTCTCTCTTCAAGGTTCCTAGGTAACGGTCTAATAACAGCACGGGACCACGATCAGTGGTATAAACAGCGCCGGATCATGGACCCCGCGTTCAGCAGCTTGTAAGTTCATTAATCATCACAAAGAGACAGAATGGAGTATTTGCTCAACCCTTACTTTATATCTGGTGTTTGCCATCACTGTGTATTCAAGATAATCCTAAAATTAACCTGCTAACCTAATCCCCATTGGGGAAGTCCAGGTGTTGCAGCAGCACAAGGGCAGAATAAGTACAGATAAATAGAGAAACTTGAAGAGGACAGGTCAAGGCTGAAAAAACACAGGTAGACTTAATAACTGTAACAACAGTTCAATTCCACTCAGTGTCCCAGTAACAGTGAACAGCAGGACTTCCTCTAAGTCTGTGGTTCTCAAAGTGTGGGGCGTGCCCCACTGGTGGGGAATAAAGATGTGACAGGTGGGATGCGCCAAATGCGAGGAAATTTTCCTTTCTATGCCTATCTTTATCCAGACATCCCAACTCTCCTGGAAGTTCTGGAAATCTTCCACATATTGATGGTGGCTCCCTGACACCTGCAAATGAGATCCAATCTCCCAGAATCTGGAGCAAGGCTGCGCACTAGACTAGAGAGTGACTGCGTGCGTGTTTTTGTGTGACTATAAATGCAGCGCATGTGAAAGTAAAGCATCCTTATAGCTGCTTATTAGACCGATCAGATAATAAAGCGGCTGTTTTTGCTTTCCTGGTGAAATCTATGCTCTTAGTTAATATGGGAGACAATACAGTAGTTGGCTGGAGGCTCATGGAGCCAAAAGTATGTTTGCTTCCAGAGTTACATGTATGCAACCAGCAAAGTGAAAATTGTAGGACTGAGCAAGTATAAAAGAAGATTTTGGATGATTTTATACAGCTATTCTCCACTATAGCTATACTAATATAGCTTGGAACATTCTGCCCCATAAACAATAATATAAAAGTGAAGTGAAGTGGAATTGTGTGAAAGGTATGACAGATGAAAGAAAATTGAAAAGATTGTAACTAAGCTGCAAAGAATGTTAAACACTCCAGTGTTTTAATGAGGACTTATTGTTTGCAGGTATTTGAGAGGTCTTATGGGCACCTTCAATGAGAGGGCAGAGAAACTAATGAATAAACTGTCAGAAGCTGCTGATAACAAAACAGAGGCCAATATGCTCCAGCTAGTAAACAGTGTTACCCTTGATGTCATTGCTAAGGTACTGTGCCATGGTCGGTTTTTCCTCTGCAGTAGTCTTGATCAGATCCGTTTTTCCTGAGTTAATCACAGCAGTTCATCCGATCAGGTCGTAACTGTCTTAGTGTGTAAGTTTGTTTTCTTTATAACCTTCAGGTTGCTTTTGGTATTGATTTAGACCTGCTGAAGAATACTACACCTTTCCCTCAAGCCATAGAAACTTGTCTGAAAGGGATGGTGTTCTATGTCAGAGACTCCTTTTTTCAGGTAAGACTTCACTGCTTGCTTATGTGGAGTTTGTTTGGTGAAAATATTGCAGACTGCGTCAGAGCCTAAAATCTTGTATTTCCAGTTGAATCCAAGGAACTGGCCATTCATTAATGAAGTGAGGGAAGCTTGCTCTCTGCTGCGCACAACTGGAGCTCAGTGGATTCATAAGAGGAAGGTGGCCATGCAAAACGGTGAAGATGTCCCCAAGGACATCCTCACGCAGATCATCAAAACTGCTGGCAAAGGTTATGGTCTCTAAAGTTCAGCTTGGTTTTACCATCAGTGCTGTAATAGGCTCACAGCAGTTATAAAAAATAGTTTTTTTTATGTCTAGTTAAGAGGTAAATATTTATTTTGAACTGTGCAGGGTGCTAAAACAAATTATATAAAAAACATCATCTCAACATATGCATCATTAACATTTCCATACTGATAAACTGCAGAACAGAAGTGCAATCATTAACAGTGGAGTATATAACTAGGTAAGATAGGTCTGTAGAGACTGTATGTGTGTATAGTTCAACATGAGTGTTTATGTATATCAATTATATGATATGACAAGAATACTAGTTTACTTGTCTCAGTTTATTTTATTTTTTTATTCCAGAGGAAAGCATGACTCAAGAAGATGAAGAGTTAATGTTGGACAATTTTGTGACATTTTTCATTGCTGGTGAGTCTGTGTGTGAAATCGTCCTAAATTTTATTTTATAGTGTTTTAAGGTGAACTTAAGCCTCATCTTTGTTTCAATCTTCGCTTCAATCTTCAATCTTCGTTTCAATCACAATCACTTTAAAATGGGTTGTTGATCCGTTTTTGCTCCATTTGAAGGTAATGTTCTGATTCATTTTCCTGCCTGTAACATTTTAGGACAAGAAACAACAGCTAATCAACTGGCTTTCTGCATCATGGAACTTACAAGACACCCTGATATACTGGAGAAGTAAGAACTAATAATGCCATGCAAAGCAGTTTCACAATGTTGCAACTGAACAATGGTTTCTTCAGTTGTGTTCTTGTTTCCCAGAGTGAAGAAAGAGGTGGATGATGTCATTGGGATGAAACAGGAAATTAGTTATGACAACCTGGGACAACTGGTCTACCTCTCACAGGTACAGTACATGAAGGTAACCCTTTGATGCACAACAAGGGTCAAAAGTGACCCGACTGAGTTTTTACTGTATGTTCTATGTCTTTGCAGTAAATTAATTTTATCATTCAGTACTCCAGGTTTTTGATCAGCATACATTCTTATTTTGTTTTCTTTTATTACTTTTTGAATATATTTTTATGTATCTTTTTTAACAACATGGGTAAATGATTTTCTTTATGGTTGAGTGTTTCTATGATATATCTTTGAAATAACAGTATTTTTTTTTTTTTTTTTTAGCATTTTTTATTCCAAATATAGTAAATAGCTTGTTTTTAGTTTTTCCTTTCCTTCTTTATAAGCAAGCACAGCTTTTGAATTTCTACAAAGTGTGCACACATGGGTCAGACATTACCCACATGCATTTATTAAAGCATTTGGAGGAAATTTGTTTCCTCCAAATGCTTTCCTGTGAAATTTGTTTATTTGCAAGTAGCATATCTACCTCAGACAAAAAATGTTTTGGCCACTTATGCATGCATAAGTCCTGCATTTTGGCCAAAACTTTTTTTTTTTGAGTGTATTAACCTGCTAGACATTTCACAGCTCTGCACAGCTCCCTTTGCACAACTGATACTTTTACAATTGTTCTAATGTTAACCTAAGAAAATATTTGATAATTCTGAAAGATGGCTGTGCATAATATTCAGTTTAGGTTTAGGTTACTTTGAGAGTACCTTGTGCCTTGTCAGAAAAGTGCAAGTACTGTTAGCCAGTGAGCTGGTGACATATTCTATTTCAGTTAGCTGATTCTATTGTAGTTAGCTTATCTCACTTTAGTAAAAATTGAGATGGCAATTTGAATCATTTGAATCAATTGTGTAACTTACTCAAACACCCATTCTTCCACTAACTTTCAAGTTAACTCATACAGTACATCTTGAATGGCTCCATCTACAGATGATATTATAAAACTCTTCTCTGCAGTTCTGCTCAAATATGTTTGATCTAGTTTTTGAATACTGTACCCTTCCCCTCCTTCCAGGTGCTGAAAGAGACTCTGAGGATGTACCCCACAGCTCCAGGCACATCTCGTGACGTAATGGAAGACATTGTCATTGACGGCGTCCGCATACCCGGAGGAATAAATTGTATGGTGAGTGATTCACTTTTTGTTTGTGCCTCTTAAAACAGGACGTGTGTGTCAGAAGCCAAAAACATATTATTGTGTGTTTGTGCTTTATACAAATAAACCAATGATACCTATAACTTAAAAACACAAACAACAACAGGATGTGTCTTTCAGAATTACTGACAATGCTTAAATTATTCTGAAATTCAGTTCAGCTCCTATGTGAATGGGAGAATGGAAAAATTCTTCAAGGACCCGCTGACCTTTGATCCAGACCGATTTCACCCAGACGCTCCTAAGTAAGAAGTTTATTTTTTATAACAATGATCATTGTCCCAACAAAACCCCGAAAAGGTGTGTATTGACTGAGTCTGCCTCATATCTGCTTCACAAGGCCTTACTACTGCTACTACCCCTTTGCCCTCGGTCCACGCTCATGCCTGGGACAGAACTTTGCTCAGGTGGGTAGACATGCAGACATGAAGAACACAAACATGCAAAACACATGTAATTAACTCCGCGGGTGCTGTTGTGATTATAGATGGAGGCTAAAGTGGTGATGGCCAAGCTGCTGCAGAGGTTTGACTTCAGCCTTGTGCCGGGACAGGGCTTTGACATCCTGGACAATGGCACGCTCAGACCGAAGAGTGGAGTGGTGTGCTTTGTTCGACACAGGAAGTAAATGGTTATACAGCACCATGGCAGCCTCAGAACATAACAAAACAAAACAAAAACACAGTATATTCAAATGAAGTTATGGTGATGATTTCTATTTCATAATGAGGATTAATTATTACATCATTAAACACTTTAATCTTGTTGTGACTCTTTAGTTCCTTCAAACCCGTTAAGCTCCTAAACCTGTTTTTATGCCTTTAACACTCATATAAAAATGCTGTGTTTACCATTTTTACACAAATACACTACAGATGAAATCTGTTGTTGTTTGTACTCACTCAGCCATGTTTTGTCCATTACAGGCAGTGTAACACAGGGGGGCGCTATGACCATGCAAAGAAATCTTAAACGCACCTGTTTAACTATAAATTTCCAAAAAAAAAAAAAAAAAAAAAAAAAAAAAAAAAAAAAAACACCCCCACTTATCTAAGCTTAATTTCTGGAGTTTGTTTTCATGTTTTGTAATGTTTAAGACCATTATTATGTGGTAAATCACCGTTGTCATAGACTGATTTCAATATAACGGGGGAACAAACAACAAACAATCAATGACACAGTTAATAGCTTTTTGTTTATTTGTTTTGTTATGTAAAAATAGAAAATCAACTCATTAAAGTCAAATGTTTAAGAATATTAAAGGCTGAATACGCCACTTCACTGTGTGTGTGTGTTTATCATGTAATGATAAGGTATTGGTAAAAACAGTGTGAGTAGTTGTGTTGTTGTGTCTTTGACACGGTGCATGTGTTGTGGTCTCTCCTGGTCGTGTCTCGCTGTTCCTTTAAGAGGGCCGAGCCTCGAGCCTCGTGAGGCTTCACCGCACTTCTCGTGTACCTGCTGCCCACTCCTCTCCCACGTCTTGATTGGCCGTCTTGGACCAAATCCTCTTGAATGATTTCAAACCCGAGTGTTTGGACAAGAAGAAGAAAGGGGAGGAGGAGGAGGCGGAGGGTAGTAGGGGGGGGGGCACCGCTGCTGCTAATTCCGTGCTGGCTGGCTGAGAGGGGGCTTCAATCCTCCGTCCACCGACGCAGCACCTCAGTAAAGAGGCTTATCCGAGGAGCGTTGCTGACGGTAAAACGCGTTCAGGAGAGACCGCCGGTGAAACACAGTGAGCTTTATTTTTTTTAGCAGTGTCGTTTTTACGCGGGGTTTCAGCCCTCTACATTGGAGCTGATATTAAAATTAGAATTTGCGGGGTTTTCTGTTTCCCATCATTTGCATGGAGCGATGTCCAGCGGAGACGGCGCACATTGCGATGGGACGCGGTGTGTTGTTCTGACGGGACTCTGCTGCGGGGATCAGGACCTGATCGAAAATCACTGGTAATCGATTAAAAAATCATGTGTTGTCGTTATTGACGGAATGTGAGTACAAACTGTTGTTACCGAGTCTCATAACGGATTTAAGATTAATGAGGCCATTCAGTTCATGCACGGGTTGCCATAGCATCATATTAATATTTCCCTTTTTCATTACCGGCCTGTCGAGGACGAGGGCATAACCGTACTTTTCATATTTTGGACAATGCATTCGTGTTTTGCTTAAATGAGTTTTGACAGTTTGTTTTAAGGCGATTGTTTTTTTTAAAAAATAAACTGACTCACAGCCAACACAGTCATGGCTAAAAATCCGTCCGAGGGACCGAAGGACGAGCTGAGCCAGCTGACGGACGAGGAGCTGCTGAGGTGCAGCAAAGACGAGCTGGTCCGGAGATTAAGGAGGGTTGACAGCGAGAAAATGAACTTGATGATCGAGCATGGCAACATGATGAAAGACATCAACCGGAGGCTGCAGGTGCACCTGCACGAAATCCGGAGTCTGAAGGAGATCAACCAGAAGCTGCAGGACGACAACCACGAGCTTCGGGAGCTCTGCTGCTTCCTGGACGATGACCGACAGAAGGGCAAGAAGCTGTCCCGGGAGTGGCAACGCTTCGGCCGCTACACTGCCAGCGCCATGTGGAAGGAGGTGGGCACCTACATGATGAAGCTGAAGGAGCTAGAGGCCAACCAGGACACCGTGTTGAGGGAGAACACTGAGCTGAAGGAGATCATCCTCATGCTGGATGAGGAGAGGAACGGAGCTGGCTCCAGGAGCTCCATAGACAGTCAGTCCAGTTTAACCAACCTGAACGGTGGCACCGGGACGGTAAGGGATGTCGGGGACGGGAGTAGCACGTCCAGCACAGGGAGTGCTGGGAGCCCTGATCACCACAATCACAACCACATACACAAGCCCACCTCAGAGAACAGTAAGATGGCCCCCACCATGAGAAGGTCCATGGATGACCTGTCAGCACCACACCATCACAGGAGCATCCCCAATGGACTAAATGGTGAGTACACACACCTGACTTAACACGGGCCCAACAAGATGCACACCCGAGAGGCATACATATTATTTTCATGCCCAGAAGTTACTCACAAGGGCTGGGACGGATGACCAGAAGTTGCCCCCGTGTTGACACAAGTTGTTGCCCTTTTGAGGCCTCCTAAAATTACAGTTGTTTTCTTGTGTTTCTGTGTGGTTGAGCTCTCCAAAGACACACATGCCACTGGTGTTTTTACATCTGTATTCCCCCTCTTGGCTTCAGCGCGCATAGATAATACAGTCAGGATGTTTTGCACACTTACCATGTGCGTGTGATTGCACTGACAACATATGCTGATCAAAATTACTGTCAGGGATTAACATGGGGTGAGGTAGGGGGGGGGGGGTCTTGGCTTAACCTCACTGTAAAGTCTTGATTGGGGTGATTATAGCACACAAACACACATATGTGCACACACACAGCATCCTTAAGTGGCCTTTTGAGTCCCACGCCATCTCATCATGTGAATCTGCACTGATTTAGGTCAGTGCATTCGTGGTCCTCAAGGAAGAGGACTTATCTAAATGGCTTTTAAAGGAGGCTCAAGCAAATTGATTTTTTTTTTTTTTTTTTGGAAGGGGCTTGGTGTTTGCTGATTATCATTGTCGTCTTTTGGTTGTGGATGAGCACTCATGTCTGCTTAGTAGGGCCCGCTGGAAATGTGTGGCATGGGACCAAAAATCAATGTTCCTGTTTTTAAGACCTAAATACACAGCTGAGAGCTGGGATGAAAATGCCGTGATGGAACAGGAGGACACTAAGCCTCGTTTAGCTAGCACATGGGCCGATAACTCGCCATGATCTGTTTGGCAAGGGGAATAAATTCTGTTTCACGGGAGGGAAAAAAAATCCCCCCATCCATCCAGTTGAACCTTGTATTTTATTTATTTTTTCACCCTGATTTACAAGGACAGGGTGTCAGCAGCATATAGGAGCTTAGAGCGTGCAGCTTTAAATCAGATCACATAGATCACATGGTATTCATCGCACATTCCTGGAATTGTGGACTTTGGAAACCGTGAAGGTAACGAACACTAAAGGATGGAAACATACGTCAGGGAGAGCCGAGGGAGCCCTTAATCTGGAAAAAAGATAGACACGTGCACTCGCACGGCTACACACATATTTTTGGGTGGTGTTTTTGACTGTCATTACATAACATCAGTATTGTATCTGCAGCAACCCAGCACCTCTCTAAGCTGCTGTTTTGCTAGTTGTGCGTGACATTGTGTGCCCCTGAGGCTCTGGCTCAGTGTGTTCATCATTGTCAATGATGAACGCACACACAAACACACACATGACACAGCTAGCATGGGAATGACCCGCTTCACATGAGTTCCATTGTAAACTAATGCATTGGTAATGAGTTTGATGCTATCTAGTCCTCGACAAAGCCGAGCGTCACAGATCTTTCTGGCTTTAACATAATTGCAAACAACTCCATGTGGAAAGAAACAGAACTATTATTGACACAGTTTTGTGAAATAACCCAAGATGGGAATCACTAAAACCAACAACAAAGCAATACATCATTGATCCTAATCTGGTATTACACAAGTTGGATGAGTGCACTCAGAAACAATACACCTCAAAAGCATGCTCGGATGTAAAATGTAATTTTGTCCTCGGGTCCATGATAGCTTCTAAAGGCCTGATGAGTAAGAAGAGTCTTCACCAGCACAGATTTACTCAGTTGGCTGCTTTGAAATCCGAGTGGAGTGACCGTGTTGCACGGTCAGATCTGGCCACGGTGTGAGGTCTGCGGAGTGACTTTATTTAATGCTGTCCAAATGCCAGTGGCTCCCCCGGGCATTTAGGAGACAAGCTCGAGGATTGCTGCTCAAGTGCTAAATGAACAGCATCTGTCCTGTTGCCAGACACACACACACACACACACACACACACACACACACACAGACTGGAAGAAAATGAGGAGGATTGCACTTGGTGTCCTAAGAGCAAAACTGACCAATTATTTGACCTTGTGTTTACAGCTTTTCAGTCAATCATTTTTTTTGCATTTCTTTGCATCATTTTGGCAAATATAAATCTAGATGTTTGTCTCTTTAGAGGCAAAAGAGGTACTGGGAGAGAAGTGTATGAAAGGGGGGCCCAGCGAAGGGCCCTCAATGGGTTTTGGTTGTGTTGGGGGAGTGGCTGAACGGGAATAAGGGGTTGGCTGGGAAGCCTGGGGGTGGAGTGGTGGGGGACCGTAGGAGGGCATATTGAGCTCAAAGGAGGTTGGGTTTCGGAGACATCCTGCTGTCTGCTTAATTGAATTTCTTGTGCGTTGACACGGCTGGCAACCCCCCTCCACTACTCTTCCTTTAGGGATACAGGCTTTGTGTGTGTGCATGTTTACTCGGACATGGTGTGTGTGTGTGTGTATGAGTATTTGTGTGAGGAGAGCGAGAGCTTCTGTTCTGAAGACACAAAAAAAGAAAGAACAGCAGGCGCTACGCTGAGTACAACTGTGTTCCGTAACCTACAATAGTGACTTCTGTTTTCCAGACTTCTCAGCATCTGCGTTCACTTTTGGTGGTCTGGGAACCAATTCTAGTCGAAGACCGCCTGAAATATGATGCTGTCACACAGAGCTTGCTTTAGATTCCTCTATAGTGCCACACAGACTCAGTATAGCTCCATGAGACTAAAACAAAGTGGCCAAGTGAGACGGCAAAGTGCTGCTTTGACATTGTCCAGATGAACTGATAGAGATCCTCTCTGCAATAATGCTTGTTGACCTTTAACAGACCCTCACACATTCGCCTGGCCTTTCATCTGTCAACCGGTTTTAAAAAGAGCGATGTTACAAAGTCAGCAGTTAAAGTGACTCTAAACAGAGAGTGAGGTTTCTCAGACACAGACAGAGAAAGAGAATATTACCCAAGCCAGGCTGACCTCAACATATTTTGCTACATCAACCACAATTGGAGGGACAGTGTTGTACAGAGGGCTGTTTTTTTCATTAAAAGCATTACAAAGTTGTCCACGTCGGTGATATCACCAATATGATGTATGACTTGCGGTTTGAACCCATGAAAGCTAATTTATTCAGAAGTAGACGAAACGGATGTGCTCGTTGCTCAGAGTTACTGTACCCTTGGTGATGTAAGTAAGGTTGCACGGAATCACACATGTACGCTAATGTAGGGTAATAAAACAGTGATTTGGTAAATGGGATTCAGTCCAACTGTGCAGGCCCACTGAGGCTAGTTCTGGCACATTTATGCAAGCAGTAGCTTTATCCTTCACCTGCACACAAAACCGGTACGTGTGTGTTTGTTTTTCCACCTGTGCGCCAGTCAGGCTTCAAATTCTGTTGACTGCTGGAGACGGCACGTTAAAACGGCGAACCTTCAGTGAAGGGTTTCCTGTGACCTCTCCCTCCCTTCTCTCATACCTAAAAGCTTGGTCATGCCAGCATATGAAACAACCACACTTTGTAGTGAAATCAGTTCCAGTGAATTTGCTTGCAGGTGTGACGTAAATGTGTGTGGAACATGTGGAAATGAGCTCATCAGCTGAAAGCTGAAACTTTAACTCTTATTTAACCCTCCTCTGCAGAGTTGCTAACAGGACAGCCGCTAATGCAAAGTCAGAGAGCTCTTAAGCTTGGAAAAAAATGTTTCCCTTTCAGTAAAGCAAAGCAAAAGAGAAAGCACCAAAAGAACAGTAAAGGGCGCAGTACAGAGAAAATAGAAAGAAGTTTAGGATAGATAATATGACTGGCTAGTGCTATGCATTTGAGTAGCCACTAGTGTATATCACCAAGCTTCTGGAGCCAAATAATTTATGTGAATGCCTTTCAGACCTCTTGCTTTTTTAAATTTAACTTTTATTTAACCAGGAAATTAACTTAAAAAATCTTTTTTTCAAAGGAGAACTGGCCAAGAAGCAGCACGAAGAACAAGTGAATTCAAAACTTAATCAAGACAAGACAGTATTACAAAACATAATTCAAAGTGCAGTACGAGTTTAACACGAGTCTGTCACTCCAATCATTCGCTCCTCTGGGCCTCCTTGAAACCAGTCAGATGGGTTAGTGACTCACCAGAGATTTCTACTCATAAGAGCTACAGCACAATGCACTCATTTGAATCTGATTTCTAGATTGTTTCGATTCAAAGAAGGCTGCTTGCACTGGCGTCCCACATTTGTTCTCTTGAGTAAAATCTGCTGTTCCTAAGGAGACATTCCTTCCTATGTTTAGTCACTCTGTTGAGTCACCCTGTAAACCTGCCCACTTAGGCTCAAATTAGGCTCAAATTAGGTTCAAATTAGTCCCAATTAAGTCACAGAGAGCTCATAAAATTGCATGTTTAAACTGAGGTCTTTAGCACTTGGCCTTTCTATGCGTGTGTTTCTTAATATATGAGGTGCCACAGTGATCGTGAACTCTTTCCCCTCTCTGATCTAGAGGCTTTTCTCTCTCTGTCTCGCTCTCTCTCTTCAGTTTTCCTTTCTTTTGCCCTTGGGGAGTGATGTGACCTAAAATCTCACAATGAAACTGTAAAACCAGCCCTCCCAGTTGGCCACCAGCGTGTGTGTATGTGTGTGCATAAGTATGTATGCGTTTCATCACGCTAATGCAAATGAGTCAGTGCCTGGATTTTCACATTCATGTGTGACAGGAGCATTTGCTAATTTTCTGCCTGTCAGTAAGCTTTAGAAGTCAGATCACGCAGATCTCTCTCATAAAAGCGCAGTCTTAAGTTAAAAGTCACTTTTTATGTGTGTATGAATCAAAGTCCATGTTTACGAAAATCAGTCAGGCTTTTAATATCTTGTGTTTTTCTTAAACATCAAATAGTAAGGCCCCGCTAGACGAAGGGAGCCTTGCTGTTTCTCTATGTGAGCTCCATTCTTGTTTCAAAGGAAACCAGAGGATCAACAACACAATGGTGTTTTCCTCTCGGCTGTGGTTTCATGTCATTGTGTGGCATGTCTGCCGGGCTGAAAAAAGGGCGTCTAAGCAGGAATAGGATGTTTCTGTCGCTGATTTCCTGTTTGTCCACACTCTCCAAGATGCTGAGTCAACACCTCCACCTCCATTGTCAGGAGAGTGGAGATGCTTTGGTGTAAGACTTACTAAACTGAAATGACAGCCAAGATTATTATAATTGCGAAAATTAATAGGATCACACTGGGTCATGTTGAAACATGTAAGAGAAAGTGTAACCCTTTTATGACCTTTCTTAACTGTCCCACAAGGAACAAGGAAATGCTGAGGTATTTATAAGAGGTATTTCTTTCATTAACTTCTAATTATATTTTAAGGTGAGTTTTTTTTTTCTTTCTTTTTTTAAATTCCTTGTCTACAGAGTTGTATCGAGTGTATTGTTTTGAGAGTTTCCCTGGAGCACAGCATGGGCTCTCCTCACACTCTCTGGCTTGCGTTCCCAGCACCCTGTCTTCCTGGGTGAGGCCTGGTTGGCTGATAAGAGAGATAACAACAGAGTAAAAACACTGAGACACACACACACACATGGATACACACAGGAGAGACTGAGAGAAAGAGCCCCGGGGTGGAACTCTCAGCTGTGTACTGTCAATGAAAAGCCAGCCTGTCAGGACGTCCCGCATTCCTGAATAAACAAAAGAGGAAGTGGGTCTCTCTTCTCTTGGTGACACAGCAGGAATGAGACTGCGTGGAAAGAGGAACAGGAAGATGGAAAGAAAGCGTGTCTCTAGGTCGCCGTTTTGAACTTTTACCTCCCTCGTCTTCCCTTACTTGACAGACTTCACTTCTCCGGTCTTTCCCTCTCCCTCCATCTGCACCCTTCTCTATCTCGACTCCTGTGAATCTGCCGTCTGATCCACTGTCCGCTCACTCCCATCAACGCAGCATTCAGCAGACAGAATGAGGGTACAGAGCCAGCATGGAGCCTCGCACACACAGACATGGTCTCACTGGTAGATCTAGTGCCAGTGCCTTTTACTAAGAAAAAAAAAAGAAAGTTTTTCAGGGACATAAATGTTATGTCATACTAAGCAAAAAATGGCTTATCTTCCAAATATGTAAGGCAGTTTCAGCCACTTATCTCAGCTTTCTTTTCTTTGCATTTCTCGCTATGATCCAAATTTTTGTCCTTCTTTTCTGATTGTTGGGCTGCTGGAGGGGCTTGGTTGCTCAGTCGCCTAGGCAACGGCAATGATCAGTGGGGCGAGTGGACGGAGCCCACGCCTAGCTTCAGAGTCACTGAAGCGGAGGGAAGTAAGGGATAGGGGGATGGGGATAGGTTTGGGCATGATTGGCCTCCATGCTGGCTGACCCGTGTAGAATGATGCCAGCCAGAGCGAGGTCAGCTCTTTGTGTGTTTGTGTGTCTGCTCGCTGTTTTGAAGTAACTTACTCATAAGAGACAAACAGGGTGTGGTTCCAAGATACACACTTGTTTTCATTTCTATTAGAATATTGGTTATAATAATAATAACTTGAGCGCATTATTGTGCATTATTGTATCTGAACTTCCAGTATGTAATACCCGAAAGAGTTCATATATAGTAAAATATAACTGTCAATATATATATATCTAAAAGTAAAAGTAAAATCTCTGTCTAAAACAAACTTTCTTTCTTTTTGGGGAAACATTGTCTGTTGTTGAAAGTAACTGACACTAGAGACCCATTGCCAGTGGCAGCATACACTTTCTTCTTTATCTATACCTGCGTTAGTTTTGACTTGTGTTTCAGCCAGTCTGACAAATGTAAACCCAAAAGTCGTTCTCCTTTCAGCTCTATTAAAGTTATAGACCTAAAACCAAGAAAAAGAAAATTCACTAAACCAACTGTAGAGTTAAAAGGAAATAAAAAAAATCTTGTAATTTCTTGATATTGTGTTTCTTGCCTTAATTAAGTCAAATTAGACAGATTCATAAAATTCTAGCTGCTCACACTACAGGAAAGTGACTGTTGAATGCCCCATCAAAATACAATGCAAAATGCAAACACCCATGGATGGAAATCAATGATTTGATTTGATTCAAAGCTCCTGATTAAAATTATTCTTTAGAAAGACAAGCTGCGGTGTCGTTTAGCTCAGTTGGTAGAGCAAATGCCCCATTTACAAAGGCTCAGTCCTTGCTGTGGCAGCTCAGGGTTTGAATCCGACCTGTGACTCTTCCTGCATGTCATTCCCCACCCCTCTCTCCCCACATTTCTGTGACTCTTCAAGCTGTCTCTGTCAAATAAAGAGAAAAAGAAAGATAAGCTGGATGGCATCAATTGTGATGTAATTGGAATATATGTTTGGACTTTAAATTCAAATTATTTAAATTAGGAATGATATTTTATTTCACCAGTTAAGTAAGAAGAAACTGTTACAGATGTTCTGTATAGCAAGAAGTTGACTGTAAAAATCCACCAGCAGGATTAATGCGTTTGTTCTGTTGTTATAGTTGATTCTGCTTTTGATTTTGATACTCAGAACATTTTGATTGATTTTTGATTTAAAAATGAAATTGTGACACCCCTAATGGAGATACCCAAGTGTCTATGAATGCACCTGCCAGGGTTCACTCAAAATGGATTTTAAAGATAGAAGCAAATAGATATGAGGTGAAATAATGGACTCACTCCAGTGTCCATTAAACTTAACCCTCTGGGGGTCTAAGCAATCGATTGCCCACGTTGGCAAAAGCAATTGATTTGGCTATTGATAGGAGCCCGCAGAGTTTATGTCTTCATTACTCTATGCAATACAAATATGCGTACATGTATTTCTCAATATTGAGAAACAATACTATATTATTATAGTTATTATTATAATATTTCCTAACAAAATAATATGCTGTGCAATAAACTTTAAAAACATTGATGCAGTCTACAGCCCAGCTTGTGGAGGGCATCAATATTTTTAGTAAGAGGTTTCTGTAGGAGGTTTTATCAAAGGCACTGTCCCTCGCTTGTCCTCTGTCCCATTGTCAGCGTGTCCTTAACTGACTAAAGTTCATTTTAATGAGCAGCACTGCACCTCTGGAAAGATCCATATTGATCTGTTTTATATATCAAATCTAAACATCTGATTAAGATGCAAACGAGAGACACAGGAGGGCAGTTCAAAAGACTATCTGGGTTCAGGTGGCACAGTGACAAAAACCCATCTGGGGTTGCACCACAAACTCATCATCAGCAGTTCGATTCTGTCTATGCAACACACCCAATGACCTTCGACAGTGAAACAGTCCCAGGTTGCCAAAAGTCAGCAACTCCTAAACAGAACACCTCTTCATCAGCTCATTTCGAGGCCCTGGGAGGAACAAGGCGTTCATCTGGATTTTCTGCCTGTCAGCTCTTTGCTTTTGGTTGCTGTGACATTGGAGACTGGAGTCAGCAGATGTCTTCACCTTGCTCGCATTTAGATACTGCTGTCACAACACTCCAGCATGTAGTTTAACAATTATAGATTCCTCTGGTGCATAAAATGTGGGCATGGGGCCACATTTAGTGGGTCTTCTCTCATGGAATGCCTCAATAGTTTTCAAGTTGAGAGACATAATTCCTCATTTTGAATTTGCGCAAGTGTTGCAATCATGAAATATTGAATCACTTGACTGGTTGCGTGGATGATAACAACTTCGCAGTCATAGTCGGGACATAACCAGAGCGCCTGCAAAAAATGTAGATCTGGCAGTGAGCCTTCTAGATGGATGAGATATTGCAGAGTTTCGACGGTCGGCTGGAGCATCTGGAATGAATTGTACAGTCTCAACATCGTTGCTCTATCCTCAGGATGTTTTTTAGGATGGTTTCAGGTAACTTTGCTTTGCTGTTCTGGAGACTAATTTCCTCTTGCAGGCCAGCATTTAGTGCCAAGACTGGACTGTGTAACTTTGGAATCATGTATCTGTTTTGGTTTGGGATGGGCCTCGAGATAGGCATTTCTCTTGACTTATTACTTAGAGGAGCGACTTGGAGAGAAGCAGTAATTGAAAAACCTGGCTGACAAGCGATCACTCAATGGGGATTATGTGTGCGATGAATGCAGAAATTGGATGCGTTCAGAATTTTCTAAACACGTAGAGAATTAACTGATTTGGGAACATATGAGGCGGTATTTTGAGGTCTTGTGTTACAGGAGGTTAGGGAGTTCGAGGGGTTGTCGGTGTAACCACCCTCCTCCTCCTTTCCAATAATGCCCCACTTTAAGGCCACTGTGGCCATCTGTCAGTGTAGGCTGTTGTTATTAACATAATGTTACAAAGATGGCGGAAAAAGGAGTTTCCTTTCTGTCCCTCTGAAATTATGAAACACTTTGTGGGGGGCTTACGTGGAAGTATGTCTACCCAATGGTTTTACAGGATAGATTACCATGAAACTTGTTAGAGATGTGATGAGGCAAGGAGGATAGACAACAAATCACCAGTCACAGACATATCAAATGCATTCACAAGTGTTGTCTCCACGTGTTTCCTGTGGGATCTTTCACCTTGTGCTTTATTAGGAAAAGAGGAAATTTGACAGATGGATAGTAGGTGAGTCACACGGGTTAGATCAGAGGCCATCTTTGAAATCTCACTGCTGCGAGTACGTCATCAATATTCTCCCACATTCCAAGTTCAATTCCCACATGAAATTTATTAAAAGATGATTAATCTGTTTTCCCAGCGCCGTGCTGCTTATGACGAATATTCAGCAACAATCTGATTGCTGTTGAAATTGCATCAGAAACGTATTAAAACCACCCCACTTAACTGGGCTTGGCCTCGGATTATAAGGGCTGATCAAAGTCATTATTTATTTGAAGTCAGCCAAGTGTAGAGCGTTCGATTCCACCGATGTGACTGTCACAATCATAAAGCGCTTAGGTGAAAGCTGATAATCATCGAGGCAGTTTGTCTGGCTAAATCAATGGCTGGCAGCCTTGATGGATGAGAGAGAGGGGAACAAGTACAAGTGCATTTCATCCTTTCATCTATGCGCATTTATTTGACATTCTCAGTACTGGGGGATTGGAGTATTAATGTTGGTGGAACATCCATCAGAGATGTCCACATGATTATCTAAAACTCTGCAGATGTTCCTAGGTCTCTGTCCGATCCTCTTTAACTCCATCAGAGTTAGCTTCAGGGTTCAGCCAACGTACAGATAATGTCTGATCACACACAAGCAGCTTGACACTGGTTGGCCACAGTGACCGCTCTTAAAATGGGACGTGGTTTGAGATTGATAAATGGAGAATGGAATGAGAGTGGAGATGCTTTGGTGTAAGAGTGTTTTGATAGAGGATAGAGAGAAGAGATGTCATGACGGCCATTATGGCTTCATATAGAGCTGGATGGAGCCAGTTATTCATCTTCAAATGGGCGTCATGCAGCATATTTCATACTCCTCTCACTCACATGCTGCGAGGAGATGACATTTCTGACAGTCAATTATAGCCGGCCTGTTTCTCTTCCCCAATAGTGCTGACTCTTTAGTTCTGATCTCACACTGCTTCACTCCTCTGCTGCTGTTTTTTGGAGAGTTCAACATCAGCACATTTTGAATCAGGGATTAGCTTGTTATTTGTTCACACTTCCAAGTGTTCCTCTACAAGGCACTATAAACATGTCATAGCCTGAAGTAAATGCATTATGATATAATTTATGCTTCTTTATGGCTTGGACACCACAGGTTATAATTTGCACTGGACAATAAATGGATTCTATTAAATTACTAATGTTATGGACGGCCAACAACGCTGAAGTTTAACCACTTTATCTGGCCAGAGGTCCAAAGTCTTTAAGTGGTTTAAGATAATGAATACCAGAAGATAACACCAGGAAATATGGTGCAACAAATGTATTTGGAAATTACAAATATGTATCAGGATATAAATTTTAGGTTTTGTCGTCCAGCAGTATGGTAATGAGTATGGTTCCTCTATCCCTTCATACTGTTCAAAGTATAGTAGAATATAGTTTACATAACAAGATGAGAGCTGAACTTTAAACTTCAAGTTTTAATCCTGTCGTAATTTTATTTAGTAACAAATTTGGTGACTGGTGGTAATGGCAAGCGCATTTTTAATAATCCCAACGCTGTGTTCAAAATGTATCCACCACTGAAGACAGCACACACGCCTTGAGCAATGTTTACAGTAAAGCCAACCAACTGTGGGCTGAGAAGGTTCACTGCGTCACACTGGTTTGATAAACAGGACTGTAACAATACTGATTTCAGTCTTTTGAACTACACGACATGCATGTTCACACCTCAGGTGCATTCATTATTTTCCCTGAATACCTGTGTGGGTGTGATTTTAATCTTGCACTGGAAAGGTGGACATTGCCGGTAATGATAAAAATGACTATACAAAGAGAGCAGAACTGCTATCATGGTTGAACAACTTGGATGTTGGACTAGGTCAGCCAAGGCTGCAGCATTATGTAATATGCTTCTGATTCTTAACAATTGATGGAGACGCCACTGCAGCTGTGACATTTTCAGTGACATCTGGGTGAGCTTAGAATGACGAGTGAACTCAGTGAACCCTCCCACACATCGTCACATACACACACAACTACACAGAAGAATCCTTCTCAGAAACCTCACCCATTTCTTTGGTGACTCTTCTTTGACCTGCGGTTGTCTCCGTAGCTCATCTTTTTTTTCTTTGTTATGGAATATATTGATTGAGTAACAAAGCCAGTCAAGAGGGATTTCAGGAGATGTTTTACAGTGTCTTATCTCCTATATATTCTCACTGTCTTGCTCGCTCCCCTCTCAGTCAACAAAAGATGTAAGGGGATTAAAGCATTGATGCCGTAGCTTTGCCGTGGCTCTCTGAAACATGGCGGAGGGCTTGGAGGGGAGGGTTTCTCCGTTAAAAGGATTTGAAGAGCGGGATACAGGGCTGTATCTCTGCCCACCACTCTTTTAAATACATGGCACGTAGCCCTGCGTATGATATGCAATGTATGAACCGAGGCGCTCTCTTAAACCCTTTAGAAGACATAACGCTGTTAAATACCGTGCACCCTTGATGAAAGTGCCCTTTATTAGGGTGCAACAGGGTGTCATAACAGGAAGTTGAAGGATAAAGGATGGAGGAAGGGAGGGACGGAGCGGACAGGGTGTCTTCTTCAGTGTTGTTGAGGAGAACCTCTAAAAGAAAGATGCAAAGTTGGAAGATTCAGGAGCAACAGAGGACACTGCAGAGCATGCAGCTTCTCCTTTCGCTTGTTGCTAGGATACTAGACCCTTTCTATTCAGTATTATGGGGTGTTCTCTACCAGGCTTTCTCTGCACAGTGGCATCCCCTTTTTGCTCTGTGACTTCCTACTGTACATCTTTCGCCGTGCTCCTGACAAATTTCCTTTGTCAAGTTTCATTTTTCTAAACATGTCGAATCTTGTTGCAGAGGAATGTGTCTAGATCCAGGGATTTCCTTGACTCTGGTGGCTTTAAATCTGTGGTCCCTCAAGGAGGAATGTGAACTGTATACCTAGGGCCTTCTTGTAGTCGGCACATGTACAACAAAACCATCAGGCATTAAATACAAAAGGATGAAGAGGCAGTCTGTCGCCATGTGCTACCAGTTAGAAATTCTCCAGACCCATGCTACATATGGTGCAGTATTTATTCACCATGGAACAAGATGAAAGGTACAGTCTAAGCTGTTTCCATGCAGAAGTTAATAATTGACTGTTGGATGAGGGAATGGTGTCATAAAAGCCTGCCAAAGTGGAATGAAAGCTGAAGCATGCAACTGATTCCTATTGTGTTGATGTTGCGTTTACCACAGCGCGGTTCACAGAATGGGTGGAAAGGCTGACGGAGGTTTTTTTTTTTTTTTCAAGGAGCCCACATCAGTTGTTGTCAGCTGATGAGGGCTGAGCAGAAGGGAATCTGAGAAATGAGGAGAGTCGAGAAAAATATGGAAGAGGGAGAGCTGGGATTAGGAGAAATGATGACGATGGCCGGGGGTTATGGAGGATTTAGGGACGGGGACATGAGAAGGAAAGGGCAGCGAGAGAGTATGAAAGGGGAAACGGAGAAACAGTGGAGATGAGGCAGAAAGGGAAAGGTGAGAGGGAAGGGGGAAAAAAAGGAGTCAATGAGCGGGCAGAAAAAAGAAGCGTATAAAAAGGAAGATGTCACTCACAGGAGGCACAGCTGGAAACTGACCATCCTTGAAACCTCAGCTGCCGCTGCTGCTGAGAGGTTGAAAATAAACACTTAAGCCAGAAATATCACTACACCTGCAGAGCACTGTAAAATGCACACTCCTGAGCCCCGAATGCCGACTTTTCACTCCTTTATTTTCAGGGAAGTAAATATTTCAACAGAGAAATCTGTTTTATCTCCACTCGCACAGCTGCTATCACTGTGCTTTACATTTGCACTTGTTTTTACTCTCCCGGTAAAAAATCTAGCAAAGTACTTTTTTTTTTTTCAAGCCTTTTGGCAACATGAATAATTCATATAATAATGTCAAAAGAGTTTTTACTTGCATAACTGATTTCTGATACTTTAGTCTCTTAAATACTGAAAACCAAGAGAATTAAAATGTTTCAAGGAATTAATATTATTGCCTACACTGGAACTTTGAGTCTGCTTTGTACATGATTGGAGAGATTCCTGCATTATACCAGTACAAACACACATAAGCAAACATACTCCCGCTCCACATTCCAGTCGACAGCTTAATCCAACAAACGCAACACTATGCAAATCTCTGATGTGGCTGTGCTTTTATAGACCATATTGTGGTCAGCGTGTTTCATAACTGATCCAACTTGGACTTTTTCCAGCTGCTTGAATGCTTCGCTATCATCAGTTATCTCAATGGTGGTCTCAGAGTTGACTTATTTACAGTTTTGCTCTGAGTTATGGTCTTCAGTTTGAGAAATTCAAGGCAAAATTGCGATTACTCCGAGGCTGTAGATCTTAATGGCTCTTGGGTGGGAACGTCACATGTCTGGAATGTCAATAAGAGGAGCCAGCTGAAAGGAACTTGGAAGAAAGGTAAAGTCGGCGCTGTGTATTGTCATTATGTTGTAATAAAAACAGCTTGTTATGTAAGTCAGGCGTCAGTGTCTGTGAACATGCCCTGTTGATGAACTGCTTCATCAGATTCCACATGTGGAAAGAAAAATGTGAGAGAAGGGTCAAAATAGAGTTCATATTCCATAAGTTGAACAGAGAGATGTGGGACGTTGTTATCTTTTGATTATGTATATATTTCAGCACTATTGGAAAAAGTATATTTAAGTATGTAAAATACACAAGTAAGTAAGAATATTTATAACATATATATGTTATAAATAAATGTAAACGAAGGCAATAATTAAGCAAGTATAGCAGATAAATATGCAGACAACAGTCTTGAGCCTCCAGCATTTTAAATTTTAATAAGCCACTATTGTGTAATTAAAAAGCCAGGCTTGTATGCTTCTCTTTCAGGCACTGTGCTGATGCCACACAGATGCAATCAAATCAGAATCATTCTTCTCTATGCTCGCTTTATCCTGCACAGAATAGATGGAATCTTTCCCAACACTTATTGAGAGGTGAGAGGAAACCTGGACAGGTTGCCAGTCAATCACAATGTGACGCACAGGCTGACAGACACAAACACATTCACACTTGCGCAACCACAGTTAGCCTGACCTGTGTGTCTTTCGAGTGCAGGAGGAAACACATGGAGGGAATCCACACATGTAGGACAGAGAGGAGACACTTCTAATGTGATAAAGTGATAAATTAAGTAAAAATAATTTATAAAAAAGCAAGAGATTGTTAATGACAAGCTAATCTGGAAATTTTGCTATAACATTATTAGAGGTTTGATAACAGCTGAAGGCTTATTTAGAGGTTAGTTAGCACTGATTTAGCCTCTTTCAAACCCCCCTTCCATTACTCACTTTTATTAAACTGTATGCATGTATTAGAATCGGCCCTAAAATATGATTTGCCTCTTCCTACATCTCCTCTTCTTTCCTTACTCTTCACCGTGATTCTGTCAGTAAGATCCATTGAGTCGATGGGACCACCTGGTCACCGCTGGCTTGTTCTGATCTGTGTCACTCACAGCTAATGTGAGCTGACACAGCAGCTCGCAGTGGACAGCTGGCTCTGCAGCAGACAGCACAGGACAATAAGTGTCTGACCCAGCTGTACTGTCCAAGGTAAAGTTAGTATGGCTTGTGCTATTGACTCATCCTTTGCTGCCTTTTGACTGTGGCTGCAAAGTTCTCTGGGGTAGTGGAGGAGGTGCTGCCTGACTGACTTTTTGAGCTTTTTAGCTTCACAGCAAAAAAGGGTGCCAAAAATAATTAGTCAAAAATAGTACATTTCTGAGAATTAGTCATTCATGCCGTTGACACGAAACACAAAGTTTGTAATATCACACTGCATTAAATGTCTATGGCTCAGTTATGACCTGGTGCCTTGCATAATATCCAGACTGTGTGTAGATGCAGCAAAAGGAAGTTGCATAATCACGATACAGTTTTCTTTAAAAATTATACCAACGCTAGCATGAATGATACACTAAAGCACACCCATATCACTATTTTTTTAATATTTGGTCTATTAAAGAATTGTATTTGTTACTTGCTTTCTTGGCAAGACAAGGTGTTGATACCAATCACGTGTGTATATGGTAAATATGTAGCCTAACTGGAGCCAGCAGCCGATTAGCTTAGCTTAGCTGCAGGAAACACACGTCTTTTACAGTGGGTTATTTATTGGGCTATTTCTTGCCAGGGGCTGTTGCACGCAACCCTCAGACGCCTCAGGAAATTACTGGACTGCAGATTTTTCGAATTTCTGACATTTTTTCCCTGTTCCCAGCCTTTTTGCTAAGCTAAGCTAATGAACTGCAGGCTGTAGCTTCATATTTAGCATACAGACACAAGTGTTCTATCTTGCGCTGTGCCATATCATAGTGTTGAAGATGATACTGGTGTTATTTTTAATGTAATAAAGACAATTTATATTCAGACTTCATTCCTTTACACATAGCAACAACAAGCAAAAAAGTATTGCCAACGGCTCAAGGAGCTTGTTCCAAAACTGGGAGTGGTGAGGAAGTAGTTTGGTTACAAAGGCATAACAAGCTATGGTGTTATTTAAGAAGTGCAAGAATACCAAAACAAAGGAGTAAATACAACAAGTGGTCGAGTACAGGAACCAAAAAATCTTTTGTCCTGTTGTCCAGAATACAATTATTGCAGAAGTATTGTAATTTTATTTTAGGGCTGTATCACCCACTCCCAGATGTATCAAACATTTACACATCTCTGCAAAAAAGTAAACTGGCATATTCACAACATGCCAAACTATTACTTTAAAGTTCATAATTGGTATATCAGTTAGAAACTAACCAAGCTAGCTAGATATTTGTCTCCAGGACTGGGCTGGATGTTGCTTCATTCAACATGAAGTCATACTAAAGAGTTTATTTTGGGCCTCTTGAAATTGTCCTTTCAGAAGCCGTTTTGAGGGATTCTTAAATCTGCTTTTTAGATCATTTACCCAGTAGCACAGATATTTTATTCAACCATCCTCTATAGTTTGGTGGCTTTGGAATCCAGTGGCAGCACATCAGCGTCAGCCACAGCTCTAATTTTCCAGTCACAAACAGTTTTATTTTATATTTTGGGTGCACATTTTGCTGTTTTGCATTTCATTTATGGGACCCAGACCCAAAAAAAAATCTTCAAAGACTGCGGCTGGTAGATTGATGGAGCCAGCTTATGATTCTGCCGTGTCAGAGGATGTACGTATCAAACCAGACTGCCCCTGTAACCACCCTGCTGTTTAAATGATAGCCATGCATCATAAAGTGAGAATGCGTGACTTGACGACATGGCAGTGGGGTGTCAGGGAGGTCTTGTATAATAAAATTACCGGTTGATGAGTTCCCATTAGGCTTTATGAGGTATTTATGTGTTTGTGTATTTGTGTGCATCTGTGTTTGCTTGCATGTGTGATGGAGTCCTGCTGAACTGTAGTCTTCATCAGATTGATTCAGGGCAGGTTAACCATCTGGCTATAAACCAATAGTCCCCTAATGAAATTTGTTCCTGTGGTTGTGTGTGTGCTTTTGCCCCCTGTACAAGCTACACTAATAAACCTAATGGCTATAAAGTCAGAGGGTTTAGGCCTGCATTGGCAGTTATGGAATCAGGACCCTTGTGATATACCACAGCACAGTGTATAATGACGTTTAAAACCTTCTCTATGCACTAGCATACCGGATATTTATAATGCCATAATCCACTCCATCATCCGATCAAATGTAATGCCCTAAATTTTAAACTTGTTTGACTCAGGCAGCAGCAATTCTAAATGTCATTATTGTCTTACGGGTAGAAAAAAGGGTTGTTGTTTGTAACAACACTGCTTGATGAAGCCATTCATTAGCTGCAATTAAGTCTTTACTGGTGTGATTAATCACAATCACATGATTGGAGCTGTGTTAGGCTGAGTTGCTGCTTGTTTTATCGATTGTAGACTTTATAGAGCTCTCACACGCATGCTGCCAGTACACAGTGTAGCTTTGCAGTTAGTATACAAGAATACAACATCGTTTTCACTGTTGAGTGTTAGCCATGTCTCTTCATCAGTCCTAGATTGCTAAAAATGAGTAATGTTAAAGTAAAGTATTATCACCTGAATGTAGGCATGATATAGTTGTTTATAGTTGGAATAAATTTTTGTATAATGCAATGGTTCCCAACGTAGTGGACGGGATACACCAGTGTGTCAAGCTTGACAGTGTAACAAAGAGGAGAAACATGCAGAATCTTTGCTAATATTTGTGTTTTTCAGTCAAATGCATCCTCTGAAACCAATCTGAAGTGGTCACAGCTCATACACAGGGCAGACCGTCACAAGGGGTCACCACATTCAGGTCAAAAAGGTTGTGAGCCACTGGATTAACATTTGTTTTAGCCTAAAAAAAACACATGAAAACCACATAGAAAACCTGAGGAAACCTTTTTTTTAATAGACACATTTAAAAACACACAACAGGTAGAACAGTTATTGATGGAAGGTAAAGAAAAAAGTCACACTGGAGAAGCTGGATTACACAGACATTTGACATTTTTCATTTCAAATTGCTCTGGTATTACAGTATATATATTTTAAAAAGGTGGCATGGATACAAAGCAGGGGAAAGACAAACAAGATCAGACACCTTGGGAATGTTTGGCAGCTCTGATCAAAGACCAGACAAGTTAAGATAACATGTTGTCGGTGTGGCCCATCTCTCAACCAGGCGGACCTAATGTTTTGCATGTCAGGGCTCGTGAAAGTTTACATCTTAAAAACGTCACCCGCATTTACGCTCACTTGACTCTTCCTCTCGCTGATGTCTCACACCTCTGACCACATCTTTCACACTCGCAAACATACACAGATGCACATGTGCTTTCTCTCTTTCTCTGTCTGGAGCCGTTTGCCGTCGGCAGTGGAAGGGGAGTGCGGTGTGTGCAGACGCTCGGGAGATAAAAATGTTGTTTTGCTGCTGCTGCCGCTGCTGCTTCTTGCAAGGAGGTTTTCTGCTGGGGGTTAAAAATAGCCTCTTTCTGTGAATGTATGTCCCTGTTTGGAGACCATTCTTCCCTGCAGAGGGAGGATGAGGGTGTCTGCGACTCAAAGCCAGATACATCACCCTTTTTTTTTTTTTGCCAGTAGGTCGACGTGATTTCCAGCTGAAAGATCACACAGGAAAAGTCTCAAGGGATAAATTCAGTGACATGGATAATGAGTCCTGGCTAGCCTTGTTTTATTTTGTAGTGCAGACCTGGATGAAGCTGTGCAGTCTAGCCCAGAGCCAGCGCTAACCATTCATAATGGGAGAGTAATAGAATTCCCTTGGTTATTATGTCTGTTCAGGTCCTGTCTGCACTGTATCTCTTGTCTCCCTCCTCCTACTGTATGTACGTCTCGCTCTCATTCTCCTGTTTCCTTTCTAATGGCCTCTTTCTCGGTGACTGCGGAGTATAAGGGCTGTCGCCTTTGCTTAGTTTCACCACATCTCAAAACGCTCTTCTCGGGGCATGTCAAAGGCTATGGAACTCCAGCCCAACATCAATCCAATTTTAGCCGTGTTTGGGATGAGATAACTGTCTATCTGGACAGCTCTTACGTAAAAGCTCTTTCTCTTTGTGGCAATTACTTTGCTAATAGCCCTTTGGAGATCTCTTTTATCCATCAGTGCTTGGTTAATGGTTGGTAAAGCTCCAGATGACACCAGTGACTGGATAGGGTTTGGTTTCGTTCAAGAGCTTTTCCCTCTCTCTAGTAGTTCCACATTTTGTTGAAATTACAAGACAGGATTATGTTCTTTTTACAGTAAGTTCTGGGATTTTGTTCATGTTGTCACAGGTGATGATTCTTTGTTTTGAGATATAGTCAACCAAAATACCAGAGCTAGATTTTGTCAGCGCTTGGATTAAACACCAGAGCCACAAGTTGGATCTTGCCGGCTCCCCCTTTCTCTTCGATTTGCATTAGAATGAAAACGGAGGCGGTTATTATTCATGTAAACAGTAATGAAACCACTAGATGATGTCACTGGAAAGAAAAGGTTATTTTCACTGGATTGGAAGAAGTGCCGGTTTGCAGATTGCATCAGAACCCACATGGCAGATGGGATTTTCAGAGGCTGATAATAAAGGGGTTTCAGGGTTATACTTATTGAAGGAACATTCTCTGTGTTTACCATCTAACTGCTAGCTGCTAGACTCTGCTTACATAAGCACAACCTTTGCCAGCTCAGCAGTCAGTCAGACGGGCTTTTAAAGGAACGGGGAGGCATGCAGATTTATGCAAATGAGGTTGCCATGGGGTTTGCGGTGGTGAAACCGTGGTAACGGGGAGAGGAATGAGGTTAAAGAGGGCCATGGGCTCTGGGAGGACGTTCTCTACCCACAATGCCCTCTGGTGTTTGTTTACACACTGCGGTGGGTTGTGGGTTGTGCGAGGTAAAGACAGCCATCTCCTTAAGCATCTTCTGCAAAGCCTTTCATGGGCACCATGTGGTATCATGTTGATATCCAAACGTTTATAGGCGACATATCTGTTAAGCGAAATTGCTGTTTTAGTTGACATTTTCTAAATGTTTTTGTTGAAAGGGGCATGATTCAACTCACTCTAACCAACAAGTACATATTCATAATTCCTGCTAGCAAAAGACATGTCATCACCCCCAACAAAAAATCCACCTGAATGGCTGTATGACACTGGAGTGTGTTTAAACAAAAGGGGATTGTGCGGTTGTGTGCAGTGCCATTTAAAACAAATAAGGGAAAATCACTGTAGCAGTAAAGTAATTCCACAGCCATCACGTTCTTCTAAGCAGAACATCTAACTGGTTGACTGATCCGTAGGAATGTAGTGTCCCATCCCTGAATCGGTCAAGAGTTATGACCCCTGACTTTCAGTGTCAAGGGTCATGAGTGTTACTGAGTGTGACACAGCAAGCAGATTTTGAGGTCTTCTCGAATTAAGATAATCCTGAACAGAAGATGTACAGCAGATGGCTTTAATAGAGTCCATGTCCTTACCCAGAAACATTTTTACTCCTTTAATCAAGAGTGCAAACATGCTCTAAACATAGTCTCGACTTTATTCATTTGCTTAAGTTCAAGTGCTTAAATTCATTTGCAGCAGTTGAAAGATGTTGTGGAAAGGTCATCTGCAACATAATGTAACATATACGCCTGGCTTTACCAAAGAAAAACAAACGTTCGTAGCCAATCTATCTCCAAATGTCACTAATCTTTGTTTTGTTTGACAGTGAATAGTCACCGCACATACACATGGACAGTAATTAAGGGTGTGGACCAAATATAAACCCACAGCTTTGATTTCATGGGATTAAACACGAACTAGCTGCCAGATTGCCATTCTTCTAGCCTAATCAAAAGATTAAGGGCACAGGGCACGAGCCTTACAAGTGGCCTGATCTGTGAAATGTATAAGCTGTGTTGCTGCTGTTTGATGGCGATGTTGTAGTCGAGCAATGTTTTCTTTTTAAACTAGACAACTTTTCCTTGGTCACGCTCAAAATGTTCCAACAGCCCCTTACACGTATCGGTCACGTAATCAGTAAACTTGTTATTTATAAACGGCACATGGACCCACACAAATATCACACGTACATAGACACATTTTCAGCCAGCCGCACACAGCTGCAGGCGCGTGAAGGCGTCCGCTGACCCTGCAAGGGTGGTGACGGCGAGCTGTGGAGACAGGGAGAGGGACGCATCACTTTGGTGGACAGGATGTGTGATAGCGACGAGACACACGTCTGCGTTGCTGTCTGCTGGAATACCTATTAATAAACTACTTCTCTGTCTGTTCCTCTCTCTCTCTCTCCCTCCCACCAAGGCTGTTGACAGACCGATCAATAGCTAGACATGGGAGACATGGGAGATTTATACTGGTCTTCAGTTTCCACTCAACGGACATTAACAACCTTTGATAGATTAAAGAGCCCCAGCTGACCTCCACGCAACTTGAAATGACTTCACTGCGTGTAATTATCACATGTCGTGGTTATTGTGTTTAATTAGATTAAGTCGATGGTGATTATTCATCAGCTTTGCTCTGTGTTATCCAGACAGTCTGATTGATTTATGTTGGGAAATGTGCATGTGAGCACCTGTTTTGTAAATTGTTTACAATGAACTCTTCTGGGGAAATTGATATTTCTAAATCTACAATATAAGTGAAGAAGGGTGTGTACTATCTGCGTCTGGACCTCAATTGAAATCCTTTTGCTATCTGGTGGGAAGCTGAACTATTACTTGTAGGGACTTTCCACTGCAGGACCTTTCTCAGGGGACCAAGAACCTTTTGAAGAGCTCATGAATTGACTTCAGAAGTTGAAATGGCTAAATGTTGCCATTTTTTGCTTGAAAAATAACTTAAACGATAAACCTGATTATCATAATTGTTGCCAATTAATTTTCTGTTGGTTGAATCTAATTGGTTAATCCACTAATTGCTTCAGTTCAGTGACTCTTTGGAGTTGTTTTCGAGGTAGACAGGAAAGCATTTTAGCAAAAGGGAAGTCCATGGTAACAGACAGAAAGCACTGTTTGTAAAAGTATTACTCAGTGAACACACACATTGTATATTCAGTATCTGCATTTGGTCAAGGTCCAAGGTCCCCTGACAGCCAATCAGGAGTCTTGTTTCTACTGCAGACCCAAACAGGGACTTCACAAAACCATCATACTGCAACACAATATTGAAGTCAACACAAATTCTCCTCCACACAGTTTTCTTTTCTTGACACTGATGATTTCTTGCACGTTCTGTTCGGCATTTCATCAGAGAAAATACATTCAGTGCTGAGTTGAAACCCAATCAAGCTGTCTCTGGTTATTAGCGAGCTCCGATTGGCCGTGCTGTTGACAAGTTCACCTGGTCAATGTTTGAGAGTTGTTGATACACAAAAGCCGCCGTTTTGACGTGTAATCCATTTTTGCACTTTAACTTTCACACTAGTCACTCAGCATGGATCGTCTCTCTTCAAGCATAAAGTAATACTGTGCTGTTATAACATGCAGACACACACACACACTTTGAAAGATTCACATGCATATGAGAAAACATGTCTACACACACGCGCGCACACACATACACACGCACACTACAGAGTGCGTGGGGAGGTGAGGTGCTCTCTCTCCCTTAGAGCGGGTGCCATGTCTTGTCAGATGGGGTTAGCTCCCCGCCAGCTGATGAGCCAGTCGAGCCTTTGAAGCCCTTCCAGGGGCCCGTGGTTTACGTGCTTGGGTTGCCAGGTTCTGCCATCCCCCTCATTAATGCAGCATGGGTGCCCACTTAACTTGTTCGGCTCTGTTCCTCGGGTCGGCTTGCCCTGGCTATGACCGAGCGCTGGGCAGCCAGGCAAAGGAGGCACGCACTTGTGCACATAGCCATACACACACACATGCAGTTCATACACACACACAAGAAGGGTTGCAAGTGCATTATACCCATACAGACATGCAAGACATAACACAAGCCTACCTAGCCTCATGTACAGTACATGTGCACATCATTCCTTAGCTCTTTAGTGTGTGTCGGTATGTGCAGCCTGTGTTGAGAATGGAAAATAAGGAACATGGAACTGAAACAATTAGGCGAAATCCCTAACCTCAACAGCAGCTGTCCAATCATGTATACTATAGCTTAGCAACTGTAACTAGGCAGGCCTGTTGAGCTTTAGATTTCTCCACATGCTAAAGTGGTGTGCATGGACCTGTAGTAAGAGAGATTCTGAGTTTAGAAGGTCTTGGTGTCTCCTTTCACTGCCTCGCTTAAGATTAAAATTATGATATCAAAAGTAAAAGTGTCAGCTCTAGCTCTAACTAGCTTACTTCCTACAGTAGTACCCTAGAGTAAACCGTCACCCGAGACATTTCTCAAACTCACTGGTTAGTCCTCATACAGTTTAACATGCTGGAAGCATTAGAATGTCAGATGTAGATAGCTATATCAACCAAATCACAAGGTTAGTTAGCTAGCTAGCTAACTAGAGGTCTCATTTGAGCAAAGAAGATCGCATTGGCGAGTAATGAAAGGCATGCCCTTATATGCTTTCTGACTGTGCATCAAAAATCAAAGACCAGTTGTTTTAAAAGTTACTATGAGTTTCAAGTGGTAAATCTGTCAACAGTGTAAACTGCCCATGTGCAGTGCGTGCATTAGATGCGGGTGCTTTCAGTGAGTCGTCAAGAGTCAGACAAAAAAAAGGAACTTAAAGCATCACATCGGGTTGCAATTTTCACTGTTTCTCAGCATTTTATAGACTAAACAATCATAACAATAATCAACAGGTTAATCAAGAATGAAAATAACTCTGAGTTTCAAGCCTAATGTAACAGCAGTTGAACTCTTTTTTTCCCGCTGAAACCAGGCTCGCCTAACTGGCACCAAGTTCTGACTAGAGGCGGTGGTGCCTCTCTCCTTCTTTGTTTCTTTTTTCTCTCTTCACATCCCATTTCCCTCTCAATTTTTTCATCTTTACCCTCCCTTTTTTCAAGTTTTAATGTGGGTCTCAGTCAGATTCTCTTGATTTTTCTTAAGGTTTTTGAAGTTGCCGGTTAATGGAAATGTTTTCGTATGATAAATTAGACTTTCTGTGGCCAGTGAGATCAGATTTCATGGAATTCATTGTACTTTGACTTGGGTGTTGGTGCAGAGCGAGGGAGAGAGACTGTTTGGACTGTTTCTGCTCTTTCTTCAACATCTTGAGGTAATTGACCCAACCTCCTGCCTTGAGCACACATACAGTGTAATCACAGATGGGTTTAAAAATCCCCTCTCTCGCACAAACCCTCTCGTTTGCTCTCCCTCCCTCCTACACACACACATATATATATACACACACACACAGTTACCTCAGATACTCATGCAACCCACATGCGTTCCCGATCTCGCAAATGCTCCACATTCACTCATTCATACTCCACGCACATGTACACACATCGCTGAGAGAATATCCATGTCTCTGTGCTAAAACACTGCGTTACAGCTGTGAATAGGAGATGAAAGCCAGAGTCGAGCCAGGAATAATAAAAGCAGAGTGATTTCAATGCACTGCGGGCTTCTATGGGCCATGGGATCTGACATCGAAACATAAAGGATGCCTGGCCCTTCTTTACTATACAATTCTAGCAAAGCTACTTTGATGTAGCAAAGACCTTGGAGTCAACAGAGCGGAGGCTAGTTTTGCTCTAGTTGTAACATCACAGTCAGCATCAACTAAATGCCCATTGTAAATTCATACACGTGTGGTCTAATTTTAGACATGCTAATTTGCGCAGCAGCGCTTTACCAGCATGCCTGGCTTTATGCTTTCTGCCTGTACTTTCCTACTTGCTGGAAAAAGCATGGCCTGCCTTGACATCCAATAAACTCAACCACCCACTGCCCCTGCACTGGGAGTTGGAACATATATAGAGGAGGCGTGACAGAGGGAAAGAACAAATGTAGAGGTGGAAAGGCGATCTAGAAATGTGAGGAAGAGAGTGCTATTGAAAATATACAAAACCAAGCACTTATAGGATATATCAAGCTTTGGCTACACACATATTTTGGTCTATTAGTGGAGTTTGCTGCTCTGAGGGACATCACCAAGACCAGTGGCTGCTTGGTATAAACATCCAACAATCAATAATTGAAAAGGAAGTCCTTTAAGGAGTCTATGATGTGGATTTGACTAAAATGGTCCAACTCAAGAACCGTTACAAGCTTTTTCAGCCATAACACGGTCTGCCCAAATTCAATCCACTCAAAAAATCGAGTGGATGAGAGTTGAACTGCTGTTTCCGAGGTCAAGACCTTTCATGCTTAACATTTTTTACTCAGTTTTAGTTCTTCAGTTGTTTCTGTTTGCATTTCCGATGGAGAAATGAATGCTTCCTTCCAAGTAAAACTATCTTGCAAACAATGTGATGCTGAGTAACTGTGGCGTGGTGCAGAGGCAAAGTGAGCTGTTAGTGGACAGATGGCGATAGGATGTTTGGAGCGCAGTAGGACACAAAGAAGAACCATCTGAGGTCGTGACCTTTTTAAAGGTTGCACGAAGTTCTGGGGGAGCTCTGCTTTCATTCTGTAAAAGTTCTGGAAAGAGAGCGCCTCGCGCACGCTTTTTACGAGCAGAAAATGAAGACAATAGAGCGCGGAGTCAAAGCAGGGGGATGTAATAAAAACAGAAAGAGAGGGAAACTGGGAGTGGAGCACAGTTAAGGAGGGAGTGGCCGCTGGAAGTGGGTCACAGCGGCACTGACGTGATACAAAGTGACGCGCGGGGATGGGGGGGGACTCGCGCCACCGTCTGCGTCACCTTCTCGTCCCTGCGTGCACACACACGCGCGCGCTCTCACATTAAGAGCTCTCACATGCTCTCAATTCATTGGGTAAACAACACTTGTGCAGAGGTAAAAATAGCTTAGTTGTTCATCATGAGGACAAGGTTTCCCCTCTCTCTTTGCCTCCTTTTCTCTCTATCTGTTTTGTTTATCGCTTAGTTGGATACTTTTACTTTCATACCGCTCTACAGCACAGCGCCTTGTACTCACTTTAACAACTCTTAAGATCCCATTCAGGTTATGCATAAGTAATAATCGCCTCTCCCTGGGTGCTTGTTGTGCATAAAAGAGTGGATGCAGAGTTGAGTTTTACAGGGTAATTATTTTGGCTCGGCTACTCAATCCCTGTATGATCTCTAGCTTTTCCTCCGGCTTCATAAAGGAGCAATGAGGGTAGAATATGTGAAGCCGGAGGCATGGAGGGGATGAAAGGCTGGAGGAGTGGAAGGGGAGCCAGGGAGACACTTTAATTGCCTGACCCCTATCTCCCACCAGGATGACTTTCTGGAGCCGGGTGTTAAAGAGAGGGTGACGGCTACATTCTCCCTGTAGATCCCTGCAGCCCTGCGCATGTCTACTGTGTGTGTGTGTGTGTGTGTGAAAGGGAGGTGTCGAGACACTGTCTGTGCACAGTGTGTGTTTCTGTTCCCACGGCAGATCTGCACATATTTAAGCAGGACCTCTCAATCATGTCATGTGTGATGCTGCAGTGATGCGCTCTGAGATTTAACATAACCCCTCTATAGCACATCAAAGGCTTAGAGACGGGGAGTGGAAGGGGAGAGCTGTGGTATGTGAAGACTGCTCATGACAGTGGGATTCCTCACTACAGGCCAACTCTGGTTTTCTCTAATATCAAATAGAGTACACCTCAGCTACGTATCAATATTTATCTTTGATTTCTTATCTTGATTTTTGTTTAATTATTTCAGAGGAGATAAAAACATAAGCCTGACAGACTCAGATGACTTTAGAATTTATTGGATTACTGGTGTGAGATCTCAATCTCTGTAAGTAATCTAAATACACACAGCACCGAGGAAGGAGGAGGAGGAGGGGGGATGAACATTAATTTTCCATCTTCTCCTTCTTGTTGTGGTTTCTCTCTTTGTTGTTTGAGTGCACCGGGGGATGACTGAAGGCTGAAGGAACCTTCATCCTAATCGGCTTGAGATCTGGCTGCAGGTCAGGCCAGCAGATGAATCCAGATTAGAGGGTCACAAGGCAGGACGAGAGGATTAGCAGCGGCTCTGGCCACTGCGGCCTCCTGGTCTAGCTGTCCAACCGGCGTCTAACCAGCCAGCTGACAGCGCTGTCCGCACAGGACCTCAAAAAAAAAAAAAAAAAGTCAGGTGGATGGACGTAGATAGGCCTGCTGGCCTTGGTTGCTTCGGTAGATATAACTTCTTTCAGTTGTTCAGTAATGATAGTGGAGCGTTGACTGATGCTGAGAAGAAAATCTGAGCTGCATATGCCTATTCCCTGATGGTGGGAACTGGGTTACTTGTTTCACATGATGTCCTGTGTGAAGCTGAACATAACCTTTTATATCAAGTCTATATAAACATAGTGAATGCTCATGTTTGTGTGGGACAAAAGTGTAACTATGATCTGTGTCTTTGTGTGTTTTTGATATTGGATTTCTGCAAAATAGCGCCCCCTGGTTGCAAAGTGCTAATTAGCTCCGGTACATGACTAACAGACTGGTTAGACATGTTAGGATTAGTTAAGGAAAAACAAACTCAGTTCAGTTACCTAGCTGTGATTTAAAGTGTGTGTGTGTGTGTTCAGTACCCTACAGCAGTGACTTCTCATCTGCGTCTTAACTCAGCCCAGCGTTTTCATCAGCAACCTCCCCATCGGCTTTGTTGTATCTCCCCATCACCCTCTCAACTCTCTGTCTCTCTGTACTTTCACTTAGAAAACAAAACAAAATAAAGCTGTGTGAGAGTTGCCAGAGCGCGCTTCCTGTGCGTACCTTCAGCTTTGATCTCACTGTAAATTAATCATGCCTTTTCAGAGACCAGGCTCCGTGCCACATACTGAGTCAAGCTGCACCTCCACTCTTCGCGCAGCTCCTGGCCCTGGTTTGAACTCGGTAGAGTTGATGCATGTCGACACAGGATGCTGCTTTATCAGGATCAACAACATTTGAGGGGAATGTCTGTGGAGCAATTAGGACACGGTTAGATTGCTGTCAAGTGGTTTTCTCAAACCTAACATTGATGTTTGTTTCTCAATGATTGGGCGGTTCAGAAGAACCTGAGCCAAACTGTGAAATGGCCTCAGTCAAGTATGAGGTTGAAAGTTAGGTCAAGCGCTGCTAATCTGGGTGGGAACACTCAGTGCTTGACCCTTGACATCACACTGAGGCTAGTTTTTTTAGCACATCAGGGCTTTGTACAAGGTACTATATACGGCTGATAGATTCACAGAAAATTTTCAGTTTTTCTTAAAACTAACAGGTTCAAATGTAGTCACTAGAATCACAAGGATTAATTCAGTTTTGAGGTGCTAAATATGGAATTTGCAGATGTTCTCTGTTTCATGATTGTTTTTTGGTTTTTGACTGTTGGTTGGTAGCTTTTGGCAACGTTGATTTTGTTTTCTGACCTATTTTTTAGGCCAAGTATTAAGAAAGATGATCAGCATGTTGATTGACAATGAAAGTAACTGTAATAATTTCTGATACTTGTTACCTTTACTTGTCATTAGTCTAATTGTTTGGTTTATAACTGAATACTTGCAAAATTAATGTCATTCCCATCAGACTCTGTTGTACCTCGGTTTAGCGCTAATTAGCTTAAAAGGGAAACTTTGCAACTCTCATTATAATGTGTGTAGTATATGCAAATGAACATGCCATCTGCACCCAGCGGTCCCTGCCCGTTTGCCAGCTCTGAGCTCTGCTGTTTGAAATACAGATTGTACTGCAGATCAGCCCAGTGCATTCTGGTTGTTGTAGGATTTATATCTTTTGAGCAGAGGGGAATACCAGAGCCCTATTTCTCCATCTTCTGGTCATTTAGCACCAATTTCAAAAATATTTGTGGTTCTCTTGCTCCAGTGGCCTGGCCTGCCTGTTTTCCATTTACTAACCGCTTCCCCTGTCCCTCCTTTCTTCTCCGTCTCTCCTACAGATTCCTCCTCCAACTACATCAGACAGCTGGAGACGAAAGTGCGGATCCTGGAGGATGATAACAACAAGCTTCTCTCGCAGGTGAGGTGCAGACCTACACGTGTAAATGTTGCCCAGTTGCACTAGTAAGCCCAGTCCAGTACAATTTGAACTTAACCCCAAAGATGGGCAGCTGTGATGAGATAAAGTGGTTTCCTGATGTCTCTGTGAAGCCAAGCCCTCACAACATCCTCCTTGTTAGTCTGAGAATATGGTTATCTATGTTTAATTCATGGGGAGTCAGTAAGCCTCAGTAGGGAGCAGTGATGTTAGCCCCCGAGGCGAACTTTGGGAGCAGAGGAGAGATGAGAGGAGCAAAGAGGAGGTGGGGGAGCGAGGCATTAAGTGACGGTGACAGAGTAAAGCATTTCTCCCAAGTTGACCTTGCTCTGACTTCTCCCAAATTTGGAGGATGGAGGACTGAGTGAGTGGAGGTGGGGAGTGTGAGAAGAGGGGGGGCAGAGTTTCTTGTGTGGTTCACAAGGAGTTCACATGTCAGTCTGCAGAGGTGTGTGTTACACTCACACAACTACAGGCGGTGAAAATTCTAACTGAAACAAATATTAATTGGCCAAGTTATGGCTCATTAATTTATCACTAAATAGTCATACATCGTTGTTTTTAATGAATCATTTGTTCTGTTTTACGAGGTGATTCAGTTCATTTAAAGGCAAGTCAGGCTGCAGACAGTCAGATTTGGTATTTAACAGCTTAAACAGCTTTTTGATTCGAGGCCTTTATTCTTTTTTAAAGCCATTTCTCTTTCTTCAATTATCTCCCAACAGATTCATACGTAGGAAGATGGTGTAGGCCAGAATCACTGATAGGAAACCTAAATGATCGTCATAATTAGCCCTTAGCTGCTACAATTAGGTACTTCACATTGTCTCACAGCAGTCACGACATATAATATGACCCTGCTTCTTAAAGTCCAATAATAGTCCTTGTTCACACTTGAAGCAGGATTGTGTTTCTTTTTCTTTTCTGACTTGCAGTGCTAATAGAATGACAAGTTGATTGAATACTGCAAGATATAAGAGGGTTGCATTGTAAATAATCAGAATACTGCTCTATAAAAGCTCAAGTCTGTTTGTTTTTACAGTATCTTCATCGTATGTGGAGCCCAGGAAGACCACAGTTGCTATCATTGTTGTTAATAATGGCTCCAAATAGACAATATTCAAGTAATGAAGCAATATACCATTATGTTTTTCTCTCCCTAGGCTTATAGCCGATATAGTTTATCACAGATACAGACCAAAAAGGTAACTTTCTGAAATGTCACAATTTGTTGGCTCTTCTGCTGCTCTGTCGGTTGAGCCTCTTTTGTCTTTTCACTCTTTTATCTGTCTGGTGATGGGACTTTTTCACAGCTTTGAGCTTCTTGCTTACTCATATGCAGAGGGTGGACACAACAAAAGCCAAGCCTGTGCAATGCATTCGTTGTAATGTAACACTGAAGGGTATAATGTGGAGTGCTAAATCAATTCTATGGTAACGTTTACAGGAATAGTTTTGGGTAATACACTCATTTGCTTTCTTGCAGAGAGTACAAATAAAAGATGTTTGCATGCTAAATGTGTAGTCACAGCTAGCAGCTAGTTAGCTTAGTATAAAGACCTGAAATAGAGGGAAACAGCTAGCCTGGGTCTGTCCAAAAAGACCTCTAAAGTTCGTTTAATTCACATAAATGAATTGAAGTGTAAAAATGACACGTTGTAGTGCAGTCTCTGCCGGTTGCCTGGCAACTTCACGGTGATTCCAGGAAGATATTTTACCTGCATATAGCACAATAAAAACACAATTTCTCATTTTTACACTTTGCTTTTTATTTGAAATATAACATTAATTAGTTAATGTTATCTTGTCAATTAACTAGTGAGCTTTAGAGTTGCTGGTAGGTGGACTTTGTTACTTTTGGACAGAGCTGTTTCCAGTGTTTACGCTAAGCTAAGCTTAGCTAAGCTAAGCTGAGCTAAGCAGCTGCCGACTGCAGCTTCATATTGTACATGAGATACACACTGGTCTACTCATCCAAATCTTGTCAAGTGAATGAGAGTATTTCCGAAAATGTATGTATATATATGTTCAGGGTATCAGATGTGACTTAAATTTTCTCCTCTTTTCACTCCAATATATCAAAGTGCAGCCTCAAACGTTACCATAGAGCTGACTCACCCTTGTGACACTGTGTGCAGTGTTTTAAAACTTAAGAGATTGCATTACCTTGTAGAGGCGTTTCTTCTGTGTCCAGTCCTTGTTACGCACTGCTAGCATGCTATGCTAATGAATGAGCACAGGTGGCCCTGCTTGTATGTGGCCCTACCTTTGGCAAGAATGCCTTCCTCTGTCCTTGGAGCTGTTTTTGCACAGCACACAGTCAGTGTTTGGTACGAGGTACCTTAGGTGAACAAATGCCACATTGTGCTTTGGTGCATAAATGACACACGCTTGTCCTGGCTTGTTGCTACGTCTGGTGGGCTGAATAATTTAAGACGCGGGGCATCACAGGTAGATTCAGGAATCTATAATGCATGGACGACAACTGGTGTGTGAGAGCAACTGAAGGATGAAGGAGAATCTGTCTGGAGTTCAAAAATACTGTGTTGATGATTGTGTTGTAAATAAATGTTGCTTTCAATTATATTGTAAGATGGATGTTGAAAACATGAATGTACTCCAGTTAATAATGGGAAAAGAGCTGGAGTTTGCTATTTAATTTGACTCTCCAATAACATAGCAGGTGGAATTGTTACAGAGGATTAGTTGCCTCAGTGGACATATTGCTTAACTTCCTGTGTTATGAAACTGGCCCAGTGGAACTTGTATCGAGCCTAAAGGAAACAATAGCCTCTTATCGCTGGAATGTTGACCCTCCAAACCAGCTCGGCTGAAGGATTTTACCGTACCAAAGGGAGAAGGGAGAGAGTTAACAACAAGGTCCCACAGTGAATATTAACAAGAGCCTACACAGCACAGGTGTGAACACAATGAGAAAAACAGGCGTGTGCTCACGTGCACGCCCACGCTCGTACCGTGACGTGCACCTCCACATGCATGTACACGATTTTCTCCCACTCAGAGCTCCCATGTCTTTTGACTCATTTCTGTTAACTGTTACATACTGGCTTCCACTTTGTCATTAACATGTAAGCACTCAGTGTGACTTTAATGATTTATACGACAGATTCACATGACACTCCATCCATTAACTGCAGGCTAATTGAGCTCATTCTGTGAGAGTCGACCGCAGTAGGGTCCAGTGGACTTGAAATGACTTTAATGAAGTTACAATGTGACTGATTTATTGACTGAGAAGTCAGATTGGCTATGGCCATGGTTTATTTATTGATGTCATGCCGAGTCAAGCTGTCCATTCTCACATGTTGCATCATGTGTTTTACAGTCAAAATGGTGGCAGGTTTTAGTCATTTTTTAAATGATTTGTCCTTGATTTGAGACATAAGCTAACCTATTTAATCCACTGTCGGTAGTTAAACATTTTCTCCTTGAGGTGGTTGAAAACACTATCTCTATCTGACTTTTTAATGTTTGAAAACCCCATTAAAAGGTCTTAAATATGTACTTGAGCTCTACAGACATCATTTTGTGCTAGAAAACTTAGCCTAAAGCTACAATCCCAAGCAAAAGGTTGTTGCTCTGTTGCTGTATTGCAGTGTTAGGTTAGCTAGCCTTACTATTTTAAGTATGATAAGGTGAAATAAGGGCAGGATGCTCCGATTCTGTTCTGTATTCTGCTAAATTACGACACACATGGAGCAAGCTGCTCTCCTCTCTACCCTTTTGTCAAGGTGGCATCACCCCTGCCCCCTCATAACTCAAACAGGAAATGAAGTGTGCTGTCCATGGCTTCTCCCTTGTCAAGAACAAGAACATTGTGATGGATGGATAGGCACGGGGGCCTGAGATTTAGCCAAGAAGACTGCACAGGGTCAACTGTTCCCGGCTGTCTGGCAAACAAATAGCCTTCTTGGCCTCAGTGGTGAAGGTCAATTCAGGAAGGAAATAAAAAAAAGTTGGCGATTGGTCGGTTTGCAAAAGCTAGAGTCAGCATAAGTCTTCTTATTTAGTTGACAGATGTGTTCATTTCATGGATTGTGTGTTTATATCACTCCTTCAGCTATGGCATTTAGGGCATAGCCTGCTAACAGACACAAAGCCTGGAGAAATGACACAGATGTTAGCAAAGGTAGAGAATTGAGGTCATGAATATGGAAACCCAAAGGATAGAAAGTGCCAAGGGAAGGATGGAAAGGTTAGAGGAACACTAGCGTGATACTAAGCTGCAAGAGGAGAGGAGACGAGCAGAGGGGAGGGGGAATATCAAAGGACAGAGGAGACAAGGGGAATGCTGATTGTAGCTTTGTGTGTGTGTGTGCTAACTCTGTATGTGACAGTGCACCTGTGTGACACACAGAGAGATAATACAGAGGCAGACAAAACAGCACAATGTCCAAACATTCACAGACACACACCCTCAGCTCATCGGGTTATTTATTGCCCAAGTGCTCCCAGGCATCACATGTGTTCACACGCCGCACCCTGTGCAGAGGGAACACTAGTGCGTGACATGAGAAATGTCATAAGGAACAGTAGTGTGTTGCCGTGTTTCTGCCTGTAGAGAGAGGCTAGGCTGTTTACCGCCTCCAGGAACCAGTGGTCTTTGGCTGCTAATGAGGACAACTCTTAGGAACTCTGTTCCTGCGTAATGGCCCTTGATGGTGACACAACGTGATACAGCCACAGCGCACTGAAGTGCCATTTACGTAGCAAGCCTCGAATAAAGATCAGCTTTGTAAATGAAGTGCTCGAAGCAATTGCGTCACAGTGACAATAAGAGTGCAGGTGCAAGGGTAGGAGGGGGCAGAACCTAATGATGCATCACTGAGCATCTAATATGCATGGCCTGACCAATATATAAACATGCATATTATCTGATGATAGCAGGATATCTGAGATAGTTTCATATTAATATGTATGTTATAGAACTGGGTATAGGCACTGATTCAGTTCAGTCAGACTCAAATCTTGATTTAGTTACATCAGATAAATACCAATGCTGAATAAAGCTTTTTTCAGTGTACGCTGTATGTAATGTTGTCAATTTAACTTCAATTGATTTTTATTTCATATTATTTATTCTAGTGTAAAACATAGTTTTTAAAACCTACATTGTGTAGTATACTGTACTTTACCATCACTGTTATCTTTGATAATAGATAAGACTATTTTATTTTGTTTCCGCTGTGAAATATCTTAACAAGTAATAAATTGTCAGGTAGATATCTCAACCAGCATCAACTATCAGCTTATTATTGATACGCCTGTGTCTGCATGTGTGTCTGTCAATGCACAGCCTGACCAATATATAAACAGGTATATTATCTGATGATAAGCACTAATGGCAGATTGTAAAGAAATGCCAAAGATATGTGTGAACGGTAGAAACATTATTACATAGTTTGTCCACCAGAGAGCACTCCCAAGTTTATCTTTTGACCACATCCAGAATTCTTAAACAGCCATATTTAATTAATTTCGTCGAAATTATTTGTTTATGTTAAGAAATTGATAATGGCCAATATATCTGTGGTAGATTTTTTAGATTGATTGTACTCTCAAATATCTAATAACTAGTATTGGCACCAAAAACCCAGTATTAGTCGGACACTACTCAAATGATTATGTATTGGAGGTAACAAAACATTATGTATGATTATATTTTTGTAATTCTCTTGAATTTATATTATTATCCACTTCAGAAATCCAGTATTGTTCGGGCTCAAAATCAAATTAGTTTAATGTTTTTTAAGTATTCCGACAGAGTAATGTCTATGTGTCACTGTATTGACACTAACGGATGCCAATCCATTGATTTTAACACTGACATTAATAACATTTTTAAAATAATAAAATTATTACTTAGCCTCAAAAGTGGAAGAGCTTAAAAATGATAAAACATAGGAAGTATCCTGTGTTGTTAGTTTAGTTTTGGATTAATAATTTGGACTCATTAGCATGCAGTACAGCAATGCCCAGCGTATTTTCATTTGACACGGCACTGAAGCCTCATATCTATGCTTTTTTTTTTTTTTTTGTGCGTGTGTGTGTGTTTGTTTTGTGCCCGTTTGTGCTCAGCAGTGTAACCCAGGTGACCTTCGTGCCCTGAGGAAGGGAATGACCCTCTACCACTCAGAGTCCCAGCTGTCCTCACTGCCACAGCGCCAGGACGCCATGCACATGGTCAGTACCCGGGAGGCTAAAACACACACACGCACACACACACACACACACACGGAACAACACAAGAATGGTAAAAACTCAAATCGACACACACATACAGATTCCCACACATACCTAACTACTTAAACAGTCATAGTCAAAAATCAGCACTGTGACACAGCTTATACAAATGTGGTTACAAATAGAGACAGGGTTTAATTGCACACACACGCACAAGCGCACACACTCTTAATTGTAGGGAAGACTGTGCCGGTGCCTCCACAGTCAAGTCAGCTCTAATTCACTTTACCTCTAACGCTCCAATTACACCTCCACAGGCAACCTCACTCTCTTACATATGACAGGAAGTGAAACACACACACAGACACACACACACTGGAAGAAAGAGAGAGAGGTTAGAGAAAGAGTTGGGGATGAGACAGACTGGAAAAAAAGAAAGGAGGAAGAAGAGAAACTAAGGCGGAGAGATTTAATATGAAGAGGAGTCGGCCTTCACTTCTCTTCCTCCCATATCCTCTCTCTTCAGCTCCCTTCCTCCTCCCTGGAGCCTGTTTGAACTGAATTCCACTATGAAAGTAATAATCCTCTCCAATCCACCGCCACCCCCTGACCCTGTCAGTGTCTGGGGAGGAGAGGCTGGGTAATTGTTTTCTGACTGCTTAAGGAAGGTCAGAGCCAGGCTATGCCACTAACCAGAGGACTAAAGCTTCGCTGTGTAAAAATCAATATTGTGTTTTAATCACAGGCCCAGTGTGAGGCGCGGGCTGACTGCGTTCAGAGCCAGGCCGCACCTTTTTAAGCTCGTGGGTCAAACCCGGCACCGCTCAGCGGTTCGTGCGGTTCAATAATGTCCATGAACCTTGATCCAAGGAAAGGTCTCTCCCCCGCAGGAGGGAGGATAAACTGCAAATTATCTTGATGGTTGCATCCCTGCATTTAATTTCACAGCGTGGGTTCACATGAAACAAGGTCATGATATCGACGTTAGGTGTGAATTTTGGCTCCTTGCCAAGGTGACATTTGACGCCATTCTGACTGAGGCTGGAAAGTGGATTTGTGTGACGTCATTGAGTTTCAGTCAAGGAGACAGGTATCAGTCAGAAGTTCAAACTTAGCCTTGTCATAAAACTGATGTTCACTGGCGCTTTATGCATCACTGACTTAAAAACAGGTTACACCACATAAACTAGTTCTTATATAAACACTCTGTTGTATTGTTTCAGTTTCATAATTAAACCATTTAACCACATTGACATGGCGGCCATTTTCCCCAAAATCCATCTACTAGCACCTTTAAAGCTAACTTATTGACGTGGTATATCTTCTTCTCTTCTGTTAAAACATGTCAAATAAAGGTTTTATGAGTTAACATGCTGAACTATTTCTTAGCTGGGAGCAGTGACCTTCTTTTTGTATCGTTGCCTCTGTGAGGTAGCCAGGCTACCAGCAGAGACTTCAGCGAGCTAATGATACGATACAGGACAGCCAGTTGCATCCTGCACAAAATAACTTTTGATCCACGTACTCATCATGAGCTGTATGGTGATCGATGGCCTGCCCTCGAGTGTGAGAGAATGCCCTTGTTGGAGGATGGAGGGAGTGAGTATGTGAAAAAGAAGATGAAAGATGTGAGGACTATAGCAGCAGAACTTTGTTGTGTGTACCCGTCCTGATCTATCAGCTCATCCTTTGTCTCATTCGGGCCTAGTTTCAGGTCAGTGTGTGTGTGTGTTTGTATGTGTGTGAGAGCTAGAGATTGTCAGATAGAAAACGTGCAAGAAAGGAATAAAAAATAAAAGATGGATAGAGGAAGGAAGTGGGATGGACTGCTTGATTCTCACAAACGCTCAACAGTCTGCTCTGATTCTGTATGCTCAGACTACAAACTATTGATTCTGACAGCGTTTGCTTCCCCCCCTCATCCTGCAAGGCCTAAATCAGGCCTGTTTATGCAGGCAAGTCATCCCCAAATGCACATCCATATGAACAGTAAACACAGCCCGGGGCTGGCTGTGTTTCTGAGCTGTCCAAATACGTTTCTTTACTACACGGCTCCAAATCAAAATAAACTGAAAAGAACCTGGCCCAGATGCTAGCAGGAAGTGTTTACACATTTCAAATAGCTTTAACCCACGGAGCAGAGCATCCAAAGAAGGCGACATAGATTTACATGTCTTTTTTTTTCCATTATAGTTGAGTTCAAAGTCCAACGCAGAAGAGCTGTATGGAAAGCTGTTCCAAGAAGAAACACACTTTAATCTGATGTATACAACCCTATACAGCACTCCAACCCTTATTACTACAAATCCTATAAAATAAAAGTAGCAATATTGCATTGTAAAAATATTATGTTGTACATTCAGAACAAAAAAAATAACAGTTAACTATTTAAATTATCAAAAGAAAAAGTACTTAGGCAGCAAAATGCCTTCTCAGTGTTAAAGTGTTATATGTTATTGTCTTATTTTTTCTGATTAATTAATTTACTATTTTACATACTGTTAAGTAGTTTAATATATAACAACGCAATCACAACACAATCACATTTTATAAACTTCATGGACTAATAAACTTTATTAGATATTACTTTATTACTAATGTATGGTACATTTGTTCCATTCTACCACTACATAGCAGAGAACATCAGTGAAGTCAGTGAACGCATCACACAGTTCCTGATTTTATTTCAGACTGTATAAAGACAGTTTAGTTATTCAAAGACTGCTTGTAGATAACATTCAGTACTGCATTGACTTGTTTTGTTAAGCGAAATCAAAGTTTTGTAAAACAGTATTTACAGTTTGTATTTCTCATAGCAGCGTATTGAAGCATGTATTGTTTCGGTATCGGCACCGAAACTTCACTTATCTTATCAGTATTAATATACTTTTTTTTTTAACAATACTTGAGTTGAAAGGAGGGAACTGTTTGGAAAACTCTTGGTGCTTTCAAAGAACATTCTGAGACTTTTGAGCGTGTTGTGGACTGGCAACTTTTTTTTATTATTGTTTATTATTTTCAGATATCAAAGTCCATGAATGAAATTTCCAAAGGCAGGTGATTCAGTCTCTCTTGACTTTTTAAAATACCAAAAAAGAGTGATTAACATCAGCTTTTTCTCTCACAGTTTTTATAATCTGAGGAAATTATTATGTATCATAAAACCATTACTGTACATACACTGCAAATAGTTGGTGATCAGTGAGCAGTCAGGCTGTAACCTTCAGGACCAGTGAAAAATCATTGACAATTTCCTCCAAGTATCCCTCCCGGCTGCAGTGGGATTATTATTTTATCTCTGTGCTATTAGGTTGTGTGGGCTCGTTCTGGCACCTAAACGGGGCCGGGGGGGTGGGGGTGCGGATGGAACTGACAAACGCATCGCTAGTGAGCGGAGAATTGAACCCAAGCTAACAGACCCACAGAGCTGTGTCTAATGCGGGGTCCTGATGCCAGGTTACTGTGAATGGTGCCATTGTATGTCCCAGAGATCTCTGTGTCCCTCTAACAGAGAGCTACTGTCTGGAACTAACCGGGGGGTAGGATGAGTCAGGCAAACCCCTGGTCCTCTTCCTGGCTGGCTGCTCCCATCAGACCAGGTTAGATCACAGTGTGCAGGTAGCAGACTTGGCTTTGAGTTGAATACGCGGTGAATGCAGAGCGGGGAAGAAATAGAAGGGGAGGAGAGGTGATTTGAGTTGGGATGAAAGGGGTGGCATTTTCAGTGCTACAGTGAAGGAAACCTCTCTTGTTAACTCAGATCCAAACACCCTCTGATTAGGGGAGGGTTTTTTATTTGAGTGAAGTCTCTCCGTGCTCCATGAGGTGGTGCTTGTTTGACCGCTTGGTTAAACGTGCGTGACGGCAGATGTGATTAAATGAGGGGTTTGACAGGCTGCAGAAAATGTCCACCAGATGTTGTGGGTTTTCATCTGACTGTATTCCTTAGTCACAGGTCTTCTCTCAGGTCTTTGCTCTTGCTGTGCTCCATCATAACCTCATTTTTTACATTCACCCCCTTTAGGGTACTGGCCGCCTCCCAACCAGCGAGTCCTCTCCTGCCACAGGCTACCTGTCCTGTGTCCAGAAGCCTGAGGCCGTGGTGCACGCCATGAAGGTACTACAGTATTCATTTAAGGGAAACTGGCCTTTCTGATCACTGTAACTTGACACCTAGTTTTTTTTTTTAATTTTTTTTTTTACTTCTGTTACCAAAACTGAGTTTTGAACTGTTCCAGGTCTCTTTTTGCTGCGTACTCTGCAAAAGTGATCTCCACTGCACTCCCGTTCTTACATTGATATAAGCTGGCTCAAGATTTCAGGAGAGACATTTTTCAGATTTTCAAATATTTAAATATAAAGGTTTTTCTATTTTTTTCTTTAATCTCATCCATCCATATTGTCATTTTCTGTTGCTGTTTTTAATGAATATAGCTAGCTGTTGACTGTTCTTAATCCTGCCTACTGTGATGAGACAACTGTTTCTCTAACCAGTAAAAAGAGCCTTCAGTGTACAAAAAACAGCTCAATATGAATTATGGAGCAAATCTGAGATTCCAGGTCCACATCTCTGAAACTGGATCCGCATGCAGAGGTCTTGAACCAGCCTTAAGATGCTTGAAAATCTCATGCTTAAGTGCAAAATTGATACTGTAGTCAAAGGTTTTTGATATAATGTCGGAAAACTCAAAATGAGCTCTTTTTGTTCCAAAATTCAATTTGTGAAAAGTGGTTAAAACCACCAAGTGCAAAAATGCCTGGAAGATGGAAAGAAATGAAAACTCAAACTTCTTTTCGCTGTTTTGTTTTTGCTCCTCTGTAACATTCCTAAAATAGCATGTTCATCTCCGGTGAGAGAACGCCACTCTTCACCTCCGCACGGATACACATACGCACACATGCACACACACTCATCGCTGTGTCTGCCTGCCATCAGGTGCTGGAGGTCCACGAGAACTTGGACAAGCAGGTTCCCGAGGACTATGAGGACGACCTCAGTGAGAAAGAGAAGGCCATTGTGCGAGAGATGTGCAACGTAAGTCCAACGTCTTTCTCCTTCTCCAGCATGCTGCTTTTGAATCATCTTTCATGTTCTAGTAAATATCAGAAGACTGGAGTTTGTGTCGTAGTAGAGAGAGTGTGATCACTGCTTACAGCTTCTGTAAACAAAAGCACCTCATTCCCATGATGCTCTTGTTTGTTCTGACGGCGGTCAGTTTTTTTTTGTTTTGTTCGCTTCCGCCGAGTGCAAATCAGGTCACTTTTAGAGCTGCTTTCACTAATGAGGAAGCCTCATTTAGACTCGTTTGCTTTGGAATGGCACTTGCAGCAGTGTCCTGGGCACAGCGCTCCCTCTTTCTTTCTTTCTTTCTTTCTTTCTTTCTTTCTTTCTTTCTTTCTTTCTTTCTTTCTTCCTCTCTTTCCTTCCCTCTACCCCCTCCCACTCCCACTCCCTCCTCCACACTCCAGCGCCAATATCCAAACTGGGAGCCCTAAGTAGAGGCTCGTAGTTGAGCTGTCACAGCAATTAAACTGGGGCGGCAGGGAAAAGAGCACTCCCTCCCACACCCTGCGCCTCAGCCTCACCCCTCTATTCTTTGTCCCCTCGGTCCACCCCCCTCCTCCTCCTCCTCATCTCCCTCCATCTTTCTATGCTGGTGCTGAAAGGCCCGGTCCAGGATAAAAGCTCCGCTGATTAGAAAGAAAACGAGAACCAGGCTATCTGGGCCCTGCAGAGGTATGTGACAGGCCAGGAATCTGGGGGAGCACTACAATAGTACCACTGTAATATCACTGGGGTCCCCCGGGGGCCCCCTCTCGCACACTCGTACAGAGATCTCAGCACCGGAGTAGAGCAGCCTCCCAGTGACGGAGGACAGAGATTCAGAGATAGCTCTTCCGTGACGTGTGTGTGTGTGTGTGTGTGTGCAGCTCAAAGTCAAACTGATCATTTGAAGTTTTCACTCTTGAAGAAGAAAGTCACTTCTTCTCTTCTGCCTAGCCTCACTCTTTCAGTCTCTGCCTCTGTGTCTGCCTGTCTCTTTCTGTATTCGTTCGCGCTCTCCCTCTCAACTTTCTCGCTCTCTTGCCTCTGTTTGCAGGTGGTGTGGAGAAAGCTGGGTGATGCAGCAGGATCAAAGCTGTCCATCAGACAGCACCTCTCTGGGAACCAGTTCAAAGGGCCGCTGTAGCATGGCAACCAGAGAGAGAAAGAGAGGGGAGAGATCAGGATTTACAGTATCTACACTCACATGAAAACACCTCTTACTACCTGCGCCTACACGACCCATCATGCCATGCTTCCTACTGCCTACAGCACCCAGCATTCCTTCAACAAACACTCTTTTAAGACTGGCTAAGATAGCTACTAAATGGACCTGTTAGTCTGTTATTCACATGTACAAACATGTTTTTATCTCTCAGAGCTTATGAAGCATTGACAACCGGCAGCTAGTTTCACTGATTTGCCACTTTTTTTTCTCTTTTCTTTTTTTTTGTCGTTGATATTTTTCGGAGGCTCCCAGCTACACAACAATCTCTCTCTATAAAAGCTATAAACACACACCACTTTCAGTCCTTTTATAGCATAGTTGTGCTACACTAAACTAGCGATATGACATGGTTTCAAGCACAGACCTGATGAGCCCGCAGGGGCAGAAATCTCTTCACGTGTTGCTGGGATCTGAAAGCAGCATCGTGGCGGTATCGTCAGATAAGTTTTGATAGTATACCTCCCATAGAGACCCCTAGCTCCTCACACATGTATCGCCTCCCCCCCTAGTGGTCAACAAGTATAACTAGCATTAGCATTCTCAAGTGTTAACTAATGTGAAACCCACTGTGACCTAGCGCCTTTTGCTCATAAGACAAGTCTATGGATAATAAAGTCTAGAGATCACTGTTAACTTGTGTATATTATGTATAAAACCATAGCACTACTTCATTGTTATTGTTCATTTTACTTTTATCTATTTTGTATTCTAGCGTGGCCATGTGATCAACTATTTAGTTTGGAAAATACACACACAACCGGACCTTTAAACAGGGTTTGCTTTTGGATAAAGAGAAAAAAAATGTAACTTTTTTTTTTTTTTGTTGTTGATGTTGTTTGTTTTTAAATTCTTTTCCAGATGAATTGCCATTATTCCTTCTCTCTGTAACCTCTGAAAATGTATCAAGGCCATTCTGAATCAAACCATCTCCATGGGCTAATGGATAGATAATTTTCTTACTTTGTGAAATTTACTAAAATTGTATGCTGTGTGCATGCTTGACAATCATTTTCTCAGGTTGGGAGGGCTACAGCTTTACCTTTTTCCCATCTGTGACGCCTGTCGTGTGCGTATGTGTGTGTGTGGGTGTGTGTGTGTGTGTGTGGGTGTTGGTGTATGTGTATGTGCGTGGAAGGAAGAGTGAATGATTCTCTTGCAGCTGTAGCATCTGCCTGTGAATCGTCTTTTCCTCAGTTGAACCCTGGTTACAACTCGGTTGAAGACTGCTAAAGGCATTTGCTGAATCCATACAGAAAGCCTCGTTCCATCAACTTTTAAAGCCAAACACTAAACCCCTAAAAGTCCAGTTTGGATGGCATTTTTTTTGGACTTCACTTGATTTTTTTTTTGTTTACCACTTTTTATCTCGGCAGATTTTTAAAAAAAAGTAGCTTTTCTTAAGCTCAGTCCTTTTCTGTTGCCATGGATTCAGCAGGTGTGTTTACGCAGCGCATGTTACTTAAAGTTTTTTTCTTAGAATTTGAGCGATAAGTCTTCCCTTAGATGTCTCCTGATAACACTAACATTTTAAGAACAAGTATTTCTTGATGTCAGAAGTATTTATTGCCGGGTGTCAGATAGAGATGGGAGAGCTGTCAGTAACTGGACAGTCATATTTTAAATGTATCAGATTTCTAATTTGATAGTTAAGTTTAGTGACTGACAGCTCAGGCTCTCCCATCTCTAGTGTTATTTGTTCCAAATTAGAACATTTGTGAGGCTGCCCGCCATGCACCTCTGTTCTCTCCAATAATGGGTCAAAAATAAATCAAAGTATGGTTTTTTAAAAGTGTCCTTTTTTCTAGGAACTGATTTGAAGCCGCGCTGCAATTTTGAATACTTTATATATGGCATTTGATTTAAAAAAAAAAAAAAAATGTGCCACATTTTTTTCTGCATGGTGTTTTGATTTGGAACCCAACTGTCTTTTTTTAAACATCAATAGTGTTTCTTTTTTTTCTGCCTATATGCTAAAACACACAGTACAGAATCCTAGAATCTACAGCGTAAATGTCAGTTCCTGTAGTAACTAGCATGGCTGTAACTTCTTTTCATGAATTTCACTGATAAAATGAATATTTGGCAGGTGGGAAGAAGACATGAAATAGGCCACTTTTAGACAAAAATCTGGGAGAAAATAAACAAAGTTGGTTAATGATACTGTGAAGTGATGTCTTTATTTGATGGCGCAAACATTTTTGCAGGTATGTTTTCTTCTGTGGATGATATAGACTGCCCTCTGCTGGTACACAACTGGAACTAAAACTACAGACATCCATGAGGTTCAGTACATGATGAGTGATTCCCAACTAAATTCGCATTGTGATTTGGTTTTAAACAGCCAATAGGAGTATGAATCAGTGATCATAAGACTTAGTAACCGCTAAAACTGAGTGCATGTGAAAATGTGAAATAAGGTGGAATGGTTAAAAGTTGTGAAGCTGTTGAAATATTAAGAGTGAATGCTTAAAGTACAGGACAAATGGTTTCATGTTTGCTATAATTAAGTGTCAAATATCATCCTGTTCATAGTCCCTGCATGGGAACATATGGGTGGTGCACATTAAAGGGTACTCGAGCGAAAAGTTCAGACAAAAATCTAGGGAACACCTCGTACAGAATGACACTACTCAGTTCAAAGTAGGAAAAGCAGGTCTTTATTGTCCTAAGTGCCAATCAGACACAAAACCAAAGCTATGAGCAGGATACAGAAAAGAGAGGCCTGACTAAGGCACATATGGATAGAAACTCTAAAAAAAAAAAAAAAAAAACCTTAAATGAAAAGATCATATGTACAAATATAACCTCAGACTGTCCAGTGTTAGACATGGTTGGTGTGATAACTGTAATACTGTCTGCAGTGCAGAGTCACTAAAAAAATAAAAGTCTAAATGAGTCCTAATGGTAGCAGAAGCATCTTGACCTCAATGTTTGCACAGAATAGAAAGTAATGACACAGTCTATATTCATGCGTTTCTTTTTATGTTTGACTACTGTTTGTTCAACCATCTCAACTTTTATTATGCCCCGTGGGAATGTGGAGGACAGAGAAACAGATTGCAGGGGAAAAGGACACCAGTACGACTCAACAAAAACCAAAACACGTAATCACGGTGAAAGAATACAGAAGGAAATAGAAGACCTTTTATCCACTTAAAGGTTTAGTAAAAATGGTACATTTCATCCACCTACAATTAGTGAATGAGCATGTGTTACCAAAAAAAAAAAAAAAACATTTCCAGAACAAAAACAGTGAGTGAGTGCACTGTGTTTGTTGTCAGATCCTGGAACTAGGCACATTAAAAGGACCAGTGTGGCATCTACCGGAGCGACTGCTTTGACTGCAGATTGCAACCCCCTCTACTCGCTCTACAATCCCAAGTGTGACAGAGGAACTACCGTGTGGCCACCTAGGCCATCGGCTTAGTTTAACTACTGAAAAAACATGACGGTTCAACATGGGTGAGGACCAATAGTGTCTGGAGATATAAAAGGCTCATTCTATTGTAATAAAACATAACAATTCATATTTTCAGGGGATTACACACCAATGAAAACTAGTTATTCATATTTGATTTATTTGTTACAATAATCAGTAAATACACACCACCCCAGATCTCACACACTGGTCCTTTAAGTACCAACATGTACACGTCTATGCCATTTATTAAAAAAAAAAGTTAATATTATGACTGCAGTCATTCTTAGTGCCAGTTCAGGTTCTCATAACAAAACTGTCCAGACCTCACTTTTCCTTTCAAGTCTATTTGTTGTTCAGCCTTCATTAAGAACCTCATCAATGAACGCTCTGCCTCGGTTTGTACCAGAGCAAGTTCCTGGTTGTTCTCCCTCTCCAGAGAGCTTTCCACCTCCCAGATGTGGCTCTACACAGATTCAGTTCATAGACTGCTGTCACGCTTTCATCTCATCCAGCCACCACGGTTCAGGGGCATGCCAGGCGGAGGGGGCAGTGGGACCTGTGACTGTCCTGGGGGCACAGGGGGTGGAGGAGGGTACCCAGCAGGCGGAAGACCTAAACCTGGAGGGGGTACGTGGCCTGGCGGCATGCGCGGAGGGGGTGGCGGAGGATAGCTGTTGTAGCCCGGCGGCGGATATGTTGGCGGCAAGTTGGGTGGCGGGTAGGAAGAAGGAGGAGGCGGAGGGCCTGGAGGTGGTGCTGCAGACGGATAGACGTGGGGGTGATATGGCGGCATTGGGGGTGCGTAGCTGGGCGGCATAGGGGCGTAGGAGGGACCTTCTGTCTTCATCATTGACTGCAGGCTCTGGAAACCTTCGCCGGACATGTAGGAGCTAGTGGTAGACATGATGTAGTTGGAAGGTGGAGGTGGAGGAGGGCGATGGGGCAGGGGAGGGGGCTGATGTGGGGGTGGAGCGTGCGGCGGAGGAGGAGCTACTTCGCTTCCTGGTTCTGCTTCCGTGGGAGGGGCTGGAGCCGGGGCTTTGCGGTCTGGTGAGCGGCAGAAAACGACAAAGAGAAAAACGTTAAAACGTTGCCGTCATCTTTCCTGTAAAAACCGGCAGGGTCGCCCATGATCTCAAATAACCTCTCCATTCCCAGACAGTGAGTGCACAGCTAGACCACGACTGCCAGGCTTCAGCCACAGAGGAGGTCTCATTATCAGGCTCAAGCACTAATCAGATTGGTCTGGGAGAGGTTAGGAGTATGCGTGTGTTGGGAAACATAATGTCCAGACGAGTTGCTGGTTATGTAAGCAGACTGAGAGGACTAAAGTCTTTGGGTTGCTTTCTAAGCCCGAGTCGCAGGCAGGGGGTCCTGACTGCTCATTATGGGCCTATTTGGTGGCACACGCAAACTGTCAGCGGGGTCCTGAGAGGACGCCAACACGCACCTATGCTCTGATCCAATTTGCAATCATTAAAAAGCAGTCTTACCTGGGGGAGGCTGCGTTGTAGGCAGAGGGGGCATGGGGCTCTCCAGTCTAGGAATTTTGGATCCAACTTGTTCTGTAAATCAAAACAGGCCGGTCATGAGACGCAAAAAGGCCATTTTAAAATGAGTTAACACGTTACGGAACTTTGCTGGAGGCTCAGACGTTCAGAAAATCTGCCAGGAAAATACTAATCCCAGCCTCTGAGAACACACAGTATATATCTGTAATCTCACTAAGACTTGATCTGAATTGAAGTCACATTAATTGGCAAACATTTCTTGGATTTCAGTCCTTCATGAGCAGAATCTTTCCTGCATGAGGTTTAACAAAATTCTTACCTGGAGCCTTTGGTTCATCTTTTGGGGATGTCTGGAAAAAAATGGATGCAAATGCTCTTTACTCTGTATGAACCATGTACACAAGCTAGAAAACAGTTGGACATTTTTAATAAACAAATGTAGAATATTAAAAACGGGTAAGTTAGCAGCTGCCCGCTGGCCGTGGCTTTAGGACAAAGACATGCAATCCAAGCATACACTCACATGTGAGCGTTTGAGCTGGCGTGCAGGGCTGCCTCCCTGAGGGGAAGTCTTCTTTGGTGGTGGGGGAGGAGGATTGGCGGTTGGTGGTTGTCCCTGTGGGACTGGAGGAGCTGGGGCCGGAGGAACAGGCGCACGCTCCTTCTCCTGTATCTGCTGAGGGATGGGCTTGTTTCCCTGGGAGTACAAATCCAGGATCTGGTGGCAGATGTCTGGTGTAGAAAAGAAAAAAAAAAAGGGTTTTGTTGAGACAAAGTCTGATGAATCAAAACGTTGTAGGAACAGCAGGGAGTGTCATGGCTTCATGAGGAGCACCTTCAAGCAGCTCAACTGGGACGTCCTGGACAAACTGCTCCCACCATCGGCGTGATGACTGCTTGGCGGTCCACTCCTGGATGTCAAACTTACAGAGGCGGCCGGCCAGGTACATGACGGCTACCGCAATAATCTCTGGTTCCCACTGCAGGGACAGCATGGTGCACAGGCTGCAAGGGATACAGGCAATATGGTTACAGTCTTCCCTCAGGAAGATGCTTTTCAAATTAAGATCTAGGAGAACATCACTTCTGTCCCCTGGAAACAGTTTCCGTTCATCTGTGCTGCTTGCGGCGTGTATTTATTTGGTCGTGTTCTCACTTTGTAGCTTCTCGTTTCTAAACACACTGCACATCTGTTGTCAGACTGGTGAAGAGCTTTTCTTAATTTGCATTTGTTTTCTTAAGCTGCAGCAGGTTGAGCTCTCAGTCTACAACTGCCTTCATTTGTTAGCAGACAGAAAAAGTGTGGGGGCATCCTACACGTGATGCATTTCACTACAGAAGAAGTCATGTGTAATACAAAGAGTTAAAAGCCAGCTGCTCACCTGTCATTGACAAAGGTCCATGCCATCTGCAGCACCTTGCACACTTTATTCTTCTCACCTTTAACAGGAAGAAAAAGATCAGTAACCTTTTCAGATTCCTACCAAAATAAAGCATGACACTCTGTGTGGATCTGCGTATCTCACCTTTGAGCTGCTTGACGTAGCGCAGCAAGAACATGTATGGGTGCTCCACCTGCAGGTCAAATTTGATAGTCTGGAGCAAAATTCTCTCCAACACCATCACCTCTTCCTGTTGAAAGAACACACAGATACATCACATCCTTGTGCGTGAGAAAACTATAGATCCAAGACTTTTACACACTGTCATCAGGAGCATGAAAACACATCATAAGTACTATCAATGTATCTTATTTTAATTCAATAAATGCATTTTCTATGCCTCTGCACACTGGTCTATTTAGGATCAAATTAAACTCTGATATATGAAACTCACTAAGATGGTGGCAGCTGTCACCTGCTCAGCAGTACACATGTAGATACTTAATTATTACAAACTTAATCATGTCCACTCCTCATGTAAAAATGATGCAGCTACTAGGGTTGTGAGCGGATATTCAGTTTAACAAGTGAGAGATACGGCTGCGTCTGTAGCAGCTTCATTTGGTCTGTCCAGCACACGACTTCACACCCACCGGGAGAGTTTCAGAAGCGAGAGTTTAGCTCACCAGACTTTACTTGCTTAGATTTTCTCTGTGTATGTTCTTCTAAATATGCTTCCACATGTGTAAATATGCCACGTAGTTAATTAGTTTCGCCTTTGTCTGTTTTTACAACCAGCAGTTTGCACTGGGTATTTTATTTTGAAAATCCACCGAATTCTCTCTAACCAATGATGACTCAGCCAGATTTTTTTTGGTCCGTGTCTCAAAATAAATACATTGTGATGATTGATGATTTTGTTGTTGTTTGTTTTTTTAATTTGGTTTTTGCCAGTGCCACAAAGCAACTTGCTTGGGGATATGTGGTCTTTTACATATTTGAAAAGAAAATATTGGACTGTACTGTAAGATAGTCACTTTCATAGAACTGGCTGTGTATCTAGATGCGTATCGAATGGGCCATGGGGAGAGAGGTCAGTCTCATTCCAAACCATTATTTTCTTAGTTTGGTGAGAACTCGGTGTGTTCTTTTTATTTTATAAGATTTTCTAATTAAATTTCATCAGACCTGAGATCTGCCTATGTCACAGTAACTCTTTGCACTCACTCCACAAATAATCCCACATAAGCAGAGTTACATAAGATTATGGACGTTTGGTACGCTAGATTAATGATTTGTTTTGTTCCATCGAGAGCTACATGTTGCCGTGACAGGGACAACTTACAGCGGCCATGGAAAACAGAGAAAATGTCTCAGGACAAGAATACAAACCAACTGCACCTTCGGATCATCTCCAAACTGGGCAAACTGCACATCATTCAGTAAGCTGCGGGCTGTTTTGATGATGTCTTTACACTTCTTTGGGGTTTCCTCCACTTTCCCTGCCAGAAAAAGGCAGCAAGCACCTGTCACCTGTTAAGACACAGATCACATCATTAACCCCACACATTTAGTCCACTTCCAGGGGATAGACAATAACCATCATCTGAACTTACATATCTGGGGAACTGCTTGAAGGAGTGAAACATGTAGAAACGGTGGAAATATATGATGCCAGTTGCCAGCGTGTCATAATGTCTGATGACACAGTCAAGGATAAGGCAGAAATCATACAGTTATTTGTGGTTATGTAAAATGAAGCCCATCAACAGATTTCACTTTGACTGTGCTGCTCTGATCGCTGCATGCAGTAACTCACTGTTGCTTCCTGCTCACAAGCATGTCTTTATGACAAAATGTTAATGTACAGACTGTAAGTGAGAGCAGAACCAGAACACAGCATTGTATCTGTACAATTTCTTCATAGTCTGAATGCTGTTATGTCTACATTTGTCATCAGAACTACTGTAAATCAAAGTGATTTATATTCTCCAGCATTCAAATGGACCAAACAATCAAGGATACAGGCCAAGTCTGGTTCCAACATCAAAGATGAAGCGTGCTCCTTCTCTGCGATACCGGGCCTCTGTGCCAGGGTCCAGGCCTTCAGACTGAGAGGGGGTGTGGGCTAAATCCTTCTTGTCCCAGTACCAGCATGGCTTGATGTGGTCCAGAATTCCTTGGCCGGACATTGACAAGTTCTCCTTGGATTCCTTCATTGGCTGAGGAGAGGCGATGGTTGATGGACCCGCTGCACTGGACTGCTACATTATAATGCACAAACAGAGCCGTTATAGCCAGAATCTACAAGCAAAATAAGTTAAAGACAAGAGTGGAAACTTCCACTGAACACTGGCAGTGCTGTCAGAAGCTACTGTGGACATCAAATCTGCATCTCTGTCAGAATCACTGCTCCCCATCTTAAAGCTGGAATATAAAGAGGATAGATTCATATTTTGGCAATGTGTGACATGACTGAAACTGGAGCTACAAAGCTGATATCTGGACTTTCATTAAGTTTTACACTGGATGTAATTAGCGCACAATGCTTTTCTTCATGGTCCAAAATCAGTGAATTCCAGGACAGGGATGGGCCACATTTTACAGCCTGCATTTCCCTTATGTCTAGTTTCTGTACAGATTATTAGACTCCTAAATAACAGATTAAAACTAAATAAAACTAAAGACTAACAGATGGATACCGACTCGGCAGGGAATGCTTGTTTGTTTGACACGGCACCTCCCATCCATTCATTCATGAATTACGGCTATCGCTAAGCACACAGTTAAACATTAGCATAGACTTCAGTAGCTGTACGTACATGGGACATGATTAATATACCGCTATGGCCGTCAAAAACAACGAAGAAGAACTCCTCCGAGTCAGCAGAACGAAACTGATAAAAGCTCGCGTTAGCCAACGTTAGCCAGGCTAACCTGAAGCTGGCGTCGTGGAGCTAATGTTGCCTAATGTTACCACCAAAGCGGGGACATCAGACGATTATCTATGAACCAAGACGGGAGCGGCTGGAGCCAGTTCAACACGCTGACAGGTTAAAGTGAACTTTGACAGAAGCAGTCGCAGCTGACAGCCAGTTAACGTTAACCAGCCGGGTGATACTGGTCGCTAGCAGCCTTCGACTAGCAGACTCGCTCCACTCGCGGTCTTAACGCCGCTGACACGAAACGAGTTAAATTCACCTCCGTCACCGTCCCTCCGTTTGCAATGAAACACGACTCTCACCTTTAACATGTAGCCGTCGGACTAAAGCACCCAAAACAGACGGCTGGAGGGATATTCCGCAGTTATTCACGATAAATCGGCTAACAAGTGATCAACAACAGACCCCATTGTAACAAGGGTACCGCCATTACAGAATACGTCAGAGACTTGTGAGCGGACGTCATTACGCAGGGCAGCGGATACACGTGTGCTGTGGTTAAATGTTATCTTTCAACTGCTAAATTAATTTATTTAATACTTCAATTATCATTCCTGCTACTGGAGGTCACCTGATATGATATACACAGAAATGGAAAATTATATTTGATTGTTAACATAATGAACATGTTATTCCCAGTAATTTCCACTAGGGGGAGACAAAGAATTACAGGTGGGCTTGGGCAGCCAGGATTGGATTTTTGCCACGAAGAGTTTGTATGATTTGACCAGATAACTCACTAGATCAGTACAATGTATAAAACAAAGATTCTTACTCTGAACAAGGCTTCAATAAAGAAGAAAGCAAACGACATTTTACACATATTTACATATGCAGCACATCTATGTACATTTTATGAATAGTTTAAACTAAAAATATATGTACCTGTTAAAAATAACGTGTGGGTCTGTGCTCAGGTTACAGGGAATGAATAGAAACATTACCCCAAAACACCCTGGTGACTTGTCCAGGATGTACCCCTCACGCAGAGCCAGCTGGGACAGGTTCCAGCCTCCTGTGACCCTGATAAGGATAAACGGTTAAAGATAATGAATGGATGGATTCCCCCAAATACATAGAGATAATTATTATTATTGATGCAGATAAGATATTTGTCAAAGGTGAGTAAGTGGAAGTAAGATCAGAGCATGGCAGCACCCAAAATAAATCAAAATCAGGCAACAACAAATACCTTTTTGACCTGACAGGTCTATTTATTTAAACCAGTTAGATGCCATTAGAGAAGCCATTTAATGTGATGTGTTTGTTAACGTGAATAAAAATCTGAAATCAACAAGGGGGAACAGATTTCTTACGCTCTTTGAATACTACTTAAATACTAAAGATATAAACGATGCAATTTCCTTTTCTTTTTGTGGTTTATAGGCTATAAACTTTTGTAACTATATATATTGAAGAAATCAAACTTTCTAATGAGCGCGGTAGGTGCTGCTGTAGACGCTGGCTGTATTTGTGTCATTATAAAAGTCAAACAAATAAGACTGAGAGTTCAACACTTCTTTGTTTTATGAGTTGCAGGTGACATATTACAGCCAATCATGACCACAGCCTTATGCTCGGATGCTTTTGTACACACATCAAGTCAAAATTATTATTATCCCTTGTATAAATGTAGGCTTTGGCGATGAAATGCAGAAAACCTACTGAAGCTGCATCCTTTGCAGAACATGGCTGCAATACATTGAAATAATCTTAAAAATATGGATTAAATGTTTGGAATTTATAGTAAATAACAAAACAAAAACGCTCCTGGCCTTTCTCTCTTTACTCACTTCCCTCTTTGAAACTTGAAATGAACCGCAGCTCACGGTAATCATCACCACCTTTGTTTGCTTTAACTGTTACACAGTAAGAGCAGACCACAAGAAACATGTTGTCCTCTCTTTGTTTCTCCTCCCACCTTGACTTCTGTGGAAAGGCAGCATTGAATCATTTACTTCGTCCAAATTAAAATTTGGAATCTGCATGCATTATATATTCACCCGTGCTCGGACAAATCCTCTTAACTGTGGGAGAAATTGTCAGGATGTGTCCTGTAGAAAAGTAAAAGCCCTGTCTTGTTGTATTGCCGGTAGCAAGGGAGCATCTCAATCTGTCACTCAAGTCCACACACACACACACACCGACCACAGTAAATCAGCTTATGAATAATATATACTTGTACTTTCTTTATTAATATTAAACATTGCATAATGAAGCACCGACTATAAGCAAATCCCAGAGCAATATTCATATTACCATGAGCTGTCCTGGAGTGGACCTTTCATTGTTGATGTCAGTCTGGTGTGGTTAAACACATCAAAATGTCTGCTTTGACCGCTTTTTACACTTAACCTCGAGTACCCAAAAACGCTTTTTTTGTTCTTAAAAACGGCAGTGTGTTCACATCAGTGTTTTTTTCCTCATGTGTACTGGTCTATTTTAAGATATTAATGCAATTTTAGTATTCTTTAGAGAGTAAACAGATGGGAAGAGGCATGAAATATGGAAGATAGAAGGATGTGACGAAGGTTGTGACCCAGAATTAAAGCTGGTTGAGTTGTGTGCTCTTCTGTCCACTGATGTCCTGACTTAAACGCTGTCCTTGTGCTCATTTTTATGATTTAACATACGTTACAAACATTGGAAATCTACTTAAAATACCAGGTCATTTTGGAGAAGATGTCAACATAAGGTCTCTTTGTTACTTGGACAAAACTCTCATCTCAGCATATCCTCTTCTCTTGTAGGCATTGCCCTGCGGTGTGTTCGGGTATCTCCAATCCAAGCGGTGCCACTTAACCACGCAAGATGCATGTATCCTTAGAGGCAACACTCTGGACTTAAAACCTTTCCTGTGTCCACAAGCAGGGTATTTGTGGTATATTGGCCCTGTGCAACCCAGCTTAAACTGCCTTTGCCCGGAGCCAGCAGATACAAGCTATAATGGAGACATTGATGTATTATTGAGAAACCCATGGGTAAGGATCAAGGAGCTGCTCGCAAGCCAGCAGGGATGGCAAGAGAGTGTGTGAACTCAGGATAATGTTTTCCTTCAGCATCCAGTGTGTCCACGACTGCTGTTGCTCTCTTGGCCCGATGCGAAAAAGAAGACGTTTCATGTAATATCACATACCGAATTTATGCGCTCCAGTCAAAGCAATATGCTTGACAACATGCTCGGCCTATCTGTGAAATATAGCTGTTGTGCTCCAGTGTTTCCATGTGGAGTCTGCTGAGGTTATGTCGACTTGAGCCAGAGCTGAGATGACATTTCATTTATATAAATAATTACTGTCCTGAAAGTCCCCTAGGCCTGCCCTGAAGCAATCAAACTTCTAATGCTCTTAAAATTGCCCACCATGTTTTATTAATGGCAGACTATAAAATGCATTGCTATAGCTGCACACTTCTCTGCTGATCCACGAGGAAATAGTGTCAACTTTAAACGGCCGTATTAAGCTTTAGATTTTCATTCAACAATGTATTTCAACTTTGAATTGTATGGCAAGGTAAAAGCAAGAAGGGAAGAAAGGGACTTGAGTGCGTTCTTAGCTGAGCTGTGGCCCGTACAAAGCACTTATCTATGCATACACTGATCTAAATGAATACAGTGAATTATGTGCTGAATTATTGCCCATTAGTGCCATTAATTGCCTCTGAGTGAACCTGATCTGCTCTTCAAGGACTCTCTTACATTCTGAATTGTATAAATGGCAAATTAAGGAGGCTCCATTCTAAAAATAAAGAATAAAGTATAGTGGCGCTTTGTTAAGGTATCACCCCCCCCCCAAACAGGTTTGCAATGTCTCCTGACTGTGCCAACAGAGGGTACTGTTGCCTCACAACATGTTTAAATTATCCCAACAACAAAGATGCAGCCTGCTGCTCCCCTCCCTCGCACCCACACCCCTCACCTCCACCCCCTCTGATGTGAGGACATAGGTGTGCTTTACATTTATACTGAACATGTCTAGCAGAGATATTGGGCCCTTTACACAGCCTGGGATGTCACAATGGCATAAAAGTATTAATTATCTAAATTAAAGGTGACCTTTGAACCCGGTTTGACCCATGCGGTTTATTGAATCTGATCTAGGCGTGGGTGGTCGTGATGTTCCAGCCATTTTAAAACCTTATGGAAATTTCAGCTGGCATTGTATGGAAGAAAATATCAGCCAGCCGATTAAACACAGAGGGAATATGCAGTGTGGGAAAGGGGGAAGCGTGATAAGACTCGGCTGGAGGTGCACTGACTATTGTGGTCGATAAACATGAAGGTAAGAGAGGGAATTCTGGGTGGTAAACTTCAAAAAGGCAGGCGGAGTGACCCTGCCTTTAAAAGAAGTAAAAGACTGGTGAGTGATAATTACTTTTTTGTACCAAGCACAGGGCTCAGCTCCGGGGAGCCACCGCTAGTTGCCTCCAGTGTCCCGCGTGTTGTCCGCCGCCTTCACATGCAGCGTGTTGTGTCTAACGCGTAAACGTCACGGACGCACTTGAACTTGAATCCCATCCCACTCCACGGAGGCAACCCCAACCACACACACCCACACTCGCACAAAAAGACAGGGTGCATATAGTCTGCACCCGCACACACACACGCGCGCGCAGACAAACGCGGGGTCCTCCCAAAACACAGCCTCTTTCTTTCATCGTGTGAGTCAACAAGAAGTAGCCTCGACTCTGTAGGAAACTAGGAAACATTGGACCTCTGCTTGTTGGACGAGCAAGAGGAGGAGGTGTCTTGTCTGCCCGCCTGCTCTCTCTCTCTCTCTCTCTCTCTCTCTCTCTCTCTCTCTCTCTCTCTCTCTCTCTCTCAATCAACGAGGCTACCGCCACCAGAGCCAAGAGTTGCCGTTCCGCGCACCGATGCCAAAACGCGCAGGAGGAGTCAGTGCCAAAGGGTCATTTTAGCGCACCACTGCTGAAATGGAAGGACTGTAGGGAATCCTAGAATAAACAGCAGTCATTTGACCCCAGATGATACAATCATATCATTAGAAATAAGAAAAGGGAAAAGGGAAAGGAGCCAAATAAGAACCAATACGCATCCCCGGTGGAGTGCTCCGTACTTCATCCGTCACCACGGTCGCTTCAGAGGTGGGCAGTCCAGGATTTTTATCTGCAAAAGGTCAATGCAAAACATTACCTACCTGCGCACATATCGGCTCATCGGCCGCTAGTAGCCAACTGCTTCCTAAAACTACACTTTGGCTTCCTCAATCCAGGTGTTGCTTCCTCCGAAGACGCTGCAGGACATTGTGGACAAACTGGTCTTCCATCCTTATCGCGCTCCTGTCCGACTCCTCACCTTCCGAGCGCGCATCAAAGTTACAGCTGAAGACTGAATAGTAGAGGGATTAGGAGAGGGAAAAGTTGATCACCTGCGACCCAGAGAGGACCGACACCACGGTCCAAGCCGACTCCAAGTGCCGTTCACCGGGCGATGCCAGAGTAAATGCCGGGGCAATGTCCCGCCGCAAGCAGGTGAACCCGCAGCACTTATCGTTGACGCACAGGGAGACAATACAAGGTGAGTTTAATTCCCGTAAGACCTCTCACTTAATTTATGATTAAGTTTTCTGTTTGAAGTGATTCATAGTTTATTATAAATTTTCATTTTCAGGGAAAAAATAAAAGTATTCTCTGGGGATAGACTGAAATCGTGCCGGTTGTTTTCAGTCTTTGAAAAAGAAAGCAATTACAGACAGTAACTGTGATTTGTGAAAATAAATAATAATGTGATAATGTGATAACACATGTTTACACACAAAGAAAACACTTCACTGTGTTATTTTTTAAGGATACTAATCAGACTGAATTTGTATGGATGGATTCATATTTATTGATTCACATCTTTCAAATTTATCAACACAGCTCAGTAACAATTGCGCTTTTTGCAGCTTCATGAGACTTTACTATGAGATATGACCTTATGACAATTACACTGGGTCTGTCTGGCTAAGTGTGTGTGTGCGTGTGTGTGTGTGAGAGAGAGAGAGAGAGAGAGAGAGCGAGAGAGAGAGAGTGTGTGTGTGTGTTGTGCGTGTGTGTGTCAGCATGTGCACGCACGTGCGCCGCGCGTCTGAGCGTGCAATCCAAGATTTCATCACAACACAATTTTGCATTTTTTTCCCCATCATATTGCAACATGTGGCAGCGTGTATATTAACGTGCACTTTGTTCAACATTTCACCTGTTTTCTATACAGAATGTTTTATTTTGTCACTCTGCAGTGGATAACTTGTATCTTAATTTAAACCTATTTTTAATTTAAATATTTCTCTTTCCCTTTCGCTCTCTCACACACCACACACACACAGACACACACACACACACACACACACACACACACACACACACACACACACACACTTATTTACAATTTATTTTCTGCACACATAATGGCCTCTCTGCACTTTGAAGTAACAAAATACAAATCAAATCGTGCACAAAAATAAGTTGACATATAAAAAAAGAAAACACCAGCAGACATTTACACACACACAACAATCAGAACTTTATTAATACACATTTTAAAATGAAGGCTCACAACTTGTTTGAAGCTTTTCAGATCATAAATTGTGATCAAATTGCGCAGATTAAATCTGAGGGAGATTTTTTTTTTCTTGTAGCCATAATGATTAAAAAAGTCGCATAATCCAATTTCAAATCAATTATATCAATCTAACCTTCATCTCCCAGCGCTCTGCTTTGCCTAAATCCAATTTCATAGAGGCCTAATCTGGTCTAATTCATTGCAGAAGTTCATGATGTAATCTTTGGCCAATGTGTTTTGTGTTGAAAAGGGTTAGGCGCATTCCGTCCCACCCGACACATTTAGCATTTAGACTAATCATTTATCTCATTCACTTCGTCTCTCTCTCTCTCTCTCTCTCTCTCTCTCTCTCTCTCTCCCTCCCTCCCTCCCTCCCTCTCTCCCCCTCTCCCTCCCTCCCAGCTGAAATAATTACGGTAATTTCAAACGTAAAGAGCAATCTGAAATCTAAATGTTTGCTCCTATAACCAGTGTTTTTGTTTTCTAATTGAGAACTTATGGCGCGTCCTCAGCACATTTTAGGCACATTCCAAAATATGGATCCAGTTTATTAATCTGACAGTTTATTCTCTCTGCTGGCTGTCGCAGTCACTGTCTGCCAGTTAATTAAGGTGGAGACCGAGTTGATCCCCCACGATACATTTTTTCGACTGTGCAAAAAGAAAAAAAAGAAAAAATTCAACACAACCACAGTTTCACCTCAGGCATATGTGTGTGTGTTTAACATTTACCTGCATGAATTTTGACAAATAATTGCAACGTTTTGCATATTTTCATTTGTCTTCAGGGAACTGATACAAATTAGGATTAACTGTTAAATATTTGCCTCCCCTCCTTCCGGCCATGGGTCATTTTGTTTGACATCTTTAGTTACACAAAACCTCCCAGCACCTGCTGCACACTCAGCAAATTCTTCAAGCTGAACCTGTGCTATGTGCATAATTAGACTAAAAATTAGTTGTCACAGATAAGCTTTAAATTTCTTTATTTCCTCGTCCTGAGCTGAAGCTGCGTTCAAATGTCTCCAGGCTGCATCTGCTCTTGCCTGAAGCTTTTAATGACTGGTTTTTAGAGCTCCTTTTAATCGCTGCTGACCTCTCTGCACACACTTGTAAGTGTCAAACAACAACTTCACTTGAGATATTTGCTAATGCTGACAAATGTTTGATGCTCGGCTCCATCGTGCAGAGGTCAACGATATGTTAAAGTAGCTATTAGAGCGAGTACAGTAGGATGCCAGAAAGCTGGGCCACCTGGGCCTGATTCTCGTCCTACCTGTTCTTTCACATGATACACACTGTCTCCTGCTTGATGAACTGTGGCCTCAAGCGGTGACAATGACCTGAGAGGCACAAGTGCAAGATTAAGGAAGAACTGGACCTGCAGGTATTTTTGTTTGTTTCTTTCTTTGTGATGTCATCGAGGAGGTCAAATGCCAAAATTGGACTTTGATCAGATGAGCAAAATAATTGAAATAAAAAAAGCAAGCATTGTATTTTGTAATCAATTGTTCTCTGTGAGAACAATGTGTGTCTGTGTGCGAGTGTGTGCACAGATGCACTTGTATTTGCATAAAGCGCCTAAGCTATATTTACCATACATACAGGATATCTTAATAACGATAGCACATCGGCAGCTGTGATGGATGGGAGGCTTTTAATGTACCTATCATTCAGTGTGTGGAGGCTGCACGCCGCTGTGGGCTGTTTCCTTAAGCTGGGCGGTTCTGGAGAGGACCAGGATCACTCCTCAGGCTGGAGGATCTAAGGAGTGCTGTGGGGAAACCCAAAACATAATCTGAATGAGTCAACATATCATAAAAGCTTTGCGCTCACACTTATTGTTATTGTCGCGTTGCAGAAACGGAGTCAAAAAAATCCAGTGGACTCTTTTGTTTATTTTTTAAAAAATCTTTTTAATATGACCTCGTCGATAGGTTCACTCTGTCCTGTGGCCGTGCAACATTTCAGTGTCACCTGTCAAGACCAATCAGAAAGGTATCTCCTTACAAAAGTAATTATACAAAGTTTCTGTAGGGTGCCAACATAGATCAACCACATGTCAGATCAGGGGTTATTCACTGTAACTAAACTCAGCCAGGTGCCCTGCAGCCATGGGCTTACAGGTCATACGTTACCTGGGAGTGCAGAGAACCTGTATATCAGCATATTTCTGGACAGGCAGTGGAAGACTATGTACTGGAAATCTTACTTGCCAGGCCAGACATCAGGAGGGACGTACAAATGACTGAAATGAATGTGCATAATGCAGAAGCCAAGGAAAGCAGTGACAAACACACACACACACACAGACTCAGCATATACTTTAAAACAGCATATATCACACTCAAAACACATGACCATATATGTAAACTGTATATGTTCACACACACTAACAAGTCTTGTGTACCGAGCTGTTCTGTGTAAGTTGAGTTTGACCTTCAGTTTACAGTTCATCCATTGTTTTATTAAGGCAAACATCCCCTTTAGGCTTTTTTGAGGCTCCCCGAGTCAATGATTCAGCTTGGCGTCACATCCCTGACAAAGAAACCCATCACAGGAATATCCTTATGAATTACTCACACATTAAGGTGGAACGAATGGTGTTAAGTATCACAGGCCTCCCTTGTTCAGAGACTGGTATTTTTTTGCAATCTAATATCAGGATTATTACAGAGAGCAGAGTTCTGGTCCCAGCCACGGAAACGCCTCGCGATAACTGTTTACTCTCAAAAATGGGCATGCTACTTGTGAAACAGTTAATGTTTTTGTCTTCATTTGCACCATATGGCTGTCAAATGCTGGGGGAGAAACCCACCGTACGCACTGCAACACCAGAGTAAATATTCACACACATTGTGGTAACCGGATGATAATCTCACAGGAGATGATTGGTGAGCGACTTGTGATTTACTGTGAGGCATTGCAGTTTGTTCTCAGATTTTCTTTCTACATTTCAATATTACTGAACACATTTAATCAATTTTGCAACGCTATAAAGCTTCTTTATTATTCTTATTATATCTCTTAAAATTGTTTGGCAAATTTGATTTATATCTCCAAATGTCATGGCTCATAGCTTGCAAGTCATTTATAGTAATTTAGTGACAAGTCACAGTCAGCTGTAGAGCCGTATTTTGCTCACTCTCAGACGGATAATCTAAGATTTATGATAAGAAATGAGACTGCTACAGATTAAATGGTGATAAGATAATGAAACACACAGGCTTGGCCTTACACAACACACACTGTTGCAGCTCTCCTTGGCAATCGCAGCCGAGAAAAAGGGATAGGCTAAGCGAGGCCGCTTGTTGTTTGAATTTTTGATTGCAACCATCTGCAACGTTGCTGGTGTCATTTATTTTCAATGACAGCGTGAATCTTACCCGACTTTCCCTGTGGGGTTTACAAGTGTGTGTGTGCGTGTGTGTGTGTGCAAGTGTTTTTAGCTCAGCAAATGGAAGGAGGAAAACAAAGAAAGGGAGACAGGTCTGGACCCATAGAGTATGGTCGACTGTCATATGAGTGCCCCTGGCCTTACTCTGCCTTTACCAGCAGAACAGAGAGTGCTGCTGGTATTAAAATGTTGTGTTAGGTCAGGACTCCAGCATCAACGGAAAATAGTTTCACGGTTTCTGCTTAACGCCGCTCGAAAGAATCTCATCAATGTCACACCATTAAATAAAAAACAAACGTTTTAAATTTAGCAAAATTACATTTTCTCAGTTTCTTATCGAGCGTAAGAACTTGTCAAACCACGATGCAATTTTTTTTTCTTTGCCTTCACCTTCGCTTCAGGCAACATTGAAAGCAATACAAAGAGTTACCAATATAACAAGAGCACATAAGGACAGAGAAGTGAGTGGAATTCACAGGAACAATTAATGAGAAGAACCACATATATGCACCTTGGCATGTTTCACACACCCAGCTTGTTTTACCTGGCTACAAATGTGAAAAACACTTACATTTACTGTATCACATGATCGTAAAATTACAACACAACTCTTACCGACACTGTATGACAAGCATTTTAATATTTGCAATTTTTAAATGAAACAGTCACTCGTCTCTGACCACAATATTTCTTCATTAAGTCCTTTTTGGCCTGGCCTTTGAATATATTTTTCCACCTTTTACACAACATGGAAATATTGGTGAAAGAGGTCCATTGTCTTCAGCTGTGTCTCCCATCTGGTATATATTGTGCGGTGGCAGTGTGCAGCGGGAACAGGCAGCAGCAGTGGAGTGACTGACTGACTCTCTCCTCGTCAAGCTGATAGGGGGTGCTCTAAGGCTGCCTGACTTAACTCACACTTGATAAGGCAGAGTAGCAGGACTGTCATTGGGTGAACATAGCTATATATATATATATATATATATATATATATATATATATATATATATGTGTGTGTGTGTGTGTGTGTGTGTGTGTGTGTGTGTGTGTCAGGGAAAGACAGAGAGAGAGACCAAGAGTGAGAAATAAAGTATGTGTGGTATCGTGTTAGACAGCTGGGTTTCATTGCTATCATCACGCCTTCTCAACGATGGCATGTTTGACAGTGCGTCTGCTATGCTCCCTTACCTATCAAGCATGTTCCTCTCACATAGGAGTTTATACAGATGAATTAGACACTGTCTGTCACGATGATAGGCCACATTAGAGTGTTATTCTTTTGCGTGTGTGTGTTTCCATTTCGGCATGTTTGTGTCCATGGTTGACTTTTTTTTTTTTTTTTTTTTTTTCACCTGCAAGCATTCCATGTTCAGTCCCTTCTTGCACCTGTGTTTTTCTCACACAGTTGAGCCTCGGGATAGGTGAGGGGTGCGGTTTTTAGAAGATGTCCAACTGATATTCAAGTGGTATATTGTGTCAGTACCAATGCCTACTAATTTACTGCCTTCTGCCCCTCGAGCCATGTTACTCAACCTTAGGTTAACAAACTGCTCTATTTGTCTTGTGGAGAGAAAGTCAAGTTCGAATGCCCAGGTGTCTGTCATCTCGCTGACTTGACGCCGTCTCTTTCTCATTTTCAACACACGAGCAATCCGGGTCTTATGCCACCTGTCTTGTTTTCAACGTCAGAAATGAGAGCGGGCCGTGTTGTTAGCAGAGCTCTCCTGCACAGTCCTACTTATATGCATTGCACATATGCACACATGCATGCGTGCACCCACGGTTACATGGCTTGTGTGAACACTCTGGAACATTGCTTCATGTGAATTATGGTCACAAGCTGTGAACTGTAGGTAAATATGTGTTTGTGTTCCTTCTTTGCCGCCAAAGATTATGAGATGGAAATTATTTGGCAGGCATCCAGGAACCCATCTCCATTTAGAGAAAAGATATTTGGCATCGGATCATCACTCCAGGGCGAAGTGAGTGGACTGGAACGTGTGTGTGTGTGTGTGTGTGTGCGTGAGGGGGAGGTTGGGGGGGGGGGGGGTGTAGTTGGGTGGTTGGGTGGCTTCATAGTTGCAAAGAAATATTTGGAACAATTGAAAAATTGGGTAAAAATGTGTGTAACAGTCAGCCGGAACTCTGCGCTGAGTTTAACGGTTACAACTGGGAATTTAGAGGAGCAACGCCCTCCCTGACAGTTTGAGATGGGTGATAAGAGAGTTTAGGATCTCTGCTCTGATAACTACACACCGAGACACAGGGACACACAAACCGGCGCACACTCTCTTTGTCTAATCTTTGCAATTATTAGGGTGTCATGTTTGGAGAAAGAGAGAGAGAGAGGAGGGGCAGAAGGGGAGGGGGCGGGTGGGTGGGTGCTAGAAGTGGAAGAGCTGCAAGAGAGACGGGCAGGCGCTGCTATGCTCTTCTCCCAGGCATCAATGCCTCTCCCTGGGTACCCGCTCACTCAGACACCCCTAGTGTCTCTGGAGCTTCAGGTTTCCTCCGGGCTTTTTAGAAGAGGACACATCTTCATACTGGTACATCAGGGTAGTGTTTAAAAAAAAAAGAGGTTGTCCATGAGGGATTTACGTTAAGCTGAGGGACTCAGTCTACGCCATAGGGGACAAGGGGGGGAAGAATGTGTAATGGTTATTAATGACCGTGTCAGATCTGTGAAGAATGAGATTTACTCTCTTAACAGGACCCCGGGTTTGGCTTTATAGATTTTCTGTCTGTGGAGAATACAGTGTTCGAACTCACCTGTGTGCTGCTCCATTCATGTACACACACACACACACACACTTAGACATCTCTTTTTTTTTTGCTCCCTTTCTCATTTTTCTCTTCCATGTCTTATTCTCTGCTACACACAAACATTAATACACACACACACACACGCTCGTGCTGGTGGATATGGCCTCCGCTACGCAACACTTTGTTCTGCACAAGCTGGGGCTCCCACGTGGTGAAGGCAGCCGTCTAGCAATGACAGCTTAGTGCAGCGAAGGCCCTCACCGGAAACCCAGCCTGCACTGTGAGATGAATAGCTTCCTGGCCACACACACACACACACACACACACACACACACACACACACACACACACACACAAATAGAAGCACAGACTCACATATACATGCAGTGTAGGTGCTGGGTCCCACCCACGCAGATCTCTCACGGATAAGCTGCGCAGGTGTTTGTCTAGGCGAAGTAGCATTACAGGGACGTTGTTTTATGCCATGAAAGTGACACAAGTGTGAACGTAATGATCACCATGTGTGGGAGGGAGAGATGGCTTTTATCAGGTAATGTTATCAGGAATAACTAGACCTTGCTGTGTGTTTTTTTTCCCTCTGTGGGTCTCTCACTTTTCTTTCTTCTTGACCTTTTTAACTCTTTAAGAATAGAAACACAACTGATAACATTTGTCACCCTCCTCTTCCTTCCCCTTTCTACAGCAGAGGCCAATCATGATTCAGGGGCAGTATCTCCATCTCCGGAGCCATCTACCCCCAGCCCTCTGAGGTCGGGACGCGGGGAGCATGATCTGCTGACATGTGGTCAGTGCCAGACCAACTTCCCTCTGGGCGATATCCTGGTTTTCATCGAGCACAAGCGCCGTCTGTGCCGAGGGCCCGGAAGCAGACCGGAGTCCTTCTCCAAGCCCGGAGAGGCTGGCGGGGTCACAGGCATTAGCATCTCTCCCAGGGCCAGGTCGCTGGAGCTGGGTAGAGGGTCCATTCCGGTGGAGGTGGGCATCCAGGTGACCCCAGGCAGAGAGGAGGATGTGGAGAGGAGGCTGACGCCGGCCAAGGGGATCTGCCCAAAACAGGAGAGAGGAGGTACAGAGGCTGAAACACACTGTAGATTTAAAGGAGGATGCTAGAAAAACCAATAAGCAGGGATATCTTTTGTCAGTGTAGATGTCTTAAACACACATGTAGGTGCAAAACACACACACACGCACATCTCTCACCTGTCCAAGACAGATAGCTCTCTTTAAAGAATTCCAGCTGCTTGTTATTTTGACAGTGGCCTTCAGGAGGGATTAATGTAGTCTGGGATGATTTCATTAGAGTGAGTGAGTGCTGCACTGTATGTCTATTCTGCTCCGTAAAAAGTAAAACATCACACACAAAAATCACACACGCCAAACAAACACACACACACTGGCAAGCCTGAAGGACTTCTTCAGCTGAAACCAATTGTGAAAGAGGAGGAAGAAGGTGATAGGAAGGTGATAGAGGAGCCGCCCCTAGTGTGTGTGTGTATGTGTGTGTGTGTGTTTGTGTTTTCTTTTTTCTTTTTCTTTTTTTTTTGCTCGTGTGAGTGCACATCACGTGTCAGAGCGTTTGTGAAGAAATCCTGCAGCATATGAAAAAAGAAGAGGTTAAGAAAGCTGATTAAAATTCATCTGTGTGCGTGGTGAGGAGAAGGGGATTAATAAAGCAGCAAGGCCGTTCATCTGGCTATAGGGCGATGAGGGGTGGGGTGGGGGCGGCGGGGGTGGGGACGGGGGTGGGGGGTTGGCGACGCAGGGAGGGGCAGGCTGTAGACTGCCAGCGCTGCAGGGAAACCAGTTCAAAGTTATCAGGGGAGACAGTCACCATCACACCCGAGAGCTGGGAAGGCTATCCAGGATTACACAGACTCCAGTAGACTAAGAGGGACTTGGTTAGAGGAGGGAGTCGGCTGTATTGTTGAAGTTTCCAGCCGGAATTACATGAAAAAAGATTATACAGTTAACACTGAAACCACAGTGTCTTAAACTGGCACATGGAGGGACTTAAATAGTAAAGGGTCGACTTATACAATCCATTATAATATGTTATATGTATGTGCATTTAAAATAATGGATTTAAAAAGTCTTTGGAATTATTGGAGTCTAAAAAAAGTCTTTATAAAGAGTAGGAGTCCTAAAAAAATAAATGCTCTAAGACGTTAAACATTGCACAGTTCGATTGACTGAGTTGTGCTGTAAGATTCCCACATTAGAGGGACATAATAGAGTCGTAACAATATTCCGTTTATTCCTTACAAGTGCCACCACACGTCCAATAACTGAGCAGGTCTATAATGTATTTACACAAGCGATGGTGGAGTCGGAGAAGTGGTGTAAAATGTGTCAATTTTGTGTAGATGTCACAACATCAGGCTGTGGTTGTACGCGTTCACAGCAGCTGAACATTTTATCTGCGTTATATAATTAAAACCGGAGCAAGCAACTAGCAAACGAACGCATTAGGAGAGACCTTTAAATGTAGCTCAGTTTAAATTTAGCTTTCAATGTCACACACACACATTCGGTGTTTTACTGATTAAGCTTAGTCTGTAAATTATATTGCAAAATAAGTTTCTGGGCCACAGATTATAGGTTTGCACGTTTTGTTCATTTCCCCAATCAAGGCTGGCGGAGACATCTTTTGTCATCACTACAGAGATCAGCACATATGCACAGTTGTTCTGTGTGTGTGTCTGTGTGTGTGTGTGTGGCCAGCAGCTGTGTGTGTGGTCACCGTCTTTTGCAGCGGGGGGAAAAAATGTATTAAATCACAAACAACATGTGACAGCGCAGTTTTAGATGTCACAGCTAATAAAAAATAAAAAATAAAAAGCCTGAGAATTTTGTAGAAATTCCTTTCTTCAAGAATAAAGATAGGCGAAAGTGATTATTTATAATCTCTCTTAATTAGAAAAAGTTGTCCATCAGTTTTTTTTTTTTCCAGATTGTGATGTGACTTTTGCTAATTGCCAATTTTCTCAGTTTTACTTGTAATTGAATGAACATTAAACCCACCTATAAGCCCCATTGCAGCAGGAAAACATGAAGCGGCTTGGAAGCTGATGCAGTGAAAAAGAATTTTACATGGCATTTTGTCTGTTAGGTGGTCGGAGGAAAAACATTTAGGCAGTTAGCGAGTGAGTCAGCCTTGTTAGAGCGGCAGTCAGATAGTCACTCACACTCACACACAAAAGACAGACGGACAGAGAGACAGACAGACAGACTGTCTTATCACTAAGAGAACAGGACATGAAAGCACTCGAAGCCCCAAATGAAAGAGAGGAGGAGAGCTTTGTTCAACACATTAGATTGCCACTCAAGGCAGTCTCAAGTTTCAACCAAATTAGATTACATTATTAGGTCTAATTAAGTCCAATGTGTCAGCGGCACACACACATTTAGAGGCACGCACGAGCGCACACACACGCACATAAGGAAATATCATCACATTTGCTTGCACATGGTATTTGCAGTTCAAATATTTGCAGCACAGGTGAAAGACACAAGAAAATGAGAATATGCAAGGAACATAGCACAAACCTGCACTCACATAAGTGCAGAAATGTACATAATGTCCTCTTGCGTGCATGAATTACCTGTGCTGCATGCAAACCTCTTAACCCTCTCCTCTCCCGGATTGTTTTTTTTTTCCTCTTTCACCTGGTTGTGTTTTATAACATCCTGTCTGGCCTCTTTGTCTGTCAGCCTGCTTGCTTAAACTGCAAACATGCTGCAAGGCTAGCAGATTCAACCCCAAAAGGTGCAAACACGCTCACACAAACACACACACGCACACACACACACACACCCGCATGCATGCACATGCGCACTCCCTCTCTCCCTCTCGTGCACACGGTGTAGATGAAAAATGGCCCTTCTGTGCCCTATTTTATTTTCCTTGAGTTTCTCTTGCTGATGCATGCACTCTGTGTGTGTATGTGTGTGGCTCTGTCAGAGTATGTTAATACGCGTGTGTGAATTTGTGTACGTGTGCGTTGTGTGTATGCAGCGTCTGTGAAGAATGATGCGTGTCACCAGGCAAGCGAGAGGTTGTCGCTAGGGGAGTGTTACCATGCTAAGACGACCCTGGCCCTGCTTTGAACCCCTCCCAGGACGGCTGCCGGGCCCCCTTGGAGCACTTAAAGACGTCTAGTACATGAGGGCAAAGTCACATCATGACAACATCTCTCTCTCTCTTCCTGTCTGTCTGTCTCTGTCTGTCTAACTGTCTGTCTGTCTCTTTCTTTCTCACTCACAAACACTGTGTACAGAGATCACATGGTAAATATTTCATGAGATCATACGAACGACAGTGACATCCTCAAACACCTCTCTCTCTCTTTCTCTCTCCGTCCACCTCTGATCTCTCCGCTGTCACTTCTCTGGGCATATCACTATTAAGATAAGATACTGTGGAAGATTTTGCATTTTTGTTTTTTTTTTCTTTCGGTGGGAAAGCCACTTGCACGCGCGATACAATACCGATACTGCTGTTCTTAACTGAACCAGGGTGACACTGGATTTATGATCAAAGAATGTAAATGAGACATCCGCCACTTTAGAACTGTCACACATATATGCAGAACATCTTTTGCGGGTGTGAAAGTACGCAAGAGCTTTTATAAGGCGATAAGATCAGTTATTCTGCAATCTGCGACGAGGAAGATTTTTTTTTTTTTTTTTTTGAGATGACTAATCGTGGTTTCTGGATTAAAACCTGTGATGTAACTGACAAAACGTAAAAAGCAACGATGACCTTTGTACTGGAAGAGGTCGAATCTGCAATGTTCGACACTTGTTCCGGTGCTGCCGCTAAATAAATGTGACATTCCAGTTTCCACACCTCGCCACCTGTGTGGATTTGAAGGTGTCTCTCTCCTCTCTTCTCTTCTCCCCCTTCTCTCCCTCTCTGTTTCTCCCCCCAATCTTCTTTTTTTTTTTTCTTTTTGCCCCACCACCCAATGCTCCTTTAATCACCTGGCTTGCTCTCATTTCCATATTAAATAGGCTTTAATCATGAAAAGCAATCAGGCTTTTGCATATTCATACCTTCCCCTGTACGCCGGCTTCCCTGTCTCGCTCCAGTGCCAAGCAGCCAGTAATCAGTAGGCAGGCGGCGTAATGCCATAGCCCCGGCCCATCGCATGAAAACACACACACTGTGTGAGTTAGAAATAACTTCACATACTACTTACGCATTATCTCTACTCTAAGAGAGAGAGAGAGAGAGAGATAGAGGGAGAGGGAGAAGGGTAAGAGATAAAAAAAGAAAGATGGCGAGACTGATCCCTGATTTGAGCTGCGAATATTTGTACAGAGGCTCAAGGAAAAGTCGATTTGCATAATGACTTTGTAGTTTTGCATTAATCACATTTGCATATGAAAATGCGTTAATTACTCCTGATTATTTTTTTTTTAAAACTTGCTTCATTTGATGTCCAAGCTCTGGGGTTGTGATTAGGGGTTACATGGTGGCAGTTGTGTAGGTGGTGTGTGTACACTCGCGTGTGTGTGTGTGTGTTCAAACTTTTGCATTTCTGGTGCATTTCAGCGCGTGTTTATGTGCTCTTACATGAGTGTTTTGAATGCTTGCCAGGGAATTTATCTCGTGTCTGCTTTTGGGCATGCGTGTCTCTTTTCATTTTCTCATTTGTGTGTGCGCGCGTGTTTCACAGTTTCTCTGAGTGGCAAATATTTCCTTATTCCTCTGTGGGAAAAAAAGAGGAGTGTACTCCATCCTCCATTTAAATACATGTATTTCTTTTTTGAATAACATGAACACGCACTTATTCAGGATACAGTATCTCCCTCTCATGTGTTTCTTTTTTGCACTTTCACGCTGCAGTGGGGAAAAGAAAAAGAGAAAGTGAAAGATAAGATATTGTGATGTTCGAGAATATCAATGTCAACATGATGCAGATTATTGGACTTGCAATACAGTTGCTTATATAATAAATATAATAGAGGATGCTATTTTTAGATATTTTTGTTTTTTTTCAGGCTGAATTTGTTTTTGAATGTTATACATTTTATACCTTTTTTTTAAAGATCTCATTCAAGATCTTATTTGCATAATTGTAAGCGTACAGTCATCCCTGCTCAGCCACTTGTAGGCACTGGTTAAAACTAAAAGGGGAATAATTCATGGGGTGAAAATAACTTTATCCGTCACTGCAATTCAAATTTAAAGACTTGCAAATGACGGTAAGAGCAACCAGCATGTTTTTCAGAAATAAGCGCATGAGCAGTGATCTCGCAAAAACCGGCAGCAAAAGAAAGCTTTTGTCTTAGCTTAAAAATGTAAGTAAAATAATTAAATCATTTCCATTTGCAGTCATTAATTCACCATTTATATGTGTCTCTGTATGAACATTTTTGGTTTACATACACATCTGTGTGTGTGTGTGTGTGTGTGTGTGCAATTACAGTATACGTGTTCCTGCCTGTGTATGGGCCCCTAGAGTTGTTGGCTCATAACACTGCGCCTCAGACAGGACCACCCCAGGGGCCGTCTGACTCTGCTTGTGTGTGTCTGTCTGCTATATCCAACAGGGTCAACTAGGTCTGTAAGAGAGCTGCTAAAATGGCACAGCTGCACATGCACACTGCCACAGCCACCTGACACACGCGCCCGCACACGCACGCACAGACTGTACATTCGAACATGTATGCAGAAAAAAAAAAAACAGAAACTCATGCATGCAGGAATACACACACAGATAAGAGCTACACACACACACGAAACATGTGTGCATGCAGGAATGCATACAATGACTCCCATCTCACATAAAGGCCTGCATCTCCCACCAAACACACTCATGCACACACAGACACATGCACATACACACACAGCTTAAAGGCTCCCACATGAAGGCATCAAACGCTCCACAGCCAGCTTTATGGCACTCATATGGCAGCAGATTTGATATTTTCCTACCACAGCGGGGGAATAAAACTCGCCACTAATTTGGACTGCGAGCGCCACCGCTAACTTTCAGCATGTGCCGACTGACTGTGTCTTCCAGATGTGTGGACTCTTTGCTCCTTAACAGCCTTACTTAAGAGGCATTAGAAACCTCACACCCCGTCCCTGCTACGCATGGAGAGTGATGATGGCGCTTTGGTATTCAACACAAACACGCTGTTTTGTGTGGAGCTTTGAGTGAAGTGCTGATGTGAAGTTCATGGTCTCGCTGCTATGGACCATAAGTCGCCTTGTGTCAGTGGGAATCTGCGAATGTGTTTATGTTCTTTGCATAAATAGCTATAATCAAGGTAATTTGACAGCTGCACTGCAGTTATTCAAGCTGACTTTTGATAACAGGTGTGCTTTCATCAGTGCTGGGTAATGTTGCAAATTTTTATAAGGAACCTACTGTAATTGCAGCATAAGTATGCAAGTGTACAGTATGTACACTTTCGCACACATGTAAGACCCTAAAGGGGAACCTGCTCAGCAACATGTTCACCTTTTTTTGCCGCTCTGGAAACACTCCTTACAGAAACCTTCAAGTCTTCACGGTGGACATACAGATAAAATGCTTGTGTGTCTGCGTGTGCTCAGCTATTGTTGAGTCTGCCAGACATTAGTGCATAACATATAATATGCGCCTTTCAGGAGTAAATGGGGAGATTTTCTGACCGCGGCGTTCACTCAGGTTTTTCTATTGAAAAGTATCGCAGTTTTTTGCCTTTGGGAGGAAAAGGGCTACCATTAGTTATTTGTGAAAAGGAAAAGAGATGGTGCTTGTTAGCCAGTCAGACAGGGGTAATCCTACTTGCTACACTGTTGTTGTTCCTTTCCTCTTATCTTATTAGCGCCCGGCTCTGATTGGGCAGGATTGTGGGAGAACAAAATGAGGAGACAGCGTTTATGGCCGTATTTTCCTTTTACAGGCTGCTTCACCGCAAGAGATATTGAAAGCCTTTCATGCTACACTTACGATTCCCCTTATTTCATCCACTTATTTGTCTCAGGCAATTACTTCGAGAGAGAACACTGGACGCGCACAAATACATGATGAACATAAGCTGCCTTTATGTCTGTTTGTCACTTAAATATAAATCTGTGGCATGCCATGAGCAATATCAAGTGTGCAGACAACATTAAAATATTGTATTCTTTTATATACAGTAGCTATTTCCTCTAAGCAATAACAGCTGGATTCATGGGGAAATGCTTATTTCTATTGTAATTTTAAAGAATCTATTCAAAAGAAATTAGGGAAAAAAATAAATTTTTCATTACCTTATCTAGTCATACAGGTAGTTTGGGGTATATTTGTCCAAAAGGTTTTGGTATATACATCTCTGAGATTTCTGCTTCCCCAATAGAAGGCAGGTGAATGGCATGTTATTAGTTGAAGTTAAATTAAAATAAAGAAAAAGAAAAGACAGTTAAAAATGTTCAGAAATCTCTGTGTTACTGAGGATAATCCACAGAATGCACAGTTATTTTTACATTTTTTTTTCTTTAAGTCATTCCATTTCCAGTAAAACTGCAGAACTTTTAACAGCACTGTCAGTCTGTGGATTATCCAGAGTACCGGGGACATTTCATTTGAAAAGAGACGTTGATGTTCAACATTTCAAACAGATTTTTTTTTTCAATGCTGTGAGTACCACAGCAATGCATTGACGTACTCGCGGAAGCAATATCAGATGAATATCTCAAAACCTGGGTACATAAAACCAAGAATATTTAAGTTCTGTTAATATATTGGCTGAACACAGTTGTTCTCCTGGCCTTATTCACTATAAACGTAAATATCTTTTTTTAATTACCTTGCACTATATATAAAACCTGCACTGCCATATCTGAGAACAAGGAAGAAACATCTGCTCTGGTCTGTTTCTTGGATGAAAGAGGACTTGCACTGTCATGTCCATAGATGGCATTGCAGACAGGGGAGTTAACTGCTCAAGGTTAAGGGGCTACACTCTCCCTGCATGCTGGCGTAATTCATACTTTTCCAGAAAGCCCTCTTCTCTGTGTCTGTCTTCCCCAGAGCAGAACAGAGCAAGCCAAAATGAAATAAAGCCTAAGATGTTATCAGGGTGATTGGTGCCAGCGGAGCTTGTCTGGGCCTGTGGTCTGGCGGGGCAGCGCTGGCCCGTACCAGTGTTTGTGTGTGTGTGTGTGTTTGTGTGTGTGTGTGTGTGCATGTGTGTGTCCTAAAGGCACTGGATAGATGAAAGCTTTCTTTAACCATAAGCTATGCAGGAGCCGTGCCAGGAGCAGGAAATGTATCAGCGTGATAACAGCCAGAAAGACAGAGAGAAAACGAGAAAGAGAAAAGAAAGAAATGACAGAGAGAGAGAGAGAGAGAGAGGGAGAGGCCACATAGAGCCCACAGGGGGAGGCCTGAGGCCAGAATGAGTCCAATCACACACACACACACACACACACACACACACACACACACACACACACACAAATGTCACTTCATAAATATGTGTTGGGTGTGTACGTTGAGAGATGAATCTATGTTCATGTCTGCATTTGTGATTTTATGGGTGTGTGTGTGTGTGTGTGTGTGTGTGTGTGTGGAGCATTCGGGGTTAGGTGTACTTACACCTGAGTATGTATAAGACCGGTACGAGAGAGAGAGCGAGAGAGGAATTCACCTAGAGACATGACAAAAATTACGTTGTGCCGCCGGCTTTTACTGGATAACGACACCTTATAGACGAGAGAGAATACAGACACGGGGAAACAAAGGGGATATTGTGCTATCTTATTCTACATAAAAGCTATGCAGGAAGAAACAGCAAATTAATTCTAATCTGTATCTTTATTTTGAAATGTCCTAAATAGTATGAGCGCCTCACATTTAGCAGTACATGACTTGAGTGTTATAGATGAAATGTTTAAAACTTCAGAGAGGCGTAAATTTATGCCTTAAATGAGACTTTCATGTCTGCACTGTAAATATGAAGCTACTGCCAGCAGTTGGTTAGCTTAGCTTAGCACAAAGAATGGAAACTGGGGGAAGCGGCTAGCCCGATTCTGTTGAAAAGAACAACAAAATCAACCTGCCAGCAGCTCTAAACTCACCAACTAACACGTCATATCTCGTTTCACCATTTCATCGTTTCGTACAACAACTGCAGTGTAAAAACAAAGAGACACGACTCCAGGAAGTCACTGCTCTGCTCCGAGAAATACTCATAACCCTCTGCAAAACCACAACGAGTCGTTTTAACACCTGGTTTTTGTGTGGATTAAACAGGGGACATATGAAGAGTTAAATAGTGAGTTTTAGAAGTGCTCGAAGGCAGATTTTGTTAGCTTTGGACAGAGCCAGGCTAGTTGCTTCCCTGTTTCCAGTCTTTGTGCTATGCTAACCAGCCCCTAGCTGTAGCCTTATATTTAATGGACAAATATAAGAACGGTATCAGCCATCTCATTAAATTTATTTGCATGAAAGCAAATACACGTTTTTCCTGAAATGTCAAACCATTACTTCAAGAGTTCCAAGCATATCACATACCCACATCTTGCTTTTCAAAACAGGCTCCAAAACCTCTTTTCCAAGACCGAGCAGAGTGGTTAAATAAAGAGAGCTTAATATCTCTGGACACATTTTTATTTTTAACACTTTCCCCTTTTGTTACTTCCTTTTAGTGAGCTAACACTAATTAGATGGCTTGCAAATTGGCGTCAAATGATGCAACACTTCTGTGCTCTCTCCTGTGATGCTCACAGCCTTCGCTTTGTGTTCGAGCGTGGGGAAAAAGCACTGTATCCTCTCACAGACTTAAGTGGCCAGAATTACACATTACACCAAAGTAATTGTGGAGTAATAGAGAATTAGATCATGAATGTTTGAGCTCTCTTTCCCAATCACTAGAATGGACTCTACGCCATGTCTGAAGCATGTGAGGGGCAAGTTTTATAGCGGGCTGATTGGGTTGGAAGGGCCTGTGTGCTTCATTCAGGGCTACGGTGGTATTTTCCTGTGGGCTGCTAGTTAAGTGGGACTGGCTGCTTGGCTCCAGTGGGCAAAAGCCAGCTGGGGACCATTACTACTGCTGAAAGAATATAGCACCCTGTCACATGATGGTAGCCCGACGTATACACACTGAGCCGGGGCTTATACATGCATGCACATACATCACAAACAGAGCCACAAAAGCACCATTTTTTTCTTGCTTCTATTTTCATATTTTCTCCGTCTTGACAAACACACACACACACAGACAGAGGTGAGGTAAATCAAAGGCGTTCACAGAAGATGGAACGTGTTACATGTCACTGCAGAAGGTGCTGCCGTGGAGGAATTTGCACCTGCTTATCACAGGTTGAAATGAGCACTGCATCTCTATGTATGACACCACGATCTGTTTTAATTAAATCTAGTTTTGTTTAGTTGACCATTCAAGGGAAAAAAAAAAAAAGACAAAAAAATAGCATGACACATTTTATGAACTGTTTGTATAAAATGATTGATCCGATGAAAAATTTAATAAACCCACAAAACAGAATTCGAGTGTCACTCACATGTCAAAGTCAATTTCCTATTCACTGCCAGTGAATAGGAAATTAACTTTCTGGACAAAGTGAGAGTCCCCGAGGGGTATGACGGAGCTCATTTGGATGTAAAACCTCGAACAAACATTGTGTGAGTCCACAAAGTCAGTCTCCATTTCATTGTCAAAGCAGCTTGAGTTTTTTGTCTTTTGATGCCATCACCTATCCAAACATTTTGGTGTTTTCTTTCTCGCCTGTCGTGTCATTGGGGACCTTTTCTCTAAAATATTTCACTTTGTTTTTATTCTATGTATTAGTAGTGGATTGTTTTTTTCCTGCTGTGAGCAGATGATTGAACGAGAGATTAAAGTGGTTGTAATTCTAAATGGGAATGCGGGTGATCATGATAAACAAAGTGTCGTTCTCATCCCGTTTCCCGTACCGTCTGTGATCCTCTCTTTTTTTCACTTTTGCCGTCTTCTCCTTCTTTTCTCGTTTTCCTTTTTCTCCCGCCGCCCTCCCTCTCCTTCTTTCATCCTCTCCTCCATCTTGCTCCTCTCTCTTCTCGCAACCACAAGCACGACTGAGTGTCATCCATTTGTCAGTGTCACATGATAGACAGCAGACCCCACAAGTGCGTGCACATACCCCCCAAAACACACACAAATACAGGCGCTGGGACCAGTTAGGAGCTGATGGCGATGAGTCAGGCTTAGAGAAATGCCACAGAGAGCTTAGCTAATGCACTTTATGGAGCTCCCTTTTTCTTTTCATTCTCCCTCCCTTGTACTCCCTTTTTTTTTTTTTTTGGTCTATATCGCTCCTTCTTTTCCCCTCCCTCTTTCCCTCTCTTTGTCCTAGAAGCCGAGCCAAAAGTCATAGCTCTTTACTGACAGAGAGGTCTTTCCAGTTATTTTTCACAGTGCGTCCCCTGTGCCCTAGCTGGGATAGCTTGCCTCATGGCGGTAACGTGCTCCTTCGGTCGTGCTACATGAGAGCCTCTTCCACTCATGCATTGTTATACAGCTGGTCTAGCTCAATGTGTGTGTGCGTGCCTGTGATCAAGTTGTTGGAGATACCTGATCCCTTTTATTGTTCATTTGACCCGTATCCCAGGAGGCATGAGGGTCAGGGTGGAGTACCCAGATACCTTGTACAGGTGCTTAGTGTGCGTGAGAGAAAAGGGAGACGTGAAGAGGGAAGAGTGAAGAGATAAATACACTTAGGAAGTGAAAGACTCTTGATCCCGCACACTTTTCCAGCGAGCACATTAAGGAGCACTGTTTCTTTAAATCCTCTCTGGAGCTGTCAGGCATTTCAGCTGGTCATATTGGCTGCAGACACACACACACACACACACACGCACAGATGTATATGGTTAGCAGGCCGAAGCTGGTTTGAGTTAGCATGGAGCCAGTCACACTGTGTGAGAGCCTTACCCCCTGCCTGCTACTGCCACCCTCCACAGTCTCTTTCCTTCTTTCTCTCTTTCTTTCACTAAATATGTGTGACAGTCAGCCACTGCTCGCTGGGGCCTTACTTTTACCGTCCGAGGCTCCCAACGCCCTGCAAAACACGCCCGCAGACGTACAAGCTTGATCTGCGTGGCCTCGCGTGTCCTGATTAACCTCCTGCATGACAAACAAGCCATCAGAGCAGAGGGGAGCGGAGCACTGAAGAAAGAGGAGGAGGAGGAGGAGGAGGAGCAGGAGGGACGGATGGGAGATGTGAGGAGGAGGAGAGGAGCAGAGGTGTAAGGGGGACGGGAGGGGTAGTGGGGTGGGGGTTGGGGGGGGGGGGGGGGGCAAGCGGGCGAGGTGAGGAGGCTGGGACCCCTGGGGACCCCTAGATCACAGCCATGCTAATGAGGAGCTGCTTTGCCAGCAGCAGAGGTGTCAGCTAACCCCTGACAGGTGCACACACGCGTACTCCCAGGGCTGGTGCCTGGTGTGCACGCCTGTATGTTGCGAGAGTGTGTGTGGGAGGGGCTGCAGGGGCAGGTTTGTGTCCCAGTGGCCTAGCCTGCGGGCGGCTTTGTTCAGTATGCAAATCTGTCGCCGTGGCGTTCTGTCGCCCTTGATGGAATGCTGGAGCAGTACAGCGAACCTGAACCCCAGGAATGCTGCAACGCACACAGACGTATAGTTACACAGACATCTACTGTAGCACATCCTCTGCTTCCCCAGTCGCCGTCTTGTTAACAACCTGCACTGTCTTGTGTTTCTGCAGTAAAGCAACATTATTCCACACACTCCAAACTTTGCTCCCTGGATGTAATGTTTTTCACCCTGTCTACTGTAGAACTGTCCGTGACGAATGAATGCCATGCAGCAGAGAAGTCGGTGGGCTAGCGTTCAAATGCTACTTATTTTCAATTATGATTTCCCCCCCCCCCTAAGCTTTGTGAGAGTTAATTTGGCATCAGTGAGCATTCATTACCATCCACTCACTGTTCGCTGTCAGCTGAGAAGCTCCAGTTCGCCCATCTTGTCGAACGCTGAGCCTGTGGATTTTTGTTATTCTTCTGTGGTCTTATTATAAGTCCCTCTGGATTAGAGAATCTGATAAAAGCCCCAAAATATAAGTGTAATGTAAATGGAGGGAGCATGTGCTTCTAAAATATAAATCAAACTCAGGCTGGAGGGATGGCATATGTGAATTCCTAAATTAAACACAAATCCACATGTCTGCACCAAATGCCTGGTGTCTACTTCAACCCCTCCAAGCTCACACCAACTTTCCTCACTGGCCATATGCAAACAGTCAATACCATGGCTCCCCTTCATTCACTGGCATTTTGTTTGTACTTTTTAAGGCAAAATAATGGCTATAAAAGGCAATCTGGAAAGAATAAAATCTGATGTAAAGCTCAGATCTTGGTCCCTGAAGACTGGCTTAATTGGCCCGGTGGTTTAGTAAAAAAAACCAACCCAGGAGAGAAGGAGAGCATTATTGCTGGCCCACCTCAGCTCCACGCATGTGCCAATGTTTTAATAACTTCCTCCAGGCCTCCTGGCCCTTAGCCCTTGTTTTGTTGCACAGGACAAAGAGTTGCCCTCCTAAGCTGGTCTCAGATCTGTATTACGTTTGTCTCTTTCATGGGAAAGTCTGCTTGGGTGGACACCTGGGTAGAAATATAACTCAGTCTAAGATTCACACTACTTCAGGTGATTGCCATCACACTATAGCAGTTACAAGCAGCTCTGCTGCTAGCAAAATGACAAAAAAAAAAAAAACCCTGACAGAATTCAATTCATAATACAACAGCACATTACAGAATCCTGCTGTGACTCCATCTCTTTAACCTTTCATCTCATTCACATTCATTGAACAATGTGTGTGTGTGTGTATGTCAGTATGTGTGCGTCTGTGTGCATATGGTGTGCCAGAGTAAATTGGGCGATTAGGTCCAGCATCAGTGACTGCGTGGAGAAGAGAATGCAACTATTCTAACTGGTAGTTGACCTTGGCGGTCAGCAGTGGAAGGGTCCCCGCTTGCGTGTTAGGCAAACGGTTGTAATTACTACAAACTGAAGCATGACACGGCCCACCGTGATTCTTTAATGAAGGCTTTTATTGGCTGGAGCACTAAGCAGCGACAACATTCACACTCTACCGGCATGTGTGCAAGTGGTGTGTGCGTGAGGATGTCTGCGAGTTAATGTGTGTTCATCCTCGCACAGATATGTGTGTGTCCATAATTTTACACTTACACATCTATCTATCTATCTATCTATCTATCTATCTATCTATCTATCTATCTATCTATCTATCTATCTATCTTTGATTCTCTTATGTACTATTCCAGTCTCTCTTCTGTTCCTCTCCCTGTTTTCCTCCCCTCCCCCCGCTTGCTTTGCTTGTTTGGGAAGTTGATGAAATTTGTCTTTGGCTGTCATTAGGCAGCAGCCATCAGCTGCCACTCTATTAGCTGCCACGCTTCCTTTAACAGCATATGGCACAGCTGGGTAAGATATGACAAGATGCAAATGTGTAGCTGTAGTGGTGGTGGGGTGGAAGGTTGTGGGGGGTGGTGTTGGTGGTATATGATTGGGTAGGTTGTATTGAGGCCATGTCTGCAGACCAAAATATACAGATAAAAGAAAAGAAAAAAAGCAAAACAAAACACAATTTTATTAATTGAGAGAGATCGCCAATCCCTCGCCCAATCTCACATCTTCATCTCATATTGATCCTCACGTGGTGATGAGATTATACAGCTCCCAAGTCTATAGACCCCTCTTTGTCCCTAGGGACATGTAAATACCCTCTATGTGTGTATCACAGTTTATACGTGCCTATGTGTGTGTGTGTGTGTGTGTGTGCCCAAGCACGTCTGGCCCTTAAAGTCCCTCCACCTCTCTTCTTACCCATTCTCCTCCTCCTCTTCCCTTCCCTCTCTCGCTCTCTTCTCCCCGTCCAAGCTGTTAAGCTGTCCAGCTCTCCGCTGCCAAGCGGCCGTGTGAAGACTAGCCAAACTAAACACGGGCAGGCAGCCCGCCACTCGCCTCACACATACACACACGCCAAGCACATACACAGACATACAAGTGCAAAAGTACATTCACATACATGTCCGCACGCACGCGCGCTCGTACACACACGCGTTAGTAGCGGGAGTCAGGTCATGTCCCACCCCACACAAACAGTGAGAGTGATGGCTACACCAGAGCCCCACTAATAGCAGAGAAAAACAGACAGAATCAGTAAATGAGCCCCTCATTAACTTCTTCTGACCCTGTCTCCCCTGGGGAAAGCCAAACCAATCACACCGCCAAATCAGCTTCCTGTACTAGACACTGATCCAACATCAGCTTTCGCTCATCTGCTCTGCACGATACAAGTGTGCGAGTGTGTGAATTAGTGACTGTACCGAGGTGCGCCGTGAGACTGGCGGAAGAAGGAAAAGTGAAAAGAAAATACTGCCGCGCATGTATCTGTGTCTGCATGTGTGTTTTACATTCCATGACAATGGGTGGCTTTGAGTCAGCCATCTCCAGGCCTATTTTCTTGATCACATAAGACTTTGGGCAAGAGTAACTTCTCCGTCTTTGTTTTCCCCCCTCCGGGCTCCAAGTTATGGGACCACCGTACCAACTTGACTCTGCTTGCGGTAGCCGCTGATGATAAAGTAGATGCAGATGCCTTGCAAGCAAACACAAGACTGTGGAAATGCCTCTTCAGTGCTAGCCTGTGTTGAATTAGATGAATCCCAACCGGGGCTCTTTTTATGACTCACAAGAGGGTCTGACAGGGCCATGCCACAGTGACTGATAGATTCATTTGGCATTATTAAGTCATGCCATTTAAAGGGGCAATTTGTCAATGAGTGACGTACAGTTTGTGTGTGTGTGTGTGTATATGCGTGCAGCCACAACAAATCACTTTACTGTACTTGTTATTACACCAGTGACGTAGAGCTTTATTTAATGTGGATGCTGCATTAAGACCGGAGGGGTCTTTACTGTTTACACATCGTCTCCATCACCTCTCCTGTCTTCTCCTTTTGTGTGCCTCTCTTTCTCTCTAATGCCACATCTTACCCTCCCTCCTTCCCCCTCTCCCATATTTCCTTTTTTCCCCACTGGTGTGTGTTTTTTTTCCATTGCCGCCTCCCCTCTCTCCATATGGAAATGACAGAGTAGACGAGATGGATCTGTATATTAAAGCCTAGCTGACATTAGAATTAGCATAATGTGTCGTGGCCTTAGGGCAGTACCTGCCATCTGCATTAACCCATAGACACACGAACACACTCAAAATTTCATACAAACACAGACAAAGCCCATGAAAGACCCTCTAAGACAGACACAAACAGGAAGTTGGGTTAAATTAATTAGTGTTCCTAAACTCTGCACATGCTCACAGAGGTTGATAATAAACACAAAGACATTAAAGTAAATATGTTCTTTCAAATTGTTGAATTTAATTTTTTTTGTTTCAACAGTACTAATGTGGACTTTCTTTCTCTTGACCAACAGATAAAGATGAACCATCCAGCTACATCTGCACTACCTGTAAGCAGACCTTCACCAGCGCCTGGTTCCTGCTTCAGCATGCTCAGCACACTCATGGCATCCGCATCTATCTGGACAACCACCCAGTCAACTGCTCTCTCACTCCCCGTATGGCTCTGCCTCCACCCCCATGCTCTGAAGCTCTGCCCCGCTCCCCTCTCCCAACGTTCCTTGGTGACACCAACAACCCATTCCACCTCCTCCGCATGGCTGCGCCCCTGCTCAGGGAACACCCTCCTCCCCCGGGGTATTTGGAGACTCGGCTGCCTGCAACACCACCCTTTGTCAGCCCTCCACCGCCCCCTAGACCCCCTCTAGAGCGGCTGGGCCCCGAAGAGATGGGGCTGCTGTCCCAGCATCCCAGTGCCTTTGAGAGGGTGATGCGGATGACCCCCATGGAGCCTCCTTCTATGGATTTCTCCCGACGTCTGAGGGAACTGGCTGGCAACACAACCAATAATGGGGGGCCTACACCTCCTCTCTCACCCAATCGTGTGCCACCCATGCACCGCCTGCTGAGTCCCACGCTTTTCCAGCCTGGTGCCAAGCCCCCAGCGTTTTTGACCTACGGCCCTCAGCCACCCACCTCTCAGGGTGGACATGGTACTTCCAGCCCCCCTGATACCCAGGGACAAAACCAGACCCCGGGGAAATCCAAATCCTGTGAGTTCTGTGGCAAGATCTTCAAATTCCAGAGCAACCTGATCGTTCACAGGCGCAGTCACACAGGAGAGAGGCCGTACAAGTGTCATCTATGTGATCATGCCTGTTCCCAGGCCAGCAAGCTTAAGAGGCACATGAAGACACATATGCACAACAAGTCTGGGTCCATGAGTGGCTCCCCAGAACAGGGAAATAGAGGAGAGGGAGGAGAGGGTGAAGAAAAGAGTAGAGAGGGAGAGTCAAGAGGAATGGGGATGGACAATGAGGAGGAGGAAGAGGAAGAGGAGGAAGAGGAAGAGGAGGAAGAGGAAGAGGAGGAAGAACTGAGGAATGGAAGTCGACCAGATTCCAACTTAAGTGAGGACTCTCAGGAGTTCAGCCAGAATAGGGAGAATGGTCCTAGACAGTCTCCTGAGGAGAAACCCTTGAGTGGGGATAGAGTAAATGACAGTGGTGGGGTGGGCATCATGCACCCATACAACCATCTGGACAATCACCTTAGACTTAACCCTAACAAGAGAAGCCTGGAGAGACAACCTAATGGAGATGGAGGAGAGGGGGTTGAAGTAGAAAGAGAAAGAGAGAATGAGAGGGAGCAGGACAGAGACCGAGATGAGCAGGAGGACCACAGGCCTGTGATGAATGGCAGGATCAGTGTATCTGAAGCAGTCTCCTTCCCTGGGCTGTTCCAGCGTCGGCCAACACCCATCACAAGCCCAAGCCCCTCCAACAACAAGCGGATCAAGATAGAGAAAGAACAGCTGGAGATTCCCCCAACCATACCCCTTATCTCCCCAGAGAATGTCTACTCTCAACTCCTTGCTGGCTACGCTGCTTCACGCCACTTCATCAGAGAACCTTTCCTGGGATTCACAGATTCCCGTCAGTCGCCGTTCGCCACCTCCTCTGAGCACTCCTCTTCAGAGACGGGGAGCCTCCGTTTCTCCACTCCGCCTGGAGAGCTGATGGAAGGAGGCAGCGCCTCTGGCCGCAGCGGCAGCAGCACTCCTCACCTCCTGCGGGGGCCTGGACCTGGCAGGCCCCCGAGCTCTAAGGAGAGGAGAAGTGACACCTGCGAGTACTGTGGCAAGGTGTTCAAGAACTGCAGCAACCTGACGGTGCACCGACGCAGCCACACAGGGGAACGGCCCTACAAGTGTGACCTGTGCAGCTACGCCTGTGCCCAGAGTTCCAAGCTGACACGCCACATGAAGACCCACGGGCAATTTGGGAAGGAGGTGTACCGTTGCGACATCTGCCACATGCCCTTCAGCGTCTACAGCACGCTGGAGAAACACATGAAGAAATGGCATGGCGAACATTTGATGGCCAGTGAGGTCAAACTGGAGCAGGCGGACAGAGGTTAAGCCAGCAACCATTAGTTATACAGCCTAGTGTACACAAGTAAACACACACACACACACACACACACACACAACACACATGCATACACAAAAGCGCACACACACATGAACACACAAAATCCCTATAACCACTTCTTCAGCTATGGGGCTTGGCTGGATAATCTCTCTCTTAAAATATTTTGAGACTGATTGATGTTCATCTTTTTTTCTTGTCACAGAAACTGCCACCTGAGAATATAAACAAAGGGAAACTTTAATGAGAACTTGTCTGGAATGCCCAACTTGGTGTTTCCTGGCAAACTGTCTGAGGATTTTATCAGTTAGGAATCCATGGAGCCTTTCTACTGTGCAATAATTTCTGTATTTATTGGATTTTTGTAATGATATTTGGCATGTGCAGGTACATCTTTGTGGGATTTCATAAGGAGTTAGTTTTGAAATGTGCTAAAACGTTTTTTTTTTTTCTAAAATGCGATAACTGGAAAGAAGTCATCCTTAATACAAATTTTCTTTTTCTTTTTTCCTTTAAGGAAACTTATTATCATGTGAGAGTAAAATTGTGTGAAGCAGTTAGCTTTTAAAAAGTAAAAATAATTGTTTTTTTATATTAACTGCAGCAGCGGACTACAATCCATTCCCCCGTTCCAGGCCTAAAGCACTGAATGTCAGCCTGAAAATAAAACATCATGCTGGATTGTAAAAAAATCCAACATTATCTGAGAAACCTGATAAGTTATTTTAATTTATTCAGGGGATTTGTCCTTAAAATATTGGCATGTGAATAATTTGAAAATGCAGTTACTGTATTGCTGTCCTGCCTTTAATCAGGACATAAATAAAGGTTGCACTTAATGGAGACACCCTTAACTGATGCTCAGTACATTCCCAATGTAGGATTAAACCACAATATTTAATGTTGAATAAGTTAAGACTACTTGTGATTAATGTGAGAAGGGGAACAGTCCTGTTTATTGTTTGTAAATATATTCTTTTTTTAATATGTTAAAGTAGCCCCGACTGTACGTGAAAGATGGCCTAAACAATCAGAAGACCAGCTGCTTGCATCATCCACAGTATATGCTAAGTGTAACTACCATTCATTATTGCGTTATCAGACCCACTTGATTATCTCGCCCCACTCCCCCACATCATGTGTGCTTACTGAAAGGCAATTTGTTCAACTAAAGCTACTTCAACAATTGTAACACTTTCTAAATCATTTTCGATCTCGCTCTGGCGAGAGAGAGAGAGATGTCTGGTGTGGCATCTCTCTCTGACCCAGGTTGACTTCCCATGTCCCCCAAAGGATCCACAAAATGGTTTCAAATGAAATTCATATCAATGTGTGTGTTAGTGTGTGTGTTCTTCTCTCTGCAGTGTGCTCTAAGCCTCCCTCCGACGGCGTCTTTTCACAGTTCACTAGCTCAGATTCATGCATTAGAGCGGCTTTTAAAAGGAAGCCTGTTCATTCGCCTCACAAAGTGATATGGGTTTAACTCCCAGTAACAGATTTTGAGACAGTGTGCATGTTCGTGACTTTTGGGGATTACGGTTTTTATTTTCTGCATCGTTCATCCTGAAATGAATCTGGTAGAGAAAAAAAATGGTCATATGAGTTATGATAATTTTGAGCACAGCTGCAATGGGGGATGGCAGGGCGACCTTGAGTAGGGGCTATTCTTATAGTAAAAATGAAAGATTGGAACTGAGAAATGAAGAAATGTGAGAAAGAAATGGAGGGAGAGAGAGCAAGACCTTGACCAGGGAGAAGAGTCATTCAAATGAAATTGGAAGCATATGAAAAGTGTGTTTTTTTGGTACCCATATGCACATCTACTGGCCACATCTTATAATGGACCATCAGAGTGAGACAGAGCGAGCGTGAGAGGGAGGGAGACAGCAAAGCCACATGAAAGGAGACTGAGACTACATCTTTCATTTTAGTACTGCAATTCTCAATCATCAAAATCATCTTCACTTGAAAGTTCGACCTGCTTCCTTGGCCTATTGTCAGGTTTTATCTGCGCCATTTTGTTTGGATAGAAAAAGGATTATACTGTATCTTGAATGCAATTTGTGATTTTTAATTTTTTTTTTTTTTTTTTTTAGAAATGAAATCACGTTGAGGTCGCAGCAGATCTCCATAAGCTATTCAGTTACTGCGTAGTTTGATATATTTTAGCAATTTAACACGAAAAGTGAGATCGGCCGAAGAGCTGCTTTCAACTTGCTTACACATGTTGATGCATGAGTGCAAAAATCCAGATTCTGTTGTAAACGCACAGTGTATTAATTCCAGGAAAACTCAGTTCAGAGTTAGGCTAAAATGAGCCATACGACTATGAAATATATCACATTCAAATGATGAACAGTGAAACCCTGAGAGAGATCTAAATCCCACATGGACATTCAGTCTTACAATATGTTTACAGTGTTGAAGTATGCCATTAATGAAATACTCTGTGTAAGTGTTTAAAATGATAATAAAGTATTGTTTTCTCCAATGTTCTTTCAAATGTTTTTGAATGCCATAGCAGTTTTGTATGATTATCCTGGTGGAGGGATTTTATCTTCATGAATATGTTTCTGTATGATTACTTGTTCACTGTATGGGAAGACAATTTTTGAAATGTAATATTGCAGATTCATGCCAGATTATTATTTTTTTCTAACAAGAGTGGTGCCATTATTGACTTTTGGTCTCTTCGGTCTTTTTTTTTTATTTTATTTAATTTTTGCATGAGTTTCCTGTTGTTGGTTTGGTGAAGCTATCCTTCGTGGATATAAAACAAAATGATTTCAAAATAAAGAATTAGAAGCATGAGGTGATCTTAAAGGCAGGAGGGACATGAACGACGTGAGAACGCTTTTCCAAATCAACTTCATGAGACAGTCATGGACATTTTGTTTTTTTCCTCATGGTTGTTTGAAGGTCTTGTGATGGCACTTACAACTGTAATTTTAAATACATTTTCATATTTCACTTTTCACAACTTTCACTTACACTCTTTGTACAAAATAGTTTCCTTGGTCTTTTGGGGGGGAGTGCATCATTGTGAAAAAAAAGTGATTTCAGAACAGTACACATCTGCTGTTTTGAACATATATGTATTTTTGTAATGTGTTGAAAAATCAATACAAGAAAGCCAACACTTCAATAAATGTTGCAATTGCTCTATGATTGAAGCAACTTTTCGTTCTGAATTATTTCACCTTCCTTTTCTCCAACACGATTGATGAAACACACTACAAACATAATCATTTTAGTGTACAGCTAAAACTCTATAGCATATACAAAATATCATATATTATATCATAATGCAAAATGATCATGTATAACACCACTTCTTGTAAATCTGCAAAGACTTATACATTTTTTCGGTTTCTGTAAAGGGTTGAGAAAAATAGAAACCTAAGCAAGCATGCATTTAAAAAAAAAAAACAGGAAATGGTTATGTCCCCACATGAGTGAATCACGCTTTCTTATGCTCATGAACAACGTTACATACTAACTATCAGTCACGGCAAACGGCTGCTAATAATTCTGTATGACTCCTAATCCGATGTTGTCTTAAGGGTGTGGAACCTTACTGTACTGCCAATTGTCAGCCAACAGTGGCTGAAATATGCAGGGTGTGTACTTAAAAAAATATGCCATTAATAAAACACACACACACAAACAAAATATGAAGCTATGACAATGAACACTAAGTCAGGATTTGACCATGGATAATGGCTACCACTACTCTGTTAAATGTTAAAACAAGGGGTCCACTCTCTACAATAAAGTGGACAAGCCAGATGAAATCATTTGCAACAAAAGAAAACAATGGTTTATCCAGCACCCTTCATTTGGTAGGAAACAGTTAGAAGACGGTACATGCTGGCTTGTGTCATGTTATTATAGTTTTACAGTAGGAGCATCTTCATGGCTTCGAGTACAGTGGTATAGTGCAAAATATACACATATACATGAGTATGATATATAAGATCAAACCTACTTATCTTTTAGTCAGCATTGGGTATACCTTAACCTTAACTTAACTTTAACATATAACCTCTACAGTGACTCTGATGAACATCGTATTTTGTGTTCTGTGAGCTGATATTTTCTAGGATGATGAAGGCATGACATAGTCATCTATTTCATGAATTGATAGCGTAAGGAATACCTCACAAAAAATGCGTCTCTGCAGCTCTTCTGTTGCTAATGTTGATTTCATAATGATCTTTACTCCCTCAAGCAGCAGAAGTTAAGTGACAATGTGCAAATACTAGTGGCCCATTTTTGGATGAGATAAATATGCATTACATGTCACAGGGTGTTTATTCTTTGCTGGACAGACAGCTTTAAAAATAAATAGATAAATAAATAAAAATTGGGAGCATAAATTCAGTTTTATTCAGAGTTTACCCATTTCTCCAGACACCACTACATCACAGTTCAAGTGCGTTGTTGCTCAATAATTTTTCAATTCATATTTTATTTAATATTTTTTTAAACGATGATATAAAATAAACATATTCTCTAAATTATGTTCAAAACATTACACCTTAATGAAGCTTTAATTAGCACTACAGAGTCACATATTGTAACACTCAAAGTCAGCAGTGTTTTTCAATCATTAGAGGGAACGCAAACTGCAGTGGATGTTTGATGGCTCTAGTGTAAGAGTTGTTGTTTTTATGGTTGAGACTCAAGAAATACCTATCATGTTGTCAGTGAGGAATCTTGCTAGCTTGCAGCTATTTGGCCAAATGTTCTTGGGGCAAGACAAGACACAGATAGATGGTAGGTACTGAATCTTGATCAGACAAATAATATTTCACATTGTGCTCAATACCAGACCTATATGTTGAACTGAGATGACTGATAGAAAACAATACAAATGAGAATGTGACTCACAGGTTTTATTTCTGAAGGTAGCTGTTGACAGTCTCATGCTTCATAAATGAGTCCTGGCATGAGTATGGGGACTCATCAGGTATTTCTTGATATCAGGCCAACAGCAGTCAAGCCTGTCCTCGCTTAAGCCTCCAGGCCATTGGATACCATAACAGAAATAGTGCACATACAGTGTCTGTGTGTGTGTGTGTGTGTGTGCGCGCTTTAGCTCAAAGAGAAAGCGCGAGCAGAGGGAGAAGAGACACAATAGAGTGGAGATAGAGGAGTGAAGAAAGGAAAGAAGGCTTGGTTTGTGTGAGAAAGTCAGATCAGGAGGAATTCTTGATGCTTGCCAGCTCTTGCCACACACAACGACCCATGAAGTGTCTCAGTGTCTTAACATTACGCATGATTCAATGTAAAAATATAATTATTATGTCAAAATATTCTGAAAATAATCAAACATGTAGCTACAAATTACTTACCCAGATGATGTTTGGAGGATTTGGTGTCCGCAGGAGGGATCTTATTGTGTCTTTCCCGTCTGTGTGTGTGTGTGTGTGTGTGTGTTTGTGCCTGAAGGCTGACATCTGGGTGCCATGTTGATGATTCTGGTCTTCTGGTCAGCAGAAATGTGCATGTTGTGAAGATGTCACATTCCCACAGCTCTTATGTTAGCAATGGCATAACAATTGACGTACCAAGTGGAATAGCATGACTTTCAGTGATTAGTGGCTGCATACGCTTTTTATTATTCAAAAAAGGTAAAACAAAATTGATTAAAGCTCAAAATGTAAATGATCTCTGCCCACTTTATCTAGCGCTTTCCATTCGGTATTTAATACACATAAAGGATGCACATTTCCATGGCATCACACATATTTTTCTTATCAAACTGACATGCTGGAGAACAAAGTTGTGTTTGTCTTGCACAATTGCAAATCACATTACAACCTCAAGCGTCTTATTTTACAACCTATTTTGGCAGGACCTTATGCTCACACAACTGTCTATTTTTTTAAAGGGCTACTCTCCATATAATCAGAAGCCACACAAATGTGTGCTCACAGACCCATTCCGGCCACTTCTCTGCCACCAGCTCATCTTGTGCAGTTCACATGTGACATGAGGTTAAAAAGCTCTCTTTTAAGCTTGTTTAGGAAAAGGCCCCCTCCTGTGTGCCCAGCTCCGTGGGAGAAAAGTGGCCTCGAGCACCAGTGGTGAGGTGCCGTATCCTCTTCACCAGAAAGCACTGGGCAGAGGCCATATAGTCACAGACAGTGAGTCGCGGAGCGGGAGATGGGAAATCATGGTTTGGAGTAAAACCACGTCCTCGGGGAACAGGGTGTCAGCAGGGATTGCGGTTCGCGTCCTGGGCCACACAGAACCACAAGGCCACCGCAGAGACCCTACTTTCCACTGGATCACAGGGCTCAGGCCCCACTGGCCTCTCTGTAGATATCCAGTTACTAATCTACCGGTCCTGACCAGTACCCAGTCAAATGACGCTGCCCGCCCAACGAGCAGACTGGGCTTCGCCCTGCGACGCAGAGACCAGAGTAAATCTGGCCCAGCTGGCTGCTCTTGGGAAAAGGGGGAAAAAGGAGGCAGGAATGGATGGAGGAAGAGCAGGGAGAGCAATTTAGAAGGGTGGTCAGGAGACAGAGAGCAGTGTGGTCGAGCGTGGTCACTCAACAGCTGTGGCTTGGGAAGATTCTCTCTTCTGGGAGAATCTGACCCAGAGGAACAAAGGCTTTGTGGTCATGTCGAGCGTGTAAGTAAAGGACAGGAAATGCAGGCTTTTTCAGAGGGAGGAAAAACACTGAAGCCACTCAGTGGGAGGTTTTGGTCGTTTACGGCACAACCATGTCGTCAAGCATCAAAACGGCACTCATCTCAAAACAGAAATGACAACTTATGGTTGCTATAATTGCCACCCCTATATTCAGGCAGTTCCTTAACTATAAAACTAGTATCCATTGTTTGACACAGTATCTTTTTAAAATCTCTTTACGCATTGCAAAGGAAGAGTGAGCAGACACCTGATGTGATCCACTTTAACGCTGATTTGCCTTTAACTGATCCTCTTTTCATCGCTAAAAAACTCAGTGGGTCGTGACTGCACAAGCCTTCCTAAACACTGGCCATCACCTCGTCATGGAAACACAGTCAAGCAAAACATTTATTTATCTTTGCGCTCCAGCCACACCCTCACTGTCTGCATATTTAAGTCTGCTCCTTCTCGTTTCTTTTAGTCTCTTCATCACTTGCTCCGACTGTCATAACCTCACTTGCATCTATTTTCATTTCTCAGCTCTTTGTTCTCTGTTTCCTCTCCCTCGCCTGGTTCTGCTAGATTGATTCCTTCCAGATAAACTTTCTCTCCTTATAGAGTCTTCCCCCTCCCTCTCCTCCTCACCTCCCCTCCCTTTTATTCCACAGACGAACCTCCTTTCTCTCTTTCCTACCCTCTGTCCCACTGTCAGTGTAATTCCATTGGTGTCAGACCTCCCAGGTGGGCCCAGACACAGGTAGATAGCTACCGCGGTGGGGAAGCTTCGCTCCTGTCGGCTTCCTGACGCCCGACCTCCACACACACACACACACACTCTCGCACACAGGCACACCTCGCCTCAGGGGGGTCAGTGTCATTGTTGGCATTGGGCACATGCTTGTCGTGGTGCAATATTAAATCTTCTCATTTGATTTGGACTGTAATTATGTCGTAAAAACAAACTGGCTGTGAAGCCGTGGCCCGCCAGTGTGATCTACTTTCATCAAGTGCAGACTGGCTTAATTATAGAGTGCGCCATACACCCATCTTTCACTGGGCAGCTTTTCCTGCTGCTTCTTTAAGCCATCACATTCTTTTATTGTGCGTTAATCACAAGGCAATTGGGCCGTTTGCAATGGCTGGGGGTAGATTTTAACACTGGTCTGTACACATCCTGCGAATTCTGAAAAAAAAAAAAAAGAAAAAGGAAAAGTTAAGCAGTTGTACATGGTAATGGAATCTGATGCCTCCTCTATTTCTGCGGTGTACTTAATGATATGGTTTTCATACCACAAAGGTATTCAAATATGAGGAATCTCTGCAAGAATAGAGGATTTGCTGTTCTTTGTGCACTGAGTGTGTGAGGTTAGACAGATAAATAGGTAAATTTGACAATAAATGACCAAATCTCATCAAAAGAAATCAGGCTGATGTGAACGACTGTAAATAAAACTTCAATCTTTTTCCTGTGGGATTTGATTTCTGTTTCATTATCTTAAGAGGGAGCCATAAAACACTTGAAGGACTAACGCTTAAGTATGAAGATCTATGAATTTTACGAGCAAATTATTTCCTCATATAGCCACGGCTTTTTTTTAATCTGCTTTTTTACAGCCAGACATCTGAAATACATGTTTATTTAGGCCTATATTTGCCACATGGCTAAGTCAAACCAGATTCCACCTTCACATCAACTCGCACAGGAGGACGCCAGATGCCAAATCGCAACATATGGCAATATGTATATTAATTTTTGCTTTGCTTCATGCAATATGTTTTGAAGCACTGCTTCAGATCACTCAAACAATTAAATCATTTATATTAGATCAAATTATATATGTACTATCTGAAATGAATGCTTATATTTAAGACACTGAGGAAGGAATATTTATAATTCTAATAATAAAAATCTTCTGGTCAGGAAAGTCACAAAACAAATAGACAAAATCCAAAATCTGGAGGCAGCTTTTTAATCAGAACGAAAAACAGGGTACAATTATAATCTTCTCAATGCTCAGTGGCAACCAATAAGGAAACACAGCAAGGGTTTATGTCGGAGATGAGTGTGTGAGGGAGGGATAAAGGATGGAGCTGTCTGGGGACTGACCCCTTTATGTCTTAATAGTTGAGCTGAAAAAGAGGGGAGACTATGAAAGCTGAAGGGTCACTGAGGGAGAACTCCCTCGTTTTTGTCCCTCTCCACCGGTCTTTTATGATGGGTTCATCTGTGTTGTGACAGGTGTGTGAAGTGGGCACCTTACTAGAGGTAATTGCCATTTCTCTCCTGTGGGTCATTGTTTGTCCCTATGCCTGAAAAGACCATTAGAAAAGGAGGATTTTTAGGTTGTTACAAAGGCAGAGGAAGAGAGATGAAGACTAAAAAAATATCATTCTGAAAATCGGAGCAGATTCATTAACAGTGGTGTGTGCTGTACATAAGACAGTAAACACACCCTGCTGATGTGGCTGTTCTTTAGCTGGAACAGACTGCCGTGGCTTCATTGCAGAAACCATTATGGTGCCACTGAGGAAAGTCATAAAGGTGATTAACAGCTGCTTCTAATTAAAGATCAATGGAGAGTCTTTGGGGTGATTTGTTATATGAATTAGGATGCCCACTGTCCATTAATGACATCAGGCAATGTCACTAACAGATTGGGGTATTGATTCACCTTTGTTTGAAACCACCTAAACCAAACTATAGATCATGACTGACATTGTATACCTTTACTCACTGAATGGTAGCCAACATGGTTTAATGTATGAATTGCATCACAAGATGGATAAGTGGCATAAGTCTAATACTGGAGTCAGGATTGACAACCTGAGGCACACTCCTATAATCCTGATTCAGTAAGCAGATATTACAGCTGTGCAATGCAATCACAGGAGGTAGGAGCCAAGAAGATTTTTGAACTGAATCAAAGAGTTGTAGCTGGAATAACTAGTGTTTTGTGCCATTGAGTTACAATACCAGAGCCCTGATGTTAGCCCTTGAAGAGCCAGTGTTTCTTTGCAGGAATGGGATACAATAGCCATTAGGTTGTCTTTAGTGTAGAAGACAATTGTTTGTGGGCCCTTTGTATCTATAGTGAGTGGGTCCTCTTCCATGGAGGCCATTCTACAGTAGCCCAGAACAGACAAACCAAACACTGTTCTAGATATGGCCTTATGCCTTGTTCTCAAAATGAACGTAGCGGGGTAGCATAGAACATGCCAAAGAGTTTAACATCTTTATTCAGAAGAACCTGAAAGACAGGAGAAAGAGTTAAGCAAGTTAATCTGAAGTTTTAGTTGTTAGTGTAGAGTCTTAGTCTACCTTGCCATGACCTGCTGGGTTGCGCCAACGGTAAGAGGAAGCTTGTGGACCAACTGCTCTGTAAGGTTGGTTTTGTTCAGGTGCCCCAGAGCCATAGTTGCTGCCAATGCTTTGCTTAACAGGTTGGCTAGGCTGCTGGACACTGGTCTTGACCTCTGGAATACTAGGGCTGGCAGGATAGTGGTATCTCATGTAGTGAGTATCTTGCCAGTAGTCCATTCCCTCCTCAAAGCTGTTGCTGGAGTGAGTGATAGTGCCTTGAGGATACTGGCCAGTCAGGAACATGTAGTCATAAGGAAAAACAGGCCCCCTATGTCTGGCAGGATATGATGGCTGACGTTCACTGGTAGAGTCTTGTCCCTACCAGAAACTTCAACTCCATGGGGTACTGGCAAGAAGCCTTGCTCAGTCTCAGATTCATAGTTGCCATGCTCAAAGCGGTTCTCATAGCTAGACAGTTCACCTGCCTGGAACTCTGGACGAGATCCAGCAGGACCCACATTGCTTGAGCCAAGTTGTTTAGAGGCAGGTCTCTTGGCAAACCGGCAAGCATTAGGTCTTGTGCCACCAAGACTGGGAGGTGCAACTGCCCAGGCAATATCTAGGAGCAGAAGTTGCAGAGATAAGCATTGCTAAAAATATAACACAAGGCCAATACAATACAGTGAGGTTCATTAGTCATTGCACAAATCTGTTTTAAGTCACATTAACCAGTTACATTGGGTAGGGTTGGGTTAAGAACTTTGCCATGCTGAGTCTGCAGAAGAGCTGCTAGCACGTCCTGGATGTGCAGCAGTTAAGGAGTTAAAGCTAGAAGATGCTGCTGGTTGCTGCCTCGCACTGGGTTGAGGGTAGCTGGGTTCTCTCCTGGGAGCATTTTGAGGGTGGGCTGAATTTAAGACAGCAGTAGATCCAGCTGCAGAACCAGAAACCGCAGGGGCAGAGCCACCAGAAGAAGGCATACCCAGGTAGCAGTAGATGCAGGGTGTGCACCATAGCTACTGTTATAGGAGCCACTAGGATCAAAACCTTAAGAGAAAGAACGTTTTTTAAAACACCATCAGACAATGCTTGACTACCAATAAGTGATACTTTACCTTGCTTCCTGGGGTGGCTGTAACTACCCCAGGGAGCAAGGCCCTGTTGAAAGACAGAAAAGTATAACTAGTTAACAGAAAAGGGTCAAAACATCACAAGCTGCCACTTATCCTGAGGAGACCCAACCAGCCACCATATTGAACAAACTGCTTAACTCTATCACCTCTAACACACTTTGAAGGATTTATACTGAAAGTGTGACCTGCTCTGACTAATCAGAACTTTGTGGGTTAACGATACACATTTGCTAGTAAATGAGCCCTGATGAAGGTGGATCCCGCAACTGAAACTTGCAGCAGTGAGTATATCAAAGTTGGTCCACATGTCTCATTTTTGTTACACTGCCAGACTGCATTGCAAAAGAGGTGTGCCATGTTACACAGTTTTGTACCTTTATCGTTTTATTTTCAGCTCAACTCAATACTCTGTAGTTTTTTTCTTTCTGTGTAGTACTATTGTGGTGTTTCTTTTTTTTTTCTATTTTCCATGTAGCCATCTCATTCCACTTTTTCACAACAAACACAGATTTCAGCTCTCCTGAACGGATATAAATTATTTATTTTTGTGACCTTCCTATACTTATGCAGTTATAAGGGCAGATTATTTTAGTACATTTAATTGCTTAGCAGTTAAACACAAGGAAATATATAATGTGAAGAATAAACATTAGATCTTGGAAACATTTTAACTACTAACAAATATAATCACATTAAGAAGATTAGTTTTGACCCAAAGCGTGACCTGACAAGCATATCCCGAAAAAACTGATAAATAGCACAACTATATGAGAAATCTAAATGCGTTTGATAGTGGCACATCCCTTCATTAAGATCTTACCCCTCTATACCCAGCTTGAGACTGTGCCAAATGTGCCGTGGTTGTGCATTGTGACAATTTCCGGCACTTCAGATGTGTATTTCCTGGCTTTCTAATCAGAATGCTATTTTGTATCTCAAAAGGGGATCCATTCAGCCCGACATTAACAGCCCTCGTCTGTGATAATGTGGATGCTTCGGGCCATAGGCCACCAGCTGCATCCACTTGTCAGTCTTTGGTACAGATGCCCTGTCTGTCTGCTGTGGCGAATGAAACTCATGGACTAAATTGGCACTTATTGTGCAGAATGATTTTATGTACGCATTTTAATGTGCCTCATCCAATTCCTTAACATGGTTTAATTATATCTGCTGACAGCCATCTCAAATTTTAAAACGATTTAAATGGAAAGCTCCTGTCCCTCTTGTAATTTATGTCTTTGAGTGGCCAGTGGAGACCAAACAGAAAGGCTATAGATCTTTGTATCAAACCTGAATACTCTCAGGCAATTTATCCAAATCCAAATCTGCTGGATTTTCTGTGCATCATATTAGTTTCTCATACCAATCAAATGAAGAGAACTCAATTATGATGGATCAATAATTCAGCATTCTCAATTATGCTTTAATTGTAAGAAGCAATATCATCCAATCTTATTGTGTGGATAGGTGTTGTTGCTCTGCAGAGCTTTAGCTGATTGTTTATATGAGATTAGAGCTGTGTATCAACGAAAAAAATCAGGCAATGTCACACAGCCTTGGATAGCCAGCAGTGCCACCAGTGACACATACATAGACATACACACTACCGCACACACACTCAGATACACTCCCAAGTACACGCGCACTCTTAATGACACAAACACATAACATAAAGCCAAATGCTGCCACTAAAATTTGCATGGTGCTCAGTAATGCATTAGTGAACATCACTTGGCAATCTGTTCATACGGGCTTAATTGGATTTTAATACCGCCTCTGATCTTGTTTTCTAATTAACGGCGGTGGCTGGCAACCAAGCAGAACCATGCACCCAGCAACACCTTTGATCCCGGCCATATGGAGTTCCTCCAAGCACGCTGGGGATGTAAAAATCCCTCACCTAGACGTGGGCGAACAACAGGCCCCCGAATCAAAATGGATGGGGTGAGGAGAATGAAGGAGGGTAGAGAATGGAGGAGTGTGGCGAGGGGTGTCGAAAGAGGAGGGTAGGGGGGCAGCGCAAGGTGGTGGTGGGGGTGGGCAGTGGCATGTGTCATCCACACATCCCGGCGGCATTGTTATTGATTAATTTCTCTCACGATCAGTTGTGATCACAGATACATAAAACATGAGGGGGTGGGGGTGAGGGGGGGACTGAATGCCTGTACACCTTATCATCCTTGCTGCCATTTGACACCCTTTCCTTGCTACGTGGAAATGTCAATAGCTTTTCTAATCTGTTTACTTCTCCCCTTGCGGCCACTGCTTTATGCTTTTGATGAAGGGCTGCCAAAAATGTGTCCTTTTCTACCCTTGCTTTTCATGTTTTGGCAGACAGAGTGTGGGTATTAAACTTTACATCTGCGTAGTCACCCTGGCTCTCTTGCTGTTATTAAGTTTTTGAAAGGATATCACTTCAACACTCAGTGTCCAAAATTCAGTGTTCCATACGTATCAAGACAGCTTTGGTGCCAGTTTATTTAATTGTTCTTCATGCTGCAATCAGTGCTAGAGAATATCTAAATAAAAAATTGTTAAGCTTCAACCTTCCTCCTACACTATCTGACTGGGGGTTTCTAAAAAAAAAGTATAGGTCTCATCAATACTCCAGTATCTCATTAAAGGTCCAGTGTGTAGGATCCGGTGGCATCTAGCGGTGAAGTTACAGAATGCAACCGACTGAATACTGACCTGTCTCACCCTCCACTTCAAGCAGTAGGAGAAGAAGAAATTAAGGTGGCTGCAAAACTTCCAAAAATATGAAAGACCCTATTTAGGGCCAGTGTTTGGTTTGGCCTTTGCTTTCTGGGCTACTATAGAAACATAGTGGTTCAACATGAGGGCTTTTTAGGAGAGGACCTGCACCCTCTGTTGACATAAAAGGACCAGTCTAAGATACAGAAAACACAACAGTTCTTATTTTCAGGTGACAATTCACTAATGAAAACATACATTATAAATATTACATTCAATTTCTGTCATATATTTCTGCCAATAAATCCAGCTAAATGTTTCTGGATTGGATTGCCATTTTGTGAAATAAGCTTATTCTCTTTCATGCCACGATCTTTACATTAGATGAGAAGAAGCATGCCACCTTAATGTTTGCATGATAAATATTACACTATCACTAGTGTCCAGTTAGCTTAGCTTAGCTCAAAGACTGGATACAGGTGACTAAATGTAGCAAATACTGTCCCTTTAAAACTAAATATTAACACGTCATACAAAAGCTGAAGTGTAAAGAACAACAGGTTGTGGTTTTACCAGCAGTTATGTGTACAGCTATTTTATAGCTGGGAGCAGGGACTTCCTGCACAAGATGTGCTGGTAGGCATATTTTGCTTTGTTTGGACAGCGCCAGGCTAGCTGTTTGATCTAAGCTAACCAGCTTCTGGCAGTGGCTTCATTTCATTTATTGTAAAACCACAAAAGTGGTGTCAATCTTCTCATCTAACTCTTGGCAATAATTACATTTCACTAAATGTTCCGAACTTCTTATTTCAATTGATTATTTTGTGTTTTTTGTTTGGTTTGTTTCTGTGAATCACCTTTTGCACATTACTTAAGGGGGTTACAGTACACTGTCAAAGCTGTGGAAATTCCCACAAGAGGTAAAAACAATGTACAGTGTGTCTGTGGGGGTATTTGTTCATTGTTAGGTCAAGGCATCTGGACATGGTGCGTAGTTTTAAAGACATTTCACAAGCCATTGTTAGTTCGGCTGATTGGTGGGGGAGGTCACCAGTATTTAACCTCTGTGGGTGGTTACAACCTTGACTTCAAATGAGAGTAATGATAACACTCAAGACAATATGGCAGTCATCCATGCATGGTGAATGCTTTTAGTTGAGCAAGCTGCCATTTTACTACTGTTTGACAGAAAGCAGCTCATTAACTATGCATATCAATTAAAAAATCTGAGCAAATGTGACAAATTCCATATATACAACAGTTTGATTGACAACCAGAAGGGTGATGTTCATAAAGGGTGTCAAATTTCCCCCAATACTGACGGATACAGTGTTTTAGCTATGTTTACATTAACACGGCCTGTATGAAACAATATCATTAGACCAGGGAATGTGATTCTTAGAATTATGTATCTTCAAGTGTTGATCCTAGAAGCAGCTCTGATTAAAGAGTATTAAGTCCACAGAGTCGCTGTTATGTTGCAGTTTGGCAATTCACTGTGTCTTTTATTCTTACTTTTGCAGAGGCACTCTGACATCAGATGGCCTTCTACAAAAATGGCAAAGAAGAGGGAAGGCCTCAAAATCTCTGCCAGTGATTGCACCTGAATAATGATGCCTTTTTACATGCTGGTTGTTTGTCCTTCGCAGGGCAATTATTTGAACAATGTGTATATACTCTTTTGAAGAGGATTGTGACATATTGTGCCCTGGCTAATGACTAGAAATGCATTAAGACTAAAGTGGGGTTTCTAATGAAGATGGTTGACAAGGCCTGAAGGCCTTATCTTTCTTTTATATGGAACTCTTTCTTTTTATGAAAAGAGAAATCCTTGCCCTCCTTAAATTATCAAATTGTCCTTCAACCTTAGCATGTCAAAAAGTTTCTCATCTTTCTATGAAAGACACTTTCAAGCACACTGAATGAGATGTTTACTTAAGTGGCACATTTGATTTTGGAGTTTTTCTTTTAAAACTGGTGTGACCCAAATGGAAAGCGGCCTTAGCAGATGTTTGAAACAATAACGCGGTAATGACTAAACCAATTCATGTTATTCTAACACTGTTGTATTCTTGCCAGGTCTGTATACTTAAAGTCAGTAGAAAAGTGAATTAAAACCACTCCACAAGTCACACTCTGGAAAGACTTGCTGTCATCGTAGTTTTTGGACAATGCTGACAGTCTCAATATAATCACATTTTAGCATCATATACATTATTGTATGTCTCAACACCTTTTGCTGTACCAATATACCTCAAATTGGTAATTACAATGATTTTCTTCTCAGCTACCGCAATGCTGATTGTAAGATGGTTTCATCTTAAGGTTGGCAGCCCTTTTTTAAACCATTTATCAATATTTCACTTGTATAAAAGCCTTTTTGGAAAATACAGCTTAGTCTTACTGCACTGTTTACTTTATTGGTTCCCAGTCTAATCAATCGTAGATTGAATTAATTAATCGATATTTTAAAATCCTACTGTTCCTCTTTGTACAGAATATTACCTGATTGTCTTAAAAAGTATAGCTCAGTCATGCTATCTGGCATGTTGTGCATTGTTTGTCCATTCACACGTCAGCTGGCCCGTGACACTAAAGTTGCTCCACCAGTTTGTCTGAAAATGTCACACTGGCCTGTTATTCAAACTGTTAGCACAGACAAAAGGTTAGAGCGTATATATATCGTTCAACTTTTTCACGCCAATAGCAACAAGGCTGTCATGCAAGGCTTTTACCTGGCTCAAATAATATGTGGACTGGGTGAGACGGGGATAACCCATATTTAAAAATGGCATAACCAGAAAGAGTTTTCATAGTTATGAGATGACTGTGAGTCATTTTCCTGAAAATTACAGTCCCATAATATTGAATTAAAGTTTGGATGAGGTCTGGATACAACAGAGTTGTCATCTCAAGAGGCTTAAAATGGCTGGGCTGCACTTTACACCTTTAAGCTGACTTGGCCCATGAACAGCCCAGTTTGTAAATCAAGATGATCATTTGACCATAACATGATAATTGTGGGGTACTGAGATGAAACAAGAGGAGATTTAAATTGATCCTGGGCTTAATCACAAAGAGACAGACACAGTAAAAGACAGATTAAAACACCCACACGGGATCATTTAAAAAAAAATTCTGCTGAAGGTAGTGTACAATATGTCTGCGTACAGTATGTACACATACAGCAAATATGTTTGGCTGACAGTCAAAGTCGAGGCCTAATTATGGGTTCCACAGAATAGACAAAAAAATTTATATTCCTTTCTTGTTCACACACACACACACACACATGTGTGTATGCATCATACACATTGCAACGTCCACAGCGGTGTACACGCCCAGTGTACTTAGCCCAAGGTGATACTGGCACAGATACAGAAACCAAAAGACAAGTCATATCAGCAATGCAAACTGTCCCTCGGGTCAAAAGTGATCAACATCAGTGGAATACCACAGCGGGTTATAGACTGAGGAGCAGTTAGGAGAAAACGCTGGAATGAGCCGCCTTGCTCAATCAAGGCTATGAAAGGGGCGGTATAAACATGCATTCACGTATAAGTTTTTAATTGCATGTTGTGTCCCAATATGTCCTCCACTAAAGAGAGTCCCGCAGTCAAGAGAAAAATATAGATTTGAAAGTTTCAGTCGCTGATTGCACAGACATGATAAAGAACTGAGCACTCGAAACTATAAGAGCAGCAGTCTTTTTAAGAGCACCACATGTTTATGCTCGAATCTAAAGGACAAGAATACAGGTTGTCTCCTATACCAGAGGAAGGAATTTCAAAAGAATATGGTCAAGTCAGAACCCTTTTGTCACATGGCAATTCACTCCTTTTCTGCCTGCCGTCAAAGAGGAGATTAAGTTGTCAAAATGTGGGTCTTGGTCCAGACTGGTCTTTTGAGTGGATATTCACTAGTCTGATCTCCGCCACTGCTAATAGACAGAGCTCAAAGGGGAGCAGAGAGAACAGAGGAGGGAGAGGGGTAAGAAGGCTTTAGGATCACTTTACCTGGATTCGGCAGTGTGGCGCTGGTGGATTAGTGCCCCGGGCCTCATGGCACGCTAGTCTGCAAACACCCCCATAACACTGTTCTACAGGTACAAACACACATGCATGCTCATTTACAGCACAGTGGCCAGTAAATGCACAGAGGCAAGTTTGAAGTTTATCATGCACAAGCACCAAATGTACCTCCAGACATACCAACGCATCTACATGTTACACACAATAAAATGCCTGATGACGAAAGGCGATCTCAGTAGTTTCACAACATCTCAGACCTATGCAGCCGCAGCCCATGATAAAATAACACCAAGTAAAACAAGTACTCTTAATTCCAGTGGTTTATAAAACTCCTGCACTGATTTCTGGCTTTCGCACAGTTGGGATGCCTCACACAAACTTTCTTCGACATCCTAGAAGCTTTCAGAAGTCTGTTCCTGGTCTGATACCACTCTGTAAGGTCACTCACTCATCCAGAACTACAAAACCATAACCCATAAAGGAGAAAATACAGGTTGTTCTTGGCAGGGAGGAAAGAAACCCACCGAAGCTTCATCCCTCTCTGCCGCCTCTGCCTGCTCTCCCCCCAGTCACTACCTGATGACTTCTCCATCCGTTTTAATTGGTAATTATTTTGCGGGGTTTAATGCCTTTATTCAGACTGTCAGTGTGGAGTCAGGAGAGGAGGATTAGGTGCCCCAGGGGGACGAGACACTGGCACGGCCAGGACAGCTCATTTTTACACGGGCAGGGGAGGAGGACAGCTCATCTTTGATCCGGTTGGGGCTTCGCAGGCCAGAGGGGTGACAGCTGCACTTTCTTTAGCCCACATTTGAATTTGAATTCTATCTTAGGATGCAGCGCGCCGCGGACTTGGCAGGGCAGTGGGGTAATCTGCTCGGCACAAACGCCCGGGCCTTTTCTTCCTGTGTGCCCTCGCAGAGATTGGAGTAATTAAAGTTAAATGGAATGCATTAAAAACTCACTTGTGCCGAGGCTGTGGCGGCCGTGCCAACAGTGAATGGGCTGGGGCTGTCCTTTTACGCTACTCTAATCCTGCGGAATATATGTGTGCCCCGTGACTTTGATGCTACGCTACCAAAGCATCGGAAACGGCTACCAGTGGAGCTACAACTGACTGCTGGCTTTCACCTCAGAAGAACATCTTGGAGAGCAAATTCAGCTGGATTCTGACATTGGCAGGGGGTTGGATGGAATCAGCTCGGAAAGGCTATTAGCACTTTCCAGACTCACATGTCACTCTTAAATTGCTACGCTTTGATGTACGGTCTATTTAAATACCACACACTCCCTTTTCCCCTGACCTGTGGTAATATTTAGAATCCTGACTAGCTGTCCATAACACATAAAGAACTTGTTCTATTAGTTGTTCATAAGAGCGCACATTTTGACAAGAACAGCTTTCCATGCCAACAAATGCTGGCTCTTAACCAATGGAACTTTGTAGAAGAGATGGCCGCTCCCAGTTTGTCAGCCATCTTGACATGGACAGTAATTGCAGCAAAAGCAAAAGACAAACGTGTACCTTTAGCCATAGGCTGGGAACCAAACCTGCTCTTCAAAGTGGATGTCAACAGACTTGAGGCATCAGACGTGAAGGTAATTGTTGCCGTCTTTCATTTTAGAGGAATGTGGACAGAGACAAAGGGGGGCAGGCTACAAAACTATCATCATAATCTCTCCCTGGCTTTGTGTGTGATCCTCAAGCCCTTCTAATGAGAGGAGATAGGATGGGGAGGAACATAGGCTTGTGGGAGGAGTGAAAGAAAGGAGGTTGAAAAGTGTTTTGTGAAACAGAAAATACAGAACAGCGCAAGTAGTAAAGGAAGGGACCAATATGCAAATTAGGGTAGACATAACATCAATACATCAATCAGTTCATCTGTTCCAATCTGTAGATCTCACAAACAACTTGTGAAAAGAATGGCTTGAGCCAACAAACAGTCATTACACACGTTTTCCAGGTTGCACAGTAAATGCCTACAGCCAAAAGCATGCACAAATGTGTCTGATAGCACTACACGTTACACCAAATATTTCCCTCTAGGCTCATAATGGACCAGGTGTATAAATGGGGGGGCACCCAGTGTGACTCTACTGTTTGACATTATACATTACATGAATCCTCTTTCATGCCAGGCAATATTTTGTCCAAAACACACAAAACAAGGTTTCCCAAATGTTACTGTAAATCAAGTTTGGACTGTGTTGTATGCTTCGAAGAACAAAAAGTCCCAAACGTACTGGACAAGTCATTAGTGCTTTCATATGAATTTTGGGGATGCTACCTGTCCAGCCCAGTATTCCTAGATGGCGTATCAATAGTGGATTAATCAGCACCTTTACGTCCAGTGCGCGCATCCAGTGAAAGTGCAGAAAGTAGTGTGCCCCGCTGGATGAGTTTGTATCGTGCAATTACCGTTTGCCTTTTTAATAATCGTGTCATTTGCCTAGCCTTAGGCTAACCTCAACCGTAATTTAATAGTTGTTTGTGTAACATTCAAAAAATAATTGATAATCCTTTAATAATGACATTTCCAGCTGATAGGTGAACTATAGTTGCAACATCTTGGACATCAGCCAAGAGAACACTGAACACTAAACTACAATGCTGGAAAATAAATTAAAATCAGATTAGAATATTGTTATCTGTAGTGTTCTTGTATTAATTAGCTACTGCAAATCACCTCATCAGGCAACACCATGGCGCAACCAACGCCAGACCTACGCCACGCAGCCAAGCCACAGGTAGAGAGCCAACCCCAGCTTAGCTTGGGTACAGTTAACTAATTGGCCCCTGCCTTGCATTGCTCTTGGCTAGTAGACATCAAGCTTTAGTTACACATTTGCTTCGTACCACAACACAATTTATTGCCGGCTAAAATCAGCACTGTTTGTCTTCATACATAAGTTAGCATCAGGCATAACGTTAGCTTGTTAGCTAGTAATAGGTAATCTCAGAAAGTATTTTGATGGCGAGAGCATTAGCGAGCAAGCTAAGGTTATCCAGTTAACTACAACCCAGCGACACTGCAGGTACCTGCCACATTGCAACATCAGCCGCCAAAGTAACCTGCAAACGTCAAGCAAGCCATTATCAGCCAGATCAGTGCTGGGAGTCAGATGAATCAGTGGAAGTGATCCACCCAAAACAGTAAATATATTTCACATTGTTGTTGTAATTTTAACTTTGACTTTGGACTTGGTGTTGGACTCTGCATTGTAGTGAGTGCCAGTTATTGTTTTGTATTAGTGGACTCCATTTCTAAAGGATGTGCATAAATGTCACATCCTTTGCAGTTTTTCGGAAAATTTGCCCCAGGTCCTTGTCTAAATTGTGGAGGGGATTATTTTTTCTTTTAAGTTAATATGCGTATTTCTTAAAAATATTGAGATATTCCTTCAACCATAGTTTTTTTTTTTAAATAGAATCTTTCCATAACCTTATCCATAGTTGCTCTGCGTAGATATTGTAGAGAATTTTGAAAGCTCTGACATTGAACAGAGAATTGTACTGCAGAACTGTCATATCTGACATCAAGTTTCATTAGGTGTTTCTGTAAAAAACCTAATGGAGAATGCATTGTGGAAATATTAAAATTACTGTATATGTATGTATGTATGTACGAGCATGAAGCAAAAAATTCTGCAATATATATATTTTGCATGATGAATCCTTCTCCTTTTTTGTTGCCTGGAATATTTTGTATGAAGCACCTAAATTGGATTTTGAAGACAGCTGATCTGGCAGAGTCTTCAGGCAGATTAGATGAAACACCAGCAAAGAATGGGGAGACAGTCGGGGTGAGCCCACAAACCAGACAGAGTGGTAGACTGGCAGACAGGAGGGAATGACAGAGAAAAGGGCAGACCAACCACACAGACAAGTATCCCGGTCATGCAGTGCCCTATCGTACAGATGCGTACACTCGTGCATCTGGACATTTCACCTGCAGGTTACGATTCAAGTATGTCTGCAATGCATACATCCTCACTTTAACTGCAAAATCAGGGGAAAGTGCTGTGATTACAATCATACTACTATTGTCTGTAATAAACAGGCAAGCTGGTGCTTCTGTGGAGGAGGGATTCAAGTGCTTGTTCACTTAAAAGTGAAAAGAATCCCTGAATAACTAATTAAAAAGCATCTGAATACCATGTATAAGACCTTGGTTTATACTTTTGCGGATTTGATTAGTGGTGATTTGTCTATTCGCTGACAGACGCTTGATGTTGGCGAGATAAGGGAAGAAAAGCCAAAGCTTTTGGCTGGGAAGCCCTATTATTCATGGGCAGCATTTGAGTGTGTATTTCCATTAGATGTGTGAAGGCCTCTAAGGTCTAAGAATGCACTTTAATAGATACCTGTCAAATGTAATTAACTATGTTTTTCCTATATCATACGCTTTCCCATCGCCTCCAGCCAGAGGCTCCACAGTGTGTTTGTGTGTGAGTGTGTGTGTGTGTATACACTCATACACATGCATATGTGTGTCTGTGTGTGAGAGAGACAAGAGTCTGTCTCAGCGCCTTTTGCCACCCAGCGATTGGAGACAGTTTTAATTGCAGCATGACAACCACAAGAAAGGACCAGAAGCCCCATAAAAGCCAAAGCAAGCTGGCAGCCGTCCCACAGTGGAAAGCTAGCCATGCCATAATTACAGGTAAAAAGACCTCTAGCACTGTAGCTCAGCACCGTGTTTATTTGACACCAATCATGCAACTATGCAGGTATCCCAACAATAACGTGCTCTGTCCCGACAGGACCGAGGTGTCTCGGAGAAAGACTTGGACATCGCCGGTAATCAAGAATGTCTTGTGGCATGGAGACTGAACCCTTGTCAGAACATGAAAGCGAGCAGGGAGACCTTGATTTTAAAGAGCTCAGATGAATTCACCAGTGCAAGTTACATTGTTCACAGTCAGAGAGGAGCCTCGCACGGCATCAATAATTCATTTTACAAGACTCACTTGCTGCCTCCCGTGAGCTGGTCGATTTAAACGTTTTGATATTCACATCCAAGGGTGTAATGGGGCCACATTAAAGACACATTAGCGAAGTTAGTGACACCACCTTCTTAAAAAAAAGAAATACATTGTTCACTCAGCTAAAGCAGAGATCAAGCACCTGTGCTCTTTCTTGCAGTGGGTTTGAGATGCACTGACTTCTTTGTAGTTGTAGAGTATTTGGTTTTGTATGGACAGAGGAGTGTTTAATGACTGTATGCTTGATAGCACACACATTTAGCCTGGCCTATGGGAGGAGCTGGGTTGTCTCTCAAAATGACAATGGGGGTAGAAAAAGGGCTCCTGGGTGATGAACAGTGCATGAGTTTAAATCACACTGGGAAGCACCAGTAGTGGAACATAACTAAGTACTCTACTGAAGTACTCCACTACATCTCAGAGGCAAATATTATACTTTGTATTGTCCAAAATCTCTTTATTTCTTAAGATAAAGCTAAATTTATATTAAGTAATAAAGGTTCAAGTTATGCTTTTAACACTACACATTTCCCTGATAAAACTTACATATTTTTACATAAGTATGATTCTAGGACTTTTAATTCCTTTAGAGTATTTTCACAATGTGGTATTAATACTTTTGTTTAAGTAAATGATCTGAATACTTCTTGCACCACTTGTAATCACATCAATACATCGGCAGTGTAAATCAAAAACATTTTAGTGACAGCATTGGTCTCTATTTGGAAATCCAGACCCCAGCACATAAATCTCACCTCTGTAAGTACTTTACGAGAGCACAATGTGTGTTTTATGTGTTCTTTATGAGTGTGGAAAGGCCACATCTTGAATGACACTCGCTGCCAGAGCCATAGGGGGGGAAAAAAATACAAAAACGTTTTACAGGCTCATTTTCTATAACATATGCTCACTTTCTGTTAAGATGGAGTCTGTGTAAAAATGCAGGGCAACATGTTTCCTCTCACTGCTGTTCACCTCTTTTTTTTTAAGTTATTCTGTCACTGACAGTGTTATTTACTTGTATCCATGTCGTGGTGATTTACTAGTTAGGTAATGACTGTCAAGGCAATTGGCTGCTAAAGTGGTGAACCGGGGCTCAAGTGAAGGGCAGTGTTTATCACAGTATTGACTTTCTGACGAGGGTGCCACAGTCTCTTTTGTCACCAAGGCTGGGCCACTCGAAGAGCTGGCCAAGGGAGGTGACGTGATCATACTCATACTATGTCAGCTGTTTTAACAGGTTCTTTAGTTACTTTTCAACAGTTTTTGATTTGGTTGTAATTTTGTGAAGCTAACCTGATTAGCGCAACACCGAGCAGCAGAAAGAACTAAACAGTTTGATATTTGATTGACAAAGTCAGCTAACACCTGGAGTGTGCATTGGTTGTCTGAAAACCTGTGACAAGATAAGTCACTTTTCCCATAAAATTGTGTATTTTCCCATAAAATCACTGGTTGTGGTTTTTACAATATAAGTACTGCAAATGTTACTACAGATTACTGTAGGGTCAGTGTTGACTTGTTGGCTTTTATGAATATTACACTAAGACTGTGGTTTATATTTTCAGATGTGTTGAGATAATTATGTTGAACTCAACAGTAAGAGGCTCTGAGATTTGATTGCTGGGGAAAATCATCTGGGAGACAGTTTGGGTGAAAATTTAAATTCCAAAAAACTTTAATTGATTCCCTTCAAATTCCACTATGAGATTTATTAGATGCCACTTTCGACAGTATGAAGCTAGTTTCGAACAAAAGTTTTGATCTGTGCTCCAAAGGACTCTTAGGACTTACGAACATATGGTGTCCATCTGTCTGTCATTTTCCAACAATGCAATTGATGTACTGTCAAATTTAATAGGAAAAGATATTCTTTTGCAACCGACTCTACTGTTACTTCACAATTCTATGCAGCTTATTCAACACTACAGAAGTTGTTGGCAAGTTTCACAGCAGTTGAAGATAAGAGTTGTTCAGCCGTGGATACCAACACATAAGCTTCATGGTGGAGGGGAGTTACAGTGCATACAGGATGTTGTGGTCATGGAGCATTTTACTGCCAGAATTCACAAAGTAAAGGCTTATGGAGAATAGAAACAGGGGAAGAAACTGCACCAGTGGTCATGAGGCTGCTTACCAGATGATTTTCACTGAGATGCAACGACCTTTACGAGTTCTCCCTCTTACTTTTGACTCCTTTTCCCGTCATATGTTACATGATGTTACCTTTCGTCATTTAAATACTATGTCACTCCCCATCACCTTCAGCAGCAGCAATGGGTGGTTGTATTACTGGGTTTGACATACTTTAATATGAGTAGAACAGAGTGGGCTGAGTCTGATCAATAGTGAAACAGACTGACTGGCCATCAGCACTTGTCTTTGTCATTTAGCAGTAATGAACTCTCCCCTGAGCTTCAAAAGAGAGGCAGAGGAAATCAGAAGGAGACCACATGCAAACATGAGAGGGAGGGTGGTCTCTGATCTCTTGACAGTGAAGATGAACCAGGGGTATTTCATACCTGGAGTGATATTATGTCATCTGGGTCAAGGAATCAGGTGAGACATGACTGTCACAGATTTTGATTCCAAGACGGCACTTGTGGTTCTCATACTGAATCACAAATGGGCAGTGATGCTCCCTCTTTCTCTTTTGTCACGATTCCCCAAGTATAATGGTTTAGGTTTGGCATATTATTCAGAGACTGACACCAATGAAATACTCACGCACACTAGCTTAGCATAGCACAAAGACTTGAAATAAGGGGCCATGGTTAGCCTGGCTCTATCTAAAAGGTAACAAAATCTGTTTATCAGCACCTCTGAAGCTCACTAATTAGCACATCTATACATTTAAGCATAAAAACATTATTTCTTAACCTGGCAACCAGGGACACTTCAGGAAGAAGCTGCATCTAATCCAGCCGACCCTGTTGTTTTTCTACATTTTGTTTTCATATGGATTAAATGAGATATAATGTGTTAATTAGATAGCTTAAGAGGTGCTGGTAGGCAGATATTGTTACCTTTAAACAGAACCAGGCTACCCTATACTGTATCCTTTGTTTCCAGTCTCTTTGCTAATTGAAGCTAACATCTGCTGGCTGTAGCTTAATATTGAATGGAAAGACACACAAGAGTGTTATCGATCCTCTCATCTAACTCGCAACAGAAAAGCGAATAAGCATATTTAAAAAATGTGGTACTACTCCTTGAAGTTCAAAGAAGAAAAAAAGTACACAGAGTTCCAGACACACAATGACACACTGTCCCAATGAGCCTTGTAGGTACAGTATGCAAGTGTGTACATAAATAAACACACAAAGACACACCCACACACATGTACAGTATATGCACATGAACTCAGAGACACGAAATGTGCTGCTTACTTAAGTGCTCCCCTTTACTTGTTCTACAAGATATCCAACCATGCATGTACCTCCCCCTTTCTCTTTTTCTGTGCACATTGCACATGCACACGTTTTTGCTATCTCTCATGACTATAAATTTGCATATCTAGAAAGTATTTCCTGGTAAGTAGAGCAATGGCAGTTCTCAGGAGAGACACAGACACAGATAGAAATTTGTATTAAAAAGAAGAAACATCTAAGCAAAAAAGAACAAAACCACGGTACACCATTACTTTAATGATCCATCATGTTCAAAGGAAACTTATTCACAATTCTGCTGCAATAAACAAGGGAATGAAACACTGAAGTAAAGTGCTTTTCATTTGGTGCTTGCACGGAGCAGATGTTTGCACTTCACGCCTCCTTCTCTGTATTTTTTCACCACGTTTTCTAAAACAGGTCACATAGCAACTGCACATTATACCGTTAAAGATCTGTTAAACTGATGATGTTAAGGATTCCCAGTACAAAACAGTGGGTTAAAGGCCAGATTCCCCTTACGTCTCGTCTCCCCCATAGGAATGTGGGTGTGTCTTCTCTAGTGAAATTTCTCTTTTCCCCCACGCAGGCCAATACATCGTAGGTTCAGAGTTCAGAGGTTATGAGTCCCATGAGGTGTCAACCTCATTACTACAGAGAGCATCAACCCAACCCAGAGGGCTTTTTTAGTATTTACGTAACCCCTGACCTCCCGCTACTGGGGAGGCTCCCTGTTTCTGTCGTTCAAGTCGTCCTTCAGTCTCCAGTTTACTCCCTTCTTCCAGGGGTTTAAGGGTTCAAGTTCACTGTCATCCCAGTCCAGACATGTTGAGGCCATCCAGTACTCCATCTGAGGCAAAACACTGTGTGAATCTTGTCTTATCTCTTTGTATATGTTGTGCAATCATGTGTGGCTTCACTATTTTACTTGAATTCTTTTTTATTTTGCAACAAATATATTTTTCAATTTAATCTAATATTTATTTTCTTTTGTTTTGCCTTTTTTCTCTCACAGTTTTTGTACATGCAACCATTTTGTTACAATGGTTTTACAATTTTATCACAAGAAATCTGTATGTGTGTAATTTTTCACAAAAAACATTAATCAGCAATGTGAGGTTCAAAAATTTAATCTTGTCCTTGGAAACAGTTTCACTGCAAACGTCCGTTGTTCCGGGGATTTCAATCACATCTCTCATTAGTAATGTTATACCAAATGGAACTTTAATCTCTTTAATATCTAAATATTTTTTCATGTTTTCTCTCAACTGCTGTTTCCGACCTCAAGAATGAACTTTGAATGAGAAAAAGTGAGCATCTACAATGACGCTACCTTGCGATTTGATCAAAATCTCCAGCACAGCAGCAGACCTTGTGGTAAAAAGTGTTCTCAACAATACTCCAATCGAAGCTCGAACGTGGAAGCCGTTGTGTTTGAGCTTACCTTAATATTCCCTCATCCTAATAAACATTACCTCAAGTGACTACAAAGATTACACCTTCATAAGGGCAGCCAAACTGGATCATCGCTGACTGACAGAAGGAACAGAAACTCCCAGTCCAGGATCCTTCCTTTCTTCTCCACCCCTCTTTCTCTTTAATGCCTGATTGTTTAAGTGATAAGTGACTGTGATGGATGAGCTGGGCTTTGTGTAATTATTGTCCTGGTTATCATTGTCACTGCTGATAGCATACATCACCGTGTCCCAGGCCATTTTGCATGTGATAAATAACAGTAGCCAGCAAAAATACATTTAAATCATTTGTGAACAGGTTCCTGGAATGTAAACACATGGGCAGGCTAATGGAGGGTCCTGATCACTACGGGCGCTGATGATGTGAAATCATCGGCTATCATGATGATTGTACAGTTTGTATTGTGTGTCGGCTGTAACCAATGGCAAATCGGCAGTGCTATAGACTACACGCCCAAACACACTCTACCAGCTCAGAGGCCCATACGCACTTGGCCTTTTCCCTCACTCTCTGCATGTCCTATCTTATCCAAACAAAGCTTCTTTTAAAGAGGAGTCATTCAATCATTTTTCATACTTTGTCAGTGGTGATTAACTTATTCTAATGCTTTATCATGCATCTATGACACTTGACAGCCCTTAGGTGATGTAATCTTTGCGGATGATTTATGGATTATGGCAATTAGCACAGAGATAAAGGCTATTATTAGAGTTCATTTACCTTTTACAGATGACTGTGTGCATTGTAATGTCATTTCGAGGAACATTTACACAGTACCTGTGTGGAGATAGAATCTAATGCAAGATAAGGAATGGCTTGAGAAAGTCAGTGTTTAATCTACAGTCTATCTAGGCACTATGATGTTTCTCACACAGTGACGTGGTGAGATATCATCTGCCATTTGCTACATTTGCCTGTATCGAGTGCTATTTATAATAATAATAGCAGGAGTTCCTGTTATCTTTGATCCATCGCAATAAAATGAGTCTTGAAATAGTTGATTTCCATTCCCTATCTGCTGCACTGCCTCTGCTTCTGTCTCGTTCTCTCTTTGGACTAAAGCGAACATGACCTCTGACCCCGAGCTCTGTGGCTGACTGAGCATTATGAGATGCTAATTGGCCGTGTAAGAATATATCATACTGTGATATACTGCCATGTAAAATGTAGAAAACACATTGTAGACTAATTAGTGTCGCAAATTCTTACTCTGGTAATCGCGACTTATATTTGGAAGGTCAGTACTCTAACAAAATCCTCCTATCCATGTCATTTATGGTCAAGTGTGGTGCAATTCTCCAAAGATTAAAAGTGTCTGTTCAATTGCAGTTATTATTATTTAATGTGACATTTTGACATATATTGAATTAAAATATGCTAATTTTAGTCTTCACTTACATTCTAGTACAGATAGTTATTGCAAAATTGTGTTAATGATTGCTTTTTGCAGCAACAGACCTTTTGTGAAAAGTTCTGTTATTCTGGAGCAGATTTGTATACACAATGATATTACATTACATATTTAAAAAAAATCAGGGCGCAAAAACAAATTTCATGTAGTAAAAATGTAAGGTACAATCTATATTTGTAGAAAGATATTTCTATTTTTTTATTCCTCTATAGCAAATATCGCATACTGCTGTGTACTTACACCAAAAGAGCAGCAGTTTTTACAGTCCTCTAGTCATCCAATTCCATTTCTGTGCAGCTCATAAAGGAATCCGTCCTCCCTTTGCCAGTTTCAAATGTCACCTGATCCCATCAATTACAATCTGCTCTACAGACAAACTCTCCCTCACACCTTAATGGACATTTTAGGAGATTAGATGTCTGACAATCACCTGAAAGGTTAAAAGACGAGAAGTCACCTGAGATCATTTAAGAGAAGCGTGACACCTAACACCTGTAAGGGCTTTTTGCGTGTTTCTGTTGTGCTATGTCATGTAAGTGCAGTGTAGAACAAGTCATTATGCAGTGAATGGTTTTACCCAGTCATTTTCATCAAACTTTGTTGTGTTCTCAGCTTTGTGATGATGCACTTTTAGAATAATTCAGTGGATTATTAAATGGTTTACTTAGTTTAAAAAGTATGAGATTTTTCTCAAGTCATGTACAAACACTCCATCCTTCAGTATATCTGTCTGTATGTCAATTGCACAGAGACATAATGTTATATTGGCATGTTTTGTGAACAGAGGAATCTTGTTTTGCATTCATAGGAACACTGCAATAAACAACACTTACTAAAATAAGTTTGAAATTATTAGTTATAAAGTAAATAACCTGGATGAGAACAGACAAAATGGGATTCATTGATCTCATGACATTAACTAATTTTTTTGGTTTGTCAGTGAGCATTTCAGTATAAAACCACAAAACCAGTCAAAATGAGTAAATACGTTTCTGCGTTTTTATTTTGAATACACTAACAAACTGACAAGGATTTGTGGGAGCCTTTAATGGGGTTGAAGTGTAAGTGTGATCTGTAAACCGATGCGGTGGCTCGGTTGGTGAGAGTGCATGGTCGTGTTCTCCTGATTTTATATAAAGATCAGGTTTCAGCGGAGGAATCACATATTTTTGTTCCTTGGCAGCAGAGGAGACAAGGAGAAGTTTAAGGGCCCTAAAGGCAGATCAATCAATGCTGGTCTGTGGAAGTTGAACTGTTGGAAAGGTCAGACAGGTCAGGGAGCACCGAGAGTTCACCGCTGGCTGCCTGAAGCTGTCTCTCCGTCATCTTGAACAATAGGTCATTGTCACAGTGAGATAGAGATGCCTGTCCCGATTTAATTGGTAGTCTTGGGCCAAAAATCAAAGCCAGTTATTTGGATGATTCAGAAATCAAATATATTGTAGACTATGTTTCATTTTGAGTGAAAATCAGGTGTGTACAGCTGCCCACAGCACAATGGATGACCTGAAATGACAGCAGCTTCGATACATGAGCCACTAAGTACCCCATAAAGCACCTTCACGCCTCTCCTTCTCTCTCTCTTTCCTTCTCTCTCTGTCTCACTTTCTAACCCCCCCTCCCCATTCCATCTGTCTCTTTCTATAGCCATGTCTTACTCTCACCCCCCCCCCCCCTTCTTTTTTTTTCTTCATAGACAGATGATACGCTGTCCTCCTTCCAACACCCTCGCAGTAGCATATTTCTCTCCCTGGAGCAAGTAACTCTGTCTTCTGCCTGTGTCCACACTCCTGTCTCCCTCCCCTCACCCCCCCAACAACACAACCCAGGACAAGCATGGCCTGCAGCTTCGATGGCCCTCCGTGGAACAAAAACACACGCTGCCTCTCAAAAGCCTCCTTTATCCACGGCGAACAAAAAGACGGCTTCACCTCCGCACTGTTCCCACCATTAGGCCCTGGCCTGGGCCCTTTTTCCTTGTCCCCTCCTCTCTCCCTCCAGCTCACACCCCCACTGGGTCCTTTCAGCATGGGGCAGTGGGGGTGTGAGGTACGCCCTTTATGTTCACATGTGTCCATGCTGGTTTACTCTGTCAGACTTGCCCCCTTCATAATAGACGCGCAAAGAGATTGACCAGCAGCTTTTGACGCGGCCACCCCCATTCAGATATGAATGAGCATGGGTGGAAAAACACACCTGCACCTTTATGTGTGCGGGTTCATAGCTAATGCCAGAGGGGTATGTCGGTTCTGGGTGACTTGGAAGTTTGGAATTAAGTCTGAAAGCAACTGTGAACCAGGCTGAAATGGGACAGTCTGCTGCATCTGAATTTGACCAGGTAATTTTAGTCCGACTTGTGGAAAACCTTTTTTTCTTTTTTTTTTCACCCCGCGTGTCACAATATTTTGATATCATGAGCAAATTATATGTTCTCTTGTTCAACATATGGGTGTACCACTCAATCAACGAGATCTAACGATGCGGTGGCAAATTTGCATTGCGTGAATACAAAGTGGGTCATTTGGAAGCGTTGTTGGCATGTAGACCCTGCCATAAAACCAAATGCGTTTACATATTCAGTAAATGCCCCTGTTCGATGTAATGTTCACCCTTACGTTCATTCTTCCTTTGAAAAAAAAAACCAAACGAGATGCCTGGGCCATTTGACTCTGACTGGGTCCATGAAGAAATCATTATCCCCATGACCCGAAGCTATTAATTCCATCTCTCACTCCTCCCTCTGTCTCTCATTTCTCTCATTCTCTAGACAAATTCATTTACATGAAAGACCACTCATACTGGCACGGGCCTGCAGGTAAATGACAATCTAACCAACGATTTCATGCAATATTACCATCTCTCAGCTACGCGCGCAGTCCACGGGCTGTGGTAAGTGTATCATTAATAAATCTGCCCCTCTCCCATGACTGAAGGGATCAACATGTTTTAATTATCATGCCGTGATTTGAACTCGATCAGCGTAGCGTTCAGTTACACAAACATTCCACCAGCGAGCGAGATAAACACTCTGCCTCCACACTCTGCATACAGAAAGAGGTGCGGGGACGAGGTAAGACACGGTCATACTCTTTCTGTCTGTCTGTCTGTCTGTCTGCCTGTCTCGGTATTGCCGTAGTCGAGTAGCACGGTTTGTTTAGTGGAGCAAAAAAGCAGACAGTGTATCCTGACAAGTCTGGACCTGGTTGTGTCTGATCAGCCACAGCGGTGCAGACATCAAAAGACGCTGAGAGGAAAAAAATCTGTACATCTTAATATGGTTTATATATTTAAACAAAATAAGAGAAGGGTTGAACACTTCTCTTTTGTTCAATTAAGACCCAGTGGTCAGGATCCTTCCAAGCATTCCCTAGATTAATCTGAGGGGTCAAAAGATGACTAAAATGTCTTGAGAAAGTACTGGACACTTAAGTCCTCCCAAAATCCATCCAGACAAACAAGAAGGAAAAACTCACAATTTGATCGTAAGTACTCACAATTCACGTCCACAATACCTGTGATAAGAGGTCAGAAGCTAGAAGAATGAGAACCACTGATCCAGAACTAGACTAGTTAACTATGCAAGTATTATCTTACTTGATGAGACCCATAAATTAGCATGCCAGACAGTCTCATAAATCAAGAAAACTGTCTTTCTCTTTCTCGCTTTCCCTTTAGACACGCATCAATATTGTCATTTTGTTTGTGGCTGTCTCCACCTTCATTCGTAGTTTGCAGTGGGAGAGCGGCATAAATACTTGGACTGGGACCTCAGCATTTCACAGGAACAGGCTCAGGCAGTAAGTCAGTCAGCCAGAGCCGGCATGTGTGTGTATGTCTGTGTGTCTGTGTGCCTTCCCATCTTCTCATCAGGAAAAACTGCAGCCTTTTTGCTGCTTTGGTGTTTAAGTCCCGTAGGGCAATGGGCAGCTTATGTAGTTCACACAAACACACACACAAAGTAGACACGTACACACACTTACACTGGAAACACACATACACTCACGCAAGAAGGAACCTGTTATCAAAAGCTCGTCCCACTGGCTGGCTGCCAAAAGAAACGTGCTGAGGCGAACACTAATCCACTTTAAATTACAACGGTACTGAAAGCCTGTGACCACAGCCAAATATTGATATGGGGTCATTAGTCAATTATGGCGGGGACTCTTGCCGAGTGATCAGAGGGGAGGAGCCGGGGCAGAGGTGGCCGAGCAGGAGGTGTCAGAAGTGGTCCGAGAGGAGGAGGTCACCACTGGGGGATTATAGTATTAGCAGGCGGAGGGTGAAACTACACGCCAAAGTTAGTCGAGATAGAGCTGTAGCTGTAATGCAAGCAGTCATGTGACCACATTCCCCTACTTTTTTTCTTCTCTTCATTCTTCCCCTTAAAACACAGTTACCCCTCTCTCTCTCTCTCGCTCTCTCCCTCTCTCTTGTGGGAAAGTATGTGTGCGTAAGTGTGTGTATGCGTGTGTGAATGAGAAACAGAACATTTGAATGTAGTGTGTTTTCAGCGCATACCAACCCATGTGCTTGCTCGGGCCCCAAAAAGCTTCACCACCCCCCCTAGTGGCACGTCAGGTTTTAGTCTTTTATCACTGTGCTCTCACCAAAAAATGTATTACAACTCATTAAAATAAAATATATCTAAGGAAATGAAATTCTGCTCATCTCAGAACACTTCCACTCCAATTATAGCCAATTACAATTATGTATTATTAAATTCTGTGTAATTAAAATATCCATTTTTTTTTACCTGCTTTTATTTGTTAAATTGAAATGTAAGGCACTCAGTTTCTCTCTTCAATTGTAATTACTATGAGGATGGATAGAAAATCTAGAGAAATCTAATCATTCAATTAGGACCATAGTGTTTCAGGCTAAGTGAAACTACATCAATGCCTTGACACAGATGATACCATTCATTTCCTCTGGGTTAGTAATTTGATAAGGCATCAAATTGGAGAGATTGCATTGCAAAGGGCATCATCACAGCCAAGCCAATTTAGACACTGCATGGGGCAAACACTGCAGATTGAAGATTAAAGAATGAATGCTTCAAAAGATGAGTTGTGTTTATTTTCATCTTTTAAATCATTACATTTTAGCAGATGTTTCAATCCCTATTATGCCCTTTTTATATCTTGTCATAATCGATGTACGTTGAAGCGAGCAGAGGATAGAAAAGTTTGCATTTGTGCAATTTGTTCTTGACAGACACTGTAAAATATCAAGAGCTTTTATTGTCCAATACCGTTTCACGACATGCTTACACATAAACAACGAGACGATTGCAGCTCTGACTGGTGCAAATAAGAAAAAGAAAGAGGAAAAAAGCCCAGTAACAGACCACCAGTAAAGTAGAGACCACCTATAAATGCTTTCCATCGGTGGGTTCACAGAAGCACTTCAGCTGTAATACTTTAATTGCTCAGGGACTCAAAGTCTAATAAGGTTTCTAAATCGAGCAGCTTTATTTGTTTTCCTTTGACTCGCGGCTAGAGCAAAAATGCAGCCACTCTAATTGCAGTGCCGTCATTAAGAGCTGTGGGTATTAAAAGTTTCTTCCTCCAAAAACGAGCATGTTGCAATGTTTTGTTTTTTCTCTCTCTCCAGAACTGAATTATGGGAGCCTTTTTGTCAAGCCCAGGTTCACACAGGAAGTAATTGAGTTTAATAGAAGAAATAAAATACACTCTTTGCCTACACAAATGTTGAAATACAGGAGGACAGAGTTCATTTACTGTTTTTACTAGTTGCGTGTGATGTTTCATGGCAATTATCTGGTCGCTGTTAAAGCGACCTCAGCACTGTTCTCCTAATAGAGCGTGAGCGCTTCGCTCGTGACAAAGGAGGAAGGAGCCTTTAATTCTCGTCGTTCATTTCATCCATTTAATTGTTAACTGGCTGATTTTTGTTGAACTGTTGTTTAAAAGCAGTCAAATTTCCTCACCTTAAAACAAGACACCTTTCTCGGGAGGAAAGAAACGAGCTTCAGCATTGTCTCTAACCTATTAACTGTCTCCGGTGAAACAGAAATGAGAGCTACCTGCATACATTTGTGCAAATGTCACACAATCTTGGGGACAGATCTTGTAAAAATATGTATTCTCAGATCTGTATTTTTATTCATATTTTAATCAAACTCATCTCATCTCTTCTTTGAGCTGCTTACTTTTAATTGAGTTTGTATTACAGTAATTATCAAGTGAGAAGGAAATGAAGTGTCTGTCAGCTCGACGTGTCACAGGTACACTCTCACATTGACATGGGAACGGTGGAGGGGGGTCTTGTACTTCCCCTGATGAGGCACACAATGGCAATCACAACTCAATTAACACTTTCTATATATACAACTGTGCATGCATGCAGACACACACACACGTGCACACACAAACACACGCACAAGCAGCAGGGAGAGGAGTGAAAAGGCTGTTTTCCAAGCCTTTCTATTGATCCTGTGACTTTGACAGCTACACCTGTTGTAGGACCTGTGAAATTAGACAAGAAGAACGCTCTTAAGACTTGAGTTGTTTGATGCCAATTAGTTAACTGTTGTGTCATCTCCTATTAGGCTACTTCTGTGCACCAAAGTTTAGGTGGAGAGGAAAGGAACAAAAGTTTAATTTGAGCGACGAGGGGAGGTGGGATTTTTTTTCCCCCTCCATGCGCTCGTTTCTCTTCACACCAAGGTCAGAAAATAAGTTACATTATCTAAGGTATGATTAAATGATATAATTGGATGTAAAATTGTCTGAATAATTAACAATGAATGAAAAACACCAGATTTAAGATCAGATCTTTCTCCGCTGCTGAAATTCAATTCTTTTCATGCTTGACTCATACATTTTCTGCATTACTGTACATGTATAACCTGAATAAATCTGCTCAGTCTGGCTGCTATTTCATTTCTAAATTTCCTATATGGCTTCACAGTTGGCCAGCCGTCCTTTATTCTACACCTGATCTACTTTACAGGGGCCAGTCAGAGAAATCCACCTGAAGTTATTTCTAATACTTTGTCCTTCCACTCCCCACATGCAGTTCTTCTATTCCCCCCTCTCTCTCTCTCTCTCTCTCTCTCTCTCTCTCTCTCTCTCTGCCTCTCTCTCTGTCTCTCTCTCTTTCTCTTCTGTTCCCTCTCCATACCTCTTTCTCTGTCTAAACTTGCTTTCCTTGATGAGTCCTAGCAGGGAATCACAGGCTCGGAAAAAAGGTAGGGGCTTGACAGAGATTGATGTCTGAGCGCTCCCCCTGATTCGCTGATTAAACCCATCAATCAATATGCAGAGGAGGTGTCCAATGCAAATGGATCCAATCAGGCGGAACGGAGTGGTATTGTCTGTGTGTTGTGGCGAGTGGTAAAGTTAGAGGTGGAGGACAAGCACTTCAGCCCGGTTTGTCTCTCGAGGACGGAGACTAAAAATGGATGCAGGCTCGAAAAGGAGAAGCAGGACGGCCATTTGAAATGGTAAAGGATGACTGCCGTTAATTGTATTCCGGTAGAGAAGCGGCGATGCCGCGATCGTGGCAGACGCTCGCTCAAAAGAATTGCATTGTGAAGCGCAACATCACAGACTTTCTCCTGTTCTCTGGTACCACACATGCGTACTCCCTCTCCTCTTGTGTAAACACGAGAGAAATGGGCTCATCCGAATACAGCTGCTAATTTCACAGCACACACCAGCTCACTCACGACGCACACACAGGCTCATGTGCATAGATCATCTGGGCAGCATTCTCCTTGCGCCGTCCCCATCAGCTCACACACACTATCATATTTTCCATGTCTCCATCTTCATCCAATCTTACTGTAATGGTACAGCAGGGACTGCGGCTGGATCTCCCCTCTGGGCCCGGCTGCTCCCTGAAGTATCTGCCTGGTTCTCACTTCAACCCTCATTTGAATACAAGTAGCATCCTTGGTCATTATAGTGGGAGTGTGTGTCCTGCTCACTTGTCATTGAGATTGGTGTGTGCGTGTGTGTGTGTGTGTGAGTGTGATAGAGAGAGACAGTCTAGATGGTTGTGAAAGTGACACAGTCGGGATGGATACCATTGCACCCAGGGGTCACGTTGGCCTCTGAGAGCAGCTTGGCATGCGGTTGTTTCGACTATGTCGAAAAAACATAGCTGCCGTCGCAATCACCCCAACCAGCTTTTATTTCTGTCCAGTTCAAGTTCATTATTCATGATTGTTCCATCAGTGTTCTATCTCTATCATTCGGCAGGCTCACCCTCCTCATTCAAACGCCACAGAAAGAGAAGGCTGGTCATTTATTTCAGTAAATGACACAGATGCCTCTCACTCTGCTTATAGACTTATTCCTCCCCTTTTTTGGGTGAGGGGTGGGGGTGAGGCGGTGGCGCATGTGAGGGAATGATACCATGACACGCTCTTCCCTCCCTTTTCCTCCTCCTTCATCTCCTCCTTCTTTCTTTCTCCCGTCCACCACTCTATCCATCCCCCTCCTCCTCCTCCTCCTCCTCCACCTCCACCCCCCCTTCCCCAGCTCCAGTAGGAGACAACGAGCCCCCAAAATGGCTGCCTTGGTGCCAGGGGGACCACAGGCTGCTCTCCCATCTCCCATAATCACCGGGGCGATGCTCGGATGCCTCCCCCATTTGCATAATGCCATCCTGACACTTTCACTTCCGCCATCCATCACCGGCGGCGTGAGTCCCGCGGCCTGCTCCGTCGCTCCGTCTCCCCCTGATTGCGTCCTGTGTTTATCTGCCCAAGCACAAAAGATTGATTCCCCGCTGTCTCTCGGCCTTATGTTCAGCAGATAGGGATTTTCGCCGAATGATGAAGCACCCAGTCAGCTAATGATAAACAGAAAACACATATTCAAAAGGACGGTCTCCCCCCTCTCTCCAGCTTTAGTGTGGCTGCCGCTCGCCTCGCCTTCTCCTCTGCCATGTGTGGGGAAGGGAGGGATGTCAGGTTAAGGAAGTGAACACACTCTGCAGGGAGTTCAATTTGAAACGCAATTGTTTTCCTGTCAGTCCTTTTACATTTTTTCTGTTGATTTGCTCCAGGGGTAAGGGAAAATGAAGGACCGGGAGGAAAGGGAGATAGCAATTAAAATAAAACTGTCGTCTTGATGGCTGCTCTTGTTCTTCTACACACCACAGTGCAGGCGGATCTGACAGACCGTGCTTTAAGAACATATCCTGGCTGAAAGATAAAAGCATACATGAGTGCAGCCCAGTAGCTTTTAAGAGGATGGAATTGGTACATGAGGGTTCCTATACTGCTACTGAAAAAGGTACAAACCAAAGCCAGTAAGTGCATTATTCATTTAATTACTAAGCATCTAACATGATACTGCATTTAACCTCTGAGCAAGACTATAACATCCAATGAATGCATGTTGTAACAGAAGCATGTTACATTATTACATCCATTAAATCAAGAAATAAGATGCTTTGACATCATGCTTCACTTTAATGGAGTGGGCTGGAGTCACATTTCTTTAAATGTACTTGTGCACAGTTTACAATGCGATAAGTATTCCTCACTGTGCTGGCAATGTATGCTGCTGCAGAATGCCAATGCATTTCGGCAAGTGCACCAAGTCTGCAAAGTTTCACTCCACGATAACAAAATACTATTAGCTGCTGTCACGTACAGGAGAAGAGAGATTATTTTATTTATTGAAATGAGATTGAAATGATAAATCTCTCTCCCCATGATAAAACACTGGGACTCATAAGCCAAGTGTGGGGGATAGGGATTAGAAAAAGATGGAGGCGAGAGAGAGAGAGAGAGAGAGAGGGAGGGAGGAGTGAGAGGGGAAGAAATTCATAATGCATAATAAAACAAAAGGTGTCGTGGGAAACATCACTGATATTAAAATCAGAGGCAGACAGATCTATATGAAAAATGCAGATTTGAAAATGTAAATAACCATGGCCCTAGGGGGGAGGGGGAGTGATTCAAAGATAGGATGACAACATGAAGAGAAAGGCATTTATATGGGGGCTTTGATGTTTCTCACATCCAAATTTATGCTACTGACGACCAAAATAATGCCACTGAAGGGGATTTTACACAGTGCACTGCTGGCCCTGTTTCATACCATGATGATATAAAACACATTATGCTTCACATTATCTCAGTGTGAGAATGCCTGGTAATGAGATGATTCACATTCAAGAGGGATACTTAAGATTGCATTTCAACATTTCCAAACAACAACATGTTATCTTCACATTAAAGCCCTTTTCTGAAACAAAGGCGTTTGATCCATGCTCAAATACGTGTTCCTTCAATGAGAAATCCACACAGTGTGCCTAACCTTAGCCTTTGAGGATGACCCTCTCACTTTAATCCAAATGCATCCCAGATTGCTTTGATTTTCTGCTGGAGTTGAGCTGTCAGTCAAAATCAGGATGAGAATGGACCCCCGTGTTTGGATGAAATATCCCTTTAATAAAGCTGACTGTCCTCGTCACTCAGGGGGCAAGAGAAGATCCTTCAAAGACTCCTGCTCCTGTTTCTGCCACTGTGCCAAAGTGACAGTGCAGTTAAGTGAAATATGAAGGTGCTGCAGTGTCGGGCTTATCATTTGTGAACATATAATTTTGTTGTGCATCCGGTTCTGATCCAGTGGCTTTACAAATTTGGATCCTCTGTGGTATGTCTTCCTCCGATGACATTGTTGCATTTGACAGAAGGTTTGTGGGAGTGTGAAAAAAACTATACTAGGACACAGTGTTGATTATTGCACATATGTGTAGGAATGCCAAAAACAACTCAGATTTGTAAGGAAGAGAGTAGGAGTCGCCGGCTCTTTCCCCATGTAAATCTCCTGCACAAGTTTAGCCTTGTTGCGGTGCTTTACAATATTCGGCTCCCGAACATTGCCATTAGGGAGCTCTCTCACAGCCATTATTTTGAATATATCATTATTCTGGCAGCACTATCACATCTAGCTCATCACCATTTTTCTCTTTTTTTTGTTTTGAATAGATAAAAGCTTCATGAGAAGAGAGCAGCAAGTCACTTGAAACACTGACGCCTCAATAGCCAGATTCATCGGCTCTTGAGGTTTTGCATATGTTGTCGAATGCCAATCTACTTTCTACTTCGTTTTGAATGTCAGAACTCACTCATCACAATGCTGCCATTTAACCATCATCAAATTTTATATGTTACTCCTTTCCATTTTTTGTAAACAGTCCTATAAAAAGTGAGTATCATGATTAATTATGGTTTATTAAGTTTGATCTAATTTTTTGTAGTTTTGGCCCTCATTAATGTTGGTTACGGAAACTCACAAAGTTATCTGTGTAGAGACAGGAATGGTACAAAGAAGCCCTGCAGGGCAAGAAATGTACAGATCACACAGATTTCAATCAAATCCCCAAATCAATGGATTTTCTAATAGCCCATTTTCTGTTTAACAAAACAGAAAATTGATTGATTAGACTGTATGCAAAGTGCAGATAATCCAAACTAAAGTCCATTTATTAACAACCTATTATGCATTTATTACTGATTTAAAACATTTAAAACTGCAAAACACTGGAGCTGAAGATTTTACAACCTGCCAACCCAAATGTGTTCCAACTTGGCTTATAACTGATCTATAAAGCATCAGTTAATGGTTTATCAGCCATTAATTCATGAGATACAACTGATAAACCCTTTATAAACTGTGTGACATTACTGTGGTTTGGATAATGGGAATAAAATGCTTGCTTGTTTACAACCTGTCTGATACTCTGACCACTTGTGATTCTTTCCATGTCTGACTTTATTTTAGCAATGTCGTCATATTCCCTGATGTATTCGAGTTATCATTGAAACAATAGCCAAAACTACAAAAATCAGACCCAGGATGCAATAAACGGGAATTATCCTTTAGAGTGGAATCCAACTAAGGAACACAGGAAGTACTAAAGTGATTAACGGTTGAGCTGTCTGCCAAGTTAGCTAACGTGGACGTCTTAGCACTTCCACGTGTAGCTCTGCTGAGGTCAGTCATCCTGAGCCCTTTAAAAGCACATAGGGCCTTCACCCCCGCCCGGCTCCACAGCTGCTTTTAGTCAGGGTCTGAGGTCCCTCCATCCTCTCCCTCCCCTTCCCCATCCCTCCTGCCCCTCAGCTTTCTGTTCTCTTGCCAGGACTGTAATCAAGCCTTCAGCTTGTGGCCAGGGCCTAGCCCCCCCCCCCCACACACACACACACACACTCCCTCCCCCGGCCCGAAAAAGCCACCAACAGACTAAACTATGAGAGAAATGAAGGGCAGAGACAGAAGGAGGCGAGCAGGGTGTGAGAGATAGTCATTAAAACTGTGCCCTGTATGCCGAGAGAACACAAGCATAATGTTTTAAATACAGGGATTGCTGCAGTTTGTTTGGGAAAACATTATTGTCGAAAGTTTTGGCACCGTTAAAGATGGCAGCGCAGGAAGAGTACACGAGTGAGCACTAATCAAAAACATGTGCACCTCAAATTCCACTCGTAGCAGTGTCTGATTAAGGCTTTTGTCAGGACGTTTGTTGGTGGCAAAGGGGTGAGAGTTGCGATTATGAATATTGTGTACACAGTCGACATCTTTTAGAGGAATTAGTCTTTCTCCCTCCATGGGCCACCTTTTAGAACCGTTCTCAAAGGCCAGCTACACCTGCTTTTGTGTGGTTTCTACCTTTCTAGTGTCATCTTCCATGGCCAGAGGGGGTGGTATACCCACCATGGCCATGTCCAAACAAACCCCCATCTTATTCCTCAACACGACGCCTTCTCAGATGACATGACTGCAACAGCAGCCCATTATTCTGGACAGCCTTTTGGTTTGCTCAAGGATGTGATGTTGTCAGTGCTGCCTTTCAAGGTCTAGTCCGTGTACAATCTGTCAAGGCCACTGAAAAACAATGCTGAAGATCATTACACAGATATGCAGGGTTGCAATCCACTACTTTGTATCCAGACAATTTGAGCACAGTGGAACCACATGGATAATGTGATGATGGTGATGATGGCGATGACGATACAGTTGATGTGGGCTTTGAATTTGATTGAAAAGAAAGTTCTTTGTTAAAAAAAAAAAAAAGATTTGTGGAAAAGTAAATGCTCATATGGGCAAAATAATATTTGAAATAAAGTTCATTCCCTACTTCAGAAGATCCCTTTTCAATATTTTTAGCATCTAAATATTTGTTTGCCTTCTTAAACCGAATTTAAATAAAATAGGTTCACTTTATTTTCTAAAGACATTTGTAAAGGAAAATCCATGGCAGGAAATCCGCCCAAATCCTTGGAAAATCCAATAATATTTGCATAGAGCTTAAAACATGCAAAGTCCCTGCGTACGAATTAAGCTGGAAAGGAAAGCCCTGCTGGTTATGCATTAAAATGGATTGGAAGCAGGGTTTGACTCCTACAGGTAAAAGCCCTGGAGTGATGACTGATTCTGCACTTTGAGGAGACAAAAACCAGAGATGTCCCATCGCTGCTGTCCAACTCCTCACTGTGCTGCAGGATAATCTGTTGGCACTCACTGCTCATTGCTCAGTGACCCTCTCCAGCTTTCACACCTACGTCTTGAATAGGAAAGATGAGCACAAAGAAATCTCCTATACATAAGGGCCATTGACGTATAGGCCATTGATGTATGGTGCAGATGTAATGGATAGATTGCATTGTGACAGCAACGACACGAGAGGCAAACTTGTGCACAATAGCCCCAACGAGAACGTTAAGTTGAAGAGGGGAGTACGTGGAAGGGTTTTCTTTAGTTGAAGTTCTTCCAAGGCCAGTGCTGATTACAGGACACGGTCTGACACAGTATGCCTGCGTGCTGTCAACTCAGGGAAAACAAACATGGAATTTATAGCACATTAAGAATTCAACAGGCAATCTATTCAAGCAATTAATGGCGTATGAAAATAAGCTCTGTTGGCGTTGAAAGCACTCCAACATGAATGTAGGCCACGACTGTTGTGTGCTTTTGTTTTCCGCTGATTCGCCCTTGAGGATCACAGCTCCAGAGCTCACACACTTCACAAAGCTTCCCTTGCAAGTTGTTGTGCCTCCCTTTTATATTCTTGTGTTAAAATGTACAGCATATCTACAATTACAGTTCCACCTCTGTTTGCACCACAAAGCGCAGCCAAGGTGATTCTGATTATACTAAATAATGCTTGACATTGACAAGATTTTCAGGACATGCTGTCTTTTGTCATCACAGAATTGAAAAATTAGGCTAGTTGGAGTAAGCTGTCATCTGACAGTTGAAGCAGGCTCATGTGGGAAATGTAAATAAAGCATTCGGATATTTTTGTAGGAAAACAAACAAAATATAATACTGGACATCCAGTTCCCCTCAATTTCCCTGTTAGCTTTAGTCTGTTTATCATCCTGATTTAATTACTGGTTTAGCAGAAATGTTGATCCTGCAGCTGACTGATGAGTTATAACCACAAAATTCCACACGCACAGAGAAAGACACACAAGCTTTAGGCTATTGGGCACGCAGGTACTGTAAAAGTGACCTTTACCCTCACTATGTTTGCTTTGCACTGTATTATTGTCACTCACAATGCATTCCTGCCATAGTTTTAAGGTCAGAGTTGCCCCCGTGGAGCTGTTCTAATTGTCCTTTTACAACTTCTGCCAAACACAGGTTTTTAAAATTATACAATATAGCAACCTCAGGGGCTCATATGTATTTCTGGAGCGAGTATGTTGCTTTCTGAAAACTCACTTATGAAATTCTTCCATTTCTTACTGGATAAAGTGAAACATGCATGTTGGTTCCTTTCCTTGAATTCCCCAACGGTTGACATTTTAGGGAGATCTGAGGATTTCCTCACCTAACAATGAGCTACCTGGGCTATAAATACAAACAAATTTATACTATGGGGTTTTTAAGCCGCAGAGAAGCTAGGGCCAGTAAAATGTGGAAAGCTGTACAGTAAACTGAGATCTGACACTGTGCCCTGACCCATGAGAGGGATTATGGTGAGACTCTGACAGCTCAGAAGTTCCACAACAACCACTTAGGACAGGAATCTGGCCTAAGGCCCTGAGGGAATGTATGTGTATGTGTGTGTATGTGTATGTCTGTAAGGCTTTTTTTTTTTTTTTTTTTTGCCTAAGGTGTTTCTCGTAAGTGTCAGAGTAAAAGAAAACAGCAATGAGTGACATCGATTTTGGGGGAGTTGTTACGGGTGCAGCTCCTCAAATACACCTCAACAGGCAATTTTCAGGAGAAGATGAATTCCTCCTCCTCCTCCTCCTCTTCTTATACATTTGCAGATCATACTTTATGCAAAGACTAGAGACAATAAATGTATATCTTAAATTACCTCATTGTGCGAGTGGCCCATTAAGGACAGCGCGTCTCACATTCATGATGTCAATTCTGGAAAATTACATATGTTGAGTCACATGAGAATGACATAAAGAGATCGTTCCAGCACTTCACACATGCACAACATTAGTTTCACATGTTGTAACCTCATAAATGATTCTCAAGGAGAGGCTGGTACAGATTAACACAGTATACATTATAGACCACTGATGCCTCCCTGACATGTGACCAAAATTAATCAGATTTAGATTCAAGTGATCAAACTGTAATTAATCATGTGAAGAGGGAAATGATCCTTGACGCGGCTCCAGCTGCGAGATGCCTCTGTTTGGTCCCGCGTGCCCCTCTTACAGGGGGTCCACCGGGGCTACATTAAGAGGCTTTGTGCCAATGTCACCTAAATTACAGTCACTTAACACAACAGATGTACTGAATGTCGAGCAAATGATGTGCTCGGGTTGGGGTGGCACATTCACATGCATGGAATAAATTTTACTCAATGTATCAAACGTGTTTTTGTTGCATCCTCTCCCCCTCTCACTAAATTTGCATTTTGCTATATGCATAGCATGCTCCACTAACCCACACTGTCTTGTATCTCAATCTCCAAACAACTCCATCCATGCCTCTTTTATTTGCCGGCCTTTACGGTCTCCAATGCGGCTTCTGCATAGGTAAATTAAGCGTATTTATTTCAGTGCATCAGTTTGAGGAGATTTTCTCTGCTCTTATAGACTCAGCAGTGGATATGCCAGACAAGCTTAGTTCAGAAGATTATTTTTCTCTTTGTGTGTCAGACTCCTCAGCAGAGGCACAGGCAGATACAGGTATTCAGATGAGAGCCAATGCAGACCGGGCCATTGTGCTTTCCTGTACGCGGGAACAGAGTGTTCTGGCATTGCAGGTATAGAGGGGGGACAATAACCCGGGGTTGCAGGCACAAATTACATTCATCAAGTTTATCAATAGCAAGTCGGGATTTAAGCCAACGAGCTCACCCTCACTAACAACTCCACCCCCTTCTCCATAATTCTGGCTTTCAATGCACGAGTTAATTCTGCATACACTGAGAGAAATGATCTGCTCACAATTATACCTCGTTGGATGGATATTTTACTAAACCAACCCAGCTACTGCCACTACTCTGGCAACAATCCCTACACATCAGTAAAGATCTCAATTCTGTGTACAATCTATATATATATATATATATATATATATCTCGAGAGAAAGAGAGATTATAGGCAAAAGATGACACCTTTCAACAGTCTGTAATTGTACTTTGCTGGGAGAAAGACTGGAGTAAGAGGAGATATATTCTGAAAAATCATAAGCTATTATGCTCCAGAAAGGGTTTGTGGGGCGGGGCGTATAGCCACATAAAGCACTGCTGAGAACCTCCAGCAAATTACCCCGCAGTCCCACGAGGAGGGGGAAATATCACTAATTGCCCTCCATTCTGTCAGGTCAATTGACTCTAATTGGAAAAATAATAAAAAGCATACTACCCCGGGAGCAGCAAGCTCTGAAAACGACAGGGTCCTTTTTGGAAAGAGAGGGAAGGGGGGGGGAAAAGCTCAAATTCCTCAGTGCAAATATGGCATCTGAAATCTATCTTTGCCACTGCCATTCCTCCCTCAAAAACAATTACAGCGTGCCTTCCTCCTGCCACTTGGCGGCTATAATTACAGGAAAAAGGGCATGGGTTACATACCAAGCGAGTATAATAAAATGACATGTGATTAGGCATTAATGTGCATAATCCGGCTCTTTTTACACCTTTATGTGTGATGTCTGATAGTATTGAGAGCATCTATGGATGTGTGTGTGTTTCTGTGACAGTGGTGGTGGTGATGAGGGGGTCTTCTGGTCAGCTGCTGTTGGATTGTCTCCCCGGAGAGATTTGTAATTTGGAGTCAAATGAGCATAGTGGGGAGGCCAGGCCACCTACAACAGTCAGAATATACAGTAGGAGAACAAGGAGGTATTGAATATGAGCTATGCCCCAGGTGTTGGCAGACAAGAGGGAATAGAGCTAATCTACTATCTACATTACTAAATTATTGGAGATGAATGGCTCTGCTAATATAATCTCCCACCCTGGGGGGATGATCCTAAGATTAAGGGTCTGACTCAGTATTCATTGCAGTATTGCAGTCCTTTGAATCGCTTGAAAGTTGTAATTTTGTTTAAGCTCAGTGCTTACCACAAACCAGACGAAAATTCTCCAGCTTGCCCATCCTCACTTGGTAAAATATAAACAGACTCAGTTTATGAAGTACGTTTTCCTTCTGTTCCAAAATTGCGTAATTGATAAGTCACAGATCAATCACAGTGGTCAAATACATATCACTTTGTGTCAGAACTTTTCCATGAACCATTTGTCAGGTTTCCAGTAGTTGTCTGAAAGTATTACTGGAAATGCTCTAGGTAAATAACTTTTATTACTGAGGAGCTCCATGTGTGCGCTGTGTTTGATTTTAATTGGTGAGTAAGTCATCGGCATTAAATTTCTTCCTCCTTTCTATTGTGCTGCAACCGTGGATCAAGACCTAACCTGAACTCAACTGAAATGTGATCTCATTGTCCGTAATTGAGTTATTGATAGCTGCTATCAAATCCAACAAAACTTCTCAGAGAAACAATGATTCCATCACTCATTCAGATGCAGCGCGATCGCAGGTCTTCGAATCCTTGTGATTAATTCACTGGCATGTAAGGCTTCCGGATGACAAAGACATTCTCCTGTGAGACCCACTGGCACATCCCCCGCCAGCGACGTCTTGCCCCTAGAGACAAACTTGGGATAAAACAATGACAGGAGCCCAGCAGCACACAAACCAGTGCCAAACAGCACACCCACCTGCTTATGATCAATGAAACCTCACCGTATACTATCTCGGCATACCATGCCAGCCACTGATGAAAGGCCTCATCGTTAGTGACCGACTTTGATCGGCTCATCGCCTGTTTTGAAATGTAAATTGACGGGAAAAGGAAAGGGCTCCGTGAAGGAGTGGCATGCAGAGGAGAAAAGGGGACCCCACCCTCTGGGGAGATTAACGCCACCCCAGTCAGACATGTGTCAAGTGGGGCTTGATGAATCCTGGGAAAATGAAAAAAAAAAGGTATGAAAAAAAAGGAGACAGAGGAAAGAAAGCCCTTTCTCTTCCCTTCTTGCCTCCTTTTGCACATCCCTGCCTCTCAGATCATCATCTCCCGCCCTTATTCTGTCAACGCCCTTCTTGATGGTTACTGTCAGAGGTGCGCATCTCTTTTGTAGTGTGGTGTTTTGCTGCTGCCACAGTGGAGATGCTTCCTTCCTCTGCATATGCACAAGTAGGCAAGGGTGGAGTGGGAGGGTGGGTGAGGAGCGGGTGTTGGATGGAGGGGGGGGTTGGCAAGGCACGGATGCCTGTGGTATCTGCTGATCCTGACACACCTTTGGGAATAAGAAACCAAAGGACAGACGAAACGCTTCTCGAGAAATAGTGGGAGCATGATATCGGAGTAGAGGGATTTGGTTGTTGGTGGTGGTGGGGGCTGTTGCAAGGGCAAGGCACATGTCTGTGACATTGTGGGTGATAATGCAGGGATGACAGCTAAACGATGTGCTAAAAAACCTTTAAGAAAAAGGGGAAAGTTACAGAGAAGATTGACTGTTTAAAGGCGTAATCCTAATCCACATTTGGTCAGTACACTGAAGGAAAGATGAGACGAGTCGGGGAAAGATGGGACCGTGCGTGTGAGTGGGCACATCCATCGGTCATCCACACATGTGAAAAGGAATGTCTCTCTTGTCACTTAAGGGTGAAGGTGTCACCTTCTCAGTTCATTCCTGTGTCTGTCTTCCTGCGCCTGAAAAGACCATTGCATCATTTGAAGTGACGATGAAAAAGAATAGCTAAATAATGTCCCAGCAGGAGGCCGCTTGCAGAGACGATACAATGCGCAGGGCCTGCAAACTAATGGCCAGCTGTCTTATAATGAGCTCCGGCGATCCAGGCCTGCTGATTACCCCCATCGCCGTTTCTACTGTGGGACATTACGGGCACTATGGGGTATGAGGGGAAAGTTGAAGGGGAGTAGGAGTGCAAAGGCGGAAGATGAGGGTGGGACTGTCCCTCACTCTAATAGCTCACACCCCCCAAGCCCTCCATCACCACTACTGAGCACCGAAACCCTCTCAGTTAACGAACCAAGAGTCATCTAATTAGAGCTCAAAAATTCATGAGGGTCCTCATTAATATTGAATATCTGTTGTGGGCCACGACTTCAAAATAAGCACTTGCATATGCAGATGGAAGGTGAGAGATAAGGAGGGTGGATAGGAGGGAAAGAGGGAAGGAGTGTATTGTGCAGTGCCAAAGTAAAGGTAGTGAGGTAAACGCGGAGGGAAGGAGGTAGAGAGGATCTAAGAGGGTAGGGAGTGGGAAGTACATGAAAAGAAGGGCGACGGATTGGGAGACAGATGAGGAGAGGAGATGGAGGAAGAGCAGACAAGAGGAAAGGGGAGGAGAGGGAAAGGAAGGAGAAAAAGTGAGGGACCCCAGAGAGCTGTACCTGTGGAGAAGAGTTGTAATGTTGGAGGACTCTCCTGGGAGAATATGCATGGTGTTTAATGAGGAGGGTGGAGCACAATGGCGAAGAATAACAAAAAAAGAAAGAAAAAAACATTCCGCTCTTAATCCCTTGCTGAGAGGAAAAACTCTTTCAAGCAGGTACGCAGAGGTATCACTTTTCAAGTCCCTCACTCCTTCTGTTTTACCCTGGAAAAGGGTACACAGATAAAAGATACTGTCATTTGAAGATTGTCTGCTACCAACAACCATCATTTGCCTTTGAGATAATTCTGGGTTTTCCACTTCAGATTTAGAGGCATATGGGTAACGCAGAGGAGGGAGGGATACACTACATTAACTATATGTCAGCCACTCTGGAAGACATCAAGAAAGTCATTTCATAGTGGAGAAGAAAAAAAAAGCTGACATGAATAAACAATTTCTCCTCACATTGCTATACTAGTGGTTGAGTTTTGTCTTTTGTATCACTGAAACAATGTTTTTATGAGGAACTGGGTGTACATGCCTGTCCTCAGGCCTTAGGTTTGGAAACAATAGGCCCCATTTATGCTTGTCATTTCAAGTGTCTCATATCCAGATAAAGTCTAAATGCAATTTAATACACTTTTGTTTACATTCAGCCACATATATGCGTCTCCATTAGCAACATCAAAAATCTGATTGCAATCTGGCTTGGGTTTCCCGGACTACATACAAATCAGGGACAGACTGTTCCAGTCCAAATGGTGGTAGTAATGCACCTGAAGCTGTTTATTGAAAACAAGAACCCACCAGAATATGAATAACTTTGCTCTTCAATTTAGCTACAAAAATAAATAAGCTTTAGCTAGGTGCCTATTAGACAAAGTTATTTACACTTACACACGTATCCCTTTTCAACATCTGGTTGGAGCGCATCTCAAACTAATAAGATTTCAATCCATGTTCCTCAGATGTATTTAAACATGTGTGTGTGGAAAAACTCTGTGTGTGTGTATGTTCATCCCACAACTCAACTCTGATTGATCCCAAAACTTACAAGACCTCCAGCTCCAGCAGTTATTTTCCTACAAACCCCTCTGCCTTTTCCTCCTGTCTCCGTTTGGGAATTTCCCTTTCAAATTCAAACATTTTCAAATAACATTTACGAGTCTTTGCCAAAATTCTCTTAGCTTAGGATGAATTCAGGTCTTCTTAGTGTCCACTTAGACTTGTGAACCTACTGCCAGTAGACGGTTAGCTTAGCCTAGCTTAAAGAGTAGAATAAGCAACAAATAAGCAACAAAATCTGCTGACCAGCGCCTCTTAAGCTGACTTAGTAACACAACAGATCTTATTTAATTCATACAAAAACCAAAGTGTTAAAAATGTATACGCGGATTTGTGCTGCGCTACTTCTTTGTCAGACACAGAACTTCCTGGAGTCCTGTTGACATTGACAGTCATTTATCAGTCTTCTCATTTAATTCAATTCAAATTAATTCAGCATCAAAGCAAATCTTTAATTATTCCTTCAAGGTGCGTGAGGCAGCCTGTGAGCTAAGCTTTAAGCTCTGTACCTTTGTGTGTACTGTGTATATCGATGCAAACCTAAATGTGCGCGCACACACGAGTGGATGCATGTTTGCACACATGAATGTGTGTGAGGGCAAGTCTGACTGTGTCGGCTCAGGCATCTGTTTGGCCATGTGTTCTCAACTCTTTGCTTGTGTCCATGTGTGTATGTGTTTGTGTTTGTGCACAGAGCTGTTGTGGTTGAGGCCAACCTGAGTGCTCTTCCTTAATGTGTCTGGGAGGTCCAGGGGAGTCGAGGGCTTTGGAGGGCGTGGAGGTGTCTGCACTGAGAGATTTATAGGCTTCAGCCAGGATCACTCTTTCTCTGGTGCCAAGTTAAGCAGTAGCATAATTAAAACCTCAGAGGAATCCTTTTGAAGTCAACAATGGGCTCTTAGGCTAACCTTAATACAAGCACACATACTGTACACACACACGCTAAGTCATGCACCCACTTGCGCTCTGTCTTTGCTCTCACACTTACAGATATACACATGCGACCACACACATATACAGTATGTCCATGTATCTTCACACACTCTGAAAAGATGCAGGGTAGATTAGATTAGAGCTCTATTTGTTGTCAAGGAGGAAATTCATTTCCACAGCCAGCCAGTTGCAGGTACATTCATACAAGACAGTTATTACTCTGGCACATGATTTGACACAGACCAACACACCATCACAGAGGGAGTGCACTCATAACAAGAAGACATTTCACATAGTTGCAGAAAAAAGAAACAGTCCGGGGTGCTATTAAAGGTAGTGACAGCATATGGGACAAAATTATACATTGATAGTAAATGTGAGACTTATCCAACATGTGGGCACATAGAAAGAAATGACATTTCCCTAAATGCTTTCCCTCAGAGTATACTAATGTTGTCTTTCTCTACGTGCACACACACACACACACACACACACACACACACACACACACGCACACATATTGTACAGGACAATTACTCACATTAAACACCAACAGATGCCATCTTGATTAAATTTGACCGTACAAACACAAATGGAGGCGAGCGGGTCTGCGTCAAGGGTTCCCAGAGCATATGCCGCGTGGGTCGTCAGGAGCCCAGGAAAGACGGAAGGATCTGAGACCGCCTGCTGTTGTTGCCTTGCTGACAACACACCGTGGAAAATACCCTCAGAGCCCCAAGACGGCACAGGCCGCGACCTACCATCCGGACCTGCTTGGAGATTTGACTGAACACTGAAGATGTGAACAGGGGAGGAAGATCTTCAGTAAATGTTAGCAAATCGCAATATGTGTAGGTCCTGACCTTGCTAAGTGAACAATAGTATTGCTGTGGAGAAAGGGATGAAGGTGTAAATTAGAGAATCCAGGCATTTTCCATAATGAGCTATTTCTGTGTATAGTTTTTTCACAGCTCTTGGCGAGAGTGAGAAATGGTATAGTTTGTGTATTTCAAGGTTGCAAAGTCAAGTTAGATCCATGCCCTGGACCCATACCAGCCTGGATCAAAAGTATTGGGCCTTGTAATATGATCACAGTGGGAGCACACACTGTTAGCTAACTCAGTCTTCAGAGGAGGGGGGAATAAAACTGAATGTGTGATCCTTATCTGCCATTGCCCATAACCCATGCAGGCATGGTGGTGGTACGCATCGATAAACTCATAAACAAACTGTAATTACCAGCCCATTAGAGTTAGACCCTCACAAACACAGCCTCATAATCCGCACACAGGAGGGATGGAGGCTTGTCGCTCATTTTCATATAACCCACTGAGCTAAAAAAGTAGAGCAAAATACTTAATGATTTGTGACTGGGGGACAAACAAACCATTTTGATATAAGAAGCTTACACACTCTCAAAAGAGATGTAGCAATGTTGACACTCGTGCTCATTATTGAACACACTCCCTTGTTTGAATTTGAGCAAAGCTTAATTTATAGGGGAGGTGATCAGAAAATGGGAGGCAAATTGGTGTTTTATTTGAGTTGGATAAACATGTATTGCACTGCTGGGAGTAATCAGGAAAATAATCACTTCAGCCTTGACGACAAATCTACTTGAGTAAGTTTCTAGATGACAGTCTTCTTGTTTGAGCTGGACCATGTGCAGTTTGTTTTCCCTATACGTCTAGACAGAAAGTCTCTTGACAGTCCAGGCCATGCTCACTCGGAGACAAACCCAAGTCCAGAGGGATTGAAGGCAGGAACCCCGAGTTCATTTATTATACAAGGCAAGTCTCTCTTCGGCTCTAGATGTCACTCTACAGCCCTAACCAGGCCTGTTGTGTTTTGAATGATACCATGGCTTTTCTATGACATTTTGGACATTAATATTGCAGGGATTGCTTAGATCCCCTCTCCATACCTTTATGTATTCTCACAGACTACTTCAAAGGCGCTGGTCAGGTCCTCTAACCTGGGATGTATGTGGCTCTGTGTCCCTTCGCTTGCCGCCTAGTTGGACAGCAGGGATATGCTATGATCCACTGAGACTCTGAGTGTGTATGTGTCTACATGTGTGTATGCTGTGTGTGTGGGTACAGCTCTTCTACCTAAATCTGCCTCACTCCTAACCTTCAGTGGACGCGGTATGACTGAGTGATCAAGCAGATCAAGCCGGCATCTACTTCAGCTCTTCTCTGTGGTGACATTTCGCCAAACCCCAGACAATCCAGGCCGCCCTGATCCTCCTCAGCCCATGTTTATTCAAGAGACAGGTGGGCCAACCTGAGCCTGGAGACAGTTTGCATCTTAGAACTACAGAAAAAGGGACATGGGTAATTTAGTTAATGGTAAGGGTAGAGATGGGCTGGAAAACAGTGTGCACAGCAAAACAGGGAAACGATACATATAGGTATATAGTCTGTGTTGTTTTTATAATAAGCACCTCTTCTATTTTAATGTTCCCAAAAGAACTAATAATAGATTATTCATTATTATATCATATAATGCGTTTTATATATATAATTTCACTCTCTAAAGCACAGGAATATGGTAAGAATTCTGTCTCTATATCATAGCCTAAGCAATAATTTAATATATTCCATTTTTTTTCCCTTTTTCAGTTGATTAATAGAATAATATTTTAAATCACTGATCAAACAAATATGTTAAACTTCCTCATTTTAGTTCCTATGAGAATTTTGTGATGTTTTATTTTATTTTAAGTGTTGGTCAAACAAAACAAGCAATTTTCTGACTAAACAATTCATTCTAGTCAGTTAACTGAAATCATTTTCATTAGCTGTAGAACATTTTCAGTTTTTCTGGTAAAATGCTGAAGGCTACAGAGAGGTAAATAACTAAAGGTAAATAACATTTTAAAACAGCAAATTATCAAATTTCCCGATTGTTATTAAACTAAAAAATGCCAGTATTCTAGTTCTTCTGCCAGTATTATGCTAGCAGGAATAAAATGTCTTTAGGTCACAAGTGGTAAATAATAACTGGCGATGCTTGAGCGGGTAGAGAGGTAGTTATTAATTATAGTACCTGGTGATGTGTTCAAGTGCAAGGTATTAGCCTCTGTTGCGCTAACGGATCGCTAATGCGGTTGGTGTTTGACCGGCGCTGAGCTCTCTAATATGTCTGCAGGGACACGGGAGGTTCTAATTAATCCTGAGCTGACGGCCAAGCTAGGACATCCCCTGGGAGGCATCAGGGAAAGCAAGGAGTATCAGCACACTTATCCACAGATTAGACTCAACACCCTCACTGGGATGCTGAAATGGGATGCTGGGCTAAAGGGTTGCAATTGTTCTTCTCTCACCTGGTTAAGTGAAAAGATTTGGTGCTTTGGTAATGTTTTTAAGTAAATCTCCTTTTGGAAAAATGATCTGTTTTTATATTTTACGATTTATCTGTCACTCAACTGAGGAAGTGTCACTGGAGTGAGGCATTAATAAAAAAAAAAAGAATATTCATGTCCTGTCTGACTCACTCAAAGTTTCCTCTGCTGAAAAGGTTGTCTGACGGAGGATGAATCTCATGCATGTTTGTCAATATAATTTGCTCTCCCCTTCACCCCAGAGGAACATGCCAGTCCCTTAAGGTTTCCGACTCAAATGCCAACATCTGTCTGGCAACGGAGCCAGAATGAGAGAGTCTAGGACACCTTCATCAGAGGTATTCTCTGGTTGACAGAAGCCACAAGGTGGAATTTCGAAGATGAAATAATGGGCGAGCTGAAAGAGGCCTGGGTATGCAAATCCTGCACTGCACCCACCCCTGTGTTAGACAATCCGTCTTGATTAATATTTCATGTAATGAAAATCTATTAAACAGGAAAAAGTCGAAACTTTTATGCCTTCCCAGAGGAAGCCAAATCTCTTGTTTTTGCCTTTTTCTGATACACGTATGTGTGATGTCATTTTCTGGGCGACCATCTTGGAAAAACAGAAACAAAACATCTTGTAATAATGGGCCAAAAAGAACCAGCCTCTCTTTTCTGTCTGGAGCTCATGATAGTCTGAACAAACTGAGGCCAAATATGGTGAAAGTCCAAAAAGCTTTGAGATCCACAAACAATTTGGCATGGCTGCTCACACTTATCCCCATTCACAAACCTTCTTTTATGTACGTTTTACTTGGCACCCTGCACCCTCCCTCCTCCCCGAGCCCACTCGACTGATAGACAGAGTGGGTGAGAGTAGCACATCACAGTACCACACTGCTCTCTACCTCACCGCTTTCATTATATTGTCATTTTGAATTATCAGCAGCGATGGACTGGCAAGGATGACTGACACATTCCTGCGAGCAGAGCAGCTACAGCCTGGCTCTCCAGCGTGTCCTGGCAAGCCCCGCTTTGTGCCGTGCCAGACGGGAGAGGCCTGGCCAAGTGTCTGGCCAAGGGGCTGCACTAATACTGCATAAATACGGGGGGAATCCCCTGCCCCCGTGCTGGCTGAAAACAATACATCTATTTTGAAATGGAAGGCGATATACCTGGGCAGACATGTGCTCATCCTGTGATTATATGTAATTGAGTAGAAAAGTCACATAAAAAGGCTGCAAAGCAGATATGGTAGGGTGAGTACATTTTAATATCAGCACTGTATCCATTACCAAATGTCAATTTCAAGTCAAGTGATATAATTGAATAAAACAGATGCTCTCTTGCCAGAAATATGAGGCACTATAACTAATGTGTCAGTGAAAATCTATCTGAAACGAGCAAGGGTGACAGAAAAGATATCACTATAAAATGCGGTTTTAGCAGCAAATTAGATCGTGGAGCAACGGATTTCACCATAATTTGCATTTTGCATGTAAGCAGTGTCGAGCCAAAAATACTTGCCGCAACACCACAGCGGCGGTCTCGGAGGGCTTAACAGCACCAGCAGACGAGAGCGAAAATGGGAAGAAAGATAGAAAGACAATGAAAATGAAGAGGTGGGTGCAAAAAAGAAAGGGGGAAAAAAAGATGGTAATGAAAAAGAAAAAAAAAAAAGAGACAGTCCCAATGCAGCAGGGCGATGGCCAGGATGAGATCTCGTGGGACATTACATTTCACAAGACCCTGGGATCCACATCAACCAGTTAGCAGCGGTTTTACAGCTATGACTCTGTGGTGAAAACCACTTTGTTGCCTTGGATGTAAATTACGTGTTCATACAGAATCATGGGCTCTGACACTGAAAGGATCCAAAACACTGATCTTCTGTGTCTTTTTTTTTTTAACTCACCAGACAGCACTTCAAATTTGTATTACAAAGACTAAAAAAGGTAGACGGACATCTCATAACTGGAAAAGTCTGGGCATTATTAGGGATTGCATTGCCTGCTTAGGGTGGAGCTGGGATAAGACGCAGCGAACATGCAGGAAAATGCAGCTGCGCTCCTGACTGTACTACGTTCTCTGAAGGTTACTCACTGATGACTGCAGTCCCGAGGATATTAAAATAACTACATTCTTGTAATATCCTCAGGACTGCAACTCTTTAAAAGACAAAGACAGTTAATCTGATCTCCTGCAGTTTACATAAAAATAGGACCTGTGTTGTAGTTGTTTTGTCAGACAGATGTAAGGAAATGTGTTAGTTTGACAACCAAGACCACAAGGTTGGGACATGGCAGCATGAAATTGTTTGAACGGAAGTCTTAAAACGTGAAGTCTAATTTGTTAATTGGGAAAAGAAAACTAAATAGGTGAACTAAAATAAAGTGCTTCTGTTGGGAAATGATTTTACCTCATCTTACTCTGCTCCTTAGATATTCCAGATACAAAATTGTGCTGGTCTAAACATATCTGAAATAAACGATCAGTATCAGTACGTGTGAACGAGAGCAACAAGCTTGCTGCAAGACACGCTCGCATTGGTTTCCCACACCCTTTACTGCGAACATTGTGAAATCCTTTACTAATTTGTATCAGTGCAATGCTAGAGAAGGATTGGTTGCGGCTCATTCGATCCACATTATCTTTGGCATATCTTAGCTTATACACACAGGCACATACACACACACTCCACAGTAAGAGCCGGTTCTTGTAAAACAGCTGCTGGGTTTCTTGCATATTAAACTGGCTGTCTAAGGCTTACCGGGGCTCTGTCATCTCTTTGACCAAAGAGCACAGAGGTGGGCCCCAAACCAGAGACAAACACATAAAGCACAGTGTTGCAACTTTCCCTGCTCCCGCGTCTGTGCATGCTCGGTCTTTTTTCCAGTCAAAATCTCATTGTTGGGAGTTTTTTTGTGTGTGTGTGTATGTGTGTGTGCAACATGTCAGTCCTTCAGCCTATCCTCACCTCTCTGTGATTCTTGGAACACACTCAGACTGGTGTCAAACTTCTTGGAACCAGATCGAGGCAGATGGGAAGGTATTGTTGGGCATTTGTTCCAATTCTGGTACACACATATAGCAGTGAGTGCTCTGAGGAAAAAATGTTTTCAAGGACCCGTTGACTTTTCACACTGAATGACTTTGTCACTGAAAAACTGCTGAAGAACTCCAACAGTTCAATTACAGAGTAAACACTGTCCTTTGATTTTGGTGCGAAAAACACTTTCTTCCAGTGCAAAAGACTTCTGGGCTGAAATGAATTATGAACACTCTTTTTTTTCTCTCTCTCTCTCCCTCTTTCTCTGCGTAATTTCAGTATTAAAGAGAATGGGTGTTTAAGGCCACAGCTGAACTGACAGAGGACCGGTCGCTTAAACTAACTCTGCCCATAAACATCCTGACGCCAGTTAATTGTTGGTTTGAAGATCAGCCCCCCACCCCCCCCCCCCCCTTCCTCCCCTTAAACCTTGCTTTCTTTCTCTCACACACTCTCAGTCTTTCACCCCATTCTTAAACAATGAATGTAATTTTTACAGAAAAAGTGAGATAGAGTGGGTGAGGCATAAAGAGAGAAAGAAAGGGAGTCCGGGAGAGAGAGAGAGAGAGAGAGAGAGAGGGAGAGAGAGAGAGATTGCAGGCAGTGGTGGTGTGAGAAGGGGCGTATGGCACCCATTATCTTGTTTATTAAAAGCAAGTTTCTTTCCTTCGCTCCCTCCTCCCCATGCAGCTGACCGCAGATATTTCCAAAGGCCTCGCTCTGCTGTTCTGTGCCTACTTCACAGGCTGCTGGAAGGGTCACAGAAGTTGAAACCAGGGGGTGTCAATCGCTTGTTTCGCTTCGTGACCCAATGGAAGCATCGCAAAGGCAAAAAAAAAAGTGCATGTGTGTCAGCTGTGGCATGTTGGTTTGCATGTGCATGTGCACAGCTGAGCATGATTTATGTGTGCATGTGCATTTATTGATGAAGGCCCGATAAAATTATGAGGAAGGGAAAGTTAGATTTGTCAGCTGTTGTGCACATTCAGTGTAAACTGGAGGGAAAATGCAAAGCCTGCAGCACAATCAGTGGAGCGAAGAGGAAGTGTCTTTCTTTCAGATGTTACAGCAAAATGAAGCACCTTGGCGATGAAACATTTTTTTAGATTTAGGGTTTGTGGTTAATGGTTTGTGGTTGTTGATTTAGGTGTCCGTTTTCAGACAGCAAATAATGCAGTTTACAGTGACAATGGCTGCAGAAATTCATTAATTTTTGAAAGAATGGATCCTTCATTTCAGACAGAGGAAGACAACAGCAGCCACCGGCTATCTGATAAAGATATTTCAGTTGGCTAATTAAGCTAACCTTAGCGTCACAAGTTGGTTGAAAACACTGGCTCCATCTGAGAATGCTGTGAAAGGATAAATGAGCACTTGATGGAAACATAAATTACATGCTTAAAGACTGAGGCACATGCTTAGCTACAGTGGTTTGATTTATGCTATATAGCTTAACTTGTAAATGTAGGGAGAAATGCTACTTAATGTAACCTGTACCCCGACGAAATGCTGTTTAACTAATGGACATTCTGCCTTTGAAACAGCCATGAGTGTTAACATTAGCCGGTCATGCTAATGTCTGCAACTTGCCTAGATCAGAAGCACACTGTTCTTTACACTTTTACTTTTGTGGTTTTGGTTTTTGAAAGGCTAAAAAAAGACCCCGTGCTCCAAATTCTCAAGCCGCAAGTCTATCACTCTTACTAAAGCCCCATATACATCCTGTTTAGCTGCGGCTGTTACACGATCGATGTTCAAGGGGGAGTTTTAGCAAATGGTCAGTGGATAAATGTGTCCATTCATAAACTTATTTCAGGGATGCAAAGCTGGATAACTGGATCTCCAGCCTTACAGAAATGCAGTACACGACTGGGGCCTTAAGGAGGACTGAATTTTTTACATGAATGTGAGGCCTGGTCTTAAAGTGAGGCCATGTGTCAAAATCTAGTTTAAGACTTCTATAATCTAACTTGTGCATGTGTATGAAATAAATAGGGGCCTCAACAGCTAATTTTTGTCCCATGGCCCCCTAGTAAGTTAATCTGGCCATGTAGGGATGAGAATGTAACAGATCAGATCATGAGCGATCATATCAGACTGCTACTGAAACCACTGCTATGAAGGGAAGCACACAATATTAAATACACTAGAGACCCTCAAAGTCTTTTCCTCTGGCTACACTGAAGGATTTGAAGATGCTGGTGCAATTTCAGAGCATTGACAGTAATTAACATAATTAGTAATAACAGATTTATCAGTTTAACTGAAAAAACAGGCAGGAACTCAGAGGTCCAACAAAACCGCAAAATATATGTTTGTTTTTTTAAAAGCTTAAATATATATTTCTCATCCCTGCAGTACAACTTGTTCTGCTGGCTTCACAGTTGTAGTATAGACTCCTTGAGTCCAGCGTGACTGATTCATTTAGAGGTGGACTCACATGTTGTCCAAATGCTATCTCGTGTAATGAGTAACACCCCACGCGCCGTCTGTGGTCGTACTTTATATCTTTTCCATACTGTATCAAGATGCCCACATGTTACCCAGCAGACACCCAATGGTACTCCTGTATATGAAGTGAGGCAATTTTTACTGCTGGTTAAACTGGCTGTAAAACATCTGAGGCATTTCTGTATCTCTTCCATCTTCTGTTTCAACAAATACAATTCAGACTCTAAGTATTAACAGCGAGAATCCACCCTGAAACAAAATTCATGTGTTTTTCATTGACAGTGTTCGGTTCACAATATGAACTGTGCACATGAATGAGTTAATCCCACAGCTACAAATAAGGCAAAAGGCCCTTATGACGCCCCTTGTATATTCTGTGTAGATCAAGTGTCGACACTTGGTAGACAGTTCTCATGGTGATTTTTCTGTGTTGTGGGTATTTCTGCTGAAAAACTGTTAACACAACACAGATTTGAAATGCATTTATGAGTGATCAAATATATTTTTGCCAGTTATATATTCATTGCAGTTGCAGCGGCTCCAGATAGTTCCTGTCATAAACATCACAAATTAACATTCTGGTATGTGTGGTTTACAGTTTTGGGAGAGACTTGGTCATATTTGCATACACAGACTGAAGTGTCATCAGGAGATCATTAGAGTAAGTGCAGTAAGACTTTGATTTGTTCTACACAGTTTTACTCTTAACCATAATGTTCTGGACCCTCTTTAACAGCTGAAATACATACCAAATATTGTTTTATCACCACTAAATTTCATGACTTTTGCTAATTTTATGAGAATGACTTATAAACATGATTCTGAACTGATGACATGTTCAAGACGTCTGCTACAGAAAGTGACGCATTTCTTCAGTGTGGGAAACCCAGCTGTAAAACAAGCTATGTACAATGAATTGTCATGGCGTTCTGTATTTGTGACTGGTGTCGACAGTATTTTTCTTATCCCTCCTCTACCCCTTCAAAATCCTAAGATCCTTCTGGTCATGCCATAAAACTGCTGAGCTTTAAATCTTTTTCAGAGGTCTTGGCACCTCATGGCTATCTTTGGACTGTCCTTTACCACACGCCCAATGTGGCACGCCACTTGTTTGGCACGACAGATCACTTTGCTCCTTTTTGCCTTCTTACAATCACTGGGTCAGTCACTTATTAGGCTGCCTTAAACTGAAGAAACTTAAATTCAGCTCCCGTGGAGAACCTGAATGTTTTTATCTGACCTTGTCTCCATTTTCGGCCTACTTTGAACAAGTCACCCCGTGAGCCTTTTTTTAGTTTTTAAATTTTCTTCTCATTTTAGACTCTCCCACTTCTGCCACCCTATCCCTACAGTCACATACCTCTGGATGTGATTGGAGATTTGATGGATTATTTAAAAAAATTTATTTTATATATTATACAATCAAATGTTGTTGTTGTTGTGTATTTAATTAATTTGCAGATGTTGTGTTCATCATTGCCTTGTCAAATAGCAAAACAATCAAACAAACAACAAGCAAACAAAACAATAAAAAAAAACCAATAAAGATAATTGCTGGAAGAAAAGTATAGCCTGACACGGATACTGTACTTTAATTTGTCTGAAAATATTTTTTTTATTCATGTGTAATCAATATAATATGTAAATATTTGATTTATATATTGATTATATACTATTATTATTATATATTATTATACTTGTATTTATTTCGTCTCTTTGCAGGCACAGGTTATGGCGACCTTATTATTATTTCTATGATTGTACTTACAAATGTGTGGTCTGTGGGACCCCAAACAGTGTGAAAGTACACCAAACCACGAACAAGTACTGTAACATATAAGGCTAAACAAAGACACAGTTACACAAACACACGGACGTCCTGCGTGTGCTCAGGTCATTGTGCGGTATCATTATCTTACACATCTACAGCAGGAAAGCAACTGTTATTCTATTTGCACCAAGCAAATCTCTAAGGCTGTTCAATTCATCAAGGCCAATTACTGATACAAAGTGCTGGAGGTTATCTCCACTCGCCACATACTGCACTCATTCAGACATAGACCATCGGCTCTGTTATGAATCAGGGTGCTGCCTGCATGGCTGCACAATGGTCTCATAGTGCAGCTAGAAACTGGGTGGTCCAACTATTTGACACTGCCCAGTACAGTCAAGGGCCCTGCCGTACTGTACGTCCAGCGATGTTTCTCTAGGATACTGATTTTAGATCAGTTTGCCTCAAATGAAATCCATACTCTATAGTGGAAAAGTAATACTGATAAGAGATCAGTGCCAGGAAAGACAAAGTCGCCCGGCAGCCACAGCAGGGCGCAGCTCTGCTGGGTCTGGTCTGTTTGGTTCTGTTTGCATGTCCTGCTTTGTGATCCCTTCTAATTGGCCATCATTACACCCCACATTACCCTATCAGGGCATGGCTAGAGGGGGAAACAGACCATAGTGGTGGATGGTACGCTTTGGTAAGTCTGAATTACACAACACCGAGGCCATGACTAATATTGGCGCAGTCGATAACTGCTAATGTAAGCAATGGAACAGATGCCCACGGTGGAATAACAACAAATATAGTCCAGTTAACCTTCTCGCAAGGCTGCCTTTGACCAGTCAGAGAGGCACAGGCTCGGTCAAGCGCACATGATGGCTCTCATTCAGCTGTGATTGTGTTTCACTCTGTTGTGTTAAGTGTTTATTAGTTTTAGCTGTTTGCTTTTTCTTGTGTGTGTGTGTGTGTGACTGCACATGCATATTTCTGTGTATGTGTGAGGTGTCCCTCGTTCTTTGTGGTCAATTGGTGGGATTTAATTACGGCCAGTGTTTATGAAACCTTCCACCACGGCATTAAAAGTGGAAAAGCAATCCTTTATGGTAATAATCCATCCTCAGCCGAACAAACAAAAGTATGTTTATACAAGTAAATGCATGAACAAGGAATCACTTGAGACCGTCCAGAAAGTAAGATAAAGACGAAACAACAAAGATTACTTCCATACTTTTCTGTGACTCATGAGTTTAATTGTTTGTTTTTGTTTGGAGAGTCTGCTTATGTTAATTACGCTCTCTTCTATTTGAGAAAAATAAGAGTCAAAAATATTTTTCAGCACAAACACAAACACTTTGACAGAATGCAAACATGAAAAGTTCCCCCCTCCCCACAAATCCACACCTCTCAGCCCCACCGCTTGCACACTGAAGGAAATTAAACATCTGTCTTTTCTCTCCCTCGCTCCCGAAAAACTTGGCATCTTTGAGTAATTTTTCTTTCTTCTTCTTCTTTTTTTTCCTGGTCAGGTCTGGGATTCCCTTGCCACAGCCGAATTCAATTTACTGCTGTTTTTTTTTTTTTTTTTCTTTTTGGGAGCCCAGTTCGTCTCAAACAGAAGACTTCGGGATCGCAGCGCGGGGACTGGAGGCTCAGTCCAAACCGCTACAGGACGAGCCTCAGTCATCTTTAGACCCGATGAGACTGTAGCCTTGACCCATGTGCTGAGCTGCCGGGTCGCTTGATTGAAGTGCACCACACTTGAGAACATCAGCGCCTTGCATCCATTGAAATAATAAGCTGACCCAGAGAGCTGCTCGCCTTTGAGCTGCAGCCAAGCCATCTGAATCCACTCTGCCCAAATGAGGGCTTATTTTTCAAAGCGTCTCTCTCATGTGCTCCGGCCGACCCTGCACCCGTGTTCTGTGCGCGCTATATGTGTGCAAGTTAGTGAGTGAAAGGGCGGCGGAGGCCGCATTGGAAAGGAGCAGATCACGTCTGTGGCTAAACAGTTTGTTTGGTGAGTCACATGTTCCTGGATAGTTGTGTTTTCACAGTTTGGCTAAATCGAAGTCTTTCCAGTTGTTTCCCCCAAGTTTTGTTTGGTGTTTGTTTTTAACCTTTAAATCATGAGGACACAACATTTCTCCAGTGACTTTTCTGTAATGTCATGTAGGGAAAGTCCAGCTGAAACAGGAGGAGACATAATGCATTGGGACAATTTAAAAGTATTCAAAAGGTTCATATGTCATATCCTGGATTATATGGAAATTATTACATTTTCAGCCACAAGGACGGCAATCATGCTGAACCAGGGAGATGGAAGGTAAATGCTCCAAAGTTTATCATGTTGTTGTGACACTTTTGAAAGTCAATATATGATACAGATGGAGTAACCACGTACATTTCACCACTTTTCACAACCTGGGGATTTGAATTAAACTAATCTATACAACCCAGATTGGGAATATCTGTGACGGCATACAAACATATGCAATCATTGAGGTATGCTCTGTAATTTTTAGGTAATTGCGACTGATGCTTTGTTTTTTTTTTATTTTGGCGAGTTCATATTTTAGCTCTGCTCTTATGCCAACCGACAAAGGAGGGGAGACTTTAAGGACTGGAGGAGCAAGGAAGAGCTCTTTCCAGGCAGTTAATGACTACTATAATGTGCATGAACAGACAATGGTATTATGTATGTATGCTTATGTAAGAATACTTAATGCTCAGCATTATGTATGCAGGGCCTGGCGATTTGCATAAAGACACAGAATGTTCGATCTGCCCTCCAGTACTGTTAAAAAAAAAAAAACTCAGATAGAATCTGGATAAAAGGTTAAAATGGAGAAATGTTAAGTGATATGTCTACATTAAATATGGAGAATGGTATAAAGAGGACAAAAAGTGATTTTTCAATCCACTGTGACTTAACACACAAAGTCTCAAACATGAACAGAGGATGCCATGAGGTTATTTCATACTGTATTTAGAGTGTTTTTGATTCATATGAAGAGACTTGAAACATAAAACATGAAACAATCAATCAATCGGAGAAAAGAATCCTCAATTTCTCTGATTTCAGCTTGAAAAATGTGAATATTTGCTGGTATTCCAAGACTTGAATTACCTTTGGACTGATGAATCATTCAATTTATGAATTGAATTAAATTGATTAAAAATGAATGCAAAAGTTTGCTGTACTAAATTCAACGGTTGAACGTACCACATAGCTGGACTCTGGACTTCTGACGGGGACCATTGCTGCACGCCTCTCTTTCCCCCCATGTTTCCTGTCTATCGCTGCACTGACTGTCAAATAAAGACGAAAAGCCCCCCCCCCAAAAAAATAATAATAAATGAAATTCAAAATAATTTGACAGTTTCGTGAAAGTTTCGGGAAAATCAAAATGACGAGCAAGAAAAGGCCAAGAAATGTAATCTTACTTATCTCATTCTATCAAAGCTTTCCATGATAAAAGTATGAAAGCAGTGAGGAATTTGGTCTATTAGATGTTGTACTGGAGAGGTTTTCAACATGGTTTCCATTTTCATATATCCCAGTGAGTTGACTCAGGCTCAGGCTACACTAATAACACTCTCTAACCAGTGTGTCCCAGCGTTTCATTCCGTCTGTCCCTGTTTTTTTCTTTCCACTCTGACAAGTCTTTACAACATCTGACATGTGTTTGAATTCAAAAGGCCAAATGGAGTCTCCTCTTTTTCCATGCTCATCAATCCATTTGTGTTTTTTCATCTTTTCTGCATCTCATTCTTGATTAGAACTGTCACACGACCATCATCACTCCGCAGCCCATAAACTGCCCCACCCACGCGGGCTGCAGGACAGTAGCCAGTCAGCGGAATACATGAATGGGAATGAGTCTGGAGTGGACATGTGGTTGCAGGATGGGGCTGCGGGAAGAAGGAGTTCAACGCAGGGCAGAAACGAGAAACATGTCCGTCAACGGTCACTTCCAGCACCTCGCGGGAGGAGAAGCCAGAAAGTGTGAGAGTGCAAGAAGAAGAGTTCAAGAAGAGAAAGAAGAACAGGGAGAGGAGAGAAAGACGTCACCATGCAATCTGCTCCCTCAGCACAGTTTCTCAGATGTGGTCTGGCACCTAGTTCACAAAGCCAACCAGATCCACACATTGCCTTCATATATCTTTGGAAAAGGGTGAGTGGTGGTGGTGGTGGTGAGGGGGGGTTGGGGTCGGGTGGTGGGGGTGTGATGGGGGAATGGGGGGGGTGGGGGGAGAGAAAGTGGGAGCGGGTGACAGGGGGAGAGTGTGAGGGGGTGGGGGGGTGTTGAAGAAGAAAGGGAAGAGCAAGTCTTTTGTGTTTACTCACACCGAGTCGCTGCCAGAAACTTTAGACCACATAAGCGATTCACTTTTGTCATCTTTGCTGACCCAGTCCCATGTAAAAGATTGATGAGGGAGATGATGAACTAAAATAAACCAATCTCGCAGTCACTCACACAGACAGGCAGCCAAGGAGGCAGGCGAGCAGACAGGCAGGCCCTATTCAGTGAGCAAAACCAGGCCCAGATTTTTCTCTGGCCAAGTCTCGTCTTTTCTGAAACAGAGAGGGTCTGGCCCGGTCAGAAGCAGCCTGCTGCCCTCTTTTGTCAATATTATGGCTGCACTAAATGGATAACATTCTTGATCACAGTCATAAAAGACTTAACATGAAATAAAAACTCATTGGCCCGCAGAGTTGTGATCCCCAGTGAATAAATGAAATCACAGAATTATATTAGAGAAATTCATTTTTCAAGTGTTGATTTAGGCACCAAACCTCATTAAGTTTTTCATCAGTTTTACTCTTGTAACTTTTACATGATCATTTAAAATGTCAAGATGTAGTTTTGGAAATAACTTTAACTCCTTATTTTTAATATATGCTTTCATCGTCTTACCAAAAAAATGTCATATTAAATAAGCAACATTTGACAGAATACATGGTGTAACTGCACTGCCTTCTCTTTTCACCAGTCTTCCTCCATCGTTTCAACAGTATATACAGAACTGCAGCTTTTATGAATCCATAAAATGATGTCTTGTTTTAACGAGAAAAGAAATTCATTGCTACCGTAATTGGTAAGTGCCCAAATCATTAAGCCCTAATGCGGGGCATTTCCTTTGGAGGTAGTTTCCATTTAAGAGACAAGTGTCTAATTGGTGAGTTGTTGAAAAGCACCACTACCTCCCCAGAGATCGTTTCTGAAATCATATAGAGGATAATTCCCTTTCAATTAAAAGCAGTATTCCAGGTTTGATTTAATTGAATGCGTTTATTCAAATCACGGGGGGGTAGGGGTGGCGGCACCGTGATTCCATTAAGGGCTGTGTAATATTACCAGGCCAGTGTGAAAATATCACTCTGTCTCAGGAAAATAGAGCAATATCAGAAATAGATTGCTCGAAAAACAGAACACTCCAAAGTAGACGGCGGCCGGCACGGTTGCAGATTGAATAAACAATGTTCAGTGCAGAAAGCATAATGCTGAATAAAGATGACCTGCTGCTGCCGCCGCTGCTGCCGCTGTATTTGAATATTATTGGAATTAATTTGTCAGCCAATACTGAACATTGACTATTTGTCAGGAGACTGAATAAGATCTCCTGCAGTTTTCAAAGTAATGCATGTGTGGAATACACCGAGGAGAAATGTTTCTGCGTGCGCATGAAGCCGCAGCTGGGATAAATCATAGTTCGGGGCAACATGGGTGGCAACCAGTCAACGGCTGTGGAATCAGGGTGTTTGGTGTGTGTCACCCAAAACAAATTTCTTCTGAAATACACTGTATGAGAACGACTACGCCTGAAAGAGTCAAATCACGAATGCAGCTTCCTAAAAGTAGAAGGTGAAGAGTTATCTCTCTCTCTTCATCTCTCAGTTTGTTCTGTCAACTCCCCCACCCCTCTCTCTTTTCTCTCCCCCCCCCCCCTCTCTCTCTATCTCTCTCTCTTTCCCTCCCTCTCCCTGGCAGGTGTCACACCCACACTGTGGCCTCTGGGCTGCAGTAGCATTGCAGCACACCGAGATAAGGCCTGTACAAGCGCACATCCTGTACGAGGTTAGGGCCCCACCAGCACAGCACTCCGCTGCAATGTATGTTTGTGTGTGTCTGTATGTATGTGTGTGTGACCGCAGCTCCTTCCCGTCTCCACGCCAATGAGGACAGAGCCTGTGGTTACGAAGTGCAGGTGTGTGTGTGTGTGTGTGTGTGCGGCGACAAAGACAGACCTGAGAAACTCCGCCACGTTGTGATCTCATGGTCGTTTTGATAAGTCTCTAAGCAAACAAGGTCAGAGAGGGTGAGGCGGCCGTGCCGTTATGACGGCGGTCTACAGATGTGACGTTACTGTGCTCACCAGCTTTCAACTCTCCTTAGCGAGGCTTGTCTGCGGTTTGAGATTACATTGTTCAATACAAAGGTTTCTGTCTCTATTTCATTGTCAAATATCCTCACTGATCTTTTTCGTACTGTTCGGCACTTAGGGGGGGAGGAGGCCCGTGAAACTTGTTGGTGGCCCGGGATTGAAATTCAAATCAGAGTTGCAAACCCATTTGTCAAAGACAATGTGTGTATAAGCTGAACTTTGACAGCAAAGGAAAAAAAAAAAAAAGAACCCAAGTTTATTCACACTTTCCTCACACATCTGGGACTGCAATGCCCTCTCATGGTTGCACAAGTATACACCCAGTGTGTGGTTTAAATGGAGAGGAAAAGCGAAAGCAAAGCCTCCCACAATGCGAGCTGAGATATTGTGTCGAATGAGGGTGAATGTGTTCGAGGAGAAACATCACATGTTGTCAATATGGAAAGGATTTTTGAGCTTCCTGCTCTGTACTTTAAATTGCTCTGCCTTTATCCAAGCCTCACCGTGGGGAAGGGGCGTCTAATGTGTGCATCATCACCGCTGTTGACGTGTGTGTATGTATATATATATATATATATATATATATATATATATATATATATATATATATAAAAAACAACAACAACCCTGTGTTTACCAGCCTTGTGTGAACTTATGAATTTATGTATGTGCACGTGTGATAACAAATTTTCCAATATTCTTAAAGCTGTGATATTGCTTGAAACTACTGAAGTTTATGCATGCTTGGTAAGCTCACATGCACGCTCTTATATGGCCTCACACACCAACACACACACACACACACACACACACACACACACCAGATATCATCTACAGGCCATCTCACAGGCCATCCCATCAAAGGAGAGACTATTTCTCCTGCTCCCTGCCTGGCTTTTTTTTTTCTCTAAATCTGACACCGCTCTCATAATAAGCAGCCTTGCATATCAACTCCTTGGAAAGAGATGCAACTGCTCAACTGAAGGGAAGAAGGCAGGAGGGAAGGAAGGGGGGGGGGGGGGCGAGGGGGGGGGGTAGGAGGAAGGAGGGAGGGTGGTGGTGGCGGTGGTGGGACGTGAGGTGGGTGGGGGGGGGGGATAGAAATCGCGAAGACTTCTGTCACTTCATGAAAAATAGCTTCCCCTTTGGACGGAACTTCACAGGCCACAATCAAGCGGTGCCAAGACGCTGCAATCGTGGCAAATCAAGTCAGCATCTATTAATAATATTTCTGGGGCTGCTGCGGTGAGTGCGCGGCGTGTCCTCCCGCTGTCACAGCCCCGTGATGGAGCGCTGCCTTTATCTCAGCCCTGGCACGCTTCTGTCACCGTGATAAACAATTCACACACAAATATGAATAAGGATCCTCCCAGTAGGCCCCTACACACCCTGCCTTTTCCCCTCATTTTCTAGATGGGGGGAATGTAATCTTCAGGCTTGGTCTTTCTCTCTTTTTCCCTCTTTCTCACTCCCTCCATCACTCTCTTTCTCCCCATCTATCTCTTTTTTCCCCCTTTCCTTTTTTCTCTCCACCCTCCCTCCACCCCTCACGTTCCCTCCTTTCTCTTTCTTTTCAATCTGTCTTTCAAAGATATGTAAATGACCCCGAGATGGGACCCCAGTGCGTAGGTGGTGTAGCGTGAATGTCAAAGCCTGGGCCTGTGAACCCTGCACACACACGTGCACGCATGCACACGCGCACGGACGCGCACACACACACCTGCACTGTAAAGATGTCTGCTTTGCATGCTTATTCACAATCATATGTCAGAGTTCTCCATGTGTATCCCATGCACACTAATTTACACACACACACACACATACATGGACAGGCAGATACACACTCTTTCTCATGCACACAAACATATCTGAAGGACACCGGCCTTCTCATTGTCAGAAGGCAAAGGGACCTTGTCATCCTCTGTCACGTTAGAGTCAAGCTTTATCACAATCATAGTGAGAATGTATCGATTATATTTTCTTGAGCTGAGTGGGTGAAAAAGTGATAATTAATGAATGAACCTACGCGTCTCGTCTCACTGCCTACCAGCTGTGCTGACTGTCATACTGTGCAACATCTCTTATGTTATAATTACTCAAAGATTGTTCCCTCATCAGATATGTTTTATTAGGAACATACAGTATCATGACATTAGAGAGACATTAATAGTTTGTTTACAGCATTAAAGGGAGCACATTAACGAACCGTTACCTGTAATTTACCTCCATCCTCCTGATGCCACACACACACACACACACACACACACACACACACTTTTACATTACTAAAAGTCAGTTCGGTATGAAAAAAGATTTTTGAGCAAAACAAATAAAAATGACTTGACTTGACAAAAGATTGTAGATGTTGCGAGATGCTGTGAAAGTTCATCCTTCAGCAGAATCTGAACTCTTTCAAAGAGCAAGGAGTATTGATGAGTATTGATCAACTCATCATGCCGCTGCTTAACTAGAAAAAGCCTGTTCTTTAAGTGTGCGAGTTTTTTGGCTTTAAATAAGCTGTGAACTGAATAGCATACCAAAAATATATACAGTCAGGTTGCATATGTTAATCAAGCGTTGCAGAGAATGCTCTAAAGATTTCAGACTAATTAGTTCACTAATTTAGCAAATATTGTTCTATTTTCATCACATCACTTATTTAACTGTATACATTTTAATTCAGTTTGAATTTTAAAAGGGGCACCGTGGTAGATCGTGCGGCCCGTGTATGAAGGACTGGGTCCTTGCTGCAGTGAACCATCTTCAAATCTGGCCTGTGGTCATGTGCGCGTGTTGTCCCCTTGCTCTGTGCCTGCTTTCCTCCTTTCCTCACTTCGACTGTCCTGTCAAATAAAGGTAAAATCTCCCCACCCAATATATACATATGTATTTATGTTTATTATTTAAAAAAATATTGCCAAAACAAGGAGGTGATCTCTGATGAATAACCAGTGATAGAATGTAACTAAGTACATGTACTCAAGTACTGTACTGTGCTTCACTTGAGTGAAGGTACACTTCTCCTCCACTCCTTCAGAGGCAGCTATTTTGGAAATGTTGTACTTTTTTCTCCTCTACGTTTATTATACCGCAGCTCTAGTTGCTGCTTTGTAGATTAAGGTTTTGCACACAAAATATGATTAGTATATAAAACATGATGCATTGTTACACACTAAACTACCAAACAAGTAGTTAAAGTGAGCACCACCTCCAAATGCTACAACATTAAAATACTGCTTACCATAATGATAATTAAATAATATGATATATAAAAGTATAGCACTCACAGGGGCCCTTTCTTCTCTTTTGATAACTAACTTTGTTAACTACATTGCGCTATTAAGATTTGCTAATACAGGACTTTTGTGATAGATAGATAGATAGATAGATAGATAGATAGATAGATAGATAGATAGATAGATAGATAGATAGATAGATAGATAGATAGATAGATAGATGTGTGTAGTGTGTAGTACAGTTCACACCTGGTCTGTTTGGTGTCTAATTGTCAGTGGCTGCTCCCTGCTATGCCCGGTCCCCCCATGTCCGTGATGTAATTGCGTATTTCCAGTGCAGTGAAACATCCAAAGAGGCCTAAATGAGATTTCACTCAGCAGGACGGAGCCTGCGGTGGGGTGCTGATGATGAATGTATTGTAAGATTGATTAGCGCCAGTAAGAAGTGTGGCGGATATGGCCACCAGAGGTGTGTGTGCATGTGAGTGTGAGAGAAAGACAAGGGGTTGGTGGTGAAAGTGTATGTGTGTGTGTGTGTGTGTTTGATGTGATAAGTGTGTAAGTGTGTTTGGACGGACTGCAGAGAGCGTCATTCAGGTGAGAAATGACACATGGCGAGAGGTGAAAAAAAAAAAAAGGCTGTGAACAAAGAAAGAAAAAAACAAACAAGATCTTAATTGTTTTGTGAATTCAGCCAAACATTAAATTAACATCCACTAGACAACAATCCTAAGCGACATCTCAGTGCCTTAACATACTTGCATGCTACAGTTTGCCAGATTTCAATAATTGAAATCATGTCATGTTCTATATACTGCTGGAGTGCAGCTCTATTTCAAGATGTAGATCTCCGTCTCTAAACAAACCCTGTGTAGGAAGAAGTGAAGATCGGTTGCAAGAATATGTTTACTTTATCAAAATCAATCAGTTTGCTTCAAGTAGAAAACTCACACTGTATTCGTGTATACGCGTGGGAGCTACTCTTTCCACCAAGTTCAGTTAATTCAACACACAGCCACCCTGACGAATATAAAGCACACTTTTATTTTAAAAAGCCAAACTCACTCCTTCTGTGTCTCCCTGTCGCGTCTCCCACGGCCTGTGTTATTGTGCTGTACAGTACGGCGAATGCTGTAAATTATTTTTTATGTGACTGCGCGTTAGTTACTCTGCACTGTCATTTCGCCCATGGCCTCTGATAATCTGTCTAAAGAGACCCCCTGGTTAAATGAAATTAAAACAACATTTCAGGTTTAGTGCACGGCTCGTGGTCTGCAAGGACATTTCATGGTATTAGTGAAATCATTTGAACAGTTATAAGTTATGAAAACTAATTAGTTTAGTTGTTTATTGTAAGAATCTTATAAGAATCTCAAATACGGGGTTGGATTTAGATAAGGTTTGTTGATGTTGCTGTTTTGTCATTTTTTAGCTGTAGTAATTTTACCAGCAGAAGCAGCAATGGCAATAGTATAACCTGCGATAGTAGAAGACGTTGTAGGGTAGAGGTGGTAGTAGTCATTTGAATAGTGATGGCACTAGTGGTAAAAATGAAACTACAAGTGAGGAAGCAAAATGCAAATCCAACTGCAATAAATAGATCAGTGGCATCAGTGTAACTGAACGTCTTGTGCATCAAAGATCAGCAGCTACAGTTTTTGATAGTCACTTTTCGTTTTTACATATTCATATACTTCTTTGATCAGCTAACAATTCAGTACAGAGGGAGACGAGGCTGTGCACTGGATTCAAACCCTCAGCGGTTTGAGATCGCAGGTGTAGGAGCCACCTGCTCCTACAGTGATATTAACGGCTCTACTTCCGTGTCAACAAATCTCAAGTCATTGCAAGCTCTGAATAATATCTGCCAATATTCCTTTCAGACTCTACAGTGTTGAAACTCAGTGGGAAATCTGTCAGTTCTGTAGCGCTTCAAGTCTTTGTTGTCTCTACAAACCTGATAAACATGGTTTTGTGTTTTTGAAAGCAAACAAGCCCTCTGATTCCATTTAAGTCTGGCTGTGGCAATGGTAGGACACAGGCCTCTAGGCTTTGGCATGGGATCACTTCACCTCCTTCATAAGAGGGAAACGTCTGTGCAACCCTTCCTGCTGGAACAGAGCCACAACGCAGCAAGCCAAAAATGCAGCACGGACAATTCCCCCCCACTCTGTTTTTAATGGTGGTACACAGAGGCAATAATCATAAAAAGCCAGGTTCTCTTTCTGAATGGTAACTGACATTCGTCTCCTACAGTAACCGCAGCCTTAACACTGGGCAATTTCCCCTCAACATGCAAAACTGTGGGGACAAAATGTGGGACCTGCCATTCTCCATGCATATTAAAGACACTTGTCATCAAGACGTCACCCAGGAGCTATGAGAACAAGAGGTACAGTTCCTCCGAGACAGACTCACTCACCATCAAAACCATGAAATTAGGCCCGGGAAAATATCCTTGTGATGGGAAAAATGCTACACTTTAGTGCATTTTGCATATAAAAAAAACTGAAACGGATGCATGTAAATTGCCCGTGCCACAAAGACAAATTGGTAATTCAGGTTTGGAATGAAAATGACACTAAAGTGCAAAACGGAAATGGTGCAGCGTGAAAGGAATAAGGGTTGTTAAAATGTCACATTTGAGATTCTGTGCCTTTAGGAATCGAGATGTATTGTTAGAGGAAATGTGATAAACACGAGCCAAATGTACGGGGAGCAAAATAGAGCTCCATGTATACCACGTTGTCTTAGTCAACGTGCTCAGAGCGACGCCCACAGAATAGACACAAACTGATGAATGCACAATTTGTGGTTATATACTTCCTCGCACCTTTCTCTTACGAACTCATACTTTTTCTCTCTAATGACAAAAAAAGGAACATGTACCCACACAATGACATTCAAAGCGTAATTCTGAGTAAATGAAAACCTTTTTTCGCTGATTTACTCAAAGCTTTGACAGATCTGAGAAACACACGCTTATGTACATGCATTGAGAAGAGGCATGCAGCAATTTTCAAACAGTCCAAAATAAATATTTTTCATTTTGGACAACGTGTTAAAAACCCACGTCCAACGCTGAAGCTGCGTCAAATGCTCAACACACTTTTCATGTACTTAACAAGTGAACCAGTGTCAGTGAATGAAACAATAGACTTCACTTGTTTGTTTGTTGCCTGTATATACAGTAAAGAAGGAAGATCACTTCCCCCCACATGGGTGCTGGTGACACAAGCCCCCCTTGTTTTGTCCCTGGCCTCCTCGGGGCCCAAGACCAGTGCCCTCCAGGATGACAAATGGCCTTAATGAAATTGGACAACTCAGCATACATGCATAAGAGGATGTTAAATATTGATAGTGAAGATCAACGTAGCGGTGCATATTCCACTCTTTAATATTTTAAGTGTCAGACAGGCCTATTGTCTATCTATTGTGTGTGATGGTGTGGGGGGGGGGTAAATCACTGTCTGTGTCCCCCAGTTCTCTTTGAGACACATATGATGGCCGGGGCAGCATTCACTCAGCCACGGATGAGAGCACCCAGGTCTGCACTTTGCATATATGCTCCAACAAAGGCGGATTGTGGTGGGACATCTTTTCATAAATTTTCATTCTGATCAAGTGGGTTTATTCATGTGAAAATCACATGTACGCATGCAAATGAAAGCCATATATCTATTTTACAGTTTAAGCAACAACAAATCAAAAGGTCCGTCCTGATAGAGTTTCATTTAAGGAACAAGAAAAGGGCGCTCTGGCTTCACTGATGATAAAAATGAACATTTTGATCTCATCGCTAAACGGATGAGTCTTAAGATTTTTAATCCATGCCCTCGCATTCTCCTTTCTTTTCCTCTAATGTACTAATCATTTTACATTTTCTCAGGTTATGAAAGAACGTGTAATATCAAATCCTGCACGCATGCCAACACTTGTGTATACAGTGTACTTATCACAGTGGCGGCGCTGCACCTTGAGGGTGTGTCGTTGCGCAGCACAGTAGCAAAGGCAAAGATCACATGAATAACCATTATTCAAATCGATTCAAATTAGGGGGGCACTCAAAGTAATCGGCTAATATCCTACAAAAAATCAATTCCACTCCCATTTGGACACAATTGAATGCGTCTGAAGAGGGCAATTATTAAACACACAGATCAGATCCATAATTGGCAGGGGGGGGGGGGGGATACATTGTCATGAGGACTAATGCACTTCCACCGAGCCAAGAGCCACAGCAGACACTTAGCGCTAGCTAGGTTGCATAGCGGGGGCAGGCTGAGCTGGCAGCACATAGGCTGAGGAACTGCCAGGAGTTTAGGAAGGAGGGGTAAGGGGTGGAGGTGGTGGGGTAGGAGGGCACCTGGGGACCTTGACTAGTGGGGACCATTCCCCTGCAACCTCCCCCTTAGCTCACACCAGCTCTAACACCTCTTCCCCTCCTCCTCCACCTCCTCTTCCTCCTCCCATCTTCTTCTACATCCCCTGGAGGCTTTCTTCACTACGGGTCCCTGACACACCGGAGGGATGACCCTGGGAATCTCATTATGCATACAACCAAAGTGTGCCCCCCCGCCGCCACCACCACCAGAACCACCGCTGCCGCCACCCTCAACCCTACTGCCAGCCGCCCCCCACTAATGCATTTGCATACAGAAGACAGACCAAATAAGGTAATAAATCAGCGGCCTATATTCAAATGGTTTGCAGGGAGATTGAAACCCCTGCATACACTACCTCGAGTAAATTCACCCACATGCTGTGGAGCCAGATACCCATTCTCATCAGCGGACACAGGCACTGCGTCCACCGGACACCTAGATATAAATATATATCCCGCTTCATTGCATTGCCGAGGGACGAACTACCTCAATATATCAATATACATATGCTTATATCTCATATGCCTTAGGCAAACTAACTGCCTTGGTTATAAGGCTGGGCTTTCATGGCACCCGAAGGTCACAGCTCATACTGAGAGAGGGGGACAATTTGAATATTGCACTTAATGTAGGTCTTTGGACACCACCTCTGCCAATTCACTTTGCCTCATCAATAATGAAATTGCCATGAACATGGAAATCAAAGTAATTTCCTTAAGGTGGGATTACAGAGGGTTTCAATTTTCTTACAGCAGGCCAACATGTAATCGAGCTTTGCTTTTGTGCCGGCAACAAAGTGATACTTTACTTTAACTCGATGTGATTCACATAACACATGAAGGAAGTGTGTAAGAGCGTTGCACACGCTTGATATGGCTGATTATAAAAGTCTGAGAATAAATAAATAGGAATGTCTGGCTGTTGTGCATGCTTGAATAGGACACAGTGAGATGGAATAATAAAATCAAATCCTAAACAGAGTAAGATGTATTTGCGAGTGTGCGTATGTGTGTGTGTGTTGTGCTGACTGGCACAATAAAGCAGGCCAGCTATGATTGCATTATGATCTGGTGGAAAATGAATTCTGCTTAACAAGCCAACACCCCCACCCCCCCACACACCACACACACACGCACGCACACACAGCCAGCCACACCTACACACACTTACTTCCATTCCATTATTTCCAATAAAAATGGGGAGAAAAAAAAGATGCATTTTAAGATACATGCAAATAGCTATCCATCAATCAATTTGTTGGTCCCAAAACTACCATCAAAGGGGCAGAGGCTGTGAAGTATGCAATTCCCCATCAACAAATGGAGGATTGAAACTGAATCCTTCAAGCTTAATTAATGGGAAGTCTGCCACTATTACTTGGTTTGTTTAACGCGCCTCACACAGAGGGCAAGTTGTCCTTTTTTGAATCACTGCACCGAATTCCTCTTGTTCAACATCACTGAACTGCTTTTCATGCAAAAAAACAATCCATCTCATTTTTAATCCTTTCCTCTCATGGGTCGACATGTCATTATTTTGATCCCCACGTACAATGGCTTCACACATTCATATTGCATCACTCTACGAGTGTGTGGCAGTAATTATCACGAGGCAGAGATTTCTATTTGTAGAATAACTACCTACAGTTAGGCAGAGGCACTGAGGCAGTAATTTCTGTTTCATCCCCAAAGTTCATCCCCACACCAAATACCTCTCTATTCCAGATAGCCAATTATATCTTGGTAAACAGTGAATAGGAATCCTATTTTTACTGACGCATCATCGCAAATCTATAATAAAAGCTAATAAGAAAAAACACAGAAGTTTGTTCAAAAATGTCAAGCTTGAACTTTCTGTAGGGAACCAAAATGGAAATGAGTCAATGTAAATAATGGTTTAATAAAATCCCCTCCAGTGTAAATCCAATGTGAAATTCACCAAAATATGGGAAACTTTTCACCCTCTTCAGCTAATAACTGGTGACAGGAAGAGGGCTTAAACAAAAGATCAGTCAAGCGTTCATTTGAATATTCAAATCCCTTTTAATAAAACTCGGCTTGATTCATTTCCCATAGATTTGCCAAAAACACTCATTTTGCATTGGAGAGAACATCATTTGAATTTTACAGAAAAGGGGGAGAGAGAATGAGACAGTAGTATTCACCTGCTTCAGGTCATTGTCCCAAAGTATGAGCATTACTAGATGTTTAAATGGCAAACACACACAAGTGCTTATAAAGTATGTATATTATTTCTTTATTATTGCAATACCAACAACTACACATGCTAAATGTGCCGCTTTGAGATTTGTCACAGCACTTAGTGCTGCACTAACTCTTCCTTATCACTGTACCTTGATTGTTCCCTTCTCTGAAAGCCGCTTTCGATAAAAGCGTCAGCTAAATGACTAAATGTAATGTAATGTAAATGTAATTTCAAAGTATGGGCTGCATCAGCATACTTCCATGAAAAACATCCTCTGTGTTATAACATTGTGCTCACAGTTAAATGCCAAGACCTGAAAATGCTGGGATGTAAAAAGAGGTCAGACATGAAACAAATAAGCCAAACTTATTAAGCAAAGATAACAAGGGTCAAGGACAAGACTGGATACTCTCTAAAGTGGTACTCTGGCCTCTTTCTGTCAAGCTCCAACTACTCTACATCCTACATTTCCCATAACGCAACCCGACCTCCCCTGCGTAGTGAACACCTGCATCTTTTAGACACATACCGCTGTGTTTGTAACACAGGCTTCCAGTTATGAATTTGAAGGCTCAAGGCCGAGTTAAAATAACGCTGGTGACATCATCGGGCGACCTGTTCATTTCATACACTGAAAAAGTTTCCCCGAGTTCCCTGGGCTTCTACATTTTTATGCTAATAGAGCACATACATTAGAGTTCTCTGGCTGAGCCAGCTAACTTTCTGCTGACTCCTCACACAAATGAAAACCATAAAACAATTTACTGATAAGACTCTTTAGGACTTTTTTTATTGGATTTAATAGGTCAATCTCTGATTATACAAAGAGAATGTTGAGGTTTTTATTATGCTAAAAAAAAAAAAAGACAACAATTAATTGTTTTACAGCAGTTTTTGTTGGAACAAAAGTTTTTGGGGGCCAGTGGTGCAATTCCAACTGTGGCCACTACATCAAAGTGGGTGCAGAACCTTGCACTTTGCACTCCACAGGGCCGGGGCTTTAACCTGCGAACAAACTTACTGCACGCTGGGTTTTTCCTGCACAACATTTCCTGTGCACGCACTTTCAGTTTTACCCCCAAATGTGGTATTGATAAAGACAAGACGTTTACATGTTTACAACTAGTCTGCTTGCTTTGACCTTTTGGACCCTGTTAGCGATTTCTGCTGTGTAATCATAAGGGATAGAAAACAATGACCTAAACTACAAAAATGAACTCAAGATGTGTTATAGCAGAATTATCTTCTGCACGATGTTTAGAGATCGAAATCAAACTGTACTCTGTGCACTGTATCAAAAACACACTGGGATCTTTTCCCCCCTCCTTGCATGGTGTGAATAGGGCTGCCTTTTGACTCCCCTGTTCTCAAGGCCTCAGCACTCATAAACAAAGTGATTTATTCAAACTTTCCATATCAGAATTCTGCTATCTAATTACTTCAGGGGGACAGCATATTCCACTCGCCTATGAGTTATGGAGAACCTTCTTTATGAGTGAAGTTGATGGAGGATCAGGTGAAGAGCTCATCATAAATCCTCAATAATGCAAACGTTTGAGGAATATCTCAAAATAAAAATGCAAATGTGATTAAGAATGGGTTAGCCTGTGCTGATATGGCAGCTTGTATCACCTAAAGAGATGCAGAGCACCTACGGGGGAAAAAGTGCCATGTACTTAGGAGGCACTCAAATAAATAAATAACATTCACTAGCATAGATGCTGTATGGTAATATCTCCTTTACAGCACGCACAGATGCACATGTGCCCTGCACAAGACACACACAAGCAGCCGCACACACACACGCGAATGCACACACTCTTGCCGTCACTACGCTTATGAAAATGAAAGTGTGCCCAACATTTTAATCTCACACCTACGTGGCCCTAACGAGAAGGCATAAACTTTTAGGAGGGAGGATGAAGTGGAGGCTTGCAGATGCAAATGGAGCACGTGGAAAATGGCGGAGGTACAATGCAGAAGCTTGTTAGTGACTGAGAGGCGAACAGTGAGGACGATCGCGACACCTCGTCACTCGCCTTTTATCTCTCGTCACCGGCAGATGAAAAATCACTGTGAATCTGCCACATCCGTCTGCATTAACATAACAAAGCCTCAGAGGAGAAAGAAAAAGGAGAGGTAGAAAGACTGAGAGGGAGAGAGAGGCCGTAGCGACTGTCCTTCCCAAGTCTACCCAAAGTCCAAGCTATGTGCAGATTTGACTACCTTTTTTTTTAGCAATTTTTATTTATTCTCTCTCTTTCAGTTTCTTTCTTTCTTTCTTCCTCTCTTTCTCTCTCAGTCTGTCTTTCACGCGCATACACGTTCACACAGGATACAGACAGCGAGAACAGATGTCGAGCAGCCACCTAAAGAAGATCCTCCCCAATCTTAGCATCATCTCACCACTCAGCCAGTCTTGTCAGCACAATAGACAGGACAGAATTACAGACGGGTCTCTCCCTTAAAAAAAAAAAAAAAAAAAAGGCACAAAAGGGGGGCTCATCACCTCTCTCTTTTTCTCTATCTCGCCATTCCCTTCATCACCACCACCTCTCCCCCCCTCATCCCTCCATACAAAGCTCATTGGGGGGAAAGAGAGAGAAAGAGGAATGGGAAGGAGTGTGGAGGGGGGGGGGGGGGGGTTGAAAGACATTATGCATATGAAAATGTCCTGAAAGAGGTGTGATTTATGTATGCATTAGATGCAGATTCCATTACGGGCCAGTGGCTCAAGTGAGATCTTTCCAGGAACACAGAGGCGACCTGATCAAACTCAGTCTCATTACTGGCCATACGGGCAGCAGGGAAACGACTAGCGGAGGAGAGAAAGGGTGTAGCAGAGGGAGAAAAGAAAAAAGGGAGAGATAGAGGAGGCATATTTACAACCTGGACACACACACCTCACCCACAGGGAGAGAGTAAATTGCAATCTGCCCTCCAAGACCGCGGCGGATCACAGACAGGCGTTCACCTGAAAGACGAGTGGGAGAGAAAGAGAGGTGCAGGGAGAGAAAAGATGGCAAGAAAAGTGCGAATATATGTTTGTGGATAACTGTGGTCAACTGTGAACGTTGTCGGCTTGTGTGTCTGCCTATGTTTCAGACTACCATCCAGCAGCATTATTTCACACCCAAAATTCCCACACAGACGCCGTGTACACCGTTGTGTACTGTATGCGTTACAATCCATATGCATTCTTAAAAAAAAAAAATAGATATGCAAGTGCACGTCTGTAGGAAGCCCGGGGTGGAGGAGGAGGGTTGTTTGGCTTGATAATCACGTGCCTGCTCGAGATAAGGAAAAAGTGTTTTGTGAAAAGAAAACATGGGCGGCAGTCCTCCATCCCGGCTGACCCCGGCGCTGTAGCCCCTGTGATTGGGGTCAGCCTGGAGATTCCTCTCTGGCCAGCTAATGTGATTGCATCTGAGCAATCCCCTTAAACGCCATCAGCTCTGATCTGCATAGTAATTGGCTCGACTCTCCTTGGACATGACCTTGGGAAGGGGCGCTGTCACTCCCGCCGCTCTCTCCTGTACTGGCAATCATACACACACACACGTGTACACACATGCATAGTCGTAGCGTAGCCATGGAAGCAGGCATGGACAGACAAGGTGAGGAGCAGGTGCCCTACATGGTTCGCTGGGTAGTGACTATGTGTGCAAAGTGTCGAAGAAATTCAGGTGACAGGTGTTAATAAACTACCAGGAAGTGGGTAATATCTCGCAATCAACATGTATTACAGCATAATGACAAAAGTGTTCCACGCAGATGTCTGCCGCTGTGGCGGGAAATCTTGTAGAAAGGCAGCAGTTTTGGAGTTAGCAGCAGCGCAGACTAACGTCATCTGCTTTCTAACCCGAGCAGAAGTGTGATAAACAGCACTGGAAATGCCCTTAAAGCTTCTTTAAGAATACATGAGTCTCTTTTCCTGATTAACACTAATTCATAAAGAAAGTACAGTGAGACAGGGGTTAAGTCATGCTGCTGCAATTCCATTTCTCAAACACCCCGTAACCTTCTCTCTTTTTGTCCTTCTTGCATCAGCACTATTTGTTGAAGATCTTAACGAAAGACAAAGAAGCAAATGTATATTTTATGAATGTGTGCCTCTGGTTTATCTTCCTTTGTGGGGCTTGTGTATACAATCGAAACCAGCTCTCGAAGAGAAAAGTGCTTTTTCTTCTCCTGTCCCCCGATGTCAACGACAAGGTAAGTTGTGGCTTTGGCTGGCTTTTTGATATGCATTTCAAACGGCAGAAAACTTCACAACCATAGAGGCTAATTTGCAATGGAGATTTTTTTTTTTTTTTTTTTTTTATTATTATTATCGTTCTCTTGCTTCGGAAAGCAAAACAGTCAAGGGTGTCAAGCGAGTGACAAGTTTGTTTTCCTGTAATGATTTCCGCAAACTTGAGGTCTGTTCTGTTTTGTTCCTTAGACAGTTTGACCTAGTTGGAGTGCGAGCACGTCCCCTCTCTCTTTCCCTCACTCATGCATTGTTAAAGCCGTGGGCCCGTATTAGGCACTCTCAAGTCATCACATGTCAGAAGGAGCTAATATAAACTGTGTGTTTGTGAATAGAAATGTAATATTGTTGGGTATATATTTTTTATTAGCTTTTTTTTTTCTTTCCAAGTTTCAGCCAAAGAAAAGCTCATCATGATTTTTACAAAATTACCTAAAAGCAACTGGAAACCAACTGTCACCACCGTGCAGTTGACTACAGCGAATTAAATGACACTCCCTCAAGTTTGACATTAAACTGCCATCCATCCTCACTCCCCAAGTAACCCTCTGCATGGCCGCAGCAGTGCTGGATTATTCATTTGAAACATCAGCAGTGAAACAGGCCCGATGTCTGCGAGAAAAAGTTTCTGAGGCATCCTCAAATGGCTGTGGGGGAAGACTGGGGGCCCAGAGGATTTGACTGGAGCGCACCCAGCAATACTCAAGAAAAAAACAAAAAAGGCAAAAAAAAAAAAAAAAAAAAAAAAAAAAAAAAAGAAGTGCTTTGTTAGAAGAGCGAGAGGCATCCCTTGGGCTGTCTCTTTGAATAAGCCAGGAGTAAAGCATCCACCAGCACCACCAACCCCGCACACCCTCCACTTCTCCTCTCACTCACTCACTCTCGCTCTGTACCAACCATCTCCTCCCCCACCAACCACCCCCTTCTCCCACCGCCCGCCGTCGCCGCCCCCCTTCCTCCCCTCTCCCTTCAGAGCGACAGAGGTATAATTGTGCCACGGGGTTTTAGGTGGTGTGACATATCTGTCACCTGGAGACGTGCCGTATCGTGCTCTCCGGAGGAGCCTCGCCTTCCTGTTGGGTGTTGTGGAGAGAGAAAGAGAGAGCGAGAGAGAGAGAGACTGAGAAAGAGTGAGTGAGAGAGAGAGAGAGAGATGCTGGCTGGGGCTGGGGCTGTTTGTTGACTTTTGTCATCGCGCTGACGCTTTGTAAACTTTCCACCGCCCCAAAGTTTTGTTAGCGTGCTCCGGTACATGAGGTGGCGTCGGCGGCCACACTCTCGCTCCATGGCTAGGGCTCTTTTTGACTGTCATTAAATCTAATACGCAGCCACTGAGAGCGAGCAATGTCTCGGCACGCTTTCATGAACTCAGAGAACAGCAGGTATTGTTGCAGAAACACGTCACGCTCCTTAACACATGCTAGACAATATGGCTGTGGCTGTTGTCCCTCCTGAGAGGATAGTCGCTGACTTTAAATGAAAAGTCCCATTTTTACATCAATTATGAAATGTACGTGGTCCTGAGCTGCCTCTCTCAAAAAGGCCTTCACTCTCGTTCTTTCGCCCTCTCACTTCACAGCCAAATCAAGAATTCTGTTGGCAGTGAAATATATTGAATTTGACAACTCCAAGAAAGACTTTCTGGAGGATAGCGTTTTATTTTGGGTGACCTAATTGTACGCTCCCCATGGCTGCTCCTTGTGCGGTATCTCACTCACTCCTGAAACAGCTTCATTTCTACATTCAAATTATTCATCATCGCCTGGATTTATTTCCTCCTTTCTTCACTTTTCATACCTTTGGTGTTCTCTGCGGGGATTTGAGATGAGGAGGGAGAAAAAAAAAAGTGCTTCTTTGTTTTTGTTTTTTTTGTTTTTTCACGAGCTATTGTTGAAACACCTTAAGTCTCTTGTGTACGGCAGAAACTGAAGTGATAGACAGGGCTGCCCTATTTACAGCCAGATTAAAAAGAATCACACAGGAAGACAGTGTTAAATGATGATTGTCTATGACATTTAACAATTGATTAAAGAAAGATAAGTTTTAATAGGTGCTGGTGATGTGGGTGTTGGGGGAAGGAAGGGAGGGGAGGGATGGGTTCTTCTCGGAAGCAATATTTTTTTTTTTTTTTACGCATGCCATATTCTGCTGCTTGTAACAGCGAAAAGATAAATTTAACATAAAACATCTAAAGTGTCTCAAAAGGAATATAGGTGTTGAAGCAAATGAGGATTTTTTTTTTAAACTTGTACAAACAGAGTGGTACTTTTTCCTCACACAGCTGCACATGCAAAAACATAAATACACACTTTATTAGATTCAAATATCAAATAAGTGTAATTAGTTGTGCCTTAATTTTTTATTGTTTTTCCTGTATGAGTACTGTCTTTGTTTGTGAGCGTGAAATATCAGTTTTGTTGCCTTTAAAAGGATGTTAGCGTGATATTATCTGTCAGTTATGAAAAACCACAGCCGTCCTCGTACCCCTACGTACCAACGCTAACTTTTGTACTTTTTTTACTTCAGCAAACACATTTAATCTGTACTTATCTGACCACACTGACCACAATTACGAAGAGGTCTAGATGGCGCTTATCTTTTGTTCGAGTAGCTTCTGAAAAAAAAAAAAAGTTGTCAGAGTAGCTGAACTAACACCACGTCTGCCTCTGTGAATCGTTTTTACACTCCTCCATGTTTTAACTATGGCGAACGCTTTTTTTTTTTTTTTAAATCATAATCTGGTTGAGTGTGTTGTATTGCTCGTGTCTGTCAAACATGATGTCAGTCTGTCTCACAGCATGCTAATTACTTGTATAAGACGAGAGCATTAGAACAGGGGCAAATAGCAGGAAAACCTGACACGACCGCAGATAGAAATACTCTTAGACAAACAGGCAGACGTGTGCTGACAGGGAAGCAGACAGACGGAAAGACAGACAGTTAGAGAGTCATTGATGGAGAAGTTACGCGGCTTACTGAAACTCTACTGTTTTTTCGCAACTACAAGGACAAAATGACAGATAGCGTGGGATATTTGTGTTTTTCAGAAATAGAATGTCAAAGAGTCCGTCAGTGCAGGGCTGCCAGGAAATGTCTCGGTCAGTGGGTATCAAAGTCTGACTCAGAACTCCACAGTAAAGATTTGTAAGAATGATAAAGCTAGGTAAATTATTTTTAGATTTTTTTTTTTTTTTTGTCAAGGTATGATGAACTCCAGTTTCCAATATACCTGCAGGGTAGACTGAATAATACACCTCACTCTAAGCAGTTGTCCCAAATGATAAATGTTTGACATGTGAGCCCACACAGCAAGAAAAGAATTTTAAATTTGGACACAGGACAACAAAATAAAAGTAAATTCTTTCACCACACAGTCATGAAGTGTTGTTAAGATACATTTGAATCCCCCTGTGATCCACACAGAGCTAAATACAAACTGAAAGCATGCAGCTCACAACTTAAATTGATCTATAGCTTTTTTTTTTTGGTTTGTTTTTGCCTGATAGCTGAGTGCATGTACACTGAAAATATTTCCACCCAGAACTTTAAAAAACAAAACTACGGATGTAGAATTTCCACAGAAACAAATCAAGTTTCCCACTAAGAGTCAACACTGACAAATACAACTTCATTTGAGAGTTTAATGAGTTGAATTGCATTGTGCTGTAAATAGTCTCTCTCTCCGTAGGGCACTGCATTGGCCTGCGGACGGTTCCTGGCATGTCTGTGAAGTGTGGCGGTGCCCTGTGGGGACGGGAACACACACACACACACACACACACATACACCAGCCCCACCAGCATCCCCCCTCGCAACAGCTGCCGTGCTGCAGGAGGCAGCCGTACCCCTCGCTGATCAAATCTTGTCCGTCACATTTCCCCTAATTAACGGGCATCTGCTTCCCCCATTTTCCCTACATGGCTACACACTTTCCCTCTGTAGTTCCAATCATCTGATCGTTATGACCTTTAACCCCATCCGAGCTCGCCCGCCTCGGAGCATCCCCGCGTTCGCCTGCCTGGCTGCTCACACCAGCCGCCCTCCTTCCTGCTTACCTGCCTGCCACATACCAGCTGGGGAGACGCAAGGGCACGCAAACAAACAAACCAATGAGGCAATGTTCATCTGGAGGACAGACATCACGTTTCCGTCTTTTACAGGGATTATTATTCCTGCCAGAATCCTTGAAAAAAAAAATCCCAAAGAAAAATATGAAGCTTACAGTGTGACAACTTTCTTTTCTACTTGGCTAGAGTAGGTTTTTATTTCTGAAATGGTCCAAACAAACCCACAACATAACTCATCTTAAAATATTTTTTTTATTCCCACTAAGAGATTTGTCTCTCTAAAGGAAATCTCATTTCATTTTGGTGAAGAAAACTCGCCTTATAGTTCTGTAATGATTTTTATTTCACTAAGAGGAATGACATAATTAAAGCGTGGCAAAAGCCTGGATTAACACCAGTCAGTCAGAGCGCACAGGCAGCCACCACTGTGAGGAAATCTCTTTTTTGTTTGAGGGTTTATGTGTTATGGTGGGGACAGAGGATGATGATGATGATGATGATGTGTGTGTGTGTATGTGTGCATTCCGTCATTCACAACACAGAAGCACCTGAGCAGGCACCAGCTGGCAATGTGAGAGGTGCGCTCTAATTTAAAATGCATCTCATTAGAAACAACCCATAGCCTGTCACTATACTCTTCCTCTGTATAAAGACACAGTGTGGAATTAATGATTTTCTCAACAAAAAAAAAAAAAGAACTCCAGAAAAAAATATATCTGTTGAAAATGTTTCTTTCAATGAATGTGGTGCATAGGAAAGAATTACACTTAATAGCTTTTTAAAAAATATGTATTTGTTTTAACCAATGGGAGGTTTACGTAGGATTCTCTGTTGAAGTTTGACCTTGAATTATGTGCATTTCTATTGAGCAGAGATTGAAGGCTTTTGTTTGTTTGTTGCTATTGTTTAAAACCCATTTCCCATTTGCAGGGAGAAATATACTTAAGAGAAGTGTTTATTCATTTGTAGAGATGGCTCCACTGCCAAGGAGAGGAGACTTGATGGAAGCTCAGATTCATTAAAACTTAATTAATATGCATCATTATGTAAATGAGGGTGCAGTTAATGAGTTTTTAAAAGAAGCATTCCTTAATTAGTTCACTTTTAATGGCATCATCATTTATCTTTTTCTTCTTTGAAGCAGAATGATGCACTAGATGCAGGCAGTTCTAAAATGCTAATCTACGTTTTATCATCTTATTTTTCTGATTTCCATGTGATAGCGACGACATCTCGAATCGTGTCGCTAATGAGGGACGTTTACACGTTTTAATGTCAGTTATTTCAATTCAAGAAATTGTAAAATTTCAAAAAACATAAAGGCGAGGGGGGGGGGGGGGGGGGGGGGGTTCTAAACAAACAGAGGCTTATCACATATCCTGAGAAAAAAACAACGATAATTAAAAATGTATCGACCAGGAGAAGTTAAATCCAGACCCTTAGGCTACTCACGAATGCAGTCTTTTTTTTTTTTTTCCATCCCGTTTGGGGAAAAAAAAAATCTCAACAGTTCCATTTCCCAGAGAACAACACTGGCAGGGTGTCAGAAGACTTGACAAAACCTGGAGACTTCTGACAGCGTCACACTTCTGGATAATTGGTCCCCAGCACTTCCTGTAAGAAGCGGGCAAACTTCCTCCTTTACAGAGGTCCCAATAAAACTTTCTTCACAGTGTTGCACCTTAACCAACACCGCTTTTTTTTTTCTCTTTGTATTCATTGTTATGCATGCACACTGCTGTTTAAACCATAACATAAACTGCACAGGAAGTGTTTTTTTTTTCTTTTTTTTTTCTTGTCATATTTCAGTCAGCCTCAAATCCTGAGACCATGTGAAAACGAGGTTGTCAGGTGAGAGTGTTAAATGCCTCTTGTTAAAAAATAATTCTGTACGTGTTGTGATCTGTACATACAATAATTTTACAGCATTGAACATGGAAATGTATCAAAATAAATGAATGCAAGCAGCTGAAGCTTCTCATGAGGTGTTTTACCACCTAAAAACACATGATATAAACTGTGTGACCTGGGTTTAGTTCATCCCAACACACACACGCACACACACACACACACACACAGACACTTCTTCACCCTTTCACATCTTCTCCTCTGATGAACATTTTGATTGTTCCACCTCAGAAGGAATCAGTTGCATCATTTCTCAGAGGGCATCAGCGCTGGGCGGTACAAGCCTTTTGCATTAACAATAAATTTATCATGCATGAGTGTGGTCCTCTCCTGCGAATTGATAAGTGGATGTGAATAGGAAAATGCAGTATATTGGCCTGTGAGTGAAAAGAAGGGTGAAATGACATGAGGAGCTTCAAAGTCCAAATGTGCGCCGCAATTTTATGTCCAAATTCACATGAGATGTTTAGATTTTTGACAGTGACATGCATTTCACATCCATCTGCACGCAATTATTAGAAATATTATAAATGTCTTACTACAGGAAGTTAGTCTAACTTAATGTGTAGCAAATCCACTTATTGAACTTAACTGTTCATTATTATTATTATCATTATTATTACTATTGTTGCTGCTGGTGTCGTTGTTGTTGAAATGCTTTTGTTTTGCTATTATTATCTCTCTGCTTCCCCTTATAGATGAAATGCAGCAGTTTCTCTCATTATTTAGATGTGCATTCCTGTGGAATCAATTCTCATAGACACATATAAATTATTGTTTAACGAGAAGCTGTATCCTATAAATTATTCAAAGCACCTGGGATTACAATACGAGATCAAATGATAGGAAAGAAAGAGCACTCTGCTGGAGGCAGCCCGCACACGAGCCATCACATCCCCAGTTTGATGTTCCACACAATCTGCTTATGCAGGAATAATTGGGGAGTAACAGACACCATGTGTACAGATAACGCCGGCCCCGCTTTTGTACGCCATATTTGGAGAGAGGTAATTGGGCCGCTGGACATGGTCAGCAATGTCACCCCGACTCGTGTACACGTTTGTCCTCTGCGCAGGCAAAGTTAGCGAGTAAGCTCCTGAATAACAAGAAAAAATAATCAGCTTGTTTATTCTGTCTCCTGCAGGAATCCTTACAAAATGAGAAAAAAGAATGAAAGTTGGGGAGGAGCTACTTGTTTACAACTATCACGCCGGCATACGGGGGGACCAAACTGTAATAATTTTTTTCATGGCCACTTTCCCCCGTCCGGGTGAATTTAAACCTCAGATTTCAATAGGTAAGAATACAGAAACAGTAGAATTTATTGGTGTGTTATGGTGCCCTGATGTGTTGTAAAAAGGACACTCCAGTAGATAAGGAGAAAGCCATTGTGTGGCGTGTGACTGATGGAGAAAGGGGATTTAAATTGAGTCCTCAGTCATAAAATAAATAATGTGTGTGTCACCAAAGTGGGGAGCAGATAGAAAGAGAAAAGAGAAAGATGACAATGATCTGCTCTCACAGGAATCCAGGACGTTGTAGGCCGGTAGACGGAGGGCATTGTGGGACTGTTAGAAACATGAGGGATGCAGGTGCACTGAGGGATGAATGTGGTTTTGCTGAGTGCGTGTGGCTGCGCTGGGATGAGAGGGGGGCACATAATTGCCCCCACAGATGGGTGAAGTGTAAAAGAGGAAAGAGGAAGAGGCGGGGAGCCAGTGTGTGCCATGGGTGCATGAACTACTGTATGTGCATCTATTTTGCTTTGCAGAAACCTCAAGCAAATGAGTTATCCAGTGTGAAACCGGGGGAAGAAAATGTTACTGAAATATTCAAACTTCGGCAAGCACAGGAGAAAAAGTTGAAGAGAGGATAAGAAGAGTGTGCATATGTGTCCAAAACAAGCACAAGGCATAAAAGATGTGAATTACTCTTTCTACAAAGTGCAGTAAGTTTAACAGGTGCTGCAATACCCACAACAGGACTACTTTTCTTTCCTCATGAATCCAAAACTCACCTCTCTCTCTCTCTAAAAAAAAAAGGAAATAAAAAGACTCAGAGAGTAGAAAAACCTCAAGGAGGAAGAGGGATTAAGATGAAGGCAGGACGGGCCGTTGGGAAGGAGAGGGTGAGGGAAACAAAGATAGAGGGAAACAGATAGAGGGAGCGAGCGAGAGAGTGGGAGGGAATCAGGAAGAGGGAGATCATAGTGAGGGAAAAGAAGAAGACCGAAAAGATCATAAGAGATAGATATGCATTTGCACACGAGAGAGAGAAAAAAAAGAGGGGGAGAGGGAACAGGAGACCGTAGGGGACTGTCCCCATTCCTGCACCCCAGGCTGAGAGCTCCTCTCCTCGACCGTGCCACTTCCGATCAGCCACGCAGACGAGCCTCAGCCCCCATGACAGAGCTGCTGAGACTGACGGTGCCAGCTAAAGGCTGGATCCCCACTGAATATACTGACGAGAGAGCGAGAAGTTTGGGCTCTCAGTAGGCATGTTCCTCCCTCTCTTATTCATTTCAATTACAAGGGGCTTGTATTCCTGCAGGGCAAGGCCCTGTCGTGTGATCCACTGTAATGCAGCGAGGGCGACATGGAGAAGACACGCTGATGCACCATTATCTGCATATTATATGGAGCTGGTTACATTAGTGGCTGCAGCGTGAGGGGAAACGGGCAGGAAGTCTCTGCAGAAAGGTGACTGAAAGAAGTTGAAGTAATGATGTAAACACATAAACAGCTGTTTAATACATCTTGGGGAAAAAAAGAAATGCTTCATTTATGCTGTGCTCAAATGAAAGCACGTTGTTTTGGACTCAAGTAGTGCCCAGTACAAGTACTCGAAATATTTGAAACCTTAGCGAAATACGTACGAGATCTGCAAACATTTAGATTTAATCAGATCATGGTCGCAAACACTTTAGATGCTTTGAATGCTTGAGAACACACGCGTGCGTAAGCTTGCACACACACGCACACACACTGCCATCAGAGCTGAGCATTGTTGCACTTCTTTTGTTCAAAATATAGAAAATCTGTGTCTTTATGACTCATATATTATGTTCTAGAGTATTGATTAATCTCCAACTCAGACATGCTTTGGAAGAAATAATATATTTAGAGATTCTCCTACCTGAAGTCTTTTACTTCCTATAATCTTTAGCTCAATTTCAGAGGAATATGGGTGTTTTGTAGTGCGACTTCCTTTTCACTAAGGGCTCTCTTTGTACAGGCAGAGAATGTGTTTTATTTGTATTTATGCATATGAATAGCATACGCTGAATGCCAATGATTAGATGGCTTAAGTTCCCCTTCAGAGTTCATATCCTCCATAAAACTGTCCAATTATCTGTTCATGAGCTGAGAGGAGGATATGTATGCATGTGACTGAAAGCATGCCCAACAGTGCCACCTAGCCCTTTAGAGCAGAGGGAAAACATTTTTAATATCTTCCTCTGTTTCTGCATTTCATTTTTATGACCCGTGAGCAAATTGCAATATTTTTTTGTTTTTAATTCTTTGCCCAAATTTGGTATCTTACACTTGGCACTTTCTTTGGAAAATATGTTGTATGCAATTGAGAACTGTTACATTTTTTGCTGTTTTTTTTTTTTTAATGATCAGACTGATACTTATAATTTCCTTTCTGTACAAAACAGGAAACCACAACACCCGTTTGTGAAAATTCTAGTGAAATTCCAACACGGCATATAATATGCATACCTTGTCAGTGGTGCAATATAATACCTCACTGCGAGCGAGTGAGTAATTTTTCGCTGTGTGAGTCTGAGTCTGAGCAGGGGAGTTATTCTCTGCCTGATAACTGCCAAAATAACAGCAGATAATTAGGCCCTTTAGAGCGCTGGGTGTCTCTTAACAAAGGCACCTGCGTTTCCTGTGGTGTTTGCCGTGCACCCCGAGTGATTGTCATTTTTAATCTAGCACTCCCGCTGAGACTTCTTCGGCAGCAGCCTAGTCTGTCGGAGTGCCTAGGGTACCTGCATGGGAGGCATGCGGATGTACGTGTGTGCATGTGCATGGTTGTGTGCAAGTGTATCCGGTTAGCCAAGCATGTGTCAGTGCATGCACATGAAAGCCGACATGCGTGTTAAAAAAAAAAAAGAAAAAGAAAAAGACAACAAACACCCTGGTGTAAGCCACCCTTACACCAGCGTGTATAGCTGTTTATATATATGCAATGTAATACTATTTGGCATTCTCCTCATAACTATGCAGTAATTGCCCACAAGTTAAAATGGTTGACATTAAAATTGACATCACACCAGAGGTTAATGTTATCAGTCAGCCTCCGCAAAAGGAAATTACCTCCCCAGCATTCAGGTTTATGTATTCATAAATGTGCCTTATTCTCAGGATTGACAACTTCAACAGCAAATGTTTGCAAATGTACAGGAATGATTTTTAGTTCATCTGAATGAAATAATTTGTTCTGAACATCCTCCCTCATCTGACTGCTCTGACAAGAAACAGACACCCTCCTCCTCGGTGTTTCTACTCTCTCTCTCTCTCTCTCTCTCTCTATCTCTCCCATTCTCTCTCTCTCTCCGCCCAATAAAGAAACAAACAGAGAGCCAAATAAACCCGTTGCAATTCCTCTCCAGTGCAGCCATCCACATCCTGGACTGTGCCAGGTTGGGGAAATCATTGGAATTGTTTACCCCCCCCCCCAATACCACCACCACGCGCACACCACACACCTCCCATCCTCCTCCTTCCCTATACCCCTCCAGCCCCCCCCCCCACACACCCCGCCCCACCCCTCCTTCTTCTTCTTCTCCTCTACAAAATGAGATGCCCGTGTCTGATCGCCTGAGCCAATTTGCAGACCCATGTGGCACCCTTCCCTTCAGACCTGGGCATTGTGCCTCTCGCTCCCTGGCAAAGAGGCGAGGAATTATTTTTATCCCCCAAACACGCGGATATGCACCGATGATTTCAAATGCCTGCCTCGCACATTGTCAGGGATGATTTTGGCCAAGTGCCAAACCTATTATATTGATCTCTCTTTCTCTGTATTTCAATAGCCACAGACAATGCAGATTTACTGCAGAACATATTAGGGAAATAAAAATCAGTCTCAGGCACTAAACTCGCTGAAACTGATGGTATGTATATGCGTGTTTGTGTGTTTGTCTGTGCATCATTGTGCTAAAGGCTTTTTTCCTAAATTGTGTTAACAATACTCTCAGGTTTGGGTCTATCGCCATGGTAGCCTGACATCCATTTTCATTAGTTAACCCAATATGCAGCTCCTTCTAACCAAATGTCTAATTACATTCTGACATATTCTCATCATGTCACTGAGTATCATAACATTTGAGCCATTATTTTTTTTTTCTACCTCAGCTTATTGCTTTGGCATCTAGATCTTTTTTCCTTGGAGTGCGTTGCTGGCATGTCAGCTCTGGCTTTGGTTGGAAACGATGAGACCTCCGATGTTTGCCGAGGTACACACGGGAATATTCAAATGTTGAAACTGGCAGGAAACGGCCTGTCAGCTAATGAGCGTGTCTATGAGAAAATGATTTGGTTGTTTCCTGAGAGGGAAATCACAGAGAATGGCTAAATGGGAGTTCTCCGAAGAGACTCTGCAGAGGCTCGGTGTACGCCGATGAGACCGCGTTGGGAGGCTGGCGGATTGCATGAACACTGTCTGTCTGCCTCGGTGCCAATGTCATTAGTGCTGAGGACCGAGAACGACCACCATATCCCTTTTGATTGTCATTAGAGCCTGAAGCCAAACAAAGAACCAAACAAAAGGCCCTGAATAGACTTGGAGTGGAGGTCATGCCAGCCACAGAGAGACTTCAATAGCAGAGCTTTTGGTGTCCTTTAGACCAGCAATTTTCAGCCCGTTTGGCACCGTGGAACACTTTAACAAGGCAAAACATACTGTATCAATCATGCAGAGTAAATGGATTCATCACACACAGTTTACATTTCATATAAAAACCCTTCTGGCTGCTCCTATAAAGAGAGAATATCAATGTAAACAAATGTCTTTTATCTGGGGAAACAATGTGTGTTCACAAGTTTATTTCATTCCTTAGGGGATAATATTTTTATTCGATACAGCTTTAACCTTTGAGCTAAATCTCAATTAACATGTTAAAGGTACCCTGAGGAGGTTATGAACACTAGTGGCACGGTGGAGCAATGATGTGATGAGCAGGTCCCTGTATTGTTAATATCTCATGTTCTACCATCACGCACCGAGATAATGTGAGCACAGGGGTGACACGATACACATTTCTGCCAACTGGAAAGGGCAGAAATATCTGTCAAACTAAAGTCATTCTAAGTTTGTATCCAATTCATAAATGGATGTATCTGAGTTTTGTCCTTGCTTTTTAAGTTAGTTTAAAATGGGCAATGCTCAGATGGAAAGAGGTGATGTCACACTTGATCACAGTTATTTGATTATTGCCAGCATTGTCAAATGATTCTGATCAAACCACATCGATGATCGACTGTTGAAATTTTAACTGAAGAATTTTTAGAACTTTGATTAGAGCTTATTTAGGTATGTGTATGTTTTCAGCAGCTTTAAAAATCATGCACAAACACTCAACACTATGCTGTACCCAATAGCCGAAACATTTCTTAGCACCAGGTGCCAGCAAGTCCTAATGTGTCCCACTGACCTGATTGACACACTAGCCATGCTTAGTCTGCCATGACGTTGAACAAATGTCTACATTATTGCCATTGGTTTCACTTAATTTGCTGTGTAAATTTACTGCTGCCGCGAAATAAATTGCAAAAACTCAATGAGGTACTAGTTGAAAGCTTCAGCAAACTCTAATAGAGCGATATCACCCAAACTGTACAGTTCATTACTGAGATAAAAGCAGAGGATCTCGCGGTCAGGTTACGAAGGTAGATGCTGTCTCAGGGCTGCATGCATGTATGTATGTATCAAACATGGACAAAAACGGACTCATTTTGGTTTTCTTTTCTCTTCTCTTCTTTGTGTGCGTGTGATTTCCAGGGCGCCCTCTCTGTATGGCATAGCATGTCACTGCATGTGACCTCAGCTACAGATAGATTAGACGGGTCATCTTCATCTCGTTGCAGCAATGTTTTAAATGTAAAACATTTACGGCCCGGAATAAAGAAACGCTTAATGAGGGTTTTCACTGACCTCTGAGCATCTCTGACAAGAGTAACACCTCATTGTTTGGCCTTGAGTTTTCACTGGCTTGTTTAGACAGACATCCTGTGGTAATTGAGGTCAAAATGTCTTCACAGCGGTAGACATAATACAATGCATTGATTTTGTGCTGATATTTCTCTCTCTCATAAGGAATGAACAGGTGCAATCATAGCCTTTTAGATTGTGTACGCAATCTGCAGGAGGTTGTTTTTGCTTATGCCCTGACACTCCCCAGGAAATCCCATTTTGATTATACTTTTATTATTCATCATACAAAGTGGCTGCTGCAAATTGCAGCACAGATAGTTGCTGAGATAGTTCAATGACAAGAACCTACAGATGTATTAAGATAGGTCATAGAGTACAAGTGCTAGCAACATCACATAACAATATGTTACATTAACGGATATTTAAACTGTATATTTTAGGATTCTCCTGCATGTAGTCCATTAGCGATTAATACATTGATTTTAATCTACAATTTGTGTTTGAGTGTTGATTCTCTGCATCTGTTCCTGTTCAGGATTTCTTTGCTGATCCCATAAGACTCCTCTGGCCGACGTCCCATCAGAAGTCGTCTCTTGAATGAGAGACGGCTCGATGGTGCTCAGATGGAGAGAGTATTGTCAGAGGAGCTGCATGTGACTAATCAGGACTGGGCTCGCCTCCCTGCCTCCCCAAACCATATTCTGCTGATTCAAAAGGCCACTGAGACTCCGTGGTAATGGAAAAGCATGATGGGGCCATCAGAGAAAGTCAAGAAATATTGTGGTTGATATTGCTTTGGTTGATGTCCAACACAATATGCGGTAATATATCAGCGAAGCTGTTGAAAGCCATTATGGGATTCATTATATAATGTGGATAAACAATTGACTGATCCACCCTGGTGTCAGTAATCAGTGACAAACCAAGTTGCAGATCAAACGTATGAGTTACTCATATCTAACCAGCGGTCTGTCTTGTTGTTGTTTGTGCCTTCTGCCATATGTCGGTCTCTCTATCAGTTTCCCCGCTCCCTTTTTATCTCTTCCTTTTCTCTCTCTGGTCACTCTCTGCCTTGCTCCGTGCCTCCACACACATAAAATGGAGGGCAGCGGTGAGGTTCCAATTCAGAACTCATTTGTGGTGCTGCCGGCCCCCTACCCGCTCAGCAGTTGCCGAGGGGACCCAGGGGAGCCCTATCACAGCTCTATATGCAAATGTCCTTGCACCTGGACAACAGCGTGGGCATGCTGGGACTGGGAGCTTATTTATGCAAATCTCAGGGAGACAGTCACAGCACAGAGCCGGCCACAGACACTGGTGGCCATATCTCCCCGCTAGCACAACAACTAGTTGGGAAAATGTTACAAACATGAAAGATGGGGAACAAGTTGCAAAAGATGGGAGGGGTGGAGTGACAGAGTCAAGGAGATTGGTGTAGAGCTTGTGGTAAATAAAATGTATGGATGTACAGGATGTAGAGATGTGGTGGGCCTTTTTGTATTTCAACACTGAGAAGAAGTCTCACTTGAATTTGTGAACTGTACATGGATGTGTATGCATGTGAGAATTGATGAGTGAGTTAATTCAGGATTAAAAGATATATATATATATATATATATATATATATATATATATATATATATATGGTAACACTGAACACGCGCCGCAAAGGTGTTTGTTTACCATCACAACACCACTGACAAGAGGCAATAACACTGAATGTGTTAAAGCGCTCCACAGCGAAAGGAGAACAAAACCAATCTTTGTGTCTCAGCTGGCCCTGCCTCCCGACTGGGCCGCACCACTGTGTGAGACATCACACACAGGAAAACGCTCCCTCTCCGCATACAACAGGCCACATTAATGTGCAAATGTATGCAAGAAAATTTCAGAAAAGCCGAAATTACTGAGCCAAATGAGGTAGCTGCACTCAAATTGTCGGGATTATGAATAATTACCGCACGTTTTATGGAACTTTCCTCAATTTCCTGTGAAACAATGACTTCAGTGGTTTAATTGAGGAAAATCCAAACGTGGTGTGAAGTTATTGTTTTCCAGTGGCTGGAGGTAGGAGCTACCTATGCCCATTTTCATATGCTGAATCAGGGGACATGGAAGGAGTTTGTAGTTGCAACCATTTCCCTTAGTTTTCCCCAAACTTAATGTATGATCTGTCATCTCTTTATAATACCTGCCAGTTCTCTAGAAGAACCTTGTTAATTACATTCAGCATATTGTCTACAAGTGGAGAGGCTTGTGAATTCTGTTTGGCTGAGGTGACAATGTTATTTTCATAAAAGTCTCTGCTGCGCCATACATTGCTAATGAACAGTGTTGGGCACTAACGCATCAGTTGGTAACCTGTTACAGTAATGTGATTACTCTTTTCTAGTAATATATAGCACAAGGGAATAAAATCTAGTTACTTATCCCAGTAAGACTCGTTTGGGATTGTTTCTTGTCTTCCTGCGGCTGGGGGTGGATGGTTTGTTTTTCTCTGTGTGTGGAGAGATTGGTCTGCTATGTGTTAGCTTGGTACCTGGGCTGCAGGTGAGGGCAGGTGGTTAGCCTCTGGCCTACATTCATAAATTACCTGCTGTTGTTCAGAGTGGGAGGGTATGTGAACCCCGCTGCTTTACTGCAACTTCTGTAGTGCTGATGTGTAAAGTCACCAGGGCTAAACAGGCTTAATGGTCAGTAAATACCTCCAAACTGTGTGGGTGGGCAGCTTTTTAAACCATACAGTCTTGTATCTCTAAATGTTTTTAATACTAAATATGTGATGTGTGGGTGGAGGATTTAGAGTTTTTAAAGTTTTTTTTTTCCCCACAGAGCTCAGTTGAGTAACAGAAGCCGATAACGATAATGTGGCTAATAAAGTGGTGAATTACTTTTACAAACATGTAATGAGTAATTGATTTTTCAAGTAACTTACTGCTGCCAAACAATGAAATCCAGCTTTATAATCTCCCAACTGAAGGGAAGGCCCTCTAAAACTTGGGGCAATGCCCCTTTAATCTGAGAGACTTGAAAGGGCAGAACAGGTAAGAGCGGGCTGTTTTCATGGTAATTAGACCAATGGCTGACGTGCTGTGCCTTAAACAGCAGTGGTCATGGAGGAAGCGGGTCTCATGGTGCTGTAATTCACCGGGAGAACGATTCACCAGCCCGGGGGCTGACTGGCAGCTTTGATGCTCTCATCACCAGGATGCTTTTCCTCTCACCTTCTGGTTCAAAACCAGGAGCGTAGAAAAGAAACGAGAGACAAGGTGGTTAAGAATGATGGCTTACGACTCTTTGTGGTTTGATTGAGAGCAGGAACAAACTCGGATATGACGTAAGGCGCTTTAAAAAATGTAGATGAGTCCATCATGAAAGGCAGATGAAAGGAGTCTTTGGTGATGTGGACCAAGAAGAAAAATGTCAGAGAAGAAAATGACTTAAAGAAAGAGGTAGAAAAAGGAGGGTATGGGGATGAAGGAGGGCTAGGACGGCTGTTGTTATTGTGTTTGATGTAGTGCTTGACAAGAGAGAGAGTTTAGAAATCCTTGTGTAGTACGAGGTAGAGGAAGAGAGGGTTCATTTAAATGCATGCTCACTCAGGGCCCATACGGAGTGGGTGTCTGTTGAGAATTCATCATGGCCTTACTGATAAAGCCCCAGCCTCTTAGTGAGGGGAAAGGAGAGACAGATCACTCTCTTGAGGTGAGATTGCCTCGTGGATGGACACTTGTTATGTAGAAATACACAACACTGACGGATATTACCATGGCACTTTCGGACTGGTTAGTCATCCCTCCATCCTCAAGCCTCCATCCATCCATTCCACCATTTCCCCAGGTTGAATAAGAAGTGGTCTCTGGGGACCACAAGCCACAGACTGCATCAGTGTTTAAAGCTTCACAACAATTAGAGGTTTTCGGAGTGAGAAATCTTTGCTTGATAAAGCATCCAGGTAGTGATTCGTATTATATTACATAGGAACTGCTTAAACTCTTACATGACCTATCTATCATGTAAGATTATCACTTGTTAATACTCTGTTAACCCATGTATAGGTGCTACATGTAGCATTCTTAACTAGAACAAAACACTGGCATATTCTCTTTCTCATATTTGCAAAGTTGTTAACAAGCAGTTGCTAAATTACACATCCAGCAGACAAGGAGCAATGCTAGAATGAAGTCTGGAGTTGTGTTGGTGTAAAGTCCAATATTCTCTCTTCTTTTAGCTTTATTTTTGTCAACTCCTGGGCGAAATATCTGCCTCTTTACCTGCTCAGAGCTTCACAATATTCAACAGCTAGTCTAGACTCTAGACTAACTTTGTCCATCTTTGGTTAAGATGAAAGGGATTTCTAAGAATTTCTCTTCTGATGACTGCTGCTGCTGGAAACAACATTGGTGAGAACTGTTATAAAAAATAGTTTTATACTATGTTTCAAATGTCTTAAATCATATGATGTGTACACGAGTTTCTACTCCTCACATGTTCTGCTTTTCACTTCTCTAATATGACTTTGTTGCTAAAGTTGGTAAGGTAGTCTGGGTTAATGTGTAAATAGAGGAAGTCTAGAACAAGGGTCAGGGAGAGATCAAAGTGGTGACATTTAAATTGGGAAATGCTAACTATTAGGAAACTAACTATAAGGGATTTAAGAAAACTTATGATGCCATCTGTATCTATGGGGAGGTGTCTGAGACAGCCCATCAGAGAGGGGATAAGAACCAACTGTTAGAGCTCCACAGGGAGCCTTTTTCTCTGTAACCCCTTTTTGTGTGTTGCACTGTTAAACACTCCTTCTTGTACAAGAATAATAAATTTAACTTTAACTTTGATACTTTGAATCCAGTCCTCCTTATTGAATTTGAAAATTATTATAATACAGTGAAACAGTGAGCTGAAAGATACTAACATGCTCTGAGAGAAGCAGATTAGAGTTGGATAACAGCTCTCCTTGGGTTTGTCACTGTAACCCTTTTCATATTACAAATATTCATTTGATCCATTGTCATTACAGATAGTATTAATTAGAACAGTTTTACACAAATCAGACCATTAGCAAGACTGGAAACATCTACAGGCCTTGAAAATATGGTTTTCATTGTGTGTGGAAAATCTGCTTTATTACTTTGTTGCATAGATTTCTTTGTGGTATAAAACAGATGTTTACCAGTTCATCTGGGGTTATGCATATACAGTTTCTATCAATATGAAAGGCAGATGGTGGACCAAATGAAAGACGACAAAAAAGCTGTCTCAACATAGTGTTAAAACTGACAGCAACATATTACAACTTAGGCTTATTTAAAGTGTTCTAACCAGAAAATTCAGACAGGGGAACAATGGCCTTAGGTGCATGTGTGTGTATGTGTGTACGAGCGCGCCTTACAGTTTTTCATTTGCATCTACTACACATTAGTTGTTTTTTTTTTTCTGATAAGATCTCTTCAAAAAATGTTGTTCTGCTATGAAGTGCAGCCAAGTAATTTATATTAAAAGGTAGCTTATTGTATCAGGGACAATTAAATTGATTTATGCACCTGAATTGCATCGGTGTTGGTTGTAACCACACCCATTCATTTTCTATTGTGGTTATTGTCTTTGTTGTACTTTGTACTTCGGTTTCATGGTGCGCATTAGGTCCTGTGTATGGATTGTTGCTCTATTTACTCTTTGTGTGCATAATTCATAGTAAATATATGTAGTATATGGCTCTGATAGTTGCAGTCTGTGAGTAAAATATAAATGTGCCGGTGACACAGAGTGTTATATAACGCAGGTGCAGGTGAGGTTGTCTTTAAGCTGAATCAGCAAGCGCAACGTGTTTCTTGCTGCTTGCTTGTTCTGGCAATTAGCTTTTGAACCTCCATCATGTCCTTGGACAGAACTGTCCTACCTACATGCCTCTGCCCCCTCTGCAGAAGGCCCCTGCTGCTCATCTCAGTGAAATTCTATCACCAAACAAAACTGTTTCTCTCTCTCTCTCCCTCCCTTTTACACACACGCTAAAATAAGTCAAAACTAATCCAAACACAATCTTCCATCTGCTTCCACTCCAATCTCCTGAAAAGTTGCAGATTTTTATGCTTTTTCTTTTTTTTCATCTCTAATGTGATAGACGGGCAAACTTTTTTGGAGTGCAGGGGGGATTTGGGGGGCTGGCATGGCGGCGATGGTGGTGGTGGTGGTGGTGGTAGTGAAGTAGGCAGCAATTAGCGTGGCGCTAATGAACTCCCTCTCATTATCAGTGAATCAACAGGCCTGTGCTAATTACGGTTAGCAGGACAGACTCCTCTCTCCCACTGCGACGGGCTTCAAGGTCCCTCCGGAGCTGCAACACACCGGATGGTCTGCCAGCAGCCACAGGTGCAAAGCACTCACTGCCAATGTTAAAAACAGAACATAACACATGCACACACAAACACGGGATCTGACAAGCACACAAATCCAGAGACCAGTACTCTGTCTGTGGTCATCTCATGCACATGGACCTATTGCACAGCCTTTTTTTTTTTTTTTTTTTTTTTTACATATTTGATAGAAATTAAAGTGCTGTTAGCCCTTTATCACCCAGTGGTAAGTACATGAGAGAGGCATGATTCAAACACTTAGGCTGCTAGAGGGCTCAAACAGCACAGGCTTTTTTTTCCAGTTCACTGTCATTATTACAGTTATTTTCAGAGTACATACCAGCAGGACTAAAAAGAAGTCAGATGGGACAAGCTCATAGAGGTTTTAGGGCTGCATTTTAGCCTCAACAACAACCAAAATAAGAGCTATAGGCAGGGAAAATGTTGTTGATGCATACCTATAAGGTGATACTAGGTCAGTATCGTGTGTTAGCTTATTCCCCTTAAGCAACCAAAAGAAAACAAAACAAACAAACAAAAAAACACACACACACACACACAGTTAATGCTACTTTAAACAAACTTCAAATGAGCCCAAGGGGAAATAGATCTAAATGTTCTTGGAACTCAGCAATTACTTTGACATGTAACTGTATGCTCCTGCTTTTGGTAGTTTACATTTTAACTGGCACATTACGACAAAATCTTCCAACCTCACCAGCATTCCCTTGCTCTGCAAACAAGTGTTTTACAATAGACACAGCGAGATCCATTAATCAAATGCCACTTGTAAGCCAGCAGTGGCCCTCGCCTATCAAGCACTAAATACTTATTGAAAAGCACAAGTTCTAACTCCATTCATAAAGGGACTAAAGGCTTTTCAGTGAGTCACTCAGGCAAGCAAACACCAAAAAGATTCTTGGTGTCAGCCCACAGCATGAGCCATAAGATGAGACCTAGGCATGTAAAACAGACCCCCCCCCCCCACACACACACACCCTTCTCTCTCTCTCCCTTTCCATCCATAACTTAAGCAGAGATCAGTGGCTAACACTCTTAATCCCAAGGGGGTGCTTTCTGAGCTGTAATTTAAAAATAGCGTTTTAATAACACACCACTGCTACAGTACATTAATCTCAGAATTAATTATCTACCCCACCCCCAGCCTATTTACTTGAAAGAGGCTCTTTGCTGCATTTCTTGTGTTTTAGTTCTATTTATTCCATGAGTGAGCGGATAAAGAGATGCATGTGGAGTGTCTTGTGTGGAGTGCAGTAATTATGCAGTTGCTAGTATATTACCGGTATGTATATGAAAACCAGCGAATAAATTAGAGCTGCGGGGTGTCATCGGCATAAATGGTCAGTAAGGTGAGACATTCTTAAATGGTGCACAATCCCTCTAAGACTGTGCCATGTAAACAAGAAACAATTCAATTAAGGAGTGCATTAAATAAAACTGTGAGCATAATCTAAAGATATTGTAGCAAACAGCTGCGGTATGGAGAATAACTTCCTGTTCGTTTACATTTTTATGCAAGAAAATGTTTTTAATCAAACGTCACTCCCAGCAATAGAAAATCAATTCCGAGGAGAAATTAAAGAGCATAATGTGACTGCAAGCCAGGCCTAAAGGCACCGCAAATATTCAAAAACAATATTAAACTGCGATAAATAAAATATGAACCTTCTTTGGCAATATAACATTCAAGCGTCAGGGGACGTGGGCACTTAATGCAAGTTAATGAAACACAAGAATCATGTTTAAAGGCACGGCAATCACTGAGCATTTGTTGAAAGGTGATGATCGCGTTGCTGAGCCCTCTGGCAGAAGTTGCAGGCTGACAAGAGATCAAGTTGAACACTGACAGTGATTATCAGTATATGAGCTGGGGATGTTAATAAAAATGGTGTTTCAAAAAAAGAAAAAAGAAAAAGAAAAGAAAGCCAAATCCTTCTTGTTCTCCCCTCGTTTCCTGTTACTCTGATTGACTGACTGACTGACCTCTATTGTCATAGCTCCACAGCTGACAGTGATCTCCACACATACATCACTTTGTATGTTCTTGGCTGAATAGCGGCAACGTGCGTGAACTCTGCATGAGGCAGGTGCCCCCGGGTCTGTGTATCACAGATAACCTTTACAAGGAGGTGTAGTTCACGCCTCCCGGCCCCCGCACCTTCCCGCTATCACATCAAAGGATCTGGATGTGGTTAAATTCAGTCACTGGAGAGACAGTCGGGGCTTGGCATGCATGATTGATGTCGAGTTTGCAACATTAGGTATCATAAGGTGTAATATAGAAGATAGCGTTAAGTGTAAGATTGCATTTGAGCGTGTTGAAGGAAATAGGAAACAGTTTGACAGCTCTTGGTGTTTTATGGTTTCCTGCTGGTCTTTTTCTGTTCTGGATATCTGACCACAGCTATAAAAACAAAGACCTGCTATTAATTTGTGTTATGCAATGTGTTAACTCGGTTCTCCCCAGTATCTCTGTCTGCCTTACATTTTGGCTGCCTTTGTGCTTTGTCGTGCCTGCCCTTAACACAATCCCTCACACACATAGAGAATCCCTTGCAGATTTTCATGTTTCAATTAAGGTTTGATTGAGTTATGAAATATACAAGTCTTCCAGGCAAACCATGACAAAATGACATACATTTCTGTTGTTTGTGACATGACTCCACTCAGATTTCTGTGTCTCCTACATGACATCCTATTAATTTTGTTTATATCGAGGCAGGTGGTTGTCAGTAAAAGTCATTTCGTCAATCAATTTTTTTTTCGGACTGACTATTTTTCAAATGAAAAAATAAGTTGCTAATTTTGTCAGTGCTCTTTCTAGACACTGCAGGTTTAATTGCTAATTGTTAACTGGGAATGAATGCATTTGCATATTAATTAGTTAGCCCATTTGCATTTTTAATTTGCTGCCTTCAAAGGGGGTGAGATAAAAGGTCGCACAATTCTGAATAATTTAAATAATTTATGCTCCATTGGTGAAAAGAAGCTGAACAGAAGTGTTCTGCGGATATTAACCCCTGAGAGCTTTTACCGAATAAAGCACTCCAAAAATTGTTTTAACAAATCTAATTAAACGGAAAAAGGTCTGAACACACAGCCACCCAGAGCACTAGGAGCTAGAGTGTGTCCTCTGGAACAAAAAAAGCTCAGGAGAGAGTGATGGAGGGTGTATGGATATGGAGGACGAGACTTCCAGCCCTCCATCCGGATATGAAGGCCTCTCGTAGTCTTTTCATCATTCAGATTGATCAAATACCCCTACAGGAATGCTGATGGAGTCTGTGCTTGGTACTGTAATAGTAATTCTCTCTGAAGTTAAGCTGCTCTTTGCAACGTGTCGTACTTCATAAGCAATCAAAGAGATGCATGTACCGTGGTGGATCCTTGAAAGTTAGCCGAGACTAATTTCAACTATGCATCCAAGTTGTCATTTTAATGAATGGACAGCACTGGCACAAGTAAATTCATCAGATCATCACACTGAAGTAACACCTAATAGACCGTATTTTCAGCCATGTGTTTCTCACTTTCACTTCCGTCTCCTCTTGTTGAAACTACTTTTTTTTTTTTAAGTGTCCATTTAAAAAAAAAAAAAAAGATCTTTCCATTTTTGGGTGCAAGGAGCTGATATTTTCTCTTCCTCTTCTTCAACCAGGTCCCGACTGCATTGTGAGACTGTCTCCTCTCCTTTGTCCCAGTGATCTTAATTACAGGCCCTGGGCCCTGTGCACAGAAGCCCATTTAAATCAGAACACATCCAGCTTCCATTATGGGCTTGGCATTTGGTCTTTGTGCCCATGCTCTTAAATTACATGCTGCCAATCCTAGTGGGCACGGGCAAGATGAGGAGCGGAGGATGGGTGAGAGATGAGGTGAAAGGGGGATGAGAGAAAGGAGAGAGGGGGCTGAGAGTAACAGCGGAGGGGGCTACAGGCTACACTTGTCGGCAGAAAGACCCCCCCCCCAACTCCCTCCTCTCTTCTTCTGCCCTCTTTATCACCAGATAACTTATGTAAAGTAGCAGATGAAACCCATTCCCATTCACGTCGGCCTGATTGTCAGAATAAGCTTGCATTCCTTTGAAAAGTGATTGACCGTCTGAAAGGGTACAAATTAGGGGCCTGTTCGTCTTTTCTTCTCCGGTCGTGGGGTTTATTTGCGGCAGATTCACCCAGGCCCAAAATTAAGTGAACTCAGGCAGGGATGAATGGGAGAGCTCTGATTGAATAATTGATTTCCTTTGTGCGGCCTGTGTTTAAGAGGGATAACTAGACATCCTTTGGAGTGTAATGATTGTAATTACTGCGATGACTGGTCATGTCAAATATGACACAGGAAAGGACTGTTATTAACCTTTATTCTCCACATAGAAAAAAAAACTAACCCAATATCCTCTTGTCTCTCCCGTCTGCATATGGGTTTCACCTCTGGTGGAGGCATGGCTGGCGTAGGTTGAATGCATGGATGAACTCATTCCCTGTCTCCTACTCCTGGCCCATGAAAGGTAGATGGGTAATTGACTGTGCAGTTGGAGTCACTGGTGTGTCAATGACTCAGACGGCTAGTGAGCCTTGGGGTAACTCGCAAAGTACAATGCATTATGGCTCCCGAATATAAGTGTAAAAGATAGGAGTTATAGCCATGTTCATGATATCTGTCAGATTCCCATATGCCTTGACCTCTCAAGCAGTGCTGCCCGAATTGGGCTTTAATACACTTGACGCGTTTGAGGGCTTCAGTGAAACAGACATTCATCATGTAGTGATCAGACACAGGCTGCTGAAGTTACTGGACATGCAGTCCGAATGAATCACAGATGCCACCGCTCATCTACCGAGGCTTGTCTTGCCCAAACAGTGAGGTCTAAAGCCCTAGCATTAAATATGCATATACATCTCAGCTTCAAACTAGCCTACACTCTGACCCAAACATTATCACTGCATTAGTCCTCTGTACAATCCAATATTGTACTATTAATAATTGTTAGTAAACTGTTGCCCATTTGCACATCCAGAAGGCACAGAGGAACGTTATCATTTAGTTAGAGTTGTGTTCCTAGTGAGCTGACAAATGTGAGTCCAATATTGCACTTTCCTTATAACTATGTTTTGTTATTCACTAACTGAAAAAATATGTTTCCCCTCAGCCGCTGAATGCTTTCGCTGGTCAGCACTATGTTCACTAGCTAGCTTAAGTTTGTGCCAGTTTGGCACTGGCAAGTAGGGTACAGTGGGTAAAAAGGGATGCATGCTCAGTCTTTAAACACGGTTAATGAGCAAATGAGCCAAAACAGTTATGAGCTGTTAAAAACAAAACGACGAGCTGAAAGAGGATAAAACGCTCTGTAGAGCTGAGTAATCCTATACAATCAGCCCTTTTCACGTAGTTATTGATCCATTGCTGATATAAATGTGTTCATTAGTGCAGCTTTAAATTGAGATTTGAGCTTATGGGAAACCCCATAGAAATTACATATTACATGAGCTATTTCAATAATAAAATCCAGCTCAGGTTTAATTTGTAAATATGAACAAATGTCTCCTTAAGCTAAACAGCAGAGAGACAAGACTACGGTTATAATATCAAAATGAAACCAATCCAATGGAGATGCTTCATGGGAGGGGAATAATTGAACAACTGCGAGGCCACTGTCACAGCCCCTGTGGTGATTTTACTGGGATATGTAGACATTTTATGATTCACAGCTGTAAGGCCTACAGTCAAATAAAACTCATTTGGATGTAAAATCTCAAATGTTGTATGAGTCCTTGGAGTCAGTCAGTAATTCAGTGTCAGTGGACCACCTCCTAGAAGTGTCATGAAATTATCAATTCAAGACTTGTTGCTGTAATTTCTATTTTATGCAGGCAGACGTCTGTGTTTGTGACTATTAACAGTCCAAAAAATGTGAAAAGCACAATTCAAAGACTCATAAAGGGTTTTTTTAAGCACAGCACACATTGGAAACTTGACAGATACACACTCACAACAAGTTACCATTTCCAAATCATACCCGACACCATAACCAGTTCCTTTTAGCCATTTTCTTCTCCCATTCCCAGCAACAATTTACAGTTATTTGTCCCATCCAACATACCATGGACAAATCCATCCAGATCCAGGAAAAGCTTTTAAAGACTTGTTCCTAACATGTCGCTGGGAACCTCAAACCTCGTTGCCCTTCAGTTGAACCTCCAGAGTCAGTGATGCCAGCCTTGCCAGCTGTGGAGACAACTGAAAAACTTCACTTTTGCAACTTCATTTGAAGCCTTTAATTAGGTACCACATGCACTTATACGGCGATAATGTGACCAGTGAGCACCAGACAGATGGCACCAGGGAAACAGCAATACATTTTCCACATGACCCAAGTAAGGCTTGTCATATCGATATCTAGCTTAAACTGTTCATGTTAAAAAAAACGGAATGCATTATTTTTTAGCCATGCTAGAGGCATGGCAATGGAAATGGAAATGTCATGACTTGTCATACGCCCATGCTTTTCCTGCTATGACATGCCAAAATGCCTACTACTGTGAAAGCGAAGCAACTTTTGATGCCAAGAGCATCGCAGCCTCAAACAACAGGAGCCAAAGGAAAATGTCTGTGAAATGTGATGAACTGTACCCCGAGCTGGGCTTACGTGGGCCGGCTAGTGTCACCATGTCCCACTGTGGCCTCAGTGTGTGATATGTAAGAAGTGTAAGCTAATGATAGAATGTGACCTGCGTTTCAAGGAGACAGAAAGCATTAGTAAGGTGAACCTGAGGGGCCAAGACATCATTTCTGATGTGCCTTGTGCACTTCAAAAGCAGGAAAGGCACACACCAAGACAACATCCATTTTGGTGTGCCCCTGTTTTTTACTAGCTGCACTATCACCACGTCAAAATTAAATACCTGCAAAACAAATAGTATCACTCAGTAGGCTACATTCTGTTTAGTGCTAATTAGCATGTTAACATGCTTAACTAAGATGGTGAACAGGGTACAGATTATACCTGCTAAACATCAGCATGTTAGTACCGTCGCATTTTCGCAGTCTGACATTAGCAATTAGGTCAAAGTACTGCTTTGCCTAAGTACAGCCTCACAGAGCAGCTAGCATGGCTGTACACTCTAAGTCTTGGTCTTATGTGACAGCATTATTTGAATGCAGCCCTGCATTCGCTGATTCCTCCTTCAGTCTGTGTCTCTATTAGTGTAAGAAGCATTAAGAACCCTCCTGCTGGGATATGACTGTGTTGCTTCTGCCTTGTCCTTAGGCTCTGGGTGCCTTTCCTGTGTGATCCTGGAGCTAGTAAACATCAGTTGTGTGCATGAAGCCGTTTTCAAGCAGCTATTTGTACTGGTTATCTTACAAATCAACAGACACAGGAGAATTGTGCTGCTGTAATTTTCTTTTAGTAGTGGCATCTATTGTAACTAGCATCAATTCAAGCTGACCTTTCAAAAACCGCTAAATTTAATTAAATCTTTTCATATCATTATTTGCACTGAAGAGAATCCTCTCAAGGGTGAGATTTAATGAAAGAAATGTCTGAGAATTTCATTTGAAATGTAAATATAATCAATAATGAGCAAAAAAACTGTTTTTTCTTTTCCGTGAGTCTATAAATGAAGACACAAATTTAGTCTGGAGTTGGTTGCGACTGTGCCATCCTGCTATTTGTGTTCCTTAATGACTTTCTAATTCCTCATCAGTGGGTAGCTAGCCTCCACAGCAGGCAGCCAGAGAGCAGTGGCAGGGTGCCATCCAGGAACAGGTGCTCTTCCATGTTGTGCTTATGGTGTCCGTAGGCCTCAGTTACATCCTTTAGGTTGATTTTAAATTGGGAGCTTTTCAGTGGGTTCAGTGCTTTGCTCTGAGCGTAACATTTTATGCTTACACACTTGAGTGCCTGACTTCAACTCTAGGATACTGGTTCATTTGTGGCTGCTGCTAACTTGGCTAGCTTTGTTTTTAATTGCTATGGCAAAGTTAGCTGGCAGTAACAGTGTGCAGGAAGGAAATATATGACTATGTTTTCCTGCCCCCACTAATGAGAACATTTAATGACAATGACAAGCTGTCAATCATTCAATCTGAGGACTGGAGCTCAGACTGGTCATCTTGGCCAGTCACAGGCGTGTTATGGTGAACTGAAACAAGACTCCATGTGTGTGGATTCTTTATGTTGTTTTTAATTACTGCATGTTCACAGTAATGGTACGCATTACATGATTTACTCCAGAAAGACAAACAACAAGTGACAAGAGATTTACACCTGTCAATCAATCATGATCAAGTACTGAGGAACATTTACATCTGAACATCAAATACAGTGCAGTAGCATTACCATTAGGTTTGTCAAAGAATGTTGTTTTCTATCTTTTTTTCTGATTTTAATTTAGAAGATTTAGAAGAATTTAGAAGATTTTCACTAGTCCAGACACATTTGGCAGGCTGTACAGTATAGCTGACATCTCAAGTTAAACACTGAGAGTTTGAATAAAGCTGTAACTATTTCATGGAGCTATTTGTGGCTGATACCAGAAGCTTACTTACAATTGTCATCAGAGGACTCCTGTTACTGCATCTCCATTTTAGGTGATTATTATCACCACTTGTTTGTTATTTCATAGCCATATCAGACTGTATCAAAATATTTCCATTTCATGCTCATGATATTCTTTTCTTTACTCTCTTACAGTCTTGTGTGCCTTTCGTTCATTCTCCTTCATTCTTCCACATTCGTCATTAATGACAGATTGACATCCAGGTTAGATATTCTTACATCTTCCTGAATACTTTACAGGTTAGACAAAATCCCTGTTTTTCACCTTGCTGTCACAGAGTACAATACAGCAAATACCTCTTAATTGCAAGAATGAGAGTCACAGATGTTCAGGGAGACTGCAGGCAAGGGACTAACTGAGTTTCCATTCAAGATTAGCAGGAGAAGAAGCATTTCTTTAGCTTGATCACTTGTTGTCATATTTGTCGTTTTGTCTTTTTATAGTGTTTTTGTTGCTTTTTGCTGTCATGGAGTTTCTGAAGATTATTAACTAAGGTTCATAATTATTAATTATTATGCCTCTTGTAAGAGATACAATAAGGAACATTATATGAGACATGCACGTTCATGAAATAGCATGAACCCCTTTCCTAAAAAGTCAACCATTGGTTCCATAACAATGAAATGTCCCAAGTGCCCATGCAGCTATCAGTAATGAAAGATTAAATTATAGGTCATTTAAAGCACTGTCTGATAATGAAAAAAAAAGTCAAATGCAGGCAAAAAGAAATCCTGACAATTTTTCCAGTATACCAAATTCCAGGAAAAACTGACACAGACAGCAAGTCTGTCCGCCATGACACCTCTCCTCTACCGCGCTGGTCAGATCATTCAGAGCAATACAACAATACACATCTACCAGGCCTCCTCTGATCTCGCCCGGGAAGTAGACAACACTTTCATATCAACACCCTGTCATCTCACAATGTGGCACCTTCCCCCTTTGAAGGTACAGTAGCATTGTTGCAGTTTCTCAGATGTGAAACACTAGCTTTTATCATCCTGTTTTGGGCAAGGAGGAGAGGAGTGGGAGATGAAGGAAGCGATTTCTTTTTAACTTGGACCCACCAAAGTGGAAAGAAACAGCATGTTGACAGGCATGTGAAAGGAGTACTGCGGGGTCAACCGGGGAACTTCAGAGACCGGTTGAGAAGGCTTCATAAAGTGCCTCTGAGGAGGACAAGTAATGGACTCACTGGAAGCAGAGCAAGTATCGATGTATGTGTACAAATCTGAAGTTATCACTGAAGGAGAGTTTCTCTGAATGCCTGCACATGTTTTTACCACATAGTATTAGTCGTTCAGATTTAGCCGTATAATGTAAGGCTTGCTAATGTGCCAGGGAACAGTCTTGAGACAGAAGCCACAGAGATTTGCTCCTTGTCCTGAATTACCAGCCAGCTGTAAACTACAAGTCTCACTCCACAGCAGGAGGATCACTCCTCCCATTAGCCTTGGCATAGTGCCGACTACAAATGTGAGATCCGTGGTCGTCAGGAGGCCCAGTTGGGACGAGACCCTCTGTCACTCACGGCGACACATGTCATAAACTCATTGTCTTGCCATCAATCCAGGGACCTAACCACCTCCATAGCAGATGGAGGCCCAGCAGGAAGACAGGGGGCCATGCCCTGAGCCTCTGCCCCACACAGAGTGCACACGGCAGGAGAAAGAGGGGCCACAACTATAGGGGAGCCCCATACCCTAGACTGGACCTCCTGTGGATACACCTCTGGATGAAGTCCTAATGTTGTCCATGATTAATTAGAGACAAATGTAAGTACGCCATTACTGCTGTGTTGGAAAACAGGCTTGCTTTTAATCGCATTTAGCCCAATGATTAACACTTTAAAAGTTTCAAATAGCAGATTGTTTCTCCATCTTTTATGTCAGCAATTTCTTCTGCATCACAACTGCATCTATTAGTAAATATATGAAGGTCTAAGACCACTGTGAGCAAAAAGAGCCCGCCCAAATTTAGGAGTGAAAATAGCGATAAACATGGTCTGCAAGGGATAAAGATGTCTTTCCTCCCCTGAATGGGGAAATGTAATGATATTCATAAAGACACCACCAACTGGGGGCAGAAGAAAAACTGTTCCTAAGCAACAACAACAACGCTCTTACAAGCTACATCTTGGGAAATTTTGACCGGATTGGGATGCAAACAACAGAAAACCTTTAACTAGGCCATGTTATGAGTCTGCTCCCTATGGCTGAGTATCTGGGTGTCTCGTCTGGCACAAATCCCCCCAACTAATGATACATACCGTATTTCAACAACAACAAAAAAAACAATAAAGAGAACAGAAGGGAGCTTGTGGTATGTTGCTAACCAAAATCTCAACCTTTTTCAGTCGTCCTTCAATTCAAAATGCTGCATGAATGATTAAAGTCATATGATTAATGCTCCAAAAATACATGAAAGGTAAAGGTCTTGTCTTAATTTTCACACAAAAACTACATTTGGAGCTCTTCTATAAAAAATTGTACAAGACAGGAACAAGTTACCGTACAATGGATGTATACTTAAAAAGGTCAAGAAGTGGTCAAGCCATTTATCTAACGCCTGTTCTCCCTCTAGCACTCAGAAACCATTTTACATTATCAGTTGATGAGAAAACTCAGATGGCTGAGGTGCATAAAAGTTTTTCGCCCATTCAGTGTAATTAATCGGCGAGTCCCGTCCATGAATTTGCATCATGGGATCACTGAATGTCAGAAATGTTACATTTGGTGAAGGTAAGAATTAAAAAGCCAAAGAAAAGGTTGGATATCTAGTCAAAATATGAAACTACCTTATAAGGCAATGTCACACTCTGTTACATTTTCCTCTGAGGATGGTATTTACATATGCTGTGGAGAACTGTGTGATAGAAAGCTAGGCTGTGGACACTTTAATGCACAAATTCTGCCTTGGCGTCTGCACTGCAGTTTGTGTATTTAATGGTGTTAGAATGAGTGTGAGTTTTGCCGGTACTCCAGCCTTAAGTATACTTGCTATTATCCTCTTCATCCAAAAAGACCTAAAAACAATTACCGTTCAATAATGAGTGATGTTTGTTGCTCCCTGTCATTAATTACAATTAATCAAAGACAGCAGACGACTTAAAGCATCACTCTGCAAACAGCTCACAGAGGTCAACTGACAAAACATTATCTTCTGAGCACAGCGCTTCCAGAAAAATGATCAAACAGAATGAAAAAATATATACATTTTTTTTAAAGGCACAACATGATAGATTATCTTTACGACTGCATCACAAAAATATTCATCAGCGCCTCACTACTATTATCTGGCCTGCAAACCAACACATTAAGATGAAAAATACAAGCATTCAAATTCTGGATTTTCTTTTCCATGAAGGTCATTTATAAAAAGATTAGTGAAGGTAAAGACGCTCCCTTAACTCTGATCTGCATCAGGTTTTACTGTCACCAAGTTGTCATTGCCACTGTTTCTACGGGTGAGGAAGAGGCCAGCAGAAAGGCTTCATTGCCCTCTTGTGGTGAGAAGTGTGACATTCATCCAGCTCTATCAACCTACCTTACAACAAGCCTTCTATGAATCTGAACATGAATACTGCATGTGAGGATGTCGGTCATATGTGGCACATGTTACGTGATAAGAGAAGATTTGTGTGCCGCTATAAGGAAGTTTCTATCTTAACTCTGCGCTGTACCTGAGGAGCTGGAACTTGAAGGCCTGTTTCTTCACTGTGACAGGTCTGGTGGGGTTGGGAGGCACCCCAGAGAGCTCCACAGTGGGTGGATTCTGGGAGGGAAGGAACAGACAGTAAGGTTAGTCACAGAACGGGAACATCTTTAGATCTAGTTTAACTTTAATAGTGTATGGCAACTTAATACAACGCCTTCAAAGATTGTTTAGCTTACCAGATCAGGTCCGAATCTGAGGCCCAATGATTCGAGCTCAGTATCACCGCGTCTCTTAGTGCTTTGTGAGCTCACACTGAGAGATGGACTCTTACTGAGCGAAACACCTGCAGAGGACTTCTTAGAGCAGGTGTCTTTACTCTCTGGAGTTGGTTCTTCGTTGACGTTGTAATGTTTTTGGTTGGTGTGGACACATGGAGAGATGATTTCTTTGCCACAGATATCAATTCCCTTAAAGAACAAGGAAAAGATTATTTTCTAACAATTTTTTGCAAGGGCTTGGTTTGTGCGATTAATTTTACCGGTCTTTGGAAGAAGAAGAAGGAATAGACTGAAAATTCATGGAGACACAAGGAGAACGTGCAAACTCCACACAGACAGGCCCTGCTGGACGGTGGGTTCGAACTAAGCTACAGCGCAATAAGTAAAAACACTAAATACAGGTCTTTATTAAATCATTATAAACTTCAAATATGACCAATCTAACCATCTTATCTCTGTTTTAAAATGTGTCATATAATGAATCTGAGTCTGTGTGTATCAGTTAAGTTGTGCAATGTAAAAACAGGTAAAGTCTACATAATTCAGATTAAGGCATATAGAACATAAATAGGACAAAATGTGAACTAAATCAGTCATAAAACTCACATTTTCATCTTTCAGCAGCTGAATACACTTGTACTTCACTTCACTACATTACCTTAACACATGTGCAATATATATAATAGTAATATATAATAGTAGTTTTAATTGGCTTAGCTGGCTAACGTTAGCTTAATGTAACTTGAACGGATAACGTCAGCCAAGTCATCCAAACTCACAGGGCTGACCTGGCTGGTAGACTGGCTGGCCTGCAGGTTACTTTGTCAGCTGCCGTTGCAGGTTAGTCGACACCAGATACATGCAGCACAGATCATTCAGTATGCGTCTTAATTAGATGTCATTTCAACACAGTCATTATCCAATCAAACACCAATTTAAAGAACTACCATTGAGGTGTGCTTAAAGCATTGGCATGAGATTCATAAAGGACTCAACTTCTGACAGATTATGGCTTTGATTACAGCATATAAATGTGTTTTTAAGAAATAAAACTAATTCTAATGCTGAGTATAATTATTTGTTTTTGTCAATTGATATTGAATCTCTAAATTACATAAAGAAAACTATCTAACTACATGTTTTCTGAGAAAATTGCCACCTTTATTAGCCAGAAGGGCTTAGCAAATATTGACAGACTTGTTGTGTTTCCTCACAAACAGAAATGGGATGATGTAGCATCTGGGTACACCTGACAAATTGTGTCTACGAGTATGGTTCATGATGGAACGTCCAAGAAGCCCAGCACATTAGAGTAAATGTTACATGCTTAGGAGAACTGAGACGATAAAGATGATTAACATCTCCAGTCCATAATGTTACCCAATGTTAACAATGGTCTGTTCTAATTTTTTTTAGCCCACTTCCAATTTATTTTATGTATTTATTTATTATTTTATGTATTCCTACGGCTTCCTACTACTATTGCTACAGTTTCATGTTTTGCTCAGAAATGATATACAGTTAGAGGAAAACAAACACAAATGTGTGGTAAAGCATATTAGATACCACAAACTCATGGACCTGTCATACAGAGATATATGTCTTTCATACCGTAGACCTACAAGACACCCAAGAGATGTCCTTAAGTCCTTGGATGAGTGATCAGTTTAATTATAACTTTGATACAGTTAGATTCTGCATTGGATGAGATGACTCTACACAAGTGTCTTTTTAGACACCTTTGTCAGACAGGCACTGTCTACACATCTAAGTAAACTAGTGCATTGTTTATTTCTGCAAAATAACAATTGGGCTGTGGTTTCCTGGTAGCAAATAGACAAGACAAACAAAATATCCATGGCGACACTGAAACACAGCTATCCCACCATGTCATTGTCCCCAAATCAATATCAGTTTTCACAAACAAATTACGGGGCATGTGTAACTTACTGTCGGCCGTAGCTTGACAACATGGCCCTTTCATACACAACACGGCAACAGAAGCACAGAGCTCTGAAACCAAATATTTCCAATGGCCTTCACTGCACCACAATGGTTTCTTTGCTCTGCCAAGCAAAGTGCAGTGTGAGAAGATGCCAAAAGTTTTTTTTTTGTACTAGTTTTAACTGAAGCCTGAATGTCAGGATGAGAAAAAAGTAGCCTTCTTGCCACAAAGTTGTGTTTTACAGTGTTGAGATTTCTGTTTGTACATTTTGTTTTGGAGGCATTTTTCTGTAAGATTCACTGCAAGGCCACAATATGGAATAAAATGTCATTATATCACAATGTTGATCACTGAATTGTTTTAATCTTAATCTTGTCAGACTGAAGCGTGTCAAATATCCCCGCTCCTTGTCAAAACAACGAGCGACAATGACATTTGCAGTCTTCGTTTCTAAAGAGACACCTTGCCATGAATGTATTCATCGCTTGTATTTTAATATGACAATGAGTAGAAAACACTGTTAAAAGAAATGAGGCACAAACCAACGGGATACATGTTTTATTGAGATTGTTTACATGTTTAATGTGATTAAAAGTGTGTTTATGGGTGTTGTGCTGCCTCTCAACTGGGACTGATTGACAGCTGGGCCTGTAAGACAAACATCGATTCACTTTGGCCTTACCAAGTAGGCTGAATTAAACTTGCTCAGTGTCAAAGTTAGAAGGACAGTGTTAAATGTAGCTTGACTGTGCAATAACATGAAGTCAAATGTTTCTGTTCAAGTCACTCACCTCTTTTGTCTTCTCCCCATAGTGTGCAGGTTAAAAGAGTCCCCAGGGTACCTGAGCCTTAATTTGAAGGTTCCAGGACTTACCATGTGTTGATTAGTGTCAGGGGAGTGTTAATCTGTTTATTAGGTTTTGATGATTTCTTTTTGTAATGCGTACAGACTAATTGACTGTGCAATAGTGTAAATGCATTTAAGTTATTTTGTTGTATTGAATGTTTTTCATGTCCGGTGAGTGTCAGATTCCTCCCCAAGTCATTTCAAGTAGCAAGTTATATAAGGCAGCCAGTTTCCAGCACAAGCGGCTGTTGTCAGGACCCCTTTTTTGTTTAAACACATGGTCCGCAGTATTTATGTACCAAAAGTCTATATTTCTTAAAATGTGTTCAGTGTTGGTGAAATAAATAAAAACACCTAGTCAGTCTGAACTTAACCTCTGCCTCAAGCCTCCAGCTGACACACAGACATCCTAACACACCTGAAAAATGTATTTGTATGTTATGTATTATGCATATGTTTGAAAAATATGACTGATATGTTTGTTATAAGGAACCATCTAGACCTTCAAAAAAATACTTGCTAGGCGATTGGTTAAACCATCTGTCTATCATGGCAAACTTCCAAAGATTGGATCAATGAATCAGTCAAACCGATGACTGTGAAAATGATGTATGTATTTTTATATCATTGAATCAATGTCTTGCCGAAGCCAGTTAGAGAAAAGCCCTCAGTGCTGTTAGCTGTTAGCTCTTCTTTCATTGAAGAAGTACTCTCTAGTTCTGATATGCTAGTAACACTGAAGCTAAGCACATTAGCAGTTGATTTTAATATATGTTGATGATGCCTCAGAATTAAATAAATGAATCATGTATCAGGGCACATGAGTGGCACATGAAGAAAGTGGTCCAATCCTGTTATTTCCGATTAAGAAACTGCCCCAAAAATCAAAAATGGATTATCTTTTCATAATCTTGGAAAGACATTCACACTTTTTGTCTCCTTCAGTCTTGATAATAATTCACTGTTCATCCTCCAGTCACAATGAAACAATACATTGTTTTTACTTTATATTATATTGACTATTTAATTACTATTTGAGCAGTGTATGCCAAGGGTTAGTGAGGACACTGTTTTTGAATTAGTATTTTTTTAATGGCAGCACATAATCACACCTTTTGTCCTCTGGGGTCAAAATGACCCTGCCAGCTATTTATAGCATATGGTGTAAATTATCAATCAATTCTGTGTTAAATATTTTTAGTTGACTTTATTCCAACTCATTACCTGACATATAAAACATGTCAACATTAATTTACAGTATGGTGTGACAATATGCCCCATTGCAGCACTTTGTGCTGCGGGGTCATTTTGACAGACATTATTAAATTCAATAAATCACCCATAATTTAATCAAATTACTTCACATTTATTGTAATCATAGAGCATAGTATCAAACTTTCAGACTGTTTGATGAATGAAAAACAAAAAAATCTAACAAAAAAAAAATTATGGCCAAACATTTGATTTGGGGTCAAAATGACCCCAGGACAACATACATCAAACACATATAAGAATATATACAATATATACAATAATCCTGCAGTTCTCATGGTGATGGAAGAAAACAAAAAAAGTTAAGTCTGGGGCAACTGAACTTTTTTAGATCCATAAAGATGTTTCGCCCCTCATACTAAATATAAATACTTAATATTTATAACTTGTTAATAAATAATTACTTATAATGTTGTTTGGTGCATGATAAACATAATACTGGTGAAGTAAGAATTAACAGACAGGTACAGCTAGGTGTCATTTGACACGTGTCCAAGCTCAAGAAAAGGAACACTATCATTTGAGAGACAAACTTAAAGTCTGTGGACACCCTAAATGGACCTTTAGGAAAGTGACCACAAGAGTCAGGAAGGATAAGACAGTCAGTGAGTGAGAAGAAGGATAGACAACAACATCGTCACCCCCTATGTATCTGGCATATCAGAAAAGCTTAGGAGGATCTTCAACAAAGGATCCCAGTGTTCTCCAGACCCAGTGTAACTGTCCTAGAGACAGGTTTCTAGGTATGTTGTTAATCCAGTAAGTAAACATGATCGTTGACCTAACTGTGGCAATTTTTGCTTTTGTTTCCCAGCATGCACTGGTCACTGGTTGCTATGGTTGCAAATGAACTAGCAACGCGGAGTGGCTGAAACTGAGTGGTTAACATAAAAGAGAAAATTATGTACATTAAAATACATAAGCAGAAAAATATTTTAAAATGGTTCAAGTAATAGCCAAGTCTTAGTTTGCTCTTAAAAATATGAACAGTCTCTGATGCCCTCAGGTCTTCAGGGGGGCTGTTCCACAAACGTGGACCACAGTGAGAAAATGACACCTCACTTTGGGTTTTCGTTCTGACTTATGGTATGATCAAAAGGCCACTCCCAGAAGACCTGAGGGACCTCGAGGGTTCACAGAGTAAAAGTAAATCAGATGGACTAAGACCATTAAGAGATTTATAAACCAGTTAAAGAATGTTAAATTTTAAATAAAGATTCTGAAGCACACAGGCAGCCAATACAGCAGACTTGAAAATGTGTGTAGTAACCATAGTTGAAAGGATAAAAGATTTAAAAATTGTCGATAAAAACAGCACTGTGACCATCAATGACTCTGACAACGGTCGTCACACATCAATAAGTGGAAGTGGGTGGATCTACAAGCTAAATACACAGACTCCCCACCAGTCAGTCAGAACAGATCTAAAACAGTGCAGTTGACCTAGACCTTTTTTTAAGAAGCATGTCTTCTCCAGAAGTTGGCAGAGCAAATAAAGAGGGTGTGAGGAGGGGAGAGGCAAACGGGGTGAGGGAAGGGTAGGGAATAGAGGGGGAGGAGATGAGGGGGAATGGCCGGCTGGAGTTTCTTCTCTTGATCTCAATCAGTACGTTTACATGCAGCAAGAAATTCGAATTTCTGATCGTATCGGGTAATGATATGCATAAGACCGGATCACTTGTCTGAGTATACATACCGTTCGTTCAGAGAATCGGATAAACGCATGGCTGACTTTGTTACGCTAGGTGGCGCTGTAGCCCTCTCAACAAAGAGACACTTTCGGGTGACTTCTACTTCTACTTCTACTCAGCAACAACAAACGATCTGAACTATCTGCATTCAAACAAAGATTACACACGAGGAGACGGACGATGCTATAGCTACATACTTTTTGTGCATTATATTCGTCCTAATAATGAACATAAAAAGAACAACGGATCTTTTGGCTTCCGGGTGAAAGCCCCGGAGGAAAATGTCGCGCATGCGCAGAATGCAAAATCCACTTCAGAACCAATTGTTGGGTATACATGGCGTTAAATGTCCGACTGTGAACAAATTATCTACGTGTTCTTATCCGATTTTGAGATGTCTGTTGTGGTCCGAAACAGATCGGACTAAGGTGTTTACAAGCACTTTAAAAGAACTAAGTCTGATACGATCATCTTGCTACATGTAAACGTACTGAATGTGATCATGAAACTTGCCGACCAAAGAAAGAGTCAAAGGGGGCGTTTAGCTAAGTTGGTCTTCAGCTGTCTCTCTTAAAAATAAAGCTTGAAAAGGCCAAAAAAATGTTATGTATATAAATATAAAAAAGAAAGAGTCAATAATAGAGAGGGAGGAGATGGGGGGGAATGGCCGGCTGGAGTTTCTTCTCTTGAGCTCAGATCGCCGACCAGTCCGTGCCTCCGTCAGTTCCACCTGTTGCAGGAGATACAAGAAGGAACAGAGTTGTAAGACTTACAAGTTCATGGAGTAGCATGAAACACCCCTATCCCCCAAAAGGTCACCTATGGGTGCCAGCAAGATGACCAGCACAGTATAACACAGTATAAAGGAGTACTGAAGGAACACACTGTGGCAGTCAGACTCATACTCCACTTTGAACAGTGTGTTTATGCAGGTGAGGAGGAGGCCAGCAGAAAGGCTTCATTGCCCTCTTGTGGTGAGAAGTGTGACATTCATCCAGCTCTGTCAGTCTCCCTTACAACAAGCCTTCTATGAATCTGAACATGAATACTGCATGTGAGGATGTCTGTCATATGTGGCACAAGAGATAAGAGAAGATTTGTGTGCAGCTATAAAAACGTTTCACCGGTTCAAAGAGTTTGAGACTTTCTTATCATGAATTATCATGTGATATTAAGGCCGTGAATGATGGAGGGAAAGCTTATTGAAGTCTGAGGAAATCAAAATCCAATCTTTGTTTACAGAATAAAATCCTTGTGGTATTCCAGAAGTTATGAGTTTAACATGGTTTGAATAAATCTTGGCAGCAGCACAGTCACTGAAGCTGCGCTGCAATGTTGTTGCTTTTTTTTCTCTCCAGAACTCACCATCTGCTGTAGACCCAGAAGAACCTCTTCACCAGAGTGGACGGTGCAACATTTGGGTACAGCTGGCAGATCATGGCCACCATTATGGCCCACAATACCCCGTCCAAGAACCCCAATGAGTTTGAATAAATGTTACGTCCTGAAAGGAAAAGGGGGAATGAGAGAAACAATTAAGATCTCCAGTTCATGATGTTAATGTGAACAACCGCCTGTCTTATGTTGATTTCGCCCAATTAAATATCATGGAGGATCTCCTCTGAAACTCTGTAGCCTAAAAAAAAACATAATCAACAGAGAAAGTCACATTAAAAATGGTCAAACACAATCATCGTCGCTCTGAATAAATCCGGGGCCAACACAAAGGGCATGGATATCAGCACCTGTCAAAACAGCAGATTCATAAGAGAGAAAAGTCGACATTTACTCTGTCCACCGTGTGCTTTCACAGGAGGTGACCCAGCACTGAAAGAACCTCTGCTGTGAGCCCTTTTGAATAAAAAGTGTCAGTTTGATTATTTACGGCTCACATGTTTTCACACAGCAACTTCACAGATACTAACCTGCTGTGACTAAACAAAGCACTTTAGTTAAAGTCCTGAACAGTGAAAGAGAAAATTACCTTTTGAGTGAACTCCCAGATGACAGCAGCCAAAGGGAGTTCAACCTTTCCACCAACTTTGGCCATCACAGTTTAACGTACATTCTAAAATCAAAGGAAGTCACACAGTTTTTAGTGTCATATTTGGAATTACTTTTGAAACAACAATACATGTTAGTGAATTTGCCATGAAGACACACACAGCCTCATGAAGACACCTTGGTAAGAAGGATAAATATAAGGTGACTTAAGCTCCCATTGTGCTGATGAATCTGAGTACATGACTCCCATCATAAAGTATCCATACTAGTAAACATGTGAACAATGAAATGACGAGTGTTCATTACAGACAGTGATCAGACAGAAGAAACTTGAGACTTACGCAGACATGGTAGCGACGTTAGCGTTGGTTCTTTGTGGTTTGAAATCAGTCAGAAAGATTTTTCTTCTCTCTTCCATCACAAGGTGAGTCCTGTCCACTGGAACCGAGCCGATGGGTTCGAGCCCGCAGGCAAATGTCACGTGACCCGGAACCGTGCGTATTGGTTTGCTTTTCAGATTAAGATTACACAAACAGAACAAACCATGACTGAAACATTACATTTTAAAATATTAAACAAATGTTTGACTTTTTTTGCTGGTAACCCCTCGTGAAAAAAAACCAAAACATTGTCTTGTTGTGTTTTAAATTCATACACATAAATAACACCTCACCTGGTTAAATTTCTTTAACTTATCTAATTATCCAGTACTAAATAAAACACACCTACATATCCTAAGAGGTTTTGTTTTGTTTTCTTTCCCATTAATCACCTCATGATCCCCCACAGAGTTATCTAGTGACCCCTTATCTGGAGACCACTGAAAAAGATTAAACTAGCTCCATGTTGACCAGCTGCAGTTTAAACATTTAGGCATCAGTATTTAACAATGTAATATGATAATAATATTCTTTTCGCGAAGGCATAGTACTTTCACTTTTTGATATTTGACAGATTTTGCTGATAATACATACTTATGTACTTTTACTTGATAAGTGAGACTTTTACTTGTAAGTCTTTACGTGTCTGCAGGATATAATGAATGCTTTGTAGATTTGACTTTTCAGATTTATTGTTCATACTAAAACAATTGCGTACTCTTGAGTACTGCACAGTAGTGTATATGCTGGAGTGAGAAATGTGGAAACTTGACTTGAAAACTGCACATTGTGTATTATTGTTAAGTTTCACGCTTTGTTTAATAGCTTTATTTTAGATTAGTTTATTTTTATTTGAGTTTTTGCATTAGTCTTCTGGGAAACTGGTTGCATTTAACACTGGAGGACCACCATACAGAGTCCAAATGTGTCACAATATAATAATGTTGTTCACTTGATTAGTGTAAAATTGTTTGTATGAATGTAATTATGGTCGTTTACGACATATACCAGTGAAATACTTTTACAGCTTGTTTAATATGACTACTCTTTCCAGGTCGGAGCCCGTGAATCATCCTGTTACTTGTTGCTGTAAACGGTCAGAGAGCGAAATTTCCAGGCAGCCTTCATTTCTACAGAGGCACCTGAACGCAGCATTTTGAGCAATGAATTGAGGGTTGAGAAGGACGATGAAAACAAAAATGGACATCGATCGAAAATAGCCTGGTAAGACTGAATATTCATTGTCTCGTGTATACGCATCGTCGCAGATAAAAAAAAAACATCGTCCGTACAACGACAAAAACCGTGTACTCTCCGTGCAGACTGTCGTTTTGAGCATCGACTGCTAGTCTCTTAGCCGAGTTAGCCTCAGTAGCTTAGAAACGGATGCTAGCGTCTGTAGCTAAGCCTAAACTTAGCGGTATGACATGACCACTAACACTTAGCATTGCCGTTAATTATAGCTAGCATTTAATGGTTTGAATAGTGTTCTTGTGGACCGACTGTAACACTCGGAGCTGTTACTTCATTCTCGCGGTCAGCTGTTGTTGTTATTGCTCCGTTACTGACATCAAACAGCAGCCATTATTTTACCTCACACGACAGTGGTGCGGTCATGCTGTCATAAATCACAGCCCAGCGAACGGGCAACATTTTTATCTGCGTCACTGGTACAGTGAATAACTACAGGAGTGTGGCTAACATTGGGTCGTAACTAGAAAATACTGTATATAGTTTGGACATGGTTGTAGTTTCTTTAACGGCCTCGGGTTGTCGCTGTTATGTGTTGACTTTTATCTTGACGTTTCCATCTTCATCTAAAAGAAATCTATAATCACTGTTTGACTGATAAATCTGCTTGTTTATTTATAATCCACGTAAATATATACATTTTGACTAAGTCCAAAAATTGTAACAAAGTAAGTCATAATTTCAATTTTTCAATTTATTTATTTTTTTTAACTGCTAACTGCCTTAACTGTTAAGAGATTCCAAAACTATATTTTCTAAGTCTAAAACAAAGATATTTTGGACCAAATTTAAGATATTACCACAAAATGCAATTTCACCATGGCCGATGACTAATCATGCAGTGTCCTCCTTCTGCCGTCCTTTATGGTACATGCTGTTTAGTCATGTTTGACCATGACTAAATGAATGCTGACACCCGCTTTAGACAGCAGACATAGAGGTCATCTTTGAGATGAAGTAGATTTTTCTGGTTACAGGCACATCAACTTGCTTATTAATGTATTTGAGTTCCAACTGAAGCCACAGACCCAGAACCAGTTTAGTATTTCGATGAAGTGTCCCTGGTTAGCTGTGAAATGTCTTTTTAAGTAGCCCAGAATACTTTATTTAATTGTTTTACTTTGCGTTATGCTGCTGTGTCATTACAATACAAGGCTGAACCATGTAATACTCAGTTTATTGGTTCCATCTATCAGTCGCAGTTGAGTTTATTTCCTGGGATGTTCCACCGGAAGCACACCTTTTTCTTCCTTTATATTTTTTCTCAGTGTGAATTTAATCGCATTGTCTGATTTTTATAACAGGCTGTCTATGTCAGAATCCTGACTGGCACTTCTCAAAGAACCTGAGTGGAGAAAAGGTTGGAGAACAATGGAGGCTCGCTTTGGAAATATTGTGTTCAGCTCCAAGTTTGACTCAGGGAACCTGGCACGTGTGGAAAAGGTGGAAAAGGGCGGTTCTAGCCCTTCTAGTGATACAGCCCCCAGTGGAAGTGGCCCCTCAGGGTCAAACCTGAGCCCTGACTATGAGTTCAATGTGTGGACGCAGCCAGACTGCGGTGGCACAGAGCACGAGAATGGAAACAGGTAACAAAACTGCTTATGTTGGAAGTATTTTATGTTATTCACATGAGAACAGTGGACGGCGTGCTTCTTTGTAGATGTTCACCAGCTGCACGAGAGAAGTGAAGTTATTTATAGCATCTCAAATCATGTTTTGTGTTTCAGATCATGGTTTTACTTCAGTGTGCGGGGTGCAACGCCTGGGAAGATACTGAAAATCAATGTGATGAACATGAACAACCAGAGGAAGCTTTACAGCCAGGGAATGGCTCCTCTTGTACGGACTTTACCTGGCAAGAACCGGTGGGAAAGGGTTCGGGACAGACCAACATCTGAGGTATATATATCCATACTGAAGCTGTCAGGGACAGGGTGTGGGCATCAGGGGCCAGTGAAGCAGAGTGCTGTCAGTCTGGCTTCCTGACAACTGTTATTATTCTTCAACTAATCTTTCTTTCTTCTGTTCCTCTCTAGATTGTAGATAACCAGTTCATCCTCTCATTCACTCACCGGCTGTCGGAGGTACGTGGGGCGACCACCTACTTCTCCTTCTGCTACCCGTTCTCTTACAGTGAGTGCCAGGAGATGCTGCAGCAGCTCGACAAGAGCTACCCCAATGCTGCTCAACTCAGTCCAAGCAGGTAAAACCCAACACACAATATGACCAAAAATGACCATACTTGTTCAACGTTTGACTTTCTCTCCCTCAAATCTCTGACCTTGACTGCTCTCACTTTCAGTGCACCTGGCAGTGTGTATTATCATAGGGAACTGCTGTGCAACTCTCTAGATGGCAACAGAGTGGACCTGCTCACTGTGACCAACTGCAGCGGGATGCAAGAGGAGAAAGAACCACGTCTGCCTAAACTGTTTCCCGACACCAACACTCCAAGAGCACACCGCTTCCCTGGCAAAAGGGTATCACTCAGTCACACAAACAGTAATAATAACCACTGAACAATGTCAAAACAGTGAAGCTGACCCTCTGTCCTTGCGTGTCTGCAGGTGTTTTTTCTCAGCAGTCGGGTGCACCCTGGAGAGACTCCCTCATCCTTTGTGTTTAACGGTTTCCTTAACTTTATCCTGAGAAAAGATGACCCTCGTGCTCACGTGCTTCGAAACATGTTTGTGTTCAAGCTCATTCCCATGCTCAACCCAGACGGGGTTATTCGTGGGCACTACAGGTAAGAACTAATGGGTAGTTAAGTTACTTTAATCAGCTTTACAGTAATATACCTGTAAAAAGCTGATTAGAAACCTGGTTAACTGAGTACACGGAAATCAGCTTTTTCCAAGGAGAACTCTAGCTGGAGAAATCAGGTTTCTCTAAACCCTTAACCGTGTTCCTGCGTACATGACATTTGAGAAGCCAGGTTAGTTCGAAAGTCAACTGTAATCCAGATACCATGCATGTGAACCCACTGCCGGGCGGGCAGAGGTTAGAAGAGTCAGGTTGGATGTCGCATGTTGACCCTTTTAGTAGATGTAGGTTAAACCTGCATCTCAGGCAATTATGCATTAGAGGTGTGAGTGAATAGTGACACTTCTTCAGCAGTGTCTCAGAGTTTGCTGCTTCCTCTTTTGATTATCAGAAATATCTAATGACGTGCATCTACCATCTTCTGTTTAAATGCAACACAATGTGACACCCAGAATCTTAATACAGTGCAAAAATGTATTATTGTGTCAACAATGTTTAAATGCTGTTTTTAAAGTAACACTAACCGCTCTCTCTCGTGCAGGACTGATTCCAGGGGTGTGAACCTGAACAGACAATACCTGAACCCCAGTCCTGAGCTGCACCCTTCCATCTATGCAGCCAAAACACTGTTACTCTACCACCACACACACAACCGCCTGCACAACAACACACAGTCCAGCACTCACTGTAACAGCTCCCCACACACAACAACTCCCCTTAATATCAAACCCGCTGATCAGCATCAGCCTCCACCCTTCACTGCCCTTGAAGTCAGCTTGAACCAACGAAATGCAGAGAAGGACAGTAATCCTGCACTACCAGAAGATCCCATGGTGACGGAGGAAAACGCCTGGGTCACCACAGAGGTGGAAAAGGGGGACCACAACTGCTCATCAGTCTCTTCAGAGACTGTAGCTCCTGTTACCGTAGAGGTAACAGAACCACAGGTGGAGGAACAGGAGTCAATTCCACCGCAGGAGGGAGGTGTGGCGTATTATGTGGACTTACATGGCCATGCCTCTAAACGGGGATGCTTCATGTACGGAAATAACCTTCCTGATGAGAGCCAGCAGGTGAATGTTACTAAATTTACTCTGGAAAATTCTCAAATGACATTCAGTGAGCATTCTGTTTTCAGTGATTTCTTTCGTGTACTCTGCTTGCGCTGTCTGCAGGTAGAGAACATGCTGTATCCAAGGCTGATCGCTGTGAACTCTGCCCACTTTGATTTCTTGGGCTGCAACTTCTCTGAAAAAAACATGTATGCACGAGACAAGAGAGACGGCCAGTCTAAAGAAGGCAGCGGGAGGGTGGCCATTCACAAGGCCATAGGGCTGCTTCACAGGTCAGTTTTTGATGGATTCATCAAACTTCAGGTCAAGTAGGACACGGCAGCTTTACATGGGAAAAAATACTGCTGTAGCAACATTTAGCTGTGCTTCATCACATCAAATGTAAATGACTCGATGTCAGCTTGTATATTATTTCTCTCTCTTTATTATAACTTTAAATATATATTTTTAACATGTTTCTGTTATTGTGTCCCAACCAGCTACACTTTGGAGTGCAACTACAACACGGGAAAATCCATGAACACCATCCCACCTGCTTGCCATGACAACGGACGGGCAACCCCACCCCCCCCTCCATCATTCCCTCCAAAATACACTCCAGAAATATTTGAACAGGTCAGAAAACGAGCCTTTTCTATACACTTATTCCTTCTCACTTATGGAATTTGCATCTTTGTTTAAGGATTGCAGGATTTTGTGTTATGTGAATGAACAACCTTTCAATACACACTTCCAAGTGTTTTTGTACCTGTTTTTCCATAATATTTGAAAACTGCAGAACCAAATTTGCCTTAAAAGACGAGACACTACTGAAGTAAAGCGTTGATTTTGTACATCAGGTGGGACGTGCTGTGGCTGTCTCAGCCCTGGATATGGCAGAGTGTAACCCCTGGCCACGCCTGGTGTTGTCTGAGCACAGTTGCCTGACAAACCTTCGAGCTTGGATCCTCAAGCATGTCCGCAACACCAAAGGCCTAAACTCGCACAACCACGCTCATCCTCCTCTAAGAATACACCACAATGGCAGCAAAGCATCACCGCCAAAGAGCTTCAACAAGTGAGTAAACGCACATCTTTTTATTCAACCCAAAAAGACAACACACTTAAAAAATGTAGTTTCTTCGTCACACATAACACGTGGATCGTGGGTTTCTGTGTTTGTCTCTCCTGAGCAGCTGTCTGTCCGGTTCAGCGTCAGAGAACACCCTCAGTCGTGTTCGCTGCAACAGCCACAGCAGCAGCAGCCAGACACCGTCCCCGAAGATGCACAGCTCTCCTAGCTTTACTTTCGGCTGCCCCCCACCCAGAACACAGCACAACGGCATGCACGCCAGTGGACGTGGAGGCAACAAGACACTCGGACCAGTCAGGGGTAAGTCGATCTCTGAACCATCTGCTTGTGTTGCTGGCTGGCATTTTCTGACACATCTCCGGGGGTGTACCTCTTCTCTTTTCCTCTATACATATCACACATTTCTCTCTTTCTTGCTGTCATCCTTTTTTTTGCTGTAGGAGGCTAATGACAGGCTTATGGGTGGTTGATGTGTTGGTGTCTGTGTGACAGTTAGCTTCAAGTTTCATGTGATGATGGTTTAGAAAAAATGGTTCCAGGTTTAGGGTTAGCTTCATTTAAGAGACAAAAACAGAAGGATCCATGTCCTGGTCTGTGGCCTGGAACATCAGAATGACCTCGGTATGACCCCTGCATGACCCTGGCATGACACAACCTGCTGTGGCTGTCTGTGCATGCTTTTTGTCACCTTTTAAAGATTAGTTTTACCCAAGCTGAGGACGAAACCACACGAGCCCTGTTTCAAAGCACCAAGATCAAAGTGCGTAGAAACATTCTTTATACAAAGAAGTTTTTTCAATTTAAATCAAATTTCTACAGATTTTCCATCATGCAGATTCTGACATCAGTTTTCTTCTTAAGAGTATTTGAACAGTATTTCAAACACATGGCTCTTGTGACAGGAAGTTTCAACAGGTTATTATTTTACGTTCCCTGCATGTCTCTGAGCTTGTGTGTGTGTGTGTGTGTGTGTGTGTGCGCGCGCACATGTGTATGTGCGTGTGTGTGCGTGTGTGTGTGTGTGCGTGTGTGTGTGTGTTTCCCTCTCTGTAGACCCTAAGCCTCAGGAGAAGAGACGCCCCCCCCACCACCGCTCCATCCTACGGTCTCCCAGCAACAGCCACACTCCCTCCCGCCCCCCACTCTCACCCCCTTCCTCATCCTCCTCCTCGTCTTCCTCAGTGTGTGCAGTGGGCTCCTGTCCCCTCCCGGCCTCCGTCAGTATGACAGGTCTGTACTCCCTCCAGTCCCCCAGCCTCTCCACCTTGCTCCCCTCCCTGCAGGCTCTGCCTCGCCCTGGGCTGCTCTCCAAACTGAGTCCTTTGCTCCTTCAGGGCTTACCGCCAGCCACCAACACTCCAACTGGGCCCACCCAGGACTGAATCTAACCTAGCCTGTGAGATGCTTGGGCATAAGGGTGGAAGTGAGTGGGTGTAAGCTCTTAAAGTTACTTTGAGTACCAGACGAGTGGTGTTAAGTTATATCAAGAGACTGTCTTTACAGAAAACTTCACCTGCCTGGCTCTTCATGTAGGTCCAAACAAGTGCTAATCACTTTTTGATCTGAGTGTATGCGTGTGTGTGTGTTTCTGACCTCGGCTACTTTCGGGGACTACTTTTCGAGACTAGAGATTGGTTAATTATGGTCAGCTTGTCCAACTGGGGGCGAAACTATGACCCCAATTGGGATAAAGTAGGGATGCACTGATTGTGAAATTCTGGACCGATACCGATGTTTAAAATAACAACTTGGTCGATGGCCGATTTTTGTTACATGTATTGCAAACCGCATAATGTGGATCTCTCGAAGCGTCCCAGAAGCGTCTCTACGCGTCTGTTCTATTTTGGACGCTGGACGCGAGCAGCACACGTCACTCTACACAGTGTACCTCGAGCAGGCGGAAGGCAGACAGAAAAAGCAAAGAGAATCCAGTGGGATTTCAAAATAAAATACCCCGCGCAAACTGCCGTTCATAAAAACAGACAAAAGCAAAACTAAGTAACTACATAGCATATTTACACATGTAGAAGCATAGTTAGAACAACATACACTGTTTACTTGCTCAGATTTGGCCATTTTCCCAACGTCTGGTGGGCTAAATTCTCCTGAAACTCTCCTGGTGACGATTGCAGTCACGTGTAGGATGAACCAAAACCACAGCGCATACGCAATGTGCCAGAGACGTGTGCAGTGGGGTATCGGAGCATCTTAAAAAGGGGGTGGGGGGGTTCTCCTCAGCACAGTGTTCATGCGACATGTACATCAACATATAATCATCGGTCACTGCCATCGGTGAATGTCATCTTGCCGATGGCTGACGGCAGTTAAGGAGGCAAACATTGGTGCATCCCTGATTTTGGGGTGAGTGGTTAGGGCTGGGTTAGGGTTAGACAAGTAGTGATTAGGGGTAAGTCTCCAAGAGATGAAAGCAAGTCTGTGTCTAATGTCCTCAAAAGTAACCTATGTCAACCTGAGTGTGTGCCTGAAACATCATTGGTGCTAGCTCTCCTAAATTTTCCTCAAGTATTATTGTTTTTTCTTCTGCACATATCTGTGCCATTACGTGTATCTACAGTATTAGCACCTTAGGAAGAATAATACACTTGAGGGTGCAAGCGTTCCTCAAATCTCAATGTGTTTAAAAAAAAAATGTTTTTCATTGTGTTACCAACCTTAAATCATGCTTTGCTCATCACACTGTCCTGTGACTGTGCTGACTGGATGTTCTGTACTGAACTGAACAGACAGTTTAGTGTCCAAATGTGTTTAACAACCAGGGACAGTTGCTTGTCCATTGTTCCCTGGGACTTGCAGAATATACAGTAGATATTTGCAGTATACATCAATATGCTACTAATGCTTATCATTACATTGAATGTCTCTTTTTCAGTTTGTATACAAGTAATAAGCTAAGAAGAATTACCACGTTACTGTGCTGATACTTGGGAAATAGCCACTGTTAATGGGAGCTTTTTATGATAAGCTACAGTATAATTTATATACTTTACCTTTTACCATGTTGCACTTTCATTTTTTGAATTATTTAACGGTTTTAATTTTGTTTTGAAAAATTAGTTTTGTAGAATTAGTCTAAACATGGCATTGCTTCTGCTTCAGCACCTTCCACTCTTCTTTCTTTTTTCAGTGGTGTACCTCGCTCTGTAATGTTTGTATGTAAAACAGTGCACGCTGCAGGCTGAGCACACCGTCCACCTCTAGTCATGTTTGCAGTCAGTTCAGAGTAGGACTGACATTTCATTTATAGTCACTGAAAATCCAATTTAGTTTTGGGATTTAGTTTTTATATGAAATGATTTGATTTCTTTCATAGTTCTAAAACCTTTATCATTCCAGTGTCAGTCCAGGTTTGGCCTTGACATTATGATGTTCACAGTATAGCCTACTGCCAGAAACCTCATGTTGACCATCTTTGGATTAAATCCGTGTGGATGGTGAAACCTTAAGAGTTTCTTTAGGATAAAAAGGGTTGCTTTACGGAGCTGTTTGCCAACAAGCAATATCATTAAAAAAATGCTTTGTTTGGTTCCGTGTTCAAAGACGTTTGACTAAGTCAAAGTTGGGAAGTGTTTGTAATTTTCTAACAAGATTCCAATATTGTTTTTGGTGTAAATAAAGTGTAGAGCTTTTTTTGTTGTTTCTTTTTGTTACATGTTTCATCAAAGTGGTGAAGAAAACGTTGTTCATTATTTATTCAAGCACATTTGTGTGTTTCCTAGTGTAAATGAAACTTGGCAGGTATGTAGTAGGCTGTCAGTGGTCAAAGTTAATATATTTTGTGGTTTGCAGAAGTGAGAAGTTACCTTGTTGTCTAGGTGTATATGTAAGCCTCATAGATAAACCGTGGATTTCTAATATTTCGTCTGTAATTCAGTTACATGTGCTGTCATCCGAGTACTTGATGATGGTCCCTGTTTTAGGACCAGCCATTTTTAGATGCACTGAAGATGCAGAGGTAGAGCGTGTGAGACCTGGAAAGGTTTTATGAGCAGCAGATGAACCAGATCTTTAATCGATTGGATTGAAACAGCTTTCAGAACATCTGGCCTTGATTTGCTGTAGCTACCGTTCTGTTCCAGTGCTGTGTGACATAGTAGTTGTGGTTGTGCCTTTCTCTGGTGTCTGTTGTAAGCAGTAGGTTTTTGGAGGCTCTGCTAATTTCTTTCTTTTTTTTTTTTACCTGAACTGTTGGATTATGTTGTGATCCAGCATGTTGCAACAAAGAGGAAAAAATGGGGATAATATATTTATAACTTAGTGGCTTTTTGAGTATACAGGCCTAAAACACTGTATGGTTAAACAAAATACAGAAACATATATAAATAACTGCAGATAATGTTTGGACATTACATTAAAGGGGCATATTAAGCACTTTGTTGAAGAAAAGGGTAGCTAATTAGAGCAAATTCTGCAAATTTGATGTTCACTTTGTGCTCTGGAGGCAGAAAAGTCTTACTTAATGCTAATTTAATATCACTAAGATGATGATTTTCATGTAGCCTCTGCCCGCTGCATTCAACACAGTGGGAAGGATGTATAATGAGCTTTTATTTTAAGTCAGTGCCCTGAAAAATGGGGAGAGTGTACTGTATTTATTTTTTTTTTTTGCTTTCTCACTGTGAACTTTGATGTCCAGTTTCCCAGTTGTTTCAGCCCTAAAGCTTACATATATCTATATACTGTATATCTTCATCCAGAATGACAAAAAAGTAATAACAAATGAATAAAAGCTTTAGGCGGAAACACACTGTATGCATAGTCACATTCTCACTAGGTCTTTCTGCTTTATACTCCTTATGAGAATTGTGCGTTTTTCTTCAATGTGGTGCTAACCTTCTATACCAGACTACGGTTAAGTGTTTGTCTGTGCAACATATTTATGAATATCACCTTCTTGAATGTGCTGCTGTCTTTTACCGCCTCTCTGTTTAACCTCTGGAATAAAAACTACCCCTTTGTGAAGCAACGACTGTGTCCTCTACTCTCTGTTAACTCTGTTTGTGTGTGTATAATCTTTATTTCTCAGCTTTGAATGGGAATGTAGTTGGACGCAAACGGGTCGAACCTTTCGCCTATTGAGACCGCTGTGTGTCGTGTAGAGCGAATGATATATTGTAGATACATGAGTACTACAGGACATACATTCAGCCAACATGTGTGTAGGTTTCCTCTCTCTGTGTTCTCTGTATTTATGACCCTTCATCTGGTTAACAGGCCTCAGCTGTCCAGACTTTCAAGCTGGTGGTTCCAGTTCAGCAAGCTGTTCCAGAGTGCCTTTCCCCATGCGTGCGGGGCGTGTGGGGAGAGGGTGCCGAACTCTTACAATCACTCATCGCCACCCTGCAGAGGCCCACACAGAGGTTAGCTGACCCTTGCTGGCTCACTCGCAGAAATTCTCCTCATTTCTTGTATTACTATTTTTTTCCATGCACAGCGTACACTCGGTTTATGAAGTATCGCTTTAATGTCTCCATCTGTCGCAGGCTGTTAAAGACTCGGGGTCTGAACACATCCTTTCCTCCATCAAATTTAGCAAGTGAGTCCAACCTTGTCTAAGTTTGCAGGAGGAGTGTTTGAATCACACAGTGAACATTTTTAAGACCCATGTGGAGAACAGTGTACTATGGAACAATGCATATCCTGGACATTAGCCTTATCCTTGCTATTATTTATTATTATTTATCAAAGTGATGATAAATATTAACCTCTCCGTTGCCTGCCCAGGTGTGAGCTGCAACCTCATATGAGCCGCATCCCCATCCGACGGGTGGGGTCAACTGAAGCCCCTTCTACACATGACAGTAAAATATCCCCTACAAGTATTAACCCAGGCTCATCCGGAGATCAGGACGAGTCAGCCACCATGAAGGTCTGGAAGCTGCTTAGACCTGGCCTCCATCGACACCTGCCACTGTCAGGCATGTAGACGCACACATGATGTTCTGCTGTTAATTCTGTTTAATCCAGAGGGAGGCCATTTTTTAGCCATGCTAGTTGTGAGCCACTGTGGACGGCAATGCCGGTTTTTCAGTTGGCCCACCACTTTGGACCAGACTGAAATATCTCATCAACTACTAGATAGACTGGCCAGATATAGTAGATTTTGTGCTGACTTCCTAGCATCCCTATCATGTAAACATGTTCACTTATCCATATTATTATAAGGTTCCCAGGCGTTGTGTCATTCTTGTCCATCCTGACATGCTAAGCTCATAACATCACATCTTCTAAACATCATCATCTTCAAGAGAATGAAACATCAGGTGGCTCTACAAAACCACCTGACTGTGACATTTCAGATGATTTCTTAAACTGCTGCTCTCATTTCCATGTTTTTACCTCAAAAGAAGATACTTTCCTTTAATTCAATGATTTTAAAGTTTGTTTTTTAAAGTATGACATTTTTATTCCACTCTACAGGTGTACCGGGGAAGGATACTCCCATCCAGTTGGCCTCTAAAGCACTAATGAAGAAGAGCACAGACAGGAGTCTGCAGTACAACAAAGGGAGCACTATTATAGAAACTGCACCAGAAACGGATGAAACTCTGCAACAGGTGATACACAGTGTGTGTCAAATAGCATTGATGTACATTGAGACAAAAACTGAACACGAATGAATCCAATTGGTAAAGCTTGACCGGGCTGTGTGACGTTGTCTTTGAAGGTTGAGGAAACTCCAGTGATGCCTCTGCCTGAGACTGTGAACATGTGTGAGACAGTGACCCTGTGTGGAGAAGCCTAGGAACTGCACTGAAAAAAAGGCACTCGTGTACATGTGTATTTACATAATATGAGTGTAAAGTACCATATTGTGATGGGGGGGGGGGGGGTTACTTGGGATACCTTATTGTTCAATGCAGTTTGAGTTATTTATTTAGATTGTTCAGAGGATGCATGCTGTTTTCAGACAGTGCTGTAGACCTACTGTTTGAGCTGTCCAGTACAACACTGAGCATCTTTACTGGAGCAGATGGAGGTCAAGTGCCTTGCTCAATGAAACCACAGCAGTGGCTGAGGTAAGGGAGAGGTACCAACTTTCCAATCAATTAAGAATCCACAGACTTGAAACATGTTAACATTTCAGCTAGCGTTACTGTTTCTCACACATCTGTTTTTTTTTTTTCTTCTTCTTCTTTCTTTTTTTAGTTCTTTCCTGTTGTTGTCCCCTCCCCACAAAAAAAAACATATTAAATACACACTAACACTGTAATGCACTGATAACTAGTTCCCCAGTCAGCCACAGCAGCAAAGGTCTGATTGTCACACAGACCGACGAGCACGGCAGCACCTTTACGACCTCACATCCTTTCTGAGTTTAGACAAATGTGTGAGTGTGAGCGTGTTTTATGTAATTTTGTCAGACGTTCTTTGTGTTCTGTGACTAGTGCCTATAAAAGCTTATGGCCCCGTTGGACTTTTTCATTTTTGACACTGGTCAACAGCAGATAAACTGAAATGTCAAACTGTAAAATAGTACAGTGTGGAGTGCAAATTATGAAACAATAACTGCACAAGTATTCAAAACACAGCTAAATTATCACTGGCATAGCCAGTTTTATGATCAGAATTCAGCTGTGTAAGAGCCATCTGTCATGTAATATTAGGATAACTACTTAGTTATAAGTAGTATAGTTATAAATTCAGCTGCTGGATAAATTGCTGAAAAGTACCAGAGTAATGAGACAAAAAAAATCCCAATGCTTTGTATAGCTCTTGGAGCAAAGTAAGGAGATTTATGTAAAAAAAAAGAAAAATGTGTGAGCAGACTGTAAATCTCATGCAGCCTCATCATGCTGTGGGGATGCCTCTCTGCAGCAGACCCTGGAAGGCTTGTAAAGTCCTTAAAGAAGAAGCTGCTTCAGCCTATCAGAGAATTGTTAGGATATTTAGTTACCATGTATTCTTAAAGCCACACAGTTACACAGGTGGCTTAAAAATAAGTCTGAGAGATTAATGGCTAAAATTGCTGCTAAAGGTGCAAACAAGGGACTTGTGATTTGTTTGCTCTGAGCCCAGACTATTGAGAAGGTCCAAAGGGTGGCTAAACACTTTTATACACCATATTTGTATTGCCTAGACGTTCCCTGTCACATTCCATTAGAGCTTTTGCTCCACAGCACACCAATATGGAAACATATCCTTTATTACCTTATATATTTCAATTACATAAATATTTTGTGTAAACTAAGTGGTTAAAATAGTTGTCTTTTTAAATGTATAAGCATTATATTTAACCCAGTGACTGACTTTTACCAAATTATACTGTGACTGGTAAGATATTGTTTGAATCTGAAACAAACTTGAAGTTTAAATAAATTAAGTTAAAAACAAAAAAACTCCCATGTTTGTTTGTAATATAACAACTCAATGAGAATGTATATTGTGTGTGAGCAGAATAACCGATGCAAATGGACTTCACACATTTTTATTAGAAAAAAACACCACTGTGCAATTTAACAAAGAAATTCATCTCTTGGAAAAGAGGCCTGGAAGAGGGGAATGTTGTTTCGATGGTGGTGGGGGTCCCATCTCACCTGTGGGGAGAAGAAGAGGTCAAATGGATTCACAGGCGATAAATGGAACGAAGCATCTCTTTGTGGCTGAATGCATTTCAACTTTTGGACAAACCTGTGGGAAGTCTCCAACGGTTTTGTATGCTCCACATTTTACTGATACACAATGATCTCAACTCATCACCGTTCACTAAATGTGTTACATTCCCCACAAAAATCATTCATCACAGTCAAACCACAACCGAACCACCTTATGCAAATAAAGTGCACCCACCTCTCCAATCATAATGACAGCTTCTACTCCTGCTTCTTGGGGTTATTGACGGCAACGTAGTGATACAACACAACCAGCAAGAACAGTGACACGCCAAGCATGTTGGCAAATATGGCCAGCTGCACGTCTGTCACCATTCTGCAGAGGAAAAAGGGACATGTCAGTGGAAGAAAGCTGCTCAGTCTTAAAATAAATATACTTTGCATCATCTCTGTCCATTCCAAAGTATAATACACAGGTACTCTATGATCAGTCAGTTGTTTTACATTCATTTGACTGGAGTTGCACACATGACTATATAACAGCCATAACAAATAGAAAGCATGATGTTCACTCAATCTCAAAGAAATGTAATGTCAGCTTTATGAGCATGAAAGGCGCATTGAAAATTATCTTGGTAGGTTGTGCATGTATTTTGCATATGAATCAGAAAGTAACTGAGTAACTGTTACTCGTCATTACAGTCCCCCAGCAGATTGTACGATTATAAATGAGTCTGCCACATCATGTTACATTTTGAGACTGCTCCATAAATCTCTGTGATGTCAACCTAGCTAGCTAGCTAGCTAGCTGGAACCGTAACAGTCTAAATTACTCCAATATAAGGTGCTCCCTCCTGAAGTCTGAAGAAAATGATAAACATTTTACTAAATTCAACGCAGTTTAAATCATGTCACTACTTACATTATCCCTTAAATTGGGCTTTTAGTGTAGGTTTGAGTGATGTTTCAGCCGCTCTGCAACAAACGAGCAAACCTGTCTCTCGCTTCCGGTTGGAGGGGAAAGCCACGTCACGTTTAAGAGCGTCATAGAAATACGTCGATTAGAGAGGACCTCAATGATAAATTAATAAAAAATAAAACCAGCAAAAGTTACCTCAACAAACTTTATTAACGTTCGTTTTTCAAGTGGCAACTAACTAATAAAAAACATGTCATATTAGATCCTTCGACGCAATTTCATTGTTTTTTTTAATAATTATTTTATCGCTGTCCTCCAGGCCAGAGGCGGCGGTAGTGAGCTTCAGTTAGCTGGATGTTTGCACTCCCCCGCCACCCGTAGGAGTGGCCCAAATGTTTCGACATCGCCTCACCCGGCGTGAACGACAACAGCCAAGCTAGATGGTACTTCGACTCGGCAGCTAACGTTAGGGATTTGCATTTCCAAGAGGATAAATCTATTTATCTCACTGTGGAGCCAGACTGTACCACCATGGCTCTTTACGAATACGTCACTCAGGAGCAGCTTGCGGGCTTCGACAAATACAAGGTATGATTAATTGATTGTAACGTTAATAGCCGGCTAGCAGCTAGCCATTGAGCCGACAGTGTGTGTGTATGTGTGTGCGTGTGTAACAGCTAGCTGTCACGATCTTCAGAGTGCTCCCCTGGAGGAAAAAGAGCTAAAATCACACCAGATGCTAGTCATGTCTCCCCTAGAAAATAAAAGCGTGGTATTTTCTGTGACTACTTTGTTATAACTACAGTGTGATCTGCTCGGATCAGTTTTATATCTTGACCATAAAGTTGTTGGATATAGAGTTGTCTTCCTAAACCAATAATTGGATAGGAATCAAGTTTGGGATTAGCAATTAAAAGCACTCAAGGAGATAGGAAGTAGTTAATGTAATTTACTTTAAGCAGACACTTTGAACAGTTAGTAGCCGCTAGTATAAACATTACACAAGCTGTTATAAGTAATAGATATTTTGATATTTCAAAGATACCTCATTAATATCAGTATCATAAATAGACTTAATGACGAATATCGCTTTTTTTTTATTTTGAAAGTGTAGGCCGGAAGTGTCATCGTTTACCACGCTGAGTTTGACACTAGCACAAAGGTGCTAATAGTTAGCTAGCTGCTCTTTCTGTACGGTAGTTTGCCTGTGAAATAAGCCTGTATTTAGTGTTTTCACGCATTGTAGACTCGCCCTGTCCGTCTCCTGTTTGCAACGAATGACACTGCGTTAACATTTGTTAATATTTCAACTATAGACTAAAAAGAAAACCCAATAAATGCTGTAATGGACAAGTGAGGGGAAAGCACTCAACTTGAACCAGTACACTAATGGGGAAATAAATAAAGATAAACGAGAGGAAATCGTTTTTTATTACAACCCCAGTGACCACAAATTGTGTTGTTAAACTTTTTTTTTTTTTTAAAGCTGCACCCCTTCCTCCGTGTCACACAGACCTTTTAGTGTTCAGTTCATTCCCATAAAGATGAGCATCAATGTGGTGACACACACACAAGGAGTCTGTTGTCTTGTTTCAGCTCATGGAGGACTGTAGAAAACAGGAGTGGCACTTACTGGAGAATCACGAGACAATTCAGTTTTGATAATGGGGATATGAAAATAGTAATGGAAGCTTGTGTTAAGACTCAGCAACGCTCTCAAAGTCCTCATTCGTTTTAATCTGAGTGTTTTGCAACAGCTCAAACAACAAGATTTCTGGAGTTTTCCGCTTTGTCCTTAAATGACACAAGCAGAGGTCGCCCAGGCTCTCCCTCTCTCTAATTCTTCCTCCTTTGATTACTGCGTGAAACTGCTCCCCCGAGCGTTTTTTTCTTTTTTCACCAGAGACCCCTTTCCAATAATTGCTTTTTAAGTGGCTCGCTCCATGTGTGAGCTACTGAGCCTTGAGCATCTGTGGCTAGAGGAGAGCGGAGGATGACAAATGTGAGCGAACGAAGGGACTGTGGCCCTTTCTGACACATTGTTTGTGTTCTTAGAAGGCGCACAAGTCTGAGAGAGTTTCCTCGCCATCATCCGTCTTTCTGCCCCTCCCGCCCTTTATCACGTTTGGCAGAGACTACCCGCTTCCCTCGGCGTCTCTGTGCGGATGCATGTGCTTCCATGTACAGTCATGCTTGTAGACGATAAGGGTGCGAGTAGTGGTTCCTGTGTCTGGTTTTGCATATGTGATGGGGAGTAATCAAATAGTGGATGCTGGTAATGTCAGAAGAGCGCGTCCCTCCAACTGACAAGCACGACCAGTGTTTGAGTATTGTCAGTGCGCTGTATGTGGAATAATAATGATGGATTAGATGATTCATTATGCAGAACTAGTGCGAGCTTGTGTATGAGAGTGTTTTGTAATAGTGTTGATCTGTGTCTTTGGCTGTTCTTCTGTTAACACGGTTGTAGTGGTTCATTCGAGGTCCCGAGGGCGTGCTGTGAGAGCTGCCGTTAAAGATAGAAAACGAAACATTAAAATTGCAGATCCCAATCACCGCCCAAGCGAGCCAGGAGGAAGAACGAGATCAAGATCTAAAAATCGGAACTCAGTCACAGAAAACATCCCTCATAGAAGCCTAGCATGACGAAACACACAGACAGCAACCTTACACACTTCTTAAATTGTATGAACACCAGAGAGGGTACATTACACTGTAGCTCGGCACATGCTCGTCATGCCTGGATAAAGTAACAGACTGGAATCAGGTTTGTTTTGATCTGCGTGATGACAGGCTACCAATATGACCCAGTAAACAAGGTACTAGCTTTAGTACACTTGCAGTTGGATGAGATAATCATTATGTTTGTGTTCAATAACACATCCTGACTGATTTTTTTTTTTTTTAAATGTGTCTTTGCAGTACAGCGCAGTGGACTCGAATCCCCTGTCTGTGTACGTCATGCACCCATTCTGGAACTTTGTGGTGAAGGTGAGAAAGACCTTTTCAGTTCTTTGTGTGTGTGTGTGCGTGTGCGTACATCATTAATGAGGTTTCCAACCATCTGCTGTGATACAGTAACAACACTGAATGCCTGTGTCAGAACTCATCAGCCCCTGGCTGTAAGAGTTTGTCCTGTTCTTTGGAGATACTGTGTTGTTATGAATGCAGTCATGTACCCGATAGAAACGACTGAAGGATTTCTCAAATAGCCGAGCCCGAGTTCCTCATAAACAGTCTGTTAAGATGCTGACCCATTCGTGTTCTTATCTACATCCAGCCTTTATTTTTAACGTTAATCTCTGCTTTAATGCAACCGTAGTAAAATCACATCTCTGTGCCTAAAATTGGCCTCATCCATAAAGCGTGACAACACTAATTACTTTAATCAGTGTCGACATTTAAATGAGACTCTCTTTAAGAGCCAAGCGACACGTTAATTAACTTTTACTCACTGTCTTTATGTCTCTGTCAACAGTTTCTGCCAACATGGTTGGCTCCAAACCTCATTACGTTTACAGGCTTCATGTTCCTTGTGTTGAACTTCCTTATGTTGGCCTTCTACGACTTTGACTTCACTGCCTCTGGTAGGTTCTCAGCACTGCTTCTCATATTGTTCACTTTATTTTGTCCTTGAATGCTCCTTTTTTTTTTTTTTTTTTTTTTTTGCTTTGCCGCTGTTTTACTTTTAAGTCACCACTACTTTTTTTTATTGTAAGTGACTCAGTGAAGCTTTATTTAAACCATGGTTAATATTGAAATCTGTTAGTTGTTACATCCCATCCGATCTGTTTAGAAAATGGAGGGAACAAAATAGAGGTGTGTGTTAGTGAGCTGGCTTATGAAAAGGCAAAGTCCAACCCTCGCTGAAACACGCCTGGCTCTGGTGACTCAGGGTAATGAATGACCCATAACATCCTACAAACACACACACACACACTGAGCCTCTAGTGTTAACATGTACAACAGTATCAGACAGACGGACACACTGCTCTGTAACGACACTGTCAAAATGTCCTCACAGGAATATTTGCTGTCAGCAGTCAGCACTTACAAGCGTAGCTAAACCAAATTATGCACACATGTTAAACGTTGAACAGAAAATATGCTTCCTGGCAGCTCTTATCCCACGGAGATGCTTGCGCATTCCTTTCCAAGAAATTTGAGTAACGTGAGAAAAGTGAGAATTCATTGGGCCGATCTGTGGCCGTCTGTGTGGCGTGCTGCATATTTACACTGTTTGTGTCACAGCTGCAGGACATGAACACGTGCCTAGTTGGGTCTGGGTTGCTGCAGGGATCTTCAACTTCTTGGCCTATACACTCGGTGAGTCCTAACCCCCCACGACCCCTGTGTGTTGTTTTTTCTCTGGCCTTCTGAGGAGCTCAGGGGAAATTCTTGTTGATGGAATGTATTCTGTACAGTGACTCTGACATACAGTGCGCATGATAACCAGGTGGTTTGGATATATTTCAGGGTTATTTATCATATGCAGGTGAACACAGGGTCAACAATGAAATGTGTTTCACAAGAGAAACCAGTCAGCTCAGTGGGTAAAATAATGTAAAAAAAATAATAGAAAATTAAAAAAAGTATATAAACACAGCATGTACAAAAAAGAGTAACAGAAGATAAATAAACACATGCTTTGTTGCTTTTACTCTCAAAAATTAATGTAGTTTTATTATATTCTTCTTTGGAGTCACTCTTTCTGCATTAATGTCATGCAGCTCTTGCATTTGATAAATACAGATTGCAGGATCAACAGGATGCCACAACAGCGATCAAACTATCGCTTGAATAGATCGTCAGTAGATCGGTTTGCAAGGACTTTCTACAACAAAGCAACTTACACGACCGTATGGATTGAGAATTTCCATGTGAATTAAAAAAATATAATTAAGATTGAGACACGCAGCACAAAGAACTTCAGTTATGTCTGTATCTAATGTTTATTGTAGGTTTTGATATAGTAATTGTAACAAAACATACAAATTCAGATGTTTTTTTTTTAAAGAAATGCCATGATAACATTGTGGTTGGGTTAAAAAAAAAAATTACTACTACTATGTAAGGGCCCTCAAAGCAAGATATTTCAAGCTGGAATATGATCACAGCATATTCCTTTAGCTGACTGTTAACGTGTACATACACAACATTTTGTCGAAAGTTGCACTAATCAGTATTTTTCAGACTGACAGACGATATTATGAATAATATGATATTATGAGTAATGTGGATTGAGTTGCTCAAGGCAGATCGTTTTCTCTGGACTGGGTGGAGATCAAAACACACCTGAAGGAGAGCGTGCATTGCTCATTAGGCTGTCAGACACGTTACTCCAAATACAACACTCTGTGTTAAAATAGTCAACTCTTTGCTGACTTGCATGAGGTAATAATAATGTTCAGACTCAGGTGATGCAGAAGTGGAGATGTTTGCACTCCAGGAATTAGGATCCATCCCAATCCTCCAAGCAGGATTAACCACTTAAACAGATCAGTATTTACACAGCAAGGTGCATATTATAATACTAAGCCTGACAAATGTTTGAGCATGTGTTCCAAACTTTTTAAGGACAAGCGCACCTGAATTAGACCTCTCGTCTGTAGGCGGTTGCAGCTTGTAGCATTGCATCACAGATATGAGCTAAAGCTCCAAAGCTCATGGGAATTATAATAAAAGTACCAGCGGGGAGAGCTGAATTTGATGTTTTATAGCTCGCTCGCTGAGTCACTTAGTCATATAGATGCCCTCAGATTTTCCCCTCGGGCAGTCAGTGACTCTCTTACTACAGTCAAATAAATAGAGATTTATTTTATTGTCAAATTCCTCCTCTGTTTATGTGTTTGTTCGTGTGTGGACATGAACTCCGCGAACCAGACTGAAGTCATTTTAAAGTCCCGCTGACCATTTTGTGAACCATTAAAATAAAACAACTTTTCCATGTGGACCTTCTTATGAGGATGCGTTTGCAGAACGCTTCCATGTGTGGATGGAGCGAGTGTTGCCGTGATCAGTTGCCGTGACTGTTCATTCAGCGGTGGGAAGCAGGAATGTGGCTGTTTGCGAAGACTTTGTGCAGTTATGTGAGTGTGGGCAGCGGCAGCAGCTTTGGCTGAATGGAAATGAGAACAGGAACAGGAACATCTTAATCGCCGTCTGTGTTTCTATAAATGTTCACATAAACATGAACTGTGTGTAATGATCTATGTCTCTTTTGTGTTACGTGTAGACGGTGTTGATGGTAAACAGGCCCGTCGCACCAACTCCTCCACCCCGCTAGGGGAGCTGTTTGACCACGGCCTGGACAGTTGGGCCTGCATCTTCTTTGTGGCCACCGTCTACTCCATATTCGGGCGCGGGGAAAGCGGCGTGGGCGTCGCTACACTGTACTACATCCTGTGGGTGGTGCTGTTCTCATTCATTCTATCCCACTGGGAGAAATACAACACTGGCATCTTGTTTTTGCCGTGGGGATACGACATCAGCCAAGTGGTAAGGACGCACACAAACACACATGCATGGACTTTGATGTGAGATGAGATGAAGTGGACAGCTATCTAATTGGCCCTTCCTGTTTCCGTATGTGTACACATACATGCTGTATGTCAGCACGCCAAAGGTAAACGCAAACTGTGATTATTCTGACAGTTTGCATACGTGACATAGGCGGACATGACTGTGTGTACAGGGTGTATAGAGTTGGGCGATGGTATTTGTGATCTGATACGTGTTTGAACAAAGCAAGTGAATGGGTTACAGGTACAGTGGATCTCTGTAGAAACTGTTCTTGTGTTTGTTCGTTTTGGTGTACAGTGATACGCCGTCCCGCGAGTCCTGTCTGTCTGTTGTACTCCAAACCGGACAGTAATGGATGCGTGTAATAATAACGGCGGCGGTGTAAAATTCCAGAGGCAGGTTGAGTTTCCCGAGATGCCGCAGGAAGTACATCCTCCGCCTGGCTTTCTCGACGAGGATCCTGGGAGATTGTGGATCCCAGAAACCTGATAGTTTCCACAGCACAGTGTTGTTTTGCATATGAAGTCCGCTGTCATTCACACAGTTTAAAGCATGTTATGCTCGAGGTTGTTGCGACCGCATGTTGCTGGACCTGTCAATTTTTAACACAATACATTCTCCAGCTAACTTTTCGATGTTTCTAACTGAGTGATTTTTAAAATGAGCATCCTGTGAAAGGGATCAAAAATACACACTTATACGTTATTATACCATTGTACAGTATGTATCATGTCATTGTAGCAAAAGACAGAGGAAGAAATTAGCACTGTTACCACATGATGATCCATAAATATAAACAGAAAGTAAAAAAAAAAAAAACAGTTATTGTACCACAGTGTAGAGCTAGGAAACCAAAATGTAATTCAGAACACTGTTCAGCTTCCATGCTTTGACCGGTCAGGCAGTAGATGCATGTTTGTATGTTTCGCTTTGACTGTTGCAAGAGAAAGGGCTCTAGGTATCCGAGGTATCAGCCTTCTAACGACCTGATACCTCGGGTCTCGTCTCCTTCCAGACCATCTCCCTCGTTTACTTGGTCACTGCTGTGGTGGGCGTGGAGACATGGTACCAGCCAATCCTGTTCCACTTCCTCTACAGAGACCTTTTCACCTTCATGATCGTCGGTGAGCTGCGATCGGTCACACTGTGTACATTCATCCACTAGCCGAAGCACTTGCACTAATTTCGTGTTTTTGAATCCGCAGCCTGCTCCTTTACCGTGACCTTACCCATGAGCCTCTACAACGTCCTGAAGTGAGTCAACCTCTCGTGTAGACTTTCATAATATCAAGTGTATTATTTCACACAGCGCTCTGAACTCTTCGGCCTCTGTGGTTTCGCAGAGCTCACCGCAGTAACAGTCTGAAGCACAGCAGCCTGTACGAAGCCTTCCTGCCCTTCCTCTCTCCTTTCCTCCTCTTTATCTTGTCCACAATTTGGGTGGTCTACTCTCCATCCAACATCCTCGAGCTGCAGCCCAGGACCTTCTACCTCATGGTGGGGACGGCATTCGCTAATGTCACGGTGAGCGTTTGCTGATTCCTTTCCACACACGCGCGCGCGCACACAGGGAGTTACACTATGGTTTTCATAAATGTCCGGCGTTAATGAACATTTGTTTGTCTTGCAGTGTAAGCTGATTGTGTGTCAGATGAGTAACACGCGTTGCCAGGCGCTCAGCTGGCTGCTGCTGCCCATGACGGCGGTGGTGTTGTTGGCGGTGACCGGGGTGTTCGCTAACGAGACCCTGCTGCTTTATCTGTGGACAGCTGCTGTCATACTAGCACACATACACTACGGTGTATCAGTGGTAAGGACACACACGTACACATGTTGAATAAAAAACATGAAAATGATGCCCCGGGTTTCAACAATTACACATATTGGTCGTGTGCTGCTTAATGTTACTGATTCTAATTCTTTTTTTTCATACATGGTCTTGAATGAGGTGTAAAGATTTCTTTTTTTTTATTGCTACAGGTACAACAGCTCAGCGGCCACTTCAACATCCTCGCCTTCTCCCTGAAAAAGCCCAACAGTGACTGACAGGAGGAGGAAGAACGAATCGGCTTGAAAGAAGCGGAGGTTTAAGCTCCTCCGCTCCTCTGCTTATCGACACTTCACCCTCATCACCACGGAAACCACATCCCCTCCCTGCTATCCATGAGGACACTGCAAGTGGAACGGACTGTGGCCCTCTTTTTCCACTGTCCCCCAAACGTACACACACACATACACAGACGCACAACTCACACACTCGCACACGGTCCCTAACCAACCAACCAAACTCTGGTCTCTGCGATGGGGCGGGCCCAGGGGCTCTGGCTTCCGTCATTGGTGATTGGCTAACTTGGTTGAGCCAATGAGGTGCAATTGTTTCCTACGGAAATGTGCTTCAGTCGTGAGGACAGGAGCCACGCAAACACACACACACATATACAACACACACATGTACATACATTATTCTGCTTTCATGCAGATCATTTGTATCTCGTGGCAGGTATTTCAAATACAAACACAGCCACACACACAAACAAGCAGAACAACAGAACAGCACTCACATAGTATTATGAATGTATGATATGCCTTGGGGAAACGTCATTTAAGTTTTATTATATTAACAGGAATGCCTCAAGTAGTGTTTCAAATGTGACCCAGCCTCTAAATTCTGGCCAGATGTGGCTCTTACATCCACAGCTGTGTCCAGAGTTTAACGGTTTAGTCACTTTTTTTTTTTTTTTTTTTTTTTTTTTTTTTTTTAATCATCGGATGATTTTCAGTTGGAAATTCCAGTGATAAATGTTAATAGCTACTGTATATACCGTATGTGTGAAGGGGTTTGAGGCATTTTATTTTCAAGCTGAAATGAAACTTTAAAAAAACAGATGATTACTCCTGTAAAACATTGTATAAATCCCCCCTCTAATTAATGCCACACTCTGCTCTGAGGTGACTTGTCACACATTAACAGAGTTTGATTTTTAACTAACCAGGGCAAGAATTTACCAGGGTGACCTCTGACCTTTTGAACTTTACTAACCTTCCACTTTGACCTCTGTCTGAGCACTGGCCTCGCAGCTCTCCCTTTCCTCTGAGGTGTGGTGTCGTGTCTTCATGCTGATTCGTTCTGTTTTTGTTTTTATTTTTATTTTTTTTATATATATCTGTCGCTATGGCAATGGTTTGTGGTTTAAGTTGCGCAGCGCTTGAATGAAGAGTGCGTCCAAAAACCGGCAACGGAGCGGACTCACTCTGAGGGAACAAGCCGTCGCACAGGACACCACAAATGCCCGCAACATCGCCTGGCGTCACGCTCTCCCGCGCACACAGATATCACGTCTTTTATACTGTCTGTCACATAACTGTGATTTTTTTTTTTCTTTTTCAGTGTGTTAAACACAGTTCCTCTGTGTGATTTAATGTTTCCACGGTAAAGACGGATATTCAGTAGCGGCTGCAGACTGGACTTCGTTTCTGATCAAACTGGTTTTCACTGCCAGGACAATTAAGATTTGACAGATTTGGCTTATTAATCGTCTGTGTCACCTTGTTGCAAAAAAAAAAAAAAAAATCTGTCATTTTCTTCCTGTCACAGCAAAGACTGTTTGTCCGTGTGGTTGTAGGTTGAAGTGTAACCTGGAATCTGTTTTGGCTTTGCTGTTGAAAAGTGACCAGTCTTGTCTATCTGCGTGGACTCAAGTATCTGTTGACGTAGGACGGAAACGTCCCAGCTTACGCTCGAGAGTTTTAACAATTCAAGCTGACTGAAACCTAAATGATCAGCGTGGAGCCAAAGCTAAGGGATGAAGTGTTCCACCAGTCAGTCTGTCTTCTTCACCAATGTTAAATCAACTGTTATCACCCAAACTAGTAAACCGGAGCCCCACCAGATGTGGGCTGCCACACTTTTAGGTGAAACAGGTGGAGCGAGTCAGCTTAAACCATCAGCCCAAATCTGGCTTTCTGTGGTTCTGAGGGGAAAATAGTTGAAATGAACCAGAATAAGAATTGTTTGCGAATGTCTTGTACTTCTCTTGTGAACGGTGGTCGCTTTTATCTGACTGAACGCATCTGAATGTTAATCATCTCACATACAGCGGATTGCTGCAGTAAGTGTGACGATACTTTATGATTGGAAAGTACACAGCAAACCCTAGATACACTGATGCTCTGATCTCTGCGGATCATTTTTACCACTTATCTGGAAATCTTGTACATAAACTGCTATTGAGCAACACTGAACAATTAGCGATTCTGTCGTGTTTTAAGATCAAATCTCTACTGCCGTACTACCCAGTAAAGTAACCCGTTTCGGTCTGGTACTTTTGCACTGCAACTGGGGAAAGCTTGTATGCAGTCATAAGCACATTGTAAAAGTTGAAATTTGATTTGACACTTTGTTAATGAAGGCCCCCCCACATCTGTGACTTTGGAGACTGTAGATTGTACTGACCTAAGAACAACTGACTGCGATTTCTCCACTAGAACAGTGAATTGTTTTCTCAGTGGGTACGTGCGCTGTGCGAGTACGTGCCGGTCCATGTGTACAAGTCTGTTAATGTATGGGCGTATGCTCTCTGTGTGTGGATATCTGTGTAAATACATATATTATTTGTTCATTTTTATTTGAGTTTTTAAAACTACAAAATGAGAATTTCCTTTTTCGGTGAACTTGATTTGTACAAACACGGGGCAGTTGACTTTTTAAACCAGGAGACGACACCGGTCAGTGGTGTTCTTGTCAGCTCAAAGGAAAGCTACAAAACTGTCTATGTAGCAGTTCAGACAACAGTTTGTTTGTTTTAACAAATCTCATTTCTGCTGCTCTACGGGCTGATTGGATCTGGGTGTGAGCTAACCCCGGCTGCAAACACTACACATAATAATTGTTACTGGAAAATTGTTAGCTGGGTGAGAAAACTCGAGCCATTTAACGAAACAAACATCAGGCAGAAAATATCAGAACAAAACGCAGTGAAATTCTCATCCAGCTGGCAGGTGGATTCATCAGTTTATTTAGGATACATTATTATATTTTCTGAGCATTTTATTGTAGTGTGCTCCTCAGCTTCACTCACCACTTTCTAGGAAAACAGTCTTAATCCCCCCTGGATCAATGAACCAAGCCGTTCAAATTGTGACTGAGTTGTTGTATAATGCTGCCCTGGCCAACACTCCGGGGCTTCAGTGTGGCTACTTGTGATGTTGTATTTAACCAGTGAAAGAAAGGACTGTCCAGAAACAAATAAAAGTGAATTTTCTTTAACCACTTCACTGTGTTGATGCCAGAAACTTGAGCATTTATGAGTTCCTTTTAATGTCTGGACCAAAACCTCAGGACCAGCAGAGAGCAGTGTCGAGCCCAGTAGTCTGTCCAGTAAAGTATTTACATCTAAAGTAATTATATTCATTCACTGTAAGCATCATCTGTGCTGTGGTTGCCTACAGGCTGTGGCCTCTGGTGCTTGTGTTTTCCAAAGATCTGACTTTGTCCAGGTTTTCTGTTCATTCCACACAGGCGATCTGTAAATCCAGCAAAGTTCGTCCTCAACTTGCTTCAGGCTCGACAGTGCTTATGTAAAGTCATGCTTTCAGTATCTAGCTGTTGGTAATGATTGTTTTGTCTTGTGTAGATGACATTATGTCAAAACTTTGAAGTGATATTACACATTTGTAGCATGCGACAGGTAGAAAATACGATTTCTACCCAGCCATGAAGAAATATGAAATAAATATTTTTCTGTATTTTAACAGTAAAAATGAATTTTCTACTTACAAATCCATGATTCAGTACAAGTCGACGTCGGTTACAAAGAAGACCACAATACAATGTTGAAGCTGTTTGACTTTGACACATTGGTTTCTACACATAGTGGCTTTAAACTAAAGTATAAAATATTATGACTCAGCTGTAAGGTTGCTGGTCTTGAATTCATTCAGTTACAAAAACGTCAACATTAATTTTCTCAAAGTCTTCATGGATATAATTCTTATCCAACATTATATTTAAAATGTGAATGAGCTTGATAGAAAAACTAGCTTTCTACGGTGATGAACATTCAAGGTTTCCTAAGAACTTGTCGATCTGCTGGGAAGGTTGAGCAGCAGTGGGTGGAAGTGTTGTAGTGAAGCTTGTATTGACCAATATAATAATAATCTTTATCTTCTTGAATCACGGCATTTGTGCAGGCACATAAAATCATTCTCTCTTATTAAAAAGAGTGACACATTGCTTCACTACAATCCAGATGAGGCCAGAATACTGTGATCAGAAAACTACAGATCAAGATGATTCACAAGGAACGTATTACTGATTCTTTTGAAAATAGAGAGGAGAATAACTTGACAGCAAAACAACCTGCACTGCACAGATCCTTCAGCAGATGGAGCTGCAGAACTGCACATGTTACATGATTTTGCACCGTATGTTGGTGGGTGCAGCAGCCGAGGAGAAGAGCAGGGAATGATCAAAGTCGCTGCACACATTTCCTTCTAAAACGAGCTCCACAGGTAAAAACAACAGTTGTCATTTTTACAGTCTCCATCACAGTGTGAGCGACATACGTGCTGAACTTAACACCTCTGACTCACGTGGCTCTGTTTTCTGTTCCAGACTTCATTAGTAATTCATTGTCTCCTCGTCCCGCCAGTTCGTCTGGCTGAAAATGTTTGTGCGTTTTTTTTTTTAAATCATCTTTGCTCTTTCACATCAACTTTTTAACACTCCCGGGGATCAAGAAGGTTTAAAGGACTTTGACTTTCAAACAGAGAGCGATCAGAAATCCCCAAGTAATCTTGAAGAGAAACTGCCAGAGAACATCAAAGGAAGACTCTATGGCGAGTTTTCCTTTAATAAAGGCTTGTATATCATAGAGTCAGTCATCTTTGAACATGGAGGCCGAGCATGTCTGTCTCGGGTCGGCCAGTCTATTGTGAAAGTGTAGGTGCCGAGTTCTGCCTGTCAAAACAGCTGGCAGCCGATCGTGATGGTTGCTTATCTTGACGGAATCTTTTTCATCCAGAAATATGACTCTCGTCGAGCAATGATTCATCCAAACAATGTGCTGTGAGCAAAGCCAGAGGTTTGCTCGTCCATTAAATATGTGATCCACCTGATTGTCTGGGTGCAGTCGAATGCAGTGGGGTTCCAAGTGTTTTTATTGACCTAAGGTTCTCACACAATGTACTGAAAGAAATGTAGATGAGAATTGGTTTAGCAGATCTGACCTGAGCTCAAACATTCTCTCAATACACTCTTACTGCTGCATTAAAGAGGCCTTGCTTTATATGCACAGACACATAACTACAGGAAGATAAGCTTCATGTTTTATAGACACTGTTTTGTTTTTTATCTTTAAAGGAATACTCAACCAAAAATCCCCAAAAGAGTCTCAAACACTGAGCTGTCGCGGACAGCAGGCCGGTTTAAAAAAAGAAGTCGATAGAAGCCAAAAGGTTTCTCCTCTACAAAGGAACTTGACACAATGCTCCTTTTAAAAAGCTGATCCATTTCCTAATAAATCCTCCATTCATCAGGATAACTTGTAACTAATGACTTAATTAATGGTTATCAAATCTGTTACTGATCCTCCTCCAGCAGGACACTTTGTCTTTTTAGCTGAAGGACATCCCGACAACAATCTAGCTATTATTCATTCATCCATTTTCCATGATCACTTATCCTTATCAGAGTCCCAAGGGGCTGAAGCCGATCCCAGGTGACATCGGGCGAGAGGTCGGGGTACACCCTGAATAAGTTGTCTGTTTTTCACAGGGCTGACACAAAGAGACAAACACCCATTTACGCTCATGTTGACATATTAACATAAGACATGATGATAAAACAGATCAAATGAGAGGAATGAACTAAAATCAGGATTTGCTAAATGAGGATAAAGTGTGATTTGAGAGGAAAGCTGTACAGGTCTTCCCGGGCAGTCTAAAACGTTCGACCAGTAACTTATTAACACGAATAACTGCAGATAACTTACTAACTTTAGCTGTTGACTTATTAAAATGAAGTGAACTTTCACTTCCTAGATGTCTTCTGATAACTTCTTGTGTGAAGGTTGAGGTTAAGGCCATCTCCCATGATGTGCTGAGGTTAAAGTGACACAGTGTCGCTCTGGTCAGGGCGTCTCTTAGTGAATTAGCTGGTGTTGATCTTGAACTGACAGTTAATCAGAGGTGGTATCAATTAAACAGTGTTCGGCTCAGGTTGCTGCTCTGCGGCACTGGACGTTTTGTGCGCCACTGACCCCTGTGACTCATACACACACACACACTGTCATGGCCAGCAGCCGGAGACTAGTTAACCACCGTGCCACCCTGGACCGCTCCCCCTGCGAGGTGAAACTCAATTATGGATGACCATCATTAGAAACCAGACACGCCGGAACACAGGCTTGCCCAGACTGACACACACACAAACACTGTGATGGGCATGGCGATTATTCTCAGAGACACCCAAGACTATTGAAGTGCTAATGGAGTAACACCATCCATTTCATTCCATAAGCATTGCACCCATAACCCCTGTGGCCTCTAGGTGACCATCGGTATACTTTTTACATATCTGTATGATAATGAGGTCATTAAAATTAGTTAAAAAAAATATATATATATATGACACTGCCCCAAACTAAGTAGATTTCATTGCATTTCTGGGTGTATTTTTCTGTTTTATCATATAGTAACAATGTGATATTCCTAGACAATGTATTTGGAAGTTGATGTTGGGGTCAGCCACATATTGGCTCTTTTGTCTCAGCTCTTAATCCCCTATTTGTTCTATGGAAGAGCAAACACAAAGGAACATCTCTCATCAGTCATTAGCACAGGGATTAAGATACAATACATCAAATGATGGAATATGCATCCACAATATGCGCGCGCACACAGAGAGGGTTTCAGCTTTCAGACTGGAATCTGGGTATGTCAGTTTTCAGTGCATTTCTCTGCTGCCTCTTCGTCTAAGTCTCCATTCCTGTTTCATGATACGATACGATAGTGGAATCGTAGCTCTAGAGAGGCAATGCTAGTCCACTAATATGTCTCGAAAACTACTGGACAGATTGCCATGAAACTTTGTAGACATAGGCACACCATCATTGGGTCACAGTTTCAATTTCTGCAATACTTATGACTAAATATTTGTAGAACATGGGGTACTTTGTGTTTAGTGCAGATGTAAACACAATAAACTAAGATGAACATGGTAAACATGAATATGGTAAAGGTTTACTAGCTTAGCATTATATAACCGTATGTTATCACTGTCATTATGAGCATGCTCAAAACAGAGCAGAACATGAAGCGAATTACAGAGGTGCCGCAACTGCATGAAAAGGCAGTAAAGACGTGGTAAAGAGCTGGTACACTGGCTATTTGGGGTAAATAACCTACAACCTCGAGAGGTGTGCAGTGAGTGCGCATCCATACTCGACTAGACTGAAGACCACGGTGAAAAAAGAAAGACAGGGGTAGCAGGACTTGCTCTTCTTGAATTCAGGCAGCATAAACTCTATCTGTTCTGGGACTGCTTTAATAAGTAACTTGCTCAAGTAAAAGTACCAGACATGTCCAGGCATGTTTTGTGTCTTAATGAAGCCAACAAACTAAATTAAATACACACATGCATGACTAACTCTGGTGACTGCGACTGGCCGTCTCTATAGCGCCTTATCTAACAGGGCATGGCAGCGACTGAAACTTTAATGCAACTCGACCTACATTCTGCCGTATAGCAAACGGGAGCGAGAGAAATGGAAACGAGTTTGGGTGGAGGGAGGATGTGAGTATCACCAAAGATCAGAGGTGAGAATACATCTCAGGACGAGAGAGGAGATAGTAGGTGAGGAGGTGTGCTGAGGTAAATCAGACTATTTCTGTGCCAATGCTTTGGAAAAACAGTTACTGACAAATTTGGTTGGCAGCTGATTTGACCAGAGGACAAAGATATCAAGCTACCAATTCAATGCAAATGGAAAGGTCTAACACAAATCATGCGTCGGTGTAGGGCTGTAGGAAAATGATCTGATTGTCAAAAAAGCTGACATTCAAAACATTTTCATTTTCTGACCTGGCCAAGATAGTATTGTTATTAAAATGTCTGTTTCAATACATTTGTGACTTGCTGTCATTGCTCAGATGTAACTTCATCAAACAATTTAAATTTATATGTTTAAAGTGTACTTTATGTATCCCCTTGTGAATTACTTCCTCTATCAGAGAAGGATGAACTCTACTGGAAACCTGCAGTGAGCTTTCCAGTATGATTCTGTGCACCACTACAACCGAGGAAGTAAACAAGGTCTTAACATCTCTCTAAAAAGCTGCATATAGCTGATAGGACCTGAGTTCTTTTGGCCAAGTCCTAGTCGAGTTTCAAGTCATGGCTCAAGACTTATGGGCAATTAGGCTTAAGAGGCAATTGTGTCTTCCTTCCTTCCACCGTTCAGCGCACAGAGCTAATTAAATATTCAATTTGTGTTTATGCATGTTCCAGTCTTATTTATTTTTAATTATTCTGGAATTTTACCAGCCCCAAACTTGAGACTTGAATGTTTTTGCTTTCACGTCCAAGTCTGCTTTTTGTGACCTGACTCATAAGCCTTCACCTCTCCATGAACTCTTTTTCTCTATGACACAAAGACATAAAGTGCAAACATTAAGAACCGCATAGATCTGTAGATAATCCCATGTGCTTGTATACTTATGTTCAGTTCTCTTTATAAAAGAACAGGTTTCAAGTACTATACTATTGCAAGACCAAAGTGCGATCAGGGATGAGATTACAGGTCCAAGTACCGACATGTAACCTTTGACTTTCACTTTTGCTTTGATTTTGTGGTGAAAGAGGCCAAAAGTGTGCTGTTGATAATCGGCTGTGATCACATGGAAACGCGTTTTAAGACGCTGCTTGATGTTACTGTTACAGGCGCGTGCTCTTCCGATCGAGCAATGTTCACTGTACCATGTGCATAAACGCAATGTTCCGGTAGCCATGGATACAACCTTATGTGCGACGTGCATTATTAATCAGTTTTCCATACGTTGTTTGTTCAGTTCTACGTCCATGCACCATTCAGATTCGGTTTGACTGAGCACGGTTCTCAGTGTGGAGGGAGGGGAGTGGACGACCTGCAAACATCTCCAGCATCTAAAACAAGCCTGGGTGGGCTACATACACGTACAGTATTTAAAGAGTTTATGTCACTTGATCACATTACATTCAAATTACATTCATTGATTTCAGGATACAATGCTCTTGTATTTCCATAGGCTTATTTAACTTGACTATCAAACAGCCGTTCTTGTTTAGTGTATTGCCATTGTGCAGCATAAATGTGTGTGTTTGTCTGATACAGTATCAGAGCTTACTGGTTCATATCACTGTTAAGTAGCCTGAGAGGTAACTGGAGTGGGGGATGTATCTACCTCAGTGGGTTCAATCTGTCCTCATTGGGCACACACCGAACACAGCCCCATACCCTAACACACACACACACACACACATGCACGCACGCACGCACGCACGCACGCACGCATACAGAGTATCAGGTAGCAGCAATTCAATTATTTAGCAGCTAGAAGAACGCCATGAAGCAGCAACCAGATTCCTCCACCTCGTCGCAGCACATCTGAATATTAACGATCCAGAGACAGTGACATGACGAAAGACGAGGGCAGACACCGATGGGGTATGACGGAGAAGACACTCGTCAGGGATTGTTTCAGCTTGAATGTTTTGATATCAGTTCGCTTCGTAGTATGACAAATGATTTGGCAACACGTTTGAGGCAGTGGTTCAGTGAAGAATTGGCTTTGTGCAGCGAAAAGTTACGCACATAACAAAATAGTCAAGTAAAGATTGGAGCTTGAACCCTGCGTTGTGGTCGTAGGTTGGTTCGTCAGGGTAAAAACAATGTTGTTATAAAGTATCTTGAATTGCTTCCAAGTTTAGGCTACAACAGTGGATTTGACTGAGCCCATAACTCGTCCAAAGAAGTTTACCAAACAAGTAGTTGGGGGTACAAAATTCTGAGTAGTTTTCAGTCTAATTAGGAACAAACCAGAAAAAGATTAGAGACTAAAGAATGAACAAGACTGACACATTTTTTGGAAGAAATTGTGAATTTCTCAGGAAATCAGGTAATGTAGTACCAAAAGCAATAAAGTCCATGTAGGGTGGAGTGTGGGGTGGATTGATGGGTCAAACAAGGTTTTCACCAGGGAGACTGAAGGAGGAACTATGGTGGTCATGAAAACTAACAAATATGGTGGTTCAACATGGCAGACCTGCCCTGTCTGTAGATATAAAAGGCTTATTATACATGAATGAAAACATGCTAATGAATATTATATTCCGTTCCTGCTAATAGATACTCTTAAATCTTACACATTGGACCTTGAAAATTCATATTTGGCTAAAAAGAAGAAATCATATTTGAGCACGATAAGCTGAGAGAAAACTCAACCTCTGTTTTCACCTTAACATACAGTATGCCACTAAGACACATAACAACACAGAGGGTAGAAGTGAAGTGTTTTTACTTTGACTTTCAACGTTAGTACAAAAAAGAATATTTAAGAACATGTGAATACAAATAGAACCTCAAATCTGTGTGCATTCTGCACTTCACAGTGTGCTGGGCGGAGATCAATGTGTTTCATAGCTGTCAAAAGCCGAATTCAAATCCGTTACGTCAAAGTTTAAATTTTGGCACTGCATCATATGAATGATGCGTCCTATGCGTCGTTTTTTTGGGAACGAGTCCTGTTGGTGGCATGAACGGAACAGTAAAAGTAGAGAATTATAACTTTAGCATTTTTTATAGCTGCCATTTGAACGTTAAACTGTCTATGCGCATTTTTCAACTGCTGTCCTATCTTTAGTCAGTGTTCCATAATCTTTGTTCACCTGAATGTGGCCTCCATTTCAGCTTATCTGCTCTCCAAACGTGTCACTGACTTCAGTCATCTCTTGACTTAGCACCTTTTTTTCTAGCCACCATCGCCGCCTCTCTTTTGTGTCCCCCCTGCTTATGTATCAGTAGTCCATGCTGTGTAGCTGATTCTTCCTGTCTGTCTTCCCCTGCAGGGCAGCAGGAAGCAGCGGCAGATTCAGGTCCGCCACCCGACGCTGGAGAGATGAGCGCAACTGAACTGAGTTACTCTTTGCTCCGTTTAACACTACCCCTGCCGTCCCTCTCTCTCCTCCTCCTGCTGCTGCTGCTGCTGACAGATCTTTTCTCTTGCCCCTCTCTTGCCTGAGGCTCTTAATGACCAAAGTATGTTGTCTTTGCGTGGGGAAGGCGGGAGGTTTAGACCCGTTCACCAGGAGTCCTGGGGGTGCGGGCCGGGTCAACCCAACCCATGTCATCTTCCTTCCTCGTCCGTCTTTCAGCCCCACGTTGCGCAGGCGGGGCAGAGGAGCATTGGGTGATGTCTGCGTCCTCTCTATGCTACCCAGGTGGTCTCTGTCTGAGGAGTGTGCGGCGTGTGTGTCGGCCTCCAGGAGCATCCTGGGAGAGATGCCGTTCTTCTCGGTGGAATAAAACGTCTGCAGCTTCTCGAGGCGCTCGTTGATGCTCAGATGATGAGTGTGGTCGTCCTGGTTGCGGTTGTCATGGAAGCAGTCTGACCCAGGATCTGCCGCCCCGTCTGATTGAGTAGTCCTGAGCAGGTGTGTGTGTCGAACCTGTCTCGACGTGCTGTTGTCTCTGATTGGCTCAGCAGGTAAGGGGACTTGGCTAGGGGCGGAGTCACAGAGTTGAGATGCAGAGCTTTTCGGAGGAGAGAGATGGACGAGTTCCCTGTCCCCGAACACAGACACTGGAACACACAAACACACAGATGCAGGACAGTATGTCACACACAGTGCTGTGGTGCAGCTTCTCTTCCTGGATGCTGTAAATCCTTACCTTCAGGAAACAGTGTCTCTCTGGTGTCCAAGGTGATGGCGATCTCCTCATCAGCGGCCCCATCCTCTGCAGACACATGTGCGGCTGGAGGTGAGGCATGGTGAGGGGGTATTGAAGGGGATGTAGAGCGAGGAAGCTGGGGTAGAGATGGAGAGGGCGGACGGTTCTCCACGTCCTCTCTCATGTCCTTTCTGTGCGGGTCCTCGGGCCTTTTCCTGTTGTTCTGACATTCAGTTGTCTGCTGGGCTCTGAGAGGTCTGCTGGACGGCTTTGAACTTTTCTCATTGGTTGGTTCATTCTTTAAAAAAAAAATGATTTGATGATGATTTTTGTTTGTCAGGAAGCCCAAGAATGTTTCTTACTGGCACAAAGAGGTAACAAAGACTGTAGTCATCTCATTTGACCTCAAATAGTAAGTTGTCTGACTCTTTCTAATACAGGCACAACACACCCTGTGCTTATACACACTTGACTGGATTAGTAGCACAAGAAAACACACACTACAGCATCTGTTTGAGTGCAAGAAAAGGCCAATAATTGTCCTAACTACCATTTTTCTATCTGCCTTCATATATGGTTGCTGCAAAAATTCAAATGCACAAAATAAACCCTGATAATTGCTGCTGCTATTGATATTGTTTTCCTGGGATATTCTGTTAGTTAAATACACATCAATAATCCAAAGTGTTCCACTGGTGTCCTTCATTACCATGAACAAGAGCACTGGGGTTTAATTTCAATCCTACATACACCTTGTGCATCAAATTAATAATCAAATAATTATTAATCCATGGCTGAAAATAGTCCCGAAGAAATTCACCATTATTCCTTTTTACTAAAAAAACTACAGTGCCCAACTCTTTTAGGATATTACTGAGCCTTTGAAAAAAATACAGAATAAGACCTGCCTTAATTTTAATAGAGTAACTTTACTATTATGTTAACATAAGCACAAATAAAGCAATCATTAGAGTCTTCACTGAGAAAAATTACCTGTTGCTGAGTCTTTGATTCAGTGTTATTCCTCTCTCTCCATGTATTCTTGCTCGGAAGACTCCAGTCATTGCTCTCTAACATCTGCCAAATCAATCATTTTTAGCCATTAAAACTTTACAGGAGAACATGAGAATGGTTGTATTTATTCATTTCATAAGGTACCTTTATACTCCACCCACTTGTGTGTTACCGCCATCAGAAAAGATGTGTTTACTAGTGTTTGTGTTGTGCTTGAAAATAAGGTGTGAACCTTGCTGGCCTTGGCTCCTTTCTGGTTCCTGCTGAGCTTGTTGAGCAGCAGGTGATAGGAGGCCATGATGGCGGATGGTCGGTTGTTGGTGAGGGTCTGTATGATTTCCGAGAGCGAGTAGCCAAGCGTCTCTGTCATGTATGCCAGCACCGAGGAGTTGAGATCCTCTGAACACAACCTGGGAAACAACGTGAGAGACGGATGGAAAAACAATTACAAAGATAAAGTGTGAAGGGTTGAAGCAGAGAAGGATTTTAGGGTTCATTAAGGATTTGTTGGTAAGGAATGACCAGTAACTCGAGGATTTTGGTTTGACGATTTTCAACTGTGAGAAGAACAGAGCTGGAACTATTCTTGCTTCATTCATGTGGATTTCAGAAAATGTATTATTGCCAGGAGAAGCCATACATGATTGCATTTCCACACTGCGTAAAGTGATAAAAGTCTTTTAGTAACGCTATAATATACGAAGCTGTTACCCAACTGGCCACAAAAATTTTCATTTTGTCAGAAAACTCGCAGTGATTTCCTTCTTGGGTCTTTTGCCCACATTGTAATGTTTGCTGCAGAACTTTCCCTGAGGTTTTGTGTCTTTGTGTCTCATGGTACAAACATACATCCAGTTACAAATATAGTGCTATATTCACTAAAAAGAAAATGTGAAAATATACATTTTGCAAAAAATGTCAAACTTGTCTTCTTTAGATATATTTAGAAATATATGGCAGGACTATTTACTGTATATAAAATAAGTAAATTGACAAAATCTATATTATTAAAAGTATGCCAATTTATTGTATCTGCAGTTGTTTTCATGTGTGTTTGTAGGCAGTGTGTCAAAGTATAGTCACACAGTAGATCTTTACCTGTTTTTATGACAGAGTGTATGTAGTGGTTTCTTGGCATATCCCTCGTTGATCCATCTCTCCTCCATCGCAGCTCTGATACTGGGCCTCTTAGCTGGGTCTGGCTCCAGGAGCGACAACACAAACGCTGTCGCACCTGCAGTGAGTGCACAGAAGGAGCTGTGTTTGTGTGTTTGTGTTTGTTTGGTGTACATTTGAACACACAAATTTTGATCAACTGACGTGACTGCTCACCCAAACTCACAAACCCACAAGGAATTATCCACCAACTCTGTAGTTCCTTTCAGTTTTTACAGAGAGTTTTAGCATCTTTTAGCTCTTTGCTTTCGTTTTCTGGTCCACACTTTGGTTCACTTTCACTGCTCCCAGAGCAGCGTTTTTGTCTGCTGCAGTGTGCCATTTTCAGAATTAAAAGAAAAAAAAAACTGAATGCTTTCTTGCTCAACAGACATAATTACCAACTCGCTGGTGGAGCTTTTAGCAGCTAAAGAACCAGTTATTTCCCTCAGGAGTTGGTGGAGACCAAAAACAGAGCTAAAAGGACAGCAGCTTAGGTGTCCAGAAACATGACTCCAAATGAATGACAATGTTGTCTGTGTCCCTTGTGAGAACAAGTTTGCCACATTAACTTAAAAGGTGACAGTATGTCAGTGTTGTGTTCACAGCTTGTTTCTGATACTTATTTTGCCAAAGTGGCCAGAGAAACAGTTATTGCAGGTTTAAATGCTATAATCAACCAGACCCATACATAAAAAACTGGCGTCTGTGCAGTTCGTTAGCGTTCAGCTTTGGTTGCCTGCATGAACATCAGTAAAGACCGCACAGTAACAGTTGGTATTCTGAGCTCAAGCAACTGCTGGTCAACAACCGTCTTGTTATAAGAATTAAGCCCAAATGTGTTTGGAAGAGGTTATGGTGTACTTATATATAAAAAAGAATGTGCTTCACAGCGCCTCACATTCACCCACACAATGTTGGACATGCAAGGCTCTAGCCTGCTCATTTGGAGCAGTTTTTGGTTTGAGTCTTGTGTGACTAAAGAGCACTCTGCAGATCGGGTTTACGATCAGACCACCAACTAAGCATGTATGTTTTTTTTTAATGTATACCTACTATTCTTGCCTGGCCAAAATGGACCAAAGAGCCAGCCCTGCAGTATCACTCACTGTGACTTCAGTGAAACGCTATCAGAGACGACAGAATGAATAGAGGCAGGATGTCCCTCCAGGACACCACCAATTGAGCCTGTCAGCCTGTGACACAGAGCTGTCCTGTGACAGCCAAGCGGGGTTGATAGTTTGACTCCAGATGGGGATTCCTGATAAGCTGCACGGTCTGGAGGAGCAGATGCTCTCGAAAGGGGTGGCTGCCGCATTCACAAAGACATAAGCCAAGACTGCTCCATTCAATTTGCTACTATCAGTTGCCTCGCTTTTAATGGCAGAGCCAAAGCAGCTCAGTTCAAGGTCAACTCGATTGTTTGTAACTGATAGAATCAAACACACTGTTACAATAATAGCCTAGTACTAAAAAAAAGAGTGTTAAAGGTAACATTCAAAAACATGCAAAGAAGGGAAAAATAATGTCTGAGATTGAAAATAAAACACAAAAGACAAAAATGTGATGACAAAAGAGTTTGCATAGTTTCACAAAAGGGCCAGTCTGACAAAATGAACAGTGAAAGAAAAAGAAGAAGGTGCAATTTGTAAAAGTGAAGCAGAGTTTGAAACATAAGCCCTTTCAGAGTACAGTCTGTATGTTAATGTCTATGTCTCCGATACCCGCCTGTGCCAGCGATACAGCCACTAATCTGATCTTGTCACCGTTTCAGAGCATCAGAGCCATGCTGGTTTTGCCCACAGTAACAGGAGCTATGTTTGTTTGTGGTGACATGGCACCATGACAGAGTGTAATGGAGTGACTGTGTGTGAGAGAGAGACTAAAATAAAGCAGAGAGAAACAGAGACACTAAGGCCACTGTGTACTTGGTACAGAACAAGTGGAAGAAGTAAGTGAAACATTTTTTCCTTCAGTTCTCTCTCTCATGACAAGTCTGCGGTCTGCAGAACGACGACAAGATCCCAGTCTGTGTTCGCGAGAGAGTGATTTAGAATAGCTGGACAAATATTTCTCACAATTAACATGTCCAGGATACCACATCCTATTTAGGTCTTATTTACGTGATGACTGTGAAACTAACAGAGACTTTTCCAAACAGGAATCCAGTCAGTGTGAAGAACATCTTTCATTTGGTCTTTAATATTTGTCCCATTTTTAGTTTTCCACATTTAGACATATTAATCACTCATTTTCGTTTTATTTTGTTTCACGTTATTTCTTGCAAGCATTCCCGATTTCAGTTTAGACTACGAGCACACACTTACCTCCTCTCCGAACAAAATTTACTCTTACAACACCTTACTCGTGCAAACATAAAGATGTTACTGCAGTCTTTTCGCAGTTACCTTTGCTGACGTCACTGGGGATGCTGCTGATCTCCCCGTTGACCATCTTTTGGTGAAGCTGTTTGATGTTAAAAGGCTCAACGGTGAAGGGCAGAGTCCCTGTCAGCATGGCAAACATACTCACACCTCTGCATACACACACACACACACACACACACACGCACATAACACCAGTACACACAAGCCAGAAGTGTAGAAACATAAACACATTTACAAGATGCATCCAGAGAAACTGAAGTCTGTAATTTGTTTCAAACAGTAAATAACACCAGAGGGAAAAAGAAGAAAAAAAGCTATGATGGAGCAGGCCGGACAGCAGGCCTCTTCAACTTCTACTTTTATCACTTACACTGACCAGACGTCCACTTTGGGTCCATACTTTCTGTGAGCAAGCAGCTCCGGGGCTGCGTAGGCAGGACTTCCACACTGGGTGTTGAGGAGCTCCGGAGACAAAGATTCAGCCTTCAGAGTGTTGCTCAGGCCAAAGTCTGTGTGAAACATCATCATTTCACCAGTGGAGCACATGTACAGACGGACTATACAGCTAAGAAAGGTTCTGCGCTACAGATTTGTCCAACATTTTGCATCAGTATGCCGTCAGTCAAAGGTCACTGGAGAAATTAGAAATGTCAACATACCCACAATCTTTATGTTGTTATGTTCATCCAGCAGGAAGTTTTCAATCTTTAAATCTCTAGAGAGGGAAAGAAGAGAGAGAGCTGTTTGATCACAAAGAAAGAAGGCTGTGTTTTCATGGGCTCTGTCCTTAATCCTACAAGAATATCTAATGTGATTTTTTTCTTTCCTTACAGATGGATGTTTTGGAGCAATATACTTCACTTTAGTCAATTTATGAACCCCTGCAATGTGTGTTTGGCCTTACTAAGTTGTGTATTTATGGACAACCAGATGAGATGGGACCAGACTGGACCCACAGAAGCAAAAGAAAACCATCGCTAAATTTGGGTTTGGGTAGAGCTCCAGCTTCAAAAACCCTGGTGAAAAATAGTTTTATTTGCAATTTTTGTGGATGAACATTTAATGGTAATTTGGTGGATTTGTTTCTTTTGGACCGATCAGTATTTTCAAAATCAAACCAGTTTGAAATTTTCAGGCCAAAGTGAAGCTCTTCTTGACTTACTCGCTCTTCTCCGCTGAAGTAATATCTTTGTGTTCACCTGGAAAAGTTGCCTGACTCTCCCCAGTACCCCAGCCTCACCACCAACCACACGGCCTGCTTTAAAACTACTGAGCTAAATGAAAATCTGCGGTTAGCAGAGAGAGAGAGAGAGATCCCCTATAAACTACAGCCTGGGAATAAGCCACGTTCCTTTCATCTGCATTCATCTAACCAACAGACACTCCCGGGTCTCAAGAATCCAGAGAACACTGCTCACACAACCCCGAGAAAAGTTCAAAGACAGACGGAGGGAAGAAAGAGGAAAAAAGAGCAAGAAAGAGCGAGAGCAGACATTGTCATAAAGGATAAAATGTATGCGGTAAACCTACTGGATGTGGGTGGCATGAGGTGCATTTAAGTGCAAATTTTCCATTTATTTCCAGTTTAATCATTCCTATGTGGGAATGTGGTGCAGTTGAGTGTGAGTGAGTGTGTACATGTATCTGTGTGTGTGTGTGTGTGTGTGTGTGTGACAGAGAGAGGTGCCATTGAAGGGTCCAGAGCAACGTCGTTGAGGGACTTCATTAGAGAGGAAGTCCATGATGTTGTGATGATGTGTGAATCATGGCGCCGGCGCAGGATGATGAGGTCATTGCCTGGTAATCACATTCCCACCTTCAGAGGAGCCAAGGTCTTAAACCAAAGCCCAGCAGTGTGTATATTTTGTGTGTGGTGTGGCTGTAGTGTAAGTGTGTGTGTGTGTGTGTTTGTGTCTGGAGGGAGGTATTGGGTCTCTAACACCTACACATACTAAAATGCCACTAAAATAACACTCTCAGCTCCCACACTGCACTGTTCCATATATTGCCTTTCTTGCAGCGTTTCCTCCTCTGTAGGCTGTTAATGCCCTGCAAACTACTCTTTGTGTGTGTGTGTGTGTGTGTGTGTGTGTGTGTGTATCTGATCTCAACATCCACTATGCAACAACAACAGCTACCGTGCGCAGGTAGATTTGGCTCTCTGGACTGGACAGTGACATTTTGAGACAATCACATTCGACTGCCATTTTTACTTAATAGTTTTGCCAAATCGCTAACTGGGCCAAGTAGCTAAAGGTAAGAGAAACACATGCTGCTGATCGGCTCACCCACTAAGCCAAAAGATGGCCAGACGTCTGTATTAGATTTGTTTGGAAAGCGAGGGATTTTCTGTTCCTTCAATAATTTGTGGGTCAGAACTTTTAATATTTTGGGAAATACACATATTCACTTTCCTGCCGAGAATTCGATCAGATGATTGACACCACTCATGTCAGTACTGTAGGTGCATAGCTAGAACCAGCAGAGTGTTATCTTGGCTTAGCATAAAGACAGGAAACAGAGGGAAACCTGCCAACCTAGCTCCATCCAAAGACAACAAACGTCAGCTTAAAAGCGTCTCTAAATTGAAAGGTTATAACTTGGTTGTGCAGTATATACAAAATACACAAAGTGTAAAAATGACAATTTGATTAGATTTGATTAGATTCACGCAACTGTTTTGAAACTGATTTGAAAATAAAGTATTTTAAGTTGGTCCCAATCTTTTCCAGTGCCTGTCTGTTATGCGTGTCCCAGTGCTTGACAGGTCAATCAGCTGATCTGCTCTGCTCTCCTTTCACACAGTCCAAAGTGTGTGTGTGGTCTCACCTGTGCACGATGCCGTGTTTGTGCAGGTGTTCCACCGCAGAGAGGATCTGACGGGTGTAGCGGCGCACCTCCCTCTCCTCCAGCCTCTTCCTCTCACAGATCCTGTCCATCAGGTCTCCTCCAGCACAGAGCTCCATGGCCATGTAGTAACTGTTCTCTGTCTCCAGAGTCTGAGACACACAGACAAACACACACAGTTATTGATGTGCATATGAATAGGACAAGCTTATTCTTAACTAGCTTATGTAATGTATTTGGTCTCTATATGCATTTCTGATGCTTTGTGTGTGAGCACTGATGTATATGAATATGTGTGTTTATTTTCCTACCTCTAGGAGGACTACAATGTGAGGATGTCGGACCATCTGGTGAATTCGAGGTTCTCTCTTCATGTTCTTTAGCACATACGAGTCCTGCCGTGCTTTCTTCTTGTCAATCACTTTAATGGCCACCTAAACACACACAGAGAAAAATGTCAACACATGCAAACCATTTTTTTTACCATACTTTATAAAGGGAGGGTCAAATGAGAAACATTTGCATCTTTGTATTAAAGGTCTGCTTCCAAATAAAATTTGTTCATGTACTTTTGCTCTTATTGCAGGATAAGGGAGTCTTTGGAGGATAATTTTGGCAGCTATTTGTGTTCTTACAATAAATTCCCCTCCTGATAATGATGGAGGAAAAAGCGTTTGGCCTGCAGAGGAAATAAAATTCCTGAAAGTTGATGTTGAAAATGATTCAGCGTGTTCAGATGACTGCAGTTCCTTAAGTAAATCATTTCAGTAAAGCTGTGTAATACTGTGCATTATAAATATGAGGTATTCTGTCATTTAATTAAAAATTAAAATACATTTTTTGAAAAAGATCCTTGGGTCAATAACAGCGTGTGTTTAAATATTGGCAGACTTTGCCTCTACAAGTCTTGTACCTGCAGAGGGTAACAAGGGTTAAGAGGTGCAAACACCCCCGGAGATTAGTTTAGTCATCACTGTGGCAACCAGGTCAGGTACATATGAGCCGGGTCAGGGACTCAGTGACACCGATGAAAAAAGTTACACATACAAGTACACACACACACACACACACACACACACACACACACACACACACACAGCCTCCACTACACAGTAAAAGCACATCCACATTGTCCCAGGTTATAGCATAATGCCAAAAATAAACAAAATATAAAATACAAATATTAGCATAGTTCTCTTTTAGCATGTCTCGTACTAGTTATTTATTATAAATGTAGCTTTGTTATCATGTTTAAATGTTATTAGATTTGGGTTTTTTTGAAGAATTACAGATATATTGAGCATAAACAGAAAGTTTTGTTCTCCCTTTAAGAGTCACGGTTATGAAATAAAGTAATTACAGATGAGTCTGACTGTGTTATTGCGCACATAAGAATAATAATAGGCCACTACCTTCTTCAAACACAACCAAGAATAATTATCAGTTAGTCAGTAAGTCCACAAGGCACAAGTTGTAAACGTGTAATCATAATCTGTATGTGCGTGATATTCTTCTTGTGCCACCTCAAACCAGGCAGAAAGCACCGACCTTCTCCCCCGTGCCGATGTGTAGCCCCTCCATCACTTTGGCAAATGACCCCTTGTTGATCATTTTCCCCACCAGATAGGACCCCACCCGTTTGGAGTGAGGAAAGCTCCGCAGCAGCTCCCTGGGGACCTTCAGAGACGGCAGAGGCAGCCGCTCCCGGCCCAGCCCCATGGCTTCCCACTGGGACAAGCCGCGCTCTCCTTCGCCCCCTCCCTCCGCCACCATGTCCTCCGGAGAGGGCTTCACTGCTGCTGCTGGCATCCCGGACACAGCCTGTGCCCCATGTGGCCGCCTCTCAGGCACACACAATCAAATCCAAAAACGGGACAGTCCATGTAAAACACACATAGTAACACACCAAGGAGCAGGTGCTCAACCTCCGCTGTAGACTTGTTGTCCTTTGACTCTCAGGTAAGTATATCCTTTATTCCAGGCTGTCGGGTGGAAGATTCCACTTGTCTTACTTGTTGTTTTATCTCTTACAGGTGCCTCCAAGTGTCTCTCTTCCGATCCAACTGGGCAGCATGTAACACTGGCGTCTCTCTCCTTCTCTCACTGTCTCTCTCTGCTGGTTAGTGGATGATTAACTGTTGTGTTCTTAGGTCAGCTTCAGCGATGTGGATATTCTACACCGTAATTACCCCCCCCTTTGCACACACTAAAGGTACACACAGATACTCACAGTTACACAGTAACAATTCAAACTCTCTTACTTTACGTTGGGCTCCCTTTGAAATGATAGTTTCTAATCCTGTCCATTTAACTTTCTGGACAGATCAGGGTTGTTACGACACGGCCATGCTGATTGGTTAAAGAAGGAAAGGTTAGAGGGCTAAGTGTACATCACCTCAACCTTAAAGCCTAAAAATCTGGGCCTGGGACTTTTATTTTTTAGGTCTTGATCTGTTATTCTTCATTCAGCTATATGTTGTATATGGGAAAATTTGGGAAATACTTTCTTGCCCAAAGTTAGATGAGAAGATTGTTACTACTCTCTGTTGTATTCTATTTTATTTGTATGCTAAATAAGAAACTACAGCCAGCAGCCGCTGGTTCAGCTTAGCACAGAGACTGGAGAGTAGGGGACTCCGAAGGTAAAACTTGTCTTGTACTTGGCTTGTATGGATTATAGAAATGCAACATAAGCAAGAAAAAACTTTTCTCAAAATGCAGAACTCTCTCTCTACATTTGTGACTACATCGAAGGTAAATAGCTTTTACCTACAATCTTAAAAGCAATAGTTTGTATATAGCACATTACAGTATAATAACAATAAAGCAATCAAGTTCATAATGCACAAATCTCCCCTTACGTTACCTGATACTATCTGCTGCCTTCATTATTGACCTCTGCAAGGTAATTATCTCTTGTCTGGCCTGGGGGGGTCAGAGGTCAGGGTCAACAACAGATCAGCACCCCTACAGCTGCTGGGGATTCAGTGTCTTTCTTAGCAACCCCTCAGCGAGGCAGATTCTCCTGGCTTACTACCATGAAATCTGCTTCAAAGTCACTTATGGTTTCCGAAGCTGAATTTTGATCAATCAAAGTGGAGCTCGAAAGGTTTTTAAAGATATTAGTGTTATGATATCATACTGGAAAGAGGGATCATAGCCACAGAGGCGTGTGTTATGACAGTGATGATCAATGGAAAGCAGCAGTGAGGTTTTGTGCTGATGAGTGACGACCATCATTCAACTATGTCTGCGTTTCTGCTACTGTGTGTATTAAAGTGTGTGTGTGTGCGCGCGCGCACGTCAGGGTCAGATTGCAGTGTGTTGCCGCTCGATTCTTCCTCACTCAGCTGATGAAAGGAGGGATAGAGCCTTATATCCGTCGTGTAACCCAATACACTCACACACTCTCAGACACACACACACACACACAACCTTACACAACCTTTAACTGCGCGACTGTAGTAGCCAAGTGAAGCTTCTAGAGTTACCTTATTTTGTTTTAAACATGTTGATACTGTATAATTTGATTTGGCATTCAGAGCACACACACAGTTGCGGCCGCCATGACAGTTTTCTTCCCTTTTGTGCGCGCTCAGGCGCCGTTAAAGTCAGTGTAATCACAATCAAAACACTTTGTCGACCACTTTTCTCCCTTTAGGTGACCGTGCCAACATTTAAAAACTCTTTATGAGCTACAATCAGCTACGCTGACCAATTCAGGTCCAAGCTGCAGTAATGAAAAAAGACACATAAATATAAAAATCAGCCATACTGTACACTGGTGTCAACAGTTTTTCCAGAATGTTCTGAAATGAGCCACAAAACATAAAGCAGCCCACCATTAGTGGTTTCACATCAGTACAATCCAAAATACTGTGAAAACATTAAACCAAACCCCTTCATGAAAATCACTAATTTTCCTACGCACATCAAATCTCACGTCTTAATCTCTCTCGTCTTCCTCATGCGCGTATGCGCTCTCATACGCCAGGAGCCCTGCACTTCATAAACGGGTCTTAAGGCCCTGGCGTGTGTGTGTGGGAAGAGGTGTTAACACACCCTCCCTAATGCCGCGGAAGGGTGTCAAGCTGTATCTGGCTTTGTATTGGACGGACGCAGAGGAAGAGAGAAAGAGAAAGGGGGAAAAAAAAAGACAGAAAGAAAGGAAGAAAGCGCGGCAGAGAGAAGTGTTGGTGTGCTGCGTCAATGCCTGACAAAGTGACGGATGAGAGACGGGAAGCCGGTGAAAAATGCACGACCGTATAGAGGGAGACGGGATGAGTGAGAAGGAGAGAAACCGAGCTTCGCGACTGAAAAACAAATGTGAATTAATAAGACCTCAAGAGGCTTTTTATATAACCTCGGCACTGCCATGCTTAAATGTTTTGCAGAGGCTTTTTTTTTTTTTTTCTGGTGTGTGTGTGTGCGTGCGTTAATGTGTGTTTCCATGGTTCAGAAAAGGTCATCCTCACTGCCAGAGACCACAGTCTATTTGTGTGTGTGTGTGTGTTTATGCATACACAGATTTGTAAGCTGTTCCTAAAAGCACTATGATGTGTGTATGTTTTTGAGATTACGCGTCTTTGCATCGACGCACGTGCATACATAAGCTTCATTTACATGCCTTACGGTATAATTATGCGTGTATATAGTCGAGTACGTGTGTGTGTGTGTGTGTGTGTGTGTGTTGCGTTGGCGCAGAGGAATGCTGGCTTGCCTGTAGGACTTGGCGACCTTCTCGGCGGTCACATTAAATGAGAAGAGAAACCCCCTTCTGCTTCCTGCCTGTAATAAATGGATCCCCAGCAACCATTAAGGCATATTTTAACACCAAATAACTCCCCAAAACCACACTAGAACAGACGCAGTCGACCCCCACCCCTCTCACCATCTCTCTCACTCTCTCTGTCTTCTACTCTGTTTCTTTCATTTCTCCATCGACCCTTTACAAAAAAAAAAAAAGCAAGAAGTTAAATGTTAGAATAAGATCTTTTGGTACCACAGCATGATGTACTTCACAGTCGTACTTTGTAGCCTGTTGGAGTGTTTAATGAGAGTTATAACTCTCAACAGCAGCGCCGACTCTCTTAAAATTGGCCCTTTCTTACCCCTTCTCTGAATGTTTCGATGCAGACATTTGAGCTTTGTTGTTGCAGATGTTCAAAACATGCTTCTAACAAACTATGTTTTCGTTCAGAGTCCTTTAACTACGGGGGATCCATTTCTATATTGACAATGTCATTGCAGACTTTGGAGGATAACATTATGTAAACCCTGAACCGCAACTTAGATCCGCTGTTGTCGAATGCATTACTCATCATGTAGGAGGAGGGTGCCACACAGGAGATATCAAAGGCCAAGAAGTGTTACTACAAACTGTTCATCTCAGTTCATGGTGGCCGACATGGTAAATAAGGCATTGAGTCCGGTGTCCAACCTGACCTCGCTGAAATATCGTGACGTGCTTATAAAATGACACCCCTGTCCAGCCACTCTGTCCACCTCCTTGAGTAAATCAATGCTGCTGTCCCTGTCTGCCCTCCAGTGGACATTACAGACTGATGCAAGGACACTGCTCTTAAATCCAACAGCTCGGATTTATCAACAGATGAATAGAAAATGGGTAATTGTTAGTCTCCTTTTTCCCTTCCTCGCTCCCTCTTTCTTTCTGTGCACCTTTGAAGGACACACATTTCTCTGGTTAAGCAGCAAAAACAGAAATGAACTCTGAGGCGGCAGATTCGGAAAAGATTCGGTCAGCCACATCATAAAGGCCTTCTTTCTGGACCGTTCAACATCAAGGCAATCACGCAGAGAAATCGTTTGTCGAACCCAGACACTTATACTCAATAGACCAGAACGCGCTGCTTTGCAATCTGTCAGGCCCTCTTGCTTTTTACAAAGCTCTCACTCTCACCACCTGCGTACGTAACCCACAGCTGAGAAGTGTGTAACATGTTAGCACTCATTGCGTAAGGGTTGTTGTTGTCAAAAGGGATTTGGGAAAATGTAGGAAACAATTAACCGAAGTCAGCGATGCAGCTTGAGGGAAAGTGAGTCACTTCATCACAACATAACTCCTGCAGCGGAGTAAATAGCTGAGACTGAGTGTTGTGTAACAGCATGGGAGCATGCATGATGGCCCAGAAGGAGAAATACGAAGTGGGGAAAACAATTGATAATGACAAAGAACATGGACAAAGGTCAGAGAGGAGGGAGAACTCAGCTCATGTGCTTTTAATGAACGGATATATATATATATATATATATATATATATATATATATATATATATATATATATATATATATATATATATATATATATATATATATATATATATATATAAACATTTAAAAAAAAGTTTCTTTCCAGGATTGGATCTTGCAGATGATGTCACTGTCTACTCCTGCATTATCACTCATTAGGAAGTTGGGGTTGCTGCCTGTCAATGGCTGATGACTTCATTCGATGCCACAGCCTCCTCCACGTGTCATCATCTGTCAGGGACACCCGCCGTCACGTCACTGTGTCTTCATCAGTCAGCGCGTCGCGGCAAGCTTAGCGCCTGCATGTTGCTGTGGTCGGGACCTCTCATGTTCTGCGGTCTGCGCTTCACTGATGCTGATTGGAAATGGTTCCTCATGGTTTCTAAACAAGACAAACAACGCATTGCACGCTAAGACTTTAAGCTGCGCGTCTTCCACATCGTATACTGCGAAAGCTGCATACAGACCAAACCGCTGCTGCCCGCAGAAACATTTCAATGAGATCAGGTTGCTTCGGCACTGGATTCAAGCAGCAATGGTGCTGAATTACCTCTGTAAACAGTTAGGGGAAGTGTGTTTTATGAAAACATCATGTGCCAAGAAAAACTGAAATAAAGAAAGGGCAAAAAAATTAAATAACACTGGTAGCGCGCTTTGATTTAAGGCTGTCTTAAATTCTTAACTCACGTCTAGACAGAGAGCGGAGATATTTAAGTGTTGAAGTATCAGATAAACTTGTCTGCAGCATCACTTTTCCAACATCTCAAATGCAAAAGAGCAGTAGTTTAAACTCATCAAGACACCACAGATCTATGGAAGTAGATCTGAACAACAGATATTTTTGACGTAGCAGTGGAACTGAAAATTGCAGATTTTATTTATTAATCCAAAGTTAACCCCTGTAAGCCCACCTGCCTAAGAAACATGTGACAGACCTTTGTGCATTTAACTGTCCAGTTAAAGAACATTTTGTTTGTATATCAATACATCTAAATGTTTCTTCAGAAATATATTATTATTATTATTCCAATTTGAATCCCTAAACACAGTTTCATTTAAAGATCTTGTCTAAAAAACATCAGAATCTTAAAAATCTGTGAAATGTGGTGAAATTTAATTAGAGAACTAATTACTAAACTCAAACTAAGAACTAAACTTGTTTTCAGACAATGAAATTTCCAAATACCTGCCTCTAAATTATCCTCCTAAATCTCAAATTACACAACAAAAAGACAGATAACCTCCATATTATTGTACTAAAACTGTTATAAACTGTTCATCTCATCTAATGCAATCTGTTAGTGTGGAGTTCTTGACAAGAAGCTGACTTTTTGTTCCAGTTTCCTCTGGCTATAAAATCCTTTTGTGCTGCCCGAAAGTTCACTATGTGCAGAGTACTGTAGATCAAACACACACACACACACACACTTGCACACACACAATACATTTCCATAACAGTCCATCACACTCTGCTAATCCCACACAATCCTGACCAAGCCTGAAATGGGAGTTTGTGTCACGGGTGGTTTAGAGGTTTTCTACTGTCAACAAAGCACTGACGAGAGAGAGACACACACACACACACAAAGACAGAGAGAGAGAGAGAGAGACAGAGACAGAGAGAGAAAGGTTGAAGAAAAATACAGAAAGAAAGGGATGAAAAAGAGCCCACCCCCTTGAGTTGAGAGGTTGAAAACAGTGTTGTAACACAAAAAAGTGCACTCCCACTATCGCTAATGTGGACCGTGTGTGTCTGTGCCTGTGTGCAGATGTGCGTCAGTGTGTTTTTGTGCACGTGTGTGTGTACGTACAGATGCGTGCGTTTCTGTGTGCGAGTGTGTGCTGGAGCGGCCTGCTGCGCCGCTCCCAAATTGAAATGTGAAAGAAACGTGTTGGAAGGTGATGACAAGAGTGAAGTGAACCAGTCGTTTCCTGAAGGCCCAGGCCAGATGTGTCGCACACAGAGCCTCAGAAATCTGCTGCACATTTCTGTTTAATAACCAGGATATTTAACCAGGGGAGGTGGGAAGAACGGGGGGGAGGTAGGGACTGTGGGTGGGTGTTTGTGTTTTGGTTTTTTTTTTCGCGCATGTGTGCTTACCTGTGTACACAAACGTGTGTGTTGCATGTTTGTGTTTGCTGGGGAAATGCGTGTGAGTGTGTGCTTTGAGGCTGGATGGGATGTGTGGTTTATGACTTTAATTGGACGCTTTCAGACTGCAGAGCTGCGGAAAGTGAAGGAAGGAGAGGAGGAGCGAGACGACGACGAGAAAGAAGCCTGACAGACTGATAGCCACACCTCCGATCACCACTCAGGACACACACACATGCACGCCCACACACACACACACACACACACACACACTGGGTCTATTCCATACTGTACTCAGCTACTGACCACAATGCCCGCCACTTCCTCCAGGAGCAAGCCCTGGCGCCTAGAATAACAAAGAAAATATTCAGCTCCATACTGTCTGATGTCTTAATATTTCCAGCCCTTCTGTTCTCATATACGCATGATTCATGGACTATAACTTAGAAATACAATCAGATTCTTTTCCACTGATCCTTCTGCTAGTTAAATAAAGCTTTCTGAGAAATAACTGCAGGAGGAAATAATGCAGGGGTGTTGCAGATTCAGCTAAGGCCAGTATAATGTGGGGACAATATACCACAGCATATTTACTCGGCAGACACTGCATTTATTGTATAGGTCCGACTTAAGCAGGATGAGACTGAATTTCAGCTCTTAAAAGTACGATGAAACAATTACTCTCTGAGGAGATTGGAAACACACACACACATAATCATTTGTTGCTGTTATTGTTTTGTTTTCATTCCATCCTTTTATAACAGCATCTACCACATAATTGACAGCTGGGATTTGTGTTTTTGAGAGGTTAAAGATCTTCCACAGAGAGCGGGGTTTAATCAAACAACATGTTCCTACAAGATCGGATTCATCTACTGGCAACATACAACATGCGAGCGGCTCCTGATGGGACTGTTTTTATTAACCAGCTGATACTGACTACTTTTTTTTTGTTAAAGGAACTGTTTAAAATTTGGGGAAATACATTTTTGACTTTCTTCCCATGCGTTAGATGAGAAAATCTTTAACAGTCCTTCAGGAGAGCGTTTGTTAAATATAGAGCTGGAAGTGGAAGACTGGAAGCAGCGGGGGGAACGGCTAGCTCTGCGAAGTTTATGATTAATAGACTGTATCTCGGTTGTTTAATCCACACAGAAACAGAAATGTAAAAATTAAATAGTGATTTTAGGGGGAGACAATTTCTTGGTCAACAACAGCCAGGAGCTGTGGCTTCCTGAAGTTTTGTTGCGACTGTTGGGATCCTAGACAGCCTAGGTAAGTGCATCGTATGAGTTAGTGAGCTCACACGATCAGAGGTATTGGAAAGCAGATTTTAAACAGTCTAGTTGCTTCCACCTGCTTCCAGTCAGCTAAGCTTCTCCTGAATCCAGCTTTGCACACACAGACAACGAAATACATTACACTCCAGTTTGTATTGGACGGACGATTACAGCATTTGAGGCTTATTGGATGCCAAAACATACTCAGTCAGGATTTTACAGCTCACCGTGGCAACTATTTTGTCTTTCGTTGCAATGGTCATGAGGTAAACAGCAGAAATACACTACAAAGTAATGTGACAAGAATGTGCCGTGTTTAAAAAAAGGTTTAATTCATTACCAAATAAAATGTACCCATTTATTTTCAGCCTGCTAAAATGTCTCGGACAAAAATGGCCCAAATCAGTAGTTAAAGGATGAAAGAACACTGGTCTTATTCTGGGTGCTGACACCGGCCCAGAGCTAGTTTTAGCGCTGCTAACGGAGGCAAAAATTCTCGGCCCAAAACCAGCAGTCCACAGTCCCAAAAACCTAGCTGACTCTAACAACCATAATTGGGCCACAACTAGCTCACACGTGGTCTTTTGGTGCTCGAACACAGCTACATGTGCCGACAATCGGCCACAACAGGACCGGCGCGACTCGGGTTGGCCTGTGTCGTCAGATGCTGCACGTGAATGTGATATTTTCGACACCAGAAATGGCTCCGCAATCAGCTGCATCAGGACAAGCGTGAATGGCCACATTGTGTGTGTTGGAGAAGAAGAGGTGCAGTTTGCTTGGGCAGGAGGAAGCTGCTATTTACACAAAAGGTGTTGGACCAGCACACATTTAATTGCTTTGGCTTGTGCGTGTCTCTGCGAGTGTGTAATGAGAGAGTGTTTAGCTGTGTAAGCCTGTGTGTGTGAACATAATCGCCCATGATATACAACATTATGGCCGTTTCTTAATAGCAGTGTTTTAAGAACAGCCATTAATGCAGCTTGTAAAATATTCCCAACACCACGCCAAACACTCACTTCAACTTCACCTCCCTCTTTCTCTCTCTCTCCCTCCCTACCTCGCTCTGCCCCTCTCTCTTTCCCTCACCTCATTTGTGGGAGAATTTATTTAACTCGTTAAAAACAATTCTCTGAATATTCCCAGCTGAGTGACCAGGCTTCCGTTTTTTTTTTTTCTCCCCCTGCTCCCTCATTCTTTCTCCCCGTTCCCTCTCTCTAGCTTTGTTTTTTTCCTCTCTTCTCTTAAACTAACCTGTATAATGTTGTCAGAACTGCTTGAGAATGAAGTGCTAAGTGTTGCTTTTTATGGGGAGGAAACAGACTGGAACAGCGGGTGTGTGTTTTCTGATGCCTACTAGACACACACACACACACACATATGTATACATACGTGTATACACACACGCACACACACAGAAATGCTCAGAGCGAATATGTTATGAATTACAACCTGTTCATTGATGAGATAGCCCCGAAGCTTTAAGCTAGTAGATCATTAGCGTTTGAGTGTGTGTTGCATTTTGGTACGTGTGTGTGTGAGCATGTGTTTGTGTGTTTTTAGGGTTGACAATGTCATTAAGGCACCTTGGTGAAAATCTGTTCTCAATTGTTGTGGTGATTTCTGCTGTTTTAATTTGGACAGTAAAGGCGCTGCCAGCTCTACCCGCCGTGATGCCGTGACCACTTAGCAATGTTAACTCTATTCCCATGCACACAAACCCTGTATGCTCTACACACACACACACACACACAATTTTGTTTAATGCATCATGTCCATAAAAGCTCGGCTCATAATTTTTTTCCCCCAAAATCAGGATGTGTCATGAGTGAGGAGTCTTTGTTTAAAGGGTGTGAATAATGGGCAGAAAATTACTAAATAAAACTGTCTTTCAAAGCATTGTAAAGCAAAACCCGATGCACTTCTTCTTCTTCTGTTTTTGCATTATAGCATAGTAAGCTGATGCAGAATAAAGCAACAAAATGGAGGCACAGTAGAACTGACCACAATTTTTAAATGTGGAGCCTTCTAAAAAAAAAAAAAACTTCCAAATATTTTCATTTAAGTACCAGATAACAATATATTAATAACCTATCTTATAGACATGTTTAAAGACCCCACAGCAAATACACAATCTCTCTTAGTTTTAAGTTTGGACCAAGGAAGTGCTAGGAAAGTTTTGTTGCAGGACCCAAAGTTGAGTGCCAGTATGTGTGGGCAAAAAAGCTCACAAAAACCAGAGCCGGACCCTGGAGTGCTCTAAAAGTAATGAGTAAAATCTTAAAATCAATTCTAAAATCATCTGGAAGCCAGTGCAAAGACGATAAAATCGGGGTTATGTGATCTCTTGTTCTTTTTTTCTGTTAAGATGTGAGCTAGCTTTGCCGCTGAAGCAGGTAAACAAAAGAGTTAGAGAACTGTACGGAACCAGATGAAAGCCTGAATAACTTTCCCCAAATCGGAGAAAATGAAACAATAATAAGTTCAACTAAACAAGCCGGCGCTACTTTAATAACGCGATAATCAAAAGACAGATTGGATTCAAAGATAACCACTATGTTTTTAGCTTAATGGCAGCTGCCAGGTTAGTTTTTAACCTGACATCAGTTAAAACAATGGTGCTTTTATAGGTGTGCATTCATGTGTTTTTTCTGCACATATGTATTTTGGTCATTCGAGTCTTAAGTTCAAATGACCTCTATTCTGTGAGGGCTTAAATTCAATCAGTACTTTATTTTTTGCTTCCCTGGCTCCCTCTCCCTCCCTCCAGGCCCTCTGCTGTCCCAGCTGACAGCTGGCTACGAGCACCTCTGACTCTGCCTGAGGATGAGATAAGCTGAAGCACGATTGGACGGAGCTCAAACAATTCCTAAAGGTGCAGTTGCATCAGAAGACGGAATGAGTACCACTAAGCAAATATCGCATTAATAAACTGAACACAGCACGTTCGAGTTTGCCAGCCTTGGATTAAGGATGCAGGACGTTTCTTTTCCTTGCGCTTTACTACTTAAATTGATTTCCATGGTCTGAAAAAGCTGCTCATACATCATGTTGGAACATTAGTGGGGTTTAATGGTAGTAATGGTACTGCTGCTGGTGCTGCTGGAGCAGCGAGGGGTCCCGGGATTCAAACGGAAACCAGATGGATGCTTGGATGGCACTGAGTTCCTTCACCTCAACCAACAGGAAATGGAATTATGGGCGATTATTCACGCTGCTCCCAGCTTCAAATCTCAGCTTACATGTGTATGGTATCTTTGTTTTGACTTGCTTAGGAAAATACGCATGTGTTTCTGTGTGTGTGTGTGTGCGTCTGTGTGAACGTGATTAGGTATGCGGGGTGTTGGCTGTTAAAGACAGCTAATAAAGTCTGGTCCCTTTCATTAGTGTGTGTAGTGTTAAAATGGGCTGGCAAAGTTAGTTTGTGCTCGTGTGTGTTTTGGAGTGGGTGAGTTTGACTGTGTCTGTGTTAACTAGGTAATATTTTGTGTGTTGAGACGGCGTGCACTTGAGTGCCCGTGTGTGTGTGTGTGTGTTTGAGTGCGTATTCAATAAGCATGTGTTACGTTGTTAATAGCACACCTCGTTGGCCAGGCAAAATGAGGTTGTTAAACTGGTGTACAACTATGCTTGTGTACTTAACAAAGGCAGGTCTATATTTGTGAACCTAAGAGTAGAGTAGTGTGTGTGTGTCACCTGCACACAACCGTGCTGTAGCGTATGAAATGCTAGCATGATACACACTACTCTATGTTCATTTTGTCCCTTCTTTGCCAAACCAAGGTGACTTGAGCCTGTTGACCATGCAGGCTCTGGTCTTGGTTGAATTGCCGATAATGTTTCTGATGGATCCAAAGGTCAAGATAAAGAAAACGTTTTCATAAACACTGATCCCAAATCTGTAACTGTTAAAACGCAATAATGATTTTTTTTTTCTTGGCCATTTGGGGGCAGTGCAACAAGCTGTAAAGTCATATTATCGCCTTATAAACTTGATTTGGTAAACGCATCAGCGAGCAATCACCTGTTTATACATGGAGTAGACATGTAGTGACATTACAATTCATGGTACAATTCAAACACAGCCAGTCCAATATTTTAGCTCAATTTTGATCACTAACTGAGAAAAAAATCTCTTTAGCTGCTAATTGCTCCATTATATTCACCATGAGTCTGTTTGTCGTTTGTTGCTGGGCAGTAAACCGCATGCTGTGTCCAGAATCAACACTGATGAGAGCAAACGTAAACCAGAATATTAAAGTTTCAGGCTGTAAGATCGAAACAATGAAGCTAAAAGACATCAAAACAAACTGCTGAGGAGAACTCGTGATCATTTTGTGTGGATTCATCACCACAAGCGACCCCTTTCATATTAAACATAGTCATCTGACCCACTATTAATACAGAAAACACTTTTGTAGAGCAGCTTTAACTGTGTCCGACATGTAGTAATCATGGAGTGTGTAGTAGCAGGTATTTGGAAAGCGGGAAAGTTTCTGTGATCCTGCCAATCACCAAGAGCCCAGATGATGATATGTTCACACAGCTGCAATCTCAGATGTGGCGGTTTTAGCAGCTCCTAACTCCACACCTCGCAACGGGATACACTTTATTACGACACACACACATGAATGCGCACACGGCACCCCTCCCAGTCATGCCTGGCAACTCTGTACTTTCTCACAGCTCAGTTCCCGGGAATCATTAAAAACAAGGCCAATAAATAATCAAATAACTCAAAAAAATGTAACCTTGATACCTGTGACATACTTCAACTCTCCACACTTTAAACAAGCAGGGAGGTGGAAACAGAGAAAGTGTTACATTTAGTTTAACCAACTCTAATCGGTGTGCTCCTTAGCAGCTTGTTATGCATGCTAATTAAGGCTAATCAAGTAAAATAAAATAAAAAAAGACGAGGGTGAAGACAGGTCTGCTACAGACTTTAAATCAGTCTCAGTACTTCTATAACAAATAAATAAATAAATATAAATAATACAGCTGTAGCTACTGAAGACTCCACCCACTCCATGATCTTTATCCACATGAACAGGTGGCATGGTTTTCCTAATGCTTTCTACACCACTGGAAATGACAGGAAGTCATAAACATGAAAGACTAAATTCCTCCACTTCAGCTGTCTATCAAACATGGAGGTTACACCAGATTACCTCTGGGTAATTTCAACAGTCTCCACTGCTCAGCTGATACACATCAGTGCAAACATTCTCTTCTGATATTTCTCTTTCTGGGATTTAAGCCAGTTGCTAAGTCAAATCAAGTTGTGTCCTTTATCCCTGTCAACTATTGCATTTTTGGACAGATTTGAACGTCACCTACTTACATCCAGTGCCAGTGTAGTGCCCTTTATATATCAAGATCATCAGGGCTACTGAAACCTGGGATGGTGTATGACCAAGTGTTTTAGTTAAACCTAATCTTACTTCATTAGCATACTTTATTTGTCATTTCCTTAATAGCAAACTGAACATAAATGAACATTTACTCTGCTGTAGCTGCAATGCAGCTAGTTTTTCAGATATAATCTTTTAATGCACTCATAAACCAACTGCAGTACACCTCTATTGTTTCAAGATGATATCAGAAGTCTTGCTTTACTACAGCCATCCGCATGTGTGGCACATAAAAACGTATAGAAGGCTGTGGTATATCAGGCTTTTGTATTGCTGCAACAGTTGCCCAATTTAAGGCCATATTTTTTTCGCAAAAATCAGAGATCGGCTTACCACAGAGTAAGAGGATTAATAAATGTAATCTTCTTCTTACTGTAGCTTTTAAGATGTGTGCTGCATTAAGATGCTTGTGTACAAACTAAGTATTAAAACTGCAATCACGAGTCAACTTTTACCATCTGTTAATGAAGGCAGATGGAGTTTGCCTTTAATTTAGTGCAACTTTTATGTCTACCTTTAATGAGTCGTACACCATGTGCGCCAATGTCATATGTTAGCTCGGGCCTTTCCCGTGGTGCCTGCCTGCCCGTCTTCCAGTGCTAATGTGCTAATCTGCTGTTTAGTCCAACCAGATGGGCTTCTCCCCCCCGCACTGGGGGAAAATGGGGGAGAGGAGGAAGGAGGGAGGAGAGGAAGTTACCTGCAGAGATCTCCCCTCATTAAAAATCCCTCCGCCGAAATTACACACCCTGCATTCAGCCCCTCCCCTCCCTGTCTCTCCTCCTTCCATCCCCCTTTCCCAGGATAACCGAGCAAACTTTTATTAGGCAATGACAGGCTCAGACACCCAAACACTCCTTCACTCTTTGGTCTCTATCTCCCTTTCACACTGTTTCTGTAGCAGCTATTTACTTACCCCTAATTACTCATTCAAATCCATCTAGGGTTAACGTCTGACAGACAGCCTGAAGAGAGTCGTCATACTTTGGCATCCACATCACAGGCCTGTTGGCATATGTGCTGACTTCACATAAAACTAACACATTCCTTGCCGTATATGAGAATAAAACGAGAGCTAGAGATGAAAGTGAGCAAGATCTGAGAGCTAGATTGATATATATGTGTAGAAACACAATGTGTTAAAAAAAAAAAAAAAAAAGGAGATGAAAAACACATATGAAATCCAATCAGGGAGACCACACACTCTATCCATCACTCGCACACAATGCACACGCTAACAGCTCTCTCGCCGATGCCCTCTGAACATCTATCAAGTTCAGACCATCATGCATGAGCGCATGCAACAAGCAAAGGGACGTGCGGGGCCGAGGGGCAGGAGGAAAGAGGGATGGAAGGAAGGAGAGGAGGAAAGATGGTGGAGGGCGTAAAAATCCTCCCTTGGAAGGCAAATAAGAAAGGACTGTTTAAAAGCCTGATTAAAATTCTTACGCTTTATTACTCTGCTCTTTAAGTGGGCTGTTGATAAAAAAGGACGCAAAAAGGGGAGTAAAAGAAAAAGTGGAGGAAGGCAAGAGAAGTGCAGCGCTGCGAGGCAGGGCTGATTCTGAACAGGCTGTTTAACAACGGAAACTCTGCTTAAAGAAAACTCCGCAAAGCATGCTGAGAAATCCCCTCATATTGTGGAAGAAAAGGACAGCGGGAAAGAGGAGCTGCTGAAAGTCTTCGTATCAAATTTTGAACTCATGGATAAACATGTGACCGAGGTTAACAGTGGCCATCTTGCGCGCGCGCACACACACACAGGCTCCATCTTTCATCACAAGACAATGATCGCTTTTCCTGGACTGTCTACACACTCACACACTCAAAACCAAAACCGCGGGACTAAAAATGGGTCCTTGTCATAGTCTATTAGGAGTAAATTTGCTGTGTCCACAGAGTTGTTTCTCTCTTTCCCATTGCAGCCCCTTTCACTGTGTTTTGATTGCTCGCTGGTCCTCTCACGGCCTGAAGATTTAGCTGCCGCCATCAGCACCGCGACAGCACGATCAACAGATAGCATCAGACCCGTTTTCCAAAGGAGCGTGATCTGCAACGGTCCATCTTCTCCCATCTGTGCCTGTGGATGTGCATTTTTAACACATCCACTCCTTCGCCTTCACATCTTCTTGCTCCCATAACCGTACAGTAAATGCAAATGCCGCCAATTATAGAGTGGAGTCTTCATCAAGAGGGAACAAAATCAAGTGATGAACTGGAACGGAACAAACAAAGAAAAAAGCTATCAGTGGTTCGCATGCAACCCTACGACAGAATGTTGACGTTGGACAATTCTGCAGAAACTTGGATTATTTTAAATGAGAACACATTTTGATGTGCAATGCCAAGCTTTTTTTATTGGCCTTTTCAAGCTTTATTTGACAGAGACAGCTGAAGAGTGACAGGAATGTGGGGAGAGAGAAATGAAATGGGGAATGACACGCGGGAAAGAGCCACAGGTTGGATTCGAACCCTGGGCTTCCGCAGCAAGGACTGAGCCTTCGCACATGGGGCGGTGTTTGACATTTTGGGAAATATGTTCTCTTGCTGAGAGTCATATGAGAAGATCAATACCACTTTCATGTCTGTACAGTAAATATAAAGCTGCTGCCAGTAGCCAGTTAGTTTAGCACATGACAAGACTGGAAATAGGGCAAAACAGCTGGTCTGGCTCTGTCTAAAGGTTACAACAAAAAAATCACTCACCAGAATCTTGTCATGAGACTGTTTGAGGCTGACAGTCAACCAGTCCATGAAGTTACTGAATAAATGTATTAAAAAGAACTGGGGTCAGTTTTTGGGCCATGTGTATTACCTGATGAGCCTGCTTGTTACGACACCCTGTGTGGCCACTACGTCACACATGATCACATCACTTGACAGTCCAGCTTTGTTTCTGGGGGATCGGTTCGGCCAAGAAATAGTCACATGTTTCAAGTCTTTGCGCGAAGCTAAGCTAGCAGCTGCTGGCTGTAGCTTCATACTGTATTTACAGACCTGAGAGCGCTATCAGTGTTCTCATCTTACTCCCGGCAAGAAAGCGTTTCCTTCAAAATGTCAAACTATTCCTTTAAAAGTTTTTTCTTTCTTTTCGGAATGGGCAAAGTTAGGGAAAGACTGTGGTTATGGTTAGAAAAAGTTAACATTAACTGCTGGAATGTGATGGGACTCCAGTCTGTGCTATACGCACTTCCTGCACTGGCACCGACTGATGACACTGAATGGAAATTGTGCCCTGTGAATTTTCCTATCGGATTCCTGGGGACACTGGACCAGTAGAAGAGTTGTTCTTTGCCTGCGTTTTAACTTTATTGAAAAACTTTGCGGGCTTATTATAGATCCTGATTTCTCTAGATGAACATCACAGATTCTCCAACTCATTATTCCCTTCAGCAATTACCAAACAACAATTACTACTTGTTTCTCATGACATCATCCAATATGAGATCTTCCGATAAAACAGAAAAGATTGTTACTCTCCCTCATCATCAGCTTGTATAATAACAGTTGTGTTGCACACTGACCCACAGGGGAAAACATCCTGACTGATCTCTGTTGCAGAGTTTTGGAGCTGAGTATTTCATAAAGTGAAGGTTTCCAAAACATTTTCAAATCAGGACCCATATAAAAAAAAAAAAACGGTTTCATGTCGCTCGGCCAAGCCTGATGAAAACACATTAAAACTCCACAGAAAAGAAGCGTGACCCATTTAAGGCTGTTAACTACAGTTAAGAACCTAAGCTGTAACTCACAGGTCTGAAAGGCCCCATCTTCAAATGAAAGCTCATTATAATGTATTACATCAACAACAAAAAACATATTGTCCCTATCTGTCTGCCTGTCTAACTAGTCTCCTCAAACAAGCTTGTGTGGGGCCTGGGCCCAGAGTATGACTACTCCACACAGTATTTATAGGACTCCTTAAAAATCCCCCACATTTCTTGATTTGTGAAACAATTACAGGATCTGATTCCTCTCTGCACCTCTGTCCACACAGTGTGAAATACAGGCAGCGTGCTGTTAAGGGAACAAAGATGAATGAATAATGTAAACCCTGGAGGAAAAAGAGGGGAAAAGACCGAGGGATAGATGTAGAAAGGTAAGGAGGGATATGAAAACACAAAGACAGAAAGACAGTATAAATATAATAATGAATATAATATTAAAAGGTTCAGGTTTGGTGTATTTGTCACCATTGCTCCATATATTTTGAGGCTCCAATGTCCATATCGTACTTATGCCCGGGCGGGTAAACATTTATCCCTGCTCTGCTTCAAGGCCATTATGGAAGGGAAACAAACTGTCACTTACACTATTAACTGTTCCTACGACCCCCAGTAATACAGGGTGTTTCTAATAAACTTATAAATGTTGTTTACATAGCCATGGAGTCAAAGGACATGGACATTGATGCTCCCTGACAGTAATGCCTGCTGCTAATCTGTGTATGTCTAACCAAAGGACTTTTTCTTGGCATTGTAGTGCCAGGAACCTCTGAAACTGGGCATTCGTACCACCGCACAGTCAGGATAGATTACAGGCAAAGAACGTCTCATTCTGAGCCTTTATGCTGTGGCTCTGTGGAATTATTCATTTGTAAAAGATACAATGTGTATGTGCACCCTTCCATCAAACACGCCTTATATGCATCATTTTGATGTCATGGCTGTGAATTCATACTGTTAAACTTCAGTACTCCACAGGAGTGGATTATTCCACTGAAGCTATCATACATCTGTCATAGGCTAGAGTGAGAGTGATCGTGCATCTATCAGAATTTAATATACTGCTCTACTATACAATATATTTCATATATATTTGGACTGTATTGTAGAATCTACTGCATTGAAATTCATTTAATTAAATTGCAATTATTCGGTGAGTGTATAAATGCATTTTTCATGTATTGCAAAGTGTTGTATATGTGGATAGAAGAAAACAGCTGAGGCACAGTCATACTCTTTCATCTCATCGTTGGTGTATCCTGTGAGGGAATTGTTGATGGACACATTGGCTGCTGTCATTTCATCACTGGAATAAATACAGAGAAGGAAAGTTGAACTGGTACATCAAAAACAGCACCACCTGCAGGACCTCAAATCCAATCTACACACATAAACAGTGAACAGCACTTTCAATCATGCAACATTGGAAAGTGTGACTAACTTCTTGAATTACTTATACCTTTAAGGACTAAGTCTGAAATACCTGCAGTTGTTTGTTTTTTGTGCTGTCTTGGCATAGACGGGCAGAGAATAAGCTCGTGAGGTATGGCATGACTTAAAGCTGCATTAATTCATATTTTTTTGGCTACGTGGGGGAAGCAGAGCACGTTGTAAACACGACATTGACCATATAATGTTGTTTTGAGAAATATGTTAGCATTATTCATGCATTCAGCACATACACAGCAACATAAACATTCATTTAAAGCAAAGTTTCTGGCCACCTGACAAATGTACATCCAATACTTCATTCTCCAATTAGCTAATTTCTTGTGTCCATCAACTCCTGAGTTATGTCAGGTTTTTTAGCTCCTTAATATGCCACTATTTTCACCTGATAGCTGTGGACTCTGAAAATGTGGGTTAATCTGAGCTTTAAAAAAAAAAAAGAATGAATAACACCATTTGCTGGATGAAAAATCAAAACAATATTCTGAAAGACCCTACGACACTCATCGCAGCTGAGGGGTACTGCAGATGTGGGTGATGTGTGGGTGCATCATTACATTATTGCGACCTCTCTCATATATAACATCTGATCAATTGTTTTCAATGTGTTTACATGTTTGTAATATGCTCACATCTTAATACTCCTGTGCATCTGACATGTTTTTATTGGTCTGTTTCATTTTTCATTTTAACATTTTTAAAGCTGATCACTGCACAGAAGTTGTTTGTTCTTAAATAATAAGGGGTTCTGAGACCGACGGACTGTCTTACTTTTATCTAGCCGCTCCGTCCATGTGGTAAAAATTATCATCCAAAAACCTTATCTCATCTACGCGCCTCTAGACAACAGGCAAACAAACAATCATCACTTTGGTGAGGTGGCTCGATGTCAGCAGGTGTGGTCAGTGCCGTCCAGCTGCATCCTCCACTGCGGGGTGTGAGCAACATCTTCACTGCCTCATTAACAAATCATAAAATCTTCACATGGGCATGAGTGGTGTGTTTGTGTCAGACAACATTCAGATGGTCAGCTCAAGTGAAAGATGAAAGACTTGGCCATCTGACGGGGAATACAGTTACACACGCTGACCCACACACACACGCACGGACGGACACATGCACGCACACACACACATTAGACAACTGTGTCAAAATGTGTAGCTTTCTGGAGTAATTAGAGGGTTTGAGTGAAGGACTGCCAGTGTCTCAGCTGGTGTGCGGGTAAAATAAAGTCAACAAGCCCTAATTTTCTAAGATATATGAATGATGAATGCATGATGGATACACAGATGGCCAATAAACAAGGAATTAATGGAGGGATAGGTCAGTAAATAATAAAAGCATGGATGTGCAGATTTAGGAAAAAAGGCATTAAGCCAGCACAAAGCTTGGTCTTATTCTCTGCTCTATTCTGTAATACTGTACTACTACAGAATAGAGTAGGAATGTAATAATAATATTCCACTCTATAAACATCAGTCCAAACCATATTTCTAGTAAATTCTTCAGCTTTAATATCATTTTTCTGTCGGTATATGTGAACCATTTATTTGCCGCCTTCTCCGTCCACAATCTGTTAGAAGCAGTCAACATCTTTGGAGTTTATTTGGAGCCACAATGACACGTGGCAGTTTTGCAGGGATGAAAAATATCCCCCAGCCCATTATATATGGTGGAGCCCTACAGTTGTGAATTCAGAAACTGTATAAAATGCATATACACACACTTACATGTGCGTGTGCGACTAGGCTATAATATGTTTGGACAGAGCAGGATGCCAGGCAGTGCCCGTTAAAGGCTCTAATGTGGCGGTGGTTTCATGGTGGTTGGCACAGATCAGCAGGAAGAGGGCAAAGAGAGGGATATAAAAAAAGAGGGAGTGATGGAGGAGAGAGAGAGGGAGAGAGAGAGGGGGGATCTGGAAGAGGGAGGGAAAGAGCAAGAGCAAGCTAAAGAAAGAGGGCTATAGTTACAGAGGCACACCACAGGCATCAAACAGTGGTGGATATATGAATTCTCTTGCTCTCTCTTTGCTTTTTCTCTCTCTGTCCTCACTTCATCCCTCTCTTTCTCCATCCCTCCTTCTCTCTCTGGGTGAACGGCACCATTCACAGTGTGGTCCTGGGGTGATCAGAGTGGACCCTGCCCTCTCCCTCTCTGCTTTCATTCTCTCCCCGTCTTTCATCCCGTCTTTTCTTTTCCTTTTGCTGTAGAGCGAGGAGGGGGGGAATAAAAACAGTCATACTTCCCCTAAACTCATCTTTTATTAATCAGACCTCAGCAGTGTGTCAGGGGGAAGAGTGACGCACATGGGTTTGTGAGTTTAAAGTGTGCCTAGTGAACGCACACACAAGTAAAGAGCAAGAACATACAACTGACCGCTGACAAATGCCTAAGGGTGTTTCATATTTCCTCCGCTGCAAAACAGACCGTCGCAAAAAAACACACCAGAGTGCTCAGTTTGTGCCTGAGTATGTGTCAAAGAGAGAGACAGAGAGAGAAAGAGAAAAAGAAATTAGCGAGACAGATGACTTGACTGCACCGCACGACCTCCGTCTCCCTGTCATTCATAAAGCCTCTCTCACTCCCTCTTCTTTTTCCCCATCTCCCTTGCGCGCGCACACACATACACATACATACACATACATACACACACACACACACACACACACACACACACACACACAGGCTCACAGGCAGAGCGGATATTCTGGGTGGTGTTATTCCAGGTGTGGAGTCGTTGAGGTCTCCATGCTGTGACCCTGTTATCCTGGGAAGAGGGAGAGTATTAGAGGCATGCCGGGAGAGGAAGAGACTATATCAAAAACACATTTTTCCCCGAGGCTGTATCACTGCAGCTATAAGGCTACAAATAAAGAGATGTGCACGTACTGTATGCACACACACAAACAGATGTTTGTGTATATATGTGCACAACTGTTAATGTAACTGATTACGCTCTACTAAAAGTGAAATACTTCTGAAAGTGAAAGAAAGAAAGAAAGAAAGAAAGAAAGAAAGAAAGAAAGAAAGAAAGAAAGAAAGAAAGAACGCCTTCACAGGTTGTCTGCAGTGCAGAGACAAAAGTGAGCACACACCTTCTGAGACATGTTTGGGAATGACTGTAAGGATATCAACAATATATTATCTGAAGCATTATGAAGAATTCATAATATAGAAAGTAGAACTCAGTATTTCCATTTGAGAGCATATGTCACCCTACTTTCTCTTTTTGTGCATTTTCCAAGGGGATCAAGCAAGAATAAAGATGACACCGATGATCACTTGACATGCATCTACTGTAAATTGTTTGTAATTTAATCTCTATGTACTAATCCATATTTATATATTAGAAAGTGTAGGTTGATGTCATTTTAAATATTAATGGTTGGCAGAAATATTAATGTGAAGTTAATAGAATTTTAAAAATTGTGTTTTTGTAGAGCAACAACAGTGAGTAAATCAGCGTGGTGAGCCATTTACAGTAGGGAGTGAGCTGTTTAAATAAAGTGAATAGAATCTTATCGCTCACACAAAAAAAGTATTTTACTCATCAGTCAGCTCTTTACTCAAATTTTAAGTGTTATTCTCAGAAGTTTAACCATCTGGTCGTATCAGCAGTCATCCTGAGGACCCAGCGATGACTACATTAACATCAGTCATGTTAGGGTGTCTTTGAATTTGTGCATAAACCTACAGAAGTGCATGGAACAGTGCTGAGTGTGCCTACGTGACAAAAACATGAACAGTTGCTTACATACAGCTGACCACTGATGAATGGCTTGTGGCATTTCATATTGTGCATGCCTAGATGTTTTTAGTGTGTGTGTGTGATTGTGAATCAGTGTGTGTAATGCTCCCTAAAAGCTTTGATGTCACGAGTCTCATTCGGAGTTTGTTCTTTCACTCCACAATTAAAACTGTGTCATTACGACCAATTAGATCCTCTGAAAAGCTTAAAAATAGCAAGCGGCACTGGCGAGAAAACACAGAAAACACAGAAACGCTTTTTTTGTAACAAGGTAATAAAATTCCGTATATACATATGCATGTTTTGTGCACGCTTTAACGCAGACATTCCCTAAATACAGTAATAAAACAGCATTCCTTAAATCTGCGCTAAATGCTAGTTAGCGCTGGGCTGGACGTCGAATGCAGGCAGGGAGGAGAGGCAGGCTTACCGGACGCCTTCACCGCCAATTCTCAATTTTAACGACTTCGTTCTTTGATTAAAAAACGCCTAAACGGTTCCAGTTGAGCCAGAGAAAGAGAAAAGAAATAAAACTCCGACTTCTAAGAGATGAAAATAACCGTTGTTCTCCAGTTTTAAGAGGCACGTGTGCTGGGGTTGGCCTGAGACGTCAGTTACGAGCTGCAGATGTTTGTATGGTTTTTTATGATTGTTGTTATTTTCAAATTGCAGCGTTTCCGTGATGAGCTTTGCACTCGTTAGTGTGTGCGTGTGTGTGTGTTTGCTTGTGTGTGTTTGCGTGTACGGGTGTGCAAAGGCGAGAGAGAGAACATCCGAAGAAAAAGGTCTCAAGTACTTTGAGCTTAATTAACCATAGTTCTAATCTGTGTGCCTTTTAGCAGCTCATTATGCAGCCTAATCACAGGAAACTATAGAGGCGATTACACACAATGATAGACTACCCACATATGCACACTCACACGCATAAACACACCTATGAATTCAAGAATTCCCTGGCAGTGAATAACGGGGCGATCAAAACCTCTGCATAAACAATCCTTCTCGCTAATGACCTCATGCACACACACACACACGAACACACAACATTCAGATCAGAATCTTCACGTGGTTTCACGGGTTATGAGAGGAGAAAATGTTTTCACCTCTTCTTCGCTAGATGGAGAAAGCCATAAAAACAGCACCTGCTTGCCGGCCCCCCTCCCCACCCTGAGCGCCCCTCCTCTCCGTCTGTCTTTGAAGGGAGGAAAAAAAAAGAGGCAGTGAGGTAATGAGATGAGTTGTTTTGTTGCTGTGTAACAGCATAAAACATTACATTTGATTTTGAGCCCGCTCTCATCAAAAGCGTCTTAAAATGATCGGGCAGGTAACGACCCTGGCACCTCGCTTAAGGATCTTCTGGGGTCAAACCCGCCAAGTTCAAGCAGCTTCAGCCAGTGGGCCACCCTGCCACTAGTTCCCCTTCGTCTATAAATCATCCATGTTAAGGCGATGAGCTGATGAAAAACGCAGGTTACCTTGGCAGCGATGTCGAGAGCAGAAAGTAGTTTGGACCTGGCAGACACAATGGACCTGTTTTACGGTGTGTTCAATGCCAGTGGATGAATGGTTTACTTCCGCAAATTATGACTCAGCGTTGTAATTAATAGACCTTAGATCAGCCGAAGAAATGTGTATAACTGTGTCTCCTGCTGTCTCGGGTAAATATGACTGGAGCCAGTCCTGCGGAGCGGATGACCTCTGGCGACCTGATTTAAGTTCAAAGTCAATTACATACAGCACAGCTACATAACCACCTTACAGAATACCATAAAGGGCTGCTCGCATCATTCACCTTCCAGCATCCCACCACACTCTGGCAGCAAATGCACATACACAGATTAATTGACCTGGAATCAACTAATATTAATCATTTTGGCAAATCACCCACAGAAGCGCCTTCATCTCTTTATTGAGATGGTGATTCCTGTTACGGCCAGATGTGTTTTTCTAGCCATTTTTAAATCCAGAATACCAAATTAATCTCCATTTAAAAATCCAGTCTAGTTTCCCACTAGACTGCCAATATCCACAACACAGTGTTTTTGAGTAAAATGTAAAACCTTTAAACAAGCATCAAACTGCATGTATGATGAGCCAACACTTCTCAGTTAGATCTCATGATAAACCGTGCATCTGGTTATTAAATAACTTCCTATTATTATTATCACTCACTTCCTCTATTTTATTTATGTCTCTTGCCTTCTCTGCACCTTGCTCTCTCTCAAATAGACACAGACTTTGTGATACATACTGTAACAACACCACGAGAGTACAGTTTGACGATAAAGAGCCTTCATTTGCTTTAATGTAACCCCGGTGGCACTCAAATTCAACAAATGAAAAAAAAAAAAAAAAAACAGTACTCATACGAGTTGCAAATGATTAAACAATACTCAACGGGTGATGGGCTCTGTCTTTTGAAATAACTGAGAAGTTTTCGCATCATCTGTTACCGTTCTGTTTGTCTCTGGAGCTTCACTGTGGCTGCTGTAGAAAGACATGACATTAGCGCATACCTCTGACTGTAAAGGGAAAATGCCCAGCAAATGTTGGTGTAAATCTGATGATATAAAAGACAGACAAATTACAGTTTTTGTCACAATTTCTCCTTTCCTTTACTTCCCACCATTTTCCAGCTCCCTCCTCCATCTATAAACACTGATAGTTCTGGCAGTGATAGAGCTCATTTATGGACAGTAAGCGAGTCATCCTAAATATATTTCGGTTTGATCTCGTCAAAATAATGATGTGATAGGCTATGTAGTGACAGACCTGGCTTAGCTCAGCAAAGCATTTTTGATCTGTGAATAAGGGGGTGAATCTAACGCCAGTGCAGCAGTTTTAGGCTGTAACTCAGAGTTACACAGAGCTTGAGTCATCCGCGTCTCCCGTGTCTGTCTGTCTTTGTCTCTGTATGTGTGAGTGAGAGGGAGAGGGAGAGACACAAGCTATTGCAGCCAGAGCAGGAGTTCAACTTGAATAACATCCGAGGCGCACAGAGGCCTGAATAAACGGCGTCACGACCAGAACCGGCTCGTAAAAAAAATCAATAAATGTCATACATCCATCAACTTCTATCAAGCGCGTCAGTAAATACCACGTTTTCAATGGAAGGTTAACTTTATGAAAGAGAGCAGGGGTCACTTCACTTGGATGACGAGAGACTCTGGGCCAGCATAAGCAGGATATGCTCGCAGGGGCCCCGGCCGTTTGCTTTGCAGTGTTGGCACCACTGCAGATAGGCATGGAGTTCAAGTTATGACTTTCCCAGTGGAGCCATACAGGGAATCCTGCAGCTATTGTCTGGGATTCGGCCGCCCAGGGTAGGCTGCAAGGGTGGCTGAATATGGAGGGAGGCGGCCGGCTGAAGGTGGATGCTGCATTTCTCTCTGTACATATCACTATCTCTGTCTGCTGTTTGACTTTGCTCTCAGCCTGGGTCAGTGAGCACTAAACCATCCCGTCATCAGGAAAGACCAAAATGACACATGACAAAACTGAGGAAAGGTATCCTCCTGAAACCTTTAAACTCCACCATATTACCACCGTACTGTATGCAGGTCTCTCTCTCTCTCTCTCTCTCTCTCACACACACACACACACAGAAACTCACACACCTTCCCTGCCGCTCATGCCACTTCCGCCATAAAAGCCCTGGCAGTGCTCCACGTGCCCATTAGCACGCGCTAAATAACTGTTAACAATGTATTACCCAGACTCCCCTGCTCCGGCACTTCTACCCTACCCCGCGTCCCTTCAAAGCTCACAGGTAATTATGTCAAAGGTTTTTAATAAACAGCCTATTCAGTGCGCAGTGGGTTACGCCTACCTTCAGAGTGACAAAATGTATTTTTAAAACGACACTTGAATGAAAGGGCCTCGCTCTGATTGGCTGAATCACGCCAGGAGCAGTTAAAAGTCGCCAATGAACGCGCACCTGCACGTGACTTGATAGCTAACGTGACCACGGCGTCGGTAAAACAACATAATACATGACAAAATTATAACAAAAATATAAAATAAAATAAACAAATATTCAAGAAATATTATTTAGCCTATTATTTAAATGGCATGCAAAATGTCGGAAGTAAATTCGTTTTTAATGAATTAAATTCGCTAGCTTAATTTGTCAATACCGCACAACACGGTGTTTTATCGCTATGCAGGTATCAAAGTAACAGCAGAGCCAATGACGATGGTGCAGCGACACAAACTAAGTTCATGAACAGAGGGTCAGCCTGCCGTGGTTTACGCACGTTTAACAAATATTATTTCACATAGAAGATATGAGGCTGCAGGCTTACAGCTTCAGATTGATCCACTCAGGTTCAGGTGCTGACAAATTGAGAAGCCGAAGAGCCAGAGCTGTCACAGCAGTGCTCGGCCTGAAACACGAGAGGGTCTCATCCACACAACCTGAAATAAACGGGCTAAATACACGTGAAGATTGAAGGAATAAAACACATTCAAAGCCCAAGATTTTTTTTTTTTCCAAAGCGCGGCTCTACCTCCTTCAAAGGATGTCCAGCTGCCAGACTGGCAAATCCATAACAGAAAGGCTCCCACTATTTTTAGATAAATGTATCTACAGAGGACTGCGGATCATCCCTGGCTGCAAAGAAGTAAAATTATATACGTGTGTCTATACAGAGGCCCAGATACAACTATATTCTGCATGCCTATTGCCTGAAACGCTTTCTGGTCGTCTTTGCCACAGGCCTGTATAAGTTCCTTTGTTTCTAGATGTTAGACCATCTATAAACTGCTTTATGTGGAGTTCTATCGTGGACCATACAAAGTTTAGACGTTTTCTCTGTCGGTCTATCCGGCACCGATATTGCTGTGTTACTCCTGCCAAAATCAATCTATGAAATTATAAGGTATTAAAGAGGCGTACGCCGACGGCAGATGGCACAATGATCTCTAGGATGCATGGATAAGTGCACCTGTTAACGAAAAAAGTGAAAAAGAAAAGTAATAAGAAAAATAATTATTTTTAAAAAATATATAATTTTATTACCAAAAAACCAAAACATTTATACGGCTGCAGTCATCATTGACAGTCAGGTCGTTATTATTATCATATATTATTATTATATGGAACTGCGCCAATTAACAATTAACAGTAACAGCGATTAAAGTAGTGGCCTTAATTAGACCCAGAGTGCTGGTATTGCGCTGAGTGAACCATTTACCCAAACAATTGGAGGCCACCTCACAATACTTATGAAATACAAATATCGGATATTATATTTAATGTATCTGATCAAACTGTGAAATATAGACATTATTATTATTATTATTATTATTATTATTATTATTATTATTATTATTATCCATCAGCAGGTAAGACTGGGCTTTTGTCTGTTTTCTCGTTTTCTTTGTTTTTTTTTTTTTTTTACCCTATGGACGTAAAGAATGTTCTTTATTGTATCTTTATTTTGTTAACGACACATTAAATGCGTGTTTTTAACTCATTTCACATTTAATAAATCACCAGCTAAAACTCAGTCATAAAAAAGTCATCAATTCTATGAAAACAAACAAACAAACAAAAAACATGCCAACTTACTCAAATATTAAATAAATGTTTTGTGTTGCAGAATTCGCTTAAATTTGATAGAGACGAAAATATGAATCTTCACTGTGCTATTAGGCTACCAAATCTGTCTTCTGATGAGCATCTCTCTGATTGTCCGCAGGCTTTACAAGCTTAACAGCAAATATTTTAGTTGTAAAAGTTTAGAGGCTATTTATGCCAATGCTAAGGTGAGTCCTGCGGCTATGGGCTTATGTTGAAACGAAACTAGGCTCCATTTCAAACAGAGCGGAACCTCTTTAATTCTCACGGAGTTATTAAGAAATAGCACATTTTTAAATACCCACGGGGAGTGAAACACAAGGCTTTTGATCTGATAAGCCGCACGGATACGGGCACAGACCTTCTCCTTGACGGCCAATCATATACACTGAATTTATGCCAATAAACGATGACGACGTGTTGTTTATTTTACCGCCAAACCACGAGAGGCCTCGGAGCTTTGCAGTGATTTCAGCGGAGGAAACATAACTTTAAAAATAATGTCACTGATCACATGTCACTAAATCAAATTTCATCATTCAGTTAAGGCGCGGATACGCGGAAAAGTAGGGAACAACTTTTTAGTTTAATAAAGGTATTGTTTATATAGATTATAGGTATCTGTCATTAATAAATGAAATATTCAATATTGGATATTCGTGTTCCATATTAAGCTGATTTGCAGTCAGTTGTGTGTTCATTGGATTTTGTATACAAGTTTCAGTTTGGGGAAATCCGCACACGCGCACGCGTACAAACGCGCGACCCCGCCGCCTTGTTTATTTATAGCCAGGTTCTCCCCCTCCATATGTTAGAGCTCCACACGCACCCACACCGACACGCATTCCCCGCGTGACCACACGCTCGTTTACGCGGCCTTGAAAGGGTGGAAGATTAATGCCAAACGCGCGTGGAGCGGGAATCCAACTCATCTCTCAACTCACTCAAGCTGGATGCAGATGAAATCACCTCTGTCATCCTGTGACTATCACATCTAAATATCTGAAACATGGCTGCGGACTATAATCCATTTAATTCAAGCAGACGTTGGAATATTTGATTACTTAATCAAACCGTCTGTGATGATGATTCACGAGGTTATTATTAAACAGCGGATAAATCTTTAATGTATTCACACTTCTATTCAGGCATGTGTTCGTTACGCTGCCTGTAAGTGGCTGTCTATAGGTTATGTTATGTTGTGATACAGTTTTATCTCAGAGCAGTTACAGCTTCTCACACGATCACATCTTTTTTCGGTAGAAAATTTGTGCTGTTGCAGTAAAACAAAGACTGGAATTTGTTTGCGCATAGAAGACATTGTTACCAATATTTCACTCCATAGAGCTGCATAATGTTTCTGTTTATTGAATACAGCTTGTAATAATGTCACGAAGCAGATCTTTTGTTGTGTTATGGTTTCTTCTGTCCACTTGCTCACTGATATGTTGCAGGACACGTTTGAAGAGCTGATAATACTCGCAAACATGTTTCAGATGCAAAATTTTATTTTGTCTCTAAAACAAAAAACAAAACAAAAAAATCTGAACATATAATCTCTTTATGGGTCAGTGACTATATACAAAAGGTAGCAGAAGACTAACTACATTTATTTTTGCCTGCTCACAGTTGTAATGATTATCATATACTACATTTTCAGACAATGATGAGCTCGTACATGCTGGAAGAAATGCTCATTTCCAGGATGGGAGCCACAAGTAGCTACCGTGCAGGAGGCTCTAATAGGCAGATATGCAAAGCATGTCGGGCCGGTGTGTGAAAATGCTCGCAATGCCCCAGAGAGACGCTCCTCGCACTCCTTCGCCTGAAGACATGATTCAATCACCAGCTTTACTTTTACCACATAAGGCGGCACGAGCGGCCCCCATAGCGGGCGGGACCAGGGAAAAGTTCCGGGGGGCTGTGATTACTCGTGATTGGTTGCTCTGTGAGGTGATTGACAGGTCCCCTTCTCCGGCTCTCCTCTAAGCTCCGGTTGTTGACACTCTCCAAAAGTCCGCACGGCTCTCACGGATAACGGAGACATTATTGCAGCTTGTTCCGGCTCCCTCTGTTTCTTCTGCGGTCCGGCTCGAGGACGGACAACCCGTCTCACCGAAAGCACCGGACTGTCATCGTGGATTCACTTTTTGCGACTGTCCGTTTTGAACTTTTCTTGCTCCCCGCAAGCTCGTAACGCCGCCGTCTCCTTTCTGCGCCCCGACACCGAGAGAAATGGCAGAGAAGCGACGGTCCCCGTGCGCGCTCAGTGTCAAAGCGCATGCATTCTCGGTGGAGGCGCTAATCGGAGCGGAAAAGAGACGCAGGACGGTCGGAGAGGATGCTGTGTCCCCCGGCTACGAGGACGGAACTGATGTCTCTGACTTAACCGGGAGCCCGGGGCCGCGGGCCGACAGAGCGTGCACCAGTGACCGGGGCAGTGAGGCTGAATGTGCAAGTGACGGATCCCGTAAGTAGGCCTAAATAACAACCAATAAAGACTACACAAACAGCAACAGCGACTCAATAAAATAAATAATAAATAGAAATGACTACAGAAATATGCTCTTAAAAACGTCAACGTTGCCAAATGAGTAGCATGATAAGCGTTTTACTGGTGGTTTGTTCAGCAAATTATTTCATCTGTCAGCCATAAACCGTGCATATTTTAATTAAAACCTAAAGCTGACATTTCTTTTTCTTCTCTGAGAAGCAGTACAGTTTTTTATCAGGACTGTGCATGCTGTATTCTGCTCACTGCTGAGAGAAGTTCAGTAATAAAACGCAAAAGATGTAGATTATAAAGAAAAACCATGATGGGCTTCAGTCAGAGGCTCACGGTGGAAATGTGATATCATATCATTGCCCTGGTCTAGTAAATATGAGTGGTGTGAGTGTGACTAATGTGAGACGCTTTATGAGTTGTGTTGCAATCATAAACACGCCAATTAGCAGCGTATAAAGGCAGGGAAACTGCCACGGAAAGGATGCTAAGAGGTCTGCAGAAAGCAGAAACCGACCGGCCTCGACAAATTACAATTTAAATCGGCTGCAAGTTTCAAATGCACTTTGGCTTGTTAGGCCCATGTCTTATGTCCATAAATTTCTACCACCTGGCGAGGCCTGAATAACACAAATAACAACAGCGGTGAGACACATAAACACTACTGTTAGTGTTCCTGTTAGTCCTCTGAACATATCCTCAATATTAAAACACAGATTTAAACTCAAGTAGGAGTCATTATACACTTCCTATTGGGACTAAAACTAGAGCTCAGTCATGAGTGTATAATAAACTTGACACTTCACTAATGAGTGTATGTGATAGTTTAAGGAGACATATAACTATAATATTCTTATAAATTAATGTGCATTGAATCTCCTTAAAATAATAGCTATAAAATAGCATGTAGCATATCGCGGGCTGCTGTAAATGTATTTAATTATCACAATAGTCAATGTAATGGGACATTGCAATAATATACTTAATAACAGGCCGAAGTCATGTTAAACGCGCTGTAGTGAGTTCGTCCTGCTGTAATGTTTGTGAGCATTTGAAATATTTTCTATTCAGAATTTTTCTGAGCCAGAGTACAAAATATCTTCAAGAGCAACACCATGTAAGTGTACCATGCTCGCCTTGGATGGGTGTCTTACTATTAAAACGTGTTAATCTCGCCTTTTTCCGGTACAGCAGAGAGCGAGGACGCGCTGCTAGAGAGCCCGCAGCCCGCAGCTGTGTGCACGGCGCCGGTAACCGGCACCGGAGAGGAGACCCGCGTGGACCTGCAGGGATCAGACCTGTGGAAACGGTTCCACGAGATTGGCACGGAAATGATCATTACAAAGGCTGGACGGTAAGACACGAGTTAGATGATCGGGAGGGGGAAAAAAGACGTGCTCAGAGATTGCTGCATAAACATATTCAATTTTTTATTCTTTATTCTTTTTTTAAAGAAAAGAATATATGTGAATACAAAAACGTGCATCAAATATTTAATAGAAAAGAGTAAATAATGAGATAAGAGTTATAATTAATCCGTTTATAAAACAGAATATTTTTTGAAGGAATCAGCTGATTTGGTAGAACTGATCATAAGCAAGACGACAGCCCAGGCAGACTTTTCTGTTGTACTATTATTTTTTTTATTAAGCTACAGTTATTAATATAATAATTATTATCCAGTAATACTGTCTCTGCGTTGTAAACCCATGTGGTCTGGGCTGAAATCTCCTATGCAGATGATTTATTTGGTTTTCCTGTTAGGCGGATGTTCCCCGCTATGCGTGTCAAGATTACGGGCTTGGACCCACATCAGCAGTATTACATTGCCATGGATATAATCCCCGTGGACAACAAACGATACAGGTAAGACGCACAGAGCACGCGCATGCGCGCGCGCGCACTCAAACTGCGATACGCGTCTCCGTGCCGGACGAGGCCGTGCAACCTCGTGATTGTTTTATGAATTTTAAAAGTATATTTCCCCAAAGAGAGAGGAATGAGTGATACCGGAGCTGTAAATATAGAAGTAGATTATATTAGTGGCCTCATACGCTCGCACGCATGTCCTATAGAGACGTGAATATTACAGTAGTTTTCGTTAGCATGTACTCTTAAATTAGACTCCACGCTGTTCATGGGACAACACAAGATTTTTCAATTGTGCAACCCCAGTTCTGTCTCCACAAATGGCGCTTGGCACCGGCGTCGTGTCACGGCGGTTTTGACCGTCCCTTTTGGAAAGGGCCTTTTGGATGCCTGACCTCTCCACCCTGGAAGGTCAAACCGACAAATGTCGTTATATCGTAGAAGAAAACAGCGTGTTATTGCAACAGCGTAAAGACAGCCAAGTCTTTGCTCGCCATACACCACTAGGTCTATCATTTCAAACTTTCAAAAGCCGTTTATATGTGAACACAGTTTTAGCGGCGCGGCGGGGCGATGAGTGACATGCTGGAGGACCTGTTATTCGACCAGTCTCACAAGATATCGCAAGAACTCTTGTAGGCAAATGTTCACATGCTCACATATGCGGACAGTTAAGAGCTGTACAGGAAGGAGAGCGTGTAGGTTTTGAACCAAACGCCGAGAACAGCAGGTGATGAACACACCTTCAACCAGATGAGGAACTAATTAGTTTCTAGCTGAAGGCCATTAGACCTATAGCCCGCGACATGCATTTAAAAAGTCTGACATATTTAATTGCTTATATCTAAATAGTAAAAATAGCCTTAGGCCCGCTTTAAAAGCAAACTCAACATTTGAGTTGGCACACGCTTTGTTTAACATCGTCGTGTAGCGCACAGGGAAATGTGTTTCATCTGCGGTGTTTGTTCAAAAAATATTTAATATAACTTTCCTTCAGGAAGAGTAGCTGAAATATGCAAATATAATCTGCAGTCTGTGGAAAGAAGAACAATCAGATACAATTCTGAGTAAAATATGAAAAACAGGTCTATGTTCACGTGACTGATATTCAAACATGTCCCTCTCTCGAGTTTAAAATAATAAATTTAAATTATCTATAGTCTTATTCTGGTCATTTCAGCCGTTGTGCATGTGAAAATGTCAGTTCATAGCAGGACGGGGAAAATGCTGACTCGGTACATTGTGTTCATCTGAATTGTGAAGGTACGTCTACCACAGCTCCAAGTGGATGGTAGCGGGGAACGCGGACTCTCCTGTGCCGCCTAGAGTGTACATCCACCCGGACTCCCCGGCCTCAGGAGAGACGTGGATGCGTCAGGTGGTCAGCTTCGACAAACTTAAATTGACCAACAACGAACTGGACGACCAGGGACACGTAAGTGCCGAAACAAAGAGTGTGTAAAAATATTTCTGTGGTATAATTATATAACTGTGATACTCATATACTTACCCCACTGTGGCCTTTTTGATGCTATTTTATCTCACTTTAATTGGACAATGTAATTACATTGTTTGATTTTATATTTTTGATTTAAAGTCATTTTAAATATACAAAAAGTCAAATTTACAAGAAAATAAATGCCTGCATTCCTGCTGCATTTTCTAAGGTATAACTGCAATATAAAAATTGATGTTTATGCAGGTGCCTGTATCTATGGATGGTCATTACCCCCACAGTAATGTTTTATAGCTCTTAATAATATGAAACTGCTGTTATGTAATTTAAGCCTGAGAGAATATTTTTTCCTCCCTGCTCAGATCATTCTACACTCCATGCACAAGTACCAGCCGCGGGTCCATGTAATCCGCAAGGAGTGTGGAGAGGAGCTATCCCCAGTGAGAGCAGTCCCTGCTGGGGAAGGCACCCGCACCTTCTCCTTCCCTGAGACTGTGTTCACCACCGTCACAGCATATCAGAATCAGCAGGTAGCCCAGCTGTCCTCCACACAACCACATTTCCTTTTATAACCAACACCAAACAGGCTGAAAATAGCCACCATGGACAAGAAACCCATGTTTCCAGCATGCAACCGCTACAATGACTTCCCTGCTGCCAACAGATATTATTGTTTGTTTTGTAGTTTTGTGCTGTTTGCAGTTACTAGAGAGCGATTACTGATAAAGATTTCAAATAAATTTCTGCAGGTCATACTGCAGTATATCTTCAGTTAAACATTCCAGACAGAACAGGACTGTAAGATGTAAACAAGCCAGATTAGAAACATTTTTATATATTTATATATATATTTTAACTATTATTTATTTAAGTTTTACATTTCACATTGTGGTCTATGTTTTAAAGGCATGCTCATTTTTAAGTGCATCGATTTGCCATTGCATGAATGTGTTTTGCAAAACAGAGGTCCACACCTGCGCTACCAAGTAAAATGATTATTGGACTGATTATCAAGAAATAACACTAGTTGATTAAAAAAAAAAAAAAAAAAACTTTTACGGTACATTTCTGCATTGCTTGCTCTCATATTTTCTGAATGGTGTTGTCAATGAGCAAACACTACTGGTTTTTCTGGATTTGTGCACTGGACAAGTCAATGTGAGCTTTGAAGTAAGATGTTAGCTGGTTGGCTGGCTGAAGTTAGAACATGGTGGTGATGCCTATAAAAGTCTCTTTGGATGCGGGTCAGAGAGCTGGGCCTTAAACACCACCCACAGCCTGGGCAGCCCCACGGCAGCCCCACAGACATTAACGAACATGCGCGCACATACACATATGTGCAAGGAAACGCACAAGTACATACATGCATTCCCACACATATTCAAAGCATACAAAAGCAGCACAATTAGCAGCTAACGATGCACATGAATGTATTTATTTATAGATCTGATTGAAAGATTACAGAGAAAGAAAATGATTTTGGCAGGGAAAAATCTGCCATTATATGGTATATGTTATCATGGACTTTGTAATAACAAAATTTTTGGAAATAATTAGAGTCTTATTTTACTTTGCAGATTACAAGGCTGAAAATTGACAGAAACCCATTTGCCAAAGGCTTCAGAGACTCTGGCAGAAACCGGTGAGTTCATTTCAACCACAGAGATTTTCACATTATCTAGTGCATTAGGGGTAATGTGGGATGCATGACTGCATTATATTTTGGCTTGGTTGTGGTTTTTGTCACGGTTATTTCAGTCTGATTTTATGGGGAGCAAAGCTATGTATTTATTTATTTTTTTCTAATGGAAAATGTGCAACAGCCTCCCATTAAACCTATCCTAAATGGCAGAAAAGAAATTGACTAAACTGAGCAGACGTGGCACATATTATAATGATTTCACCATATTAATTGGTGATGCGTTTTCATTTAAATGTGCTAACTTTAAAGGCACATTAATTCCCGCAATTGCACAGTTACAGGCACATGCTTTGAGAGGGAAAAATCTAACCTCGGATGCAAACCTAAATGGAGCGTCAGATTCCAGCCAGCCTCGGGAACATAAACATCAACAGCAAAATAATAAAAGTCAAGAGTCTCCTGAAGAAAATCTGTATAAACACATTTCTAAACATATATAAACACAGCATTAAAACAACACAGCAGTAAAACTCCAACAGTCTCCAAACAGCCACTCCCCTGAGGCCTCACAGAAATCATTAGAGAGGAGGGGAGAGAAAGGGGGAGAGCAGGGGAGAGAGAGGAGGAGAAGGAACGTGTGAGACAGAAAATTTGAGAGGGAGGAAGGTAGAGTACGGCAAACTGGATAACCCTGACAGCTGACCCTATAAAAGTTAAACTCAGGAAGGCTGAAAAAAACCTCCCTTTAAATATTACAGGAAGAGTTAAGCAGTTTGCTAAATAAACTTCTGCTCTGATAGGCTGCTTTGGAGCACACAGAACCGCTCCGGGCAGCTTGTCTAAATTATCACCGTGGCTACAACCCCGCGGGGGGGAGGACTTTTATCCTCACGCTAACGAGGGGTAACAGAGCACTCGCATTACCCCGCCACAGCAACCCTCTGCCCCACCTAGAGGAGGAGGGAGACGCAGATTGGGGGGAAGGGGAGTCCCACCTCATAAATCCTTGCTGCGGCTTCCTGCTCCTTCGTCCTGATTCGCCCGTAAAAGCCGTGTGAAAGCAATTACCTCCGAGCACCCGGCTGGCAGCAGCCAATCGCAATGTGGCGTTTATGCCCCTCATTACCTGCGGTCTCCATGGAGACGACGAGAGAGGCCCCACGGGTGACTAAGATGGCCGCCAGGTGGTTGGCGTAATGTACAACCCATTGAGGCATGCTTGGAGAAAGCGGCTGCAGCTGTATCAGTGACTGTAGAAGGTGCAAGACGCGGACGTTCATCTCCGATTGACTTTGTGATGTTTTGTCATGCTGATGTATGTGTGCTAACGTGTTTTTCAGGATGGGTCTGGAGGCTTTGGTTGAGTCTTATGCATTCTGGCGTCCATCTCTGCGAACACTCACATTTGAGGACATCCCTGGCATGGCCAAGCAAGGTAACATTTACTGACCCTTACAGTTTCCTGGATCCTGAGAAGTCAGTTGACTTAGTCAGAGATTGAAAGCACTGTCTTCTGATCTCTTTAAGGGTACGGTTAGATTTAGGGAAAAAAAATTGTAAAGGTTAGGAAAAGATTGTAGTTATTGTTACAAGAAACCAACAGTGACTGTTAAGTAGGACATATCATGCAAATGGCTCTGTCCCCGGTCAGAGTCTGTGTACACCCAATTGACCACCCCTACCTTCCAAAGAGGTTTTGCTTGAATAATACTTCCTTTTTGGCTTCTAAGAGAAACAGTCATTATTCGTGCAGCCACAAGAGGAAACATAATCATAGGTCATTTTCAGGGATGTCCCAATCCAACATTTTATATCCTAATACCGATTACGGTACTTCAACTCAGCATATCTGTCAATGCAGAGTACTGATCCAACACCCATGGAACTCTTTTTTTCCAAAATGTTAAAACATTATACCTCATCGTGTATAACTCATTGCAATCATTTTATGTAAGGTAACATTAAACAAAGGATTCCTGTGGCCCAAACAGCCCACTGCGACTGAGTTAATGTAACTGATAGCAGGAACATTGAATTTTATTATGGCATTGACAAAGAAATAGCATTTTTATGTGGATCAGTCATGTCACGGATACTTGATTCACCTAATAAGATTAGTACAGATACAGTTTATTGGAGCTTATCGGTGCATCCCTAGTTGATTTAGACATGGACATGGATTTAGGTTGAACGTTTTTTCTTTTTGTGTTCCTCTTTCTGTAGGGGTCACTGGGGCTCATGGAGGGGTCGGAGCGTCATCTCACCTTCTCTCCACGTCCCCGTGCTCCTCACCCTTCCAGGTTTGCCCTCTCAGCCCGCCTGATTACACCTGCAGCCGACCCACACACCCTCTCCATCGTTACAGCAACCCCCCGGAGCCATTCCCCCCTCCCAGAGGTCCGTCGGTATATGAAAGTGAAGGATTCTGTTCCCTGCCTCTCCCTGGTTCTCAACTTGGCTATCTTTCCAGCCCCACCACACAGGGTTACGCTGGGCTTCGCCTCCACACACCACCCTATAGCCTGTATGGTTACACATTCCCTCCGTCACCACGCCTCGCTGCCAGCCCTGATAAAATGGCCGCCGCTGCCACTGCCAATCATCAGAGCCCCTTCCTTGGCTCGTCTCCTAGTGGGACTCTAACAGACAGTTTGGGTGTGCTCAGTGGAGGACAGCAAGGCTTCTTGTTTGACTCTCGGACTTTAGGACTGGCAGGTAGCCAAGCAGGAGGTGGGGCCTCACAGGTCACTGCCCACATGGGCTGAATTTGACTCCAGACATCTAGGGTTGTCACGAAAACAAAATGACACCCTGGAATGGGTGTAAGTTGCTTTTGGTTCAGAACGTTCTACGAATTAATCATCCATGTGCTGCATAAGCATCGGGCTGAATTGTGGACAAACAGAGAGGAGTGCCAGATCGAGCCATTGCCTCTGTGAAAATAAAGAGCTTGTCAAAGCTTCTTTAACTGAAGGGAATATTTTTTACCAAGTTCTTATCTTTCAAGTATGTTCTCTAGGACATGCATGTGCAGCTGCAGTGGTTATCAAAGGGAGAAACTTCCTGCGGCTTTGGATAACGAGTCCAAACGATGTATCCCAGTGACTGAACTGGAACTGAATACGGACTGGGCAGAAACTGGGCTGGCCCAGGCACTCAAAGCAAGCACTTCAACTCCTGGCAGGAGGCCCTGAAGCAGTAACTATTATACTCACACAGCATTCTACATTGCCTCCTTGATCTTGCCTACTTTGGATGGAGTTACTGAACACTATTTTTTAACTTGTTTTTATGGGATACATTGACTAAATTCCTCTTGTCAATTGAGTTCCTTGTCTGGTGGTGGTCTTTGGAATAACAAACATGTAGCTAAAGTCTATCTAGCAATATGCACTACAGGCAGGGCCTTCTCACCACTCAGACTTTTAAAGAAAAACACTTCTACACACAACACCAGGAGCCTGTCACATATTCACATGATGAGAGCCATGGAGATATCCCAGTGACAGTTATGGACCGACACGGTTAAAGCTGTGGGAGAATGATGGATTGATGATGGACTGATCTACATGTTCTACGTCTAGCTTGACAGACGTTCACTTGATGCAGCTGTCTGGATGTCAGGCTGAAGTACATCTTTTCTTGTGTGACACAGACATAACTGCACATGATGATTCTGTATATAGCGGGAGGGGGGGGAGGTGGGTGGGAGGAGAGATGTGTATATAAAGGGCTGTGTGACCCTTCGCACTTAAAAACCCCAATGCACCTGCTTCTGCTCTTTAGACCGGGTCAGGTACGATACAGCCAACCCTGAACTTGACCGAAAAGCTTTCCTTTGCAAACACGCGCTATATCAGCACGCCCTTTGGCCGAGGACATTAACATGTTCTGTGACCTTTTTGAGCCGAATAAAGTATATCTATTCATGTCACAATGTTAATATGTAATCAATATCTTACTAATTTAACTGATTTCGTATTGTTTATTAAGGCAATTGTGAACCTACATGTTTGTCAGTGTTTTATTTCCTTTTTTTTTTAACTAAAGCAATTACGATGCTTACAATATAATATTTCGTTGTGAAAACAAAGACCAGAGGACTGTATGCTTATGCATTCTCACTGATGTGTGTGCTAGTATTGTATTGTGTATGTCTGTGTGTGTGTGAGACGGGGGTTGTTGCACAGCCTTTGGATGCCAGAGAAATGAAAAATACCACAGGAGACAGGGAGCAAGAAGTACTCTGAGGCACGCACGCGCACACATACATGCCCAAGCAATTGTTTATTGTGCGATGGCCATGCAAACTAATACAACACGAGGCAGGGTGTGCGGTGAATGTGGGTGTGAGAGTATGTATGTATGTGCGCACATGTGTGTGGCAACAGGTGGTTGAGTTGTCAGCGAGTGTGTGACCTCACAGTCTCAAAGTTCATGTGGATCCTTGAGAATTGACCTCCACCCTGCCCCCCCTCCTCCAAAGTCATACTTCTCTGCTGAGAGCAAAAGCCAAGATTTTTCAGAAAGCTGTTCGCTGTAATTTAAACCCATTTTAACACCTGCACAAGCACTCCGACTAAAACTCCAAGAAGCCAAGACAAAACAAAGACATTTTTCCTCTCGAACTTGTTCCCAAATTACATTTCAAAAAGAAAACAAGACAAGTGCAACACACTTCATCTCTTCTAATGTGGGATTCTTTAATGTGTTCTTAAAGAATCCCATTATCTCACTACAAATGAACTCAAATCAGTCAACTAAGATGAGAAATCAACAAAGCACTGGTTATACTGGACTTCTGCTAGCTAGCTCTCATAATTCGGTCATATGAGACCACCCTAAAGTGTGGCCCCTTATACTTTGGGATTTTGCAGTACACATGGTTTTGCTGATATTGAAAAATGTCTGATAGGTCACAACTGTACAAATTATGGAGCCGCACTTGTTCTTCCAGGTATGATTACAAGGAAAGTTTGCAGTTTTGAACTGACTTACACATATTTCATCCCAAAAGACTGACCCTTTCCTGCTGTCACTCGTTTCCTCCTCAGCTCCTCTGTTCACCCCCCCCTCAGTTGTCTCCTGTCACTCTGAAGGTGAGAGGTGCTGACGAGAGGAGCACATGTGAGGGGGGACAGGAGGTGAGAGAGGACGGAAGGGGGGAGGAGAGCTTATTTTAGAACCCAGGAATGATTGGCTTGTTGTTTTTGAGTGACGGGATGGGACCCCCGCCTGGTGCATCCGTACCACACACAAGGAAACACACACCGGCAAATGCTGACAGAAATATTTATACACAATGCTAGCTAACTATCATTCACCTTGTCAATCCTTTGAAACCTGGCTTGTCTAGGACTTCTGATTTTGGGAGGATGGATTAAAATAGAATTTAAAGCTGCAGAACATTTCAGGCACACACACACACTCATATATTCACACAGACACACTTCTGCATGGTGTCAGTGGTTTAGTGATTCTCAGCTGAGGTGGGGACATTAACACTTGTGTACGACCAGGTGCCGACGTGACATATCTGTCACGCTATCTGCCACCTGGAGGAGAGGCACAGAGAGGGAGGAGAGAGGGGGGGAAGGTAGAGAGTAGGAGCAGTATGTGTGTGTTCAAGAATCGTATAAAGCTGAAGCAAACCTGTTCATTTCAGGGTGGCTCAGGACTTCTTTTTGTTGAATCCCAACAAGAAGATGTCCAAATGTCAGAAAATACAATGTGAGTGAAATACAACAAAGCCATGGGAAAATACAATCTTTTTGGTTGAAATCAAGAAATTTTAAGGCAGCATGTGAAGTAGATTTTGAATGTTATGTACAGGAATGAATGTGGCAATACAGAAAATGTCAGGAGGCCACAATGGTTCATCCTCTGGGGACAAGGAGTATTCACAACACATTTCATGTCAACCCAGCCATGAAATATCATGGATGGAAGAGAAGATGGTAGAGGAAATCTAAAAATTATAATACCAAGAGCTAAAATACACAATTAACAGGAGCCAATCACTGGTGACTGTCAATATCTATTCCAAATATTATGCTGTTGCTCTAAAGTGTTGGACAGACACACAAAACAACAGACATGCAACAAGTGTCATCAATCAATTTTTCCAAGAATTATGCTCATTTGCAACATCACACAAGAAATACTTTGTGGAAAGCAAAATGCCACAAAGAATCATATATTATTTAAAATAAGAAAGAAAATATTCATGTTTAAGTCCTGTGATGAACTCCGGGCTATTCCCCACCTCTCGCCCAATGCCAGCTGGGATAAGTTCCAGCCCCCCTGTGATACTGATAAACATAAGCGGTTATAGAAAATGTATGAATGGATATTTATGTTTAAAATCTGTAAAATGTTTCTCATTAATGTTTTATTTTTATTTTAATGTATGTAGGGAAGGGATATATTGTAATACCCCCTTGTGTCTACTAAAGCAACAAAATGTATGGTTATTTGTTACCGATGGAAAAGTAACATCCTAAAGGTAGGCAACTAAAACAGTTGGCTTAGAGACAAATCTCCAATGGTCTGTTGAGTCTGTAGAGATGAACATCAAAAATCCTCCTGCATTTGAACTAAATGCTTCCAGTAAGTACCACTGACAGTCAGTCAGTACCTATACTGTCTGGAAGAGAGGAAAAGTTTTCAGAGATGAAAGTCGGGTTTGACTTGTAATTCCAAATTATTTGTATTTGGCCATTTTATATTTCATCTGGTATTTTAATTCAGTCATTTTAATAAAAGTCATCACATTATTTCACAGTAATACAACTCATGATGTTTATGATATCATCTTTACTTGTAATGTCTATTATTATCTAAAGTGGACTCCTTTGATTTACTGTTAACATTAACCACACATAAATATACACTCTGCAGTGCTGCCAAGGCAGCTCATCATGACACTGAATATCCCCAAAGCTCTGAGGCTTCAAATCAAATCTAAGCGACATCACTCTTCATTTTAGAGTGTGTTTGCGTGTGTGGGTATATATTCATGCCAGCTTAGGCATATTAATATAGACATACACTATTAAGAAGTGACGCATGAATGAGAGGGAACGAGCAACAGAGGATATTCTGGGTGTACTGGTTCTTTTAGGTTTATATATTATAACGGTGTGTTGTCATAACAACACCAAATGTGATGGTGGTCAAGCAAACGTTAGCATTCAGTGAGCCTGTAAAATACAAAACCTATCTGTGCCTGCACTCATACTGCCTGCACACACACACATGCATGCATGCACGCACGCACGCACACACACACACACACTCTACACACACACAAGTGCTTTGCCTGCTTGCATTGCTAAAATATGAAGCCCTGCATTTTCCACTTGTTGCTTGGTGCTGAATACTACAAGGAACTACAAGCACTCCTGACCTTTCTACTCACAGTGTTTACGCTAACAGTTATAGTTTGGTACATGAACTCAACTAACCAACACAGACTCAAGTGCAAACCTCTTTAAAATGTTCATATTGTATTCTAGAGATGGTTCTACGATAGAAAATAGTGTTTTCATAAAAAGAGAGAGAGACAGATTAGGTTAGGTGTAGGTTACATTAAATATGAGCAGTAAGTAATGAAAGCATAAGACAGATGCAGCTAAACTGAGAAAACTGTTCATTAATATGGCCTTAAATTGTTTTCCCATGTACAGAATGATGGTCTGGCATCCTCCAACACTGAGTCTTGGCGAAAGTGGAATAAACCTATTTACCATATCTTTCCTCTACACCCGCTGCCTTTCTTTCCTCGGGGGGATTGGCTACCCTGAACACTCAACACAGCAGTTAGTATTTGCATAGAGGCCAGTTATGTGGTTTTAGCGTCCTGTGTGATTGAAGTGTGCATTAACATATGGGCCGACGACGTTACCACGTGGTTGACCGTGCTCAGAGGGGAGTTGTGGCCTGCTGTACGTGACCAGGCATATGAACTGGGGTGTCCACAGGTGAGGTCATGTTGGGCAGTGACAAGAAAGTTCCCTGGAGCACAGAATAAGGTCTGGCACAAAAACTCACAACTGTCAGAAGCAAAAAAAGGAGAGGTCTGTTTGTATCCGATGAGCAGCGTATTAGAATTACAAATGGCGGTTTAGACAAACTTATCTTGCAATAAAAGAAAAAGCCTCAAGTTTCTTGAAGACAAAAGGACACCAAAAGGTTTCCCAAACTGCAGTTTTGTAATGATCTTAAAATGTGTGTCAGCACTCGAGTCTGTTAGATTTCTATTGAGAATTCAGGATTTCATTTTAGGGGTCACCTCAGTGCCTGTTGCGGTGTCTCTCAATTTAAGGAGCCAAAGATTTACGGAGGAGAGAGGACATGACTGAATACTAGAGCAAAGAGACTCTTCTGCCCCTGCTGCTGTTCCAGGAAGTGCACCTGTGCTCTGGGGGGCCTTCAGCTGGTGACAAGAGGAGGGAGGGTGGGTGTGCTGATGATGTTGCAGGCTCAGCTCAGCTACTCCTGCGTGACCTGTTAATGGCCTAGCGGGTATTTGATGACAGTTGCAAGAATCTGAGGCTCAGGGTGTCCTTTACAGTCGTTAAATCTTTGTCATCAAATCTCCCCCCGCTAAGTTGATTTATGGTCAGCTCCGCAGGGCTTGTTTCTCAGTACCCCTCTATTAGACACCCCGATGAACTTTGATCTATGAGGGAGGTGTTGAGAAATAATTATGACAAAATATTTTCCTGTAATCTTTCCATGTCAACAAAAAGGACATGAGCACCTCCAATGACTCTCTCTCCAGTTCTGCAGTGATATACAGACAAATAGGCACACACACACACACTCATGTGAATTAACATGTACACTGCATAGTTAGTATATAACACTGCGTGCTTACTGAGACACCGTGAATCTCAGATAGACCGAGTGTCGAGCCAAAATGAAAGGACAGGCTCTGCAATGTCTTGTAAATGTCTATCAGATCTTTAGCCATGTGATATGTGGCAATGTCCCTGATCAGGCCTCTGGCCAACACATAACCAAATGCAGGACAGTTATTCACAGCTGCCTTAGGCGGACAGTTTTAAGGCATGAGGATTTTTTGGGAACTTTAACACTTGACCTAAGCACCTGCTAAACAGTGGCACCAAAGAAAAGTGAGAAAACAGTTCTAGAGTTTAAAGTGAAGTCAAACCAGCCAGTGTGAAACTGGATGATTATGTAATTAAAAGATGCCAGAGCTACTAAATAGATCCTAAATAATGTTATAGCTCCTATTAAACACTGACGGCACCCATGGTGAGTTAACTGGGAGACATTTTCATAAAGAGAACCAATATGAAACCAGAACTTCTGCTCTAACCATAAGTGAACTTAATTCAAAATCATAGTGACATTGGTAATAACACAAATTACTAAAAGTTCAGTCCTGGTACACAAAAGTATGTAAGAGTAACAGTATGTTATGCAGATCAATCATTTTCTCTATACGTGGATAAAACATTTAAAAAGAAATAATATATTATCTTTATATATTTAATATCTCTGTTTTTAGTGGCCCTTAACAGACTCCATTTCCCCACCAGGCCCTCAGCCCAGAATACCTTGGATTTACATCCACCATTACATCTAATAGTAACATTCAGTGCCAACTCAGGAAGTAGTGTACAGAGTGTATGTAGCAGAGCAGAAAGTGACGGTGGAGAGGTGATGGATGGGCCCAGACCAGAGTTTGTGTCCCACTACAAACCTGATTAATGTTCTTCTTTTTTTTCTTTTTGTTTTTATTACTCATCGCCACAGTCTTTCCCCAACTTACACCAAGTGCTTTAGTAGTTAGTACAAGTGCTTTAGTTGCCTCGCCCTAACATACCTGAACAAAAGTTTATTTGCCTTAATGACAATATATTTAATGATTCGGAATACCACAGATATTATAGAAAGTGAGTCGTTGTCACTGGATGTAAAACCATTGTCAGTGAACATTATTCAGCAGTTACTATGACGCATTGTACCCATGCAGCCTGGCTAGTCAACCATCATGGGAGCAGCAGTTTTTTTTAAATGCTACCAAATTAATCGTAACTTTGTTCAAGTCATGAAGGGTTCAAAGAAAATGTTTCACTTTAGACAAGCAAGATGGAAAATCAAGGCCGGGACTTTGGCTCGTCTTTCAGAACTGGAAGACCTTCATTCAAAGTCAACTAAAGGGTCACATGACGGCCATCAATTCAAGTTATTTTTTTAAAATGGATTCTTCCTTTAAAGCTGAATACAAATCTAAGGCACAGTTATGTATTTCTAGAATTAAATCCTCATTCATTCGCACACACCCCAAACACTGCACATAAAGTACAGCATCAAATTAAAAACACCAGTTTAAGTGTTTGAAGATCGGCAACTTAAACCTTTGTTGCTAAAATATACAATATAAGACATGAGAACTACTGGTCAGCAGTGTGCAGGTTACTGATCCACAGCAGACGCTGCTGGAGGTGACTGACAGGGTCATGGCAGCGTGTGTGGGTGTGTTTGTATGTGTATATCTTCTGTGTGTGTATGCTTCCATGTAACAAAAATAGTGCCCCTTCCCGGGCCCCGGCTCTAACATTCTGCTACTAATAGGGAAGGTGCGTGTCCATATGTATATGTGTGTGTGTGTGTGCGTGTGTGTATTTGTGTGGATGTAGCCCTTGCCTGACCGTGGCCCTGTCCAAATCTTAGCATGCTCATTTATAGCCGAGCAGCCCATCAATCTTAATAGAGGACAGAAGTGCAAAGAGCCGATGAAATGCCAGACATGATCACTATTCACTCAATGGGGGCGAGGAGAGAGACAGAAAGAGAGAGGAGCAAGAGGAGGGAGAGATGAGAGGAGGGGAGATGGAGGAGGCGAGGTGAGGGAGCAGGGAAGGAGTGAAAGTGAGGGAGGGGGGAGGGAAAGAAGGATGGGGTGAGAAAAAGAGAAGTCGCAAGTTGTTTATCCTTGTAGGTGATAATAATGACCTGATCCTCTCTCTTGCTCTTCAGTCTGTGTGAGCGATGGCTGAGGCCACGTGAAAGCTGCTGAGCAGCCCAAGGTGAGAGTCACATAATCTCCTAGACACACACACACTTTCATACACACTCTCATCTTTAGTTTATTTTTAACTGATTTGTTTTCCTTATGATCAAGGCTCTAAAAGTTTAGCTTAGCAGAAAGGCTAGCACACTGTAGCACTGGCGGTGCTGGATGGGTCACATACCGGACATTGGATCACACTGTGCTCTGTGTACGCGGTGTGACCGTGGTGTGTGTGTGTTAGTGGGGGTAGGAGGTCTGTGCTGAGAGGTGGGGAATGACAAGAGGATATTTGGCAATGTGCTGTGAGACTGTGCTGACACAGGACAATGCGTCTTCATACAACAACAGAGCTGTCACTTTCCCAGGCACAAGGTGCACGAGGGATTCAAGTATTTATAATCAATATTTACACTGACGCTGGCCATCTTCACCTGCTAAAGTCATAATTCAATTAGGGAAGTCATGCAAGTAAAGCTAAGCTCACAGATCAAATAGCAGGTTTGACTCTAGCAAAAGGAAAACGCTCTGAGCACAGCTACAGTGCACATGTGTAGTTATGAATACTATTTCCATTAAAATACTCCAAACATCTGCAGCCTCTTTCACACTCAAGTTAAAAGCAAATGGACAGGATGTAAGATTTTGTTGATTTTGTAGGTTCAGTAAAGCATTATGTTGGATTTCCATCCTGTAAGCAGTTGGAATGTATTAATGTATTGGTCATTTATTAGGACTGTTATCTGTTTGCACTGTGCAAACGTTTCGTATGACTTAATGGAATAGCACACTCAGTGACACATCCTGGAAACAATCACCTGACATGAGCAGATCTGAGAAATGTTTTCCGAAACAGAAACTTTCTGACATTGCTTCATCACGCCCCGCTCCAGTGGTTTGAAAATACAATTTTGTATCTTTTGCATAGGAAATTATACCTAAAGTTCCAAGTTGGTATATATTAAACCTATTATTAGTTATTGGTTACTATAATTATTCTTGCTGTTCATATTAACTGTGAAAAGATCCCTTTATTACACAATTTCATTGTTAGATATAGAGGACAAGAGTCCCTGTTTAATGGACTGATGTGTTGTAAACTTTAGACAAAGCTAACATGAGGCTAGCTGCCCAGGGTTAGATTATTAAAGTAAACCATAGTACTGATAATGTTATGGGTTCTGCTGTCAGTATTAGTCTATGATGCATTTTCCAATCAAGAAGAGACAGAACATGAACATTTTTTTTCAAACATGTAGTGAAATGCATCCCATACAGGTGGAGAAATGCAGTTTTTGACTGCTCACAGCAGCATAGTAGCTCATATTACTTGTTGCCCCATTCACTTCAAGTATGTTATGCATGCTCGCATCCTAGAGCCCACATGGAGTTAACTAAATTATACAAACATGGGAGAATGATTGTGGTATCATTCATAGTAATCAAATCATTCAAACAGTACTTTTTTTCCTAACTCATTATAATAAAATATAAATATAGCTTCACTGTGCAGTTTAAACAATAACAGTGTGGTCAAGAAGGATGAATATGTCATTATACTTTTACTTTAGAATTAGTAAAACAGATGAAGCAATGCTTGAATATGTGTTTTAATAGTTTTAAAAAGAGGATCTGATTTATCTTATTATTGCACAAGATGTGCCCACGTGTTGGTCTTTTCAGTGATATAAATCAAGCACAGATCAAAGCAGCTCAAATGTTTAAAACCCTATTCATGTTTTGTATATTTTGCCTGCAGGTCTGAAAGCCAGGACCACAGAGGGCAGTGCAGTGAGGTGAACCTGGGAAAGCCTGCAACAGCTGTGAGAAACCATCAGATCTGCCATTCCTCACACTTCAACAGCCAACAAGAGAGCGATTTATGACGGCTGGAGAGGGAGAGAAAGAGACGGAGAGAAGGACGGACAGAGAAAAAATGACAGACGGGGGAGAAGGAGACATAAACAGAGAGAAAGAGGGAGAAAGAATGAAATAAACAGAAAGGAATAAAGACAGAGGAGCTGAAAGGAGATGCGATAAAGAAAGCAAAACGAAAGAAGAAAGAAAGAAAGATAAATAGACAGGGAGAAAGGGAAAAGAGCAAGAGAACAAGATGGCTGACTGGGATAGAGTAAAGGACACAGTCTGGAGCTCGAGAACAGGAGGACAAGCTCAATTTTAACAGTTTAATAAATATGAAAGCGACACTTCTACATATTGTGTGTATAATTGTGTTTTCTTGGTCTCCCGTGTCCACAAAACACTCGGATTGTAAGTGACCCAGTGATCAGCACTCTCAAACTTTAAAACTCACATCATCTCCAAGGTCAGGCCTCTTACAGAGTGATCAGACGAGTGGGACAGCTGAGCGAATAGAAGCACAGCACAGCAGCCAAAAGACCTGGCAGGCAGCCTAATGCCAGGTTCACACACTCGGATATAATGCCATCTTTAAGAAAAGACATTACTGAAGGTCAAGTCAAAGGTCAGGTAAACTCTAAAATGATTCTGCGGGACTCCTTCACCGGTGCAGGTGTCGTTGACCTCACGTCCTCCAGGTAAGGAACAGTCCCGCTACACACTCATCCAACCTGCTTCTCCAGGAAATGAAAGCTATTTCCTTCTCCAACCCTCCCACCGCCACACACACACACACATTTCCTCCTGTCGCGTTTTCGATTTCTGTCTGCTTGTCTTGTCTGCGGTGGGTTGGTGGTGTGGAAAGCTTTGTTTATTTGGTCTTTTAATACAAGCTGACCCCTGTCCCCTGGTGTGTGTGTGTGCGCGCGTGCATGAGTGTATGTGTGCGCACAGGTCCAGAGAGCACTCTCCCATGACAACTACGTCAACGACCCAGAGACAGTGTCGACAGAGGACCACACCACACGCGGAGAACACACACATTAACTCAACACACATTAATGCACACATGCACACGCACACAAATAAACTTTAACACATATATCCAACAAAAAATACAGCACATCGAAGAAAATATATGTATGTCTATGTGTATGTGTGTTTATGTGTGTTTTGGTCCTGAGGAAGCCTTGCATGTGTTGGATGAGTCCCCGGGGCTCTCACTCAACTCTGATTGGCTCACTGGCTTGCAGTGTTTGTTGCCACAGTGACAGAGCTGTCACTGGCTGCTACCACCCAGGTAGAGCTGTCAATCACACTGGCTCCCAGCCAACCATACGCAGGCCTTGCCTCAACCAATCACAACACAGATCCGGTCAGTGATGTAGGTAATTGTCAAATCATAATAATCATGATAATAAGAAATCAGAAATGGCTTCTCAGAACAAAGTAAAACTGTTTTACTAGAAAAAAAGAAAGACATTCGTAGAGAAGTTGAATTTGAATCTATGCTTTCTGCTGGAAACAGCTCTGGTTTCTAATTGGATTTAGAGCAAATTATAAGGGTTCATTTGAAAAGATGAAATATTTCAGTGCTAAAATTCAAAACAGCCATTCTTTAATCACAACTTGGCCTCTGCCTGAAGAAAATTGGCCATATGCAGTTCCCTAATCACAACCTTCCACTTGGTTCATTTCATCCCTCGACCTTAAATCACATCATCAGCCCCTTATTGCCCCTCTTATTTATGACCTAAATACCCCAGGGGGTGTGTTTCCAAACAATCATAATCCATCTCCCAATAGCAGACTTCCCTTTCGTTTCCATCTCATCTTAAGATGAAGAACCTCAAACCAAAGAGCAGACAGTTGACTGTGGCAGTAAATACGGGGGGTTGTTGATGTGTCAAAAGTAATATGGGGCGGTCATGGGTGGAACTCACAAAAAGATAAAAGTGAAATTAATTTCTTGAATGAGTCCTTTATAACTTCATTTGATGAGGACATAAATAGTAGCTGGTCAATTTAATAAACATCTATCATTCACTCTCACTCTACGTGATTTATTAGTTTACGTTCACACTGTTGTGAGCATTTATTTTTAACACACACATTGGCCGTTGTGTCAGTCCTAGGCCACATCTATCACATTTCATAAAGTGGCTCTCCTCTTCAAACACTACGTCTATGTATGTGACAATAAAGAATATCATTATTAGCAGATCAATAAACCCAATAAAGCAACGTTCCTGCAAAAGCAAAGTTTCAGCAGCGTGCCCTTCACATCTTTGCACTTTTGTTATCAATACCTGTGAAAATCTGTGAAAAAGGTCAACAGATACTGCATATTAGAAAACTACTAGTGCTCCTACTACTCAACACAGGACAGATCTTTGACAAAGGCAGTCCTGCTGCAGATACAAATAATGAGAATGGTCATAAAAACTACAAATAGAGCCCTTTCTATTTTGGACTTGGGACATATCTGAAGGCGGTGAAAAGCAAATGTAACTCAATACAAGAGTCAGGGTCTTGCAGAGCAATGTCACAGAAGCAGAAATGTCACATGCACACAGAAATAGACAAACATACACAAGACGCTCAGAGAAAGACGGACAGGTTACAAATGCCCTTTCAGGTCTCAAGGGGCATTTTTATTTGTTTTGGAATTATTGATATATGTGCGTGTGTGTGTGTGTGAGATCAGTGTACCGGTTGTGACTTTTACGACCTGCGATTGAGTTGCTTTCTGAAGCTTGTTCAGTTATCTTAACCCTGCGAGGCAGCTGGACTTATGAGATCATGTGAGAATCCATCTTGCCAGGCTTCAAGCTATGGGCTTGTGTCTGAACCACAGTGGTTTGGACCTGCGTCCTATGAGGAACTACTGGCAGCTACAAGTGAGCTACGGGCATGCTACAATGCTAAGTGTGTGTGTAATGACATGTATGATAAGTGACTGTTTGCGTGAAAACAACAACTGCAGCTGAAGTTAGCGTGGATGCTGTTAGCATCAGAACTGAAGAGCATTTCTTCATTCAAAGATCCTCAAATGTATCTGTGTTTGGTCAGTGTGTGTGATAATGGGTGTGTGTCTATGCAGTATCAGCGCATCATTGTCAATGCATTTACTTGTGTGTGTGTGTTAGCACGTGTATGTGTTTCGTCTTAATCCCTGTCCTTGCTCAGCAGTCACACACACTGCTGTACACACACACAGCAGCCTGTCCCCTGTGGCCTACAGTAGCTCCCTCAGTGTGTTTGTGCCCCAGCTCAGCTGTATACAGTAAAGCCTAGTCACTGTAATCACTGATCAATAGTAGTGATCACAGCCCAATCATCAATACTGTTCCATCTGGTACCATTTAGCCTGAGCAAATAAACACACACACTTAGGCTGAGGATTCACAACATGCCTGCAGAGCGCCTGAAAGAGTCGAAAATGAAAGCGGCTCTGTTTTCACGATATAAGCATAATTGTTCTGAACATAAATGAACGTCATCAAAACACACAGCAGGCACACTCCACTCCCTCCCACACACACACAAATGCAGACCTACAGTATGAACCCATCATTAATGCGTTGAGCCGGATGTTGCTGTGACCTTTCTCTTTTTAGGCCTGACCCCCAGCAGATGACCCTGGAGAGGGATTAGTCTCTGATACGCCTAATTAACCCCACCGCACACGGCTCAGGCTGGAACAGCAGCTACTCACCCACACTACAACACCCTGTCCCTGCTATATTTATACTATTTTTTCATTCGGTTGGGGTTCGGTGGGAGCCTCCAGGTTTTTTTTTTTTCATGATTCGATTTTTTTTCTGAACTACAAGGTTTTTGTCCAGAACCTGTAAAATCCATTTTCATGCATAAAAACCACCGCACCTTAAAATCTACTTAAAAATCAGCTTAACTCTTAACTCTCTTTCTTGAAAGTCTTCCAGACACTCCATCCACCTTGACCCATCAACTAATACTCCTCTGGCCCTAGCCAACCCCTGTGTAATCCCTATGAAGCCTAAACAAGCGTATTTTGACTGTGGGGTTTGTAGAAAGGAAGCAGATTGGATTTCCACAGGAGTTTAAAACCGAGAAAAACACCCACATTAAACCTGCGGAAATAAGCCTGTTAACATAACACATCCACATGCAGCTCACACTGAGGTTAAAGAAAGAGGTGACCGAGTCCACCGTATAGCTACGAGGAGAAAAATATCCAATAACTGACTTCTCAAAACAAATCAAATAATATGGAAATTAATATTTAATGAGTTTAATGATTATTTTAAGTTTCTTAATAAGCAGTCTGGATAGTTTGGACAGCATTACTTTATTATGAGATGAATGAAATAGAAGAATCAATCCAGTATACAATCAAAACTTTTTGTATGGCAGAATAACGTGTGAAACTCCCTCCTCCCTGCATCTTTCCAACATCAGAACTGAGGTGGCTGCATGGAACAATTTTTAGAACTTTATGAATCGGACATTCGCGGCCCCTTCACTCAGCAACTCAGGTGTGCTGATGTGCATGAATGTAAGCAGGCTTTCTCAAACTCACTTTTCATGTGTAGAAAATACAAAACTAAAATCTATTTGGAGGAAAGATTGTCCGAGAGCGTGCATCCCGTTAAACAGTGTCTCACCCCTCTTAGTGATGGCTGTTCAGCAGCTATAAACACTTTAACCTTTAGATGAGGTCAGATGACACGTCTAGTTTGTTTTGAGCAAACCCTTGAGAATGGGTTGCGGTGTTTTACACTGAGCACAATGGCTTTATATAGCTGATAATAATCCATTATAATATACTTGATTTGGCCTGACACAGGTCCTACTTACTTCTCCCATGCTTAACCTATGGTTTACAACATAGATTACATGGTGGTTTGGCATACCTCCAAATCAAACCCCAAAATAACTTAACCAAACAGTTGATAGTATCCAGGTTTATAAATCACAGAGCTGGGGTACACAAATCTCCCTGAAACGCTGACACGAACGGCTTGGGTAGACGGCGCACAAGGTCAATTTTGTCATCAGATTTGGTGATGAAAGACTAAAGTTTCAGATGTCCACATTTAAAATCGTTCTTCTTACTTGGTCACATTTCACCTCAGACAAACACACACACATATGTGAAGATACACCCAGCTGTGTTCTTGATCACAGTTGCATGCGTTCAGATACAGTACAGTATGTAAAGTATCCTGGGTTGGGTTCAGACGACGCAACTTGACACCGGACTACAAAACAGTTGCACAGAACCAGACACTCTATTTAGAAGGTTACTAAGCAACTCCTCTCCGAGCTTTGTTTTTTAATTTACTCGGCATACGTTACTACGTTTATCTATAGATTTACATGACATATGCTAAATCATATCCTGTTCACACCTCTTTTGCCCCTGCATGTGTGTGAATACATGTTTATGTGTTTCGGGTTACTGTTTGCACAAACACATTTGTATTTTTCGCCTGTCGGCCAGTTTTAGGACGGAGGATGGCTGAATTATGGTAAAATATAACGCATCCTAAAGACGCCAGTTAACAATCAAGAACACACACACGCATAAACTTGCAAGCTTTCAAAGGAAGCCTTCACAGCAACACACAGGAAACCAACCATGTCCCTCCAACATCAGCTTCAGTGTTTGTGTGTTTTTTATCTCTTCACAAAGACTTATGGGTGCCTCCCTACAGCTGCAACCTTTCCTGGCTGAGTCATTTAGATAACTTAGTGGTTGTGAATGCTTGTCTTTGTCTCTATAACTATATAAAAAACATATGAATATGCGTATGTGTGTGCGTGTGTGAACCATATACCAAGGCCAGTGTCTGCCACACAGGTGTGAAGGTGTGACAGAAATGAAATAAACCACCCCCGAACGGTTAAGCGCGCGTGTGTGTGACCCTGTGAAAATGGGTGTGTGTGAGAGATTGTACACAAACACTGTTTGATATCGGAAATCTCACACTATCACGTTACATGATTTTAGTCACACATTTTCTATTGTCTGTGCGTGACTGATGTTCACTTTTAGTTTCAGCACCATCTGTGTTTCAGTGCTGCAGCGCTTCACACACTTTCAAGATGCAAAAAAAAAAAAAAAAAAAAAAAATCATGATCAAGTTTTTGGATTTGAACATCTTTCTGTTTCAGCGCTGTCACTTGTGAAAGGACAGGGGGAGGGTCTGTGGCGGGGGAGTGCAGAGAGGACGGGGGGGGGGGGGGGGGGGGGGGGGGTAACTGGTTATTACAGGCATCCAGAGAGCAGGACAGATGGTTAGACACTGGTCAGAGTTACACAGCAAAAGGCTGTAAAACAGCTATGGGGAAACCATGTGTGTGTGTCACTTAGGAACGCACACACTCTCACACAGATGCACACATATGTACACCCTTACACCCTCGCACATTTGCCATGGGTGATGAGAGGAAAGGGTTTGAAGCAAAAGGAGAAACAGACACCGGGAAAAATAAAAAGGTACAATCTGGGATTACTCACGGTCGCCTGCATGCGGAGAACCTCATTTCACAGACAGTCAGTCCTCTTTACCAAATATTTTGATCAGACAAATTCCAGCGTGCTTCAAACTAGCATATCTGGGTAAAATTAGCAACTCACCCTTAACTAAATGTTTCCAACAACCAAGGAAAAATACAGTTTCATTCAGTTATAATAAAATATGAGATCTGAGAGCTCAAAGACAAAGATGAAAAATGGATGTGATGGAGCATACTTCTGTACTTCACCGTGATGTCGACATTTGCAAATCATGGTACTTAGTATAAGTTTAAATGATGTGTTTGTAATGATGCTGAAAGCAAAGGCTGCATAGAGTCTAGTTTCAAACTAAAAGCTAATAAGAAGTATGGACCTTTTTTCGTCTTCCTCTATCTATCCCTGCAATGACAAAACACAGACAAAGATACCCACATCATAAAAAAGCAAAATAACTCCAAGTAGCATCAACAACCTCTTTTCCCCAGCTCTGCTGTCAGCACCCCCAGGATCTGGGTGACACATCAGTTCACTGGAACCACAGACAGGCGCCAAGGACGAGCCTAATCTGCCTGCACATCTCTCTCTCTCTCTCTCTCTCTCTCTCAGTTTGCCTGCTTTGGTCTGCCCCGGTCTGCCCCGCTCTCTCTGTGTCTCTCTTCCTTCGCCTCCCTCTGCATTCTCTCCCCGGATCGTCTGCTTACACTCACACCTGCGGCGAGGCGAGACTATCCGTGGTCGGGATCTTCACGGAGGCACGGGTCTGGATGAGACTGGCTGTGAGAAAAGGCTTCATCTGTTTCATCTGTAACCACTTACTGTGTGATTGTCACTGCTGGTCTCTGGTTCTGCTCTGTTTAGACACGTATGTGACTTGTGAATGTGTCCCATTACAGTTGTTGTTGTCTGTGTGATGCCAGTTGTGTTAGCATCAGGGCATACTAAACTGCTCTGCATTGCCGACAACAACTAACCTCTCTCATGTTGTAGGGGCTATATCTGTAATCTGGGCAGCTGAGGTTACTCGGCTGGGGGCAGTAGGAGGCTCCTACATGACATCTAAAGTAGTTGCACTAAAAATCGACTAAAGGCTGAGGAGTTTAGTTTTTGAATCCTTCATTTTGTGGCTATTAGTAATGATTTTGTATTGTTCATGTCTAGTGAGAGGGTTCTATAAATATAAACTAAATTTATCGTCTCTTCACATCCGTAATAGGTGGCGAAGAAGCGGACGGTATGAGAGAGAGGTCAAAACCAAAGAAAAGAAATGAAGAGACAAGTTGAGAGTGTCTCTGTCTGGTACGGCTTTGTTAAATCTCCCGTCACTGTTTCAGACACAGACGCCTGCTTGTCAGCGGCCTCATATGAGTGGGCTCCGTTCCCACGACCAACCCGCTGCAGGAGACGCTGCTGGGAAGGACACGCCATTCAGACGCCAATGTAGCATGAGCTCCTATCCCAGTAAGACCGTAGCACTGAACGGTTGCACATGCGTGAGTGTGTGTGCGTACGTGCGCTCATGATATCATCTCCCAGTGCTGCTATTACCCACACCTTTCTATCCGGTTTAGACCCATGACCAAATAAACACCATTCACACTCCACCTCAGTCCGTGCACACACACACTCACACACATGTAGAGATACAGGGCCTTGTGTCTGTAATTGAAATAAAACGGAGCGTGAGCAGAGGTTATGACCTGGTGGTTCTGGTGATGCACTATTAACCCTGAGTTAGAGTCTCTCTCACTCTCACATTCCCACCATCTTACACACATCTTTTCACATGATTTCACATCTGACTTGTCATCAATGTATATTTAGCATCTTATGAAAATATGTCTCTTTCTGGTGTGGACTGTTGCTGCACTTGATATGAACCCTAAAATTCACCCTTTTTCACTTGCAGTATTTGTGTGTTTAACTGCAGGGTGGTGCAGTACGATATCAGCATGAAGCGTTCGAAATAATGGAAACACCAAGGGAAAGGCTTTCATTTCTCTCGTTGCTGTGCAGAGGGGATGTTATTGTTATGATTTGAGTTGACAACTGTGCAATGTGAACACTCATCACCCAAAATCCACCAAGAAAACCTACATCACAATAGGGCTATCCAGCTGTATGACTGAGAGCTAAAATACTTTGGGCAATGTCATCAAGGTTCAAGGACAAAAAGAGCATGTAGAGCATGATTCAAGAGGCAGATGTAAAAAGCAAAGAGGCTTTAGTTTTAAGAGTACAAAAATCTAGTCAAACCAAGTACAGAAGAATCAGAAATTACACAGGATCAAAAAAGTGAGGGGAAATAATCAGAGCGCCAGATAGCTAAGGGACATATACTATCTGGCAGAGAGCTAGAAGAAATTGTTATTAAGTTATTATTATTATTTTATTATAATATATTTTATTATTATAATGGTGAAGGGGCAGGCAGGCGTGAGTGGCGGGATCTGCAATGACAGCAGGATTAGCACATGACAGCAACCAAACAACCAAGCTAAATAAATTAAAGATGAGCAAACTGAATGAAATTCAAAGCCATGACAATGTTTTGGGAGCGATTCAAGATTTACAGCTTTCCCAGCTATCAGACTAAATAAAATATCAATCATTGCAAGGCCTACGTGCAAAACAGAATAACAAGAAACTGCACCACTGGCAAGGCTGTCATCGTTACAACACAGCAGAACACGCATCAGTTCAATCTGAAGGGCTAGCTAATGTTAGCTACATCGCCGAAGAGACTGAACAAGGTAGGAACTGCACTGCCTCAGCTTAACCTCTTATAACCAGAGATAACGCCACATCAACAAATATAACCCATTTACTGCTCAGCACCAGGAGCAGAGGGTGGAGGAGCTCCATGTCGGTCGTTTCTGGAACAGAACTGATCCCAGGTCGCCTTCCACTCCTCCCCCCTCCAAACCTCTTGCTCCCCTCTCATTTGTTTTCTCTCAGAGCTAATCTAAATTCCTCGTGAACACCTTCCATCACGCGCCCGATGATCCATGCACAGCTCCCTCCCTGACGAGACCGTTTCATCAGGACGCACAGATACAGGCGCACAATACACACTGTGGTGTGTTCCTGGCCTTGACCTTTGACCTCACCTCCCATAATTCCAATGTGTTTGGATCCCACACACACTGCCCTCTGAGCGCTAACAGATAAATCTAGTGGATTTCAGTAACGCAAAGAGAGGCACACACATACACTACAAACTGTATATGTACATGTCACGATGTCTGACTTCATGTTGCTATCTGCATGACTGTATGTGTGTATTTGTCTACCTGTCTATCCTTTACATACAATTTAAGCATTTGTCTGATGATGGTAAAAGTCATGTTAGCACACCGTCAGTGTGTGTGTGGCCATGAGAGTTGTATTTAATCTAGGAGCATGGCTACGACTCCCTCGACTGTTGTAAGCGTCACGCTCTGAAACACTGCAGGGGCCCACAGAGTGACCAGAGGAGAGGAGAGGAGAAGCTTGTATTGCAAAAGACACATGTAATGAATCTCGCTCTTAAGGTTGGGGTCCTATTCCAGTTGGAGGATTCACTCAAGGCTAATTGATCTATCATGTCTTAGAGAAGAGGGATTATCAGGTGTAGCTAATTCTACAACATAATAGTTCTGAGGTGTGCAAATTTACGTAAACAACATAAATTCAATGAGACATTCATATTTAATCCACATGTCATTTTTAGGTTGGCGTTATGGACTGTGAACATACATTTTTCTGCCTTCTTAGCCAACAGAAAGATTTTAAATAAATATTTTTCAGTGATCCAGAAGTTGTAAACAAATGTCATGGGCGAGCAAACTGTTCTATCATTGGGTAGAAATATAACTGGGAAAGATACAGACTTGTTAAGCTGATTCAGTAATGGATTCACTGAAGTGCTATGAAATCTCAATTAGCTCTTCTTGTCATGTGGGAGTTTGACCGTTTGGAGGAAAAGGACACTATTGCAGGCAGGTGAGGGTGAACAAGAGCTCACTTTAATTTAACCAAAAATGAAGAAACATGGAGCAGTACTACAAAAAACAAAGGACATAAAAAAAACAGATGAACCAAAAGGCGGCTGGAAACCAGGCAAAGATACACAAACCAAAATCCAGCAAACAAAAACCAGGAACAGGAACACAGGGATGAACACAGAGAAACTGGGCAAACTAACAACCCACGGACAGACAAGGAAACACGGGAACTAAATATGACAGGCAAGACTAATCAGGGACAGGTGAAACAAATTAGGGGGAGGTGCCAAATCAAAAAAAGGTTGGAAACAAAACAGGAAGTAGAATAAGACAAGATAGACCGGGTGGAACTACACAATAAAAAAGTGGAACTACAAAATCAAACAGGAAGTACAGACTAGCACTTCCTCCACATGTTCCAACCTTTAATCTGTTTTGCCATCTCCTTACGTGAACTGAGGAGGAGAACAATCTACTTTTCAAAGTGATGATCCAACAACTTGTCAAGATCCAGTTATGCTCTTTGTACTGCTGCAACACTTATTATCCAAGCTTGTGGAGAATGCCTTTAAGTTACACAGTCCCGAATCTAAAATTACACTCCAATTTATTCCAAATGGTGAGTGCCCAGCCACAGATGTTTGTGTTAACCTCATGCTGCACCCTAAGGACATGCACTGTCTTACCTCAAATCCAATTAAAACAGAGACAACGAGCGGTTAGTGTGTGTTGCGTGCATGTGGGCTGCATGGATGGATACATGCACAACCAAAAGTGTGTATGTCAGTGTGGGGATGTGTGTGTGTGTGTGTGTGTCAGTGTGGATGTGTGTGTGTGTTTGCATCTGTTGTCTGTCTGCCTATATGAGCAGAGCACGTCTAAACGGGGCTGTGTTTAAACCTTGTAAACACTAAACATAGTGGGCTGTGACCAGCGTGCTGCCATGCTGCTTGTGATTAGCAGGTTACAGCAGAGTGATCAGAGAGAGCCAGGCGAGCGGAAACCAGAGAATGTGTTTTATGTGGATCTTATTTTAGCATATATTTCCTCGAATTAGCTCCACCGTGGCAGAACTAATTTCAGATCCAGGGATGCAAAACGCTAAATATAACATAGCAAACATCTGACAGATGCAAAGACAGAAGCTAATAAAATGCAAAGGCTGCTTTGCCAAGTTAGCACATAAACATGCATTTCTGTGAAACACATATATCCACCCAAATGAGGCACACACGGAGCAGATGCTGTGTGGGCAACATGGCTGTGCTATATGCGTTGCCTGTAAACTTTTCCTTGAAAAGAAAGTCCTAAAAAGATTAACATCATAAACACACGACAAGATGCCCTGAAATGCAAACATGTGTGGAAAAGGAGGGCATTTCTATTTGTGTCCGTGTAACGGCGCAGCCTCACAATCCATCTTGAACAAAGGTCTAAGGTGTCTCATTATCAAGTTCAGAGAGCAGATGTCTTTGTGCACAACACTTCCTAGCATACAGAGGTGCTAACTGAGGTGGCGTGGAGGGATCAAAAGAGGTCTAGTCCGAGCAGCCCATTACCTCCATAAACAACCGCAGACACACGCACAAAAACAAGTCCCCTCTTACCCTGGGTCAGCCCTCCTTGTTGCCCTGTTGTCCATGTCTGTCAGCAGCCTCCCCTACACCTATACCTACACACACACACACACACCAGCAGCACTGGCACAGGGGCACACAAGCAGTCAAAATAAAGTTATCTCGAGGTAAACATCCACATCGCATTATCGCAAAGCTAGAGGGTGAGGGAGGGGGATGAAAGAGGAAAAAGAAAGAATGAGAGCGAGGGAGGTGTTATCTGTGGTCATCGGCTCGAGAGAAAAGGTGTTGAAAGGAGAAAGCCCCAAATCCTAGACATCTGTATCTGAAAGAGCAGGAAACGCACATTGACACAAGTGAAAACTAACACTCCGTAACCAAGCCGCCACCATCGAGCATATTAGGGATCCAAAAAAAAAAAAAAAAACCTTTCCTGGTAATCACAAGTCGGGGCAGATGCGTGTGTTGCAGCAGCCGTCAGTGAGGCGTAGAGGTGACGCTGCACAATCTGGATCACTGATCTAAACATATAAGCACACTGTCCTGAACTTTCAAGACAAAATATTATAGAAACTTAATATTAGTATGTGAGTGTGTGTGTGTGTGCCAGAGTCAGACCAGGCTGCAACTGTCTTATATAAAGCCATCAGAGGCTGTGGCAGGAAAGGCCAAATCACTTACATACTTTAAAGACAGCGAGGGGGAAAAAAAAGAGGAAATGAGTGGAGGGGTCTAACAAGAGTAGTGTGTTGGTCTGTGAGTGTGACAGCATGTTGGCAACACCTCCAGAATTAACACCTTATTATTCACACATACATCACTGTGTGTGTGTGTGTGTGTGTGTGTGTGTGTGTGTGTGTGTGTGTGTGTGTGTGCGCGCGCACACGCACGTGTCCATAGGCCTGTGTCTGCTTTAGCGGCAGGATTATGAGACAGACAGAGGAGGAAGTGTGGTTGTATGTGAGGCAGGCTGGGTAAAGCATAGGCCTTTAGTCATTTAAAAAAAGAAAGAGGACATTCATTTCACGTGTCACAACTGTTGTAACAGATATCACCCTGATATAACCCTGATATGAAAAATTGTTGTATTTCCTGTGGGTGTTCTCAATATCTAACACTTTGTTTTTTGGTTTTTTTGCTTAATGGAATAACAACAGAAGCTGTGAACATGAATTACCCTCAGACATCAAGATGGTGCAACAATCGAGACCTTGCCAGCAAAGGTCAGATCCACTGAACCCCTACTACTGAATTCCTATAAATGTCAATAATAATAATAAATATGTCATGATTGATGGCTGTTTTTTCCTTAAGGTCGCCTATATGAAATGCTTTGTTTGCTCCCCATCATCCGTCTCGAACATGCATAACATTCCACGATGTTTTACCATTTACAGTCATCTTTATGACGCATGATAACATAAGCACAGGAATCACACATAATTTAATAAAAACCTTCCCTTCGTGCCATGTGGGGGCACATGAGAAGGGCTAATGCATTCTTTATGGGGCACAGCGACTCTGCATGGTTACTGACCAGGCCAGGAAACTGGAGATGGACCGTGTGCTCAACAGCCACCCCAAAAAGCTTCCTCTCCGAGTTGACCCCACCATCAGCGAGCCGTTATTTAGATTCTTAACCCGCCACAGCCACACACACACGCACACTTCTTTGTGTTGTGTGCAAGCTATGAGAAGCAACAGAAGAGTCTGGTGTGGTAAACATTTGCTGGTAACGACCTGGACTGATCATTTCATTAATTAATAGGTTATGATTCTGACCTCTTGCCACTTCCTTTCACCCTGAAAGCCATTCATAACAGCAACTCAACAGTTCCCTCACACTGACTCCTCTCCTCCCCCTCTTCTCCTAAACTCCCTCCTTCCCTACCTCCCTCCTTCCATCTATCTTTGCCCCCTCCGCCTCACTATCACCCCTCTTTGCTCCCCCCCTATCCAACAAGAGTTGCGTGCATCACTTCAACCTTCATACGCGGAGAAGATAAGTGTGCCTGCATGTGTGTGTGTGTGCGTGTGTGTTATTAATGAGCTTGCGGGGGTGAGGACATTCCCTCAGACGGCTGTCTCCATGCACAATCAGTCGTTACCTTAGAAACACGTAGAAAATAAGCAGATTTTCATGAAAACACACACACACAAACTTGGACAGAGGCAGACAAGCTGCCACCCTCCTTTATCCAACATTTATTCTATCTCTGACCTTTTAATTGCACACAATTACAGAGAAAAATGCACACATTTATCTTCTTCAAGGCTTTGCTCCGTCTGATATCACAAAGTGTATCTTCAGTCCTTGCTATCACACAGTTATTACCCCTAACTTCTGGGATTGCTCTCTCTCTTTGTAGTCAGTTAGCTCTGTCCGGTTGCTGTCCGATCCGTGAGGCCACGGTTATTTATCACCCGACGGTAAAACGGAGGGGACTTGCCGGGCGCCCGGCCCTTATTAGTGAGATTTACAGTGTGCAGGGAAGGCTCTTAAGGGGGAAACTCTTCTATAAGCACCGTCAGCTGTTCATCGGATAACACCCACATGACTGGACTGGTACACGAGAAGTTAAACACACATGCGCAAAGGTAGAGCGGAAACATACCAATTTCCCCATTGTGTTTGAAACATGGACTGGAGTGACCTTACGCTGTCTGCAGTGATATTTGGTCAGAGTGCGACTTGGATATTTCAGCCATCAATCTCAAAGCAATGTCACGGAATATAACACAAATATTGCTGAAATAATCAAATCTTAGCTGAGGAAGTGCACTTTTTTTATTGTTAGAAAATTACATCATCTAAAAAACCCTGAACTAAATAGAGTTTCAACAGATCTCATTTACTGTATCAGTATGTTAGAGGACTATCAGACTTTAACATCTGATGCAGTCATTTTGATTGCTTCCACATTTAAAATCATAAAAAAAAAAAAAAAACAATGGAACACTGAGTCATCAATATGGCCTGAAGTAAAACTCCACAATTGACCCCTAGCTTCAATGATTAGTATTAGTATACTAGTACAAACACAATGGGTGATGGGAAGCCAGTGAGGGATTAGTAGTAACAGTCTTTTTACTGCCTTTGTGACTCAAGGGTGCCTGTGCAGATGGGGACCGGATAGGTGCAAACTTAGAATATCAAACAAAGAGTAACAGCACTGTGCTGGGCTTTTGGTGTAGTCGGACTTGCAGGTTGCATGACTAATTTTAGCCATAGCTAATGTGCTAGTTTTAGCTACGCTTGCCACTGTCACACCCATTGAAGCTCTTCTAACCAATCTCACACATTGTAAGTGTTAAAGCTAAATGTGTACTTGTCGTATCTTATGTCGCTCAGCGGTAGGCCTGCATGCTCTTATCGAAGCTCAAAGTGCTGGAGAGGGTGAGAAAAGACCAACAGTGTCTCTGTCATGTGTCTCTGTCACAGCCTCTGGGGTCAGGATCTGGTCTGATAGCAGGCAACAGCATCATTTGCCACTTAGTACATGTGTAAGTGTTGTTTGACAGATACCACAGGGAGTCAAACAATTGTGTGCTGGTGTTAACCCACATACATAAAATGTCACATCCACTGCCATTTCCTCCAACATCACAGCGCCTCTAAAACCTCAAGAGATCTTACTTGTGTGAATTATAAAAGTGCATATTTTTTCTTACGTGAGCATGCACACATACTCTGTAATATCTAACAGACATTCAGAGTCTCCTGGTTTTGATCACTACAATAATTTGGTGCAGAAAATGACTCGAATCTGTGTCATTCAGCCCAGACTATAAGCAGGTAATAAGTTTCAACAAGAAAGAAGCAACGTTTCATCATCTTGACTGCCTTATTATGATACCCAGAGTGTAGCAATCTCTTTGGAAACATGTATTTGCTTGGCAAAACAAGTTTATTGAAATACTGGAAAGCACTGCAGCAGCCGTTGTGGTTTCACTGGCATCAGACTGACAGACCAACCAGGCACAAAGCCCTTCCAGGACCTCGAGTTTTGACTTTCATTCAAGCCCTTAGCTGTGATGTTATATGTATGAGGCCACTAAACAGATCTTGTGGAGCACTTTCACTATCATCCATATGCAGAAGCTTCTTCCTTCCTCCCAGGCAGCGGTTGTGGGCTGGACGTTCTTTACAACGAACGCCCTTCCTCAGAAGCCAAAAGAGATTGGAGTGATTTCATGAGCTGTTTTCTTGGCTTCTGCCAGGGCGTACAACAAAAGTGTTTTTATGCGAGTCAGTTATGTGTCGTGTCTTTGTATTTGCATTTGTGTGGGAGCATGTTTGTGGGTGTACGTGTGTGAATATGATCATGAACTATGATAATTTTAGATTCAGTTCCTCTGCTCCTCTGAGAGAGACAGAGGCAGGATGAAAGACCACAGAGAGAAAACCACAGAGGAAGAGTGCGTGTGTGTGCACGTGTATGCGTGTGAATACAAGAGGCTCATATTTACATGGTAAAAGTTCATTTCTGCTCTTTGAAGTGGGGAGTATCAGTGTCTTAAGAAAACACACTGAGGAAAGGCCAGTTGACTGTGTGGATGTGTGTGTTTGTGGGTGCGAGGGAGAGAAAAAGAATAACAGAGCAAGAGAAAGAGATGAAACCATTAATAACTTCTTTATCACAGAGTCCCTCATCTCCTTCTCATCCTCCCTTCATCCCTCTTCTGCCTCTCTCAATCTCCCGCGCCAGGATTTCTTTCACTACTTGTCTCATAGCAGCAGAATGATGGGGCTTGGCGACTCCAGCCCTCATAAATTTGATAATGAGTCTCTTCATTAATGTGATACTAACTTCTCCCATCTCGCCATGCATGTGTGTGTGTTTGTAAATGTGTTTCCCCTGTCATCACCCTTATCTCATACGGAGACTAAAAGAGCAAATCTCCTCAGAAAAGGGGAAAAGATTGAACAGTTGGGAAGGGTGGAAAGAAAAAATGATAAAACACAAGTGGATGATAGTTGGAGTAAGAAAGGGAAGTCACATTAGAAAAAAAAGACATGAAGAAATGCTTCATGTTATTCAAGAAAACACTGAATGATAATGAGCACTGCGCAGTCATGGATGTTGGATTTTATGTTCAAGTGCATCACCAATTGTGGTTCATGATAGCTTGAACACACACTACCACTACCACTTTTGGGGGGGTTTTTGTACATATTATCCTATAACGTCAAAGCATTACAAAAACAGAGCCAAGCTAGTGGCTCTAGGGCACTGATATAGGTTTGGTCTACTGATATAGCTCATCGCCCTTAACTTTTATCTGGTGTCGTTAGATCTGCATTTGAATTTACTTTGTGTTGAGTGCTAATTAGCAAATGTTAGCTTTCTAGCTAACACTAAATTTAAACATTATGGCTGCAAAACATGTTAGCATTTAGCTCAAACCCCTGCTGCCCACACAAAGCCTCAAAGAGCCCCTGCATGGATGGAGGAAGTTAGCATCGAGTCTGCTTTGATCTGTGAGGACGCTCTTCAGTTTAATATCTCTTTTGTACTACTGTAATCTTACAATGCATCTCGCAATCATGCTTCTCACCAAGCAGTCACACCCAAAGCCCTTCACCCCTCGACCCATGACCTCCACGTCATCCAAAAAGATTTTCCATAAAAACTTTGACAGGCAGCATGTGAGCCCTCAGATGATGATACCATAAGATCACATTTTCTTACCTTTGTCCATTAATAGACACAAAGACGTACTCCAGTACGACTACACACGATATGTGCACACAGGTTTTACTAACTTTAAGATGTCTCGTAATATTTTTTATTGAAAGTGAAGGGGGGGGGGGGCAGAGAAAGAGAGTGGGATGGCGTCAGATGGAGACAGACAGATGGAGACAGAGAAGTGGGGAGCTTGCTCCATCGCCACCGTGTCTAAAGGAGCTGGTATCTCCAGATAAAATAATCTGGTTATTCTCACTAACACCGGGAGGAGACATGCCTTTTACATGGCGTGGTCCTGTGAGTACGAGATTGCATGTGTGTGTGTGTTAATTACATCCACAGGGAAAAGATACAGCGCATTAAGGCACAGTAACATCAAGACTCTTATTGGAAACATGGATGAAAACATGAGATTGAGCAAGAAAGGTTTGACCCTCGGTACTTGATTAACTAAAGAGACGCTCATGTGATGTGAACATACACATCTCACATACATGCAGCCATCAACACAAACTTATCAATGCTGTCATGTACTGTAGGTAGGTTTGTAACATATGGCTAATCTTACATGTCTGCAGTATTTTTCTGCAGTTCCTTTGTGTGTACTGAACACTTGCATTTTCTCGGATTGTTGATTTAAACCCACCCGAAGGCATTTTGGATAAAAGCACCACACAGTTTACAATATCATCAAATACAATATGCTTGATGCCGTCTAATTTCCTCTGTACGCCACAATCTAGAGACAAAACCTCCCTGACTCGTATTATTTTTGTATTACAGCCCAAAGTGGGTTAACCTCCTGTGGGCTGGGGCAAAGATCACTCTAACTCAAATGTTTAAGACAAACAGGACTCACTACAACATACGGACACTGAGTGGTCTGTCTTTATTTAATAAAGTCTTGTATTTGTCATGATGGCCATGTGGTTCTATCATGGCAGTGATCTACACATTCTTTCTTTCTACTACCTAGTAGTATCACCTTAAGGAACTAAAAGCTGTTCTCTTGTGGCCTAACATAAAGCTGCTATCCGTGTCCATTCCACAAAAATATCTTTATTTGGATTGAACCACAGGTGGGAAGAAGTGGACTATTTCACTGCCATTCATACTGTTCAATATGATATTCTAACTACATCTAGATTAATAATAATGAAGCATGATTTAAATGCATAATTAAAAGCTGGTGGAAGTGAATAGTGGAAATATATAACTTGTTGTTCCATATTGCGTGATTTGTTTTCAAAAACTGGCGTTTGTGTGCAGTGAATTGAAGGTAGTGTACTGAGGTCGATCATTAAATCGTGTGTGGGGGTGAGTTTTTCCTTTTGCAAAATGAAGGGTCAAAGGAGAAGACATGTTTTATATGCACAGACTGTAAAGCCTGCTGAGAACGTCTACTTTGCACGTTGGGACCGGAAAATATTAAAGGCCAGAAATCACAGCACCAAATGGAGAAATCACTGGACCTCTGGTATTGATCAAAAGATGTATCAATCTATGATGTATATAAAATACTAAAAGACAACAAGGGGACAGTTAAAGCACTGGATTACTCAAACACACAAGAGAGACAGAGAGTGAGATGAAAGCATGGTGTTCATCTGGCCACCAAGACACTCATGATGTGACATTTCTTTCACTTCTTCTCAAATATCCTACCACTCACACATTTTCAGGACTCACTGGCTGTATTTAATGACATTCAGATGATATAAAGACTCTATTTCAAGGTTTCCTCTCTGCTCTGAGCCCAAATGAGACCTTGGCTGCGATTGTTTTGTGTGGAGTCCAAAGAGCAAAAAAGGGCCTGTGACCTATTTAGGGTGCTGAGCCATTGCTTAAGTAACCACTGTCATTGACAGTGTTCAATAGGTCTATTTCCAACTGTTTTAGTGGCTCAATTTTCACTGCCCCATTGCAAACAGATTGTGGGGTTAAGGCCAGGAAAATAGTCATAGGCTGAAGTTGCATCCAACTGTTTTAGAGCACAGAACTTTTGATGAAGAGGGTCAAAATCTTTAATATTCTACTTCTGTTGACATAAATTATAAATTCAAAGGGTTCTGTTACGGATTCATTTAACAAAGTGGCTGCACCAAGAAAGCGAAAATGGATGAATGTTACGACTCAAGTGTTCTATATTATTAGACAGACTACTTATCTTTGACTTTCACTTGATACAAGTCAGTTCAGTGCAAAAGTAGACACAGACGCACGCCATCAGTGATGGGACTTTTTCCGATATTGTCATCGCAACTATTGTTGAAAATGTTCCCCGGTAATCAAATCAGAGATAAAGCATTGCAGACAAAATGACAAACACTTGCCAAAGAGGAAAATATTGTACGGGTGACACAAATAAATATTCAGGAATATTTGCTACTTTTCTCTGGGAACTGGTCAGATAAGCTCCAAAAGGCCAGGACCCCATGAGCCTGTGGGAGGCGTGTGGGGATTTTGCACACTCTCCATTTGTCTGTCTGTGTGTGTGTGTGTGTGTGTGAAAGAGTGTATGTGTCTGCAAATGTGTGTGGGTGACCGTCTGACTGGTTTTATCATCAGATTTCTTTTAATGCTCCACTCTGAATGTGATGTTGTCATAGCCTAACCTTCACAAACCCATCTACATCTGGCCAATCACAACTCACCACTCGCCTGTAGCCTGTAACCATCGCCATCGGCATTACACTCACCAAAGTACTGTAGCTTTGCTGAAACCAGGTTTGAGGTCACATGGAGAAGGATGGATTACACAGGAATCCTACAGCTTTAGATGTGCAGACATGAAAAAAAACTAAGCAACTGCTGCTCCTGGTGCTAAAATATGCACCTATGGGAGTAAAAGTGTTTTTAAAGCTCAGTGTTTCGGATGTCAGGGTGGAAGAAACACAGCAGAGGCATATTTTCTAGAGGCAGGGCTGTAGTAGCTAGATAACTGAGCATTATCATTAAATACCTTTGAAAGCCACGTCATGACTTGGGGAGCGTATGACTATCAAACTGAAAGATAACACTGACCACCATAACAGGCCAACCGCATCCATCAAGGGTCCGCAACCGAGACTCCCTGTAAGTCATCCTTGAGAGTATCTTTGTATCTTTCTTTATCATTTATAACTAAATGCTTGAGTTATAATTTCATAGATTAGCCCAAGCATCAGTAAATTAACTATTAAGGAATAAATCATCAGCACTGCATGTTTTTAGAATTATTGAAGAATGGAAGGTATGAAGGAAGAGCAGGAATGTTATATCTGCTAAGATGTATCATTATTTAATAATATGGAGAACTCTTTTACATTCTTTCCATTAGAGACTAGTAATGTATGTCATGAACCTTTAAACTATGTAAGAGTTAAGTGCTCTTTCATGGCTATTAAACGGTGACAAGTGCATCTGCCAAGTGTGTGTGTGTCTGTGTCTAAGTGAAAAGTACAGGTATCTTATTAGTACTTAAAGCAGAACCATGGCACATTGACTGCACATAAAACTGAAGGTGAATATTCGTTTTTTCCGACCTCCTGAGTGTGTCCTGGTTTTTCCATTATGAAGCTGATCAGAAGTGGCACACGCAAATATGGCACACACTTTCTCTTGTTCCTTCACACACACACATGCACACCAAACCACAGGTCCTCACAGACCCATAAGTGCCTGTCCTTAAGCATTAAAACACACAGAGGCCCACGGGATGGGCAGGAGGAGAAACAGACATCGGTCAGCTCAGATCCAAAAGACAACACGAGACTGGACAAAAGACCAAAGCGTATTAAAGTCCGCCTAATAGCATTTTCCTCTAATTATACATCACTGCATTCCTAATTATATTGAGCATAACGGTGACTGCTAACATGACATCCTGCAACCTCTGCCTCCCAGCAGCATTCTCTCAGCATTCATCACTTCCTCTCTGATGCATATCTGTAAACATTTCTCAGGTTTCAGGGGGAGTACACTGAAAAACATTAAGTATGGTGGTACAGATTTTGAAAGTTGCCGTCGGATGACTTTTTAAATGTCAAAAACATCCGCGATTTCATGATAACGTTGTTTTTAAATATTACAACACAAGGCTCAACAGACCAGCTATCTTGTTCCTAATCTCTCTTTAGTTCAAATATCTCGGATATATTTAGACAGGATGAAAGGACAGATAGGACATGCAATAAATATAGTTAGTGAATACTGAAGCACATACAGAGGTGGAGTCAGGACACATTTCACAGCAAAAAAACTGGAAGCAAGAGGAAACAGCTAGACTACGCTCATCTTCCAGTGTGTTATCTCAGTGAGACTGCCAGATATTGCCTTTTTGAAAGATCTAGACTGAAACCTGTGCTTATACCAACCACATCTGACAACTTTCACTTTGACGGGAGAGGCACATTCACTGTGCGTGTAGCTTATGCTATTGTATGTGGCGTGTAGTATGGTACAGAGTGCTGAGTCTGTGGTATTCCAGTATGGGAGTTGTTTGGCATGCTATCAATCTTTTTATCCAGCTCTCAAGAGAGAAAGAAATACGTCTATTCTTCCTTTTTTTTCTGTTCCATTAACTTCAGTGAGTGACAGAATAATATGTCCGCCCGTGTTCAAGGTGGTGATACATGCCGCGGAATGAACACGGAGATTTTGTTTAACTCTTGGGAAACAAAAGTCCACAAAATAAACAGATTTGAAGTCGACACAACTACAAAGTGGAAATCATCACATTGGCTGAACCACATGAAACAATAACTATTAAGTCATTCTCCTGCCCTCTTAAAATCCATAATATGTTGAGTCTGTTAATCGTTTCCTCACTGGGTAGGGACATGCTGAAATGTGCTGACAATCAAAATAGCATTTGGTTTATTTTCTCTCCTCATGGTTACCCTGTATACATGAACATAAAACATGAAATGCAACTCATGGCACTGGCCTCAGTACCCTGCCAAGCAATGACTCTGTGTGTGTGTGTGTGTGTGTGTGCCTTTACCCTGTTGGGTTTCAGATTTATCTTGATTGTTTCCTTTCACGTCTTCTCTTGAAAACGTTTTCATGTTTCTCAAGGGTGAAACTTTATGTTGACTGTGGTCTCGGGTTTTGGTTATTTTTGAAAGCAAATGTGGAGGAAATATCCCAAACATTTTAACGGCCTTTCTTCAAAGAAAGTCAACTCTCTGTTGAATTTAATTAACAGACAGAATTGAGATTGGCCTTAAATAGCTTGGCTTTTTACTGTGCTTTTCAGAACTAAAACATGAAACCACATTTAGCAGTCATCAAGTCTGCGAATCGCCACCCCGGTTTATTTAAGCACAAAATTAGGCTAAAATGGGAGAAATCTTTATAAACATAGCAGGACATTTCTGGGACAAGCTTGACTTAACTGAACAGGCATTCACACCCAAGACACTGCCTCTAGCTTTTAACAGCTTACATTTGAAAAGATAAATATGGAAATTAGATAATTGCATATATCATTACACTAATGTAATGTTCTTTTAAACACAATGTAACGCACTTTGAAGCATATTTGTGCTTTTATTAGTTAGTAGACAGTAAAGAGGTGGCAAAGACGCCTGGCTGGAGTCTGGAGAAGTTGCAGTGACATGGTCGGTGTCTCGAGCAGGACACCTCATAAAACTTTTAAGGACGTACAAGCACTAAATGATGTTGATGACAGTTTTGTGATGTAATTAAAAGTCAAGTAATTAAACAAATCTAAAATATCACATTGTACAGAAATATGTATTGTTGATAAAAAAAATGTGTTTGATGCAAGGGACGCAAAGTTTTCACAGGACAGTGATGACATGCACATCAACATTTATGAGCTGAAAAAAACAACCAATTTTAAGCTCAGTGACGACGCATTCTTTAGGTAATTCAGTGAGGTTTTTAGAATAATTTCCTAGACCAATAAAAGTTTTAAAAATTCAAAATCACCAAAAATGGAGATACATGGTTTTCACTGGACAGGGAATTCTTTTTAGCCCTGTTATTATAGACCAAAAAGTATCACAAAGTAAGGCCAAGCTTGTGCAGCGGATTTACCTCCCCTCTGCTCAACAGGAGAAACAGCCCCCCGCCCCCCTGAGGACTGTCTCAGAACTGCACAGCTTTTCCCCTAGAGAAAACCTCTGCTACAAGGAAGGAAGGAAGGAGGGAAGGAAGGAAGGAAGGGAGGAAGGAAAAAGAGGTCCAGATGTGGAAAGGTTGGGTGTAAGGGCAGGTAAAGTGACAGCACTTGTACATGTGTGCGATGTCTTCATTGGTCCACTGCAGCATAGACCAAGGACTTGTGTGTGTCTTCGTGCAGGTCCCAGCGGGCCGTAGATTTTAACAGAGCATGGATCACAATTACTGTTCCTCAGAGGGAGTACAGCAGAAAGGGAACTGAAAGCTCGCTCTCCCTCTCATACATCTGCTTTGTTCCTTTAGCGGAGCAGCTGAAATTCCCATCAGAACTTTACATCGTAAAGCACCATCATCATCATCGCTGCCTCTCTTTGGTTTTCTCCTTTGTTCTTCTGTTCTTGCTCTCCATTCTTTCATCCATAAGTCACACACTATTCCCTTACAATATTTATAAAACAGAGTAGAAGTGTGTTTACTCTTATTTTTAAAAGTTAAATCATTGAGCCAACTCCCAGTGTAGATTTTACTTTTGTTATGTTAATGCAAGTTCATGACAGAATGTTTTCAGCAGTTTGTATATGTATATATGTATATGTGTATGTGTGTGTGCGTGTGTGTATGTGTGTGTCTCAAAAGGCCTCAAGCCATCAGCTAGTTTGATGTTTGTCCACTCAGGGCTCCGTCCAAGAACAAAAGATGGTAAAAGTTTTATTCTTCAACACACAAAGCTCACTAATCGATGCAACAGTATACGTGTAATGGGTATATGTTATGGAAAGATACACTTTAGGGCACACAGTCTTTTCAGACAGTAAAAGGTCTCAGTAGAGATTCTGCACATGGTTGCTCAGGGTGCAACAGAGTCAGAGGTGACAGCGCTGATGACTAAAACAGAAGTCACATCAGTTGGTGACACAAGGACACACACACACTTGAAACAAGCCACCTCGGAGGCAACATCTTGCCAGCTCATTACATTTACTTGGACGGTGGCCTTTAACACACAGTACCACCTAGAGAGCAGCACACACCAACCATCCCACACACACTGAATGCAGTGCAGATTCACTGATTACACACTTAGTGTGTGTGTGTGTGTGTGTGTGTGTGTGTGTGTGTGTGTGTGTATGTATGTGTCTGCACATTCCAACTACTGAAGTGGCGTGAAGGTCAGAGGTGAGCTGTATGCAGCCCCTCATCAGCTCTCCTGGGGGGGGGGGCACCACTTACACCGTTTAAGTGACAGGAATGAGCTACATACAGAAACGACGTCTTTCCCTGCAGTGTGATGGAGCAGCCTGTGTCAGCAGAAGTCAGCAGTGAGTTCAGGAGCAGTTTTACTTTCAGATTTAGAATTTCAAAAAATAATAAAATAATTTCTTAATTAATTTCTTGGACTTTTGCAACACTAATAGAATTTTCAAATCTTTTCAATAATTATGGAAATAAAAAATAATAAAACTGTAATCCTAATTCTAATTTACAGTTTAAATAGTAATTAAAACTAAATAAAATGTGTTAACTTTTTTAAGGCTATATCTTTATGTAACACACATATTCAAAGGACAACAGAAATGTCAGAAGTATGTTTCAAATAAGTGCATGTATTTTGAAAATATAAATATTTACAAATAAATAATATATCGATGATACATTTTAATATTCATAGGTATGTTTTATATTATTTAATAACATTTACTACGACTAATCTGTATTTATATAGCACATTTAAGAGAAAAAGATACATTTCAAGATGAAAAGTCAATAAAGACAGATGTCAGAAATAGTGACCTGAAGTAATTTCTGAAAAGAATGAAAAGAACAAAATTTAATGACATATTTAATAGCAAACTTGCACAGACAAAGCACACAGTGAACTGCAGTATTTGTATTCTACTCTGCAAACATGCACAGATAAATAAATAAATCAGACCTGTGCTCGTTCTACTCTCTGTATATTTTTCTCTGTAATTCATAATTGTTTCAGCATTTTATCTTAAATGCTGAAAGCATTGATTTTTTTTTTTTATTATTTGTTTTAACAATGGGTCGAAAGTCTGTCTTCCAGCTCCCAGCTCCCTTTAAGTGTGTGACTGTGTCAGTGTGTGCTTTCAGTAAAAACAGTATTTCTATATAGGAGCTGTGAATTGAAATTCCCACCTGTGCTTTTTTCACTTTCTCTACTCATTCATTCAACTGGCCTCTGCTCACTTTTCCTTCTTTCATCCTGTATTTGGCTGAATACACTCTCTGGCTCCCCCTCTCTCTCTCACACACACACACACACAAGACACACCCACATACAGCCGGCTCCCCTCCGCTCTGCTTTAAAGCGTTGCCTATCCAAACAGGAAAGTGGCCTCTGCCCCGGCAGCAGTGGAGGGCACAGCAGTGGAGATTTCATTAGTCACAGCTAACAGGCTAATTATCCGCTTCAGCGCACCTGTAAAACTTAACTGTGTGTCAATCTCGCACAATCACAGACACTGTATATAGGTGTGTGTGTGGGTGGGTTTGTGGACATGTGGGTCTGTGGGCGGGTGTGAATTGGCGGGTGTGTAACAAACCCGTCTGTTTCTGTGTTAATATGTGAACTCTGTGTCAATCAGGCCTCTGTGGGCATGTGAGCATTTTATATGCAATAGTATGACTGGAAATCAAAGCTACAGGTTATTTATTTATTTCAAGAAAAGGCACAGGAAACTCAAAATTCAACTAAAATATAAAGTTAAGGAGCTTAACAGCCATTAGCTTTAGAAATTGTCATCTACTGTTTTTTATTGTCTTCATTTTGTAGTGTGAAACTGTTTTACAACAGATGGACAAGTCCAATGACAGATCACTGCTCATCGTCATTAGTTTAATTAGTGGAAGAATTAAAAAATGATGATTAAGTGTTGATTATTAGAAGAGACAGTCCTCTTAAGAAGAACAAGAGCATTAGTGATTTTTGGAAATGTCTCTTCCTTTGTGTAAGGACTATCACGGGAGAAACATGCAAATCAGCTGAATGTTTCACCACAAAAATTCTAAATATTTTATTCCAAGTGATAAAGGATAGTAGCATGCAGTGTGAATTTCAGTCAAAACATGAGGTAAAGCAGCAGATCTAATGCTGGAATTGTGTGACGCTTTTACTTGTGTGTGAGTTTTTACTTTTCTATGCATTAATTGGCAGTGATACAACTTTAATTTTATGTAGATGCACAATTTAACAGCTTGTCTGCATCATGAAATTCGACTAGTTTAGCCAAGTGATACCAGACAGATCAGCACAAATGAACTTTCCATTTTGTTTCTTTGAGGGTTGAACTTTAGCTAAACTACATTGTAATATTTTCAGCTGGGACTTTTAAAAATCCTCATCTGGCTCCAAGGTATAGTTTAAGGTATAATCAGGATGTGAGATTCCAGTATTACTTTTACACTGCCAAGTTGGCTAGATGCCCTGTGACACTATTTTGATTGGAGAAGAGAAGGAGAAGGAAAAGAAAGGAAGATTACAACAATCAAATGTCCTGGTTTCTGTTAAAAACAGCCTTAAATAGAGAGATGAAGGACAGCAGGGGCTACTGATGTTCTTGAGGTTAAGGGAATTTCTCACCATTTTACTGCAAGTGCCCAAACCCCGCATCCTGTCCCATGAATAGAGCTGCATGGACACACACACACACATGCACGCGCACACACACACACACCGGTACCCCCTGCCTGTCAGCCTCTTTGTAGCCATGTTGTGATTGTATCAGATGTGGAGTGATAGAGGTTAGGAGTATGGGGGTGTTGGTAGGGGGATGTGTGAATTTGTAATGTGCTTATGCTGGGACCACAAAGACAGGAGATAGGGGCACCAAAGCTGTGTTATACTCCCACACACTCAAACACAGATACACACTAACACACTGTAGGGAGTGGAACTCTAGCTCCCTGAACTCCTTTCATCCTACTGAAGGTGGAAGTGAGTGCAGAGGTTTCCTGGAGTCACAGCGAGATTCAGCACTCTCTATATCCTCTGCAAAACTACTGCCCGCTGACAGCTAGTGTGTGTGTGTGTGTGTGTGAGTGTGATTCAAAGGCTCAGAGTGGACAAGGTTGAGGTGAGCTATCACTATGTGATCTCTGAGGCTCTGTGTATAACACATCACAGTTTGAATTATTGAATTAGCCCATATAGCACCTTTAATAAGGTGGCTCTGCAGAAGTGAGAATGGAGAACAGGTAAGATCAACTTTTCTACACCGTGCATGATTTAAGTCAGTGTATTCTATTCTGGATGTTGGTGTTACTCTGAAGTACTACAACTACAGAGCCTTTTGAGATCATATCACTGAAGCTCCATGTGTGGTGGTGGCTGAGGTCCTAGAAGGTCACCAGAAGCTAAAGAAGGAGCAGCAAATGGCGTCATTTCCCTTAACGCCAGGTTAGAGGTCAAAGGGGAGCCACACTGGACACACACCTACAGCACGCTGCACTGGTACATAAAAGCCACAGCAGTTTGTCATACTCGTTTTCTTTTATACGTGTTCACAAAAGAGCAAAGGAGATGATTCCTTTTCACAAATAATTTTAGAAGGAAAAACTAGGCCACGTTTATTGATTGCAAAATATCTTTTGAGACTCATCTGATTATTGTGTAATAATTTGATGTGAATCATGAATATGAAGTATAAAATAAATGTTGCAGTTTTAGAAAAAAACATACTGTCTTTGACTATGATCACACAGCGATGACGCATTGTGTGTTTTAAGTTAAGTACAAAATAGTTAGTTAGTTAGTTAGTTAGTTAGTTAGTAAAAATACTGATTCGCCAGGAACCAAGTTATTATTGTAATATGCTTTGTGTGTCTCTTTTTTCACTGACTGGATAAAATATTGAAATAAAAGATTTGATAGTTAGTTTGGCTAAATTAATTCTTATATTAATCAAGTAATAAAAAAATAATCTGAAGATTTTTTTTTTGTTTGACTAAGTGAAACTGACTGAGCTTCAGTCAAGTTCAATCAATTTTACCTGATGCTCAGTCCAGTCAGATGAAACAATTGATTTAGTTTCCACCATCACCAAAATTATTTATGTTCATCCTATGTCTCAAATTCCTTTCACACCTTGATGTCTCTCTCATAAGGAAAGTGAACAAAAACATTTAAAGAGAAAGCTTGTCACACACCACTTTCTTTGTCTCCCTCTTACCAAAGGCTTTCTTTTATCCCTTAAAGCCACTGCGTCTCTTAAGTTTGACAGGCAGACTCGCTGACTGTGGTGATTTTGTGTGTGCAGTGGACCATGACACACCCATAGCCACACACACTATACACACTTAACATATGGGTGTTGCCTCTAAGGCTGGGGGCACGCTATGCGACTGATCTCCTGACTGTTCGAACTTTAGCAACTTTTATTGCCGTTATTTACTGGAGATTATTCACTTATGATGTGGCACAGACGAGGTCACATTAAACAAATCTTCACAGATGGCCATGATGGATCTCCATACCAAACTGTCTCATAAAAGAAAGCTTGACTTTGTTTTTCACCTAACTGTGCTCCACAAAGCCTGAGAAGGGTGAGTGTGAACAAAGAAAATAAATAATTAAATCACATGGCGCTACACACTGAATTTGGGGGGGTGGATACAGGCTTGGGCCATTAGAGCTGGGAATTTTGATTTGGTGTGTTATGATGTGGTCACAAAACAATTCTTGCCAAATACGGTGAATGCACGCCACAAAAGAAGCAAGCTATAAACTTTTAATGCCACCTTTAAGTCTACAGTGGGTGAGTATTTGATAATCCAAAGATTTTGGGTAGTGTGTTGCTTTAATGCACTCGCACACTGGCTTCAACATCCAGCCATGGTGGCACGACTCCCTCTACCTCTACTTCAGCTGTGCTGCTGCCGATGTTCGACAACTCTGATTTGGATTGTCAATACCTACAGCTAAAAAATGTGACTATTATATTTTCTATTTAGAAAGGCATAAGAACTAATCTTACAGAGATGCTACAAATTAATTATTTTTTTATGAAGTAACACAGGCTCATTGAGTGCCAAAGTCCTAAAATCACTTCCTGTCTAGACGCTGTTCTGCTAGCTTCTATAATTCAATACAATTTCTCAATGAGGGTTTTAGTCAACACTCTGAAAAAAGTAAAACATCTTGTGTTTTTACTTTCTATATTCTAAGAAAAATGAGCATGCACTCTGCTATGACACCTGCTATTGGGATTTGAATGGCTTGTGATTTTAATAAGGTTTTTCAAGGAATAATATATTACTATTCTAAAAATCTACTACATCTCTACATACATTTTTGAAGTCACCAGAGTAAATAACCGGGTGCCTCTCTAATTTCTACTTGGGAAAACCCCCCTCTATGCTGTATAGGTCTTCCTGTCTGCTGTCATAGCTCAACACTTTATTAAAATCTATTTAAATAAACAACAATATTACATCATTTCTTTAAAAACACCAGAGTAAGGTCAGTGCATGTTTGGTTTGATTTCACTTGAGCTCTCCAACTTAATTATTTTTGTACCGATGCCACTAACTCCTGGAGGTGGTGCACACTGTGGTCACATGTGGTCACAACAGACACACACTCATACACACCAAGATCAGAGGATTTCCTGCTGCTCAGTGTGGTCGTGGCAGTGTGAGGGTACCTCCTGGCACAGAGCCTTAGCTCGACAGCACGACGGGGGTAGAGGAGAATGTTTACACACTTGCACCACCACCACACAAACACACAGCCAGGTCCGGCTCCTGTCCCCCTCTGCTTCTCCATATAATATATCAAAGCATCTCTGGGTGTCTATGGATCTCACTAAATCCGCCCTCACTTCCTCAGCCACATACTCTCTTTATCTCTCCCACACACACACACGCACGTGTGCACAAACCATGCTTGGTGTTGAAGGATGGTACCTCTCCTTTCTCTCTGGTCTCCAGCTGATGTACACACACCATTCCCGACAAAACACCTGGAATAACATCACAAACACATACACATACACACACACACACACACACACACACACACAGTGGCAAGAGTGACTGCACCGCTGCTGGGCCAAGACAACCAAAAATTCACACAACAGATGTGGCACAGCAGAAGGATCTATCCCACTTGTTTTGGCACTGTCAAGTACTAAAAAAAATCTGGAATGACATATTTAACTGTTTTTCTAAATGTTGCAACAAACATTCGTCCAGATTGTACACTAGCAATTTTTGACTGCTCCGGTAGCACAAAGCCCCCCTCTTCCATCAGAAACAGATTCTAAAGCTAGGTATATTTGCAGAAAAGAAAAAAAAAAACTAATATTACTCAATTGGAAATCTCCTCTGCCCCTGTGTTTCAAAAACTGGTTTAATTAAATGTTTTTGATTGCAAGGATGGAGGAAGTTTGTCCCAATAAAGTAAAGTAAAAAGGAATAAAAGGAGAATCTGGAAACCCTTTTTGGCATTGCTAGATGAGATTCAGTCTCACTGTGTGTTTTGGTGCCTTGCTATGCCCTATAGCGGGTGCATTATGTCCTTAATCTTGTAATGTCTTAGCGCTACCCATATTTTTTTTTTGCAGTTCTGTCTCCATTTTGTTTATTGTATCATGAGCAAAACTGAAAAATGTTGTGTTAGACATGACTGTGCTATGATTATGATAATAAATGAAAAAAAAATACCTGCACTCTGGTGTGTATGTTAAATCTTTGCCTCTTTTTATGACCTTTCAGCCAAGGTCCTCAGGCTACCGTCATGCCGTAGCTATGAGTGTGTAGCTTTTTGACTAACATACCACGTCAGCAACATTACGTCACGTAAAATCCTATCTTAATTGTTTTTAGGAGCTTACGTTGACCTTATTTTGACTTGTTCGTGACTCCTTTGTCCGCCAAAAGGCAGACACAAGGCTTCAGGGGGCAAGACTGAGCTGGAGGAAACAGTGGAACAAATGGTCTGAAGCAAGACAGCGAAACAGAGAGAAGGCAAGAGACAGAGAGAAATAAAGAGGAAGTGCGTGTTTGATTTAGCTTGTGTCAAACAAAGACTGACTCTGGCACAACGTAGAAAAAGTACATCTGCACCTTAAAATTTCTCTGTGTGTTTGTGCACATGTGCCTATCTATGATAATACTGTCTATCTCTGGTCACTTCCTGGTCAGGAGGAGGAGGTGGAGGAGGAGGAGGAGGAGGAAGAGGAGCTGGAGAAATAAAAAGATAAGAGAAAAAACAGTAGAGCCATTCACAGATTATGTTCCTTAGAGAATGCGGTGCTTTGTACAGAGAGAAACAGTGTGTGTGTTTGTGGAGGAGAGGCCGTGAGAGGAGCTTCAGGATCAACCAAAAAAAATCATAGAAGAGCTACAAGAATCCAATATATCAAAAAAGGGCAAGTGTGTTTGATCTATATGTAGATACAAATACAGTATACAGTGTGCCATGCGTGTGGTCTCGTCCTCTCATCCTGTTTAGGAAGGAGAGTGAGACCCCTGTTTCCTTTGGCTCTGAACCCTCTGTTGTGACTACATTACAGCCCCTTCCATCACCACCCCCAACTCCATATGTCTCCCATAGAAAAGCCTCTCCACAGGCCCAAAACCGGAGTCCACATGAACCAGGTTCAGGCTTTCAACACTCTCCGCTCTAGCTTTTAATTAACCTCTTTAAGGTTTCGCAAAACGAGACAAACATCATGTTGCTCTGCTATGATTTCACCAGTCGAACAGATCAGGAGACTATGCAAGTGTATACGGTAGTGTTACTATAGAAAAACTCCAGTTTGCCTGACAGCACATCACAATTACACTAAATTGCAATTCCATAAATTAGTTTTTTGATTTCCCCTTGCACCCAGATTTATTAACTACTGTTAACAAATAAGAAATTCTTGGATTTAAAGAAGCGACTCAATGTTTTGGAGCTGCTTTTTGGTGAACAGTTAGGAGTAGGGACTTCCTGGAGTCGTCTTGTCATCACAGCTATAGCTGGAGCCTCTCTGCACAGAAGTAGCTGCACCAGTGTGAGAAACTGAGCTGAACAGTTGTAATTGAACAAGGTTATTTCTCAAAATGTTGGAACTATTTTCCTAAAAGTTGAAAAAGGCTTTTCAACAACATCTCTGTCTGACATGATCATTACAAACTAATAGGATATACATACAGGCAGCGAGAGAAAGAGGAAACCTGGAGTGAATTTATTCATGTTTACCCAAAATATACAGAGCCCAGTTCCCTCCATCCCAGCTGAGCGCTGACAAATCCGCCAACCGCTTATCAAATTAAACCCCCATTAGCAGCATAAATACACAGGCTCACACACTCACACAAACAACCCGTTACGAGCACTAGCATGCTAGTACCCCACACGTTTAGCCACTTTTCCTGCTCGGAGTGTGTCAGTCTCTTCAAATAATCCGGGACACCAAACTAGACATGTCTCCACTCCCAGGTAAACTGGTCTGTTACAACATACAACATGTGCTCCTGACCTATGCCGTCAACTGTCAGCGCCTGTCACGCTGCGTGTCCAGAAGTATGCGCAGATCTGGCCCCGTAACGTCACACCTGATGAGACACGGCACCCTGCATAGAGTCCAGTCTAATTCTTTCCATGCGCGCTTGTTAACATGTAGGATTTTCTTTGCAGCCGCCATAAAGCAGAGTGTGCAGGTAACACAATCTCATGAAACTTCTCTCTGTCTGGCAGCTGCTAGAGGGATTTACCTCATAATGTAGTAATGTAAACCCCAAAAGTAAGACATCGCCGTAAAAAGGACAATTTCATCTGTCTTCCTTCCTCTTCCTGTGTGGCCCTCAGGGGACTCCAGGCCGGTAGTGGAGGGTGAGAGATTGGGGGAAGCGGAGACTAAATGGAACACTTAATATGCACTCCATCAGCATAAACCAATCATCAGATGATTGTCAGGTAGACTGCAGTGTTTGGATGAACATGACGAGGTGCATTTATGTGCCGTGTCCTCAGAACGGATGGAGGAGGAGTTTAGAAAAGCCCAGGGGTGAGCAGAGAAGTCCAAATGGCAGCAGAGACCCAAACTCAGGACACACTGCACGTAAAAGAGGAAGGGGCAAAAATAATCCAGCGTCGGTTCCAGTAAAGACTGTACGCATCATTAAACAACGCTGCTGATGCTCCCTCAACACATTTCACACAACCTGCATGCATCACTCAGCCATGTAGTTTAGCTCAATTACACCGACATGAAATGATTCACTCAATCAAATATAATAGAAATCGCACCAAGAATCCCTTTTCCACACTTCCCTCTTATTAAACTGATACACGCAAGGAGGGCAACGTCTCAAAGTCTTTGCAAATGTATTAACAGTTTGCCAGAACTTCTTTCACACATCATCAAGGGTATGAGTTATTTTGGAGACCTGTAGAAATAGACGTTACTCATGCGACTGCTTCACTTTCTTACTCAGCATTTGGTCTTGTTTGTAAAAAGTTTATAGTCTTTTGCTGAAACATGCTGCGGAGCCATATTCCTCCTGGCAAAATGATGTCTGAAAGCAGACTCGCAGTATTCGAGGTGAAATTACATTATTAACATTGCTTCTATAGTTAAGTATGCTGGCTCATAAAAAGTGGATCAAGAAGCCATTTTCATTGTTTGTGTGTCCCATATTGATGCAGTCTGCGGCTCTTAAATGTGTGCTCTGAAATGAATCCAAACTGAAAATCTATAGTTCTGCCGTGTCCTTCTTCTTCCTCCTCTGGAATTCTACTCTCTCTCTATTCTAATAAATCTGAAGGGGCCTTTTCCACTTTTACAGGAACAGCAACTCATTAAATGGTTGATTTCAGATGGCAGAGTGTGAATGTTTTGAGTTAACTTTATTGATCTGTGAGTGGGTCTGCATGCCAGAGAGAAACTGACGTCCCCTCCGGCACATGGGCAGTAGATTTACACCTCCGCCATTTAAAGACACCTCTAAACCCAGATGGCCACAGGCCCACGCTCTCCTGTGCTGCGCTGGCAGAGACACTCTGGTTGTCTCTCCTGCAAACATATTCACGGCAAAAATTACTCAGAAAAGGATATTTTATTCGCTTACCTGCATGGATATACCTCTCTCCTCCAAAAGGACTGTAGTGATGCGTAACAGTCTGCTAGTTCATGCCTGGTTTACTTCAGCCTCCTTGGAGCTTCAATCCTGGCTGTCTGTAGCACATAAAGAGGTTGTGTGGCGGTCATACAGAAGAAATTCAAATAAATAAATGATTCAATTCTTAAATGATTATTTGAGGGGTTTTTCTGTTTTATTAGGCACTAAATATCAAGAAAGATGGACATGTTGCAGAGCTCAGGGTTGCTGGAAGACAGAGAGTGTTGATAAACTCCACGGGCCAAATTTTAGCCCATAAACACAAAATTAATGACATGCAACCTCAATGGAGCACAAGAATAAAGCCAACCCATTTTATTCCTCTATGACATGTTTTTTGAAATATGGCAGTGCCTTCTCTGAGCTCTTTGAGCATGAACTAAAGATGGGACGATGAACAGCCTGAAACATGTCACAGCTCGGCTTAATTAAGAAGCCTTCGGCGTTTCAGATGCTGCAACTCTTACATGCCCTCCCTTCGCCATATCAGCCAGGGAGAGCTTGGTCTGTCTCCTACATATGACATCACTCCCTGAGTATGAGCCATTTCCCATAAACCTCTATGGTCCCCAGGGTTTCCAACCCATGAGATCAGAGAATAGGCAGGGTGATTATGAAGAAGCAAGACGGCTTTTTTATCGGAAATAAGTGAAATTTTATCTTATCATTTGTTGTTTAAGCAACAACACGCAGAAACACGCAGGATACTTTGCAACTGTCACAGACTTTTTTTCCATTCAAACTCCATCTCTGTATATCCTATTAATCTGTTTAGATTTTCTCTTCTGTCTCGCTCTGTATTCGTCTCTCTCTCTCCCCCCTCAGGGCTGAAAGCTGTGAGGCTGTAAGGTCCCTTTCTTCCCACAACTGCTCTGAATCGCCCTTGTGACTGCTTAGCTGTCAATCACTTTAACATCAGACCCACACTGAGCAGATCGAGTCTGCTGGCACACACACGGTCCACGACATGCGCACACACACACAAAAAAAAAAAAAAAAAAAAAGGGGTTTGTAGGGGGAGTGGAGAGATGAAGGGGGTCCTGTCAGCACCTGCTGGGCCTCACCGGAGAATCTGCGGAGACACAGATACACCCACACACACACACATGCACACCGCAGGGCACTGGCTGTAAAGGTACCACTTTAATTTTGGCCGTATTTACTCAGCCTCCCCCAGAGCTGCCTCCAACCATGCTGTCCCACAGAGTCAGTATGAGCTGCTCTGCCCTTTAACTGAGGAAAGTGCTGGGCAGCTGAGAACCACGACGCAAAGCACACATGTACAGAAATCAAATAGAGACACACAGGGGCACGCATGTACTACAAGTGCAGGGAAGTCTGAGGTCATACAGTTTGCCAGACCGATGTATAGACACACTAACATATCAAGACACACCTAAAGTCAGGTATTTTCTATGAGTAAGGAAATCTTGTAGAAATGTACAGACTCTATTCTGGAGGTCTCTTCTTATGAAGGCAAAACCTCTCAATTAATTTCATCTGTTTCTGTCCAAAACCACAGTCACTCACACACACACACACACACACACACACACACACACACACACACACCCCCACACACAGATGTAATGCAAGCAGACACAACGCGCATGCACACAAACATACACACAGTCCATTAGGCTCATGTGTTGGGCCCAAACCACGGCCCAGAGTGCTCTTTCATGGCTCCATCATTACATCAATAAGTCTTCACATTAATCTCAGCACAGCAGAGCACACAGGCTATTACCAGGCCAGCCCTGCACCACAGAGGCTCACTCCGAAAGCAGACATGGGCAAAATAGTAGTCAAATATATTCTGGATACTTGATAAACACACAAGGGGTGCTCGGTTTGTCTCGTTTTTGAGAGGGATGTGTCCAGTTTTGAGGCTGGTTAAGCGGCGGAGGATAAATTACGTATGCCTCAAGTAGTTCAAATGCATGAAACCATATCTAGATATATTTGGCCATGTGTGCTCTGAAAAGCCCTCAAAAAGACTTCTTTAAGACTTTTTTTTCCTCTATGTAGACTGCTGATTTAATACAGAGCCCAAAATTATTTTTGAGGAGCTGGTTTCAATAGTGACTAACGAGAATCTTTCGCCAAAGCCTTTTCAAATCTGTGTAACATAAGATCATACCCTTTTAATGAAGCTCTTGAGAATAGTCTGAAAAAAAAAAAAACATGGTAACTTTCAGAGATTAGCTTACTCCACCGCTTATTATGAAATCAGCCTTTGGTCTGCAGTTAAGAGCTCCTGTGAGGAAAAAGGCTGCACGGTTAATAATCACTATGATGAGCTAAGGCAACTAAGACGAGGCTGCCATCACAAACACAACATCAATCACATTCAACACACACACACACTCACACACTCACACACACTCACACAATGTTTTGGTGCAGTCCAATGTTAAGCTCAGATAGACAGCAAGGGGGGGGGGGGATAAAGGAGGAAGAAAGAAATTGAGTGGAAGTGAGAGGCGGGGTGTTTAGCCCTCGTCTGTCTGGACAGGAAATGGGGTGCTTTAACCCTTGACCCAGGTTCACAATGCGGCTGTGAGTGTGTATGTGTGTTTATCCTCTCGCATGTGCCTTAGAACAGGTTCTTTCAGACACTGGTTTGATGGACACATGGTCCTTGTTGTCATGGCAGTCCATGCAGGTGTGCATGTGTGGGGTTTCCTGCCCTAAGGTGTACAAGGGCGGCGGGGTGGTTGGTGTTTATTATCCACAGTGCCAACGGGCAGCAGAGCACCACTGCTCCCAAGAGGTAAGAGGAATGGTGGAGGAGAGGGAAAAGGGGGAGAGGAATGAGGGAAGGTAGGATGACTGCAGAAAGGAAAGGAGAGAGAGTGGTAAGCTGTAAAACTTTGGAGGAGCGTCCACTTTTATCACCCTGGATCTGTTCTTGGATGAAAAAAGCTGTGAAGTATGTTTTTCACTCGTCTCTCATTCTCTGCCATAATAAGAGAATAAAAGAATATTGCCTCAGAAACCTCCGCTGTTCCCGGAATGGCAGCCTCAGCTCAGATGACCTCAGATATTGTTCCGTTGTATTCTTTTATTCTCCTTTCAACATTTCGGACCACAAATGTGAGGTGGGAGGAGGAAAGAGGGGGTGCAGTGTGGAGGGAGTTGAGCAGTCGGGCCAAGGGTCACTTCTGGAGATTCTCCCCTGAAGGCAAGTCCACTGCAAACGGGGTAATAATAAACGTTTGGCGTTTTGAGTTTCTGAACCCCACCACCCGTCCCTCTGTCCTGAGTCCACCTACTACAGCTCCTGTACCAGATTTACATCCATCAAAGTATTGTCAAACACTCAAGATGAAAACTGTCTATATAAATAAAACAAAGAATATCCATTCATTTTTTTCTAATATTCATATTTCCATTTTTTTGAATAGTGATGAGGTACAAATTAAGAATTCATTGGTTGACCAAATGGGCCAATACGAAGTAGTCTCGTTAACCGCCCTGCTCAGCTCTCCTGGGAGACAGAGCCAGGATTGTTATTGCCATCGCTGTTTGCAATTCAAAAACATTTACGAGAAAATGTGTATTTGGAATCATTTGAAGCTAAATGCTTAAATTCTCTGGAAACTAGCTCGGTTTATTTGAGCAGCTTTAAATTAATTGAGGATATACTGAAAACAAAATTGATGTCAATAAATTTTATAACAAATTTGATTTGCAATATGCAGCCAAGAAAAGTATTTTGAATGTCATACTAAAAGAACATGTACCCATTACAACTTCAAAATAAATCAAGATAAAAAAAAAGAAAAAAAGAAAACTACTGAACTAAAAAATTAATGACAGCAAAACCGCAACTTAAGAATAAAAAACAGAAAAATAATAAAACAAACAAGTCTGAATCAGACACACAGATATGTCTCTGCACATACACACGGTTTGGCACAGTGGAAATATGTCTATACCACCCATCTAATCCCAGGCCTCGCCATCTGGGTTGTTTGTTTTTGTGTTTACTCTGGAATGTCAGACATCCGAAGACAAAGCGGAGAGAAAGGTCAAATCCACAGAGCTCCAAAGACTCAACAAACATTATTAAATTCTAATTTGTTATAAAAGGTTTGTGGAAAGTAGTGTAGTGAAACCATTAGCAATTTCTCTGGTTATTTTCATGTCCTTAAAGGTTTTTATACACTTTAAATCTTGAGTACACATATACTTGACGACTACGACACACATACCAAAACAGAAGGTCTGCAAATCATGCTGGATCTCAAGTGTACAGTATTTCTCAAAGAAATTTGATTGCAGGAAGTGATACAGTGCCATATAAAACTGAACATGAAACTAAGAAGTAACTGAGGAAGCAACGGCTTAAAGGGTATTTAAGAGTTTTAGTAAGACAGCGACAGGGTGACAAAGTGTGACTGGACCCTACAAGCTAAGTTTTCTCATGAACGTATTTCATGACAGAATTTAAACCCTTAAAACGGAAGATGACTTTATGGAGACGAATCGATTATCTGATTTACATTACAATAAAAATGTTTTTGTCAAAGCCTGCATGGATGGATTTTTAATGTAATGTTAGCTCCATAACAGAAAGATGATCATGAAAACAGGCTCACAAGAAATAGAGCACTGGCTATTGGTGGAAATCTTATAAAATCGGTTTCCAGCTCATCTGTCAGAAAAGGAGCTTGATCTATTGTTTGGAAATGAGGAGAGGAAGAGAAAAAAAGAGGGAACAAACAAGGATAGGGTGCTGAAAGGGTTGTTAAGTCTGTGATAGATCTGTGGCTTTCAAAAAAAAACTTGATTCCTGTAGTAACAATGAACTTTGTGAGGAAATATTACCGAAGCCTCCATGAGGGGAACATGTGTTGCTGTGTGGGCATTTGTATAAGCGAGTGTGTGATTATGTGTTTTTCTGCATGTATGTGTGTGTGTGTGCTGTGCACTCATTAGTGAAAAGCCTCAGTGCAGACTAGCTCCAGTTACAGTAGTAAACGCTGCCTTTGAACTTTTAATAGAGCCCTGAAACTCAACCAGGCCTTAAAAAACACAGATCTGCAGGAAAAGAAAAAAATGGACAGAAAGAGGTGGAAGTGGTTAAAAATACACAAAATGTATGTAAATGTATGGGCGGAAAAGGGGAGATGAAGAGCCTGCATTAGGAAGTGAATAATTTAGGTCATGTGATCTGGAACCACGACACTGCTACTGCAATAACCTGCAATGTACGGGCTGACCTGAGTCAACAAAGAGGCCATTAATACTTATGAAGCACAGCATATATAAACACACCTGTTGACCCGGCTGACAGACGTATTATAGCACTCTGAAGTGGGCAAAAACATGCCAAAGCATTACTGGCATAGAAAGCGTCTCAAAATGCTCTCTCTTTAGCACACAGTCAGTCATTATCATCAATAGGGACACTACTTAACCCAGGCACCTGTGTGTGTGCCTGGACACAGTCATTAAAACATGCATGTGTGTGTTTAACTTGATGGGTATTTATCAGGGCGGGTGTCTGTGTTGCAGAATATTCTGGTATGCATTGCAATAAACAGATGTGGAGTCTTTATGAGGTCTTTACAACAGGTTCAGCGGTGCCCCAAAGGTTTGTGTGTGTGTGTGTGTGTGTGGCTGGCTAAGCATACATAGGCCTAACATGGAAACCTCTAATCAGTGAACCATAAAAGAGACCGCAAGTGGAACTGAGCAGGAAAGGTGCGGCATTCTTCCTAAATGTTGAGAGAATTTTAATTGTTTCAATAATGCTGCACTCATAATGCTGCGAGTCGCTGCAGTTAAAAACAAACTATTCTTCTCTTCATACACAACCGGTGTTGAACCGATCCCATTCATCTTTTCTCACAGCAAACTTAGGCATGCACAAGTGTCACAACAACATTAACGATGGCTCTGTTTCAGTTAACAGACTACAAAAGTCATGCGTTATGCAATGCATGATCGTTATCAATGTAATGAATTACACCTGTGCTCCCCCTCACAAATCTGCTGTTCAGTGATGGGAATGAGAAGGGCTGTGGACAGGACTGTTTATTTGACTATGAGCTGTTTACAGAGATGGACGCTGTGGAGCTGAGCGACAGCATGAGAAAATACCTCTATATACTGACACGTAGAGAGCTCAGCAGTGAATTTGCCTCGTTGCTCGCCTCTCGGGAGCTATGAGCATCACTCCTTGGTGAGAATAATGTAAAGTCATGATTATGTTCAGTGACTACTATTGAAATAGATGTGATTCTCCTGGATAAACATTTTCTCAGGTCTGACAAAGGGATGGAGACTTTTAGAGAATGCTAAATAACGCTACCCTTTATTTTTCAATTTCAAGTTTTTATTTAAAGGTTCACTGAGCAGTAAGCATGCTGGTGTTTTTCCAGAAACAACCACCTTAATAAACAGTCCAGGGCATTCACACATGGCATTGACTCCACAACAGCGAGGGTCATAGCTACTATTGAGGAGTTAAAGTTTTACAATTAAAATATTGACATAGTTTTGAGCTTTTTCAAGCTGATTCCACCACTGTTAGGCAGAGTATGTTTAATTTTTTAAACAACTTTTAAGCCAACAAAATAATATGAACACGATGGAACACCATTCAGAATTGAGAAATAATATAAAACATAATTTAACAATCAAGAGTGTACAAAAAAAATATGAAAAATCCAAGGCTTCTTTTTGGATCTGGTCATAACTGTGAGAGTGATGAGAGGGCGTTTGAGAATTTCTAAAAGTCCGGCTACAGACGAGACTGCTGAAAGCTGAAACGAGTTGCGAGCCATGGCACCTCGATGGATTATCTCATTCACAATCCCCTTGTGCATGCACGGCAACAAACAAAAACAGCTAGGGCGCCATCTTTGTCCTTTTTTAAGATTGTAAAGGACACAGATCACGGTGCAGGTCATAGTGCAGCAATGTTATAGCCCTGTTTACACTCATGCTATAATTACACAGTTGTTAAAACTCAACTTTTCTTAAAACTATGAAAGCCAAATAACATAATGACAGAGTGAAACATAGAGACTGTTCATCTTATTCATCTAATGACCAAGAATTATGAGTTGACTATTAGCCCACAAGTTCAGAGCACCTCCTGCTGATGAAACAATGATCACCACCTGAACCTATTGTTAAACAGAACTGAATACTGTTGGTTTTATAACCAATAAAACTGTTCATCGGAAGAGTCTGGAGACGTAAACAATGAAAATCTCCATTTATTGTGTTTTCTCATTCTATCAGCATCTGTTTTTAACAGGGAGGGAGATTTGTGTAGGGAAATAAAAAATGAAACTTGACTTTTTTCCCCCTTTCACAATAAAGTCCGAGACAGATGACAGCTGTGGACACACAGAGTGCACGCTGCATGTTTTATCGCCTTCACCCATAAATAAAAAACGCAGAGTGGAAGAAATACAGTCAAAATATACGATTTATGGCAATGGGCACAGGAGGGAGTCTGGAGATTTCTTGGACAATATGAAAATAAAACTGCAATAAAACTGCATGGGACTTGATTGTGGTCTATGGAGAGACATGGAGGGCCTCCAGCACAGCTAACTTTATTACTTCATCTGAGAGAGCAAGAGAGAGCGAGAGAGACATCAACAGATTCAGCGACCATTACAGTCAAATCTTTTTCCCTAAGTGGCCACAGTCTCCATCTGAGGACCCCCAGACCCTTTTCACCCAACATCCAGGGACACAGTGGAGGGCAAAACCTCCTCCATTCAATTTGCCCAGCTTTTTATTTATGCAACCATCCCTTCTTTTGGTTTACATAAATCTTAACATAATTTCATGGCAGGCATCGCAGTAAGCACTATTAAACTGATGGTAGTTATATAAACATTGGGGGAGAAAGAAAAATTAATGCTTTTAAGAATAAAATGGATTATTGTTTATGTAAGTGGTTGGTAACCTTATGACGATTGCCAACTGAATAAATAATTTACCGCCACTTTCATTTACCACAACATCACAGCGCTCAACTTTGTTGCTCTAAGCATTTAAAATCATTACGAGGGAGCCATCTTTCTGGTCAGAGGAGGGGGACAAAAGGAGAGAGCAGAGTCAGACGGAATATGGGTGATTTGAGCAACAGATAGCTGGGCGATGTTTGAAAACAGTCTGCAGGCCACTCAAGGAAAATGCCGTGGGCCATGATTTAACAGTAAGGGGTGTCCTCTCATATGAAAATAGCCTATTGTAGGGTGCTGCATCTTTCTTGGCTGGAGCTGCGCATCAGATCTAGAGTTTCACAGAGCATACAGGGGACCGGCGAAACCAGAGACAATAACAACAAATATGCCCTTGTATTTTTAGGTTGTGATTATAAAGCCAGTTTCACAGTTTAATACTCCAGGGAAGCCAAACAAACTTTGTTGTCTAAAGAAACCAGCGTCCAGAATTGGATCAAGTCTCTGCTGCTCCCAAATGAAATATGAAATATGAAAGAAGAGGGCACAAAATAGGTCTACAGTACATGCTGCACATTACATGGCTTTCAAGTTAACAGATTAATGCGATGCACCAGGCCCTCGCTTTGTTCAGAGCAATATTTTTTCACTTATTTCTGATACGCATTTTACATTTTGGTATTACATGTTTCTTTTGCATTCTGTATAGTACAGCTGCTATTACTTCTTTGATAGGGTTCTGAAAATATCTGGTCACTAATCATAAAATCAAACATAATCAAATATAGAAAGCTTACATCTTAAGTAATAAACAAATTATTTCAAAAGCATCTTCACGTTCAGACTGAAGACTGCACAGACTGTGCATAGACTGAATTTACGCTTTCACCTCCTGTGCTGCCACATTTTATACTATACGGTTATGTTATACTTTGTTGCCATCTGCTGGCCAAACAGACATACTGACTAAGCCAAATGGCATTTTTGTACATTTTCTGACCCTGTTTGCTTCTGCTTTGACTTTTGAGTGACATAAAAATATGAGAGAAAATGTGTGTCCAAATTTTTGTGTGGTTCTGTACACAATTTGCAATGAAGCAATAAGATACGATGATACGGTGCAATAAGATGCACTTAAAAGCTGACTCAATGATGGCATTGAGCTAGGATGCAAGGTGCCGTTCTGGCATACTGGTTGTTCAGTGTCCAAAGATAATTGACATATTTCAGGATTGTATCAGGGACCCAAAACACAAATAGTCATTTGAATTTGAGAAAAACAAGTCTGTATAGTGCATTACAGGTTATCTATGTCCTTTTAGAGCTTGCTGAAGCTATTAAGGAAGACAACGTTGCTTCACACATCTCTGCACTGTAAATCAACCTGGAGTTATATGTTATGTCAGAATCTAATTAACCAACAGAGTGCAGTGCCACTGGTCCATTAAACACAATTAGGTCACACTGTAAACAAACTCACAGTTAATATCCAAACATACAGTACAAAGTTGGACTTTCATCATATAAGGACAGTTCACATTAGCAAACTTAATATACTTTCATATAAACTCGTTAACTTAGAACTCCAGAGAAAAAACACGTGGTATTTTGATAGATTAAATATCAATTAAAACTTGAAACAAAAATACGAAACCTTGTCAACCATACAGAGAAAACCGATATTGGCTAGTCAGCAAAGCACAGGTGAATTTAATCCGAACTGATTGGACTGGCCACAAAAGCACAGATGGACCTAATGTCAGTAATGACCGACTCTGTTTAAGTGTCCCCGTGAAGCCGCACCTGAAATAACAGTACTGCTAGCATTACTACACCTGTGAGTTTTCCTGCCACGGCAGACCAAAATGTCCGCTGTGCAACCAGAGCCACACCACTGACATTATCTTAAAAGTGCTAACGCACCTTTATTATATTAGCCACACCTGTGGTTTTGCTGCTAGTATATTTCAAAATGTCTGCCATGAAAAGAGTTATTGGTCTGTGTTTAAGAGCAGTTAATGCTACCTACCTGCTGCACGCGTTTGTCGGTGTTTTCTCCCAAGTCTTCGACCAATTCTTTTTGGCTAGCAGCTAGAAAATCAAATTTACAACAAAATTTGATTACGGAGGACCTAAAATTAGCCAATTAACTTCATAAATGGGAATTTCATGCTTAGTGTCAAACAGGAGAAGTTTCAGCAACGGTGGAACTGTTTTAAGTTATAAAAGCGAACTTGAGTCACTTTGTTTGATATTCCTTATGATTTATTCGTAGTGGCTCTGCGATAAACAGGGTTTGAACTAATATGTTGTGTGTGCTCGACAAACACAAACCTCAACTATTAGCCAGCCAAAGTCTGTCGCGCACGCGTCCTGGTGAATCGTAAGCTAATGGAGAAGAACTCACAGGTGTGTTCAAGGCGATTCAAATCACGTGATAACAAACTTAACCTGCACAATCTGACTTTCTAAAAATTGCAATAAATATTCAGTTATATCCAGAAACTTCAGGTATCTTTTTTCCGCAATAAAACATATTTTAGAAAATAACCAAAAGTTATAAATGTAAAAAATTAAATTTCAAAAGGGTTATGAGAGGGTTATGATCATATATTGGCCTTAGTTTAACATTAGTTATGATAATTATTAAATAGTTGTACTCATGAACGCAGAAATACATTAATGATAAAAACTCATGTAAATATGTAAGTAAATACATCTGAGTCTCAAATAATAGAATGGATATGAGATTATCATGTAATATATCAATTCATGTTACCTGAGATTAAAGACTTTTCATTATAAAAACTCAGAACAATGAAGCATTTAATTTAAATCTAATGTTTCCACTGTCTTCAGAGTAACGGGCACAGCAAGCTTCTCTTAATTGATTAATCAAATTTCCTCTCCTTGGATTGGGTATAAATAAACCTGCTTATACTTATAAACTAGCTATATAGCATAATTCATATTTCTATTTCTTATAGCTTCCATATGTGCAGCTAACTCCCAGTGTGCTAGACTGGCCTAGTATTGAAAATGTGTGGCGCATTATGAATTCTTTTTTAGTCTCCGTCAAGCAACTGCAGTTGTACTGTATATCAAGCAAAAATGGGAAAGAGTTTCACTTTCAAAACTTCAGTAAATGCTGTCCTCAGTTCTTAAATGCTTACTGTCATTAAAAGAAAACATGATGGGACACAGTGGTAAGCTCACACCTGTACCTTCTTTGAAACATGGCACTTTTCAAGTTTTACTGTGAACTATTTTGTCTTTTGTACATATCTTGTTAAGCAAAGTCATTTCTATTACAACATGCCTCTTGAACACCAGACTGAAGACCAGACTGGTTAGAAGATTAAATGGTTGCAGTAGTTATTGATTTTAATTATGTTCTCTCCTGTGATGAATCAGTATTTTCAAAGCTGTTCATTGTACTGTCAGAAAGCCTCATATCATTCCCCAAATCATCTCACTAATATTTGTGCTTCCTTGAGCCAAGCAGGATCTGACACCACCATGGGTGTTTGTAGTTCTTTGACAGCCTTCAAATCCCGTCGAGCATTGCGCATATTGCCATAGCAGCGGGAAGTTGGTTTGTGTCTCCCATCATGGAGAGCCAGAGTCGCGTCTTCGCTGCAGTGTTACCTGCTGCTGGTCGGGAATTTGCCGGTCAGGATAATGAGCAGGGGCTCGATGTACGAGCCGTTAACCGCCACAGCCCCAGTAACCGGGTGAGGGAGGTCCAAGTCATGGGAACAGCGGAGGTTTGTTGCCCGGCGGACCGAGTGTCGTTGCGGGTCGGCGTGGGAAGCAGCAAAGAGGCAGTCAACGACGTGACCAACAGCGTTTCACGGCGACTTGAATACATTTTACAGACTGTCAGGTGAACACACACACAAAAGCTCAGCTGTATAACTTAGCACGGGAAGACCAGAAGTTTCCAGTGCAGCCATTAGCTTTAGGCTAATTAGTTAGCTAACAGTAGGCAGTGTTAGCTGTGGTAGCGAAAAACACTGAGGCGTTAAAGTGCGGTGGTACTAGACTGACAGGCAGGACTTATAGCTCTAAATGCTGTTTAAGCTATATTAATTGGACATATATTAAACTAGTACTCTCACTGCAGTTAACATTTACTTAGTTAGAAGTACTGTGATTTTTTTTTTTTTACCTAGCAATGCTACCTCGATGGAAAACAAGCTACAAATAAAAGTCCTGCACTGACATTTTGCTTGAGTAGAAGTACAGAAGTATTGTCAGCAAAACATACTTAGAATATGAGTAGTAAAAGTACTCAGTAATGAGCTGTGCTGGGTTACCACCGGAGTATTAAGGTGCCTCTAATTTACCACTCGTAGTAGAATTGCACAAGTACTATAGTAATTATGGTAATTGATGAAGCAATAGTTAGACTGTATGAAAGACGAATGACTGTGTGTATGCTCACTGCACGTTTGAATTAGCTCATTTCACCACGTTCCCTTAGTCTTTAAGTCCGTGTAAAGGCAACTCTGAGAATTCTTTCAAAATACATTAAATATGTTGGAAAATAGTTGCTGAAAACGTGAAAAGACTTTGAATGATATATTACTGAAATGTAGACTTATGAGTTAAAACGGTTTTTCAACAGTTTCCAGTCCAGAATTTCTTTGGTCTGACAAACTTAGAACACATTACTTACTTACTTTACATGGACTTTAAAGTTATACTTGCATTGAATGTCGTGTTTTTCCTCCATCTTTTCATTCCATTTAGACAACATGGTGTCAGTGACAGAGACACCTCGGTGAGGAGGTTTCTCCACCGAGAGGCAGACCAGTATCACATGGATGCAGAGGTGGAGTATTTGAACAAACAGTAATGATCCAAATGTGTCCTGATGTTGTTAACCTTTTCACTGACCCTATATTTCTGTTCCCACAGGTTGTGGTGACTTTCTCAGATTTTGAGAACATGGAGCGTGTGTGTCATGTCCTTCTGGAAAAGCTGGACAAGAGTGTTTGCGTTGGAACACCTCACTTCTACCACAGCGCCGAATGCCTGAGTCAAATGAGGTATGTAAAAACACACATTGCAATAGCACTGCAAAATCCTTCTTTTGATGAAACGCAGCAGTTGCAACTAGTGTATGTTTGTCCGTGCTTTAGGCGGCGTGCATGTGTGTCAGCAGTTGAAAATGCTCAGCAGAAAGCCAGTGAAGTCAGTCAGCTCTTGGGCCAAACTCTGGGATCCCCGCTACTGATCAGAGAAGAGGAGACAAGAGAGTGGAGGAATGAGGACGAGGAGGATGGGGGCAGAGACCAGGGTGGAGCACCCCTTAATATCTTTCCCCGTGCACCCACAATCACTGCCTCGTCACGGGTGTCTGTGTCCTTCACCCTCAGAGACAAAAGTAGGAAAAAACTCTGAAGACAGTTGTCACTGACTCATGAAACCAAAGAGCGAATTATCACAGTTTAAAGTATTTTATTGCTTATTTTAATGGCTGAATAAAAGTGCAGTTTTTCAAGTTTTTTTCTACCTCGGCTAACATTAAAAACTACATGAAAAAAACTACATTGATTTTAAAAAAATATTTTTTTCATTTCAAGCATTGACTTTTGTCATTTAACTCTTTTGAAATCAGACAAACATTAAATTCAGTGTTTATCAGTTCTCTTTTTTTGGCACATAAAATTAGAATACTGTCTATTTTTACATCTCAAAGAAATCAAACCTGGATAACTGAGCGCTGTTCCTCCAAAAAGGAGGGCTTTGACAATTATGTTTCATCTGCCCAAATCTTGACCTCTAGGGTCAATATTCCTACAGAAAATATGCCACAGCTGAAGAGGTCAGACATCCTCGACCGTGTCCTCGGGGTAGAGCTTTTTGAGCCAGTCTTGCATGACGAACCGCTCTCCATCAAAATGTGTGAAGTAATTCTCCAAGGTGGGAATGTCCGGCTAGAAACACCAAACAGTGAGTCCAAGATGTTTTGAATGAGTGTGTTTATGCGCTGTGATTCTCAGTACATACCCTCATCCTGGAGATGCGCTTCAGTTGAGTCTGAGGCAAGTATCCAACTAACAGAGAGGAGGGTCCAGGCCCGCTGAACAGCACTTTGTAATGAGGTGTATTCTCTGCTTTGATGCCCTGTGTGACACGTGACACATGTTTAACATTCCAGCGTTTATTTAAAATAGAAAATGTCCACGCGTTTGTGTCACAGAATGTTGATGAAGACGCTGCAGTGATTTGCGTTGTTGTTGCTAACCTCAGAGCTGGAGTACACTCTTTCGACCCACTCCGGAGGGGCTCGCATTTCAGGGTCCCAGCTCACCACCACCCCAATCATATTGCCTTTCTCCTCCATCACCACTTCTCCGACCCGCAGAAAGACATACGGAGGACGAGGGCTGCGAGCTATCTTGGAGGCTGCAGAGAGGAAGAAAAACAAGAGAATCCTGTGAGCTGTATTCAGATTGAACCTCACTGACTTAGAAAAAGACACACTGATTTGTTTGCTAGAGTGTGTATTTGCTTGCTTCCTTGGAGGGTCTGTTCCAAGTGGAGCTGTAAGGATTCGTTTTTAACTATGTTGATAAGTAATTATTCATTTTGAATCCACATTCTCTGATTCCAGCTTCTCAAATATAAATATTTTCTAGTTCCTCTATGACAGCAAACTAAATATCTTTGGGTTTGTTGACAAAGCAAGAAACTTGAGCGTGTCGCCTTGGCCTTTGATAAACAGTAATCAACATGAATAGATCGTGAAAATAATCATTCCTTACCGTCCTGGTTCTAAGTTACAGTGCAAACTGAATATTTCATCAGCTTCAACTTTTTCACACTGTTACAGTTTTGGCCAAATAAGTTTAATTCATCTCTTTTTGTAACTGAACAGAAAGAAACTAAACTGAAAAATACAAAATGCATATTTAAATTTCACCCGATTCAGAGTATTTGTAAGAATAAAGTAATGCACATAACATAAAAAATGTAATTCTGAAAAATACAAACCTCCAAAGTATCCCTCCTCATTGTCATAAAGCATGCTCTCTATGGCGAGCGATTCTGGGGGGTGCTCATCCTGCCCAAGGCCAACAAAAGACCTTGGGGAAGAAAAACTAATGTCAGTCTGGACATAGACGTGACCGACCCATGTGTGTCCTTAATGCTACATGAACATGAAACAATGCAAATGAGGTTGAAAGTAGTTCTTGATGTCTCAATCAATCATTTTTTTTTGTGATTGCCAACATCCCACACTCACTGGATTTTGGACATCTGCTGGTTTGCCCAGTCCATCCAAGCAGTGCCATCGAAGTAAGATGTTCTCCACTCTTTCCAGATTCGAAGCAACCTGTAACACCATCATTATTTATTTGTTATGGACAAAAACACTATGATTGATCTGAAGGTGCACTTTAATGTTTTACATGGAAACTTTGATATATATGGCTAAATCTGAAGGCCATTTATCATACACCCTGCCCTGTAGCGCACACATGGAGCCCCTTTCACGCATGGGTCCTACCGTGTGGTGGCGTGGTAGCGCTGCGCAGCCGTGGACCCGCTCCACCGGGAGATGAAGTACTGCGCGGGCAGGGCGGAGAGCAGCAGCACGAGCTGCAGCACCGCGGCTGCCGACAGCTGAGGCATGACTGCGCAGCCGTCACCTGAGGACGGAACCGACCGGCAGGTGGATGAAGCAGGTTTGGAATAAATAAAAAAACGAGTCTGAATAAGTCCAAAGTCGATATGTGAGCTGTCTGAAGAGCTCCAGCACAGAGCTCATGCGATGAACCGACACTTACTGACAATATGTTCTTCAATATAATATAGTTTTGTATTGCTCATGTGGATAAACCTCAACTTACGGGAAGTCAAATCTTAATGAACAACACGTGGTGCTGCAGAAACTTCGAGCAAATACGAGAGAAATGGCGGAATTGAATTGTCAAAGCTCGTTATTATTAGTAATCATGAGCCTTACCTCGTATTAAAATCCACAGTCCTCCCTGCAACTATCTGTCAAACATTGCGTCTGACTGTGTCTGTCTGTGTGCCCCTGGAAAACAGAACACCGTGACACGGTTTCACTTCTGTTTTATTTACATAAACCATAAGCTGGCCCATGCCGTTGCCACCTGTGTATTTACATTTTTTTGTAAAAACTTGTCAAACAGGTAATCTGCCCAATCGCCGCAGCCCACGGAAGGATCGGCGGGCCTTTAGCGGCTCGCCACGTCAGGAGGAGCCGAGCCAAGTTTAGCTCCGGGCGGGGAAGTGGCTTGTCACGCAGTTCTCTGTGGCAACGCAAGGTGGGAGAGTTGATCATTCATTAAATATGACTGACCGATCCGTCTTTTTGAAATATTGTAGCGTGTTGTTTCTTTTTTTTTTTTTTTTTACTGCTGAGAACAAGCAAATCAGCCAAAACACAAAACACATATGCTTTTATTTTGAAAAAAAAAGACCCTCTAATTTGGTGAATTTAGGAAAATAAAACAACCTGTGAACAAGGAAATGTTTTTTAATTAACACATCAACAACAGGGAGGAAAAGTGGATATGGAAACACAACTGTTTATTTACTTAAAATATGGTATGAACTAACAGGACAGCAGTACTCTCCTACACATACATTCTAGCCTTATGCTTTTTTTTGCATTAATTCCTTTATATATAAAAAGTATCCAAACTAACAAAGACATCCTCTTCACTCAGTTCATGTGAAACAGACCCCCTTCCCTTTCCCTTTTCCCCCTTCTGTTCTTGCCCATCCCACGCCCCCTTAAAACTTAAAACGTCCCCAAAATGCTTCCTGGTGGCTCACATGCAGCCACTTCACACACACATTCACACACACATTCGCACACATTCACACACACACACTGTGACCTTTAACCTCTGACCAAACACTGTGAGGCCCAGTCAGAGGCCACAAACAGCACAACACTGTCACACTTTTTAGCACAGGCCTGTGGTAAAAATGTATGCGTACACGAGCTCCAAAATGCAGTGCGGGTTCCTGAAAGTAAGAGGGTTGATCTGAACTGCTGAGTCAGTGAATGAAAAAAAATCAAATCAAATCCAACAACACTAGGGACAGACGTGGCTGATTAGAAGTAAACGGGACTGAATGAACACACCAATAAACCTGATAAATACAGGTAGTGTGGGTGGTCTGGTGAAGAGGGGGGCAACAGCAGAATAAACAAGTCTGACTTTGATATGATGGCTGCATCCCCATGTTGTATTCCAACAGGGAATCAGAGGGGGGAATAATGCACATCCCTGCCCATCCCCTTATTAACAGGGGATACGACGGCTTCTGTGTAGCCACCAGCAGGTCGTGATTCAAAATTAGTTCATCCACACCAAAAATCCGGCAAACATCTGGGATTCTCAAGTACTGTGTTTTTTTTTTTTTTAGTTGGCTCGTGTAAACATATGTTTAAAAGTGAGCTCCTACCTTCGGTTTGACAAGCCCGGCTCTAAAATCTTGTTTCCACACTCTACTCATGATAATCTGTGCATATATGTAAAATTATGATTATTTGTGATTGAGATAGAAAAAACAGAAACCTTTATGTGCCTATGAAGAGTTTATCTTTGCCCACAAGATGCATAGTTTTGTGGGCAAAGATCATTAACTTCCTATTTTAATAGAAACCCCAAGGATAACAATTATTTTTCATGCCAACAGTCATTACAGTCAGTGTTTTAGGCTGTCTCAATCTGGAATAAAACTCTTCATATACACAATATAAACAAATCTTTTGTGAAGTAAATATAAGCCAGACAGACAAAACAAAAGTTAACTGTGTCCTAAAATAAGTGTGAGGACTATAAAACACTGTTCTAGCTCCATGAATCGTAGCCCGTGTGGCAGGTACACACAGACAGAAAACAGTTGACACATTATATGTAAGCGAGCTCGACACACTCACTGCGGAGACAATAAAACTTCTGCAGAAAACAAACACATTCAAAAGCCATGTTCTAAAACTTCAGTGCCCAAAGACAGAATTTGGCATTGACAAATCCATGACAAGGAGAACAGAAAACAGAACAAAGATTAACAGGTGAGATATATGTTCGATAATACGTGACAAGAAAGACCTCTGAAATGAACTAGGCGTATATCGATGCTACCGTCCAGTTTTCTGCAGTCAGACCCACGACACAAGTGGCTGATTTTGGCATCCAGTTGTTCTGTGTTGTGGGGTGAAAACAGAAATATGACAAAAGTGGAGGCCGCCATCTTCATGAACTCAGTCCATTGGTTGTGTGTACAGGGAACGAGCGACATGATCATGTCGCCCTTTCCTCTCTTTCATAAGCCCTCCGTACAAAGTCTGTCAAGGTCCAGTCCGGTCCCAGAAGTCCAGTTCTCTGAACCCAGCGACGAGCAGGAAGTCCAACAGCAACAACAACGAAAAGAAAAAAAGATGGAAAGAAAAGGCCCCAAAAGCAGAAACCGAGGATTCAATATGCCAGGATAGCGAAGGCACACAATCAGAAAGATGAAAATAAGACTTGTCTCTCTCTCTCTCTCCATGTATCTCGGCTTTTCGTCCAAATTTAGTCCGATCCAGTTTGATCTGGCTCGATCCTGTTTTGCTCCAGGCATGAAAGTGCTAGAACATGCGAGACAGAATTGTATGTGTGTATGTGCGCATGTGTGTGTGGTCACCATAGAAACAATTTAATCAACATTTAAAAAGTTCTTTTTCTTTTATATGTTAACAATTTTAAAATACACAGGGTTAACTCCCTACGACTGCATTGATAACCGGTCTGTGGTAAGTGCATCTCAAAGCTAGTCACCCAAAGCTCCACTGGCTGTACCTTAGGTATAAACTGACAATAGGTTGGTTATAGGATAATATATTGACATGGATAATGGTTTTACGACAACAGTAAAGTATTTTCTCAACTGCTATAAATACATTTCTTTGAGAGGTTTCACAACGATCAAACTGTATGCCACTGTTTGTACGCTGAAAGTGAATGACACACTCATCTGTGTTATAAAAACACACACACTCCTTCAATTACACACACTCGCAGAGTCACAACTTAGTTGGTACACATACAGGCACATGTACTTTTGCAGGGCAGAGGCCAAGCACACTTATACACACACGCACACACGCATGCACGCGCGCACACACACAAAAGACATAAAGGCACAAGGTATTGCTAATGTTCAGGACGCGTTGGAACATGATCCACCTAGACATGTAAATGACTTTCACCCATGCATCCTTTTTGTCCTCCTCACAGTAAAAACAGCTCCTAGAAAAAAGAGATACTTTTTTCTCTCTAATTAACATGCAAAAAAAGAAACAAACAAACAAAAATACACACACACACACACACACACACACATCAACAGTAAACAAAACCTACAGATCTACAGTACCAACAAAGGTACACCATTTGGTATTTTAGCGCAGACAGACACGCTCAGGTCAGCCAATGTGTAAGACTTCCAAAAAAACAGAGAGCCGATCATCACGTACAAATCTTAGAAAAAGCAGGGGGTCGGGTTGTATAAAAAAAGAGCGGGAACAATGAAGAAGGGGGGGCGAAAGATGTTGTCAGTCCAGCAGTCTGTAATCCGTCACAGACCTAACGATTTCAGCTCAGCGGGAGGTCTTTGACCTACCCGGCAGAGACTCTTGAAAAGTCCTCAAAAAATGGCAAGAGTGAGATAAGATACATCCAGCTCTCCTCGTGATTTTTTTTTTCAAGTACTAAAACTCTGTTTGACTCTTGTCTGACACCAACAGTGTTTAAGGTCAGACGGAGGTGAAGAGTGGTTCACTGGACAGAAGGAAAAGTCACAAGACCGCCAACGTGAGGAGTTCCTACGCTCCTGTAGGATCCAACATGGACCAATAATGTCGGAGGAGTTGGAACAGATGAACATGCGTTGTCAGAAAGCCATCGCAGAGAGGAGGGAAGAGTGAACGGAGAACTGCGCTGTTGTGTCTCTCCACAGCCACAGCTTCGAATAGCAGCAGCTGGACTAGCGGCTCCTCGGACGTACACACACATACGCGCACACAAATACAACACTGAGCATGAATTCCTCAACTCAGCCTCCTGCTCCTCCGACGCATGAGCTAAGAAATCTCAGCCAAATTTCTTCTCTGTCAGAGCAGCCGGCCTCCTCCTCACCTCCTGTGTGTTTGCTCTGTGGTCTCTGTTACCAGCCTATCAGGTTGGCTTTGGCCTTTTCTGTCAGCTTGCGCACGCGTCCTTTTGAGGAGGTGCCAAAGGTGATTGATGAGTCCTCAAACAGCAGCTGCCTCTGCTCCTCCTCAGAGTCCTCCTCCATGTACCAGGCAGACCGACGCCCCTGGTTACGTGTGCGCATTGACCCCCCTGCCTCTTCCCCTGCCTCCTCCTTTGCCGACTCCTTCCGATTGGATCGCTGAGGGGCAGGTTGGGGAGGAGGCGTGACCTCCTCGTTGGCTCTCCTGCTGCTCCTCCTTAGCGATGAGGGCTCAGGTGACTCGGCAGGAGGAGGAGGAGGTGGAGCTGGAGGAGGAGTGGTCTCTTCAGTTCTTACCGTTCGGGGCCGGCCACGCCGTCTGGGCGTTGAGGCCACGCCAGAGTCCGACAACACAGACGTTTCCTGCGCGGAAGACGTTCCGCCTTCGTCCCCTGTCGATTGGTCGAGCTCATCGTCAGGGGTGGAGCTCCTGCGGTTGCCGCTCCTTCTCATCTCCTCCAGCTCCTGTTTGCTCTTCCTGCCTCTCTTCTTGCCAGGCGGGCGGCCCCGCGGTCTGGAAGGGCTTCCTGGAGTCGTGGCTTCTGGAGGACTCACTGGTGGGTCCAGTTTGGATTTTCTCCCCCTCCTCCCCACACCCAGGGTCACATGACTACTATGGCCATTCAGGTGAACTGTGCTCTGAGATGAAGGGCTGGCGGGAGAGCCTGAAAAGGAAAAGGTGTTGATTTAGTAGCGAAAAGGAAGAATGTATATATAAAATGCAGGTAGGTGACATTAAATGTATTTTACGACTAATCATAAACATCTCTTACCGGGTGTGTGTCGTACAGGAGTCCTGAGTTTCCTCCGGGTGCTTCCTCCAGTGCTACTTTCCGCAGCCGGCGAGGGTGTCACCTTTTCAGGAGCCGGTGGCGTTGAAGCTCGCACAGAGTTATGAGCCCTCAGTGAGCGGGTCGGCTCTGTAGGTGGCAAAGAGATATGCAACAAAGGGAGTAAATAAAACATGTGAGATGCGGTCAATTCTTGAAGATAAACTTTGCTTGCCTGTCAAGTGTTGAATGAGAAAATCAATACCGGTCTTATGTCCGTACTGTAAATAAGAAGCCAGCAGCTAACCAGCCAGCAGCTGGTTAGCTTAGCATTAAAACTGAAATGGGGAGTAACAGCTGGCTCTCGCTAAAAAGGTAACAAAATCTGCCTATGATCACCTCTGCAGCTTACTAATAACTGAAGTGTAAAAACATGTGGTTTTACAAAGGGGACTATTTCCTGCCAGCTCACAGTAATTTCCTGGAGTGTTGTTGTCAACAGCTGCTAGCAGAAGCTTCAGACACAGCATACAAACACGTTAACATGCCAACTGATAAGCTAAAACATTAGATTATTCATTGTATTTCCCAAAATGTCAAACTATTCCGTGAGTTCTACGCATTTTTATCGTTGTGTGAATTTATCTCACCTGCTGTGCCCTGTGTGTTGCTGCTTGCGGCATTTTGTGAGGAGGATGAGGAGGGTGGAGTGTGCGTAGAGTGGCGCGCTGCACTTCGCGTGCGCCCTGCAGACGGCGTGTCCGCCTTCCCGTTGACCAGCTGAGGGGGCTGTTTGGGGGGGACGCTCTGCCTCAGAGAGGGGGGCCTTGAAGGAGCCGGCGATGGCTCCCTTTTCCCAGTCACCCTGGATGACACACGTCTCTTCCTCTCGGGACTAGAAGGCAGGATGAGTACAAAAAGATCACACATATTTCACAGCAAGAGACCTCAGAACCAGAAATAAAATGTCCTTTCTTCTACCTGGATGCGGTGCTGCTGGCTGGAGATTCGCTCCTCCTCCTCCTCCTCTTCATGGCGTGCCGTGTTTGTCTGTCCGTAGTGTGTCGCGTCTGTCTGTCAGTGCCCTGTCTGGTCAGCTTATCCGTCAGGCCGTGGATGGCCTTGTAGTCATCCAGGATGGAGCTGACATGCTCCTCAAACAGTGCAGAGAGCCTGAGACTCATACTGTAGATCTGGAGACATGACAAAAGATGCACTGATTCAGCTATATACTGAGCGTAAAGCACCTTGCTTTACAGACCGCGCGTGTGTGTGTGATTGTGTTTCTGCATGTGTATCTCACCCGAGACTTTTTACTGGGCGTGTAAGCTTTGGAATTGCTGAAAATGAGCCGCACGTCTTTGCAGAGCTCAATGGGAGACTGGTACTTTCCTTCTGTTAGTGTGTTGACAACAGTGCCAAAGTCCATTGGTGAATCAACTATTTGCAGGTAGTCCTGGCAGAGAGACATTTCAATTACAGGTTTCAAAAGATGAGAACATAATAAAAAGTTGAGGAGAGTAAGAGAGCATAAAGACGTTAATGAGAATTGGGGGATTCGGCGTTTCACTTTGAACGGGAAAGGAATTCCACTCTTTAAGGAATTCCACTCTGTTAACAGGCGAACTGTAGCCCACTGAAACTGACTCTGTTCACACTGTTTCTCCTTCACAACTTTTCCATTAGGTTTGGTCTTCATTTCAAATGCGGAATGAAGAGGCCAGTTGTTCAGACCAAACAATCCCCCTTCCTGTGTAATTGAATTGTGGCCACTTGTGCCCCAACTGACTGTGCAGCGAGATTCAAGGAGCAAAAAAAGGTAACTTAAAAGGGACCTAATTAACATGAGCCTAATGGAGATTCACAATGAGCTGAACTCAGATCACAGAGACCAGTTTAGTTTGTATTCTGAGGAAGGCAGAGTTCACATGTGCACACGCTACTGGATAAGAGTAAGTACCGGATATTCCTGCAGGTCCACAGGTTCTCTGAAGGGCTCGGAGTCTTCACACTGAAAGATGAGATCCAGCAGCTCCTTACAGCGTCCCCTCCACGCATGAGGGTCGTATGAAGGGGGTCGGGTTCTCAGCTGGCGCCGCATAGGACGACGACCCTGCACCAAAGCAATGACGAGACCAAGTAAACGGATGTAACTGTGCTGGGTTAGATACTGGATGCAACTTCTAAATGGTTTAGAACGGTTTGTCTGTGAGATATGTTACCTTATGGTTCCGCGTGGATGTTCCAGGGGTATTAGTATCTTCATCCTCCTCCTCCTCGTCCTACATAGATATGTAAAGGGCAATCAAATAAAGGTAACATATATTGCACTCTAGGCGTCTCTGCGATACAGTATTTTATTATTTCAACTCCCAATTGGGGTAACTTCATACAGCAGCATTTTTAAAATAGAGTTACGACTTGTTATCGCAAATTGCTGTGAGGTATGCAATACAATATCCACCTCACAGCATGTTTTGCAATTAAGAAGAAAACTGTGTGAAATAGTGAAAGTAAGCGTTTTAAAAAATAATAATAATAATGTCAATAAATAAACACACCTCATCTTCAGAGTCAGAGAACGTAGCCTTCTTCATAGTTTTGTAGAGGGGCATGAGGTCTGTCAGACTTTGGTCCCTGAAGGAGAAAAAAGGAGGAGGTAGGAGAAATGACTCTTTATCTGACAGACAATACAATACTGAACTGGTTGCTGCTCAACAGTTGATAATGTTTTCCTGTAAAACAACACACAGCCTTGTGACTTGATGACAACATACTCACTTAATGAATTGCAGCATGAGGTCAGAGACAAACTTGGCGGTAGTGACAATAAATGATCCGGGCTCGTTGAATGTTTGGGCGTTGTGTTCAATATAACGGACCTCCCACATCAGAGAGGACAGCCGTCTGTAAAGAAATATGAACATGTTGAATGTGTATTTAATTCACGCGCTTGTCTTCTGTCGTCTCAGTCGTGAGGTACCTGTAGAAGCGGTTCACCAGCCTTTGGCGTATGGTGCTGAGGTCAGTGATGTAGGCCACGACTGTGCAGTATGTGGGGTAGGCTTGTAGGTCCACCGGAAAGGCAAATGGTGCTGCCACGTCTGAGGGTGGCAAATTTGGTTGGCGGATGAAGGACAGGTGAACACACAAGAAGACAGGATTATTATTATTATTATTATTATTAGAAACACACATGAACCGCAACTGTTTAAAGGTGAGAAGAGGGGAAACGGTAAGGTGTCATTTATGACACGTCATCGGCATCAAACTGCAGGATGTTTAAGGAAGGTGTACCTTTGTACATCTTTGTTTAGACTGCAGGCAAATCCAATTTGCTTCCCGATTTGTATAGACCATCCACACTGTGCTTTTGCAAGCGATTGGATCACATTTGTATTTGTGTCCAGACATCACTAAATTATCTGCATGTGTTGCTGTGGTAACGATGTAGGTGCTAGTAACTAAGTACAGCACGGAAGCAGCTTTGTCTGTACAGAAGCCAGAAAAAAAATGTATTTCAGCGTCTGAGAGGCCAGAGCATCCAGCGCGAGACACACCTGTAGAAATCCGATTGGAGTCCCGTTTCAAACCATCTCGAAATGTGGCTTGGATTTGCAAAAAATTCATCTCGTTTTTTTTTTTTTTTTTTTTTGTCCAGAGTTTCTAAAAATGAATTATTATATATTCAAAAGAACAGATTTGTCCTGGCAGTCTACAAAAGACTGAAATATCTGTCCAAATAAAACTTGCGTAACTCAAGTACTGCCTTTATCAGTTGTACTAAAGATTTTTCTGCTAATTCTGAATGTTCTTACCTAAATTTAGATAACACACAAGTCCTGTCCTGTAAGCCAACTGTAGCACGCAGTGTAGGAGTAACAGGGAGAGATCTAGAAGGATTAAAGTGTGTTGGCTGATGCCGCTCTTGTGTTCAATCCACAAACTGTCCCTAGAGGGAGCCCTCAGACCAGCTTTCCAGGCAGGATTGCAGTAATACAACAACTAATGTGACATTACATCACTTAACGGGAATTCAAACAAGCACCTCAATATGTGGCTCAACGTGTTAGCAGCTTATGTCTTTTAACACGTGATCCGTGACACTCAGAGCTGTGACTCATGTTGTGTTGAGAGTCATGCTGCTGCTGCTGTTTTACGAGAAATGTGCCCTCATGGCTGCACTTCACATCTCTGCTTGCATGACATAAGCCAACTGTTATTTTTACAGGGGCTTGATGACATCATACCGAGCGTGCAGAGCTGGTCGATGGCTTTGATGATGCGCTCGCACTCCTCTGCACGTGTGCGGCAGCCCCATTCGCCGTCCAGTGGGACGTACAGCAGCTCCTTCTGTTCTTCTTCGATCAGCGGGACACTCATCCCCAACTCTTCGGGGAACGTGGCTGCACAGGGAAGAAGAGACGGACTATAAAATCCTTCAAAGAAAGAAAGTTTATGTACACTGGGTGTGGGTGTGGTTAAGAATGACCTACCATCATCAGGGATGGGCTCCATATCCCAAGGGCTCATCTTCTCCGTGTCTCCATTATCCCAGCTGGATGGGAAACAGTGTTGATATGAATCATCGGCATCATCGCATCTTTGAGTCTTTGTGTTGGTGATTTCTTTCGTGTTTTGCACGGCTGACATTTTGCAAGACGTCTAAAGTGGGTGTCACTCTCTAACAAGGTTTTCCGAATAATATGTGACCATGAGCACGCTGCACTGACAAGAACAAGTAACTCAAACAGACAATATGCTTATTACTGTTTCAAACTGGAATATCGCTGATGATGAAAGTCCAGCAATAAGAAAACAAAGGGCAGTGTTAGTTACCGTCACGGTGATGTGCCTAATTCAAACTGTCATCCAGGACTGTTTCATCAGGTTTCTTGAGTGATTCGAGGCATGGCGTGTTTGTGAAGTTAATGAGTGTTGTGAGCGGAGGTGTCAGCAGCATAATCACAAGGATCTACTCGCCTACATTTGCCTGGAATTCGTCCAAGCCGACAAATCCCTGTTACATGTAAGATATTTTAATGAAACAGTTCTGTCACTGCAGGATAGTCGGATCTAAAACTCATTCAGTCCCAGGACTCCCAAAGATACCAAGAGACTAGCCGTACAGTCGACAAAGTGGGAGTCAAAGTTTTCACACTTTAGCAGCCACCAGCTTTAGTGATTCAGGAAAGTGAAATTTCTCAAACTCACAGGACTTAAATAATTACAATTTCCCTTTCAGTGCTGCGCAACTGAGCACAAAACAAAAGCTGTGATTCTCTCCCTATGAAATGACAGTTTTCCTTCTGCACCTGTCTGTGGAGTATGCTCCATATGTAGCGTTGTAATCTTAAACTGGTTGTCTTTTACATTCTAGTTTGGCGGGCTTTAGTGGAGTACATGAGCTAAAATATCATTTGCAAAGTAAATTATTCTCAAAGTCATCATTACCTTGGAATATGAAAATAGACAATATGACTCTGCCTTACTCTACTTTATTTTCCTCACCCTCAGCAGCAAGCTTTCCTTGATTCTAAATCATTTTGGTCTCGCTTGTGTCATTTCACACACGTCCTATCAGTTTTCATTATTGTCCCTTCCACCTGTGCACAGTGGGGTTACACAGTTTTGTCATTTGTTAATGTCACTTAAAGGAGAATTAGGAACTCTTTGCAAATACAACAGATTTATCATGTTAAAATGAGATTGTGTGGCACTCTGATCTGCGGTTTTATATGTGCAGCCCTAAATAGAGTAAATCCAAGCTGTGATCATACCAGACGTTGTAGCACTGAAACAGGCTGTCAGGATACTGAGGCTGGTAGGGCTCCTGGCTCTCAATGGTCCCAAACCACCACGCGTCATCAATCACTGACCGAAACCTGTCACCTGTGCACACATCAGAGTTTAGGTCTTTACAAGAGTTGACTTTATGAATTGAACTATAAAAAAAAATATATGTGACATTTATTTGATATTCTACGGAGTTCTAGAAAAGTCAGACTGCAAAGGCAAACATGGCTGACCTATAGCCCACTGCCGCTTTCTGGCATTGTCAAACTGCTGTCGCAGTATCAGGAAGTCGATGACATCAGGCATGTCGTGGTATCTGCAACGAGACAAGATGTACATGTTGAGTCAAAGGCCGCAGCAAAGCAACAAATGAATGAACAAGACAACCACATTAACAGTGTAAACACAATCAAACATACAGTTTGGAGAAGCACTTCCTTTCCATTCCCATAACAGTTGTTACTTTCATATTGTCAGTCAACCGGAGTTAATGTTTCATGAGTATGTCTTGTTATTTATTTCAGGGAAGGAAATGTGATATTTAAACTTAGCAGAAGAAGGCGCATAGAAGAGAATACTTTCACACTCTGTGGGCGCTGAAATCTGCATATTTTTGAGGGGACGAGAGTGAAAATCAGTTGAATTAAGCACAGGATCTGTCACATTGCTTACTTCATAGAGAAAGATCCTCCGGTCAGTTTGCCCGTGTCAGGATCCAGGAAGGAAAGCTTCAGACAGCACAGCGTGGGCAGGCCAACCTCATACTTAATGCCAACAATCTTCATCAATTCCTGCTCCTGATCGCCACAAAATAAAAAAAGGACAAATAATACTAATCCATTTCTTCTCAGGGAACAGCATTCACACACCCTGGAGCCCTATTAAACACAGATCAATGCACTACTTTTCATTTTCTATTGATATATATCATTTTCAGTGCGTTATGTAGGCTGAGAGAGTACTAGAGTAAGCTCTTTCCAGCTGAGAAAAAACTGGAGGGAGTAAGTAGTTGTGTCTTGCCATCCCTGTGTGTTGATATTATAGTTAATAAAAAAAGGGTATAGAAGAGAACCCTGCATTTTACACGTTACGGGCAATGTATTCAGAAAGATGCACACTGCGCCTGCAATGCATTATGGACCGCTGTCTGCACAGAAATTGCTATTTCTGCCTCCACGCATAGAAAAGAAATGAAAAATACACCAAGTAAAAATTCAATCCTGTTAGCTGTTACTTTTAAGCATTACATTTTTTTCTCCATTCTTTTTAGAGACAGTTTGATTAACAGGGATGAAACTTTGTTCTCTGCAGACATTTTTCTTTTAGCCGTGGTACATTTTTGGGACAGAAAAAAAAGGGACTAAAGTAAACATGAAAGTGAAACCAGACAAGCATCTGTGATAAAGAAAAAATACCGGTAAGAGCAAGGCAAGCTAAAGGGTGTGTGTGTGTGTGTGAGAGAGTGCATGTGTTGTGCGACAGTGAACAATTGCATCATCATAGCTTGAAACTATTCGGCTTCCTCCGAAGCGGTATGTGTTCTGAGGAAGCTGGTGAGCCGTTTACTCTGGAAACGTTCACATCTGATCCCTGCAAAGATCTTAAGAAAAGGCTCACGTTAATGTTCTCAGCGAACTACAAATGTATTCCCTCTGTGTTAAAGCTGTATTTTATTTTACATGACTGCTCTGTGACTTTTATAAGAGGTTCCTCTTCAGTGGTTTGTGGCCACACAAATAAAGAGACAATATAAATCTCTAGATACATGGGATCTAAAGAGCGCTGTCTCTCTTCAGAGAGTCTTCAATCCATCTTTGTCACACAGTTTCTTACCCGTAGCTCCATCTTGTGCCAGGGCTGCTTCTTAGGATTGATGCTGTATATCTTTTTTTGTTTGGCCATCTCCACATAAGCTTCATGGCCCTGTCTGAAGTAGTACACCTGCACACACATGCATACATCAATTTAAATATAGCACAGAACTGTATCTTGTATAGTTCTCTGGAATGTAACTCTGCTCAACAAACTTAAAAAGACAGTTGTAGTTGCTTTTTAGGAGGTGGTAGTGTCAATGAGCGTGCCCCTTATTTTCTTGTGTGTAATGGGCATTACAGCCTCAGGGGGCCGCTAAATTTAGTCTTGTTGCTATGTAAAACATGAGCTGGTGTTTTGCTATGAGCAGACATGTGGTGCACATGTGCTGAGGACACTCAAACAGAAACAGGCAGCGCGTACCTCGTCTCCCATCTGGGGTATGTAAGGACATCTGCGGGGGACCGTGTCCGTGATCCAGGCAGAGGGAAGCCACTCCTCCAGAGTTAGCCCTTGCTCCTGAAGCTCTGTCCTCTGAATGTCACACAGCAAAGTACACGCTCGGTTAACAGTTCTCAAACTGGAGCTTTTGCATCATGAAACATTTGTTTTCTTCTCCAAAATGTAATAATTTAGTTTGGTCTAATGTGTCCATACTTCATATCAAAATGAGTTTTACATCAAATATGCAGATAGTATTGCAGAAGGACCTTTTGTTTCATTTATAGGAAACAGGAAGAGACATTTCTTGAATGTTGAATGTGAAATGAAATGTCTTTTAAACACTGTTTAATCTGAACACTCATTTCTGCAAATGGCTGATGGGTAATAACGTTGAATCACAGTCACAGTAAAGTCAACCCTGAAGCCACGAGGAGGGAAACGACAATTTTGTCAGAGACCAACGCTAATAACAAACCTTCCTCTTCTCCTTTGGCTTCTTCTTCTTTGGTAATGCGCCGTCTTTGTCGGCTTTCTCCTTCTTTCTTTCCTTCTTCCCGTCCCTCTTCTTCTCTCCGTCTTCCTCGGAGCCGCTGCTTTTCTTTTTCACTTTCACGCTCTTCTTGGGCGGTTCAAGGTTGATCCCTGCGTCTGCTGTCCAGTCCGAATAATCGCTGGAGTAGTCGCTGCGAACACATCAAGGGGTGAGGATTAAATACACAGATGTATCTGCGTGTGTTTATGTTCTGCTTTGCATATGGCATGTGTATGTGTCCTTTGGAGATAGTTTATGTGATATATGTGTGTGATATTATCTCTGTATTTTACCTTGAACTACTGTGGTCATCCGGCCAGGGCTCTTTTTCCTCCTCCTCCTTCTCGTCCTCTGAGGAATGTCCGTTGATTTGCCGTACCTCCACCTCTCCCTGGAAACATGATTTATGTTAGTACTCTGATAGACACAAAGATGAACAAAAAGGCAAACTGAATCAGTGAAAAGGAATGGCAACAGAAAAGTACTGAAAATAAAGACAGAAGTTTGTTTATTGTAGTCATATTTGTGAGCTCAGCAGTTTGGGGTTATCAGCTTGTTTGATTTGCTTCTGCTATGGACATAAACAGAAGATAAGTACTATTAAGCAGAGCTACACCCCCTTTAACCTTTTAATACTCAGGAAATTGACTACTTTTTATTGTTTCGCTCTTGCTATTAAAGTAGACATTACGTTTTCATTGATTTATAACACTGTTTGACTGCTGGACTGCTCTGAAGGTAGGTTTATGTTGTAGATTTCAGCTGTAAACTCTGTATGCAGCCATGTGTTTTGCCTGGATTACTGAATGACCAGGTGTCCTTTTGGAAAATGAACACATAGAGCAAAAAGTAGACACTACATGTTCATGTTATATTTCACAGTACATCATTGTTTTACGCAGCACAAGTCCCAGAGGCAAAAGCGTGGGCAGTAAAAGGTTAACATGCTGTCAAAGTCTGAATAGAAGGTCTATGGTGAAATCAGCTCATCTAAAATTGGACTAGAAGACAAAAGAGTGCTAAAGCAGTTATGGCAAGTTAGATGGGCCAACAAAAATGCTAAAAATGACATCCCTCAAGTTAAAGAAGTGAGGATTTTACTGCCTGTCTGATCAATGGAATATCATTTTAAGACCTCTTTTAAAAAAAAAACCTATAAAACAGACAAAGTCATCTGTGTTTTAGAGTTTCAAAAAAAAGTTTACCACGCCGCAAAACAAGGCAGTAATGTTATTATATGAACCTCTGAGGTGCTTTCGTCGTCATCTGCAGCCTCAGCGCTCTGGCGGCTTGTCTCCTCCATGGCAGCACGGGTGTGATAGCCGTGGCTCCCTTGGCTCTTCCTGCCCTCGTCAGCTGCGCACTCTGACGTCGGATGAACCTGCAGCAGCAGAGAATGATGAACAGACAAGTTAGGAGATATGAGGACTGACAGTGGACTAACAGTTCAAGGATAAATAAGAAATCTGTATTGAAATAGACATTAAGTCAGAAATACAATGATATTCACATAAAACAATAATGTTTGTTTCTTATAACGTGTGTGTGTGTGTGTGTGTGTGTGTGTGTTTATTCACTTACCCTGCTCTCTTTGGGGAGAGAGTGTATCGTACGCCTCCTCCTTTCTGACTGATAAATATTGATCTCCTCCTCCCCTTTAGCCTCACGCCAGTTTACCTGTCTCCTAAACAACAACAAAAAACACACACACACAGTGTGTGCATTAATACAATCACTTCCAAACACAGCTTCCTCCCTATAAAATCAATTTAAGTGTGTGTGTGTGTGTTACCCGACAGAGGCGTCCTCCAGCTCGGGGACCAGCACCCTGCGGCTCCAGGCCACCAGGTCTCCCTCTGTGGCCATCTGGCTGCGCGGGGCATTACTGTGCATCTGGCGGACGCCCTCGATCTGCCCGCTGCGTCGCAGACCCACGTTGGGCGGAGAGTGCACCTCTGTGGGCGAGCCCACCGATCCTGAGAGAAAAAGATGTCAAAGAGAGATTAAAACAGTGCTTAACAGCGTTTAAGTGATTAACTTGCGTTGGGGGGTATTTGCGGTTTACACACTTGATAAAGGCATCAAGCTAATCCATGTGCTTCTACGAGATTGTTTACTCAGGTGCTGCGCTCGGTGTAGTTTAGCATGACGATAGAGTGATAGATGGCTTCAATGACTTCTGAAATAAGTCAATTAGAATTTGTAAACTCAAATAGGAAAAAGGCTTCAACTAATGATCATTGATTACCGACGGAGGTGTCTTCAAATTGAGTACTTTTCAGGCCCACAGTTGAAAACCACAGAAAACAAAAGACTAAATAAAAGCAGCAAATTAAACATGGAAACATTCGAAGAAAGACTTCATTTAACAACACAGCTGACTGACTGTTTTTGTGTTGACTTACTAATCAGTAAATGGACTCTCTCTCTCTCTCTCTCTCTCTCTCATTAATTCAGCTCAAAAAGTGACTGAGTGAGAGAAACAAAGAGAAAAACAATGATTTGAACTCAGGTGAGTCAGTTACTGAGTTAGATCTGTTGTGTCTTCATTACTTTGTGGGTAAGATGACCAACAGGCGAATCTCCCACTGATGATTCCCAGATGTGTTATGTGAAGCTCAGCATTCTCCAACTCTTTGAGACACTTTTATTGAAGGTTTCCTGTGTAAATCTCACTGACTTGCTCAATACCCCTTTTCCATAAATGGAAACGATGTAAGTATGCTGTATGCATGTGATATCCATGAAAAAGCTTGTACACTATTACAAAACATGTGACAAAGAATAAATAAAATATATAATATACAATAAAATATGACTACAAATGTAATGTGTGGCTTTTCATACAGCTATGTATACTAATTCATCACATGCAGATTCAAATTGTAACTGCAATTAATTCTCAGCTTGTTTTCAGCTGCTTCAGAGATACTAACTAACTAGAGATACAAACACAGCAGCTTTTAGAAAGCTTCAGCATTTCTAACTAAATTAAGACACTTAATTAACATTTAAAGTCGCCCCTGAAAACGTCCTTGCTGCTCCAGTGCAGGTGAAAACAAAAACAACGACCAACTGGCAGAGCATGTGAAACCGCACGCGGCAGCTGCGCCACACAACAATAGTATGACCTTCCTGCCGTGACACGGCCATACCTCTGCTGGCCCTGGAGTTTGCAGCGGCAGAGGTGTCGTTGGTTCCCAGTCTTTGGTCCTGTTCCTGCTGGAGCCTCTGAATCATGGTATCCAGAGGACTGGAACCGTCCACCGCCTGCTCGCTCACCACTTGGTTCAGGCCTGACACGGAGAGGAATGAAGTAAATAGAGAGAGAGAGAGAACAAGAACAAGAGAGAGAGTTCAGGTGAGCTTAAAAAACAGCCATGAAGAAGAGCAATACTGCTGCTTTATTGCATTCATTACTACTTCTATTTTGAGGAGGTGAGGTAAAAGTTCTCTACACAACATAATACTCTACTTGAAAGAAGAAAAAGGCAAAGGGCTTTCCCAAAATCCTACATAGTAACCTTTATACCCTTTATAAAGCATTGTAAGGGCAAGGTTAGGTTAACATTATTCTATATACTAGGAGGCAAAATCCCCAGAGAGCATGTAGAGTCACATTGTCTCACAATAGAGAGAAAATCCTTTCTGCTCCCTTAGCTCCTTCACCTATCTCCACTGTGCACTACTGATGCATTTCATTAACTACTGATTGTTTCTGTTTAGATGCCTGCCAAGATTTCGCCATTGGTGTAGTGTCAGTAAAAGTCTCTCATTAAGCAACTCTGAGGACATGAGAGCAGTATGATCGCGATGACAGTGACTTTGATCAGCTGTTGCGACTAGACAGCGTCAACTCTGTACAAGCGAACGAGAGCAGAGCGGAGCCACAACTTTCACGCAGACAGTTCATGCTGTCAGACCACGGAGAGAGGAGATGCTGCCGATGGATGGGATTTAAACCTCTGTACCTGAGGAAGTGACCCCCATCTGCGGGATCAGCTGCTCATCCCTGCAGCCCTCCCGGCCGGGCACCAGCCGCTGGTACCGAGGGGGGTGGGGGTTCCCGTCCACGTCCACCAGGAAGGGAGGGGGCATTAGGTGCGGCGCCTGCTGAGTCTGCTCGTCCAGCACGTAATTGTTGGCATCCCGGATCAGTGGTCGGTAGTCGGTATGGAAGAACATCTGGTCCGCTATCTGAAAGGTAAAGCATATCCACTCACATTTTAAAGCTAACACCGATTTCACTGAGAATGACACAGGGCATTTGTTCTTACTAATCATATCAAGTGTGTGAGTTGTTAAATGTCAGGTGTGGGTATAATTATTGAGGATGAGTGTGTTTCTTTACCTTGTCATACTTGCTGCTGGAGCCAAAGCCAAAGATGAGCAGGTGTCCATGGGAGTCGGTGGCTGCAAAATGCTGCCCATCTGGACTACATTTGCAGTCAAACAATGCTCCGTGCCCTTGGCCCTCGATCTATGCACAGAAGAGGGACATGGGAAAAGGGTTCACATGGTAAATCATAGTATTCCACTAACGGGGGAATTCCAGGCAATCGCAGCAGTTGCATGCGTGAGCACAGTCAACTTGACATGTCAAGTACACAGGATCAGATGGTATAAGCCACATGCATGGTCTTTACAAGTACTGATCAAGATTAGATTAAAGTAATAAATAAACCCAAGTAATATGACAAAAACACATTTTATAATACAGTGAATGGATTGTGAAAATTGGTGGCAGGCAGCATTTCTCATTTCTTGCAGCAATGGTGACATAAATAGAGCTTGATAGACAACAAGAGCGGTGATATCCGCTACTACAAAACCGAAAACCACCTGGAGAAACTGAAACTTTATCAACAGAAGCCCCAGACTGTTCTGACAGTCAGCTGACTATTGCCTTTACTTTGTTCAGCGGTACTTTGTTCACTCGCAGAATAGCTCCATTCTCTCAGTCTTTATGCCCCGTTGTCCCTTATTTAGTAAAGAAGACTGAATCTGCCAAAGCACAGAAGTCACATAGCACTCAGCACTCAGTCTAACCCAGACTGACCTGATGCACTGAACGTTCAATCATCTTCTACTGGACATATTTGTTTTTAGCGTGTGGTGGCTAATGTTAAAGGGACACGGGTTCACTTCCTCTGCTGGGCTTGCTGTGCTAACTTTAGCAACCTTGAGATAGATATCTCTGTGTAACTGACTCCTTCCTACGTGTGCCACTCTTACATTCACTCTTACATCTTACATTACATTTCAGCACTTGCCATCAGCCTGTAACAGTCACTTGTGTCCTTGTGTGTGTGTGTGAGCGTGAAATTTGGATTGTTTCACGTTCACACACCTCATGTTGTAAAACAACACTATTCACCGTCTATGATCAACACAAAGATTTGGCCGACTGATCAACTTAGTGACTCACTTGTTCTGAGACCGTGATTAATGATGTCCTTGGTTGCCATAGAGATGCAAGCAGGAAATACAACAGTGGCTACAATGATTAACACACTAGATGAATATGTACAGGGGCATATGCACATCAGAGTGGTGCCGTGATTTCACTCTGGGGCGACACGTAGTGCATCAAATGACGAGAAAACTCAAGCATGGAGGTGAGAGAAAAGAAGACAGCAAAGAGAGAAAGTGAAAGTGATAAGGGAGGGGAAGAACAGCGGTGGGTGAGAGGAAAGAAAGTGAGACAAAGAGACACTGAGAAAGTAAAGGGATGTGTGGTGGGGGAAAAAGCAAAGAGCTTAAAGAATAAGAAAAAATATGTAACAGTGCTCATCTCTGTGTCTTTTTGCTAATTCGCTGCAGAAAAAAATACAACATCTGTGTCACATGTGAGGCAAGCAGATAACAGGATCTGGTCACTTTCAGACTGCGAGCGAGAGGCAACGAGACATAGAGCCGACAGAGGCCCAGGACGGTTCGAGAGACCCACCATGTTGAAATAGGAGCGGATCTTGACCCCTCTGGCCAGGTCCCACACGACGCAATTCCCATCATGCCCCGCTGAGAAAAGGATTCTTGGGTCAAAGGGGTGTGGCTCCAGAACAAACACCTCGTCCTCATGACCCTGTGGATAAACAACAACAACATCTAGATTAACATATTAACGAGTACTGAAAAAAGGCAGAAATCCTCAGGGTTTGTTAACAAAATTAGACGATAAAATAAGATATGAAGTTAATCAAATTCATATCATCTTTTTACCGGTGTCGACATTTATCGAGCAGCAGTAAAGTAACTTTAATCTAAAAATCTATAATACGTTTTTGAAAAATGTCAGCAGGATTGTAAGACTGACAAAGAACCCTTAAAATGCCGTTCATTTTAAATCCATGCTAGCGTTAACTTGTGTTTGGACGCGCGTATGTGTGTCCACTTTGTCATCACTACGCACCATGAGGACGTGGACGAGGTTTCCCGTGGTGGAGTTCCACACCTTCAGCGTCAGATTGTTGGCCGCTGTGATCACTGTGCTGTCATGGCGATCCCATGCTACCATGGTAACCTTCAGCTTGGTCACCTTGTCTTCGAGCGGAGGTGGGTTGTACTTCCTGATGGGGACGTTGATACACCAACGTCGCGATTAGACATGTTTCAGATCAGTTTGATTAACAATACCAAAATATTACATAAAGAGCAAATAAAAGACGAATAAAGACGAGAACAAATGGTCACTCTTTTTCCTGCTAATGAATTTAAAAGGTCCCATAGTTTACAATTTTCCAGTGTTTCAATTGAAGTTTTCAGATCCAAAGGAAGAACATCTCTACATATAGTTTTATATCTCCTCTGTCAGGCCTCTCTCTGAAGCGCTAGCAAAAAACTGGCTGAGCCTCTTTTCTTTCAACAACATTCAACAGATAGAACATCCTAAACATATGGCAGTAATATAAATAATAATTAAAATATTAATAGTGCTGAAAAGAATAAAATAAAATAAATAAATGAATAATTAAATAAATGTAGATTTTAAAAAAATAATAAAAAAAAAACGCTGTACTAATTCGTCAACAAGTTGCAAGCCTCTTTTCTGATCTTTTTTATTTATTTTATTTTCATCTTATCTTATGTCTATTTATATTTAAATAATTAGCTCTTTACAGTTTAAGATAATTATCCACAACATGTGCTGTTACTGTTTCCATGTGTAAACTGTGAAAACCCAAACATGTCAACACTTCCCTGTGTGATTCCCTGACTGCATGCACGTTAGAAACATAGTTATGTATTGTATATACAATATGTATGAGTCTGGTCATTTCATAAAGACAACCATTGTTATAATCTGTATTCATTCTCAATGCCGTCTTATGTTTGTACTGTTCATTCAAGCAATATAGACTTAAATAGGCTGTCAGTGTCATCTCTATTCATTCACTGTCTGTGACGGCTGCAGTAAATCTATATTCTGTCTGGGAGCTGTCGGGTAATCAATCACTGTGTCACATTTCACACCACAGGTGTGAAGATGTTGCTTTTTTCTTTAACTTAATTATTTATGTGCTGTAGACAGGGTGGGAAATTAGCGCCAGCCACCAGCCAAATGCTGGTAAAATATGAAAGAGGCTGCTAGATTTCAGACACAAAATATTGATTTTCTATTGAGTGGCTGGCGAATTTAAACTTTTATCTGAGTGGCTGGTAGATGCTCACATTTTAAAAGGTTAATCGCAAAGTTAACTCTGACTGTAGATGATGCAGTAAGTTTTCACAATCTGTATGCAAAAATACAGAAATGCATTTTACAGCTGGCACAGAGGTCATTAAGTGTCTTGTAAATATTCCTAATGAAATGTTTTTTTATTTCAGAACAGAACATTGTTTTCAACGGAGAGTCTTTACACACTATAGGTCAGGCACTTTTGTACACAACAAGACAGATTTTTGTAAAAATTTAGACTGACATTATAACCCGCAGGATCATCCCAAGCCACGGCCCTGAGCTCTGAGCACAGCAACGCTGGAGGAAAAGCCAGACTTTGACAGCCGCACACACACACACACGCACACACACACACACATACCCGGGTAATTTGGTCTGCATGTCCAGCAGAATGCTCCTCCAGCCCTGAGGCTGCAGCTGCCAGATTCGTGCTGTACCATCCCTGCTGCCGCTTACAAACCTACAACACACAAGCACACACACACACACACACTTATTTGTGAGCACAGATTCATGCAGTAGCTAAACGGTAAATATAACATTTGGTTCTATTTCAGCCTTCTGCAGTACAATGAATGCCTTCATCCTCACACATCAGGATATACTAATTGCGTGTACCCGTCTCCTTCTCCGTCTCCTCCACCCCTCCTTTTTGCATAGACGCTCTACCTCCCTCGCTGGTGAGATTACAGCAACCCAGGAGAATTACAGCTGAGCTTGTTTTTCTGCAAACTCCACATAGGCACACACCCAGAGAGTGTATGATATGCGCAAATGTACGCGCGTGTCTGTGTGTGCGTGAGAGGACGTGTTTCAGAGCATGTGTCAAATAACAAGTAAAGTTGGTGTTTCTGCTGACATCATAAAATCACATTACAACACCCGCAGGTTCCATAAAAACAAACAGCGGTGCACACACACACACACACAAAAATTAACTACATCTATTATGTAGCTCTCATACACACACACAGACAAACACACACTGAGCAAACCTACCTGTCACTGCAATGTGAAAATTGGATGCTGTCAACTTTGTCCTAGGTGAGAAGAATACAGGAGAAAAGTTAAAACAACACTGTGAGTAACAAGCATTTCCTCTGCCGCTCTCTCAAAATCACATCTCTGACCAAATAAATCATCTTTCTGACCCAAAAATACATTTCTTAGCTCAAGGTCAGCTTACTACCCTTTTCCCGAGCTTTCAGCTGCAAATCAGCATCTTCCTTCGTTGAGAGAATTGCTCAGCTGTCACAGAGAATGATGACCAACAATCTCCAAGACAACTGAGCAAACTATATACTGTCTGCTAAACTATCTGCTGAGGAGAAAGCTCTGTAAAAAAAGCAAGTATATAAGTAATAAGCGTAGTATAAGTATTTATAGAAGTACTCTGACTTCCAACTACTCACCCATTAAAACACATTCATACACCGATGGCATTAGCTGCTATGCAAGGTGTCAACTGCTTATTAGTTTTTAGAAGCTAACCATACATGTGCATACTTTGCAGTTCAGTGTCTTGCTTAAGGACACTTTGATATGCAGACTGGAGGAACCGGGGATCGAACCCGAACATCTGATGAGTGGACGACCCGCTCTACCTCCCGAACCACAGCTACGATACAGCAAAGATACAAACCACTTAAGTTTGTTTTTAGGGGGGGAAAAGCACCATGCTGACTCACTGTATGGGACTCCAGTTCAGAGATCTTCTCTGGTTGGCCTGACCCGAAGTAGTACACCCTGATGATGTGATCCGTGCTTCCTGTGGCCAGGAACATACCACCTAGACAAGCACAAGAAGTAACAATATTCATACATTACACTGCTATTTTAACACAAGTATTATAAAAACTAATATACACTTTGAGGATACAACTGTGGTAAAACAAAGCACCTTGCGTCATCCTGCATCCTGCTTCAAACTTTAAAAGCCATTTATAACGTTTAAGGTCAACAACATCTCAATATAGAAACACACTCTCAATAACTGTGAAGCACACTTATTCTGCATTTACTGAAAAGCAGCGGCACCCTTGAGTGTGGCTGTCTGCTGTGCTAGCTCTTCGGTTAATCTGGGCTAATTGTGCACATTTTTTCAGCTCTGCTGCCATTTCCCCTCCGGTGGTCTTGAAGCATGCATGAAAATCAAAAGCAAGCTGTGCCTCACCTGCGCTGAAGGAGGAGCAGATCATCTGGACGCCAGGTCTGGAGCGCTCTGTGAATTTACTGGGCCTCTGACTGGACACGCACACAGAGAAAAAGAAAAATTTAAGACACTGACCTGCACTTTTGTACGTCTTTTACAGGTGGGCATGTTATGTATTACTTAGACACACCTACTTCTGAAGTAGGAATATTCAATAATTATTAAAACAGTGAAATGCATCTTTGAAGCACTAAAGAAAATAGAAATTGACTGTTATTGAGATGAATATCATCTTAAAGAATGTTCTGCACAAGTCAAGCAAAATGCTTAACAATATGTAGATGTAAAAGATGTAAACGACACTTGTGCAGGTGATCCTGTACATATAGTTTGTGCTTCTGTGCTGCGTCGTGCATTTCTCACCCAAACTTGAGCGTGCGTGCATCCCACTGCCAGAAGCAGATGGTGCCGTCAGCGCCGGTGGAGGACAGGTAGCGCTTGGAGCCGCAACAGAGAGGAGAAAACTGCAAGCACAACCAATTAGAGGTTACAGCTGAGTATAATGGGCAATCAAAAGACTCACATGTGCTTAAAGAGCGTCCATAACAATGCGGTGAGAGGCGAGAGTTCAGCATACAGGCTTAAAACACACAGACGGATAGATATGCAAACTAAACAAAAATAATAAAGGCTCAAAAACTAATTTTAAACAGGTAGCACAGAGGCCATCCCAAACATGATACCGGATGGACATATTCTTCATTCTTCTTATTGTTAACAAATCCCATGAAAAAACTGAAACAAACATTGAACTGTTACTACCAAAAAGTATTACCTGCATGGTCAAGCCTGATATATCTTATTATCTTCATTACAATGAACAAGAGCACTGTTGTTTATGTTGAGTAAACCCACTTTACCCCTACCTACTGTTAGAAATACTAACTAGCGTGTATTAATTCAGTGAAAATCAGTCCCCAACAAATGCAATATTTACCCTAATTTGAGTAATGTTTTGCTAAAGTGAAAGTGCTGTTTCAGGAAATAACTTTTTGAGATTCACATCTTCAGCTGGTTTTGGAATTGTCATGGGATTTCTTGATGAGAAGGAAAATGTGGAACAACAGAAAAATAATAACCAGTTCTGGTATTTTAATACAAACTGAATATCACCCAGTCATGTCTGAGGTTTCCTCTTCACCTGCTGCTTAACATATCCAACCCACAGTGGACTACACTGGAGTTTCAGTGTGTACCGGTACAGACCAGGACACCAAGAATTAAAAGTAACTTTCAAATCCTCTTTTTGGGCCACAAACAAACATAGACACAAAACCACACACCCTGACCATCTCCGTACCTGCAGTGAAGTGATAGAGGCAGCATGTCCCTCGAGGACGGCCAAAGGGGCACAGGTCTGTAAGCACCACACTCTGATAGTCTTGTCACAAGACCCCGCAGCGATCATGGTGTTCTCGTAGCTGACGGCCATGTCGGAGATCTCAGCGGCGTGGCCGCGTAGCGTCGCCAGCAGGCGCCCATCATCTGTTCCCCAGATCTTAACGAGGCAGTCGTCTGAGCCCTGGAAAAAGGCAGAAAGCACAGCCAATATGGCATGAGTGAAGACTAGTGGTTTATAGTTTGAGAAGTGGCGTGTCAGCCTCCGAGGCACACTTCTAGTAATACAAATTAAACATGTCAACTTCAAAAAGATTTTAAAATATATCCGGGCATGCTGCAGTTGGAGTGGCAGCAGACTGGCAAACGAGGAACAGGTTCTTCAGACGCAGAAAACAGAGGTGACTAATCTGCAGTGTGTCCCAAAGTGACAATGAACATTTCAAGGCACTAAGATCATCATTCTGCAAGTGACATGCTCGCTACTATTTAAATTATTACCACTAAAGGCAACATGTGAACACTGCAGCTGTCATGTAAACACCTCCAGTATGTACAAAATTAGAGTTAGTATAGCCTGATTAACATGCAGTGTTACTGTGGTGTCAGTATATACAGTATATATGCTCTACACATAAAAATAAAAAGGAAAATACTGTTGAAAAAATAGAGGTTAAAACACTTTTTGACCGGTTTTCAGTCCAGGATTTTTTGGGCGCTCCTAAAAGGTGGCTTGATGACACACTGAGGCCACCCTGAATATAATCCCCCCCTGCCTCCTTGATCCACAACAGTGCAAAAGCTTTCAGCATGTCAGCATCTGTTCTTCTCCGTGACTTTATTATTCTTGTTTACACTCAGTTGCTAGCTAGCGCTGCCCTTGAAGCACTGCAATTGCATCTTCCCTGGATCAACGGCTTTATCTAAACTTCCCAAAGACTAAGGGATGAAGACCTGGATTTATTTTGAAAAAGATCTGAAGTTTCAGCACCTCCAGCAGACACGCCCCCACAGTCCTGGAGGATTTTTGACACCTAATTTTGTAAATTTGGCTGGGTGGTTAATAACGCTTTCTTCTCTACTTCACTTTACACGGACTTTAACTCCATGAGTATTTTTTTATTTTATTTTGTAATGCTTTCTATTGACTAAACTACAGTGTATGTGCATTAAGCTGACTACAAATCATTTAAATCTGGGGAAAGCCGGTTCCTACAACCATGTAGACTAACATTCATTTGGTGAATCGCATCAGTGCGGTTACAGTGTGCAGGTAAGCTTATCGAATATCCCTCAGACACACCGGTTCACCACCAAGACAGTTCAGAACTGAGACTTTTCACACTGCTGCGAGATAGACTTGCCCGCTCTGTGAGTATGCCTCGCTCCGGCTGAAGTACGTCTGCACCAGAGAATACAGAGTAATCTCAAACTGAAGGGAAACACACTGTGTATTGGCTGGGGCTCCGCTAAGACGTCACAAGATGTCTCATTTTGACAAAGGCTGCTGGGGGTTTCTAGCAAAACTGAATTTTTTAGAAGTCCTCTTAGAAGTATATTTATTAGACATATTACATATTCAATTAAGTAAGAAGCAATGCAAAAAGAAAGGAACATGCTACCATAATAAGGTCATAATAATAACGAAACCATAAAGCTGAGGCTGTAAGACATTTGGTAGCCTGGAGGCAGTTTGTTCTCACAGTCTTTAGACTGGATTGAAAAGGCATGATCAAGACCTCTAATGAAGACATGAAAACAAGGACTCAATTGAGAATTTCTGGCAGTGATCCAGCTCACAAGGGGTTAAAGGGGTTTTGTGATGCAACATGGTGCCAGACCCATCTGTGCCTTGATTACAATCTCAAAATAATTTTTAAAACCAACAGGTAACCACAGTCAGAAAAACCCACCCACAGTGACATGATCTGACGTCTTCATTTTTTTTAAAAAAGGAAACTCATTTGTGGGATTTGTACAAGCTGGAAATAAAGAAGTGACAAACAGAGCAGGCAAAAACACGCACAGAGATTCTTCTTCTTCTTCTTCTAACCTGATTATTAAGTTTGGGTATCGAACAACAGATATGATTCCACTTCAGAACATCCATCCTTTTATATCTGCAAAGTATTTAATAAGACAGGCCACGCTATCAGTATCGGCGTAGATTTTAGAGGAAACATGAGATGAAAACACCAGCCCCCCTCCTTTGAATAAATCATAATCACTCGCTCTATCACCAGTGGAACAGAGTCTAACTGGAGCCGTTAGCTGCGGACTGATCAAAACAGCAAGCGTCCCCTTAGTGATTTAGAAAAAGCTCAAGGGCAAATTACGGCTGTGGCAAGATGGACGAAAAACGGATGTGCCAAAATGAGAGGCAGGCCTGATTGGTGCACACTTGACACAAACTTTCTTTATGTTATGTTATGTTGACTATCATCACAGGGGCAAACAATGCACAGCCGCTAGTCTAATTTGTCCTTCCCAGAGGCCATGATAATGAGCTCGCAGCCATTTCTAAAGCTAAATTACACAAATCTATATGGCTGTTTGCCAATCGATTGTTTAACAAATATACATGCATTTGCTCATTGATTACAAATGATCCCAGTGAATGTTGAGGCAAAATAAAATAGTAGATAGTTAATCAATCTGCCTTCCACTGCAGCAAAGTCTGAGTAAAAAGACTGAAGACGTCCAAAAATAAGAAAATATATAAATACAAATGATCTTGTGATGAAAGGAGACAGAGAGACAGAGGGAGAGAGAAACGAGCGGAGAGAAAAAAGGGAGAAGGAGAGTGAGGGAGACCAAGAACGAATTTTAATTCTGGCACTTAGCCAGCGCCTCAGAGGAAACATTTTCTCCAGTTATGATGAGAAATAGCAAGAAGAGAAGGGGGGGAGGAAAGGAACAAAGGAGGGGCAGCGCAGGATGAGGGACGGGGGAGAGAAAAAGAAAGAGAGAGCGAGAGGAAGAGAGAGAGAGAGAGAGAGAGAGAAAGCAAGTGCAGGCAGCGTAAGAACGTTGGAAAGAGAGAGATAACAGGAAAAGAGAGACAGAGGCAGTCAATCTAAGCACCCCTCCCTCTCAGCAGCCAGCCATTTTTAGAGATTTAAGAAGTGAACGCTGAAAATGGTGTAGAGCAGCAGGCAGGGTTTGACTCAAGGATCCAAACAGAAGGACGACACCATTAAATCAACATTATCTCAGTGTTCAGTCAATGTTTAACACTTCAGTCATGCTGCATCTCCAGTCCAACCACGTGGAAAAGGGAAAGTAAAAGCACATGTGTGCCAGAGTGCAAAGGTCAACTTCCTCCTTTTGAGAGATCGTGGGAATTCCCTGTTTCCATTCTAGAGAACATAATTATCATACTAAAGATGTGTGAATGTACTGTCCTGCAGGCTGAATTGGGCTATAGCTGTGAGTCATTCAGTAAAAGCGCCCCGCCACAGTAAGGTAAACAGTAATTACCTCCTACCAGAACTGTTACAACAGGGAATACAGACGCTTGGTCATCTTGGTAAGCAAAAGACAGCTTGTAACAATCAAATACATACACAACACACTCTAAACAAACACACTAGCGTCACTGAAACCACGCTGAACAGGCCCCCTAAGCAAGCAGCACACACACAGGGGGGGCGTCACAAGCAGCGAGGCGTACCCCAGCTGAGGTCAACGCACACGCCACGACACCGCACGCGAACGCCGCAGCATTTACCGTGAAGATGCGTCGTCCCGTCCTGTCGAATGTGACGCAGTACACGGACGACAGGTGTCCCAGGATCCTCTTGTGCATCTTCATGTGCTGGTACACAGCTGTGGGCACCAGCTGCCGGAGGCGGTAAGAGCCGTTCAGTCGGCGGCCGAAGCTCGTCTCGACTGGAGGGGGAAAGAAAAAGATCAGCACATGCGATGGAATCAGCAGCAAATCGATTAAAAAAAAACTGCTTGTTTAATAAAAGAATTTGACATGAAAATGGGCCACAGCTATGTGTATCCCCTGTGCAAGAAACACACTGTGCTTCTTGGAGGAAATCAATAATAACGCTGCTGTCAAATGCTACTGGCTGTGAAGACCTTGGCAGGTGAAAACACAGTATAGTATGTAAGATCTGACTCATACACTGAAGATCTTTTACAGTTGTGCAAAGTTCAAGTATTTTTTTTTTTTTACCAATATTAGGTGGGCTCCCATAAATAATAGGTGGCTCCGGCGGTCGCCCACAGTGTAGCGCAGCCAGCGCTGAGCCCTTCCACACAACATGCTTGCAACCTGGAGAAAGATGAAGACAAAACCGACGCATGTAGACAGTTTGTATTAAACGTCTGTGTGCATGCATTTTATTTTTAGATTCAATACAGTGCCTGAGTGGCACATGTGCTACATCATGCGCTACATGTCCACTCACTCTTGCTGGTGCGAAGGAGATTCTGCCTGCCGGCCCCCAACAGGCTCGTGAGTCCAGGCACGCTGGCAGGGACCTCCCTTTCCAGCAGTGGACAAACTCTTGAGCAGACCTGCAGCAGGTGGTCTGCACTGATGTGTCGGTATAGCTTCACCTAGACACACACCCATGGACACACACACACATGTACAGCTTAGCTTGTAGTCACACTGGTAAATGACAAAATACCCGTCAGAGGGCAGCAGGGTAATATAGTGAAAGGGAAACTAAAAGAAATGTGTTCAATTCACTTTGTTGCCAAATGTTGATGTGTCGGACATCAAACTCGTACTAGCTCGACATTTTGTTGTTCAGCCTGCAGTGACTGATGAAAGTGGCAAGGCAAAGAAAACCTCCCTCCTAGGATTAAGACAATACTACAGCATTACACCAAAAGCTAACAAATAATATAAAGAAAAACATTTTAAACCCGTGAAGTTTTTAAAAAGACCGTAGCCTGTAGCCTGCAGACAAAAATGTTTGTTCTCTGGCTTGAATCTGTTTAGTTTCAAACTCTAAAATAAAAATGATTTTAAACCAAATTAGGAGACGTTAAAAACAAGGTCATTGCCCCAAGCACCCGCTAGTTTGCAGAGAATTTCAAAGACAAAGGTGCCCTTTTAAAATTGAAATTAATTACTATTCTCCGATTATTCCAACAAAAGCAAACTGAGTGGGGCCAAGGAGGTAAAAACATAACACAGAAAAATAAATGTTTTTTTTCTTTTACTGAATAACATTCACTCTTATAACACTGCGAAAATGTCATCTCACACAGATGACAAGAACGCTGACAAAATTACTGATCATTAAATATGTATTAACATTTAATATAATCATCGGGAAATGAATAAAAGATCAGGTAAAATGTGCAACTAAATAAAAGCTGAAATTCAGTTTGTTTTGAATTTCGGTGACCAGAGATACGATTCACACGCAGCATGGTGACAGCAGAGAGGTGGGGGTGTGGCATGAGGCAGAATGAAAGCCACACTCTTATAAACACAGTGTGTGTCTGAGTCCACTGGCACATGGGGGGGATACTCCTCCTACACTGGCCTACCTCTGAAGAAACACACACCACAGGAGCGGCAGAGATTCACCACAGGATGAGAGGAATAATAATAATAATAATCAAACAAGCAGCTCTGCGTTTATGTCAGGATGCGGGGTTATTTTAAACGTGTTAGTTCAAATCAGACATGCGGTAATCAGCTTTGTTTCAGACACATCTGATTTAAATATCTGAACGGGGTCAAATAAGCCTGAAATTAAACAATTAATGCACACGCACACACACACACACACAATTAATGACCCCTTAATTGCTTTCACATCCTTGCTGCTTCAGAGACGTGATCAGTGTTTCTGAGCACATATCACAGCACAATCCCTTCTCAGGTACACACAGAGCTACGACGAACACACACACACACACACACACACACCCCATCAATGGAGTGATATGTATTACCAATTTGCTCCATTTTACTTGCGTCTTAAAGGGGAGTGGATAACACTCCCTCAGCCACAGCAGCAGCAGCACCACAGAGCACATGGCCCTACACACACGACTGCAAGTTCCCCTCCGCACAATTATCACCTTCATTTCAACTCTTCAAAAACCGATAAACGTCTCTTCTTCACGACATCACCCTCTTTAATATATAGCTATAATATAAACCAGCCATTATTACAATCCACTTATCAATTATGGTGAAAATAAAAATGAATAAATTGCTGTAAATTTGTTTTTAATCATAATAGGCTGCTTTTCTGTTAAAAACAGCTTCGTGTGTTTTTCTATACGGTCTTCCTGATCAATAACATGCGCCAAATTACAATAATTCTACATCTAATTAATCCGCCCTAATTAATTAGCCACAATTAATATCGTTAATTATTACAATATCATTGAAGTCAGCGTTGATTCCTCATTGTTGCCCAACCCCCTTCTGTACAAGCCCAGACATCAACCTACATACAACCGCTGACAAACATGTCCGAGCCGTGATCCGGTAACCCCCCCGCCGGCCTCTAAACACTCTTATTTTCCATTCGGTGTAATAATTAAAAAAAAAAAAAAAAAAAAAAAAAACACACACGCAACCCTCCGCAGTATTTTCTTTTTTTTCTTCAATAGAGGAAATTATGCACAAGAGACAGGAGGCAGGCTGAACGGCTGGGAATGGGGAGGAGGAGGAGGAACCGAGAGCCGAACGAGCCAAGCAGGAAGAGAGAGAGAGCAAACACACACGGGCAGGCTCAAAGACTCAATAATTTGTTAAACGTATAAATTTACATCCCGGTGAATGCGCACTTCACGGGAGAGAGCGCTCTGTGTCCATGTGCCTGCGCGCCCGTGCAAAAGATCCTTTAGAAAAATAGAGAGAGTTGATCAAATAGGCCATAGGTCACTATTTTTATATTAACCTTAATATAAAAGTTATAAAATAGCGGGAAAAGAGTGGGGTGCATACTTGCAGGAGGGTGGCTAAGAAATAAAAATGTACGCGATGATTAATTCTCTCCACGCCCCCATGCGTAAACGGCTCTTCCGAGCGAGCCCCGTTTGTTTACATGACAATTAGCACGTCAATTAATGGAGCGATTAAAAGATATCAGCTCAACGTTACCTCGCATCTTCAACATAAACTCATCTGCCTTCGTCTCTTCCGAGCTTGCACCACAGTCACCCCCCCAAAAAAGAGCTCCTCTTCCAAAAAAAAAAATGCCTCCACAACAGCCGGGCAGCAGCCTCTCTCCCTCTCAGGCGGGAGCCGTAACTCCAGCTTTACTGAATATACTGTTTATATTCTCCTCCAAAAATGTCCTGTTTTCTAACTCTTGCCCCCCTTGTGTGTTTTCAACCCATGCACACAAATTATGGTTCTTGCAGGACAAGAGCGCCTCCATCTCTCTCTGGCTCGTGGCGCAGGGAGTCCCTCCTCCGGATCCTGGCGCTCCTACACCACAACACTCATGACGTATCAACATTTCACACACATTTTTCCAACAACTATTAAAACCTTTTGGACATGCATGGCACCAAACTCGCACACCGCGGTGCACAGGACGCTGGGACCCGACCCCACGGTGCCCCCAAACGGCCCCAAATTGCACCCAGCTCGCCCTGCAAAGTCCTTTTCAGTTTTTTTCTTTGCCACCTGATTTAAAAATTGCGGGAAATTCAATTTTTATTTTGCTCTCTAAAAACTTTTTCCTCAGTTATAGGGCTCCCTTACCAAATTTTCGTACGTCCCGGGGTGTTCCTGCCCTGTCCAGTCCAGCCTTTTGGGCAGCAGCTGAGATGGAAAAATAGTGTCGACCGTGATCATCCAGTTCATAAACGTATCGAGTGATGTTTTAAAACAGTAAATGATAAATCAGAGTAAAAGCAACATCACAAAGTACAGTGCAGAGAGAAGCATCTCTCTCGTATTGCTGACTGCTTACCTCCTTCTCCTCCACCTCCCTTATCAGGGTCTGAAAATAGGATAAAAATACAAAATTACACCCCATGACAATTTCGGACATATTATAAATTGTCCTAAAATACAAAAACACCAACCTCGGCTGCTTTTTGACACGGTCCAGCTTCTAGAAACCGGGCTATTAGGAAGTACAGTTCTGGTATGGTTGGAGGGGGAGAAGAGGACGGGAGCTGCGTTAGAAGAGGGCACCGAGGAAATTGGGGGGATATTACAACAACCATGACATATTTTCCGATCTCCTTTACTCACCAGAAGTCAACTGCGCGATGTGTGTACTGTCTGAAGCCATTTTGGTGTTGTTTGCCAGGGCAGCGCCAGAGCCTGTGTGGAGGGTCTAGGTGGCTGCCCTGTAGCTGTCACTGTTTATCCACCAGGAAGAGGCTGCCTCCATTCAGCTCCGCTCACACAAAGTCCCGGCTGCGTCGAGTATTCCTCCGCGAAGCGACAATTAGCGCGGGCCGCACGGTTTACCCCGCAAAACGCCGTCTTCCCCCCGCAAAGAACCAACCACGGGGACATTCACGCGCCGAGTGCCCCTCCGGATGAATTTTAGCGGCGCTTGTTCGCCCGCGGAGGCATGTTTGTTTCAATCCCCCTCCCCCTCAAAAGAAAAAGCGCAAGCCCTCTGCGGAAGAATACGAGTGGTTTGGTTCACGCACGCCACTGTAGAGGGGAGGTAGAAATGGCAGCCTGCTGTAGGAGAGGATACATTGCTGCAGAATGGCTGTTACTTCGTAGATAAATTACATTTATCACGTTTTAATAAGTGCAGGCTTACACGTACATGCTTTAAATTTTACTGCGGATTGATACAACGTAATTTCCTGTTATACTTTTTCTGTATTTGTAGATGCGGATGTAGAACATGGCTCCCGTGTTTGAGAGGGATTTACAACCGACCTAACCGTCCCAGCTACCTTCCATTAAATAATAGAGCTAGCTGTGTTAATTCTGTGTGTTCTCGTCGGCCTCGCTTGTTATTGCTCTGTCGTTATTGTGTAACAAGATGTCTGGCTAACACACCCACTCTCTCTGGGAGCCGTTTGGTGGGGAAGTCGTCCATTTCTCTTCCAAATACTGCCAGGCAGTAAAATGGGGGAAGGGTTGGAGAAGAAGGGGAATGCAGCTTAATGAATGAAACCTCGTGAGTTACAGGAATTTAATGGCAATGAGACATTTATGCAAGAAAAATGATTAAGGGAGGGTATCAAGGAAATACAATGACGGCACACTTCCTCTGTGCTACACAGCTCAAAAGTTTTTGGAAAAAAGGGTGTTATTTTCCTTCAATGAAATGATATGATGCTCTTATTTGTGTAAAATATGTCTTTCATGTCTTTATTAAATGCATGTATTTCACAGCAGTTGACCAACAAAAAAAAAACAAGCTCCAGGTCTCTTACTGACCTTGTGAACTGTTCGCCATTGCCTTTATTTGAAGTAAGACATCAGTGCGAGCACAATCGCTACCAATTATTAATATTACCACAGCCTCTACGTTGTATTCAAAAATTCATCAAGACTACTTTCAAAATGGAAAACTAAACCACCTCCCAAGGAGGCCTACAATGATGTGTCTAGTTACAGGAATCCACTGACCCACAACATAAAAAGTCAACCTGAGCGATATTTACACACCTATAGGAACCAAAGAGTGTATTTTAAAAAAGCACTGATAAGGTGTGCCCTTGTTGTTTATTGAGACATTTTCCTCCTTGTTATGTCTGTTGGCATACAGTACAAACCCTGTGAAGCTGCTTATATGGTGTGATTGACATCAAGTTTTATCATTGTATATAATGTGTATTGTAGCAAATTATTTTTTGATCGAATAGTTAATAATAATAATAATAATAAGCACCAGTATAGAAACTCACCCCTCTATTAATATAACACATGTCTCACTTAAATCACTGGCAGACATCAGGGAACAGATGAGTTTGTGCCTGGGAAGATGGTGATGACATAAAAAAAAAAAAATAAACAGATGACTGGCTAATTCTCAACCTCTGTTATTTTTTTTTTTTTAAATGGTTGTTTTTTTGTATGCTTTTTGATTACTATATAAAATAAAAAATATTAGTTGCCTTTAATACTGCCTTATTTCAGTTTTTCATAGAACACATAATTGCCTGTGAAATGCAGACATACTTAAGACATCAACACAGACGTCATACTGCTTGTGCTCATTGAAATACAATCACTTAATTCAGTTTATTTGTAAGAGCTTACAAGGTGTGAATCACCAAATGATAATGCAATATACACAATAATACCATATTATGTCTGAGCTGATATTTGTTTTGTAAAGGGAATGGACAGTTTGTGGTCCACACACTTTTCCCAAATCCTGTTTAGTGCTGTATGTGAATGTAATTTTATGCTTTGCTTTGCACCTATGCATTCATGTCGGCAGTGCCAACTACAATAAAATAATAATTATATAGAAAATGTCAGCATCCACTTGCTACACCACCGACTATTTTTTATTTTTTATTTTTTGGTGTCAAACGTTATTAAGCTTATTCTCTACAAGGAAACAGTACGCCTATATTCCCTTCCTGCATCCACATATGTATGTTGATCCTCCACTGACTTACATCAGCTGTGGTGAATTTGCTCATGTCATGTCAGACTGACTGTGTGAGTTACTCCCATGGATTTGAATGAGGGGTAATCACAAGCACAGTTGACTTTTACAGAATACTAATCAAATCCAGGCCTTATGATTATAAGGGGATGCTTGATTTATGACAACTGTGCAGCCATGAAGGATTTCGATGCCACCTCAAGAACTACTTCTCTGCAACCACTGGACTAGACCAATCTATAGTCTGTAAAACATACCTGAAAGGCTTTATGACCTGAAAAAAAACATTTCTGGCATGGAATAATGCAAACATTTTTGAATCTTTAGGCCTTGTCAGTCACTTCCAAGTTATTTTTTCATGCTGACCCCTGAAGTGTAGTTGTTATTGTGCTGGTTGACATGACCACAAGGAGGCAACCTCACTCTGTTGCACGTTTTGTGAACCTTTTGTGCTCTGATCCACAGTCAAAGGTTACAGATAATGAGGGGAGTGGGATCAGCTATACATTTTAATTTTCTGTAACATAAATAGGAATTCAGTTATTGTTAGTGACCACGATGAAAATGATAACTGCTGTGACAATTGCATTTTGTCTTACTATTAATACTATTATTTTGAAATCAAATAAATCCATACCCTTTTTCAAATTACTTCCTAACACTTTCCCCTTATGTCTCGTGATATTGTATTACACAAGCAGGAGTAAGAGATCAAAATAAGTCATTCTCTCTGTGTGAATCAGGATTGCTACAAAAAGTGGAACACATTAATCCAGGAATCTGATATTTTAATTTACCTGTTGCAATTCAACATATACCATAGTCCCACAAACATTTTAATCATCAGTATTGTACCTGTGCAGCTTTATTCTGGATTTAGTGGTTTGTTGTATGGGTCAAAAGGTCAGATCATCCTAGTGGAGAATTTCCCAGATGTTTAAAAATGTAATCAGTGCTGTTCCTCCCACTCCTCCTGCTTAACCATTCTATTAAAAGGCATCATATTATTAATCTTGGCACCTGATAATACATTTTAATTGGCCTCTCCAGTAATTGGCATTTAGACATCATCACTTTACACCCCCTCATGTTAAGAAAAACTGGTCCACATCATTGGTCCATGAGTGTGAATGATGGCTTAACCCTCAACGAAGAGACCATACCGTTTCATCGGTCCCTCCACTCTGGCAAATGCTGACCTTTCACTTCCTGACACAGCAGTTGTATTTAACACAGCCACGTGCCCTTGCCGACCTCACACACACACACATATACACCCACGCACACACACAGCGCTGGCTTTGTGTTGGTTTAAAAAGTTAACTCTAAACATGAACAAAGTGAAAAGCAGCGCACAAACAGGACATACACACGATGCACAGCATGTTTTCTCATCCAACTTCACACAGATTACCCGAGTTTCCCAAACTAGAAAACTCAGCACAGGCAAAGTCTTATAATTACGGTACGTGTGTGTAACAAAGAGATGGCGTCGCTGTCGAGCTAGAGAAAATATTTCTACACTATTTCTACAACACACATCATTTTGCAAACCAGTAAGAGAAGAAGACGCAGAAAGCCCCATGTGACATCAACTTTTTCTTTTATTTCAAAATACTCTCCCAACAGGATGAAACTCAAAGAAGCCCAGAGGGTCCAAAGCCAATAGAGCCGTCTAGAACAGAAGCACCACTCATTATTGCTATGTCACTCTGCTGCAGGACAAGGCGTTTAGGGAGGGTGGGGTGGGTTTTGTCGGGGTGGGGTGGGGTGGGGGACAAAGTGAACTAAAGTCAAACACAGAGACCCACAAACACATTCGCTCCAGCACACACATACAAAAGGAGCTATGTGAAACACAGTGGTAGTGATTCTAAAAACTGAGATTTCTTTTTAAAAAAAAGCTGCAGATGTTCTCCCAACGCCGCACTGCTGATACGCATCCACAAATCTTCACCTTAAACAATCCGGGGGTAAAAAGTCAAGAGTGCCAATAATAATGATCATCTTTTGTAGTGACTACAAATAGAGGCAGAGCTGGTTTAGAGATCATAACAGTCATGATTACGGTTCCCCTTCAGGCAAGATGAAGAACATCTGCAGCCGTCTGATAAAAAACACTTCATTCTGTCTTGTTGCTTCGGAGAGAGGCGTTTAGTGACACAGAATGGAGGAGGGAGGAGAATCGCGCAAAAAAGTACTGTAGGTAGAGGCGCTGAGAGGAGTGTGAACATATGAGGATGGGGCTGCTGGTTGTCCGTCTCTACTATCACAAGTCTAAAAAAAATTCAGCATGGTACAAAAATCGTCAGTAAAAAAAGATGCTTTGCTGCCATGGAGTCAGAGAGGACGAGTCGGTGGACGCGCCCGTGTCTTTATGCCTTCTCCTCAGTCGCCTCCTCTGCTGCCTCAGTTACCTGGTGGGAAGAGGAGGGGAAATAGTTGCGCAAAGATGCAGGTGTCAAACATTATGCCACAGGTACATACCAGTGACTGGAATCAAACAAAACTTTTGATTGAATATATCCTGCGGTTAACTAGATATGCCTTATCCAGCTGAATGATGGAAGGGGAGCTCCTTGGAACATCAACACAAGCCATGGATGACCTGGATGAATGTCTGAAGCACATTTACAGTTATTTGAATGACTTTGTATTAATCCATGCTTCCAGGTTTTAAAAAAAAAGTAGAAAGAGACAGCAGCTGTTCTGTAAATGTTAAATTTGAGCCTAAACCCTTCTCTGAACAGCTTCTGAATCATACTTCTGAAATGGTTTGACATGTTGTGGAAATGTCACTCTCGCCCTATCACTCTCATCTGTGCGTCAAATATAAATCTAGAGTCAAGAGCTAGCTTAGTTTAGCATAAAGACTGGAAAGAGGTTGAAACGGCTAGCCTGGCTCTCTTCAAAAGTAAAACAAATCTTTCTACCAGCACCTCTATAGCTCACTAAAAACTGTCTCGGTAACCTCAGCAGCCCCGGGGAGCAGCAGAGGAGAGACCCAGAGGCAGAACTTCTTGAGGAATAAACACCTGCAGTGATGCCGGACTCCGCTCTGATGCACTTTATTTTTGAAACTTTTGGGATGAAAAAGTGGATTTATCTTCACGCTCCCTTTTAACCTGTCTGCAGCAGTGGTCTGCTGCGGCAATGATACCGCTTCACATTTCTTTGCAGAAACCAGACCAAAAAAAGAAGATAACTTGGAAAAAAGTAAGGAAAGAATCTCAACCACCCGGTAAGTGCCCAAGCTCCAGCAAACTAAACTAAAAACTAATTTAGCATAACCCTGATCGATCCTAACTTCAGATTTTTACCAAATTGGCATCATGGTGTAGTTGTTACGGCATCCTTTTGATCCTTTCATCGCAATCGATTCACAGCGAAATCTATTTATTTTGGGTCCATCCCACTGTGATGTTAGTAAGTGGGTTGAGCAGTTCATACCCACACGAATGAACACAAATAGTCCTGCGGCTATATTTGAGCCATTTGCATCAGCAGTACTGTTTGGAGAGCTGGGCAAGTTCACTTCTGAGGACTTTGCAAGGTTTATTGCGCACGTCCACCTGTAAACAATCTTGAACAGTGCCATTGCATCAAGAGTTGGAGGCAGTGAAATTCTGCCCCCTGTTTTTTTCTCAGAGCATATGGCCACGAATTACACGAAAAGATGTTGGTTATTTTTCTGGTAGAAATCTCCAATGACAACTCTTCACAGTGAAATCTGTTGGTTACCCAGATTGTAACCGTTTTTTTGCAAAGACACTATTGTATTGTGATGTCAGTTATGGGTATATTAAAGCTTGTAAGCTCATCAAATAAAACCAACACCATCTGCATGGCTGGATAGAAGGGAAAACAATATGATTTGATTTTAATTTCAGTTTCATGCTCATGAGCTCCAAGAGGTAAAATATGAGCACTAATTTCATGATTGGTCCGGCTTAAAGATGCTAGCTCCAGCTCAATGGTTATCAATGAATCTCTATCTCGTTAAAAGCTACTTACTGAAACCTTTAACTCCTCTTGTATTTGCAGGAGTCAGCATTAGCTCAACAACAACAAAACATCTCCCGTCTGACCACTGGTGAAGCCAGCTGTCTATGAACACAGTGAGCCAATCGCATTTCAAATCACAGCTGTGCGAGCAGCGAACCCTCCCGCTGATGTGTAAAAAAGTTGTCCTTGGCCCACTTCACTGCACACAGCGACAAAACTGTCAGACATCCTCACTTCTTCACTTTCTGTCTGTCTGTCTGTCTGTCTCTCTCTCAAACACGCCACAGCACCCCAAAGCATTCTGGGTAAATGTTTGCTCAATTAACATACAATTATATGCAAGCAATAAATTAGTGGTCAAACACGCACTCCAAAGATGGATTAGAAACACTCGACCATACCCTTAACTCTGACTGTCTCACTCTGCCCTCTCACTGTCATCAGGGAGGGAGCGGTGCTTCTGACGGAGGACACACTGACAGACGGACGAGACACATAGATCTGTGTGTGTGTGTGTGTGTGTATGTGTCAGCATCCATACGTGTGTGTGGAAAGAGATGTGTGTCATTTGTACGAAACCGTGTGTTTATGGTGGAAGATGGGTGCATTGTATAGTGTGTTCATGTCGATACACAAATACAACAAAATAAAGGGAATAAAGATTGTTATTTTCTTGTCTGTCTCTGACTAAATATACATTTTCTTCTTTCATCAATTTTTGTTTTTTTCCAATTTTCCCTCCTCGTACCTCATTGGTCTTGGTCTCTCCGTTCTGGGCAGGGCCGTCATCCTTCTTACCCTTAGCACCGCCTTTCTTTGCCTTCATCCCCTTATCATCTACCACCTTCTGCACAGAAGAAAACAGACATACAAATCTATTAAGATTACATGATGGCACGTATCATCACATATGGAAAATACTTACCGTGTTTTTCTCATTTTCACAAAAAAAAAAACATTTCAGATTTTCTGAACCACATGTGAACCACATGTGTCCTTCAGTAAAATAATTGTGTTTACCATGTGTACTTCATCATAGAAAAGGCAGCTCTTCAAAGTCGTGAAAATAAATCAATTCAAATCAAATTTGCTGCAAATTATACAAAAAATGAATACAAATAACTGGTGTTTTAACAACCGGTGGCCTTGGTCTTGAAAATAAACTAGTAGTGAGGGGCAACAGGGTACCTCAAACTGTTGAAATTTTATGGGGATATAAATAAATGATGATATGTGTAGTTGTATGTGTTTCTTGCGTGTGTGTGCTTTACCTTGACGATGGCCTTCTTGGGCTTGACCTCAGGCTTGGGGGGAGCAGGTTTCTGCAAATTAGGCAGAAGTCAGTTTAAACTGACCAGCCGCATGGTGCATAGTTTTGGGAGATAATATTATATTTTTAGTTCCCCCTCCTCTCTGCACAGAGTCCTCTCTGTACTGTTTAAAATACTATGGTTTCAGCCACAAGAGCGGCTTAGAAAATTCATTAGGACTAACACGGAACACATGCAGGATTGGAATAGTCTGCACTGGCATGCACTACAGATATTAATAATAATCAAATACTTGTACTGTATTTCTTACGCAATGTGATCTGACAATAATCCTGTGCTAAGTAGTTTTAAATATCTGCCTCTTCTCAAAGTGGACTGACCTCAGACCACTGTACAATGACTATATCAGATGGGAGTTAAATTTCTGGCCACTCAGTGTGAACATGTTTGCTGCAGAGCTTTTCCAGGCTGCTGAATGAATTACCATGAAGCCACGAGCTAACCCTAACCACCGCTGTGACAAAATTAAATCATGTGATTCTTTCTCAGAATATCTCTGTTTTGCCTTAGAGATCACTAACACTCTGCCCTGACAATACATGAAAAGAAATACATTCTTCTTACACTGGGGGGTCAGAGGGCCTTAACATTTAAAGTTACATGAAACTACACATTATTAGACGGTGGTGCAAAAAGTCACATATAAACAACGTGCTTTGCATTAAAGCGTCTCATTAAAAGCTTAAATGAGGCGTGACCTTTTGGAAAACGTGCTTATTTTCTTTGTTCTTCTTGCCATTCCACTTTCTGTCACAGCCAAGAGACAGTTAGCTTAGCTTAGCATCAAAACTGGAAATGAGGGAAACCGCTAGCACAGTGACCTGAGTCTCCACGTTACCTAGCCTAGCTAATATTATGCTAATTAGTTTTATTTACAGGTTCTGCCAGGTGTTTTTTTAAGCTTAGGACAGAGCCAGGCTACCTGTTTTCCCCTGTTCCGATTCTTTATGCTAAGCTAAACGGACTAACTGCTAGTTAGTAGCATCATTTCTGGTGTACAAAGCGTGGTACTGATCTTCTCGTCTAAGTCGCAACGAGTAAGAGAATAGGCCTATTTTGCAAAATATCAAACTATTCTTTGTGCACATGCAAATGTACAAAGACTCAACACAGATGGGTTCAACATGCAAAGTACAACACAAATAAAAAACACCTGTATGGCAGAGCTGCATGACCGCATACAAATGCTAACCTAATGATACATTTACTACAGTAGATAATACTTTCATGGTTAATATCCATAATGGTTAGTCTTACTAGAATCTGGGGAACACAGTTTGGGTGAATATTCCATGATGGGTTTTGGTTACTGTTGAATATTTTTCATCTATAGTACCTGATGTATTTCGTTGCTTTACTGTTGAGGATACAACTTTGTATGCTCGTTTACTGTTGGAATGTTAAGATTCAGTATGCACTTTTTTAATCATGCAGCCCTACACATCAACATGGTGTTGTAACAGAGAATGGACGAGGACAACAGAGAAAAGACATGCATACCAGGCCAGACACAATCCTCAAAGCACGTTTATGGAATTTTGCCCTGATCAAATCCATAAACTGAATGAGGACTTTACTCTGAGCCTTGGTAATATGACACTCACTATCTCACAAGACTGAGGCAGGAAGACGGAGTAGGCAGGGCGAGGAAGAAGAGGACAGTGACAGAGGTGAAGACAGCGAGGGGAGAACGAGACTTACCGCTGACAGTCTCTCTGACCTTCTGGTGGGCTACCGGACCAAGGGATGATCAATGAGAGAGAGAGAGAGAGAGAGAGAGAGACAGTGACAGAGAGAGAGAGAGACAGACAGATATCAGTTGTACCTCTGTGGCCTCATCTTGATCTGACCTGCTTGGTGACTGCTACTCATTAACCTGTGGCTATTCTCACACTCATTCACTCACACACACACACACACACACTCTCTCTCAGCACAAAAAACACAGCACACAAACACACGTCTGCACGCTCACACACAGCAAACAAACACACCCGAAACATTTACCTCTTGTTTTGTGACTTTGGAGGCCTCCTTGCCCTCAGGACCCTCTGGAGACTGCAGCGAATGCAACAAGGAGAGACTGTTAAGTGTGTTCAGGTGCACATACACAAGCACATGAACCCCACAGTTTTCTGGTTGTTATGACTGACCACTAATTTTGCACAAATTTTAAATCTTACATTTTAAAATTTGGATTTGTGTCACTAGTGTTTAATAAAAAGACAGTAAAAGGTGCTGGAAGCTCCTGTTTCTATAGAGAAACCTTTGGGACAGAAATTCCACTTACTACTAATTATAAAATATACAGCTAAAGCTGAAATTAGACTTTTAACCAATAATCTATACAAAACTATCTTTGTTACTATTTTGATAATCAAGTCAGTTTCATTATCCGAACTGCAAACAAAACATTCTGCACCTTCTCTGATATGAATATTTGCTGTTTTCTTTGTTTTTTTTATGATGGTAACTGAAGCTTGGGCATTAGTAAACAGCTGAAGATATTCTGACATTTTAGAAATGAAACAAGTAGTCAATTATTCAAGAGCACGATTGGCACGTCAGTCGGTGACACTCCTGTGTGTAACACCAGTTTTGCATGACACCAAACTTCAAAGTCCTGTGTATAAAATAAAATCCCGCAAAGTTTTTTTTCTCATGCATCTGCTGGCATCATAACAGACTTAATAATTCAAAGTGTGGTCGCCACTTTGGATATTTTATTTATAGATTAAAGATTCTAATGTAGTTGTTCAAAGGTCTTAATGTCACATATAAAACGACATAAATGGACAGCAGTAATGTTTAACATAATTATACTACAAATTGAATCTAAGTCCAAAATTGCTAGTGCATAATTACATATTGCAATCTCATATGATCTGATGATGATATGTGATCTCCCTGGTGATTAACATTTGAATGCGTCTTGTTTACAAGCCATGAACTGAGTTCCCCAAAGACTAATGAAATGTAAACAAGGACTCTTGGATTTTTACTGTAACGCACCGTGAGGGCTGTCAGTCTACATTTAGCAGACCACATCCTCACATCAACATGGTATATTCAGGCGGCAGGTAGGTAAGCACAGGAGAGTCCGCTCCCACCATGCCAAAAAAAAGAAAAGAAAAGAAAGCCTGCAGGTTGGCATTCGCATCATTTGCATGTGGGCGACCTCCGCCCCAAGAGGCCTCCCATTCTCTGTCCTCAAAGGCGAATCTGCGCAGACAATGGCAGTTTTTTGGATGGTAGAAAAGCCCATTTCCATGTATGCATTGATACAATGCACTGGAACTCGTCGTGCAATGCTGTTTAGATTGTGTCACGGCTTTTTTCCCCCCAACACAGCAGCAATTGTCTCTGATCCCCTCTTTCTTTATTCCTTTCTCTCCATCTGGATATTGGTTTGTTCAATCGGCTTGGCGGCTACCATTCATCACCACCGGAGAACCCCCCCAAAAAAGAGACAGGGAGCAGGTGATCCTTTTTTTCACTGCTAGATTACACATTATTCTGAATCGATAAGTCTCATACGTGCGCGAAACGTGCCCACAAGAATTATCATCACGCACGTCTCCTACGGGATTTACGCATCCATCCATCCGGCGGGTCCGTCTGACATTCACCAGTGCGCACGGTGGACAGGGAAGTGGCACATAAAACGACCACAAGAACGGCCATTGAGATGAACGCAGAGGCATTTGTGGTGCAAAAAGAAAAGATCTGATTGAAGAATCGCCTCACACGAGCGCAAAAAAACGCGTTCGGTACACCTGAAAGGTTGCGGACGAATGGACGCTTCCTCAAACTTTGGCATCACCTCACCTGCCTCGACGTCGCCACAGAAATCGCGCACCGCTATTTTCCTCAAATGCAAGAGCAGAAAAACTACAGTGAAGTGAGCCTGATGGCACAAACGACACTCACCTTTCTCTTCGGCATTTTGCACGCGAATTATTCTCCACCGAGCACGGAAAAAATTTAAGGTCAAACCCGAAGGTCCAGGAGAGACGAATTTGAACTACCTCGAAATACAGGATCAATATCTAAGCACCTTCGATAATATGTTGATTATATGCACTCCCCAAAACTCTATACCTCCCACAACCATTGGGTAGAAGGGTCAAAATCCTCTCCTGTGCCGACTCCCGATTGGCTGGTTCCGTCTCTATGTAAATAAGTGAGTGGCTGACATTGGACGAGATTTATCAGAGGCCGCGCGTGATTGGCTACGCGCTCTTTGTGCGCAGATCCCACCAGACGGCGCTGGCCGAGAGGGAAAGTGGAGACAGGCCAATGAAAGCGGGGCCGTCTCTCGGTGGATCTGGGTAATGTAGGATAAGAGCGAGCGAGCGAGAGAGAGAATGTTGTAAATAAAACACAAAGGACCAGAAAAAACAGGCACAATGGCACAATGTCGGCCATAGACGAGCTCCAGAAAAGCTGTTGTGCATTGTGTCTTGTAGGGTGTCCCCTGCTCTAAAGAGCTGGAGTAATCATACACCACATTATTGCACAACAAATAGCCCATCACTGCTGAGGCACCAGTCTCTGTAGGAACATGATACTGGTAAAACAATACAATGAATAAGGTCACTATTAATTCGCTAGTGCAGACTTTAGACTCATGAGTCATTTGTTTCATGATTTTTAATGGGTGAGTAAAATATGAGAATGTCAGACAAGTGTACAAATAGGTTGAAGGCTAAATTAATTTCACATCCAGCAGTGGTTCTTTTGTGGTGGTCAGTCTACAAGGACCAGGATTAAACTCAGAATAAAATAAAACAAATGACTAGAAAGAAATCCACAAAAGTCAAAGCCCCTAAACCAGGACATGCCATATGATGTTCATGTAATAGACACTTTCACTTTCTTAAATTGTGACCAGGAATGTTGAGTGTATTAAAGCACATGCACCAATCAGTCAGATATCTCATCTCTGGGCATCTGCTGATACAGCGCGACAAAGACACTTATCCGATGTATCAGATCCATGCATCACTAGCAAATACTGCAAATCACATAGTTTCCTGGGACAAGATGAAAACTCAGTGGACATCCCTATTAAGGAACTGAGAAGCCAGGGATAGAGGTGAGTACGTGCCTAACAAGACTTGTCGTCAGACTGGTTTAGAGGGGTGTAAAAGATACCAGCTGCACCAGCCCTGCTCAGAGTGTTTTGTTTGTTTGTCTTGGATTTATATTTCCTTGTGTTGCCTTTCAATTGTGATATGCCTCTGTTGTCACGAGACACTTCCATAAGTTTTACCCTGAAGATACACATTCAAATTCACAAAATCTGGTAAACCCCAGTGCCCCTTTAATGGCCAGATATAATTAAAAATGGACCTGGACGTACATGTGGTCCTGTTCATACTAAATTAGATGTCTGCATGTTCACACATTTTTTGTCAGTACACACAGTCCGTGTAGTCATAAATCTTTGTGGACAGTCCACATGGACCCTAATGGACATGGGGCAGATGATGAAATTAAATCTCACAGACCCTTGAGGCCACACGGATGCCGAAGGTATAAATTAGACTTTAGACAGCGCAAATATCCCCGTGGTCAGCCAAGGGGACATCAAGTTCTGATCTGGTAAGCCTTGGGTGACCTCTGGTTTGTTCAAGGTCTGTTCAGATTGGCCCCAGTGTCCCAAAGGTACAGGCAGTTAGTGACCCTCTCAGCGCTATTGTCATTCTGTTGTGACTTTAGGACAAATTTCTAATCTTAAATGTTGTTACAAAGATACAAAGTTATTGCACCACATTAATGTCAATCAATCAATCAACCAATCAATCAATCAGTCTGTCTGTCTGTCTGTCTATCTATCAAATCTGTAAATTAAACTATTGATTATATTTACTTATATATTAGTATTTACTATTGAAAACTATTACTATTGCATGAACAGACAATTGTTTTTCCTTTTGAAAAACAATTGCTGAAAATGGTCATTAACAAATCCTCAGAGCCCAAAGGTGAGGGCTTTAATTTATTTGCAGGCCCAACCAATGATCCCAAACCCAAAGACAACAATACGCATTTATGGAGCTGGACCAGAGAATGTTTGGCATTGGTGCTTGAAAAATAATGATTCAATCAATTATTCTAATAGTTGCTGATTAGTTTTTTTGTCAGTTGACTAATCAGTTGGTTGACTTAATCCTTAAGCTTCACTTAAAGAGATTGTAGACATTGAAGACATTGTATTGTATAAACATGAAATGTGTTTCACAGTAAACTAAAACAGAATTTAATTCAATTAAAAAGTTGAAGGCACATAAACTGTAAATAACCAAAGGAGCTTTGTGCCTTGCTGTTTACACAATTCATAATAGAACTCTGTGTATGCAGCAGTATGGACATTATACTAACCTACCTTATAGCAATCATCTAGAGCTTTTTCTAAAGAGACAATGACTGTCACCATATGCTACAGTGTTTAAGGTTACTGTACATCACAGCAAATCCATTTTATACATCCAATTCCAGAAAACATCCTACAAAGAAGTCAACAAAAGCAACCTCAACATTCTTGTGTATCATCACAATAGACAGATATATACAAATCTCACAATAGATAGAGCTTTCCTGCCCAAACAAACAAAAACCCTTCGTGTCTACACTGGGTGTGAATATGCAACTGTTTCAGGAGTCAACCCAGAACACACAGGAGCAGGTAGGCTTGATGGCTGCTCCACTGTTCCCACATAGATTCACGCTGTCAGCTAAACAGAGGCGGAAGCACAATGAGGAACATGTACAACACATACGGAGATAAAAAGAAAGACACAAAGGATTCCACAATGAAAAGAAAATATCCCAAAAATGTTTTTATCCACAGTGAGAATACTTCTTTTTACAACCGGTGATCGGTTCATGGTTACTTTATGTTCGTAGATTTTCTTGTGCCTGTTACTGATTATGCATGGGCATCAGTCGTGACACTGTTAAAAGAATAAATGCCAACACTTTTGAAAACATGTGTAGTTTCTGATGGGATTATGAAATGGAAATATTCTGTGAATATACTCAAACAATCCTACTGCCATGCTTGCCATGCCTCTGTGAAGCTGTGCTACACGGTGATGTTTTGAGATAAACGTCAGCTAACATGCTCACAGTGACAATGCTATATGCTAATGTTTAGCAGATGTTCACCATCATAACTATATGCTACAACATGAGCTAGTGTTTGCTATTCAAACGTAAGCTTAGTGTCATTATAGAGCATAACAATCTGAAATGTGTCATTACTTTAAATAATTTTTTGCCTCAGAATCTCTTACAGTGAAATAATGAGTCAGGTTCTTGCTCTGGAGTCTTAAATGATTATTTGGTTGAATGCTTCTTTAATTTCTTTTAGACAGTTCTGCAACTTTATTTATACCGCTGTTGCCAGTCAATTCATCTACTACAATACCCTTTTGTTTGGCCATCTGAAAAGTGCTGTTAAGGGACTATGTATAATTTGCCAAACCAGTGTTAGAACTCAAACTGGAGAACATGATCCCAAATCTTCCAGTCTCAGAATGTCTCCAGAGACTTCATATGAGGGTTAGAATAGATTTTAAGATAGTTTTCCTTGTGTTCAAGGCCACGGTTCTCTGTATCAGATATGTTTGGTATTGGCGTCGGGCTCTTTAGGGAATAAAGCGGGCAGGTTTTTAGCTCTAAATGTGTCCTAAATTACTAATTACAAATGAAAATCTATAATCTAATTCAATATTTGTAGTATGTACGATTTTCTAATACGCACAATTTCTGTTTTTGTTTAATGTACTTTTTTAACTTTTTTGTATGTTTCTGTGCTCACTGACAGAATCACTTTGAGCAGGTGACAAATTAAGTATCAAATGTCCAGGACAGGTGATGGACCAACATGAGTCTCTACAATAGCTTCAGTAACCCTTGGCATAGATTCTCTCTGAAGTCTCTGAAAGTCTACCTGATTAACGGAACAACATGATACCACAAGATATTATTATTTAATGTTTTTATGATGGTGGTGTAAGTATATTGCTCTAAAATCTCCTAAAGGTGATCAGTTGTGTTGATCGCTGACATTTTGATGCTGTTTGAGTGATCCTGCTCTCTATGCAACCATCTCCACTGGACATGTTTCCTCACTCATTTATGCAGATTTCTTCAATTGCTATAAATAAACATAGACCTTATGTCATAGAACAGTGCTCCTGTAAGTCTATTTCTGCCTGTTTCATTCTTGAGTATACAAAAGTGCATTTGACAGTTCATTCTCGACCTTGACAAAGGAATCTACAAGGTCCCTTTATTAGCTGTCCAGGAGCTTTTGATCATGTCACATGATCATCAGCAGAGCTGCTTTTTCTAGGCACTCTGAGCACTTGCCTGTTGGCTTAAAAACTGACTAAAACTTTCCAACTTCTTTCTTGACTTTGGAAACAGTTTTCAAAACCTACATTCATTATCTGCTGCGGAACTTCCAATCGTAACCATACATCATCACTGCGTTCATAGCAATAAGAGCAAATGAGGACAGAAGCACAATGATGCATCAGAGTACCGAGCGTCAGAAAACAGACCTTCCTCTACAGAGATGGAGGAGCTTGTCGAGAGGTCACAAATAGTCTCACTCTCACGGTGCAGCGTCATTATTGAGATGCCATGTTTCTTTCTAACGGGGTGATGACAGGCAGACTGAATGCTGCCAGACAGGACGTGACTGACACCTTGTGGACAATGTGTGTCATTCTTGTTGCAGGGCGGCTGTTGGAATGCACTTTGAGCTTCATCATAGTGTAAAAAAAAAAAAAAAGAGAGAATAAAATAAGATGATGATCCATGTTTTTAAATGTCATTATTTTAGCATAGAGCGTTAGTTTCAATTATTATTTTATTTCTCACATCCTTGAATGTAACGTTGACGCATTTTCTTACCTTCAAGACAATAATTGTCACCTAACTGACACAAATATGTCTATTTATAAGCTAATATTAGACCGCCCCCCCCCCCCCCCTCTCAGTCCTCCTCCTCCCCTCCCACCACCCTTCCTCATCCCACATTACGTCATCGGGACCTGTGCACTGAATTTGGGGGGGGGGGGGCGTGCAGCTCTGCACGAAGCGAAGCATGCACTTGCAGGAAACACCGGGCAGCCTTTTGTCTTCAGATGATCTTGTTTGGTTTAATGTGTCAGTAAAAACGACAGAAGTGTAAAAAAACACTCAGCAGGCTCAGAGGCGGGACTTCCTGCAGACACAGAACCGAGTCCGGCTGTTTATCTCGGTGTGCACCGCAGCAAGGCGAGCCAGTGCAGGATCAGATAACTCGGTAAGCTTGTTGACAGCACCATGTTTTAACGTTTTGATGCATTTCGATGCCCCGATGTCGCATTAGATGATCCGTGTGGCGTGAGGTGTGTGTGTGTGTGTGTGTGTGTCGCTGCGTGTTTTCACTGTTAGCTCTGTGCAAATGCTAAAACACGGAGCCTCTAATGCCTCTTTCTGTCAACAGGAAGCCCGTCGTTAGTTTGTGTTTAGAGATGCACTGCAGTCGTTTTGCCGTCAGTCTGTCTTCGCTGCTAATGTTCCAGCTGAGCCGGATATGTCAGCGTCCAGCTGCATGACTTGTTATGGACTGCGTGTCTTATTGACATGATAGGGCTTTAAAGCTGTCTCATCCTACAGTGAAGAGCAGGGCTGCAGATGATTGTTTTCATTATTCATTCATGCATTGATAAGAAAACGTCTGACAGCCAGGTGTCATATTTAAGAAGATATATATATTTCTTTGTTTTTTTTTTCTTAATAAATATCCGATGAGAGTAATTGCTCATCAGTTAATTGGTCTAACTTTCTATTCATCAACTAATTGATTATTTGCCTCGGCCTTAATCAACACTAATGCTCCGTCCTCAGTCTGTTTGTGATACATCAACAATGATTGTTGGTTCAGTGGAATTTGGCTGCAGATGTTATTTGCTCGAACCAGGAACCTTCTTCACTGCAGGAAGGCTCCTGGTTTGAACCTCAGCTGGGGCCTTTTCTGTGTGGACACTGTGTGCGGCTGCGTAGGTTCTCCTCCAGGTATTCCGGCTTCCTCCCACAGTCCAAAGATGTGCACTTTTTTTGGTGACTCTAAATTGTCCATAGGTGTGAATGTGAGTGTGAATGATTGTCTCTGTGTGCCCTGCGATAAGTTGACTTCTCCAGGGTGTACCCCACCTCATACCGGGATAGGGTCCAGTCCCACCGTGACCCTGATAGGTGGTTACAGATAATGGATGGAATGATGTTATTTTAGCAGTGAAAGCTGCCAAAATCTTAGTGTGTTGCACAACTAGGGCACACTAACAAGGATATCCAGTAAATGTCTCAAAGTATGCGGACATCTGAACTGGGTGACACCTGAACGTTACTCACATTTGAGATTGTTGAATGCTATGTGCAGAGGCTTTTGCCAAACTGTCAACACAAAGCTGGAAGTAGAGTGGAATAAGTAGGCAAATAATCAATTAGTTAGACAACTGTATTGATAATCAATTATTTAATTCAGTAAATGATACAATAAGAACCTGTTTTTGTCAGTCATTATAGTAAATATCTGTTTTGCTACACAAGTGTGTGAGCGGGGATGTCCATATACTTATAAGATGAGTTTATTATTTCTCCTCACTGAGTTCTTCCTGAGCAGTTTTTGTGTGTGTCTGCAGGTTGTCTCATCACACACCACACTATGTTGGGCTGCTTTCTGCGAGGAGGCTGTAGTCCTCTGCTCTGCCTCGGGGCCCTGCTGCTGCCTTTGGTCTCCCTCCATCGCTTGAACCAACATGGGCGCAGGGACCATATTGTGAGGGACCGGCCCAAGCTGCTGCTCGTGTCCTTTGATGGTTTCCGCTGGGATTACATACACCGCGTGCCGATGCCTAACTTTAAAACCATCATAGATGAGGGGGTGATAGTTAAAGAGGTGGAGAGCGCTTACATCACCAAGACCTTCCCCAACCACTACAGCTTGGTGACGGGGCTGTACGCTGAGACGCACGGCATTGTGGCCAATGAGATGTACGATCCCGTTCTGAACCGGTCCTTCTCCATGGAGACAGACAGTATTTATGAGTCATTTTGGTGGGAAGAGGCAGTGCCTCTATGGGTGACCATCCAGAAAGCTGGAGGGCGAAGCGGGGCAGCGATGTGGCCAGGATCTGATGTGAAGATCCATGGCATGTACCCCAATCAATACCTTCAGTACAATGCCTCCGTCTCCTTTGAAAACAGAGTGGAGCAGATCATTGAGTGGTTCTCTGCACCCAAAGAAGAATCAGTAGATTTTGGAGTTCTGTACTGGGAGGAGCCGGATGAGAGCGGGCACAGACTTGGTCCTCAGAATCCCGAGATGGACAAAGTCATTGCCGAGATTGACGAGAAGCTCGGCTTCCTCATGAACGAGCTGAAGAAGGCGGGGCTGTATGAGAAGGTGAACCTGATAGTGACCAGTGACCACGGGATGACACAGCTTTCCACTGACCAGATCATAGAATTGGATGAGTATGTGAGCAGAGACCTGTACACCTGGGTGGATAAGAGCCCGGTGGTGGGAATACTACCCAAAGAAGGTATCACTTAAAAACATCTTTCACATTTACTGCTGTCAGTAAACTTGACTAAAGGAACTGTTTAACATTTTAGGAAATATACAAATTCACTGCATTGTAAATATGAAGCTGCAGCCAGGAGACTGTTAGTAGCATAGTTCTGGAAACAGAGAAATTGTCCAAGCACAGAGGCACACGTTTGGTTAAAAAATATCAAATGTTTTGACCTTTAGTCTTTCATTTTGTTAATACAGCATGCAGCTTTAATCTTGTATCATATGTTTTTACCTCTGGACATTTTCTACTATTGTTTTTTCATCTCTCTTGCAGGGAAGTTGGATGAGGTTTACAGTAAGCTGCTGGATGCAAACCCAAACATGGTGGTGTTCAAGAAGGTAGACATTCCCAAGCGCTTCCATTACCAGCACAACATCAGGATCATGCCCATCCTTATAGAGGCCAAGGAGGGCTGGACCATCATGCAGAACAGGACCGGCGCCTTTATGTGTACGTATTCACACCTCAATATTCTGGTTTGTGGCTGCACACATGGATTTTTCTTCAGTTGTTTGAAACAGCAGGTTCCATCTGCTCTATTAATAGCTTCACTGGAGATTTTTTTTTAGTCACTGAACCAAAGCTAGCCTATGTTATACCAGCTGTAATGAACAAAGAAAGACAGATTTGTTTGCCTAGAAAACAGCAAGTGTGTGTGTTTGTTTGTGTGTGTGTGTCATGCACTGCCTCCATGTTATTTTTCATAATCCAGTTCAGATTAAGCAGGTAATATATATATTTTTTAAATGCGTCCTCTTCAAATTAGACATGTCAAACTGTGTATCGCAGAGGGCAGGCTACATCAGCTAATCTTGGTGCTTAATTCTTTATCTCTTGTTGAAGGCTTGTTAATCAGTAAAATGAGCTGGAGGAGGCTGCAGCTCAGAGGAAAGCCTGCTGACTCTTGGTGTGAGACTGCTTAGCTGGATATGTGCAGTATAATACTCTACTGACTCATAGTGCATTACACAGAAGGCAGTGAGATATTAATGTGGACCCAGTGAAAATGAATTGCAGCGATCATGCTAACTTATTAATGGTTATAATTGGCGTATGTGGACTTCCTGGTGGCAGTTTAGCCCGATGAATGTCTCCTAGTTAACTTCAGTTGCAGCATTTTATGGTAAACAGACAGAGGTTATATTTCATTTCTAAAATTAGTGTTGCATTATGTGTTTCTTTGAGGTCTAACAAATGTGTTAAAAATCTATTGAATATTTTAAATCCTGCGTTGTCTATCATCCATGTTTACTTATCATAAACAGCAGTCCTTTTCTTCCCTGCTCCTGTCTCCGTATTGTTCTTAGCTTGTTATTTCCCACTTTGATCAGCAGAATGGTGTGAAACCACTGGCAGCACTGCATATCGTGTCACCTCCATGGTTGCGCATGCAAGCATTCTGATGCTTGTGTACAAAACTTAAAGGTCCAGTGTGTTAGATTTAGGGGCATGTATTGACAGGATATGTATGAATGTTTCTAAGTAAATAATTATGTTTTCGTTACTGTATAGACACCTGAAAATAAGAATTATTGTGTGTGTGTGTGTGTGTGTGTTACCTGAAGAATGAGACTTTTATATACACACACAGGGAGTGAGTCCTCAAACATGGAGTCTGACATGTTCCTACAGTGGCCCAGAATGGACAAATCTATGTTTCTAGATAAGGCCTTTCATTGTTTTTCATCATTTCTTCTACACGCTTGGAAGGACAGGTGAAGGCCATAGCCATTGGTTGCAATCACCACTAGATGCCACTAAATCCTATACACTGGTCCTTTTATAAGTCTTTAAAGCATCGCTCCATACTGTACCTATAAGGTAGGAGAAGTCTGAGATACTATGGTAGTTAAACCTACAAACCCACAGATGCCGTCATCGCAGGCAGCACTGATAAATGTATTGATTTAACTTGCAGCACAGAAAATCCTGTCAGTTCTTCAGGAAGCTATCAGCACTGGTTTGATTTTTTTTTTTTAGGAGCAGTAGTTAACCAGTTTAAGCTTTAATCTAAGGTCTTTGTGCTTCTGTGATCTGATTTCATTTTCAGTTTGTGCTTGTGCGTTGTGGTGATTGATTTAGCAGTAACTAGCCTGCTGGGGCAAGCAGTGATAGTAGTCAATCATCGGACAGAGCAGCAGTGCCAGTTTCCATGAATCTGTAAAGAGAAAGTGCTGCCTATGATTGACGCAATGGGAGAACTTAAGATCTGTAGTTTAACAATGCAATAATGATTAACATCAAAGCATTGTATCTCTTTATTTCTTCTCTTTGCTCTCCAGCGGGAAACCACGGCTATGACAACACCCTACGTAGCATGCAGCCTGTGTTCGTGGCCCGTGGGCCAGCCTTTCGCCAGAATTACGTCAAGACCTCCATGTCCTCCGTTGACCTTTACCCTCTCATGTGCCACATCTTGTCCATCCACCCCCTACCAAACAACGGCTCCCTGTTTAACGTCAGGGACCTGCTGGCTGAAGAGCCAGCTCCATCCACGCCTAGCGTCCCTCCCAGGGTCAACGAGTACTCCTACGCCCCCATCGTGGGTTCTTTCCTCGGCGTGGTGATGGTGCTGGGCTTTCTGGTGGTCTACATCAGACAAGTGACGCTCAAACAGTTGCCCTCACTAAAACACAGAAGCCGGGAGATGTCGCAGCCCTTACTGCAAGAGGACTTGCACCTGTAGCTGAGCAATCAGAAATGATGGCAGACTTAAAAGAAGAGGAGGTATTACTCCCCAAGGTAGTGCGCTCTGTCCAGAAGCATCCCCTAAACGCCTCCCTTATACGACTAAATACGACATTGGGCTGCACTTTTTATTAGTTGGAGATCAAGGGAATTTAATCTAACCTCCTAATCATATATAGACGCACACCTTGCTTTTTTTAGTGCAAGGGAATTGTCTAGAGTGTGCTTCTGGTGCAGGTTTAATCAAGATAATAAACCTTTACATGGGCTTTATAGTGGCTTTGCTTTGATTGTGAATTTTACCTAATATCATCTCATCATTTTTATTGTCACTTAATAAGTAAAAAATCAAAGCTAGGAGTGGAATTTTAACCTGTGATATTGACATGTTGGCCAAAACCGTGTCTTGGATAACATTAAGGCATCGGTATGCTTGAAATGAACTCGTTGGTCTTGAAAGCGTTTATAGCTGCGGTGGGGTGAGAAGCCAGCCATCAGAGGGGCAAGAAGCAATAACTGTGCACGCTTTCAGACAATCTCTTCCTTGATGGCATTCATAGTGTTGCGCTCATTTGCACATAACCGTACAGAGTTAATGAAGCATGAAGAAGAATAAAAGGGAGCTTGAAACCCTCTTTACTTACCCCTCCCTCTACACATCTGGCCAGTTGCTTCTTGAATGGATCCCCCTCCCCCAGTTCCAAAGTCAGGGAGATTCAAATGCTGTTTGACGATCCAAAAAGTACTTCATTTGAAGCATACTGACACCTTTACTTCCTGGCAGTATCAGTAGAAGTGGTTTAATCAGCCTCTGCATTAGTTCTACTTGTTCTACTTGTGGTCTGAGCACTGAATTAGGGGTTAGCTTGAAGTACGGATGCTGTGATTAAACAGAAAAGTATTCAAAACCATCTGAGGTCAGATTGCCTGGGGTCAGTATTATTTTTGAATGTTATGTGGAAGCAGATGGTCCACTAAAGTCTCACTCACTGTGCCAGGCTACTGCTCATATGTGTAGGTCATCTCCATGAGCCAGTCACGTCATTACCTTGCTCTTTAGTAGTCAGTTACCATTTGCCTTTTAACTTAAACATCTCTTTAAGGTGTGTATCATTTGTGTGTCTGTTTTTTTTTTATGTTGTTCTTTGTTTTTTTGTAGATTGTGTTTGGAGGGCATTTTTCTGTGTAGATGTTCATACGTTGACTGTCACAACCATGGCCATTTGTTGGTGAAATGTGAAGTGCAATTGCCGTCGGTCAGTATTTCGTCATTGGATTTAAAGGGTTTTTGTTGTTGCTTGGTTGAGAAGACTACTTTGGCATGACTTGCGAGAACTGTTCCCCTGATTTGCACTATAGGAGAGAAATGAACCAGAACGAAGGGGCAGTAGTTGGATGCTTTTTGGGTCATGTATAATTTGCACTTCTTGTTCATAGTTGCTATTTAAAATGCTAAAAAAAAGAAGAAGAAGAAGAAGTTAGGTGCCTCTTGCCAAAAAGCTTTTTAATTAGCATAATCATAGAAAGTCGAGTAGAATCCCAAATCTGCAAATAAATAAATCAAATATTTTTTCAGCATCATTTAAAAAAGAATCCGTTAAATTTTCTCCTTATGCTTTTAGATGTGATGACTAATACCTGTGCCCCAAAACTGACAGACATCACTGTGATATATACTTTTTACGAAATTTAAATTCATAAATTGAAAGCATTTATATGGAAATTGTTAATTTTCTGATAATTGTCATTATTTTATGAAAGAGAATGAAGTGAAGAAGTGTTGTCTGAACATTTTCCCCTGACTTGTTGACAGAGAAATGATGAAATATATCCACAATATATTTAAGTGATTCATTTGGAATTGTTGGAAAAGAATAAATAGTAGATCAGGTTTATCTTTCTTAATTATTAACTTGGATTTGAAATATGGATATTTAATATAATTTACCTTTGCCATGTTGATGCAATTAGTCTTCTGAAATTAAAGGGACTTCTGTGAAAATGAGCAGTCTGTTTTGTATTTCTCTCTGTATACGTTCGTGCATGATGCCCAGGCCAGTCAAAGATTCTGAAGGCTGATGAAATCGACGTAAAAACAACTAATTAATTTACAAATTTATAAACAGTTACAAATTTTCTGCACAATGGGATGGTGATTAGAACCGTCCTCTCACAGGAAGAAGGTTCCTGGTTTGAGCCCCAGCCTTTCTGCGTGGAGTGTGCATGTTCTCCTCTCACAGTGCAAAGACATGCACTTAACAGGTTAATTGGTGATTCAAAAAATTGCTCCTAGGTGTGAATGTGAATGGATCTTGGTTTGTCTCTATGTGTCAGCCCTGTAATGAACTGGCGACCACCTCTTGCCCAAAGCTAGCTGAGATAGACTCCAAATTGATGGAGGATACAATACCAAATAATAATTGAACAAATTAATAAATCAATGACTTCTTATGACTTCACCTCTAATCATTTTCAAATGATTAGAAATATGATTTCTGAGCATTTAAAATATAAATTTAAGTTGAACTAAATCAAGATAATCTCTTCAGCAAAAGTGAAATAGTCCTGATTTATTACAAATTAAAACACTTCTGTTAAGTTGGAGTAAATGAACAGAAGTGAAATTTAAAAGTTTTAATTACGATGACCTGAAGTGAGAAATATGGAGAAAACTTGGAAGCACAGGAGTTCAAAAAGTTGGACAAACTCAAAGTTCAAATCGATGTTTAGTAAAAGTTTTCTCAACGTTTTCTTGTGACTGAAATGCAGAATATGTTGAAACGGGTGTGTTTCTGTTTTAACAGACATTCCCTCACTGCCAGTGTGTCCTTGAAGGCACAGGCCTCCGTTTTTTGCATAAATCACTCGTTAACTTCAGGATCAAAGGTCTTTCATGAGTTATCGCTGGAATTTGCCCAGGCACTCAGTCAGTCACAGGCACTCGGGACCGTGTGCCACCACTTCAGCTCTCCACCTCCACGCTGAACCACAGCTGTGCCAAAAAATAACCATCCAATAAAACCAGCAAACATGGACAACGTTGATAATTCAGCAGGTGAGAGGAGTTTGCCTGAAGAGCGAAGTGATGGAGCTCACAGCCCCGACGGGGAGCCCGCGTCTGAGAGCTCAGGTGAGGCGAAGGAGCAGCTGTTCAGCGAGGTGCACGTCCACGCCTCTGCGGAGGGAGAGCGCCGCTCGCCGGACTACATGGACACCAGGGAAGGGGAGGCAAAAAGCAGCTCGTCCTCTTCATCAAGCGACGATGAAGAGGTGAAAGTCGAGGAAGAGGTAAAAGCAGAGGACATGGCGGAGGAAAAGGCAGAGCCGGAGCCAGAGGTGCAGGTGAAGGTGGAGGAGGTGAACGGCGAGGCGCACGACGGATCCAGGCGCTCATCGGCCTCTTCCTCATCCTCAGCTTCCCCCGGAGACCCCTGCGACGACCCGCCGATCCAGCCGAGGATCCTTGAGGAGGATAACGCGAATGATGTGATGCTGATGACAAACTCCGACACCGACACCACCCCGGAGGAGAATGTCGACTATAGCCTGAAAACTCTGGAGAATGTGACTCTGGACGAGAGCAGCGCCGCGCCGGATGATCCCAGCCAGCCTGACATCTCTCTGTTTGTCAAGGTAAGACATCCGAACAGGTCAGCAGAACACCAAGCAGTCTTTGCAGGGCTGACCCAGGCCAGGCACCACTTTGCTTCAGCCTTACAGTTCAGCATGAAGCATCAACACATTTATTGGTGATGAGTACTATATTTGCCAAAAGGCTCCTTAAAGGCATGTGGTGTCTCCTTCACCTTTTCTCTTTCTCTTGTACATATATATAAAAATATCAACCAACTGGCATATTCTACATTTTATAGTTTACTGTAGAGACAGCAGGATTGAAATATCTGGCATAATATATACTGGATATTAAATTTGGTTTAGTGTATCTAATGGCAATGATTAAACTGTTTTTATTGATGCTGATGTTGGTGTGCCAAAAACACTATATAATGAGATAATAATCATATAAAACAGTTAGAGACAGAGCCAGCAGTGAATGACATGCTCAGGGTATTCCCCTATTGAGCTGAATTCGCTATGGCCAAGTCAGAAATTTGACTTTTCTAGGTCACACTGAATGTAAGAAAACACACAAAAATGAAAGTCTAAAACAAATTATTAGTAGAACAAATGAAAACATAGATCATAAGTATGAAGAGATAAAACTTGAGCACCCGAATGATGAAAATAGAAATCTTTCTAACTTATTACAGGTAGAGAACATGCATGGTTTACAGTTGTAAGCCAATCCTTCAGGTTATTTAAGGTGGATAACTTCAGTGATTAGAAGTGACTACTATAACATTGTTTCTAGTGTTAAAAAAAGAAGTATATTCATAAATATCTACGACAAGGTGCTGATTTCAGTAAGAAAGCAGCGATCTCTCTGTGTCAGTCAAATCACCAGGCACTTTAGGCACAATGTAATAATTAACCCATTTACTGTAGTACCGCCATAGAAACGGGGGTGAACTCCAGGCTTGAACAAATCCAATTGTGTGTTTTGTTACGTTTCTGATAGAGCTGCTCTGTGAGGTGTACTATCAGTACTTACAGGGGTCACTTTGCTGATTGGGTAACAGTGACTGTGAGTCAGTGGGCTGGACTGAACGAGCTCTGTTTGAGCTCACCAAAGGCCTTCTAATAGGGGATGACAGAGGTACTTTATGCTAAAGTTATCTTTGTTTTGTATCAAAGGCCATGGTCATGTAGAGATGGGTGTAGGTAATCAACACAGACGAGCTGCAACAAAGAAAGTAATTTGTACAACCTTACTTGGATGATGGTTTCCTCCTGCAGTTTTGACAGGGACCAAGGTTAACTGCACTTCATGAATATGTCATTATCATAAGAACAACATACTGACTGTCCATTGTTTTCTGGCAAGCTAAATAATGAGAAGCTCATGTTGATTTTCCTGATCATTAGAAACAACACCAGTGGGATTTCTCCGCACCAGAGACCTCAGCATATTAACACATCTACCTTAGAAAAGGACAAAAGTGCACATTTTTCACACAGCGATATCATATCTTGGTGTTATTATATTACAATTATGATAAACAAGCACCATAGTTCACAATGGAAGTGAGAACACACTTGGCTCCTACACTGCATACCGCTCCACCCTCTATCCTCTTCAACCCTTGGGTGGATTTCCCAACAGTTTAATCTTCAACGATCGCCATAAACCAAGCCGAGCCGTGCTATAAAAGCAGGGAGGAGAGTGAGGAAATCATCTGTCCATGCTGAAAGCCCACAGGCCTCCTCCCCTTCTGTCTGCGATAAGGAAGGCAACTACTACTACTAAACAGCTATTTTGCAGGGGACAATCTTTTTTTAATTACATGCTGTATCGTTAAGATAATAGCTTAAGTAATCAAAGTTTAGATGGCCATATGATCATATTAATCGGGCTTGTGGCCAATCTTGCGTGTGTTTGTGGTTCATCTAACGACTCACAATGAAGACAAAGCTTGTAATGACAAGACAGTTGGTTGCCACATTTGGCAAGTGTGTGTCGACACAAGGGGAGAGTTCGAACACTCCCCACTCCACCTTGGATCTGGATAGATACAAGGTGTCTGTTACTGTTTGATGTTTGGGTAAATGATTAGCTGAACAAGTCAGTGATTTGATGTTCCTTCTCAAGAGGAAACCAAGGTCACATTTTAGAACCAAGTGTCATGTCCACAAAAAAGTCAAGAGAGAGACCCTGATATGAACTTTTTGTCAAGGTAAGACAGAGAGAGAACTGTGTTTTCTCTAAAGTAATTGTCCAAAGGTAACAAAATCCAGCATCCAGCATACCAGCATTTTTGACTTTTTCCCCAAATGTCAAAACTATTGCTGTAATAATCATAAAACAAGCTAAACATAGTGTCCTCTGGGGGCTGTACCTGTGAGAGATGCTACAAAATCTGATGGAGCTCCTTTAAAATGTCAGGAAATGTAGCTGCACCCGTGTAACATGAGGTTTTCTATATATGGATGCCACTGTTGGTAGTTGAAAGAGTGCTGAAATAGATCTAAATCCGGAAAGACTCTGGGCTCATTACCATGTCTTGTTTTCATCATGTGGGCTCTGTGAAGACTATTGAGACTGTAACCTTGTTACTAACTGTAACCTTGATTAAGGACTGTGTAAATACACCCACCAAAACCTAAAATAACACATTTAGAGACTACTTAACATTTCCACCTTATAAACACTGATAATGAACTCCTCTCACAGTGGCCTAGTAATTGGTCTGTGCTGCATGTTGGTATGTCAGCCAGGAGAGGGGGCTGCTCTATAAATAGAAACAGTTTTAAAAATTAGCTTTAGCCACCCCGTCTCTCTCTCTCTCTCTCTCTTTTCTGCTTTCATCTGACTTTCACAGATGATGTCATCTATCTCCCTGTCTCTCTGTGCTCGTTCAAATAGAGAGCGCCACTCAATTTACTTCAGTGTGTGCTGATAAAGATTTTTGCAGCCAGACATCCTTTTTTATCTTTAATGCCCCACATGGGCCCTTTTCCAGTAAATTAATTCCAATTCCTGCCTTAAAACCAAAGCCAAGCATGAATAATTCATGGAGGAATCTTCTCCAGGTCTCCTACTGGTGATCAAATATAACCTGCGAGTCAAAACACACAAACAGGCATTAAATATTAACGCTGCTGCTCAAGCATTCACAAGCCAATCGAAAAGTGACACAAATATCACCCCATATTTTTGGATATGGCATGACATTTGGGGTAACTTAAGAGCGATGATATTTTTAATAGCTTTTGACACATCCGGAAAGTAGTATGATCCAACCCCCAAGAAAGAGGCCAAAATAAAATAAGAAAGTGAGGTGAGCAGCTTAGGGGAGGTGAGGCAGATAAGAAGGGGCGATGGGAGTGATGTGTGTGAGAGGGGAGTTTGGTTGCACTGGTGGGAAGAGAGTGATGGGGCTCCACCCCCTGGTATAGACTGACACCTGTTTTCCACTTTGTGTCAGTTAGAGCTAGCTCTGCTCTCCATCTGTGTCCAAATCAGAGCGCAGGGCTCTACCTGCCACCTGGACCGAAGGAGCAGACGACGGGACCAAAAGGTGGTGGAGATCTTGAATCAAGGACTAGAAAATCCCAAAACAGCATCTTTCGGTGTGAGGGATCACTGTCAGCGGAGAGACGATAATCTAAGAGAAGATTTATAGGTTTTTTCCCCATCCTTCTCTGGAGGATGTAGACCCTCAAGGATAAGCAAAGGACTGTAGTTAAACAACTAAAGAATCAAGGTGACAGCCAGAACCAAGCGTCATGTCCACAAAAAGTCAAGACAGAGACCCTGATATCGAACTTTTTGTCAAGGTAAGACAGAGACAGAACTGTGTTTTCTCTAAAGTTAGGCTTGGATGGAAGATAGAGTCAATATATGAGCAGGATTTTCAGTGTAGCACCGCTGTGCGTTGTTGAAGCTCATGTAACTCAATCGTAGAGGTAGAGTTACCGTGGCACTGGTACACTGTTCTCTAAGTTGACCCGGGATTGTTGTGACAGTGATACTGAAGCTGCCTGTTGATGTTGGTAAGCTACTGTGGAACTATTAGCCCACCTGAAACATCACAATGACTTTTTTTTTTTAAGGGAAGGATGACAATGCGTGATTGAACTAAGATGCCAAGTTTAGTGGCTCCTTCTGTGGATACAGCACTGTTGTTTTGTTGCATGCACTTGAGGTCCTGCGGGAAATGTTAGAGGCAGATGAATCTACCTGAGGCAGGTGGAAAAGCTCATCACTGATGTGCTGCCTGGATGCACTGACCCAATTAGCTGGTGTGAAGGCTGCTTTCAGCCGATCCACCTCCTAGGAAACCGGTCAGCTTGGTAACCGAAAGTTCATTGACACTGACAGTGGGCTTGCGTCACCCCTTTAAGCCTCATCATTCACTGTTGTTCCAGCACATGAAGCAAAAATACTGTAGCTGGATCACTTGTGTTAGCGCTTCTAGGCTTCTCAATCAATACATGTTGCTCTTAATGAAACCAAGCCCACTGATCCAGTCTGAAGCACAAACCTTGGTATTTTCTTGGTTTCCATAGTAGCTGCAGCTGATGTTAGTTTTTTTCCTTGCGTTGCCATCTGAGATGTGACCTAGATGGACAGAGAACTATCCTGCATGGCTGCACCTCATTTAGTGCCTTCAGCTCTGCACAAGGTTCAGAATTTTACTGTACAATCTATTCAACATACCATGACATAATATCGTAGGAAAGCATGCAGCAGCATGATCACAATCTATTGATATCAGTAGCCCCGATGATGAATCGCATTAAAGCTGCTCTCCAGCGATTTTACACATCGAGATCAATTGAAAAATACCACAGAGTCTGACATATAATGTCATCTGTGGCTCTAGAGGTCAGGATATTATCAGCTAAGACCGGGAGACAATAAATGTCTCACAGAATATCAGGAAATCACTGCCCCAACGATTTTGACCATTTTCTATCATTCGAGTCCTCCGGCCTTACTTTTAAAGTAGCTGGAAAACTTAACTGGTTCAGTTATACAATCAGAGGTTTATAAACTCTAATATTATTCTTTTCTGTAGTGGCATTCTGTGATCAAGGTATTTCTGCAAACACGATTCACTGAAGAAAGTATTCCAGTATCTTCCATTAAGTGCTTTAGAAAAGAAAAAAAACAGCAAACTGGAATTGAAATAGCAACACATGATTTACTCGTGAATACATAAGAATTACTCTGAGCCTGGATATCTGCTCCCTCTATTGGAGGCGCATGTGTAGGGCTGAGTTGAAACGTAAGAAACATGAAAACATGAGCACTCAGCGCTGATATGTTGTCATTCATCCTCATCAAACTGTGTGGTAAGATAAGCCAAGAACGGCAAGTTACAGTATACCGTACATGTATATGTATGTGACGGGTCATGTGAAGTAACATTGCCTCCGGTGGACTCTAGATCACTCAGCGGCTCCATGCACTCTGCAGCCTTTGTCCTCCCACGTTCTAGATGATGATTGGCTATTATAAGCAGCTGTGTATTGTGTTACCGCCGTGCCGCCGAGCCTAGCCATAACAATGCACAGACAGAAGCGTCACATGCGCTCAGGCAGCATGACAGCACGGAGCATCAATGGCTGGCGTACATACAGTTGGCTCAGCTACTTTTAGACTGACAGCTCTGCTTTCTGGTCTTTGCTAGGAGCAGCTGTGTTCTGTTGTGCACACGTATTGAATGGCGAAATGTTCTCCACTTCACTGTAGTATCTTTTGTTTGCGAAGCGATTGCTGGAGCTGCATCCAAGTAAAACACCGAATGTTATTTAGCTTATCTTAAATAGTTTAAATGTACATTCCAGAGCATTCATATAGTAAATGAAGGGAACTATCCCTGCTGTCAAATCTCTGCTGACCTCGAGGTCGGTGCGCTTATTTTGCTGGATGTTGTGGAACCCTGTGTGCCCTGCAGGCCTACAGCTCTGACCCTGCACTCTGTGCCCTGTGGTCCAGTGAACCAGATGATGGAATCGCTATGTATAATTCAGCTGAGGCAGTGGCTCAGGTGTCACTGCTGACGCTCTGCTGTGTATCCATACATGCGGACACATGATCTCACGGCGTGTACACAAGCAGAGGAAGTGATTATGTGAGTCGCTGCAGGGAGGAAAACTTAATTTAACTTGACAAATGATCTGATTGTCTGTGTGCCACTGAACTCAAAACTGATCAGATCAGAACCATCAGATGAAAAAAACATGCTAGTTGCTTGGTACTTTTTGTTATGTGTCCTCAGTGTGTACTTTTGCTTTGACTCCTTATCATAAATTGGTAACAAGGGTGACGTATTTATGTATGTTTACTTTTATACAACCCATGACGCTTCCCCGTTCAACCTTAATGGTCAAATAAAAGTCAGAGATAACAGTCAGCTTAATCTGATATGGATTTGTATTTTAGTAGCAAGGTTGTCAGGCTCTCAGAGAAACAACCTTGTGACCAAAAATCTTCCCAAGAGCAGACATTTAATCTGTTTCAGCTTCTGGGATGCAGTTCTGGAGCACAGCGTGTGCTCCGACCTCTGTGTTAAGGGCCATCTGAGAGATTTGTTTTACACAGTACTGCAAGATCAGAACACAAAAAAATAATGTTTCCTTCGTATCTGCCAGCACATTATATCTTTAGAAAACATTAAGACTGCCTGCAGTCATACATCTGTGAGGTTTGTGAAGCTCGTGGTGCTCTGTTTCTTTGTGTGCAGATGTCTAGGGCTGCAAACAGTGATTACTTTCAAAGGCAATCCATTTACGGCGCCATGTAAGACCAAAAAAAAAAAAAAAAAAAGCAACACATTCTCACATTTGAGAGCCTGGAAAATCAATAGTTTATGATTCATTTTCTGTTGATCGCCAAGCAGCTCTAACGATGTCAGAAATGCGTTGACTTAACTCGCTCCACTGCAACATCCGCTGTATATTCCTGTGCACACGCTGAAATTCCTCTATATATGTCACATTTCATTGCTTTTCCGTCACCTTGTTTGTGCGCAGGCGGGCAACGATGGAGAAAGCATCGGCAACTGTCCCTTCTCTCAGCGGCTCTTCATGATCCTCTGGCTCAAAGGGGTCGTGTTCAACGTCACCACCGTCGACCTCAAAAGGTCAGGACGCAGGAAACTTCCGATGTAAAAACACACACTCGCACTTGCTGACTTCCTCGTGACGCGCTGCTTTCTCTGTGTCCTCTACAGAAAGCCGGCAGATCTGCACAACCTTGCCCCGGGGACACACCCTCCGTTCCTGACCTTCAACGGAGAGGTCAAGACCGATATCAACAAGATTGAGGAGTTTCTGGAGGAAACGCTCGCCCCTCCAAAGTAATTCAGTTGGGCGGTTTTACGACTCGTAGTTTAGGCTACAGTATCAGATTATATAATTGACTACGCACACGCTGTTTTTGGCTGGATTTATTTCACTACGGCAACACGGCTGAAAAGGCAGGAAACATTTTAGTCCAATAAAAGTGAATATGAAGACTGATGTTAACTGATATAACTGTTTGTTGTTTATGGCCGCTGTAAATCTTTTGTGAATGAGAATTCTGTATGTATCTCAGGCACCTAACAAAAACCACCAGCCACAGTTTTTGTGTAACTTCAAAACGAAGACAGGTTTTTTTGTTTTTGTTATTCCCTAAAAAAAAAAAAAAAAAAGAGAGAGAATCGTGGGCGGTGTGCGAGCAGTTGCAGAGAAAAATGTCAGATTAACTAAATCTTTCTTTTATTGCCTGCAAAGTTTTTTACATTATAAATGGACCTTAGTGTGAGAGAGCTTAAAGGGCGGGCGGCCAACTCGGTGTGAGTGTGTAACATGTTTTCAGTCTTAGCTGAGCTCCAGTCCAGGTGTTAATGCTATCCAGATGGCTAGTCTGACTGTGTCTCTCACTGCGTCTCTCTGCCTCTGTCCCCAACCCCCCACCTCCCTCCGACCCCCCCTCCACCCGTTCTGCTCAGGTATCCCAAACTAGCCGCCAAGCAGAGAGAGTCAAACACAGCTGGAAATGACATCTTCGCCAAGTTCTCAGCCTACATCAAGAACACCAAACCAGAGGCCAACGCTGGTGGGCTGCTCACTTTGTGCCATTTACACTCACAGACGCCGCATACACACACCAGAACAAGTTTATGACAGCCATTATTCTATTCCTCCACTAGGTAGTAGCAGAGTCCAGGATTTGAGGCTTGTTCTGGCTCATATATTTTGCTTTGCTGCCACCTAGTGAGGTTATTACTACACGGGTCATGTCACTTTTTTTTTTTTTTTTTGACTGGCTTGTGTCCACGCTCGTGTGTGTTTGTGTGTGTTTAGTTTTAGAGAAAGGTTTGACCAAGGCCCTGAAGAAGCTGGACGACTACCTGAGCAGCCCCCTGCCAGATGAGATCGATGCAGACAGCATGGAGGAGGAGAAGGGCTCCAACCGATGCTTCCTTGATGGAAACGAGTTCACTCTTGCAGACTGCAACCTGCTGCCTAAACTGCACATAGTCAAGGTAAAGAGGGAGCATAAGTATTTATTAATGTTTTACTTGACTTAAAACAGCTGAGATCTTGAATGTAAACTTTCATGTTTGAGGGTATTTTATGTAAAAATCCATTGTTCAAAAACTGATAGATGACATCTTGCACCCAAAAAGATATATATAAAGGAATTAGGTGTCAGAATTTAAGAGAAATTTGTGAATGAAATGAAATGAAGTCAATGAAGTACACATATACTCTGCCAAATGTTCATAAAGTTCACTTCTAGTACTATATGTGAACTTTTCAAGAGGAATAAAACTACTGTTCAAAGACCATCTCTCAATGATGAGAGGGGAGTCACTGCTATGCATAAAAGATGCATGAAACAGTTTCCATAAATATAATTTGGGAATTAGTTGATTTGCTGACACCCAATTCACCCAATAAGCATAGCCCAGGATCTGACAGGAAGGTAAATCTTGGTGATCTCGGTGAAGGTGTCACAGAGGTCGTAACATAACAAAAGGGCCTCGTGTCTGACAACCCAGGTCTGGATTTATGTCTTTTCTGTGGGGCTCTGCTCGTCTGCTTTTGATAGTATGTGAAGCACAAAACCCCCAGCTGCTGCTTTCTTTCTTTTACCTGTGCTCAAAACCAAACACTGCTCTCAAATAATAAACGGTCAAAATGATATACAGTGTCAAGCAGTCAGTAAACAACACACCACAAAAATAGAAAACACACATTCTTCAAAACATATAGTTCTCAGGGTGAAGTACATTTTCAATCTCAAAACAAATTTCACATTTTTCCGTCATTGTGTTTTGATGAATGAAAACGGGTTCTATCATGGCAGCTCAAAACTGATCAGAAATGACTACTCTTTGCATTTTTTTGCTCTTCCTCCTCCTTGTACCTCTATTTTTACAGCACTGCACCCTGCATATCACAAACGTGTCCTTTGTCTCTGATGCTGTACTTCTTGTTCTTCTGTAGTCTGTAGCAGTACTGTAAAAAAAATGGAAAGCACAATGTTCAGGGCCAGACAATGTGTTTATTGCAATTCTACAAATAAATAAAGAAAGAAAGAAATGTGTAGTATTCATGCAGTATAATACATACAGTGATGAACTTCACAAATGTCTGTTGATACAGCTGCATGTAGTGTAGTACAGTAAATCTACAATTACAAAAATACAGTAGTATACTGAACCTGTTCTCCTCTCTCAGTGTTCTTACTATGGTGGACACAGAAAATGGGCTCAAATTGGGTTGCACTCTAAGCCCTGCCTGGTTGTGCCGCATCATTTGAAACAAGTGAAATCAATTTTGAGTGGTCGTGTTTAATCAATGACATGCGTGCTCTGTCTGTATTTAATTGCTGCCACTTGTGTTTACCAGTAAGGATGGCGTGCATTAGAGAGTGAGGATGAGGATGTGTTTAGAGTTTTGCTGAAAAGTGTAAGTGAGATCTGCAAATGGTGTTTTACCACGTGAAGTGGTTTCATGTTATGACATCAGACACCATTAGCTAAATGAGTTCAGGCAACTGAGAACTTTGTTCAGCCAAAGGGTTTTAGTGTTTTAGCAACTGGGGAAAACTGTAATTAATAAATATGAGCATGCTAACGTGCTAAACTAAGATGATAAACATGGTAAAAATAATATCTTTTAAACATCATGTTGGCATATTGATGTTGCAGCATGTGCTGTTATACTCTTAGTCTTAATTTTCCTTTTAATTTAGATTCATTTGAATCATAGCAACTCAGCATCTGTCTCTTTCCCCTTTTGCACTTCCTCACCTTTTTTTCCTGAAAAAAGTTAACACACTACTGCTAGTGCTTGCTTGCACACCTGGGGGCTGTGAAAGTCGTTTATTTTTACGTTTATTAACTGAAAAAGCAGTGAATGGGCCACATTGAAAGGAAGCAGGGTACAAAAATGTAAATTGCAACAACGTCTCAAGATACCTCCTGGAATGCGCTGAACATAAACTGATAGTGCAGTTACGAGACTGCCCAAAGGTGGATTTTAAATGTCTGACATGATAAATCAAAACCGACAACTCTGCTTTCTTTCCTAGGTTGTTGCTAAGAAGTACCGCAACTACGACATCCCCTCAGATATGACGGGCGTGTGGCGCTACCTGAAGAACGCCTACAAACGCGACGAATTCACCAACACCTGTGCTGCTGACGCTGAGATTGAGACCGCCTACAAAGACGTGGCAAGGAGACTGGCCAAGTAACCCGCCAACTGACCCGAGCTCAAACAAAAATAAACTAGTAACACAGCACAAGTGGCTTTTTTCAGGAACCTCAAAATACAGTCTGTCATAGTTAAACAGGTCAGATGTTGCAGATGTCTGTGTGGTAGGTCAGCTCATACTGCTTTACAGCTCCAGATGTGATGGATTTCAGAGATTCAGTGCATCGCGTATATGGTGTAACAATTACAGAAGCAGACACGGTAAAAGCGAAGCGGAGCAGTCGATAAATCATGCACATTTAACTTAATTCGCAGGTTTTAAACCAGATTCAAATTTTGCTGCTGTGAAACTTCTGACAAAACACTTTCACTCAAACGTGATTGTATTTATTTCTCATAACACAAAGCTCTCTTTCATACATACTCCACCGGTCCGCACAGCCAAACATTTTACTAGCTGCTGATGTCAGGGTCGTTCACTTTATTTATTCCTAAGCCCATAGAAGCCTGGTCTGACTCCAGTGTTTATTATCAAGCTTTGGCTCCTGGGGAGACACCTCAATTCATCTGTGATTGATGGTTGACACTAATTCTTTGGCTAAATATGACTATTGCGACCCGCAGATTCATTTCGCTCGTCATTCATTACTGAAGGTGTTGCTGTAGTTGTTTTGTTTCCTTGAGCTTAGACGCATCTTGAAATCCACTCCCGCTTCTGAACGATTGATTTGAAGAAAGATTGATTTTAAAAATGCTCAATGATGTTAGTTCGAGAGAATGTAGCTGATAAGAGCATCGATAGCTTAGAACAAATCTTGTGTCTGAATTGTTTGCATGCATGAATCTGTTTTAAATTGCGACATTTAAAACCTGACACAGAGCCCCTTCTTAAGAGCCGAATAATCCTCACGTGCCTTCATTTGGACGTATCAAAAATCCACGCCAATGTCACTGATGGACTCATTCTGAAAAAAAAATGTATTGCAGCCAGAGCAGAGACATTTGTTTTGCCTCTAGCTATTAGTGTTCAGTCTAGGTATTGATTTTGTCTTAAGTTACACATGATATTATGAATGGAAAGAGTATTTATTTAGCAGCCCCAATCAGGCCTGATTAGGTAGAGCCATTAGTGCTGCGATGAAAAGCGTCTTACAGGCCAGGTCCACAATGGTCAGGAGCCCTGCCCTCCAGCCCTTCATCAAAGAGACATTTCCTCCACTCTGAGGAGTCTATCAACATCCGCAGCCTAAAGTTCAAGTTCAAAAGTTTCATTGTCCACGCAGACGATGGAAATTTGTCTTGGGGCTTATCGTCTTTGGCTTGATGTCAGGCTGCAACTATAGCGAGACTTCCTTGAAGAACCATAAGGCTCTTGTGTGGTTTGGACAAACATATGATATGAAATTGGAGCATGATGACTGAGAGCCATGCTCATTGCGAAGCTCTACAAATAAAATAATATTTTCACAGATCTGCTTCTGCATTTTCTTTTCTTTCCCAGCTAGGTGATCAATCAACAATGATACTTTGGAGGCTGTCACGGCGGGGAGGGGTGAGCTGTGTGTCTCAGTGATAGGAAGGGATGCTGGCAGAGTCTGGATCCTAGTCCTGAAAAGGGTTAAGTGTGTGTGCGCCTGACTGAGTTGATCAAATCCAGTGGTGCAGGTCTGTTTCTCCATCTATAACAGAGAGAGAGAAAGAAGGGGAGAGAGTGATGACCGTTGACAGGCTTAAATAGAGGCTTCCATGCCAGGGATCAAACGCCATCCCTCTTCTCCACTCTCTCATTAAGACGGAAAACCCGAGCGCCGCCATCCGATCTGTCTCCATTTTTCCTCAAAGGAGTCTAACTTGAAAGATCTGCGCCTGTCGGATTTACAATGGTGGGCGAGTGGTGTTTACTGAGACGCGGCCTTGCCAGAAACAACAGTCAAAGAAAATAAATGGAGCCTGCCTAGTGTTTCCACAGGAGTAAGGAAATATGGAGCGAGACTTGTGCCTTGCTGTTTGGTAATTAGTACCTAAACATCCCTGTCCTTGGATCCCATCGCTCACATCCAACATTTCTGCAAGCTGGATAATATACAGTGGAGCATTAACGTCAAACACGTCTGGTCATGGGGCCTGGCACGCCACATTAATCTGTTATTACACTCCCAGTGGATCTACCAGTCGCTGGCCTTGGCTTGGCCACCGTTGCACAGGGAGTCCATATAGGCTGACAGGGACTCACACACAGCCTACTTTTATAGCCAGGGTTAGTAAACCTTTTCAGCTCAGGCATAAATTGTCTAAATTGAGTCTTGCTTTGAGACCTGAGCTGATTAAAACAAACTGGTGCGTTTGACGTGTGAGGACCCACCAGAAACAGACCTGTGATCCAATTAAGGGCCAGACGCATAGTTTAAAAAATACTGCCATATAGACCTCAATGCTCCTTTAGCTGCTGCTTACCATGGATATTGTACCCAAGAGACACACACACATGTTTCAGACTGAGGTGAAGTTTTCTTTCTACCTCACACTGTCCCGATATTTTAGCAGAAACCCCTTAGTATCGTTCCTCTGACTGCAATAGCAGCAGAAAAGGACTTCAGCCGTTGTGTAATCTCATACGCCTGCTTTTCATAATCCGAACAAAGATGGTAGCTGGAAATGACATATGTCCTTGCTCAATTTGTAAACCAAAAGTTTAATGTCTTTTTGAGGATTCTTTTGTTACTAACCTCCTGGGTGAATTAGCTTACATAAGATGTGAGTATAATCTAAACACACAAGAGCAGGGATTCAACTCTGTTTTGCTACTGACACCCACCTCCTGGTCACAGATTACTGCCATCCATGATGCCGGGATAATGACTGACATGTGTCATCAACATCAACCCACTGAGAAAGTGACAGCTGAGGTCCTGCAGGGCCCGAGGAGGAAGTGTCTAATCAGAGCACGGCTGCCATCAACAGAAACCATGTCATAACAGGAGATCATGTTTAAAAGAGGAGACAGAGCCGCGGAAGACGAGTCCTCATCTCTTCCACTCGGAGACAGAGAGTATCTAAGAGAGTATCAAGTTCTCAGCAGGTCCCCCAAACCCTCCTCCGCTCGCCTGCCCTTGGAGGTTTGAGTGACTTGTGGTGAAGCTTGATGGGGGATTATTGATCTGCCTGGCGCGCGCCTGCGGTTTCGGCGTAAGACTGACGACCTCACCAGAGAGAGTTCTTGGCACACACCGGCCCCTGTCTTAGATCAGTGGTGGAGCTGTGTGGAGGCTGGGACAGGCCTGTCCTGGCCTGAAGTGTGGACTGTTTGAGCTTGGAGCCAGGTGATCAAGACATTTTTCTGTGTATTTAAATAATCAGGCCCAAATTTAGGCAGAAGATAACAATAAACATATCTGATTGGGTTTTTTGGAGAGGAGTAGTCGAAATGAGTAACCATGTCTGCAGACAGCAGAGCCCGGGGGTATTTATGTTCTTGGTTAGATTTACTGGTGAGGGTTTCTGTTCCAGTTGCGAACCACATGAAATAATCCATGGTCACTGGAGAAGGATGTGGACACCGTGCTAATTATGTGAGATGATGATGTCAGGTATTGATACCTACTAGTGAGCCAGAACTTTTCCCTCTGTGCTGTGTTCCAATGTATATAACCGCTTGGTGGTGACCACACTCGCTATACGACCACACTCGCATCCACATGTCGGACATGTCTGGATCCTCGGCAGCCCTCACACATCCGCACTGTCAGCCGGGTGCTCACTTTATCATTCATAGTTGTAAATCATCGCTTCGCCTGCAGGAAACACGCAGCATTTTATTTTCCAGTCATAAACCATAAAACCTGCCTCTAACACGAGTTATGATCCTTGGAGACTGAGAGGATGAATGTCTAAAGCAGAACCAGACATGATGGCGGGCATCCTTCATCCCCCTTCTTGCCTGGCATCCCCATATGGCTATGGTCGTGTGGTGGATTTTCCAAAAAGCCTAAACATGATCCAAATGTCACCAGGGTTGTATGTCATTCAGCAGTGAACTGGATCTGTGTGACTGCTCTGAATTACCAGCCCATTAGTTCTCAATTAACACTGGACTGATAAAGTTTTAACAGCCCTTCATCTGACAGGAAGAACACATAGCACTCCTTCATGCTTGGTTTCAAGCGAAGATGGGGCCCCTGCCCAAATTTTTGAAATTTTATTGCCTGGCTGCGACCTATGGAAAAAGGCCTGTTTTGCATGAATATTTGGCACTGAACTGAGGTTGATCCTGTCTTATGTTCTGTACACTCAGTCGTGCTGCAACAGTTTGCCATTTTTTGACAGTTGAGATGGTGTATAATTTGAAACACTGACATGAAGCGGAGGCCTTTTTGGACAAAGAGGCCTTTTGTTTGTGTGTTTGGTCGCTGTCCATGGTCCTGACACTCGCATTTTCACAGTAATTCCTCCTCCTTCTTCTTCTTCTTCTTTTTTTTTTTTTCAGGCGGTGTGGCCAATATCAGATTGCATAATCTAAACTGGCAGAACTCATTAAATGTAGGCATTTCATGTTTCATAAGTGCACTTTTCTCTAAGTTGCGTTTCACTTTGCAGCAAATGCTTTCATGGAATCAAAGCTTTCCCAAAGCAGGCTAAAGACACAGGCATGCTTTAATCTAGTGATGAATGGATTCGGCTGGATGTCGGGCCGCCTTACAACCTACCATGTCTGCGAGGTTCTGGGCTGCTGCCTGGATGCAGCTCGCCTGCCAATTGATCATTTCTTTTATTACAGGTCAAAAGACAAGTCACCGTTTACACCCCCCCCTCCTCCTCCCTCCCTCCCTCCCCCCTCTCTGTGAGGGCGAAGAACTTTTCATATCTGACATTCATTTATGGAGCAAAGGCTCTCGTACAGGCTGACGTCCGCGGAGACGAAATGTGGGGTGCTGGAACTTTAGCAGGAGCGCCGCTAACATAATAAGCGCTAGTTTGGCCACATCCAGCCTGCCTTTGGCTGTATGGAACACAATTTGGGTGGGCCCCCTCACCCGAGTCCCTACGGTTAAATTAAAAAAAAAGCCACTAGAGTGCGCCAAAGTACACAGTTATTGTTGACTCAGTTTGAAACTCTCCTGGCCCGGGAGGGGGGTTGTGGGGCTTGGGGGGGTGGGTTGCTCAATTACAATCCGATCAAATTAAGATCAATCTTGTGCGATTTATTGTGGGCATGGGCTGAGCTCAAAGATGCTCTTCCTCTGAGACGTGAAGGTGGACCGCTGCCAGCTGTTAAACTCAGATGACATCAGATTAGGAAAGTTCAGGGAGGTCAGAGCTTCATGCTGATTCGACAGCCAAGGCCCACACTGGAGAGTCCCCTGCGCGGAGTTTATCTCTGGACTAAATGAGAAATCAAGATGCATGGATTCTTGTTTGAGGGCAGACACACACACACGCACACACACACACACACACAGTCCAGTTCGTGGAGACGGAAACATAGGCAGAGATATACAGCTCTATGAGCTCTATGGCACCCTAGAGGATCACTTCCCGCCTGAGCTGCTCCTCTGAAACCTTTGTAGACATCAAGTAAACAATTATATCAGGCTGTCAGCTGTGTGTTTGTGTTGTGTGTGTGTGTGTGTGTGTGCACAGTCGTCTGAATGAAGTGAACTCCTGTTTGTATTCCCCTCTGTTGATTGCATAAGATAAGGAAGGGAGTGCAGACTCCTTTGCGCCGCTGCGAGACTACTTACAACCTGGTATAAGAATCAAGCGCACATCATCACTGGCATCATGTTCAACCACCAAATTTAACAGGGCCTAAAACTCTATACCAACCCCTCTTAAACGAGTCTGCCTCTGTGCTGCTGTCTCTCCCGTGCATGGAGGACATTATGCTAATTTCTCTGGGTGTCTGGGTCCCGTTGCTCCTCCAGAGTTCATTATTATAATTGCTAGACATGGCTGAGAATGCTGCGAATGTGAACCTGAAACCAGCGGGAGCTTTTTCCATGCAATCTATATTCAGGGAAATCCCGAGAATGTTCCCAATCTGAACCTTAAAAAAACACATGGGGATGGTGTAGCTCACCCTCTCTTCTCCCTCTCTCTCGATTCCAGCATGTGTACGTGTGTGCACGCACACTTAGATTGGCTCTATTATGTCTTGGAATAATGTAAAACAGCTTCCCTGGTTCTCCCTCTGTCTCTGTTCCTGTCTCCATCTCTCTGGTTTCCCAGTGTACCTTTGAAATGAAGCCATGGCAGTGGCAGTGGCAGTAGTAGTCTGGCTGAGTGTGCCGGGGCCCCAGCAAACCTTAGTCCCCGTCCAAAGACAATGTTGGTGCAGACAGAGCGGCAGACCAGAGATGACACCGCTAAATGTGCTTCCTACGCGCAATGCGCTTGGAGATTTGCTTGTTAACTGTTTCAGAAAAGGTTAAACAAGTGATGACACCGCTGAATGTTTTTGGAGAATTAAGTGTGGCTTCAGTGGTGGGCCTTTGTATTCAATTCCTTGCATCCAACTCACAGAGAAATCTAATACAAAATAGTGTGTGCGCTTGAGAGACACATAAACCTCCTTAAACCAAAGATCCTCGCCGAAAAAGTCCAACTGCTTGGTTAAAATCTTAAAAGCGCTCATTAAATTCAAAACCTATGAATATGTAAATTGCGTTCGTGCCTCCTGCTCCCACATTACACTTGCGTGGTTTGCGCATTATTGGCTCCAAACCTGTTGTGATGTCACAAACTCGTGCTCATGCACGCACATCTTAAACTGTGTTGAAGCAAGCAAAGAAGCGACGACACTTGAAAGCAGCCGTCTAGAGTCAAACTTTGCACAAACATCACGGAACGAGTGGAGGGGGACTTTAAATGGCAGGAAAATCTAAATACTCAGTGAATATGGCGGATAAATCACATCTCTGTTGCCCTTTTTGCATCGAGCATAATTAAATCTCAGTGGAAAGAGGAGATTAAGAGGGAAAATTAAGTTACAAAATTCCTATTTTATTCTTAAAATAAACAAAATGTACAATCACAATGCCAATTTCACTCACTGTTGTCAGGTCTGTTTGTCCCTTTAAAAAAAAAAAAAAGACAAGAAAAAAAAAAAAAAGGATGATCTTTATGAAACGTACCAGCAAAATCTAATGGAGTCTCCATTAGTTTTAATTTCCTGACAAGTGTTCATGACAGAAGGAGCATAACAATAGACATAACAAGTAAACTTTACATAAAACAGGGTAAGGTACGGTTCCTGGATATCATACATGTCGATCATTAAATAATACAAGGTTTCTGAAGACAGTTTGTACGCCACATTTAATCAAAGCAAAGAAACAGGATGAACCTCTTGTTTTCTGAAAAAAGAAAGAAAGAAAGAAAGAAAGGAAGAAAAAAAAACAACACAAACAAAGGCAGATGAGGACAAAACGGGATGTCAGTGCCGCATTGATGTGTAAACAGTTTTTAAAAGACCATTTCCTGTTCAAAGTTCGGAAAGAGAGAAGCAGATTAAATAAATTCCAACAGATGTGCATAGTTACTATGGAGACATTGAATAAATCTGTAATTGGGGGGAAAAAAGCTATAAAATCACAACAATCTAAAAGGTTTTTATTTGCTTTCTTATGTTACACTGTAACAGCAAAAAGACTTTTCGTTTGGGCTGAAGCAGTTGGGGAAATGTAGTGTGACATGTTCAATTCCATTAACTGAGTTCAGAACATCCTCTGCAGAGACTGGAAAGAGGCACTGCGTGCAAACCTTCAATGAAAAGCTTGAAGTCTGATTCTTGGACAGGGCCATGTTTTTCTCAGCTTTTTCAAATTGGGTTATTATATTACCTACATGCACTGAATATCATATTGTATGAAAGCAAGAAAAATGCTTTTTTCAAACAAATACCAACTGCCTTGTGAGATCAGATTCGACTCCAATGTAAATGGCTTGTTTGGCCAAGTGTTATCCATTCTGTGTGTGTATGCGTGCGTGTCTTTGTGTGTGTGTGTGTGTGACTCCAGTGGCGTTATATCTACACTGAGGACCAAAACCACGAGCCCTGCTGGCAGCCAGCCGCAAGTGCTGCTAGAAATAAAACAAGAAATAAGTGCTTTATGAAACAAACATACACAAGTCTCCCATATTTTTTGGTTACCAGTTTGCTGCCAGCAGCTGCATCCAACCACCACGGTTTTGCACTTTTTCCCCTCTAACTCCAACACTTTTTTTTTTTTCAGTTTTTTTTTTTTTAAGTCTCACATAGTAATTTCAAATTGGAAAATATCAGACCTCCCCTCAGACTGGTGCCACAGAATGATTTTATATAGTGACACTGGTTAGCGAGGATGATACAAATGTACGTGGAAAACCATGTCAACAAAAACAAAAAGGAAAAAAAAAGGGAAAATAAATAAACTGAAGGAATGTCACAGTCTCTTTTTGTCTTTAACTGTGATATCCCCTTTTCAATCTCAGAGACCGAAAGAGAAAAAAACAAACAAACAAAAAAAAAAGTACCCGTGTGTGTAACGCACTCAGACACACTTTTTCAAAGCTATCTTTTGCACATGATATGAAAGCTGTAATAGGCTTGGCATGTTTTCCCTATAATCTTGACAGAGTATTCAGCCGGACTGGATATGAAAAAAAAGAAAAGTCAGATTTACCAAATCTGAAGGACTTGAGATCATCCAAGGATTATTCCAGTCCTGAGGAGTTCATGTATCGTAAAATAACTGAACCTTAAAGGCTGACCTTCTGCTTTGGAGAACACTCAGAGCACCACCGGGCGTGGCACCACCGTAATCATCTTTGGGCTACATGTCAGTTCGTGTATAAATGTACCATTTTTTTTTTTATTTGGACAAGAAAATACATATGCATGTGTGTGAATGTCAGACTAGACAAAGTAAAGAAAATCAAGCAGAATTTCCCCAATGGATAATTATTTTCCTCATTGAAGCTCTGTTTCATGGTACGTTGCCAAGAGGCACAATACAAGTTATTGCTCAATAAATACCAAAGGTTTAATTTCAAGCCAAATGTGTGTCAACACCTAGCGAGGATGTCGGGTTCTTTAACGTGTGGAGCAGTTAAACTGAAAGTTAAACCAGAAGAAACATGTTGCAATACTCTTTGGAAATTACATTTCATATTTGAAACCATTTAAATCTTTGGGTACTACAAAAAAAAACAAAAAAACAATTAAACCTCTCTCACTCTTTTAAATTACCAAAACAAAAAAAAAAGAAAAAAAAAAAGAATCATTTTAACTTATAGATGCATCAAAAATATTCAGATTACACTTCTTTGACTCAAGTTTCAAATACAATACATAATTTATGGCTTTATAAGTTAAAACTAAGAAAACGCCTCAATCTACAGCAATGTTTCACCCACAATATACAAGTTAAATTAATTGGTTTAAAGCAAATTTACTGTCCATACCACTTAAGGTAACATATGTGTTACTCTCATCACTTGCTACTCAGTGCCTAACTTGCATCTTGATATTGTCGTAGTACAAAAACATGCTCTGCAAAAAGCCTTATTGAAATACAAACACTATACAAAAGAGGCAGTCTTTTACAAATATTGTTGAAGCATCCCTTAGCTTGTGGATTATAATAAAAGTGAAATAATGTCTCATCCACTTGGGCCTAGTAAAATTGTCTTTCTCATTATTGCTGTGAGAATGACTCCCTTTGTAGTGCCTTGGTCAAAACACATTCCAGGAAGACAAGTCCGTACTAGTCTGGTATTTTTTTTTTTACTTTTTTTATCTCAACCTTAATTTCCAAGCAAAAGGTAGAGATAGTTGATGAGAGCTCAAAGATCCCCTTTTCAATAAAAAAAAGGTTTTGTGCTTTCAAACCATGACATCAGTTGACTTCCGATCTCCGCCCCGCTGGTTTTCTTCAATATGGCCTCCACACTGCTTCATCCATGCGGCCTCCAGGGTTGAGAACAGTCGGGGAGTTGCTGTGACTCCCGTCGCCGTCCACCCCTCCCTCCGTCTGGCTGGGCAGGTTGGGGTTCACCAGGGAGGTGCCCGTGGAGGCGCTAGTGCAAGGCGGGATCATCCTGGAGGGCGAGCGGTCCCCGCCGGGAACCATGGAGAACTGGTACGAGCCGGACGAAGCGCCGTAGTAGAGATAGGGCGTGCTGCTGGTCTGGAAGGGTCCGCTCTGGCTCTGGGTGGAACCCGGGTAAGGAGGGGGAAGGTAGGTGTGGTAGTGGGCGCTGCCCAGCGACATGCCGGAGGTGACGGGCGGGCTGTAGGTGAAGGTGGCCGGGTAGTGCATCCGAGGGCTGGAGAAACGGCTCTCTGTGAGGGAGGAGAGACCCGGAAACTGACGATCAAACTGACCGGGGAATGGGCTCAGGTCAGAAGAACCTACAGACACACACACACATGAACGAAAACATTAATTTGAGACTCTCTGACACCAACGATGAAGCAGATATCATCACGTAGGCCTCAATGATTACATTTCTTCTTACCAGTTTGTCAGTTGTGATTATGTGAAATGTGGCTTTGGGCTCTTAAACTAGCACTTTGTCTTGTGGGGTAATTGAATTTAACAAATAAGTCCCCTGAGAAATGAAACAGTAGTAAACTGAATTGTATGTGATTAAATATTTCGAGCCAGATACGTGTATTAACTCATCTAGAAGTCTTTGGCTAATGGATTCTGCGGGCACAGTTATGGAATAGCGTTTGTCTACAAATATTGTTATACTCATCAGCTCGACTCGGTGCTGTTTTTCAAGTCAACTCCTGGAGTTTTTGATAAAGTTAACAAACACATCACTCACGTCCCACGCATACAATATGTTTACGCCTCTGCATATTTATGTTTCGGTGTGTGTGTGTGTGTTGGCGCATGTTCATGTGTATCTGTGTAACTGTTTATGCATGTGAGTGTGTGTGTGTGTGTGTGTGGGTGTGTGTGAGGAGGAGGGTGTGTGTATGTGTGTGTGTGAATACTGTATGCACATAAAAAAGCAGTTGGGATGAATCAGGAGCTGCACATGTGGAAACACTTTGAGCAGAAACAGTTTCCATGAGATCCATAATGAGGCAGGGCTGAGCTCTGATGTGGCTCCTCTCCTCGCCTCCCATCGGCTCCAGCGTGTGTGTGTACGTGTGTGTGTGTGTGTGTGTCCGCGTGCACGCGCGCGCCAAGCGAGTGAGAGAGCGAGCCGAGAGAAGGAGCTGCTCCATCTCACCCTTCGTTCCTCTCTTCGCTTCATCCCTTAAAAAATACCCAAAAACCACTAACTGGCTGCGGCGAGCTTCGCGCTGGGCGCAGAGTTTAAGGAGAATAGGAGGTCCTCCCCCTCCCGCGCTCCCTCCCTCCTGTCTCCTCTCAGTGGTTTAGTCCAGCCATGGCGCTCTTATCATAAATCACCAGGCGTCTTCCGTGTCACCATGTCTGCTGCGAGAGGACAGGGGGTGGCGGGGAAGAGGAGGAGGAGTGGGGGATGCAGTGTTTATGTGCGGGGAGGAATTGCGAGGCCGGGTTTGTCGCTAGCGTCAGATAGCATATGCTGCCAATTAAGGCCTTTAAACTTCCTCTTTCCACAAGATCCGTTTGATTCTAATAGAAATAGTAGGTGATTGTCTCCGCTGTGGAGGAGCAGTGTGATCTCAGACATGACCGGCGCTGTTCAATAAACTCCTGACTCCTGCTTTTAACATTTGGACCTATTTTAGTGCTCAAAGGGGCCCTGTGATGATGAGCCAGATCGAACTTTATTAGTTTAAATGAAACCAGAGTGGAACACTGTCTAAATATTTGGAGGGATTTTACAAACTCTAGAGCTTCACTTCCGAATTAGGTGTTTTACTTGACTGATGAACTTTTGCAACAGCTTTTTAGCAACTGCGGCGTTTCAACACACGAGCCGGATTGTGTAAAGGTGTGTGTGGAGGACGGTGCACAGAGGCATCCATATCGGCTTCTGCTTGTACTTGTCGGTATGTTCTGTGGCTGGATACTGTTACAGTGTAGCCTGGCGAGGTGTCAACATGATCTCCAGAGATCTGAGAGCCTTAGTCACATCACTTAGGAGGCATTAAATGCTCGAGGTGCGCAAGTGGGTAAAGACGGGGAAGGCGAGGGTTTCGGGCCCGGCGTTGGTGCACGTGGACGTGCTCGCACACACATGCGCGCGTGTCACTTTGAGAACAAAGGCTGACGCTCGCGAGATGAAAGCTGAAGGGAAAGACCGAGCTAATCAAAGCTGACAAGGCAGCTGGCTTTAAGCCCTTCCTTAATGCAGAGTCACACGGCCGCGTCGCGTAATCACTCACCCTCGCTCGGGGCACACACACACACACACACACACACACACACACACACACACACAGAGGAGGGTGTAGTATGTTAGCACAAGAGAACACAAGGGGGGGAAAAAAAAGTAGGGTAGAAAAAAAAAAACTCATGGCAGTGAGTCAAACAGGTGTACGGGGGAGAAACTTGTCTGGCGGCATGTAGGGAGTTTAAAGGAGCTTTCACATCGGGGGAAAAACAGAGACAAATTGGAACACAGATGCTGCCGTTACGGCAAACAGACTGGCTAATGCAATTACCCAGAATTCCTTGTGAGAGTGGTGTATCGCTATAAAGACACTTTATTTGTCAGTCACGAGCCTGTTATTATGCCTGGGCCTGTTATTACCCATGCTCCTCTGGGATCAAAGGCTTGGAGCGAGGAAAAAAGGAAACAATCGTTTTTTTCCCCCCTTCGCTGTCATCCACGCCATCCAAACCGCTCTCTGGAGAGACGGTCGGACTCTGACAACATGCCTCATTCCTCACGTTCATTTGAGAATGAGCTAATAGCAGCTCAACTGTGCCGTTTTAGTCTCTGGTAAATAGCAGCATATAGTTTTTCGTTTATGATTTTTCGAGTGTGAGCGTATGTGCATGCACGTCTGTCTTTCTCTCTCCTCTTTCCCTCCTTCTATCGCATGACAAAGTGTACCACCCGGATTATTTACGGAGGTTTTAGCCAGTCCCGACGGGGAGACGAGGAGAAACTGGGTGGTTTCACACACAGTGGCAGAGTAGTGGTTCTACCTGGCAATCGTCTAGGCACGTCACTGATGGCAGGCAGGCCCGTGCCTCGGCTGGAGGAGAGGGGGGTGGTGGAGTGGACTGAGGGGGACGCCATGGGACTCAGGTAGGACGGGTACGTCTGTTCATACGACCAGGGAGGAGAGGACTGGGACTGACGAGGGTCTGATGGGAAGAAATGGAGCGAGGGAAGGAAAGGAGGACGGAGAAAAATAACCCAGAAAGAGAAATAAAGAGAAAAAACAGACAGGAAAAGAAAGAAAGAATAATTACCAAAGGGCCATCGGCTGGTTCAAATGTCCTAATTTTTCTTCCTTGCTAAAATGGGCAGCAAATTGACAATAACATTCACAACAACTGTAGACATTATTAGTGTCTCTGTTTCTCTGTGCTTATGTTTAGAGGTAAGTATCAGTTGGGCGCGTTATGCAACATCCTCCATAATGACACATCTAATGTTTACCTTTGCAGAGAAGATCTTCCTGTTTGCCTTATAAAACATTGTGCTTGCAGCTGAGGCACAGAGAGCTTCGCTGGCACACACCCAGGGTGTAAACACACCAGCAGACAACCAAGAAAATAACCACGGCGCACACTTTATTGTGCGTGTGCGTCTGTGCTGCAACACTTGCATAGAGCGAGGTCGACTGCATGCTGCATTGTATGCAAGCTATTTTCATGCGTTATTGTGAAATTTGGGAACAAATGTGCGGTGATTTACAAGCTTTAATTCAGCGATTTCCAACGGGGTACTCCTGCCGTTGCCAGCGAGTGTGTAGAAAGATTGTAGAGTTGCTCAACCAATTTGAAAATATAGAAATGAAGATTTGATTAGAAAAATATGTCCGCATATTGAATTAGCTGTAATTCCTGGATGCTACGTGTTAAACAGTTGATGGATGAATAGTTGGACTAGATAGATAAATTAAATAGGCTAAATAGGTTAGTTGAAATAGCTAAGCATAATGAATAAATGGATGAAATAACGGTAGTGGCTCATGGAGAAAAGCATCCACATAGTTTATTTAGTGAACCTTCGGTCAGAGACTTTGCTAAATGAAGATTTTTTGCATGGATTTGAGAGTGTGTTTACAGCTAAGTGTCAGCTAAAAGATTATAATGACATTGCCCCTTTTTATATAATTAATAGGGTTAAATAAAATCAATTGAAGTCACATCTTGGACATTTGAAAGTTGGTGTTGATGATGGGGAACTTCGTCTGACAGGGCTGTGACAAAAAGGCCGCGTTTCGATATATAAACCTCAAGTTTGACCTCTAAATATTCAAACTTGAGAAAGAAGTCTGTCCACATGGATTTATCGCCCAACCCAGTGTATTATACCGTCCACTCGCCGTCACACTGCTACGCTGTTCAACCATCCCTCAAATGATCCACTAAGTAACGCCACAAAGCCGTGTCATAGAATAACTAAGAGCTAAATGTCGACCTGTAACGAGCCTCCAGAGGTGTGGGTGATCAGGTAGCAGCCATCCCGAACCGTGAGAGATGGTGTTACCTTCTAGGATGTAGATTGATAGAGTGACGGAGCAGAGAAAGACAGACGATCTCGGAGGCAATGTAACACACTACACTGGGCGTTCTGCGGTCCGTTCAGGATGTGCTCGTGGCTGCAGTCGAGGTTTGATATTTCACCTTACAAACAGTAAACGTTGCTCAGTTTGTGATTCCATTTATGACTCAGTGATACCTTTAGGGCATTGTTCAGAAATAAGATGGACGTGTAGATTATCCTACTTTGTAGTTAATTAATATGGAAATGGTTGAACAAACATAATATATCACGCTATGATCAGTCGGTATGATCAGTCAGTACGAAGTTGTTATATGACAACGTAAATCATTTGCCCAGTGCCCAGCCTTAATTAAATATTTTGTCCTTGGAACCAGGCCATTCGAACATGACACGTAAAAAAGAAACTCGATCAGCCAAGCGCTGGAGCCTACAATTATTTTCATTTCATTTCATTCAAAGGTTTCATTGTTCAGTACAGAGAAATAAAAGACTGATACCTCTGATAGATGATGCACACTTTTAATGCTAACCACGTGCAAAGGCCGCGCAGCTAATCCCGGAGGAAAAACACAGGTGGAGTCCGAGGTAAGAACAGATCAGAACAGTAAGATCGGATGCTTACTGAAGCCAATCTTTGCTGAGCGATGAGATCAAAGTTAAGAGCCGGCTGCTCACCTGTTATCTGCGTCTGTCCCTGCGGGTTGAAAGAGTTGGCTGCTGTGTTGATGGTTGGCCGTGGGCCTTGAGTGGGAACGGTCACCCTCACTCTCATCCTTTCGAGCTCACTAAGGCGGTCTGAGAAAAGGCCGGTCTTGGGAGGGTCCTCCAGTTTCTGACGATGCCCTGTGGACACACAAGGAGAGAGTTTTGTTGGTAAGGGAGTTGCATTCGTCATAGACGGGATCCTGCAATAAAACAATGCGTGTGTATTATTGCTGTGATGTTGCATGCTAACCATATTTTCATCTACTTAAGATGAAGCTCACTGACAGCAGTCAACTCAACATGACTAATGATCTCAATCTATTTGCTGTTCTCTTGGCAGAGGGTTTGTCAGTTATCTTTTATAATCCACATTTAATGAGTCAGTATGCCTGTGTGCCATGGATCACTTGGTAAACACAGTTTGTGCTCCGACACAAAGAAGAGATACAGAGGCTTTTGGGAATGGGATGCTACATCCTGCTAATTAACAAAAGGCAAATTACCTTATATGACCTTTCACGGTAGAAAAAGAGAAGGCGATACTCGAGAGTGACAAGTTGCATGTATGTTTAGTTTTAACCCGAGGCTTCTTCCCCGGGTAAACACAAGCTGTCACGCCATCGCCCCATTATCCCCGCAGGAATCGTAATCTATGCCAAATATATTTTTTCACGTGGACGTGTCTTGCATTCCTCTGCTGATAATCTCACACCCTTTTTTTTTTTTTTTTTAGCAATGATTCTATTCTCATCACTCTTAATGGTTGGTAATTCAAGACTCCCCCAATGTGCAAATACAATTGCGAACCTGTCAGCGGTGCACACAAGCACAAGACAATGCCACTTGCTCTGTCTGAGCGAGCCCATTTCTATCCTGCTATCAGCCCTTGTATTGGGAGCGACAGCAAAACCTACCCAGAGGCCCAGGTGTAGACTATAGTTTAGCAAAGGTGGGGTAGAAAGAGAAGCCTGTATACACACAGCCCTTTTCACCACTGACACAGGCCTGTGTCAGTGCGTCTGTCTGGTCTTGCACTAGTTCCCCTGTAAAGGCGGTAAAGTAAATATCAAACAGAGGAGAGTAGAAACTCCTGCTGTGCTTGGCAGAGGCCCAGCTGGCTCAGACAGAAACAGTGAGCTACTTCAGAATCCTGCCCAACCTGCCTGCTGCCTGCGCTGGGAACAAAGGCCTGGTGCTACATCTATACCTACACTGAGTGGGTGTTGTAGGAGAGGAGAGGAGAGGAGAGGAGAGGAGAGGAGAGGGGGATCATCATTTATTGCACAGATCACAGATTCCCTTGTGGAATAATAGTCTAATGCGTGCTAAAGGCCCTCCCATGATCTGAATCTCACTTTCAGCATCAAATAAATGCAAAATGACATTAAAATTATCTGTCTCATCCTCTCTGTGGCATCTTCTTCAGAACAGCAAGAAAAAAAAAATTCAACCTCAGAAAAGCTTTTAAAAACCATCCGACGCTTCACAACAAATGATTTTTTTCTGGAACAACTGTTTGGAATTCTGCTCTGCAGTGACTTGAGAATGGCGGCAGTGAAATTGCAGCCACTGACAGTCAGACGGACCATGATTTTTATTACAATGACGTTACCGGACTGGCATCATACAGTTCAAAATAAACAGACAATCTCATCATCGGCTTCTTTACATAGTTGCTTTGGAACGCAAATAATATCAGCTACTTGAAAACCTCAGCTTATTGAAGTTTTTTTTTTTTTTTTGTTTTATAACATAATTCATGGCCGCATTTCATTAATAATATTTCTCCATCGTTCCTTTGGATAATTTGTGCCTCTTGCTGGCATTCCTCATCTCTCTCTGCAAGCTGTGCCCAGTCAATCATAGCGTTTCCATTTTCAACAGACCGAATTTCTATTCTAAAAAAGCCTTGGGACACAGTGCGGCCTTTGTGCACAGCCGTCTCCTAGTGATGGGAATAAATAGCAATGGGAGACCGAGGGAGATGAGGGGAGACAGAGGGGGACAGACGCGCGTGGGGGGGAGGAGGCACATGCAGAGGAAGAGACCCTGATGACCAGTAAATTAAGATCTCTGGATGGGTCTGAACCAGTCAGGAGACACGGGCTCAATGAAGAGTGCTGAGCACGGACTACAGCGACTGGTGGAATAGTTAAGAGAGGGTTTAGGATTTCAACATCTTTGGGGAAGATCCCCAAAATGCGGATTAATATTTACATGTATATTTAAGGAGACAGTGACAACTCTGATCTGCACGACAAGCCAGCTTTCTCCGGTGACATACTTGTTGTCACCATGTTAGTAGCCCTTAGCCGTCACCCTGGACAATGATACTGTCCAGAAACCTATGGATGAAACCCAATTTAAAGGAAACCAATGTAGTTTTTCTACTACAGGAATGCAAAATGTCAACCATCACATTAAGGTCCAATTTACACTCCAAACAGCCAGACCTCAAGTCCATTAGTTTAGCAGGACTTGACAGTAAATACAGTTTTTCATGAGTTAATTACACCTTTTAGAGGACAACTGTTGCCAAACACAAGACGTCTCAGCTGTTTTATCGGAACCCTAGCAGGGCGGAGGAATGAGCCGGGGGTATTTAAAGGAGCGGGAAAGGCGGATGATTTCACTGCCGTAGGGAAAGTCCCTGAGATTCCCATCATCCCTGTGAAAACAGCGGAGATTTTCGATAGCGCCTGCCACTTCCCTGCCCAGCCAGCGGCCGGAAACATGGACAGATTCAGACCAGATGTGAGCAACTTACACAACTCAGACACGCACCCAGAAACACACGCAGACAAGAGTGGACGTATGCAAACACACGTCTGCATATGCAATCATGTGCATTTGCACACATGCATCATGCATATACCCCTGCACATACAGCATGCACATAAAGCACAGGCTCACACATGCCCACACAGCGACATGCCTACACACACGCACTAAAAAAGATTACTAATGATTAGATAACACCTCTATAGATAGTATCTCTAATCACACAGTTGCACACTGATCCTAGAATAGTATTATTACAGCCGACCCAGAGACATACGTCTGGATTTAACTCACCCCTGCTGATCTGATAACAGTTAGTAAGAGCAAGTAGGCAAACACAATATAAGTCTTGTGTAATTAATGGCAGCATTAGATTGGATCTGAGCCTGAGCACAGAGATCTTTGACGGATAGTAAGCTATTCCCTCCCATGTTCTGACTGAAAGTTGTTTTAGATAGGGAATGGTTTGTCCTGGGATTTTTCATGACAAGGTTGCCTTTAGAAACTTTCTTCCAAAGTATAAAAAGCTTAAAGGAATAGTTTTTGCTTTCTTGCTGAGATTCTGATGAGAAGATTGATACCACTCTGCTGTCTGCACGGTACAGCCAGCAGCCGGTTAGCTTAGCCTAGCCTAGCATAAAGACTGGAAATAGTCAGCCCGGCTCTGTCTGAAGGTAAAAAAAATAAAGATATAACATATTCATTCGTGAGCTTTAGAGATGCTGGTAGTTGGATTTTGTTACATTTGAACAGAGCCAGGCTAGCTGTTGCCCCGTTTCCAGTCTTTATGCTAAGCTATCGTCTCCTGGCTATAACTTCAAACATTTGTTACTCTGCAGAGCTGAGAGTGGAATCGATTTTCATGTCTCGGCAAGAAGATGTTTGCAAAATGTTGATTTATTCCTTTAAAGAACTTCCCCTCCCGACCAACACGTCAAGTTTCAGCTATCACTAAAGACACATCAGTAGGAAATTCTTCGGCCTGCTGCCTGACTAAGTAACATGTGAGGAAAATGCAGAGCGCCAGAAAATCCTGAATAAATGGGATAATTTATAAATTTGGTGTCACGTCATGCCCTCTAAGCCCTTCAGTCTGGTTTATGATCACCGGGTGCGATTGGATGAATGTATCTTTGGGGCTGATTCAGAAAAACCCCTGTGCTCATGGAGCCTGGGTTGAATCAGCCAGTCTGTGTTTGTGTGTGTGTGTATGTGTGTGTCAGTCATCTCACAGTGGAACAGCCAGTAAAGTCGATGAATGAATACACTGGCTCCATATTTCACTTTTTTATTTGGAGCCCTCACAGTGGCCATGTTGTTTTTGTGAGCGGTCAGAAACAATGAATTATTTCAGGTGGCAATCTGAAGCTGGCAGAGCGTGGCTCGGGAGGAAAAGCGCTGAGTGGGTGACAGCCAGACGCCCGTCTACCATGGGGGTCTGGTGTAAAGGGGGAGGGCGGGTGGAGAATGGAGATAATAAATACAAAATTTGGAGGGGGGGGCGGTGAAAAAGAGAGACGAGTGAGAGGAGGTGTGGGAGATGAGGCAGTGAGCGAAGGAGAGAAGGAGACGGAGAGAAAAGGGGAGCCAGGCTGTCGTGGAGCGCTGCCAGCCGTCTGTGTGGTCCATGCGTTCCAGCCTGGAGGAAGCAAGCCAGGCAAGGGAAGGGCACACACACACACACACACGTGCACGCACGCACACACTCTCGCGTACGCACACATGCAGACACACAATAATTCCCAAAGGCGAAACATTTATTGAACAGAAAAACACATTATATACACACTAGTATGATATTGTACAAAGTTTAAAGAGAGCACACACACACACACACACGCACACACAGACGCTCCATTTGGCTTGTGTGTGGTTTTCAGACAGGCTCCCTCTGCACCTCTCTACTCGCATTAAAGTGTTTTGATTCAGAACAGGGGAGAACAAATCCCTCTGAGATGTTTTTTTGCTGCCGCTCAGGGCCAATCGACTCTGAACCCTCTTTCTTAATCTTTGTCTCTTTTCATGATTCACTCTCTGTCTCCCTTTTCTCCCTCTTTATTCGGCTGTCTTCCTCTCTGTCTCTCCCTCCCACTGAATGATTTTGTGTTTTGTGTTGTAAAGACCTTGGCACCTCTTCAAGGAACTTCATAAGACATTCAACTGACTGACTGCCTCTGGAAAAGCCTGCAGTCCTTTTTTTTTTTCTTCTTCTTCTTCTCTCTTTTTTCCCCTACCCCTCCCTCCCTCTTTTCGTTCCTTTTCCTCCTGATGTTTGTGTGAGTTTTATTTGTCCGGCTCCCATTGTTAAAAGCTGCTTCGAGTAAGGCAGCAGCGAAAAAAGGTGTGGGTGTGCTATCTGTCTGTGAAGAAAAAGTCTCCTTAAATCCTCTTTAATGGCCTGGAAGCTGTTCAAATGTATGTTTTTTGATTTCTTTTTGGACACGTTGCTTGATTCAGTCACTGATAAGGAATGATAATCCAAAGACATAAAGGGCGTCATATTCCTCTACATAATTCATGGAAATGAAAAGAAAACTGGCTGACATCATCTACACAGTGTGGTATGGTGTAATTAGCATCTGTGGGGATACATAAACGGCTGTTGTAAGAAACAAAGCCCAGGCCTTACAGCAGGTAAATAGTACCTTAGAAGAGCATGTAGTGGCATGTACGTGTGATGACACTGCTCTGAGGACTTTTTGTGTCATCATGTCAGACGCGTTAATGAAGGCATTTCACTTACTCATACTGTTTCCAGTCTAGCGACAATGAAGATCTTTCTGACAAAAGTTTTACTAGGGTGTATCCTAGCAACCACGCCAGTACGGTTGTTTAGGCGTTTTGTCTGTGTGTGCATGATGTGAGTGAGTGTCGCTGGGTGTCACTGCTCGGTGCCGCGTTTGACACGGCGGACCTTGCATCATCCTCTACCGCTCATCTCATGTGGGGTGTGCCGCATGGCTCAGTTTTCGGCCCGCGATTATTTCATGTTTGCATGCTTCTTTCAGGCGTCAATAAATGTTGAACCTGTGGCTACAGATGTGGACATCCTCGTTCTGAGGCTCAAATCGTCTCTTGGTTTGAAGTCGTCCCAACATGCAGTAGGAGGGGCCTCAGCTGATTCAAGGAAGTGCAAATCACATCAGCTTTATCTCACCCCTGTCATCCTCTCAACAGTTAATTTCAAAACTGATTTCATCATCTGCTGATTGTGTTCAAGGTTAAATTAGGCCTAGCCCCAAAATAAATCAACCCCTTGTGAGCCGGACCATAGCCTGAGGTTCACTGGCAAGGGGCTCCAGGCTGTTCCTAGGTCTGGGTTAGTAACTAAAGGCAACTGGAATTCCTTGTTGCTTTTTCATACTCATAATTTCCATCCTACTTTTAACCACATTATCTTGTCATGATTTTACATTTTACTTAATTTTTCCATTTGTCTATTTAGTTAGTCTATCTGTGCACATGTTCTTGTCTTGCTCTGTTAAGTACTTTGTCATTTCTTTTGAAAAACGCTATACAAATAAAGCTGTGATTATTATTAAAGCTGTTTTTGTGAACGTATAAGGCGACGTATCTGCAAGTAATATGTATATGTGTGTGAGTGTGAGTGTGTGTGTGTGTGTGTGTCACAGGAAGACTTTGGCTTGGCAGACAGGTCTCCTGAACCGCTAATATTGTCTGCAGGTCTGTAAGTAACCAGGGCCCCTTCACCAGACTTGTTAACACCCTGACCAACATCGAACCAAAACACGACCGTCCCCAAGCCCAGAACCCCCCAGACCCAGCTGCTTCAAAGACCGGCAAGCAGAGACGGGGCCTGACCACTAACCTCCACCACTGACACACAACACACTGACACACACACACACACACACACACACACATACGTCACTCACACTCAGTTATGCACAATAACCACTGCAATATGCCACAGCAAGACACAGTATGTGTGACGCCACAATGGTTTTTGTCACCTTCTATATTTGTCTGTCATCAATTAACTATAATGAGAACAGTGGGTTTGGACAGAAAGTCTAGTATATTGTGTTATTACGGCTCGGCTATTATCACTCAGGAAGTTTGTCTCAGCTGGCCGCAGCCACCGTCAGGAACAGCTGAAAGGAGACAGAACCACCTATAAAAGCATATTGGTTTAAACAACCACTCCCTGTCTATTAGCTCAAAATGACATTTAATGAGGTCTATTAGCTGCGCTCCAAATCAGCACTGTGGCTACACTAGACTAATGACACCAATAACACACACTGAGAAAAACATGTCGTGCGGGTGCACGGGCGCAGACGCAGGCGCAAGAGGACAGACGTGCATGCATTTACAATCATATCTACATGAGTAATGAGACGTACACATGCCTACATGTGTGAACACACACACACAGACAGAAACGCGTGCGCACACGCGCCGAGTTGTTGGTGCAGTGGCAAACCACAGGGTAACCAAGAGCTGTCAAGCGATTAAGCACAATGCGAGCCGCAGAAACCGAGTTAGCCTCCCGCTAATAACACAGTGGCCAGAGGGACCTGACTAACCACTTACCATACCCACACACACACATACACACACACAGAGTGTAAACCTCGGAGGAAAATCATACCACAGATCTTTAAACTAGGCCTCGTTGATATTCGTCTCTCTGACCACGCAATTAATTAGCTAAATCTCAGTGCCACAGTTTGGAGATATGAGCTCTGTTTATTCACGGGTGGTCCAACTTCATCCCCCCACTGATATTAGATGAGGAACCGCTGGGGAAATGACATCCCTCAGGAAGACTCATATGGCTACCATAAGGCCCATCAAACACGCCGACACTAAATGTCCTTCCTGAATGAGACACCCACAACCAGGCAAGTCATTAACAGGGAGTAAAAAACTGCCAGTAACATCAGGAAAAGTGTAACCGAAAAAAAAAATCAATAAAAGTATAGAGAATGGTTATTCTTTTTTTTTAACTTATCAGACTGGTTCATGTTGAAATCAAGTGTTATTGTCAGTTTACTTTCCACAAGCAACACAGTGTTTTTACAGAGAAGGGCCACAGAGTGCCAGTGTATGTCAGGCTTAAGACAGTCCACTGTTCTTTTTCCATGTGTCTCTGTGTGGACCCCTCCCTGTAGGGGCCCGCTGTACCACAGGCCTCCTAATTACCCACTCGTTTAACACAAAATAGAGCTGTAATGGCCAACAAAGCCCCCCCCCCCCCCCCCAACTTCTCCCCCGTTATGTGTCAATGAAGCGTTCACAGATAGAATCACAGTTTTGGAGACAGCCGGTGCTCTCAGCTCGGAGTCTCTCTCCGTGCTGAAAACCTGGAGGAGGGGAGGCGCGGTTGAGAGGGCACATGTGTGTTTTGCCACCCTCCGACCTCAGCTTAATGACCCCTGAGAGGGAGACGTGTTCTGGCTGTAGTTTTTTGGGTAAATTACACCGGTGCTGCAATTCTGACCACTTAACAGCAAAGTAAAGAAGTTCAAGGGGTTACGTATGATGACATACTCTTTATTGCTTAAATTACTGTCCCGAGACCGAAGTAAGAACACGCAGACTTTTAACTTTAAAGCTTTGTCTCAGGCCAATTTGTGGTCACTTCAGGCTTAGGAAGAATAATAGATAAAAGTGTTAAGTTTTTTCACTTTCCCTCACCTGATGTCAAGTACTGCCGCTTTCGTCTAGTGCAGTGGCTCTACCTCACCTCACATATGTCCAGGGAGGCTTTCTGGACTCAAATCTAAGGCTGCAACTTTGTTGAGACCAAAGTGAGGCTTTTCTAAACAAACTCTGCTCCAACTCCCATCTGCTCGCCACCGAATAACAGGACTTGTTTGAAAGTCATTGACGGGGACAGCAGATGCACAGGAAATGCTTTTGATCAAACAAGATGGCTCGAGCGCGAGGAGGGATGGAGGGGAAAAAGTGGGTGTGATTGCGAGTACATGTGCGTTTGACGACAAGCATGTGCCTTTGTTTCGGGCTGCGTGTTGATGAACGCTGAATGCTGAGTGTCTGAGGCGTTTTTTGGCACCGCGGGCAGGTTTCCTACAACGGAGACTGATGGTGGTACTAATCCTACTGTCTCCCGGCTCCTCTGTGTCTCTGTGCACCCTGGTGCCATATGTGACGGGGCAGGCGGGTGGGCGGGTTGTTTGTGATGTGATATTGTTCATTGAGACGCCATGAGATGAGAATATGTTTTTTTTATGAATAGGGAGGAGGGTTGGGGAAACAGCTGCATGCCAGACCAGTTGGCACTGACAGCTATAGTAAAGTTTTTTTTCCTCCTCAGTTGTTTTTATATGGCCCATTAAAATGAGCTGATGCTAGCATTCTGCTACCCAGTGTACCCTCTCAGGAATATTCTGCCTAACTTTTTATTTCTGTTCTTTCTGTCACATGGGAGGCTGAGCTGCTTTCTGAGAGGGCAACTTAATTAAAAGCCTGTTGATTGCTAGTTAACACAATCAGAGCTTTTTCCAGTAAAACCTTTTTTTTTTTTGTTAATTAACTTTTATTAGCCCGTCACCATTTTAGCTGGGCTTTCGCTGCCATTGGCTAGCTGCAAAGACAGCCACACCCACTGCTTAGTTAAAGGGCCACTCCGCTGGTTTTGAAGTTCAGTTTACTTGTCACAGGGAGCATTACTCAGCCTGTCAAAACGGCTGATGGCATAATGTCGTCTGTGGCTCGGGACAGAGCTTTCTGAAGTTTGAAATGCATAGCCTGATGATGTCATCGGGATATTCTCGGCTCGGGTTTGAAACTGTTTGAATTTGAGTTTGTGCACAAACTGGAGGTGAAGGGTTTGAATGAAGTGAGCATTTAGGAGGCAGGGAATATCTAATGAAAGATGCTAGTGATTGCATTGTGGGAAATGTAGGAGCCAGTGTTTTCGGAGCTTGAGGGAGCGCAGACACTAAAGGTCAGGATATTTTGACCATTCCTCCTAAGCTGTCTCTTGTGAATTCCCCATATAATTTAACTGTGATGCTAAAATGCAGGCGTGCCCCTTCATAGCGAAATCAAAGGAGGTAGTGTGTTGTTTGCTGTGCGTGTCAGCATATTCTCGTACTGTACTGCATGTGCGTGCCTTTGTACTCACTCCTGGGCTCACGTGGTCCGTCCACGGTGACCTTTATGGCTCGGTGGTAAGTGGCCACTTGTGGTGGGTTGGTGAATACTGTGATTGTCAGCGTGAAGCTCTTGCCTGTGGTGACATCAAACAACATCAAATGACATACCATCTGTGGAGACAATGACCTGCATTCATCGCTAAACCAATCCCCAAGTCACAAGTGTGGTTGTGATCACATAATAGCCAATACAAACTGGGAGAAATCGACTTTAAGAGGATTAACGGCAGACAACATTGGCTGTTTGAGAGGGTCTATTTAGGTTCTTTGGCAGAGCCTAAATGGAAGATTGACTGGAGGAGCCAGTGTCTTGTTATCCAGACTCTCTCCCCGTCTAACTCAGTGTGAGTGGGCGAGAGGCATTTTAATAGTCACTTCCTCTCTCAATAATCCCCAGCAGTTGCTGCCTTGGGGTTGAGTGTGTGTGTACGCTCCTATGTGCATCCATGAGGAACACTATGAATCAGAGCGCAACAGCCAACTCAGCAGCAGCACTAACGTCTGAGGTATGCAGACGCATCACGTCGCCATGGCTACGCACAGGAAACAGGAAGCGGGGGGCAGGCCGCTGCAGCGACTCATCTGAGCAGCTGTCCATTCAGTCGAAGCCAGCTACCCGTGCGTGTCCTCCCCTCTTCTGCTTCACACTCCACCTCACTGTAAACATGCCTTTGAAGCGGAAGGAAGCGATATCGTGACAGCAGATCACAGGTGCAACAGGTGCTCCACATACCTGATTTGAGGTGGCTGTGGCTGTGGCTGTGGCTGTGGATGTGGGTGAACCAGAGCTAGTGATCTTTGATAAAGTGGAACACCTAGCGCGTCACCTCCATGCTCTGCTGCCATCACCGCTGCTTTCATCTGTTACCTGCCATCTCAATCAGGCTTACTGTTGAGGCAATGTGCAGCACTGCTACACCACTAACTCTCATGATGTTATCACACATATCTGATTACCTCTCTGAATCATCTGTCCCGTCCACCCTTGCTGTCATCGTGCTGTGGCACCATTTCAGCCCCGTAACTGTCAATCCTTGTCCATCTCTGTTGACTCCCCCGCCTCCGTGCATGACTTTTAGCTATCTAACATCCTATCAGTTCGCTCTGCTTGTACTTATCTCTGTCATTGCCAGGGTATTCATTTCAGACACCTCGTAGTCTGATCTCCCCTGGCTCCTATGTCACTTCCTGTGACTAGATTCTGTGTCACAGCGAAGGAACGCACGCAAGGTCTCCGCGGCAACCAGTCTTTTCTCTGCTCCCTGTACTTTGTCACTCCTCATCTCTCCTGACTGTACATTTCCTCGCTCCCTTTTTTGACAGTTACAACGGAGAAAGAAGCTGAGAAGAAAAGTCACTGGTGGAGCTGCTGACAGCACTTATCACCATCAAACATGTCATCATAGTCCAGCCACTTTCTATGAGACTTGTAGAAAATAAAAGGCTCTTAGAAAATATCTCCAGTGAGTCTGGAGAGTGTGAGAGCACATCCTTGTTGCCAGATCTCAAATCATAAATGAGACGATTTAGTAAGATGGTAAATGATGCAAAGAGACACTGTGGCAATGCCAAGTATTCAGGGAATGCCATTTGACCCAATAGGAGTGCGCCTCTGCCTTACTGCTTGACAGCTTGAGTATATGTTGCAAGTAATCAGCCGTGGGGTTGCAGCACCACCCGATATGTTAATAAGCCTGAACTGAGCCAGGATTTAAAAAAAAAAAAAAAGAAAGAGAGAGACTTGTTTCTTGATATCAGATCAACACTTTCTTATGAAGCTAATGTTGACACTCATCCAGCCATTGCACAAAAGTGCAAAGAACCAAAGAAGGAAATAATGGGTTTTACAAAGCTCTCTGTCTCTGGCATAAAAGATAGAAAAAAAAATAAGGACCCTCGTTTTAATGCAAGGAGAGTGGACGCAACATGATTCACCACTCAGACTTTAGGAGACGGCTGGTGGGATATGAGCCCGGAGTTAGAGATCATTATGTGGTTGCCACGAAGGGAATGTGACCACTAATCCACACCACTGAACCTAATAGCTTCTACCGAGTTGTAGTAGTGAACTGTGAATGGAGCACAGGGAGTGTTTCAGGCCTCACCTCGGCCACTGCGGCCCACGAAGCGAAGGTCGTTGAAACGCGCTACTTGGTTCTTCATCACACCTGAGGCGTTCCGCAACTCGGCGGAGTAGTTCTCGTCGTTGCCTGCCATTACTGTGACAACGGTCCCGTCAGGTATGTCTCCCAGGGCGACCACCTGTCATAGGAACAAAGGTCAAAGGGCAGAGATTCAGGAACTACTCAGGACTCAGGGAAAACACACATTTTACTCCTTTGCTCTGTTCAAAATTGTGGAAATATTAACTCCATCTACAGTAGGCTAAAACATTCTCTTCCTCTGTTCACGGTTAAAGAAAACAAGAAAAGTGATTGTAGAACAAAATTTAATAGAGGAATTCCTTCAGTTTAAAAGCCAAAAGCTGAGTGAAATCAAACCTCGGTCTCATTCTCAGTTTCACTGATAAAAGAATTCATCCGGCTAATGTGACAGACATGTTTGACATCATCGCACCCTCCTCCAAATCATGTTGATAAATGGATTTAATTTCACTTCTCAAACGCAGCCTTTAAAACAAAAGTGCAGAGGCCTCGTGTTATCATTTAGATTCCTGGATGCAGATAAAAGAGCACGAGCAGGCCTACAGAGCAGCAATAATTACAGAGCCGTAGTAATAAGAACGGTTAAATAACACATATATTTTAAAATGTGTCACATTTGATTTGGGGCCAGGGTTACAGCTACAAATTTTTACTTTGGTGAGTCTTTGATCTGTCCTTTAAATAATATCTGTCAAGTAATTAATAGGGCTTTTCCGGTGAATTATCATGGGAGCAAAAAATTGTCAAGGCTTCAAAAAAAGCCCAAAGAGGCCTGAAATGTATAAACAATTAGTCTCCGCTGTGTGGTAAAACAGATCCTCTATATTTGCTTTTCCTCTCATAAAACTCAAAATGTGAAGACTAATTATCATAATTCAGTACAGTCATTAAAATAGTGGTTAGAACAGGACACCGTGTTGTAACATATGTATAACCTGTTATATTATATATATATATATATATATATATATATATATATATATATAACACTAACAATATAGAAAACTGTAATTAATCACCATGGAAACACAGCTTTGATCGTAGAATTAATCACAGCCAAAGGAGGAAAAGCTTTATAGATGAGCCACAATTATAATTGCTTACCACATTAATAAAATGTAGCATTTGTTTATTTACAAAATGTAAAATGAAAACAATGTGAACACGTCATCCATTTCCCTCGTTCACCAAACCAAACATTTTTCTGGCCCTTTAAACGTCACATTTTCCTCACACAGTTTCGTTTTTCCGAATATAATTTGTTTAAAGATGAAAAACAAACTCCGGGATCACGTCTGTGCTTAACTGGCTTTCTGTAATTTAACTGAACAACATATTTTTTTCAGAATCTGTGATAAATATAGCTGATAAAAAGTAAAACAGGGCACGAGGGGAGAGAATATACACAGCAAAAACGTCCGGCAGCATTAAATGCGTAGAGATGATGGTTCTAAAGGAAAATAAAGCATTCACTCTTTCCTAAAAATGATATTTTGGTTTAATTTAGTGCTTGCAGTGAACGCCGAATCGCACTGTGGTTTCCCCCTTTTAATTTAGCAACATCACTGAGACGAGACTCACCTTAAAGGCGACAGGCAGCGTCTTGTTGCACCGCCAGTGGGAGGGCAGGACCGAGCAGAGAAAGTTGGGGCTGTCGGTCCGGACCAGCTCGGCCGGGTGGTCGGCGATGATCTCCGCCATGCTGCGGTTTTCGTGGGGACGCAGTCTTGGCACCGCCGCCGCTGCGTCCGGCTGCCCGGCTGGGGAGCTCACATCGTTCATCTTCCCTGGGACCGGCTGGAGGCTATTGGACGGCGGACTGAACCTCCGACTGGCGCTGGGATCTACGGGAATTCGCATCACAACAGCGTGGATTATCAAAAAAGGCACCAAAGTCTCTCCAGCTCCTCTCTTTTCTTTTCTTTCTTTCTCTCTCTCACACACTCTGGGAGAAACTCGGAGTGTGCGGCTGCTGCTCGCTGAACCTCAGCGCGCTTGCCAATGGAAAATGGGACTTTGGGAGCGCACACCGCGTTTCAAAACTCTCTCCACTACAAACTTTAGTGGGCGCCTTCAAACGACATAAAATATACTTTTCCGGCAAGAAAAACAACCCTTGAAAACTTGATGATGTTTTAAATGACAAGCTGTTTTCTCTCTCTCTCTCTCTCTCTCTCAAACTTCTCGGGGGACGCGTCCATGCGCCATAACGCAGGCGTAGTTGCTCATGTGTGGATATAAATAACATCAAATAAATGTCCAAGCGCGTAACGGGCTATACAATTACAAAAAAAAGAGCTGGTCTAAAATGGAACAGTCGACCCAGATGCTCAAAAAAAGTTTTTTGTCTGTCTTCCTTTTAGTGAGAAGTCAAAGCGCTGCTCCAGGTGCGTCATTGAAGTCTTTGTGCCAAACTGAAAGGCTCTCAGAAAGCCCGCAGGCTATGTACGCACAAAAAAAGTTTTCAAAGTCAAAGGAATAAGCTAACAATACTTAACAGCGCTGTTTATAACCCCGCGACGCCTGAGAATTGGACATATTTCCCCCATAAAGTCTCTCGGTTCGTGGCGCACGTTTTGTGTATATGGTTAAAAAGGTTGACGAAGTCGGTAAAAAAAAAAAAAAAAAATCATCGCCGGTGAGATGAAGGAGGCGGTAAATAGAATCCCGTTTTTGTAAGCCGTAAATGTGGTTAGTGTTTGGAGGCCGGGGTTTCCCGTGCTCGAGCTTTTTGTGGTTTATATAGCTCGAGCGCCCAGCAATTATTGCGCTGATGCGACTCCAACACGTGGTGTCTGGAGTCAGATCCATTCCCTCTGCCATAATCTATCACGCCTATATAGACGACCGGACAGGTCTCCGTGTAACGTCTATACCTTCATGAAACACACATGGGGCTACGTTTCGCGCCGTTCTCTATGCCCTTGCTCACAGTTTAAGAGTTTAACACACACACACACGCAGCCCGCTGTTACATACCGACATGTTACCGCTCCCCTTGACCATCCGCGCGCTCCTAACTCCGTGGATGGTCATTTCCAGTCGGTAACACGCGTCAGTCCGTCAGCCCGTGTTGTGTTACCACGGCGTCCTGACAATATGCGGCTCAGGAGAGCGTTCGGAGAGCCGAGCCCGGGTGAGAAGTGAGTTACACTCCATAAGGTAGGAGTGAGTGAGTCACCGGAGAGCGGTGAGTCAGGTAGGGGCGCAGGGAGTAGAGTTTCACTCGGTCGCAGGGGAGAGCTGTTGTGCAGGTGTACAGGTACTCTACTTTACACGGGCTTTAATTTATGTTCGTCCACACACGTCGCCGTTTCTTGTACAACGGGGAGAAAGGCAACTGTGGAAATTCGAATATCGCAATCTGCTGTGCCCCAAACAGCTTGTAAAATTATCATATAGCTACAGTTTCACTGCATGTAAACTAAAGATGTCAGCGCCAAAGGATGAGCCCCTGGGTGACTCCGACCATGCGTAATTACGCACCACTCAGTGACTATTCATTACATATCTCAAAGTAACAGCGGAGAAAGGTATTTAAGTACATTTACTCAAATAATGCACTTTATGAACTACTTGTATCTGAGTATTTCCATTTCACGCTACTTCATGCTTCTGCTCCACCACAGCACAGAGGAAACCTTGAACCTTTCACACCACTGCAATGATCTGACAGCTTTAGTTACTCAAGATTCATACAAAACACATTAGTTTATAAAATGTGATGCAATGTTTAGACAATACAAAATTATATCCAGAAGTTAAAATATGCCTTTGCAACTCAAACAGTAAAAATCTACCCATACATTAATGCCACACATGAATGCACCAGTAATAACACTCCAATAATACAACACTAATAACATAATATGGTGTAACTCACAGGCTACTTTAAGTCAATTTTGCTAATACTTTAACACTTTAATCTACTTTTTTATTTATTATAGTATTTATTTACTCAGAATCTTTTATATAAAGGGGTTTTGCTACTTATACTTAAATAAAGGATGTGAATACTTCTTCCACCACCGCAAATTTAATAAAAATATTTCACTTGAAAATCAGACATTTTCCAAAGCAGCAAAAAGCAAAAAACATGCCGAGAGCAAGAAACCCCAAACACATGATGATGAAATCTTATTTTATAAAGCATCCATGTCATCTTTATATCCTTATTTAATTATAACTTCCCAGTGTCAGCAAAAAAAAAAAATCACTTCAAATAAAATTTTAAAATTGTTTGATGCTTTTGTTTTACGGTTTAAATGTCTCATATTTTGGATGTGGCTCTAAATGCAGTTAACGAGTTGGCCTGCTTCGCCTTGCCCCTCCTGTGTCTACTGTAGAGGGCATCATCTACCCTCTGTGAGACTCCGTATCTCAGCCGGCTCTCATCAGCCCACCCCACCCTCTGCCCTGATTACCCATCAGTCTCCCAACGAGTCTTTTTTGAGTGCCACATCACACAGCAGCACGTGTATTACCACTCTGTGTTCCTTTTCCGTTTGCTCCCAAACAGACTTTTTATTGCAGAGAGTCTTTAAGACAAAGGCCTTTGATACTGCGGGTCTGTTGCAAAATAAAAGGGACTACTGGGAGGCACAGCTGTCAGGTTATTTGGGTCCTGTCACAGCTTTTGCAGCTTGTTTTCATGCTGTAAAGTTGTATATGGTCTTATAGATCTTCTAATAAGATCTCTGTGTTGAGAGAAAAAATAAGTATTATAAGCCTGAGCACTGAGAGTAACTTGAAATAACTTGCCTTCTTGTGTTTCATAAGTATGTATGTACGTGGGTGTGCACGCATACATGTCTGTTAGCTTGTGTGTGTGTGTGTCTGTGTGTATGTGTGAGGATGTGGGAGGGATATATATAAAGTCTGAAAGCACTGACATGCATCTGGCACCTCGTCATGTGGACGGGGAGGAGGAAAAAAAAAAAAAAAAAGAGTGATTGAGTTACACTTCCCCTCTGAGTGCCCCAAACACCAGAAATATGGTTCACATTGTCCAACATTCTCAAAGATCAACTAACAATTCATGGATGGATAAATGTGAATAGTAGTAATTAAATCTGTAATAGTGATAAACATGGCCTTGCAGGAACCGTGGAGCCGGTTATTCCAACAGAGTTAAGTTTCAGCTCCGATAATATCACTTTTTCACCGCTGAATACATTTGGAGTAATGTGGAAAACATCCTTAATGTTGTAGTGGAATTTAATTTAGGAAATGTTGGGGATGAAATAATAACAACCCTTGAGTCAATTTCATGCCATCAATTTAATTTGGCTTATTATTTTTAAATGCATATGTGTTTGAACTGGAATTCAATTTTGTAGCTCTTTTTTTTTCTGAGTTTATTCACAGAAAACACATCACTGAGTGCATTATATACATTTCACCTCACAATTTTATCCCGGCGAGCAACTTGTGTTCACATTTTTAGGCCAACTAATCAGTCTTAAACTTGGATTTTCTGCACCCTGTTATTGTCCCATCAGAGGCAGCGGCAGGAAGAGCCCCTTCATTTTTTTTCAGCCCGATCCCAGGCCCCGTACCCCCCCCCCCCCCCCCCCCCCCCCCCCCACTCCTACACCCTCCACCCCGGTGTAGTCGTGACTTAAACCCTGACAAGCACGGCTCATCAAAGAGTGTTTGTCCCATCTGACTCCGCTTTGCCTCTCCGCTGTACATCCAGCATCTGTCTTCCAGCTCCCTACAGGATACGGGCTGCATTCATACAGTAAGGCCTGCTGTCTGGCTTTCTGTCAGTCAGAGGTAGCGCGACCTCTGAGTTTTTAAACTCTGTCGTTTGAAGTCCCGGAGATGTGAGGGAGACACCAGAGAAGGCGTTAATGTGCCAGAATACGCTGTTCAATCAAAAAATACCACTTCCCCGCCTTAGTGTCCTGGATTAAACCCCGGCAAAAAAATCAACTTTTGATTAAATGTGAACGCTGGAACTTTGACGCAGTATTGGGCTTTTCGGATATCTGACCTATCCCGCTCAGTATTAACAGACTTAATATTATGTAGTAATGAATCTAGCATGAAGCTGCTCGTTCAGTGCGGCTGCTGCTCGCCTGGTGCACAGCTGGATCGTCTCTCTCAGCTCTGGTATTATTCATCTACTGTGTTACACTGGCTTGGAGTCATTGCACAGTAGGAGAAGTCACTAACAGTGAAGAACCACAATATACCACATTGAGCAGGATGTGCGTTTTATGATTTATGGTAATATTGTATTTCTGCCGCTCAGCTTCAATTATTTGTTTTCAATAAAAATCAAACTCAGCTGACGCTCTCTGACTAATTTTCCTGTCGAGATATCAAGCATATAATAAAAGTTTCTGTTCTCATTCCCACTTGGAATGACAAAGACTGTGTGAACCGCTAATATGTAAACACACACACAAGCTTTCTATAATGTTGACAGCAAACCAGCCATGTAGAAGCTGTCTCTTTTCCCTTGTCTTTTCATAACTGCGCGACTGCCAGCTTCTTTACATCTCTCTCTCTTGCTGCTTGACACAAACAAACACACACTTACAGGCCCATACATCCTCGCCACTAACACTAGGAATCATTAGGAAAGATGACAGGACAAACAGCGTTGATGCACGAGTACATCAACAAGTCGAGTGCACAGTACGGGTTCATATTTGACTCCATCTATATAATAAAAACACTCGCTCCTTCTACTTTTCACAACTGCGTACTCTCGTCATTCAAGAGGAAAAGTACAGCCGCTTAAGACTCAGGATTAAGGCTACATTTCACAGTGGTGCATTTTTCAAGACACTTAATTATAGCTTTCTAGAGGAGGGCTGTGACGAGGCCCAGGCTTTTTCAGCTCTAACGGGATGTTTCCATGTTTGGCAGGCCACCAGCCAACCGGCACTGCCAACTAACCAATCAGCAAGCCCACCAGGCTAGGCAGCAAAGCGGCCAAACATCCAGTCAACTAGCCAATCAACCAAAACAACCAGAGGAGCAGGAAATTAGCTACAAAACTAGCCGGTCTGCTAGTCGGACTTGGGCTGGTAGCCCGCCAACCGGGCAGTCAATTAGTGAACCAGCTAGCCAGCAGAGGAGGATGACGATGGGCAGATACTTTGCTCCTTGTGACCTCATCCGCGCAAACTCACCGACTCACATCCACGCACTGATCCCAGATCACCGCTAAGCCCTTAATGACTGTTTGTCACCGAGCCCGTGACATCACCGTGAACTGTTCGGTCGGGGACGGCACGTTCTGCGGTGTTTGTGTGTGCATGTTCCCAAGCAAACCATTTTCGCGGGGTGGAATCCAAGTTTTGTATTAGACTTTGAGGTGGCTGGAGCGCCTGTGCCTATAGAGTTGGACGTATTTATTTCTCAGGGAGAAAAGGGAGATGCAGAAAGAGCTCGTCTGATATTTCACTCTGTTCTTGAAATGGCAGAGAAGCAGCATGGAAAGAGATGGAGACATGGAGGGGGCGGCTGCTCACTGCTTGTGGCAGGAGGGTAGAGAAGGAGGGAGAGAGGGAGGGAGGGTATAAAGACAATTTCCTCTCTGCTCTTATTGCTCTGACTGTCTGCCGCCTACCGCCTTCATGGAGGTCCCTAATTGAGATCACTTGTACTTAAAAATAGGAACAAAAAAGGAACTTCTGTGGGCTGGGAGATGGAGAGGAGAAAATAAAGCAGTAATATGTGACGAAGGCTGCCATTAAAGAGTCCCAATGATAGATCTGAGAGAGTGGGGCACGCGGAGCTGAGAACTCTTTCTCTGTCTGCCAGGGAACCTTCAGATGTTGACGTGTCACACACCACCTGCTGTCACGGCGCTGGAACTGTGCATGTGTAAGAGTGTATTTGTAGGTTTTCTGCGTGTGCGTGGGTGGGTGTGTGGCCCTTTGATGGGGTAGGGTGACAGTGCCTGGGGCTGAGGCCAGAAACATGGCAAAAAACGGGGGAGTTCAGTTTTTCCACTTTTGTATGCGAGCGAGTGTGTGCGTGTGTTACGGTTTGTCTTTACATAGCTGCAACAAAATATCTTTACAGTCATCAGGCACATTTGGCTGCTCCACTGTATGCAGCCTTTGTGTCATTAGCTATGCTATTATTAGTCTTTCACTTTAATTCAGCCGTTCCACCAATCAAACCCTCCCTCGAGTCACCTTTCCCAGACTCAGTCCCAGAGTGTCCCTAAGGCGTGCTGGTTTTCCCTTCAAACCATCTATCACTCAATCAGGTCTGATCGTGCTATTAATCAAACAATGAGCCCCCCTCCTCGGAGACCAGTTTGAAGGATTGGCTTGAAGGAAACGCAGCGTATCCAGGAGTGGTACCGGACCACGGCTGGGAACAGGAACCCTGTAAAGAGCGTTTTTCTTGGACCGAGACCCTCTGTAGGTGCTAAAGACAATACAGACACTCGGGCTAGGCCAACATTCCACTTTACACTTTCCCCTTCCTCTGTGTATTTCACTGGTCTACTTCCCCTCTGCAAACTAGCCGGCTAGTATCAAAATATTTATAGTACATCTGCAAGACATGCTGTTCTCATGTATCCAGGACCGTTTAGCCCTGTGTTCATTATGCGAGGTAAAACTAATACCAGATTTATAGGGGGAGATTTCTCTCTGTTCTCCCTGTCCGTGTAGTAGGATTGAGGATGATTTATGTGAGGTAAGGAGGCACTAGCGAGATAGATAGAGTGACTACGCGGCGAGAGGCAAACAGGCAGCGGCCCAGACTAGCACTCGCAGGGGGGCTATCGGCTATCACTCGGCCGTTTCCACCGCTCCCGTTTCGAGACTGGAGGAAGGTAAGACAGGACGGGCTGTGGCTGGAGACGGGGAGGGAAAGGAAGCAGACAGGAGGTAAGGACGTATGTATGTATATGCATGGAGGTAGGGTGGAGGAATGTCCAGGTGCACTGGGTCCAAATTGATGTGAGGAGCTATAAAGGAGGGCCAGATGGAGGGGGGGAAAAAGTCTGTTATGGATGCTCAATTGCACACAGACATAAACAGAGACCCTGTAAACCCACGCCTTGAAATGTACCATACATTTTTTGTCTTGGAGCATTTAAATGTATTAAATATACTATCTGTTTTGCTTGGCCATCCTCACAGCCTGGGCATCATGAGTAAGTGAGTCCATATTTCAGAAACTTTAACGTGAAGCCCTGGCACTGCTGTGCGACTTCATTTCTGGGGGGTAGTCAAAGTCAAAACTGTCAGTCTGTCAGTCAGTATGTCCAGCGCTGACACAACAGCCAATCAGATAAACAGGAAATGAAAACACAGCGCTGGGCAGGAACCACATGGAGCCACAGCACTGGGCGTGCATCGAGCAACAGCACTCAACTTCCGAGGGTTTGGATCTCTCGCTCTCCTTTTCTTTTTTTTTCTGATCTCTTCTTGATCGCAGTCCAGCTCGGAGTCACTCCAAAACACTGAGCCTGAACTCTACAACCTGGAGCCATACATACTGGATCAAATTCCAAACCACAAGACATCAAAATGGCCCCGGGAAGCCTCCAATTGGGAACGTTACATGTAGCATCTTTTGCGCTGTGCGCTGAATGAGTTAACAAATTAAGTTGAGAGTGTCACACCGCTGATGCAGCACACTTAGAGACGAGCCTTTGCCGAAAAACCTTAGCCTGTAATTATACTGAGCCTATTAGGCTACTGGTCAGAAATGACTCACAGCAAGGTGGGGGTGTAGAGGAGGAGAAAAAATAAGGGTGGACGGAGTTCACTTTCATAACTTCCAGCCGGAGATGTCCTCAGACAAAATCAATTCCAGTCATCTTTGGAAAAGAGAGTTCAATGAAAGAAAACATCATGAAAGTTGGGGGAAAACATGATTTCACAGAAGATAAATGACTATTGTCTGATTATGTGACCCATGACCCTGTATTTTCCACATGCACTCAGAACTTGCCGGTTATTCCAGGACAGGGCCTTTTCATGTCGTGTCTGCTCTGCCCCTAGCTGAGCCTCGGATGACGCCAGCTTTATAGCGCCTAAATCGAGTCCTGAGCAAGGAGACTCATCGACTGCTGGGTCCCACGGGGAACATCAATTACATTGTGAAATGCTGTCCTTCAAACACAATCCATTCTGTGGTGTTGCATTATAGCAAAGCTGAGAATTTGAACGTCACACACATAAAAATCCCTCTCTGGCAACAGGGTTGTTGGGATGTGGTCTCGGGCTGACAATTAAATTGTCCGCTCGGAATATACTGTCACTCTGGAAGCATGAGATTTACGGTGAATAATTTCGCGAGAACTGATCATCTTAAATGTTTTAACTGGATTTTATGGCGTCATAGATCACTATGATATGTTCTTGTGACCTCCAGAGACTGAAAACTGTCCCCAGTAGTTGCAGAACTCATTTACAGACAATTAAAGAAGCTCTAAACAACCCAGCCTCCCCCAACCGAACTATGACTGAAAAAAAAGTCTTCCACCAAACTTTCCTGCAAAAGTGGCAAATATGTGAGACTTTACAAACCACAGAGCATAGATCTCTGAAGCGACCGTCAGGCTAACCAAGCAGCTTCTCCCAGTAAAGAAAGCCTTCAGTCTTAATACAGGTATACAGGGTTAAAAGCTGTAAACATTAAACCCGTGTTTACATTGTAGGAGATTCTTTTTCATCAGTAATTGCCTCACACTGTGAGCCTGATGATTGGGTAATATTTATGATAGGCCCTTAGGGCCTGCTTTCCTCTCAGTCTCTCTTATGTCTATAAAATCTTTTACCCTTGGCTCAACTATAGCGCAGACAAGCTCCCATTAGAACCTGATTGTATATGTGCTTTTAAAGTGTGCCTGTATAGTGCCTTTAATGTGCACAGGCCATGTGCTTATGTGCACACATGCATGTGATGTGGGTGTGTATATACAGTATGTGTGTGTGTGTGTGTGTGTGTGTATGTGTGTGTGTGTGTGTAGCAGTAAAGGGGCTGGCTCTGGGACTTTGGTTAACCGGACTATAATTTGGAGGCCCAGTGAAGACTCCCAGCAGCCTCTCACTGTTTGTTTACCAGAGAGACCAACTCTACTGTTTCTGCTGCATCTGCAGGGTCCTGCAGGAAAAGGGCGTGTATATCTGTCTGGCTGCGTGTGCATATGAGTGTGTAGGTGTAATCATGTGTGTAATGTAGTTTTCATGTGAAAGTGACATTTTGTAGAATAGGCAAAGATAAAATTGTCTGCGGGCATTTTGGACCATGAACTGACTTAAATTCACATATTTTCTAACGCAATTCTTTTTCAAGGAACCAGTGCTTCCAATTAAACTAAAGAACTCATGGCATCCCTCATTCCTTTATTTTTTATTTTTTTACCCATACATGATTAAGCTACAGTAAATCAAGGCTACAACGCACACACACCACCCCTTCTTTCCCGAAATGGTAGCTTTGTCATAAATAAGAAAACAAAAAGAGCCCAATTTCACAAAAAAACACCCTCACATTAAAAAGTGTTTGTCAGCAAAAAATGACTGCTATTTTTGTTTGTGCCGAGCGTAATTCTCCCGAGACTGAACTGCTCGCTTTCCTTCCCAATTGGGCTTTTTTTTTTTTTCCTTTTTCTTTCTTTTTTTTTTTTGCTATGCCAATCCTCCTCCCAAGCAGGAATAAAAAAGAAAACAATGCAATTCAAAAGACTAAAGCTCCCAGCCTGTCATTTAGCTGTAACTTTGAATTGTCTTTGCTCTGCGTGAGCTGTTTTCTTTCATACACACACACACACACACACACATATACAGAAAGGATTGTTGCAGCATCCTAAAATTCCCTCACGAGAGGGGAAGAAAGACAGAACTTTCAAAATATCACTCTAATAAAATATTCCTGCTCCTCTGGGATCCTCCTTTGCTCATTCAGCATCAGGAGAAGTGAAGTGGAAAAGGCCTGTTATTGGTCTCCATCCAAAAAAGAGAAGAGAGAGAAGAGAGAGAGAGACCTATTTCCTTTGGGGAAAGACAGAAAATAGAATGAGCGGCGCAACAGTTGACGGAAAACTTTCAACAGCGACAACAAAATGAACTACAGACGACTGTAAGAGGGCAGCTGTCTGGGTGAGTGACAGGATTCAACTCCAGACTGAAAGCCCCGCTCCAGTGAGGATCAGACTGTATGTATATAGGCTTTGATCAGACGGCGCTGCTTGTCGGAGCAGTGTGATTGGATTGAATATGTGTAAACTGGAACAGCTCAGGGATCAACATAAAACACACCAGCTACAAGTTCTCAAAAGATGCCAGCCTCAGTCACAGGAAGGAGCTTTGAAAGAGCGAGAAATGTAACGTAGGGGATTTTGCAGTTTTGTAACAGTGCTGTACAAGCAGAAATTGTTCGAAAACTTTATTTTTTTTTCACAGCGAGAGCCACGTCTGAAGATTCGCAGCAAAGTTCTAACACAGAAATCAGGTAACGCTTTATTTTGACTGCCTATTTTGCGTTCATAAGCAGTATATGAACACTTCATGAATGATTCATAGCACTCTCTAATCTAATAAAAACAGCATAAGGACATTATTTAGTGTCTTTTCATGCATTTGTCAACAACTATAACTCCCCCTTTGATCGCAACAGTTTGACAATGCAACATAACTCAATTGTAATAATCTAAATATGTCTTTATCTCAAGTATTGGTTTATTATTATTGATCAATCATCTTGATTACATGTATCAATGAATCACTCATTCTTATTATGTTTATGAATCAAGGGATTATTTATTCAGAAATGCTCTCTGGCATCCTGGTCACTCTTGTTCGGAGAGACTGCGTGGGGTGCTTGTTATACTTGCGTGCAAATATAACAGGGTTAGATTTCGACTTCGCCGGCAACTTAGCAAACTTGATCCTCTGATGAAGGCCATGAGATGCGGGTGAAAGCCCCAGGAGAAATCTGACAAGTCAACTTGAACTTCAAGATTTTTATTTATTTATTTATTTGCCAAATTGTTATTTCCTGGGTCAAAAAGCGAGCTCAACAGGCCTTCATTTGTGAACAGTCAATGATAAACAGTTAATAAATGCTTTAGAATCCACTGTAATCGTATGTCATTTAATATAATTACAACTATGTTGACTTCATTCATGAACTATTTGCACACCGGTTGCAGTTGATTCATAGGAGTTCGAATCATTCACAAATACATTCATAAACAAATAAAATGTCCTAATGTTTCCTTGTCAGTACAGAATAATGTGTTAAACCCTGTTCTATCTATTTAAGTGTTTTATTTGCCTTCTAAATTATAAATATGGGTGTTAAAGTGTTTCCGCCTAACCTCTTAAATTTTTTAGTCCTTAATCCCAATTATCTGAATGCTTGTTTTCCCCCTTCTCATTCTTCTCTCTCTCTCTCTCCCCCCCCCTCTCTGGAGGCCACTTTACAAATGAGAGCTACCATTTCTAGCTTCTATCATCTCCCCAGAGACTTGTCAATATCAGCTACACACACTATTCAAAGTTCAAAGACTCGCAACCCACTACACACACCTACGCACACTCTCCTGGCCCCTTTTGTGTCTCTGGGGCATATTTAATTTCAGTGTCTGTGCACACATTTGAATACGTCTTGATGCGTGTGTGTGTGTGTGTGTGTGTGTGCCACAGGTGGTATGGTCCCGGTGACTCTGTTCTGATTATTGCGGTGACCAAAGCATCGCCGCCCCATCACATTTGTCATCACCCCTTTTCCTGAAAGCGTGGGTGGGAGGGGAAGGATGGAGGGAGGGCATAAGGGGAAGGAGAAGGAGGAAGGAAAGGGAAGAAGGCAGAGGAGGAGGGCAGATGATGGTAAATGGCCACCCTGCGGTGCCATATGGGAGGTGGTTTGAAAGAGTCAGTCTTACAGGATGCCTCATGAGCGCAAACCGATCCTTTCCTTTGTATCATCTCCGTCTCACTTACTCTTTTCCCTTCTCTTAATATTTCTTTCTCACTCTTTAATTTTCTCACATTTTATCTCCCACGAAAGAATGAACATGAAGCTCCTCTCTTCCACACACACACACAGACACGCACACACAGGTCTTCAGAGTTGTCAGACCCCCATAAAAGGCTTGTGTGGGCGTTGCCGAGTGGGTGGGCACTTTGATTTTCAGGTGTATTTGATCTGTTGTGTTCACACCTCTGTGCTGGCAGGGGGCCCACTGTGTGGGCAGGTAATTTGAGCAAATTAGGAGATGGGGCCTGTGTGTTATTAATGACACCCCATACTCTCCACTGCACGTCCACCTATTGTTCCCTCTACTGCACACACCTTTCTTTTCTTCCGCTCCAAGTCCCCCGGTCCCATCTGCGCCTCCTGTTCGACACCCACCCTCAGCCCCTCTGAAGGCACAGTGTATGGAATGCATACACGCACATGCACGCACGCACACACACACAGTGCACATGGGACGGGGGCGGCAGGAAGGGGGATTGGTTCCAGGTGCCAGTTTGAGTGAGAGCATTAATCAAGCAGGCAGATCTTTCTGTCACAGACACCTTTAAAGAGTGCACACACCCCCCTCACACACACACACACACACACAATGCTCTGCATCTATAGACTCTTTACTGTACTCTGCTTGTACAGTAGTATCTACAAACACACCAAGCTCCCATTTAAAAACTACAAAATCGCTCCCCGAGTGTTTTTTACACGTGCGCTGAGTGACAAATGATTATGACTTGTGAGAAAGTGAGTGCTGGTACCAACATCTGGAGACACGTTGTAACAAGGTGTACTCATCCCCTCAGACAGCTCCAATGACCTGCTGCCAAGCTACTGATCACAGTCGGTAGAACTCTTTGATGCTCCTTGTTTCGCCTTCTCCTCGAAAATTAAGCAAAATCCTACCCATCTATGTTTACCCTCCGGCGATTCACAGAATGTGTTACCTCACATAAATAATCAGAACTGCTTAAAAAATATAGCGAACACGTCCAACACGTGATGCTCTTTTCATGACCCGCTGGTAAGTAGGCTTATATATTTGGGAGTTTGGCCTGAGTCAGAGGGGATACCGCATTCCTTTAAGATTAAACTAACAAGGGGAAAAACCTGCCCTTTTCTCCGGCGTGGGGGCAGAACAGGTAAGGCCTTGTGTAGGTGCTGCGGCCACGCTCTCACTCACGTCGTTACAGGCTGAACACAAACATCCAGGAGGCTCGACACTCCATATTTCCCCCCCTTATAGAAACACGGAGCGTGGAAGCGTAGCCGCCTCGGCCGCGTCGAGGGAAAGCGAGGCGAGACAATGCTGTTTCGGGTTTCCTGTGGTTTGCCGTATCAGCTTCGCTTAAAACCCATCTTTGGGCTTAAATCGCGAAAATAGAACATCAATGCTTGAACGGGGAGAAAAGAGAGGACAGGAAACAGAAAGAGCAGAGAGAAAGAGGTATATGAATCTGGGTTATAATACTGGTGTTCTGTTTCATTAGGGTGAACCGCTTCCAAGATAGACCAATTTTCAAAGTGTTAGGTAGTTACTTCCTCTCTGAGGGCTTATATCGGATAACGGTAATTCGCCCAGCATGATGCAATTGAAATGGATGAAGGGCTGCAGGATCTTGTTAAGTGTGAAAATAGCACGGCGCTGCATTAAAAGCTTCGCTGGCTAACGCAATGGCATTAAGCTACCTGGTAATTATGGTGTATGCAAAAATCATAGCTATGCGCACTGTGGCATGAGTTTGTGGAGCTGTCCAAAAAACACACACCAATTTGGCGCGCGCGCAGAGTAAACACAGCAAAGACATTACACATTTGCATTGATTTATTAGAGGGGGGGGGAAAGGCAGAGGTGTTAGCAGTCACGGCGTTAAACAAATAAGCTTTATCGCTCCTTTGAGAAGATTGTTTTTGAGCCTATTATCAGCACTTTAAAGAGGCAGAAACCTACAGTAAAAACAGTCAACTGGCAGCCTGCTTTGTCATAATAGTGTAATTAGCCCCCCGGCTACCGAATATGAGGATGAAAGAAGGCATAACACGCAGTGCGTCGCGAGTATTTACACTGAATCCTCCGTTTGTTGTTGCAGTCTCATTATTACAGGAGGGAACGTAAGCTCGCTCTGCAGTCGGGATTGTTTTCTCCCACGTTTTCAATAACTCCTCGCTGCTTCATTTGGATGGACGAGAAGCAGATATTGTCTCTGTAGTTCAGAGTTGTTCTGGATGAGGCAACAAAGGATCGCAGTTGACACGACAGAAAAAAAAAAAGCCCTATAATCAGGGTTCCTCTTGTTTTTCTGGGAACAGCCGTGGACTGAGAGCCTGTATTTGTTAAATCACAATTTTTTAGATACGGTGCTTACAAATCTGCCCTCTGCCAATCCTTTTGCAAATTAAGAGAAAAATACAGACAACTTTCTCCTCGACTTTCACATCCACGGTGGGAAAGACGTATTTCAGGCCATTCAAATCACAGGCTATAGCGTTCCCATGACACTCTCATTTAGACCTTAATAACTGCCTACAGCCTATTTAGGGCCATAATCAACCCACCTACTGTTGGTACATATGAGTGAAAATACAGACCAATTAATCTATCTTTGATTAAACACTGATCACATTAACACTCCTGCACCTCCCTGATTACCCTCAGGAATTATGTAGACTAATGTGAACCTCCAGCACTAATAAGTCCTAATAGCTGCACAAACAGCACCGTTTTACTCCATCAATATGACCCTGCTGGGATTAAATAACATGTTTGCCTCTGAGGTACAATTAAGCATTGCTAAATAGAGTTCCTTTGAGCCTGGAGTTAAGGGAAGAGTCTTCTCTGCACAGTAGCAGCCAGTGAAGCGCTCAGATTTTTCCCCCTGGCTTTTTCAAATTACCTATTGATGAGTGGGCTTCACGTCTCTCCCTGGCTGGGGGGGTTGGGGGGTGGGTGGGGGTGGATGTCTGGTTCACTTTTAAGATGTCTCCAAGAAGCAGGCCTGTGGTTAGATCTAAGGCAACACTTATGCAACAGAAGCTGCCTTTCTCAAATACATATACGGTTTCCCTGCAAATTATCTGAGATTTTCTTTGGGGAAAGTTTTCCGCCCTGAGTCTTCAGATATTTACCCACATCGCCCCGCTTCTCTTTTGATCCGTGTTGATTCGGGTCCGTCTGTGTAAGCACTTTTTTTTTTCTCTCTCTATACTGTGACTGCACGGCTTTACTGAACGATAATTGTTCCCATGACTTAATTGTCTACATGTAATTAAGTTTGTAATAGAGAAAATAGGCATTTAAATGTTCCCCAGAGAGACATGGTGGCTGAGTGGGTGCCACACATGTTGAAGATTATTCTGCCCTCCCCATCTGATCTGCCAGTCTGAGGAGTTATAAAAATGTATTTGAGGCAATTAAATGAAAACTGCTTGATGTAAATGCCAAGACAAATTTTAATGAGCCCCCTTTTCTCAATTTGGAATATTTGCCCACTCCCTCAAGTCAGCTCAATTTATCGCTGAAAATGTGCGCCGAGTTCTAAATTAAAAATGTCCTTAAACACAAATCGACAGACGGGATGGAGTAATGTGGCTTTCTAACTAACAAAACAATATTTTGCAACTTCTGCTCTCAGCGAACTGGCTGACGCCAGACAAAGTGATCCAGGAGAGACGTGGGAGCAGGTCAAAACTTGAAGCAAAAGTATAAAATCAACAAAAGGCTCGAGCTCAGTTATATCATGTTTTTGTCCACTAAAAGGATTGAAGTCGTGAGGGAAAGGCAATGAATACTTACACCTCAAAGTCAAGATTATTCAGCTGCATTAAAATCTAAAATCTATTAAAATTATACAGCAAATTTCAGTCTATTTCAGTTTAATGAGGACTCAAGATCAAACTCAGTTTCACTCAAACTTAGATTCTTTTTTCTATCTGACCAAAATAAAAATGTTTACAATGCCAAAACAAATTTTTGTCAGTTCTTATACAGCACAGTGAACGACATTTATTTATTTTAAATCATAAATACAACAGAAAGCGCTGGTGGTCTTGCAAAATCACTTTGCGCTGTCAAGGGGACTTTTTGTGGTTGTACTGACAGATTTACTACCCAGATGTTCATAAAGAGAGGCAACATCAATGAGCCGCAGCACAATATCAACCAACAGTACTTTTTACGAGAATCGATCAGTGATCGTCCTTCCTCACTCCCCTCCACCTGAACATCTGCACACATCTGCTCCTCTCTCCCTCTCAGCCTCAACTGCAGCATGCTTTCAATTTCCTGCAGCGCTGCTCCTCTCCTCCCGTTCTCCCGTGCTCACGACCCCAGAGACACACCGAGAGGTCACGGGTTAACATGGTAATAGGTGGTGGTGATTGGTAGAAGACGCTCGCTCTCTCCCAGCTTTCAGAGTGTATTAGGAGCCACCCTGCTTCTGTGTGGAGCAGGAGCCCAGAACAGCTGTGTCTGACCACGGAGTGACTTCTTAAAAACATCTTTTAAACATTTGATTTGGACAGAGAAGCGGAGGCTATGGACCGGAGCGGAGAGGGAGAGAGAGAGGGAGGAGGGGTTATTAAACTGAGCCTGTCTATTTCTTGTGTCGCACAGGAATGAAAATGTTTGTTTAAATTTGAAAATTCATCTGGTAAACCTAAAACATCATTTATTTTGTTGATTAAATTAGATTGTGTAAAGAAGCTGTCACAATAGAACACAGCAAACCCAAAACAGAGGCCGCAAACTGAAGCATGCAAGTTGGTCTCCACAGGTCATTGAAAATCATAAAGGTGACACTGCTACTGTTCACAGGTCTTGAATTTTTGTGGCCTTATTTCCTATAGATCCACTCTGGGATCCAAGCGGAATCTTGGATATATGACACATAAAGTGAATTTAAAAGGGTAATCGTGTTATTCTTTGAAAATATAAATATTTTTATGGGACAAAGGCACCAATCAGGAGTTTATTATCCAAAAGAAAAATCACGTCACGTTTTTTTTTTTTTAGCAATTGTAGACGCGCCAGAGTCAGAGTAAACTGATTGTTTTGAGTTCAAATGAATTATTCCTGCACTTAAATTACGAATCCATGCTGTGGAGGTCGACATGGACGTGACGTCGTATTCAAAGTGGATTTATGTTTGTCGATTAAGTGCTCCCTGGATGCTGCAGAAATCCACACTGATTAATTAATGACAGCAGCGCGACCGAACAATTTCAGGAAGCGATTACAGACCTTTCTTGGCAAACTAATCAATACTCCTTCCCTTCGCACAGCAGAGACACCCAACACACACAATCCAGTAATCCCCACATCTTGTTTCAATGCTCGACTGTAAACTCTCTTGTGCGGCGTCTGTTTACGTTTGTCAAAAATATCACCCATGCTTTTGTTTTTGGTTCCGCAATGGCATCGCTTTGTAAATCTGAGAGTATGTTGCACAAACATGTCATCTCCCTCTTTCAGAAATATTTATAAACATCACGTAAATACTGGAATCTCTAAATGCAGAGTTTTTTTTTTCTTCTTCTTCTTTTTTCGGATTTTGCGCACCACAAAAATCCTTGATGGTAGCTGGGTCTGTCTTCCACCACAAAAGCTTGGACCTTGATAGCGGGGTCCTCAATGACCTCAGCTGATCCCCCCTCCACTCATTTGGACCCAAATCCTTCAATCAGATCCAAGAAACTTACCCCCTTTACCCAAACTCCCTTAATTCCTCTACTCAAACCTCAACACCTGACCCCGAGTCCTCCCCATGACCCGAAGCCCCTAACCCAACTCCAGACACAACAGCAACCCGGCGAAGCAGTACTCACCCCAGAAGAAGTTTTGTTGACATGGTGTCACTGTGCTGAAAAGGCTGTTAGATGCCATAGCTGCCTCTGGTTGCAGCAAGCCCCACTTTTGTTCCTCTGTGGTTTCCGTGACCCTTGACACGTCCTAAACCAAGAGCACGCAGCGTGTCATGAAGAAAAAAAATGGAAAAGCCATCCACAAGACATGCTTTTACGTATCAACTATTTGGATGACCACAAGTAACAACCAGGTCTGGTTTTATAGAGAAAAAAAAATTGCAGAGGCAAATATCGCCTTTGCGGATAGATCAGATGGTGTCGGACTTGCTTGCTTGGCGAGTGTGGTTGGAACGTACTTACTCGCTTAGCGCCGTCCTTGTGACTGGTGCTGGCCCGCGACGATTAACCATTTACACTCCAGGTCGCCCTCAAACACCAACCCCGAGCCGCACGTCTGTGGTTCTGTGGTTGTTTGGGAGGCGAGCAGAGCCCTCACACAACCCAAAAGGCACCAGCTTTAAAACTCGTCTCTTTCCTGCCCTCCATGTGCCGTCACTGGAGAGCCTGGGTCACATGCCCTCTGACGTCATCACGGCACAGCAGTTGAGTTGGGACAGCCTACCGTTGTGGCTTTCTTCCCTCTCCTCTCTTCTCCCCGGACTTTTTTCTCTCTCCTCTCTGGCTCCCCTCCTTCTCTCCTACGCGACGTTCAGCAGCGTTTCCAGGCTCTCTGGGGGATCAGGGTCTGACGCTCCCATGAGTCAGGAGGCTTCAGTGGGGGCAGCTTGTTCAACCGCCCATGCCTCCTCAGCATATGGGGAACAGTGCTCTCTCTGCTGTGCTCTCCCCTTCACTCTTTCATCCCCCTCCCTCTCTCTCTTTCTATGTCTCTCTCTCTCTCTCTCTCTCTCTCTCTGACTGCTGCTCCTTCCCTCAACTCCTTTAACAGGCTGCTGTGCTGCTCCTGTCTGCCTCTGAGCAGGGAGAGTTGAGCTTGGTAAGATTTGAGGGTGTGAGTGAGGAGCGAAAGGCTGGCTGGCTGGCTGGCGGTGTGTGTCTGAGTATGTGTGTGTGTGTGCATGTGCCGCAGAAAGAATGGGGAAAGAGAGAGACAGAAAGGCTGTGTGTGTGTGTGTGTGTGTGTGTGTGTGTGTGAAGAGAAAGCGGAGGTGGTGTGAAACTGCTTATTTACAGAGGAGGAGTGTGTCTGAGGAGCTGCTCCAGTGTCACTTCTGCAGCCTGAATTTGTTCTTTCTCAAACTTTCTCTCTCCCGTCTCACCCTCTTTGCACTGCCGTGTCACAGACAGCGCTCGTGTTGTCGCGTTACTAGTGTAATAAATGCGCGCGTGCATGTTCATGTAGCATTCAAACTTGCACTGAGCTTTAATTGGCTCCCACAGAAGCGACGGAGGGGGGGTGATTCCTGTAAGAGGCCGTAAATCACGGCCACCTGTCTTCTGTGTGAAAGAGATGTCTTCTCACAGTCTCACTCGGGGACAAACGCACACTATTAACAGCAACAATGGCCCGCGAACACGCATTGCAGGGCAGGCAGCTCATGACAACCGGCGGTGAATCATCACGCACAAACACGCGCGCACAAGCAGTACACGCCGTCGCGGCGAAGTGCCACGACTCGTCTTTGATCAGCGATCATAGGTGTTTGCTTCGACAGATCAAAAACACGGAGCAGAAGATGAAGAATGTGTGGAATGAAACGGGGAGTTCAGTCAGGTTCAAAAGTGTTCAAGTATCACAGCTGTACTGTCACTGCCCAGTGGGCAAAGTATGACTAAGCAGCGAGGGGAGGAATAGCGCCTCGGGCTCTTTTCTCATGGTTTGTGATTGTCAGGTGAATCTTTTAATCAGTCATTTGAATAAATCTCTCACTGTCGTTTAATTACGGCTCATTTCAAACATTTTATTACACTTGATGCTGTGAAGTCAGGCAGGTAGTTTTGGTTTTATGTGGCGTGACTTTCAAGATATACTTTTATGATATTTGTACCTCCACTGAAAAGCTCAATGTTGGTGAGCGGAAATTAATTTAAAAAAAGAAAAATAAATCAACACCATATCACCACCAGATCTTTCTAGACAAAATGTCCCCATTACTGATCCACATGCTTCACTGTGAACTGCTTTTTACTTACTTCAGAGGTAACCCCAATAAAAGGTGTTCACACACATCTTAAAATATTTTTCTTTAACAGTGTGACCATCATAAATGACTTACTTTTACATCTGTTGCATGGGGGTGGCAGCAGAATCCTCAGAGATTTATCCCAAAACCTGGTCAAAAAAAACAAAACAAAACATTTTTTTTTTTACTAGATACCACAACAGGTACGTGAAAAAATGTTTTGTGTAATTAGTCTGAACAGCTAAAGGAACAACTAAAAAAAAATAAAAATAAATAATGTCAGTATAGTAATGTTGTTTGGGTTTATTCTGGGACATAAATTCAGAATTTGAACATTTATCTTAACGTATCTTAAAATTTGGTAAAGATGCAGTAATTCTATGTTGATGTTTCAAATGTTTAAGAACTGTATTTTACTTGATTTTTTAGATATGTGCTACATCATAAACTAAAACTAAAATTACTATGACTAGATAACGCATAAAAATGATGTATGTCTTGTTAAATTCAATCCAAGTGAGGTCAATCAACAAATTCATGCCGGCAATATTAAGAAGTTTGATACTCAGAATAAAAACATTTGTCAGGGAACATAAACACCAACAAATCAAGAACTACGACTGTATAGATGTCTAAATACGAACACTAAGCACGTTGTCATTTTAACCGTCATCTGTTTTGAACCTGAATGACCTTAATATAGCGTTAGAACAAAGTGGCACAACAGCATTTCCACAAGTCTTTGCCACCTACCTTATTTTTGTGCAGTGAAACATTTTCCTTGGCTTGCCGCTTTGTAAATATTTGCTGTCTAAAACAAGAACATGTCTCTCGAGTTCCTGCGCATGTTACAGAATCCTTAGGGATGGGCTATTCAGATGCTGCAAAGTTACCCACTGAATATCACAGAGACATGTGCGCGGATTTAATCGAACATGTCACCCATGCAGTATACCTTGATTCTAAATACACTGAAAAACTATCTTCCTCAAAAATGGTTCATTATATTTATTACATATACTGTATATTGACTCTGTTTTGGCTCAGTCGTGCTTCAGAAAAGACAGGCTGTACATGAGGATTAGTTTGCTACTCGATCCTGAAGTCTTTCAAGAATAACATTTAGGTTCACGTATAAACATTTTTAAGGTTATTGCGAACGGATGCCTCGCTGTCAAAAGCATTAAACTTTAGGACAGAGTGCAGCACCACTGTGAGTTCCACAGTAAATTACACACACTTTGAAGGGAATATAATTTGCACATCGTGATTGAATCTGAAATACTGAATGAAAAATAAAGCATGAACGTCAAACCCAGCTCATGTGGCAGGAAACGTAACTTCTTGGGTGGCATGGCATGTGATAAACAACCTTGATGGTGAAAATCTTAACTATGACGATGTTGCAGTCTCGGGTATCTCTGCATAAATTCTTTAAGAACTGCAGAGATTGAAACTACAAGGAGTGAACGATGTTTTCCCAAGATACAGTAACAAAGTTTAGTTAAAGTTGGCCAAATATTGTCTTTAACTTGCCCAACTTTCGGTCAGGTCAGCAGTTCACCCACCTTAAGGAAACCACAACAAACCATTTCCATCACTAAAACCTTGACCACAATCTCTACTCTTGCCTATAAGCAAGTCTGAAGATGTACCTCAACTAACCCCGGGATCTAATCCAGGAATCATGCAAATTAAAGGTTTTGATTTTATTTTCAAAAGTATAATATTTTTGGGCTATTTGGCAAATAAACGACCAAGTTGAAAGAATTCATTCCAGGCTGATTGGAAGAATTGTAGCTATTGTATTGTTAAAAGAACCCATTATGTTAAGTTCAAGGTCAACAAAGTGCTTTAATATATTTAAAATATCAAATTCAAATCACGCAGTCTAGATATATAAGCAGCGGAGAGAGTTCTATACAACATTTCATGAAAAAAAAAATCCCTTAAGGGATGTAGTGCCAGCTTGGATGGGACTTTATTTTGCTGTACAGACAATTTTGTAATATATGTACTCCTTGCTGTCAAAAAAAGGTTTTAATGTGAAGGTAATAATGTTAAAGGCTGGAATATGATGTGGAATATAATATTTCATTCATTACTGGCTCTCCACTGGTGGCCGTATACCAAGCTTACTATGTGTGTGTGTGTGTGTGTGTGTGTGTGTGTGTGTGTGTGCGGAGCTGAAGAGCCTGGCCATACTCTGAGCTCTGGCCAAGGTCTGCCCTGAGGACTGTGGTCGATGGCCCACCCTGCCAGACACTTTCTCTCTTCTACCACTCAGGACCACACACCTTCAAATGGACTCACTTTGTTATCACAAGCTCTCACAGAAACATAATAGACGTATCATGTGCTAGAAATTACACATGCTATTAACACACACTGTGTGTGTGCGCGCACGTGTGTGTAGGTAATACAGCGCTCATGGATACGGCGGGCTGTTTCCCCCGCTTTGTCACAGCAGATGAACCTCGCAGCGGACTGTTTTCACTGAAAATTATTTCTTGCTACAGAGTATTTCTGGAAAAATATTGGAGGATAGTTAGTCGTACTTAAAATTAACTCAGACTGAGGCTGTCTGTATTCGTCTCTCTGCGAAAGCTAAAAATGACGTGACATAATTAGCCCAGAGCAGACATTACACACGTGGAGGTATTACAGTATTAGAAAAGGAAGGGCTTATTAATAGCCCGTTTGGCTCGTGTTGTGTACTCTCTCTGGCGAAGCATCAGAACGGCCTGGGCCGGGGCAAACAGGCAGGTACAGTGATTCACTTTAACAGGCGACATCTGTAAAACGCCAAGGTAGTTTACACTGCGGCCGAGCCCGAATTAACGTGCTTTCATTGGAAACAAACACCACTTGCAATCAGCTCCTGTTGGCTGCTGCGCCGCTGGTGTGAACGTAAATATCTCCTTACAGCGCTGCTGAGGCGGGACGGTGACCTGCAGCCATAGAATGAAGCAAGAGTCACAGAGGAGTTCACTTCAGCGCGGTCCAAAACTCATGGAAGTGCAGAAACTTAATCTACGCCGCCGCGTCGCCAAGAGGATGTTGATGTTCTATGTGAATTGTTTGGTAAGGTACGGTATGGTATAATCTTAATGAAAAGTAGATATTTTTCTTTCGGAGTCCAGCGGTGGTATCTACATCTTCCAGTGACTTAGGGCCCTTTCTTGTGGTGTCTGGACAGCTGTTTTTGGAGTCACAGCTTTGAGGGAAAATAAAGTCGGCCTTTAAGTAATAAGGGGAAATGTTTAATATCGAATGGCGCGCGCACAACCTAAACACACATTAAAAATAGCTCTTGGAGTTGTGATTACATAAAAACGCAAACAGGAGAAAGTCGGATCATTGGTGGAGACTGCGATGAGGAGGCTGTGGCTGACCACCGAGAGACTGAGCCATTTCTTTTTTTTTTTCCTCCATTCCTCATTTTAATCAAGGGCCCGGTCCAGGATAAACAGTGCCTACCTACACTGCAGTTCAAACAGCAAGGCCCGCTGAGACCCAAGCGATGATTTCTAAATGTTCACTGACAAGTTGGTTTAATTTGTGTGCTAAGTAGATGGAGGTCGACTTATATATATCTTTCTTACTTGGCGTACATACCACTCTCCCTCTATTTCTCCACCTCGGTGAAACTTTATGGTACTTCTATGTTTGAAAAGCATACTGGTCGTCCACAAGCCCTGCCGTCTGGTTTATATATGCCATGCTGTGTTAAAGGTGAGGACAGGTCCAGCCGCTGAGACCTGAACTGAGACTCACAGAGGCTTCTTCATACCAAAAACTAGCTGACCATGACTGAGGACCCTGTGATGCTCCTGCTTCTACTCTAGCCCTCATTCTCTCTAGAGCCTACAGTGTCCAGTGAGGTTGGTACAGTATAGTTGCGGCCACTGTAAACCCTGTCATTGTGTGGTCAGTTGTCAACAGCTGAGAGATTTTACAATAGCCGCTAGGCTGAGGTCGACAGAGTTCAAGTGGCTAAACTGCTAAGTCAGCGTTATAATTACATCGCGCTGATGATACAACTCCACTACAAGGTCACATGACGCCTCCGGTCACATGATGCCGTCACTCTAGGCAAATGTCAATAACAGAAATGACTGTGTGTCATGCACGCAGCAAGTGTGAGGAGGAATAAGTTAACTCTGCGCTGGCCGTGACTCAAATCTGGAGGTCACGACAGCCAATCGCAACCTGAATGAGCTTATACATAAGCTGCCCATTATGTGTCTCTGAAACTCAGTTTACTTGCTGTCGAGAACAAAGTATGCCTGATGAAGGCAGACGGCTCACTGGAGAAACAAGCCATTATGAGGAGGAGTTCGGCAGTGTGTCACTGACAATGGGGCAAACAAAAGGCTCTGTTGTCTTCTCCAGCCGGTGGGTTATTTTTTTTTTTTCTGTGGGGCTTTTGTGATGGATAATTGCCCTCCTCACATGATTTCATAACGCTGTGACTCGTCTTTCAGTCCCTGTGTAACACAATAACAAGATAAAAAAAGAGGGGATCTAAATCTGAATTTTTGACATTGTTTAGAAGTGGCCGCTTTTCTTCATTGTGGTGTATAATTTTAGAAAGATGTATGAGCAGGACGCTGACTTGAACCAGTCATAATACAGCCTGGAGCACAGGCATGCAGGCCAGCTCCCAGAGTTCACTGGCTGTATTGTCTTGGGATAATCATTTAAAAGTGCTCGCACAACTGTACCATAGCTTATGGCTTTATATCTTAGTGCTGTCTGATTATCAAACTCAAATCAGATGGGAATACTCCAAGTCAACCCAGATTTATACTGAATAAAAAAAGGAAGTTACCATAGTGTCTACCATTGTACAACTATATTAGATCTGACATTTATATCTATTTTAACAATAAATAGCAGTACAATAAAACTCTTTCGTATAAGGATTTATAAGCTGATGTTTATCACCTGAACCTGTTTTACGATTAATGTTAATGTTCCTTGCTGACAGCCGTACAATACAGTCTCCAGAAGCAGTATAAATGAGAGTCTGTGTTACTACCTCCAGGACTGGGTTGAACTGTTAAAAACTGTTCTGCACCCAAAGCCGTCTGCACATGTACTGTACGCGCACAAAATAACCCCGGGGCATTGTCTATTAGATGCTTGGTAGGTATGCAATCTTTCTTCTGAGTCAGCAGAGATCAATCCGGGACAAGCCAGCGGAGGAATGTATTTATTCCTCCTGGAAAAAAAAAAAAACACTTAACTTCAAACAAAGAGCACAAATCAAATTTTAATGTATGCTGAAATCTGACTAATCCAACAGCATATTGCCACACAGGAATGCATATATTATAGTATAGTTGGGTAAGGGAGCACTTGTAAACACATTCTTAAAAGGAACCTGCATTCCAGTACGTGCTGTTAAAACATGCATGCAGATTAAATATACTTGTAAAAAAATTAGAGGCTTACTGCGCTTCTGGGAGTCGTTTTAAAGTGAAAGCAAGAAAGTCGAAAGCCCAGTTAAACAAAGGTGGGTGTTCTAACGTAGCTCTTAATTTACATGAAATAAATTTGAGAACTTTGTGATTTTCATTGGTTTCTTCATTGGCATAAGGGCTGTTCAGATGGTCTTTTTCAATAAAAATAGCAGTGCCACAATGTGGAAATGAAATGTTAGTTACAAAAGTATTACCAGGAAAATATACTTCAGTTATCAAAAGTAAAACTACTCCCCGTATAGAAAGATGGCCCATGTGGGTGGTATATTATTTCATATAATAAGATTGGACTATAAACACTTCACTTGCAGTAGGATACTTAAATCTGTCATTTTAAAAGCTGATCATATATTTTGTATCTGCAAATCTAACAAGAAAAATTGGTAATATACGTCTAAAACAGTAGTAGCAGAAGAATACAGCAGTATAAAGTACCTCAAATTTGTACTTGAATAAAAGTACTTTATACCGCTGGGTTTCTTTTTCTCATTGTCTTGTCTTTGTAGTTTTTTGGTACTATTTACAAGCTAAATCTTAAATACTACTATCACAAAGAACAGTGGTAACAACGCATTACAAAATAAAAGCCATCTCTAGGTTAAATTACTGAATGGAATATTTTTTATGTACTCTTGCCTTCAAGCCAGTGTGTATTTTATGTGTTACAGTGTGTCCTAGGGATATAATAACATACTGTCTGAATGTGAAATAAATCTATCAAATTGAATTAGTATCATATTGTTGGCTGTCCAATTCCTTAAATTAAAAACTCTCAAATAGAACATTTATGAGTGTTTTTCCTAATAACTAAAGATAAGAATTAATAAATGTATCACATACAGTATTACGTTTGATAGCCTCTAATGTGGAAAGTTTGAGCCATTTATGAATGAGGGTGCACTGAGCTGTGCCTTGTGGCAGCAACGCATTTAAATGCAGCAGGAAAAATCATTCATGAATCTCAAATGAGCAGAAAGACCTAATGGAGTTACTGGTGGCTTTCAGCAGCGTGCCTCGCTGTAGTAGAAGCCCGGCCTTCTACTAATGAACAGAATTAGATACTTTAGTGCCCTTTTCTAACCCAAACACTGCAGAAGTGTGTCCAAAAATGAAAGGAGTAAACGCTTATACGAGGCCTCCTTTTAACAGTACACTCACATATTGTTGCCTCTCCAACATTATTTTACAGATGGCGGTTTTGGGACGTGTATTTGTGAATTACAATGACTCCTTTTTTACTCTCAAAACATTCCAGCAGCCTGCGAGATGAAATGCTGGAATCTGAGGCATGATGCTAATTTGAAGACAGAATAAATCTATAAATCTGACTTAGTCTCTCGCCCGAGGATATACAGCCATGATAATTACAGGTTGACTTTACAGACATGCAGACATCTCTCATCTGTATTGCTAATAGTATAACCAGCAGGCTGCAACGTGCTTACTCAATGTCTAGCAGCAGGGGTGAGCAGAGGTAAGCTGTAACAATGATATCATTATAAAGCAGAAATTGGTTGACTCAAATTGCATGTTGTTACGATAAAGATTTACTGCAGTTTAAAAAGAATTATCTGTTTGTCGTTCCGCTGTGTGTCACTTGTACGATTATCCATTAATTATCATTCATGAATAATTCTGAGATCACAAATGAAAATAGCATTTCCAGAAATGCAAAGCCAGATGTCTAGTCTGTGCCATGGCCTTAGCTGGCAGCCAGTATTAAAACATATTTGTGAATACATTGCAACGCTTTGATTGTCCCTCACGAACAAACAAACAGGCATACTCCTCCACTGGCAGCATGACTATCTGAGGAAGATCTAACACAAAGCATAACGGATGATCTGGGAGGACAGTGCTGCATCTGGTTGTAGTTAAATCCTTGTTTTGCTGTGTCCTTCAGACTTGGTGCCATAGGCCCAACTGCTCAAGCAAGTAGAGTTCATATGGACACAAAACCAACATGTGGTGCCTGGAAGACTCCCCACAGAGGTCAGCTTCGGGACTCACCGGCCCAGGAGACAATGGATCAGGATGGGGTGGATTGGATCACTGGTGCAGGCCATGAAACGAACACTAGAGGCTTGAGACATTAAATAGACCGTTGGCCACGTGGGGAGGCTTTATTGAGCTAAAATTCTAGAGACGAAGCAAAATCTAGGCCTGCTGAGATTTAATCTGCACTGTTAAAAAATGTCTCTTTTTCCTGTTTCTCTTTTTTTCCATGAAGTTTTGAGTTTTCTCAGCTCATTGGGTGGGCTGGAGGAGATCCACACTGGAGACCAATCAGAACAGGTGAGTCTCCCATCGGAACCAATCAAACTCTCTCGTTTTCTGAGACGTGACGAATTTCTTTGCGCAATCCTAACATGCCCTCTCCTCTGACATCGGTTCCACCCTGTATTGGTCGGCCTTTCTGCCTCTACCTCTGCATTCGCAGGAGTTCATCAGAGGCAGTTATATTGTTTTTGCATGGTCAGACTTTTCCGGGTATTTTTGCGGCCTCCTGTTTGCACACCTGGCGGAATTGTGAAAGTTTGTCTTGGGTCATGTGTGTTTACCCACCCCAGGCCCCAGAGGTGACCCCATCACGCCACCGACAGGGAGGCCAGCACTTGCGTGTGGCGATTTCCAAAGTGGCCAGGCTTGGAGAAGGGCCACGCTGCCTGTGCTGCCTTTCAGCAATCTGGCCCCACTCTGGCTGCGCTTGGAGGAGAGGGGTGGGGGGTGGGAATTATTGGCAGGGCCCTGCAATGTTTTCAGAAGCACAGACTTCTGGCAGCATCGCTCAATATGATGGAGAAAAATGCCTGCTGCTAATGAAAGCCAGCAGTGTCTCTCGAATTGGACTGCAACCCGAAAGGCATTATGTAACTGAGATACCGTAAACATTTCAAAATTGTCTCTCAACAAATTATCAGTGTTTATTTTTTCCACATTATATCTGATATTTTTGAAACAGTTTGTAATTGAAGGAACTGCTCTGAATGTGGACTAAGTTTCTTTTGAAACCAAGGACATTTTGCCTGCAATTATTTTTCAATTTCATTATCAAACGGCCCTTTGGCCGATGGATTTCAAGAGGGCAAGTACCGGGCATAGTTTTTGGATGTGGAGATGTTTTTTGAAAGGATCTAATTTGTATCAATAAATAATCAAAATACAAAGATCGACTTTGTGGCTTTAGGTCAATGTTGTAATGTAATGTTTTATTTAGGATGTGTAATTTGAATTTAATCACTGTAACAAAATCAAGATCCTGCCTTATCAGAGATGTGCAAACATTGCATCTGGTGAATGGTCCTCTTTCACTCATGTTTTGATAGTGCCGTTTTTTGGCCTGAGCTCAGTGCTGCACCTACAGTATGTATTAGTCAAATATTTATCTTGTTCAGAAATACGTGGCTATATTGAGATGGGAATAAGGTCAGATGGTTTAATGGGCACACCAGAGGGCTCTCTGGGTGCCAAAGTTTTGCAGTTTTGGTGGTCTTTTCTCAGAGATCAGACACCCGAAGAGTCGTTTAGGAGACCACGAGATGCCATGATTCAAGGCCCACTGAGGGGACATGAAAGTGACATGTGTGCAGAAGATGGAAGGGTCTGGATGGCAATTACTGATCATCAAGGCAAATTTCAAAGGGTGACTAAATTGTTGAGAGCCTTGCATATGATAGATTTACAGTGTTTCCCTTTGGTGTCTTCCTTAAAGAGGGGTGGGGAAGCAAAATTTTAACGTCTGCACAACCATCATCACTACACAATAAACTACAAGCTCTTCTTCACAGGAGGAGATTTTTGTAAGTTTATGACACTAATCAAAATTTATATTTGAAATGCAGACACATTCCAGTCTGTCCAACTTACATATTTGCTCTACTGTTTACTGACTGCTGCTCAAGCAAAGTACAGTACAGTATAACCATTTGATCCCACTGAAATAACAGAAACGAGACATTAAAGACAAAATCTGTCTCAGTCTTTATTTGGAATTCTAAATCTTCCTCCCTTTGACTTTTATGCTGCAGACCAGCATAGAAAAAAAAACGATTTTCCAGTATATTTAATGAACCGGCTTGCACTCAAAATAGATTGAAGGAAGACTTCATCCTTAAAGCTGTTTCCTCTGGAAGATTCCTTGCCGCATTTGAGAACTGAAGAAGTTTCTAACTTACACATTGCACTTCATATATCACTGTTAATGTCAACTGTCATAAACTTAAAAATAACATTTGTCTTTATGTATTTTTCTCCATGTCATGAAATTTGATGAAATGTTCTAAAGTGTCTTTTGTGTTGTCCTTTGGATAACCAGCCGCAAGAATAGATACTTCCAGAAGGCACCACTAAAGTTACAGCATGAGGGGAATGAATCAATATCCCAGAGTTCTGCTTTTTCACTCTAAAATGTTAAACACTTAATGACTATACAATTCCTGGTTTAAAAGCTTTGAAAGCACTTGTAAATTCCTTCATGAATAACACGTTATTCATTTACTGATAATGCAGTTTATCTGTAGGAATTCAGTGCCAGAAAAATGTTAGCGCTCCTTAAAATTATTTTAACACATGCACACACAGTATCCCCCTTTCTTTTTTAGAAAACATAAACATGTGTTACTTCTCAACACAAGATGAATAGACAGAAAATGTGGTGTTAAAATAAGTTGTCATTAACAACATGTTTTTAGAAAAGAAACATGTATACAGTGCATTGAGCTGGAAAGGGGCTCCAATGGGACGCAAAATTATTTTCTATGGGGTCATTTCTGAACCAAAAAAGACAATAAGCACTACCGTTAAAATAATACATGTGTTGATTGGTTAAAGGTAAGATTGAAATGATATTAACAGTTGACATTAGACACACTCCCTGGCCTAGGTTTGTGTTGACACTGTAACTGCATGTTTATAACAGGTCATAGTTGTGGTGTATACTGGACTAAGTATATTATATTTTAGGCTGATGAACAAAAGTAAACTCCTTGGTTTACCAAATATGAAATATATGTGTTTTACAAGAAGTTCACTTCAAAACTGGGCTAAATATTTTATGCAAATTTAGTGGCAACAGCTACGTTACTGGGAGTTTAAATGATGTATTAATTATTGTCAATTAAACATTACATTCAATAGTGGCATCATATTTAGTGATTACATGACAGCTGGTAGGTCTGACAGTATCAGAGATAATCTAAAATGATCTTTTTGTCAGCTCTCCGTCTCCCCATTGGCTGCCAAGCTAATACGTTAGCTAACATTATGGTTGCACTGACAGAACTCTGATGCCACGTTGACACATGGAAGTTAAAGAATCCAACTCTTCATTGTATGTATCCAGAAGATGACATGCATGGGCAGCTAATATTACATAGTTTATGCATAAACTCCCTGCATTTTTTTCCAAGACAAATGATGCAATCCTTAAATTTTAAACATCAAAATCATACAGTCTAATTTATTGCAATAACACAATGTTCTTGTCATACTGCCAAAGAATTCTTGTAGATAACAGCCAAAAGTTTTATTTTAGCATTTGGCTAACTCACAAAATTAACATCGATTGATTACAGATGATGCAATCTAAACAGGCAAAGCATGCTAAAGACATTGATCGCGCCAACAATTTTATGAGGATAATTGTGTGCAGGGTGGTCTAAGTGACAAGACATTTTATGTTTTCAGGATGTGATTGTTACGATGGCGTGCTCTGACTCAAACCATGGTCCTGTAGTGTTAAATTGTATTTCCATCCAAAGACACAACACATTACAGGATGCTGGTATTCAAAGTAATAAGTATGTGTTATCTCACACTACTTTTAATCCACGGAATATGGAATGACTGCTGATACTGCTGATATTCTGGGATTGCTTAGTTTTGGAAGTTACTACTACTACTACTCAATTTAGAAAATGTGTTATATTATTTGCTTTTATTCTTCCACTTTTAGTATGTGTATGCTTGGTCAAGAAAAGAACCGATGTGGCTGTAAACGTTCCTAAAAGTTTCATAACACAGGAAAACCTGGGTGGCCTTGATAAATGACATTTGACATTTAGAACTGCTTGCATTCATAAGAGTCATTACATCAGTGTTCCCTAATGGTGGTTCTTATTTTAATGGGCAGGATTATATGAAAGGCCGTGACGTTTATATTGAATCTGTTGCACCTAATTAGAGTGGAATGGTGGATGGAAGGGTCTGCTTATTCACAGGCACAAACCACCAAACCACCACCACCAACCACCCAAGCCTTCGTGTTGTTTCAGGTACAGTATCTCCTCATTTCATTAATTTCACCAAACCTCAAAATGAATGAGGCATATGCATGTTGGATCATTCAAATGTAACATTGAATTCAGAAAGACATGAATTTCTCTCATACTCTAGCAGCACTGCAAGATTGTGGGAAATTCAGGTTTCATGGTATCAAGGCTCAAAAGCTGACATTAACTTTTGTTGTGAGATCTAAAAAAAGCCACAGGGGAGCCATCTGAGGCCCAGTGTGAACTGCTACTACAAAGTCTCTTAGGAGCAGCAGTTATCTGCCCTGACCTTCTCTTATAACAAGGGCTAGGTTTCCCTAAAACATCTTTAAGCTAATGTGTCAACATGATCTCAGTGCAAAAAGCTTTTAAGAAAGTTCACAGTGCCAAGTTCTGCCACTGGTGCAATTACATCAAACAAGGCTAAATGGTTTAACCAGAGAGTATATAAACCATAACTACTACTTCACAAAACACTGTTTCATCAGATAGCTTACTCTCAATGCAAAAACAGGCCTCAGGGGAATTGGCTGAATTGTCCCACCCACTCACTTTCTCAGCCAGAGAGAACAGAAAGACAGACGATCGCAGATGCTCTGTGTGTGTAATATAACTGCATGAATGTGTCTGTATGATATACAAGTGACTCACCCCCTTCTAACAAATGCCTTCATTTTAATTTCAATTTACTGTCATGACAGCTGTGAGGTATAATATCACCAATGTAGATATTACCGCTTGCAGAGCTGAATCTGAAGACAAGATGACTACCCACCTATTGAAGGCATGACTGAATCTCAGGGCTGCTGCCAAGGAAGGGGGATCCCCTGCTAAACAATATGATATCACTTAATCCCACTCCTATTCCCTGAGCAGCCAAGCCCACATAGGCTTTCCACTCAGTAGTGATGACTGGGCTCTCTACTGATGAAAGAGAGCAGAGGCCCATTAAACCTTGCGACTCATCGGCTCATCTGAGTAATCTGGAACAGGCACAGAGCTGAGGGAGTGGGTGAAGGAGACAGAAAGATGACAGAGACAAACAACTGGCAAACAGGGCCTTTTCTTTCTTTTCATTTTTTTATACAATTATATCTAGCATCTCATCATATTAGTGTTCTCTGGGGAAAGTGAATTTTTGGACACTAATATTGTTTGTTGTTGCTTATGGGTGGAATTTAGATCTCTCTTTGCTGATTTTAATAGTTTCCCCCCCAAGTTTGTTAATTTTTTATCAAATTGTTGTAACAGTGTAAGATCTGTGTACAAGGTGCAATATGAAATTAGCGTGCAAACCAGCTAGCTTCAGCCTGTCTTTTCTTCTAACTCAAGAGGCGGAGAGATACAGCTAAGGCCTCCCCTCGTAGTTTCAGTTGCCTGGGAGATATGTTGAATAAATCGACAAAACAAACTCACAAAATGTCAAGAAAGGAAACATGTGTACCACTACTTTCCTTATTAAACAGAAAAATACAACCAAAAAGCTTCTGGATTAAAGTTTCTCTATTTCGCCAGATTAAGCCTGGCTAACATGCCTTGTTAACTCATCGTAAAACACACTTCATTCCAACTTGACAGAAATAAAACTCACCAAAACCATCTGGGTTAGTCTTTCCACTGTATCAACAATCACCCCCATGGTTTGGTCACAACAAAACCTTAATTCACCTATGCATGGATTAAAAATGCAGCCTATGATCAAAACTTGAAGACTAATATCAACACCTGTAGATATCTTCTGTCAGAGACAACACAACAATGCTTTCCTGAGCCAGCAGCCACAATATCAAGCTACTATTAGCCTAGTAGCATACAGTGTGTATGCCAATAGGCACATACTGCCGTATTTCCACCAATACAGGTCTATGGTTCAGATTTTTTCATCAATCACACACAGTGATCGATCAATGTAGGTAGACCTAGAGAAAAATTATTATATATGTAAGCTGTATTTTCCACCATGTCACACATCCTGGCATAGAGACACAATGATACAGAATATATACCTTAAATTAGCATAGTCCATATTGTATGAATAATATGAGAGAAAGCCTACCTTATGTGTCCGTCTTGGCATTTCTCCACAAAACTCCTCCACCACGTCATTAAAGTCCAGGACTCTAACTACTTCTTACACTATTGCTTGTGTTGATAGAGAGTTCAAGCGTTGTTCGCTCATCCTCGTTCTCGGTTCACTTTTTAATCTTTGCCATGTGGTTTCCCACATACACACATTAGACATACCAAACACAAACAATCCTATGGTATTGCCTATAATCATGTAAATGTCATGCCTGATTTGCTATGGAACGCAAACACTTCTTTGGCCACAACTGTGGTTATTAGGATACAATAAATGTTCAAATTTCAAGCATCTTTACCACAGACATAGTTAGATGTATTTACAGGTTATGACTCTGTTTGATATAGATAAAAGCATCTGTAGACGTATACAGTATAAACTAGTTTTGGACTATTGGACAAACATACTCCCCATATACTGCTCCCCTCCAAAAACAATCAGGGATGGACTCACTGCCAATCACTGATTGTTTCTGGAGGGGAGCGATTTCTGTCATTTTATTTTACGGATTTAATATCTGCCTCAGAAGAACAAGGAAGCTGTTCAGTGGCAGACTTTCATTCAGTGGCACAGCACATTTTACATCTCACTTAGTGTATTTAGGGTTGGTCTCATCCACATCAGAGTTGATGATTGTTGAACACTAGAAGGACAAATGAAGATGCTCTTGGCGAGTTTTTTCAGACTATATAGGTCAGGGAAACCGGCCAAAAGGCTTCGACATTCATTCATTCATTCCTCTCATCCCGTCTGTTTGGACTCCTCTCACCTCTCTGTTCTGCTCTCCTCTCCTGCTTTTTGTGCCTCCACCTTTCTCTCTCCTCTTCGTCTTGGCAAGTTTTTGTTTTTAAAATTGTTTGAATAGGTCAATTGGGAATGCTTGAATTGTGTGTTAGGGAAGGTAAACTGGCTAGTTTCACTTAAGTCTGGACTAATTCAGTTAGTTAAATGTGAAAATATTCTGGGTCTATTTACTGTTTTGCCTCCTGCCCCTCTGCCTGATGTCCTCTCACTCTTCTCCCACTTGACACCACTCCCCCTGTCGTCCCAGCATTCAGAGTCCCCTCTATTCCCTGTCATCAAACTGGCCTCTTGGAGGCTGTATTTAGTGATCTTGTGTTCCGGCCATCATTTACCGTCTAGTGCTAGAAGGTGATCGGCTGCAATCTTCCATCTTTCCAGGACCCTGAAACTTACAGGTAAGATTGCGGCTGACCCCTCCTACCCCAGACACAATCTTTTTCAAACACTTCTCTCCTGCAAGAGGCTGCAGTCCATCAGGGCCAAAACCTCACGCCACAAGAGCATTTTTTCCCCGTCTGCAGCTGGTCTCATCAACAAGGCTTGCTTCTTGACTTTGGCTTTTTTATCTTGTTTATATTTTTTACTCAATATGTTTGTTATGCACCAAAACACCAAGACAAATTCCATGTGTGTGAAAACCTACGTGGGAATAAACCCGAAGCTGATTCTGTACAGAGTGTTTTCTAGTTCAGTGTCTGCTCTGAACGTTATGCAAGATTTGATTGGCTGCATTGAAATAAGGTCTATTTATAAAAATTTCTAACATTGTTCATTGATGTTTTTCTCCATGGAGAACACAGGACATGCTAAAAATGCTATCTCATTTCAGTTCATGCACATACAAAACTCCTGTGTTGTCTTGTCTCATTAACGATTTCAGGTCTCTCTCTCTTACTCTGTGAATTTGTATATTGGTCTATGTTGTCATGACTACTGTTCCTGTGAATTTTGACAGTCTAGTCATATTCTTTTTTTGCATCTGGACCCATGACAGAAAGCCAGTTCTAGGTAAACCCCCTACTAGTGTAGTGTGGGTTGAATACAGCAATGGAATGAACACAGTGTGCAGTGAAAATTGCACAATGTAGATGCTCAGACAAAAAGTTAGTGAGAGTCAGTGCTAATTTCAGCAAGCTATGCTAACTAGTTTCCACTCTGTGAAAGGGTGCTGCTAGGTAAATGTTGAATAGGTGGGCTCTTTTGAAAAGGGGGGATTCCTTGTATCACGAGTCATAGGCCGTACAGGGCTATGACATTCTGCAGTCAGAAGTGCACCACACAAGTTGAGAGTGCATCTCCTTGCAATGCCAGCATTCAGATGTCAGCCAACTGTGAAATGGCCAACCAGAGGCTTGTCACTTATATGCTGTATCCACAAATATGTCCATAAGCGGTTTTATCCCGTTTTCACCAACGAAAACAAAATGCAGTCTCGGCCATGTTGGTGGCCTCGGAGCTTGGGTTTTGTAGTTTCTTTAATTAATGTTTTCAGAGTCAAGAAAATTAGCTCATCCATCTACCTCCTGCATCCAGCTGTTATTTGCAATCATTAATGTAACTGAAAATGTCTCCAGTTTGTCAAACAAATGGGATGTTTGTTTCCCATTTGTCTCACCATTCATTTCCTGTTCTCTGTCTATTATTGCTTAAAAAAGGAAGAAAATAGCTGCAGCATTTTCATAGTTAATGTTTATAAATAGTACAAGTCAAAATTAGTTTTGCTTTGAATGAAATATCACACTTTTTACTGTATATAACTGCCTGTGAAATTAAACTACATCACTGCTCACTTGTATCAGCTTTATTAAAATTCCAAATGTGTAGTACAGAGCATCTACTGTGGCTCATTTAAAAGTTGAAAGACTTGTTTCAGCCTGCAGTTCCTCCAACTTCCGGACTATATAGGTCAGGGAAACCTGCCAAAAGGCTTCCTGCATATTGGGCACACGTGTTATGCCACACATCACTGACTGAAATTTGATGTTTTCTACCTCTACACTCCCACTCTTCTCATCCCTCCCCCGTCTGTTTGGACTCCTCTCACCTCTCTGTTCTGCACTGCTCTCCTCTCCTGCTTTGTGCCTCCACTTCTCTCTCCTCTTCGTCTCCTCTCTCCTTGGATAGTGATTGTGATGGAGAGGTTAATCCGGCCGGCATATGGTTGCCATCGGTGGCAGATCTCCCCATAATGGTGGATGGACAGTGTAGGCTAATCACGATCTTTGATCCTCCATGAAACCCTCAGCTCGCGTGGCTCTGATTTCCCCGCATCGCTGCCTTGCTGAAATGAGGAGGCCCTGCCGCTCTGGAAGTCATTTTGGGCTTATTACTTAAGCCTCAGCGTATCCCCATTGTCTTTGCAAGCATTGGAAATGACTAGAGGCTGTGCTTCTGTGCAGTCAGCGGTGCGGGTATTTCCTCTAACTGTGCTGCTTTGTTGGCCAACTTTGTGCCTTCTCGCCCTCTCTACACGGCAGCCAACTTTTGATGAGAGCTTTAATTTGATGTTGTTAAGGTTGTATGGTTTCAACTTTGCCATTTCTTTGGCTTATAATAGTCGAGGTTTTTTCCCATGCGAACTCATAGCCTGTTGGGCGACGTCCTAAAATGGCCTCCAGATTTATTGGTGAGTTTTTTTCCCGTCCGAGCCAAAGCAAGAACATTACTCAGCAGCAATTACTACAGCAGTTGACAGGGTCGCTTCTCACCACGACCTACGCACATCCAAACGTCAAGGTGTATAGTGACTGACTAATGCAGTACTTTTGAAAAAGCACAATTACGGGTTACAGGCTTTGGTTTTGTGACAGTGTCATCTTGGCTGGGCTGAAACAGCACACCAGCCCAGCTCAGGATTGTGACCGAGGCAATCACCGACACCTCAGCAGTAATTAGAGTAAGACTTAGGGAGGGCATCAGTCACGTTCCTGTTCCAGTGACTCATGACCCCCTTTAGTGGAGCCTGCGCGTATGCACAGAACCACATATGCACACACCTCAGTGCTGCCTGCACACACGTGGAACCAGTCAGCGGACACTGAGCCTGGACTGGTCTTAAGTAAAATGTAGAGGCTTTGAATGGATGATCTGTTTACAGGGAGAAGAAAGGCAGGCTATCACGTTGCCAGATCTGGAACACATTGATGCTGATGCTACTCCCATTGTCAGATGAAACCGTGGATCTATTTGATATACAACAGATGATTCACAGGATATATACAAATACTCTGACAGGCTACAGGCAGATTCAGATCTGTTGAATGCGACTGAGCCCATGGTAGCATCTGCGCTATACAGTGACTGCATCCACATGCTCAATTTCATTGCTTCTGTGACTGTTTATTTCAATCTGGCACAGCTAATTAAAGGACTAATTTTAAGTCAATATTTAGACTATAAATTCTGCAACAAATAAAACCTCAAAAGGCATAAAACTCTATATTACTTTTTTTTTTGGTAAGAGGTGAAGTTTTCCATCAATATTAAATTAAAAGTTTTGACAGCTTTGGTCCAAGTCACTACTCCTTTTCATCCAATGGCCTCCCCAAAGGCCAACAAGTACTGGCAGATCTGTTCACCCCTGAGAACTAGAAACAGGAGGGATATTTGATGCAGCTAGTGTGTCAACGTGTGTCAGCTTTTCTACAGTATTTCAGCCCAGTTTGAGGCACACCTTTGTGTGTTGCTGTGAAGTAAATGGATATTTTCCTCAAGGATACCTCACAGCAGAGTTTGTGTGTTCACCAGGAGCTTTCAGTGCGTGGTTGGAAGACAGACTACGCTGCAGACAGATCTCTGGTTTAGCTCTGGGTTGGCCTTCTCCCCCTGCTCTTGGCCAAAACTATGCAGATGAAAGTTTGAAGTGTAACAAAGTGATTAACAGCGGTACTGCATGAATGGCTGAGGTCTGCCATATTTCTCCTGCTGGGTGGTAACCTAATGGCCATATTAACATTAATTCAATTTTCTCCCATCCTGTCTTTTCAGAGAGGTGCTTAATTATAGTGGGGACATTCCTGATTTTTACAACGCAAGAGTGGGAAAACAGCAGACTGGAGAGAGGCAAACATTTGAAAACACTACAGCGACACAGCAAAGTTTCCCAGGAAATGGGCGGCTGCTCTGTGACTCTTTGTCTTTTCTTTTTTTATCAAACAGAAGCTGCGTTTTACTTTAAGAGCTGTTTGTGCACATTTTCAAAATGAGAAATGCAGACCATATCCTGTTATTGAAGGCCCGGGTGTCTTTATTGCCTGGTGAGGCAGCAGCACATGGCACTGTCCCTCTTTGCATATCAGGGTAGCTCAGTGAAGGGGCAGCATGTTTAGTCATACATTAGGGCGAAGGACACTTAAGTGCTACCTGATGTTAGCGGGAGTACATGTGGACACAGCGGGGTTTTTAGGCGTGCCTCAGAAAGTATGCACAATAATTTTGCCATTTACTGCGGTCTTGTGATGGTGCACTGCCGCTGTTATATTGGTTTGGAATGTACCATTCTATTTTTGAGTTAGCCCACTCAGTGGGTTGTGGGCCACTACGGCCACTGGCCCACTCATGACTTTTACAACAAAGACTGATGATTGGGTCTAAACCGCCTGACGAAGTTGCCTTTTTGACGCAGGACATTTTTGAGGTGATTGTGTCAACATTTCTACACTGCAACATCCTTTATAAAGAAATATGACTGACAGAGCGGACATTGAATTTCACCACAGTGTTTTCCCAAAATCTATCCAACAAATTGCCCTGTTGGGATTTCCAAGGTTTCCAGTTCAATCCTTAAAAGGCAAGTGGAGATTGATACAAATATGATGAGGAAAATTATCTATTTTTTCTCTTCTGATTGCAATTTGACCACAATTTGTTATAGATCTAAGAAATGTGTACGTCTCTAGAACAATCCTCGTTCTGTGGCTGTCTGTCTCATTCATCTGTGTGAATGGAGCTTGTAATTACAGAACAGAGAAGTTGTGTTTAAATGGCAATACAGTTTGCAGTTTTTCACATAAACTGTCAAACGTTTGAATCTGAAACGAAGCAAAATAAGCAATATTTCTGTGGAGAGTCCCTGCCAATAGCCCGAACAAAATAACAACTCCCCATCCAGGCCAACTGCTGTGGCTGCCCTGTTTATTTTTCTGGACAGAGTTCATCGATGGAATTTCAGAATTAACTGACAGACTTAAAAATATTTATTGAAAGGGCACCATAGCAAAAATGAACATAAGAAAAAAGGGAATCAAAAAGCATCCATCATCGCTGTTAGGGGAGTATACGAGTGTGGTACAGCTGTCATTTCATTTCCACTCACACTAGATTAAATAAAGAGGGAGCTGCAAAAAATCCCTCTGTACTCTGGACCCAACCCTCTGGCTCTCCACTTGACTGACCACTTGTCAAACTGAGAATGAAAAAGGGTACGCTATAATTATGACCCACCACAAAACTCAGAGCAGTCATTAATGAAAATAAAATAGATTATCCCATATTTTATTTTAGATCACTGGAGCCTAATTAGTTCGGAAACCCAAACATATTGTTGATATTAGACTTCTTAGTTGCCGTAGAATGACTGTGCCTATAATACTGTACAGTTGGGGGGCATGCATGAATATTGATCCATCATGCATCGTCGGTAATAGTAGCTGCAGTAGTTGTACCAGTGGTATAGTTAAGCTTTAAACCTCAAAAGCATTTCATATGTGAGCTGGCTTTGATTTGGAGCTTGAATGGGAGAATAATGGGAGGCAGACAAGCTGGGGAGTGCAGCCACACAAAGGCACCATGCCTCTCTAAGGGGTCTGGCTGCCTGGCTGTCTCAGGGCCCTGGGCTGAGGTTGAGGCTGAGGCTATAAGGTTGGGGTTTCACGGAAGACAGAGCTGCATGGGGGTTAGTAATGAAAGGCCTGGATGGATGAGGAGAGTCAGAAGCGTGTCATCCTCTCCTGCAGCCTGACCCTCACCTCAGAGATTAGTTCTTCATAGAGAAGCATCAGAAGAGCTTTAGGAGCGCCGGAGACTAGGCTTGAGTTTGTGGGAGGGTAGAGAAGTAGGTAGACTGAAGGCACTGTGGGGATGGGCTCGGGTGAGATGGGACACGGGCGGGGTGGGGTGACTTGGGGTTGTGGCAGCGTCTTTCTAAACAGCCCTCCCAAAAATAGATCCTTCCACTATTTGAGCATTCAGTCATGAAAGGATGAAAGGGTTTTCTTTTTTTAAATGAACTTAAGCAAAGCAAATCTTGAATTCGATGCTAGATTAAAATTAGGTGACTGTAAGAAAAAGGGAAACATGGAATTTTCCACTTTTTTCTGCAGCAAAAGTGACACTACGAAGACTAGCTGTTGTACCTTAAGCATGCCTGAATAGCCAAACAGGAGCTCTAATAAAGAAATAAAAGAATATCTGCAGTAGTTTGAGAGGGATGACGCAGCTTAATACAGCTGCAATAAAGTTCCAACGTCAACTATGGCTGATTTATTTGAAGTGGAAGGGAAGTGTTTAATACGAGACACATGGTTTCAATAGATAGCTGAAGTTCCATGCCACGAACTGCAGAAAGATATAAAACGGACTGTACAGGAATTGGTCAATGATAACTACATGATATAAGACAGACGCCATACACCACACAAATTCATTCTTAAGCTGACTGTTCCTTTTAGTTTTAGTATTCAGATGTTTTTACAGTATTACACAGAATGTATCTAGACTTTTAAAGTAATATTTTCACTGCTTTGATAAACTCTCAGACACAACTTATTTTAGTCTTTGACCCATATGGAAGCTTGCATCTTTCTCGGTTATATCTACAGAGACAGACAGGTGCAAACAAATACACACCGCAATGCGCTTCAGGGCCCCTACTGTACACAAGCGTGGATGTCCAAATATACCAAGTCCCACACCGAATCTACTTCTGCTGTCTTTGTTCACTGTCTTGCACTAACACTTGGTGCCTCCATTGCCAGAAAAATAAACAGGATCACTCAAGACTGGGGCATGAATCTGAAATAGTGTCTGGCACAGAGCGACTGGGATGTGAAAATCTAAACATTTTGCAGACACATTTTGAATACTATAGCGTTAAAACATTTCACTTTTAGGGATTAATAAAATTACTGAATGCATGTGAATATGATTCTCTTTAGTCTTACTCTTTTTTTTTTGGACAAATACTGTTAGTTTTACTAAATAAAAATAATGACTGTCCTTGTTCACTTGGCATTTTTGCTCTCCACTGCAGGACAATGCTATGCACTTACTTGTTTATTAAAATACTTGTTACATGCTGTTCAATTCTTGATAGTGCTAAATACATTAACGTTAGTTTACATTTTTATAAATGCTGGCATGCTGACAAGCATGTTTTAATTTGTCCCAGCTGTTTCTTACTTGTTGCTTCTCGCCTGTGATTGTGGATGCATCTTTCTGTAAATGTGACTAATAATTCCAGTGAAGACACAGCATTACTGAATTGCAGCATGCCTGCTGATTAGTGCAAAAGTTTAAACAGCTACACTGACCTCAGAAGAAGAGACAGTTTTGGGTGCTGAAGGATACTGTTTCACAAGGAGCATATAAAGTATGATTCTGTGCAGGTTGTTCAAATACATTTTACATGGGTCAGTGATTAGGATCTAGTGGTACCTAACAGTGTAGTTGCAGACTGCAACCCTGCGATATGCTTTATCTGATACTTTGGTTTGTCTGTTCTGGAGAAGCATAGTGGTGCAACATGCTGGACTTGTGCAAGAGGAGACATAAAAGACCTGATGAATGCACTCTAATAAAAACATAGTAGTCTGTAAATAGAGCCCCTTAAATCTTATATATTGAACCTTTAAACGGTAATTAATTAGCATTAACAGTATTTGTTGACTATAATTATCATACATTTTGTCATTCTGTTTGTTTTCAAAGGTGACTGTATTTAGTTTTAGTCTAGTTTTGTCAAAAAAGGTCGTAAACCAAACTTTTTGGCCCTCGCTTCCCTTGATGAAATTAAGACCGTTCTTAAACCTTTAATTTTCATTTATAGAGCACAGAGCACACAAGTTCTTTTCAGCAGCACCCTGCTACACATTTATACAGTTACACACACATTCACACCTGGTAGCTACAAAAATATCCAAAGTCATCAACTACTGGCCACAAAGCAGCTCCGCTGGAGTGGATGGGGGTTAAATACCTTGTACAAGGCAGCCTGACAGCCTTTTAGCAAGTTTATGGTCACAAATCAGCTTTGCTAACCTTTAGACTGCAGCTCAGTTTAAATGGCCAGTCTACTACACTGTCTGCATATAGGCCAGCTGCTAAATCAAACACTTCTTTCTTGCTGCTTAGCATTATGTTGCGGTGCTGAGGCTTCATTTCACAGACTTTTAATTGATGTTTTTTCTCTTGCCTGTTTATGGGCATGTGTGTGTGTGTGTGTTTTTTTTTTTTTTGTTTTTTGCGAGATGAGAGAAAAGAATCCAAGAGGGAGGGAGAGACATAGGGAGAGCTGTGTGAGAGAGTGGGAGTCCTGAGATGAAACGCTGACATGGAGTTTCCTCATGGTGCAGAAACGGCCCGTGAGTTCGGAGGCGTTGTTGAGACTACAGAGAAACGCTTTCCTCGTTTTTGCTCCGGAGGAACTGACTGATCACCGGCCAGTCTGCTCGCTTTCGAAAGACAGTTGTCTCTGTAGTTTCCTGATCCGGACCAAAGCCCTTTGTGACTAAACAAATGGAATAAATTACCCAACTGGAATGAATTATAGATTTTCCCCCTAGAAGTTGCTGGCATTTATTACATTACAAATGCCTTTATGTTAGGAACAGAAATTAAATGGGGAAGTCGTAAAAGTGAACTCCCAGACTTATGGCAACAGCCTCCATTATTCTGTTAAACAGAAACGCTCCTCTGGAAGGGTCAAGCATTTATACTTCTGTATATGTTTATATCATCTTGAAGATCTCAGTTATTAGTTCAACCTGGTGACCCCACAGACGCTTTGCCTTCCGTCAGAAACGACATTTCCTACAGTGTCAAATGGGCTCCAGGCATAAGCCTTTGAGCTCGGCTGCTACATCTGCTCTACATATTCATCCCAGGGCCTCTTTAATTCTTGCCCTGCGCCCACACTCATACTCTCGCATACACACCAAACAGAAAATACACACACATACCTACACACAAATGCACGCACGCAGATATGTGCACACGCAGGGGACTGAGCGCACATATAAACATATGCATGTACTGTGATTAAGGAAGTGAAAAAAACAAAGCCAACAATTTATCTATTATGTCGAGACTGAATTGGAACAAGAGTTGGTTATCATCATTTAAACATGAAAACAGTTCCTAATAAGCTGTGACTGGCTTGGTGTAGAGCTAAAAATACAATCTTATTTCAAACATCCACAAATGTAAATACACAACTGACTGGCAATAGAACGTAGCGGTTGCAATGTCCACAAATATAACTGGTGACTGATGAAAAGTTTTAATGATTGTTCAGGTTGCTTGATTTATGATTTGGTGTTCATTTTACTGAGTACTATGTTGCAATGTAAGGTTAGTGCTGAAACCATAGCTGAGTAATTAATTATCCTATAAAAAGAAAATCATGGTCCATTCAACCAATTCACAAAAACGCATATTTTCATGGTTACTTCTGATGGAACCTGGACATTTCACCCATTACACAATAACAGATACTATAACTGATGAGGTCACCTACCCCTGGCTTGGTGCTGACTCAGGATGGTGTTCAGAATCTTTCTCACTGAAAGTTTGACAGTAACAAACTGTAACAGGTGAAGCTCACGGCTTGACAGTTTTGAGTTTCATTGACATGACCATTATGTTAGTGGGTAAATGTTGTTTCAGAAACCAGCAAGACAATAAAATACAAAGTCTGGTTTGAATAACACATCCATGATTTTGGAAGTTCGTCAGATGCCTAAACACCACCATGGTGAGAGTGACATCAGTCATTTAATCTTTTATTGCTCAAAATACAATATGCTCACAACAAAGTAATTGGTGGGCTGACACAACACTGTGTTGGTTGACATTGCATCGAATCGTGGCAAAAGTTGAGCCAGGTTTGATGTTTTTACGTGTTTACTGGCACTGAAATCCCCAAAACAGCAGTACTACTGGAATAAATGAGGGTGTTGTGTCTTGCTGTCTGAACAAGCCCTCACTAAGAGAGGGACACCTGTCACATCAGCCCCATTGTCTATGTGCTGTGTCACTTCTATTTGAGTCAAAAGCCACATGGATAATGTTCTAAATTGGTGAAATACTGACTTTTTGTTTGTCAGAGTCCAGCAAGCCCATGTTCCAGTTGAATCCCTACCAGCAGAAAATTATTAACTTATGCATGTCAAACTCGCAAAAACTTCATGACAGGGAGCAGACGTTCTCTTACTCTCAGATGTTAAGTAGTGTTGATAAGCAGCAGGTGACCATCAGCACTTGGATACAAGCTCAGGGTTGGAAATGAATGCAGCTGAGAGTAGCAGTAGCGTAAACTGTGAAACAGGAGGATAGATCAAATTATGATACGAAGAACAGTAAACTCGCTTTGAGTTTAAACATTCTCCAGTGCTTAACTGTGTGGAGAGTTTCCCTTGAAGCCAATATCACAGGGAAATAATTACTGATACTGCAAACCGCACAAACAGTTCTCTGTAACTGTATATCTGTCAATAGTGCCAAATTGCACTGTTTGCTTAGCCACACCCAACTTGAGCAATCCAATCACATCTGAAGATTATTATTTAAAGGATCAGTGTGACGAATGTAGTGGCATCTAGCAGCATAGCTGCTGACTGCACTTTGCTCGTCCACCTTTTCCAAGCATGTGGGAGAAATTGTGCTGGATGATCAAGAGCCAGCGTTTGGTTTGTCCATTATGGGCTTCTGTAGAAACATGGCAGGCTCTCTGCAAGAGGAGCTGTGGCGGTCTGCAGATATAAAAGGCTCATTCTAAGGTAAACATGAATCTCATTCTCATCAGGCAATTATATACTAATGAAAATACACTAATAAAACAGATTATATGCCATTTCTGCCATATTCTGTAAAGAGAGCCCCATAAATCGCAAACACTTGAACTTTAAATCACTCTTGCAACTTTATATCTGGCTCCATCCAAAGCTCAGAATACAGCTACCAATAATTCTAGAGCTCACTAATTAACATTCCATATCACATTTTTTTATTTTAACCCATAATCCCCAGTGCTGATTCACATATCATTAAAGATTTCAATGTTCTGAAAAAATATTATGGTATTTGTATTTGTTTGAGCTTAAAGCAACATTATGCAAAAATGGGTATATTTTTCAATTTGGAGTGTACTTCACTTATATGATATAAATATGGACAATTGTACGTGAGCACTTGCAAACAAGTGCAACAACACAAGACATAGCAGCCAACTAGTATTACTTACTAGTACAACAGTGAGAAGCCCAGCTCGGCATCTGTCTTGCAGCTTTTAGTTCATGAAGCTCTCGCCAAAAACTAAAACCAAGTCCCAGAGATACTGTTGTCCGCCAGTCTCTTGCTCCGTTACTCTCTCTTTTTCTCTTGTTAGCTTCCTCCGTCAACGTCCTCTTGGGTCTCTTCGGGCTGGTCTGCCCGGTTGGGTTGCCCATCACCAGCTCTGGCACGACACCGACTCTACTCCCTGTAAGCATCCCCCCGGCCTGAAAAGCTCCAGCTCCTCCAGTACTCTGAGATGCCAGTCCTCGCCATACACCTAACTGGCTAACAGCAGTTAGGAGTAAGTGAGTAAGCTATTTTAGCAACAAGCTTTCTTTAGCTTTCTGTCGATCAGGAAACACAGAGTTGAAGCAGAGCATTCAAAGGATATCAGAGGGAAAACCAGAAAAAAATTTCTATCCATAAAATATAATCCAGTTTCACCAAAATGAGTGAAATAGTTGGTGGTAAGTGACTTAGTGTCGTAAAGCGTTTTGACCAGCATTATAGCCAGAGAGATTTAAGTATGTACAACTTCCACAGACTTCCCAGTAAAAAAAGGGGTAATTACCAGATACAGCAAACTCTGGATCAGTAATGTAAAAATGGAACTGCCAGGCAACCAGAAGAGATTCAAGGGCATCACTGTGTGTTTCACTGAGAGAAACTGCACGTATACCTCTTATACAGAAGGTAAATAAGTTTTTCCCAAAATGGTTAACTATTCCTTTAATAATACATCAATTTCCCAGGGTTCTTCCACCCCTTAGCATTGAAGCAATAATCAATTACACCTAAAAAAAAGGTTCTTAGTTCTTTTCTTTCTCTTTCTCACTGATCTTGCCCCAGTATCAGCCATAACCACAAAATGTAACGTCAAAAATAAAATTCTCTAAAGAAAAATCTCCTCCAGCTTCATTTGAACTGGCTAACACCAAAGTTTGCCTGGGAAAATGTAAACATAGGCTCTTCTGGTCTTCTTCTGGTGTGCCATAAATCGTTTTGTTGGATTTTGCAAGGAATCCGACCCAGTGACAGGCATTACAAATAACTATATAAAAATAACCAATCCAACCAACTGTTTGCTTATGTAGTTCATATTGAGTCATTAGCATTAAACGGAGACTGTTTCATAACCAGTTAAAAACTCTTTATAGTAACTTTCTAGGACTTCTTGGCTTATACAGGTATTTGCTCTGTAAGAGAGAGTAAAACCCTGGTGACAAAATGTAAAATAAACTTGAGTGTATCTTTATACAGTATGTGTAAATGAATGTACCCTGAATGTGTGTGGACAACTCAATAAAACCATTTAAAACAGTATCTTGTTTATGTCAGCAACTCCTCAGAATTTAGTTGGTTTTAGAAGTCAACATTTCCTTTGTGCTTTTCAAAGGTTATGAAAATGAACATGGGTCATGTGCAGTGTTTCGTCAGCTGAATGCTGCGGGCTGTGAGCTACTGTTTTCATTGAGATGGAGAGATAGATTGCTGTTTGCCAGCGTGTCACGGTTTGTTAACAAGTTTCTGACTACCTTCATATAAATAAATCAGCCAAGTTCCCGCCACATGGCTTTGTTGTCTGTTATTTTCAGTATTTCTATATGAAAAGCCATAACTCACTCAACAGAGAAACCCTGCTGGTTTAAACCCCCCACTATGCTAATTTGGGGTCAAGGAAAAATCAGCAAACTGTGAGACAAATTGCTCCAAGGGAATAATGAAAAAAAACCTCCTGAACTTGAGCAACTCAGCTCTACAAAACATGAATGCACAAAATCAGCATCGCCTTCAGACCAAGTCTCTTCCTCTCTTGTGTGTCTCACAACCTTTTTCTCTCTCGTCTGCCAATCTACTCTCTGTTACACCCTATGTTCCCACTGAGTCATATTATTTCCATATTTATGTCGGCAGCAGTCTCTTGCTTTGATCTCCTGCCTTGTTCAGAGGCTGATCCTGTTATGGCTTGTTCCTGTAAATACTTTGAAGTGCTCCAGGATTAGAAGATCGTGGACCAAATGAAAAAACAAACAGATTCATTTATAAGGCCCCTTAAAACACAAAAAAATCATTTGGTAACAGTAGATGGAAGTTTACTCTGTAATTGTTGGTAATTGTGAAGCCACTGTTTATGGGTTCTGACAGAGTAAGATTTTGAGTGATTGAATTTGGAGTGTCTTTCTGCCACACACAGCATTTAGCCTTTGAAACTTGACAGCAGCTGGGGTTTGCACACTGTAACCACCTTTCTGCTGACCATTTGCTCAAGCTGGGTAAAGCTAGAAATTGAAGTGAACAGGATAACACTCAGCATGCACGCTCGTCTCACTTTGACAATGACAAGATTGGACATGCGAAAACACAATCTATATATACATGCAAACACCACTCAGAGTACTCAGAGTCTACAGTTATGCTAGTTTGAGCTAAATGCTAATGTAAGTATGCTTACCTGCTCACAATCACTATGCCAGCATACTGATGTTTAGCAAATATTTTTACCATATTCGCTTTTTTTTGGTCAAGCCTAAGACTCTATAGCCACAGTATGCTAGCCAGCTCTGTTAGACTGTACAGTGGTACTGGAAGCTAACAGCTAACATTTTAGCTTTTGTTAAAAACACTAAACGTATGGTAAGGCTTGGCTAATTGGGATGTATTTACCTTTGCTGGTATAAGACAAATCAAACTTGACTTGATTTTTGTATTTTTGTAATTTTGTATGATGATGAGGATCACCAATTAGAATGACTTAGGATTCATCCTCTGAGGATCATGAATGTATGGTATGAGACAAGTCAGGAAAAAAAAAAGAACTCAACCTGCTGAAGCTAGAAAAAGGAATCAGGAATCAGCATACTCAGTATGATTCATTCTCTGGGGATCAAGGATGCCTGTACCAAATTTCGTGGCAATCTATCCAATAGTTGTTGAGATAGTTCAGTCAAGACCAAAGTAATAGACTAACCCACCAACTAACTCACTAACATTGCCATCCGTAGAGCCACAACGCTATAAAACACACACAGACTCATTCTAATGTTTACAAGCTGGGTAGATCCTGAGAAGTGTTTTACGATATTCTGGCCAGGAGACTTGAATGAGCGCAGGTGCTCTCTGATCCTCTGTATCAGCACTCTGAATCACCCAATCCTCCAAAAGAAAAAAAGAAAAAACTCAATTACATCCAACTATACTGTTCCACGCTATCCTGAGAACAAAGACACCCCGGTCTTTTAAAGTCACAGAAAGGCAAAAATAAAAACAAAGAGCCAACAAAAAGAGGAATGCGTTTTGGTGGCGGCTCCACATCCCCTTGTACTTGTCAAGATATGTAAAGTGTTTCTTCTCTCCCCCCTTTTATGAAAGCCTGTTAACTGTCGCACAAGTAGTGACCGCAGCTGTTTCGTGACATTTATTTTCTTGTCGTATTTTCCCATCGTTCTCTAATTGGCTTCTGTTTGTGTCCTCCTTCTTATGTGGTCTCTTTACACTCGGCTTAAATGAATGTACAATCAGGCTTGCTTTGAGGAGGAGAAAAAAATAGTCTTGTATAATTTTTTCAGTGGTGGCAGCATAAATGTTGGAGGTCACAGAAATTATTATCTTTAATTCTGAGGCTGTGAGTCTCTTGATTTTCGGTTGCTGTGTGTGGGTGATCTCATCCACTTCATTGCACATTTCATCGCATATTTCCTGTCCTTTTGCCACTTGGTCTGTGGTCTATCACCCTTCATCGTGTGGTCTCCCTTTGACCAAATCACCAAGCTGTGTAAATTGCACACTGGGACAGACAAAAGAGTAGGGTATCATTTTGACTACTGTAATACTGTGGCACAGTATTAAATGAATGAAGTATACATAATTGTAGTACGACGGACACACACGCTGTCTGTTCAGTTTGCATGTTTAATCTCCCTCTGAAGTGCCTCCAGTGCTTTGATATTCTAGAGTGTGTCTTTTTACGTCATGACAGCCTGTCAAAATTGCTTTTATACTCTTTATAATAATCTTCGACAATTACCTCTCCCCTTCCCGGATAACCTACAAAATCATTCATCCCACACTCAACTTTATTTCAGCAGTTAAAGAACAATCTTTGAATCTCATTTACACTATAATTATCGTAATAAACAGCACCAAAAACAAATATTCTAGATTTATTCTCAACTTATAAAATCACTTTCATCATAAAACAAGCCAAGGAAACGTAATAACAGCCGAATGCAGAAGCACACACTGTAGGCATTTACCACAACATGCCACAGAAACTAACCATTTTTTATAGTAGCTACGTGAATAAGCCAGATAAAATGGATAATGCATAGCCCAGAGGCTGCGCATAGGAAGTGTAACCAGCAGACCTTATTGTGTTCTTTGGACATGTGTGACTTCACATTCCAACTCACTACCCAAGGCTTGTAAAGATAGTATAACGACAAACACAGACAGCAACCGGAATAAAAACAAGCCTCCTTAAAGCACATGCATGCGCGCTCGCACACACACTCACACACACAAACACGTATACACATTTACTGGAAGAGTGACAGAGCATTGCAATGGGAGAAAAAACAGAGAGAGAAAAACAAGTGGGCAAAACCACTTGGGGAAAAAAACACCCTATATTATCAGGGGTGGAGATCTGCCACAAGCACATTCCTGATTCAATACTCACTTCATCCCAAGCTATTTCAATATTGGTAAATACTGTAGTGTATCCACAGGCTGGGGACTGCGCTGCACCCAGCAGACATAACACCTCTTGGGCGAGTCATAATAACTGTGGTTGGATTGTAAAACAGGAGCAGATAATAAGATAAGAAATCACTGTAGTAGCATCTATCTATCTATCTATCTATCTATCTATCTATCTATCTATCTATCTATCTATCTATCTATCTATCTATCTATCTATCTATCTAACTGCTTTTGTCTGAAGGAGTTGCAACATTCACTTTCATATCGTACTGACAATGAAGGCTACAGTCGAAGCCGATTAGCTTAGCTTAACATTAAAAGTTACTGCCCCATGCCATAAATTCACAACACAACCACCCATAAAATCACAAAATCATTTTTACACATCATTTTCTGTAGGGACAGACCCTGACTGGCTGATTTCCCTTGTTTCCTGTCTTGATGCTAAACTAAGCTATATTTAATGTACAGACAGAGTATCAGTCTCCTCATCTAACTCTTGAAAAGAAAACATATGAGTATGTTTCCCAGAATGTCAGTCCATTGCTCGGATATTGACCTGATAACCTGCAGACGGATAACATCAAAATATATCTGGAATAGGGTAGGTCATGTAGTCCCTATGAACAAAGGTTGAAAGCAACAAAACATTATACAGTACATAACCAATGACGTGTGTGTCTAAGTGTTGTGTATTTGCAATTCTTCTGAAGCAACACAAGCAGCAATTTTGTCAGGCCGTAGAATGCAGCTTTGGAAGTCTGCCTGGCCAAAATCGGAGCCGAATACATTTTTGATTACACTGAAAAAAAAAAGCATTTGAAATGGAAAGTTAATGAATCAGTAACGAAATCCAAGTCCAAGCTTTTGTAGACAGCGAGTCAGAGCATCATTAAGTGGTATGGGGAGAGGTGGGGTGAGTGTAGGGGGGTTAATAATGGGAGAGAAAGTAGGAGGCAGGAGATAGTGAGTGAAAAGGCAAGACAGAAGAGGCAGAAAAAAAGAGCAAGAGACCGAGACGCTGAGGGGGTGAAAGGTCATAACCCTGACACGTGTAGCTTGTTGAACCTTCAACTTTTAGCGAAGGTCACCGCCGGGAGGCTTGAAGGGGAAGCACTTTATTGTTCTGGGTTACGAGCTCTTTGCCAGCGCTGTTAGGAGCTCCTAAATCACACACACACACACACACACACACACACACACACACACACACACACACACACACATTGCGGGTCATTCAGGGCTGCCTGAGCCAGATACTGCCTGGCCTGAGCAGATTTTTCCCCTGGTAAAGTCTTTATCCTCGACGCCTCACCAGTCTATTCCTAGAGGCTGCTGAAATGGAAAAGACGGGGTGGGTTTTATTTTGGACCATTTTATGATACGAACTAATGTATATGAAAAGACATCACCTCATAAACCAATGGAGTTCCCTTGCTCATGCACCTACTTAATGCACTACGCAGGATATTTCACATGAAACATGAGAGCTGCAAAATGCATTCAGATAATGACACAAAGTATAATGGTGAATAAAAGCGCTAAAACGATTTCTCCAATAATTGATTAGTCTATAACCAGGAAACTTGTATTCAGCCTTTTTTGATTAACAATTTATAGTTTGACGCAACAAAAACAATCAAATGTTCTCTGGTTGTAGCTTCTCAGATGTGTGGATTTGGAATATTTTAGAATGTTGCAAAACAAGCGATATGAAAGTTCATCAACCTCGAGGTACTTCTACTTTACATTTTAATGTTACTTTTGGTTTCTACACCACAACTTCTTTGTTAGCTAGAGCTAAAGTTACTTTTTAGGCTAAAATCATATCATGAGCTTGTAAAATACAATCCATCAATGCAGTTACAAACTAACTACATAACATCTTAAGCTTCATCGCAACCTAATAATCTCATATACCGTATAGTAATACAACACTCACAAAGTGCCTTTATTTCAAAATGAGTACTTTTACCGATTTTTTGCTGATACAATTTCTGTACTTTTAAGCATGATTTTTAGTGCATGACTTTTACATGAGTGGCAGATTCTTTCACTGCTGCATATTTAATATCTGTTTTATAGTAAAGATGAACTGAAAAAAAATATTTGTTGGATTGATCAAAATGTATTAGTTCAAAAATGTACATTTTCATTACAAACAATACTGACAAATCTCACGATGCATCTGCTATTCTAGCAATGTGTGTCTAATTCAAACCTTTAAAACCAGATTCAGATCTAATTTGACCATAATCTGAGCCTGAACAGTAGGTGTTCCTCATTGATTTATTGTAAACTCTGGTAAGTGTCAGTGTGAGAGGTAGCAGAGAAGAGTGTGATGATGATAACCTCAAATGAATTCTCCTCTCTCCACCCTCCTCCACAGTTTATTAGTTTAGGCCAGAGGCCACTTGTAGCCTTGCAGAGTGGACGGTAATTGTGTGCGTGCTCCTTAAGCACCGACCGCAGCAATAATAGACTGAATTATACAATAAATTCCCTCCAGATGTGCTCCCTCCACTCCCACCCACCCACTCCAATTTGACAGTTCGCACACCCACAATCTGTGCAAGGAGGCCTCCGTCCGCACACACACACACACGCACACAGGAACACTCATACATGCACTCACTCACCCATATACACGCTTACAAATGTACATACACACTCGCGGTGGCTTAGTTGCAGTGTTTGCATTGTCAGATTGTTTCCATACTGGTGTTAGCTTGCTGCGTTTCCTCACTGCTGGTGTAATTACAGGTCGTATTAGCTGATAGTGTTTTGCTAACCTCCTAATAGATGTCCTCCTGGCTCGGAAACCTCACAGAGACTCCATTCAATAATAAGCAGCCTTTCTAATACCTGACGCTATTAGACACACACATATACGCACATAGGCTGGTGTTTAGAAATAGTCACACAGGCATATCCTACTTGTTCCAGCACAAAAAGATGCTCACATTTAAGTGATGTGGCGTTTTCTATAAATTTTTGATTAGCATTATAAGCAAATGGTGAAAATGCAGTGAAGGTACATCCTGAATAAAAACACAGAGCCACCCTGCATGGGAATCTGCCCGTCTATTCCTGTCTCATGGAGGAGGCAGAAGAGGAGGAGGATAAGGACAAGAGGAAGAAAGAGGAGGAAAAGAGTGGTCAGACTAATTATTATGTACAGAGCTGGTGAAATGTGAGTCCGTTTTCTGGGGGGGTATTTCTTCCAAAATGTTTTCATTCCAGATTTTTGTGTACTTCAGCCTACCGTCATAGAAACAGGGTTTCATATTTTTCTTATGGCTAAATATTGCCCAGCTCTCAGCCAGCATTATGCTGATGCAGGAGGATGGAGAGAGAGAGAGAGAGAGTGGACCACCAGTTAGATTGGCTGCTACACTCTCCATCTTCAAGTTTTGTTGGTCTGCTGCTGTCAGGATCAGATCAGCCTGCACAGTGCCACCCAGTGTTCAACCACGGGGCTTTAGTCACAGCAAAAAGAAAATGGATAAAAGAGTAAACAATAATAAATATGAATGATAGTATTAATCAGTGGTGGAAGAAGTTGGCAGATCGTTTAGTTTAAGCAAAAGTAACAATATCCTACTATAAAAACAATCCATTACATAGTAAGTAAAAAATCATTCATCTGCATTCATCAAGAATTATTAGCTCATGATAAAACGTAAACATATTAATTATGTAGAATAGCCACTGTGAGTAATGTGTTATTATATTATTACATAACTACTATTGATGCATTACATGTAAGCAATATTTTAATGGAGTTGGTTGAGGTAGAGTTTGAAATGTTTTATACTGCTGGATCATTGAATCTGAAGTATATACTATAGATTGATTATATGTCCTGCTGGTGGAGTCATAATTTATAAATTAATTACAACTATAGCTGTTAAATATAGTCAAGCAAAAACATGGCGATGTAGTGAAAAAGAAGCACAAGTAAAATAAAACAGAAATACTCAAATAAAGTATGGGTATCCCAACATTACACTGATGTACAGTACAGTACTTGATTAAATTAATTCAATTAAAAGTACTTAATGTTAATTTTCACAACTGCTCATAGTATAAAATATATTGCAGTAAATTTGTCAATGTTTGTTATATTTTTCTACTGGTTTTAGAGAGAAGCAGAAGAGGCTGGAGAAAAAAAAGGGAATGTCCTTGAGTCAATAAACAAATATATTAAGTAATATAGATAAACAAGTGCCACGAGGTAAAACTGATATAATGGGTCACCATAATTCCAAACTTGCCACCACTCCCAGCACAAAATGCTGATTTGTCATCTATAATGTGTGAAAAGTACGAAAAAGATTGGGCCTTTGGGTAAGAATGTACTTGAGCTTATTTATTTATTATTTTCTAAGCGTTTTATTGTTGGTAATGACAGTGTTTGTGATGACATAATGTATGAACGTCATGCTTAGTTCTTGGAAAGAGTTTTCCACATATTAGGGATAGATTTTAAGTGGAATACATGCATGAGAGTTAAACATCCATCACTATAAATAAAACTCCAACTTCAAATAATACTAATATTAATAATAATAATACCTGAAATGCCACCGAACAACGTGACCATGTTTCACATATATTAACCGACAGTGTTACCTCTGTTACGCTGTCACATGGTGATATTGTGTTTGCCAGGTGAGAGGCTGGCCGGACTAATCAGTAAAGGCAGAGTAATTTGCCTGCAGACATGTTCCAGAGCACAACTCCCTGGTGTTTTGCTCAACCTGCTATCCCAGGTGGCTTCAATGCTTGAATGCCCCTTTTACCTGCTCCAAACTACATAGCGAGGAAAAAAAAGAAAAAAAAGAATAATTAATAAAAAAAGAAAAAAAAAAGAAAAAAAAAACACGTCATAACAGGAAACAGGAACAGGAAAGCGACTTGGCGGACTCTGCAGAGGCCAGGTGCAGAGCTTGGCTTGACTCCCCCTCTCCTCTCTGGCTTGTGCAGGCGGGAGGGTGGCTGGTAGCACAGGCCTTTTCATCGCCAAGCTTCTTTATCAAACCCCTGGGTCTAGTTTGTTCTCCTGTTGCTGCTGCTTGGTGGGTTGCCGTTATAAATTAAGACTGGAGGAGAGGTGGGGAGCTCCCTCGCGAATCCCTGCCTGACGACTGCTCACACAGAAGGTCAAGTGAAATATCAGCTACACCATTCATTTATTTAATTACAAGAAGCCAGCTCGTAAAAGCAGCCTCGCGAGCCAGGGTGGTACAGTTTTCTCTTTTTGTGTTTTCTCTACATTTGCCTCCCTTGCTGTCCGCTGTATGTCTTTCCAGAGTTGCAATGCTCAAGGATCTTTAATCACTATGTTTGAAGGAAAAAGATGGTTCGTGTAACAGCTATTTCAATTTATTTGACCCATCATAGGAGGCAAACTCACTAATGACTCCTTGTAAGATAGATCTCCTTCATCCTTTCCGAGCTTACTCTTGGAAATTTACTGCTCAAGTTCAAGGTCTGTACAGCGAAGGGAACAAATTAATTTACAGTCATGCTGACCAGTTTAGAACATGATGACGTTTGGGGGAAAGAATTACTTTTAGCATGCCCCCAAAAGCCACACTGTAAAACAGTGTAAAAGAGATGAAATCAGATACTAAAATTGCAAATTCTAAAATCACCATCATATAGAGCTCTGCCTTTTCCCGATCTTCCCTGCTGATGACGCATTCATTGAGAATATTAATTCTAACACATACACAATTAATTACTTGCATCCCTAAGAGAATGTTGTTTCTGTTTATTTTTGTTTGACTGGTTGTCGGCCGAGTTCGTCATTCCGAGCTCTTGTGGCCTCCTGGGTGGCCGTGGCTCATGCCAAAGATGCCCCTGCCGTGTTTAATCTTTGACATTTATTTGTTTGCTTTGTGAATGAATATGCAAAGCTGGAAAGACCTATTAGTTCTAGTGTATCCTCATTACAGGGGGCTGTTCATCCTGCTAGACTGTGGTTGGTCAGGCGGCTGCCCCTCCAGACCAATGTCCAGACACCGCCTGACAACTTTGCTTTTCGCCCGTGTCCATTCACTTCTCACTGGCAAGCAGTGTCCAGATACTATCTGGCAACCGTCGGCACAACGGAGCTTAGCTTCAAGCCACACTGGCATCATAGCAGCAAATGGAGCCTAGAATTAGTTGAGGTTTATATCAACATTTTGAACATCCAAAAACTGAAACTTTCAATGAAGCACCTAAATATGGAAGAGTTTGTGATGCTTTTAAATACTGACTTTTTTTATTTGCACATTTGTTGTTGTCTCTCATAACAGTTCCAGGGACTACGTGCTTATTTGTGCATGCATGCATGCGTGTGTGTGTGCGTGCGTGTGCTTTATTTCTCTGTAGCATCCACGAGGCCTCTAAGAACTGGCCTCACCTCATCTGGCAGCCATTACCTGCACACATGCTCCTGTCTGAAGGTTGATCTACCGGGTTAAACAAATCCAGGCAGAGCATTGCGGCCCGCCAGGAATCAGCTCCATACATCAGCTGTGAAACAGCCAACATGACAGGGTTAGAGCTGGCTACCGTTAGCCGCGCACTATCACTGATCTCCCAACGCCAAATATGCTCGAAAACGACAAACTCAGTTTGGTTCAGGTGCTGGATGTGGCGATCAAATACAGTGAGATATGTGGCTTCTGCTGACGGTTTTGGAGGAGGGAAAAGGCTCCTGAGTTTCCCTCTGGAAAGATGTGACACGAATCATTTCTTATGTATGAAGTTCCAAACTAAACAGTAACAGGCATATAGTCTCAGTATTGAATGTGGAATTAGGTAATTATCTGCAGCAGTATGCTTTATCCAGCATTCTGGTGTGAGACGAGGCATAAACGCATAGCTGCCTCTCAGCGGGGATGGCACGGAATTGACAATTCGACCAAGTTTGTGGAGTCTGATTCAATTCCGTTCCCAATCAAAAGTGCTTGAGATTCCATTTATGTTTATTACATTTCCTGTTTCTCACTTCATCACGTCGGAATTGAAACTGACAGGGTAATTATCATTTCATCCTAAATTGATCCCAATCCATGTGGGCTGGCTCCAAACACAGAGACACGAGAGGGGGAAAAAGAGAGATGGAGGAGGAAAAAAAAGAGGCATTTTGGGAGCATTTGGCGATGGTTCAGTCATCTGTAAGACGTATCGCTTGAAGGGTGGGGAGAGATGGAGGGAGAAAAGCAGGGAGGGAGAAAAAGGAAGGGGAGACGTTTTGGAGATTGCGTTGCGGGTGTTCCCTTGATGTCCCCCTGACAGGAACCAGATTGGGGAGCCGCGCGGCGTCGGCTCTTTGGCTTTTTATTCGTCTGGCTCCGCCGGGTTTTTCCTGGCCTGAGTAGGCCCGGTTCTGAGACGCTGTGGCCCACTCGTGGAGCCAGCCTGTAGTTTAAGTGAGAATAACAAATGCTAGAAAAAATAATAGGCCTACAAAAAGAAAAAGAGAGGAGCAGCACAATCCTACTATTGTTCATAGTAGCTAGGCAGAAAGCACAGTCAAGCCACGTCTTTGGGACATTTTACTGGCTCTAATAAAGAGTGTGTGGTCCCTGTTTTGGAGAGGTCTGCCAGACTGACAGATATGCTCTACAGTAGTATTGGATGGTTCCGTATCATGTATTTTGAGTTGTGTTACTTGGCACAGCTCAGACGAGACCTGTCATTCATCATGCTTTTGCCTAGCTGAAAGTAGTGGTCCGAGTTGCTTGTGATGGCATAGTGTGCAGTATGTTAAATAAGTAATTGTAAAGGCGCTTGTGGATAGTGGCGGACAGGGAGATTTCACATCCACCTCTTCGAACGCGCACATAAAATGACAAAATCCTCCAATTTGACAGACATGTTTTAACTTAAAGCAATGGCATATGAACAGAAAAATATTTATACATGTCAGTGAGAAATAAAGTTGCAAGTTATTTAGAGTAGACTGACAGAATATACTCTGAATCAAAGGTTTTATTGATTATGTGTGATGTGTAGCTTAGCAGTAGGGGGTATGCAGCTTGACATTGAGCATCTTTGTGTGGATATAAGGTTATGTATTTATTTCAGAGTGTATAAGCAATAAGCTTTGAGTCTATACTGAGGCAAAGTTCATTTCTGAATCCATTTTTATGGAATCTACGCATTAAATTACTGTGTCAAATAAAATGCAAAAACCGGAAATGTGAGACGAGCCCTGCATTCATTAAGGTTTATTCTCTGTTCTTTAGACTTTTCGTGTTTAATATTATTCGGCGTCAATTCCTGGATTTGTAACACACACATACACACACGTCCCTGGCTTCTACTGTGTGGGGTACAGAAACACAGTTTGGTCTGTGCTTAATCAGTTCTGTTTTTAAGTGTTCTTTGCTCAGTTTTCCAGCACAGCCCTGTGAAAGAAAAACGTCTGGTCGTGGGTGGCTTAGCTGGGTCACTGAGCCCACAGAGTAGAGCATTTCATAAGAAAGAGCCCACTTAATTCTGAACCATACATCGCATTAGCTGATTTACATGTGGACAGCTATCATTTTGTGAGGAGTTTGACATTGATAAATGAGGTGTTTTACCTAATAGGTAATAAAAACAAATTACAGGTCTTAAGAGAAAGGATGTTCTTCATTTGGCTCTGTTTTCTGTCTCTTCGAGGGCAAGGGCCAGATTGTTTCCATATGATTGTAGCCTTCGTTTGTTAAGACTACAGACAGAGATTAATAACGGCATTTTCTGATGACTGATCCATACTTTGCCTTGGGGTTATTTAAAGAAAAAGTGGTAGGAACAACTGGACATTCAGGAGAAATGACTGTTTTTATCTGCACACTTTGCACAGAGATTTGTAAGTTACTCAGCTATTAATAGCATACTGTATTTTAATCTGACATTTAGTATTATTTCTTTCCCTGTGATTCTCATTCTCTTTCTTTAAATAGCCTTTTACACTGTTTGTGCAAATGAAATTTAATTAATTACAGGAAACTAAAATCTCTTACCGCCACTATAAAAACGTGAAACGAACACATTACTGATATTTATATCTTCCCGGCTGTATGTTGAGAGCAATAAACATTTCTCTGATTAGCAGGACACAAATAATACCATGGTTAAAAAGCCGTGATGTTTTCACTTTAAGACTGTTAATTGTGGAGGGTATAAATGCCTCAATGCAGTGATTATGCGGCTGCTGCCCTTGTCCGTGATCCATCAAATACCCTAAATTCAAATTAGTGAAACCATAAACAATCTACTTATGGTCAGAGGGGATTCACTGCGTATTCACAGAGGGTGAAATGCTGACATACAATGTGAAATAACAAATGACAGTCTAGAGACGAGAACAAATCAGTTCTCTGACCAGAGGTTTTTTTTCCAAAGAGAAAATATTAGCCCAACAGTACTTAGTAGGTGAGGGTGTGTTATTCTTAACCGGTTTGAATCACTACTGGACTCTGCGGGTCCCACAGAGCTCGTATATAAGCTCTCTCAAGTTTCTTCAGCTAGGCGTGAAAAGGCTTCCCTTCTGCTGTAATGCAAGCCTGACAGAGGACAAGTCTGCCTCTATTCCCCATCTCAGTGCAGTCAAACACCACCCGAAAGGATGAGGCAGCCACATCCACAGTCACACAGGCCGTAATATTTCACCACCTTAAAAAAGATACATACATTGTGAAAGCTGTTCAGTCAGGTGTGATTCCTTACCTAACAGTGTACATCTACAGGTGGCTATAAATCAGATGCACAGTGAGACGTGTGCTAAAATAAAATCAACATATCCTTAAATCCTTTACTCCACTCATGTACAGGTATGATATGTAATGAATACATGTTTGCCATACTGTAAAATGGAAAATCCATGTGTGCATGTTTAGGTTGAGAGGCCGGAGACACCACTTTTTAACCTTGAAATTAGAGAGTTATGTTTTGTCACAATCCTGCAATCATCATATAGAGAAACAAAGACGATACTTTCCCTGTGAATTGAATTTTGCCGTTCCGTCTTGCTTGTAAATGATGCAGGCGTATGTAATGACTGCGCAGTCAGACCGAGGTAATTTTAAGTGCCACATCCAATCAGCACTATCACCACAAAGCATCACAGCTTGGAGCGCAGTCATTCTCTCTGCAGGGCCCTCAGCTGAGGTGATACTCAACCACTGAGACACAGTAAAAGTTACCGATACAGAGCAAAAAGAAAGGGTGAGGAAAGAGAAGGGGGCAAAAGGGATCGGGGGTGGAGGGGGTGAAAGAGTCTTGGATCCTGTGGTAAGTGCCAGAGGGACACATTTTGTTGGAACACAGGGTGTGCTGAGTGATGGGAGAACGGCTACAGCAGTGTTTAGAAACACCAGTCGGCCAGTCTATTGCCTAGGAGCCTGGGTGTCTGCGCTGAGCTCTCCCCCCCACCGCTCTAAGTAGGATGGTACATGCAGCCTCACTGCATACCGCTCTGCGCGCCGCTAAAATTAGCCCCCCTGGAACCAGATGGAATTCTAAACAGAATAAACTTTTCTTGACTTGATTATATTGAGCCTTTCCAAGCTCCGACATTAAAAAGAAAGAGAGAAGGCAAAGAACGAGGGGGAACCTTAGAAGCTAATTGCCGTGGGTCTGGCGTGCACATTGGGCATTGTGTTGAGTCGAGACACTGCCGTAATGCCGGAGCCTTTCCCCGGGCCGTGTCTCCCAAAGGGGGAACTGTCACATCTTCCATGCGTTTGTGGTGGGCTTGCAGCTCCACACGGACTGCATGTGAAGCCGCTAATTAAAAGCAAGCGATCCGTAACTGTCTGGCTCACCAGGCCGTGCTCATCCATGTGGCCCCCATTGGCTCTCATATACCCCCTGGCCCCTGACTAGGGCTGTTAGGCCTCTGCATGGGAGTGATTTTATGAAAAAATTACATGACTCCAATATAAAGCAACACTGGCAGTATTATAGTGTATACATATGAGATTCAACAGGAGTAGAAAAACATCAACGGTTAGCGCCCAACAAATTCATTTGGTTTAATTTTATCATGTCATATTATCATGGGAAGATATTATAAGTTATTTTGTGTATTTTGAGAATTCACTGTTTTTATTTCTATTTTAACATTAGACTTACATTTTCTTTTGAAGTTCTAATCTGCAAAATTTCAGTCCTGGTTGGTTTGGCAGCACACATGGTTACCAAGATAACCGCTCACTGTTATCTAACAGATCGCTGTTGCTACTCTTTTTTGTTCCATTATTTCTTGAAAAAGATAAAAAATGCTCTGCTAATGATCAATCAAAACATTTTCCATCTATTAGATGTTTCATGTTAGTGCTTCACAATAAATGCTACACCATGTTTCAACACTTGGATGCTTCTATGGAAGAAACAGCAGGTTTGCATTAGTGTTCAATTGATATAGCTCTAATATTGCGTTAGCAGAGTAAACAGAAAACAGCAGTTTTTACGCTGGGCCGAGATGGAATAGTTGGTGTATCGATAAAAGTGCAATAGAAACAGCGAACAAATCATGAGATACAATGAGAAAGTGACCTAAACATCCACTGGCGCTTCGGCTCCAATGAAGATTAGAGGCAGAAGAAACATTAGATTTGTTTGGCATGAGGAGGTGGCTGTAATGTTCCACAAATTAATACATGAAACAAACATAAATACCATATTTCTAACCATAACTCTTCCACATTGTTTTTCACTATTTGAGGTTTGGCACTTATTTAATTGCATCTTCTTCTTGTACCCACTTTCTTGCAATGGTTTAATAGCACCTGACTGGAGGGTTAGCACCACTAGCTGCTTATCTTGCCAATCCAACTCCTACTAATCATATAATGTTTCGATGGAAAGAGGCATTCATTTGCACAACTTTAAAGGAAGAGGTCTTTCAATGGACAAAATTAAAGCACTGTTTGTATTTTGTACACAATTTGTCGAGTTTTCTGTCAAATAATGTAAGCCACAAATTCACAGGGTCTTTAAAAAAAATAAAAGAAACTCTAAGGCAAACAATAGCTGCAACATAATGATGTGTAAACAGAAGAACCTAAAGAGAACGTAGAATACAATACAAATTCCTTTAATGAAACAACCCATGGCTGGTAGACAAGACGGAATGGTACTTTGACTCGGTCCAAACAGTGACTTTGATTTTCAAGATTTGTTTGTTTCCACAAAATGACAGCTAAAACCCCAAGTCGTTCTCTAAACCAAAGTCTCACTACACTCCAAACTCAGCCCAGTGGTTGGCCACCTACAGAACAGCAAAGATGAAGATGAGGGAAAAACCCCTTTGTATCAAAGGCTATCTTCTGGTGACTCCCTGGCTCGTGTTTATCGAACGCTGATTTTAATGCTCCATTTTTATCATGGCGATTAGCATTGTTTAGTAATCAGTCAAACCGAGACTTCCCCTTGTCCGTGCAAGTGTAAACACTTGTCTTCTCAAAACAGCTTCATTTGGATAAAGAAAGGACAGAAATGTCTCTGTGAATGTGATGGTATATTTTTGTATTGTTTGCTAAAGCAGAAGCACATGATGCAATGCTTGTGTTTATGGGGGGAAAAGCAGTAATTGCAGTATCAGTCATATGTGAGCCATGACACATATGACCACCATGAATCGGCCTTTTCTCTCTCTGAAATCCCTCCCAACCCATCACAGTTTTTCCACCACTCGCTGGCTTAGCTCTCTGCCACAAATTTTATCTGATCCCCTTTTTTTCAATAACCTCAGTTTTGCTTTGATTACTTTAATCACCTTTGAATCTAACCAATTTTCAGAGTTTGCGGTAGCTTGGCCCGTGCCTGCTTGGTGGCGTGTGCGTGACTGAGGTGAGACACAGAGCACTGCTGCATGCAGTAGCTGATTTGAGCCGGGGCTGAAGACTTTCCTCGACAGTAGGAAGGAAAACCTTTTTTTTTTTTGGGGTGGGGGGGGTGGGAGGGAAGAGTGAAGTGAAGGGAAGAGTGAGGGAGCGACCCAGACGGTGACTTGGCTGGGGTCAGGTGTAAACATATGCACAGCTGGCAGGCAGATGTGCTCAGACGAGAGCCAGTGACCATGTCTTTGGTTCCTTCCTCTGCACTCACCTGACGTTCGTCTAATTCAGCGAGAAGAAACAAAGACTATGCTGCAAAAAAAAAAAAAAAAAATTAAAAATCGCACACATGTAAAACTGTGTGCAGACATTCTTAAAATACACACGAGGGGTCTTGCAATGCAGACGGTATGAAAAAATCAGAAGGGGGGGGCACAAAGAAATCAAAAGCTCTGGTTACTCCAAAAGTGGCCTCTGCTCCTCTGTTACTTAGCTAGTCAAGCGAGTGTGTGGTCGATGAGAGAGAAAGTATAACATTTCCCATTTTCTACTTTACTGGAGTGGTCTGGGAGACTCATCGGATGGGATTTTAAAAAGATCTTTCAGTGCACTGACATCCATGAACACACCATGATTACATTCCTTTCACCCATTGCTCTCTTTTTTCTGCCTTTATTCAGCATGTGCCAGGCCAAAAGAGACAGACAATTTTGTGCATTTTTGTGGATTTTCTGAGACCCCTAATCAAACTTTCAAACAAATGATCTCATGATGTAATGGACTGGAGAGATGCAAGCAACAACAAAACAAACTCTGCTCTACTGCTAGAGCAATAACCAAAAGTTTACACCCCGGCAAACAGTTTAAATATTTACCAACCTTAGTAAAACAGTCGGGGATTATCCTGTATTGTTATAACACTGAGAAAAGACTCTCATACTTTCCATATTTTCTGCTGATTCCATGAGGCTGAAAACAAGGAGGGGGGATCAGATTAAAATCTCTTTGTACATAAACTACCCATTGACTCACTGTCTTCCTGTCGGAAGGAGCAATTAGCTCTCCGAGACAAAGATCTCAGACATGTTAAATGGCTGAAAATAAATAAATGTGGGTATTGCCGTTAGACTTTAGGCCCTGTTTCAATTAGAGCAGAGGCCGTGGTCTGTGTCTCTCACTGAGCTGCTGGCTCCTTCAGGCTCCGCTTCTATGGGGACTTTTTAATTGCTATGTTTTAGCTGAGAGGGAAACAGAGAGGGGAAATGTACTGTATTCATCTTGGCCTCCCACTATGTTTCACTCATGAAGGCCTGGGGTGATTTGTCTCTTTAACGCGGAACGCCGTACAGTGAAGTACAGTGCTGCTTAGACAATGCTTTCATTCTTCCCATCATGAATGGAGATTTTCTTCCACAGGTCTCTTTTTTTCCTTTCTTTTCAGTGGATTGATTTATGTGACATAATTTATTATGACCAGCTACCCGAGCTCCTTCAATTTCAGGAGGTAAAATGATCTATAGATTTACTAAAATCACAACACCTTCAATATAAAAGCTTTTGACAAAGTCTGCACTTGATATTCATCATTAGATTAGTGGTTGGCATCTGTTAAGCCTTATATAACTGATAAAAGTAGTCTGTGGCTCTTATTTTAAGGATTGCATTCCTCTTCAAACATTCCACACAATCTGCTGAAGTTGGTTATACTTTCGATGGAGCGTAAGATTTCAAACTCCTCAGCCTCTTTTGCTTTTTCCATATCCAGCTGATGGCAGCCATGTCAACTATCAAAAAGTGGAGTCTGCTTGCAGAGATGACTGATGAGGGATGGTAGCCAGATCTGTGTGTGTGTGTGTGCTCTCTCTTTTCCAGTATCCAGATATGTGGGTCAAAGAGAGAGACCAGATACACACCCCCTGATCTCTCTGCTGTCAGATCAACACTTTTCTGTCAGCGTATCTCTGTCACTCCCTCTCTGTCGCACTCACATTCTTTATCTATCCGGTCTATTCATTGTCCCCAGGCATCCCATCAATCATTCTTCGCAACTCCCAGATCTCTCTGTGCGTCTGCACCGCGCTGGGACGGGAATGTTTAAAGGTCCCTTTGTCCCTTCAAGAGCAAGAGAAACGTGAATTTCCTCTCAGATGCGATAATATGATGACTGTTACGCTATTTTCGGGGACGCCGCAGTCTCTTTTTTGTCTCTCAACGCCCATAATAAGCAGCGTGTGCCTTCCGCGACAACGGTTATACCTTTCACCCTTCCCTCCCTCGCTGCGTTGCGTGATTACACGCAGACAGATGGTTTGAGTTTGAGCCCTGCCGCCACACGCTAATATCAGACATGCTTTGAATTTATCTCACATCTTAATGGACGACAGGGTAGACAGGCAGTTTGCAAACTGCCGAACCATTCCTTCTGCCCTCTGTTTATTACCGTATTTATTTGACTGGATTCGAGGAATGAGGCAAATTGGCCCCTGTGAGAAAGAGACAGAGAAAGTGAGAGGGGTAAGAGCTCCTCAATGAATAGTCCTTCATTTAACTGTTAAGACTGCGGTTATGAGAGCTGTCAAACGCTTGTCTGTCTGATAATAAACTTCATTACAGAGTGATCCCGAACAATCAAACCATCCTATTTCCTCTTTGACAACTTGGGCCCCTCCCTCAGGTAATGACCTCTACTGCTACCTCTGGAATTACTGCACTAAAGCACTTTTTTCTCAAGTGTCCAGGCTAATAAACTGATCAGTGATTTATATCACCCCCAGGCTTCTAATAAAGAACATCTTCACACATCATCTTGACCCCGAGAGCCACGGGAATACATTGAGATACTTGCGGTCATTTTTATTTTTATGTCAGGACTCTGCAGTAGTTGTCGTATCGCATTTCACTACAGTGGCCCACTCACTTACTGAAAGATAAACTCCTTTTGTTGATCTAAAGTGGTTTGCTTACGCTTCATCAATTGGTCCGTCGGTCAAGTAACAGTTTTGGGAGGAGAGACGAGGGCGAACGGCTCAGCAGAAGTGGCAGGGGGAACAAAGACTGGTTTATGGCATGTGGCCATCAGACAGGCTACATCAACACTGTTCGTCAGGACCCAAGAATAGTGCAGAGGGCTGAGTCAGCCTAGCAGCAGCTACCCACAGCAAGGGGAAGAGAGGGAGAAATGTGTGTGTGCTTGCGAGATGGCCAGATGCAAAGGGAACAGAGAGGAAAAAGGGGGAGAGAGAAAACAACCCAAGGATCTTGTTAAAACGAAATTGTTAAGCATCCCTGCTGTGGGATTTACTTTTTTGCTGTTCACCATTTGACTCCATGACTCCACTCTTGACCTCACAGCACACAAACACAAACGGGGAACTTGGCCTCTATAACGGCCCTGTTTACTGGAAATGCTGCTCACCAGGGACAATAAAGACTTATGATGCATACGAGGCTCCTGCCGACCTTTGCTGTTGTGGCCTAATGTAACTCCCATACCCACACGTGCACGTGTATACTGTACACACGATAGGGAGAGAGAGGGAAAAAGATGGTAAACAACCAACATAGGTCCCTTCTAATCAGATATAAAGAGTGACTCATTTTAACATAAACCATGGATAAAGATGCAAAGCTTTACTGTCCTTGAATGAAGGCAGGAATGAAAATTTGTCTTTAGGACGGTTCAAGGGTTCAATAAAAACCCACATTAAACATTCAGGCAATGAGATTAGGTGTGCACATGTGGAAAGAGGAATATCTATTAAAATACCACCATGCAAACGCATCACATAATTTATGGAGCTACTGTTTATAGGAACAGGACCCGGCGTTGTCATCGACCTAACACGTGGGGTGTTGTGCGGTGGAGGGACGAGCTGTTTATTTTGTTTATCACTTCACTCTATCAGCTGCATATGGAGTGTGTATGTGCGCGTGCATTTTCATTTGGAAGTGATCTCCTGTGTTTTTCCTGTTGCAGAGCACAGAAGCGTGTGGTGTGGAAGCTCAAAGCTCTCGCCCACATCAAGAGAAACCATCCGGCCTTACAGCCACAAGCCCTCCCTCTCCTCCCCCCTCTCAGGCATAATAACAGAGCCATCAAATAGCCATATTTATAATCTCCGAACGGGCCAATTTTAAAGTGGTCAACTCCAGAGGTATAGGAATTGTTGAGAGCAATTTGCGGTTTTCATTCTTAAAGAGGCACCATCCCAGTGGCAAATGAAATAAAGTCAGCATCCTTTTTTTCCATTTGTCAATACGAAAGCTGGGTTCAATTACATCTTTGGCTTTATTCTGATATCACTTCAAAATGATTTATTTAAATTGGGTTGGGCAAAAATTGTTTTATTATAATTCCGCTTCATGTTTGTGTAACACAGAAATTAGAGCATTTATCATTTTTCAAAATGCAATGTTGAGATTGCAACACCACCCTCATACAGCAAGCTCTGTATGGTGTTAGCATGTGAGCAGTTCGTGTACATCTTCATTAACTTGACTTTATTCTGGATACATTAATCAATTTATCAGAAGAAACAATTCTCCAGCTAACAACTGACACATTTACAATGTTCATCAGCACTAAAACAGCAGTTTTTAGAGGTGGAGAAGGGGAGTTGAACTCAAGCAAATAGCATCTGGTTTAGCAACACATTGTGAGCAGAACCAGCAGCAGATCAGCATACATGAATACATTTCATCTGGTCATTACTGTGCAGATATGGAGCCAAGCGCTCCTGCCAGTTTCCAGCCTCCTGTCACTTGCCGGTATCTGACACTGATGAAAAATGCAGCGTGTTTCAATCACCACAACATTACCATTCTGTTTTCTCTATATGTTGAGATCAGATGACTCCAGAGTGTTGACCTAGTATGATAAATGTAGTGCTGTGTAACACGTAATTCACTCTTGCTTTTTTGTGTCTTGCCTTGATAACTCATTATAGCAGTGACATAGGTCAATCACTTAAAACATGACAATTAGAAATCAAGTTATGTTTCATTTATATATAATGTATTAGTAACATATATTAACAAACGCATTGTAAATTTGCAAATCAAATTAAACAAAGTTCTGGTCACACAGTGAAACTTTGGCCTTTGGAAACCCTGGCCTGTGGTGCCCAGCGGCAGTTTTCAACTTTGCCTGCTTGGATGTGAACCTTAGTAATACAAATGTGAAAAACTGGCAAGTTATTTTTAATGTGCAAACCTTATTTTGAAAAAATGAGTCATTCTGGGCAGAAATATGTGTGATCAATAAAGGAACTACTCGTTAAAAGCAACTGTAATCCATTTGTCCAAGAAACAATAAGTTCAGCTTAATAGCACTGCACAGCTACAAAATAGTAAGGATGAATAACTTGAGGGATGCTATTAGCCAAATGCTTAGAGTGCATACCACATAACCGCCAGTACAGGCTTCTATTCCTGCTGAGGACCTTTGTTGCATGTCAAAGAATATGAATATCTGTCTATGCCCGAGTGTGCCTTACGGGCTCCTCATGGATGTACAGTACATTCAACACTGTTGGACATGAAAGTGGGGTGTGGGGTTTTATTTTAGAAACACAGACGTCATGCATTTTCAAACTGAACTAAAATCCACATCTAAAACTCAAATCTACATAAAGAAAGAGCAGTTTTGACCCAATGGCCAATTATTCAATGATCTTCCCCCAACTTGAAAATGACGAAACTACTGAATATTGTAAGCATCTTAATCATATTGTTTACCGATGCTGAATCCTTTCAGACCCCTGGGTGTTTTGACTGTGTGATATGCAATGCCAGACCCATAGCTATTAACTCCAGCCTCCTTTCATCTTTCTGTCCTTTCTTTTCGCTCCCTGCCCCTGAAGGGTTGTGCTCACGCATGCCACCGTCATAATCAGCCATTCTGATATTCAAATGAGTACAGAAAAAGCATTATTCACACATGTGCTGCTGACGACCAGAATACATCAAGGGACAGCTGGCACGAAAATGGCCTCTTTTTTTTTTTTTTTTTTTACTTTGTAAAAGTATGGATTGAAATGGATAGAAGTGAGGTTTAAGGATTAGTGAGAAAAACAGGCCAAACAGAGGGAGCTGTGGAGCTGTAAAAACCCAGCCAAATTACACTAATGTCTGAGCAGGAAGGAAACCGGGCTTTATACACTCCTCAATAACTTCCTGTTAAACATCCGCAAATCACAAACTCACAAAAGGATTACAAAAAGAGTATACCAGAGACCTAGTGTCATCTAAACACCGGCTGTGTATTTATGTGACTCCACTTGTAGGAAGCTGACCACCACCACCAGGTTCCTCTGAGTGCAAGTGTGTGCGTGTGCTGGATGGGATGTGTGTGTCGTATAGAGGAGGATGTTATCAACATGGCAGTGATGAGAGATGAATGGCGTCCCACGGGGGCCGGCTTAAGCCCCTGCACATGTGCACAGCACTACCACCCACTAAAAATATGACTCCTGGATACTTTTCCGACTTCTGGCTCTGTCCATTAATCAGCAGCCGGACAGCGGGGCTCGGACTTGGCAGAGTATCAGACGTGCCTCCAGTGACTGGGCCTGTCCGTCATCCTGCCACTGCTGCCTCGAGCTGCTTAATTAATGTGGCAATTGAAGGCTGCATATCATAATGAACACACAGCCCCCTCTATCTGAGCCTTCCTGGGCTTGTTATTCTTGGTCCCCGTTAAGGATACGTTCCTGTGTATGTTCGGATATTTATAGGTAATGGATCTATTAAAATGCATGAGAACGAATTAAAAAACAAATAAATGCGAAGGTGCTCAAACGAGCCTGGAATGTTTGGAAAAGGGATTTTCGGTTTGATGTGTTTTCACAGCATAGCTGTCGAATTTATCACTTTCACTTTTGTTGGTGTTACTCCGTCGCCTCATTTCATCATTAAGAACACACAGGCCGTTTCTGCTCTTGAGATTTTTCATTTTCATGAGGACTTCTACATGCTGCAGCGTAAAATATGCTGAGGAAGCTGACTTAAAAGAGTCAAGTAACCTGTCCAACTGCCCTTTTCAAAGAGAAGAAAGAAAAGGCTCACCTTAACCAGCCAAGTGATGACAGAGAGCTACATGGAGCACTTTTTCCACCATCGACCATACAGAATATCCAACCTTTATGGAGGATTATAACTCCTTGAGCTCATTGCTCAGCCTCAGATGGTAGTATTTCTCTAAGCAAAGGGGGAAACTGTATCAATCTGACAGCCTCAGGTAGAGGTTAATGCCTCTCCATTTGTAACTCTTTGCTGTGCGTAATGCCACCTCCCTTGGTTATAAAGACTTCATAAATCATGCACGTGGATCCTCTGCGATTCTCAGACTGGAGACAGGCTGATTTACGGCTACAACTTCTAGCAGACTTCTCATCCTTTATCCTCCTTTATTGCCCCCCCTCTCGCTGCGCTGAAGAAACTATTCCCTTAACTCTCTTTTTCGCTCTCTCCTCTCCAGGTGTCTGGACTCTGACTTAGCACCACAGCTAGCCAACACACACACACAGGAAAGGGATCTACTTCCAGGGAGGGCTAATAGGATGTGACATCATTTATGGCTGACTGGGGGTAATGTGTGACATGTCAGCTCTCCATGGTGAGATGTTTTTCAGTAAAATCTTTCAAACTTGCCACGACAGGTTTAAAATAAATCTGAATTACACAGCAATGCAGTTTTAAAATGCAGCGATACAACAAACTTGAAGGCCAGAAAGTGTGCACTCTGTATGGGGTAACGGTGGAGGATCTCTCTCTGCCATAAATCATGTATTTTGATCAGATCAACCATGGCCTAGACAGGGGAAGAAGGTTTGTATATAGATTTGACCATTCCTTCCTCTGAATTATGACCCGGGGACTTTTATGGCGGGGTAGTTGCACGGACATGATGCTCTTTCCAGATCAGCAGAGATAAATCAACATACTGTATGTCAAGTCCTACACTTGAGAGGTATTTAGGAGGCTTTAATCTGTAAATGTGAGGTACCTGCTGAGATTATACACCTCTCCAATACTAATATACCTCTTCTACTTTCATAGATTTCTAGTCCAGTAACCAGTCAAACACTTAATATGTTTTTTTTCTCTCAGACCATATGCTATTTCTCAAGCTTCATGGTTCTTGTTGTGCTGGGAAGACCTTCAATGAGTCGACTTTGAACCCCAATCCAATTTCTCCATGCAACTCAAAACCATAAAGAGCAATTTTTAAAGAGTCTTTGTTTCGGTCACTGAAGAAAGGAAACAGTCTTTCTTGGATATGTTTGTACTCAAAATAGTGGATCCTTTGTTTTAAGAGACTTTCATTTGTTATGGCTTCATGTCTCTATTACTGCTGTGGAGCTGGGTCAAAATTTAGTCAGACTGTGCGTGCGAGTGTGCATCTCTTTGTGCGTTAACGAGTCACTGTGGAAGCTTTAGGTTTAGTCCTTTTCAGTACTGGAGGAGAGAAGCGGGCAACCCCAATAATCTTGTTTGACAGTTGGGAGCAGGGGCAGCAAGGCGATGGTGTCCCACAATGCAATTGTAAAAACAAACAGCATATAAGTGTGTGAAAAGGGGCGAGAGGCACTGTTCACCACATTCTGGAGCAACGTATATATACACATACGCTCACATACATGCTCTACGTGCACATGCAAACTTCTAACGGGCCTTGTGTGTGTCAGACTTTAATCCAGTCCACTTCGCAGCCATGTGTTATGACAAGCTGTGTCCCGATTTCTCTCACTTTCTCTCTGGTGTTTTTTCAGGGCAGGCTGAAGGGGTTCTAATCCAGTTAAGACCTGTCAGGACTAATACAATGACAGGTCAAACCACCTCTGCTACCCCCTCACTTCTACCCAAAGATCATGGGTGTTCAGACAGGAGAAAAGAGCGACTGTGTTTACCTCTTTAGTGCTTAAACCATCATGACTGACTGAGAGAGTAAAGTATGAAAGCATGAGACAACTTCTAAACCTTTGCTGCACCATTTAAATCACAGCTTAAATATATGATGCTTTAGGTGAGGCTGTGGTCTGCACTCTAGGTGATATACTTCCTGCAAACTTAACAGAGCACAGTAGTTTTCTCCATGTCACATCATACGGAGGCAAATCGCTTCCATATCAGTCACTCATTTACAAACCTCAAAACACATTTTTTGCATCAAACCAGCATCAACCACAAACACTGACGCGCCAGTTAAATATAAACTGAAGGCTGATATCTGCAACTTTCCTCTCATTGTCACCTCCCACAGCTGGAGAAAGCACAGCAAACATGTACAAGTTGTTATGGAAGGTTGTGTGGACTCTGAAACCTGTTGTGTATTACTAGATTTCAGTCATGAAACACTACAAATGTGGGCCAACTACTGCAGCAAAGGGTGATATGGTATTTGATTATCGCCAAAGGTGTGAGAAGCCATGACCATGTTGTGTGTTTTACAATACTCTCCTACCTCATACGTGAATAGTTCAATAATGTCTTGATTTAAAAAGAAATTACAAACTACCAACTTTATTTTAAAAATGTAAGAAAATCTGATCACTTTCATTTACTTTTACATAAATGGATTAAAACAATGCAGACACAAAAAAAACAAAGGAAATTTTGTCCAAATCGATTTTTATAGTTTGGATTATCTATGTATTTTAATGTGTTTTTAGTCAAATATTCCATTGGATTCAAAAGCTCTGTCTGGCTCAAATTGATGAGTCTCTGTTGCACAATGCGTTACAAAATAAAGACTGTTTTCAACTTTGATTTCACACTTGCCTCTCTAGTGTTCAGCTTAGTGGTCAAGCTTTACCGCAGTGTGCAGCAGTGGCCCTGTTTGGCCTAACTTAACAAACCTCATTATTAGACAAGGGAATCTCTTTATGACAGCTACTTCTAACTAATGGCCCACTCTTCAGAGTGGCTGGACACATAATGCTTTCAACAGCAGTGAACCAGTACTGCCCAGTCTTGTGCTTATGAGCTGTTGAACAGACACGAATGCACAATTGTGTATATGTGTGTTCATGTATGAGCGTCTGCTCTGCCATGATTGGATCTGCAGGACAGAGTATGTTGACCCCTGGGACAGGGGGGGGTTCACACTGAAGCACACGCTATGACACACAAACGCACGCTGTGGTTTCTCCTGTGGCCGCTCAGCTCATTCAGGCTCTGACCAACATCAGCAGCCCCCCTGCTTCGCCGGCTCTCCATCCCCGGGGATCACACAGCGTCGCTGGGCACTCACATCCTCGGCTGTGGGCAGAGAGCCAGCAGCTGGGGCTGAGGCCCGGGGGACACATGAAGGGGCAGAGGGGGAAATCTGAGAGGAGGAAAGAAAAAAGGTGGATGTGAAGAGGCAAGGGAAAGAGGAAAAGGTGGAGTAGAGGTTTGTGGGGGTCACCTATCACATAGTTTATCATATACAAAAGTTCCAAGTGTGCCTGTCATGCTGGAGGCTGAGGTAGGGCTGAGAGCTGAAGAGTAAACGTCTGTGTGCTGATGGAGATGAGGCGATGGTGACACAGGCTACACTGTGGCCATTGTATGAAAGCTTTGGAGGAGTTTGCCTATCTTTAACGAGATCTCTCCATGTGAATTTAATATATTAAACATGTATTATTATATAGCCACATTCTCCTGACAAAAGAAACAAATCTTCTGTAATGTTTATTTGTGCGTACTGATCTATTTTAGCCACCATGAAATGTGCTTGTTTTCAAACTTTTTGTCTGAGATCTATTATTCTTGCAAAAATGTCTGTGATTCAGCTTCCTCCACTATTGTTCTGGGCTCCCATCAAGGAAAAGAAAAAGCTGTGTCATCATGGGGGAGGTAGTTGAGGGCTGGGGGGGGGTGGTAAAGTGGGAAATCTGGCTGGTTCCCAGGCCTGCCCTCTAGGCCTGTTAATGCCTTCTTTTCCTGGACACACATCAGCACATTTAGGGTGAGAGAACAGAGGGAAAGGAGGAGGCAAAGAAGGGGTGAAGAAAAGGAGACATTGAGAAAGGAAAGAGATGGAAAGATAGGCAATTAGGACGGCCTGTGAGATCAGAGAAAGAGAAGCTTGGTCAGCAACAAGTCTAACTTCCCCAGCATCCTTTTCTCAGTTTAGGCCCTGCCAGCCCCACATAAACACGGTGAACCTGTGGAAAGTTTCACTCCTCTCTGGAGGGTCCCCTTCTCTCCTCGCTCGTTTTATTTCTGTCTATCTGGCCCTCGGCTTTCTTTTCTTGTTTTAGGAAAATTCCGCTGGTGGTAATGGTGTGCGCCCCTGCAGCCTTAACGTCTTCCATGTGACCATCACGGAGGCAAATTTCCAGTTTGTGTTTGTTTTAGGCAAACAGATCAGTTGCCACTTCATCCATCTAGTTTACCTCTCTGTCCTGGAAGTTGACGTTCTACAGACGCTCGCGTGGGCATATGAGCTCTGAAAGTTGGCCACACCTCAGCCCAAAAAATCCCCACCCCCACCCGTCACGTCCCTCCCTGAGCTGTATTTTATTTTATAACATCATGTGACAAAGTCTTTGATATCAGGCTTGAGGCCAAGAGGGAATGGGAGTTGGAGACAGGGAGAGACATTTGCATAGGCTTGTTAAAAGTCACCAATTAGGAAAAAGGCCTCACACATAGTTGCTTGGGCTTTGCCAGGTCATAATCTCACATCAGGACAACATCGCCATCTGCAGGAGAGCAGCAGGATTAAAACAAATGAAAATATCTGTCACATTTGAGTGCTACCAAAACAATACAATAACTATAAAATGAGGAGTAATATTACATTTTTTGATATCAGCAGGCTCTAGTTAAGCCCTGACATCACAACTTAAGGAAAAGCCAACATAAATGTCTTGCTTCTTGGCCTCCTTAGCTGTAGGTGGCGCTCTGATTCCATTCCCCCGTTGATGACTGCGGTAAGAGCTGGATGATGGCCTTGTTTGTTTAGCCAACAGTGTTGACGCCCACCCACAGGTGCCAAAGGTATAGTGAGTACCGTGCCAGCTGTTTGCAAGCCACAGCAGCCCCCGCACTGCTTGGCTTCACCCTGCTTGACTGCCTGATCTCACAGGAAGAGAGGAAGTGGTTGAGTTACCCAGCAGCAAATTTGAGGTTTATAAAGGGAGAAAGCCGTAAAAAAAATCCAAGTGCAGTTTCCTTTAACTCAGCAGCTAGCCAGGGTGAGGTACTCTGTCCTAATCGCTCATTCTGTCATTGTCATTAGTCAATGTAAGGATTGCTCTCAACACACAGTGAGAGATAACGGAGAAGAAACATAAAACACTACAGTTTTTATTGTTATGATTCAGTGGCACACTAAAATAGAGAGACGAAAGGCAGGTGTTCCAATTTCATGGAAGCTTGATTGCCTTGTAAAGTCAGATTCATTACACTATTAATCTGCTGTTACCTGTGTCACAACAGGGAACCACCCACAGCGACCACGAGCAGGCAACACATGCTCACTGTGAGACCAATAATTGAAAAAATGTTGCTCATGATATCAGTCATCGCTCTGGCAAGCTGGCACACACATAGTCAAACTACAGGGGGGAAATACCTTTGCATTTCTCATGATAGCATAAAGTTGCATTTTCACTTGAGATGTGAAATCAGTTAGGCATGTCCAGCATTTGGATTTCATGAAGGCTTACCTTAGCATTGTCCTGTCTTTGCCAAGAAGTAATGGGAAGAGGGGGTACGGTAGAGAGAGCTGGCAGCTTTGCCTGGCTTGTTATTGCCAGTACAACGAAGCTCAGTTCACACTCAGCTGTGGCATATTTGGAAAACTTCAAGCAAAGCGGCGAGAAGCAAAAAAAAAAAAAAAAGCTTTTAAATCAGTTCCACTCTCCAGTAAATTACAACCCTGCATTTTTAATTTCCTCTCTCCATACAATGTTATTCATTGGCATCCAAGCCAAACACGGGCCCCTGCAGACTGCATAGCTCTGCAGGACAAACTGTCCTCTCATGCCGTCGCTACCTGTCAGGAGCGCAGGGGCGTGACTGAGAAAATGCATTCCTTGATGTAGAGTTGAGAGGTGTGTGAGGTGGAAGAAAAAGTGAAAAAAAGAGACTAAACCGCAGAGTGTAGATTAAATCTACCAAAATGGTTACAAACCCAGAATTTGGAGTTTACATCATAAGTGGTTTGAGATAGTCTTAATCTGTTCACTGATAGCAGTCACTGGCAATTACCTTAATATGTTTGACCAAATGAATACTGCAGTCAAGTGGTGTCTGCAGCTTTTAAGTAGATCCAGACGTGCAGCTAAATTCAAATGTGACATAGTGTAAGTTCTACAATGCATTGAAGATGCAACCTTGGCCATGTCAAATGCTGAATTCATGGACTTTGCATACCAATGTTTCATGGCAATAATATCACAATTATACGCTAAGCAGAGAATGTGCATACCCAAACATGCTTCGTCCATGCCTGAGGAAACTGTCTAAGCTCTACTAACCACTAGAAAGAGACAGACTTGGCTGCTGAAATAACATTAAGAGCCTGTTACTATAATAGCAAAGCCTCATTTGTTAGCATTACATATCTAAATACCATCTGAAAACCATGGCTCATTCTGATTAAGCAAGGTCTTGTAACAGTGTAACATTTCAGACAGATTTTATATCCACTGCAGTGTGTAGGCCCCATTACTGTATATCTCCTGTTTGCAACCAAGCGACCTCCTAGTCTGGACTTAAATTTCATGTTGCACTGAACAGATGTGTTATCGAGTCTAAAAAGGATTTTGTTTTACTTTATCTTAGCCTGACTTGAGTGTCAGGAGTTGTTGCATTAGCATTATGCAGGAACAATGTCATTTAAAAGGTATTTTGCCATCACAGTATATCTGCTTTTGTCATCAGGTCTGTATACTGCTGGATTGTTTGACAGAGATGTCGAACAGGTTTCAAACATGAAAGAGGATAGGAGATCTCATTTAGTGCGCCAGACTGCCAAGACTTGCCAAGATTCTGCTAATTCAGCTGTTTCTGTGCCACACAAGGCGATAGGATAAGGCACCTGGCTTTTGCTTAGACAGGCCTTACATGTCTGTGTAATCCAGAGAGACAGCGAGGGCAGGGCTCGAACTTCTTGTTAGATTTAGCCCAGAACACAACAACATAATCATGTCATTACCCTTGGGCCATTCTGCCACATTGTTGTTGCGGGTGGGAGACACTGGATTTGATTTCAGCAGACTTAGCTGACCTCTGTTTCACGGCCCACCAGAACAGGGGAACTATAGCAGGCCGTCCTCCACGCTGGCACTCAGCCTAGCCAAACATTTTAACTTTCATAGACAAAAACAAAACCGCTTCGCCTTTTTTTCCCCCCATTTCTCCCAGTTTTAAAATATTTTTTTATTAGCACTGAGACGACATTTCTACTAACTTTTTGGTCTTGCAATTTTGTGCTGCTGTGGCAAAATACTGCCAAAATTCCTCCCCACACCCCCACCATCTTTCTGCTCCAGTGTTGATTATTTTGCTTTTTGTCTTTTCTTTCCTCCTAAATGTGTTATTCATCCTGTTCCGTGTGTCTCCAGGCACACTTCAGAACTGGATATAAAATAAACAGGCACGTTTTCACCCCTGTTGCTAGGCCTTGACTGCATATACCTGTAACAATAAACAGCTGGGTTTCTGGGCTTGTTTATACTCATCTCTAGCCGTTTGAGGACCGCGGCACAACAGGAACTAGTCTGTGTGTACGGATTTGCTAGGCAGACGCCCACTACGAAGCATAGGGTTGGTGGACGCTACTAGACCATGATAGAGCAGAGGCTGCTGGCAGGTAGTGCGCACTCTGTCTGGCAGGGCTGAGGTTTACCTTGGAGTGACACCAACCATCTGCATGCTATAAGGACTAAATTGCCAGCTTGATGTCCAGCAAGCGAGACAAAACCGTTCCACATACATGAGCGTGTGTGTGTTTGTGTGACTTTGTGTATGTATGTGTATGACTGTACAAGAAAACCAGACAGAGACAGAAATACAAAAACGGAGCTCACATCGTCATTGCTGTACCGTAGCCATCTCATTTTGTAAAACGTACTACCTTTTTTTTGTTTAAACTGCTCGACTAAATATTTGGTAACAATGGATGAAATTACTCATCACTGTTGAAATAGCATGACTAAAAAGGACAAATATAGATACAATATAGAGACAATAACCCATCACCCCAGCAGCACAAATCGGGGAAATTACTTATTAGAAGTGATGAACCAGAAAAGAATTATCCTCGACTTTGCAGTTCTGACCATTTTGGAGTCTTTTGTTTCAGTGTCATTGCTCTCAACAGATTTCAGAAGTGGCAGGCAGGACAAAACGGCTCTATGTTTGTGCTTTTATTGTAACTGATGTTTAGAGGTACTATGTAATAGTTTGAAAGACTTATCCTAAGAGACTAATCAGTTTCAATAAGGCCTCCTGAAAGAAGAGTCAATCAAATCGGACCTGTGACAAAACATCTTGAAGACTAAAACAGTAAATCCATATTCTGTTGCCAAGACAGTTCATCTTTAACACACTTAAGCTTGATTTATGGTTGTGAGCACCCTATGCAGCTGCTGTACCCACATCATAGTTAGCTGTAATGTACATGCTTCTCAAAATTCTAACTACATGTCACAGGATAATGCAGCTAGGGAGGTAACATATGGAGACCATAGTCAGGTCAATGTTTTTAACTTGGTCAGCTCGTGTTGAAATGGCCTGATCATGTACAAATGCAGGTGAAGCGAACAAGGACCTAAAATCAAAACCTACATTGTAGGTACTCCCGTAGGATTCCTGTTGACCCCTTGCATTGACATAAATTCAGCTTAATCTCACTGACCTCGTTCACACGAGAAGCCTCTGTTCTGCTTGGAGTCCGTGTTCTTTGTTCTGTTTCATCATCTTTTCTGTTCTTTTCTGTCTGTATCGAAAGAATAGATACGTCATAAAACAATAATTACCAGTAAAAATGTACACTGTGAACAGACAAGGAAACACTGATGGAAGTGCAGCTACGAACGGAAAAAGAAGGGTTATAGTAAGGTAACCTTGAGAATTGCCAGCCAGTGCTATAAAGCGTCTAGCTGTAGCAAATTCACTATAGTTGGGATTATGGGTTGGCCCACACACAACCATCATGGGTTAGTCAGGTATGCAGTGAAAGTTTCATAAATAATCTTCCCAGCGTCTCAAGACACAACACGCCGGACAGACGCCTTTAATTCAGCTGACAAGAAAATTAAAAGCCTTCATTACCCTAAAGTCATCTAGGGGAAACAAACTTTAACAACTCAGACAATCACAGTATGAATGCCGTTTGGCCAATCCCCAGCCAGCTCTGGGGCTCTGATTGGTTTTCCAGAAGGATGTGGGACTCACAAGTGTGGCAGCTGCTTAAAATAAAGTGACAATTTTTAATGGGGTTTCAAACCTCAGCGAGTCACTGCATCCTGCCAAGCCCCTAGTGATGGCTTACATCCAAACCCCCAGTTTTATCAAACAGGACATGGAGGAGTGAGCTTGTTCTCCCAGCTCAGTGCCATTAGGAGGCCTGGATGCAGTCAACCATTTTCGAGAGTTGCCTTTCCCATCAGCAGGAGCTTTTTATATGTACCAGACGTGCACATACACTAACATACATTTTTGAAGTAAATGCTCCCCTGATAATCAATGGCATCAGAATATCCTGTAAAGTCGAGTTAAACCTAATAGGGTCAAGTCAATTTGTGAGGTCTGGGCAAAGCTGTTTTCATGATGACGATAAAATCCCAATGAAAAACACTCTGACGGTTTTCACTTAATATGTGACTGGAGTGTAATGAGTGCAGTACCGCTTCATCTATTTTGACTATCCCTGTTACAGCCGGTTCAGTCTCCACTCTATGATCAAGCGCAGCTGAAAGAGGTGTTCAGTCACACACGCTCACACACATATAAAAGAGCGAGGGGGGATCTTGGAGACTAACAGGAAATGCAATTACTGTCTGTCTCAGCACAGCATTCCTCAATAGTATGGCCAATTTCATAGCAATTTTAGTGAGTCAACAGGTCGTAAGTAATCATAATGAGCACCTTAATGTTTTCACACGGAGCAGAGCACCCCTTTGTGGTTTTATCCTTTGGCCATTTGATCCTTCTAATCATCTACAAGCTATTTAAACTGTATACAGGAGCTGCGGGCTTGTACAAGTCCCAAGAGGAGGCCCACTGCCTCCATGTTTGTGGAATACTGTCATTTAAACACTGTGTCAACAGGTATCAGGTTCCTCACATGGTTTCTCTTTAGCTCAAAGGCTGGCGGCATACAGTAGAAGTGGACAGTGCGCTGACAGTGTGCTGTCAGGACCTCAGGTAGCGAGTAGATATTTTACGCTGCGGGTCATTATGGCACCGCACTTTTCAAGTTGTGTCTGACAGGTTATGGTTAGACTTTTGTGGGCAACGGTGCTGTAAGTGACATAAATAACAGCTTTAGAATGAATGGCTGCAGGGCAGATACTATACCTCTAAAGCGTTGTCTGTTCCATCACTTGATCAAACAGGCATCCAGAGTGAGTGAAATAAGATCTGGGATCAATGGCTTCCGGGATTTCTTGAACAAGTTGCTACTCTGCTTAAAGTTATTAAAACTGTAAAATACTAGACATCTAGAGCCATAAAAGAAGAGATTTACCAAGAAGCTCACACATTTACTACTTTTAACACCTATGCCATTTTAAGTCACACTAGTGGCAAGGCTCTAAAGATGACAAGGTTGTTTGGTAGGACATATGGAAATATCTCTGACTTTTCCCTTAGCACCATCATAAGGTTGATATTTGTGGTTTTGATAAACAAATACCAAACGGATTGATGTCTGCGTCTGGATGAAAATTAACATCTCTGATGACAGTTTGTCTGGTTTGTCCATGTTTATGACACATTCTTGCAAACCTAATATAATTCCCATCATCCTCAGCTGTACAGAGATTGGTGCCAATTAACAAATGTTAGCAAACTAACAAACTAAGATGCTGAAAATGGTCAACAACAGCATGTTAGCATTGTCACTGTGCTCAAGTTAGCCTCCCAAAATTTCCATCTTTTCAAAATGCAGCATTTCTTCAGATAAAAGATAAAACATGGTCATGGCTGGATGCATACATATACATTAGAAGGAGACACTCAACTGAAGGAACACACACATGTTCACAGGCATAAACACATGTACACTGACACCACACAAGTAGCGGCTGTGAGTCCAGGTTGTCTGTGCATACCTCTGTCAGTGCCAAAATGATTAAACAAATACCCCCTTTGTGCGCAGCAGCCTTGATTAGGCTGAGTTGTATGTGCCCTCTGAAAAAGAAATACAGGAAAGTGCCTTTGGTGGTGCCAAAATTCACTTGCCCTGTTAAAACATCGCTGCTGTCAAAGTTGTTTTTACTCGCTCACATGGAAACTAAATTTATCATGCCTCTCCTGAGCATTCAGGTTTTTTTTCTTCTTTTTTTTTAAACAGAATGAGCATGATTATTTATGTGAAAAATAAACATTGAAACTTTATCTGCATTAGTGGTCACAGAATGCTGACACCAATAAATTTCAGCAAGACACTTTTTATGGTGCCACGATAGGAATGGAAATAGGATTGTTGTGGTTTACTTAAGAGATTGCAGGATGTTTAACATGAAACATTTGTTGTCTTCACCTTTTGATTATAATTATGAATATTTCAATAATAATTCATCTGGCATCTGTTGTCTCACCACAGTTCATAATAATCACATTATCATAAACAGCAAATGTTTTTAAACAGATGCGTATGTAATTTGCTCCAACATTTATCTCAATGTTAGATGGATGTATCTGAATAAAAGAGCAGACTGGAGGCTTACCATTTTTGGCCGAACATTCAATCTGTAACCTATTTATTCATAATCTATACAGTCATACTATACTGTAAAATTGTAGATACTCATTTAAAATGAGTGACTAGAATATGATGTGAGCAATCCTGCTCTCTAGTGGAGACATTTTGATTTGCAATATACAATCCTACTCTGTAGTTAAGTTTAGAGCTGAAACAGTTAGTAGTCGAGTGATTGATCAACAAAAAATGAAGTGGTATTTAGAGTAGTTTTTAAATAACATAACAACAGCTTCTCAAAACTTAATGTGTTGGTTTTCTTAGTGTTCTAAAGAATACTTAATACTAATTGGGGGAAAAATGGGAAAACTAGAATCAAAGGATTTTCCATATTTTTGGACATTTGGACAGTTTTTGGACATCAACAGTTTAACTGATAATGGGAGCAAAAACAGTTGCATTAACAAAGAGTTTCTCAAAAGAATACTCTCCATGTGCTGAATGTAGCACAAAATCTAACGTGGCTGAACTCTATAGATCATAAAGGCTTACAATTCTCTGTTCTCTCTCTTGCTATATTTCTTCTTCATGTGTTCTTAAAGAAACTTCTAAAATAGCTTATAAAGCTACTTTCACAAACAGAAGCTGATTGTCTGATTGAAAGTTATTGTCTAACATAACATAGATCTCATGCAGGTTGCAATGTGTAAATATAAGCAGCATATCCTCGCTGTTTATCCACACACTCAGACTATGCCTTTCTCCAACTTTCTGTCTCTGTTTGAGATGACGGATCACTGAATAATTAATGATCCTCCTTTAGAATTCTTTTGATTTAATATTCCGACAACTTGTACTTTCCACGCAGAGGTTTTGAATACATTATGTCAAGGCCTGAAGATCCTGCATTTCTGAAGTGAGGTTCTTGTTTAAAAACCATGATCTCTGCTGATCTAGAAATTTTTAACAGAGACAATTGGCACCATGGGCACCATTCTACATACCAAGGCACTCTGACAATTGAAACACTGCCTTTAATGTATCATTCACGAGAAGTCCTCTACCTGCCTTCTTTCTTGCTTTTTTTTCTATATGGTTCTATAGAGGTTTTCAGTTGTTCCAAAATAAAACAGATGGATCAAGAATCTTACCTTATATGTTGGTCCAAATTGAGACTGTTGAGTAGCCAGTGTCCATCCTGCCAAGAAACAAAACTCTATCATTCAAGCCACTACATCAAAGCCACTAAAGTTATTTGAGGTCATTTGCTGATTCATTTCCAAGTATTGGCTCAGTGAAATTTCTGATGCCACATGTGTGTGCTCTGGCAGCGGAGAGGGATTATAAAGTAGTAAATCCAGAGCTGGTTGCATGGGGATACATGTCAATTTTTAGTATATGAACAACTGAGCGATGGAAGTTTCTCTCTCTATCTCTGCAGATGATCCAGAACGTTGCAGCGTGCCTTATCTACAACCAACCCAAAAGGTCACGTCACCCTGCTGCTCATCAAGCTCCACTGGCTACCTGTTGCAGCCCTCATTATTCAATTCAATTCAAAGCGCTAATGCTTGCATACAAAGTCGTACCTGAACACCCTTGTACGAGCATATGTTACCTCCCGACCGCTGCACTCCTCCAATGAGCGACACCTGGTTCTGCCACCTGTTCACTCAAGGCAATCCAAACTTTTTTCGTTTGTTCCAGTTCCTACTCCTCCTGAAGACCCAGCTCTTCAGAGATTACCTTCTCTCCTAGCACTACTTACAACTGGACATGAGAAAGCTATCCCATTTAAGAATTTTCATAGCACTTATTGTTGCTCTAACGCTTTCTTATCACACTGTGCCTTGACTGTTCCCGTCTCTGTAAGTCGCTTTGGATAAAACGTTTGCTGAATGACTAAATATGTGTGTTACACATAACTGGCTTCTGTATCCACTGTCCCTCCATTTCTTTAGAGCTACGGTGAGATAGGTGATCAGTGGGTATAAACATATCACGTATCATCCCACTTAATAACCGATTCATGAAAAACAATGAATGAACAACTCTCATTGATGAATAACATGCACAGCTTCTTTGTTCCAATGTGATGCGCAGCACTAGATGACAATGTCACTGCAGGAATTCCTACTCTTGTAGATTGGACTATCAAGCTCAACTAATTGTTAGAATCATTTTTTTCAACTGAGAACAGACTAATGACATGTACAGAGAAGATGCACAATATTTTCATCTATTAGATTAGATCTATTGAGATCAATGTGGAGCTATTTATCAATCCTCTGGGCTCTGTGGTTAGCCCTAAAGATTATCTAAAGGTAACAGCACTTAGTAAGGAGGTGTTTCAGTATGCACTCCATTTTCATGCCTGTCATTCTTGGTACTGACCCTGCTTCTGACAGCAAACAGTTATGACATCCAAATGAACATTTCTCAAACCCTTTGTAGTATAGACTGTCAGAAGTGACTTTTGCTCAGCATGCTTCACACTCCATCCAATTATGCATCACATATTTTTTCATTTTCCTTTTTCCATCAAATTAAAGCTATATTTCATTCAATTCTTTCAACATTACAACACAAGAACAATGCACAGATAATATCCATTATACTAAGAAACATGTGCATCATTTGTTTGTCTTCTTTACAGCAGTCTGAAGGGTTGTGGTTGATTATTGTATTCATTGTATTCAGCCCAGTCCTGACAACTGTGTATCTATAATGCATGAAATTGATTTTTGAAATTGATTCAGGTCATTGATTAAAAGACACTTTTACAGCCCAGTCCTGACAACTGTGTATCTATAATGCATGAAATTGATTTTTGAAATTGATTCAGGTCATTGATTAAAAGACACTTTTACAGGTCAGATTGGCAGGAATTCCTGATACAGTTTATAAAGGGAGCCTTGAACACTTTGCTTTTGACGGCTCCTTAAACAAAGACTGTGAAAATGTTGTGTTCCTTTTCTTCACACCATGCTACACATGCGCAGACTGATATACCACAGGAGGAACTGCCGCATATGACAATACAGGAGAATATGATATTTGTATATGGTCACAGCAGCTATCTTTTAACCACTAGCAGCATATTTATTCCTCAGAGGCAGTACATGTAATCTGATGCTTTGCAGCCATTTTCACACATACAGAGGCGCAAAGATCACTCAGATAACATGGAGAAGGTGCAAGGTAAAGAAATGCTGCCGGCTACATTTAACAGGGTCAAGGGTTCATTTATATCTGGACCATTGTGTAATACCCCCTATTGCTAAATTTATAAGTTGTAAATTCAATGTAATGCACAGGTGAGTGCCTAAAACAAAGAACACCATTCTTCATCCATGAGAAGTACATTGTAATCCACCACAATGTCCTTGCATCCACACAAGAGAATACACACAAACACATATTATATTCACAGACAGAGAGTGGCCTACTATGCAACATAAATCCCACAGTAAGATATTAATCCTATTCAATTTTATCTTCAATTCAACCTTCAATCAAAAGAGTAATAGACAATAAACATCTGGTCTCATTTTTCATAATTAAGGTTATAGAAAACACACTCATTTAGCCAAAGGGCTTTCTTTCTGCTGCCTCTACAGAGTAGTGATGTGATGAATAGACTCTGTCAGAGCTGACAGCACATTGTGTAATTACCTGTGGTTTTCATAGATCCAGTCCCTGTGTCACATTGTGTTATCTGTGTGTGTGTGTGTGTGTGTGTGTGTGTGTGTGTGTGTGTGTGTGTGTGTGCTTAAGTGAATTGGTTTTTCAAAAAGATGAACAATTTTTGCATATGTTTGAGTGGCTGTGTGTATGTGTGTATGTCACAGGATGGAGGGGGCGTGTGTAGAGCATTTCTGCCACTGTGTCTTGTGTCTAACAGTAAACTCTGTATGCCTGTGTATTAGGAGTCAGATGCTACATCACACAGAAGGAATATGAGTGCTCACAGAGGAGACAGGAAACAAGGTGCTCAGTATTTAAATTCAGTGGAGATACATTTGTAAATAGATCTGAGTTCTTTGAACTACTGGAAGTAATTTGTGAGTCTGTTTTTAACCACTGACTGGACAAGCATGGATAATAAATACATGTCCAAACTGTCACCTGCTATTGATTTTTGGGCAGGGATATACCTGGTGGTAATTGGTAAGTAAATTGCTACTTGCTTACTTATTTTGTGCCATATTGTGTCGACTATTGTGGAAATCTGAAATGTCGCCTAAGATGAATATTTTGAGCCTGCACAGGATTCTGAAAAAGTTACATGTTCTCTTCTAAATAGCAAACACCATGAAAGTAAAACCCATAAATGATCTGAGTTTACATTAGCAGAAGTGTCCTGGTTATGGTCTGGTTTCTGAAGCATCCTGGTTATGTTTTACACATGTAAACACATGTTACTGTGCATTGTAAACACCTTATCCTGGTCTCTGGTGTAATGATGACCAACAAATCTGCCTCCAGTAATGCTACTGTATTGTCAGTCTTGCTTTCTACAGAGACCAGATTAGAGAAGATAAATCCAGTTCAGACAGCCGGACTTCAAACTGTGCTCCTTTTCAACTGTTTAGGAAACTCAGTTGCTACAGAAATGAGTGGATGAGATGATGAAGAATCAAGACACACCTGCAGAGAGATGATCAGAAACCTGCATACAGTCGTGATCACATATACAGGGATATGTAAACACTATATCCCAGATATGATCAAAACCAGTATGAGGCTCAAAACCAGAGCAATAATGTGCATGAAGCATTTTCAGTGAAAAATAAGCTGCTATCTATTTTGTCATATGCTACAGGCACCATCTGAACCGGTAATATTGACTGTGAGGAATAAGGTCGTGCTGACAAACTCTGTGTGCCACTGGAATATAAATGTGCGAGAGTGTGTGTGTGTGTGTGTGTGTAAATATATACCTCCAAGAGAAGTTAAATCCCTTCATTTCCTCTGCTGCTGGTGTCTCCACAAGTTCACACTTGGTTGGCTGCGTTCCACCTGTGCCCGGTTAGCTTATCGGTCCACATCAGGCCACTGTGTGGAGATCTGGGAGGAAATAAGCATCTGTTGACGTATGTTAATTTCTATAATAACTGTTTCAAAGTACTAATAAAACATGCTTATTAAAGTGGATTCAAAATTCCAAAAAAGTGAATTATAAAAAAATGTGAAGAAACACCATTAACTGATGAAAGATGACTAAATTCAGCTGCTGCGACCTTCCCTTTTGCTAACGTCACAGGTGAGCTGCAGCACAGATCACAATGCAAATGACTACGATACACACGTTTACAATAGCCTACATAGATGTTACTTCTGCAATGTATTTGTATACCCCGCTCCTTAATCCAACAGTCATGGTCATATTGTATTGCAAAATGACATTTCAATTGCCTTCACAAATGCAAAGAAGACAGTAACATGGCCTTGCCTTTAGCGGCAGTTTTTCTCACTGCAATTCGCCCTCAAGCCAATTAATAATATATATTCAACTCACGCTCACTTGCACAAATACATTTCTGTGCGGCTGGCAATGACATAAAATGGTTGTTTCCTTTAACCTTATATCATGCTTTAAACTCCCAATTGTGAATTGTATTCAAGCTAAATGTATATAACGAAATTAACAGCCACACATCTTGCAGCTACTGGTTTAACTTAACAGCTATACAGCAAGTCCTGTATCCAGGTACAGATATTTTTACTATAATGTCACTGTGAAATAAACAAAACATGAATAAAATAAAAGTACTGAAGCAAAACGTGATAAATTGATCAAATGAATGCAACAACACATGCAATATTAACGTGCTTCTAGCTAAATATTCGGCACAATTACGGCATATTATTAATAATAACAGTACAACAAGAGCTAGCTAGCTACATCACATTTTACCTTCATGGAAATGCTTTACAAGCTACTCCAAGTGCAGTTAGCATTCAGGAAAGTTAGCTACCTTATAAATTCACAAAACAAAAACATGCTAAATGACAAATAGTGTTCTTAGCAAGGGCAGAAATAAACCTAACTCATTAAAATTCATGAAACATTGATAAAAGTTTATACCCGACCATGTTCGTGGTAATTAAAAGCAGCTGCGTCCACCATCGCAGCGCCACAGCTATGCGCCCCCTACTGGAGACAAGTGGTGACGCAGCTGTCAGTAAACGGCAAATTAAGAGTCCGAACCACACAAAGAGGTAAAATAAACAAACAAACAAAAAACAAACAAACAAACAAACAAATAAATAACAGGACGGGGGTTCAAAACATTTTTTACCCTGGATATCATGACATATTTTCCATGTTTCATACCTGAAAGAATCTTGAAATATAATTTCAGACTCCCCTAAAATAGACCATACCATTTCTTAACGTTGACAAGTTATTTGCGTCTCGTAAATCAATGGAGGTGCATTTACATATTTAGCTAGTTTAATACACTTGTGTTACCTTCAGTTTCTGAAATGGATCATGTCAGGTGTCAACAGATGAACAGTAACATTAGTTAGTTTCTAACAGTTTTTACCCAACAAGTCAAACTTTGTCAACTGTTAATTGAACTGAATAGCAAATTCTGTTTAACAAGCAAGATAGTGTGAGGATTGTAAGACTTTTTCACAGAGGCACGTATCTGGACTGGGTTTCCTTGCTGTTCCCCAAATACAGTAAATATGTTTTTATTTTAATTAAAATAAGAGAATAGATAAGACAACTAGTGCTTTTATGACTGATCCTTATTCCATAAGATAATTTATCATGTGTTATGTGTTCTGCCTGAAAATTTAACTTACACTGATGATTCTGATCCACATGATTTGCCAAGGAGTGATTGTTTGCAGTCTGACAAACATAAATACACAGTACAAAAACATTCAACTCTTGAAGTGTGGTGCCCTTGTTATGTTGTATCTGTGGTACAGTGCAGTATGTGCTACTGTTGTGGGCTGCTGTGAGGTTTACTTGGAATTTCAGATGAGCAATGACAGCAAAAGCATTCATTGAGCTAACTTCAGGCAGCACTGATTAACCCTTTGACCTCACAGCTAGAACCTGGTTCAAACCTCAGTTGCGGCCATTCTATGTGGAGTTTGCACATTTTCTCTGTGTCTGGGTGGGTTCTCTGTGGGTACTCTGGCTTCCTCCCACAGTCCAAAGGCATACACTTAATAGATTAATTGGTGACTCTAAATTGCCCATAGGTGTGAGTGTGAATGGTCGTTTGTCTCTATGTGTCCTGTGATGAGCTGGCAATTTGTCCGGGGTGCACCCCACCTCTTGCCAGAGAGAAGGATTTACTGAAGGACAAAAGCTGCATATGCTTTTTCACAAATTAAAAGGACTAAAAGACATCAGCACATTACTGCATGTTGTATCAATCAAATTTCCATAAGCTTTTGAGAGAAATATTATGCAAAGCAGGTTGAACCCACAACGCATTGACCAATCACTCTAATGGTGTAGACATTAGCAGTAGTTTTAGGATTATGGTCCAGTATGTGCCAGTTCTGTTTTTAGAATTGCATGCAGAGGAGTAACAGAAATAATCTTTCAAATTTGTGATCTGTCACACAGTTGTGTTTACCTGCTTAAAATCATAGAGATTTCACTATTAATTTCTGGAACCAAGTGATCTAATCTTCTTTTATTAATTTCTTTATGTCACAAATTATTGATACATGATTAAATAATTTAATAAAAGTGTTAGACTGTCGTGTTACTGCTAACTTAATTGTTAGCAGTTTGTTTGTCATCTTACATATTTATCGTGTCGTTCTAAAGAAAACAGTTTATTCACACACTCAGCGTCCTAATCCATATACAAGAGAAATTCTGTATGATAAAATAAAAAAAAATCGTCTGTTTTTCAGAGTCAGAATTTAAGCTTGTGCGGTGAAAAATTACACAACATTTAATAAATGTGAGAAAATTGATTATTTGTTTCAACCTTTGACCTGAGCATTAGCTAAACCTATAAGGCAGATTTACATATGTTTATTCATCAGATTGGATGAGAACTGTTGTCCATATGACTGTTTTCATGTTACTCAGTGCAAATTAGTTTGAAGTGGAAATTCAAATAGATCAACACAAAAAACGTGAACAAACAACATGTCATGCGTTTATTAGTGAGGTGCTGATAGATAGATTTTGTTATGTTAGTAAGATAACTGCTTTCTCTTGTTATCCATGATGCATCTTTGTGCTAAGTTACGCTAACCAGCTGCTAGTTGTAGCCTCACATTTATCATGTACACATACAAGTGGTAATGATTCTTACATTCACCACTAAACAGAAAAGCAAATGAAGATTCATTCATTTATTCATTCATATTTCCATAGCCGCTTGTCCTAAACAAGATTGTGGGGGACTGGAGCCGATCTCAATGGCTGACAATGGGTAAGGGGTGGTGTAGACCCTGGAGGGATTGCCAGTAGTTTTTAGTTCACAGGACTGACACATGGGGACAAACCAACCCTATGGGCAATTTAGAAACACCAAATTAATCTATTAAGCAAATGGGCATATTTCCCAAAATGTCTAACTATTACTTTACTGGCATTGTTTTAGTATCAGAGGAGATTCAGATACTGACATCTATACTATTACATACAAAATCCTTTATTATATTTATATTAATTTAATTTTAATTTATTGTAATGATTTTATTATTATTTGTTAGTGTTGAAAATCGTATCATATATCCTGAAGTAGTTGTATATTGTAGCAATTGCGGCGCAGGCCATGAGACACAGTAAACAGCAGAAAATGTATGAAAATTGGTGCCTGTCTTAACATTTCACATCACTACACACTATTTTGAGCTCTGTGTCTGGATTCAACCAAGCATGGTGTGAGAACAAACCAAAGCCCACAGCGACTGACGTCAGAGAATAGCATTGATTGTTTGGATTGCCAGTGCAACAGTGCTCTGTGGAATCACATCTCAGATTATACAACACACTAAACCTCAAATACAAGAGTTACAGCAGCAGAAAATCAGGTTCTTCCCTCATCTGTTAATATTATCTGAAGCGTAAAGCAAGTGATCTGAATGAGACATTAAGGTATGTTCCATGTGATGGTTGTTGGAAAAGGTTGAGAGCTACGTCAGAATTTTGATTTTTTTTTTTAAAGAAACACCATGAATGCATAAATCCTGCCTAGGGTCATCAGTAATGGGTGAATTCAAGCAAATCTCTCTTAGTGTTGTTTTGAGATGGCACTTTTATAGTTTCTCTACCCCCTTTTATATTCTTTCCTGCAGCCACCCTGTCTGTCTCTGGGAATGCAGCAGTCCTGATCAGTGCAGCTCGTCGACTCACCCTGCTCAAAGCTCCCGAGCTGCTGACAGTGAACTTAGCCATAACAGACATCGGCATGGCCCTCACCATGTATCCTCTGTCCATCGCTTCAGCTTTTAACCACGCATGGATTGGAGGTGATTCATCTTGCCTCTACTACGGCCTGATGGGCATGATCTTCAGCATAACCAGCATCATGACTCTGGCTGTGATGGGGATGGTCAGGTACCTGGTAACGGGAAGTCCACCCAAGAAAGGTAGTGTATTTTCAGATTCAGCAGTTCAGCTGTGCATAATGAATACCTGTTGGCTTAAAGAAATCAATATATAATTTAAGAGATCAATCAATCAGGTGGGGTGGGTTTTTACCTCCTGATTGTTGTGAAGAAATTGTTGAAGTCAAAGGTCAGTGGTGAGGTCAGGAGGGAAGAAAGTGTTCAGGAGCCTCTGACGTCTTATGCTGTAATATTTATTGACGCTTGACCAAGGAGAATTAGAGACACTCTCATGGTGCATCAGAAGTGCCTGAGTCGGTCTCACATTCTGCCGAACTCATCCTGGTGGTCAGACTTTAAACCCCAAGATAACACCACAAATACTATACGCCCAGAATTAGCCAATGAGAATGTCTGTTCCCATGTTTGTGTTACTGTCAGCATATTCTAGTCTGGAGACACTGTTGTCTGTTTATGCAGATTGGAACATCAACGGCAAGCTATCTATTATGTAATAATAGATAATACTTCAGTCCTCAAGGCCCACATGTGACCTCGTGTAACCTAAGGATAGAAAACTCCATAATAGTGATGAAAAGCTGGACAGCAAATGATGGGTCAGAAACAACCTTAGCTGATTAATACTTACATCCATGATTTCTTGATCAGCTTCCATTCACACATCCACTCCATCCACAGCTGCTCCTCGTATACCTGATTGCCAGGTGTCCTCGCCTGCTGTCTTCCCAGTTGAAGTTCACTGAATAAGCCTTGCATTCTTGGAGGCTGCAGTACAGCACACTACTGAATTATAGATATAGATATGATTCCATAGCTGTCCTTTTCTCTGGTACTCATTTGTAATTGTACGCTAGGTAATACTTTACAGTGCATATGGCACAGGAAACAACCTTAGTGAATGCATATTTTGATTCAGGAGTCATGAGTTTGGGTCATTTAATTTTGAAAATATAAGTTTATGAACATATTAACCCATGATAACTTGATGCCTTCAAGGCTAGTTAAGCAGCAACCTGGCAACTTCCAAATGTTGTAGCTACATGTTAGCGCCGAACCAAGAGTTGAAGCCAAATAAGGCTGAAAATAATAATAATAATAATTTGAAAGTATGTCAATTCATATAAATAATTAAGTGGGTGATATTCCAGACAAGGTGTTCTACTGACAATATGTTGATGCACTATGTTGTGCTGCAGATAGTTCCCTGTGTGACCTTTCATTAATTAATCAATTGAAAATGATATACAGCAATGAAATGAAATACAAGATCACACATAGGAGCCTGAAATTATAATTGACACAACAGGGAATAAGCAGAACAATGATGGAGTTTGAGTGATGTGTGCCGAGTGATGCAGTTATAGCTTATCAATAAAAACTATTAGGATTCAAGTTATAAACACACAAGGGAGCTTTGAATTGAATGTTGCACAGTTAATAGTGGGAGTTAGCCTGTATACAGGTCCCCAGTCTGAAACATTCAGCTAGCTTAAATGTCCACTGGGATTACTCAAAACCAACTCTCTGGTGATGATTGATTCATATTCTGTTTCATTCATGCTTCATATTGACTGGCTCAGTGGTGAACTCTTTAGCTACCAACTAATTAGTGACTGACCTAGGCATAGGCAAATGTGCACAGGGTCAGCACAGGATAGTTGTCGATTTTATACTAATAAGTAGTGCATTTGCTCTTTCTTTCAGGCCCACTTGCTAAGAGGAGTTTAATCATCTAATCAGCTTGCTTGACCTAGCCACAACACTCTTCCCTGCGCTGGTCTGTGGAGACTATGTCCACTATCAACTTACTGTGCCAACGCAGGAAGTGAAAATATTGTCATTATTGGTGTGGCAATAAAATTATAAACTGCAGAATTTGCTGCCAACAACCTCCTCCTTGTGAAAGAGCCACATAACCAAGAGTTAGCACACAGAGCCAAGAGTTAGCACACTGTAGTGCCATGTAGTTCACATACGGAACTAAAATTTTAAAATCTGTTTGTGCACAGGTATCAAGTTCCAGAGGAGAACCATCAGTATTGTGATCAGTGGGATCTGGCTGTATTCCTGTCTGTGGGCTGTGTTTCCTCTGCTGGGCTGGGGCAGCTATGGGCCAGAGCCGTTTGGACTAGCCTGCTCGATAGACTGGACTGGATACGGGGAATCCCTGAATCACTCCACCTTCATCATGACTCTGTCTGTACTCTGCACATTCCTCCCCTGCCTGGTCATCCTCTTCAGCTATTTTGGTATTGCCTGGAAGCTACACAGGGCATACCAATCCATCCAGAGCAATGACATTCAAAACGGGAATATCGAGAAGAAAATTACTCTTGTAAGTATAAAATGAGCAATAATGTATACACTCTTTGTGTTTTTAATATATCATTTATATCTGATTTTATGAGCAACTCTTCTTGTGGAAGTGAAAATTCTCTGAAACAGTTCACATGTTCATGTACATGAATTTCCATGTTTTAAAGCTCACAAGCTCCATTTTAAGGAAGCATCTTTCCCTCCAGTTTGACTGACTGGAACATAAATTTATGTTGCCAACAATATTATAAACTAGAACTAAGATCTATCCCCCTCAGGCATGTAAATTCATCTTCTATATCTCTCAAAGCTGAGAGAAATCTCCCCAGAGCAGCCCTTTTCATGTTATGCTTTCCTGTGTGCTGTCAAGTGGAGGCTGAAATGCTCTAGATGTTCATTCTGTTTCATGTTATTTCAAAGATTTTTACAAAGCTGAAGCATAAACCTATTTGGTCAACATAGAGATAAAAGCGAATTGTGAGTATGTAGGTTTATTCTGACAAGATCAACACAGTCAATCTGGTTAATGCACAGTAGATAATTGCCCTGATTCTCTCTCTCCTCTCACGTGAAACACTCAATCAAGATCAGGAATAAGGAAACATAGTTTTTAGTGTGAGGGGAAAGTGTGCTCAAAGCAAGTATAGTGGGAATCCGACTATACCAGACCAAGTGAGACATCAAAAATAACTATACAGAAATAGTCAATCTTTTCGCTGATGGTTTTGTTTATGTAGGTCATAGAGGCCTCAGTATTAAATTGAGACTGTTTCATAAGCTTCACAGCTGCCTGCTGCAAGTGGAATCACACTCAATACAGATCCTGTTACAACAAGGAATCCCCTGAAAGCACCAAAACCAAAAATGTGTTGGTCCGTCTTGATACTTTCTGACCTCCCTTTTCTGTCTGTGGCACTCAGCCATATAATCGGAGTAGTTTGACCTTTTACGATATAGCTTTCTTTCTTTCCAAGATTTGGATACCGAGATTGACACCACTCTCCTCTTTACATGTGATGATTAGGAACAGTTAACCTGGCATAGTCCAAAGCAAAAACATGACATGAAATAGTAGAGTCAACGCAGGTATTTCCAACGATATTAATTAAGGTTCTGTTCCATTTATTGCAGCAGAGACTTTCTAGTGAGCTAACATGCACCACAGCAGCACCCTGACTCAGTTTGAATTGAACAGATAAAGAATGAAGGACACTAGATAAAGAATGGTCGTCTTTTGAGAAATCACACCCTTAATGTGTGAGCGTCACACCACAACACTGTGAGGTGACCGGTAGAATCGGTTGGTTCACGTAATCCCCGTGTGTGCTTTAATTAAGCATGTAATGTATGTCCCTGTGCGTGCATGCACTTGTGTGTGTAAATGCATATTCATGAATGTGTCAAAGTGTGTGCAGCAGAGAGAGTCAGGGCGAGGGTGGGGGGGGCTCATCTGCGAGAAAATACAAGACAAACAATTCACACATCCTGCAATTGTTGAGACTTGTTTTGAAGCTACTGCTATTTTTTTTTTATTGAATCTCTGCCCTGGCATGATATCAATAATAAAAACTGACCTTGATCAGGCAGCAGGGATTATACAGGAAACTGAGGAGGGATTGATGGAGATCAGAAGGGAAAGTGCTTCACCAGTCTGCCAGGAGGTCAGCGTCAACACTTCTGGTGACTTCTTCACATCAGGGTCACTGAGAATTCAAGAGATTTGTTTATGTAGCCACAAATGCCCTGCAGCCATGGCTGTTCAGTGTGTGCGTGTGTGGGTGTGTGCGCGCGCGCAAGTTTTTACCTGTAACATTTATTTTCAGTTTAATCTCCCACATGAATGTTTTTTTTTCCTCTTTTTTGCTTCTTTCTTCTATCAAACAGGTTTAAAATAATTATGAATCCATCAGCCAGAGCTGGATTTAAAATATTCCATTGAGCACGGATGTGGACGTGGACATTCTGTCAGTCCTGTCTACTCATCTGAAAGTCCATCTTTTCACTTAGAGTGAGGCCACTTAAATAGAGAAAATGGATGACCTTGGTTTCATTCTATTGCTCTTATCTCCCTGCACCACTCAAGATTGTTTTTTATCCATTATGTGTTCAATAAATTCAGTTTGGCTCAGACTTTAGCAGGAATATTTTATAGCCATCCATTGCATCACCTCAGGATTATATAACAGCACATGGAAAGTATTGTATTGTGGATAAGAGAGTACAGTCTAACAAATCTCAGTGCCAGTTATGTTTATTGGTTTGGATTGTTAGTCAAGTGTGTGACGTGTGAATTGAAGTGAAGTCCTCCAGCCATACAGACCGCTGAATGTTTAATCTATGCTCTTACATTGCACTTCATGTTCATATGGGAATTACTCATCAGATCTCTTTTGATCACTTAACATTTCTTGCTTAGAAAATGTGAATATTGATGAAGTGGAATATTCAAAGGAGAAATTTCAAAGTTTTATAAACTGCAGTTGGGAACTGGGAAGGAAGCAGACACTTTCAAAGGATTGTTGACACTTTGTCCCTTTCCTGTCAAATCCATGGGATCTTCTCATTCAAGAAGATTTTAATGACTCTGCCTGCCTGGTTTGCTATTCGTCTTACTCACATAACTATGGTAAAAAAAAAAAAAAAAAAAAAGGAATTTAAAAGTAGGAGGTTAGGTGCAGACCAGCAAGGTGTTTATTTACGATGGCCACAATATTACATCTATTGTATTTGTTCCAACAGATTTGAGACATGTTTAGATGGTTGTGATTCATAGCACCTTTCAGTTGTTAATCATGTCTCAAAAGACTATTTATGGTCTTATTTATCTATTTATTTTTTGTGTCTGTAGTGTTTGTTGTCGGTGGTTGATTTGGTGGCAATCGAGCTTCCCCACTGGGGATTAATAAGGCTGTCTTATCTGGTTTAACAGATGGGGTCCTTAACACAGCAGCGCGTGATGGTAACTGGCAGCCTTATACAACCTACAACCTCTCTCTCTACAACCTCAAACTCTCCCACAGCAATCAACCCCTGAAATGTGTGTGTTATTTCTTCACCAGCACTGCAGATAAATTGTGCTTGCCCTTTTTTGCCACTCTAGTATTTATAAGAATGTTTTACATTCAGCTACATTACACCGATTCTGGGGAATATGCCAATTTCCGACAGCTAGATAACACAATAAAAACCACGATAATGTATGTAAGGTAAATATGTCGCTGGGGCTAGCAGCTCATTAGCTTAACTTATGCACAAAGACTGGAAAATGGAGGAAAGTTCAACGGTACTTATGCATGAGTTTACTATCGTACCACTGGAAAGAGCCGGGCGAACCAGTTCCTCCTTAAATTATTTCTCAAATCAGCAGGTGGCTGTTTTAAACTACTTTCCCCTCCTCGCCTTCTGTTCTCTTGCCAACCCCCTTTCCCTCCTTTATTGAATTCACCCACACTCCTATTTTATTCTATTTTTTCTTGCTCTCCCCTGTTCTTTCATCTGCTCTTTTGATTTCAGATGGCTGTGATGATCAGTTCGGGTTTCCTCATAGCCTGGACCCCCTACGTGGCTGTCAGCTTCTGGAGCATGTTTCACTCCAAGGAGCAAGACCACATGGCTCCATTTGTAACCCTGTTGCCATGCCTCTTCGCCAAAAGCTCCACTGTATACAACCCTTTCATATATTTCATCTTCCAGCGTACTTTCTGGGACAAGCTCCACTGCCTACAGAGACTCCTACCGTGTTGTTCACATCAGGCCAGTTCCTCTGTTGAAGGACAGAAGGTGGAAGACAAAATGGTCAGAAGTTCTGACTGCAGCATTTTTGGAACTGGGACTGATAAAACCTGTGTGGATCTAATCAGAGCTCCTGACAGTCAGTCTAAGGGAGAGATGATGATTTTGGGATAATACTAATAATAATACCAAATCCATGTTTTTATTTGACCCGTTTCCTCAAGTGAAAAGAATATAGATAGAGTTAAACAAGAAGATCAGTACCACTCATGCTCACATGATAAAATCCACCTATTAGCACGTGTAAAGCTCACAAAATGAAACATTTTATCTTGTTTGTTTATTACAAACAATAACCAGTTTAAAACAGATTTAGGATTGGTTATGTGGCAGACTGGTCTTGGTCGTTTCCAGCCTTGGTGCTAAGCTAATGGGTAGCTCTTATTTAACATATTTAACATACAGCTATTAAATTTTCACTTAAGTCCGAGCAAAAAATATCAAAATAACAAATGTATCAAATACAGGTGGATGAAGTGTGTGTCTCTCTTAAATTCCCCAAACCCCATAGTATCCTCAGTGTATGTGCACTATATATTAGTCACCTCTGGACCTGTCACATCAGAGGTAACAGTATGAATACGATTACCTCAGCAGTTACAACGGTTTGCGTTTTTGTCTGTTATCATTACGCAGGCCATCATGTTGAAAATCTGAACTCCTTCAGCTTCTGTCATGCTGACACTGGTGCACATAAACAATGCATTACAGACTGTAGTGATGCTGTAAGGACTTAGCATTAGATTATCTAATTGAAGCCTTAAAAAGAATAGCTTACGGCACCAGTACTGTATGTTTCTGCATAAACAAATACAAACAGACTGTGAGTAGACCCCATGAAGGCTCCTCATATCATGTGTAATCTGAATGGTTTCAGGTTGTCTTTCCACAATGCTCCTATGACAAACACAGACTATTTGTTATTATTTCCTCTCATACGTGCTGACTTTTGGCTGTAGTTTTGAGTGTATTCAAGCGCAGGCATGAAGCGACAGCGTTTGTGACTTTAAAACTCACCTGGGATAGGCTTCAACCCCACCACGACCCTGAGGAGGAAAATATGTTACAGATAATGGACGGATGGATGCTTTAAAACACTGCGTGCTATGCTTTTATCAGCCTCATCTCTGGGGATGTTTAGTTTCACAGAGATATGTTTCTAAAAAAAGATCATTTTGTTCTCCTAAACTAAATGTCTTTGGAACTGTTTTAGCAGAAGTTACAATTTTTTCTGTTGGTCTGCTGATTTGAAATATCTCTTCATTTATTGCAAAGAATAACCCTCCTACATAAAGCAGTAGTTGGTGCATTCACTGTCTTGTCAACGGTTAGATAAGAAGATCACTCTCATATTTGTCTGTTAAAATATGAAGCCACACTCAGCAGCTGATTACCAAAGATTAGCTGAGTGCAAATCCTGGAAACAAGGGCAAATAGCTAATCTGTATCTGTCATCAATAAACTTACTCCTCTTACACTTTTTGTATATACTGTTAGAGTATTATATATAGATTATATCTTATACCTTTGGACGGTGCCTCTGCTTAAAGTGTTTTGCTAAGCTATAGCTAACCCTTTCCTGGTTGTAGCCTGATATTTAGCAAATGAATATGACTGTGGTATAAGTAAATGTGTTTCTTTGCTCTGTCAATACATTTTGCTTCATGTTAGAAGTGTTGCTGTTAATAGCACATGTTAAGACACCCTAAGGTTAGACTCCAATACCTAATCTGTGTGGAACACATGGTACCTGGTAGTGATTTACTGTGAACATAATGTTCCATTATCAGATCTTAATGAAATTGGGGTCAAAAGGTCAGCTTCAAACCATTGTTCATCAGGGTGTTGGGTAAGGGCTTAGTGTTAATATATTGTATTTTGTCATGATTTGTTTGCGATGTAGATGGGCACACGTCAGAGAGGTGGATCACGGTGGTGGAGTTATGTGAGAAGTTCATACGGATGTTTTGATATTTATTTCTGCCATGAAAACTCCACTATTGGAATCCTAGGTCCTTGTAAACATAAAGCTAAATAAATGTCTCCAGGACTGATGAGGAAAGTGGGGACAGGTGAACAAGTGGGCCATGTAGTCAGGTATGGGGAAAGGAGGGAAAGTCTGAGGGCACCTGGTGGTTAAGAGGATAATAGCAGTGGACTGAGGACATAGGAATGTGGCAGACAGAGTGTGAATGTGTAAATAATTAATGTCTATTAAACAAAACTAAATTTGATCAAACTATATTTTAGTAGTCCAGTTTATGTTATGCATTTTGAGGAAACATAACACAGCTACAGTGTGAAGTGCACACCTCAGTTGCAGACAGTTGCAGAGAGAAAACCTGAAACCTGAAAAGTGAGTGCACGCATCACAAATGCACCCTCCCTCCCCGCCTCTCCCTGATAATGACCAACAATCCCTGTGGAGTTTTTATTGTCAACAACCAGGTCTGTTCAGAATCAATTGCCCTGTGTGTCTCGCCGAAGCATTTTGAGTACAAACCCATTTTCTATGTCATTAAACGTTTAAATGTTTCAATGAAACTGTTGTAAAGGTTTCAAGTCCCTCGCTGGTCTTAGACATCATCTGTATTTGAAAGTTTTATGTAAGGGTTAATATATTTTATAAGAATACCTCCAAATAAAGTGTTGTGAGTTACTCTCCAGACTAATAAATGTGACTAAGTGGTCTGTTATTTGGCAAACCGCAAAGGCAAAGCACACTGTGAACATGACTGTCTATAGCCTGGTTCCATTCTGAGGTCAGATATTTCATTTTATATAATGTTTATATAATGTTTTTTTTTTAAATATATAATATTTTTGAAGGAACATATTTTCTTGATAACAGTGAAAACCGTTTAATTTAATCTCACCTAGCATCTGCAACCTCACTGGCTGAAAACTGACGACAGCTTACCACTGATTAGTCCGGTAAGGTCAAAACAAACAAACAAAGAAAAACACACCCACACTTCATTGAAATGAAACAAAATCCAGCCCGTCTGTTCATCAGGCCATACATCTGAATGACTTGACCTCCACAAGCCAGATTCCACTTTTTGCTTCTTTTCACCATGGTACCACAGAAGAAAAGACTATGCTTGTTACATCACAGTAAATAACGCTAATACTTCCTCCTCTGCAGAGAAATGACAACCATAGGCCATTAGGAGCTTCTTTCAAAGGGAAATCAGCACCATGCTCAGGCTGTCCGCACCACAAATAATTACACATGCCACTTTAGTTCCATGGGGCCACCTAATGCCTTGGCTGCCTTTAATAGCACGGATATGTTGTGAAAGAGGCTTTCTGCAGCTGGGGGTAGGTGAAAAAGACTATTCAAAAAGAAAGCCCACAAAGCAAATTCTCCTCTTTGGAGGATGAGCTAGTTATCTAAACACACATGCTTATTACTGTGAGGCACATTGTTTGTGAGCAAAATTATGATTGGAGCGACGTGACTTATATAATATGGCCTTAAAAAAAAAAAAGACAATAGAAACAATAGAAATAAAAAAATAAATGTGATGGCTCCTCTGCCTGCTTTGCATTGAAATCTCTCTGTTTTCCTAAGAACATTATCATTTTCAACACAAGCATTAGCATCTTGAGTCTCCTCAGCACGGAGGGCTCACAGTTCAACGCTGGCCTGTTGCTAGGGTATGAGAGGAGAAATGGACCCTTGAGTTCTCAAGTGCTGATATAATAGTAAAAGAATGAAACACAACCATGATACAAAGGCAATCAGAAGCTAAGGGTGTAAATAGTATCTTTCCTCTGTAAGGACTAGAAGGCATTACACCATCACATTGTATGTCATTGAAAGGCACAGCTGAAAGAAGCCACTGGTAACTGCCCATTTGTATGATGTGCCTCCTCCTACTACAAGACACTGCCACTACATTACATATAGTAATAGATGTATATGTTAGACGTATATGTGTGATAGCATTGTTGTATTTAAAAGGCCACACATCATTCTTAAATCTAGTAGACTAAATACACTTATAAAGTAGTACACTCTGCACTCTATGTACTTCCTGGCATAGTGTGCTAAGTTTGGCCGACAAATGTCTCAGTTTCTGTCTCAGAGTATGGCTGCTGTGCACTTAATGACAATATTTTTCTGCTTTTTCGTCTTCTTGTTCCAACATGTGGCTGCCAAAATATACAAATAACATAAGTAAAACTCACATTGAGATTCACTGCAACTGCATCAGCTCCAGCACCTTCCTTGGCTGTTATTTTCACAATGCTGAGGGTCCCTTTCTTTCTGCTATGTGGCTAAAATTGTGAGTGAAAGAGTGAAATAGCAAAACTTAGCATTGTGCAGCTGGCTACCTGATGAATGTAAATTCAATGTTCGCTTTTGTTGTGGAAGTCAAAGGTCACTGGTGAGGTCAGGAGGGAAGAACGTGTTCAGGAGCCTCTGATGTCTTATGCTGTATTATTTATTGACGCTTGGCCAAGGGGAATTAGAGACACTTTCAAAGTACATCAGAAGTGCCTCAGTCGGCCTCACATTCTGCCCAACTCGTGCTGGTGGACAGACGTTAAACCCCAAGATAACACCACAAACACTATACGCCCAGAATTAGCCAAAGAGAATGTCTTCTCCCTTGTTTGTGTTACTGTCAGCACATTCTAATCTGGAGACACTGTTGTCTGTTGTGAAAACATCAACGTGAAACATCAACGGCAAGCTATCTATTATGTCTAGGAAGACAGTCTCTTCGACCCTGGCCATCGCGGTGTAGAGACAGGCTGGAAGCTGCTGTTCCCAAGCAAAGCCGAACAACTACTGCTGCCGAGGACCTGTTCTTCTTGCCTTTCCAAATGTTATCAGACTGAAACGATCAAATTCTGACAGCCAAGTGAGTCATTTTTGCAAGAGTTGTGATACTCCAGTAAATACATCCACTGTTTTACAGGCTTTCCCAATGGGAGCATGTAAGTAAAGGTCTTTTTGGGATGCTGTGCATCATACGATCATGTCATTCCATCCTTTCACCACTCTGTCAAATTGGCTTCAAAGCATGGTGCACTTCTTGGGGGGCTTGGTTTTGACATAAATGAAATTGAAATGAATTACACGCCTAAGGATATGCACAATCTGTTTCTGTGATAAACAAAACTGCTTTTGTTTATGAGAAAACAAATGGCCTTTGTTTACAGTGCAAACTCTTTAACACTCACCTGAACAGTACTAATGCTATTACTAGGACAGATGGAGAAGGTAATCACTATTGAGTTTGACGGGCAAACAAAAAGTGCAAATACTGTAACATGTGCTGGATTTTAAATATCAATAACACGAAGGTCATGATGCTTTCAGATGACACCTCTAGCCTCTAGAAAAGACCAAAATGTTGTCAGGTTTATGTCTGGGTCACACCGAACAAAGTTTAGATTAACACTTTGATATAGATTTGACACCTCCCCCCCGGCTATAACAGCTTTTTGTTCACCTTCTGTCAGACAAAACAACGCTCCAGTCAACTCCAGTCATGTCCAAATACAAACTCTAACATTTACAGACAAGTAGCTTCATGCTCTGACCACAGAAAAAGCCTTTTAAACTTTGACAGCCTCGTATCATCGTTCTGTCTCTTTTATAGACTCCTTCCCTAGCAGTAAAATATTGCCTCTGTGCTCTGTTCTTTTAATCATGAACATCATTTCTGACGGACGGACTGTCAGAGAGTCTGGATATTGTGGCTCACTGAGTCTCCACAATAGATTTTCTAAAAGATAAAAGACAGCTCAAAGAGAAAAATTCAATCAGTCTCTCAATCTTGAAGATAAGGCCTTTTGGTTTTCATGACATTTGTCAGAGAGGCATCCTTTCTTTGTGTTACCGTTTCACTTAGATTGTGTCACTCAAAAGGAAATGGATTTCCGACATGAGATCATCTTCATTAGAAAATAATTAGTGTCATAACTGGGGCTCATGTTGGTGCAAAGCCCAGTGAAGTCCCACCAGATGCAATTAATTTAGATACCAATATAGAGTGAAAGGCTTGAAACAGCTTGATCTGACACAGCAACTGGGGAAAGAATGTAGCAATTTCACAGCTCTTAAAGGTCCAGTGTCTCAGATTTAGTGGGGTTTACAGTCGGATATGACATAAATTCAATATAGTATTTATTTATATAATATTTATTTCTAATTAAGTGTATTTTCTTGTATAATCACCTGAACATAAGAATCATTATATCTACAGAGGCTACACATCCCCCTCTTCAAGGTCTGCTATGTTTCACCGCCACGTTTCCTCAGAATGGACAAACCAAACACTGGTAACACTGGTCTGCACACCTGGAAAGAGAGAGTGAGGGGAGCGGATCTTTAATTGGTTGCAAACTGCAACTTCACTGCCGGGTGAAAGGATAAATCCTACATGCTGGATATTTAAACTTGCTTGAATTCATGTTTCATAGAGCAGTGAATCTGCAATAACCTGAATACGTCTAAGTGACGAGAAGTATAATGATGGGTCTTTATAAAGGAACCTGAAATAAATAGATCCAAAAAGTGACATATACACATAATGAATGCTGGGAAGACAAAGAGTGACCCCTTGACACACCTAAGTATATATATGTTTTAAATTACAGGTATTGGCCAATGAAATATCCCGAGGCAACATGTACATCGTGCGTTCTCAGTTGTTATGGCATCTATGCATGTCCACAAACAGACATTAAAAAAATCTAAAATAACACTTGCATTTTGAAATGAAGGAAAATAAAACCGTAAAACAGAATTTGTCAAAATAAAACTAAATTGAGGGAGAGCGTGAAAATAAATGTATGAATTAATAATTTCCCTTACTCAGCACAAGGGTGTCTTTAATGCCCAAGGCTTTAAAGATTACACTTCCTTGTCTTGACCTATACTCTGGCAATTTCCCTCTGGCTACAGAAGATCAAACCGCATGCATAAAATATATAACACAATTATCCATACAGCACTTGGACAAACTGGGATAGCTGCAACTGAATTCAAATGTGTGTATATATACATATGTATATATATATATAAGCAACATTCCTGTTACTAACAGTAATGTTCTTGTTTGAATCTGCACAGATTTTGGTGCTGAGCTTCCAATGTATTTTAGAACAGGTGAATTCATTATTACAATACTGTTGCTCAGAGGTTCTTTGTCACTGTTTTGCACCTTTCACTTTGTTCACTTTGCTGTCCAATAAAAGTGATTCTACTAAATGGACGGTTGATGGAAGCGCAATGTGCCAACAGTTGGTCTCACTTGTAGTCACTCGGCAGCAGTGGGGGGATGATGGATCGCAGCCCTGCTCTTCCACCTGATCTCCCTGACGACGCCCCTTACGCAGGCTACAGCTTTCAGCCGGAGCTGTGGACATCGGCGCCCTGACAACCCCTCTGCGCGCTACTTGAGTACAGATGGATCTGACACCGGCAGCGGCACTTTTTTGACTTTTTCCAGTCACATTATCACAGAACATTTCTCTGTTTCCGTTTCCATAATTCTTCTCACTCAGTCCCAATGGATATCTACAGCTCCACTTTATCACCAGCGCTGGACATCGGCGCAGGTTGTTATCTGCTGGTTTTAGGTGAGTTAAAAGGCGTGCGTAATCTTGATAGCCATAGTCAGTGATAGCCATAAGCTGTTATAATATATATGTGTATATATATAGTGAATTAATTTCTTCCCCAGGATTTGAAGACTTGAAAACAGGATCAAGGGCACTAAATTCAAATCCATTTTTACGTACACCTGCTCTCTACCACTGGTGTATACTGGAATTTACTCATGAATCGTGTAAACACACACATCTGGATAAAGATTTGGGTAAATCGAGAGAAGTCTCCAGTATTTTGTGTGTTTTTGCTCATGTCTGACCTAGAGATATTTGCCCCCAAGGATGAAATTCTTACAAGATGGTGTGGAGACACCATCGTGGTGTGAGGACAGACATCTGCTTATTGCTTAAGACTTATTTTCACTTAAAATGGTCATGATTTAAAGTTCCTGAGTATAAGTGTGAAGTGCATACATATTATGCCTTCATGCAGTGTCCATAACTGAGTCAATTAGTGAAATTAAAAGATACTTTAAGACCCCTTGTATGATCTGTAAAGAAGACAAACTGCAGAGCATTTAGTCCTCTCTCAGTGGGCTCCCAGCAGGGTGTTTGACTCTGCCAATATAAACTTCAACAGCCATGCTGTGAGACATTTTAGCTGTAATAATATGTTAATGTGTCTCACATTCGTTGAAATATTATATATCTGACAGTAAAGCCAGCCCTAACTGTGAGTAGCAGCCACAGTACTAATCAGCTGGATGTCAGGAAGACGCTCCTTGTTTTTCATGAGCTCTGTCTAGTATATAAACATAAGCCAGTAAATCCACTGAACAAGCAAAGGCAGATTGATGGATTTACAGAATGTAATGAATGATGGGTGATATTTGGATTTGGCCAAACAAATGACATGATATTCCTTTTTTTCTCTTATGATATTATTAAAGGAGTGTTGAGGATTATTCATTCATTATGTCAATAATCTTGTCAGTTGGAAATGTAGTTTCTTTATTTAGAATTCTTTATTCCTTAGTTGCTGAACATACATCTCATACATCTAATATACATAGATTGAATTTGCTCAGTGATAACGGGAATTTAGAAAAAAAAATCAGAATAGCAGGCTCACAGAGGAACGTAATGACACATCCTGTAATAACCTGATTTTTCTTGTGATGTTGGGGGGGGGGGGGGTATTTATTACATGTCTCATCTCCTGACACAGGATGAATGCTTTCTCATTAGCACCGAAAAGCGGGGTGCAAACATAAGTGCTCTGATTGGGGTCATTAGGATGAGGCGAGCCACCTCTTAGAAGCCGTGCACAAACTAGACAGAAGTGAGGCATAATGATGAAACTGATCAGTCATTGGATTGTTTGAAAATGATTAGTGTGGTGTGGGTTGAACCTTAGTTTTTCACTTTGTAAAAAAAGCGAGCCCCTCTCCATGGTGAAGAATAATTTCTAAAAATTATATAACTTTAACCAAAATATCTTAATCGGACTTCTGTGGAACTAAGTGCTCAGCCATACAACCATAATACAGAGAAATTCAGGCTACCCAACCTTCAGCTGAAAGACAAACTTTTCTGACCCCCTCTAACCAGCCTAATAGGGTAAAAATTTGATTCATAGTAAGAAAAAGCAGCCAGCTACTGCGGGTTTAATAAATAAATAAATACATATGAATAACTGAATAAAGAATGGATTTATAAATAAATAAACACATTCAACTGGAAGTCAGCCAACCCGTGTTTTTACTGTGCTCACGGCGCCTGGTCACTGAGTAAGCCATATGTTGGAATAGTGTCACATTTGTCACGAAGGTACATAAGACAATGAGATTCTTGCACATGGTTACACACTGTTCTCTTATATGGTAATTATATAAAAAAGAGCTGCATGATGTTTTTATTTATTTTATTTCTGTTACATTTTATTGCTCTAAACCATATATACAGTATATTTCTCTAGATTAAGTAGATAGTTTGCCCACAATCTCTGAGCCTCCACTTGCAGGAGTTTCCCATTTTCCCTCTTATGCATTGACATAGTCTTTAACCTTGGTATGCTTTATGTCAGGAGGCTCTGGTTCCCAGAATTAAAAGAAAGACTGGACCTTGGAGATGTGCCTGACTTGCTTGGTAATACTGAATACCCACACTGACTTTAGCCATAATGTCTGCCTCCTACTCAAGTGATGAGATTCTATAGGCATGTACATAGAAGTATGTGTTCGTGCCCATCGAAGAAAGAAAGAACACTGTACTCTTTTTTTAAAAGAATGATATGGATGGTTTTATTCAAGGTTTTCTCACTTACTTAGATGTCGTCTAATTTGACTTCACCTTCCAAAAGACCGGAAATGAGAGAAACAACTTGTTTGTTACTGTCAAAGTTCTAAAGCTCACATTATACCTTGTTTAATCTGTATAAAATGTAAATGCAGTAAGTTGTAGTTTTATAAAAAATAAAACTACAACTTACAGTTACTATTCTATTCTATTCATTCACCGTATACAAGCAAAATATAACATGCTATTTAGCTTTAGAGGTGCTTTAGAGATGGTAGCTGTTAACCCCTTGCAGTCAGAGTGCTAAGCTAAGCTACACCTGCTGGCTAGCTTCATAATAACTAGACAGACATGACAGTGATATCAAGTGAATAATAAACAATAAACACACATTTTCCCAAATGTCAAATTTAAGGCATTAAACCTCCACCCAGTGTTTGTTTGATACTTTTACTCACTCTTAAATATATTGAATACATGACTCATCTAGGTACTCTTCACAAACCTCATGATTATGTTGAGGTCATGTGTATTCATTTGGTCTGTCTGCCAGTGCAGAAGGACCACATGTTGTTTTATTTGGGATGCATGAAGTTAATGAGCTATAAAAATGTGCAGAGCCTCACGGAGCTCAGGCTCATAGACTTATACCTTATTTTCTGTCCCCATCCTCTCGTTACACAATCTAACAGACTAACACTAGCCGGGCTTGTCCAACTGCAATCACTGCCTGTAAACAACGATTTTGTCTTGTTTGTTGTAGTGAAAAATACCCAACAGCTTCTGCTACATACAAGAGGGAAAATGTTTGTTCATAACAGAGCTAGTTATGTGAGATACATTTCCAGGTAGCTCTTGAATGCGTGTTTACTGGTTCTTTTTCACATCATTGTTCACTCAAACTACTTTGTTCTTTCCTCTGTTCTCTGTCTCCGCTGTTTCCTGCATCTCAGCTGTCCTCTCCATCCTGGGAAACCTGCTGGTCATTATCACGGCAGTCAAAAAGTCGTCAAGAATGAAGCCGTTGGAGCTGTTCAGCGTGAATCTGGCAGTGACAGACCTGGGAGCGGCTGTTACCATGTATCCCCTGAGTGTAGCCTCTGCCTGGAGCCACCACTGGCTCGGGGGAAATGTTACCTGTGTATATTACGGCCTGGCCGGGTTCTTCTTTGGCATGGCCAGCATCATGAACCTGACTATTTTGGCCATAGTGCGCTTCATTGTGTCCTTCAATCTGCACTCCCCGCGTGAGTAATTCAAAAACACTGATGAAAATATTCCCTTGTATTTTAAGATTTATTGGAGAACACTGTCACATTGGGAATTTATTGCTGTGAACTTCTAGCCCTTGTAAAATCTTATACATACACATCATTATGAAATGAAAAGGCGATTCTTTGTGTGGATGCTGAAGTAATGATGAAACCTTTTAGTGCTAAGCTTGCACTTCAAAATGGAGGAATAAGAAATCTAATTTGCATATCAGGTGGCAAATTGGCTGCTTCTACTTAATATTTCCAACATTAATATTCAAAATCATCTTTGAGTACATGTCTATAATGTACGGCACAATGTTCCGACACAACAAAAGAAATGAGAAATAACCAACCTTTCTTTTTCTCTCTGCAGATGAGATATTCAGCTGGAAGAAGGTGAAGATATTGTGTGTGTGGATCTGGCTCTACGCTCTGGTCTGGGCTTTGTTCCCCATTCTCGGCTGGGGGCGGTACGGCCCGGAGCCCTTTGGTCTCTCCTGCTCGCTTGCCTGGGGACAAATGAAGAATGAGGGCTTCTCTTTCGTCATCTCGGTTTTCTTCTTCAACTTCGCGCTGCCCTCTGTCATCATGGTCTGCTGCTACTTTGGCATCACCATCAGACTCTATTTCATGCACAGAAAGGTGTTGAACAACAGCAACCGAGTCCCAAACATCGTCAAGCTCCATCGAAGGCTGTTAATAGTAAGTGATTTATTCAGGCGAGAGAGCTCGACAGCTATAGATTCACTCTCAGTACAGGTCACCCGGCTCTGTCGGACAAACTGATAAACTGGATGTGCAGTGGATTTAACATTACTAATCAAAGCAGATCATCATTTAGGTAGGTTTAGTGAAGTTTGTAACCATGCTGGCATTTGGAGTGGCAGGTGTTAAACACGTTTTAATCATTGCTATTAGCTAACTATTTCAATTAGCTCCTTTGTTTTCAACTATATAACATTTATCACGTTTAGCTATATAATCAGTACTTTTAGCTAACTTTTTCATCCATTTACATTATCTGTTCATTGCTTGCTTGGTAAATTTTCACACATTACCGCTAGTGAGTGTGTTCAGCTGACTCAGTATTTAAAGATGTTTTTCTTTTTTTTTTGTAAATCAGATCTATCCTCCTGTTCTGTTGCAGATTGCTGTGCTGATCAGCATAGGCTTCATGGCCAGCTGGTCACCCTACGGCATGGTAAGCCTGTGGTCTATCTTCCATGACAGTGGGATCATCCCGCCGGAAGTCAGTCTCCTGCCGTGCATGTTTGCGAAGACCTCCACCGTATACAATCCTATGATCTACTACATCTTCAGCCAGAGCTTCAAAAGGGAGGTAAAGCAGCTATGCTCGTGCCTGTTCCCTAATTCAACCAACGATTCCTTCAACGACAAAGACAACTGCATTTATATGGTTAGTGGTCACACCAAACCCAGAACAGACCCAGAGCATATTTTGCAGGAGATCTTGGAGCCAAAGACGGCGATTTTGAATTGAAAGACTCTTTTTGTGCTTGAGAGGAGAGCCATTACTCTTCAACAAAGACTTTTATGCCATTGACAGTGGTCTCATGAGGTGTTATCTCCCAGCCGTGACCACGATATATAGTGCTATCCAACAAAACAAGTGGGTACTACTGTTCTGTTTTGTGGGTGGTCATGACGAATGAGAGGGTGTGTTTGCACAATTTGTTAAATGCTGTGAACGTTCAGCCAAGAGAACTGTAGAATAGAGTCAACTCTGTGATTTTAGGTGCCCTTGTCCCGCTTAAACCGTTGCAGCTGTCGAAGAAACCATCGAGTCCACTTCAGATGTTTACTGTGGTGGTGTGTTTATTAAGAAGCATGCCGGCATGCTGGTGAACTGACCGTCACAGAGGGTATCTGAGCCAGTGAGTTCACCAGGAGCTTTTATAACAGAAAACAGCCATGGTTACACAACATGTAGATGGGGATGGAGTGTTTAGGGTAGAGGGAAAGGAGGGGGTAGGTAACAAAGGGTAGACACTTACATGAGGTCTGGAAGTTGGAGCCAGACAGACAAAAGGGCAAGAATAGACATTTGGCATGTGAGGAAGTTTCAAGACCTAAACAATGGAGTTGGGGTGATTCCTAGACATTGTTTGGTTACACACTTATTTTTTTGGCCTTTTCAAGCTTTATTTTTGATAGAACAGCTGAAGAGTGGCAGGAATGTGGGGAGAGAGAGACGTGGAATGACATGTGGGAAAGAGCCACAGGTCGGATTTGAACCCTGAGCTACCGCAGCAAGGACTGAGCCTTTGCACATGGGGCAGCTGCTCTACCGACTGAGCTAAACACCGCCCCAACAGGTTTATTTTATGTATTAAATGTGACAGCTGAAAGATTTTTTTTTATTAGTCTGCCTCTAAAAATGTTTACAAATATTATTTGTCCATGTTTCCCTTGTATGTCAGTATTGTATTAGTGCACTGTAATTTAGCAGCAATCTGCACATTGCTTAGGATGAGAAATGTGACCAGCTGTTGTATTTACAGGAGATAGGATAAAGGGTAAACCACGATGCCTGATCACACTTTCAAAATGGCCATAGCTGTGTATAGTAAGGATACAGCGTGATTCTTTTGAATTTCAGTCAGGCACAGTTGCAACTATAGGACTTGTGTGCGGTCATATATAGAATTGTATTTGATCTTATTCCATCTTTTCCTAATCTTAATTTCAAGACAGCCAGAGCTCAGGGCACAGAGGCTTAAAATGTCAGTCAGAGTATATAAAGTGTTTTAATCCATGTACGTGTCAAGTGTCTAAAACGTCAGTGTGTAAATTTGCATAAGTTATTAAACACTTTCCACACCAGTATGCAGTAAGAGCCCTTCAAATGCAACTGCCATACTCTGTTGGACAAAATCAAATAAATGTTAGTTATGTAACATTCTCATGTGTGAAGAACCTCAGCATGAAACAAACATCAACAACTAAAACGTCATATTGATGATGAACTAAGCCTTTTACCTACCTGAAGAGACATGACAGGAAAGCAGCGTAGGCCTCACTGCAGGATCAACTGGCATCTTTACGCCTCAATCCTCAACACAGGCGCCGACTGTCCAAGGTAACGGAGGCTACGAAGGCTGAGCTGGGAGAGATGTTAAGGGAACTGATTCCTGTCTCTGTAGACCAACTGATAATTCAACACAGTGCTGTTCAGTGTCCATTGCCTAACACCAGTCACCAGAGTCATATGCTGCTAAATATTAAGTACCTAAACATTTTTAGCTTAGCTTTTAGCAGTCATTTTCCATGAATTTTTTAAGTCTGCTATTATCATCAGGCCCGGCTTCTAAATGAACCCCTTTCTCAAAGATCAGTTCTAAATCAAATGTTACCTGTGCTGGGATGATGATGAGCTCTGAGAACAGGGTCTTGTGTCTGCCAGCAAGTACGCTGATCCAGACATAGCGTACAACCACCAGCATCAGCCTCCTGCTGGGCAACCTCAAGGGGAGTCTTCACGAGAAAACAAAGAAAACACAACTCAGAGGGAGCTGGGGTGGGGGGTGGCGAAGGGGTTCACCATTCATCAGTAAGCTCCTTTATTCTATTCTATATTACAAATACTACTTACGGTATATAACTGATGTATTCATAGAGGCTGTTGGCTTATGAAGGAGGTTCAAAACAAACCAAGTACTTATCTCCTTGCAGGCTTTAGTATATTTACACACTTCATTTGCATATAAAGTAGCAACATTGTGTTCTTCCAGTATCCATTCATATTTTTTCTATTCATCATGAGAGGTACTATGACTAGGACATCAATGAGAATTTGTTCAAACAAACAAACAAAGACCTCCTGTGGTTCCGCTGCATCAATCTTGATCATTTCTTTGTTTTTGTTTTTTAAAAAGAAGTCCATTGTATGTCCAACAGTTTTCTGGGTCATGGCTATCTCTCTCAATGGCCTTTTTCACAGCATGAAACAGCAGGTCAACACAAGTGTTTTCAATGGCTGATTAGGGTTCCGTCACATTCAGGTCAGACAGGGTCAGGGTGCTGCTCTGCTGCATGTTTGCTCACTGGAAAGTCTCTGCTGCACTAAATGGAACTGAACCTTAACTAGCATCACTGAAAACACCCGCGTTGAAGATATTATTTCATGTCAAAACTGGCAGCTGTGGAAGAAAAAAAGTCGATAACGATACTTCAGTCTGACAAACTAGCATCACCAGCCACATACGCCATAGCCTGGCTGAAAGAGCCGCAGAACAATCTGGCCTGGATACGGACATAAATACAGTAAATTGAAGGCGCTGCACTGAGAATGAACAGAGAGCAAATTGGGTGAAAGCAACATAATGTCCTTCTGACAATTAAGACCAAAATGTGTTCATTTCAAGGCAGCAATAACCAGCTGGAACCTGAAATGTCCATACAGTATCTCCTGCGCATACTGCTACAAGGGTCACTGCCTCTGATAAGTACATACTGTATGCTCCACATCAGGCCAAATATTGTTTGTCAGTGTCAAAATAAATCATCCTGCCAATTTGATGCACTCTCGTCACTTGGGTTTGAATATAATAACTAATTTAAATACAGTTACTTGAAGTTCACGTCATCTTTAGACACTAGTCACATTTCCAAAGTTCACATACTTTATTCAGACCACAGAGAGTAAAATCTGATTCGATATTTCAAGTAGAAAAATACAATTTCCAACTGCTTTATGAACTGCAACCACTGTTCCATGGTTTTAATATGAATAGATAGTTCAAATCAACATAGTAGTAGTTCATAAGAGGTTTGATTTGATGTGAATTTCAACCCATTGATCTCCACAGCACTGGCACTCACCACACCTTGCTGGAATATTGTAACACAAATTTCACAATAAAAGCATTATATTCCAAGTAGGTCTATAGTGCTCTGCTGTAATGTTTTATTTTTAGCGCGTGATTTATTAAGTGTTAGTGAACATCTAAATATAGCCTAATTTCCATCTTTCCTATTAAGGTCTATAGTAATTGACCAAGAATGAGAGTTCCCACGCATGTGACACTGCAAATCTTATATAAGCATGAATTAATTACTTGACCTTTGAAGTAATTAATGAAATCACTACTTATTAACTGAAGAGGGTTCATCTGACAGGATTTTCTTTATTTGAGCGATACCGCCAATTAACAAATCTAAACACGATGTAACCACGATACCTCAACAGGTTTATTAATGATTCTGACTGCTGTACACGCTCTGTTCTCACGCTGGGGAATGACATTTTTTTTGTGGGTTCTGTACAGAGAGCCTCCCCACTTGTGACTTTCTTGTGGAGACATTAACAGATAGACAGTGTTTGTGACATTGTTTTTTTTAAGAGTTCACATGGCCTGACGGATGTTTTCCAGGCTCTTCTCAATGTTGTCAACAACGTCCACTGCAGCTTGTGGGATCCTGGTTCCTGGGCCGAAGATGGCACAAACACCACTCTGGTACAAGAACTCATAGTCCTGCAGACACACAGAAATCAGATGCAGTTTATATAAACCATAAAAACCACCACCAACCAGAAAATGATCGGGCTCAGCTTCTTAACCAAAGGTTACCTAGCCAAAGGTTAGCCAAAGGTTACCTGTGGTGGGATGACGCCTCCGCAGATGACGAGGATATCTGGCCTGTTGAGCTTCCGGAGTTCCTTGATGAGCTCTGGGACCAGCGTCTTGTGTCCTGCGGCAAGCGTGCTGACGCCGACACAGTGTACGTCTGCATCGACCGCCTGCTGGGCAACCTCAAGGGGAGTCTGTTCAAGGACGGTTACGGAAAAGCAAAGACAACACAACTCAGAGTGAGGTGTACAAAAAGAGGAAAAACAAATTATGAGTAACCTCAGCAACTCTGTCTGTAACATTTTAAATGTAGGATTTAGGATAACTGCACAAAATATTCAACTCACTCATCACTATCAGCTGCACAAACATGAATAGCAAACTTTTTATAAGCTGCATGTCAGTATGAGAAGCCGTGCGCATTTCCCACTGTCTAACTTGAAACAAAATTTATCAATTAAAATACAGCTCCTGAGGGCCCTTGTTTTGTGAGCGCTGGGCTGAAAATGTTTAGCACAACCCTCGCTATTAGAGGATTTATTTATTCACTACCAGAGGCAGCAGGACACATGATCAAAGTTTGAGCAACTTAAGTGTGACAACTGGGGCTGTGTGGCACACCACCTCACTATGCACATCCATTAGACACCCTTTCATCTTCTCGTGTACCACAGAAAAGACCGGTTCATCCTGAAAAACACACACACTGATCCACCCACAGAGACTGTACCACGTCCAACCTCGGAATCAACTAAACAAACAAATTGCTACATCTCTGTCCATATCTGCCACATGGAATTACTTTAAAGAGTAAACACTGCATGTCCCCAACTCATATACAAATGTAATAATCAACCACAGTTACGAGGTATGGGGTGGTGTGGCTCTGTGCTAGGCTAGCTCAGTAGCACCCTCACTTGGCTTGCTGACAATAGGCAAATATTTGAATTCATCATAGCAGGAAAAGGACATGTGCAACTATGACAACACTATGTCATTAACGGGTATGTACAATAACATGATCCTGGAACTGAGACGCATAAATGGAATGTAGACAATTTTAATTAAGATGATTAGTTGCACCCGTACCATGTTTGGGACTTTATTTGATTGGAAAAGGCTTAAATGGGTTTGCCAGTTCATGCGTTCTTAAATAAAAAGGTTGCAAAATGAAAGAAGAAGTGCTAAATTTTCTTTTCAATCTTATAAGACCAAATCACTGAACTTGTAATTAGATTTAACAACATATTGTATCACTTTTCTACCATAACTTATGACCAAAACACAACATAACGATTTTAAATTTTTAAATATTTTCATGCTACTCTGACGTGCAATCAGGTGAATAGTGTCTTGGTCATTCCCCACTCTGCACCCCGTATGTGCTCCAGGTAAGTGCATAATGCTTTACAGACTAAATCACAAAACAAGGTTGTCAACTCACTAGTTTTTGATGATAAGTAATATAATGGGTACATATTTACAGAAGTGGAATGGAGCTCTAGAACTGAGGGTGCTAATTTGCAACAAATACCAATTTCTGCAATATCGCTTTAAAGAATTAAAGTTTTGAAATCAAAAAAGCACGTTTATTGTCTGTCAATCAAACTAAAATGAATTATTTAAGTCGATATAATTTTCTGGCTAAAGTCACTACTTCTATTTTTAGCACATTATCTTTCAACTGGCTGAGGTGGTAGGAGGCACACATGTAGTGCCATTCTTCCGTAGGACACTGACCTGAAACAGTGGTCCGATGTCCACATCAAAGCCCAGGTCAGCAAAGCCTGTGGCGATGACTTTCGCACCCCTGTCGTGACCATCCTGGCCCATCTTTGCCACCAGCAGTCGAGGATTTCTGCCCTCTTGGTTCTTAAAATCTGAAACTCTGACATTTGAAAAAATAAGGGTCAGGAAAACCTTTAGTGGCTCAGCTAATAAAGTAATCAGCCGGTGCATAATAAATGTAAAGATGCCGATTAGGTTCGTTTTTTACCTATTCATGGCCATGGCGATCTCTTCATGCTCCCCGAACTCACTGCGGTAAGCACCGCTCACCATCCTGGTACTGGCCTTGTGTTCGCCGAACACCGCCTTCATGGCGTCAGTTATTTCACCAACCGAACATCTAAAGTGAAAATAATACGACAGCAATGACCCAAGTAAATTCAGTGTAATACTATTGAGCTGAATTAAAGGTCTATTGGTGAAAAAAAGATGTGATATTGAAATAGATGTGATTATGGGTTATGTGGAGTCTTGCTGTGCCAGTGCTTCTCTGCAAGTGGGGTGCGATCAGCATGTGGGCTCTTTGACTGCACAGTAAGAAAAATCCATCAGACCTTTCTTTCCTTGAAACAGGCCTCCACAGGTCTGTTAGCCTCATGTATGTGTCAATGTGTCAATATTGGTGGATATACCAAATAAGACTACAGGCTGCGTTGCCTCTGCTGATTTAGCCACTGGTGCAAGTTCCCCATGAACAAAAGAGCTTTCAGAGGAAAATACCACAAAGGGAAGCGTATGATTCATGGATGCCAGCATGGAGCTCGTTACAGCGGCAATTACAATCAGAGCTTTTAGTGACTGTGGGAGTGTTCACCTGGCTCGTGCTGCCTCCACAGCCAGGCCTAAAAGGTTGCCCTCTCCAGTTCGGGCACACTCCTCAATTGCGGCCAGGCTCTTCTTCGCTGCCTCTGGGTCACGACTCTGCCTCACCTACAACAGAGAATGGAGGCAATATGCCATAAACATTTGAGTTTTTATCTGCCCTGCTGAGAGCATTTATGTTATGTGTGTGTCAGCTCATAGACCTTTCTTACAATATATATTTAACAGGTGTTTTTGTTAACATCTGTTCTGCTTTAGCGACTCAGCAAGCACAATAGCAGGACCTGGAAGTGACACACCTGAATGGAATGCAGCCATCGTTAATGAAGGTTATTAACTGCACCTGTGTTTTGGCAGTTTTTGTCTATTTTGTGATGATGTGTGTGTACAGGGCATAAGTCAAAGTCAAAGCTGTTTACAGTGACAATGTTTTTCGGTTCATCATGTTTGGACCTGCAGTGGTATGTATGTGTGGTATCCTTTGAACATTTCATTATATAAGAAAATAATGTTTGTCTCTACGTGTCACAGACTTATCTAAAAGTGGTCAACTCTCAAAGCAGCACTGACCTTTTTTAGTTTGTCAATCTGTTTCTCACGTACAGCCGTGTTATCTATAGCCAACACTTCCACAGTTTCCTCTTTTTCCAGACGGTACTTGTTCACCCCGACAATGACTTCTGATCCTGAAAAAGAACGGGACATAAAGTGTGTAAAATTCACTTGAATCTGCAGGAAAATACAAAAGTCAAACATCTTCATTAAAGGTTAGAAAGTTTGCATTAAGGCATTGTCAAGGAGTACAAGGCAGCAGAAAGCATCAGGTAACGGTACCCAGTTTAAAAAAAAAAAAAAAAAAAATCAAAAAAATGTAGGACAATTTGGAGCCCAGCTGAAGTGGGGAAAAAAATGTCAGCAGCAAAGATGTGCACTTGGGTGAATCTGAAAGCCAATGAATATCAATGAGAGCAGGCATCTGGGGATTATGGAGAGCTTCACGGGCTGAAGGTTCTGCTCTGCTCGCATTCTGGGATTATGGGACCCAGATAAGAGTAAAACTGAAAGACACAAAGAGGAGCTTCAAATTCCCAAATGCATACGCATCGGCTAGCTCCTCTGATAGACACTACACACCCTCCACTTGATTCCAGCTGTGATATGATCTTGCGTGAGCTGCCGTTGTGGTGGGCCTGCCATGTCAATATTTGTCTCCTGTCATTGGGGTCCAGCATTGGGGTCAACAGGTATGTGTTTGGGTTAAGGATACTTAAGGACAGGCTTAAATAAAAATGACTTAGCAGATGACTGGACCGACATTTGAATAGTCAGAGCTGCAAATTTCAAACCGAACACTACTGCTGCACGCTGGACACAAGTGAATCTTTTATAAATGCCGTTTTCAATATTATGTCACATTGTCATATTAGAAAGTGAATTTATTTAAACTCCACACTGAATCTTTCAGAACAAACAGCGTTCAAATGAAACTCTAGACAGGCCAAACCAAGAGGGCTCAAAGCAGGAGAGCCATAGTACGTTTATGTAAGTGTATGAGCGTACAGCTGGATGCCAGGAAAAGAGGGATAAAACATAATTCATTGCATAAATGCAACAAAAAGGGGACAGTATAATCAAGTCATCAAACAAGCAGAACACACACTTGACGTCTTCAGCCGCTCTCACAGGCTGCTGTTATTACGTGCCTCCTTTGCTGATATTGACCACTGACACAACAATTGTTGCAATTCTGACAGAGAATCATTAAAAAAATATATAGAATAAAATAGTAGCACTCTTATAGTGTGACGTTCTTGTTTGAGCGCCCCGGCTTTTCTGAACAAAGAGCATAGCGATACAGAGATGCTTTATTTCTCTTCATCCACATGTCAATATGAAAATAAAAAGGGAGAACTGGTTATTTTTTTTCTACTTGAAGCACTGCTTGTGAGTGGATGAACCAATGAAATTACGTATGCATTGTGGTGCCTGCAGTGGTGCTAGAACGTTGCTGGTGGGACAGCGTTAAGACGACGAGTATAGCCGAACCAATATGGGATTTTTGAGAGCGATAACAGCATTGGACGGGAAGAAATTCAAAATAGATCCTTTCTGTATCTATCTACAGGGTTGGGCATCAATCTGACCACGCAAAGATACTCAGAAAGCAGCTTCCTTAAAGAAGTAACTTGATTCAAGAATACTGAGAATAAAATTAAATAGATTTTAAGGTGACATCATTTAACAAATTATTGTCAATCAATTCTTGTTGACACTGCTGATTATTCTCTCTCAGTCTGTACTCCTTGCCACAGTACTTTAAATTACAGTTCACTCACAATAATTACTTTCATTACAGAGGAGAAAAAAAATGTTTTCGTATTTGCAAATATCAGACAACAAAAAACGATATATTTAGGATACGATAATATCATCCGACCAAGATCATCGGTCAGGCTGTATATGAGCAGATGATGTATTTATGCAGTACCTGAGTCAATGCGGGCCTGTCTGCGAGCAGCACATTCCTCAATACGAAGTTTTGGAATACCTTCTGCCACAGCTCTGGCCATGCCTCCCATCTCTTCGATGTCTTTAATGAACTACGCAAAGGAGAACACATTGATTATGATGATGCATTACATGTCAGGCAGAAGACAGCATGGTTCTGAAAAAAAAAAGCAACAAGTAAAACTACTAATTAAGACACTACTCTAATTACGATGACAAACCTTTAGAGCTTTGTTATAGACGTCCTCTGTGAGAGACTCCATCATGTGAGAACCCCCCCAGGGATCAGCGACTTTGGGGATGCCTGACTCTTCCTGGATGATGATCTGGGTGTTCCTGGCAATGCGAGCGCTCTTCACTGTGGGCAGACCCAGAGCTTCATCGAACGAGTTGGTGTGGAGTGACTGGGTCCCCCCGAACACAGCTGCCATGCCCTCGATCACCGTTCGGATCACGTTGTTGTATGGATCCTATGAAGACGGTTCACGGGATTGAAGTTTTGATTACTATTCATTTACATGCTTGAGTTTGATCTGAAGTTTGTATCTGAAGACATTTTAAAGACATTCAAACTACCGCTAATACTTACTTGTTCAGTGAGAGACCAGCCTGAGGTCTGGCAGTGTGTGCGGAGGAGGAGAGACTTGGCATTCTTGGGCTGGAAGTACTCTTGAATGAGCGTGGCCCATAACCTCCTGGCGGCCCTCAGCTTGGCAATTTCCATGTAGAAATTCATCCCAATACCCCAGAAGAATGACAATCTGTCAGCACGCACAGAAAATACCAGAAAAAAATGAAAATGACAACAATTCTGCACAAATCTATTTACAGAGCTGTCCGCACAGGCACGACACAACTGGAGCATCCAAAATCAAATAACAGCTTTAAGCTTTATGTCTCATTATGCTTTATATCAATGCCAGCATCCTAACAACCAGGTACAGACTTCACTCACTGATGACCATTAACTACAAACACATGTCAGAAAGTTGAAGCCAAGCAACAAACAGCAACATTGTCCAGAACTAGAGTTTCACATAAAACGCTAACCCTAAGTCAGACGCAGAACATGGTTGTGATGCTAGTTTAGGCTGAAACATTGTTTCAAGTGTGATGTTTGGGTAAACGTAGTAAAGCGAGATTGACAGGCCAGTATTGGCTTGTATTGGTCTATATGTCAGCTGTTAAGTAATAAGAATGTAAGACGTAAAAGTCATGTAGGCACAAGGCTGCATTGCTTGTCAGAATACAACAAATACTAACAGGTAATAGCAATAGGTCAACAAGTGTCAGCAAAACATCTTTTATGTCTGCTTGGAAATGCCCCTGACTCTCTTCAACAATATGAGGAAGTGGCTAAATCACTTTTTATGATGGCGAGGAAAGCCATCATGGTGATGTAGTGATGACTGTCCTATTTCCACGCAGAGTCTCTGATCTCTGAGGTTGTGAAAAAAAACGGGACGCTATGTTGATGGAAGAAACCTCTGGATTCTCCAGGAGTCTGTCTAGTGTGTCTTAAACAACAACATGATGATGAATGATGAATCTCCACATCTGTTTTTTCATCCTTTTTTTAAAAACATACAAACATTTCTACGGTGTAACAAAGAAAATTATTGTATGTTGCTAAAGGGAAGGACTTCATCATTACACAACTAGGTGCTAGTCTAAAAAATAGTCGGAATGTAGAGAGATAAGAGCTTAGGGTGGAAAACCCTCATTCCACACAAGTGACTGACATCTCTATATTGATTTAGAGTAGCTGTCTCCTAAGTCATTATGTGAAGAAGGGTCAAGCCAGGACAAGCCCATCAGTTACCATCATGTTGCTAAGGAGAGGGTGCACAGTCTACTGTCATCTGAGTAATTGAAAGCCAATGGAAAAAAAGAAATTGCTGAAGGACGTGGAAAGCGGACATAATGGAAGCTCAAGTCAGTCAGTCAGTATCGACTGAAAAGATCACCAGCTGTCTACGCCAGCCATGTGTCATAAATCATAGCTTAATAATTCCATGGAGCAACAGGTGACAGCCTAATGTCGGACATGACAAGATAACTAGATCCAATATGTAGATTATGACTCGTTGCTCAACAATCACATTTTTGGTCTCCACTGAGCAGAAAATTCATGTCACCATCTACTGACACCAGTGGTGCTCAATCACATATTACATGCAGGTGTCATGCTTAACATATTTCAGCTCTGGAGTTTTGGCTCCTGTATCATTTTGTTTGATGTAGTTTTAAATAGATCACCTTGAATTTTAGCTCATGATATTGCTTATTGGATGTTTGCCAACAGCAAATATATCATTTTTTTATTAGGTAACTCTTTTATTCAGCTTGGTTGTTACACAATATGTTTAGCATTTGTTTGTGCAAGGATATGGTTAAGAAGATCTGAGAGTGTGTTTTAAATATGTAAAAAAAGAAGTGCGGAGACATAAGTCACATTAACACAATGTCACTACTTTTACTGTAAGCAAATGGCATATGTGACAGGATTTGAGAGGGGCTGCATGTTGTGCACAGTGATGGTGTTATGGGATGTGATGGAACATAGTGTAAAATAAATAAATGCGCAGTACATGCTGAAAGTACAGAACTTAAAAAATGAAGACATGTTACTTTAGGCTAAATCTTAAGGGCACTTTTCTCTTGCTCCTGCTGTGGCATTACACCCTTCAGGATTGCTGGCAGCAGTATGGCAAGCCCTAGTGTGGCATTCATTTGGGAAATCTATAATGTAATACCATTTAAAAATACATTATTCTGCCATAGCTGCAAGCTACAAATATGTAAATCAAAACCGGTCTCCTCAGCACTTTGTACGGTTCTTGAATTTTGTACCTTGGAGCAAACTCATCGATGGTTAAGCCTGCTTTCAGCCCTGTGCGGCAGTACTCCAGGCCATTAGCAATGGTGTAAGCTACTTCCAGGATGGCATCAGCTCCCGCTTCCTGAAGATGGTAGCCACTGATGGAGATGGAGTTAAACTTGGGCATGTTCTGGTAACATGGAGGGTCAAACAAAAAAAAAAAAATCAGTGAAACCAGCAACATGATGAGTATGACATTAACAGCGTCACATAATATACATACCTTAAGCACAGATTACTTAAATGTCACAAACCTTGGAGGTATAAGCGAAGATGTCTGCGATGGCTTGCATGGAAGGTTCCGGGGGGAAAATATAGGTGTTGCGTACCATAAACTCCTTCAAAATATCGTTTTGAATCGTGCCAGTTAGTTTGGCTTTGGACACACCCTGCTCCTCTCCAGTCACAATAAACATCGCCAACACGGGGATAACGGCTCCATTCATTGTCATTGAAACGGACATCTTCTCCAGTGGGATTCCATCAAAGAGCATCTTCATGTCTTCCACCGTGTCTATAGCAACTCCGGCCATGCCAACATCTCCATGGACTCGGGGGTTGTCTGAGTCATAACCACGGTGAGTCGGGAGGTCAAAGGCCACAGAGAGACCCTGTTGTCCAGCTGGAATAGAGACAGTGAAAAAATGAGGACATACAAAGTGAAAGGGACACACAGACTGAAGATATTACTGACAGCATCAACAGACACTGCCATAAGGCATCTAATTAATCTCTCAAAGTTCTCAAGTATTTTGGCCTCTGAAGCAAATGTTGACCTCTTTGCATTATTCCATCTTGCTGAATACTGAAGGAGGCCAAGATATGAGAATTACTCCTTTGAATATATACAAAGTAGCCTTGCTCAAGACATCTGAATTGTTGTATACTAATCAAAACAAAATTTTCATTTAGATGAAACGACTAGAGATTTGAATAACACAGAATTGTGGTTGGCCCTTGCAGAATTTAATGACCTAAAGGGTTAAAACTCCTCATGTAGTTTTTGCACATACTCATAAGGCAGAAAAATATTTTGATTTTTAAGATCGTTTTCTAATTAGTCTGTGTACATCAAACTGTAGCCTCCAGGGTTGGGGTTAGGGTCTAGAATAAAACTGCATTTCAGAGGGTTTGACTGAAGTGCAGTGTGTTCTCTTTCTTAAATCTGCACTGCTACTGTAACTAAGCTACCTGGTCCTAGGGAGATTTAACAGTAAAAACCCAGTGACATTACATGTGGGGTTCTGATATGTTGCAGGAACATGTGGTCCAAGATTGTGTGTTGAACAAAAGATATATTCGATCATATATTATCATATATTCTAAGTCCAATTTCAGGTTTACACCTAGAACTAGTTTTTAGCTTGTCTGTTGTGGGTTACTGTGGAAACACAAAAATACACTCATTTTATGGTAACAAAAACATATTCTTATTCTCAGGTGATCATATACTAATGAAAACAAAGAAAACCTGGACACTTAAAACTGAACCTACACTGTTAGGAGCTCAAAATTGAAACATATACAACATCAAAAATCTACCTTTAATGTTATCTTTATAGAACCTGTTGCTCTCCTCCACGGTGCTAAAGCCTGCGTACTGCCTGATAGTCCAGGGCCTGTAGGTGTACATGGTGGGATAGGGCCCTCTAGTGTACGGAAACACTCCTGGCAATTCATCAGCCCTGCCAACTGAGTCTGCTTGTGTGTACACAGGCTTGATGTCGATTCCCTCTGGTGTGTGCCAGATCAGGTCTTCTGGGTTTTTGCCCTTCAGCTGTTTCTTAGCCAGATTGGCCCATTCAGGATGCAGCTCAGTCTGGTCCTGACATGCTATGGAAGTGTGGATCAGAGAGCGGTGCGTGTGTGCTGAGGAGACAGAAGCTCTAACCAGGTGCCGGACAGCCATCGCTGCACATGCCCTATGTGCTGTCAGCATGTTTACTGCTGTCCCAGTCAGACGTACATGGATCACCTGAGGGTCAGATATGAAGTGGGTCAGATATGAAGTGATGCCAGCACACATTTATACAAAATATTGTGTAGTGAGAAAGTTTAATGTGTTCTTTGTTTAGTACTCTACACACACTATAACAACAATTAATTTAACTATAATGTAAAGCTGGTACTGCATCTAACCTCTACTCATTCAGTAAATATTGGAAATAATAAGGACAGTTTTACGAAGGTAGCAACTAGCTCATGATATCTTCACTTGGCATTGTTGTTACATTTCAACGACATTAGCTACTTTAGCATTGTCGACGAGCTAAAACTAGCCAGGTATTGAATTTTAAAAAGTCAAAAAGCTGATTAAGCCCCACTGGACGACTATAAAAACTATTTCAATGCGTGGTAAAAAAAAAAAAAAAAAAAGCAACACGTTCAAGTTAATGTTGACATAATGTTACGTGAGCTACAGCTGTGCTGCTTTAGCTAAACAACCTAGCTTGTGTTAGCTAAACAAGCTAGCTGAAACTATTCGCATTCGTTTAAGAAACCAGCACTAACACGGGGCATTTAATAAGCAGGAGACGACATTTAAAAGTCCGTATTAATACACATTTTAAGATACATTTCTGACCTTGCCGTTTGTTGTGCTCGTTCACACCGACGAAAGGCGTGTGTTCGTCTGTCCAATGAGGCGTCACAACATCATCGGACAGCCAATCAGATGCTACCGTCAGCGGATGACCTTTGAACTGCGACACCGGACGTAAATATTCAAAGCAAGATTGTTGAATTTCGTAGAGATGAGCAACGCCAGCTCGCGTTAGTGCATTATATTCAAGTTATTATCTACATATGTGTTATTTAATAATACCTAATATGGTTTATTTATTCAGTTTACTTTGAAATGTGCATACTATTAATCTGTGTATACTTGAAATGTCATATGAAATGTGACTTTAGGGGGCGATGTTGCCGCAAAAGACTCTCATACTGCTGTCGGCAAAACTTATTCTTTCCATTAATCACTCATAAATCACACAGGACACATATTTCTCAACACAGTACATGCCATTTTTATTCAAGACTTGGTCGATAAATTGTCATAATTGCAATGGCTCTTAAGAGAGTGCTGTACAGTATTGGACTGGGTTAGACTGGATAGGGTACACTTGCAGTAAATGTTTATGAGGCATATAAAATATACTAAACATTGCAACATCATTCAGAGCATTCAGAAGGACAAACCTTTATCAAAGTGGCAATGCAGACAGTGGTATATAATGCCCAGTCATGATACAGAGCAGAAGTTGATGTACTTTTAATGTATGTACCCTTCCTCTGTTGTTGAAACTGTAAGGCAGTATATGTTTTGATTGCAATGTAGTACGGCTTTTTCGTTAGATGACTGATTTCCTCGTGGTTAAACAAAATTTACAACTTTAAATGAAATGAAAGAAAATAGCATCTCTGACTAACAAAGAAACCAAACCCCAGTGTGTGTGTGTGTGTGCGTGCGTGTGTGAAAAAAGTATTGCATGATGTGCACATTTTCCTTGCAGTATCTGTCGAGATGGCAACAAAGCAGCAGTAGATACATTTAAATATTGAACTAAAGAAGACTGTAGAAATCAAAGAAGAGCCCAGTGGATGGTGGGAGGCAGCAGCCGAGTATGGTCTCCCTGTGGAAACAGGTTGCGGCGAACGCAGCCTCGTTAACCTTCAACCTTCGCATTTAGCCTCAGGCATCACTCCAGCTTGAGCAGCTCCACATCGAATATAAGTGTGGCGTTGGGGGGGATGACCCCGGGGTGGCCTGTAGCTCCGTAAGCCATGTCTGGTGTGCAGGTGATTTTTGCCCTCTGGCCCAAGCTCATCTGAAGGACGTGAGAAAAAGGAAAACACAACTGAGCATGCTGCTGATGCTCTTGTTTTATGTGGCGCTACACACCAACAGCAGGCATTTTCCGCACACATTTCAACACATTTTGACTTGGAGCAGGAAAAGCACAGCTATTACTTTGCTCTGTTCCAGTCTAGTGTACCAGTAAGTCATGACAGTGAGTGCAGACTACCAGAACCCAGTTTTAGGGGTTGGAGTTTCCTTCACAGCACTCCAGAAATGTCAAATATTAATTAAAACAATCAACTCTTTTTGCACTATTATTACAGAACTAAATAAGAGAAGTGACTGACTGGTAGGTGTGATCCCTCTAAACATCACAAATACAATTGAATAATTGTGAAGAGTCAACACAGCCTTGAACGTTCCCCCCTTACCTGTGCTACTCCTTCTTCCCAGCCCTTAATGACCTCACCCCGTCCAATCTTAAACTTAAAGGGCTTGTTCCTGTCTCGAGAGGAGTCAAACTTCTTCCCATTCTGCAGCATACCTGTCAACAGGAAACTAACATTAACAAAACCCAGAGAGAAGAGAAGCGCCCGGTTAAGAACCCACTCATTTCGGTCTAGACATATTTTTTTATGTCTGTTCGTTTATCAGTGTGACGCCAGATCACTGCACGCCCTTTCCTCAGTAGCTAATGTTTTGGAATGAGGCATTTTAAGATTAAAGTCTGAGGAATGATTCTGGTGGGGACTTCTTATCAGGATCTTGGGTCTGTTTCAATTATCCAAATGAACAAAGGGAATGTGAATCAGGAAGCATTGGCCTGGTTTAGTGGATTATTTTTGAAGTTAACTAGGCCATTGCTTGCCTGTATCTAGACCACAGGGAGAACTGGCTAACAAAGGCAGAGCAGTGCAGGACTGTGCTCCTTCAGAACACTGACCAACCATGCAGACATGATAATGGCGTTAGGACCATTTAACACTTCTAAAAGGCATAGGGACAAGAGTCATTTTAACATGTCCTCTGTGGGAGCCATTTTTGTATTTGGTTCATTAGTATGTGTGTGCATAAAACTGTACACACTCATTTGGTGTAATTCCCCTTTTTTTGCGCAGTGGGTGGTATGTGGAGTGTGGGGAAAGGACAAATAGGTGAACCAGGAACTACAGAGCAGGTGTGTTGTTACCTGAGAAGCACACACAAGTTTGTGTGTGAGCAATTTGTTTCTTTGACCGCAAGTTTTCAATTAAAGTGTGTGTAGACTGCTGTTAATAATGTGGAAGAATCAGAACACGGTGTACAAATAAGTGAATTTGCTTGTACACATGGTTTGCAAATTTGCTAAATATGACTGACAGACTACATGAAGGCTGAGTCAGTTAAACAAATAGTGGTCCTGCAGGCTTTCACTTGTTTTTGGTTAAGTCAAGTCGCATTAAGTCAAAACCCTGCTTCACTTGGGACAATTGGACGAGCTGTGAGCAAATGATTGCTGACAGTGGTTACACACTGGCAAAAGAGCTTTTAGAAGAACAATAATTCAGATATGAGTACAAGATTGCTGCAAGGCCCTGGTTTGGCCAGCAGTAAAGTCTGAGGATTTGAAGGCACTGCAAGCTTATTCTCGAGTTTTGCACGGCTGGTGAAATTTAATGAAGGAGATTCAATACATAGAAGAATTAGACACAGCAACTAACATGAGAACGATCATGACAAAACTGACATTCAAGCTCAGGGGAAAGTGGAGGACAACAGCACATCGGGTATCGGAGAGGTACAATCACAGAGCTTGGTTCGAGGATCTGGTCGTATTCATCAAACATTGGGACCTTTCCTGCTTAAATAAAGGTCCAATCCAAGAAAACATTACGTGTCACACCATCCTCCTCAGAAACTCGTGGTCATACGGGAAGCAGGAAAGGATGACTACATAGTAAAAGACCGGTGAAGTCCACCTTGGGAGACATTGCAAAAGTATGTGTTTTCGGATCTTGGAAGTTCAGCCCCTTTAGAGGATCTCCTGCAGGAGTTAAATATTACTGGTAGGAAAACCAACTTCCTCTGTAACAATTCTGTAAGAACTGTATCGGGGTGGGTGGTAAAGAGAGCCACAGTGCTCAATAGCAAACTCAACCTGCTGACGGCAGAGAAACAGCTGGATGAGGTGCTGGGTTGTCTTCAAAAACCGAGACTGCTGTTTTTTTGGAGAACCTAAAAGACCGTTGGTAGCAGGCAGCTAGCCTGTAGCTTAAACTGTCACATTTAGAAGAGTTGAAGGAGAGTGCCAGGAAAAACGCAGACACACCAGCTGGAGAAGACCAAGCATAAGCACCAGGAGTTGCAGCCGCTGCAGCGAAGCGCCAGCAGCAAACTCTGCAAGGTGCGAGAGAGATGGCAGTACCCAACAGCCGACTTCTCGACAGACGGAATATACCGTGAATGGTTTGGAGATGTGCATTATTTAACTGACACGCTACATGACTGATTAATTAGGCCCCTCAGTGGTTTGTAAGAGTTTTTGGTTAAGTCACTAAACCCTCACTGACTTCCTGTTGATACTTTTCCTTGAGGAAATCCAAGCTGAAGCCATGTTCTGTTACTGTAAATACTCCAGAAAACTTTCAGACCCCTTCAATGTCCAGATTAGTACAATCTGGTTTAAGAGAGCAATAGAGTCTTACCTTATGTAATACTTTTATAACAAGTCAGTAGTACACAATTCATTGTGGAAAATAAATAGTGATCTGTCTGTCTGTATTTAATTCCCTGCATTAGACTAAAATAGATTTTATTTATTGCATCTATTGAAGATTTTATAACCCTAGTTCATTGTCTCGAAAGGAGTCAAAATAGCATTGAGGAAACAATTTCCACAACGCTTGCATTTTGGAGTGAGCTCTGTGATTGTCCTTTGATTTATCTTAGTCTGTCATAATTCAACAAGTGTGAATACTTGGCATTTAAAGTTACGTGCTAACTGAAGTTTAGTAATGGTGTCTGGCTCATCTGGTTATATGAATGTAGGTACTGTACTGCTTCTCCCCTTTCATTCCTCCTAAACTTAGAAGGTCCACCATTTCCAAGAACCACAGTAGCCCAGACATCAGCAGGCTTGGCTCGGTCCAACCATGGAGTCATCAAGTGCACACATCCGAGGCAAATGCCACCTGCCGCAGGGCATTCAAGTAGCAGAGGGGGGAAAAGCTTGCTTCAACTGCAGCAGAAGCTGCTGCAGTTTTTGGCAATGGTGGCTGCAACTTGAAAGGAAACACTGACTGGCAATGTTCACAGGTGGGAAGCCAGTGAGGGATCATATCCTGGGCGTTGCACTAATGACTTCTACTGGTTGGTTTGGGTGACCGCTCAGAAACTGCTGATGTAAAAGGAAGTATTTTACACCTGGGAATGTTAACACCCTCTCGGTAAAGGCTTCTCCATGCTGCACTGAAAGGTGCAGCTAACAACTCCTAATTGTATTGGTGGAGGCGGCAGCGACCAGACGGGTTAACAGCAACAAGGACTGTGTAACCGATATGAATACTGGCAAACGGTTAGAGGAAAGAAAAATAACAATCCCAATACAATCCTTGTTTCCTGTGGAAAAAAATACACAGCACAGCATTGTTCTAAAGACAGACATAGAGTCCAATACTTCACTCGGTTACAGCGTGGTTTGTAACTGAACACTGCAGTGTTAAAGAGACAAAGAGAGATACTTTATTAATCCCTCAAAAGGGAAATTCTTTTTTGGTGTCTGAGTTGTGCAACATGCATAAAGTCTATGTAATGGTGCAACCATTAATTCACACATCAAGATAGCTAACAGGTAGAGAAATGTTTCACTCGTGGCTGTCACATTGTATCTTGCAGGAAAACATAAGAAAAAAAAAACAAAACATCCAAATCCCCCACATCACACTTATCAGTGCTCCATTATCACTCTATGGACAGCGACGCATGGGTGGGGTCTCTGCAAAAATAAAAGCAGGACACGTCCCTTCCTGGGGCTGGCTCCCACACTCTCCTCATGAAAGGCTTTCACTTGGTAGTGCTCCGGCTAGATCTGCAAAAAGCCATGGCGCACAGGGTGGGGTTATTTTTACTCCGTTTACTGTATCCTGTCTCGCCCCCCCCTTCGTCTAGGAAGGCTGCCAGCACAACAACCCCCTCGGCCCAAGTGTGGATGAAATGAGATGCGTGTAAAGCTATCTGTCTACGACAAACTTATATGTGTTGCCGCGTTTTACAGCTGCAAGCCTCGTCTCAGAGGAAAGAATTAAATCTTTCTCATGCTTCATTAATATGTCAAGTGCGACGTATTGATGAAATGCAGTGGGTGTTATTTGTAGTTTGGAGTCTTTTCGGCAAAGACGATGAACAGCTAGCTTGTTGTTGGTGTGTGGATAATCTGCAAATTACGTGCCAACAAGAGTCAGTTCGAACTAAGATGTGGGGTGTCCGGGGTTTGCTGGGTAATAACTCATGTGCTATGACACCGCTGTCGTATTCCTGCTCATATCTCTCTCCTATCTCTTCTGTCAGGGCAGTGCAAGAAGATATTCTGCTTACTCTCTATCAGAATACAAGCTGCGAACGTCCTGTCAAAGCGCAAAGACAACTAAATATTAAATAGTGCGGTGTTACTCTGCTAGGACGTCTGGAGGCCGTAATTCAGCAAAAGCTCCAGCATGATTCAGCACTTTTTGTCCTAATTTTGGAGCTATATATCAACTCTTCTCTTGCTACATCTACGATATTTGGCTTGAACACTTCCCACTGTGCCCAATCACAACATTCTCCCTTGGAAGGCGAGTTTGGCATCTTGACATACACCCCGGTGTTGTATTCTCTATTTCTGTGTCACACACCAAAGGCCGTTAGAGCTCGACTTTAGCGTGTTTCATGAAGTCGGGAGTTCAAACATGGTAAGGAATGACGTCCCCATTTAGGCATGACATCATATCCAGTGAGCCTGCTGCTGCCACAACTCATGCGTCTTGTCAGTGGAGGCCGACAGGGCTGTTTATCATCATAATCTAGTGTCAAACTTCATCAGTCACTGTGGATTTCTTCTTATTGACTGATATTAGATCTGCTTCCATTTTCTTCCTTCGCTGTCAGCCTGACACTCAGAGAAATGAGCTTGTGATTGCAGGATTGCTGGCTGGCGCACAAACGAGACACTGGAACTGGACAGCTCAGTGTGTACGTGTGTGTGTGTGTGTGAAAGACAAACCCAAGACTTGACCCGCACCAGCCAGCTTATCTGTGCAGCTTTACTGCAGCAGATAGAGCTGCTGCTCTGCGAACAGACCCGCGGTCAGGCATGACAGAGACAAGACTGTGTAAATGCAAGAGCGAACAGCTTTTCTAATTATTTTGTCCTGCCACTTTCCACGAGGCCAAAGCCCTTAGCTGCCTCACGGCAATGACCGCTCTGCTAATTTGGGTAACCACAACTCTCACTAGAGTCAGAGGGGGTCATTCATGTATCTGTGTGCTGCGGCATGTGTGCGTCTGCATGTTTAAAATCCCAGGGGTGAAAGTGAGGATCAAGAGGGCACGGCAGTGAGAGAGTGGGTCAGAGTTTCAGGGAGAAAGAATGAGGCTCCCTTATGTTAAACGCTGGAAACAGAGTGTTTTCCAATCCCATTATGTCCCCTTAGTTTTTATCTCCGCTCTGCTATCTGGAAAACTAACACCAGCATGTGGTGCAGTGGAGGGTGCAGTCTGTGGCTCTGCACCAACAGCCAGCTGGATGACTTGGACCGGCTACAGCTAACTATTGCTAGTAGTAGCTCTTCATCGAACCTTGAACTGATCTTGTATTGGAGCTTTGCATTAACATAAATGTGCATCAGCCTCTGTCTTCACTGCAGCATACTGACCTGTAAAGTAGGCATGCCATCGTAAACATTATCATGCATGTAGCTTTCATGCAAATTCCTCGGAAAACTAACCCACGCTTGCTGACTGCACCAATTCACGGGGATTAACCAAAATAGAAAATAATTTCATCTATGTTCTAGGATTACTCTCTGCCCGTTGGCTCCTTAAATTACACTGGTTTGATATGATTACAAATGTAGAGGGAATCAAAATCAAAACAGGAAAATACCTCACTCAAGCATCATTGCATGGCGTGTGACTGGTTCACAGGTGCATGCCTCGCTGTGAGGTACTGCACGGCTAATACTGCTTATTACAACACAAATGCTGTAATTTCCTCCGAGAACAACAGCATTCTTAAACTAATCTGGCTCGTGTTGACAGGAAGGTTTTATTTTCACACGGTGCGCAGCTCTACCTTTAAAACAGCGTTTTCTGTTCAATCTGCCCACAGTTAACACGTTGCCCCCCCGCTGATACAATAACATATTTATAGCTTTTTCTCTACAAGGTCCTTGCTTTGGCTTGCCTCTGCGTTTTGCGTGTCACTGCTGCCAAAATACCAGAAGCTTATGGCTAAATCCTGTGAATCGAAGCAAAAGCAAAAAGAGAACTGGGGGACTCGTATAAATAACCCGAACAAAGAACACAAGGTCATTTTGTGTGAGTACAGAGTTCCCTCCAAACATCCACAGGGGGCATTCTCGGGCTCTAGCACATCCTGCTGTTAACAGATCTAGTAGATGAGACACCGGAGCCCATTTTGTTCCTTTTGGAGATTTGATAAGTACAACAGAAAACAGATGTTAATGGCATGATTGTGACAGTGGAGCACAGGGAGTAAGGGCAGAAAGAAGAGCCGGGACAGCTAAAGTTTCTGATGGAAACTAAAACTCATTATCTGTTTGTTTTTTTTGGTCATTTACAAACCCAATAACAGACCACCAGGCAACGAGCGAGTGAGTACCAACCCCTCACTATGCAGGACTCCAGACTGGGATGGTCTGTATCCCATATCCAATTATAGCAGAATTCATGCTGCAGTGTCTGATCTCTGCAGATGTCAGGCCAAAAGGGAAATCTGGTTACTTTTTTTTTTCCACTGCCCCAAAAAGTTGAACAGCACAGGGTTTGTTATCCCAGGCTGCCCTGTGTCTTTCTGACTCTTATCACACACACACACCAGTCAAAAAGCACTATAATGAAGTTAGTCGAGCCAAGCAGCCAAGATCATAACAGATTAAGACAACCACGTGAACCCGTTTTAAATGAAGGAAAGGAATTTGCCAGAGTCTGGGAAATACAAGACGTGGCTACAGATGAATACATGCATGCACACATACGCGCACACAATACAACAACACTCACACACCAGACCTGTTTACGAAAGGAGCCAATGGCACGGAGCATTAATAACTCTTCTAACCGTGTAATAATGCTGTGATACTCAGACAGACCGATGACATATGAACTAGGTTTTGTTTACTTTCTGTCTGACATACTTGTCTGGACTGCCAACCCCGAGGCACCGTATAGCCTTAATTCATTTCTCAAACGTCCCTGCATCTTACCGCCCCGCCTCACAGTTGGGCAATCTGACAGGGAGAAGAAAGCATATGTGCGTATGTATGCGCGCACACACACACGCACGCACGCACACAGGTGCATGTGCGTGCATGCATGAGTGTACTGTGTGCGACGCTGCAAGTTTCAGTTGCAGTCTCGAGAATGGCACTGACACCGCAGGACAGCAAATTTCTCCATCAAAAAAAAACAAAAAAAAAAACAACAATAGCAAAAATCTAACTATTTTCTGGGCGTGGTGGCAGCTCCGCCGTGGTTTCTGAAACTGTACGCGACACACACACACACACACACACACACACAGGTGCATGCATGCCTCGCAGGCTGTGTACACCGGGAGAACCGGGCTGCAAACTGAGCCGGTTACTGCTCAGAGGGGCAAATTTCCTCTCTCTACGGAGAGACAGGAAAGACGCCTGCTTTCATGATTGCAAAAAAAAAAAAAAAAGAGCCAACAGCAAAGAAAAGAGTGAGTTACCTATGTAATGAACCACACATGTCTGGCCCTTCTTTGGAAATGTTCTTCCTGTTCAAAGAGAGAAAGAAAAAACGGTGTTATTGTGTGATTGTACACCTCACAGGCTGCCAGGCTAATCTTGTAGATTAACAATGACTGGGTTACGTCTGGTGAGGTGTTCCTGGCAGGAATGCCATCCCAGTGCCTGCACACTGAAGGCAGATATGAGTCTGAGATGAAACTTTAGCCTGGGGCCTTATTTTACCAGGGTAAGAGGCTATCAGATGCCTCTTTGCTTAATAACTACACTGTTAGTAGGTAGACTTAGAGAAGTGAGGCAGATTCTCAATTTAAAAGAGGCGTGCAGATTAAGCTTGGACTTAACCCATTTAACATCAACATTAGTTAACGCCAAGTGTGGAGAGTTCTGGAAAGATGCGCCGCAGGAGTCATGTAATGATGAATAACACTCAAAAACGGGGCTTGACAGACCCCAAAAATATCCTCAGCACCACTTTTAGTTATTGGTTATTAACCCGGTGAATTGCCGCACATTGTTGAACCACTTAACGTAATATTTTAATGGAAATGACGTTTCATATTCAGCCAGATTTGGACGACATTCCGGTGAACTAGCAAACCCACCACTACCACCCCCGCATCAAAGCACACTCAATCGGATAAATCAACTTACCATCACCGGGAGATATTGTCTCGACTTCCACGCCCATGGTTGTGCTACTTAACAAAAAATTAGCTCTGAAACATACAGCCTAAGGAGCCGCTTCGACAGCCACTGATACCCGTTTTGCCGCTACAAGTCGGGCTATATAGATGAGAAGAACCATGCATTCACCGACTACTACCGACAGGCAACACACAGCCAACCGTGAGACAGCCAAGATATTTTCCGGTTCGTAGCGAGACGGCGTCGAGATCTACAACCCCACGCGCACGTCGTCTCCAGCCTTGCGCCGCGCGCGGATTGACGTGCTGTGATTCAAGTCGTTATAACAACACCCTGTCTCGTGTCAGTTCGTCTTTTTCATTTTCTGTTAGCTATATTCTGTCGTCGCGGTGATTAGTTTTATTATAAATTAGTGTGAGTCTCCAAAAAACTGCCCAACATTTGACAATAACACAAGCGAGCGCCCCCGAGCGGCTAAAATGACAAAAAACGAGGCGATTGTAATGTAACTACATATCCCATGATGCACCTGGTATTAGGGTTAGTTTTGCTTCCGGGACGAATAGAAATAAACGGACACATTTTCACCGGCAAAACGTGAATTAGTAGGTGGGAAACTAGTTTTCAGTCTTTCACATGGACCCCACGTGAGATGCTTGCGTGTTTTTAAGGTATACACAGAATAAGCGTTACACGTTTGTGTCGTTTGTATGCTGATTATTAGCGTTAGTTAGCTTGCCACATATAAAGGATAACTAAATAGATGTAATGATTTCTAAGTGAGTATGCATTTGAAAACCTCTTGTCTCATAATGGTGGCTAAGTTTATAACCTCGTCATTTTAACCACACATGTAATATAACTTAATACAGTTAAACGTCCATAACGCCTCCATTGTTGCGTTGTGATTTAGCTTACATATATGAAATGAATGTGCTGCAGACTTAAATTTATGTCGCACATCTCATCTCATCTCATCTCGTGTTGATAATGCCGTGAGGTCCTGACAGGCCCTGTGTGCTGTTGAGGTCACCCAGGCGTAAGTAGCTATAAGTGTTCGTCACCACTGCCTCAGCTCAGGCAGAGGGGATTAAGGTGCATGGAAAGAGACACGAGAGAGGCTTTTGCTATTCTTAAGCTGCATAGGTAGCCACAGTTACTCTGGTGCAGGACCCATTCAGATCAGATACAGATCTTTGACATCAATGTCAGCGATCTGAGTCATATCTTTTCCTTTTCCTTTTTCTTTTTCAACCAGCGTCTTCACACCTGCCGGGATGGATCTTGGTAAGGCAAAGCTCCTTAGGACAGGTCTCAACACTCTGCACCAAGCCATCCACCCTGTGCACGGCATAGCATGGACGGACGGCAAGCAGGTCTGCCTGACGTCTCTCTACTGCATCAACGGCGAGGTGAAATTTGGGGACACCAACGTCATCGGGCAGTTTGAGCACGTCTTCGGCCTCTTCTGGGGCCCACTCTGCTGCTCTGACTCCCCCGCCTTGCTGGCTGTTCAGCACAAGAAACATGTCACCGTGTGGCAACTGCAGCTCAGCGCCCTCGAGCAGAATAAGCTGCTGTGCAGTCAGACCTGTGAGATGAGCGAGCCTTTCCCCTTGCTCTCCCAAGGCTGTGTGTGGCACCCTAAACTGGACATTCTGGCCGTGCTGACCAAGAGGGACACTTCTGTGCTGTTTTCTGTCAGGGTGGACAACAGGAGAACCAAAGCAGACATTAAAGGTAGCGGACTTATCCACTGTGCATGCTGGACTAAGGATGGCACACGTCTGGTGGTGGCTATCGGCAGCGCTCTGCACTCTTACATCTGGAATGACATCCAGAAGAGTCTGGTGGCCTGCTCCTTCTGCCCCATCTTTGACGTGGGAGGCTACATCTGTGCCATCGAGGCCACGGGGGAGGCTCAGGTAGCTGTGGCTACGGAGCTGCCGCTGGATAAAATATGTGGCTTAAATGCCGGCATGGCCTTTGACATGCCAACAGAGGCTGAGTCCCTGCAAGGCCACGGCTCGCATGGGGTTCTATCAGAGGATGACAGCTCTCTGGAATCACGAAGGAGATCGTCTGAATCGGACAGGTCGTACATCCCCAGCTCAGGCCCTCTGGACCTCACCCACCTTTTGGCAAAGCACCGGCGCTCTGATCCTAGCCCCCTTATTCACCTGCGCCGTCGAGACACCATGACAGGCTCCGGCCAGGACTCCTCACACCTCATCCTGGTCACCTATGAGCGTAAAGTCACTACCACCCGCAAAGTCAGCATCCCAGGCATTTTGGTTCCAGACGTTGTGGCTTTTGACCCCCGTGGCTCCACGGTTGCAGTGGCTTCCAACACTTGCAACATGGTACTTGTGTACTGCATCACAGCCTCTGCCATGCCAAATATCCAGCAGATCTCCCTGCAGACACACGAGAGGCCCAAAGGAGTCTGCTTTCTCAATGACAAGATGCTGCTGTTGATGGTGGGCAGGCAGAAGTCCAATGACCCCGCGTTCCTTCCATCTTCTAACACAGATAAATATATTCTTCGTCTCTTAGTCAAAGAGTTGATGTATGACGAAGAGACTTCGATCACACCAACCCCCTCTGCTTACAACCATGAGTCCACCTCTAATTTGTGTGCAAGGATTAGGAGACACTCAGAGCACCTATCTAAGGATGACAGGGAGCACCCGGGGATAAAGGACTTGGTGTTGCCCGGAGGGGGAGTAATTCGTTCACCAGCCAACAGGCGCAGGCTGGTGGAGGAGGTGAGGAGCGGTGAGCCCAGCTCCGTCACCAGCTCTGTGGACTTCTCTGACCGGGCGTCAGACAGAGCCACGTCCAGTGCCTCTTCCATTACGGTGGAGAATTTCGATATGGACCACGTCAACCGCATTGCCAGCCTGGCGGTGGCCGGCCAGGTCAGCAGAGAGTCTAGCCGGGCCAGTTCACCTCGCCTCGAGCCGTCGGACAGGCTTCACACAGATCCGACACTGCCTATGCGTGAAAAGGCGCAAGGCCTCGCCAAGGATCGCGCGCTGGAGCAGCTCGTTCATAACATGGAGAGGCTTTTTACTCGCTTTGCAGATGTACAGCAGTGCCTGACAGAAATCAGAGATTATACGCAGAACGGAAAGAAGGCCCTGAGTGTCTACCCCAGTGCCTGTGAACCCCCATACGTCAATGTCACATGTCAGGTACAGTTTTACTCACTACAGTTTTCTGTGTATTTGTAACTGCAGAGATACTAACACTCGCTCAAGAGGAAAATCCCTTTCTTGTTACAGTCTTTGGCATGAGTTGCTTCTTATTATAGCTGCAATTTTCACTTTAAGGATAAAGCAAGTGATCCAAGCATGGCGTATTGACTAACTGCTTTAAGAGCATTTAGCTCTTGTCTTTACTTTGTTCTTTGTGCATTCGCAGAAGCAGTTATCAGAAAACGTGTTCATTGATGAGCGGAGGCCTGTGCTACTGTGTGACGGGAAGCTGTGTCTGCGTGCCCTCCAAGACCTCTTCAACCTAACTATCGTGGAGATGATGTATGGTACGTGCAGGCTGTTACATCACTGAGACTTAATTGCTTTCAGTTCGGTGACATGAATCCATTTAAACCTTGGAATTCGTCTTCTTTGCTGAGAAGTCGTGTCCGAGCTACCTCCTTAAACCTTCCGTGTCGCGTTACCTGCGAGATTAACCGTGTTGTGACATAGAGTGTAGGCCTCTTAGGAAGGTCTACCCCTTGTGAGTATTTTCAGTGAGCTTGTGTGATGGGCTTCCCTTATGATGTCTTTAGATAGGTGATCTTAGACAAGACACTCTAGCATTGTTCTCCCGTCAACGTGTAAGCTATAATTGGAAGTGATTAAAAGCCTAGGGCAGATTACAAGGTTTTAAACAAAAGCAGCTTATTACTATCTAATGTCTGCGTAGCGCTTTGTTGCTGTAGCAAAGGCGGGCACAGCATCACGCAGTAGCTATCAGAAACTGTGTTTTTTCAGTGGTGTAAATCCTCATTTGATGAATAAATAGAACTCAGATGTCTGGAAAACCATGCTTGTGTTATTTTCCCAGGTCCACTGTGGATTGTACTCGTGGCAGATGGAGACGGCTTCGTGCCTCTGACATTCAAGCCCAAAGAGGAACTTAGAGTGCGGAACGGGAAGCGGAAAAGTACCCTACGGACTCCTGGGAGTCCGGACAATTCCTGCCCATCCAGTCCAGCCCCCACTCAAACCACCCACACAACCACAGAGGCCTCTTTATAATGCCTCTTAACGCACACCTCGTATTTATGGACTCGTGCAGTTGTACGCTTCCTACTTTACTTTGATTGATTTGACTGGATCCAAGTATGCAAGGCAGAGTGGATGTGGCACGAGCATGCAGAGCCTCACTAATGCACATAATCAGAGTTATATGTCAGATTTATTTTTGTACTGAAAAACAGTCAGGATTCGAAAAGGGCTGCATATTCAGGGGTGATATTTACACGTTGCTGCTTTGAAATTAAAGCATACCAGAAAGAAGCCACGTTTTGTTCTTTCATATTTTATTTATTTATTCATTTTTGCTCTGTGCAGTTGAGCAGGACTGTACTCAGAGTTCGTTTCAGGGATGTTTCAGTTGATGTCCTGCTACAAGAACCGACAGAGGCTTGCGCATGATGTAAGCGTTTTGTTTTGATCTTGTATTGTCAGAATATGCAGAAAATACCAACACTTTTGGAAATGAGGTGTACGAAATTCACATTTTATGATTTTTATAGTCCCATTCAAGTGTTTTAAGTGTTAACCTTGTTATACAACCCTCTGGGGATAAAAAGTGAGTTGAAACACTTCTTTCCTCTGCAGTTAAGTTATCAAGCGCAGTAACACAGCTGACCACTAGAAGGGGCAAGACTCAGTAGAAACTTCCCAAACATCGGTGTCATTCAGAGCTCTATACAAGAACCAAAAAAGTGTAAAAAGTCTGTATTAAAAGATCATTTGGTAGCTTTTTGTATATTAAATCTGAATAACTAGTGTGCACTATTGTGTGTTATTTATTTTACCTCAGCAAAGAAACGACGACACGCATTTATTCATTCTATCAATCAATCTCTATATACCATTTATTCATGTCTTATCATCAGCCCTCAAATAATCATATATCACAAATAAATAACAGTTTTGGAGAGCTAAACACAGCAAATAATGATGTACATTCATTTATATAAATTAGGTAATCTTATATATATATATATATATATATATTTATATATATATTTATATTTATATATATATTTATATATATATCCAAGATGACTGTACAGTACATGTGACAATGAAACAAAAATGTTACATTAAAACAATTCAACTATTCATCAGTGTAATATACACTAATCAACAACTTTCCAGCTGCAGCACTGGAATACGTGGCTTTGTGAATTCACTCCATTCAAAGTCCAAGTCACACGTTACTCAAATCTTCCATTGTTCTGGAGCCGATGCTTTGTTTCCTGTGGGAGAAATCACTATCAGTAATGTGTTGTAATAATATAATTTAATAAAATGTAGTGGTGGAGTGTACATTTACTCAATTACTGTACATTAGTACAATTTTGAGCTAATTGTAATATATATATATATATATATATATATATATATATATATATATATATATATATACATATATATATATATATATATATATATATATATATATATATATATATATATATATATATATATATATATATATATATATATATATATATGTACACACACGAATATTTCCATTTTCCACGACTTTATACTTATACTCTAATACATCTCTGTGGCAAATGTTTTTACACCACTACAATGATCTGACAGCTACAGTTAATTTCCTGCTTAAGATTATACAGCTAAAATATATGATCCCTATAAAATATGATCTATTGTTATGAATGAAAGTACTCAACAGTATATGAAGCAGTTAAAATTAACTTCAGCAAATTTAAGTATCCCTTACATGTTAATGTTTTGATATTAATATGGTAACGTGCCACTGAGAAATACATATGAGTAAAATCTTTTTTTTGATACTTTGGCTCCTAAATTAATTTTACTTTTGCTTTAATATTTTTACATTGCTGTATTGATATTTTTACTTAATTACCTGAAGACGTCTTCCACCACTGATTAACAGTATTTTCAATATTTATGGCATGAGTGGCATAATGACACAGCTGAACATGCTGTCTCGAACAGTTTGTTCCACATCTCAGATATTTAACAGGAAGGAAAGTTACAGGCACATTTACATAACATTTTCATTCATAACGTAACGATATTCCTTAAAGTGGAAAACCTAATGATTCAGTTTTTATGTAAATGCCATCTCTCTCACAAGTCAGGTTTAAATGTAATCTGTCTTTTGTAATTGGCCACAGAGAGGAGCCATAAAAATCTCAAGGATTAAAGGGGCACTCCAGAAATGTAGTTAACCTTCACTGACTCCTAAATACTCACTTTTTTAAAACACGTTTTTTAATATTTGGCTACAGAAGATATTATACGGCTATACTTACAGGCTGAATTGTGCTCCTCATGACAAGTAAACTGAACATAATGTGTAAAATTGGTGGAGTGCCCCTTTAAAGACTACAATATTACATTTTTCTCAGGTGTACTTGATGATTGGTGATTTCCACTCACCGTAACTCATCTAGGCAGACTTTATTCCTGAGCCGTACGTCTTCACTGATCGGATAGAGCAGTAGGATCATTAACCCTGTAACAATGAAGGCCACTGGAGCAGCACCAATCAGCAGCTTCAGGGTGTACACTACAGGAGCAGGTTGCTTGCAGGCGCCAGTGTCATACCCTGCAAATCTACACACACACACACACACACACACACACACACACACACACACACACACACACACACACAAACATGCAGAGATCCCATTTAAAGACAGGTTACAGGAAATCGAAATCCAGCCTGACGCTGCAACACTGCAAATGAGCAAACTCGACACCCTTCACATGATGTAACATAAATCAGGTCTGGGGTTAATGCATTTTTGCAAGGTATCACGATACTTTAAGTGCTGACACAGAAGATCACAGAGTGTGTCAATTAATGGTGCATGTGTGATAACAATGCAAACTTACTCCAGGCAGAGGGTGGACACTCCCAGGGAGATGCCAGCAGCGAACTTGGTGAAAAACACGTAGAAGGAATAGAAGATTGCTTCGTGGCCTTTAGAGTAGGGGTTGGCCAGTCTGAAGTCATCCACCACATCTGGCAGCATCGACCTGAATTACACACACACGCATGCAGAGTTGAATACACACCAGTCTGTGGTGTTTGTTTTGGGTTTTTTTGCAGCACATGCGCTTTGTCTTTATTACTCAACATCACTCTAAGACATGGCAAAACTGTAAGCTGATGTGTGCATAAGACCTCCCTCATGCATAAACTTTAATCATGTTACACAACCACTCAAGATGGCAGCCCCTGGTGATGTGAGGTCTACTTATAGTGCTCTGATAAACCGGTAGGCTAAAATTACAGAGCTAATAGCACGATTAGATGATGAGTAGTGGGCGGTACCACTGGTCCCGGCCCACAGTCAGGATAAACAATCGGCCCCTTCCAAAATAAACATGCCCTCGTGGGAGGCCCCTGTAATTTGGGGTTTGAGGGAGGGGACGAGAGATGAGTGAGGAGCGGACTCCCCAGCAGAAATGACTGGAAAACAGATACAGAAAGGAAGGACTACCTCTGGCGTGGTATTAACTCTGTGATGGTATAGATTTATAGTATGAGGCGTCATAAAAATGACATCACTTCCATGACCGCGCTGTGACCCAAGTGAATCGACAGAGCCCTCTAGGCACCGAGTCACCACTAACAGCATCTTGGTACACTATTGTGGTTTGACTAATGACACTTTGCATCGAATCAAAGGGAACCAACATGAGCAACACAACCACTGCGCACACAGACATATAGCAGAACTGCAATTACTCAAACAATGTCAGAGGATTAGTGGATTTAGAATATTTTAAGGATATAAAGTCAGCTGCAACATGTTTAATCTTCATTGGGGGGCACTCTGAACATAAACTAGCCAGATGTCAGGGAGACGCCCTGGACAGTCCAAAATAGGGTTGACACAGAGAGGCTTTCAGGCTCACATTTAAAAGTTTCCAGTCTACCTAGGTTGCCTGTTTTAGAATTACACGAGGAAACTGGAGCACCCGACACAGATAAAAGATGTTTCCATTTTTACCGCTGCGTCACTGGCCATTAATTTATCTCCAATGCCTTTTTTACAAATGACTTGCTGAATTTAAATTCACATATTAAATATAAATAAAGTGTGGAAATCCTATATGTGATAGAAAAAGTGACACTTTCCCTGAGGAAGAAGGGGAGACGAAGAAATGTGTTCTCTGCTTAGGTTCCTTGCATTGCATGCTTTTCTACTTCTTTTGTAAAACATGTCGAAATTTTTAACAAAAAACAATAAGTGTAAGTCCTCTTGAGGTTAAGAGTGATATGATATATGAGTCTTACCATGGCAGCAGGAGTGAGGCAGCCACACTGAGTCCGGAGGAGACAGCCACGACATAGGCCACCACAACGTTGGGGATGAAGACTAGCATCAAGGTGAAGGGCATGATCCACTAGACAGAGAGGAAGCGTCATAAGTCTTAGAACACTCCAAAAACAAGACATTTCAAGTGTGTTCCCATGATTAAGAAAGGATGCCGCACTCCCAACCCTGCCCACAAGATGGCACACACATCAAATTGTAGTAGCCCGCGTTCAAAGCTGCTCTGGCGAACCAAAATAAAAGCAGTATACTCACTGTGATACCGCAGAAAGCCGCCGTCTTCTTCCCAAACCTCTGCAGAAACCATTGCCACAATGGGATGCTTATCACTGCAGAAACCTGCCCATGTAAACATGCACAAGCGGAAAATGTGTGATGCATATGTGAAAAAAAATGTTTTGAATGTGATTCAGCCTGGTAAGTATGACATAAATAATACATTTAAAAAACACCAGTAATGGGGAAGTGTTTACGTGTATGCTTGATGACTAAAATGAGAATCATTGTAAGTGTGTGGAAATGTGCAATGAGGGACGATTCCTCAAATACAAATCGCTGTGTCATCTAAAACAGCTGCTTTGGTTCAAAGAAAGGTCTAACATGGGAAGAATAAGTGTCAATATCACGCGGTGTTGCTTTTGAAATCATACCGCTATAAATATCTGCGTGTTTACAGCAAAGTTGTATGTCATATCTTTGGGTACTTAGTGATTCATTGATGAAAGCTGCACTCACCAGGATGGTCAGCACAATATTCTGGAAGTGGTCCCTCAGGTCGGCAGCGTAAGTGCAGAAAAGGACAAAGTTGCTCTGTACCAGCTGCAGAAATCAGAGATCAAACATTCAGATAGTCAGCCTTGTCTTGTCTACTCAGCACTGTCGCTCGGCACTCAGCTTGCCGTGCAGAGTGCCAAATGAAGTGACTGGAGGAGCTGCTGACGGTGTTTCAGTGCAGTGATTTATTCCCACTCCGGCCTCACATGGATGACAACTGACACCCCCCACCCACCCCCTGAGATGGAAGGGAGACGAAAATATACAAAAATAGATCCATAGATCCATAGATGTTGGAAAGTCTGCAATAACTTAAGCAGCCTGTGGTGTCAAAACTGTGACATCTGCCTACACGTGACAGATAGACATCAAGACTGTGCTGCACTGGTATCACTCTCAAGAGTCCCGAGACTTAAAAAATATCCTTTAAACCACGAGCTTTCAGTAAGTGCTCTTCTACATTGATCAAATCAACATTGAGCACCAGCAATTCTTCCGCACCGTCAGGATCCAGGACTAGCTCCATTTACTGTAACGCCAAGTGTCACGTCTGAGAAGTGCCTCTTAAATAAATTTGCATTCACCTGAATAGCGACAGTGATGAAGAGGAAAGCCGCAGTTAGAGTGAGGTATGGCCCGTGTCTCATCACCAGGATGAAGCCCTGATAGAATGGGATTGGCTTCTCTGTCCTCGGGGCATACGGATCTGAAACAGTTACATGTGGAATAAGAATATGAGTATGCAGCATATCAAATAACATGCAGTAAGAGAAAGGCTATGGATTTGCTCACTGCCGATCCTGGAACTGCCCCTGCATTGCAGTGGATGTACACCTACAGAAGGTCTGCACAGATGTCTAGACAAAATTTGATCTGTTTTAGGTTGTACTAAAGATAGATATATTTAATATCACTTTTTTTGGCTTGTTTTGACTTTATTTGATAGTTAGCATGTAATAAAAGTCCCCATAAGTTACATAATAGTATCTTAGATCACTAGCCTAAAGGGATGTCCCCAATTTCACCCCCCACTACACAAGCTAAAATCCAAAATGTGCTCCCAAATGTGGGATAGATCGTTGGGGCTGCAACTAATGGGTTGCTATTTTCATCACTGTTACACAAAACCTATAAAATGCTGAAAGATAGATTGCTTGTTTTAACGAACCGTGCAAAATCAAAGGATATTCAATTTACTGTGCTATAAAAATGCTTAAATGCAACAAATCGTCACATTTGTGTGTCTGAGACAAGTGAAGGCATTTTGCTGGATAAGTGATTCAAAGGGGTACTCAAGCATTTCAGTCGTGCACTTCAGAAACAGTTTAGGGACAAAGAGACAGATTTTTAAAAGAAAATCCAGTTGTCCAGTTTGTAATGCAGCCCAATCTGACAACCCCAATGACATCATCACGGTTATCTTTTCAAACTTTAGAAAACTGTAACCTCGATTTTGACAGGATATGGCTAAGTACAATTTGTGACAAATCAACAGGACTTAATGCGTGAAACTGGTATGATAAATCAACACAGTCAGCACATTACCCAAAAAGAAAAGTCTTACCATCTCTCTCTTTGACTCCCAGGAACATCACCAAGGTGCAGATGAGAAAGACTCCCCCTATGACACCAGCAGCTATCATGTACACTTCTTTCTGCAGAGAGAAAGAACAAACATGTAACCTACATCAATCCAGCTCTTCTTACACAGCCAGCACAATTCAGTCTATTCTGAGCCTTTCCTCAATCTTTAATTCATAATGTTCTACAACGCTTAAAAGATTTAAGCCCTTCATTTCAACATGCTATATGTCCATTCTGGAAAGAAACTGCCACAGTAGGTGTTAGTTTTCGCTCAACTGGTGGATATTTATTTTATTTTTTCAGTTCCTTCCATTACAACATTATGATTTATTGCCTGGGTCTTTCTGTGTTGTTTTCCACATGAGTTTAAACGGCAAACTTCGTCATGCACATTTCACTGTACAAATACAAGCATAAACAGGAAGAAACCTCAAGTAGATCTACATCCTAAAATACAGCCTTAACCGTTTAATGTCGCACCCCGACAGGAACTGCTCTGCCTTAAACAACCTCTGTTTGTTTGCTATTTTTCCGTGCGGCTCAGCCCAGTGGACCATTATTATTTATGCACTTCAAACACTCCCTGTTTCTGAGGGCAGACCTGGTTTGCCCAGACGGTGTGCCACCCTCACCAGCGACCGCGGAGGAATTTAGCGGGTGGCTGCAGAGGGTTTGGCGTGGTGAGTGGGTTGCCCCGATAGGGTTCACCCAAAATCCATTGGAAAAGAAACATTTGAAGCCCAAATAGCTGCGGTGCAACCAAAATCCAACGCAAGACAGTTTGGACTCTGGCTTGTTTCATCTTCACGAAAAGTCCCATGATGGATTCACGGGAGCGGTCGTGTTTATTCGCAGCTATGCAAACTGAAATGTTGATGTGAATGTGTCCTATCATGTTCCTTTCCCTCTGACTTCAAGCTAAGCTGCAGCCGTCTTCAAGTAAAAGACTAATATTTCCAACATATTGAATCTGGGGTGCCTTCAAATGGGTGAGTTATAAATAGGCCTAATGACTTACAGACTGTGGAGACCCCTCAATGTGGGGGCCACAGTTTGGAGCCTGATGTGAGGGAGGAACCCCCTTTTGTGGTCGTGAGAGAAGAGCTGGCTCAGGATGTGGGGTTCAGATATCAAACAGTGGCGTCTCTTTTCAATCCCAGGGGTTACATGGGTTAAAATATGAAGCCATTTTGGATGTCAGAACATGCAGACAGTCTGTAAATATGGACTCAATTTTAAACAATCCGCCTTTTCATTCAGCGCTGCTTTTTTTTCGACCTCGAACATTTAGCAAACGTAAACCGCCTTGAGCACACACCGCAGTTCCAAGTTAAGTGAGAACGCTGATGACAGTCCAAGTTATTTTCAAACCAACTTCTGTGGCCTACTTTGAGCACACCTGGGCTCCTGGCTTGGCACGGTGACACTTACAGAGTGTGACAGGTAGTCCTGGGAGCGGACCAGACTCTTGACAATCTCTGTCCCGCTGCTGTTGCTAAGGTAACCGGCAGACATGTTGTGAGTCGGGCAGTGCTTCAGAGTGTGAGCGCTGGCCACAATCTGCCCCTGGATGGCAGCGCCCACAAGTGTACCCAGCACCTCCATTGTCATACCTGGCATCACACAAGTAAAGAGCTGGCTATAATTTCCAAATACTTCAAAGTTATTCACACATTCATAATCTGAAATATGAAATGAAACTGATAAAGAAAAAAGATTAATTCAGCATTCCGTAATTATGTATTATGTAATATTATGTAATTATGCATATTAAAGGACGTTACGGTAGGCAGTGGCTGAGTCTCTTTCCTTCTGGTCTGTGCTCAGGAACATGGTGAGAGCAGAGTAAGGCACGTGGAAGCACTGCAAAGGAACAGAAAGAGGTGAAAAAAAAAAAACAAAATTCAAGTCTGGCACAGCAGCAGCAGTCAAACATAAGAAAGACTACAATTTTGTGTCTTTTGCCATGCTAGCAGCCTGGCATAGTTGGTTAGTTGGCTGAAATGTCTGAGCAACTATTCAATGGATTGGCATGAAACTCTGTATGAACATTTGTGGTTCCCACATGATGAATTTGAGGACTTTAGTAGTCCCCTGACTTTTTCACCACCAAGGCCACCATGAGGTTGAGGCTGTAGCCTTGACTGAATGTTTAAATGGATTGCCATAACATTTTTGTCCTGTTCCCTTTAGGATGAATTAGAATTACTTTGATCATCCCTTAACTTTTCTTCTTGTGTCCAGAACTTTGGTGTATAACTAAATACATGCGCAACATTCCAATCGGTCTCATCTGGAATTGGAAACGTAAGCATGCTATCATGCTAAATAAGAATGGTGAACATGGGAAACATTATACCTGCTTCACATCAGCATGTGTGAGCATGTCACATGCTGGTGTTGAGCGCAGCCTCGCAGAGCTCGGTCGGCTTTCGACTCTTGTCCAAAAGCCATTATTTGACATTTGACGCACATTCGATGGGAACACCCTAGATATGTTTAGATGTCTTTTATCTACACGTTTCTGTGAAAATGCAAAATATAGAACCGTATATATCAAAAGCAATCTCTGCACTTTCCATGCTGGCCAACCTCAGCTCTCTGTTTTCTCCTTCCTCACCACCTCTCCCAGAGAATAGGCGAGCAAACCAAGTCCTGCTTCACTTTGTAATTTACACAAGGGCCCAGTCAGCACTGTGGCCAAACGAGCATACATAGCCACGACGAAAATAAACACGGCCGTGAAAGGATTTTTTTTTTCAGCCGCTGGTTCTATACAGCATGTCATTTATGGGGCCTTCAGTGGATGCAAACATTTATAGACTTTAACCTGCTTAACCATCCGCCACACCTGGAAGTGAGAACTGATGAATCTCTTAGAATCCCATTATTAGCTGATTACATAAACAGTTGATATATTGCATCCTAGCTTCTGTTTACAGACTGTAACCCTCTGAATGATAACAGCAGGCCTTTCCCGGCTAGCTTCACACAAACACACATCCAGAGACAATGAAGGAAGGCTAAAAGTGGTAACCAGCATTTACCCAGCGAGAGGTTCCTGGCAGGACTGACCATATACTTATCAAGTAGTTAGAATGACATGCCATTACAGCTCACCGCAGTGTGGCCGCAGCGGTCTACACGCTCTGTAGCACATGTTATATGGGTTACCCCAGAGCAGAGAGGGAGAGAGATGAATGGTCTGGACGATAATAACAAAAGGCAACCTAAATAACTTCACTTCCCCTTTGAGGTGAAGTGTCTAAGAGCTATGGGCTCTAATCTACTGCACGTCTCGCAAATCAAAGTGTAAATCTGAGCAGGAGCTGTCTGAGTCTGGCACGAGAAAACTCCAGTCATCTCCACTTTAAACTTTATTCGCAATGTTTGCTGCATTTTATCTATATGTTATGTAACGAGCCATCTGTAGGCTGCATCAGTCAGAGCTTTTATCTCCTGTTTCCCACTTGACATCTCTTTTTACCGCATGTGAAGTCCTCATCTGAGGAGTATGTACTCCATTTCAAATTCCTTAAACATCAAATGCACCCCCGAAAAGAGCGCTCATACTTACAGTGATGAGGGTTTGGTAGAGGCAGTAGAAGCCTAGATACCATAAGAACCTCCCGCTGATGAAAGGAGGAACGAACCAGAGGTAGAAGTAGGAGACCACCAGGAAAGGAGTGCAACCCACCATCCTAAAGAATGCAGACATGCCAGGTGAGACAGGGAACAAAAGGTTTTACACTGAGTTTGAAGAATGAAAGATGAAGACGAGTTGTCCTGCTGTTTCAAACATAGCGTAGCTCTGAGGCGGCCATCATCAGCTGTCAGAGTAGGGATGACAGCGGTTGTGTTATGTAATTTTCATAGAAGTGCAGTGTTAAATCAGGCCATATTTCTGACAGATTACAGTAAGGCTAAGCTGACTGCTAAATGATTACAGTATGTTGTTGTAGGTATGATAGGAATCTGTCCTGGGAGGGGCAGGGCAGGCACACAGGGAAATACCACAATATTTCAAACCCACATAACATTTAAAGATCTGCAGGCACACACACACACACACACACACACACACGCGCGCACACAGACATGAATATGCAACACACATTTAAGCAAATGCAGCATGAAGCAGTTCTGCAGTGTTGTGCTTTTCTCAGAAGTTGGAGTGATACAGCGTGCGGGCCATGCATAATTCATAAGTAAACAACCGGCATGTGTCATTATGGTTTAAGTGAACAGCTGTGCGTTTCAAAACGAAGCGAACAGGGCAGATTATGGAGGAGCGACACTATGGCTCATCTGCAAATACCATCGTATCCTCCACCGCCTTCTTTTTCTTTAAAGCGCGAATGGTTGTTTATCGTGCCATCTAGAGCCTGGCGCAGCTGTAATGCCAGCACATCTACAGGTAGGGAAAAAACGGAGGGAATTTTTGGTGACTGTGACAAACATTTCTGACCTCTGGCCTGCTCTACACCAGGAATGACTAACAGAGAAAATAGGAGAAAGAGGTAGAGAGAGGCCAGGAATGCCCATTTCTAGCATCGTCCAGCCTGCTCACCTCACTTTCCTCCTGATTGTTTGCTTAAACAAAGGCGGCTGACAACGCTGGTGCTGCAGTATTGACCGCTTGGTCATGGGAGTGCTGAAAGGGCCCCGGTGGTCGGTGAATGGGACAGTTAGAATGTTCCTGCAAGATGACTGTGCTCGGGGAGAGGCAACAAAGGTTCGTGCACAAACACACCCGCATATTTTCTCACACATCAGGCATGCCTGAATACACATTCACACCTGTCCCAATAATTTACACAGTCTTAATTAAGCTAGAGCGGACTGACAGGAAGCTGGCGCGTGCATTTCTTTCCTCTCTGTCTTGTTCGGAGCACTTTCAGCATGTTAATTAGAAGATGTGCAGTGGAACAGAGGGGATTTAGAGGAGGTCTGGTGGGTGACAGCATGCTTTCTTGCTTGTTTTTGGGTTTAGCAGTGTCACTATACACCCGTGGTGGAAAGTAACTAAGTACATTTACTCGAGAACTATACAAAACAAAAAGCCTAGCTGGGGGCCCACATCACAGGTTTCAGATGTCTATGAGTGCTTAGTGGTTACACCACAGAGTGATTCCGCCTTTGAGCTTTTCAGATGGTTTCGTTTAAGTAACTGTTCAACGCCTAAAGAGTGTCCAATACTTTGCAAAAAGGGAGATAGATTCTAAAAAATGAACACAAACTTGTAGCCAGTTTGCAGCACGTGCGGCGGCACTTTGTTTTTTCTTCTGTCCTCTCCCATTAATCATCTCATGGCCCACAAGATTAATCTTGTCATCTTTTGGGGGTGGCCCGACTCCTTGGATGACAACCACTGAACCAAACTCCCTTACTGTATATAAAATAGTTTAATGCAGCTCCATCTGGAGAAGCCACAAGAGTAAACCACTACTTAAACATTGATGCATTTATTAACAGTCTAATAATGTAACATACTATATATCGATTAATATTTTTATATATAACAAAGCCTGAGTACTTTTAGATTTGCTGATAATACTTTGTCTTCTTGTAAGTACCTTCTTGTTTTGTTACTTCTACCATCATCACTGTCACCTTATCTTTAGTCTCTTGTGGAGACAATCTTCAGTAAGAACAAAAAAACTTTCTCAAGGTTCCACTTCCTTCTGGGATTGTACATCAAGACAATCACAAAATAATAAACAAGTCAGCTCCAGGGCGTTTTTTAGGCTGAACAACCCCGTCCTATAGAACCCAGGGTAAAGATACAGATCATCAGTCATGGTTGTGGATGTGACAGCCAGAGGGGAAACACACTTCCTGCTGGAAGGGCAGAGGGGACTTTCCAAACAAGGTTGAAACTGAGGGAGTATCTTGCAGTCTCATCACAAATACTGATGAACACACATTTAAAATACCCGCATATACCACACGCAATGTATTCACATGGACACACACACACACACAGGCAAGAACACACACACAAACACCTACAGCTTCCCCACGGGTAATCAAAGCTGATTTAACAGCCATCAGCATCTGTCTGGTATTGAGCGCGGCTGGCTTGCCACAGTGGACTTGGTCCCCCTCCAGCACTGTCAGCTTGTGTGTAATCTACGGTTTATAATGCAGTAGGCATTAGAAACTGAATGTGTAATTACTGTAAGTGTCACGCAACTGTGTTCAAAGGATGTATAGTGCATACACATTCATATCCGCTTATAAAATCATCTCTGTGGATATAATCCACAGCTATAGAGCCACAAAGTACAACTGCCATGAGATATTGAGCAACATCTTGGCAAAGGAAGCTGGATGATGCCCAAATGTGAAATGAGGCGTTACATAAATGTAATCAAAACTCACCCAGGGCAACACGGTGGCATATGATTTATAAAAGAATGCAGATGAACTTCCTTGTCTATTGTTATCTGCTATCAAAAGACAAAACAAAAAATGAGCCCACACCCTTGAAGCATGCCGAACAGTGAGCTCATCAGCGGGGAGCTGTGGGAACCGTGTAATTAAAGCGCGGTGCCTATTTATTCAGCCCAATCCTCAGGTGAGAAGTTCGGGCCTGAGAAGAATTTCAAAACCACACGAGAGAGAGAGAGCGCGCGGCTTGTTGTTGTTTAGAGTCTGCATAAACATTAGCATCATGTAGCGGCCATAATTATGTCTGTTTCATAATCTGTAGACAAACAGTCCTGCACGCAAGCAGATCTGCGTGTCAACAGCAATACTCTGACGTGAGGAAAGGAGGATAATTTCACCCAAGTTTATCAGCTGGGATAAATAAACATGTGTGCCATATTCATTGGGTTGTTGGATAACTAAGTAGAGATGAGCAACATTCAAGTATTGGAATACGAGACTAGATATTTTCTGTGAATTCTGATCTTTAAGGGCTGCATTATGATCATGGTTTTCTGACTTAAGTTCAATTGCTATCTGAAGATTTCTTTATGAAAATTTTTAAATGTAGAAACGTGGGAATAGCAAGTAGGAAAGTAATGACAGGACGACTATTATGGAGGAATTCAAGGGATTCATGCTCACCAGGGCATGAGTCTTCCAATCTTGGTCCATCTGCTCTTTGTAATGAAGAAGCCAACAATAGGGTCAGTCACTGCACCCCAGGCTTTACCAATGAACAGCACCATGGAGGCCTGGAAGGCATTGATCTGCAGAGCAGAGCAGGGACAGATTGAAGTCAAAAACACACACACACACATGCAAAACTCACACGCTCATTTATTCATACACAGGAGCGCCACACACATTCTTCCTCGTTCTCTTTGTCCTCAACCACATTACCTGAGCGATGTCAAGCAGGTAGATTTGCAGGAAGAAGGCCGTGGCGCTGGCAGCCACCTCCTTGGGCGCGCCGCCGATGGCGAAACACAGCTTACTGCATAATGTCAACTTGTGGCTCAGCTCGGTCTGCGAAGATTTGAAGTGACACAGGAGAGGAAACAAAGACGTAATAAGATGATGTCCACGTAGGTCAGGCTGCTAATGAGCAAATTAACCACCGCATTCCGACGAAGACTCTCATTTCAAGCGGGAGTGGGGGGGAAAAAAAGCACAATATAACTGCTTACTGTTGAAGTTGATTCTGATTTCATGGTAATTGGTTATGCATTTATGGGCACGGGATGTTTGCAAGTCACATACCCATAGATGTAACCATATATTCAAGTCTAAGGCTAAAAGACTTTAAAAGAATATATTTAGATCAGAGTTTCTTATAGTTTCATAAGCCTCATTCCTGGAACAGGCAGTCAGAAATATACATAAAGTATGTGTCATTGTGTTAGCCAACAGGCATGAATGGATGATTCAGTCTTGACATGATGAACTGTAAGTTTCGGTTAAACAGTTGACAACAAAATATGTGTAATATTTTAAACAGAGAGAGCTAAACTCCACCCAGCCTTTTTAAGCGAGGGATATGCAAATATTCCTACCTAAACTTTAGACAACTTCCCAGACATACCAGTGTGAAGTAAGGTGTGTCGGTGTCAAATAAATCAGACCCTGACGACATATTTATGACTCACAAATAGTGACTCCTGTTGTCATTCGTAGTCTGAATCTTTTCTATTTCAGGTGCTCCTAAAATAACATTCCTTCCTCATCCCCGTGTCACAGTGATTCAGTGGAATGTAAAGACAAGTACACCATTTGCTAAAGTGACAGCATCTGCTATGATGTGTGCGGAAGATGTGTAGGCGGTGATGCATCTGTTTTCTCACGAATCCTCTTCCTCACAAACTCAAACATTGTTTCCCAACCCCCGACCTCAAATCACCAATCTTCCCACGTCTTTCTCTCCATAAATGACAGGTTACTCTCGCACGCAAGAAAGATATTCATGGTTAAAATATGTGTAAGTGTGTGTGTGCTTGTAAAATAGAGGATCAGAAGGAGAACCCCACCCCCCCGACCCCCACCACCTATTTGCATTGTGGTCTATCTGTGCAGACGCTCAGGCACACGGAGGAGCCCGAGGAACCCACCGAGTCATCTACAGCTCCGTTTCCCCTCACTGTGCTCTGCTAAAACCATCAGGCACATGACTGTGTGTGTGTGTGTGTGTGTGTGTGCAATAGGAAGAAGGGCAAACTTTCATCTTCACACATGAATAAGATGAGACACCACAGTCTGGGGAGCCCAATATTTACGACTGTCTCCGAGGCTGTATCAACCTTTGCCTGTTCCTCCTGTCTGTAAGACCTTTAGTGTCAGACGCACACACACACACACACACACATGCACGTGCACAATGTCACTCCACATGCATTCAGTGGCTCAGGCTTGGCCCGCAGCTACTCCCCTCAGAGCTTTATGAAAGAAGGAAATCACCAAAGTAACCACAGCCGCGGCCGACACACTGTTATTATCCGACTCACGTTTTCTCTTCCTCCGTTTTTCGCCCCATCAAAACATGGAGGGGTTCGAGAACGACAATTACCAGGAGGGAGGGGTGTAATTATTCAATCGCCAGACAAGCGGGTCAGAGGTAAGTAAAGGCTGCGCAGCGGTTCCGACTTCAAAACTCTCTCTTCTTCCACTCTCACTGCAATTACCCCTAATTGGAGAGAAAAATTAAAGTCTTTGGTGTCTAGAGAATGCTGCTTAACTGATGATGTGCAAAAAATACTCTCTCTCTCTCTCTCTCTCTCTCTCTCTTACATCCAATCTTTCATTACTGAGTTCTTATCATCAAAGAGGATAAACAGGATATCCCTTCTACTGTTGTCTGGATGCACAAACAACACCACATGCACACAATTGAGCGCACACACTGGCTCAGAGTAAAGGGAGCATCTGCAAAGTCCAGACCGTCAACAAACAAGGGACAGGGACAGATAAGACTAATCTCTGAAGTTAATGAATCCTTAACTGTTTGAGGAAAAACCATTTAAAATGCCTGAGCTGCACCGCAAGTCGTTTAAATCTGGACTGAGGATAATTCGGGTGCTTATAAAGGAGGGGGTGGGAAACTAAGCCATATTTAACAAATACAATGTGTACACTGGATGTTTGCACGCTAAACGATAAGCTGGGATCCATAAATCAGTTTAAATGTTCATTCACCAGAGGATTTTTTGACGATTCTGGGTCATATCACGGATTCTAGTTGAAAACAGTAGCTTTGTGTTGTCAATTCTGATTATGGATTATTGGTATTAAGGGAAGGGTTGGTTATGTCAGTGATGGCACAATCATTTTAAATGTCAAGAGTAGCCTGGCGGCACTGGATAAAGGGAATCAATTCAAAATCTAGAGGTGGACTGGTGTCAGGGTGATAAAACTCTTATGTTCCATGATGGACAGGGAGGCTCTTCATGTGAATTTGCTGTGGCAGTTTACTGAAGGATGAATCATTATTCTAGAGGAAGAAGCCTCTTTCGTCAATTATTCCACACTTCATCATTCTTACTCGACTACTTATTTGAATACTGCAATTTAGTGGACTCAACTCTACGCCCAGTTTTGTGTGTAGAATTTGCATTTGGTAACAATAAGCTCACCAGGATGTTTAAACACTGAACTTATTAGCTTAGACTTATTAAACGTGTTTTTCCAGGTCCAGTGAACTTAACTCGGTTACATTAGAATGACTAAACTAATTATTCAAGTTTGGTTCATTTAACTCATATTTTTAGGACATGTTTTACAGTGTTCTGCCACCTTCGGGAAAAACTAACAATTATTTCTTTGTGGTGTATTGTATTTATTCTCAGATGTCAAATCCAACTCCAGTGAGTCAAAATAAAACAAAAGCACTGTACACAAGATAGAGGTTTGGCAGAAATGAGACAGTTGCAGAACTGGTTAGATTAGTGATGTAACACTGTTTCACTGGCACCCTGAGCCAGTTCTGCAAACAGAAAATGTGTGACTAACTGCCATGGCATTGCGTTATGACACGACAATGTGTGTAGAATATGGTATCTACCTGAACAAAGGGAGGATGCTGTATGTAAAGGCTCAGTTCTCTGTCTCCTATTTCATTCGTTTTGCAGCCTAGGGGCCAAGTGCTCATGGAGAGCATCAGTCTGAAAAAACACCGCTTCTTGCACTTCCACTGGCACAGAAACACGCCCTCGCTAACTTCACAGGCTTATCATCTCCGAGTACTCAAATGGCAGTAGCGCCCATAAAGCTAAATAAAGATAAAAAAAACAAAATAAAATGCCTGGAAAGTCAACCCCGATCTTCTGGTGTTTGCACACTTGAGCAAGCTGTCGTTTTCTAGCGACCAACCACTGTTGTCCTTCCTAATATGGCTGTGATTACAACAGTATTCATCACCAAGATCCACTAACATCACCAGCATCAGACAAAAGAAAGCAATCATCAGCAGTTCATCCCGTCAATAGGAACAAGCTTTCTTAAATGAAAACAATCAACTTCCAGGCTTTGGGTCTGGTGTCTGGGGGATTTACAGTTCACAGGAAAACAATGCAGCTGATTAATCACCAAACGATAAGCGACTAAAGAGATCACACACTCCCTCGCTTTGTCCAATCTTGTGAAGCCACTCATTCGCCGAACTGAGCCGCCAGATGAGATTGAGAGTTTCACTCGGATTTAGAGCCTGACGATACAGCAGGGGTCAAAACAAGGGTCACACCAGCGTGGTCTGAAATAATGCCGTCACATGTGATCACAACTTGTAGAACAACACAAAAGAAAAAAAGACAAGAAAAGAAAGAAACAGATAACCTTACCTGCTCAGGAGTTTTGGGGAAGAGCGGTTCTGTGGGCTTGATGAGCTTCCCTGCAGAGCCCTGTGCTCCCTTCTCTCCCTTGGTCATGGCTGAGAGGCTGTGTGTGAGGCGGCAGCCGTACTTCTGCGACTGTGTGTGCGAGGGAGTGTTGAAGTGAGTGTGACTGTGACTCCTCGTGTGAGCGAGAGAGCGAGGAGCCTGCCACTGGGTGGTGTGTGTCAGAGGGTGAAACTGGATGTGGCTCTGACTCCGTGTGTGTGCGCGGTGTGCGTGAGTGATCCCTCCAGAGGCTGGGAGCTCCTCCTGCTCCTCTGTGACAACTCTGCCGCTTTCTGCCGCCATTCACATGCTGTTGTGCTCTGGAATGAGGCCAGCAGGGAAGGGCAAAGTCAGACAGGCGGTGCCACACACACACACACACACACACACACACACACACATTCAATGACAGAAGCATGTACTGCAACATACAGGCACAAGAATGCAGGCACATAAACACACACACATATGAGCACAGACAAAGAATTTGCTATTTGGATATGCATGCACAAAAACACACAGATGGGACAACGCACAAGAGCAGATGAATACAGATGCAACAAGAAATCAAACACACACACACACATGCTCACACTCTACCTTAAGCAACATTTTCAAATATATAACCTAGTAAAATGTCATTCAGGTTACGTCCCCTGTTGTGTTTGCACAGCTGGCTCTGGTTGAGAAAACAGTGCAAACAAGGGCGCAATATGCGACGCTGTCCCGTGCAGGAGTGTGTTTCCTGCCCTCATCTTACTATTACTGTAAGTGCATCCATAAACAAACACACCTGATATGAACCTTGGAGCATTTTTTTTTCTTTCCAAAAAAAAAAACACAAGAAGAAAACAATCATTATCATCTTACCCCGTGTTGGTGGAAAAGCTGTGAGCGGCGCAGCCAGTTAGTTCTGGTTAGTTAGTTTGGTCAGCGTGGTGATCTGCCTGATCTGCCAGTCAGTCAGTGAGACGGACGGGATGAGAAGGAGACTGCGGAGGATGGAGAGGCTCTGCGCGTCTCCGCTCTCTCTCTCTCTCTCTCAGTTGTTTTCAGTCTGCAGTGACGGAGCTGCGCCCTGCAGCGGCCGTGGCGGTATATGACACACGCACGCACGCACACACACACACACACGGCGTGCGTGTATGTAGGGTATGCGTGTGTGCGCATCTGTAAGGAGATTATGGCAGACGATGGTTTGGCACCAGTGGTGTGCGCTTTTCGGATACGCAGCGCAATAAATTCATGTGAGAAAAAACAGTAGTTACTATAATATTTCCTCTCTGTGTTTTTATTGACATGATGACAGTGATGCCGTTTTTAACCTCATGTCATAATGAACCCTGCTGATGTTCGCCATCATAATCTAGACTTAAAAATAACACAAGCCATGACACAACTGTTATTGTTTTGATGACGCGTCCAGTTTGACAGTCCTCCACGCCTGCTGACAAATTTACAAAAATGCACTGAACAATGATCACTTACGGTTTATGTCGTCTTCCGGGACGTGGTGTGGTAACAGTGGAATGTCTGAAATGCACTTTAAAGTTTCACCTCTCTCTTCTCGAGAATTACCTGTACGATTCCGTGGAGCAGAGGTGTTTGTGTGCGTGGAAAGGAAGCGTCCGAACACATATTTCCCACACTTCATCATCATCTTCATTGACGTCCTAGAGTAGCAGCTAGCACTGCAAGTAGTCCCTATGAAACCAAACATTTCTCAAATACACACAGATTAATTTATACTATGCCACTGTGAAAATCCATTTCTTTCAAACCCTATGTGGTCTTTCCTACTGAAAACCTTAAAAGTTCACATCCTCACCAGTAAAAATGACTTCAGGTGTAAAAATGATGGCATGCACTTTAACTGAACTTTTAAAATGTATTTGCTAAAATCTCATACAAACCCTGACCCTCCCTGTCCAGGTACAGTAAAGTAAGCCACTGTTGTCTGGTTGGTGAACGAGATCACAACCATCACATACATATAATATGATTCTTATAGGCCCTTCAGCCTCTATCACTGTTTGACTTATGGCATATTGAATGTGTCTCTTTTTCCCACAAAGTATTTTCATAAGTAGCTCCTTTAGTGTCAGATGTTTAGCCTCCCCTCGGAGCGTGACAATAAACATGTCATAGAAACCTTGGCTGATGAACCCAGGCCGCTCCGTGAATTCCAAGCATACGACCCCCTCTCCCAAAGCCACATTACTGACGATGGAAAAGGCACCACTGCAAAAAGTCAGCCATATGACCTGCATTAAAATGGGTATGTTTCCGATAATGCGTGAAGAGGAATGTGCAAAATGAAAGGTTGGCTGCTGCACGAGTAAAAGGGTCATTCTGAAAGGAAATGTGGGAGTTAAAGGGAAAGTAATTCCCTGCATGCTTAGCCTTATTAAATATGTAGCACAAAGGAAATGTGCTCCCTTTTACTCTTTAGCCAGACCCCCTCTGGCTGCCAGTCAAGTGGTCCATATCAGCCTGCACATTCAGGTAAAAAGCCTGAATTGTACAACAAGGCCTCATTGAAAGGCAATTCTTCAGATGGGGATTATAATATTCAAGCTATTTATGCTACAGAGTTTCTTTTCCCTGACCTTGACCACCCCGAGGCTGTCATCTCTTCTTCCTCAGCCATGAGCAAATACATACCGTCTCCTGTTCTGCACACCCCTCCCTCTCATTGCTTTAAATATTGAAGATGGATAATGGTGCTCGCCTTCATCCCGGGCCCAAGGAGAAAGCCTGGAGATGTAGACACGAGCACACACTTGTGTAAAAGCGCACGCATGTCCCGCCACATGCCAAGAAACACGAGATGCCTCATTTAGAATGAAAAAAAAAAAAAGACACACGCATTCAACTTTAGTTAACCCCATCTGATGTCGAATTTTGAATAGTAGTAGTTGTGAAGCCACTTTTTTCACACACACAGTTATCAGTGGTTATACCTCTTACCATCAGATAAATTCTTTCCATATTAGGTGATTCGGTTTCAACACTGTGAAGTCATCATTCCTCCGAATCTGACTTCTTTGACATCAAGAAGTCCCTCCCTGCCTCCCTAATCTAAATCCCTATTAAATCCGTCAGCACAGATGCTGCATCATGTCATGAAATAAGGTGCTACTCGGTGTCATGTCATAATCACGACGATAATTCTAATCACTCAGAGCTGATGGATGCCTTAATTATCAGATATTTCTGTCAGCAGTCTTCACACCTGGGCAGTATAAATATGAATTTCAATTCTCAGAGCAATTAAGCATTTCTAATTAACTTTGAAAATATGCCGTTTGGTTTTGTTGTATTTCAGAGAAGAAATCGTGAAAAAAAGATGCAGAATTTTGAGGAGGATTTTTATTGTACTTTGATTTTGTGATATGTCTTGAAAGGACGCAGTCAAATAAAACAATACATTATACGTTCTGAATTAAATCCCCACCCCACCACCCAAAAAACAAAGGCAAACGTTCACAATACTGCAAAAAAAAAAAAAAGCAAAAATCAGCCATCATAAATAACAAGTCACTTTTTTTTGAGTCACCTTTTGTGCAAACAAAACATCGTGTTCATCGTGTTCATCAAATATAACAGACACTTATTTTTACTGTAAATAGTGCAGAAGAACTGGTGATCACAGTTTGGGAAGACTTTGAAGACTTGGTTGGTGGTGCTGGTGGTGCTAATGTGTGCGTCTTTGTGTGTGTGTGTGCGCGTGTGTGTGTGAAGGAGGGTTACTTGTAGTGGACCAACAGATGGAAACACATGGTTGACCATCTGCACGAGGACCAGAATTGTTTCTCTCGACAGTTTTTTTCTGGAGTCTGGAGGGTTTAGGGAGATCTGTTGGCAGGTAAACACTGTCCTCCGGAGGAAGAAGACAAAGTAAGCATTGACAACAGCACCTCAGGAGCACCTGGGATGCTGGAGATAACTAACTGACAACAGCTCCATTAGAGTGTAGATACTCCCATGCAGAGATTAATAAATTGTAGAGGGAACTAACGATCATTAAATGCAGTCCTAACGGCTGGGTAAAGAAACATTATAGTTACAGGAGGGGTTGTGGCGAGGTGTCAGTGAAAGGGGATAAGTGGCTGTGAATTATGGGGCCCTTTTAGTCAGGAGTGTCCAAATGGAGCCTGTGTGTTCAGGGGTCTCTGGACAATGACAGCGTTGGCCAAATCGGCCTCTTCGAGACTTAACTCTTTGTCGTTGAGCTCTCTGAAAGGAAGGGATGTCGTCAGGATGAAAGGTGGGCAACTCCTCTGGGAGCGTGCCACGAAATCTTGAACATCTGTGATCCTAGAAAAGAATAAGAGGCCCGTTTAAAGAAAGATATAAATAAGATATTGAAAAAAAACCCAACCCATAATAAATAAAGGCAGAGTTTCCTCGTGTCTGTTCTTTTCCAGTAGCAGAGCATTCCCGGCAAAATACTCTACTCTCTCTCTCTTGTGACATACGATTTCTCTCTGAGGCACTATACGAGTAACATAATCTATTATTAATCACGACCCGGCACACACGAGCGATCCTATGGCAGCCCTACTCCTCACACACTAGCTGAAGGTTAGAGGGGCTCAGTCCACTCCAACGTTAAGCTACAAACTTTGTTATATAAATGCTGCATCTGAGTTACGCAATCCCTCTCTGGGGATTTTATAGATCCACTCCGTTCCTACATCTCAGATTATGTTTTCTGCAGCCCCGTGCACTGTGGCAGGGGATACAACATGCACTATGCCTTCAACTCCAGCAGACTAGAACAAAGCATTACGTAATCCTCAAACAAAAAACTCCCTCACCACCTCCTGAGCAAGTACAAACAAAAATCTTTTGTCATCCCTTGAACTACTTCTTCCCTGCGATGGTTGAGATTATGGGATTTACAGATAGCGTAGCAGGGGCAGAGTTAGCCTGTCTTTAATATGCAGATATTTTGCATGTCAGGGTCGGACGTGCAGGGATGTGTTGTTGTTGTGGCCTTGACATTGTGATACACACCGATGCGATAGGTTAAACCTCTGCACCAATCTCCTGCCGTCAGCCAACCAGATCTGCAGGGAGGTAACAGGAAGGGCGTGGTCTAGTGTTACCATGGGAATAGGAAGAGATTCTCCATCCTCATGCACAGACGGTGACCTGGCCACTACTCTGGGTGCAACGCTGGCAGTGGACAAGAATAAATAACAGATTAAGAAGTTAAAAATAAATACAGGATATGAATTGTGTATTTTATATAATTTACTGCTTTCTGGCTGTAGGCAGGCAACATCTCACATTAAACACTTTTTGGACAATTTAGCAATCATACAGTGACTGTACTGATCATTTTGAGACTCTGACTGGTTTGTCAGGCTGGCTGTCTGTTTGGTCAGATTTACTTGTGGCGGTTTTTAATACCTGGATTTAGAAGGACACCTAGTGGTATACAGTGGTATAGTATCCTGAAACAGGAGACTTGAGGACACCACTTAAGAGAATAACCCACATCAACAAGCACATTACTGGCTATTTATTATATGTCTATCTAGAAAATGATTCTTTTTAAAAGAACAAAATAATGCATCAACATACATAATACTCTAACTGCTCACTTTTACGACCTCTTACCTGCCAAGCCGGTATCCTCGGCCACTGAAGGGGTGAAAGGCCTTTTTTTTGGGAACATAATTTTCCTCCGTCAGATCCTCCACACTGATCTCCAGCTCCTCCTCTTCTGCTCTGCTCTCCCACTCTGCCGGAAGCTCCCTGAGACAAATTAAAGACCTGGTTTGGCGTCTAGTCAGATCAATCAATATGACAAATGAGCACTAACGAACATTATGCTTTATCTATCTTGTGTCGCCTAGCTGTGGTCTGTAGGAGGGACACCTTTACAGCTAATTTCCATTTGGGGACTGATAGGATTTAACTGTCAGATCGAACCAAGGATAGGTAGACATATTATGTTTCAGTTACATGTAAGCTTAAAAGAAAAAGTGAAACACCATTTTGAGCTCAGGTGAAATCAGAAGATTGACCATCAAGACCTAACCCAGAGAACAAACACAGTGACCTGTGTCTATGGTCCATCTAGATAAGTCAACCTGCATCATCCTATTTCTACCTCACCGCTGGCATTTCAACAGTGTAATAACACTGGTCTTGTCTAGACAAGGAAAAGGTGAAGAACAGAACTCTTTCTCTGAGGCAAAAGAGAAAGAGGGAGCAGGCAGAGATAACTGAAACTGAAATTTATTTGGTATGTAATGTAGTTCTCCGTGATGATGGAGCTTTGCAGTAATGCCTGTGGAATTACACTGCAGTCTCTTTGAAATAAAATTCAGCCACAAATATTTTGACAGAAATGTCAAAACACTCGAGTCTCAGATGACATTTGATGACGTCACTTTGTGCTCTAGGATATTTTCTAATGTTTTATTGACCAAATGTTTAATAGATGAATCCAGACAATCATCAGCCGATTAATCATTGATGAAAATGATTGCTACTTAAGTCCTAGAGCAGTCCTAAACATGACAGCAGTCTCATATGACTGAGTCACACAAGTTTTGAACTCACATCCATTAAACCTGCGCCACATGCACATATCTTACATAACAGGGATATACTGTTATTAAAGGGTTATTACTTAATGCGTTTATTAACTTCAGAAACAGTATCAGTGAGTCACTGAAACAGGTTACACTTGTATGTCATGGGCACAAGTCACGTTTTCTCAATACAATACACAAGTGATGAAGAGTAATATCACCATGAAGAACAAAAGTAATAATGACAAGACTGCTTTGTCATTTGCTTTTCCTGTCTGGAGAATAATATGTGTCATAATATCTGACCATCGCACGTGGAAACCGCTACACAATATGAGAGGAACAGATTGGGTTGTTTCAGGCCAGGAGGTGAGCTATTAAAAACCAGAAATTTCAGCACTCGTTGAGGTAAACGTGGAATACCTGACATCAATCAAAAATCCCATCAGAGCATAAAATCCTACTCAAGACACCTGGAAGACGCTTTTAAAAAATCCGGCTTAGCTCATTTTACTCACCCCCTTTTAATGGCATCCAGGAAGTCTTGATTCTCTGGTATGGAGTAACTGCGAAACTCCTCGTCGTTTACAGTGAAGCCATCCTTCCACAGCCTCACCACCATCTCCACCTGCAATCAAGGCCACAAAAGTGAGCCCGGAGCCTGAGACAATGATTCCTGTATGTACGTTATGTGCTTAACTCCAAAGATAGAAAGCTGGGATGTCACTGTAGATTGTTCTGCCTAACAGTGACAACTTGTCTATGTGGGTGTTTTATGTAATTATTCATTTATTCTTAGGCTACATGTCTGCACCTGTACTGTCAGCAATCTCAAAAGATTTAAAGACGTCTTCCTGTGTCAGACGGAGAAATGCACATTTGCAGAAATGCGGCCCTGAAGATTAGTGGCGTGAATTTGTGTCTGACCTTTGACGTCCCTGAGGCATCGTAACAGATCTTCTCCACCTCATCAAGAAGGTCCTCCACCGAGAAACTACGCCTCATTGGAGCCTCCTCTTCATTTTCTTCACTGACAACCCGTTAAAAAACAGACAAAGTGTGCAGTTTGCTCATTACGTGTCTCATTGAATTCAGCCTGAAGTCAGGGGGCTTTGTTGTACGGGAGCATTGCAATATTGAGTTCTCGCCACAAATGATATCATGTGCTGCTTTCTCCTTCTACACATGTTGACCTACACAAATCCAGCGGCTGAGCTGTGTCGTTATTGTTTCTTTCAGGGAAAATGCAGGAGTATTATGGAAACTCTTCAATTCAATGGTTCCATATGAATGTAAAAAAATATATATTAATAAACAGTGTATTGTGACTTACCAGTTTTCACCTTTCTGTCCCCCCACAGTGTCAATCTCTTTCATGACGTTTTATGTTTTCCATCTTAAAAAAAAGAAGAAGAAAAGCAGCCGTCATAACAAGGCCTGTCACACCAGTTTAATATATTTAAAGGTAACATTTGTTAGCTCAACGGTTTATTATGCAAATATATTCACGGGCTGCACATTGTCAGTGTATTAGAAGGCTAATAACGCTCTATAACCTTATCGATAAACAGCCAAGCAGCCTGTAACGCTGTTGTTAATTATATAAGTGGGCGTTAGAGAAGACGCGAATAGAGCCAACGACACAGGGCCTGTGTATAATAACACGGACTATAAATACATATCCATACATAGCAGATACTCATTTGCATGCCCGGATTAAGATTAAGGTCAAATACTGATTTACCGGTCCGTGTTTTGGCGGTTAATCCCGGGCTACACATCTGCAGCCATAAGTTTCGGGGCAGCGTCTCTTCTGCTGAGCAATGCGTGTGACGCAACAGTGCCGTAAAACGACTCCTCTCGTCGTAACGAAATTGTAAACTGCTGCTGAGCTCAGCACATCCTCATCAAACTGACACTGATGATACAGTATTAAATGGCACGGAAAACACACCTAATACACACACAAACACTGGAATACTATCTATCTATCTATCTATCTATCTATCTATCTATCTATCTATCTATCTATCTATCTATCTATCTATCTATCCTTGTGATATTTTTAACAGTAAAATTGCATAGCAGTTCAATATGCATTTACTTTTACAGCTGTATAATTTTTTTTAAAGATAATTTGAAAGTTGCACCACAACATATATCTTAGGGCGCCATAAATAAACAATAAGAAACACACACACAGACACACACGCAGGAAGAAAGCAAGACAGAATAACAACAACAAAGCAACATAGATCAACCCACCAATGGCCATACCATCGTTGACCAAGCCTTTGTCCACGTGACTATCCTAACCAGGTGCAGGTCAAGAAACAAAGTCCCTTTAACAATAAACAATAAACAGTCTCTACTGGGTGGTAGTCCATGAGTGGCATCCAAATATTAAAAAATGAATGAGCATTATACATTGACACATTCCTTTTCAGTAAAATGTATGGTGTATTTGCGGTCCAGTGAGATTAGACAGACTACATCTGGAATATAATTATCCTCTGTGGTATAATTTTATGTGTATTATATTGTAAATCACTTTACTATTTCTATGCAGACCTATGCGCATTTTTCATACACTCATAAAACATCTGTCCAATCCACTGAATAGTGGTCTATGATTTGAAAAAAAATGTGAGGCTTTTTTTTTTATCATCACTTAATTTTTTCAAGTAAATATGTTATTATTCCTTTACATTCAACTGTTTTTTTTTTAAACTTTGAGATGTGTCACACCACAAGTCCTTCCCTCCTTAACTTTTCACATAAAGATGTGTTTTCAGGCAGGAGAAAGATTTCAGTGAGAAACGTGGTAGACGTAGATGTAGTATGTAGACACTGTCATGCCTCTCATTGGCCACTAGGGGCAGATTACCTAACCACAAGAGACTGAATATACTGTACAATATGAGGACCTATAATTCACAATAATATAGATAAAAATCTACATATAGAGTCATGTTAAAACCTCTTTAGTCTCTGATTGTGTCTACTCATACCCAATAAAAGCCCAAATATATTCTGAGGTTTTTGTTTGTTATGTACTTATTACTGAGTTTGTGTTTTGTGCTGTCTCTCGCATATTTGTTGCCGAGTTTTATGTATTTTAAAAGCCTGTCTAGGCTTAAATACTGTGGTGTGTGGCGCTGGTTTATGCTATTCATATACAAATAAACATGAAATAATAAATAACAGAAATATGTCAGAATTCAAAATGTTGGGGCAGAAACTGACAAACCTTTCACAGCATTAGAATGGGAGTATTCATTTTCTCTTATGTGGACCACACATAGTGCCTTCAACACATAAGATCTAGACAATAAAATAAAATCTGTTTTGTGTATGCTTTGTTAAAAACATAGCTTGAACCAAAAAACATCAAACAAATCTGTAGCACAGTTGCATCTTCAGTCAAGCTAGAAATAGCATAGCCAGCACACACACACAGGTTTGGGTTTCAGCAGTGGTTCCCAAACTGAGGTCAAGTGACCGCACAGGTGTTCTGGAAAGGATCGTATAGGAATTTCTCATCAAACTGCAATTTTGTTTGTCACTTTTACTTCACAGAAGTCTAGTATGATCAAATATTTCAGCGAAAATTTCAAAATAAATTGAGGGCTGCCACTTCCATCTGTTTTCCCCCAGCTTCATACCAGTCTCCAACCTCACTCAATTATTATAGTATGTAGTATATTATAATATTTTCTTCCACTAAAACAATATATAAAAACTAAGTTCACAAACATATTCTGTAATATTCCTCTCAGTATTTAGCTTACTTGGTGATGTAACTTTATTGAACTTCATGGATTTATGCATCCTCAGTGTTCACTGTAAATATTCTTACTGTAATCTGCACATTATAACGACATGACACGATTATTATTATTATTTTTTGATTGAGTGATATGTATATAGAGTATCCGTGTGATAAGTAGGGTAGTAGTTCTTTGTGATAGTAGTCCAGTCAGCAGAAACGTATGCACCTGCCAAACAGACCCACATATCCACTTGAGAAAGAGAGAGAGAGGGAGAGAGAGAGAGAGAGAGAGAGAGAGAGAGAGAGAGAGAGAAATGGCGCCTCGATGCTGCGCTCACTGAGGCAGTGTTTGGAGCCGGCTAGGGAGATTCAGTAAGGGCAGACAAAAGGAAAAAAACATGGTGAACACAAGGAAAAGCTCACGGCCGGGGAGCGGTCCCTTCATCTCCTCAAGGACTAGGTCGTCGTCGAGAAACGAGCGAAACTCTGAAGAACATGTAAGCCGGTTTCCTTTCTTTGCCGGCGAGCTAGCTGGCTCTGCTAGTTGGCTAGGTAGCTGTAGCCGTGGCCTCAAGGTGCTCCACATAATGTATTATTCACAGCAAAGTACGAGCAGTATTGAACTTGACACCCGCTCAGTCACGCAGACGCACAATAAAAGACTTGAATGCAGCGATTCATACGCGTGTCGTCCGCACTGAACGCATTGTTCAGCTGTCAGATTACAAGCTAGCGATGTTAACTCCTGGTTAGCCCCAAGTTGAGTTCCCTTTGTGTTTGGCAATTTTACCCGGCTGACTTGTTTCACTATTGTCTCAGCAAATTAGCTTTCCAAATGAAGACAACTGGGAGTTTGACACGAGGCCATTAGCGCCACTTCATGTCGCAGCCCTGGAAGTATTAGCGTGATTATATTCTCAAATAGAGAGAGAAAGCTTTAGTTAAGCTAGCGTTTGTAGGTTATAGCTAGCCCGACAGCTAGCTTACAGTGGGGGAAGGGAGTCCCAGGTTCAAAACAGTTGGCTGGCTCGACTCCCGTATTTAGCAAGTCTGAACTTGGTGAACTTTGTGGAGTAACGTTAAATGCCCTAAAGATCTATATTTAGCACCTTTTTACAATAAGTGCCTGAAAAGCACTGATGTACCGAGTGTGCCCACTTGCTCGAAATGTGCACTAAATGAATAGACCCAGTTTGTGCTCTGATCGTCTGACCTACAAGCTGTCTGACAGCCTTTGTCTCAAAATGTAAACATTGAGATTATGCAAGACAAGAGCTTCTGTGTTTCCGCCTTATTTACGATTATTACAGCACGGGCTGACAATATAATTCGCCGAAGTGATTTATTGATAGTCATTAGCACATTCTCGAGTTTTAATGGGCTGTTTGGCGAGGGTTTGTACTTTTTTTTTTTTTTGGATTGTGGTTCAAGAAATTTAAATCATTTGTGGCTGACGTCCAGCCGTGTAGATTGCAAGCCTAGATGACACATTATAGCGAGACTTGTGATTAAAAGGCTTCGGAGTGATAAACCTTAAACTTCTACACTGTTATTTCCAAGATTTTAGACTGTTTTCGTGCCCTGCACCCCCAACCGTTTCGCTCAGCTTGCTGCGCGCAGACCTTGTTGTCAAATACTTGTTGCTGAGACTGACATTTTGTCTGGAAAATGAGTTGAGATGCAGAATAATGTCAAGGTGCAGCCGTCAGGCCACATCTGTGCTTTTCTTCGCCGTTAGTACATTTTGCACTTTTCAGTCTGTCTGCCTCCATCTCCTCAGCCAGTCTGACAAACCCCTCTGCAGGCATTGCAGACAGTTGCCTATGACAACAGTGAGATACACTTATATCAGCAAGGAAGTTAAGCTGTGAAGGGCGTGAGCATCAAGGGCATATGTCTGGTTATGATTCAGATAATGCACTGAGAAGATGGGTGCAAGGTGTCTTGTCTCATCACTCTATTCAGGTTTTGCCGCTCGGCGCGCTTGCCATCTTCTGTCTTTGAAGTCTTTTATCTTGGATCATGGATTTTATGTTTATGTGAGCAGTTTTGGTCATGTTTGTTTGTTATTTTCTTAAGATTTTGTGTGTTTTACAATGATTAATTGGGTGGTTTCTTTTTTTTTTAAATGCTAATATTTGTGTAAGGCTGTCATCTGTTTAAGCATCCTCTTTTTCTATCTCTTTCTTGCACTGATTGTTTGTCATTCTGGCATCTTCTCTTAAACTGGCATTTGTTTGTTTAACAGAAGGAGCCCAGTAGTGATGTGAGCAGTCCCAGCAGCCCGCGGTTGGCTCCCCCTTTGAAGCGGACGCGCCGGCAGACTGCCTCTGAGCCCAGCTCCAGTGATACCTCCCCATCCCCTCAGACTAAGGGCCAGAGGGTCAGCTGGGACATTCCCACCTACCGTACCAGGTCAGCTGCTAGCTTTTCTTTCAGTCATCATAAGCATCTCTGAATGATACAAACAGCACTGTGATAGACCAGTGACAGAGTTGGTTTAGATAGCCATTTGTTGTCAAGTCAGATCTAATTCTTCTAATGTCATGTATTGTAACTTAAAGGTGAGCTTTCAGACAGTACTATCTGTGATTAATTGTAGTTTTCTGTGTGGATGTCGTTACATAATGTGACTTTGTTGTTTTATTTCCAGGTTATCCTCTCGCATAATGCAAAATGGGCACGGTAATGCATTTGTCTCCTTTTGTTTAAACCATGCATTGAACATATACATTTGAGAGCCATACAATTAAAGCCTTCGTCCCTAATTACACTTTTGTTAATGCTGCAGCCCATATGAGCCACCGGAATGAAGAGAGCGGAGGGGGAGATCACTCTCACATGAACGGCCATGTGGAGCTGAAGAGGAGCTGCCGGGTGAAGAAGAGCCAATTTGAACACCTCAATCAGAGCCTGCTGTTTGACCAGCTGGTCAACAGGTAGCTAGCAGTCACACTACTGACACCTTTCTTGCAATCGTGGCCCTAACAGAAGAGAAACAGGAAGTGGAAATGGAAATCTAGGAACACGTGGACTCCTTATACATAAGAAAGGCCCGGTTGGTCTGATTCCCAATTTGTACTTAAAGTGTTTGAACACTAGTACATCAGTTCCACCCAGCTGAACAGGTCAGCAGTCATGTCCTTTTCACTTAATAAGGATGTGAACACCCTCAAATTAGATTTGAAAGTCGCTGGCACTGAACGGCGCTGTACTACTAGTTTTCATTCTGTCTTCTTCTGATCCAAGAAAAGAGGCTGCATAAGAATGTCACAGGAAATGTCACATCCAAAACAACACCCTCGATTATATACCTCTGTGAAACAAGAATTGTTCAGCCATGCGGCACTCCTGTAATGGTGCCTTCAGTTTGTCATACTCTGCGTTTTGTGTCTGTGTGTGTGTGTGTAGCACTGCTGAGGCTGTCCTTCAAGAGATGGACAACATCAGCAGCATCAGGCAGAACCGTGAGGTGGAGCGACTTCGCATGTGGACTGGAGACACTGAGGAAGTGAGTGTGGCTATGCTGTGACACACAATTCAAAGCTGCAAAAGCAAATGACAAGTGCCTGATGATGTGAATGTGAATATATAAGCGTTAGTGATAAGCGTCTGTTTTTCCAGGAAAACATGGACATGTATTCTCGGGTGAAGCGAAGGAAATCCATGCGCAGGAGCACTTTCAGCATGCCTGCACACCACAAAGTCATGAGCAAAACTGAGGATGAGGAGGAGGAAGAAGAGGAAGGGACGGAAGGTCATTCTCCTATTCATATGAATCACCTGATCCTTAACTGGATTTGTCAAAATGAAATAATCTGGAGTAGGGATGTAACTTGTATTACGGTAAATCGCAGTGAAATTTCCCGCGATAAAAATGACCTTATATGTTTAAATTAATCTCATTATCGTGGTGGATTATCAGGCTATGTAATAACAGCCTCATCCAAGTCTCACAAGTTTCGAGCGTTATCTATCCTCCTAAAATGCAACAACGTTTTCCATTTTCATTTTGAGACACTTAGGAGCTACTAGCTGAGCAGTAAGCAGCGAGTGTCTCCAAATGAAACTCTCTTTCTGTGCCAATTTCTTGCCCCTTTTAATGTGAAAGTTTCCTTTTGATAAGTTTTTGGCTTTTAATGTTTTAGCATGATAAGAAAATCACAAGATTTGATGAAATTATATACATCCCTAATCTGGAGTCAATTGCTTGGTGTACTTAAGTACTTAAATCTGTTAGGACTCTTATCTGAAGTTTGAAAGCTGCATTTTTGACTTTCAGATTCTCACGGCGAGGAAGAGGAGGAGGATGCAGAAGACGATGATGAAGATGATGAAGGGGATGAAGTAGAAGAGGCAGGAGAAGAGAATGACAGACCGTACAACCTGAGGCAGCGAAAGACAGTGCAGAGATACGAGGCACCGCCTATTGGTAATTGCTGATTTTCTTTTTCTCTCTCACATTTGAACTTTTTTTTTCTTCGCGGCTTGTTGTGTGACAAGCAGTTGCTTCGTGTTTGCTTTCTCAGAGCCTGTGAACAGAAAGCAGAGCAACCCCTCACTTTTTGACACCCACAGATCCCCAGCAAGAAGAAGCCATATAAGGTACGCTGTGAAACAAAGTCTAGCCAAATCCGATGCTTAACGATGTGTAACTCTTAAGCAGCCTATTCACTACCATGACTAATGAAGTCAGAACAGAGGTTCGAAAAAGTTTTTAGCGCAGGCGAGTCTCTGCTGATGAAGGAATGTGAATGAGTAATGGTGCGACGGTTAATTCAGAGTATCACACTTCTCCAGAGTGAAGAAACATGCCATTCACAGCAGTGACACCACCTCGTCTTCTGATGAAGAGCGGTTTGAACGGAGAAAAAGCAAGAGCATGACCCGGGCGAGGAACAGGTAATGGCCGCTGCTTTTTTTCTCCTTCCTTGATGTCTTCCTTTTGTTTTACTTTTACTTTGAAACAGTTTTCTGTCTTTTTTAAAGGCAATAAATCATTTTGACTATTGTGCTACAACGCTAACCTGTGTGTAACGTAATATTTGTGCTCTTCAGATGTAATTGCTTATGTCAGTCCTGCTTTTTTCACAGGTGTTTGCCCATGAACTTGACTGCAGAAGACCTGGCAAGTGGCGTGCTACGTGACCGGGTAAAAGTGGGTGCCAGCTTGGCTGACGTGGATCCCATGAACCTTGATAGCTCAGTGAGTGGAAACGCTAATAAATATCAAAAAGCTGTAACAGTTTCAGTCCTCCGACATGGAGGTTTAAGCTTTTATGGGCTGCAGCTAAAATGTAATGACTCTTCAATGGAGATCTTGAATTATACTTATAAATTGATTCTGTAGCCACAGAGGGAGGCTTCAGTTTTCATGGGTGAGTGTTTAAAATGTGTGTTTTCTTCCCAGGTGAGATTTGACAGCGTGGGTGGCCTCAGTAATCACATTCAGTCTCTAAAGGAGATGGTAGTGTTCCCACTGCTTTACCCCGAGATCTTTGAGAAGTTTAAGATTCAGCCTCCCAGGTGAGGAAAAACTGGACACTTTATTTCATTTCATGCTTTTGACATTTTCTGATGTCATGATAATGAAGATATATGTGTGGCTTATATTGCCACTATTAAATAAACACTGTTTCTCTTCCTTTTTCAGGGGGTGTTTGTTCTATGGCCCCCCAGGGACAGGAAAGACTCTGGTAGCACGGGCACTTGCCAATGAGTGTAGCCACGGAGACAGGAAGGTGTCCTTCTTCATGAGGAAAGGAGCCGACTGCCTCAGCAAGTGGGTCGGTGAATCAGAACGCCAGCTACGCCTGCTCTTTGACCAGGTGAGGTCAAAGGCAATTATTGGACAATGTCCTCGTGACCCTTGTTTCAGTCACTGAATTGAGAAAACTGGTCATTTGCTTGTGGTGGAATATTTCCGGTTTCTGTATTTCTTGGGCCTTCGCCATTGTAACTTAATGAACCCAGGCGGCTTTGATAGCTCTTCAGTGAGCATCATGTTTTGGTTTTGTTCTTGTTTTTGTCTTTGATCAGGCTTACCTGATGAGGCCATCCATTATTTTCTTTGATGAGATTGATGGTTTGGCTCCTGTTCGCTCCAGCAGACAAGACCAGATACACAGGTAAGGCTAATGTGGCCGCAACCCTCAAAGAAGGTACAGCTATTCTGTACACATGTTTCTTCTTTTAATTGTTGAGCTCCTCAAGCCACACAGAAATTCTAGCTCACAAATGTATCTTCTCCTTCTTGCATGCACACAAAATTCGCAGCTAACAAAAAAAAAACCTCAACTGTACTGTCAACATCTACAGTACTAAACCACTGCTGCTGTCACTGTCTTTGCCAATAGGTGGCGCAGGTTTTCTTGTACCCGCAGGTTCTAAACTGCTGGCGCTGCAGCTTTGATTTGGGATTAAATGGGGTGCTTCACATCAACTACACTTGAGTCCACATTTGGTTGTTTGCTTGGCATTGAGCAGCCATAGAAAGCGAAATCGGAAATCATAACAATCTCCCTTCTGATTTAGACCATTTCAGTTTGTACTGGATGTGAGGAAGTATCCCATTATGCAAACACAGCTTGCAGTTGATCCTTGTCGAAATGGATGCCATCGAGAAAATGGAATATTTGTCACTGTGAAATGCAACATTACAATTCCGGGCTGAAGTTTATTCAAAACATGAAATGTGCGTATGCTTGAGATTATAGACGCTCTCCTCTTTCTTCCATGCTGGGTAAATGCATGCATGGAGCTCTAGTCAACATGGAAATAGAAGTGTTTTTTTTTTTTGCCCCACACTGTTTTGTTCAATTTGTGTTTGATAGACCATGCGTGTGCACTATTTGCAGAAATAAGGCCTTGTTTATGTGGTCTGTACTGACTCATGAGCCATGTCGATATTGTCTCAATCTTAAAAAGTATTTAGGCTTTCAATGTCTGCTACTGTGTGTGTGTGTTTTAACTGTTATGCAGTGTGTCTCTACAATACTGTACACGGCCAGTAAAATCTTGTTCTCTTTGTTTAACTGCTGCTTTGAGTGTAAGATTAAACACACCTGAATACTAACTATAATGTATTAAATTCTGTCCACCACCTCTTTCTCTCTGTCCAGTTCTATTGTGTCCACTCTGCTGGCCTTGATGGACGGCTTGGACAGTCGTGGGGAGATAGTGGTCATCGGTGCTACAAACAGACTTGACTCTATCGACCCGGCACTCAGGAGGCCTGGACGCTTTGACCGGGAGTTTCTGTTCAACCTGCCCGACAAGAAGGTGAGCCAGAGTGTGACCTCAGCCATGTGCACAGTGGAAGCATGTCCACAATACAAAGTCGTGTTTTTACTGCGCACGGATGATCAATAGACCTTTCATGGCAGTTTTACCTTCAATGTTCCACCGCGATATCCAATCGGCGATAAATTTTAGTCCATGCAGTCCGGTCCTCTGGCTCTTAAGAGTCTCCTGAACTGTTTTGCCCTTGTTGTTGAATGTTTTGATCCAACAAACAAGCGGCAAAGCAGATGCTCATTAGGTTAAATTAAAAATCAATTTTAGAAGAATTTGTTATGCAGATCCGATTGCTTTAATGTTGCAGGTTTTTTTTGTTGTTGTTGCTTAGTGTAGGTGACTCCTCCCCATCGAGCCTGTCTAATGGGTCGCCTTGCATCGTTTGTCCGCACAGTAGGATCATTGCTAATCAAAGCCTAATCTGCAGGCCGTTGCCGGCTGAGTTTGCCATTGCAGATAGCGAGCTCTGACTGATTTAAAAACCTCACCCTTGTGTAAATGGCGATCCTCTCTGCACATTCAAGCTTAGCTCCCTCCCGGTACTGCCCAAACTAGAAACCTGTATGAAATCTGTCTCTTTTGAAAGGAAGATGTGATGAAAGATGATGAAAACCAATGCCCTCGATTCACGACAAAGACCGCGTTTGCTCTTGATGTCTGCTTATCAAAGTGAAGTCCTGTGGAGACGATGCAATAAATTGAAGGGCTCATTGTCCTGAAGTACTGGCAAGCTCTTCAGTTGAGCTACTCGCGCACTTAATTCCAGTTTGATCTTTCTCCTGCTGTTGTCAGTTCTTGATAGAGTTAATGGTAAGACATGGTTTTAATTATGAGATTTATGATGTGATTCCCTTGTTATTGATGTCACGCTTCGTTACTTTTATCCTGTCTTATGCAACAAGCCATTAAAACGACGCGTTAAATCAAAATAGATTTTCATTGTCTGGTAGCAGTGGCAGCCACTGAGACAGTTCAACCTTGGAAGTGTTTTTTACAATGTCTTTTGCTCCTCATTTATTGACTCTACATTTTCTGCTTGTCTTTTTTTCCTTTCTCCACTCCAAAACCTCTGTTTAGGCCAGAAAGCACATCTTGGAGATACACACACGGGACTGGAATCCCAAATTGGCTGAGCCATTTGTAGATGAACTTGCAGAAAAATGTGTCGGTAAGAGTGACAGGAAACTAGGGAGTATCAGCAAAATGTAAACATTGCTCTCGATTTAATCTCATGACATCCGTTTTTTTCTGTGAACTAACCTCTGCCATCCTTCCAGGCTACTGTGGTGCTGACATCAAAGCACTTTGCACAGAGGCAGCTTTGGTCGCATTGCGCCGCCGCTACCCTCAGATTTATGGCAGCAGTGTCAAGCTGAAGCTGGATGTCACCTCCATTGTCCTGGGGCCTGGCGACTTCAGCAAGGCCATGAGGACAATCGTCCCAGCCTCCCAGAGGGCCCTGGCTCCCCCAGGCAGAGCCCTGTCCCCCACCCTCAGGCCCCTGCTGGCCAGCTCTTTCTCCTTGGTGCTGAATGCTCTGCTCAGAGTCTTCCCCCACGCTCAGTGTACTGACAGGGACAACACACACGGTAGGGATCTGGGATCAGCTGCATCATTTGTTTTCTACTGCTGGTTGCTGCTTCTCCCACTTTGACTCTTGCTTCTCCCTCGCCACCTGTCTCACTTGTTAGTGTGCTTTCCCTGCTGGCACTTTCTAGTATTTGATTATTTCCTTCTCTTTGTCCGACCTTATTACCGAAATGCTTTGTGTTACCCTCACACACTGAACAAAGGGTCTGTGGTGAAACACTCCCTCTGAGAATGCAGAGGTGATAGCAGATTGGATAACCAGTCATCCTGCTTGCACTTGAACAACCTAACTCCTACTCTAGTCAACAAGGGAATGTTTGCAGCAGATTAGCCACAGCGCAGCACTTGACCACTGGGAAATCGTTTACAGGAGCTGTACTGCTTGCACCCAATAATGACGAAGTTTCCCAGTGTGCTGTATTGCTTTAAATGCCCATTAGAGCTTGCCTAATAAGCCAGCTCTCACACTTAAAAACGTTTTTCACACTTTTTTTGGTCAAATGACTACATTAATGTCAGTCATAGGGCTGCTCTGAGGATTAAACTTTGGAGAAACAAACTTTAAAGTGCATTGGCCACCGTTGTACTCAATAACAGCAGGATATATGTGTGGCTGAATAAGCAACATTTCCCTCTCTGTGCTAGGCGGTGACAATCAACTGCTTGAAGAGGACTTGTACAGCGACGATGACAATGAGGAAGGCTCCGCTTCCATCTATGAAGTTCAGCCTGCAGCATCCCCAAAGAGTCAGCTCTCCTCTTCTGCAACGCACAGACCCTTCCTCCATTTCTCCTCGTGAGTCCACAGAGAAAAAAAAATGTTTAAGGTCATGTCCACCTGGAGATAAATTTGCAATGTGTATATTTTAAATAGGGTAACTTATATAGGGAAACATATAGAGAGAGGCTTTATTGGATGGTCAAACAGCAGTTAACGTCTATCGGCTCTCTGTTCTTATCAGAGTGCTCTCAAAGCCTGAGTTAACTAGTCCTTATTATTATAATACCCATATTATAATGGAATCTTGTGAGCTGTAGAGTTAAACATAGCATAACAGAGAAATAACATAGGGGTGAATTCTCTTCTGGCCTGTCTAACACTAAAATTTGCAGTCGAAGCGCAGATAAAATCTTACAAATAGTGTTGTGCTGCTGTAAGCAGGGCTCATGCTGCAGGCATGTAGTGTGCTGTGTGTCTTTCATGACATGTACACAAGGGAAGTATGGTGGAAGTTAGACGTTTGTCCATACTGCATCAAGCTTCTGCAACTCTCTCCAACCACTAAGCACTTGTATGCTCATTCTTTCTTTTTTTTTTCCCTCCCAGGCTACATTACTTTAGCGCAGGTTTAGTGATGCTCCTGTTGCTGCTAGTTCATTGTTATTCAAAAGAGACGAGGTCTGCCTTCATTGTGTTCCATTTCCACTAATTTATCCCGCTTGGTCAGAGATGTAATATTTGATTTCGTCCTTGAAATGTTTCAAGCTGATAGAAGACAGCGTGCAAAGATATCTAGATTTTGCTGGTATTGTTAATGGGTGCTCAAGTAGTTTCACAATGACGGCCTGTCACTGCCACTTACATTAAAAGCGGATTTATAGTGAAGCCCTTGCAGGGATGTTGAGTAATTGTCAGCAGTAACTTATGCATCAACATTCGCTTACTGAAGCTATTTAACAAAACTGAGAACAATAGAGCTTCTGCTGTGACAATACAGCGTGAATGACAGTATGACTGCTGGGCAGTGATTATAAAGCGTTCGATACAATGCTAACTATGAACTCCCTTCTGTCTCTAGCTCTGCTCTCCAACAGCCCACAGCATACCGGCCTCGTCTGCTCCTGGCTGGGGCCTCGGGCTCAGGACAGAGCTCCCACTTGGCCCCTGCCTTGCTGCACCACCTGGACAAGCTGCCAGTGCATCGCCTGGATTTACCCACTCTGTACTCCGTCAGTGCTAAGACGCCAGAGGAGTCCTGTGCTCAGGTAACACACAGAGACACTAATACATGAGTAAATGCTGAGATTCCTGCACAAGGCCATCTGGCGCACAGGTGGTTTGAATTTGCAGAGAATAAGCAACTTAGTGCTTTTTTTTTTTTTTAGGTTTAATCATAGCTTTTTTTTTCTTTTTTTCTTTTTTAATTATTCAGTTTTAAACAACAAAGTTTGCCTGACCTGTCTGTGTGGTTTTAGGTTTTCCGTGAGGCACGCCGGAGCGTGCCCAGTGTGGTGTTCATGCCGCATGTCTCAGAGTGGTGGGAGACAGTTAGTGACACTGTGAAGAGCACCTTCCTCACGTTGCTGCAGGATGTGCCCTCCTTCAGCCCTGTCCTTATCCTTGCTACTGCCGAGACTCACTATTCACAGCTATCAGACGAGGTAGGAACACAGTGTACACACACCTGAGGCGACATTTTCAGATTTAACTGGAGGCATGTTTTTATCACTGGTGATACAATTGCTTTTGTTATGTGTGAGGGGACTGTGTTAACCTGTCTTTTTTTTTTTATATGGTATTGGTAGCTAAAGCATGATTCAAAGGGATCTTGTACTTGTAATCTTAGATACACAGAGGGGTGGCACAGTCAAGGTTATTTGCTCCCACAGAGTTTAATTTTTTTTTTTTATCTACTTTGGCTCCATCTCCCTTTTCTTGTCATATATCCCACTGCCCACTTTTCTCCCTGGTTATCCCCACCTCTGCTCCTTCATCCTTCCTCTTGCATTTATTATTCTCTTTCTGAAAGCGAAAGCGGAGTCAGACCACCCGTTGTGGGTTAGGCTGTAAGGGAGGGGATTGTGTTCGAGTGAGGGGAAATAGAGAAAATTCGAAAAGGAAAAAAAAAAAGATTGAGACAAATAAGGAGGAGGGTCCTCTCTAGTCAGACAACAGAAGGGCTTTAATTAGGACCGGGGTTTGGCAGCCCTGTGGTTTCACCCCAGGACACACACACACACACACACACACCATATCAATACGCCTGTGCAGGATGTGCGAATTCTTTTCTATGTATCAGTGCTGTTTTGGGAAGGCCTCAATCCTGGGCATGCTCCAATGGGAGAGGGGCTCTTGTGATGTTTTCTCTGTAGTTGAGTCATTAGGACACGAGGCATCTTGGCATCTCGGCACTTGGACCCACTGAGGCCAAAATTCTTGTTTAACCTCTCTAGTTCCGCTTTTTTTTAAAATTCTATAATATTTTTAAAATTTCTTTTGTTCATTTTCTTTCTGTTTCACAGCATCCTTTATTTCTTTATGTTGTGTGATTGATAGTTACAATTCTTTACAATGCTCTAAGGCTTTTTACTTCACTTCACACCATGTGTGCTGATTCGCATGCTGTGTTCAGAGATTATGAAAATGGAGGTAATCACACACCACAGACCATTCAGGCTCCTGTATCAAATGCTACATTGCTATTCATTACATACTAGGCGATTGGCTGAAACCATGTAGGAATGGCAATTACTTTTCTCATGTCTTTTTTTTTTTTTTTTTTCTTAAATTACCTTTCCTTGGTCATTGAACACATAGCCATGCAGCCTGGAAAATTGGGAAGTACATGATGGGACTAATGGTGTGCTCAAGTCAACATGGAGCCAGCATGAGGGCATCAACACTGTCCTCGGGCTATGTTGGCTTTCTCCTGTGTGTTCTTCCTCATTTGAGTGTTACATGCTGCTAGTTTGTAGAGGGATTGCATCATTGCACTTGTTAATCAGTTCTTTTCTTAACTTTTTTTTTTTTTTAGCATTTACATTGTTAAAAAGATCCTGATTTTGCACATTTTTAAAGCTATTTTTGAAAACAAATCACTTTGCTTGTACCACACACTGTGCCTCTGTCTGTCTGGTTCCTGCACTGACAATGATAAATGCCTGGTATAAATAGTTGACATAAAGGTAATTGGCCAGCCCTTGTGCTAGACTGATGCCCAACTGCTGTTTTGTTTACTCAGAGAAAATTTTCCATACTTTGACTATTTTTACCGTAGACGCTCTTGCTGTTAGAAATCCAATCATCCCTTATTCTCAAGTGAACCAAACTTTTAGTGCATCAGCTAGTCAAGGTTGACATTTTTTTTTTCAAACATTGAAGCCACATCTGACCCCACTCAATGCTTCACACAAGCATTAGTGTACTAGTTTTGATAAGGCTGCTCTGCTGTGAACCATTGAGTCATTTCTAATAATGGTGATTCTGGTTATTTGGCGGCCAACTTTAAAGTCCCCCATGCTGAAGCTTCCTGTGGCCAAATGGATGCACCAAACAGACTGAATAAATCTTTAATCTCAGCTCTGCTATAAACAATAACATAACGATGGATTATTTATGCAGGTTTCAGGTTAATGCTAATTAACCTAACCAGTAAAATGAAGAATAAGAAAATAATAGTAATGATAATGATAAAAACTGTGCAGTGATCAGGAAATGTGTTTAAACTAATGCAGGTATGAAGACAGATATTCAGACTCCACACAAATATTGCTGCTAGTGATTTTTAAATGTAATGCAGGTGTAACTACAAACCCGTCTTGTCTACTGTCTCTTATCTCTTGGTTCCAGTGAAACGGTGCCTCGGGTTTTCCAGAGAGAGTATGATTTGGACACTATTTGCTTGAATGAGTAGAATATTGCTCAGGCTGTTTACATGTTAAACAGTTTTGTCTCGCGTAATAACTGTCCCCATTTGCTAGAAACTGTTTGTTCTATCGAATCATATTGCTTATCTCTTGTCTGATTAATGTCCCAGTAGCTTCTTTCTGCAAGGTTTGAGGAGTTTTGGCTTTAATTTTTATGCATGGGCATTTTGCTGTCTATGGTGCTTAAAGTGATTTGGCTATCTCTGAGAGTGTTGTTTCACTCTCTGGCACAGAGAACACAGTGACAGCTGCTGTCTCAGCTCCAAACCTCAGCAGGGAACAGACAGCATCCCTCCCCAGCCAAAACTGACACTACAGGCTTGGGTCCAACTACATTGCCTCCCTCCTTCCCTTAACAGCCGTTCTCTCTGCTTAGATTGACTTCCTTCTTGGTGGAGGACCAATGGAAATTGCTAGAACATGTGATTGTAAGGGTGAGGTAACTGCAGTTAGAAAGAGAGACGGTGTGTCATCAGTCAACACTTTTTGGGATGTGTGCTATGAGGCAACACAACTGAATGTGCATGCTTTCAGCACAATGTTATTTGAACCTGATTATTGATACAACAGTAATGATGCTGTCACTTTTTCAAGTTTGAATTAATTTAAAGTGACGCGCAATCCATTCGAATGAATTCGTCAAACAGTCTTCGTTAGTTATTGTTGCCATCTGTGGTGTAGAGCTCAAAATACATCTCTGATGCCTCACTTTTATATTCAGACTTTTATTTGTCATGTTTGCTAGTCTGACAAACATTTATTTTGAAGTATGCAGAGATGTCATATGACCACCACGAGCACGTTATCTCTTGTGTGTCATGTGTGTCTCCAAAGGTAACTCTTACAGCAGTGTTTTAGTGTGTTACATCATTTTTTTTTTTTTTTTTACATCAACTAAGGAATAATGATCGTTCATTTAGTGGTGGGTGGTGGTGCATTAAACAGTTTTTAACTGTCCATCAATTTTATGTTGCTATCCTGGGTCGCAGTGGCAGTGGACAAGACAAGGTAGTCCATACGTCCTGCTCCCTAGCCACATCCTCCAGCTCCTTTTGAGGGATCCCGAGGCATTCCCAGACCAGATGGGATGTAATCCCTCAAGCGTGCCCTATGGTCTTCTCCCAGTGGGATGTGTCAGAACACCTCCACAGGGATGCAACGCGGAGGTTTCTGAATCAGATGCCCAAACAACCTTAAGTGACTCCTTTCAAGAGGAAGGAGCAGCGGTTCTACTGTGAGCCCACGTATATATCCGTGACCTCATTCTTTCGGTCACTGGGTAGAGCTCATGACCTTAGTTGAGGGTTGGAACGTAGATCGACTGGTAAATTGAGAGCTTTACCTTGAGGGACAGCGTCCCCCTGCACCACAACAAACCAGTATAGCGTCTGCATTATTGCTGACGTTGCACCAGTACACCTGTCAATCACATGCCCCAGCTTAGCCTCACTCAGCTGTCACCATATGGACCATAATGTGTACATTATAGTCCAGATGCCGTTCATCATCAACATTTTTTCATGCTTTGTTTATTGCAGGACATTCACAGCACTCCATTGTGTGATCCATTTTAATTTCTGAGAGGATTAAGGTATCATATTGAGATAAATGTGACTCAGGAAGGTGTCCCAGCTATTTTTATGCAGTTTATATGAAGGGTTGTTCACTCAAGCTGTGTTTTTACTGCCATCTCATATTATACCTGCAGTAATAATATCTTTCTTTGAAAATTGAGACCAAGATTTAATGGGTAGGAGTCAGGCAGTTCGACAGAAATGTTTTTAGTTTTCTTTTAAGTCAGTTTCAGTAGTTAAAAATGCATTATACTAGCAGAACAGGTGTCCAGTATTGTTTTATAGGTGCTCTACCCAGTCAGCCAATTTTCTTTGTGCATTCAGCTCTCTCCTCTAAATCCCTCCCTCTTTATGCTCGCTCTCCCTGTGTCAACACCCTCGCAGCCCTTTATCATGATGAAAAATACTGAGTATCATTACCCGCTGTGTGCTACATAAAGTGATTGTCTCTTGCTCCCCTACTGTCTTCATCGTTTCTACTCCATTCCTCCTTCTCTTTCCCCTTATCTGAAGAGAGAGCACAAAATCCAGAGAGAGGGGGGGAGAGAGAGAGGGGTTAAGAAAAAGAACAAAAGGCAATGCAGAGAGAAAGAGAGAACAAACATGTCGTGTAAGGGAGAGGATCGATGTGAAAGACAGATGGGGGGAGATATAAAGTTGAAAGTAGGCGCTTAGTCAGCAACAGGGCTTACTATTGGGAGCAGCCTTGAGCTCCATTATGGCAGCAGACTGGGATCTTCGAAGCCCCCCCCCCCCCCCCCCCCCCCCCCGTAGCGCCCAGTATAGATGCACACCAGAAAATAAAGTAGCTGGAAAAGGGCGCATGTATTTGTCTTCCAATACCACACCTGTCTTGTTGTGATGTTGCAAGGTTGAGTGTTGGAGTGTCATTTACTTGAATTATCGATTATCGAGACTGCTAAAAAGGTTAGCGCAGATGCTACTGTCATCAGCTATATCAGAACTGGAAAGCATTTCTTCATTGAAAGGAGAGAGAAGAACGCTGCTGAAGACTTTTATAGATGGAAAAGATTTTTCGGGGATGGTTTGTGGATCGGATTGGTTGAAATTTGCCCGTGATAGACTGTGATGACAAAGGGGTTTATCCAGTCACCTGCCAGGCATGGTTTGAAAGTACTTGCCTTATTCCAAACAACCACTTCACTGATGTTTCTGTGTAACAAATCACCTCGCGCAGTCAGGCTAGTATTGTACAACTCTGCAAAGTTTCAACGGTCACCAGTCGCTCGTGATGACGTTGTGCTGCAGCAAAAGTTAGTCCGGTTCAGCCATGCGTTATTTTGCTGATTTTCACAGTTTGATCAAGTGTCAATCTGCTCTCCGAGAGAAATGACTGTAACCACTGTTGCGAGTAATGTGGACATAAAAAATTTTGTCTGTTCATTAAGTCCTGAACTTCCAAGCGGTGTGCTTGGTCTTGCTGTGCTCAGTCGAGCTTTAGCTTTAATGTAGTGACTGATGAAAAGAGGCACACACTATGTGATGAACATAAATTACAACAGCGGGTGTATGGGGGAGAAAAAAAGTATTACTCTCAAAATTTGATGAGTTAAAATTAGGAAAGTAGAGAAGTAGATTTAGTGCAATGCCCTTTGAACAAATTTAAGTAAAAGGACTGAATCTGAAGCATAAACCTCCAAAACACAGAGCATAGTTCATCATAGGAAGCTCATTTTATGCATTTCTGTTCTCCCAGTTCATAGTATAAATCCAGCGAGTTGCCGTGGTCCATGTACTATGCTTTAACTGCCTGTTTTTATTACCTGATGTTGATTGAAAGGCATAACAATACATGGTGGTAATCACTAAATTCAACCCTCTGACTGTCTTTAATACAGGTGAGAAGTATGTTCCAGAGGACCTACGGGGAGGTAGTGACGTTGTGCCCTCCAGGAGAAGAGAGCAGGAGGAACTTTTTCTCTGACCTGCTGCTCACCCAAGCAGCCAGGGCTCCACCACGCCTCAGGAACACAGGTACTTACCGTTCTCACTTATTATAAATATGCACAACGAGACAGTTATGACTCATTGCTGCTGTCAGTCCTAGAGGGCAGTGTTGGCTACACGTGCATCTTTCCGTCCTAGCTCCGTTCTCAACATTTCCCACAGTTCTATTTTTTTTTTTTTTTGAAATGTAGAGGAGCAGATGTTTTTTGATTGGTACATTTGAGAGATCCTCATATGTCTGTGTATGCTCCTAATTCACATTCACAAAGTGGATTTTAAATATTTGATTTGTTCAGAATCCATTTAATTTCACCGAAGATTGAGAATAAATGTAAGATATAAGATACTGAAGATGCTGAACACACAGGTGTAAGATTGGCCCAGTGTGAAGTCTGTATTTTCCTGGACATCTTTATTCCTCACCCACATAAAAAATAAGGCATCACACCCCTTACCTCTGCCATTGGCCCAGTCCTCCCCTAGCCTTGCCCCAGTCCTTGTTCCTGTTCAAAATGAGAGGACTGTCCACCTGGGCTTTCAAATGGAAATGGTACCCAGCGTTCATCCAGATTCCTCATTGATGGAAGGCAGGGGTCCCTCGCTTTACTTGCCCGGTGCTCTTCAGGGGTCCCTGCTTGTCTAAGACAGCAGTCTGGCTTCCAGCAGAGAGGACGGCAAGAAAAGCAGGGAGAGGAATTGCTATGAGAGCGCCCGGCCACTATTAGCCATAATTAGAATCAGGGTTTGGATTGCTGCAAGTGTGCAAATCGGCCCGAGGAACCTTCCTAACGATGTCGGCAGATGCCTTGGGCAAGGACTGGTGCCTTGGGAGAGGAGGAGCAGATATCTGCTTGCCTTGCTTCATCACTATGTCATTGGCCAGAGGCTATTCCTTAGTGTATTTCAAAACCTGTTTTAGGAAGGAGCGTAGCTGTATTATTTTTCTTCAGCTTAAAGAATCTTAAAACATGTTTTTTTTCCTGGGGTAATTGTTTTTTTTTTGGTCTGTTTGCAGTGGTGTTCAAAGAGAATGGTCAGATATCAGGTTTGAAATGAGTCTGAGCTAGCTCTGTTTATATTTTATTTGCATCGTTGGTGTAATGATTTTGCCCGTAGCTACCTTTTTGTATTTTGTCGCTGTGGGCAAACGCACAAAGATTATTTATTTTGTTTCCAGAACTCTCTAGGTGTTCGAACTTTAGGTCTTTTCTATAGAAGGAGTTGAAGTGTAAAAACTTTTTTTAGTTAGCATATTCGTCTCTTTCTGCTTCTAACGATTTTTGTTTTGTTTTTTTTTTTGCCCGCCTCTCAACAGAGAGGTGTAAAGAGATACTGCCGGTGGCAGATGCTCCAGGCCCCAGAGTGTTGTCAGCAGAAGAACAGCGCCGCTTGGCTGAACAGGAGGAGAACACACTACGGGAGCTCAGGCTCTTTCTCAGGGACGTGACCAAGCGCCTGGCCACTGATAAACGGTTTAACATCTTCAGCAAGCCAGTTGATATTGAGGAGGTATGGACTCATTCTAACGCACTCATGTTGTGACCCACAACACTGAATCTGGCTCATGGTTTGACCAAGCTGGTTTTAGGCCTTTGCTAAAATTCACTTATTAAATTCCTTTGTGTGTCAGGTGTCAGACTACCTGGAGGTTATCCGGCAGCCCATGGACCTGTCCACTGTCATGACCAAGATTGACACCCTCAAGTACCTGACAGTGAAGGAGTTCCTGGTGGACATTGACCTCATCTGCAGTAATGCTTTAGAATACAACCCTGACAAAGATCCTGGAGGTGAGGAGGCAAATTTTTATGGGCTCGTGAATACACATATACTTATATAAATGCACAGGAATATTGATGTGTGCACAGTTCATATGCATGCACTCCATCACACACATTCCTATTTGTGCAAAAATGAAATCTGCCAAACGTTAAAAAAATAAAACAATCAGTTAAAAATATCTATCATTTTTCTGTGCTAAGCAAGACACATCACGTAACGATCTCTTTATTAATTCATAGATATTAAGTGAACATTGATCGTTGCTTTCTGGACTTGGTCAGAAAGCAAATAAGTGAATTTATCTATATGCGTAATTCCTTTTCATCCCAAACACCATTTTAAGATTAGATCTGACAACAAATATCTATGGACAACCTGTCACACCTCTGCAGCCCAAATTAAGCTCATGACAGTCCCTTGATAATAGGTCAACACTGGACTATCCGAATAAGTATGACCGTGTGTTTCTGTCGTTATTGTTGTGTTCCATTTGGCTGTCATTGTGGGAGCAAAAAAAAAAGTAATTGGATTTAACACTTAATGAATTAAGAAGAGGGCTTCAAGGCAGTCAAATTAGAGCCTCCGAGATGTTTTCTTCAACTTGGAAATTCAAATGAAACAAAAGGCATACAGCCCCCCACAGAAAATGGCATTTCCACTGTGTAATTCCTGTTCCGCAGCTGAGGAAGGCTTATGCATGAAAATTTAATTGTGTATTGTCTTACACTTTGAACAGATTTTTACCTTATCCTGTCTCAGCACCTTTTCCAAAGCCAACTATGGACTTCATAATGAGTGCTGTAAAACACGAGAACACATGTACACACAAACAAAGAGGCTTTCTTTTTGTAGTAGCTCAGACGTAAATTGGATTTGTACTTACTGTTTAAACGGGGTGGTTGCTTGCAAGACCACCTGAAGAGAGTTACAGTCCATGTTTGTGTATACATTTAAAAAATAACATGACAAAGTGGAGAAGGTCTTGTTGCATTGGAAAAAAGGTAAAGAAAAGTTCATTCCATGATGTTAAATGAAAGTTGCATACAGTAGGCGTTCCCTTGATATGTCCATTTTAATTCTTGCCTTGTGTGTTTAGCTGCTCCAGTTCCCTTGCTAGGCTATAGCTGCCTGACACTAATGGGAAGCAATTCTCTGCCAGCCCAAATGAATAAATCATATCTCTGTCTTTGCAGGCGAGGGTCTGGGTCATTTGTTGGAATGCAGGGTCTACAAACGATACACTAAAGGGGAAAAATGCAATTAGGCAGTTTAATAAAGAAGACTAACGAAGCCTCATGCCTGCTCACCCAGCATTCGGCCCAGGGAATATGGCCCAGAACCCTGCACAATTATGGTGCTCAGGAAGTTCTGTACTAACTCACAGAGTGCTCGAAAAAAAAAAAGCTCATTATCACTCGGTGGTCTGTTTCTGTGTCCTTCATATGATCTTTATCTTACCGTCCTTCATGTACATTCCTGTTGTCTTTTACCTCCTCACCTTGCTAAATAATTACACTGTTGTGTTAAAAAGGCTATGATACCCTGTGCTTCACAGTGTGGCTCGGTGTCACACGTACCTCTTTGTTGCTTGATGGAAATGGCGATAACAAGCCCGTGACTATGAAGGAATGCATAAGCAACCGCGTTTTATGTCAGTGCGTGCTTGTCTGTTCTAGATGAGGAGGTTAGGCAGGGCCCATAAGGGTGCTGATGAGCTCTCGTCATCCCACATGGCCTTTGACACGTTTCCACTGACGGGCATTTTTGCCCTTATGATGCGCTTACAATTACACACACACACACACACACGCACGCACGCACACACACAGAGCCATACTCAGTCAGTAGAGAAGTGCACCTATGCCCACACAAAGATGCACAAATTGCCTCCATCGCAATTAGGCCAGCCATCCTCCAATTAGACAAAGGAAGCTGGCAGATTGTGACCCCTCTACCACTCTGCTGCCTGAACTGTTCTCCCTCTGCCTGCCATAATGAGAGACTGCCTGTTTACACTGGCTCTGCTTTTAGCCTGCCTCTTCAGCTCGGTCTTTGTTTTCCCTCGATGGATGCAGGAGCAGGAAAAAAAGGATTTAATGATGCAGCGGTACAGCTAAGGGGAATGAGGTGTAAAAGTTATTAAGGTGGAAGGAGTGAATAAGTATGCATTTAAGAAGTATTTCTGATTACATGTATATATGCCTGTCCTAAAGTGGTGATAACACGACTTTCATGCATGTCTGAAGTCTGCCTGTGAACATTTCTCACGAAAGCCAACTATCCTTTTTTTTTTCTTTTTTTTTTTCAACTGTGAGAAAATGCTACAATCCTCCTTCTCACAGATTCAGGGAAATGGCTTGGCCTTAGTCGTTATCGACTCTTTGCCTTATGAACATCGTTGTGTGTGGAGACCATGAAACATCAAATGGCAAACTACATTCCTGCACAACCCTTGATGACAGAACTAATATTTAAAGAAAAAAAAAAAACAGAACAGTTATTATGTCATGGCAGAGGTACTGGGTGATGTGTTACAAAGGACATGCCCTTGAACATACATGCGCACACACACACACACACAGAAAACCACAGATTTGTGACACTAGTGTTGTGTTTCACTGTCTCCTTCTTTCTCAGACAAGGTGATAAGGCACCGAGCGTGCAGTTTAAAGGACACAGCCCATGCTATATTTGCCTCCGAGCTGGACCCCGAGTTCGACCGCATGTGTGAAGAAATCAAGGAGGCACGCAGGAAAAGGGGTAAGAAAATCAAAGCATGTTGAAAACGATGCTTTCACCAAGACACAATAGCTGTTATACCTAAAAGTAAATTCCCACCTCTGTAACATTCAGCCTGCTCAACATGTAACACTCAATATCCTTAATTAGTCCTCAGGTTCTCTTGAAAAGCAGAATTTTGCAGATCATGAACTTAAACTCCAGTTACTTAATAAAATATTTTGTCGGCACAGCCCCCCTTATCTAGGGATGGTTGATTTCATTACATGATTGGTAGAGCGGACTAATAATACTGACTACCCACTCACTTGAATAATGAGCCCTGGCCACTACATGTTGGCTGTGTAGTTTGCTCACCCTCTTTTTCTAGAAAGTCTTTGATAGATTGTTTGAGAGAACGGAAACATGCTTTTAGGAAAAAAAAAACATCTGTAGGGTAGCCCAGTAATACTTGATGGAACAGTCAGTTTTTAATGTAGAGTGTTTGGCGCAGAAATAAGTGATGCCTTAGGCTCCGGTGTTCTAGACAGTACCTTCTGTGCTTGGTGTCTGGTCGGCGTTCCGCATCTGTACACTCATCAAACAGCCTCGAGCAGTGCTGAGTGGATCTAGTGTAAATCTAAATGAGGTTTGTGCATATAGAAACACACATGATGTTGTTAACTGATGCATTATTAAGTATTGGTAGTTAAAGTACTGTATAAGCAGTGGTCAAATATTGTGCATAAAAGCGTGTAATCATATGCAGAAATTCCTGTTGCTATAGTTGCCCACATGGGACTAGACTAATAAATATACTTCCTTACACTAAGCTGTGCGCTTGCCAGGAAAATTCATATGTTGGTGTATGTGCAAGCACACCTGCACACTGCACAAAATATACACTCACCTACTTTCCAGATAGATTGAATAAGGAAGAGCAGATTGCAGTGCTGATGTAGGTTCCTGCACCAACATGACAAGAGCACATTTGAAAAATTGCAATCACTGTAAATTATACATAATATACTTAATACTTAGCCAAAACTATAGAATCGGAAAGAAGCGCTATGTTACATTTTTTTATTGACCCATCATAAGGATGTGTGCCTCCCTTCACCTCCTGGTATTTAACTCTACAGGCGTGAGAAAACTAAACCACTCAGCTATATCAGAACCACATCAAAGTGCCGAGTGCTTTCCCCGTGACATATCCTTTATCTTTACCCATTCCAAGAGATGAGACACTGTCACACATTACTGCCCTTTTTTTCCCCGTTGTCCCTTTGTGACTTGTTTTTTGGTTACATTTTTAGAAATATTTTCAAACTCACAAGTGTATAATTGTAGCAACTGCACAAGAAGCCCAGATTTTTTCTTTTAAAAACATTATCTACAGTATGCACAGCCCTACCCCCTGAGGTCCTATTGACTTCTGACTTAAGCCACAGAGGCCTGACTTTTCCATGTCCGGCGGGAAACTTATCAAAGAGGAAGCAATTTTCAGAAGTCACTCTGTTGCTTTTGATTTCCTCTTTTAGCAACTAAAAGCACAGGATGCAAAATGAATATTGCAGGAGCAGAAGTCAACTGCCTGAGAGGAGAAATACAGCAGTGTAAATATTTCATCTTCCAGTCAAGGTCCTGCTATAAAGCTATCAATTAGCCCAGCACTGCATGAAGTCCGATTGCAGCAGTGTTCAGAACCCACAGTGCATCTAGGGGGATTTTCACTCCTGTGACAAGATGAAAGGAGTTGTGATAAAAACTTAAATATCATTTGATGTCAGAGTTGAAATGTCTCTTTCAGGGGTGTGTGTATAGCTATTCCAAATAGTATTATAGCAGTTTTTGTAATAGAATTTGTGCTGACTGACACGTGATCGCACCCAACTCACCATATCACAACTGTTTGGTCGTCTTTTTATGCCTGCTCACATTTATTATTATTGTCTGTTAAAGCTCACCACCACTCTACCCCGCCATCAGAATATCACAGAAGTGTTTTCCCGTTCACACGCGCACACACAGTTTACACGTGCACACACAAAGAGCATCGTCTGTTGTCGGTAACTGATCCTCCGTGTTCACCGCAGACCTCCAGACGCCAGCTCAGCTGACGCCAGCCCCAGGTGCTGTGGCAACCAGAAAGCACCACACTGCAGGAGAGGAGCAGGCCAGGAGCAGCACACAAGGAGAGGCCACTTACAAACAGTGCACCACTAGTGAGTCTTCAAACCGTCTTTTGTCTTTGCATAATTGCTACACGACATGAACAGGGTGATTGAGGACAACTACCTATGTGCGCCCAGTTAACTGACAGTAGACTACTGCCAGGCTGCATGTTTGTAAATGGTTGTTTTCATAAGCATGTTTTTTACCCACCATGCACATACTGATCGTGTCTCAGCTCTAACAAATGCAGGAATAAATCAATCTGTCCAAGTACACTTTTACTTTTCTGTTTGACACACACACGTCTCAAGTTCAGCTTTCTCTGTCTCGCCTTTTTTCCCCCTGTGTCTGACACAGCAGCAAGCAGCTGTGTGGTAATACAACAGTATACCAGATGTACGCGGTGCCACACACCTGCCTGCTCACACGTACACACGCATACACATACATTTCGCAGCAGTGAAGAAGCAACACACTGAGCAGCCTCATTAGCAAGGCCGCTCTCTCCTAACCATTCAGAACATGACCACGCCACAGAGCAATTACATGCCCACCTGTGGCAAACGGCAGGTGCCTAAGGGTGATGGGAGGGCCAGGTATGGGCAGGGGGGGGGGCAGACTAATGAGGCTGGTACCTGAGCGAGTCAGAGCAGGTTTTAAATGTAATCTGAAAAATGCCCTCTAGCTTCCACCTGGACAAAATAAAGCGGGATGAGAGGGGGGTAAAGAGGTGCCTTCAGTAGTCATTAAGCAATTTACAGAATCTATAAAAGACACACAAGCGTGTGGATGTGTAGGGTATGTGCAGTGATTGTGTGTGTGTGTGTGTGTGTGTGTGGGGGGGGGGGGGGGGGGGGGGGGGGGCAGATTCATCAAGCTCTCTTCATTGTCTGTGCAAATCACAGTTGATGCCTGATATGATTTTTGTGTATGTATGCAGTACAATTGTCCAACACAAGGTGGTGCTTGCCCCTCATGAGAAGGTCCCTAATGGAATCCCTGCTGTGTGGGTAAACCATTCCTTCTTCCAGGGAGAACGGCCCCCCTCTTGAGAGATGAGGGCCTCTGTTGGCCACCATAAATACTGTAAGACTCCGGGCATGTCTAAGTCTGGAGCCCACTGCAGTTGATCTTGTCCTGCCAAGGAGATAACAGTTATATAGTAGCAAGGTAATATTAAGACTGAATTGTTTAATCCCCCCTCCCCCCAAAGTATTTCAGTCCAGGGTAAGCGGATGGAACTTCGACTGAAGACTGCAACGTCAGATGTGATCCGGTAGCTTTTCAAAGATTTAAATTTGGGTTAAGAGGAAGAGATGTAGATGCGTATTATACACAGTTTAATGCAGTGCAGTACAGCAAAGACACTAATAACTAGAGTCTGTGCCAAAAGGGCTGATTCAACATCTCTGGCACTTGACAAGATCCAGATATATGTGATTTACAGCCTTGGTGAATTACTATATCACAAGATATTATACAGGTGCATCTAATAAACTCACATCTCTATATATTATCAGTGCATATATATCGAGATTAACATCTGTTTACAGTAGTGCATCATTTATTACTCATTAAACCTATATAATGCCTCGGGCATCCTGGTAGCTCATCCATTAGAATGCGTGCCATATATCAAGTCTGAGTCCTTACCATGGCGGCAGTGGTTTGTTTCCCTTTCCTGCGTGCTATCCTCTCTCTCGCTCTCTTTCCCCTGCCTTTCAATGCCAGAGAAATCTTTTATAGAAAATAACAAATAACCTATATCTTGTCTACTTACATCTATTGATTCACACATCTGTAAGGTGACACACATAGTCAAAGAAAAAAAAAGTGTATACTAATGTTAATTAACAAATTGATTAATGGTGTAATCCAGACCAACAACTCCTTACCAACAGCAGTCGACCCGTATATGCTACTTTTAGCTGTAGTCGTTATCTACAAAGCCAAATGTCACAGATGCGGACCACCAATTTAGATGCTCTTGGGAGAGTTGTTATCAGCCTCCACCAGAGGCTTAATTAATTAGGCTAACTCAGGTGATTAATTTGTGACATCGGCAGCCAGTTCTCACCTGGAGCACCTCAGCAAGGCAGCTATTAGGCTAATTGATCACAGAGTCAGTCATGTCTAGAGGTATGATACAGCTGCACAATGAAAGCACAGTGCATCTGGTGGAGGAGACGCCGATTTCTGTGCCGATACCGCAGGAATAAACTCCTCATGCAATTGCACCTACTGCAGCCAGGTCATTTTGGGGTTGCTCGCTTTCCCTTCCTCTTCCGTAGAAGGTCAGGACACATGAAGGTTAAAGTTATCCTAGATCATTACCTGCAGGGGGAAGCCTAGCTGGAGCTGTTTTGGTATCTGCAGTTCTATAGGGCTTTTATCTGGGCCACCTCTCCCCCTCTCCTTCCATCCCTCTTTCCCGTTAGCCTAGAGCTGAGAATTGCCTGTGACATTCAGATATGATGGAGAGTGGAGGTAGGGATGAGGCACGCTATTTGGAACTGTGGAGAAAGTTACGTGAAAGGCTTTTTGAAAGCTAAGGATATTTTTGAATCGGGTGTTAAAAGCGCTGGCCTTGGATAAGCGTGGTTGTTGAGATTTAGATGGCTGGGGCAGCTGATGCTGCCGCCGGGTCAATCAGTGGTAGGAAGATGGGAGACCTTGCTGCTGGTAATGCACAAGAAAACAGGAAGAAGGATGTGGTTTCCATTAGCCTGCATGGATACCTCTATCACAGTTTCTCTGCCCCCCCCTCCTTTCTCACAGCCCACAACCCCTCCTCTCAGCTGACACTCCCTCCCAGGAGGAGCAAAAAACCCAAGGCCCATTACCTGAGCCACAGTCCTGGGTTCATTCATAGTGCATCACCACAAGGATCCGGTTCACACAGAGTGCTTTCCTTTCATTCATAATTAAGTCATCACAGTTTTTCTCATTCACGCATGGCTGTTTTTTTGCAAGTTAAATCACCTGTTTCTTAGACGGCATATGTTATTGATTGACACATGCCTGTGCTTACTCTCTTGCTTTTCTTAAATGTCATGGATGTGCAAGTGGTGTGCTACTTTCCAGATTGGCAAATGCCTTTTCTTGGCCTGTTTTTTTTTTTATTTGGCATTGTTCACCAGTGTTTTTCCACCACCGGTTGACAAGAAGATTCCTTATTCAACTCTTGAACTGTTTGCAGAAGAAAAGAATAACGACGCAGCCGCTGCATAATGTGTCCTCCGCGTCACTCAATAGCATGCCCAAGGCAACAGCTACCAGGCTGCATTCATGTAGATGGAACACTGCTGTGTCTTGCCTCTCCCCTGTCTTGTATCTCACATCACAGTAAACAGGCAGCTCTTCTCCCCGATGCCGCTGTCAATCCATCACAAGACCTTGATGGGATATTTAAAGTCATAATAAACGCCCCCGCTTCCTTTTACCGCAGGCTGAGATAGTTGCTGTGTTAAAGGATGGCCTGGATTTTTCTCAGGACAAAAGGACAACAGGCACACATCCTGTGACATACTGTCATGGTTGCAGTACACAAAGAAATGGGTTAATAGGATGGCACTTTCTTTCATTTAAAAAACACAGAGCATTGTTGGAGACAAGCATATTAACTGTATTTTCTCAAGTTTGGTCCTTGTGTCTGCAATAACGCAACACCTACCAAACTTACTGAAGAGTGAAGTTTAACCTCGAAGCTAATGTGTATTGCGTGCTAGCCAATGTCCATTCATGAAGTGTTTTACTTGCAGCGGCCAAAAATCATTTGTTGCCGTTGTCGACTTTTCTAAAGCTTCACTCTACAAGTGCTACATCTCAGTTAATTCAGACTCAAGTGACACTTGGACAAAGAGTTGCCTGTCACTGTACAAGCTGCCCTTTCAATCCAAGCTTTTGTAAGTGCCCTCAAAGACTTGAAAAGGTTAAAGAAAGAACTTGTTTTTTTCTCCCTTTGCTGTGGTTCTCACATTTTCTTTTCCATGTTATCCAATCCCTCCATTAACATGTTTCCACTTATTCTCCTTCATCACACTTCTTTTGTTTGTTTGAAAACTGGAAAAGAAAATGTGTTCATTCATACCGTCTCGTAGTGTATCCTGTCTTGTCGGGCAAATAGCTTTACAAAATGCAAAACACGGTTTTCTTCCAATCAAAAGTTTATTCTGCACTAATTGTTTCCCATATTCAGTTATTTTTATCACTCCTCATATATTGCACACTTGAGTTGACATTGCATGTACCAGGCTACATGTGATGAATGGCATCTTGTTCCGTGGATGCAATATTTCTTCCGCTTCCTAAGGGAAAGCGAATGTACAAGTGGTTCACATCAGAAAACAAAGCATCTTGCCTGAAACAGAAATGCAGATGTTATTATTAGTTCTTAGAACTGGACACTGATTCTCCCCAAGCTACTTCTCGGCTACTAGGCGAAAACAATTTTGAGTTGAATACTCTGACACCCTGAGGCACTCGCTAATAAAATCCATGCAAAGCATGCAAAGCCCTGAGCGAATAAGCGCTGAGCTTAAGCTGCCATTTTGTGGGCACAGATGCCTCTTGGATCATTGTGGCACCAAGCGTGAAATGAATGTAAAATCATCCATGATGCCTTTTGCTTCCATTTATTGTTTTAGGGTGCAGATGAGCTGACATCAGTGTTACTGTCCCTGAAGATTCATTATGTGTCTCTGGGTCTATTCACTCCCAGCGTATTCCTGTGTATTGTTGTTGCTGCGTGCTGAGCGTACACAATTGACAAGGTTGTGCTCTTCGCGGGATTTTAATGTCAGTTTTTTATTACTGTGCAACGCACATAATCATATATATTATTGTAAACAGCGTACATCTCTGCCTGAAACAAATGAGCCCGGAGAGTTGCGCTGGAATGATAGAGCGTCGCTGCTTATTGCCTCTGCGTATGCCCAATGACTGCAAGCTGTGCTGCCTAAAAATGTTTGAAAGGTGATGAGGTAGAGGACGAGCGAGTGAGGGAGGAATGCGAGATAGAAAGGGTTATAATGCTGACAATGCCCAATTATGATATGTGGTTACTGCCTTTTCAGAAGCTAAGCTTAGCACACTGGCACAGGCAATGTGAGGATAGGGCAAGGGTGAGCAAGTAAAATACTGCCAATGTGTGGGCGGTTATTTTGATGCTTTTCTTTCTCTACCTGATGCCAAAGCTTTGTAAAGCTCAAGCGGCTTTCATGCTGTGTCTACGCGCTGAAATTTCTGCTGATTGACTGGTTAGTCAGATGGCTGGACCTCAAATGACGCATTCATTGTTTTGAGATTGTGTTTTCTTTCTAGGAAAATCTGCCCATCACAAATTGCATTCAGAGGCTTCCATGGGTGGTTTGGATTTTCACAAAGGATTGGCTGGCCTGCCATTCCAATTAAAGTGGATCTGGTGCTGTACTTTCGATGATAAAGGATCTGTCTTTTCTCCCTCTGTTTCTCTCCAACTCTAAAGAGCAGCCCAACATCTCAGCATTTAGGCTGTACTACAGACAAATTATACAAGGCCTCCTGGGCTTTTACTCTCATTGTTTTTTACCATAGTGCAGTCGATTAGTCAATTTCAGTAAACATCAGAAGCTAGTAAACGCCAAGCAGCCTAATGGGGTGCATTCCCTCTCTCTGCTTGGTCCTGATAAGTTGTAATTGACTGGAACAATTGCACAAACATGATGCATTAGTGCTTGATTAGTTGAAATGACTTATGGATTTGTTGGCGAGATCCAAATTATCTTTTAGACTTTATGCACTACTCAAACCCAGTTTGATGGAAAGTGAACTGGTATCTGTTTCTCATTAAGAGCCACCTTTTTAATAACACGGCCAGCTTCAGTGTTACAGGTTGCATTTGAATGCAAAGGTGTTATGACTGGTTGTCTGTTTAATATATCACCCTCCATACTTTGAATGCCATTTTGTTATTGTTTTTATGTGCCATTTGACTAAATGTGCTTTAGCAATCTTCAGTTTTGATGGTCAGTGCTACTGATACATCTTTCCCAGAATAATAGATAAGCTTATGTCTCAATGTTCTGAGATGGAGATTAACTTTCCCTAACAAAAGCTCAACCCTTCATGCTCACATCTCCAGGGACTCTTTAAGAGATGGCCACATTAGGCAACATGAGTCACACTGGACCACCAGAAGAATGGGAATGTGTGCTGACTGGGTTTTTAATTGCATGAATTTGCTCATAGAAATGCACTTACCCATTCTAATCGCCACATCTCCATTAAAGCCCGTGATGAGATGCTTTTTTCTCTCACCATAGCTGCCCCTTTCTAGCTAACCACTCATTAAGATATGTCATGAAAGTCAAGGGCAGTTATGGAACTCATCAACTCTCCGGGGCCTAAGTCAGACCTGTGAATGGTCCATTGTTATTTATCAAAGGACCTTATCTTTGGCTTGTCAGTTACTAATGGTCCCATGTTCATGCAGCGTTAACATGATAAATTTCAGTAAGAGCTTTGAATTGTTTCATGTGCCAGTTCTGCTCTTTGTTATGGGGCCATCATGCCATTTGGGGACTCTGCAAGTGGCTGTAAATTGCCCTCTCTCTCATTTACAGAGACCTTTTCCACGGGGACCTTACAGTGCAATCCAATGCCACCGCAAAAGACCCCCCTTAAAAATTAATGTACAGTTGAAATGCTGTCACTCCAGTGTTCGTAACAATAAAACGAAACTTGTCACCTTCACAAACTAAGAGCTACTGCAGAGCTTTTGAATTAGATTGTATTGTATTATCTCCTCTGCAGTCGGGTCCATCCACTGTTGCACGGTCACTGTAGAATATTATGTGGCAAAAACTATTCATGAAAAATTGGTTTGAAGTTATGAAAAAGTTTTGAAATGTAATTGTAAGGTAAGTGTGGGAGGACCATATATGAACTTTCCTTTGCCTCAGAAAATCCAATAATACAACCAGTGACTTCTAAGGGAAGAAAATGTCTGTACATAGGATTGTGAATCCAGATAATCATTTATCTGTTCATTGGCTTCATACTGTATCCTATATCCTTAACAGCTTTTCTGGAAATTATAAATCCCACAGGTGTAGTGGAAGGGCATGAATGTATAGGAAGCACCAGAAGCACAAAAGGCAGTTAAGAATGAGAAACTCATTTTGACACCTTAGAAAGACCATTCAGTTAGTAAGGGAATGCTGATGGATCAGCAGGGCACCACTTGAATTGTCTGAAGTATCAAGCTTGCTCCATTTCAGCTAGCCAATTTACATACTCTGAGAACATTTTTTTTTATTGAAAATAAATGTTATTATAGAGTTTTATTTTGGTATCAGCTCTATTTTGATCACTGCCTGCAGGCAGAATTGTCAGCCAAGGCGAGACCTGGGATCAATCAGCAGTAACCCCCTCAAACACCTCAAAGTCTAAGACCGACTACACCATCGGGCAGTTTGAGTTAGGATTAGCTTTAGTCTAGACAGTGTCTGGCAATAGTGCAGTTAATTAGATCAACATCAGCCAAACCTACAGTATGTCTAAATTTTCCCTTAAGGGAAAAAATGTTGTTGCACTCATGGGTGAGATTTTTTTAAAATATTTATCAGATACCTCTGTAGAAGAGTGGACTATGTGTCTCTCTCAGAAGCATTATTCTGAATGAATCAGCAGCTAATATTGATGTTTCTTCGGGATCCAGGCCCCTCCATTCTCAGTCCTTATTTGTGAGTGCAGCGGTGTATCTCATATGCAGCAGTGATCTGCAATCATAACACAGCATTATTTCATAATGCTGCAGCAGTCTGTTCATAACAGCAGGAGCCCATTGTCACAGCTCTTGAATATCACTTTTAAAAAGTAGATGAATGTTGTAGCAGCAAAGGTCCTGAAAAAAGATTAGTGATTGGAAGGCTTTCCAGGGGACTGGGCACAGCTTGATCATGTAGGAAGCAGCTGTTTGTTCAGCCTTACCACTGATGAGCAGATGATCATCAGGACACAGAATTTAGAAATTGGGCACGTGGAAGATTGTAGAACAGAATTGTTAGTGATGATTACACATGGTCTGTAGTAATGATATGTGGCATCACAATGTTGTGATGTGACTGAAAGGATGTGATGGACGCGAGGCCTAATTTTAATTGAATTTTCCACCGTATGAAAAGTCAGTGACTCTCAAAACTCATTCAGCAAGGTGGCTGTGTAGAACAAAGAAATCCTGTGTAAACAGTGTTTAATTTAATAACGCTTTCTGCCCAGTGCTATTATTAGACAGCTATGACAATCTGAATCCCTTAACGGACTCACAGGGCATCTAATTGGTATCTAATCCAATCAGTTTAGCAGGTGTGAGAGTTCCCGCAAAGTACATTGGCATGCTTTCTTAATGAATATGATTCACTGCCACATCATGGCTTTTGTCAGATGGTCGTCAGTCCTCTATTTTTGGTATTTACACGGATATATAATAAGCTGTTTCAGCGGTTAAATTTATACATTCTGAAGCACCATCATATTGCATCAGCTATAAATATTTCAATTGTAATTGTGTTGTTATTGTAGGCAGTGTTGACAGGTGATAATCATTTACTGCAGCAGGCAACGAAGCTCAAATCTCCAACATGGCAGTTAATAAACACACTATTCTTATCAAATGGCTGGGGCTCACAATAAATGTATCTTTAATAAAATGGAAGTTTTACCCATAAGCAGGAGGTATAGGGTATAAATTTGACGAAGATCTAATTCTCCACCTTTTGCACTAACGCTGATATCAAAGGCCTGTAGTGAAATTCCAGTATTTAACTTCAGCGTTTCATTTAACAAAGTAGCCAGTTGTTGGATGTTGCCATCCAACTGGAGGTGTACGCCCTCCTCCGTAAAGGGTGTGACAACTCATACATCAGTCAAATGAGCCAACCGGTGCACATCTCTTTACCGCAGCACTCCTGCCGCTCAGCTTGTCTGTATGCATGTTTTTGCTCAGGGCGACAGACCTTTCCCCCAGAAGTCTTTCATACCGCGCTTTGTATGTACGCATGTGTGTAGGCTGACATCTTCAACAGCACTTGGAGCCGCTGGTGCATTAGGGCATATCTGTCTTCTGAGAAGGGGGCACCACAGGCACCGTCATCCCACTGGCCATTTACTGAGCAGCAGAGAGGAGAAGGACAAAGAAAGATAGATGCTCTGACTGAATTATGTCTTCAATTCCTCCACCTTGTGACTGTATTTCCTCTTTGTAGTAGTATTGATATGCAGTCAATACACAGTCAGCCCTTCAATACACGTGGCACGGTTTGACAATACAAATTGCCCAATGACCTGTTGTCAATTCTGGTATGATTCTTCTTCTTTTTTTCTTTTTTTAAACCAATGACATTGAGGGCCATGTTTTTAAAGTAGTAGATATGGAATTTTATAGTTTTTTTTGCTTGTATAAAAGCAGAATGTTTTTGTCATTCATTCAACTTGATGGCAACAAGCTACATGAATCTAGCCTGTCCACTGGGAGGAATTCGGGGTTCATTGTCTTGTTAAAGGAAATGTCAGCACATGGACAACAAGAGATGGGGATGGCACTACCAACGCTGGACCAGTGGGTGACCTGCTCTACCTACTGATGCACAGCAACATGTCTGTCATCACAGTTAATGTTTTTTGTTTCGGCTTTTACCTTCCAGTTGCGTCTCCCTTATGAAAATGTAATGCTGACTCTGGTCTTACACGACAAGAGGTGCAGAAGTGCTGCAGTGCAACACAAGATTTATGCAAAGCTAAGCTAACTGTTCATTGGCTCTAGATCCGAACTGTTTCTTTGATGTAGATATGTAGGCTTTTAAAAGGGAGTGGAGGGAAATGGGAAAGGAGCAACACAGCAACCGAGGGAAGTGACTGATTTCCTTCATTTCATGAAGCAAGGATGGGATCATTTATTGATCCGGACATTTCATTAAGTGTCAGTGTGAAGTGTCACATCGGGTGACAAACGACTATCTTCCTTTCATGACCTAGAGACCCCAAGGCCCTGTGTCACCATGACAGCCTTTCTGGCTCTCTTTGTCTCCTCCAGTGTTTTCCATATTGTCTCCTGTTTGATTTTCACCTCTTCTTTTAGTAGTACGGTACATAGTTTCTTCCTCCATAGTTAAAACTCCTTAAACAAATCTTTTTCTATGGAGTGATATTTAGAATCGAAATGAAGGCATTAAATATGAATGGAAAAAGCACAAACAAAAAGGAATGGACCCAGATCCAACTACATATAAAGCTATTGCATTTAAAGTTGAAGCAGAGTTCATACTTGAGATAAACTGACTTTTAGCCCTGAGCTGAATAGAAGTCATTTGAAACTCTGCTGGGCTTGATGCTGGACTGATAAATAGTCTTCATTTTACCTCCACCTATGCTTTGAATTTTGTATGTTGCTCAAAAGAGCAAAGGCATCGTATATATAGCTAGTGTGTGTTAAGCGTCTATATATAATTTTTATTCACAGACGGTCATCATTTATGTTATATTAACTTTTAAAGGGTTTCTTCACCTGACTTGTGATTTTATTATCTCTACCAGGTGTAAGCCTGGAGGGAACTGGTCTTTGGTTGGTTGTGTGTGTGTGTGTGTGTGTGCACGCGCTCATGTGTCTGTCCACAGCCAATCATGCATACTGCCGGTCCCTCATATTTTGTGCACATTTATGACTGTATGCTCCAGGACCACTCATGGTTGTAGTGATTAGCCATTTTGACAAACCAATTTTATTGACTGCTCTGTTTTATACCACTGTTGACTGCTTGCTCGTCACAATTTCTAACTCACCAGTAAGGGCTGCAAGTTTTGGATCTTGGATGTTCCACTGCGTTTTGTCTCATCTGCATTACACTACTCTCATTGTACACTCTCTGGACACTAGTGATGCACAGATGACTGAATATCTGCGAGCACTGCAGATCTGGCGAGCGAGATCATAAAAATTACCATTCTGATTAATAGCTGATTGGTTGTGGGTGGGTGAAATGGGGTTAAGTGTCTCCCTATTGAGAGAGATTCTGTGTGCAGATGCGCACAAGGTGCAGCAACATAACTTATTTAAATCTCCCATCAAGCCAGCAGGATCGGTCAAGATCTAATGTTAATTAATGTTCTGTGTTCTTCTACACATCCAAAAGGTCTCACACAAACAGTCCAGGTCCGTGTAGTGAGATGGTTTGGCGTAAAGCAGCTGCCCTTGATATAAACGCTGAGCTCCATCAGAGCTGTCTAAAAAATGTCTGTTTCCTCTCTCCTGTCAAGTTTTAGGCGAACTGCAGTTTTTAGTTTTTCTGCTTATGTCCCACAATATTTGCTGCGGTGACATTACTCTGTGTGTGGAAATATTTAAAATGACTGAAAACAGCCTCTTTTATCATTAAAGCAACTCATACATCAATGCGAGACACAGTAAAGAAAATATCTGGAAAGCCTGCACTGCTTGACATAATTTTAAAGGCAATATAGCCTACAGGGATTGGTACAGGTGGTGTGGAATGTCCATGCTGGTTTCCAAATCGGTGAGGATAATTTGTTCGGGTGTGTGGCGGGTAGATGATTTATGCGTACATGCAGAGTGGGATGACGCGAGAGCCGATCCACCATCATTACTGGACACACAGCCTGCCCTGCACTCCCCGTTCTCTACCGACATGCCTCCAGAGACCCACCTGGCAGAGATCTGCACTCTACTGAGTGCACTCTTTTAGCTTTTCATGTGCATATTTCTAAAGACAAAATTTTAATTATTCATTTAGTTTAAGTCATCAGGAACCATTGAATTGGAATTTGTTCTACAGTCATGGCAGGGGATATACAGCCTTTGTGCTGTGTTAATTACAGCTTAGTGGAATGATTCAGATAGAAGGAAAAAAAGGCTGAAATCCCCAGGGAGGGATAGAGTGCGAGTGTGTGTGTGTGTGTGTGTGTGTGTGTGTGTGGGGGGGGATTTATAGTTTTCAAGAATAAATTCTTATTAGTTTATTATTTGTTATTACTAATGCTTAAAACAGCAAAGTCAGAGCAGAGTCAGAATTTGTTTATTGACTGTGAATACTGAAATCTGAATTTCTTCCTTGTTGTCAACACATTCAGGACAGTTTTACCATGTGACATTACATCTTTGAGTCACCAAGTCACTATTTTTAAACACTGCTATTACGTTGGTCAGTTACATGATAAAACAGTACATACATACTTTTATTTTTTGCCAATTCAGTATGCCACCAATTAAACATTTATCACATTGAGAGGTGGAAAGTATAATGGTACTTTTCTATGGGAGTTTTGGTAACAAATTTGGCAAAAAGTCATTTCCAAAAATAACTTTTTGCCTCAGCTACTAACAACAACAACCGCAGCAACTTAATCCTTATGTTTAGAAAAAGCATCCCAGCTGTCCACGTCAAACTCATAAAAAAGCGACTGTTTATTTTGAGATTGTGACACAACTCCGAACTCCCAAGCTCCTCCCCACAAGTCGCAGGTGATGAGAGCATGGCGGATCAATACTTCATTAATGTTACGAGATTGAGGCTCCAGTTCCAGTCGATTCCAATGAACCAGGATGACATGAAGCAAAGTTGAGGGCCGTGTTGAGCCTGTGACCATGCACACAGTGCGTCACTGCGAGTAACTGCGCTTAAGTATGTCCTGTGTGTGCATGAGCATTCACATAGCCTATTGGTTGCAGTGACTTATGAGGACAGCAAATCAGCTATTTGGTATGATCATCTTCAGATGAGAGTTGGATTTGTTCCACTGGTGTTTAATCAGGTTGAGACCAGGCTCTTCTCAGTATTTCATATACTGTAGCAAAGCCTGATAGGGCTAGTATACCTTTAAAGAAGCATTTATATATGTGTGTGTCTCTAGTCATTTGCTGTGGATTTTACTTGAAATGTGAGCCGCACTACAATAATATATTCATTCTTGAGAAAATAATTCCTTAATCATTTCAGACATAAGGAGTATTAATTCTTCCCTTTGCAAACAATATTTTAACAATATATACAAATTAAATCATATTTAAGTGGTTCAAGCAATTCTAGTTTTAATCCACGGTTACCCTTGAACAATCTCTAAACCTTAATCACACTGCATTCATATATTGCCAGAATGACTCATATCTCATATATCACATGCTGTCCCATGTCCCCTTTTTTTTTTCCAATGACTCATATTTGAAAGTCTAATATTTTTCAATTTGGTGTCTTGTTGCAAGTTTTTCTCCCTTTCTGCTTCAAGTCTAAGCTGAGATCTATAGCCCTCATCCTTTGACTGGTGTGAGTCTCAAATCAATTGGACTGTGCTCCTACTAATATGTACGCAAATCCCATGTGGTTATTAAATTACACTTGAACACACACACACACACCCTTGTATATTAACATATTTTGTCTCGCGCTTGTTTCCCTTTGGTCCCAAAATGTAGTAATATGTTTCCCAGCATGAGTTTACCCCAGTGTTGGCCCAGTGTCCTAAATGTGGATCATAGAGGAGAATTAGAGAGCAAGCATTATCTGGGGGGCAAGGACAGTGTTGTTTGTTGCCATGGAAATGTCCATACATGTGTGCACACACACACACACACACACACACACACACACACACACACACACAACAATAACGAGGTAAGTAGGTTAGTAGACAACACAGCATCTGTCCAGGTTAGGAGGGGACTGTGTCTGTGTGAATTTGGACTGATTTGGGCAGACTGCTTGATCCTCCAGACAGTGCCACTGGAAAAGGTTGACACCTTCATGAATTACTTCCAATTTAGAGTGGACCTCAGACTATCACTAGTAAATCAATTATTAAATAGGTTTGTTCATTAAGATGAGTGGTTAGACTCTAAATATCGCTCATATTTAATAAAAGATGACCTACCCAAATGGCTGTCTCCTAGGTTGCTATTAATGCAGCTTATTAACCAGTAAAATCGACATCCTCTACTTTTGCTTCAAAAGAAATTGAACTGTACATGTAACTGCTCGGTTTAAAAAATGAATGACCTAATAACATTGTACTGCTAAAGTGTATTTAAGTTCCTGGCTTAAAGATCAGCGAGACCACTGTTATTATGGCTATGATCTGTTGTCACAGATTTGAACTTAATGTGCTCAACTAGTGTTGAAATCCAGAGAAGTGCTGACCAGTTGGTTGCATTTAATTAGCTTTAGCTTTCCACACTCAGTAATTGCAAAGTTGCATTAATTGTTCCTTACATCACTGAGAGTTATCACCCATATCTAGAAATGTGATAGGATCAAGCACCTCTAACTGTGCCATAAATGTAGAGGCAAGATGAATTCTTTTTTTTTACAGTGTGTTTCATGTTTAGGTCCTGCAGTTGCAACATTGTTGCCTCAGCCAAATGCCCATCCCATTTTAAACTGAACTGTGGGCCATTGAGGAAACGGTGGATTGAGATCTGATATAATTTGTAAATGCACAATTTGTTTGCCAATATGTATGGGCGCTGAGGCGATTGCATTTCAGTTAAGTGTGTGTATGTTTGATGGGGATATGAGGAAGTTTGATGCCTTTGTTTTAGATGATATTTTACTGTATCCTCTGGGCCTGTTTTGACATTTCAGGAAAACCAGTTGGCTGGCAACCAGCAGAGACTCTAAGAAATTACTGGTCCTGACCAAAAAATGGTTTGGCATATAAGTCACTGTAAAACAATATGTTATATTTTTATATCTTTATGTGGATTTAATAAATGCGATACAATGTGTTCATTAGTAAGTTTTAGAGGTGCTTGAAGGTACAGTGGGTATTTTGTTGCCTGTAGACAGAGCCAGGATAACCGTTTCCTCCCTGTTTTCAGTCTAGAAGCCAACCAGCTTCTTGGCTGTAGCTTCATATTTAGAGTACAGATCTGAAAGTGGTTTCATCATCTCTCATCAAACTCTTGGCATGAATGCGAATAAACGTATTTCCAAAAACCTTTTTAAAGCGGGAATGTTCCTCTCATGTAAGACTCGGGTTAATCAGTCCATAATGTTTTTCCTTTTGCATAATGTAGACAAAGTGAACTCATTAAGAATTGAAACGGTAGCAACTGCGATTGCCTAGATTTGTTTGACTAGCTTCGGGGTATACAGTGAGTATGGCCTTGTACTGATGGTATTGTGGCAAGGTGCCCACAGATCTATCATACCAATCTATCTGAGATGGATACACTTTATGCCTTTATGGGCTTGTGTGTCTGGGGAGCATATAAAAATAATAAATAGCCTACATCATATTGCATAATGCTATAGGCAAGTTTTCTTGGATGACCCTACTATAAATTGTTCATAGAAATGTAACTGGATTATATTGACAAGGCTCTGGGGCTTATTCTGATTCAGCTGTGGTCAACAGACTTTGGGTCTCTTTAGTTATATATGTCTGTGGAAGGAAAAAAAAATCTGAAAAATACAGAATAAAGGTTTTTTTCTTTTTCTGAGTTTTATTCTACAGATTCTGCAGAATGCTTCCTTCCTTTCTCCTCTCTCTCTGTTGGTTTCTGTCATTACGTTATGATCTGATTACTCTAAACTAGGAACTATTAAATAAAGAAATCAGTGAATCAGAGCCACTAATTCACAGTTCCACCCAAAGGCATTGCTAGAATATGCTGCTGCATTGTCCATCAGTGTCACTGGACTGATTTATTTATTTAATACTAGCTGGTAGGGGAGTCTGGATACTCATCTCCTGGGGCTTTTTGCGCTCAAAAGCTGCGTTTGTTCATGTGCGCGCGTGTGTGCGCATACACACACGCTCACACACACACGGAGGACATTTGATGGCAACTTGAAATATTTCTGCCACAGCATGAATCTTGTATGGGTTAGGCACTTTTAATTAATACAAAGTGCTCTGGTTCTCTTTTCCCTTCCTTCTTTCCTCCTTTCCTCCCTCGTCGACATATCTCCCCACTGTGGTTGGCTGTTCATGCTCTAACAATTTTCATGCATTATTTAAGAGCTGACTATGAAGACTCATTTGCTGCCATTCTGTCTCACCTTTTTCTCCCTTAGGAGCACGCTTCATAGCTCCGATGGTGATAGCTGACCCCATCGAGACCTTTTTCACCGAGTTGTGGATTGTTTGTTTTGTTTTTGGTGTGTGGGGTTTTTTTTTTTTAAATGACTGTGGGAAGTTCATATCCACAGAGGGTTAAAAGGGAAAATGGGGGTCAGCAGTAAATTTGCCACCATGTTTCTTTTTTTATTCTTTGTTTCTTTTAGAGAAACTGTGCTGAGGTTTGCCTTTACTCTGCTAGGTTTGATTAAAATTTATATCTATATATGTTAAAATTTACATTTAAAAATAGATGTAAAACCTGCGACGGAAAAGCAATATATTCTGTACAGAATTTGAAAAGTGCCAAGCTATGTCTAATCACTGAATTTTGCAAGATGACAGTTTGAAATGAAATGTAAGGTTTAAAAAAAATCATGGTCAAAACTGAGCCTTCTGGCAAGACGAGGAAAAAAAAAACAGTACACACAAAGAAGTATTTTTGATGGGATGCCAACATTCAGAAATAATCCGAGATGCCTGGCATGTTTTCTTTGTCTTTGTTCCTGCTCTCTTTGTCCATTCCTGGTCTCTTGCTTGCAACGGAGCAACTCTCCCATATGCCAGTCGTGCCTGAAATCATGCCTCTGCCTGCTCACAGCTTACCCTAACGGCTGTCTCCTCCTTCCAGATCAGATCAGGAGCAACCAAAAAAAAATACTAATAATGAAGATGCCTTACCACCTTAAAACTCTCTCTGCCAGCAACACTTGAAAGAGACTCCATGACAAACTAGGCATGATGGCCAGTGGACAGGCTGCCGATCACTGCAGCCTGCCTTGGCAGCAGGGGAGGTGTCTCATTGTGTCTTTGAACCTCCAGCGCTGGAGGCTTTCTCTACAGGGAGTGCTGCCCAGTTCCTCTTCTATCATTTTAAGTGTCCTAAATTCTGTTCTGTGCGGATATTTGTTGGATATTTGAGACTGATAGACCTTTTTGTGTGATGTTCTGTTACTGTCTTGTGCATGCAGAATACTTCCGCTCTGTTTTTGAAAGGTATCCATTAGCCCCCTAATGTGATGACATACATAGCCAGATCAATGCTTGAAGACTTGGTGTATTATCAAAAGAAAGTGCAGAGAAAATGCAATGTTTGGGCAAAATTATATGTTGGAGGCTGTGGTAACTTGGCAAGCAGTTGACAAAGATTGCACATATTCTTTGTAGTCCTTTTTAAGATATAGGTTTATATATAAACACCAAATATTTCCCTTGAATGTGAGCATGATAAGATATAGCGCACTGGAGCCACTGAATAAACAGATCTAAATTGCTGTTTGTTACTATAATTGTACAGTGTTAGTTGGCACAAAGTGTACTGCAGTCCCCTCTGGGTTGTCCTGTGTGCTGCTTGCGGCTGACAGGAAATGTGTGACTGGTCATTAAGAGGGTCACTTGAGAACACTGTTACTAAATGGGAGGGTCCTGAGCCCATCAGCAAGCACAGGTTGACTAATTATCCCCCTTTTGTTATGTTTTTGTGGGAAAAGAAATCCAACTTTGAGTTAGTGCGATGAAGTGTGTATTTCTTACGTACCTTTTCAGTTGTGGATGAGTACTTAACAAGGTTTCATTTTCCATCCTCTCATATGTATGCAGCATGCATAATCACAGTGTAAAGAGCTGTGGTTAAAAGCATTGATGGTACGGAGGAGAATTGACAGGCAACATATCCAACATGTTTTTTTTATTAGTTGGCCACTTCACGTCTTTGTGGGAATTGCGGTGCAGATACAGATTTTACAACGGAGCACTGAAGCAAAAGCTTTTCTCAAAGCATATAGGGAGTCTATGTACAGTATACGGTGCAGTATGAGCTATGCTGAAAAATATAGATCATTGGAGATCATTTAGTCCTTTGAGAACCAGGCTGATGTACTGTATGTTATTGATTCTGCATAAGATTCCTCTTTGGAAAGAACTGTATCATTCCAGTGGCCCCTGACAGGCTTATTGTGGGTAGCATGCATTTTTATTTGTAGATATTGAGGTAGATATTTTATGAAAGGATTACTGTTTTCATCCTGGTATTATGCAGTGTAAAAAGCTGACAACGTGACTCAAATGATGATTCAAAACCGTTCTTGTGCCAAGACCCCATTGGGTTTCTTCTGGGTTAGCTTATACTCACCGACAGGTCATGGTAATGCCACTCATTGTCAGGTTCAAACGCCTGTTTCCCTAGAAAACTGACTTCTGGTGGTCCTCATGTGCTTTCTCTTTCACACTCTGACTGACTTTGTTTCTCTTGTCTGCATCTCAGCGCCTGCTCAGGAGAAGCAGTAGATGAAGGCAAATGCCTTGAAGTTTCACTGCATTAAGCATTCTTGCTCGCTTGCTGTGACACTTTTACTGCACTCTCAGAGAGCAGGCTTTGGTTTCCCCTTCCTCTTAAAAACCCCAAGCACCATCTGTTGTCATTAGTGTCCAACATCCATGATATAGCAGGGCTGCTGTCTCTGTCTGCCTCTCACTTGCAATCCTTGTCACCCACTGACTGTTACTCTTTGAGGAAGGCCAAATGTCCAGATTTAAATACAATCAACTTGCAAGCTATGCTGTGATACTGTGCCAGGAAGGAAATGTGATTTTTCTTCTCCACAGAATCTTGTCAAGGCGGGAAATAGAGATAAAGTATATTTTTTCTGCAATTAAAGGCTTCAAGTCCTGGATTGTTTTCAGTTGTTTATCTTTTTTTGCATTGCCTTGTCTCATCCTCTTGTGTACTATGCCTCTTATCCTCAGAGACCTTGAACCTAACAGCCTTTTACGGCAGAGAAATGTGAGGACAGATATACACATATCCAATCATGTACTCAAAGAGCGCAATGCACATTTGCCCTGAAGTGGATCTAATTTATTTTCCCTGTTTAAAAAGGTGGTTACTGTAGTTACTCCAGAAGTGTGGCTCATGTGGGTCAGCGCTGTGTATCAACCTTTGTAAGAATGATTTGAATATTAATAGAAATCAGCTCTCTGGCTGCCATTTTTTGTTTGTTCTCCTAATTATTCGAATGTTTAGTGAATGTTTGCTTGTTTGGATTAACATGGTTTTCTTCTTCTTTGTCTCTATCATAGATCATATAAAGCGGAAGATTCGAAGGCGGCCTTCTTGGGGGCGGGGCATCATCCGGAAGAAAAAGAACTACAAGAAAGGAACAGAAGAGGAAGAGGAGGAGCCTGAGGCAGAAGCCGAAGCTGCAGGGCCCAGTGACTCATGTTTGACGCAGGATGAGGAATCATCTTGCGATACCATGGGTCCCCAGCCCAATGGTCATCATCCTCATGCCCCCTCCACAGAGGAAGAGAGCTCCAATGAGCCCCCTGTTGCAGCTCCTGCTGAACCGCCAGATGCCAGTGAAGCTCAAGAAGAGCCAACACCTAAGGGGGAGGAGCCCACAGCCAAAGAGGCAGAGTCAGAGAACACAGAGAAACACACTGAGCTGCACTGCCTTGGTGACCATTCTCAGCCCAAGGCAGACGGGGACAGCCAGGACAAGCAGGCTGACGTCCAGCCTTTGATTGAAACGTCCGAGTCTTCAGATGCCGAGGCTCAGCCTAAGCACACAGAGTGTCTCCTAGTATCACAAGTGGAATGTGTGAATGGGAATGAGTCAATGGACAGCCTGGACTCACAGAGCCTCAAGAGGAGCAGCGAGGCTGTGAAAATGACTTCCCAGAGTGTGGCTGAGGGCTCTAATAATAATCCAGAACAGGAAGAGCACAAAGACAAAAATGAGAGCAAACCAACTCAGGAGCACTCTCCCCAGGATGGGAGGGCAGTAACAGAAAATGTTGAGGAAGATCAAGATCAAGAAGGTATATAGCCGGAGCTTCTGTCATCCTGTTAATTAGAAAGTGGAACCCTCTCGCCCTCTATCCTAATTATGTTTTAATGCCTTTAGCTTTCCTTGAAAAAGCATATAATACAGTATTCATTTTTACCCGCACCTGTCTGTAGTAATAGGAACCCAAAATCAGTCCAGCACTAATGTATGCACGGTGTTTTTCAAGTGATGTTTTGCTGAGAGTTTCGGGTCACAGCTGAAATTACCGAGCCCATTTATTACGTTTTCAAATATCTGGGCGAGCTATCAATCAGGTAGAAGATTTAAACTACATCTGAAGTGAGTTTCGACGCTCGAACAGAAAGGTGTGTGCTCTCAGCTCCTCCTCTGATCTCTTCATTTTACTCACAAATCATTTGATCTTTCCAGATGAGCAATTAAGCAAGTTAACAAAATCTGTTCATTTTTACACATCCACTCAGTGATTTGCCCAGCACTTAATTATGATGATAAATTACTTTTTTGATTATCATCCAGCCCTTCTAATTTACAGCTTTTGAAAATGGACAGGGCATGAATAATGCAACGTAAGTCATACAGAACATAAAAATGCTATCCTGGTGGCAGACAGTATTTTAAGGTAGGAACTCCAGGGGTTTGAAATTATGTGTGCCGTTGTAGACACCCACTGATATGTATCCTGAAATGTTTTTCTTTGTCTATAAAAGATTCACAGTGTTGGCTGACTTTCTCCCCCCTATCTCTGACTCTGACATAAATACAATATTTTTTTCCCCTTCCCTCATCCATTATGCCCCTTCTACTCATGTTTAGTAATTGAGTCAGAGATAAGCCAATAAGTTTATGTTTTTAATTACAGGCATGTGGTTTGGCTTGTGGTGAGTAGAGGCCAGCTGGAAGGCTGAGGTAATAGTCTTGCTAGAGTATGGAGAAGCCATCAGAGGATGGCACGATCACACAGACAACACAAACAAACTGTAGCTCCTCAAACAGGCAACTCAGGCTACTCCGCCCCCACTCTCATTACAAGCCGAGCCAGGCCTTTTGTTTCCATCAAAGCGTTTCTTGAGCACAGTTATAAATGGACAGGAAAGAGGCCAGATGTGAAATATTGTGCCTGCAGTAGCAGCTAGTAGCCTCGAATAGATTTTCTTCACATGCTGTAGTATTGCATTAATCTTCTAGCCATGGCAGTTTGATTTTTTTTTTTCTTTGTAACTATCCTTTTTTTTTTTTTTTTCAGCGGTTCATGGTAAAAACCAAAAGAGGTCTCGGACGTAGCTCACTCATTCATAAGAGGATGTTGTTTTCTGTCGCTATAACTCTGCGTTCATTCTTTTTAACCCTCATTGTTAACCCCTCTTCCATCAATAATCCATTTATTAGGGGGTTCCAAAGCCAGGAAATGCAAGAGGAGCCTGTCAGAGCAGCTTAAGGGATCGGCCGAGAGGACAGAGGAAGAGCCACAACCAGTCCCTCCCCATCCTCCAGTAGTGGTTGACCACCAGCGACTTTCGGTAAATGTTTCTATAAATCACTTATTTCGCCCATTAGTGGTGTGTACGGTACATGAAAAATTCTCAGCTTGAAAGCCTACTGTGGCTTTTGGGTCACGTTTTCAGCTCAGCGTGGAAACCGAAAAAAAGCCCAGGTGTAAATAATAAGATTTATTTTGCTGTATTTGAATCTGAAATTGCTATTGATTATTAATTTATTTGTTCAGTACAGATCTTCTTTATCTTCTGGCGGGACTGTGGCACTGTGCGAAAAGAAGTTTGTTGCTGTCTATAAATCTAAAAATTGTGACTTTTTTTGAGCACACCAAAGGATAGATATAGATTTATATAGAAAGTCACTTTTGAATAGTGTTTGCTTTCAAACTTGATGTCCGCCGTCTTCTCAGTAGTTGCTTTATGCTATGACAGCATTTGTTGACCTGGTCAGCGTTGTAAATGAAAAATGCACCAAAGCTTGAAGACAATTGCCGCAGGGGACCACATTCGCTGCTGCCCAAACAGGTTTAGAAACGCCCTCATAGTCATTCTAGCGATAAAACATTGTCTAACCCCTTATAACCTACCAAGACTTGAGCTTTTTAAAACCCCAGTGCGTGCCCCATCACCATCTTGCTTGATTCTCCACGGTCATCATTCTAATTCAGGCCGTGAAGGATGTAACAGCTGGGGTGATTTTGCATTGTGCACTGACTGTTGATCAGAGATTTAACAGGTACTGTGATCTGTATCAAAGCACTGATCAGGAACACAAGCAAAAACGCCCTTGCTCATTTATTATGATCTGTTTATGTTTTCACTTATTTCAGCAGTTAGGAATCAGTGTTGATATGTTAGAGCACTTGAAGAACACTGCGGCACATTCCAAAAACTAATTATACAAATTAAATAATTAAGCAAAATGAATTATGTAGATACAGACAATCTTGGAGACTGAAAACTCAGAAGCTCCCATGTAGCCTCATACTGATAAATATTCAGTTTTCATTTATTATATATAAGTACTAAGGCTATAAAGAGGGTAGATATTTTTCAGCAAATCTAAACAGCCCCACATCCCAATAAGTAAATAAGAAAATGTTCAAAAATAGACTTGTTGGTTTCAGCAGAGCCAGCTGTGGCAAACTGTCAACTTCGCAACTGACTAATTAGACTGTGATTGTGGACAAGAGGAGCTATAATCTAAAAATGTTGCCAATATGCTTTTGTTTTTGTCTTATCTAAGTTCACATGGGTGCTTGTTTAAATGTTGTCTACAGTCTGGGTGAAGGGGTTTGTTCGAGTGTTTTCTCCTCCCTCCCGTAAAAGAAACAGCTGTTCATTTGTGCACTTTAAAGTGGTCATGCGTTGGCTCCTATGGACTGTCGAATCTTCTTTTTTTTGTAATCACCCTTTGTGTACAGACATTAATATGCATAAGCTTCAAGCCTAGTGCCAGCGTGTGTCCCTCAGTTAGAATGGTGTTTAAAAATGGCACTGACGACCATACTCTGCTTAGGCCTGCTGCCTTGAAGGCTAACCATTCATGTTATCTGCAGTGAGCCAGCAGAGGCAGTCAGACCCGTTCTCCCATTTTCTTGCTGGCATACCCTGTCACATCCACTCTATGGTGCTCATCTCAGAAACCTTATGCATGTGGCATTAATCCATCCCTTTTGTCCACTGTCCTTTCTATAGCTTCCAAATATAGAAAAGGTTAGCGTGAATTAACGTCTGGATAATTAGTAATATATAATATAAAAAGAAGTTATGATTTGGATGTGACCTAGAAGCCAGCACATACATTGAACATTTTTTTTGTGGAAGAGGCCACGGTATAGAAGATGAGGAAGCTCAATCATGGGTGACCAGCCTTGAGCTTCCTCCACTATGGAGCTGATGCTGTCACACCGCCCTTCTCAGGTGGATAACTCCAGCTTTCGAGTCTTATCCCTCCTTTTCATTCATCCTATGGTCATGCTGCTGCCTCTCTCCCCTTTTCATCAAGTATCAATTTTGTATCCCTGCTCTGTGAACACGGAAGGATCCAATTACAGCGGCCGACCATTTTCTACATCTCTCAATCAACAGGTGTTGTTCCTGCTACATTTGAAAGAAACATGGCCATGACTCAAACATGAGCTTCCCTCTGCCTCACTAGATCTGCCAACTTGTGCCAGGATGTGTTCAAGAAACAGAGAGCATGCGAAGCAGCTCCACTGTACTTTACACAGTCACGCTAGGGTCCCACCTAATACCCCCAGTGTAAATTGGAGTCTCGGCTCAGTGGACTCCCTTGACAGCACTTCTCACTGATCGTGTGGGGGTCGCTTGGTTTTAGGGCCCTCTGTGTAGTGTAATTGTAGCAAGAGAAGCGTTCTGACATATGCTTACTTCTTTTCTCCATGCTCGGAAGTGACATCCAGCCATCAAGCCATTATCAAGTGGCTTTTAGTGTCCCCATGGGCATGATGGAGGTGGTGGGAGTACGTATCTGGTCTTGCCGACCCCGAATCCATCTTTCAAACTGATTGACAGGCTTTTTAGTTGGCTTGATCTCGGTGCTTCAGCTGGCTGCCCCAATGAACAGCCACACACAGAACTAATCTGGAGGTTTATTTGTTAGTGGGATGTGGGGAGGAGATATCTTAAAGAAACAGATCGTGAAAAGAGGGGACTGTGAATAATTGCTTTTTCATCCTGGGCTTACGGAACAAATTGAATATCCGGTGCGAGGGATGAGAGTCACCATTTAAGCAGATATTTGCTGGCAGGGTTGGGGCTGGCATGCTGCCTGATGTGTATTAGGGCTCTCAGTGTGTGGTGTACTGCTCCTTGTCTCTTCCTTCAGTCGCATTCATTGATTGTAGAGGGCCCTTTATTTCTGACTTTTAACATGACGGAAGGGGCTCTGCAATCTCTCTGGAATTAAATACCGTCGGAGTGTTATGAGTTTGTTCACAGGCCCTACACTCAAAGCCTGTAGGACAGAGATGGTATTATTTCTGTATTCGCATCCCGCCTTTCAGAGCCATAGCGCAGTTATTTGCTCTGATTCACTTAGTGAAATTAAGTTCTGTTATTGCCGGTTTTACTGAAATAATGCTCGATACTGTCTGGATCAAAATGAATTCCTCAGCATGGATAAATAGGTCCTGAGGCTTGCTTCTCTTACCACTCCAAATTGTCTCTTATAGTCAGCTGTTTTCTTTCATCAGTAATCAGACACTTGTCCACAGATGGACTGGAAGAAGTGGTGCTGACGATTGCAGATGAGAATTCAGTAACAAGAAATCCAATCTGGCCCAGCAATTTTTCCTCCATCTTACCAAGAACACAAAGTTTATCGTCTGCTCTGCTGTTTTCTTTAGCAGCTGCCTAGAAAGAGCTAGTGTTTCTAGTCGCTGGCACAGTGTGGAGTCTTTTGGCTTGATGCTTGGCTATTACAGCATGTCAGGATTTCCTGTTTCAGAGGAGCCTGTCAACAGAAGTGGCCCCATTTTAGTTGTTTCATATTCCTTCGTTTTTAGTAGTAATAACAGCGGGGGGCCCCCTCTGGTGAAGCAGCCATCATACATGTCCATTCAACAAACAACAGCTTAATAGCAGTGCCAGACCAGGCTTTGATTGTCAATAAAAACAGATAGTGTTTGAAGTGCTTCTTTTATTTCCATTCATCCCCACTGATGGCCTGACAGTATGGCTATTTGCATGTAATTGTAGCTACTCACATAGCTGTGCCTCTTGGCCATGCATGTTAGAGCCAGAACAGTGTCACCAGCTCACACAACATAAACATACCAATCTCTTGTATTTCCTTCATAATCCATAGTAGTTTGCTTTCTTCCCGAGACCTCCGGGTGATTTATTGTGCCCCCTTTGCAGAACTCGCACCTTGTGCAGCGCACTCAACCCTTGGCGTGTGTAAACTTAAGGTTTGTAGTCATGATTATCCTCACAATACATGAAAATCAGTTTTTAAATGCTCGGCTTTGCTTTTGTCATTTTAATAGCAGCCAGCAGGACTGCTCCAACCACTGGAAGCAAAAGAAAAAAAAAATCTGTACAACATTTTTCATTGATAGAAACATGCTGCAGCAGCTGGAAGGGATATAATATAATAATATCAGAATGCTATTACATTTTTTAGTTAATAGCCAAGGTGGGAAGTAAAGTCAGAGTAAAAAAAAGTAAAAAAAAAAAAAAAAAAGCAAGAGAACTGTGGATGACTTAGTGGAAATGTCAGCAAAAAACATTAGTCTCTGGCCAGTTAGTGTCTTACATTTGCTTTCAATTATCAACTCAACAACAACAACAAAAAAAACTGTGTGTAATGAATATGAAGGGAGGTTCATGTAAACAGATTTTGTTACATCACCTGCTGGCGTAAAATGCCTCAACAACAAAAATGTACTGTAGAGCTTTAAGCAGCAGTGCCTATTTAGATGCATCTATTTTTTTTCCCAGACTGTGCATGTTTGTATATTCTGAAAACATATTCTCATAATGTATAACGGACAGTCTGCAAGGCTCCTGGCTTTGTCAGCATGTTTCACTGTTTAACACCTTTCCCTCCACAACCCACACAAACACGCACATGGGTTGCACTAAAGGACACACTGAATTGATTAACCTTTATTTCCCTTGAGGTTTACCCACATTTAACCATAGCTGGTCGATAGTTAGTCCTTTTCAAAGCCATGACCTAATCATAACCTTAAACTTTTCCTATATTCATTAGTTTGTCTGTTGTTTTGCCTTCGGTGCATTTATTTCGAAAACATCTCTGCATCAGAGGTATGTGGAGGCGTTTTTTTGTGTGAAGTCAGTGCAGTCAGAGTTTCTTCTCCTTTATTACCTGGTGATATTGAATCTCTGCTGTCTTAGATCTATAAAATATTTAAAAAAAGATTCCTGTAGTGAAATGTTATTTTTTTCCTCCTATGTATCTCTTTTGCTGAATATTATCTTTACTCTTTAAAACTGTTTTTTTTCTCTCCCCAAAGCCTGTCACTGAAAACAGTAGAGTAAAGGTTATTTCATCATTTTTACGCTCATTATTCGTTATTCCTACCTTGATCTGCAGCGGCAAACAGTGGGGAATAGCGCGGTATCTGTGAGAGCAATTACTCCCCGATCAGACAGCATGCCAGAGTGCAACAATGATGTGTTTTGTTCTCCAATATTTGGCGTTGATTTGCCCTAAGACAGAACCAGAAAAATCACATTGCTGAGAGAGATAATACATTGACAGAAGGATGTAATGTCAGACAATTACATTGGTAATCAGACATGTATGGGTAACACCAGAATGATCCCATATAGAAGATCCCATATTTTAGAGAGTGCGAGTTCTATTGTTATGGTATGTTTGTCTACTTGGAGAGCACGGGCTTAGTCAGGAGCTCCCAGTCAGATGCTGTCAACTGATTCTGACTTGGTCCTTTAGTGCTTTTTGTTTTGTGTGTTTTAATTGCGAGCAAGATATGTACCACGTGTGACACTTTCCAGTTGAAAGACAAACCTGGAATAACACTGGGTCTACAATTACTCTCTCTGGTCCACAGTCGAAGCTTAATTTAAGAAGTGTTTAGGAAAGCCACTTCTTAAACCACGAGTGAGTATTCTAGGTTATGGCCTTGTCCTCATTTAATTCATACCCTGTTCAGGAAACTGGCTCCGAATCTCTAAGCTCTATATTGATTTTTACACAACTCCTTTATTGATCTTTGTCCTAAAGTGAGCAACAGTTTTATTTCGTAGTTATTTATACTTACTGGCAAATTTAACTATTTTAATACTGTGAATGTCTGAGTCAGTTAATGTACATACATCTTGATAAAAGAGAACAAAAATAAACATTTTATTAGGCTACATATTAAGTTAATGAGTAAACAAGCAATTCCATTCAATGGATTGTGTTTATTATTATATTAAATAATGTAGTTTAATAGACATAGGGCAAATTTACCAGTGATTTGATGTTAGGTAGGTAGAGACAACCATTGGATATTTAAGATGAGCTAGTAACCACAGCACAGAGCTTTTACATGCCCAGCTGAAAAGGGCTGGCCGCTTCCTTTTAATGAGCTGAGACCATGATAATGTGATTTGTCATGATCTTCCCTGACCCTTATAACACTATCTATATTGCATTACCTGTGTGACCAAGTACCCTGTAAGCCACATTAAACGCCACTGCAACTGGATTTTCTCCCAGCAAATGGCCATCCACTAGTGTTACACCCAGCCTCTGCCCTCACTTAATGAATTCATGGTAACAAGCAAACTAGAATCATTTATAAATCTTTCTTTCTTGTGCTAGTTTGAGATGCCAAAAAAATAGTAAATTAAAACAGGAAGAAAGGGGTGAATTGTTCTTTTAGAGGCAGCTACTGAAGGCTTAATGGCATCCCTGGTGATGGTGACTGTTGAGCTTCAAATCCCCCCTCCTCACTGCCGAGTAACCCTTTTTTCACACTCAGCACTGACGATGGCTCTTCATGCACACATGTAGCTAGTGAAGCATCCTTCAGTAATCAAAGAGGAAGAGCCTCTACTATATCACAGTTACCTTTGGTCTGCAAGTATAATTGTTAACAGGTTATTTGTTTGAAATGATAAATTCAAAGCACCACAGCGACGTTGTTTCTCCCTTCATTATTGCAGAACGAAACACACTTACTTACAGCCATCAAATTATATTACCATCCACTTTGCATGATTACATAATAGCAACATAAGTTGTTTTTTTTTTCAAGTATGGCACTGTGGGGTGAGTTTAATGTGACGTTTTACTATTTATGTTTAAAGAGCACCTTAACCCCAGTGGAAAACGATCGGCAGCAGTTCAGATTCCTACATCGCTGTAGTGATGTAGGCCAGAGTGTGGGCAAAGTGGAAAACTAGTGCAGCTTGCAAATAGTGTTAAATTTCACAGGTGACATTTATTCTTTTATTAATATGAGCCTTGCAACACAGCTGTGTCAAATCAAGGCACAGGAACATTTAAGAAACTCGTGTCAGAAATGCAGAAATAAAAAGTTTTATGACTTGTAGTAGTCGAGTTCCACTGGTTATTTTATTGTCTCCCAGTGATCTTAACCTGGCCTGTGGGCGGGCAGGGCAAGAGGAATAAGAGAATTACCAGCATCCCTGTGCATTGGGATGATGGTGTGACCAGACTTGACATTTCATCTGGTTCACAGGTCAGGGGTTAAATACCAGCGTCTACACATGCTGCTGATCCTCTTCCTCAGTGTCTGCCATTGTGCCACCATGTTTCTAAAGGTAGCCCAGGATAGACTGGGGGCTGAAAACAATACATAGTTAGAGCAAATACATGGTTAGATGCCACTATTTCCTACACACTAGTCCTTTAAAATAAACCCTGGAGGTGAAAAAAAAATCCTATTTATAATCAAATCCTCTTTCACAGGCAGAATTTTGCCACTAATATAACTCCACATACCATTATTCTACTTTGTTCCGTAAGGCCGCACTCTTCCGGAGTCCTCTTAGCTCCATCTGGGGTCTTAAGAAGCATGACGATAGATAGAGATGTAAGTAAAGAAAGGGATGCGGGTAAAGATGGGGAGGGGAAGATGGACCACGGAGTCAGAGGGGGTGAGGTTAAATGGTCCATGTCAGTAGCAGTCTTTAACGCATGGGATTACTGCCCTTTTGTGTGCAGTGAGCTCACTCAATCACTGAGCCTGTGTAAGACACACTCACACCATTCACCCCGCACCACCACAGACATCCTGATCAAGCAGACCGGCTGGGAAGTACACTGCTGCAATCAGCTGGCTAACAGTAACAGGAGAATAAATTGAGGGGATGGAGAGAGACGGAACAAGGAGGGAAAGACGCGAACAAGCAGAGGACAGACACACTGGAAGTAAACAAGGAAAAGTGTTGTCTGTGGAAAAAAGTCGGGTTGAGGAGACCTTCTATGATGCATTGAAGTAGGCAGGAGATGCTAGGAGGCACTTTGTGAAAATGAAATACACTTCAAGCAAGAGATGGGAAACGTAATGAAAAATAGAATTAAGTACAGTGGCAGCTGGATGGGGGAAAAAAAAAGGTTGGAGCTGTGTCTCATAGAGAAATCTCACTTTATTACACATATGTGAGATGGGTTATAATGATGGTAATTAAATCTTTTATGCATGTGTTGTTAAAGTTGGCATCTCACTGTGATGTGCTCCATTTGGGTCTTCTTTTATGAGATGATGTGGCTCACTTGAAATCTGTGAAACCTGAGAACTCCCTCGATGTCAGGCCAGGGTAACTGTATAAAAAGCACAAAAGAAGAATACAATAATAAAATATGCTCAATATAGAGCAGCTGACAACACGTTGTGATGATCATTATCACTGTGCATGAATTCTGAATATTAGAGAAATTCGTAGTGGTCGTAGATTCAATATCCACACTTTATTTGTCAAGGGACTGATAGTTATTAGATTGGCCATGTGGAGGTTTTTATGTCAAAGGCACATTACCGGTGAATCCTCCTACGCCGCCAGATTAAGTTATGGAAGTGTGAATATCTGAAAGGTATTATCTCCTCAAAGTCATGTTTCCAGGCTATTGAGTTCAGTATGATAAGCACCTACTGGATGTCAAGCTGCGGAAAATATGGAAACTTTTTTTTTTTTTTTTTTACTCGTGTTTGAGGTGTGTTTTCTTCTCTTTTCTCCTTTATGATGGTGTTTGAATGTGAGAATTCAAGGTAATCTACACATAGTGCAAAAGGGGAACATTTATGTAGATAATGGCGTCATAAATGTTGAGGAAGCAGAGCAGAAAAACATGTTTATTGCCTTAGAGTGAAATAGCTACTAAATGTCTAACCTGTCCTTTTCTTTCTTAATGCTGTTGCAGTGTGTGTGTGTGGAGCAGAATAACTTTTACAGGGTTGTAATTTGTTTCTGTGATGCAACTAAAAAAAGAAAGAAAGAAAGTCTAAAACTAAGACGGCACTCTTGACAAGGCCTAATAATCTCCCCTGTCACCCATTACTTTTAGTGTTAACATTGTGGTGGGTAGATGAAAGAATAGTTATGCAACAGTAGCCGACATTTGGCCTCATGATTGTCCTAGGAGACTTTCCGGAACCCATAGTCAGTGCGGCTTAATGACATTTTGGCAACCAAGTACAAAGCTAATACATTGAACACCTAATGTAGTGGGCATCGCGGACCCATATGACATGGTATCCATAATGTTTTGCTGGTTCATGATATTTCAGCTAAGAGCTTTTGGGAAACAGCTGAAATTCTAACGGTCACGGCGGATCCCAAGGGCAGCTTGTGTTTTTGAAATTCACTTTTCCGTCGCTCCATCAGAGGTGCTGAAAAGTAAAAAAAAATCCTAGCAAAGTGAAGTGTTGCTCTCAAGGTTGGATTTCGGCTCACGGGTTCGATTTGTCTGTGTGGATTAAGCTTCCGCTGAAGTTTTTGTTGACGCGAAGCGGCCCTCTGTTACTTTAATCAAGACAACTGTTCTGTCATTTAAACAGAAATCACAGTCAGATGGAGTACAGCGATTAATACAATGCTAACCTTTTTACCTCTCTAATTTTTTTTTTTTTTGCTCACTGTAATTATCTCTCAGACGTCGGCTGATGAGATGCTTTGACAAACATCCACGTCTTATTAATCGTGACATTGCCTTGTTTTTTTTGTGTGTGTGTGTTCAACACACGGTCAGTGTCTCTGTCACTCACACGCACGCGCGCGCTATTTCATTTCTGTTGAGGTTTCTCTGTTTGCCGAGTGTCAGTGATGGTAACTTTAATTATTGTGCCTTTGCTGTCTCAGTCGCTGCATTTTGATGAGCCCGCGTGTTTAAATAGATACACATATACACACACTGCGGCTTGGGTAAAATGTGAGGAACAGGTCAATTAAAAGGGCCTTTGACTGTCCAGAATGTTTTAATTAAAGTAGCAGTGAAATGTAAACTTGGTTCTAATTATGATTAGCCTTAATTGGCTGTCACTCTGATCTTAATTGCTTTTGAATACGGCTGACCTCCAAATGCTTCATCTACATGCACCAACACCAGCGTTTCGCTTGTGCGACCAGTTATTCCGCACTGTAAGCCTGTCTGTTTCATTAGTGTTTGTCCATACACGTGTTCATCGATATCGCTGACGATGTTTAGTCCCTGTCTTTAAGAAGGTTTTATAACTAAATACTTTATCTGCGATGTAATTCTGTCGATTTGTCATTCCCCTCAGGCTCTACTGGATATGGTGGTGAAGAAGAGTGATGGCTACAGCGTGGAGCAGCTGGAGAGACTGTACTCCCTTCTCAGCCAGTGTATCTACCAGCACCGCAGAGAGTACGACAAGACCCAGCTACTAGAGGTCAGAAACCCATTCTAAGCTAGCCTTTCTACGTATCCACCGTCCAGTTGTCAGTAGAAAAGTCATTAGATTGAAATTATATAATAATATCATATTATACAATGGAGTTCAGCACATTATCTGCTGAGAGACTTGAGCTGAAAGTCGATGGGATGATTGACAGAAAATGAACCGGTAACAATTTTGCTAATGGCTTCGAATCTCTAGTTTAAGTTCCAGCTTCTCAGAGATGAATATTTTCAGTTTTTCTCAGTCGAGGATAGAAAATTGAATAGCTTTATGTATTTGACAGCAATTAAATCTGTCTACTTGAGTTCTGGAAAATGGTGATTGGCGTTCTTCACTATTCACTACTCTAGGACATATTGTATGGACTTCATTCATTGATTAACCATGGAAATAACCAATTTAATCATACCATAAAAGCAAGATAAAGCTTCACCTCAAAAGAAATTGTGCAGCAGATGCTGTAGGAAGTAGGAAAAAAATGAAAATATAAAATAATGTGCAAATTCATAACACACACAAAGTATAAACAGGTTACAGGAGTGGATCATTCTTGCTGGTTAAGTTGGGATGATTACGATATTGGATGTAATGTTCCAATTTTTGCAGACGATGGCTCGTTATAATAGGGCAGTGTGAAATTGTATCGTCTTTTCATCTCACAATAGTTGCCCCAACACCTTGTTACTAGTTAACCAGCAAGAAGTTTTAAGCCTGAAAGAGAATTAGTCAACGAGACCAATTCAGTCGTGGATGAATGTGAGACTATTGTAGCTGTCTAACAAGGGGCATCTTTTGTGTGCAGTACAAAAGAGGTAACATTAGGTGTTCTGCAAGGCTTTATTGAGTAAAGAGACGGCCTGGAGAAAGATACCTGGAGATAAATATATATCTTCTGCCTTCATCTTTCGTTTTGTGCTGCAGTTTTGACAAGCAGAGTAACTCAGTCCAAGTTTCATGAAGCAAAGCTTCATCACAAAGGTTCTAAACAACTGGTAGCATTTACTGAACTAAAAATCGATAGAGCAAATGATATCCGAGAAGGGTTTCATGTGTGCCACGGTGGATAGATACTGACTGTGGAAGTAGAGCCGAGCAGTAATGGCATGAATCAGTACGAGGCTTGAAATTTAGGATTACAATTTCAAATGTTCTGTATTCAGAACTTTGAAGGAGATCTTGGCAGCATAAGAAATAAAGTTAATTAATATTTCTAACTGAGTTAAGCCTGTATGACCCAAGGAGTTAATACATTTCTCTGTCCCGCCTGTCATTTAGTTTAATTTAATCAATTTAGACTAAATAGAAGTTTCTTATTACGCTCAAATCAAGGCCATAAAATGTAATAATGAAAAAAAACAAATCTTTATCGAAGCAGTGTGGTGAGTGTTTCGTCTCTCTCATGCACAGTGAGCAGTGGTTAACAAAAAGAGACTAAATACAAGGTAATTTTTACATTTTTTTTATTTCCATTTTTGATCTCTCTTGACAGTGTTCCACACAGAGAAAGCCGCTGTATATTTTCCCAGAATCCCATCTGGTCATCTGCTGCTGCTGTAGGATGTCGGCGCAGACAGAGGGCCAGGAATGGTAGTGTCCTGGAGTTGGTAGCCAGAACTGGCTGTCAGAATATCAGAGAGAGGAAGTGGGAGAGGAAGAGAGAGGGAGAGCGAGAGAGAGAGAGAGAACAGTCAGCCAGGTGGTGCCGCCTGTCGACAGGCCGGCTGGTGGAGGACGGGATGGGCTGCGGTGGGGGGTGGCGGCATGTCTGGGTTCATTTCATCCTGCCAGCCTAAATTGGTGTTTCCAGAGCAGAAATGTCAGCTCGTTTGGCACGTGTTTTGTTTGCCTGTGTTTCCAACACACACCTCCACTCCGCAGCAGGTCATCTCCTTGTTCCTCCCTAGAGGATGCGGAAACATGCACACACGTATCCAGGTTGGTACTCTGTGTGACGGCTGAAGCCATTTCCACTTAATGTTACTCGGTTGCCGCGCACGGTGTTCGTGTCTACGTTGCGGAGACGAGTGAAATGAAGCATGTCCATACATTTGTCTCCTTTACTCTCCCCGTCCTCCTCTGGGGTACGGCTAGTCTCAGCCATCCAGAAGAGCTGACCTTTCAGCAGATGGAGTGGACTGCGCCCTGCTTCCAGTTAAAGTCATCTCCGCTCTGTACACAATAACATGCCAAGTATGTTCTTATCTACAAATTGGCACTCAGATTGCCCTAGGCTTAATGTTTCATTTTGCCGTGTTTCAGACAGCAATTTAAGACTGTAAGAGCCTTTGACCTTTAACCGGAATCTGTGCGATGCCACAGCGAGCTGATCCTCATAAGGGTTTGGCAATTTTTCTGCTTATTTGTGTGTTTGCTGCTCAAGATTGTGGCCTGCAGGTCATTTAATATACCCGTTTTGGATTATTCGTTTATCGAAAGCAACATCAGAGGCAGCGTGGATTGTTCCTAAAACGTGCTGGATTTCTGGCTCCATTTAGTCGTTTGATTGTGACTCGTTCTATGCAGATAGGCGGCGAAATGTAAATGGTTTTGTAGCAGTTTGTTGAACAGCCACCTAAAGACGAAATTATAAATCCATCGTAAAACAGGCAGAGAAATCCGTTTCCCCGCTGACAGTAGCCTTTGTAGAACAGAATGCAGAGCAGCCCGGGCTTTCATCATTGTGAATCTGTTGTCAGTAGCTTGTGAAACAACACCTTCATCCAGGCGCGGCACATAAAATTGTTCTCTGTCGACTCTCGCTTTTTCTTTTGTGGAAAGAAAATGTTAGGCTGCTGCTGTTGTTTTTTTGCTCTCCTAACCTACACGTACACACTGCAGAGGGCCTTGTTCTCTCTGGGGTTGTAGGAAATTTGATCCGGGAAATTGAGGAAATCACTAAGTCAGGTGAAAGTGGATAAGACCGTTTCAAAGAAGATGGGTACAGCAAGTCCTTTATTACACCTTTGTCACAAATTGTTTGAACATCACAAATTGATGACATCCTAACAGTGTAGGGCACACAGTGTTGGATTTTTTTTTTTTTTTTTTTTTAAATGCAGCGTCTTGATGGCTCCCTTTGGGAGTCCAAACTCCTAATTATACCATGTTGTACGCAGGAACTAAACCTTGTTATTGCTGGTCGACTAACACTCGTGCTCATGAGAGAGAGAGAGACACTAACTAATAGGCCTAACTTTATGATAGTGAGGCGCAGTGTAGGCGCTGCAGATGCTTGTTATATTGCCTGCTGTGTTTTAGGGATGACAAGGTGATAGACCTTCAGGCGGGTAGACTCGATCACAGGAGGTGCAAAACGTCAAGGCGGTGCAGAGCTTATTTGTGTGCTGGTGTGTGAGCGCACTGCGAGACACGCACACACACACACACAGAGAGCACAGGCTGTATCCGATGAGCCGAAGCTTTTAAGGAATTCTCTAAATTAGCGATTTTTTTATTCAGCTGCACGTTAACTTCACTTTTTATACCTTCATCGAATTTTATAACGTGTCTGACCTGGAGCTAAGAGTTGTGGGTATGATAAACTGCTAAGTGCTTTATTGATGGCCACTGTGCACCCTTAGCTTCATTTAGCAGAGGACTTGAGCAGCAGTTAATCTGTTTGTGTGTGTGTGTGTGTGTGTGTGTGTGTGTGTGTGTGTGTGTGTGTGTGTTGATGAGAGGATTACAAACATTAATCATCAGATATTAGCTTGTGAGTTCAATGCCATTTCACAGCTAACAAAAGTATCCATGAGCATAGCATCCTTTTTAACTTTTCAATCTGTATAAAACTTTTAGGAGCATTTCTGAGGTGATTTGTCATGGGAAGACGAGATGAATACAATAGAAAGAAAAGCGTACAGGACGTTTTGGGCTGGAAGTATTTAGGGCTGCAAATATCTGTCATTTTTGTGATTAATTATTAATTCAGTTAAGAAAACCAGCAAATATTCACATTTGAGAAGCGTGAACCACTGAATATTTTGACATTTCATTAAAACGACTTTCATCAGTGATCAAGATCTAAAGTTTCAGCTTCAATGACCCACTTTAAAATGATTCTTTACTCTTTTTTTAAATCTCGCTACAAAAAGAATTCAAAAGGCCCCACAAATAGAAGACAGTGCAGCTAAAAACAGAGTTTGCAGAATCCGCTAATGGCTCATAATTACACTCGTCTGTTTGCGTAAATGATGAGTTTTAGCATATGAGACGGTGGCCATCCCTCCCCGGAGACGTTTGTCTCTCTTCAGAAATGCGAATTTGCTTTTCACTGTGAAGTTTTTGACTTTTGCTGTAGATGTTGGAATTGGTATCTCGTAGCGACGTCTGTCGCACTGACTCAGCCATTCAGATGAGAGAACACACACAGTGTAACATCTTCAAGGCATTAATCATGGTCTATTGCAGGCTAACATCCATCTCTCTTCCTCCGGCTCTGTTCAGATTTAGTCAGTGTCAAACTCTGCTGTTTCCATGCTGAGAAAAATCGGCTGTCTCATTCCAGCACAGCTTTGCTTCATTTTACATCATTTATCATGGTGAAAGCTGTTGTTTGCTGTGGGAAATTTCCAAGTAATATTGAAACCGTGGCGCACAGATGCTTTATACACACATTCGAGTTTGCTGTGTTGGTTGAGACTAAGCAGTGTCTGTATGTGTGTGCGTCTCTCTCTCTCTCTCTGTTTGTGGTGCAGGAGATGGAGGAGAGGATCCAGCATTTTGATACATTCCTGTGAAATGGAGAGAATACCTATCAGGTAGATCCTGAACAGCCCGGGACCACAAAGACACATACAAACTGAGTAAGAGAGAGCGAGGGAGCTTCTGAGTCTGGCCCTCAACATTGAAAACACACAGAGTGAAAATCCGGTGCCCCTCTTCCCCGCAGGGGAGGGAATGCGATGAGGGCGAGGACGGAGACATTTAATGGTGCTATCGTCTCAGGAACCTGGCCAGATCCAGACCCATTCTACACAACCAAACCCCTGGAGGTGTGTCAGTCACACACGCGCGCACACACCAACAGTGACGGGCAACCCTGGTGCTACTCGGGTGCTATCCTAACTTTTATCCATGCTGCTCTTGGGATTACTTCTTAACTTGGATGACTAGCAAAACCAATAGATCGGGTGATGTCATATCGCAGCCTGGCCACTTCTCTCAGAAGCGGGCCACACACACACACACACACACACACACACAGACACTTAGGTATGCGTGCATTTCTACAAAAACACACCCACACACCCACACACTCACTCAGATCCTCACCAGCAGAAGTGTGAATGCAGAGTGCCGCTAGGAGATGAGGACAGATAATGTTCTGAATCACTGAACTACATTGCTGAGCCCATCTTGCCCTCGAGTGGAACGCTTCGTCATTGGCCAGTTGTCACCATGATATTATGCGGCTCGTTTTTTTCTTTTTTCTTTCTTTTTTTTTCCCCTGCCATTTTAGCTCCTTGATTAGTTTAATATCTGAGCCACCGTCAAGGACACTCACCCCCAGACAACAGTTTACAAAGAAGTTCTAGTCGGAACACAGACTGGTCGAGGTTAGCGCATCAGAACTAGAGCCAATTATGTCCTCTTCATCACAGCGGCCATCGGGTGTGGGAATCCCCCGCTCGGTGCTTGTCTCAGAGTTACCGATGAACAAGCTTAGCGTCAACCCGTATGTCAACTACACATCCACCTCACTGGGAACATCCGCTCACAGACCGCCTCTGGCGTTCGCCGTCTTGTTATGTCCCGAATAGTTTGTGGTAGCTGAGCCCCCCTCCCTCACTGCATTCACACAGCCTGAATGTTTTCCCTCCTTGCTCAAGCTGCGCCCGTCAGTTGATTCTTTTTCCTACCGACACCCCGGCTGAGGAACTGGAAGCAGTACAAATTGGAATGCGTCTAGAGTTTGCACTGCCTAGTGTGTGCCTTATTTGAAACCTCATACGAAACTCTGATATATCGAGCAGGATTTTTTTATTTACTTGTCGTGACAATGAACAGGCTCCCAAGTCGGGGTGGGTCTAACCACTGAGGTCACAGTGACCTTGAAGCAAAAAATAAATAAATAAATAAATAGATATCTCAATGCCATTTAGGTCATTTCAGAACATATCTCTTGTACATCTCCAACCTTGGCCAAGAAAAAAAAGTAATTAACATTTGAAAAATCTGAGGAATACGAAAGGAATTTAATACCTACCTACTACGTCTGTCAGTTTCTCAAGGGCAGATATGTCCCAAGCACTTGAAATGTTTTTTTTTTTTATGCTATTTAAATGTATTCATGCTCTGCTAATCACTGACCTGACGGGGAGGTCAGTCTCCACCTGAGCAGACAGCAGGTGTAGGAAGAGGTTGACGACACCAGCTTTTCTTCAGTTTTTCATATGCAAAAACATAACGACGTGACTCTAAAACCATTTATTGTGCCAAGTGTTTTCCCACTCCCTCAAAAGGTGCTGACATAATGGTGCCTGTTCACACGAACTCTGTTTCAGCTATGAAAACGTTCTATTAGACGGTCATAACAACCTATGTATTATGTTGTGTATTTGATAATTATTTTTTACATTTTTTTTATACGATGCTTTGCTTGAGTTAAGATTGTTTTTGCATGGGTTGTGAATCCATAACGAACAAGGCCATTCTAGGCAGTGCCCGTCACTAAGGTGTATAAAGCATTACATGATTTATTATTTTTTTCTCTCTCATTTTTAAATGTGTGTACCGACTCTGTGGGTTCATTTCTTTCTGTTATTCTCAACACCAGACGTGAGAAGCTGGACTCTAATCTGTGGGCAACACGGTATATGTTTTCTGACTGCAGTAAATGAAGGTGTTTACTGAAGCTTTATGAGGTCTTCGTGGCATTTTCACGGTTTGGAAGATGCCATATATCGCGCAGGTGTAGACTGGAGAAGGCCCCTTCTTTCTCTCAAAGCACTCTTGTCCAATCCTCAAACCTCTTGGTGCAACTCTGACCCCAGCTCACCTCTGCCTTTTTTTCTCAAATTCTAGGTGACAAAAGCAAAGACCATATGCAAACTGGCAATGACAGGTTAGCACTTGGACTACTGCAGAGAGAAAAACCAACGCTACCTCAGCTTAATTTATTTTAATGCGAAAACTGTTTACTGGGTACAGACGCAGTATTTTTCTCTCCCCGAAATACTGTTGCAACATCTACAGTACCACCTAAGGTACCAGGTCAGTGCAACCACGGCTGCTGCAGTAATCCAAGAGTTGTTTATATCTCTCTGATTGTTATGTATGTTTGCATTTGAGCCAGATGATGATTGCATACATTTTAAAGATATTTCATGAATTGTATATTTTATGCTTTAGTTTCAGGTTAATTTCTACTGTACCTTGACACTGAGGAGATAATCCTAGATCTGCTCCTCTTTCATATTATCACCCCATACCTTGTTAGAAGCTATAGAGAGCATTTTCTGCCTCTTTACACACGCCTTTTTTTTTTTATTTGTTTGTTTTTTGCAGATTTTCATCTCATGATTCTGATTATTTATTATTAAACATGTTTTACACCTAATATTCAGTAAATTGTCTTTTTGTACGTTTGAAATCTAACAAATCGGTAAGCGTCACGCGTCCGTTTTTAATAATTTTGCTGAATTTGCGTAGCGTTTGTGTAGCAGGTTTATTTGGCGTGTACGGGGGAATAAAGGGTTTACAGGTCTCTCAGGTTCAACACGCGACAACATGCCCTTTCAACTTTTCTATTTATTTCATTGTTCTGGTGTTTTCAAGTGGTTACAGACTGTGGCATACTGGAAGAGACTAACATTGGGAAGGAAGTGATATTTAAAAAGAAAACAGACATCCCAGGAAGAGAAACAGGACCAGACTAACCTTTTTGATGTTTTTCACTTTGTCTCCACTTTCTGCCAAAAGAGTTATTTTTTATGGATTTAAAAAACGCGTATGGAAATAAAATATGGGTAGTTAAATGTCATACATTGTGATATTCCTTTCTTATTATAAATTGTAGCCAGTTTGGACTAACAACCAATTTTTGTCTGGTAGTTGAGACTACTTAGTCCAGTATGCAGAAGGAAAGGGTTTGTTCTATCCTGAATTACTTTGTTCTTCCCTATTTTTCACTATTAATTTAGTCAAGACTTTCCATAGCTCTGTCACTTCTGTTCGTTTGTGTATTTTAACACACCTGTTCGCAATTGTTACGTTAGTGTAAGTTATATTTGAAATGAAACATTTACTGTATTTCTCAAATAAACTGCTGTGATATACTTGAAATAAAAAGGTTCAAACTGTAAATTTCAAGTGCTTTTGTAAGTGATTTTTCCTTACTGTAAGACAAACGTGAGCTTCACACCTGCGGTTTTAGATGATCTGCGGAAAAGCAGCGCGCGAAAGCAAATTTGGGAAGCCATTTGGTTACATCAGCTTTTGTAAGTCACACTTGAAGTAGTCTGAGATGTGAACAAGATACTTACCTTGACTAGAGCTCATGTTTTTACCATTCTCTCGATTCATTAGATAGTATACAAAAAAAAAGACTCCACACTGTGTTCATGTTCTGGTATATGTATTAGGTTTCAATAATAACAACTGTTAATTTCTCCTTTCTGGGTACAGATTTACAGACATACCATTTTGAATCCAACCTATGATTTTTTTTTTTTTTTCTAAAAACATTTATACAGAATTGCCTTCAGGTTTTAAAATATACATATTTCCTTCCCGTATTTACAGAATAACAACCCTACATCATTGTGTGGGTTGCAATGAAACACATTTGTATAAAACAAAGCGGTGCGGGGGGAAACTGATGAAAGACAGAAAATATGGATCAACAGATAACTTCTATGATAACAGTCACAGGTGGTTATTGTGCTTTTTTTCCCAGAGGAACTGTCCCAACTTGAGCGTCTGATCAGATGTCAGTAGAAGGAGGAATTCCCCCTCCCTCTAAACGCAATGCCGTCTTTGTCCCAGAGACCAAGAGATTATGAATCGAAGGGGAGAAAAGAAAATCCACTCGCCCTTCAGATGATATCGCAATCAGACTGGAAATTGCGCAAGAACAAAGAAAAAAAAAATCAAGATTTCCTCTCTTTAATCCCTACCTGACCCAGATTTTATGGTTTTTCCTATGTTTAGTAAGTCATTAAAGGAACCAGGTAACACAGGGTTCAAAATCTGTTTTTAAAATTACCTCATAAATCCAAACTCACGGTAGGAATTTCAATTCCTGATACAGAGGAGAGAGAAGAAACTGATAAAGAGGAAAACAGTTCCTGTGGATTCCTTTTCCTTTCTCTTTTCCTCCTGTCCTGTAGATGTTGTGACTGAAAATGCTCAAATACCAAAAGAAACTACTCTAATAACTGACTATGAAGCCTGTCGAACGTAATTCTCAAATAGGGACAACACTCTGGATCTGCAATGGCTTTCACTGCATTGAGTCAGAGCATCATAAAGAATAATAGAGGTGGTGAGTTCACAGAGATCTGGAAAAGACAGAACTGAAACGATGATGGCTTCATTGAAAACCAAGGAGGCTGTAATTTACTAAGAGGGTCCCTGTGCCTGTTGGATGAGAGGATGAACTACTACCATGACACATACAGTACTGGAGGTTAGGCATCGTCACCTGACATGGCTGAGTAGTTGAACATGAGTACATTCTGCACAGGGCTTTGTCTTTTTTTTTTTCTTCTTCTTTTTTTTGAGGTGGTGGGACGGGTAACAGGTTGGATGGATGCTGGCGTCAAGTCCAGAGGTCGCTGATCGACCGGCCCGGTCCTAAGCTGCCATCTCACGTCGTCCCACAACCTGGAGCTCAGCTGGTGTTTGGTGTCGTCCCGTTGTGATCGGCCACCCTCAGCCGCTCTGAATGTACTTCTTGATGACCACGCAGCCGTGTCTGAAGAGCGGGCAGGGCAGTGACTGAAGAAGAGTCCAAGTGTTGGAGCAAGGGTCGAAGGTCTCCATGTTGCCGAGGGCTGGGCCCTCACTGCTCACGATGCCTCCTGTGGCGTAGATCTTCCCGTCCAGGATGACAGCGCTGCATAGACGAGACAGAAGTTTGTTTTGCTTTGTTCAGTTAGCTGATAGCACTCTCATATCTGCCTAGAAAATAGTTTAGCACAAAGACCCTAGACGGAATGGAGCAGCTAGCCAGCCTATGTTAAAGGGTATGAAAAACTATTAGCACCTCTAAAGCTCATCTATTAACACACATCTCATTTAATCTGTTACGTTTGTTCTGTGCCATCTTGTAGGACAAAAAGAAAAAAAAAAAAATATATATATATATATATATATATATATATACACGATTTCAGCAATAGCCATTCAATATATTTACATATAGTAAATGTTATTGTTGGCAGAGTCTACCATTCCCACTGTGGATTCAAATACCCTACCTCTCTATGCATTAGGTATTCACAGGAAACGATGCGTGCTTGTAATCCGGCGTGACAGTTTGCAATTTCACCTGATTGATATCAGCCTCACCTCACTCTCTTACAACCGCATTGAAGGTTTATTAAGTTACTGATAATGCAAACCCAACATTTCCTACTGCTGCTTCAAATTAAAAGCACCGACGATTAGGAACAAATAATAATGAGAATCTCTGTCAGGAAGATAAGTGGGTGAAGCTAATGTGGCTTTGATATTAGATAGCTGTGACTCACAGCAAGCAGGGATATTGTTCTTATTCTTAATCACGATTAGACGACAAAGACACGCAGGCGACGGCATCTTCATAAACCTGCTGATTGTCACGCTGGGGGGGCCACGCCTGAGATTTTGTCACATCGTCGGCATGTGCCGCATGCCCAATAAGGCTACTTCGTAAGGGTGGGGAGAACCCCCCCCCCCAACATATTTCCTCTTGAGGGTGAGAGAGAAAACTAATGAAAAAGCAAATATCTGTACAAATGTGCTCATTTGATATGAGAAACAGAAACAGGAGTTTGTGTGCAGAGAGGATTAAAACTTGGGCTGTAAGCTGATTAGGGCTTTGTGCTCCTATTGGGGTTTGGAACGATCTGCATTTACATAAGGTACGCGCTCAAACACACGCGTGCACAGGACCAACAACGGGCAGTCCTGTGGCACAAATTCACACACGCACAGTTGGGACTGAAAAAAAAAAAAAAAAAAGATTATTACATAAAGGGTAAATCTACTCAGGGAGAAAACAGCGCAGCTGATCCAAAATGGAGAGCACGCGGGGCAAAGCCTGGAGCCGCTCGTCCTGATAAACAGAGGGGAGGTGCTGGTCTGCAGAGGGCCCGGCCGCAGCGAGAATATCAGCTCTCCCGCACGATGACCCGCTGGACTTCATCTTGTGTGCGGGGCAGCGTGCTGTAGATAGCGCTGTCTCTGAGTGTTTGTGTGTTTCTCTTTTGGCACCTCTGTGTGTTTGCTCTCTCCCCTGCATCTCTTCCTCTTTCGTGTGTCAGACTTAGTTAAATGTAGCAGAACAGCTGCCTGGCGTGTGCTGCTACAGCTTATCAATAACTCTGACAACATGATTTATGTTATACATACTGCACATAAGATCACTGTCTGTAATTGCCTCCCAAATGTATTTCATGCATGCTTCTTTCCCGGCTCCTATGAAAAAGGGCTCGGGCTCGGAAAACACTGGGTTCATTATCCAACAAACTGCACACCTCAGTGGCTTGAGCTGTCTGGGATATTAGGATGTGATCCCACTGTTGTTCATTTTCATTTATTTCCCTTTATCGGGCATTATGTGTCCAACGGTCATGTTGTTGTGTGGGCTCCCGTTTCTTTGATTTGTTTTCGAATATTAAAAAAAATCGCCTAACTATGTCCAAATAAACCCCAAAATACAAATGACTTACATGTCACCGTATTAACTCGGAGCTCAGGATGAAATAGAGCGATTAAATGCTTTGAAAGAAAGTTGATTAAATCAAGCAGTCTCTGCTTTTTTCAGCGGATTTCTTTTGTTTTTCTCAGCATGACAGACAGCGGCGTTACTGATCGAGCAATTGTAAAAAATCAAGCCCGAGAATTAGAAAGCAATTTTTTTTTAATAACCTCGGTGCATTGTGTTGTAAACAATGTCAGCCCATAACTGACTGCTTTTTTTTTCCAAATGCATTTTCTCAGTGCAACTATTTACCTGTATAATGACACACAGACAGATTACTAATAAGCTTCAGCTAAGATTTTTTTTGTGGCCTTTTCAAGCTTTATTTGACAGACACAGCTGAAGAGTGACAGGAATGCAGGGTGAGAGAGACCGGGAATGACACGTGGGAAAGAGCCACAGGTCGGATTTGAACCCTGGGCTTGCGTAGCGAGGCTTGAGCTTTCCACCAACTGAGCTAAACGCCACCGCACTTTTACCTGTTTCTTTTATACTGTGTTGTTGTTTGAGCTTTTGAAAAAACTGTTAATTCCACCGCATATATGTGGCACTGCTACGTTAGTAATCTCTTACCTGCAGAACTGCCGAGAGTGATTCATGTTGGGACCAGCCTTGATGTTGCCTTTGTCTGGGTCATAGATAGTGGTGGCTCGAGCGTAGGCTCCTCCCAGGATGAATATAAAACCATTTAGACTCACTGCAGGGGCGTATTTGTTATCTAAAGATATGAGAGGAAGAGCAGAGAGAGAGAGAGAAGGAGGGAGGGAAGGAAGGAAGGAGAGATTTTGGTTTAAGAAAATACAGAGCTATTGTTTGAATGTCATTCTCACACAGCAGAAATTCCATTCAGTATAATGGCACCAATTTGTTTTTTTTTTTGCTTCCCATTTTTTCCCCCTGCGGTCTCCAGGCCGCATGCAAAAATCATCATCAACATTCTCCTTATCACTTTACAGATGTGCCATTCTCAAGATTGCTTTGGGAGGAGAAAACACAATGGATAGCGAACCAGTGGAAAAGAGGAGTTCATAAATCTTCGTGGCTTTATTGGGTTCTGCTCAAAATATGTTTGGGCTTGGCAGCAATATAAAAGAGTTACCTAAGTCCCAATAATTCACAATTGCATTACACCCTCTGGCACAACCATAGATTCAAAAATGTGAAAATAAAGCAAAGAAAAAAACAGTGTGCCCATGTATTGGAAATACATGAGTGAACAGGTGGGATACTGCATATTGTATAATTCAATCTGATACAGTGTATAGCACATGAGGAAAACAGAGGCATTGAAGCAGCACCGCTGTAGAATTATAGATGATGGGAAACAAAATGAAACACTGGTTTGTGCGGAACGGTGCCATTGGAAACCTGCAGCTCGCGAGCAGCAGCCCTGCTGTGTGGGAAGAGGAAGTGTATTTCAAACTCGGAGCAATTTCTCTTCAGCAGACTGCAGCTGGCCAATTTACAAGCAGCATGAATAATGCACAGACACTTGGCCATGAGCCGCCGTCCTCGCTGCTTTCTGCCACAACGGACGGACATCCCTCATTGGAGACGGGCAACGGGAGGAATAACGTCTGACGCCTTAATAATGGCGGTGGGAAGCCCGCAAAGCTTCTCTCGTGTAGTAGAAGCGCCCCCGCCCCTCAGCTGCTCGGAGCAGTCCGGCATGTTTAATTAACAGGTCACCTCTGGAGGCGAGAGGTGCTGCCTCCCTCCGGAGTGATACTCCGAATGAGCTGCACTGCATTATGTTTCCAGCTATGCTTCAACTCATGATGCTCTGTGACAACGAGATGCAAACAGCTCGCGTATGAAACCGTACGCACAAAGGCAGAAATATGCACACATGTTACTTTGGTCAGATTTATGAAGCTGCGTGTGTGCATTTTTTTCTATTTTATAAATCTCAGTCATTGTGGACCTGGGCGCATGTGCACAAGCTTCGTTTCTCCTCCCACAGTTCACCATAAATAGATGTGGAAACATCCATAAACATCTCTTTGGATATCAATACGCCACCACTCATTAGCCCTGTCAATGACAGGAACAATGAAGAAGTGCGGTTTAACAGATTGTGTCGCCGTCATTATGCACTGAACTACTACGCGTGGCTATTTATAGCGCCCGTATCATTAATTCATCACATGTACCTGTAAACCCTCATTGCAGTGATACCTCATCTTTATTAAACAGGACCATCAGCGATGCATTTATAGATTCATATAGAAACAAAGTGCTTCACACAAAGATGAAACCATCATCAACAGAAGGCTCAAATATGTGAAAATGAACATTCATCACTAAATTATACAGATTACCGTGTGACCTGCAAACATTAGAATACAATCAGTGAAACTGGCAAAGAACAAACAGTCTTTTACTCTCACATAACATCTCTCTCTCATCTTATATTTAATCCTGCATCTGGGTCTAGAAAACTCTGTGACCGTCTAGTCTGAAGGATGCACATTCCTCTTTCAAACATACCAGGCCATCATTTATACATCTGGCCCCTGGCATCTACAGCTCGCAGCTCTGTGAGGCTGCACTGACACACAGCGACGCTTTGAATTAAATGCTAACTCCAGCATGCTCACATGTCCGCAAAGACACTGCTAACGCGTGACGTGAGGCAGGTGTAAGCAATGCTGCAGTCGAGACCACCTTCTTCGAGCCCAAGGACTAAACTGTAAGAGTCTGAGTGGGCTCGAGTCCAAGTCAAGACCGAGTCCTAATGACAGAGACCGAATCAAGGCTGCTGTTACGCTAGAGGGTCAGTATGTCTGCTATTTTAAGATTCATTCATCATTCATCGTTTTGCACTATTATTTGTAATGATCAAAAAGCAAGTGTTGTCTAACAACACTGCAGGATCGAATTAGCCCATGGCCAGGCTTTAAGGAGAGCAATTTCACTTCATATTATACTCAACGCTCTCCAGACAAGACAGCGTGATACCTCCGCCCCAACAAGTGTGTTGCACCTCATTTTGATGATCAAAAGGCAAGTCCAGTCTAACCGCACGGTAAGATCAAATGTGATAATGCTGTTCATTTTAAGGAGAGCCCTTTCACTTGAAGCTGGAGTGCAACTTCACATTTCACGTTTCTTTTTATTATGTCTTAATAACATTGGACATGCAGGTAAATGACATTAAAACCATACTTTATTACCTCTGTGTGCATTTCTCTTCACTACACAGACTTGTTTATCAAACTCTTAGACTCATGGACAGCCGCATGTCTTCACTGTGTACCGTATGAAGAGCTGAAATAAAAATAAATGATGCTCCTAGCTCAATGGAAAATGTAACAAATAACAGGCATCTGTTAAGCAACACAGACGTCACTGTTTTGAAGGACAAAGTTATTTCAGAGAGAGAGAGAGAGGGGAAAAAAAAAACGTATATTGCTGGACTCCAGTAGTCTGGAAATGAAATACCAATGAGGCCATGACAGTTCTGGGAAAATAGAAAAACAATTCAAAATCAAATCAAATACTGGTGAACAGACCAGCAGATATTGCTATCATTGCACCTATTGTGGCTGAAAAAAAATACTTTGGCCTCTAAATGGCTCCATGCAGTCGTTTCATGTGTTAAATGCAATACTGAAATCCAGCATAAACCATCAGAGGCGTTGGCTTCATTTTCTACTGTTGAGCAAGAAGTTGCCACTGACTGGTCCTCCTCACATTTTGCTTGACGTGTTTATTTTCTTCTTTTACCTTCTTCATCTCATTGGTATGCTGCTTTGCTGGTAAGTCTTTCAGAGCCTCTGCGTGTGTGTGTGTGTGTGTGCCCCAGCATAAGCGTGTGTACATGATTTTTTTGTGTTAGGTCCCATAAACACAGAACACTCATTTCTCTCTGCTCGGCGCCTGAGGCAGAATAATAACAGGATGCTCTCAAAGGAAAAACCTTTCTCTCTTTTTTCCCCACAGAAATTCCCACCATTGCTTCCTGCCTCTTTCTCTCGCGGACCCACAGTAAGCAGCAGGTTTGAGTGCTTGGAGAAGTACCAGGCAGGTATATTGCATTCTCATTTGGCAAGCCTCAAAGGACCGCTGTCAGGGTTCAACATCTCTCCACTGCTTTGCTTTTGCTCTTATCCCCTGGCCTTCGACGCGGAAAACGAGCCGTTTCTGGTTAAACAACAGCGAGATGCAGTAAGGAGTGCTCGAGAATTGTCTGCGTCAGCTGAAAAACTTTCTAATTCTGAGACAAACCTGGCTATTCCTTAAGCCTCACAGTGGATGTTGTCTGGTTTCACAGGTCTGAGTTTAGAAAACTCAGCCAAGAACCCACAACTGACCACACTCTGCATAAAAAATAAATAAAGGGAAGGGTAGCGAGAAAAAAAAAAAAAAGAAGAAGGAGAGCAAAACAAGGTTTTAACACGGCAGCAGTGATAGAAGTACAGCTGTGCCTGCGGGGCAACACGGGCTGACGCAGCCTCTCACACTCTGATAAAACAGCTTAGTCACCAAGTCCGGGACCCCTTCGGGCTGAGGTCAAGGACAGGAAACAAGCGAAAGCACACACATAATCGCACGTTGCACAGACAAACCCACGCGGCGATGATGAAATTTGCGGCCGCTGTCTAAACAAACACCTTGTTGTTCCCTCACATCCTTTCCTATCTGATTCCTGCATCAGCACAGCAGATATCTGATTCTATAAAACCGGAACACTACTGCAGCGATAACACGCACGCACACACACACACACACATATCGCGACTCACTCAATTATACCAATACTGTTTACTGTACAGATATAGATAAGACCGCTCTCTCTGATAAAGACTCCCAAACAGCAGTCGTCATCACAATGCCGCCGCATTACAGCGGCGTGGAAATGTGTGGTCAGTCACAGGCGGGGGAGGAATATAAGCAAAGAATAAACAAGACATTCTCCTCCTCGAAAAAAAAAATGGAGGACAAGGTGCTGGCTATCCTCTCCAGCTTCCTGCGTCCCGCCAGAGAGCACGAGGGAGCAGAAGGAAATAGGACAAAGAAGCTTCAGTTCTTCCTGCCAGAAGCTTAGATAAGATTACAACAAGGTAATTGGAGCAGCAAAAAGTTTTTCTCTTTTACACAATATCCTTTTATGCGGCGGAGAATAAGAGCCTTTGAAAGGACGGACCAAAAAACAGCAGAGGGAGCAAAAGAGGATGGATGTACTTTAATTCAGTATGATGGAGAAGAGATGGGGGGGAAAGGGGGCATGTCCAATATAGGTAACTATAGAAACACTTCATCTTCTCCACCTCTCTCGCCCTGTCACCTTCTCCCCCTCTTCCTCCACCTACATAATGGCGCTCTCAATTGCCGTGGCCGCTCAGCTGATAACGTCATTTGGTGCAAGTCATTGTTCTGCTGTCAATTTCCCGATAGAGCAGTCCAGGCGCTGCGTTTTCTCCTCCTGGGTCCCTGGAGTCAACCAGTCGATGGAGACTTGTCTGTCAGCAGGGGATGCATGACACATGCAAGCCTGGTGATGTTTGAACATGTGTGACCGTGATTAAAAATGTCACTTTGCTGTACCCAAATTATGAAAATAATTTTTGATAGAGACAGCTGAAGAGTGACAGGAATGTGGGGAGAGAGATGGGGAATGTCGGTAATTTTGGGTTTGAGTTTTTTTTTTTTTTACAGGCCCTAAAAAGAGATTTTTGTCAGATGGCTTCTTCTTATAGATGATAGGGTCATGTGAACACACAGTTTTAGTTATTTCACACGAGAATTTAGTTTTCTCTGTAATGCTTTGACTGGTTTGTGCAGTAATGGGGGCACCATTTCGTTACAGAACACACTGTGAAAAGTTTTTGTGGCGGCTATTTCTTCGGTAGAAAGGAGCTGATGAAAATAAAAACGGAGAGTGATGTACAGGGAGAGGACAGAAGCCTAGAAAGAGCTCATATCAGTTATGACATTAAAAAAAAAAGACCCCGCAGCCATGCTAGCTGCTTTACCTACTGTACGTGCGTGAGCTAATGCAAGCATGCCAATGTAAGCATGCTAATGTGCTCACAGTAACAATGCTAACATGTTTTTTTTACATATTTTAGAGAGATTCTTTTTTTGTTCATAATCCATTTAAAGTGTTAGCGAGCCAGCATTTGACTGCAAGCACTCAGCACGGCAGAAGCTGAAGGGAATATCTTTAGTTTTGCAGTTATTTCATCATAAAGTATTGGATAAACAAAAATTTTGGCCTAGACTGAAAGACAGGGAAAATCAAAGTTACTACAGTTCATCCTGCGGGGAACATAGATGTTATGGTAATCCATCCAGCATTTGTTGAGATATGCTTGGACAAAAGTGATGGACAGAGGTGTCTCCCTTGAGCCATGCAGCTAGCAAGGCCAAAAAAACAATCAATTGATTTGAATTAAAGTTACATTAAAAAGTTTTTTAAAAGTTTTTACTCATTAAAAATTGACATCTGCTGCAAAAATGATGATTTGAAGATAGAAATCTTGCCTCCCCGAAATGTACAACCACAAAGAAGTTTCTGAAATAGAGAAGCTGATGGGACGTAATGATCTAACAAAACATTTTACCAGAAGGCAAATTTTTATTAAGGATTGTAAAAAAGATGTGCTCATCCCACACTGCTATACTATTTGCAAAGGTTTATGGATTTTCCAGAAACAATCGATGCATAAACAAAATTCCTTTCACCTCCATTGTGCTCGAGTGGAGGCAGAAATCTCAGAGATATATCTCCAAACCGTATAGTTATTTAGGTGAACTGACCTTTTAGGGAAAACAATGAGACTCCATAAATAGTTTAGTGCATGCGAGGAGGCTCAATTATGCCCCCGTGTTCCCGTACCGCTCAGGAGACAGATATACTGAAGACAAAAGGAAGATATAGATGAAGCTGCAGAGAAGCCGTGCATCTCAATAGACTTGTTGAAGAGACTATTTTTGGCACGAGTAATATTATTTTTCACTCTGCGAGAGATAGGAAGTCAGTCCTGATAAGTGTTTGTGAAACCCATTTGCAGTTCATGCGGGAGACGGTCCATGCAGAGGGAAAACACACATCCCACACATAGGCGTACACGCAGAAAGGCACAGTAGCAGAGAACGCACGCAGCTGTATTTGTGTCAGTCGATAAGACAGTGCTGAGAGACTGTGTGAGACAGGGACGAGGTGAGAGAGAGAGGGAGAGAGAGAGAGAGAGAAAGAGAGAGAGAGAGAGAGAGAGAGAGAGAGAGAGAGAGAGAGAGAGAGAGAGAGAGAGAGAGATGAACATAGAGATTAGAGGGTGAGAGCGATGGAGGGAAGCAGAGGGTTGATCGAGAAGCGCTCCCCACCGGCTCACTAAAATCATCGCCGGCCCAATTTCACAGGAAGCACTAAACCCGTCCATTATCTCTTGGCTCGTTGGCTGTCAGACGAGGGCTCATCTACACCCTGACAGATGACGGTCTGTCTGTCTGCGTCTATCCTTAACACACCACACAGCACACACACGCGTAAAGAGGCAAACTCTAAGCATACACAAACACACACACACACACAGGAGGAGCAACCTCCTGGCTTGTTACATAATTCATGCACTGTGTACCTGTGCCCCCCGGGGACGTATAGTTGATATGAGGTAAGGAGAGGTTGTGTGTGTCTGCATCTCTGCGTGTGTGCCTGCGTGTGTTTCTCACCAGACTTTCCTCTCATTTCTCCTCTGCCAGCTGCTCTGCCAGCCCTTTAATACCATTCAGCTCTTGCCCCAAAACAACCGCGTTACATAATCATGATTTCCCCCACAGTAGTGTTGCTCTGAAAAGGCACTAATAACAGAGAGCAAGTTTCTGGGCAGCGACGCTGAGGGATGCGCTGGCGCTTTAATGACACGAGAACAACTTCTTGTCAGAAAACATTTGAATTCGATTTTTGACCCTGTGTTTTCTCTCTGATGCCTGCTGCTTCAAGTGTCGCCTTGAGCAACAGCACGCAACCATTTGAGATAATAATTCTCTCTTTAAAAAAAAAAGAAAGAAGCATTTGGACAGCTCCTCACCCTAAGAATCTAACATGTGCCAACATCTTAAATGGGGTAATCCAGCATCAAATATAGAATTTTTAATTGTGTGGAAAATTTATTAAAATTAATGCATAGATTCTGTTTGTTTTTTTTTTTGTTTTTTTGCTTATAAAATATTCATTCCTGTTGCGATTTAAAGGAGTAGATCAACATTTGTCTGTTAAATAGATGCTGCAGCCAGCAAGCTAGCCTAATTTAGCATGAATAATGGGGAAATGGGGAAACATACAGTAAAGCTCGCTAATTAACATGCTATATTTCTGTGTAAAAATGACAATTCAGATTAACATCTTATTTTGTGAGCTTTAGTTAGCTTTGAAGAAAGTCAGCTGGTCGTTTCCCTCCGTTTCATACTTTGTGCTAAGCTAAGCTAAGCAGCTACTACTGTAGTTGTAGCTCTGTGTTTAACCGGCAGACATGCTATCAATCTCCTCATCTCACCTAACATCTACCCTCCACGTCTCACCTAACAAAAAAGCAAATCCCAAATGCCAAACTGTTGGAGGAGTTTTGTTTTATGTCTAATAGTGTTGTCCATGCGCAAATGTTAAACGAAACGACTCGAAGGATGTGTTCAGATCAATAGCAATCATCCCCATGCTGCACCTTTCAAGGATATGTTTTTGTGAAGAAACCTGCCTGTGGATAAGATCTTTGCACTGGGAACACAGCTGTCAGTGTTTTGAATCACGCAGAGTTGTACACTGTGTGTTTTTCCCTGCTACCTTGGAGTTATGGCAGCTTGGTTAAAGTGTTTCTTCTGCTGCCGCGTCCTTCACAGGCCCCTGGTGGCTCGGGCTGGAATGTGGCTGCAGGTTTGCGCAGTGAATAACTACAGAGTTTGGCCAATACCATGTCAGAAGCTGTGCTTGGACCCACCTATCATTTCAGCTATGGTTCCCTCATTATAATGATAGAGCAATAACATGGGAAGAGCAGGGGATAATGGAAAATACCTACTAGTATGGCCATCATGATGAGGAGAAAACAACAGGATTGGAAAAGGTCATACACTGAACACTGAATTCCACGAAATAAACTCTGACATTGAAGTTTAAAATCGCATTTGTCAAAGGTTTTTCTAATCCAGATGCTGGCTTTCATCTTCACCTGAGTGCACAAGGCACATTGAGGTCAATATCCACACTTATAGAGTACAGAGCGTGTGATTTCCCTGTGTATGAATGGAGACATATAGTAGCTGCAGAATTTCACCCTCACACAGCCATCTACTGTATATGTACGATAATATGATGCTTTCAAATGGCAATCAGGAGTTTATGGTTTTGACAGGTGAAGTCAAGCACAAAATGTGGAAGGTGTTCAAGTGGGTAATGTTGTTGAGAACGCTGTTGCTAGGCAACCGGGCAACCGTAATGGAGGTCCTCTCTAACGAGACTGCAAGACATTAATGACCAAAGATTAAAAGAACGCATATAGATAAATGGTTATACATGTGATGTTGCAATACGTGCCTTTTCCAGTGTTGGGGTTGCATCACTGAGAAAAAGCAAATGGTAATATTCATGTCTTGAAGTAGAACAATTTAGCTCCTGACTGGGTAATTCTTTTTCAAATGGGAAAAGCAAAGGCATAATGAGGAAAGAGAAGCCACACGTTTGGGAATGTCAGACCACAACCTGGTACGCACCAGGTTTAAAAAGGGAACAACTGCTCTGTCATAACACAAAAGGTGACGGTAACAATGGCGACACGTCCCCTGAGGACAGAACGTCTCTCCACTGTTGTGACGCCTGTGTCTGAAAGAATGTGCGAGTGGAACCGCGTCGGTGACAAAGACTGCGGGTGTTGTCACCTGTCTTACCTATCATGGGTGATTCAATGAAGCTCCAGGTGTTGCTCTGCGGTACATAAGACTGAAGGACGCCCGCCGAGCGCCCGGCCTCGTTCACACCTCCGAACACGTAGACCTTCCCTCCACACACTGTGGCTGCCGCAGAATGGACTGGCTTTGGAAGAGGAGAAACCGTCTCCCACTGGTTGGTGATAGTGTCATACCTGGGGAGAAAAAGAGATTTTTTTTTTTTTAGTGTTTATAGTTTTCCATTTGTGTACAGCATTGTAATAATTACAACCTTGGAGGAAATTGAATGAAAAAGCAAAGCAGAGGAAACTGAGAGAGAAAAGTGGAGATGGAGGTCATGGTGCAAACTTGAATAATAAATAAAGACACGGCAGCACTTCCATTAAACAGATCCATGACAGAAAGTCTCTAAATTACTTATGAAATCTCTAATGATTCATAAACTACTCTGCAGTCACTCATTTAAAACCCTCCGCCCCCACCCCCCTGACACACACACATCATTATATAGAAAAACTGATTTTAAAGTTCCCACTGTTCTGAATTCACTGTGAAACGCTCGTTTTGGCTGCAGGGCTGACAGATATAATTAGCAGAATGCCTACACCACCAGGGAAGATGAAAAAGACCAACCATTACGTACAATGACAGCAATTAAAGCAATTACACAAAGCAACATATGTTGGGAGCTACAAGCCATTAGTCTCTAGAGTTGGGCTGCGTGTCAGCGCTGAGCTCTGGACCTTTCTCACTGAGCCCTCTTTGGCAGAGACTTCAACGGCGAGCCTAAAACTCAGCCCAAACCGACACAAACAGATGAAAGGGCCTGACACAATGGGCTCCATGCGAACAAGACACTGGCTTATGGGACTGTGCCCTTGTCAGAGGTTGAGTGTGCGTTTATATGTATATTTCTTAAATTTGCATTTGGTGTGTGTGTGTGTGGGGGTGTTTAAACATGTGTTTGTGTGCGTGTTTTTTGCCCGTGGCTCCATTAGCGTGGTGTGTTAGCAGTGTAATCCCGTGTCCATGGGCCACTGATCAAAGCGGCGGCGCCGACAGCCTTCCAGCTGGAGTAGGCCTCATTAAAGAGCCGCAAACATATCCAGGATCTGTGATTAAAACGCACATCCATTCAGGCTAAAGCAAATCTTCTTGATCAAGGTCGCCACTTTGTAACATAAAGACAAAACACCTTTACATGAAAAACCGGATGAACATCCCCTAGGATAGCAAACTATAGACACCAAACAATTAAAGAATGTTTTAGTGTTCCTGTACGTCATGTAGAGATGATTTTTTTTTTCTAAAACATGTGTTTTTTTCCACTGGGGTCAATGGACATCATTTTAGCCAGCACAGCAAGTACTTTCTTTACTTTCTTTTCCTCTCTCATTCGACATACCCATCAGAGACAGACAGGTGTCCAAAGACAGGTATTTTTTTCAGCCCACGGATCCTCTCCTGCCGCAACTCCTGTGGCATTTGAAGGCAAGCTGAATTTGAATGACACCCAGAAGCGCTGCTAGCATCCACCTTCCCGCGAGAAGACCGTTAGATAAAGTGCGAGAGGAGACGAGGAAATTAGCCTTTGGGAACATTCCCTTCGGGGGGTCTGATAATGCTCTTGGCATCAGCTGCCGAGGGGATGGGTTTAATTCGACTGGCAGGCTGAGGAAGTGGTGACACAGAAGACACTCATGGAAAGGTGGACTCGAAACACTCAGAGTGCCAATTAGCACTGTTTAAACAGGGACACACATACACACCAGCATCAGGTTGAGTAACTGAGCCCTGCTGAGATGGAAGGACTAACACGTGTCTCATTCTCTGGCAGATGTAATTACCCCTCGGACCACATCGGGGGAGTTCATAAATTTAAGGATCAGGCAGTGCTGAGTGAAGCTGATTGCTGGATAGACAAAAAGGCCAGCAGGACTGCTGCAAGACAGCTGCCACCATGAGAAGAGTTAACAACTCAAGACGAATCAAAATATTTTTTTCTCAGGAACGTATTTTTGACTAAATAAGCAACAAAGCTGAAGCTGAACTAATCAATATTTTTATCGTAACAGCTCTATGGAGTTTTGTGTCTTTTCGCTCATCTTCGTTTTTATAGCCAGCAACCGTCACTGTTCATGTCACTGCTGCTGTTTTTAATGACAACTTGCAGACTAACTGCTCAGCACCAAACAGTAGACAGACGTTAGTGACTGGCTGGTGAACAAGCATTACATTTGTAGAAACCAAAAACAGAGCTACGGCTAGAGTGAATATTGGAAATACATGCTACAGGTGGCTACAAACACAGCTACAAATAATTGCTAATGGTGCTCTGCGTCTGCTGGATAAGTAAATAAAACACATTTGCCACAACGCCCTTTATGAGGTGATAATGTTGTGTTTACAGGTTGCTCTTGTTGTTCCAGAATGGTAAAAAAAAGGGAAAGAAAATCAACCTTTGCAGCTTTAAAAAGAGTGTGGAAATACCTGACATCATCCTTTTCCAACACAGTTCCACCCACCCCAAAGCAGAGAGCAAAGCTCTCATAATAATGTGCTATATGTGAGAATCCATTTCTTTTGGTTAGATATGGATCAAGGAAATAAGTTTTAGGCGCCATTAATATAAACACGGCACAGCTATCATGAAGTCAAAAGGGTCAGGAGTTCTGATAAAGCGAAACATGTGCAGGTCAGAAGAGGCTCATCATCTGAGATATTCTCTAAGGTCCAAGTTTGATTGAATTCATTACTCGTGTGATTCACTATCAAGCATTTAATATGAGCCGTGACATTAGGACTGACACTAAAAAAGATTCTCAGAGTGGGTGTACATGCTTCGTTTATATCTCCAAGGCAGAGGAGATGGAAGAAGGAGAGAGGCAGAGAAAAGAAACACATTGTGCTTATGACATAAATACAGACTATATCTCTTTCTTATTCCTCTAAGCTTTTTTATTGTCACTGAGACACATTAGGAGTTTATTCATCAACATGGTGTGCTGCAAGGATTGCTTTAAAAAAAAAAAAGAAGAAGAAAAAAAAGTGTTTCACAAATACACAAATAAGATACACAAAGACCGATCACAGTATGAAGCCATGCAATCGACTGGAGCTCCTGACAGGGCTTGTTTCATCATGCAGGGAAAATCATCTTGAAAATGCGACTGTGGGGTTGCAACAAAACAAACAACGTAGGATTGTTCTCTTTTAGGTGAGGACAGAGAGAGAGAAAGAAAGAAAGAAAGAAAGAAAGAAAGAAAGAAAGAAAGAAAGAAAGAAAGAAAGAAAGAAAGAAACCAGACTTTTAACTAGACTTGCCTCTGAATAGGCAATCTGGAAAGAAAAACATGTTAATGCTCGCAGCAGTGTGCACTGCAACTGACGTGTCAACAAATCAGAACTATAATTCAGTGTCAGCCAGGTGTGTAACAGCGACCCACGCAGTGTGATATTATTGGTAAAATAGTACCAGCTAATGTTTCTCTGGCCTTTGTTCTCCGCTGACCCGTCTGGATAAGAACCATAATGTTCGGTGAAAATTGGACAGTTGCTGTGGAAATGCACAGTCACACCTGCCATGTTTGTTTATGTTGACAGCGGACGATTTGCCACCACCCCAGCCTGCTTGCTTGCTCTGTATAGTGCACATGAAGAATTAGATCCAACCTTAATATGCCAGTCTGCAACCTACATTCTGGAAAAGGTATAGGCTCTAAATGCCAGGTGTTAAATAGAAGGGTGTGGGTGGATTGTGCTATCCGAAAGGCACATTCATGCATAAACCGCATATTTATTGATTGGTAGCTAGCATCTTTTATAGCCGTTGAAGGTTTGGCACCTGACTTTACTTCCCACTTGCCGGCTCCACCTCAGTGTAGGTCTCTGTTAGTGGTATAGAGGTGAGGAGGCTCTGCTTTGCAATCAGGGCCTTGACTCATGACTTGGATGAAATCAGGAGATTAGCTGATCAAGCTCTTCATCTCCATTTAAGTCTCTTTAAAAACATTATTTTAGATAAGCCTGTTGTTATACAAGATCTCAACAAGAAACTGGAAGATAAGTGCACTGCTGTAAGTGCACTAAAATCCATTTCTGTCCTCTTCAAGAAACTGGGAGCTGTCTGAATGTCCCTTTCACCAGCTATGGACTACAGACTCAATGAGTCAAAGACGATTAATGGATACAGTGAAGTGTTGGCTGTTACCACGCCTTCCATTCAATTTGCTCAGTGACATAACACATCTAAAAGCCTTTTGTGCATGTCATCTTTTTCTCTTTTTATGGAGCTGTGATGTAGCAGCATCAAGATGCTATAGAACGGGCGAATTTACAAGTTGTTCACCAATGCCTTCCTCTTGAATCTGACCATATGCTGTCCATCTTTCGAACACCTACACAGAACATATAGGCGTCATAACAGACGTCTACATCTCTCATCTCTCAAAACAATGCAATCATGTAGAAGATGCCTGTGGCATTACAACCAATCCACTAATATGGTTAGCTGCAGGGTTAGCTTCTCTCTCTCTCTCTCTCTCTCTCTCTCTCTCTCTCTCTCTCACACACACACACACACACACACACACACACACACACATACAATAAACTATAATAAATGAGCTGCCAGTCTCTGAGATACTGACACATATCCATTTCCCCTGAGATACAAACTACAGCATATAGAGAGTAAGAATCGAGAGTGGGGGGTTTGAAGGAGAAATGAAAAAAAAAAAACACACACACACACACAAAAAAACACACCACCTCACTCAGATAGCAAAACCACGGGCTCTATACACCTCGACGCTGACAAAAAGATCCATTAAGAGGCAGAGGAGTGCATCATGCTGCAGTCACAACCAGACTGGAATGGCATGCGAGCACTGACTGCTTAACAATAGCTACAGTATTCCCCACTCTAGCTATTACAATCCAGTGGAAGATACACAAATGCTAAAGACACACAAACAAAAACTGCATTCATTCAAGTTGTTAAGTATGCATACACTACACAGGTCCACAACAACAGCATGGTAACCTTTAGAAAGGAAGCACGTGCACTGCAATGCAACTGAAGTTGTTAAAAAAAAAAAAAAAGCAATGTATTAATCGCCTGCAGAGAGGAGCTGATGCTCTAGATTCTATCAAGCAGGAAGTCATGCCCTTAAGTTACAAATTCGCATTAATCCCTGCAACTCCCCATCTATCTATCTCACTCGCACTGAACACTATCTCTCTGTCTATCTCACATTCTCTTCCTCCTGCCCACATGCGCCCTCAAGATGCACGTGCACGCTTCAAAACGGACCGTTAGAGCTATTTCAGCCAGTCACCTTGCTTGCAAAAGAAAGAAAGGTCAGTTTGCAACCAAATCATCGTAACTTTTTTTTTTTTTTTTTTTTTAACTTTGTTTAGATCGTCACAGCTGGCTGTCGTTTGAGCTGACTGTAATTTACCCATGCAAGCAGTGTGACTTGAGGGATGGCTATGTAAGTTGGTCGTCACTGCACAGCTCTGGTCCAGCTCAACTGCTATTAAATGGATTACCATGAAGCAGGGTAAAGACATTCATGCCCCCTTAGAGATGTACTGTAATAACTTTCATCAGCAGTTCAGAATTTTAATTTTAAATCGTCCAATACTGGATTAATGAGCAAATACATAAGACACTAAGTGTTTAGTAGCAAATGTTAGCATGCTAACATGTTAAACTTAGATGGTTAGCATTGGCATTTAGCTCTTTGCGCCACTGCCCCTCACAGTGCTGCTAGAATGTCTCTAGACTTTTAGCCTTGGTGCAGGTGTGATTCTAGTTGATTTGTTTAGTTTACACTGAGTTTCTCTTTTCAATCAAGATCTAGAAAAACACTGACTGCCTTCTTTTATTTTACAGTTAACCCCCAAGTTTCCAAGCTCCCCCGTCTAGTGTCGAGTGTCATTAAACCAGAAGACCTCAGTACACAAAGACGTCTGCATGCAGCTCCATTTGTTTTCTATACAGCTCTTGGAACAGGAACAAGAAGAGAGGCAGTGCATGCGTATGTGAGTGCATCAATCCCTCACACAGCCCTCTGTTTCCTGTCAGAAGTAATGAACTGAGAGGTTCTGATTTGGCTGGAGGAAAACAGGGCTACTGTGTGAATCAGCTCTGGCCTGGAGGGCATTCAAAACAATTTGCACACAAATATAGGCATCATTTGCTTACATTAACATTTTTCACGTTTGCCAAGAATGTTCATTAGTGGCTAGGTGGGGGGAAAACTCGACAGCGTGACCAAAAAAACACACAGAAAAAAAAATGCAGTGGAAATTGTCTACTGAACTTTCATTTTAAAGCAAATTTTGCTGCATATGTACGGTGCATGCTGGCCATTTTGAAATAGGAAGCTGCTGATAGTGACTGTGGATGTTCATTTGAAATCATTCGGCTGTGACATCCTGCTTCTTTGCATATTTACTAGAATCTCATCCAAAATGCTTTACTCGCACCTGGGCAAGATCACCGTGCGGACGAAGACGACAGAAAGAAAGGTGCAAAGGAGGGCAATGTGAAGGAAGAGAGGGTGTAAAGAAGAGGAAATGAAAACCAGGAAAGGAGAGGGGTGATAATACTTTTGCATTAATTTGAATGTCTATCAAGTCAGGCAATAGATGGAGGCGCGTGAAGGCGAGCAGGAGAACATCCATTTCGCTGAGGAGGAGAAGGAGGAGGAATTGAGAGTGGGCGCGAGAGAACAGAGTGAGAGTCTATCTGTGTTGTGTCAGCTGCCATCTGTGTGTCAGAGCACATCACAGAAACTGTGAGGCCTGTGCCCACACCTCCACTATCACCCTGCTGTCTGCTGGGCACCAACACTGGCGCATACACATGTCTCCAAACCACCGACGTCACTCTTTCTCAGAGCACGCGTCTGGTCGCCTTTTACACTTGACACATGCACACACACACACAGTGGCACAGTGGGTATAAGTGAACACGCTACATGCATTTTGCTCTATTTTGGTTGGAAAAATCTGCTTCACAGACAACAAACTTGTCCTTTGAATGAATATCTTCTTTTCTGAAGGACTGAAACCTAATGTTTAGCACATCCTGTGCCTGCTCTGTCAGACTCCATTGAAGCTGCACTAGAATTACCTCTCAGACTCCGATGCCGTCTGCATTTGGCCACTTACCCTTGAAACTAAAAAAAACATGATTAAGCACAAAAATGGGCCCAGAAATCGAGGAAAATGTCTAGTAGCATTATATTTTTTAATACCAAGATTATGTAATGCAACATTACGTCTTGTTGCTGTTGCTAAGAGACCTGTACATTTCTAAATACGGCCTTGTTTGCAGTGTTTAGAGCACAAATAAAAAGTACACTGTGGATTAACCGCGATAAGGGAGAAGTTCTGGAGATCCTTTTATGATCTCTACGTTTAATGCAATGCTGTACTGGTGTTTTTTGGACAGACAGAGGTTGTCAAATGTGGCAAGAGTAACGCGCACAAACTCACCTTTTCCTACGCTCTATTTCACAAACAACAGCTTTCCGCAAATTGTGAGCGATGAAAACAAAAACAGCAGCTTTGTGACAACTAATTTGAACTCGTTTGTATGCACCTCTGTTCCCCACGTTGATTTTCTCCGCATGTGACAGCTGTTTGTACCTGTTCCCTCTCGCGGGGTTGCTAATCAATGTCTGATGGTGAAATCTAGTGAGTCCTACCTTGTACTGGAAGGGCTCGGTGCTGCTAGGAAATGTAAATGTTTGGGTATCTGCATTCTATAGGAAGCGCATCATTTTGCTGACATGATGGCAGATTCATCTGGGGAACTGTAAAGAAGACGTAACAGCTGTTCTTCATTCTAGCACGTGAATGACTAGGGCTGCATTTTCCTCATCTCCTGTGAGCATCAGCCTCCAAACCAAGAATTTAAAAAACGACAGCAGAAGACGACGTTCCACCAACACGTTGCTTCTGAATTAGCTACAGCTACTTTCAAACAAGTGACTTACTAAATTGGGTTGCACCATTAAAACTTGTCAGTTACGACTTGAGTATTGTGTCGATATGTTGCTAGGAAACTTCTGTAAATGGTAAATGGACTGCACTTATATAGCACCTTTCCAGTCTTGCGGCACATCACATTTACCCATTCATACACTGACAATGAAGCTGCCATGCAAGGTGCCAACTGCTCATCAGAAAAATATCCAATCACACTCGCACACCGATGGCACAGCCTTCGGGAGCAATTTGAGAGTTCATTATCTTGCCCAAGGACACTTCCACACGCACACATGCCAATCTTCTGATTAGTCGCCCCGCCTCTGTAGCGCTGTCCAATCAAAAGCAATCACCTGAACAGGAGGTCACTGTAGCACTGCAAGCTATTTGCTAAAAAAGTTAACTAATAATCTATATAATCTATAAGTAAGTAGGAAATGTCCGATTATGCTATGTATCTGATGTTATTCTAAATGCTCTTTTTATGAAATCTTCCTGGGTTTAAAGGACTTCAACGTGTCAGATCATCTTCCTTTCTTACAAGAAGTATTTTTACCAAGCTGTCTGCTAGCAGAAGTCAGCTACATATCAATTACGCCTACCATTTACCAGGTATAAACATCCAGTTATCAGCTGTAAGAAGTAGTTGTGGCCCATTGAATTCAGTGATGTATAAATCTCTTCTTATTACTTTAACCCGGCAACACATTTTTGGCTTGACGCTTTAAATAATAATCAATGACCACATGTGAACTCTTGTCACATGCCATACTTCACAGTTTTGAGTGTCTAAGTTTGTCTCAATTGAAGGATTTGCAGAGAGGTGATGAGGTAAAACCCCTCAAATATTATCCCTTTAATCATCCTGTGACCTGTCAGACTTATCTTTGGACCACTTGAGGGGTCTTGACTGCCAGGTTGGAAGCCACTGGTTTAACCTCTGACACACTTCCACATTCATGAAGGGCAGAGCCGTTTTGCTTGTTATTTGCTCATGCTACACACATCAGACAGATTGTGTACGATGACATCTGGGGATCTGATGGAGTCTTGCTCTCCGTATGGACGCTCTCGGAGTGTGTTCATCTGACAGACTGAAGTCAAGGTCAGCCAAAAGACACACACGCGAAACACACTCCACTGCCATCACTGCAGGAGAACACACACACACACACACACACACACACACACACACAACTCATTAACTCTGATGGATTACAGCACATTTCGGGCTAATAACACTGACATACGTGTACACATCATGCATAAATGCGCACGCACACACACACGCACACTACATCAGACTATGGCAACACATGCAAACACAGATGGACACAGACCTGTCACCTCAGTGTCACCTTCAGCTAATCCTTGCGAGACAGAGAGCGATCCGTCCACTGGCCACACAGATTTACCCATAATCCCTCTGAATGAACTCATTCACAGCAGAAGTATACTTCCTCAATATGTGAGCATGTATGTACACCCACACGCACTTTCCGTGTGAAGATAAACTGCGGATACAACACGTGTAAACTTAAAAAAGGCACCTTGAAAGCCTATCAGGAAGAGAACTTGATAATGGCGAGTGTGTGCTCTTTCTGCCTCTCTCTGTGCGTGCGAGTGAGTGAATGTGTGTGCAGACGCAGATTTAATTGGATGGGAATGTCATGTAGGACAGGGGACATGAGTGCTGCCGGTGGTGTAGGTCGTACACCAATTACTGCTCCGTGCTCTTCAAAACTAGACGGGAGATGGAAGACTGAGACCCCACTTCATTACCAAAGTAAGCCCCTGTGTTGATAGCAGCCACGCAGGGCAGCGCTGTGTGTGGGGTTGTAAAGTGGCGATGAGGGCGAGGAGGAAGAGGAGGAGGAGGGGGTTAAAATTAAAATTGACACTCAAATTGCCGGGGAGAGAGTAGTTGTAGGCAAAGCTTGAAGTTTGATTGCTAAGCAGAACCAGTCGTGTTGCTAGGTTTCTGCACATGTACTTCATATAAGTTTGGGCAGTAAGGCATAAGGCCAAGAGTATAAAACCACGTGAGCAGCTCTGTGAGGCTACACTCGAGGACAGTGCTGCTTTGAGCTAAACGCTAATGACTTGCTCAGAATGAAAACGCTAACCTGCTGGTGTTTGGCAAGTATAATATTTAACACGTTAACCATCTTAGCTAAGTATGTCAGCATGCTAGAATGAGATAATTAGCACTATGCAAAAAAAAAGTACAGACTGACCCATGTTGCCATCCATAGGAACATGTCGCCAGCATGGCTGAAATATCTGAAAGTCATTCATGTAGAAACAACCATGAGACCTTGCATAGATATATATATATTAAATTAAATGAATAAATTAAAATAAAGACAGACAAACAAGGTTTGGGGAAGTGTAAATCAAGTACGTGACAATGACTTGATAAAAAATGTCTTCAATAAATACTTTAGAAGGGTCTTCAGCAGGACGGGTTCCTACTGGCTCCCCTTAATTGATCCCATTAATAAATTATTACAATTTCCATTTAAAATAAAATACAACACTTACTGGTGCACACACATACACTCACTCACACACACTACAAAGTACAAAAGTTGAAAATAACACTGCGTCTGCACTTATCTAGTGTTGATGTGCACACCTTCACCTTGGGCATCCACACACACGCACACACACACACACACACACACACACACACAAACAAACGCACACACAGGACAAATCTATATATAACAACTAACCCTGCCACCTCCAGTGTCGATCCCTCCCTGGGTGCTGTAGAGGTTGAGTGTCTGGATATTGCGATGGTTTGCCAGGGCTATGCTTTCTAAAGGTCAGTTGTTGCTTCCCGTGCTAACTGGAAACCATCTCGGCGGCATCTGTCACACCCTAACTACTGATAATTAGCCAGCAACATACTGCTGCAACCTGACTGACGGCATGAACGACTGGGTGACTGGTGATGGCCTAATAAGAGAGGGGGATACAAGGGGAATATCCATTTTTTATATGGGTTATGTGTGTGTGTGTTTTTGGCATAAAGAGCTAGAAAGGGAGAAAAAGAGGATAGAAAAAGGCACAGAAGCAGAAAGGAGGTGAGAAAAATGACTTGCCTCTTGGTAAAGGCTGAAAATTGTCCAAAGTGCCAGCCTATAGTTTATCAACGAAGCGCAAGCACATGCAGCTCGTACTACTCATTACCTGCAGTCTCCCTCTGCCTTTCCCTAACACCGTCCTCGGGCACACCTGCCGCTGCTCTTCAATGGTTCTCTAAAAACTGTCACACACGCGCGCGCATGCACTTTGCATCGTCTGCCTCCATGTCTCGGAGACCTCAGTGCCCCATTAGAGCACAATGAAGAGGAGACTCTGTCTTTGCTCGAGCATGTCAGACAGATTCGACATCACCGGCCTCGCAGGCCCCAAATACACCCATCATCTCCTGCCCACCTAATCAGCGCTGTGAAGAGACGGGGGGGAGCAATGGGACAGAAGGTGCAGGAGAGGATGGAGATTGTGGTTAAAAGAGGAAACTGGGGGGGGGATAGAGGGAGGGCGAGGAGGCACGGAGAGAGAGAAATAGGAGAGAGATGTGATGATCTGCCTGATTTGGGCCCACTCTCTTTCAGCCCTCAAGCCTCAAAATCACTGAGAGACGCGGTGGCTCCTGCATGGAGCTGGGAAATGACTGTGCACACACGTACAGTACACAAAAAAAAGAAAAAAAAAGAAAGGCCTCTCCCTGCCAATACTCCACATAAAAGCACACTCTCATGAAGGCCTGTTTATGTAGTATCCGGAAACATGCTGACATTTCAATCATGGGGAACTTCAAATCTGCATTATTTCTTCTCATTGTAGTGAAATCATATTCAGGGCTGCAGCTACCAGCAAATTTTATCCACTTATCTGTGGATTTTTTTTTTTTTAAAGAATTAATTACGTGTTCAGTCTCTAAAAAAAGATGACCATCACAAGTCCCCACAGAGTATAAAAGAGAGAAAAGCAATAGATCCTCAGATTTCAGAAGCTGCGTGGGTTTCCACAGGCCTTGTCAAATGCCTTAAAGTATTAAGACTGGCAATTGATACTGTGCTGATCAACAAACTGATTGATTGACTCATTATACCGGGAAGTTTTAACAACTTTAAAATGCAGCGTCAGTGTTCCCTGTGATGGATTACTCAGCTCACACACATTTTAAGAGTCTGCTAATACATTTCCTTGCTGTGCCGGAATGAAAGGAAACTAATTAATGAGTTGCAGTAAAAATAGATTTAAATTCCTAAAATGAGTGTAAGACGATGAGTGGAAAGGTTTGAAAGTGTTTAGCTGCGACGTGAAGTCAACAGGATTTGTGGCGAATTAGAATGCGCGGAGGAAATGAGCGCGCAGGACAGACAGAGACATGGAGACAGAGATATGAGAAGTGAAAATCAACACTGACATTTCAGAAGGGTAATGAGAGTCTATGCGAGTGTGAGTGCGGGGGAGGGAAGGCGGGTAGAGGGGTGGTGGCTGGGGTAGTGTTAGAGAGTGAACCAGTGCCTTGACAGCGCAGTAGGGGCCAGCGCTGTGAAGTTGGTTAATCCTGAGGAGCAGGGGATTAGCTCAACGGGGGGGAACTGGCTCAGCGGGGGGGCTCTGGGAACCCGTTGTCCCCAACCACAGTGCCATGCTGCGGGGGTACTGGGGCTGCCCCCTCCCTTCCAAAACTTGCCCCAGGCACTGTCTGACCTAGTATAAGGAAACTGATCTACACAGTAGCATACATATAGACATATAAAAGACATGCACAACAGCTCATCAGTTCATTATTGCTGTAGTGATGCTGCAGGGGCTGGGAAAGAGAAGTGAGGGTGTGTTCACACAAGCTCGCGGATTCCAGTGTGACTGATGTGCAGCGCTCACAGGCCCACCTGGGGGCTGCTGCATCTCCACTTGCCCCTCGTCTTCTCTCGTCAGCACTAAACTCCTCTTGGCTCTCTCCTTTTTTTCTCTCCTTCCATGTTCCCGGACCCTTTTGCTGCAGGGTTCCAAACACCCGGGGCTGCAGAGTGACGGGACGCTCTGTTGTTATTAGCATCATCATTGCCCTGCTGATTATTTCCCCACTGTCTCCAAAAGAGAGTGCTATTGGGCAGGGAGCTGAAATGGACAAAGGAGAACCTCCATCTCCACATCATTGTCTGTATACGTAGTGTATGTATTTAAAATGCATCTGTATTCAGAAAGTAAGATTTGGATGGTGGATGGCAAGAGTAAGTTTGAATGGAGCGGCCCCTCCATGAGCTTCTCTTTCTGGCTGCATGACAGCCTCTTTTTGCCTGCAGACAAAAGAAACAGATCGTCATCAGAGCGCGCTCATAGAGGCAGCCAGGAGGCAAACCGTGCTTTACCACAACTCAAAGAACCTCTTCCTTCTGTGAGTGTAACATGGGGTCTCTCCCACCCCTGCTTTCCCACAGAAGGGGACCTTTCTCCGGGTGACTGGCAACCCAGTGTGCACACCACCCGCGGACATCAAGTACTTAAGGACTTGTCATTCACGGAGCAGCCCACAGAAGACTTCAACTGTGTACAGCGTGAGGCATGATGAAACCTCCCGCTGGAATCTCCATCTCGTTGTATCTTCTTGGTCATGGTTGACTTGATGAAATTTCCCGGGAGCCATTCAATGCTCCTCCGCAAGGTCTTGAAGGCATTACGATTCGGCTCCTGCGACTAAGCCAACATTCTTGAAACGGTCCATTGTGCTGGTCAAAAGTATAACGCCACTTAATGGAAAAAGTAAAACTTGAGGAATACATGGTGGAAAGTTGTGTTAAAGGCATTGGTTAAGTCAGAACAAGGCTAACCACTCTATAGGAGCTCAACGGCCTTCATGGAGATGGAAAAACCACAATTCTGATGAATATCACTAGACGGACTACTACTGACGCCTGAATAACTATACACAGCGGAGCGGTAAAGTGCAGGGACACTTATACAACTACAACAAATGAGCCAGTTAATGAACCTGAAAAGCAACACGTGAACAATGGAGCTTTCTCCACAGATTTTACAGGCACATGTTTATGTACTGCAATTTAAAAGGTCAATTTAGTTCGAAAAGCCATAAAAAAGCCCGAGAACACGATCTTTGTAAATTGCTCTTCTCTCCTCCAGACTTGTTAGCAAAACAGCACAACGTCCCTGATGAGAAAAGCTAGTTGCTGTACTCAGTGTCATGTTGCTAACAGTCTTCATGCAATATTAACTTGCAATAGAGCTTGGCGGACGCACAAACCTGCGCATAGTGTGCGATAAATAAAACAAAACCATCTGTGATTGACACATCATTAGACACCCATGAATTATTCAATATCTGCAATCATATTGGTTTGCCAAAGGATCAACATGCTGAGGAGCATGCAGGCCCAGGGTACCTGATTGCAAGTTAAAAGCCTCCTGAACTTGACTGCTTCCATCCCTAAAAATCTGTCAGTCATTAGTGTAGAGAGCGGAGTCAGGGATAAGCCTTCTCAGTCCTTTGAGTGCTGATTTGGACCTCCTGCCGTTTCCAAAGAAAGGCCGCATCCTACTAGCTTTGAGATGGCTCTGATTGAAGACATAATTGTGAATGTGGGTGAATTTCACGGTTAGGAGCGTGAAACCCTCAGTGAGATGGATGTAGAGATGGGAAGCGTGAGAGGCAGGAAGGACTGCAAATTAGGAGTCAGGGTGTCGAGAGCCGGAGCTGGAAGGTGAGAAACCTCGGCTGTGGCCGGCTGATATATGCAGACACAGAGACAGACGCACAAATAAACACAGAGGCATACATACATATGTACATATACTCAAGGAACAATGAGTACGGGAGCACACAGGCACACAGACGCATACACAAGGAAAAGCACTGGCTGAGTGTGTAAATAATCTCCGCATCAATCACTCCATGAGCGGAGCAAATCAACTCTGGCTGTTGCACCATTTCATGCCGTTCCCCAGCCTTCATATACAATCCCCACCAGCCATCTGCATATCAAACAAGGCAGCCATTCACGCACACTGATTAATGATTTCTGAATGTTATTAACTCTCCATATTACAACTGCACTTCAGACCTGTGCAGTCCGTACTCCTTGTACGCAGGCGACGAAAAAGGCTTGAGTAACAGTTCCCTTATCTCCGCTGGCCAGGGACTTTCTGCCTCCCTGTTGGAGTCCCAACTATCTTTAGAGTTTTGGCCCAACAATGCTGAGCCGCTGCAGAGCCAACTGTGCCTCACAGCAGAGCCATACCTGCCAAATCTGGCGGTTAGCTACAAAATAAAGGATCAGCAATTAATGGGGCTCATTCATCAAAGCAGACATGAACAAATGCCTTCAGAAATGGCCTGAAAACGGTCTTGATAATCTTCAGCTTTGAGATTAATGTAATGATTCATATGAAAACTTCATGGTCTTCTTACGTTATAAAATATATATATTTTCAGGTCAGGGAAATACTTTCAAGGTATGCAGAAACAAACTTCAGGCACTCATGCGTGGGAGCCATGTCAAGGTTATAAAACATAGTTTTATTTAGTTACATAGCTGTCTAAAATAAAATAAAAAAAATGGACTGAGCATGATTCAAAACTCTACAACATTTCACTGTGATTCACCTCTATTATTACTGCCTATGTGACAATTCAACTTACTGAACTTGTTCAGTACAGTTTCAAACAAATAATCTGTCTAATTGTGCTTTTGTGCTGTATCTTGTTACAAAAAAAGAGAAACGGAATAAACGCCTGTTTACGAGTCTTATGAAACAGGCTGCTGCTGTTAATCTGTCAAGCTCTTCCCCAAACCGTCGAGATTGTATATGATTTATAGCACCTGTCTCTTGAGTTGATTTGACAGACCAGCTGCCAGTTGCTCAAATCCTCCTTAAGCTTTGAAATTCTTCCTTTGCAAAACAAATATGCATGTTCAGGTGGAAAACTTGCTCAAGTGTTTTATTTGGAGACGTATTACAGTACAAGGAAGAACCCTGTCCATCATTTTCAAAGTATATTCTGAAGGAGGCATGAGATCTTTTACGATTTCTGGTGACCTATTCAAACTTGTGTAACATCACATACATCACATTAGATTTAAGGGACTGGTGTATAGGATTAGTGGCATCTAGTGACATCACACTCTCCTTCCTAGCGTGAAGGAGAAACTAGGGTGGCTGCAAATCATCCTATTTAGAATCAGGGTTTGATTTGTCCATTCGGGGCTACTGTATAAACATAGAAACACAACAGACAGCTGTTCATTTGTAAGAGAGAAAGCTCTTTCTTCTTTTAAAAGTTAGGCTGCATAGTCTCGCTTTAATGTAACACTGTTATTGGTTTAAGTTGTCCAACACTTCTTAGCTCTGAGCATGACTGTGAGGTCTTGCTTCAGGTTGGATAGAGGATTTATGTGACATTGTTGTTGGTAAATGGGATTATTCAGCTGAGGCTCAGCGATGTAGTTTTTTCAGTCCAGGACAAAGACACCCATCTACAGTGTCTTTGTCACCTAATTCCTTCATTGCTTTACATCCCAACAGGGAAAAATTACACATAAGTGATGTGTGGTTGTTAATCAGCTCTTTTTTTTTGTTCAAACTTTTGAAAATGGTGCTTCTTAAAGTGGCATGAATATTGCTCAAAGGTATAAATCTGCATTATGGCTATGAATATGGGTACTTATGCTGTTGGCCATATTGTCATCCAGTCCTGATGTATACAATGTTTTTAAATATATGTTTAGGGTAGGCAGCAGATTTGATAGCAGTAAATTCTCCACAAAACCTTTATTGTAAATTATGCATAACCCACCACATTACTTTTGCTTTAGAGGCTCCCCAAAGAAAAGATGTACTTTCTCCCTGAAGCCATACGGACTGATCTGAATGTCTAAACGGTAATGTAATGAAATTCCTCCTTCAAACCTAAACTTAAGGGTGAAGTTATTTTGCAAAGCGGGTTTTATCTGTAAGAAGCAGAATATTTCCCAGTCTTTACAGTGTACCTGTGTTATTCCCCAGTAGCAGCTCTCACTTTCTTCACATAAATATAGTTAGATCTTCTGCTCGCCATAAAAGTGCCTGCAGCTCGCGCTGCCTGTGTTTGCCAGTTGATTAATCTACAATTCATCAACAAAGTCGATGGTACTGTAAAGGCATTCACAGCGGGTCAACACATCTCGTCGGAAAAAAAAAAGGTAGACTATCCAAATAACACATTTTAAATGGAAATCTAAACCATGAATAATGCATTCGTAATCATTATCATAAAAAAAAAAAACGAACACCAAAAATACAATACAATTCAATATAATACATCAGCAAGTGTACTAGTTATATCAGAGTCTGTGCCCTCTCTAAAAGCATAAACTTTCTTGTATTTAAGCATTTTATTCTCAGAATGGTGCGTTTTCAGACCACCTGACTCAGTTTTGACTCTCGCTCCACATAGCGGTTTCATAAAAAGACTAAATAAAAGCCTGGGTTGCTTGGTAACAAGGCTGTTGACTTCTACAACAATTTGCCCAAACAGCTTGAGTGACCTGTTAGCTTTTAAATGATAAGGCCGGTGAATATGACCCTGACCTCGTGTTACAAATGGTTTGCTTCAGCCCCGACCACTGTGCATTTTTCTCCTGACTATTAAGAGAAAACTATTTTGTTCGGTGTGTGGGTTATTTCTCCCCAGCTGTTGCAACCTGTGAGAGTGCAGCGCTAGGGCAGTAATACCAAGCAGGGGCCTTTGGCAGTTCTTGGAGAGAAGCAAAGTAGGTTAAGGTTTTACGGTGCCGATAATTGAGTCCAGTTGCTGAGGGCCTCGGAGAAGCTCCATGATTGCACCAAAACGCACACAAGGGCACAGACAGAGAAACACATGCAAACACATCACACGATGAGACGCTGATTTCTTTGGAGCCACGAATGCCCCAGATGCACTGGCAGCTCTCAAATTAAGCAGCTCAGAGACAGAGGAATCAAATGCGTTTCCATTAAGGGGCAAATATTCCATCTACCCCCTGTCATAACGACACTGTATGGCAGCATTATGGGGAAATATCAAATTAGGCTGTTTCATTTGGAGGACTGTTGTGCATTGCGAACAGCTTTGGAGATCAATTGAGCTGCTAGGTAATGAGCGGCAGCGGCCTGCTCTAATATACTCAGTAATGTTCTTTTGATTGCTTTGGTTAATCTCGCTCTGCCGTGCAGGGGAGGTAGCCCCCTTCTCTCCGCTGAAACTCACTCCTCAGCCCAGGTTAAAGGGAAAAATAAGAAATGGGGAGCAGTGCTACAAGTCAAGTGATATAAATAGGATTATTAAATCTGGACAATCCCTATTCATGCTTTATGCCACTTGGAATTCATTAGACTCCATGAGGATGTGGGCTATGTCTGGTTTTATACTGAAGAGTTTTAACAAAAAAAAGAACCCCGAAAAAATAAGAAGAAAAGACCCAGCTGAACACTGGATGACCTTCAAATGAAGTGTTGGCGATGTGTCGATGCTGAAGTGGATGGAATCAGACACGGTACACCACTCTGCTCTATGAAAGCAAATCCTCTCACTCATGTGCCACTCACAAACAAGTAAGAGGCGCTCTGTCGCTCCACAACAACACTCACAGCTGTGACCATTTAATATGCTCCGGCTCGGATTCATTCCTCTGCACCTTTTGCTCTCACAGAAAATGCTAACAAACCTGTCCAACCACTTTTGCAATATGCTCCACCACAGTACTGCATGCCACACCATCTGCCATGTTTCGCTTCGCAGTGTGAATATTTATTTGCTGAAAACTGGATTGCTCAGCATCCACCTACTTTTGCAGAATCGTCCATTCGCGCACTTTGTGATGGCTGTCAAGTTGGGGTTTAGAGATTTGTGGGACTGTGCAGTCTCCAGCTGTGAGCTGCTGGTGGTGTCTGTTGTTTGGCGACAAGCTGCTGTGGAATTTGACTGACTCTTACCTTTCCACGTGGTCCAAATTCCCTGATACGCCCAGTCCTCCGATGGTGTAGAGTTTTCCGTCGTACACCAGGCTGTTGTGTCTGCAGCGAGCCACCGTCATCCGGGACACCAGATTCCAGTTGTCCAACAGGGACATGTAACACCATACATCAGCCACCATCACACCAGACTCTGTGCCACCTGAAATATGTAAGGGTAAGGGTTATTAAAGCCGGTATGTAGGACGGTTGGGAACTTTTCCAGGAAACCAAGAACTGTTTGAGAGAACTCTGGAAAATTTGACCTGAAACTTTTGGGTTGAAAAGGGCTATATGACTTTTTAGTAGCAGACAGGACAGAGATTATGTGTACTTGCAAAACTCTGGCTACTGGTAGGATAATTTTCCTTAAAATTTGTTTTTCCTTCTTTCTAGAAACTATTTACTATTCACTGTCGAAATCTCCACTCCTAAATATGATGTATTTTTCAGAGGTTGAAAAAAACTGTGGTGCTGGGCAGACTTTTACAGACTGAAAGTTGTTGCTGCTGCTACGTTGACTAGTGAAGCGGCCAACCATCAAAACTGTATTTGTTTCTGTTAGCTGTGTAGTTTGACATGTAACACCAGCCGTGACTCAGTGACCCTGCTTCTGGTGTGAGGAAGGTTACAGAGCGGAGCTTGTTGATTGGCTAGCTAGAACACCTCTGAATTCTCCACTGGCTGTCTGACTCCCAGCGGACACATGCAGACCTGTTCCAATGCCCAAACACAAATTTACATTTATATGAAAAGAGGGAAAGGAAAGGTACACGCAGGACAAATCCTGCTGCATTTCCACGGTGCAATGTCAAGGTCTGAGTACCGTGCAGGATTCTCGCACAAATGGACCGTGGAGGAAGAAATTCAGTCTACCTCTGGAGCAACTTAAAGGTGTCTCATAGAGAGAGTCACAGAGTGCACAGTGTGCCACTATGGAACAAAATACACTGCAGAACACTGCGGCAACTGTAAAGCCAGACAGGAAAAAGAAAAAAAATCATGTTTAAAAAAAATGCTTCATTGAAGGTAAATAGGAGGGACATTCAACACAAAAAGGACTCTTCTGAAAAGAAAGACATTAAAGTTGTCTGCAGTGTTTGGCAGAGCTAGGTTTTCAAAGCAACAGATGAGTAAGCTTCGAGCCCTCGAGCCAGCCTTGCTTTTAAAATTCAAGCTCTTTCACAAAGGTCATGAGAAGTTGGCGATGCTCTGGGTAGCTTCACTTTGCAGTCATATCTGTCACAGAATGAAAATGTCCTCACTAAGAGACCATGAATGTCAAGTGTGGAGACCTTTTTCAGGACTCGTGATGATGAAAGTGATTTTCACCATGAGAGGTCAGAGACCAGATATTCCACTGTTTAAACCTACGAAAAATGTTTTGAAAATTGTTCATGATAAAATCAGGAGAGAAAACGTGTGTTTATCACATTTTTATGCCAAGTCAAAAAACCTTAAGGAATTAGTTTCATTATCATTATCAGTGTTTCTGTAATGAGGCTGTACAGCTGTGCTTTGAGCTAAATGCTAATGTCAGTATGTTTACATGCTCAAAATTACTATGTTAACATTTTGATGCTTAGGAGAAGCTGTTTTCTGTTTTTGCATACTCACATTTGCTTTTTAGCAAACACAAGCACAGTTGTGGCCAATGCCATGTTTTGCCTTTATTGGGCAGCAGCAGAGGCAGAGGCAGAAGCAGACAGAGGCGAGGGAGTCGGGGGCATGACATGCAACAAAGGCTGCCAGCTGAAATCGAAGCACTGATGTTGCAGAGGCCATGTGGCGATGCCAAGGCAAAGCGCTCTGCACAAATTGGAATTTGACTTTTGACTTTGAGGGGATCCTCAAAGTTATTATGATTCACCCTGAGGGCAACATGAGTCTCTGTACCAAATATCATGGCAGACCATCTAAAAGTTGTGAAACTATTAAATTGAATTCACTGAGAACCGCAAAGGTCATCGTCACCGTAGCACTAGATGAAAAGTCCGAAAATCACCACTCGGCATGGTTCATCCTCTGGGGACCATGAACGCCATAACAATCCATCCAATACTTAATGAGACCTGGACTAATGTGGTGTACTGACTGTGAGACTGACAATGCCATCCGCAGAGCCATACTGCTAATGTGGCAAAATTATGTAGGTACAACGAAATCAGCCTGGGTTTATAATATAACAGTACAACATTTGAGGACACCAAGTGTCTATGTCATTAAACTAGTTGTATGAAGATGTACTTACTTTTTTTTTTACTTCCAAACTTGATATGAAAGGTTCAAGGATGCAGAACTTTCGCTACTGCAGTGTGATAAACTGATGGCATCTACTGTCCCTCCTGCTCTGTGCCACTAAACGACTGTGACAAGAAAGCTACAATTGTGCTGCTGAAATGGGTGATTTAGCTCACCTGACAGGTAGATGTTGTCTCCTGCCGAGATGACACTGAAGAACTCGCGGTCGTAGAAGGGCAGGCTGGCCAGCGGGTACCACTTACTGTTCTGGGGGTTAAAACAGGTGACCGCTGTCAGGGAGCGCTGGTTCATCCCGATTGCCTGACGCCCTCCCACCAGAACTATCACCTCCGCTACACCTAAAGGACAAAGGAACAGGAGGAGGATGGAGAAAGAGGATGATTGGGGTGGACAAAGGAAGTAAATGGAGATGGGAGAAAGCAGGCCATCAGGGAAGGTTTCCACCAGTAAATAAGGGCTAACACTGAATCAAAGCCTCTCTGAGGGGTCCCAGTGCTACAGTAACTAACAGACATGTTTTGTGGTAAGTTGCCTGATATTAAGTTTATAAATGGTCAAGATCAAGAGCAAGAGAAACATTTTCACTGATTCAATAATGGCAGCATTTTGATTCTTTCCTTTAGACCGAGAACCTTGATATGCTGGGTGAAAATTTGACTAACACAAGCAGCCATAGATAAAAGTATGCTGTTTTGAATTCAGCAGGCCTCGGCTGTCCCTGAGTCAATAAGCTTGTCGGGAAATGCAAAACAAAATGCAAAATAGAAAAGTTTCCTCTTGGTCACAGGAAACTACTGAGTTAAATGGGAAAGAGTAACTCAATTACCAAGACTGATGGGGCTGCCATTCGTTTGGTTGCCGCCCCAGCTTTTATTCTCCCCTCCTACATGTAACACTAAGCACTAACCTACACACTCACTTGTCCACACACTCACAGTGAAACATACACTGTTTGGGCATGGTATAAGAGAATCGCAAAATCAATGGCTGAGGATCAATGTGTGTACATTTGTACGTGGTGATGTGTCTTGTCTCATATACACGCGCATCTGCTGAGGACCTTGTGTGATTAAGAAGATACTTGTCCCCATTACTCCTCCTCACCCGATCTCTGCTCTCAGACGCACATGCACACAACACACACACTGAGCTGCTGGATAAAGACACCAGTGATCCAAAACACACAAACAGGTTGGCAGGCTGCCACATGCGTGTCTCAGGTCCTCTCAGTCTTCAGCAGCAGGCTCCAGTGAGCAGGCAAGACGAGCCGCCAGACAGAAATGAGCTGTGTGTTTGTAAGCAGCAGGCAGGCGGGCGGAGGGAGGCGAGCCAGGGAAGGAGAGGAGGGCAATAGGGAGAGATAGAGACGGTGAGAGAAGAGAGAGAGAACGCGAGACAAAACAAAGAGGGAATGAAAGATAGGGAGTGGAGGGAGAGCTAATCTTCATACACTCCAAACCAAGGCTAACCACGGGTTCATCTGCTTGGATCGATACCTTTCCACACAGACACTCCTGACAGGCACATCCATAGGCGGCTGTCTTTTCCTTCTGCTACTTTCTGTTCTATTTTTTCTTAAGCTTCTCTTTTTCTTTCAAAGCTGCTAAAACAGAGAGCTTTTCTTTAGGAAGAGGAAAGGGGTAAATAAGGAGAAAGATACAAAAACTACAATGGGCTTTGCTGAGGCTGAGCAAACAGACAAAGCAGTAAGCACTGCCTCAGACATATCATGGACATACAGCTTAGACTTAGTGGACAGCTTAAAGCTGGCTGGCTCTTTTCCTCCGAGTTTTTTAAGAATCTGTTCCTCCGCGCAAGGACAAATAAGAAAGTGATGGCCCAAGGAGAAATTGTGACAGTGTCACTGTGAAGATGAAGGTCTGGTACACAAGCTAAAAAAAGGACCATCACGAGAAAATGCGGAAGGCGTAGGAGTCGCGCACGTCGCCGCCCTTTCTGGCAGCGTGTAAAAGATGCGGGCAAATTTGGAGCGGTGCTAAAAAAGATTTCAGTTGAATTCGTTCCCATCATGGGCCCGTTTTCACAGCTTCGTGCCCCAGACTGCGAGCCTCAAACGGCCTTCAAGACCTCCAACAGACCTTGGATGCGCAGCTAATAAATGGGAGTGTAGGTTTATAGGACAGTCGCAGCTACAGCGACTGTTCTTTGAAAAAAAAACAAAAAAAAAAATGGCTCTTTGTCTTCTTTCTCATGAGCCTCCAACCATACCTCCACACACACATTAATTATATTGACTTTGTTCTGCTATTGTTCATCCTCATGATTAGTTTGCTGCTATTGCTGTACGTGTTTGCACTCCATTTCTCTTTATCACATGCTATTTTTCAACTTTATTGGATTTTAAAAGTTTGCCTGTTTTCTATGCCTTTATAGGATTACATTTTTCATCTCTTTTCATCTCTTTTTCTTTCATCCCATTAGCTGGTTCAGTTTGTTGATATTGACTGCCTCAATTAACTTGGCAAAGTTCCTGTGTCTCTGTCTGAGCCAATTTGGGATTTTCTTTTTTCCATGCACATCAATTAATATTCTACTGTTTAATGTTTGTTTAATATCTGTATACATTAATATTGTTCAAACATAAATTATTCAGTTCCATCTTAAAACGTAGTGGAGGATGCACAATTCACCTCACTTTGACAATATAAAAGAAAAAGACTGACTAATCAGCGTGTCATTTCTTCTGTTGTTTTTCTACATAACATCTCTCCCCCACCAAACCAACCTCAACCCCCACAGTGTCTAATTAGGCCAACTTAAGCTATTCCACATGCTGCTTCATGCATTGCACGTGTGCGCATGCACTTCTTTATTATCACCTAGTGCACATGTTCAGGGTTGTTCTCAGCGCTTTCCGCTTGGCGAGACACGTCAGACGGAGTCCACATCTGGGCGTTGAGGTTGTAGCGCGGCTCTGACCCCTGAAGCCCTGAACACGTTCACAGGCTAACACAACCCAACGCTGGCCTGTCAGAACGCAACAAAACAGGAAGAGTGGCACCGCTGACGGGGAGTCACGGCATCGGATCAGATGGTTGCGTGGGTGTGTGTATGTGTGTGAGTTTTTCCTCAGAAAACGAAGCCTCGCAGGGATGGCTGTCAGTCAGTTGGAGGTTTGATGGGAGTTGGGTAGAGGGATGAAGGGATGGAGGATCGAAGGATGGAGACGAGCGGTTGGGGATGAAGGGATAACCAAGTCTTGACAGCTCTTGTTTTTTTTTCCTGATGGAGTTTATACCCATGGCAGTTTTGGGAGAAAATGTCTCCTTCTGATTGTTACTGACCTTTTATTATATTTTTGGTACATTCTAGATTCCAATATTCAGGAAATAGTAACTTTGTGCAAGCTTTGAGCGACCCTGCTTATCAGAAACATGTGTCACCAAATGCATACATTCTTCTCTTACATTGTACAACTCTTCTAGTTTTAAATATAGTGCGGCTGCGCAAGATGTGTATTTTTTGAAATCCACTGTTAAACTTGTGTGCTTTGGCAAAAGTGCCAGAATTCATTTTTTATCCATCCCTGCATACAGACTGAACTAAAACACGCTGAGAAGTCAAGACTTCCACTGACAGTCATTAAAAAAATAAAGACAAACGCCATTACAATTACATAGGGTAGCCAAACCAAATAATTGGGAAAACTTTCCATTTCACGTGAAGTTCAGAGATTTTCAGAACACTTTTGCGGTTTTGTGGTGTTGTCGTGTCATTAAACGTACAGTGACACGTGAGTGTCTTTTTTGCCCACTTGGTCTAGGTTGTCCAGTATTCAGTCTCTTTTTAGCTCTGGGTTGAGCTGAGCAAAATCTATTTGCTTCTCAGCTGTTAAATGCTCACCTCTAGCTAGCTGCTAACTTTGCTTTTTGGTGCCGTGTCCAGTGGGTGTTTAGAGCTTTTTCACTGAAAAAGTGGCCTCCTGCTTCCGGAAACAACACCAGTGAGAGTGAACAAAAGTGTAAAAATAGAGAAAAAGGGAGCTGGAAGGCACTAAAAACTTAAAATGTAGAAGTGAGCTAAACTGCAGAGTTGGTGTTAATTCTCTGTGGGTTTGCTACCAGAAATGACTTTGTAGGTCCATTAAAAAAAAAGAATTAATACAAATATCAATTATTATTGCTCTGAGAATTTCTTGAAATGGACAATTAGAACAGCAACAATCAAATCTTCAGTGGGAGACAGTGAGGCAGTATGCATGAGGTGTAAACAGAGACTACAATGGTGACATCTGGCGAGAGCCCAATATTAAATCTCTCAGAGGGAGGTTATGCAGTCATTGCAGGCTGGGAATTATGACAAAAATACAGCTCCAAAAAGTAAGTGTTCTGAGCGACGGACAGGCTTGGGTAAGAGCTGAATCTCAAACTGAAGGCGATGCCCACCCACAGAGCACGACGCACATACACACACACACATATGCATACACAGGTGCATACACGCGCAAAAACACCCCCTGACAGTTTTTGCGTATTGCTTCCACCCAGCTCAGCTTCAACCAAATGAAACCTATCTGTGACAGGAGCATGCCGCCCATGCTTTACCCCCATGCTGGAACAAGCTGGATCCTCACCGTGGACACGCACACACGAACGTACAGTCACTCCAGCAGAAGAGAGGTTGATTGAAAGATGAAGACAGAACGGAAAGATTCTGTCGTCTCCTCTTCCTTGCTGCCACACTGGGTCTTATCTCACCTTGTTATGTGTCTCCTTGCTCTCTGCCTCATGCTGTGACCCTGCTTTCCTTATTCCTTTTTTTTTTCTTTTGCCCTGCGGCTAACACCTCCCTCGTTCTCTACCTCTCGCTCTTTTTTCAACCCACGGGAGATCGCTCTCTCTTTCTCCCTCTTAAAATTGTTCTTTCTCGTACCCCTGGAGTCTTTGCTTTCCCCCCACTATATTCCTGCATTTCATCATTCTTCACTGCATCCTGTTCATTCACCCAGTGCACCTTTAACCTTTTGTGAACTTACTTTAACCAGCCATACTATGCTGCTAGTACAGTCAGAGGGACGTTGTGGGATTGGGTTGAGTGCACAGATATAGATGCTGACACCTGGTAGATACTCAGCATGGTTGAATTTGCACATGCAAGAACTGCTCTTCCAGGATTAGATTTGACTTGACCTTGACTTTAAGTACTTTGTACTACAACTAATACCAGTTTTAAAATTCTTGGAAGCAGCATTTAACAAAACAATCTTACCTCAAGCTTCATTAAGTAGCTTTTTATAATATCACACAATTTGCATCGGCGCTGTTTCCAAGGTCAAACATGAACTTTCCCCAGCTACAATTTCAATGAAAACACAATAAACATCTGCCAATGAAAATCGTGTGATATGATTGCAAGTAACACAGAAGTGCTCTATCCTATTCAATACTTAAACGGATCTTGAGATGGGATTGTTTTATCAAATACCAGATGACACCTGAAGCCCGTGCTCTTTCTTTGGATTTAACAATCACATCGGAAAGCAACAGGTTACTGCCGCCTTAGATGCTCTTCAGTGCGGTCTTGGTTTCATCAGTTCAAATTGTTTATTTAATACAAAACTAGGCTTATAGAGCGACTGTTTAAAGGGTTAATAGCTTAACAGCCACCTGTCTACAACAGAGCTGTTGCATCATAGTTGATTATGTGGATTTAGCTGTGTATCATAGTCGAGTAGGCTCAGCACTTTCAGTCACCAGTAAGGGGAGCTGCACTGCAAAAAAGCTCCAGATTTGGTGAGTGACCCTGGTGAGTCAGTTCAGCTTGAGGGTAAGGTGTTAAGGATTTGTTCCTTCATATGCTAAGCAGCCCTACTGTGCGGCAGACATAAAGTACAAAATACAAGTGGTAAATAGCAAGTTGCAGCTTGTTTTGCACAATTAGCATCTTCTCCTGCTACTCTGCTTACGTTTATTTTCTGTGTACATCCTCCATTATGTGCGTGGTACAGATTTAAATAGAGAAATCCACCAGGGATTTGACGCAACACCGTACTTTATGAAGGAGTACATCCATCAAACGATTGTTTCTGCAGTCAGAATATGAGAGTTCGAGCTCAGTTTTTCATTAGTCTTTAATTTTGTTATTATCCTCAAGGAAATTTGGTTGGTTTGCAGTCAGGCATTAAACACATAAATCACAAGAACGCACCGATGACAATGAAAAACAACCATCCAGTCTGGTGCGATGTAGAAAAAATGTGTTGTGTGCATGTTAATAAATGTGTCACATTTGTGAATATATTTGTTTAGTGTATGACTGGAGAAAAGTGAAAGTGTGCAGACTAGCTCACTGGGTATCGCAGCCACTGTGACACTGGCAGTCAGTCTCTAAGGGCTCAGAGCCATTTATATCTCACTGCTGGTCCATAACCATTTTTTTTTCCTCTTATCTCATCCTCTTCTCTCTAATCTCTCTCTTTTGCTTTTTTCCTCTTATAATCCTATGATTTCTCTCCCAGGGTCTTAATTTGCTATGGTGAGGATCAGGGGGCAAAAGGCTCCCAAATAATGTCAGGGTACAGGCAGGTGTAATATGTGTGTGCTTGATTTGTAGTGTGTGCAAACATCTGCACTCTGGTGACCGGTTGGTGAAATGTACTCAAACTGTTGTTTTATCTATCCATGCAGATTTTTTTTTTGTTGTTTTCCTGAGATTTTCACCTCCGCCCTAATACAATCAAAGTGAATAACCCTGTGGCGCTCACAGCCTTTTAAGAATGACATTAAAAAGAAAACCTCTACAGCGTTGCGTCTTTCCAGAAAGTGTCTCCAATACCCGGGACGATCCCGACACCTCACTGTGAACAGTTTTGGGTGGAACTGCTTTCTACCAAAGCAATAATCCCTGTGGAAACCGTTCAGGGTTTGTTCTGTGATTCTCCAGAGTAACTGTGACTGTGTCACTGGAAAGAGATGTTCCTGTTGAATTTTTTAAACGCAATGTTTCAACGATGTGAGTAGCACACATGAAACTTCCTTTCCCCATCATGTGCTGCATTGGGAGAAGGCTATCTCCAGACCTGGGCAAATACAATTAAAGCTATCCACACTGGGAAGAGGAAGGTGAGGTGTTTTGTCGTAATTTAGCTGAATGACCACTTGGACATTTTAGCATTTAAATCTCATACATTATGAATTTCATGCAGGCACACATCCAGAAAAAAACCCCAAATCCGCACCATCAGCACATGCAGTGATACAGCTCTAACCGGGTTCACTCTGGCTGTTGAATATTGGATGAGGCTGAAGCAGCCTTGCAGCGGGTACAACAGGTCAAAGTGCTAGATGTGGCATGAGTGATGCTGAGGCTGATCCATGTTCCAGTAAATGCCGCTTGCTTTGGAGCTGAGCACGATCTGCAGCTCTAGGAACAGAATGAGTCAAGTTTTCTGGCTCCAGCCGGAGCTATTGTTCACCCGCATCCCCCTCCCTTCCCTCTCCTCTCCGCCTCACTCTCTCCGTCCTCCTCGGTAGCTCAGGCTGACAGTATTCAGTAGCCAAAAGGTCAAGCGGGCAGAACCTTAATTTTGGTTGCAGCCCCTGCAGACATTCAGACTAGAGGTTATCTAATCTGGATTTACTGCCTCCATGTTAGATCTATGAGCCGAGATAGATGTGTTTGCTCGAGATTTCGCTGATAAGCCGCAGGAATATCAAAAACTCATACCCCAATTCTCCAGTGAATAGCTGCATCCAACTGTCTCCTGCTTGCTCGCTCTGTCTCTTTCTCCCTGCCTCAAACACCGTCTCAGACTCCAGAAATAAAATCGGAAGAGGATCCGCTGAAGGGCACTCTTCACATAGAGCGATTAAGACATTTCTGGCACACTCTCCTGCATCCTGCTTTTCCAGTTTGAGAGGTGAAACAAGAGTAATCTCACGCTGCATTGGCTCTAAAAGACAAATCAGGCTGAATAATTACACAGAGCAGGACAATAATCAACAAAGTCCTGACATAAAAAGAAAAAAAGAAAAAAAAACAACACAAGGCTTATAATTGTCTTTCCAAACTGCTGACAGCTTCCCCGTCGCGTTCGCCTTGCTTAATGGTTAGCGCTGAAGCTGTGCAGCCAGAGAGAAATGACAAATAAATTAAATTATTGCAAGAAAAAAAAGAGCTACTGTCAGTGTTGACGAGGTACAGTTGAGGAAACTTTTGAGGCTATCAGCGAGACGGTGTTAATCGGTCCAGAGCCAGAAGCAGTAGGTGGCAGACTTCAGAGGGAAGTCATCTGATAATCTTTTATACTCCCTTTACAAGGTGTGAATCTTCTCTTTATTTGCGGTGGTGGCGCGCTACGGCTACTCTCCGAGGAGCTGCTGGCTGGCTGGAGGTGTGAACGAGTAGATGAATGTCACGCCTGTGGGCTTCGGACCTCACAGAACAGCCTGGTTATATTGTCTCCAAAGCGTGGATGCAAGCCAAGCTATTGTGCTGGCTAATCTAATGAAATCCAGCCATTTTAGACCACCGCACAACCAGCGTACAGTGTTTTATGTGGCTCGCCTTATGCAGCAGGAATGTAAAATGGCTAATAACGTTCAATATTTACTTTTCCCCGAGTCATTTAGGGAGCAGTTCAAACCCTGCTGCCACACACGCGAGGGCTCTGATCACAGTTTGGAAATTTAAAAAAAAATCCCGTTCTAAGGAAATTTAAATTGAGTTACCTAGTGTACGGAGTGATCACATAGATAAAACGCTTGCGCAGAAACGCTGGAGTTGCCCTGCTGCATACACAAACTCTTATCTCAGTTGCTCCTGCTGCTGCTGCTGCTGTACGCCTTACTGTAGTTCTTAGCGTTTCCACCTTTAGATAAATGAACACTTGATTACAGATGATGAAGTGGACAGAGGTAAAGACAGACTGAGAACGAGTGGAGCTACTGTTTAAGGATTCCCTCCTACGGAGTATGTATTTTAAGGTTTAACAATGTGTGTGTGTGTGTGTGTGTGTGTGCGCATGTATGTGTGTGTGCGTGTGTATGAGAACGAGACAGAGAAACAGTGTGAGCCGAGCTGGACCCCTGCGTCTCCCAGTCATTACAGCTCATTTGTCTGAGTGCTATTCCACTTGGCTGGGTTGAGTTAACAGTTTGCCCTGGCGCTCACCACCCTCCTCTGAGCCGAGCGCAGCGTCACATGTGGAGAGAAGGAAATGGGAACATAATGTATGGTTTTCGTCGGGGTGCACACTGACACGCGCACACACAAATGCGCACACACACACAGCACGTATACCAAAGAAAACTTTTGTTACTTCCTTAATAGCAGAAAAAAAAACCCACATATTGATGGAGCAAATCAGTGTGCATTTATGACTTAAGACAAAATGGTTTGTGAGTAAACTCTCAGCACCAGCGGCTGTTTAATCCCCTTGATCCCCTGGAAAGTCTAATGACAGCTAATCAGATGCACATCCACACTCTAATTAACCAATTAGGAGCTAATGGATACACATACAGTACGCAGAACACCGTGGATTCATTGATGACAGGAGGCTGCACATCAGCTACATGACCCCCCTACCTTCCTGAAAAGTTTGCCGCTGCGGCAGGAAACTCAACTATGGTAGGAAAGGCGCGAGCTAAAAACAAGCATCCAGAAAGATAGATATTCAAACAAAAACCGAAACATACTGACTACTGCTTTATATTTGAAGATCACAGGCAGGTCATTTCTATGCTGAATATCTTTTTAGGTCCTTAATTAGCATCTAATAAAATGAACGGGCAGCGCTTCAGCTCAATAAAACAGAGCAGAATGCAAAATAGGTGCAAAATAGAGACAAAGAGACGGTCTCATTGTCAGTCAGCAAAGCAACTCAAAAATAAATTTAATGTCATGGTGGTTATTCAGACTTTTATGGCTCTTGCCTTGTCGTTATTCCAAGAGAAAAAGAGTTTTGTCCAAATGCTATCCAGACTGGTTATAGATGTATTATTTTGGTTTTGAAACTAGTTCCATTAACTCTGCGCAGTAGCACCCTGTGTGAAACAATGTGTTGACCCGACAGAGTGACTGATATAAAAATGAGCCATCAATGAAAAACTGGGCTGTAAAGAGCACATAAATTACAACAATACGGCACAGCAGGACTCTATATAAAGAAAAACCTTGGAAAACAAGACAATTAAAGAGTGTGTGGAAAACATCTGGCTACTTCTAGTCAGCTGCAATAGAAATAACTTTTTTCTTTTTTAGAGCTGACAGCTAATGGAGCAAGCACTCATTAAGATGTCGTCCTTTTTGTTAAACCAAAAAATTTTACGCTACTCCATCTTACTCCAGAGTGTATCTTCATAGTCCATTAATGTTCATATTAATGGTATTCCTATCGTAGGCATGATATATGAGCTCAATTAAGCATAAAACATAAAACTGGTAAATAAGGTATGAGATTTTGCAAGTGCATTTTCACCATATTACATCATAATGTAACATTCAGAGCTGCTCAAATCAATATTCTATTTTATTCCAATGTATTGACAATGGATGAAATGACTTTGTGTATTGTGTAAGGTATCACCCATAGAGAAGTAGCACTAAACCCCGCAGCCCCGCTCAGCTCGATGAAGCCGTTCAGCATCTTTTTAATTAATTGGTTTGGTTTTTGTGTTCTGTAACTTTACCATTCTAAATTCACTCTCACCACTCTCTCATTAGTGTTGTTTTTCAGCAGCAGCACGCAGCTGTTTTCAGCAAAAAAAAAAAAAAACAACAACAAAAAAACAGCTCTGATAATCTACCTACCCAGCACCAAAAGGCAGAAAGCGACTAGCGAGCTGACAAATATTTGCCTCGGGAGCTGTTGGAACCGAAACAAGCTAAAAAGGAGAGTGAAATGTAGATTAGTTAGCTGACTGCCCATCTTTGTACAGTGCAGCGAGATCTGAGCTGAATTAGAAACAGTCAGTAAATTTGAGAACTAACAAGCGTACTTTTCCAGAGTCCCTCACAATTTGGGCACACCTTCTTACTCCTCCATTTTGCTTTAAATGATTTTATTTTCATATTTTGCAACTTTCGTATCTGTCTGTTAAATATAAGACTACAGAGGAAGTGTTAGCTTGGCTCTGTCTGAAGGTAACACAATCTTAATGCACCTCTCAAGAAGGCAGATTGTAACATTTGTTGTTTAGGGATGGAACTATAAGGTCTAAAAACCTGTATGAGTCACTCAAATTTTAGCCGAATTGCGTCTGTTAGAGACGACACAGTCGGCTGAGGTGCTGGGTAGTCAGGTACAACATGAGTTGATGTTAGTAACTGACTTATTGCAATCTGCAGATTAATGCAAATGAATACAGTAGCAGTGCTCGTGTTTCAATTTAGTTTTTAACTCAGTGCCTTTTTGAAAAGTTGTGATGTTAATCGTGAGTAACATGCATGCATTATGAATGCATTAGAATTTACTATGACACACTATAGATGTATATTATGCATTCATGCTAAAACATGAACATTAATGAACCAAAGTGGTAATTTGCATTTTCCTTTGGAAGAAACATATTATTATTATTGTTTTTTTTTTTTTTTTAATCTAGTACTGGTTCGGTCTCTACTAATGATTGCTGAGGGAACACCTGCACTGTGAGTGTAACCTCAGTCATTGCGTTTGCAGAAATAAGTCTAGAACCAAAAGGATCTTAATTAACAGTCTGTCTCAAAAGAGTAAATTAAATTTCTAGGTTGGAAAAAGGTGGTAATTTAACTTAGATTTATGACTAGTAAAAAGAATGTATGACTGTGTGAGGCGCTTAGATGTGTCCATGCACACACACACACACACACACACGCCCACTGTAATACACCCACATATGCACGCGACTCACAAGTTCACAGATTGACTGCGCTCAGCAAGAAGCGCTTCACGGATGGCAGTTTTCCTTTCTTTTTCCGCTTGACAGACTTATCAACCGAGCTCAGGTGGTGCCCCATCTGCTTGCGCACATTTAAAATACACACACAAACACACACGCAAGAGCCACACACTCACTTACTGCTTACACAAGTAGACACATGCTCAAGGAATAAACTCAATCAAATGTCTGCCCTTCAAATTTCATTTCTGATCCCCCTGGCTTCCTCTCGCCCTCCCTTCTCTTGACCACATCCCGACCTCTCCTCCTGTTCTCCCGCGTCTCTTCACTTTTCTCGTCCTCTGTGTGCCAGCCACAATTCTACCAACAACCTCAAACTCTCCTTCCAGTCTTTATCTTTCGCACTGTCCTACGTGTACACGTGCTAGTCGCCACATCTATCCTGCAATCCCAGTGACCATGCACCCCGCTGTGCAGAGCCCACCCTGTCCAATGCAGCAGATGGCTGAGCAACACAGGCGCGCACACACACTTACAACCACTGACACACACACACACACACTCAGGCGTAAAAAAACAAACTTGACTACAAGAATACTACAACTACACAAAATGTCAAGCTACATTCGTTTTCATCCGTACACCAAGCACGGTGAATCACGACAAGTAGTTTTTCACACTTTATTTTCCTAAACACAAACACGCTGATTAAATGCTTGGCCCACATAGTCAGTCATAATAAGAACTTCAGCTTCAGAGGAGTTCAAAACTTGATCGAGAGAACTTAAATATATTTCTCATCCGCTGAGCCATCGGGGTATAATGCATCATGAATGTATTCATCCCAGCAGCATTTATGCATTTATATAATTCTGTTGTACAGAGCCACGAGTTGCTGTGAATCAATACACACTTCAGCCGCATAATGGGTAGGATGCATAAGATATGCACATACCAAACACTAAAAATGGGCCTTGACAGAAAACGCTTCAAGAAACTGCTGAGAACAAAGAGAAACTACTGGATCGCGGATGAATAATGGGATGATGCTGAGCGCATATAATGCCACAAATGCCTTTTCTCACGAGGCAAATGATTCTTTATAAATCCTCGTGCGACTGCATTACAGGCAATTAAAGATGCAAAAATATTAACCTAACACAATTCCCCCAATGTTTGTTTACTGGCAAATAAACACACTGGCTGGACAACGGTGCTGGCTAGTAAACTGATCTCTCCATAAAGTGCCATTTGTTAGGCAATTATCTTTATCCTACCAAGCAGAAAATAACTTGTGCCGAATGGTAAGGTGTGCTGGTGCGAAGCTCATAATACCATGCAGACACTATAATTAGGCAGCTCTTTACGGGGGGAAAGAGTGGGGTCCTGGCCGACCTGAGGGGAAAATCTAACAGCCAAAAGCAATTTGCAGGCGCCTTCCAATTTCCATGAATGATTCTTTGATTTTAACGATGTAAACAAATACAGTCTTCAATGGCTTGGACACTGGCGGCGGTCAGACAGTGAATAGTTGGCTGGCTGCTTAGAAAGCAAGGACAGACCTGACTTTGCCTTGGTGGTGTTAAAAAGTTGTTAAGAGATGTTTATGTGTTGGGTTTGCTGTAAAAGAGCCCGGGTTCAGAAGCCTGCAAAAAGCCCCGTGAAGCCGTTATGGTTGGCCACTCTCAACTTTTCATGGTAAACTCAATCAGGCCTGGCTCCAGCTCAAGTCATTTGTTTGATTGTGGAAAGAAAAACTTGTGCTGACATTTGGAAATATGACCTGCGTATACTTTTAAGCATTTCGAGTAGTTGTGTGGAAAACATTATGGAGCACTAAATCACTGCTTTCAAGTTGTGGGCTAAAATCAATACAATTTCATAGCATGTCAAGGTCTCCTTGCGGAGGCCTGACCTCTCTGTCATCTTGTTGCAGTAAAATATGAACAGTGGGCATGTGTGTGTGTGGAGGTGGGTACATGGATCCTGCCAAAGTGTTCTGGGTCAAGTACACTGGTGGGTGGCAGATTGTATCACTGCCACCTTTCTCTCCAGTCAAAGATAATGCACATAAATGTATCTCTGTTTATGTGAAATGAGTTTGTGCGTACCGGCAGAGAGCCTCGGCCGGGTCCTGGGCGTCTGCATCTCTTGCCGCGCGTGGGGCAGCATGTGATATCGCTTGGCCTCGTTGACCAGGTCGCGACACGCCTCCGACGACTTGATCAGCTCCTCGTTGTCCACCACGTTCAGCAGGTAGGATGGGTGGATGAAGGGGAGGCGCACCACCGCCAGCAGCTCCGACAGATTCTGAGAAGACGAGAAGAAGGGAAGGGGGGGGGGGGGGGAGACAGAGAGAGAGAAGGATTAGAAGTTGAGGGCTGCAATCAGAAAGCGATGCTTAAAAATAACACATGGGAAAATTATAGAAACAAAAGCAAACACTAATAAAACCACGTTTGCAGAGAGTGCAACTGCCTGAGCTGATTAAAGAGGATTTATATGAACAATATTAAACAAATGGCAGAATGTGGATCACAGTCAGGAAACACAGACACACACACACCTTTGACAAAGAACAGAAGGATTCATTTCAAACATTACACAATTAATATATATATATATATATATATATATATAGCTGTACCTGACCTAGGTTGTTAGAGTGAGGAAACCTGATGGTAGCAAGACCATTAGATCAGTTACTGTCATTGTCAGGCCCTCAAAACCTCGGTTTGTCACTTTTCTATTTCTATACTTGTGCAGGACAAAATGCCCTGATAAGGATGGTAAGACAAGATATAATCTCAAATTCACATTTTTTTTTGCTCCATAATAAGCACGTTCACTGATACGTTTCCCAAAATCACTGAAAAGACGTAATTAAACGTTATTCATCGCTGAACAAGAAACCGCAAGTAACATTTTGCAAAGTTTTCAGCGAGATCCGCTCGCCATCTAAATTTCATACGTGCATTTAGCTACGCTGTGCAGACCGGAACGAGGCAGCAGGGGGTATTTTACGGCTTCCACCTCCTGCTTCTGATTTTTTCGCCTCCCAATGAAATCTTTCAACAGACAGCTAATAATTAGCTAGTTCCGGCTAATCACGACACATTCAAGCCAAGATACTAAAGGACCTAAACATTTTTATGGCCTAACTAACAAAAAGAAAGATTGATTTTACATGATTGTGGTTCATAATTGGCAGTGTTTCCTTTAAGGCGTGCCTCTGAGGTGAGGACTTGAGCATGACGATTAGGCTTTTAAGAGATTTAATGCTGCGGAGGGAACCAACGTGACGAAAGTGCTCAACCATGGCAACATAAATATTTGCTTTTGTGGTCACGTTTGTTCCATTGTAGCATGTGCATACATTTATCTGTGCTTATACTGTATAGGTGTTCAGACACAGAGGCAGGACAGACTGTTGCCATGGCAACCTCGTCTATAGCCCCTGCTGCTGAATGTTTGAGTGTGTGTGTGTGTGTGTGTGTATTCAAATGTATGCGTGCCGATCTGTACTCCCTTGGGAGTCTCATCTATGTCGACAGTAAAAGCTGTAAACAAGCTTGGACGGAGCGGTGGAGAGCTGGGTGGAGATTGACCCCGTTGACCCTTTGGCTCAGAGCGCTGTGGCCGTACTGCGCGGGGAGAGCGACAAAACCACAGACTCAGAGAAATATCGTTCAGGGAGAACAAATAATAAGCTGACACACTGCCTAAGCAGCTCCCTCTCTCCACCTGAGGCCTTTTTACCGTGGCATGTGTCCCATTTGTTTTCTACCCATGTCCTGGGACTGGAGAGGAGGAAATGAAGCAGTAGAGGAAGGGACAAAGTGGAGGAGGGGGAGAGAATGGCACGAGAGGGGGAGAAGAGCAGGACAAGAACAAAGAAAAGACAAGCGAATTAAAGTGAACCGAAGGGAAAACGGGAAACGGGACGTGACGGGTCCGCGGGAGTCAGACAAATCTGCTGATGACACTTCTTCTCTGTGAGCGCGCTCAGAGCGAAACACCGTCCTGCAGATGGGACTGTCTGTTTCCCTCTTCCACTAACGCACGCAGCTTACCTAACAGTTTATCAAACAAACAGCTCAATACCCACATAAACACTGGCGATAGCTCCCAGCGCTTCAGCAGCAAGAAGGTAAAGTCATAGAAAGCTACTTAGCATATTGAGATATTCTTCAGGGAAGAATCACTAACTCAGGAGAAGCTACTACTTCCAATTAAAGTGCCCCCATAGTGGGAGATTTGCCCCAGTAGTTACTGAGTCATGTCACACTCAAATGGAGGTGACTTAAGCTCCAGGCTTACTGCTCTGCTTTTCTATTACAAGCTACTTTTCCCCCAGTCTGCCACAACCTCACCTACTTTGGTCTTATGACATTATATCATTAATGGCACTAATCGGATGTGGACACATTTTTAAAAACATATTTGACGGTAAATCCTTTTTAGACAAATATCCTTTAAACTAGTGCAACCCAAGGAGGGATTTTTGTTGTACTTAAAATCAGGTTTGGCTCATGAGATCATACGTGTGCATCTGCGGGTCGTCTGAAATAGGTTTCGCCACTGACCGCTCTGACCCTCCGAGCTAAATTAAAGCTGTATATGGGGCAGTTTCGGCCAGGTGGTGCCCTTAGTGGCACAGCGGAAATAAATGTGCTACAACGTCTGGGGGCGCATGTGGAAATCTTGCTCCCATTTGGAACAGCAGGTGGACAGGCTTGGATTTTGTCTCGTGGTCTTCTCGGGGGTAGAGTCTGCACGTTGTCTGGGTTTCGTCCAAATATTCTGATCTCCTCTACGGTCCAAATACATGCAGCTCAGGTGTGCTGGGGACTCGCGACTGTGAATGCATCTGTGCGTGTAACGCTGAAATACAGTCCTGACCTGTTGCAGGTGTTTACACATTTCCTGTGCAATCCTTGCCGGGATAGATATCAGTGACCTTGAATAGGAATAAGTGAGTATAGGAAATCATCTGGGTGTTCTTTAAATTCATAGTTTGTAATTTGGGAGCGCAACCAGTCAGCCGGTCACGAGTTCGAGTCATGATGGACAGTTTGAGCGTATTCTCATTAGCAGTATTGTCTTGGCAGACTGTAAACCACACCCAAATCAATACACAAACACACACACACACACGCCAAGTTAAGTTTTCTTTACCTGTGGAGAATAAAGTAAAGAAAAACAAGCATCCTGCCGTACCATCTGCATATCTTATCTCCACACAAACCCACATCTGTTGTAGCCTGTATTCACTTGCCAAACATCTTTAATATGGCAGTAAAACTACCTTAAAGAGACGGCATCTGGTATCTGCACAAAGGTAAGGACTGCTACCACATAAATATTCACCCCAAAACACACCCAAATGTACACGTACAGTACACACACACACACACACACGGAGGTCTGCACAAATGAATGTAGGAAGAGGCAGATGGATACGCTCTTAATCAGGTTTGTGGATTCAGTCCGAAGGTTGATTTGACTGAAAATCTTGTTGAAGAGATTAAGACAATGTAAAGTCACTGAGCCTGAACTCTGATTAAATAAACAACCATGGATTCAATTGTACTACGAACAGAGTGGGCTATCCCCTGAGTGTGTGCGTGTGTGTGTGTGTGTGTGGATGTGTGTGGTGGGATAATGCCTGGCTGTTTTTCTCGACTTTAATTCAGTTCCCTTTCTCCATCTCTACCTCTGTCCCTCCGGTTTAGAAAAAAATAAATAAAATAAATAAGAAGAAAGAATTACTCTCCATCTCTAATTCTAACTAACTCACTCTCTCTCCCACTTCTTTTTCACTTTCTGTCTCTCTCTCTGCACCTCCATTCCCGCTCCTCGCTCTACCTCCCACACACGCATATATCGGCATGGAAATGAGGGAGAGTTGCACACTTGCTGCTAATATTCAAATCCAAAGTGTCAGACCCCACAAAAAAGGAGACCTGCTTTCGAACCAGCCACTGAAAGTCCTCGAGCAGGTATTATCGCAGATACTGTTAACAACACTTGTTTATCTTTTGTAAAAGACACAAAAAACGGTTTTGTTGTCATCTTGATACTGCCACGGAGTCGTGCCTTCGCTGACTGAGTATTTTCATGAGCTGATTTTTATTTAGCTGCATTTTATTGCTCGAGGACATTGCATGTACGATTAGTGCCTGTCTAATACACATACGACAGCCTACTGTGCATGCTAGTTTCATCAGTGATTGCAACACCTTTTCTAATCACATGTTTTTAATGCAAATCAATGCAAATGTAGTTCGTGTATGCTGCGAGAATGGGCAGTTCACTGTATTTATTAATTTTGTTGTTAATTACTATGTTCTCTTCTTTTCAAGCACTTGTCACTTAATAACTACACTTCAATCATGGGGGAGGATTAATCCTTCTTCGCATAGCTTTTTAAATGTCACCGCGTACCTGCTCCTCTATGCTGTGAGTCAGTTTATAGATTATAAAAAGGCAAAGGCTCCGTTCTGATGTAGCTTGTTAGCAAAGTTAGTAAAAATCAATCCGCCGTTATGTTTAGTTTACAGACTCTCCAAGCAACATTTTGGTTGGCATCAAACCCGCTGAACATCAGGATGTCAGCACACTAACATGCCAGGCAGCTAGCATTTAGCTCAAAGCGCTGTTGTGCCTACAGTGAGTGCAGCCTTGTAGAGCTGCTCACATCCCATCAAAAACCTTTACAGAGAGCGTAAGTGACACGAATCTGATGTTTGAAAGGAATGAAGTGATAAGTAATTCATGATTTTGGGTTGAACTTTCATTTAAAAAAAGGCACATCCTTCTTGACAAGCTCCCAACACAGCTGCGCCATGATAATCCTCTACTCCAGTCCCTTTGTTGAGATATTACGATATGAATCTACAGCCAGCTCTAAACGGTTTAGCCCTTTCATTCCTCCATCTTCTCCACCTGTCTGAACCTTCCTTTTTCTGTCAAATCCCAAACTGCCGACATTCTTTTCAGCCATTATGTTTGCGGATGAAATCACCTCTTTCTGTGGCAGAGATATTCACGGGATTACACTAATATTGCCAACGTGTTCTAGTTAACTGAGGCTTAATTCTTCAGTGTGGAAAGTTAATCACTGTGTTCTTGTGATTTACAGTACATATTGTATACCTGGATAAGTCAAGACTTTATTTACATGTCTGAAAGTGAATTTAAGGGGGCTGATTTCTCAGTATCTCACAAACTAATCCAACAGGTAAACAGAGGATTTGATATTTAAACAGACTGAAACCTTCCCTGGCTTAACTCTGGTAAATATTGATGAAAGCTAAGGCATTCAGGCTGCTACCATCCTCTCTTAAAACAAAGACAAGTGGCGACTGCGTGCACTGGATGCATGCCATATTAACTATGCGCTAAAGGTTAGATTTTTGTCTATATGCGTGCAAGTGTGTGACATAAGACATGTAAATGAGTGTTCTCACGACACCGACGAGTGAGGTGCTTGCACTCATCAGACGAGAGCGCGGCTCATGTATCCGGCTCCTTTTCTCTCCATCTAACAACCTCTCAAGCAATCACTCTCACGCACGGGCAGGCGGAGTGAATGTGAACGCCGTCCCCCCCAGATGAACGGTGTGTCCTGTCATTTCCATCTTCTCGCCTGCTCACGCAGGCGATCCTCGTGTGCTTTGAAACATAGATGACATCTAATGGTTGCAAAACATAATGGCTACTGTGCTAAGAGGAAGATACCAAGCCTGCTGTGCATTTAAAGAAAAATGGCATGATCTTTTGTTACATTCCTACTGAGAGGTTGGAACATATGGAAATTATCTTCAGGACTCGGTGAACATATGGAGATGCTACTTTTAGCTTGTCCTCCCACACATGCACTTTTTCCTCTTCCATTTTCCTTGGACAAGGATCATTTATGATGAGGAGTCCATATGCTTATCCACTTGTATTCTGATATGCAACCCAGATAACACCTCGTGACTTTACCTCTCTTTCTGTCGTGCACACACGCCGACCCAGGTCAGCATTCTCAGTGCCAGAGGGTGCACACACCTTGTCGCTTGCTAAATTTGCAATAAAAATGCTGCTACATATCCCAGCTCTGAAAAAAATCCCCCTTTTTCTCATTTACACATACGCGCACACACACACACACACACAAATGCAGGTAGGTGGACACAGGATGTGAATAGGTTGAGCTTGGTGAAAGGCAGGGATAATGTGTCTAACAGGGAGGCTCTCAGATCTGTCAGTGGCAGCTGAGAAGCCGGCATCCGCTAACACAGATGACAAATGTCCACTGAGCATTTCCCATTCCACTACTGTCAGCCAGGACTAACGCCTCTTACTATGTGTGTGTATGTGTGTGTGTGTGTGTGTGTGTGCGAAATGATTCAGTGCCATTGCGGCGTCAAATAAACGACACATGAACGGTCATATCTATTTGCTTTGCTCAGAGAAGATAGGCGTGTGCGTCTGCTTTCGTGTGAAAAATGGACAACCCGATGCTTAAAATGCAGCTCAGTATGAAAAATAAAAATGAGGTGGGGGGAAGCCACACACACTCACTGACTCACTAGAGTGTGTTCAATAGAGCGCGTGCCCATGTTTAGCCTCGCAGCGTTAACAAACCCACTCAGCTGAAATGACCACAGCTCAGTGTCCCTTTGAGTGTGTACAGGTTTGTGTGTGCGAAAACACACACGCGTGCGCTTCTTCTTCTGCTAACACATTATGGATGAGTAAAATATGCTCTTGCAAATGGCACTTCAATTTGGGTTCAAGGGATGCTTTGCTGAGCGTGTGTGTGTGTTTTTTTTTCACGACCGCATGAGTATATGTGCATCTCAGCCGGGAGGATGAATGGGGGGATGGAAGGAGCTGTAGCGGACGACAGACGCTGACTGCTGCCCTGAGCAACTACTGACAGGTGCAATGTGTTCTCCTCTGAGGCCTATTTCAGCATGACTTCATTCAAAACATGAAAAAAAAGAAGCTTTCTGCCACTGATTTAATTCAAAACATAGAAAACATATGAACGACTGCGTGCTGAATATTAGCACTAAACTTTCTGCCTTGTTTCATGACTTGCTGAATTATCTTTGACACTGAGTGGTATCTAACAAATTCTGTGTTTTCCCCGCCATGATATAGAGAGGTACATTTTTAATATTCCTCATGAATGTTGAGGAGATTACTTCCTTTGAACAGATAGTGCAATTTGTTTGCTCTCTCCTCATGCAACTCTTGTGTGTTTATAAGAGAGCCCGGTAGAAAACGGGACGCCTTTGACTTGCTCGGGATATGCAGCCGCTGTGGTTGAGTGACTGCGGTTCAACTGGCTGCACACATCAGGACAGAGCGCGCCCTGGGACTACAAAGGACACCGATGAGAATGAGGGTCTGGGGTTCAGTGGCTTGAATCAGATCCCGTCCACTCTCTAATGCGCAAGTTGTACCGAGGCCTGATATACAAGCGATTTCCAGTCTTGTGTGAACGTCTGAGCACAGGACTGGGATATGAGCAGTGATATTGTGTGCATTTCGTGTAAATCCCCACGTGCGTATGCACTCTTTCCTACTAACTCATGTGAGTTAGCAGGAAAGAAAGAAGTAGGAAGTAAGAAAACAGGAGAGGAGGCAGAGAAGCAGAAGAAAAAGCCAAGATTGCCCCGCTGCGTCAATCTCCATTGTCCCCTCGAGGGTGCATTTTGTCACAGATCAGGCCGACATGTTCATTCTGACCCGCAGATTCATTTTACTCTTCAAAGATAACTGTTGTGACATAAAGCTGCTCATCTCAAAAGCATAATTAACCTTGTGATAAAAAGTTTTCGTTTTGAACTCGGAGCTTAAAAAGAGAGTCGCTAAATTGGAAGTGATGTTTGTGGTGAAAGGGCCATTTGTGGTTTTGAAGGTAAATGAAACGTAAAACAGCGAGGAAAACTCAATTTATATCCACACACAGCCTCAAAGCATTTTTGTCCTTTGATAATTTTATACTCTGACTACATAATGATAGCATCATTTGTTCTGGGGAAATGATTGTTTTTTTTTCTTTGTCTTATTCTGCTTCTTAATGAGGGCTGGAGGCAAAAATAAAAATCACCTCACTACATTATCAGAGTCAATTGTATAAAATCCCCCCAAATAATAACTAGTAACTTATAAACATATGAAGTAATACCTTTAACTATATTAATTTGGCTTGGGAGCTGCAAATGTCAGGGCAGGCCATTGTTATTTCTGATGAGTGGACAGCGGGTCCTTGCTAATGGCAAGGCTGGCCTTTTTTATCACGAAAATACACCATTAACTGTCCTTTTTAGCTGTTACATTAGTTGGCCACTTTCCAAAGAGCCAATTAATCAGCCTCTTTTGTCAGGTTGAGTCACCTGGCAAGATAGGATCCTTTATAAAATATGTTGAAGTGAGGCGTAATGGAGGTCCTTTTCAGGGATTTGGCAGAGTCTGGCCTGTTATAATTGGAGCCATGTGTCTGTGGTTGTCCCACAAAAGACTGCTGGGTGAAAGGAAGGACAGGTCTCTCTCTGTCAGCACCTTTACAGAGAAAACATGACGCAGGACACTGTTTTTCCAGCCTCCTGTTTATGTAACTTTCTTCGGTAACACTGTCTTGCTGAATATGGAGGTGGATTTCTGTACTCAGGTGCACTTTTTTTTTTTGCGTCCCCGTGTTTAGAGGTATAGAGCACATTATGATGTGCAGAATTCATTCTCGAGCTGCAACGACGACCGTTTCTGTTAATTCGCTTTCCTATTAATTGGTTAGCTTAGCAACAACAGACAAATGGTGTAAAATGACCTTCACCGATTTCATCACATACAGTACAGTAACATCTTGAAACAGCTTGTATAGCCTGATCAACAGGTCAAAACATAAAGAACATCCAACTCACAGTGATACAAAACAAAGAGAAGCAGGAAATCGCCACATACAAAACGATGGAAACGGCTAATGTTTGATATTTTTGCACAATAAGTGACTCGTCTGACATTTTGGGAAATGCGCCTGTTAATTTTCTTGCTGAGATGTAAAGATTAATATCACTCATATCTATCCATTAAATAAGAAACTACATCTAGGAGACAGTTAGCTTAGCATTTGCAAACATGTTTTTAGATCATTCATTATCAAAATTGCTGCAGATTCATTTTGCATACTGATTACTTCTTCCAAATGCATCTCTGTTGGAGGGGTGTTTTCTTTTGAAGTCTCTGTCACTCTCTTTTCCCCTAAAATATACAAACAGACTTACACAGACACTTGCAGGGCGGCACACCTTCAATGATACTCAATCAAAGAAAACTCAAACAGCTCTCTTCTTTCATTCAGTGGCTTTGAGTCTCATAGCAAACTATTATTAATGCTCAAATGCTCTCCCTCTGTCTCTAAGCGATGTCCGGGCCCCGTTTCCTGGTGCCATCGGATGTTAGTGACAGCATAGCGGAGAGAGAAAATTGCATATTATTTACCCAGCGCCTTCAATATGCCACTTTTCCACTCTATAGCCCGCAGCTTACAACTCACAGCACATACACAGACACACAAGCGCACAAAGACACACATACGCGTGTGCTCAGATGAATGCAAACACACAAACTTAGCTCAAGGCTTCAAGCTTTTCCCTCCCTGCTGCCTGAGTTTTTTTCAGCAGCGCTGTGACATTCTGCCCTGACATGTCATTAAAAAGTGTCACAGGTTCTGGGGGAGCGATTTCCCCTGCTCTCTGCCCTCAAACGGGGCAGAAGGGACGGAGGCAAGAGAGGGTGGGGAATGATGAGCTGGTGCTGGACCATGCGTGTAAACTCTACCCTCGGGGTCACATAACCTTCTCCCGTAGCATGATGGAAGCGGCCCAATCTTTCTCTTTGCTCTCCTGTCCTCACCGCAGGCACTGGGCTTGCTACTTGTTTTTTTTTCGGTCACACATGGGCAGGAGATTTGAGCTTGACCAAGAGCTCAATCACATCTCTGCTGCCTGGATGTCATGCCCGTGCACAGAGGCACAAACCGTGGGATATCAGATTAAAACACAGGGGCCCTTTTTCATTTCTCGTTCTTCATTTCTCACCATTTCTTTCTCTTTTCTCAATCACTGCTTGCCCCCCCTTTCTGTCTTTCGGTCTTGCTCTGTTTCTTTCTCTCGCTCCAACTCTCATCTCACCACCCCTGCTTTTCTCCCTCTCTCTCTTTCGGAGACGGGGTGACCCATCAATGCTGAGACCTCGTCTCGGGGACCAGTGCGCCGGGTTGTTCAGACAACCGGGAAAATGTTCCATTTTTTTCCCCCCTTCGACTTCATCTGAGTAACTCACCTCTGCACCTCTCCATTAGAGTGTGAGATTACAGGAGTCCGCTGCACTGAGCTGGCTGGAGGTTTTTGATGCAGATGACAGCGATCGCATGTTTTCCTAAAAACTTTGTATGAGCCTCGTTGTGGCCCCTTGTGAATTTACAGAACCACAGAGTCAATTTTAGTGGATTTATCAGTGGGGTGTTTGATACCCATGCCATAAAAACCTCCAAACGGTTTCTTTTTTTATTGCAATCCAAACCCCTGTGCGAACGACTAACGAGCATCACCATCTGCTCTAGATGGTGTGTCACCATGCTTTGTGTTACACTCAGTACTTTAAAATCTGCCACTACAAAACACTTACTAGGCCGGATGGATTTCGCCATAATCTCAGAGTGCCACATATCAAAGTATAAATGCTAAATGTTTAATCCAAAAGGTGAAAAATTCAAATATTGACGTATGTGCCTCATAAAAGTGGATGCCAATAAAGCATCATTGATCACTGAGGTCTGCGCTGAATCTGATCCAGCTGATATAAGTTCTCGCTCTCGCTGGTTGACGAGAAGACATTACTTGAAATGGATGACTCTTCCAGTGATGGGCCGGTGCAATTTATCTGATAATAATCTCACCTCCATTTTTAAACACCTATAAAAATACATTAAAAACATCAGCTTTAAATTCACCGCTTTGTGAATGAATCCATAAAGCTCTCGTGACCTGAGGTTCCTACCCGCTGGATGGATATCGGTCTATAGTGGAGTCCATTTACTTTTTCATGAATGTGTGCTGACGCTGTGACCTTGAGGCGTATCGATCCCGCGTTGGTTAAAATTTGACCTGCTGTACCTCGTTGTCAATACCTATCTAGAGGAAAAAAACCTTGATTATGATTAACAGCCTCTAGGAATAAATCAAACACCTGTTACGCGTCTAAGGAAAAGGACGGGCTGTCTGTGTTTTTGTTGGTTTCTCCGAGCGGTACAGTGTCTCACAAACAAATGAAGTGTAACTAAGAATAGAGCACATTCTGAGGGCAAAGCGCCCCTGGGATTATGAACAACTGCTGTGTTAGGCTGCATCTGAAGCACAAAGTTGATGAACACTACCAAGAGAGAACGAGGAGTCACTTGTCTGGGGCTTTATGCTGCGCACCTCCCGGAGCAGACGGGGAGAGCTGATAGAACAGCGGCACTAACTGCAGACATACAGTATCCGTACTGTCAGTGCTAACAAGGGGTTTATCTCGCTTTCTTTGTCTCATGATGCACATACATGTGTATTGATTTTGGTAAAGTACACCGCAGCGTCAGAGCAGAGCAGACACGTGTTTCACAAACACACTCATCAGATCTCTTTTTTTCTTATTACCTGAACTCTGGAGCTGGAGTCTTGTTTTATCCATTTGATGACCGTCTCATAGACCAGCTCCTCAGCCTTGGTGTTGAGACTGTCGTTGGACAAATAGGCTACCAGATCCTCCTTGGACACACTCAGAATCTCTTCTTGCCCTGCCACCTGAAGGATTATGAAATATAAGAAATATATGAATATGAAAGTCAGACTCCTTATACGACACAAAATAGAATACAAATATGTTTTACATTCACCATTATGTCTAGAGACATTGCAAAGCTAATATACGGATATTTTTTGCAGTTATATTAAGGGCTTTCATTTAAAATCTCTGTAGGTCAAGTATAACACGAACATTTAGTTTAAGTGTAGAGACCAACATGTACAGTTGATTTGATTAATTTGTCAGATTTTTTGATCACTTTAACCATAAAAACGTATACATCCATCCAACTGGAACTATCTGGTATATATAATATTTGCTTATTTATCTCCTGATTAGGTTCTTTTTCATGAAAACATCAACAGATTTGAAGAAAGAGTTTGACATTTTGGGAAATATGCCATTTTGCTTTTTTCACAGAGAGTAGAGCTCAGAAGATACGCAACGCTCTCGTATTGGTTAAGTATGGAGCCGCAGAGCTCGGCTTAGCATCGAGGTTCGGCTCTTAGATAAAATCCACCCACCTTCACAGCTAAAGGTCAGCAATTAGCACGTGTCTCGTTTGTTTAATGTGTTCACAGAAATGTAAAAAAAGAAGGCGGTTTCACGGGGAGTTACATGCTGTTGTGTTAACAGAAAGTTGTGTACATGCTGGGTATGCCACTGTTTTCATTCCACGATGTACAGAGAAAAAATGCCATACTGAGAATTTTGGTACCAAAATAAAAGAGTGTACAGCAGATATTGTGCAGTATGGAGTAAAGAGAGACTGATGGCAAGCTTGTGGCAACAATGCTTGAATGTGGTATTGATTTTCTCCAGTAACAAATAAGTGTATTTTCCAAAATGTAGAACCATTACTACAACACTTTATCAGTGCTTTTTGATGAATAGCCGTATCACACTTGAAGGTTAACCAGATATATTATCTGTTTATTTACTTTTTTTTTTTTTAACGATTAATGATAAAACTTCTGTGGCTTCAATGATATGATGGTCAGGAAAGTCAAGTTGTTTTCTGTCCTATGTGGTTTGGTGTTATTCACACTCTTCCTACAAGAAAGCTGAGATCTCTTTAAATTTTTTATCCTGTGTATTTTGTTTTTTAAAAAAAAACAATGTTCTTATTTTCAAATGCGTTATTTAACAGCTGCCTGGGAACGAGAACATAGTACAGGACATTTTGTTCTCAGTAAATTGCAACCTTTCTAGTAAAAGCCTAAAAAGAGGCAGAAACCTTAATGTTGGTACAAGGCTAACAAGTCCATGTGATATGTGCTAGTTCAAAAAAAAAAAAAATGCATCATTCTGCTCTGTGTATGTTTTGAATCCAAAAGTTCAATATTATCTACTCACTACAGCTGAGGAAAGAAAGTACATTTTTATTGATCACTAGAGGTATTAACTTTATTATGGTCATGATTTCCGTAATATTTTATTGCTGTTTGTTAATAGTTTTATTTGCTTTCATTGTCTCTGAACTAACACTCAACTTTGCTCCACAGGAATCAATAAAGGACTGCTGGGGAAGATAAATCTCTACCCACCTCTGGGAAGTTTTGCAGCGCAAAAGCTTTAGCCATGTTATGGAGCTCCGTGCAACTCATGGCTTCAGCCATAGCCAGCACTCCCAGACAGTTAGCTGCAGTCAACTGTTTCTCTGGAGTCAACAAACAAAGTCGGAGGAGATGTGGAGACGGACAGAAAGGTGGAGGACAGAGAAACCAAAAAACAAAACAAAGACAAAGACAAAGGCAGATTGATTAAGACCGAGAGAAAAAAAAATCATTCAGACATCCATAAAAAGATCAGAGACGCAGAATGCTGCAGAGACAGAAAAAGTGGCTGCACTAAAACGGACCCATAGCCTGTATCTGCCTGAGACTAAGGGAGAACAAGTATAATAACTCAAAACAGCTCTGAGGACAAACAACGAGGGGAATCGATCGCTCACAGCCCAGGCAGGAGGTGGTGGATGGCAGGGAGCGGGATTTGGGATTAGCTGGGCCACTTTAAAGAAGTCCTGTCAGATCTCAGAGTCTACTACACACACGCACACACACACCCACACACCCACACAGCTGAGAATATATGAAACTACCTTGATAGCCATGCCAGCGGGGAGAAGGCTTATGCTACCGTCTATGATCTCTTGTAAGGCTGCAGCGTTTAAGGTGGTGTGTCTGTAATTCTAGTTTTCTAACACACGGCTCCATTTATCACCAGAGAGGGAAATGTGTTGGTGGTGTGGAGCACACATTCACAGGCACAGTTCAGCTGGGTCAGTGGCCACTGAAAGAGGCCTGATTAAACAATGGCCATCACAGGGAAGCAACGCCAGGCCTTTTATCGCTGAAGACAGAGTCTGAGAGTCTTTCCTAAATAAATATTAGCCGCTAAAGGTCATGTAACATCTGCAAAATCACAACTAAACAAAAGCCAAACCAAAGAATAAATGAAAGTGGACTATGTGCTATGACAAAGGGGGGTTCAGAGCTAATCAAAAGGCTGTCTAAAACTGTCCCTCTGTTGTGCCATTCGAGCAGATGAAAAGTTCTTCCACTGAGTATGTTTTGCATGCTCAGAACATTATGTTTCTCCTTTCATCTGCGTCTTCAACGCTCGACAGGCGGGTCTCTGGTATAATCTGTTGCATAAATGTTTGCTACAAAAATTGTTCAGCTAAATCAGATCTAGAAAATATGTGAAAATTCTCATGCTGAGACCAAATTCACTGAAGGAGCATGTTATTGTTATTATCTTCTGATAATAAAGGAGTTAGGATTTCTCACAATGGTAGCAGGCGCACGAGAAGTGGCTTCGTTTTTATTTGTTCGAATCTGAAGTTCTGTGAATAAAAGTCAAAGTGGTATAAGTAGGTCGAGGAGATGTTTGCCATTTCTCCTCAGCGTATTTGTTACAAACTTCAATAATATCTGACACAGTATCAATTTCTCTTCGCTCAAGGACACATGCTCACGCCTGTATTTCTCCCCTTCAAATGTGCTCAAATGTCATGAATCTTGTCGAGGAAGAATGAATTGACGTCTCGCCGGCAATGAAGTCTACAAATGGCTTCCCTCTTTTTTCCCCCCGTTCTTTTGCCCAAATCAGGAGAAACGAATCAATACTGTGGGCTGCTGGTTCTCTTTTACTTTTTTTCCCCCCCGCTCCTTTCCTGCCGCTGACCTTTTTGCTAACATGCACTTCCCTTGTGTTACAGATACCCCAAACAATTTATTAAATGGAATGCAAAACCTGACATTTGCAGCTTTTTGGTTGGTTACCCACTAAAATCTGGAACATGCCATTTGCTTTTCATGTGACCCCCTTGGGCTCCAGAGAAGCCCCTCCCCTCCTTTGCTCCACTTTCCATACCTTGTCTGAGGATCAATCTGTTTTGCTATTTTTTGATTCCATCATGGTGCAGGCCAGAAGATTTGACATTTAAGTGACAATTGTTCCCTGACCTTTTTATAAATCTGCCCCCGTGCTTGCTCCCATCCACTGGGATGAGAACAGAGGCACAGTGCCCGACTGAGAGCGTTAGCAGACAGAATTCTCACACGTCTGCTTGCTTTGGAAACTTGACAAAAAGGAGTGTGATGTGCCAGAGTCGGGGAGGAAATTTAGCTTCGGCACAAAACATCCTGTACGGCTGTGCATAGCGATGAAGCATGACAACGTGTGAAAATACATGATGCTGTAGATACTGCATGTAGCAGGAATGGTGGCATAGGAATATCTGATGTAATAAGCATACACACTTGCTGATATAAGCATATAGCACTTGCGCACACATACGCACCACCCTTCCTGTTTTCTGAGCTGTTCCTACCTAGGAAGGAGACACAGACTTTACAGAAGGTGTTGAACTGGAACTTGTTGGCGGCCTCCAGCAGTGTCTTGGCATTGGCCGAGTCGATGACCAGCGATCCCGTGTAGACGAACTCGAGCAGCAGCTCCAGCACGTCGGCACTGATGTTGCTCATGTTCAGCTCCAGCACCTCCCCGCTCCGCGTCTCTCCTGATGACCTGATCAACCAATCACGGCAGAGAGAGGCAAGTTAGGGGTGCTCTGGGAGAAAAGGTGAGGAAACAAATAAAAAGAGGAGAGGGACAAAGATACGTGTATGCTACGCACGACACCCATAACACACCTGGGCCAGTACAAGAGTGGGGAGAAAATAAGAGAATCATTACACAATAAGATAACAACGTAAAGTGAAAAAGGGACAGAAACAGAACTTTGGATGGTTTCTACTTTTCTATAAGGCTAGCAGATTTGCAACTATATTGCTGCATCTGAAACAAAATGTCCTCTCTGAACAAAGATTAGGCAATTCAAAGTTATTGCTTTGTTTCAACAGGCATGCTTATCACATGTGTGGTTTCATGTATGCATAGTTTTAGAGGTGGACATGCATACATGGCAGGGTACATATGAGCTATCAGACAGAACACAGAGAGAAAGAAAGTGACAGCACAGATCATACACTGACAGATGACAGAATGTAAAGGACGCTGGTTGAAGCACGGTGTACTGGAAAAGCTCGTGCTGTTCGTGAGCCTACACCGCTGCCGTGTGCGTGCTGGATATTAAAGAGCATCCACTCCTACTGGCATGGTGTAAGAGGTGCCAGGGAGTGCTTGGATGAGCAAATTAAATAGAATATGATATCCCTTCGTAATGCAGAGCTTGAGATGTGTGGGGAGTGCAGGGCTGCTTTCAGAACTGGGCCACGTTGTGACTTCACCGGGATCAAATGGCAGAGATTAGTTCACATGCAGGATCCCCCAGGGGAGGTATGAGAGAGTTAAATAACACCTCGCCACCCGTGTTTAATGTCCCATGTGAAACAATAATCCACTCAAGGGCAAAATAAATGGAATCAAAGCCCCACAGAACGCATGCCCCCACTACTATGTCTCTCTTCCTGCGGCTATGGACATCAACAATATGAAAAGTAGGCTACATTGAGATGGATGGAGGCTGTTTGCTTCTGTCATTCACGGTAGCACAATAATAACGCTCTGTCTGTTTCTCGCTCTGTGTGTGTGTGTGTGCCTCTTTTCCTTTTCTGTTGGAACCAGTTTGTTGGATTAGAAATCATGACAAACAGTCAGCATTTAGTGAGACACAGACAGCAAAACAAACAAGATGAGACAGGTAGACGAAATGGTTAGAGTGAAGATGAGAGAGGAGAGGTTCGGGGGGGGGGGGGGGCAGGCAGGCAGGCTGGTGGTGGGGGGGAGGGGGGTCGATGAGGAGGAAGTAAAAAGGAAGGGGAGGCAGGGCGAGACGGTTCTTCCACAGGGAGCCAGCAGCCATCCTTCTGAGGGAGGGGTTGGGTTGTTCCATGACTGTGCCTTGGTCTTTTAAATAAGAGATATCCCCGCCCACCCCCGAAAAAAATCCACCATCACACCTAAACAGAGTCCCCGCTGCAATAATCATCAGTAGCCTGTAGTGTATGAACTGAGACATTAGTCGTCATTTAAAGCGCACTCAGGAGGTGAGAGGGGAGAAGGACATCCAAAAATAAAATAAAAGACAATGGCATTTGTCTCTGGATGGACATTGGCTGGAAAAACCAAGGTAGTTACTCTTTTTCCTCCTGCAAAGCAAAAAGCCACATAGTGTTATTGCCCTTTTTCCGCACAAAGCCCTGCAGTGGGGGCAGGTAGTAAGACAGAAAGAAGGGAAGGGGAGTGTCGTTCAGGGTTAAAGTGATGGAGGGAGGTGGGGAAGAAAAGAGGGGGGGGGGAGAAAAAAAAGAGCTAAAAATAAAAGGAAGAGCATGCTCATCAACCTGCTCAATTAGTGCAATAGGAACCAGCTCGAGTGGCAGTTTTGTTTTGTCTGAGCACTTATGTTATGGAAATGACTTTTTCCGGAGCCTCTAAAAGAGGTGGATATTTATGCTGCGTCTGATTGCAGACTTGAATTTAAATAGTGACAGAGGGAGGCAGGGAGGACAGGAAAGACAGAGGAGGAGAGATAGGGCTAGGAGGGGGAGAAAAAAAAGATGGGCACACTCAGGCAAAGAAATTTGTTTGTGAAAAATGCACCACTTATTCAAGAAGAAGTCTTAAAATCAGCAGAGACTGTCAAAATGGTGGTGAGCAGAGGCGGAGAGGAGGGGAGGGGAGGGTGGGTTGGGGGGGGGGGGGGGGGGGGGGGCTGTAACACACACACACACACACACACACACACTTCCTAATACATCCGTCAACCTAAAAAAAGCCCATTTTACACGGAATACATTTAGCTTGTTCTTACAAGACCATCTATTCTGCGGAAGTACATGCGCTACCAAGATATGTTAAGATAGAGACTTGTTCGGATGCAAAGCCTGCGCTATCTGGGCTAAAATGGCTCACATTTACATGTCCTGTCACAACATAAATCAGGAATAAATTATAAAAATAAACAAACATAATGTGGTTGCTTTATCAGCGCTGGGATTCACGGTTTCGCTTGTGTTTGCTTTGTGGTATTGAGGCCAAGGTATTCCTTCCAGAATACGTGAGACTTCAAGGCTATCTGGCAGGAACAAGTCCAGTTTGTGTCAGACACTTTAAGGGACAAAAAGGACAGGGGTAACAGGTGGAGAGTTTAAAAGCCCTAACCTCCATCCAAGTGTGAACATGGGCCATCAGCATGAGAGGAAAAACTGAACGTGGACATTGGATCGACAGAACTCTTGATAGAAATACTTTACTTGGAACTGGGCTTGAAGCTTCACAATTAGAGGGTCAGTTCATCAAAACTAAATGAATGGTATTTTCTAAGCCAGCTTTAGTGAGCTCTGGCTGTGCAGAAAGTTTTCATTTGCCCGGGTTCGGAGATATCTATTTTGGAGATTCCTGTCTTCACCCAAATACAATAGAGGTCAATCCAATTTCATTTGTGGTGCTCACAGTATTATACCACAACAACATCTACTTCCTTATATAATGTCCTGCTTACTTGTGGCATCCACATACATTCACCAGTTTTCATTAAAAACTACTTTGTGCCAAAGATATAGTCCCTTTGATAGGCTGTTGTGAGGGTATTCTGTGAGTTTGACAATGACGATCTGACACTGACTTTTTGTGACATTATGTTGCCATCTGTATTAAAAAAATAGATTTCTTCCCCTTATACCACAATACCTTCAATTCAAAGGAAGTAGTAAAGGAAGGAGTAAAACTTTCTTTTGCTCAAGGGTGACATCTTACAACAGAGAGCCATACATGGCAATTTGGGAGCACTGATATCAAATCCAAAAAAACCAAGCACTTACTCATGAACAGGTGGCCTTCATGAGGCTGTGATCAGCAACTGATAGCAACACTCTTGCATGAGGCCCATTGTGACTGAAAAGGAAGCACTACTGTTATCATTGTGCAGTGCTGTGAGCAGTAACTACAAACAAAAGTGCCTTCACTTCCATTGTATGAGAGTAGCACAGGTATCTCCAAACTATCTGCGTAGTTAGATATGGCTAAGCGAGACAATATGATTTGGGTAGCCACTCAGGACAATGTTGCTAATTGAAATTTGAGGGGAGTATTACAGTGTCCTGTCTTCCCCTCAGGCTGAATGAAGCAGCTGAGGGCTGAACAGTGCACTCAGGGCTCAGCTGCGGTGTTCACACTGGGCCGACACGGTAAAGGGCTTTAACGTAGCTCTCTAATCATCTCACAGTCATGACGCCGTCGGACTCACATGCATGGAAAACCTCACGGGTGCGACGGGAGAGATGAGGGGAGAGAAACAAATGGCATGGAAGCATGTGTCAGAAATGCTCAAAGATTCTGGAGCTTTTTTACATTACTGTGGTGCGGAGATGCAGTGGCCATAAATTAAATGCCTGGAGAGCACACTTATTGGAAAATCCTGAGGGGTAAAATGGAATTACCGGAGATGATCTGTCTCCCTGCACAGTGCATTGGCCCTTTAAAGGGTAGGGTAATAGGTTTTTGGGTGGGGGCGAGGGCGGACGTGCACATACATTTTGGAGCGGCATTACATCCTTCAGGTATCATGGCAGGTCGAATGAACACATATCGAAGGAATACTTGAGGTGAGGGTAGGTGGCGGTGGAGCACACTGAAAAGAGGGGGGCATATGTCTTTGTTTGAAAACTGTTTGAAAAGATTTGAAAATTGCTGGATACAAATATCATTTTAAGAACCCATATCTAATGTTGAAGCACATACCTCAATAAGAAAATGTCGACGTTTTTCAAACAAATCTTTATAATTACATCGCCATTCATTGCCGCTAAACATCGGCTTTTTGCCAATTAAGCCTTCAATTTCCTCAGTGAGTCACTGGGTTGGTGAATGTGTTTGTGTGTGTGTGTGTGTGTGTGTGTGTGTGTGTGTGCGTGTGTGTGTGGGTAGACCAGGGAAAATAAGTGTGATGTGCACTCTCTCACCCTCCAGTATTGCATCTCTACTTTCTCTCAGACTAATGGCAGCCTGCCTGGATAACACAAGAATTATGTCCTTGCATCCTACGCACACACACACACACACACACACACACACACACACACGCGCACACACAGTAAAGCATGCATGCAAACACGTGCGCGCGCTTCATGTCAAGTACATTTGCGCACACGCACATTTTCCTGAACTCAAGCACATAATGTACGCACACATCGTGGTGGTTTATAGCGAGGTGACGGGAGGGATTGAACTGCGGTGAATGCCTCCTGAATGAGATGGGCGAGGGAGGACAAGATACGGAGCATGTAAGGAGATGAAGTCTCTCTCTCTTATTTGACCTCATAAAGCTGTAGACGGTAGCGAGCCACGCGTAGCCTCAGCATAATTTCAGCTGCACTGAAAGAGTGACCTGAGCTGCGCATGGGAGGCCGTAACTCAGTGACAGACAGGCCTTTGGCTCTCTTTGCTCCTCTCTGACTGAGCTCATGACACTCTGCCTGGCTGCAAACACCTCACAGCTATGACCAAAACGGTCTCCTCCTCCTCGCTTCACACTCTCTGCCTGATCTGACTTTTATCCATTTGTGTTCGCTCCCTTTCCGCCTCTCTCTTGTCGACTTTTCGCCGCTGTCCTTGTCTCATTTCCATGAAGTCAGCGCGCCACGTGCCTTATAATATCAACAGTCACTGTTGGTGGTGTCGCGTTAACATAACACCGATCATGACTTCATTACATTGAACCAGAGATGTCTTACGAAATGAATAATTAACATATAACAAATTCATTACTCTCAAGTGTGAAGTCAAATTAGACGATTTCTATTTTACACATAATTTCATGAAAAATGACAGCGTTATGACAATAAATCAAAGTAGTTTTACAATTAATTAACCAATTAATGAGAGCTTGCTCTATTAAACTGTCAAATTAAACAAGAAAAATCAGACAACATAGGCAGCAGCAGCAGCAGCCATGAGGATGAGCTTGATGAAATTCAGCATGCTCCTCTGGGAGCCCCGGTGTATTTCAGGGGCCCCATCTTTACGCATAAATGATCCGGCTTTGTCCCGAATAGGAGGCACAGGCAAGACAATCTGATAGACAGGTTGACCAGCATGGGGGCTTCAGTTTTCTCCAAAGTCACTCCAGTCTCTCAGGAAGCTTCTCTGCTATTGTCAAGGTCAAAGGAAGACTCTGTGTCTCTTTTTTATTCATGTGGTGTGTACGAGTCTAGCTGTCATGGAGATGAGCGGTCCAGACGTGGCTCTGTGGCTTTTCTAACTCTGTTCTCTCTCTTGTCTTTCTCACTCCGCTTTCCATTCAGGAGGAACAAGAGTATCGGCGGCGGATGAGGAGGCCGCGGTGGCTGATAAGCAGCTCTCCGCTCTCTGATGAGCTTGCAGTGGAGGCAGCATGGCTCCAGGGCAAAATGGCAAACTCCCCTAAGGCATTCCAGCTACGGCTAGAGACTCTGTGTGTCTTTCTGTTTGTCTTTGTCTTTGCTCAGCACTTCATCCCTTGCCATGCAAGCGAGAACAAACACATACTCACATGCACACACTTACTCTCTCTCTCTGCACACATACACACAACACCAAGGCGACAAAACAACTTTGGGTCCAGGGGACTCTCAATCATGATGAAAACACCTGCAAGGACTTGAAGTAGGGATGAGGACATTAGGGAATTATGGTATTCCCTCCCGGAAAACAAGGCAGATAAAAAAAAAGACATACTTGCGCTATCAGACTGTACACAGTTATACTCCCAGTCATATGCGTATGCATACACATCTAGAGACACTAAAAAGGTCTGTAGCTGACACACACACACACACTCACACACCCACACACACACTTGTTTGCAGACAGGTAAACCACGGAAACAAAACAGCCCGTAAAGACCAAAAAATATGTGCATGAAGGGCAGAATGCTAGGGGAATACTTAGATCCATATCAAATGAATACATTAGTGTAGGATGGTGTTAACCTGTGAAAGTGGTGGTTCAGTAAGATGTCTTAGATGTGCTTTCATTTTGTCCTTTGTTTATGACTCTGAAATTTCTTTTTTTATTAGACTAACCATGATTTATTAGCATATGAAAAGGCTGTTTTGCAGCAAAAACTCAAGAGTTAGCAACAGAAAAATACAGCAGCTTGGGAGACAAAAATCCCTCTGCCCACAGAAGACAGCGGGGCTTTGGCGAATTACCACCCAAAGTGTAGAATGTATGATTCTTTTGTTTTGGCCCTTTGGTGAGTTTTAAAACATCCCCAGTCATGGAACATTTTCACTGCTCATTAAAATGGAAATGTGGTTAAATTGCCCTACATGGGGAGGAAAGGTAATGACGAGGGTTGACCTTTTTTCTCCAGTTTCAGATACATTCATTTGAGCGGGAAGAGGAAGGAATGGCTGCTGGCCCTGTGTTAGGAACCAAAGTCTTCACACACCTGCAAGAGAGAGAGGGGAAGGGAAAAAAAAAAGCGACACAAATGCGCCCTATGAAAAGAACAGATTGGATCAACAGCTGGTGGGAGGGGAAGCGAAGGCAAACCTTTTCACCAGGTCCTTGAAATACAAGCTGCAGGAAGCTAGAACATTTTGGTGGACTTCAAACTCTTTGCCTTCAACAATAATTTTCAGGTCTGTAAACTCTTTCGCTCTGCGCTGTTGGTTCAACTCCTTCAACATCTCTGTAGAACAAGAAAAAGAAACAGACAATGCCACATTTGGGTTTAGAATTTCCTCTCTTCCATACATACATGAGCAACAATAGCATGACAACAACAACAAAAAAAAAAAACAGAACAAAATGTTGAAAAGTGCAGATTGTGGAACACAATATTGCTGGCAAGTCTTAAGGAACAATGTTCATTATATGATAATGAAGAAGTGACATGCACACATTTGATCAAACATTTCAGCAAAGGCAAAAAGACGTGTATATAAATATGTAGCAGAAAGGGGCACATGTAAAAAAAAAAGAATAATTAGCTTTCATATTCTATACTGTGCCGGGGATATACAGTATGCAAAGCATGATATAGTGCATAATATAGACTAGAAATGAGATCAAAACCCTATCATTATTATGAGAAAAGACACTTGTATAGCTGTATTTGACCTCTGTAAATTTACACCGCAGCACTAGAACTTCAATGAAGAGAAGCTGAATGAGATAAAAAAAAAGAGTCTAAAAGTGTGAGCTGAAAACAGACACTGTCAATGCATTATTCATATTGAAATAAAATTCTTTGGCTTCTCACAAGTGCCCCGCTCGGTTGAGAGTTGACCTTCAAATGTCACTCAATGAGAAAACAATTGCTTATCCCCAAATTCCAACACCAGCTTCTCTCTCTCTCTCTCTCTCTCTCGCTCTCTCTCTCTCTTAGGAAAATGCACCCCCACCCTCGTCTTCCTCTCTGGAAAGAACTAAAAAAAAAAACAACAACAAAAAAAACAACAAAAAACAGGGACGAGACACAATCTGAGAAAACATGCTCGAAGCAAACCAATGTACTGTTGAAGGCCATAGTACACAATGAGTTGGATAATACGGTGTAGCAGCACCATGTTGGGCCTGGCCTTACTGTAGCGTTGGGTCGTTGGCACTTGTTTCTCCGTGTCTTAATGAGGCACCATGAGGGGATGCTGAGAGTGAAAATCAGCAGGAGACCAGCAACTTATTCTACAGCCCTGGGAGGGATAACCAACACTGCAGCTCGGTTAATCTCCTATCGAGAATGGCGCTAAAAGAGAGCACTAAGAGATTCAAACGGTAAGCCACAGACACGATAATGTGGAGCATTACGATTATAGAGGGAGCCAGGTCCCTTACTGTCGTCTTAGAATTAACAGAGCGTTTCACTGAGACTGCAGGCTTTGATGCATAGTAAACACCTATTTGGCACAAAGTGCAGCCTGTGTGGAATAAAGGCACATATTCCATGCCGGGGAAAGATAAATATAAGATACAAGATGATTTAGATAAGAAACAGTGGCAAATCCTCCTTTGATCAGCAGAGAGGGTTACTTTTCTTGAAACTTGTCTGGACTTCAGTGGCAATGCAAAGAGTCATTTGTGGTCAGTATTGTCATATGTAACGAGCGAGGTGTCCGTGTGTGTGTGCGTATGAATATGGGCTATACGCAGCCATTTAGCCTTTAAATGTGGGAAACTGATCAGACTTGCCGAAATGGAGGAGTTTGTCTTTATCATCCTGAAAGAGGACTGTGTTCACGCCAGACTCAAAGCAGGGATTTAATTAACCTGGAATGACACTCGTCCCACTATTTGGCTGAAATATCCACTCATTTAGTTTCTTCCATTCTTCTGACTGACACTGGGAGCTCAGCTCTGAATTAATTCGGTAGATGAAATTATACAGTATAAAGACACATGACAAATAAGGTGCAATTCAGAGGCGCGCTTTGGTAAAAGCCTTTTTCTGTGAGCAGCACATCCTTCAGACTTATCGCATCAAGGAATTAATGGCCATAAAGAAAATGACCTGGATATTAAACATGCTGAATACCAAACAGGGAGGGAGGGGGGGGTAATAGATCCAATTTTTGACAATATGTCTGTTGTACGTTGACTCGATGCACAGCTGCACGGTTAGAGTGATCCATACACATGCGCACGCAAACACAAAGGCTGGCATTTGCCTTGTCTTTCATCCATCTCCCTGCACTCTCCACATTCCACTCCACTGCTGCTTGTCAGTTGGCAAGCTATCTGATTACTGTGCGAGCACGGACTGTGAATAGTGAATACACAGTAGTTTTGAGTTTGCATTAGTGAATCTCCAGCAACCGATATGGCTCTCACCTCCAATCAGCCACACCACATACCATCCATTTGCCCCAAGAATAGAGAAAGTGAGAGGGGGAGACTGAGAACTCCACTTGTCAGCAAACAATGGCTGCCTCCCTCGGAGCCGTGCAGATACACCTGAATGCGTGATGGAAAAGCTAATTATGGCTTTTTTGGGGGTGGACTGGTTAGCTCCGCAGAACACTTCATCAGCGCTGGGGACCATGAAACGGCACATGGCATTCCCTTTCTCAGGTTTGGCATGGAGCGTGGTGAGGCACAGCTTTGTTCAATGGGACCATGGCAGCTTTGAAACACCAAATGTCTCAATATTCTCAAAGGGAAACTCTCTTGTGGAGAGATCAGATGGATAAAACAGTGGTATGGTTTGTTTTGTGGGGAGTACAGACATTCTCATAGGGTTATGCTGTGCTACAGTAGTGGAGTATATCATAGGCTGCCAACAGTGATGAAATGTGCTAGCTTAGTTTCCTGCCCCTAAGCTTTTCACAATAATAACAAGACCCTGAGCTGGCTCTCCATGATTGGTTGATGCACTGCACAAGGGGTACGAAAACAGTGCCAGCTCTGATGTTTAGCCTAGTAACTCTACACTACTGTCAAACATCTCAGAGCGCTGTGGCCAATGGATTCCTCGGGTGTGCTTTCCAGTAACCTATCAGCGTGCACCATGCCTCCCTACTATAAAGGTGCAGTAAGTTGTTTCCTGGGCCGAGATAGGCTGCAGCAAAGGGGTGACGCAGCATGCCATTGGTTGCCGAACTTGAAGCCATTTTAGAGTTCTTGTATTGTACACGCACCTCCGTAGACCCACCATTTTGTGTGGACACCAAAATTTGCATTTTGAGATACATCTTCATAAGCTGATTTTCTTTGTTGTGTGAAAAATCCAGTCTAAGCCAGTCAACAAGACCAATAATTGTATAAATATTTCTATACAGAACAAAGCACTAAAGCATTAAAGTTTTCTAAATCTTTGAAAATGTTTTCAATAGTTTTTTTTAGTTTTTTTAATCAATTCAATTTTTTTATTATTTATTTTCCTTGCTGACAGTGTCTGAAATCTTTCTTAAATATAAAATTCAACAACAATAAATATTAATTTTTAGTCACACTAGACTGAGTTTTTAGATACATAGTTTGCAAATTTCTAACTTTATATCATCATAATGTACCTTCAAAATTTTGAATTTCCACGGCATTTTTATTATTTATTATTATTTATTTTATTTTTATTAAGAAAGAAAGTCATGTATTTATGAGGCAGGGCAATTAAATTGCGAATTTGTTGTAAATTTTACATTATTTTTTAAAAGAGCAAGAGGATATGTTAGAGGGTTGTTCACCAAGTCAAGTTCTTAATACACACTAAATATAGCTGAATTACTAGCTGAAATACTTTTTTTTGACAATTTTGAATTGTTCTTATCCCTCTTGTTTTCCTGCCTGTTTTTTTCTGATAAATCACGTGTTTCTAGAGTGCAAGTAAACATATAATCGTCCACATATCTTCCAGTTGGCTGACATTCTGTGTCGCGCAGCAGAAATGACACTGATGTGTTCACGCTGACCTTTTGTTCTCTTTTAAACTTTCAATAATCAAGTCCTACCAACACTAGCAGCTTAATTATCCAGAACAAACCATGCTAGCCGATCAATAATTCAATATTCAGCTCAGTCATAATGGGTTTTCCTGAGCTTGAAGAAGTCCAAACTACAACACATTATTTTTCTAAAAGCAGTGATTATTTTTGACACCATGCATAAAGTAAAATGAAATTACCTTTAGTCTTCAAATAGACTAAATGATAGACCTATATTTCTGTTGTTAGGGCAGGACAAATTCCTTAACAATAATTTCAGATTGACAAAAATTCAATTACTTTTTTTTATAGTTTTTTTAGATTTGTTTATTTCAAAATGTTCTTTTGATGATCCAAAAATGTGAAATGTTAAAAGAAACAGGAATATCAATGAAATACATTTCCTATTCCAATTACATTTACAGTTACTCTAAACATATTTGTATTTCATGCCAAGTGATGCCACCATGATCAAAATTCTGAAAATAAACATAAATATACTAAATAAATAACTATAATCAATAATTAAAAAAAAAGACTGCCTTCAATGATCAGTGTTAACTAACACTCATTTACAAATCATCTTGCAAAAATTGCCATCTACATCATGATCACTGTGATTACTTTTAATTAAATTAGATTAAATCTCTTTAAAGTTCATTTGAAGGTAGCAGCAGCAGCAGCAGTACAGTAGCAGGACTGGAGCAGAATGGACTGAGAAAGTCTGATCAAAACGGACTTTTTTCGTACAAAAGCCTTTAGATGAGTATGGACGTTTGAGAAATTCCATTTCAAAGAGGTACTTGCAACAGAATAAGAAGAGTGGACCCAGAGCATGATTCAGAGTAAATGCACACAAAAGAACTCTTTCCAAGCAGTGTTGGGCTCCCCCAAAATCTATTTCCCTGCAGAGACCCCACGGCAAAACACTGTATGATAATATGTGGAAGTTTTATGAGACATAGTGTGAAGGGAAACTCTGATCAGGAGAAACAGAATTGGGATGAATAAATGATCTGATGTCAATCAGGGGTTCACTTGTTTTTGTCAGGGAATCCGAAACAATGCAGATCTGAGCAGCAGAGAGATGGATATTTGGAGGCTGCATTTCCCCTGTTGACTTTAATAAGGCAAACACTTTCCCTGTTTCTGATTGCACACATTAAACACACCCACGTGCAGCATGCAGGCAGAGAGATGGTCAAAAGTTCACTATCAGCACAAGCTGTTGGATCATGTATTCTCTCTATTGCAACCTAAGGTCCAAACTAATGGAAGGAAGAAGGAAGAAAAAAAAAAAAAAGCTCTGATGCCAAGGAGACATTTGCACAAAATCTCCTTAAAGAATACATTTTAAGCCTTTTATTTCTGCTTCATAGTTTAGAAATGATGAAATAAAAGATTTCTTGAGCTAGTATAATGGGCTTTTGTGAATGAGCTTGTTAAAAGAGCAAAAATCCAATAAAAAAAGAGCAGTTTAAATATAAATGCACACTTCTGGACTTTTTGTACATGTTTTTAAACTTTGGGGAACTGTTTAGTCAGAATAAGACAGCATAAAACATACAGTATTTAATTAATTAACAGAAATACACATGTCAGCAAATTAGTTATATACTATACATTACATACTACATTGTATAATTATGATATTTGACCTGTTTCTTTGGGATTCAGTTCTTTTAGAATTGTATTAGTTTGCATTTTGTTAAGCTCCAGAGTTATGTTTGTAATCCAGGACACATAGAAGGAGAGCAACTTTATGGAAAAAAAAAACATATCTGAATACAATTAAATTTAATTTTCATGTTTTCTCAGACCATTACAGTGACAAAGCAAATGTATTTATATCATATTGTATTATTACTTTAGATACTTAATATACAGTTGCTTCAAATAACATTTTTCTTCTTGCCAGCAAAGCTAAAAAGCTCACTTCAACAAGTCTGCTCTGCGTTCATCAGGCCTAACTAAAGTCATTTTTTGAAACTGCTTATGAGAATAAAATGAACCAAAATGTCATTTTCTAAGAAGTTTTTGCGAGAAACTAAATAAAAAAGTTTTTTTGTTCTTCTGGAAATATTTTAATGTTAAATTACTGAACATTTTAGATTTTTAATTTTTTTTTTTTTAGATTTAAATCTAATAGACCCCTGGTGATTGAATATAAATAATAAATGTATGCAACATTCAAAGTCTAAAAATGATAATAAAAGCATAAATAGTTTTTTAATCATTTCCCAAGTGCTGTAAGTCTTTTTTGTTGCTATAGTCCATATTTGATGCAATCAATACTAAAAAATTTAAATCTAATATTTAAAAAAAATATGTTTTCTTTATTTTATTATGTCTTTTCTCATATTTTACACAATTTTCCTCACAATATTCCAACAGTAGTACACTGTAAAACCGCACTGATATGAATTTTGACCTGTTTGTTAGCACAAAAAGAAGCAAGGAGGCAGCCGCTTTTCAAAAAAGAACATTTCATTTTTAACGCCACCCTCTTCATCTCAGGTCAGTTCATTTCAAAAGCTGCGCTTGCTAAATGTCAGGCTTTAACAGGTGCAAAATGTCATGAACACTATCAGGCCACTCATCTAGATGCCATCTTCTGAACAAATGATGCTTTACGTAGATAAAAGCCTCGGATCTCAGATGTGTTACCCAACGTGTGTCATGAACAAGGAGCAATTATTCCAAACAGTCTCTAAAACATACCTCTAACAATCACCGCCACATTCATTTCTGGAGACGTCTCAATAGTTTGTGCCTACTCCCAGCAAATCAGCTCATGCAAGGCATCAGAAATCCTCGAGACCCCTTGAGTCTCTAGCTGTCCTGATTTCAGTCTGTAAGAAAGCGGTGGCACCATATAGCCTTACAGAATAGTCCATGATGAGGACGCTTTATTTCTCCCCTGCTCGAATCTGCTGAGCTGAGCTGCTTTAGCTTCAGCACTGCTGTCAAAGAGCCTGGACTGAGCCGGGGGGGGGGGGGGGGGGGGGGGGGGGGGCACTATGACAGAGAAAAGCAAAAGGGGAAAGAGAGAGGAACCTGTGCCCCTCATAGACGCCATCCCGGCCTTTGTTGCCTTCTCCAATAGGCATGCAAGAAAGCACAGCTCCGCTCTGCTCTGTCCTGCACATTCAAACCTCTACATATACCCTCTGGACCAGGGGTCAGATGTGTTTATACACACACACACACATACACACACGCAAGCAAAAAATTGGCACGAGTAGAACAAAGTCGAAGCAAATAGAATACAGGCTCAGAGGAGGAAGAACATAAACAAATAGAGCCCTGGGAGCATCCGTTGGCCTGCTGCAACACTGTGACAGGATGTCATGCAAAGTTCCCTTGTTCTTTGTGTTTGTATATAGTGAGAAGCCGGACAAATCCTCTAGTCACCGGCTGGTGCAGAGGCTTCCTCATTAGTCAGGCAGGGGGGGACAGTAGGTGGCGAGCGGTCATACTCGCTCAAAGAGGTTTTAACAAGAGGATACTCTCGTGGCTAGCAAACAAGAACGCCATCCTGTCTCTTCCTTCCTTCAGGTGCTGCAACATTTGGTCAAAAGTGAAAAACAGAAATTGCAGCAGACTCTTCAAATGTATAGCGAAATGGTAAAAGTAGCCAATAAATGTCTTCTGAAGACAGAAGAGTACAAATATGTACTGTATGCATGTACTGTAGGTTACAAGTCTTGCTGCTTAGAGTTCACAGGAGGTTAAAATTTACATTCAGTGCTGCAGTTATGACATTACAGCTCAAAGAATCTCCTTCCTGGCTGATGCAGCTATTTTAAACTGCAGCTCACAAAAAAAAAAAAAAAAGATTTACTGTAGGAGAGTTACTGCTCCTCAAACTAACAAAATTTAAGAGAGGAGGAGGAGGTTTTTTTTGGAAATGGTTGCCTAAAAAAACTGCAGTGAGCCTGTCTGTTACTTCAGCAATCGCATATGATGCTAACATCAATAAACAAGTTACATTTTTAAAAGGAGCTGCTCTTTTTTGATATTTGGTTAATTTGGCTAGCTGTTTTTACTGCTGTATTCCAGCTAATTAAAATATAATCAGTGTGTGTTCATGAATTTGCTCACTGTGCCTTTGTAATATCGTTGGTGTCAAAACATTTAAAATAGCTTTCATTTCTGAGGAAAAGTGCATGAATTTTATTTTATTTTATTTTAAACATATAAAATAACCCAAAAACTAGTCTCCGGAGTATTTGAGCTAAAGCCGAACTTTTAATTAAACGTGTTATATTCAATTTTGCGACTATAGCTTTGCGTTGCTGGATATTTTTCTCAGTTTCAGCCAGGTAAGTGGAAATCCTGCACATCCATCATTTCTTTACAATCAATGGAGAGCGAGTCTGAACTGCAAAAGATGCATCACAGGAATAACTCCACCAGAGAAGAATAACTGGGACATGACTTCTGTTCCAAAATAATTCAAAGGATGAGTGTTAAGTTTATTCCAGCTGAAAACATTTTAAACTAAAGAACCAAATAAACAGACAACAAAGAAAAAAACAAATCAAGTCATGATGCCTCTTTTTACTTCCAATTAAAATGTTCCAGGAGAATCAGAGCCACTCATGGGTCTTCATCACATCATGGCTTTGCACTAAAGACAAGTCTTAATTAGGGTGTACAGAGGTAATTCTGCTTGTGCTGATGCTTGTCACCCGGTCAGGTAACGTGACGGGAAAGCTAAATCGACTTACACGAACCGAAAAACCATGAAAGTAATAGGTGTAATTGCAGGACTTCACAAAGCTAGCAAGATCCAATGACACATCATCAAGGAGTTGTATAGATTTATATTCCTGGAAACCTATTTTATTTTCTTTGTGTGAATGTATGCTTGTGTGAGGGTGTGCGTGCGTGCATTGGTGTGTGTGTGTGTGTGTGTGTGTCTGTGTGTGGTCCTTTTATAGTTTTCTAACATGTCTTTACCAGTGCAGCACTCCTCACTTGGATGTTTTAAACCTGTTTTTGGACTTGCGGGAATGTGAAAGTCAATATGGTGCCAAGCTGCTAATGTGACAGTCCTGACCAACTATATTAACATACCGTGCTTGTAATTTTTCCATCAAACGACACCAAAATAAAACACCCGTTCAAGCGTTCAGAGACACACAAATGGAAACATTTTGATGGAAAATAGCTTAGGGCAAACTTAATGGTCGCCACCTGTTTAGTCTGTGAAACTGACCAACATTTAACCCCAGTTTATCATAGGACACCAATATTTTTCCCACCATTCTCCACAAACAGACTGAGATGATGACAGCTTCACATAAAAAAGGTGCACACCAACTAAGATCATAAAAACTTGTAATCCAAAATTAAGAAATTTGACACACCACAGATGACCCCCTGACACATCACACCCACCTCTCACAAGACACACAGAAGATTCTCAACATAACTATAGTCTCAACATATACTGTAAATAGTCTATAGTCTAGTCTATGTTAAGAATGTTTAACATTAAACATAAAAAACATAAAAAATCAGGACTTTATCATGCTGTCATATGATTCATGTGAAGTGAACTAAATGTGATGTTTCCAACCGGACTTTGAAGGCACCCTAATGTTAATTTGTTAGGTTGGTTTGTTCAGAAAAATTCAGTCAGTCTGTTTTTTTGTTGCTCTGTAGAAATCCAAAGTAAAAAGGACAGTTAAAACAGAAAAATCAGTTCACAAAATAAAGTGAGTGTGGCAATAAGATTAATGAGATGTGATGAACACAGAATTAACTATTAATTATAAATTAATTTGTTTAATGAGCTATGATAATAAGTTGTTTTTGATATTCCTCCCCCACTGCAAGCAGACAGAGGTGTGCAGCGAGGATGAAGCCTGTGATTGGTCGATTGACAGCCAATTGCAATGCTGGCTTATGACACAATGGGCAACAACAGTATCTCCCACCAGAAAGAATCTCAGAGGCCAAAATACAGAGGTGTGCTACTATTTGTAGTGGGTTGCTAATTGAATGTATTCAATGTAAACAACCGTTCTCCATGTCACATCTGAATGTCGCTGCTGGACGGTTTCTGTGGCCAACAGAAATATTTACATTTCCATGAGACAATAGCCAAACTGTTCCATAGCAACAGTCTGTGATTGGACAGTTTGTTTCCTCTATCACCCTGAGCATTGTGCAAATTGCTGGCTCAAATGGAGCAAAACGGCTACACAAATGATGAGGAATTATTCCAAAACTAATAATGGATTTAGATAAATAAGCACGCTGATTAATCATCTCTTAATAATTCACAATTATTCTTAAATGCCTTATTATTGAAATTCCAGCATCTTACTGTGCCATTTATTTTTCCATGCAAGAATTATTTTGATTATTATGAAGTTGGTCTGAAGAACTTTATAAAAAAAAAAAAAGAAAAGCCAAGAACTTACTTTTAATAAGAAGTGCTTTTGGGAACTGAGATAAAATGCTTAAAGAAAACAGGCCTGCATGCTTAAAAAAAAAAAGCCCACCTTTTTATTACTCAAGCCAAGCTTAAGCCTTGAATTTGTGGACTGGCGTATTTGTCATAATGCCAAAGAGGCAAGATGCCAATATGGATTTTAGTTTGTTATTTTTTTTTTTTTTTGAACACTATGTCACATGAAATTGTAAGAGCGTACTGGGCCCCATTACAGATTAGCAAACAAGCTAAAGCATTATGGAGGACGTCATTGTCAAACGGAGCTCGGGGTTGAGTAATTCATCCACCCCACAACAGATGACAATGTCATTGTGCAAAAACACACAAGCGCTGATGCAAAGAGACACACGTGCAGCCAGGCATATGCAGAAACGAAACACACATGCAAATGTGTCTGCACACAAATACACAAGCGCGTACGCATAGACATCACACATGCGCGGCGCGCGCACACACACACACGCGCGCGACTTTAGGCAAGACAATGTCATAAGAGAATAATCCTAATAACAATGCTGTGCTCATGAGGAGTCACTGGCTGGTTTAGATAGCGTACTGTATGCTTAGAGGGGATTTGATTAGAACTGAGTGGGTGTGCAACACTTCTCCATCTTCCCTTTTAATTAAATTGCTAAGTTACTATTTCATATAAATTACTGCAAGGGCCAGAGTTCTGTCTAACCCACATTATAAACCCCCGGTGGAAAAACAGGGCTAATTGAGTGAAATGAATCATCTGGACATAGGTCTGGTGCATCAGTATGAATACAACCTTTCAGAGAACATCTGCGCAAACTATGTTTCATTTGTACTTCACCTTGAGAGGGTTGACTGAGCATCCAAGTTCTTTTGGAGCATTCGCTTGTGCATGTGACCAACTTTGAGTGTGCCACACTTGCTCACAAGCAGAACCCAGCGTGGCTCAGTACGTACAAATGCAGGTTTCTCTTTGTCAGTTTTGTTGTATCGCTTCTGTTCCAAGCAGTCACCCAGAATGAGATTTGACCTTAAGCCACAACATGTCAGCTTCAAAAATATCAAACTTGTCTCAAGGCCCTCAATCAGGTTGCCTGTCTGTCATCCAAAGAGTTTTCACCTGACTGGAGAAAATGGTCACGAACCACAAACTGTGTTGTATTTTAAAACGGAATAACAAAACCACTAAAGTAAGCCTAGCTATTATTCTTATTAGAGCTGTGCTTGACATTTTTCTATAATTTAGTTTCCACTGACTGAGCAAGGGCACCTCCATGACAGGTCACATAGTTGTTGTAGGGACCTGAGCCAGTGATTAGAGAGGCACTGACAACATGCCATGGTATTAGGAGGTGTACTGCAGGGCAGCACAGCATTTTACTGCCATAACAGCAATAATCCAGTTTTTATGAAGCCAAATGACTGCAACTCAGGTCCAAAAGTCCAATATTTTGTTATTCAACATTTCAGTTTTTTTGCACTTCGTCAGCACCACAATCGGCACCTTAAAAATTCCAGATATAAATGTGAATATTTCATTTGTCAACACAGCACAAAGCGGCTCTGAACCTCAAGGCCTCTAACATAGCCACTATAAAAAAAAAAACAAAAAAAAAACTGTCACATAAAAAGTAGAGTACTTGAGTATACAATTTGTTGTTTTCGCTGCTTTTCAACTCAGAAGTGCAACCTGACAAAGAGTGCTTTGGGTGATCAAAGGTTTGTGAGTGGGACAAAAGACCCAGACCCCAGTCACTGCTGCCGTTGTGCAGGATGAAATGAAGCCGTGCCAGCTCTGCAGGTTATATTGGCATATAAACTACACAATTCTCTCCGGGTGACATTACAGCGAGACCACAAATATACCAGAAGTTCAAAGTTCTGGCTGAACTACTCCTCCTGAACTGCAAATGAGAATACTCAAATATGGAATATGAATATGGAAATGATGTGCCTGCCCCTTTAAGGATGTCTGTGAGGTTTTTTATATATATATATTTCTGGAGTATTTAAAGCACAGATAAAATAAAACAAAGTGCAAACTCCACTTAAGCGCTAATTAAAAGTTTAAAGTTACTTTCTCCTCTGTCGCTTCCAACAGCAGCCCGGAACCAAAGGCATCAGCTGTGCCAAGCCTTCTGCTAGTCCTCGCATTCAGGAACCAGGCACGTATCAGTGGTCGAGCACAGATGCCAGCGTATGTGTGAGAGAATGTTGTTATGCTCCCCAGATTGCCTTACACCTCCGTCGTGTTTATGGCTTTGCTGTGTGTATATTACGTACAAGCTTGGCACATGGGGGGATACTTTCCTCTGTGGGCTACGTTTCTTTCAAGTTGACCCGAAACAGCAGGGCAGCACAACTACACACACGGAAAAACAACAACAACAAACAAGAAAAAAAAAAATCCCACGTCACCAGAACAGCTTAAGATAAATGTCACAACTCCCCCCGAAGACGATGTGTGTTTACTGGGTAACTTTGTGAAAGTCATAGCAGCCCAAGCATAAAGGTTAGTGGTGGGGTTAGGTTGTATGTGGGAGTCTTCTCAGCAGACTGCACACCTGAGATGAGCTCCCAAAGCCTGCCGTGGAGTGAGGCAAGTAATCTTTGCATTTCATCAGATTTCTTTTCTTTCTCCTTTCTTTCATTCCTCCTCCCCTTCCCCCCCTCTCCTCCTTTCCATCTGCCTCTCTCTCTTTCTCCATTCTCTCTCCGGGGATAGAAAACAATCTATTAGACGACTGGACTGCCCCACAAATTCTGATTGTGTCCAGCATGCTCCAATGCTTATGCATCGCCGATGTGTCCTTGTAAAGTTGTAATATAAAGTTTAACACTCTACAATACTTTTTATCCCGCACTCCAGCGAGCTGCATTACATGAGAAAACGAGCGTCTGAGAGAGAGAAGTGCGGGTGCGATGATGGCTGGAGCGGAATTATGATAATAATCAACACTATAATTCAGAGCTGCAGCCTCTAGCAACAAAACACATTCTGTAAACTTAATAGGGCAATGGGATATTGCTATTTTCTGCATCTCATCCTGTTCTATGTCTCTGCTAAGGCAGACTTTAAGTCTATCAAGCTTACAGAGTGCACCACGAGCCTACAAAGATCTCTTGATTGCAAGGCAGGCCATTATCATTTATCTAAGTCACAGAAGAATTATATATCTTCACATGCTAAGCCTGTTGCTCTGCTCTGTGGAATAATGAGTTGGAGGGGGGTGGGGGTAGGGGGGCCATTCTGGATAATGTCTCGTCCTGTCATTAGTATTTATTAGATGCCCCCTGCATGCATTTAAAAGTTTCTGACTTAGGAAAAAAAAGTTTCTCTATCCACTCTGATAAGTGAGCACACCGCAAACATTAGCGAACTAATACAGCTGAACTTCTTCTGGATTTTTTATTTTTTTTTGCTGAGATGTTGCGGCGCATCTGCTGCTGTTTTGGATACCGAATTCCCTCCCTGTTGCAATTATGCCTTCTCATTAGAGAGAAACATCCGCTATTGACTAGCTTCCTGGTAACATCTGCCGTGTTTACACTCGGCCTCATTGATAATGCATTACTGCCTATTTCATGGCTGATGTGCGGAATAACACATCGACATTTGACTTGTGGCAATTAATCCCTTCGTGTTATTAGAGAGACATGAAGTGCTTGAGATTCAGACCCATTTGAGGTGTAACCTCCATTCACTTTGACATGACTTTACACACAAATCAATTTGCTCCCACATAACTGAGGGCAGTGGACGTTTCATGTAGGTAAATGGCACTGTTCCAGCCAGAGACCTCTACCGAATACTCAATGCGTGATACCACAGCTCCGAGCAACACGGTGTCACACTTCACTTAACACATTTACTCTGCATGTGTAGACTATAAACTGGGATGGGACCCTGAAATATGTTAGGAGATTCATATGGGGCCCCTGAAAAATGCTAAAAAATCAGTTAGTGCACTTAACTGTACATTTACAAAAGTACTGTACTGTGCAGCTTATAAGATATGTAACATTGTTATGAACTACTAACAAGATATATAGTCCACCTCGGTCATAAAACACTGGTTCCCACTGGTTTTTTGTCTGACATACAGTGCTTTCATCAGCACCACCAAATCTGTTTTGAAATGATTTTAAACTGGATGTTATTTAATACTAGTTAATAATTTATTATATCAAAGTGGATATTACAATAGCTTTTTTATACAGTTGGACAGCTAATGTTTAGGTTTAGTTGGTCAAGTGTGTAATTGTTTCAAGGAGTGGAAGGAGCTGGCCATCGACCATTTGTTCATTAATTTAAGACAACTATTTCAACCATTTATTCATTATTCTGGCTGAGCTTTTGAAAAGACAGAGAGAGAGTAATTGTAGAATTGATGTCGAGCAAAGCAAGCAAACTGAAATCATTTTTTCAGTTTTTTTTTTTAATGAACAGAAAATATAATTAAACTGAAAAGGGGAAGCATGCGAGTGAAACTTTTCCTTTTCCTTTTGATCACATTTTTGACAGACGGGACCTTGAACGTCTGCAAGTTAATCACAAACAGTTGCAGATGATTTAAACGAAAAGACGTCCCATAAAATATTAAGTGCTTACAATTCTTAACCAACTAGCTGAGGTTCTGGACAGAAAGTGCAGACTTTTTGCACAGGTAATAAGGCAAAAGACACTGACGGGCAGTCTGATTGGGCGTTTCAGATGAAAACAGCCATCTGCAACTTGCTTCCAGCTGTCAGAGGCAAATGAGCAATCTGGCATGACTGGGCTGTTTTCTTTCCTCCTTAATCCTTTCGTCTCTTAAATTTTCTACTTCCACTTTGCTAACCAAGGCATTAGCGGGCTAAAAAAAAAAACAGGCTATTAGAGAAATGGCTAAAAACTCCAGCATCAATGGATTAAGGAGGTGGGAAGTGTAGAGAAAAGTTAGAGAAGTACAGAACAGGTGGCAGAGATGTTGAGGCAAGTAGATACAGAAGACGGGGGAGGGAGGGGGACAAGAAAACAAAGGGGAAGAAAGCAGAGGCTATAAGTGGGTATGGGAAGCAGGTGGATGTTAGGATAGCGGAAGGGGGGAGGGGGGCCGGAGAGGATGCTGAGAGACAACAGCATGGGAGGGATGACGCTGGGAGTGGGAGTGGAGCCGAGTGAAAGAAACAGACAGACAATGGCAGCGAAGAGGACAGGTGGGGAGGAAGGAAGGAGGAGAGTATAGGTTCAGGAGAGGATGAAGGAGGGAGGGAGGCGTGGAGATAGTGCCCCCGCTAGCGTGGCAGAGAGCCGGGCGGCTGCTCCTTGGCTGCACCGCATCTGTGATTATGCATGTAGGAGCCGGGGCTGTCAGGCTCCAGGTCCTGCGACTGTGCCGCCACTGAGCTTTATCTTGAAATACCGGTGATTAATGAAGCCGCTGCCACGTTCTGCATGGAGGAGGTGGACGAGGAATGATCAATCTTAATGAGCTATCCGCCGTTCCTATATTAACTGTGGGGGGATATAATGTATGGGGCTCCTGGCGGGGCTCCTCTTCTTTAAAATACGATAACGAGGGAGAGAAAGAACGAGGGCGAGCAGCTTTCCTTCTTCCGCTTATGACACACTGCTGCTGCTCACCTCACGTTTCCTCTCTTCTAACCCCCCCCCCCCCCTCCACCCTCTTTTCGCTGTCTCCTGAGAGCTGGAGCTGTACTAGAAACAGTTAGACATCTCAATGGAAGCCATCCTTAGCAAAGTTAAAGAGACAATGTCAGGTAGCTGCTGAGCCTACATCTGCAAACAAGCACAGCGGTCTCCAGAACGCTCCTGCCGTTCTAAAATGAGATGTTTGAGTCGATATCATTCATACTGTATGTAGGCCCCATATGGACTCATGTACTCGTGTGCCAAGGTTACTTACATCACCATCACCATGGAAGTGCGCATATTAATTTAAGAGAATTACCTGCACATACTCGGTCCACAGTGATTGGAATAAATTTCAACCTCATTAATAATTTGCAGTAATCCCAGCTTCAGTGTCTCCTAAAGCTACCTAGGAGTAAGGAATGCTACAGTATGAGCGAGAACACACTTTCCAATCCATGCATTTAATATTCCAAGTTAAGCCTGTTTTGGAATCATAATAACTCTAGTTCTGCTTTAGCTAATCCTGATGTGGATAGCTTTAAGATAATCGCTCAGCACAACACCACAGTGACTTTAATTAATTTACCACTGCATATTCCACACACGCTGATCCGAGTCAGCATTTTGGAAATTGAAAAGTAAAAAAAAAAACAAAACAAGAAAACAAAAAAAAACCTACAACTCCTAGGACACTGAATTCAGTATGTATTTGTCACATTAAAAAGCATACTTTTGTATAATTTGCAGTGAGGATGTGGTGGAGATCCTCTGCACTCCATCAAGCAAAGGAGAGACGGAGGGAGAGAAGGGAAAGGGGAGGGTTTAATGAATGTGCTTGCTATGATTAATGGTCTCAGTGCGGCTATCACAAACTGGCTGTGTTTTTAATAACTGGTTTGAAAGGCCTGTCATGCCAGCAGTATATTCTTGCGGTTGAATCGAAATGAATATTTATGCATCGCTAATAATACTGATAATACAGTAAGCTTTACATCTACTTAATAACTGTAGCTACTTTAGTTGCAGACGGATATCTCTGAGGTGAGAGATATGCAATCTGTGCACCACCTCATTATCAAATCCATTCCAGCATCATAAACCAGTAACGGTACAAGGACTCCAGAAAATGACATGTCGATACCAAAATAAGAAGCAGCTATCTCTCTTAAATTAACATCCTCAGCCCACACAGCTTGGCCTTGTAAACACGCTATCTCGCTAATTTGGGGATGTATAATTTCCTCACTTAGTGGTAATAATCGCAGCAATAATGTGGCAAACAGGCAAGTGGACAGTAATACCGCAGTGTCAATATGCTTGGTCCAAAAGTAAACAACAATGAATACATAATCTAAATCTTATTGGGGCCAAAGTTTGAATAAGGCAGATAAGGCAGTTGAAACGGTCACAGCAGAGGAAAGGTGAGCCGGCGCAGGATGTGAGGCTGCGCCGGTCTGCCCGTAGCAAAGTAAAACACTGATCTTAACTCAGCAAGGCATCTTAATTGCATCCACTAGCAGCTCCAGAGCTGCTGTGTCCCCAGATGATGGCTGATGTGAGCTGACTGGAAGATGAACTTCCTGGGCAGAGAGGAGGCTGGGTGTTGGTGAATGTGCGCGCCAGTCGGGGACTATGTCTACGTGCGTCCCTCTTTTATCTTGGTGTGTGTGTGTGTGTTTCGTCCTTGTGTGCATCTATGCATGTGATTACCTGTGCACGTGTTTGGTCTCTACCTATGTGCGTGTGTGAGACGGAGAGAGAAGAGAACAGGACCAGTAAAGGCCAGTGATGCAGAAGATAGAGTTAAAATGATGTTTGACATGAGAAAAGAGGCGAGGAGCTGCAGCACATGCTCCGTACGGCAGCAGGTGGCCCAACAGATCTGTCTGTGACCCCAAACTTTAGCTCAGATAAAGCTCCCAACTCATCCTGCATCATCTGTTCCTTATTTTTAGCCATTTAACTACAAAAACGACATTGCCTTCAGCGTCACAGTGTGCCACTTCACCACAATGAAGCTACCATCAGTTGTTCAGTTCATGCTAAGCTGAGAAAACGATATCAAAACATAATCTGAGTGGCTGGCATTAGGTAACGGCGGTAACCTTTGAAATAGGGCTTGGATATGTGGAAATAATAACTTCCTTTTGATATTAATGTGTTTTTCAGTCGTGAGCTGCCTTTAAATGGTGCTCAATCATGTTTGCGGGGAGCGAGTTTGTCCCTGCTGAGCTCGGCACTTGCTTCTCCTGGCTGATATTCATCAAGACAGCCATCGATTTTAATGACTTGGTCAATAGACACACCGACTCTGCTCTCAGCATCTCCCTCTCTCTGTTCACTCTCGTTCTCTTTTTCTTTTTTCTTTTTATTTTTATTGTCCGTTTAAACAACAATGTCAGTCAGCTTGTATTCCCACATTTCGCAGAATGTGCCATGATTGTTGCGGCTCCAGCTACAGATGTGGACAGATTATTTAAGCGTTCAGGAGATTGCCAAGATTCTTGTTTTTATCTGCGGTTGAGAGAAACAAAGAGGAGACAATAAAAAAAAAAAAAAAAGAGCACGGAGTGGGTGGTGTAAGGAAATTACCAATCTGCAAGAATGTGTGGCGTTTGATTTGTACACTTTGACGGGCAGGTTTTATGAAACGCCCTGCTGTGGATGGAGAACCCAGGCAGGCAGGATCACAGCCTGGTGACTGGCATATCTCAGTAGGTGATGAGGTTAAAGCTGCCTTCAAGCTGCTCTGTGTGAATCTTCGCGCGCACACACACACACACACACAAACATATGGCATTTACACAGACATATACAAACACGCGTACTATAGACTGTAAACAGAAATGCAGACAAATACCTAGACAGACACACATACAGACACACACATACACCCACAGAGATGAGCACACAGTTGTTGATGTGCCCACTGATGCAGAGCGAAGACAAATTGCTCCCTTTGAAGGCAAAGCCAAATCAAACACGGAGTGTGATTTCTGTCACTGTGGTGTTTGGCTTTAAGGCTGCTAGGCTGACATCTGACAAAACATCCATGCAGTCACACCCAAGAAGTTGTGCACGCGTGCCTCCGCTGCACATTTGTAACGTACGAAAATACACATACACGCACGCACGGCGGCCTGTTGTGCAGCTGCATTGAGGAGGAAGAGCTCTGTCAGCTTCTCCGAGATCCCCTTTGCCATCATAAAGCCACAAAACCTCCTCTGACACATCAGAGCTTACTAGCATCGCATCTTGAGCTGAAAGCTGCTTTTTTTCCCCCCTTCTTTTTTTTAATGCAGCAACACAATCGCTTAAGTAGTGGCTGTAGTATTTAAACCGTTTGTCCAATAATCGCTCTGGAAAACTCTCTGTTGTGAGACGCATGAATAGTATTTGACCGCTGCAACGAAACATAACGGCATAGTCTCTCATCATTTAAATGATCACCAGTGCACATTCTCCAAATGGATGCCTACATTTTCTTGGGATACAATCTTTTTTGGCCGTTGGAATGATAATTCATCAGCAATTCCAGCAAAGTCTTCCACGTGTCAGTCAGTGGCACAGTATGAGTTTGGGCACCTCATTTATTCCCTTTCTTGGCTTTTGTCCCAGAAGCCCTGACAAGGTTCATCCTGTATGAGTGAACTAGTGTCCTGTTTGTGTGAGTGGATTTTTATTGCGCTTTACCAATATAAATTTCTTGAGGGCAAAATAAAACCTGTATGCGTGTGTTTGTGAGGAGCAAAAGAACAAGAAATACAGCGCGTCTGTCTGTGTGGATGCCGTGACTTCATTTGCCACCGAGTTTTATGCCAGCTGTGGGCCTGTAACCCACAGTCTCTGCGCTGGGATCAGATTTGCCAACTCTCTTATCCTCACCGCAGCCATTAGAGGGCTGCAAAAACACTGAACTCTAACCCGTATCAGTATTCCTTTCACTGCACAAACTACTTCTATTTTGTTTTTTGTTTTTTTGTCTAAGCAGAAAAAGAAAAGTGCCAACACCGGGTCCAAGATAATTGTAACGGAAGTGAGCCAGAATGGGGAGGTCGCAAAAGCTGACCCTCCATATTTCACCACTATGCTGCTACAGCAGGACAGTAGGCAACCTTGCCACATTGATATGCAGTGATAATTGATTTAAAACAGTATGTGTGAGACCTGTGGGGGTTTGGGATTTGTGACCTCTTGCATCGAGCGAGACGGCGGAGGGAAGGGAGGGATAAAGAGACAGACAGGGATAATCAGAAAGACAGAAAAGCACAGACAGAATGACGGCGGTGGCCAGAGACTGAGGGGCAAGACGGCCGCGGTGGCATTGTTTTGATTGCGCCGGCAAAGTTAAGTGTTCCTTTCAGCAGAGAGGTCTGCCGTGCCACTCAAGAGGCTGCTGAAGAGGCGTCATGGCCACTAATTCAATGGTGCTCAACGTTTTAACCTATTTCCACTGTCCTTGTGACATTACCCTAATGACATGCTTACTAACATCTATTCAATGCCTACCAGGAGTGAAAAAAAACAGCTGAGGAGCTATTCAAGTGCTTCTTCGCTTGAAGTTTGACCTTCATATGGGGCTATGCAATATTTCAACTGTGTAGAATGTCTAGAAATTGACAGAGAGAGAGACGGTTTACTGCTTCTGAAAAACTGTTCTGTATCTCACAACAACCATACAACTGAATCTTAACTTTATCATGGAATGAATGACAGCAGCAGTTTTTCCATTGCTAACAGTCCCACAGTATTTTCCCTTTCTGTCAAATGGAGCTGTATATGAACTGTAATTCCAGTTAAACTCCAGCTTCTTTGCCCTGTTAGAAGAAGGTCAATACATTTTGACATCTACATGGTTAATGGATCGCGACAGTCTATTCAACACAGGAGCTAAGAAGCTCTCATTCGATAGAGGCCAGACTAAGCCGCCGAACCCGTCTAATTATCCATTTCCAATTCTACCTGCAGTCTCATTTCAATGTATCGCAGGCACCCCTGAAAATAATTGCTTTTTTGCAATCTACAAGTTCATTTGCACACATTTTATTGATCAAAATGAGTCAGGAAAAAGAAAACAATCTAAACTTAAATTAAAAGCTTCATTAAATGTGAAAATTGGTCGGGGAATTGCAAACATCTGTTTCTGACGCCCTGCGTCATAAACTCCAAGGTTAAACCAAACACCAATTTACAGCGGCTTGCACACTCGGGCACAAGTCGGAGCTGTGAAGCACCTTCACAAACACAGCGCGAGTCAAAAAGGCTTCATGTGAGGGCTGTGTTGTGAGGGCTGGGAATGAAAGCTCCAGTCTTAGCCCTGGTGTTTAGTAGGCCTTGTGAGTATTGCAACTAGAGATGCTGCTGTTCTTTGGTACTTTGAAATCTGTACAACATGTTGTTCCAAAGAATCCACTGTAGGCAATATTACAGGATCTTAGACGCAGCCATCTAACTACTGCTTTAGGTGAACCGCCGTTCTTGGCGACCTTGGAGCAGCTTTGAAGTGAATTGGCTCTGGTTGCAAGTTGTATTTTAACAACCCCTTGCTTGAGTGTTTGCAGCCTTGTTTATGACTGTTGGCATCCGAAACTGCTCTGGTATACAGACAGAGGGCAGAGGACTGTGCCTTTCATTCCACCGTGGCCCCACATAAGGGGAGGTCACAAGGAATAGAGAGCTAGGAGTACATTGATTTAATACCAAACGCCTTCCTGGCTTGAATTCACATCTGAGCTTCGGTTGCCAGCTGAACAGCCCTGCTTTGATTTAGCGTTTCAAAGTTAGTTGTGACAGGTTCCATATCTGAAAGAGAGCGATTCTAGAAAACTGAAAAATTCTAGCTGTGCAGAGTGCATCAGCTGAGGCTGTCAGTGCTTACCTTTAGGATGTCCTGGGTCACTGAACTCGTACTTCCCCATCCCGACTGTCCGCAGCATTTGCAGCCCATTAGGACCATCCTGATTGTCTGAAACTGTGTGCTGCGCCGCTGCTGCTGCTGCTGCTGCCGCTGCCGCCTGTCCATTGGTCAGAGGCAGGGCGGGGGGCTGAATGAGGCCTGGGTGAGAGGTTAAGTGGCCATTGCCTATCACGCTGTGAGGGTTTGGATGAACCACCTGGTTGGCTTGGGCAGTGAGGGCGGACGGTGCAACGGTGGGTTGGGCAGAGGGGTACGGAGGCTGGCTGGGCATGCTCAGCACCATGGAGGGCGGCTGCTGGGTCGACTGCGGCGTCAGCTGGAAGTGGGCGGTCATGAGAGGGTGTTGCGGGGGTACTGGTGTCTGGATGGATGGGGTTACTCCTATGATGGGTGACTGTGCGGTCACGCTGTGGCTGTAGGAGGGTGGCTGGGGAAGGGCGTAGGTGTGGGGCAGGAGGCTGGGCTGGCTCACTGCTGCTACTGGTGTAGCCCAGGCCGGGCCTATAGACACACAAACAGACAAGAAAGATATTAATCAACTGTTTACACAGGTTTTACACAATAAAACAATGTGAAAAAGGTAAATGTATTCTCAAAACGTTGACTGATTTGTAGTATTTTGTTCAGCCGGATCCTAAGCTGAAAATATGGACAGAGTGCTGATTTTAAGTCTGGCATTAAACGATCAAATAGAGACAGAAAACAGCACGAGAAGACAGATTCCAGCTTGAGCCTGTTCCTCTCCACACCACAACTGTCAGCGTGCTGCTCCGCTTCAGTCCAAGTTTGTTTTTGACTTGAGACTTAATATCAAAACACAAAATATTTGAAGCAATGTACAGATCTGCGCCCAAGATCAACACTATAATAAGATTAAGAGATTTATTTTGATACAAAATGAACAAATGCTCCACTGAATGTGAAAGCATACATGCAGCAGTCGACACTATTATCTGTGTACGAGTCTGTGTTTACCCAGACACTCAGAGCCAATCATTTCTCTACCCTGAGGCGTTAGATGCTGAGGCTGGGAAGACGCAGCCATATTTGGCCTGAGCGCTGTCTCCCTTCCTCACCCGTTCTCTCCTACTCCCTCATCTCTAGCTCCTCCTGCCGTGGTCCAAGCTCCAAAAATAGCCTACCAGTCTGCCAAGGGGCCAAAGGCTAAATCACAGCATGCAAAAAGCTAAAGAAAAGAAAAGAGAAAAAAAAAGCCCACATTATTCACAATACTAGCCCTGCTGATATAATAGTCTGGGCAGAGAGGGATAGAGAGGGAAGGCGAGATAAAGACAGCAAGAAGAAAAGAAAGAACAGAAGCGGATGGAAACAGAAGACTCCAGAGGAGAGGTCAGTTCTGTTCATAATTCACGTCATTGAGCTAACTCAAACACGATTTCATTTCCCTTCTTGTGTTGCTTATCTTGATAAAGCATTTTAATGAAATGAGTTAGCATAATAATTAGACATCTTAAAAACTTTCAAGGTTTTAATAGAGTGACGGCTTTGCTAAGAATTAATTTAATATATAACCGACTAGGCAAATAATGTTCATTGTATCTTCTCATAATGTAACACGGACTCATATTATATATATATATATATATATATATATATATATATATATATATATATATATATATATATATATATATATATATATATATATATATATATATATATATATATATATATAGTATATAAGTTCTGGCTGCAAGGTTGAACAAAACAAATGAACTTTTAAATGGTTCCAAAAGTCGTGAGTGCTGTCTTGCACGTCAGAAGGACTTTATCACTTAAAAACTCCACTTATTTTTTAAATGTATTTATTCTACAGTTAATCTTAATTCTAAAGCACGGTATCAAAGAGGGAGCTATTTTTGCACAAAGACACAAAAGTTTAAATCAAACTTCCCTTTTTCAAATAAAAACTTTCTTCAACAGACACAACAGTGAAGTTTCTGTTGAAAGAAACCGTTGATTAATTCTGGCACAGTTGGCAGAGAACTTTCTGGCAACACAGTTCAGTGAAGTGTGGAGAGGAGCTGGCTCCATTGCAAACGCCAGTCACAGTTTGGAATAGCGCACACACGCGAATCAATATGCAACACTATGCTCGGATTTGAGTGTCATATGCGACAGTGTGCTAGGTCGGTGACATCTCACTCTCCTCGCGCTTCGCTCCGAGCTGTAGTGTGGGAGTGGGAGCTGCTGCGGTAAGAGGGGAGGGGGCACAGGGAGTGAAGCCTCGTTCACTTACACACATTTATAGGACCTCCGGAGCTTCATGGCTAATTCAGCCAAACCTTCAACACACAGCAGGAGGCTATGGCCGCACAGCACGGGAGGGGGGGGGCAGCACAGCAGGGGGCAAAAACATCACAACTGTATCCTTTCGTGATACGAGAGCCTTGAATAATTTCTGCTATGAGCTCCTCTTGGGCAACCGATCACACTATTTAATAATTAATGCCCAAACCAATCTATATGTAAGATATGCGAATTATAATTAGGAGGCGAGTCGTGCGGGCACTAGCAGGGGTTTGAACCATGTTTGGAGCATGGCGCTTTGCTCCCACAGAGTAGCAGCTGTCTACAATCTGAATTTGTTGAGCTGGAATTTCCAGTGGAACGAGCTCTGTGCCAGTATTATTCTTAAATGAGACACATTTGTGATGAGCAGGAGGCAGAGGCCAGCAGAGCAATGGAAGGAAATTAACTGCTCTAGGGCAGAGCCATTCTGGGTGAGTTCATTACAATAAGAGTAAAAAACTTCAACATTGGCTTAACTCGTTAACGTCGGGTCTGCGCACGGCGCTGCAATGCCACTACCGCTCTCTTTTAAAGGGGCATGAATAGAATAAGGTCGACATCTAAATTAGACCTGGTGGAGATCATTTGGAGGACTTTCAGACTCTCACTACATAGGTTTAATTTAGACTAAATCAGCTTCAGTTAGTGACACAATAACATTAACAAGGACAATAAAATGAGAGCACACTGAATGTGGAAGGGCCTGGAAGGCCTGTGAAGGTGCAATATAGATTTAGACTTTCCTCACTCTTTTTGAACTTTTTGATATCACACCAACATTTCTATAAATGTATGAATAATTAAGCTGGTTTATGTAAAGATGGATTTGTGGGTGTTAATTATGCATGCTTGTGTATGTAAAGTACGCATGTTGTGGAGGCAAGTGTGTATTTTATGTAGGCAAAAGCAGCCGAGATGTCTCATTAGCATTGGACGCTAGTGGAGCTGGCCAGAGTCATCTGGGGTGTAGCATATTAGTGTGTGTGCAAGTGTGTGGACGGCGTACATGAGTACATCTGTTGTGTGCAGGCGTAACACTGATGTAAAGCTTACATCACTGTAAACTCACATTAGGTGGAACTGGTGGATGAGTGGATCTGTCTCTTAAATATGTGCGCACGAGCGCGTGTAAATGTTTCGCGTGTGATTCATTACCGGTAGGCTCGCTGTCTCGATGTTGCTTGGCAGGGGGCTCATCTGTGTCCCAGGGTGTGAGCTGGTTGATGGGCGTCTGTCCCCATCTCACCCCCGGAGCCAGCAGCAGTCCTGGGGTCTGGCTGTCTCCAGGAGACAGACCGGAGACCTGCGGCACAGAAACGAAAACAATGTCAGTGATTAGAGCACCACATGAGTGAGAAAAAGAAAACCTAAAGAAATGTGGGAGAATTACAACCAAACCACTCCACGGCCCGTGACATTTAGACCCCATGCAGTGCAGTAATGAGGCTAAAATGTATTTTATCATAACTATGGATTAAACGCAATTGAATTTTCTAGAAAAATGCAACAAGTCACGACAATCTAATTGGTTTTTTTCAAGGCCTTGAAATAAGCTGCGATGACGAAGCATGGTATACAATTAGCAGTGAGTGAGTGCTGATTACAGCCTATATATAATGTGAACAAGGGAAATAAAATCTTGTTCACGGCCTCAAGAGTCTTTGTCGAAAGACCAATATTTCTCTTTTTATATACTAATAACAATTAACTTTCTAGTGTGGGCTACATTCAAATTCAGATCCTTCCCCCTGAGACCGTGTATATCTTAATTTTGAGATGAATTAAACATTGTGTTCAGTCAAGTGAGATAATAGAATTCTGAACACAAATACGACAAATAGAGTAAATAGAACAAAATCCTTTTGCAGGGATGAGAGAAAAGAAATGTAATTTCAAAAAGGAAAATGAAAAGCTAGGTGACAATGCATCTATGGAGGTGGTGGGCAGGGGGGGGATCCCATACAACTGTACCAAACCAAACTAAGAATTCCCTAAGTCTTTCTTTGCACCCACATCTCTAATATTTTGCTCCTGTAAGGGAGAAGAAATGTTATCAGGCAAGCCCAGGCTGATGAAAACACAGGGTCAATCACCACTGGACCCCTGAGCAATATTCGCCTCTCCCTATCTACAGTTTGGACGCTGATTCTGACAACCAGGCAGAGAGAGGGCAGAGCCAAGCCTGATTCCTCTGCTCGCCCCAGCCAGCCTTCTGAGTTAATAGAAAAGACCTGGTCACCGGGCCCCTCCTGCGTCCTTTTTGGCTGATCCCCTCCATCCCTCCCTCCATCCCTCAATTCCATTATCCTCGCTGACCCGGCGTCCACTTCATCAAGCACGCCATCATGCATTCCAACAGCTGTGTCGACAAACCCTGATAGAGCGCGGGGCTGACCGCACAACCACAAAAAATGCAATCCAAACAATTTGGCTCACAGGGAATTAATGTGCAGCTTTACATATCGGATCGATCCAATTTCTGGACAATTCACCCTCTGTGCTCTAAGATGGATTCATTACAGCTTCACAGGGCCTTTAACACTTAAAGACATTACATGGTATTGATGCAGCACAACATCTGTTCTGTAATAAACTACTTCACAATAGCAGACAAGTTCAATGAGTGTCACTTACTTGATAAATCCATACTGAAAGTTATCTGACAGTTTGTAAGTGCTGGGGGCTAAAGGGAAAAAAAAACAGCGAAAGGAAACATCTCAAGGCAAAGTAGAAAACAGAGTGATGGAGTGAGAGAATGAAGCTGGGTTTAGGGGGGAGACAGCTGTCAGGTCTTTTTGTCCAGCTCAACCTGTCGACTTCAGACAAGAGAAAACTGAAATGGTTTACTCAGAGAATGCCCTAAGCGCTCAATTTCATCTGAGAGCCCTGGAGACTCGGGGAGGGAAAACTCGGACCATTTTCAAGGTGAGGAGTTGCTTTCTGTAGACCACTATTTGCTTTAATGAGCGTTTTTTTCCTCCTCCACTCTGTGTGCTTTACTGTATTCCTCTCCAGCCATGCTTTACCTTCCCTTCTATACAGGCATCTCCTCATTAAGTCACAGCGTTGGCTCTCTTACTTTCCTTTACCGTGCACCTGCCTCATAATACTCTCTCACTAATGTTCCCACCAATTTACCCAAAACAGAGGAAAAAAAACAGGAAAAATCTCTTCTTCTGAAAGGCAATCCATCTGTCACACTTTTAGTGCACCGGGGGAAAAAAAGAAGTTTTTAGTCAGTGCCGTCACATTGACAGCATATCAGCTAGGCTCAGTAACAATCCTGACTTGAAAATGATCAAGGTTAGATAGGAAATACACACGCACAGACGCATACACACTAGAAACAGAAGAGTGTATGCACACACACATACACACACACACAGCAGGTAGAAATGCATGCACAGACACACGCAGAAAAGCCAGGAGATATCTGACAGGATGTTTATTAAGACAGCAGACCTGCTGCAGGTAGGCAGGAAGGTACTGCAGGTTCTTGGATGGCGCCTGCCATTTTCTCTCAATTTTATTTGCTCTCCGTATTTTCAGTGCCCTCCTCCCTGGCCGCCCATTATCACCGGGCAGCAGATGGTTTCCTCTGACTCGACAAAAACCATGCTGGAGAAGAGGAGGGGAGCCAGATAAATAATTTTTGAGTTGTGCCAAGCCATTCTGTGTTTGTTGTCAAGCTGGCTGGGGAAAGGTTTTTTGTACCGTAAGCAACATCCGTGCATATGGACCACATACTGTAAGTGTGGAATGTGGCACTCCAACAGAGACACACGCACACAAAGGTGTGATCAAGTTTGACAACACACAGACATACCTATACACATGAATCTGCATAGATTACTACACGTACATGTACACGTTCACTACATGACAGATGTTCTCAAGCAGCTGAAGTTTTATGTCACACACAGTCCACACAAGCAACCACTGGATCTGCATAGCTTATTATTTATGATCCATCAATCAATCAAACACTTTGTTGATTAATTGATTGATTGTTTGGTAGAAAATATGTCATGAAAAATATTTAAAATGCCTGATACAAGTTCTCTATAGCAAATGATATTCAGTATATAACTGCACAAGACAAACAAAAAACAGACGTCATCACACCTGAGGCTGAAAGCAAGAATCTTTTGCAATACTTCCATAAAAATATACTAAAATGATTATCGAATCACGATTTATTGAATCAAAATTCTGCAGATGATTTTTGTTGTTGATTAGCTAATTGATAATTTCAGGTCTGGTTCAAAACGTCGTCAGTTTCTTTAAAGACAATTATGGTTGCATTTTATATTTACTACATGCTGGACACTTTTGCTACAAGTAACAGGAAATTGTAAGAATTTTGTTCAATATTAAAACCTAACATAAACAAAAATGGCGGTGCAATCTACTTTGCCATGTAAAGTCAAAATCTGAAGAAATTCATCTGTTCCTCCTGCGTGATCGCACATGCAGATACACGGGCTTGGACAGAAAAGCTAGGAGAGGCTCTTCGCCCTTGTCAAACCTCTGAATGTTGCAGACTTGTCAGAATCAGTGTATTGAAGAGAGTAAGATAAAATCAGGATGCCTAAATATATACTCGTCCTCCTCCATCCGGGCAGCGGAGACAGTACTCTGATTCTGGCTGGCGTATCAGCTGTTTTCTCGGACATGGCAAACGCCGAGGTCTCTCGTTATGTGCGCTCTACTATGTCACAGTAGTAGGCAGCGTTACCAGAACCTCTTGCCATGGGCCACCATCTGCTATGGGCACGTATAGGGAGGCCTCGTGGTGATCCAGGGCTCTGGGCTTTGATTGCTTTGACTCATCCACAACATCCACATCCAAATAAACAGAAAGCGTTTGCTCACAGCTTTGTGTTTGTCTTTGCATTTTGTTCGAGCCAGCCGTTGTCTGTGCGAGGTATTGCACCAGTTCAATCCTATAATAACACAGGTTAGGACCCACGCTTCCACGGAAAACTACCAACATGGACATTTTGTATAAGCTCCGGCTCTTTGTACCTGTATTGGTGCACCGGCAGGTAGCAATGTGCAATATGTCATCGTTTACAATATATAGCCAAAAACATTCCCCAGGGTAAGAATATGTCAGCCCGCGATAAAAACGATAACTTCCCATTGATGACGTATATATGTGCACGACACACTCGCAGCTCAACGCGCATATTGACAAACATGGCGGAAGGCGGAGCAGATACGCCGGGCAGCGAGGAGCTCTTTCCTCAGACCAATGAAACATCCACAGACAGCCTGAAATGTCCGTGAAGCAGAGAGTATCCGGGTGGATTCACAGACTAAACTCTGTGTGTGTTCTCATTTTGTTTATTTCATGTACCAGCTTCTAAATCTGAGTCCGACTTGCAATTTACGCTGCAAAATATAATGACACAAAGACATTTATTGATGATTAGAGAGACAGAGAGATAGAGAGAGATAGATAGATAGGTAGACAGAGAGAGAGAGAGAGAGAGAGAGAGAGAGAGAGAGAGAGAGAGAGAGAGAGAGAGAGAGAGAGCTTTGGTTGAGAGACATAGAGTAACAATAACAGAGAGCGAGCACCGGCCTCGATAAAGGTGTTATTAATCAGAGAAATAAAAAGTTATTTCCTGATTGTTTCACAGCGGTTACATTCAGCAGGTTTCCCACCACCAGCTCTCCCTAGCCTCTATTATTATTTTGGTTATAGTCAAAAAGATTAGGCTGAATTGGTGTTTATTCATTGTCATTTTTATCGTTACTGTGATAAATACCATAAATTATCGGGACACATTTTTTTGTCCATATCGCCCATCCGACCGGCCGGTGTACCTACGCCTGAACATATAGCGCTCCCATTCAGTTATGAGATGGCTTTAGTTTCCCCAGAGAAATTACTTTATTGCTGGACTCGGGGAGAAATAGCAATAGAGAGCGAGAGAGCGGGAGAGAGAGGATGAGTATGTCTATAACACCCAGGTCCCATTGGGGTAAACAACGTTACAGCACACACTGATCAAATCAACTAACTGCTATGAGATTTAATAACAGGTCTGGGTGAAAAAAGAGGTGTACTGTTGTGAGAGCAAAGCCGTTTTTTGAAGAAAAAAAGAGAGAGAGGGGGATTGAAGGAGGGTTTGGGTCTTAAATGGAAAAGGGTACTTACAGAAATTCAAACACACACACACACACACACACACACACACACACACACACACACACACACACACACACACAACAGGTCAGTAACGACACCACATTGAAAAACTAATCTCGTGAAATGTCATTAGCACAACTGCCAGACACAATGAGATAGCAATGTGCAGGGTGGAGGCCAGTGGTACACCGGCTGATTATGTTCTACCTTTTAAGGTTCATTGTTCCTCTGGTGGCAAAGCTCTTTACACACGAGAGGAAAATAACAGACCGCAGGCGAGGAGGAGGTCCGCTGTTGTGTGATATCACTCAGCCGGCACTGTAATCAGCCCTGTTAATGTGCAGTTGTTATCCTGATATGTTTATCAGACAATCTATTCCAAAATGAATGAACCAGGAAAGCTCCTGGATTTCTGGTGGTCCAATGTGGAGCTGCCATTACGGTTTCATTTAAATGCATCCGCACAATCAGCCGGCTATTTCTGGGGAGACACATGTACACAAATTTAATTCTAATCAAAATTTCAATAACAGCAGTCGCTGCTGTGCCTTACTATATTGTGTGCACCCATAAAATAATGTCACATTGTAATTCCGAACCATGAACAAATCATGAAAAAACAGTATGTACGGGCAGAGAAATGAAATTCAACTCCGACAGAATGGCTTTTTCTTCCCTTTGGCCAGGCATGGACAGATACAGTGAATTTGGCTGAAATGTGGAGGGTGATGGAAATAATGGCTTTCCTCAGAGAAAAGAAGCAGAAAGAATGGCAGCGAAGGAAGGAGTGAAAGATTGAGAGGCAGAGTAAGACAAACCCATCCATCACATCGCCTTGTATCATTGCCTTTGACAGATCATTTTCAGTTTTTCTAAAATGGAGAGGAAAAAAGGACTCCTTTCTCTCCCTCCTGCCCTGTCCGAAAGCTCCGACCAAGTGTGGTCCGAGACTGACCGGTAGCGCTAAGGAGGGTTCAAAAGCACACAACTCATTCTCTTTCGAACATTATTCACTTACTGTATAGAGGTATCTCTTTTCCATGACAACGCGCTGACACCTAAATGTGCAGTGGATTTGTTCTGGGCTTCCGTCATAATGGTGCTGAATGCTGGAGCCGAACCACGGGACGGCTGTGTCCAATCTATTAGACTGGAACATAGCAGAGCATCTCACGAGTAAACAAAGAGACTACTGCGCCATTTTTGGCAGCCATCTTAAAACGGAGTGGTGCTCCAACATGCCGAACAGCTTGGTACCACACGGAGAAGGTGCATATTCAGTATGAAGGCTGCATACTGAAGAGGCAGTGAGCGATCGAGGTACCGTTTCTTTTTTACGCAAAATACAATCCACTGTGTCGCACGTCAAAATGTGAGCCGATGGCGGCAATTAAACTTATGCAGCGCATAGCGGAAGGTATAAAATGTTGCAGTTATGGAGCATTAAAATACAAAGCTTTTGTGGCGTTTAAAGACCTGACTGTGAATTGGAGAGGCGCATATCTTACAGTTAGAGAAATTACTGTAGATAAAAATCTGTAGCACAGCTCTGATCACCCGCTCTGCTGATCCGGGTTGGTAATCCATTGAAAAATTCGCCTCCATACATGGCTCTAATGGCAAAAGCTACAAAATTAATTTGGACCGGGACATGCATTACATAATCAGTGTATAACCTTGTGTTCTCTCACTATTATTATCCATAATGAGAAGGAACAAAGAATTCAGTCAAAATGAACAAATATTAAGTAGAAGGAAAAATTGGCTGCTAAATGTTTTCTAACAGCCAACACATTTCTGCTCACACACATAAAAAAAAACAATGTTTACAGTGATTCGGTTCATTTTATTTTTCATGAGTCTGCTGAACAATGCCTGCCACCATTAACAACACCTGCCTCTTTTTTTTTTTTTTTTTTAAGTACCAGAGCATTTTTCAAAACATGTCTGTAGTCACCATCTGCATCGAAGCAATATCACTTTATACAAGAAAAATGTCAGCCATTACTGGCGGTTGATTGTTCATGACTGGCAGTTTGTGCACTAAAAATTGAAAATCCAAACAAAGCTGATCCTTCCAGGCGCCAACGCTTAACACTGACCCCCGGCAGCACGACAGACAAACATAATGAAAACACACAACACAAGCGCCTGGTGGGTATATATGCTATTGATGCACCACAGAAAGGGCTACGGATACAGACTCTATAATTTCAAGCCCCGGGCCAAACGACTGAAGGGGAACGGACTTCACTTCCACTGAAATTCCAGCTAAGACACTCCGACAGCTCGGCAAGCTCCTGGCTCGACGCACACGTTCCAGAAAGAGAAGCGTGATCGCAGGGGCGAGGCCGACAAGCTTCAGTGGAAAAGCAGTGCTGGAAACCCCGCCTAATATCCCATGAGTGCTTCGAGGTTGCAGCGCTTGCCCTCCAAACCCTACTTCAGCCCCTTCTTTGTCTTGTGTTTTCTTTCCTCTTGCAGACAGTGAAAGTGGCTAGAGAGTTACAGCGCCATGAACATGTTTTATTTGCGAGACTAAACAGCGGTGCAGAGGTTTTTTTAGAAAGGGGTGACTAGTGCTTGGACATGTGAGCTGTGGAGACTTCCTTATGTCATGGTAACACCTCCCAGAGGAGCGTGTCAGGGGCCATGTTGCCTACCATTGGCACTGGCCGGGACAGTGAGAGACATAGGTCTCCAGCAGGCCATGACCCTGCCTGATATGTGGTGAGTGTTTGGGGAACAAAATATCCACTGCCTGTCACAGCAGCAGCCTCGGAGACCGAGAGATAACTGTGTAGCTCTCGTCCGTGGTTGAAAGTGAAGAAAAATGACAAAATGTGTGGCCTTGTATGTGTGTGTGCATGTGCGGCTGTGATAAATGAGCGTTAACTGGGCAAACAGCCATTTAGCACTAAAGAATAAATTGAATTTATATTGATAATGCAATACAAAGAGAAACAATATCTACTGTGCCAAGAGTGCAGTGTGGGGAGTTTGAAATGCATTCTACAGTGCGTGCAGTCTGCAAGCCAAATACGGGTTGTTTTGGCACATAAAGCCCAAAAACCAGATGACCAAGTGGCAGGGCTGCAACTACGGGATAAAATGCAGTGGATGTTTATTGCACAGGTCCCCACTTTTATAGCAGTTCAGGTTCCAGTCTGGCACATTGTCTGAACAAAAGAATTTCATTAGCCCTGTGTCCATACACACATCCATTTGTCTCTGACACGCGGCGCTTCGTGACTGACAATAGCATGTTTTGTTAATGCAACTGTGATTAGTGAACAGCTGAGGTAATTTATTCTGTCAACATCACAGGGTGTACAGTATGTGTGAGAGTTATGTTATCAGGTTGCTATTGTCATTGCTTTGAATACAGCTCTCACTCTTTTCACTTCTAGCTGTCAAGGACAATTTAGCTGCTGTGCTCGACAAATTCGTGGCAATATTTACCTTCAGTCTGGAAGAAGAAGCCATACACCTCAGTTAACACAGTACTGCTTCACATGTTGCCCTCTCCTGTCCTATATCCTGTTCGCTTGACCACAGCCGCGCTTCGCACATGCACTTGATTCCTCACAAACAGTGACTGCCAAAAGGCTGTGATGGGAGGGCAGGAGATGTTCAATCGAAGTCTGTGCGGTTCAGAAGCATTTTAGAGTTCATGTCTTCGATATGAAATACTGCACGTTTGCACATCATCTTTAATTATTATCTTTAGGACTATTGCTTGACTTGACGTAAATAATGTCAGTGACTAACAAGATGGAGAAAAAGATTTTATAATAGTAACTACAGCAGAGTCGGACTCCCGCAGGTCTGCAGCATGCCTCGTGAGCTAAACAGATAATATTCATTCTGTGATGCATTCATACACAGACGGACTATAAAACTAACAGAGCAGACAGGCGGCGAGATGGATGCCACTATCCCATGGAGCCTCATATTGACTTTTGTTGGGCACTGAGAGATCTGGCAGACAAAGAAGCATCCCTTGGTCAATAGGGACCACAAGAACAGAACAGTCAGGTTTGGCCAACACCCATGCTGATCTGACAAATTTCTAAAACATGAGCTCTGAAATAGCTCATTTCAAAGCAGATGGTATTTAAGTAAGTAGGGCTGAATTTTGTTTAACTTCCCATCCACAGGATTTAGTCTGCTAAAATGCACACACTGAAGCATTTTGCAGTGTTACATCACCTCGGCACCTGGGGGGAGAATTCGCTAATCAGAATACAAGTGTGAGTAATTAAACTGAAAATACAGGCACAGCCAATGGCCAGTGTTTGCTGCAAATGTGCTTAATTAATGGTGCGGTGCTGCAATATTATGAGAGCACAATGAGCAAGTGTATCAACTGCACTCAGATGAACTTGGGACATTGAAATGAATATGCCAGTTGGCTATAGAGTGCCTATCACCTTACATTGGGGTTTCTAAAAATAGCAGTATTAAGCGAGGTACAGCAGAATCTGCATTACAGCGCTGTCAAATCAAAACCTCTTATGACTCCACGAAGGTATATAATTACTGGTGTGCCTACAAGGCTCTTACTATCTGTTATTTTTGCAGCCTTTTTATTCACGACCAAGTATTTTCTGGTGCGAGGAATAAATCGTGCTAAATTAGTCGACATTTCAACCTCACAAGATTCTTCAAGTGTTCATATTCTGAATGCGGACCTATTTTATGTAAATGACATGGCTTGAGCAGGGATATGGACTTCTGCCTGAGACTTTATTAGCTAAAAAGACAAATCGGCATGAAGCAGTGCACAGGCACCCACATGTGTAACCTGTGGCAATGTTCCAACCTTTGAGGTTTCTGTCTTGGAGCTCCAGCACTGCTCCCCTAGGGTTTTGAGAGGAGACTGAAAGACTGGTTTATCCCACAAGATGAAGTGGTCAGTGTGGCTCTGTGCTCCTGCAAGCACAGGGGGGAGTCCACACAGCGCACTGCTTGGGGTAAGATATACACTGGAGAGACACGCTGGGATCATTAGAGACCCAAGACTCCTAAAGAAACTGAGAAATAGCCATGAACTACACTGCGGCAGGTGGATAAACAGACCTTGGCTTGAATTATGGGAGGATTTTTTAAGCGCGAGGCTTTTCTGTCTGTTTGGAGCCGCCTTTCAACTGCCTGTGAATGAGCTTCTCTTGATTTGGTCTAATGTTGTTGGTTTTTCAAATGCTAATGCTGTTCTATACAGATGGCAGAAGTAATTTCAAGGTCCGTATCCTGTGTCGAAAGTTACAATTGACAAGTAAAATTAGGATCTTTTTGAAGATTGGTTGATGTCTCCATGCTTGTTTCATTTTGAGACGGCGCAATTTGGTTAAAAAAAAAAAAAACAATACAAACAAACTCAACATCTAGTAACAAAAACCAAGTCTGCGTATATATTCTAGAGGAAACTACAAGTCTTGTATTTCATTCAAACTGCCATTCAAAAAATTATGAAGTCTGGACCATTATCACTGTTTGTTTGCTCATATGATTTAGAAACATTATAAAACTCTCTCCTCTTTGTGCTTAAAAAGTGTTTGTAAATGGTTTTCCTTTTTATAAATCCTGGAACAGCTCTCTTCAGTCTGCAAGCACATATTTCAAGAGCTGAAATCGATGTAGTGGCCTGTCAATGTGGAAGTGCACACAGATTCTCTATTTCCTTTGTTTTCTGTTTTGAAGGTATCCACTATCAGTCTTGTATACTAAAATTATACTCCAGACAAACAACAATATTGTTGAGAATCAAACAAACGGTAAATGTGTCAAGAAGAAATTCCTCTAGCTGGCTGTGATTTGTCCTTCCCCATTTTACCTTAAAACTGGTGAGAAAACCAGCTCAGTGTCTCTTTTATCAGTCCCTGTGCCAGTGAAATGGGCAGACTTAGAAAAGATTTGCTTTGGATCAAAGTAGCAGGTACATGCACACTTCAAATCTGTTACAACCTCTGCCAAAAAACAAACAAACAAAAAAAAACATCTCATCATTTCAGGCCCATATTTAGTCCATTTGGCATTTATAAAATGATTTAATTTTGTTATTAGATTTAGATTTGTTTGTTATTCAGTAATGTGAGAGATGAAAAAGAGTTTCTGCTTCATGGACACAGACAGACAACATTAATATTCATGAGTTAGATGATTAATCACTTACATGGATGAGTCATGTTACTAAAAACTGTTCCTGCAGCCAAATATAAAACTAGAATACCAATGAGCATGGAAGTGGGCCTCAATACCTGAGGTGTCTTCTTTCTCTCTATCCTCTTACTTATGGAAGAAGACGCATCACACACCCACAGATCAATAAAATGCAAAACCAGAAACCATTAGCAGTTCAAATGTCCCTTACGACAATTCCAGATATCTGCGTTTTCACGGTGCTGTGGTCATGTTACAAACAAGTGCTTCAGAAAAATGTGGAACTTCACAAAAGGAAAAAATATATATATTTTTTCATGAACTGCAACATCTGCAAATATGAGTTCTTTTACAGCCGCTGACACGGATGGTTTTTGAGTAAAGTTTATCTGAAGGTCCTCCCTCTTGACCAGGAGTGTGCACGGCCCCTTTACTGTATCTGAATGAGGTAATGATGCCACTGGAGGCGGCCTTTAAAGACACCACTGTTGTCAGCTTCAGCACCTGTGCTGTACACTGATTCCCATTTCCCTTACACAACCCTGCACACTGGTTCCCTGTGCACTTGTTGACAGAAGCTTGTAATCTGAAATAGTCTGCAGGGTTGAGCTGTTAAGTCCCTTGTAGGAATGGGATATAGTTATGGTGGGAAGGGGAGGACGAAGAGGAATAAGAGGGTACATCTTCCCTCCAAAGCTTATTGAGCTGTCAGGTTTCAGTCCCTATCACAGAGCATTGATTTCCTGTCACATATTTGGCTGTATGTGCTTTAGCATCCGTCTTTGACAAGAGCGCCTTGCATAATGGTCCTGCTTTGGTGGTTATGACCACATCAGGAAGCCTGTCCACATATTGATCTGTGTTGACGCCAAGCATAGTCCTTTATTTACACTGATCCACAAAAAAGTGCCCAAGTGCTGGCTTCACACTCTGATCTTTAATGGAACGTTGAGTGACACACAGTGGAGTCATCACAAGCTGTGACATGAGGGTGACACAGAGACATCTAATCGTACTAATATGTCTGGATGTGGAGATTTAACATTTCCCTTTCGCAATGTATTCTCTTTGAATTTTGAACAGCTGACTTGAAATTATATTGTGGCATTAGCATTTCCGTGACCTTTCCTGCACTCAATTCAGCCGTCAAAAAACTACTGCTGGGAAGCAATGAACCAAGCACAGACACACTTAAAATAACTTATAAAATGGATAGCATAAACTTTTGGGCATTCACTAAACACAACAGTTTTATTATGTACGGCGTATAAAATATTTACAGCATAAACATATATTTGACTAAACCACCATGTAGAATAAATTATGCTTTCAAATGCCCCAGAAATTGTAACCTGTAAACTGTACACCATAGGAGCCATTGCATTATATTAATATTAATCTTAAGCAATGAGAGAAGACAATAAATAGGTTGTGTTTTCCATAGAGACCAGGCCTCATAATGGAGATATACAATGTGCATGCAGAGGACATTGCTTGAGAGAACAGTCACAATCTCTTGGCCATGCCCGGACATTAGTGAGAGTCATTAGGCTCATTTAAATGAGGTCGTTAAGCCGATGAAATGAGGCCGTATATTTGAGTGCAGAAACAAAAGAAAGAGTCCCCCATTTCTCATTGGTACGCAATCTCTTCTAAGTCAAGTACACTATAACTCTGGCCGGAGGGAAGGGCCTGGGTGAGGCATTTTGGGGGAGTGCAAAAGTCACCAGCTCCAGACAGCTCACAACATCCTCCGTCACTGTCAAATAAACTTTAATACCGGCAATAACAGCAACAACAACTTCAACATGTTGTTAATGTTGCATGTGGAAGTTAATAATGCAGCCATTAGGATGCTTTAATTAGACAGTTTTATTTTTTTCCTCCCAAAGCTGATATTATTAAACCTGGGGTGACTCATCAGAGCCAAAGAAGGTCCTGTCTTACCTACACCATGTCTCTACACACACATAAACTGCATGCAGAGGTGGGTAGAGGACTGAAAATCTATACTTAGTAAGGCAAAGACTATAATTATATCCATAAAAATGACTAAAAGAAAATTAAATTTAAAAAAAAGTACTGCTTAATAAATTACTTAAAGTATAAGTGACCTTCCCTTGTAATGTATGTAGGGTGTGTGGACCAATGCAAAATATCTAAAAACTGTTTTTTAAATGAAGACGAGCAAGTAGACATTGTAATGTCATTATCATAACATCAAAGATTAATATTACACATGAAAAATGAACATGGCTAACGTGAGCAAACTACCTAAATCTTCACCTGTACTCTGTGCAACCTACATCCTCCGCATGTGCTTGTGGAGGATAAAAAGGGAATTTTTTTTAAAGAGGAGCTCTCAGTGTTTTTAAGGAGGCACAACAAGTACTTCATCACTGCCACTTTTTTAGATTTTTGGTATAAAAAGTGTGGCCAGATGTGGCCAGGGAATGTAGGACGGAAGCCGCCTCTTGCTTCGGGTTTTGCTCTGTCATCGTCACAGGGTGGTCAAAATACAGGTGGTGTTTATTCTTCTTTAAGGCGACTACACTTAATCATTGCATTTAGAGCAGAGTAACAAAGGTATAAATGGCAAATGGAGTGAAGTAAAAAGTAGATTACGGACTCAAAAATATACTCAAGTAAAGAGTAGAAAAACATTGTTAGAAAAAGGAACATGGAAAGTTCTCCTTTAATACTTTAAACTTTAAGTCACTGCAACAGTGGCTATTAATTGCGGCCCCAATGCAAATACCAAATAAGTCCTCCACATTAAAAGACAAAATGCATACTTTATAACTGCACACAAGCATTTTTGATTAGACATTCTTAGCTGGCTGGATGACATCTTCTGTCAGGGCTGTCCAAAATCCTCACAAATCACAGTTAAACATTCTCTCATTTGAGATCGCTTTAGTTGAACACATTCAGGCACAAATCAACTTGGACAGGAATACCAGTTTGGGTTAAAATAAGGTGAGGGTACCTTCACCATGGTTACAATAATAAATACTTAATTGTAAGTCCTGATTAAAAGAAATCAGGAAAATGGAAAGTGAACTGGGCTCTCTCCTGTCAAAGTGTTCCATCCAACCGCCTACTGTACATGCAAGAAATGTCAAGGTAATAAGAGAAACAAACAACAAAGACAGTATGAGAGAGGGAGAGAGCTCATTGTTCGACATCTATTGTTACACCTCTTCTCTGAGGTGCCTAAACATGTTGAGAGACAACAATCACTTGGTTTAGAGTCAAATCCCGCTTAAGTGCTGATCTAGGATTATGACTCTGATTAAATACGGTGTTCCTTTTGTTGCTCAAGTCTGATGAATCAGTCAAGGGCGATACAGCCGGAAGATGTGCCTCGGAATTAATCACATCCCACCTCTTTGTTTTTGATCAAAGTGGGTCCTCTTTTCCTGTATTGCCTCATTTTCCGTGCAGAGTACCAAGACTGAGGAGGAGCTCGCAAAACATTCACAGCGCAGGATTTCAAGATGAGATGGATGAATTATTAATCACCGGTGTCTTTGCAAACTGTAGAAAATATAAAATGATCGTGTTTGTGGGCTATGCAAGGTTTAAATCTTTTTTCTCTCTCTCTCGCAGGATTCCTCCTTTTTTCGCCCACTGCTGCAGCTGGGTGCAGCTCCATTGAAAATCTGGCGTATGGTAAATAGCCCTTAAATTAGGTCCCTGGCCTTCCAGCTTGGTTATCTGTGATGATCGGAACAGTGTGTGCTGCTTGAAAAGACCCATTTTCCCTCTGGCACATCATTTAACATGTCTCATTTACCAGGAAAATATGCAGGTCACACACCGAGAGATTTCTGGTCACATCCTTACCTCGCTCAATACAAATTTAAAGGATCTGAATTAGAACAACTATTACATTTCTTCTTCTCCTTGTGTTTCTACCTGATAAATATTAATGTTTTCTTTTCCTTTGACCACAATAAATTTTAAGTAGGTGCCTTCAGCAGAAAGAGAAAAAAAGAATTGCCTTTTTACTTGGTAATGATAACTCAACCTAGATCTTTGAGGGGCACGTTAATATACAATAAGGAACACAGGACCAGTAGAAGGAGCATTATGTCAGGAAGTGAACAAGAGGAGACAGAAGCACTAACTCGAGCTATTCCAAAATGTCAGCTCGCAACTTCAGAGAAAAAAATGGAGTGGATCTGATTTCTACGCAATGAGTAAAAAGTAATTTAAACAGCCACCCAAAGTCACGAGTCACAACACCTGGAAAGTATTTGTGTCATGTCAGGTTTGTTTATGTTTAACTCCTTTACCCTAACAAAGGCCGAAATATTTCATATATTCACTACTGAAAGTTTTATATTCAGGTTGATTCAGTTCATTAGATATTCAATCTTCGGACAATAGCTGTGCATATAGCATAGCAAATGTGTGAGGTGCTACTGACATACCCTCTGTGATAAACCTACAGAGAACGTATCAGCTGAATCTGCCCTCGGCTTTACAAAGTTTTACACTTAGTTTCAGCTCATTGTTTAGCTGTCCAGCTTTACTGTTTCGGTCCACAGCAGGCAAGAACCCGCTGAACATTACCTGCTCGGCACCAAAAGGCAGACAGACACAGTTAGTGACTCGCTGGTGAACATAGTGGAGCACTAAGTAGCAGTAGAAGAATCTCATATTTCCCTTAGGAGTTGGTAGAGAGTCGAAACAGAGCTAAAAGAAGAGTGAATACTGGATTTACATTTGCTATGTAGCCAAAAACACAACTTCACATGAATGATGATGATAATATCGCTGCGTAACTGGGGATGTGTGACCCAAAATGGGGTCAGTCAAAACATAAACTATTACATGATCAAATTAGTATTATTATTGGTGCATTAAGATGTAAGCATGATTTCAAGATGAATGTGGCAAATCTTTTTCATTTTATATACTTGGTGAATAGAATGAAGTGTATTTTATATGCTCATAAGAGTTTTTTCACCTTTCTCTCTCTGTAAGGCTTAATATCCACTTATATTTTAGCTTTTTCTGTAAAGTAGTTTCAATATTTGCCCATAGCAGGTTGGCACACAGTTCAATTTCATCTAATTATTGCCAGAGCAAATGGGCTGCAGAAACTCGGTATGGTTCAAGACACATACCATTCAGCCTGTGGTATTTCTATCTCTTTTGTGTGCACATGTTGACAATCATGATTCACTTCTGTACAAAACTTACTTCTTTGAAACAATCCGTGTAAGCATTCTGAAAAGTTGTAGGCAAAGAAATTCACAAAGCGGCAGTGACCTTGTCAGTGCTAGATGTGCTGTTCTTCTATTTGTGTCAAGCGTTTATTGTGTACCCATCGCGGTTCAAATCAGCAGCTGTCATTAAACGAATTGCAGACTGTTTATTCAACTGCACTTATTTATTTTTAACCTCGTCAAGGTAATCGCTCTGCTGGGGAAGACAACCACACCCACGTGGTCTCCACTCTGCTTTAATTCTCCCGAGAGAGAAAAAAAATGCACATACATGTACAAACCCCCACAAGGCTCGGTGGAAAAATGTTTCCAAGTTGGCAGACAAAATCTGCAGTATCAGAGAATCGCTCTCATTTTCAATAATCTCCATTGTGGGTTCACAAAGCTCAAGATAATAATTCAGTCAATTTTCAATTGGATTGTTCCAGACTTTCTGTGATTTAACGTGAAGCAGCCTCGACTGCCATTCAAGAAAGAATATCTGCAAAGACTTTTCGTGGCTAGCTGCAAGTCAACAAATATTCTGCTACAAAGCACAATTGGTAAAAGTTGGCCACCATTCTCTGTTGGACTGGTATCTGACGTGATTTGCTTGTTAAAACATAATTAAGATTTTGCCCCTGTGAGTGAACAATGCATATATAAAGTCCTCGATCGTGTCAAACTCTGAATGCCCGTTGAAGCAGCTACATTAACATCCATTTCTTGTCAAATCTCAGAGCTGAACCAAAAGATGACATGTTAGGTCTAATAGTTGTAGGATTTTTGTGGTAATGAAGGACATGATCTTGTCAAATACAGAATGTACTCATTATTCTCTTCGTTTCCTTGTCATGTAAGACTAGGTCATCTAAGGTGTTGGCTAGTCATGTGCATTTTCCAACAGTAGCAGATTAACACACCTGCCTGGCCAGGCCACATTCTTCGTTTGAACAACTTTTGAACAACATTATTTGCATTTCAATTGCTGACACATCCTATTATAGGTCCCTTTTACTGGAATGAAACGTTATGCTAATGGCGTTTTTCCATACTCTCTTTGTGATCCCTCTGAACCTCGCTGCCAAGTTAGTGCGAGGACTCATGCTGAAATCAAGAGCAGAGAATAGAAGACGATCAAATCATGACATCGCTAGAATGTTGGTCATAGATCTGCAGCCGTTAACATTTAAACAGCGCTGCAAAAAGAAACAAGTCCGCAATAAATCCCTGCCCTAAAAATAACACATGCAAGCGCTGTATACTGACTGCGTTTGGCTCGTGTTTGACAATATTTATTGCCCCCTCAGATGCACGGCACTTCCCATAATGCCTCATGATGAAATGGTTCCAATTTCAATCTGACCTTGAAAGTGTTCTCTTTATGTGCTGTTCTGACATACATCAGGAGACGCTCAAGATGTGGCGGGACTGCGCAAACAGCCCCCGAAATCAGCTTCTTAATTGAGATGGCAGCTGGAGAATTTCCAGCGACAACAAAAACAACCTCAACGCAGAAGGAAGGCTGCGCTGTGGGACAGAGACATCAGCTTTTTTTAATTTATTTATTTTTTTAATGAAAATATGACTCAAAGTGGGCTGACATTTAGGATATAGCTCACAATAATAGCACCAGTAATGCATCAAATGAACAGGGGACGTCATAATGGAGGGGTGGGCAGGGGGGCAACAATCATACCTTACATTTTCATTTCTGCCAAATCACGACACACACGTTCTCTCTCTCTCTCCCTCTCTTTCTAAATGACAGGCAATGACAGACAGTACCTCCTGGCATGGCTGGCGGAGAACACCACTGAATCAGAACACCGGGTCCGCTGGAACTGAGCCAGCAGCGCTACACTGACAAAGATCAGCGCATCTTAAACAAGTCAGACAACAAAAGAAGTTTAATGTACTCCTGCTCCGGCGTGCTGTGACAAGTGCGAGTGAGGACACACAAAGTTGCCCACATACCTGTACAGTAATTTAAGACAATCACCCAGTATGTAAAGAAGCACGCCACTTCAGCACCAAGCAATTATAAAGTAATTACTTGATTTAATAAAGCTGTTACACTGACAATGATTGATTATGGTGGAATTAGTTTACTTCTAGTTTGGTGAAAATAACTTTGAAGCTTGATGTTACTGCTGAGTTTAAGAGCACAATGGCAAGAAAAAACTAAAATTAAATTAATGATTATTTTAAGCGTGGCTGTTCCTCAGACAACAGAATTTAAGATTGTACTGAGCAAGATTATTTATACAGACAATCCACTATTCTGTCACCAGTGCCATAACACATTTTCCAAATAGAGGTTTTTGTATTCTGTTATATATTACTGATGTGTTATAGATTACCTACTTAAAATTGTCAACCAGTAGTGTAATCCACCTGATTAATCAAATTTAGTAATCATAATCTAATTGCTTTCAATTACTTTTGGATTGCTTTGCCTCTAGACTCAGTAAAATATTATGTTCAACAGACAATTTATTCCATTCCAATTTGCAGACTAATTTGAATAGGGATATTATCCTCCTCTTCAAACATTATCAACTGTTATTTCCCAGAAGAATCTAATCTGATTACGGTTGCAATATAGCTGGCAGTGCTGTTATTAGAGCAGAATTACGGAGGAATACAAACTGTGTGGCCTTTGTTGACGATACACAGTTTTGTGCATTTTGTGGATGCAGACTTGAAAACGTGTGTCATGGATTAGCATGAATTTAAAGGCAGGCAGGTGATTCTGATGGCGTTGATTATAACTGCAGGAAAAGTGAAGCCTGATCTCAGAGTATGGTGGAGCAACTGCGGTAAAACAGATCCGGAGAATTGATGCAGAGGCAGTCAAAAGTTATCTGATGTGATCCTAAATTTAATCAGCGAGGCACCAGCCTAATTCATAACACAAGTCATATAACCTGTCTTTGTAACACAATAACTACAGTAATTCTAAGATATTTGCTACACTCGTGTCTATTTCTTGGATTGCTGGAATGTTTTACTACTTTATTTTATGAGTACATGTCTTAAAATTTGTGTGCAAGATGCAGTAAATGTCCTTACTATGATACACAGTGCAGATTTATTGTTTCAATTGTTGTCCATATACACAGCGGTGTTTCAAAATGTTTTTCCATTGTCATGTAGGTGGCACAGTGGTTCAGCGGTTACCACAGCTGCCTCACAGCAAGAAGGTCCTGGGTTTGAACTTGCATCTGCATGAGTCCAGACATGCACGTTGGGTGTCTCTGTGTGCTAGCTCGGGCATTGACCTGTACAGACGAATGGATGGATGTTATGATGGGTTTTGTTTTTTGGCTTTTTTTTTTTGTTGTTCATCAATCGGTTCACAGGCTGCAAGTATGAAGCTGTAGCAAAGCGCCACGCTACTGTAGCATCAAGTTTATCACCTTCCTTTCAAAACCAGTGCTGAAAGTACATTTACTCACTTAGGTATAATTCTCTGCAACTTTTACTTTGAATATTCAATTTTTATTCTCCTCGATACTTCTACTGCACTACTTTTCAGAGGGAAATACTGTACTTTTTTACTGTGCTACTCTGCTATGTGCTACTATGCATAAACATGACAGAGAGAACATTACTCCAAGCATCCTTCATTAGATTACATCCGGGGAAAGTTTTCACATCAACACATATTGGACAACATACGCACCAACACAGATATATCTGTAATAGACCAGTATTGGCTGATAAAAGTGGAGTACCAATATATTGATTGGACTTCCTACCCCACTAATCATTTAATGATCTCCGATATTCATCCTGTGACCCTTTGCAGGGGCCCAACCCAGAGTGCTTTCATTGTGATAATATAAGAACATTTTTCTATTAATACTTCTGTACTTGTACTGAAGTAGAAACCACCGCTGCTTAATTCTGATAACCACCTCTACTAATTTTTCCATCAGTCACTGTGTAATTCAACTAAAAAAAAAAAAAACGGTCTGTTTGAGAAACAGAAAGACAGGCAGCATTAACAACTGTGTGATTACACCTCTATATTCTCCTCTGAAATTAGCAACATTAGGCTGTCCCTGTTGATAAATCGTGGATGGCATCAGCCGTTGTAGTTTTGCCATGTCAAATTGTACTTGTGAAACAAAACACTTAAATTGTGTGTGGCAATGGTGCTATAAAAAGCACATGTAAAAGCTCACAACTGCTAAACTGTGTGAAGATGAAAGGAAAACATTTGCATGGTCTATACAGTGGTTGTGGTTATGGCAGGAGGAGTACTTGGCAGTGTGATGATGCGTGGAGATCCTAATGAGAAACACCAAGCTCCCGGTAATTTGTTAGCCTGAGTTAAGGTCAAACCACAAATGCTGCATGATTGAGTCACCCCCAAAGTCCCTATTAGAATTTGCATTTAAAATATATCTATTATTTATGTGTGTATTATTAAAATGGCTGGCGGTGGATCCCCTGAGCACGGTGCACAGGGAAGCCCCGCAGTAACCGGACCACAATACAAGGGACTGACAATCAAATAATGGACAGAGAAAAATGGAAGAATAATGAGACAGATAAAAAAAAAAGTTTTGTGGAGTCCAAGAAAAGCGTCGGTCCTAATGAGGACCAACACAACTTCAAGCACTATGTAACCTGTTAAACCTTTTCCCGTGACAGAGAAAAAAGGCTTTGTGTTATTAATAATGGGTGGTAAAGTATAAGAATGCGGGGAGAGACATACATAAGAATAAACAATATCCCAGCTTATTAAGTAATTAAAATCCAACAATGCTGTCAATGAGAAAAAAAACCTATTTAATGTTAATGTTTGTAATATTTGATCATTTATATGTGATCACAGTGGTGCTTTGAGCTACATGCAAATGTAGCAAATGATGCTAACATCTTCACATCCCAGCCACCCAAAAGGAAAGAAGCTTTACTTTCTGGCCGGTGGCAAAGTGACCATCACACAGGCGTAGCATTAGCACTAAACACAAAGTACATCCGTGGCCATAAACTTGGTCATAAACTAAAGTATCAGTCTAATTCAAATTTTGACCAGGAGCAAGGTAAAAGGTGAATCAAGTCATCAGGATATGTCATTCGGGCGTCATGAATGTTTGTACGAAATTTCATGGCAATTCATGATTGAGATATTCGAGCAATGGATTGACCAATAGAAAATAATGAGCCATAGAGAGAGAGAGAAAGAGATAGAGAGAGAGGGACAGAGAGAGCGTGTGCACGTATGTGTGCGCGCATGTGTGAGTGTGTGTGTGTGTGTTTGGTGGGGGGTGCAAAGTCAATTGACTAATGATTTTGTTTCCGAGCAGGAAGCCTCTCTTAAGCCTCGCTTATTGTCTCTTTTGTGCATCCAACTGAAAACTTTACCAAGTCAAGCAAAAAAAATTCAAAGCAAAGGCTGTCAATGTTTATTTACAGTCTAAGAGAGTGCAAACACTTTTGTCCACCTTTTTCAAATTAGAAATAAAGAGTAAATGTCTTATTTTACCAGTAGTCACAATGCAGCCTCGGGCAGGGCACTTGTCCGTAACTTGCCTTTTTGTTCATTTGCACAAATAAGCCCTGACAGGGCTTGAAGAAAAAATTTTATTCTTTTGCTGCATGTAACTGATGCTGAGAGCACCCGCAGACTTTAATACCTCAAGTGTGAGACAAAGCTGAGAGAAGTGCCAGACATGCTGGAGAGAGATGTATTGTTTACCTGTGCATCTTAACGCTACTCCGTCTGCCTCCGCCCTGATATCTGATATTCCACATGACATGACTGATGCTTTAAAAGCCTGCATTCACCATCGCCTTTCGTTTGGAGTTAACCTTAAGGTGGTAGCACTTTGAATGTCAACCCCTCCACATGTGGACCTTTTTAAATGCCACCGCTCTTTATTCTGCAATTGTGCAACAGGACAGACAAAGGGAGAGGGGGGTGGCTGTGGAGGAAGGGGAAAGTGGCTGGCAGATGAGGTTTTTTCCCCCCACGCCAAAGGAAAGCCAAATGACTTACAATCAGCTAGGCTCAGTGGGGGGCTCATTTAACACTTGAAGGGGAATACGGGTACTAAGTGTGGGTCTTTGAAGGGCTAGAGCTGATCCACTCATTTGATGATGTGTTCAATTACATAGATGGATGAATGACAGCCTTGAACTTGGGAGCAGAAAGTCCTTCTTTTGGGTTCACTGCATTTATTTCTAACAAGTAGCTTAAAATATGCAGTACTTTTTTTAGACCAACTTGAACACGGTACAGTACGTGTCAACATTTCCCCAAAATTAGTGCTGCATGATATTAGCAACTACACACAACTCCAAAAATAAAGATTCCACATGCCAGCCTCTGAATACCAAATATACTGGTGTAAAATGAAGAAAAAGTAGTTGGTTTAAAACTTGTTTTAGGCCACATGTCCTTCGGTGGAGATCTTTCCCACCTTTCTGGTCAATAGAGTGTGAATGTTTGATAACTGTAAGGTAAATTTGTGCGACATATCACTTTCCTCTTTGACACAAACCTCTCACCCTCTGATGAGGAAGCAGAGAAGTGGGATGGAGTGGTGGCAGTGATGACAAATGATAATGGCAAATCTAAGACAACAGCCACTTCAAATTGCCCCGGGATCAACAATGACCCCTTGACACTTTAGCGAATCGGGCGAATCAGACAGCCTTCAGCGCGCTGCAGAGCGCGATGTTCCGGACCACGGCCGTGTGTGTGTTTCTTTGCCGGGCGGCAGTGTTTTCCTGTGTGTTGTCATGAGATTTGCTAAGAGCATTTCCAAGTCTTGAAGAGATGAGGACTAGGAGTCAAGCATCATCTGTGATCCGTTGGTGTCCTGTAACAGCTGTCTCTGGCAACAGAACATGTGGTTGCCGCTATCCCATATTACATCTCTGCCACTCAGTGCCAACGGATCAGCAATCCAATTTCACACAAGCACGCTCAGAGGGAGGCAACGCTGACGCAGGAATGAGGATCTATGCTTCGACAAAGACAAGAAGTTGTTTGAAGTGGCTGGAGGGGTGGTGGTCTGAGGGGGGGGAGAGATGAGCTAAAGAATTAGATAGAAACAGTAATAGAAGTGAGATGGAGGGAGATAAAAAAAAAAAAGAAAAGCACGGGTGATAACAGGGGGAAGGGGGTTCTACGACTCTTACTTTCATCAGTCGAGCTGCTGCAGAGAGCACAGTAAGCTCCTAATTTCCCAACCCATCTTTGAGCACAGAGGACAGGCAGAAAGACGGGAAGAGCAAGCCTCCGAGACGACTCCGCACTTTGTAAACACACCTTTGTTTGTGCGGTGACGTCCGACGCGCCGGCTTCTCTTCAGTCAAAGACCAACAAGACAATGATCTCTGTGTACTGCTGGGAGAGCAGATGTACAGTATTGGATGACAACATACTTCTCAGCCCTTTCAATATCACACACTCATATTGCATAGTCATTGTGACATAAATAGAGAAGGGGCTTGCATCTCGTCTTTCACAGAGCAGAAAGAGATTTGAATCTGATATCCAATGACTGCTTATTAGATCGAGCCATCAGGCCGTCAGTTTGGAGCCAGACTCATAAGACAGCCACTGCTTTCCATTCCCGCCCACGCACACGCAGACAAAACACAGCAGAGGAGAGCAAGCCCCTTCTGGACCATCTTCTCTTCTCCTGCCAGCGCTGTGCATGCTCACCGTAACAGCACAAACCCACCACAGTGCTAGGACCCCGAAAGGTCTCCTATTTGGGATATCAATGGTTTTCAGAACAATAACCTGTCTCTGCCTCCATTTTCCTCCATGAGGATTAAAATCCAGCTCTGATGAAGCAGATGCATCAAATGCAGAGGCAGAGATAATGAGGACTTGGCCAGCTTTGCAGAACTGTGATAGGAAAGACAGGCAGCTGGATGGATAAACGTGTCGTTCCATTGTTGGCACACAGCTGGGATCCAACCCCTACGGACAGAAAGGCACGCACACACAGGTGGACCCATGAAAGGGTGCGGATTGGATGAAACCTGTGGAACATCCTGACACAGTAAGACTGACAAGACAAAGATAACACTTGCGTCACCTATTCTTTGACCTATTGGATTGTTATCATCCCGCATCTGCCATCAGTTTCATTTTCATGCGATTTTTTTTTCCTCTTAAATCAAGAAGACCGCTGTCAATATTTTCTGTTGACAATAAAGGATGACGATGTCCTGGCTGTGTGATGAGGGTGCGAGATTTCTGATAAATCTGTCATCAGATCCATGACTCCCATTTTCCATCCGTCCGATTTCAAATGCTGATAACAAAAAAAAAAAAAAGAAGCCTGACAGTTCCCTTTTTACAGTGCCTTTCCCTCTGACAGTTTGACAGTATGCAGTCCTCGTGACTGAGGTGTCTGTCTATCTGTCTTTCAGTTTGTTTGGCTTTCTGTCCGTCCGTGTGTTTGTCTGACTGGCTGGTTGGCTCTGTATCTCTGCACTTGATTAGCAATCACCACAGCATAGCCTGGTCTGATTCCGAGTGGAAAGCTTTAATTCTCCCCACATGGTGCCGAGACATCCAGGCCCTGGTAAACACAATCACTGCTTCTCGTTAACACTCAAAAGTTTCCATATATCATCTTAAAGAAAATCACGGCTTAATCCCCGCTTTTTCCCCTCGAGGTCCACTGTTCCTTAACGACTCTGTTGTCGACGCCTGACAGCGGATTTGTTTGTCCACAAACATGATGATGATGTTTGTGCTTATGGAAAAAAAAGATTATAAAGAATTAATGCATGACTAATGGAAAATAAAGCAGCGGCGTAGGAAAATTATGACACTTAGTTGAGAAACTGTCAGACCAATTAAAATCAGGTGTAACCATCTAACTAGACAAGCTATGAATGTATTCTTGGGAACAGCAGGCACACTGCATTGTGCCAGGAATTCAAAATCTGTTTTCCCAGTGAGGAAAAATCCAATCAGAGGAAGCAGAGGCAGTGGCATTTTTAATAGTGGCATGTCTAATACGGCCTCTCTAAATAACCACTGAGCGCTGTCTTTATCCAAACTGACATTTCGACCGCGTGGACAAGGCACAAAGAGCTGACAGGTTCGTCTCAGCTCTGTGTCAGACGAGATGACTTTTAGCGCTAAAATATACTCTGACACATGCACCACTTAACCACTTACAAAGAACAGAAATGTGCAACAGACCTCTGGCTCTGCATATTTAAAATTGCATAACTGTTCAAACACCGGAAAGTCAGATAAAGAGACACTTGACTCACCTACGAAAAAAAAGGCTTCAGGTTTTACACGATTGCGTATGGATAATAAATGAAAGCCACGGTCGAGAAATGAGGTATTTCTAATCAATCAGTTTGGTCTGCTTCTGAGGAATTGTCTTCAGAGAGCTGGATTTTGTGACATTTTCACTGTGAATGCAAATGGCACGCAGCAAGTCCATGACAGGATGGCAACGCGTACAGTAGAGCCTAATAAATCAGATCGAGGCAGCAGAGTGTGAAGATTATTTACCTTTCTGCTCCTCGGAGAAAGACAAAAACACCTGAGAAAACTTATTGCTACTTAATATTTTGGGAGAATTAGGAGTGTATAATGTGTTTCTTTAATTTAAGGTAAAATGTCAAGAATAAAAAAAGAACACGATACCCTTGATCATTTACAGTCATACTGCTACAGTATGAAATCTCTGAATGATACAGCCAGATTGGATGCATCATCAATTTACGCCCGTCAGTATAAACAACAAAAGGCAGGCTAGATTACATTATTTCAAGCTGTGAAGCAATCATTTCTCTTCCAGCTATATTTAGTGATCCTCGCTTTCCTCATAAGATAGCAGGGTTTTCTTTAAGACCCCATGGTGAGTCTGTCTGCTTTGGAAATGTAAAGTTTCATCTTTCCCGGATGATAGAGTACCACTATTTGATAGAACAATTGTAGTTTCCTCTTCCATCTGAAGCTAATTCAAAAGCGGCTCGTCGCCACTCCGCCTCCCTCCCTCCATTTGCCCTGTCTCCGTTCTGTCTCCCTCATCCAGCTCCCCCAGCGTGCACCATCTTAAACTTTAATCATCTCATATTCAATACATTTCACAGCGACTCGTCACAAGGTTATCCCGGTTTTCAAAAGAAGTCTTCCCCTTTTTGCCTCATACCCAATAGAGATTCAACGATTTCAGACTCTTCCAGTGTATTCATTACCAGGCTCCCTGACACAGTGAGTGATGTTGACATAGAGAATTTTTCCTGATGCACATTTAAAGTCATAAATATAATAAAAAGATAAAAGACCCCAAAGAATAAAAGCTAAAGCACTGCTAATGCACTATAGAGGACATTCAGTCATATCACACTGTCGATCCACATGCAGTTGCTGCTGTTGCCCTAAAAAAAATCTTTCAAAGCTGAAAATGTATTTCATCGAAATTTGTTCGTCTTGTTACTGTCGGCAGAATGACACGTATGCCTTGGTGTGGTTGCAGGAAAAAGAAATAAATAAATCACCCAGAAGAGGGTTGCTTTTTGTGTGTTTTCTTTCTTTTTCTGATTGTGTCAGAGTGAGGCCATGACACCTGCTGTTCTCTGGATACCATGTTGTGTTGGCCACAGTATGGGGTCTCCTCCAATCCATTGGCTAGCTGACCTGGCTCAAATCAATGACCAAAAAGGCACAATGTGTGATTTTGTTTCAAGACGAGCTGTATTGATTGGTGCTGTCGATGCCTGGAAATTAGGAATTTTGTTTTTCTGACGCTTCGCTCAGCTACAAGGAGAATTTTCTTCCCTGCAAATATCATAAAATCAGCTAACACTTTTTATGTGACATAAAATGTGGTCAACGGGGATACTAGTATAGCTTTTAAATATATGCATTAGGCATGTATTGGTGCAGAATCTCTGGCGGGTGGTGCAACCTGTTATGCGATGTGGTTTCTGTCGAGGTGTGCTCAACAAAACAGAACGCTTCATTTGGCCTTGCCAGCGAAAACCGCTTTAATGGACTGCCAGCAGCAGTTATTCCATTCATTCGATCAGCAGAAGATCTAACAGCAGTAGCTGAAGCTGGAGTTACACAACAATCCTAACAGCTGAGGATGACTTAACAGATAGAACTGAAGGGAAACATCAAATGTATCCTTTGTTTACCAAGCTGCTGGTTTATGCACTATGTTGTTTTTATGGAAGCAGTGCTATGGTTTATGGTCTTTGTAAAATTCATGAAATGGACGGCAACTAGTGAGAATTGTCAGTGTGAAGCCAAAAAGACAACTGATAACTACGATTATAGCTCATCATGACTGACAAGACTGCTGTTTATCACAGTACTACCTTGCCATTGTTCTAGTCTTGCCCAAACACAACAAGAGGCCGAGAGAAGTGAATGAATGAGAACTGAGAGAATTGCTAATGACAAAACTAATATCCCATGATCAGTATGACGCAAATGAGATGAAAATTTGCTAACCCTTATATAAGAATATTGCCAAAATACTTGCAGCTACCATACTGAACATTATCTCGACGCTTTCCTCATTGCACCACAGCACTGCAGCTACCTGACCAGAGCAGCAAATAAAGGCCAAATGAAGAAAACGAACGTACTTAGGCTTTGTTTCCAACAACATTAAACTAATGAGATGGCTACAGGGTAAAGGAATAGCTCATTCTGCTGACTCAAGACTGCTCTGTAGATCGGAAAGCAAATTCTATCAGCAAACATTTCAACAGAGAAATGAATGAGATGTAAACAGAGTGAATCAAAATGCCGTCAATACAGAGAATCAACAAAAGCCTACGAGCAAAAGCCCCGTACCAACAGCAGTTATTAGTTTGTGGTACTCCTTGGATCAATACATAACTGTCTGTTCTTTTATTTCAACCGTGGTGCCTGCATTTGTGTCCAAAAAAGATTGGTAAAGAAATACAAATTCCAGCACTGCAGCTATTAAATATCAGGGGAGGGTGGATTAAAAATTTCATATTAAAAAGGATTAAACCGCACAGAGAAATTCCTACGTTTCAGTGGGTTATCTGTGGGAAGATACTTTCTGAGTAATATGTGTTCGGATAAAAACTCCAGCTTTGGCCCAAACCCTATAAAATCCTCACTAACACTGCATAACAGGCTGTAACATTTTGTGCAAACATTTAACCCGGCATAGATCTTTCATAAAACCTTTCCCAGGAAGTGAATATTTTTTTCAAAAGCACAAGCTTTTTTGTGGGTCAGAGTTTGAATTGCTGTTTCAACACGAGGGAAGTACAAACATTAACATAGCTTAGGGTGTCTGACAGGTAGTGATTTTTTTTATTTTGTGGCTGTATGGATTTTACAGTCAAAGAATTATTTTCACCCAATCTTTATGTTCAGTGTGTGCATGTCTCTGCATGCCTATAATAAATATAAAAAGCCATATGCGTCGGTTCAAGACAAACAATCGCATTATAGTGAAATGCTGGTTTAGTCAGTATATCTGTCTGTTAACCCAGTGTGAGCTATTTTGGTTGATAACATGTTGTGCTGAAAAGCTGGATTGAAACAGTCAAGCTGCAACATAAGGAATAACATCAGTTGAAAAAAGTCCATGTAGTTATTATCTAGTAAACTGAGGGGGATTGATATTGTAAGGAAATGGTGCTGTGGTTGAGGCATATGGCATTTAAAGTGAAACTGTACTTTCTTATGACATATACATCTTGTTTATCAGCAGGAGACAGAAATACATGTGGTTATTAATAACATGGATTTGATGTGTGTCATGACTATACGTCTGTGACGACGGCGCAAAAGACATACAAATTAATTAATGTCCCAGCAGGAGAAAACATAGTATAGCTCTAAATTAACTATACTCCAATGTTCCATGTGGTTAACTTTACATCAGGGTGGACAATGGGACCAGATGGTACTTTTTAAACTCTCAGCATTTGTCCTCCACACACCCGCACACACATGCACACCTTCGAACAGGTGCATACACATGCACACACACGCAGAACCATCATACCGACCATAAAACTGTTTACTTGACCCATTAAAGCTGAAGCAAGCCGCATGAAGAAGAGGTTATTTTTAACGTATCAGACAAAACGCCAAAGTGGCGCTAAAAAAGTACACCTGCGTACTTGTCTCTCTACTGTGTCTCATTTTATATTAAGGGAAATTGTTCCTCTATATATGGTTTCATTACCATAGTAACCAGAGGTATTGTCCAGAGGTATCACTCTCGGCCACATACACAGACACGCGCTCCAGAACAAGTCTCGCTATTGGACGGTATCCCCACTTGGATTTCAGTGTTTATAAAGAAACCATCTCCAAACAGTGGAGATCAATAACGGCCTGTCAGCTTTTTAGTGTAGCCGCAGACAGAGCAGAGACACGGGGACAACGAGAGAGAGCTGAGTCCGTCCATCAGACTCTTTGTGACCCCCAACAGCTTTGATCGAAGATGACAGAATGAGAGAGGGAGCAAGTGAGGACAGGAGACAGCTAGAAGGAAGATAGAAAGACAGGCTCTTGTGGTATTAGCCAGCTCTTGGGGCCCCTGTATCTTTTCTAGGCCATAATTAAAGCACAGACCAGAGTCTGGGTGTTTCCCTTTCCAAACGTTGCTGGTCTCTATTGCTTGGCTCACAAAGGGCTGTCAGAGACAATACAAAGTAGAATAAAGCTAACACAGAGGCATCTGGGGAAGATCTGCATTATATCTTCTGTGTATACACACACACACACATTCCCACATATACTGTACCTTTAAACTATTGTGAATTCACGTGCAAGGCAATGCACCTAATTGCTCTGGCAGCCATTGAATGATGACAATGGCCACAGTGGGAGTTGGCAAGACTTTGTCAGGATGTATGTAATTATTCAGCCGCACAAAAGGAGGGGCTGATGCGGTGCCAGAGCAGATTTACTGTGTCTGTGGTCAGTGCATTCAGCAGGGTATCTAATGATGTGCACTTACGGGCTAAATTACCAGAGCATTGTTTACCTCTGCTCTTAGAGTGCAGGCCCCACTGAGAGCAAGAGCCCGGAGAAGGTGAAGAAGAAGAAGGAAAAAAAGAAGCCCAGATGGATCTGCTGAGGTTCAAATTAAAGCAAATAATGATCTGATAGTGAGAGGGACTGTTGAGAGAAGATGAATGGTATCCATGGAAGCAGAGGCAAGGGAAAAGCTGAAATGTCTAACTCTTTTTTGGTAAAGGCCCCTCTCTTCACACGCTGCTGACAGCCAGCTAGCTAGCAAATCCCCGGACGAGGGGGTGGAGAACACAAACTGTCCGGCTCTCGACTATACCATTCAGCCACTTCCATGCTGCAGTTTGCTGTATAAAGGCCCAAACACAACGTGCAGCATACAAATATGATGAGGAATACATACACATAGACCACGCTGAAATATTGCTATTGGTGTCCCTTGATGCCTCATTAAAAGTTAGTTTATAATCTATAATCCAATATCATGGTCATACACCTACATTATGAAAAACAAAAATGTGCAACGAAGAGTTTGTTTTTGTTTTTTTTAACAATATTAACTTAGGGGTTATATAATGGTCCTCTTTTTGTTTGTTTGCTTGTTAAGAAAAGTGCCACCTCTAACCATCACTTCATTCTGACAGCAGCACCCATCTGAGCCACTGTCAGAGGTCATTTACATAATGAAAGAAGGAAATTACCAAGGAGGCAAAGGCAGGACAAGCCTGCCATTTGGCAGAGAGAGAAAATGAAGATGGAAGGAAAATGGTTTGGCAAGAACGGGATATTGGACAGAGAGTGCAGAGAGAGCAGCAGAACTGGAGTGAGGGATAAGGGTGGGGAGTGCAGGAGGCAGAGAGAGAGAAAGAGTAAGAGAGGCAGAGAGAGAGCAAACGGGCTTGAAGAGCGGAGACAGTTGAACCATGAAGACAGGCATGCCAGTGAGTTGGATGGTGCAGAAACATTTGGAGAAAGTGAGAGAGAAGGAAACTGGAAAGCCTCAAAAGCATAGAGGGAGCTGGAGATTATGTCCAGTTGGGGAGTCTTCACAGATTAAAAAGTTGACACAACGAGAGACAAAGACTTGAAAGAAACTTGATAGAGCAGGAGGGAAAAACTGAGAGATTTCCAAGACGCGGCAGAGGGAAGCAGGTGTTGTGGCATCCATTTGGACGGGGCTCTTACCTTGGCTGACGCAGGAGCCACTGATCCTGCTGCCGTGATGCCTCGCTTGACCGCTATGTCGCTGCTCGATGTTGTCACGGCAACTGTAACCGGGGTGGGGAGGAGGGAGGGGATCACTGGGAGGGGTAGAAGCCCCGGACGGTTGTTGCCATTGACAACAGCAGAGGCACAGCTATGATTGGCTCCTCCATTGTGGAGGCCAGAAGGACGGATGTCTCTCCGCTCCCAGGGTCCCCGGTAGTCCCTCTCAAAGCGGTGGTGGTGGCGTGACATCACTTCCTCTTAGAGGGAACAACGGGGGCAGGCCTGCGGAAAATGGAAAGAAGGAGGGCGCGTGTCAGGATGAAATTATTTCATTATACGTGTAGGAGATACAGACACAAAATCAGTGTTTCGCAGAGAAAACGGCAAGGGGGACAAGGAAAGAGCCAGACACCGAGCGAATTAAGGGGAGAACATGTTGATGTGAAAGTGTAAATGCTCACAGCATCTGCTCCCAATGCACCTGAATGACACGAACACACTGCGGCTCATTTGTTGCTTCTAATTCCTATTCTCCCAGTCATTAACGAGGGCTGCGACAAGAGGGAGAGAAATGAGCACCGCTAAGCAGGTCTATAAAAAACACCATCAGTGCCAACACCGTAAGGAGCTAAATTTGTTATGTGAGGCACCTAGGCTCTACAGTGAGAGGTTAAAACAATACGGCCGAACAAGACGCAGACAGGTAAGCGCTCAGTCAAGCTTTCCTGAGGACGCCGCAGCAGTATCATGACCTTGTGGTCAAAACTCATTCATCTGAATAGATAAATACCCCCGCAATTACAGCTCATCTCATACATCTAATGGCTGGTTAATTCAATCAGATTGCCCTTGAAGTGCATTTGAGGGTTCTCCCCTTTCCAAGCACAGCGTGCTGTGATAGGCTAAGGGGGCGACGGTGCGCTGGAATTACATCAGCATGGTGTGTGCCGCTGCTATTGTGTAGCATGAGCAGCGTATCACTCTATATTATATCATAAATCAAAGCAGTACAGGATCTGAGTAGAGAAATCCATCACTGAGGGGATTGTAGTGCATTGTACTCCTCCTCACCAAAGGCACGTTATGCTTCCCAAGCCCTTGATAACAGATAAAATAAATAAATAACAACCTCAAACCAGGTTCAGCGAGCCCCATGCAAAATCCCCCGGCCTGTAAGCAGAGAATGACAGCAGATGATAGGTCTTTATTCTGCACACTGGGGTCTGTCACGCTGCCTCTTGCCTCACAGAGGAGTGAATGCCTTGAAACGCCGGCTTCTCTGTGTGTACTTCTTTGTGTGTGTGTGAGTGTACCAAAGAAGTACAGGCTACAAGTGAATACACGTAATGTTTTGGCAAGATTTAATGAGAACACATGTTAAAAACTACAGTGTAGTATGTAAGAGTCTTTGAGCGGGCTGCTGGAAATGAAAAGGATCTTGAAAGAGCTTTGATGCGAGCGATGCACGATGCAGCCTGTGGTGGGAGCACTGGCCCTTCTGTATGCTTAGCTGCTGCAACTAGCTATTTATTTGCCCACTAAAACGCTCACTCATTCTTCCTTTCTGTCTTTTTACTTTTTGCTTCTTTTCATTCCTTTTACTTGTGCATTAATTCCCTCTCTTCCCCCCTTCATTTATTTCTCGCTCACACAGGGCCCGCTCTGTCTAAATACAGCAAGCTGATATGCGTTGATAGAGCCAGACGGAGTAACTGAATGTGTGGAAAGTGCGGAACAACACTTTCGCGTGCTCTTTCTCACTCTGCAATAACCTCTTCTCCCTCTCTGCAGTAACCTTTTTTTAATAACCTCAAATTTTACAATAGAATGAGCTTGTATTATCTCTGAAAATATTTGATACAGACGGTGTAACAAGGTGCTAGTCCGGTGGAACAATGGCAGAGTTAGTGCCAGGTAATATTCCCTTATCGCTCGAGCTCCACACCTCAGGTGAGAAATAAGAGGGCAGGAAATTCCTCCACATTAAAAACAGGAGGAGAAAAAGAAATAAGAAAGGGACTTTATCTCCACAAGAGTCGGAATTGGGGGCAGAGTGCATGTGCATTCAAAATTCTACACAATTCATTTTATCAATCCTTTTCAGATGTGAAGTGGGTACATGCCACTGTGCATCCACCGCGCTCCCTTGTCCAGACAGCTTTGTGATTTTCTGTCTATTTTTTGTCCACCTGCACACCTCTAAGAACAAGGGCACGCTGGAAGAACAAATCCAATATATTATGCAGAAAAGGCGCTCAAGTAAGTTTGCAGGAGCCCTCGCAAGATAGTTTTGTGGGATAACCTTCAGCGAGGCTGGCTGCAATTTACAGCATATGGAGAGAGAATTAAAAGTAAGTAAAGTACATGGTATTTGACCTAGAAATGTTTTTAAAAAAACTAGTGACCACAGTACTTAGTGGTCAAGGCACGTGGCACGAACAAAAATGAGTGTTGGTTTTTAATCACCGGACTGTTGATCTCCCTCTATCCTGCAGTCGTTTCTATTTCTGATAAAGAAAAAAGTAGAAAAAAACCAAAGAAATGAATTTGTAAAGGTTATGCAAGCATTTTGTGAACAGGTTCATTTACACCTTTATTTTGGTCGTATTATTCAGGGTGTATTCATACTGAAAATTTTCTATTACTCAAATTCTAGTTCTATGGTTGGAGTGATAGGCAATTACTTTTGGTGTGGAAAAGGTCAAAGCAAAGATAATGTGTAGTATTTGTAATAATGTTACAATAGGGAAGTGATTTGGTAAAATCATCAGAATATTAATTATTATATATATATATATATATATATATATATATATATATATATATATATATATATATATATATATATATATATATATATATATATATATATATATATACCCAATTGTGTATATATACATAATATAATATAATAATATAATATAATACATTATGCGAGACGCTGTAAAAAACATATTGGCATTGAGTCATTATGTTGAATAAATGTTTTCATATTATAAAATGTCATACAGTGCATATATTTTAAATCGATTATTTCTAGGTAGATCTTATTATTAGTTATTTTTGCTATCACCTGCCATGATTGGATGCGTCCAAATCTTCAAATAAACACTTATTCTCCCCCTGCCTTCTGGACTAGTTTAATTTACACACAATAACGATATCATTAAATGGAACTAAGGGGCTTTGCAGGCTTAGTGGCTTGGGAACTTGGGATATGGTAAAATGGCCAGCATTAAATGTGCAGTTATAGTAAAATAGTAAAAAGTTAAAGCTTTTTGATGTCCCACAACAGCCTCGACTACACACAGAGTCAGAGTGAGAGCTACCTTGGTATAAAAAAATAGGTCTTGGGGTTCCCCTGGAAACTCTCCTGGACAATCATGCACCCCGTGTACAAAGTCTGAGTCCTTATGGCAACAGCGTGAGTGTGCTTCCAACCATGGCTCTTCACTGCATGTTCTCCTCTCTCCCCTGTTTCCTGTCTATCATCAGCTGTCACCAGACGAACTGAAAACCCCTCCAAAAATAATATGTACATATACTGATATATGTATAGCATGGCGGAATTGTTAGCATCTCATGTTGTACAGTGTTTTATTTCCAAACCAGATGTCATGATACAGCCTACTTCTCCCTTTGCTAAGGTACATACGGGTTGTTTTAAGTAGTTTATGCAAACAACAAATGTTTTTTATGACGCGCCTCTCACACTACCACACTTTGATTTCCATCACTCGCGTACCCAAATGGCATTTCCAGAATCTTGGCACTACGTTTCAAGATGCACACAATCCTGGAAGTTAATTCCTGTCATTCCTGCACTATGTACGTCATTATGTACTGTGTAACCAGAGGCTGGCAACTGATCCCTGCAGAGTGTCACTGAGAAAAATCCCACTACATTTATGGTCCTTGGTAAACAGAAGGATTTAAGCTACTAATTACAAACACATAAATTCCCTTCACTACTACATATCTGCAACTCCTTTTAAGCCTGTTTGTGTCTGTGTCTATGTGTGTGTGTGTGTGTGTATGTCAGTAGGACGGCATCTCCTTGAGGCTGAGAGTGCACGATGTGTGTGTTTGCATGGATAAGTACGGGAAGGTGATAAAATAAATTTCGCTTTCAGAGGCGCCTGTGGAAACCAACACCAAACACACCTGTGGGCTCTGCCAGACCAGATAACCACTTAAATACATCACATCCACAATGACACTTCACTCTGTGCTGCGCTGCTCTAGGGAGAAGGTGCCAATAAAGATTTGCCCATTTTCTTTCACATCCAATGAAGTCACTGTCAGCCCCGGACAAAACAACAGTCTTTCAGAGGAGAGATGATAACCTTTGTGGCGAGGAATGCGTGTTACGCTGACCTTTTTAAGAGCCTTTTCAATTTCATAAGAAACTAATGACAGCATTTCACTCATACCCTACAGCAATTAATGAGGCTCTTCAGCTCCAGCAATCCTGTCAGCATGTTAATAATCTTACCTGGAGGTATCAGACTTTCCCACGCCAAATGCTATTTTCTGACTCTGGCTCCTACTTGAAATGACTGATGACTGAGAATCCTTTGCGGGGAGATGGCAATCTAAACAAAATGATTCAAATCCTAATCATCCAGAAGCCCAGAAAGTAACAAAGGGAATCTGGTTTCCAACACATGGAGAAGAGACAAAAAAAAAAAAGAGCAAGTGATAAACACTATGTCAGCAATCAAACCTAATGAGCTGACTGACTGACTGACTGACTGGCATCTCTATTGTGTTGTCAATCACGTCATGAGTTAAAAGCAGTCAGCTGCAGAGGAGGGAGAGAGTGTGCGTTGGGCATTTTTGACTCCATCACTATTCTAGTACTGCTGATGCGTCAGAATCAGCAACCAGGGAACATTGTTCCAAATGCATGTGCAACTGAGACTGGAAAGTGAGATGTCGTGGGTGTGTACATACATAAGAAATAGATGCAGCTAAGAAGTAAAGACTAAAAAGTAGAAGCTAAAAAGTAACAGCAAAGACGTGGGAGTACAGTATGTGTTTTATATGTGGGAATACACCAATGTGTGCTGGATGTGTGCCAGTGTAGCTAACATCATCATGACCTCACTGCTATCACCATGGAAATGCCCCGCATGGTTCTGTGTGGGTCTTAAGTCTACAAAGTGCAGGTGTCTTTGATGACTTCGGTTCCCAAGCGACAGCGGCGTGATTAGCCAAAATAAAAAGTTGTTTGACGGGTGGGAACGAGAGACACACACCCTAAAGAACAGCATCTGTCACTCCGAGGCGGCACGCAGCATGTCGGGTGTGTGTGACAGAGCTGCGTTAACAAAGCCATGTGGGAATACGCAGGGAGCCGCAGATAGACGTGAGGAAAGAGGCAGTGTAACAGATGGACGAAACGTGGCAGTGACGGAAAGACAGCGAGACAGTGTGAGCGAGCAAATTAGATATAACAGCAGTAAAGTGTGTGTGTGTGTGTGTGTGTGTGTGGCCTGAAATAGAAAGAAGGGTGTTAAGGATGGGATCAGGGTGGGTTGGGGCGTCTTGTGTGTCATACTTCTGTTCTAGGGTGTGATGTTTGCTTTGCTGGCACATTTTGCCCTGCGTTCAATACCCCCAGCTATTCCGCCCGCCACAGATATTCCCCAAGAGGAAGGGCTCCATTTCCAATCTGTAGTAGTGTTTACTTCTATTGACCCAGTGACAGCCCGGCTTTCACCATACTCTCACACAAACACACACAAAGACAGCCACCTGCTACACTCATGAGTCTGTCCTAATGATCAATTCGTCCATCAGCAAGTCCGGGTGGTATAAATGAGGGCCGGGGAAAGTAGGCACTGTAACTTTTACGAGGACAAGATATTGCTGTAAATGAGCGGCCCTGTGGGAGTCGTGCACAAACACACACACACACAATAACTGTCAGAGACACACACGTTGCTCACATGCACGTCACATACACACCAATGCGTTTGCACACCAGTAAATGTGCTGACAGTTCCTCCAGGACAACAGAGGTATTCATCCTGATATTTAAATAATGGGAGAGACTGTTGGTACAGGAATAGCCCGGAGCAATGTGAGCCAGAGTTTTTAAATTCTCCACCTCAGCTAGAGTCCATACCGCCCAAGACATACTAGATGATGAAGACACAGTCTCAAATGATGAAGACACAAATCTCAAAGATGCTGCATCTTTTATGTCTATATATAGGTGCACAAGCAAGTGCACACAGACACACTCGTGCACCTGTGTGTCATTAATGAAACACTTTACTAATACCCCAAACATTCGAAATTGGACTGTACAGAGTGAATACTTTCTATATTTGGACATTTCTCCTTCCAGCACATTTAGGATTTTTCACTTTTGTGAAGTATTGATTGATAAAGCAAACTGATCTGCCAGAAGAAAAAAAAAAGAAAAAAAAAAACAGGGCTCCCTGGGTATTTTTATTTTTCCTTCTTAAGGACGTGATACAGGAGAAACCTAATTGATGTTCCAGAAGAAGCAAAAAAACAAGAACAACAGAGCGGAAGCTAGAGGAAAGGCAAACACAGGGAAGGCGAAAAAGGAATTTTGTGTCTATCTTATGAGCTCAGACATGGTTTGTGTGTGTGCGTGTGTGTTTGGAGGCGAGCTGTGTTGGTTGTAGAGAAGAAGAGAAAGGACCATCTTCGGGGATAAGAAGCAGAGATGAATGCAGCTACCTGCTGGCATAGAAACCAAGACGCCTATTATGGAGATTGATTCGTAGCATTAATATGTCCAATTAATCCCAGCGGTTTGAGGGGAATTAGCACTTTGCTACAATTGGTATACATCATTAGTGGTCTGAGTGGAAGCCAGAGACACCACATATTCAGGCAGTGTATCATAAAAAACATGGGATGTCTCAAAACGGAGCCCACAAGCTTAGAGTCATTCAGACCAGAAATAGGTTCTGTTTAAGCACATTATTAGAGGCACATAGATTGGCTTTACTTTAAGTGCTACAACTAGAGGACAACTGGGAAGCATTTAACAAATGCAAATAAACCCGAACCACAGGGACAGTCAGTCCCCAGTCATTCTGAGCAGATCTAGCACTAATCTGAATCCACCTCCTTATCTCATCTGCCTATTAGGATTTCAAAAGAGGTTTCAGAGGAGATGATAGTTAGAGATGGCACTTTGTACATTAATCTGACACCTTGATGGATGAAACACTGGTGGGTTACATGCACACACCGCCTCATTTTGCCAGAGACAGACACTTCCTGATCATCTTCTCTTTGATAAAGCATGCAAGTAAAGGCCAAATCATTCAAAGGAAAATTTAAAAAAAAAAGGGATATGGTGAATTAGGTAGACAGAGAGAGGAAAAATAAAAAAGGAACTGAGGCTGGGGGTTATTTTTTCTTAAGATTAAGAAATATTGCATATACCTGCACCACTGACAGCAAATTTCCCCCTCAGTGTGCATCAGCACAATTCTTTTAGTGGAGCATTAATAAGTAAAACTTTCTTCCAATCTTGGAAAAAAAAGCTCCTGTGTGTGTGTGTGTGTGTGTGTGTGTGTGTGTGTGTGTGTGTAGTGCATGTGTGTTTTTGTGGGGGATCCGACATGATGCAAGGGTTTCCAAGCCGCTTGTTTACTGTAGTTTGAACACACGGGCTCTGTTTTCACTTTTTGCATGATGAAAACAACATGGGCTGACTGTCATTTTTCTGTCCAAAAATGTCAGCTCTCACAGGCTCCCACGGTGACAGGAATGACCATGGCGTTATGAAATATTGCAATGGTCGAGTTAGTAACACCCTGACAGTGTTTGGTTGTCAGCATGTGATTAGCCTGAGGAACAGAGAGGCGCCACTACCTCCACCACCGCACGCTGCTGCTCAGTTAATTAAAACACCGACTTTCAACAAAACGCCACATTATCACAACGGCAAGACATAAAGCTGGAGAAAAACCCTGGGGCTAGTGTGCACACTTTCCAATCCAGCATTTCTACATGCTTTTTCTACGGGGTGTGGGAGAGGCAGATTTCCAGACGCCAATCATGCAGTGTGTTTATGTACGTGTATGTGTCTGTGTGTGTGTGTGTATGTGCGTGTGCCTGCGTATTCTCTGTGGCCCATGGCAGCTGTCGCCTTTTCTCTCCCTGCTGCATCCTTTTGCGAATTTCTCTGTTCTCTAAATAAAAACCAACAACAGCATCAAAACAAACAGCTCGCACTGCTGATGCCACACACGCACACGCGGCACTTGGAGCAAATAAAAAAAAGTGTAAAATCCTGACGTGCTGATTCGGCTTAAGCCTTACTGCACCTACCATGAGATAAATGTGTTAATATGTAATATATGTACCATGTATACATACACTATATAATGTGCGTGTATGTGTAGTTCAGCTTTTGTCACAGGACATGAGACAAGTGCAAGAAAAGTGACTTAATTATCTAAATGGCTGCTGCGGAGATTACGGAGGGCAGTGAGCATCCATCTCTTTCAACACCGCCGGCTTAGAGTGCACGGCCAAGCTGGAGGAGAGATCAAGAGATATAGACATCAATAACAGAGACAGAGCGGCAATGAGAGAGTGAAAAAGAGACCGAGAGAATTAAACGGGAGCAAGAGGCGGGAGACAATGTGGAAGAGAGCAAGAGGAGCGGATACAGTGACAGTGATTTACAAGGGAGAAGTTTGCGAGCTGACTGGCCTTCAGTATAAAAAGCCGCCGTGGCATGGGGTTGGTTTCTCGGCTAGAGAGCGTTTGCCAGCAACAGGGTTCATGACATCACCTCTGTCGTCATGGAGATGGCCCTGCACGTCTTCGATTTCGCTCTTCCCATCATTACCACGGAGATGCTCCAGGGCTGGAAAGGTATCATGACCCCCTGCAAAGCAACAAAGGCTCTACATTTAGGTCCCCATCCCTCACTTACATGAGCACGCATTTTTGACTACCGGGGTCATCCTCAAACCGGAGGGCCTAAGGTCTGATCCCCTCATGTGCATGTAGTGCTCCAAGAGCCCTCAAGCAACATATTTAACTCCTAGCTACTCTAGAGGCCCCAGTCCTGCCCCTGCACCCTGACCAAAGAGCAGAGAGGACGAGAATTTCCATCCAGAGGCTGAATAAAGTATACCGTATGGAAATAAAGATTCATACTGTGAGCGTTCATGTGAAGCAGTATTCATACTGTACACTAAAAAGGCAGTTTGACAAAATCCGACCGCCAATCAAGACTCACTGTTCCACAGCAGAAATGATTAAATTCCTTTATTAAATGTTCTTGTTAAGTCTCCACAGTTAACATAGGAAATGAGTAGGAAATGGCAGCTTATACAACCAACATTCCTCTTGTTAAAACTTTAAGCTTTGGTGCTTGACAGCAGGGACAGTGGTAAAGGAAGCGTGCTCATGACCGGAAAGCTCACTGGTTTGAATCCCCAGAGTGTCTGAAGAAACAGAGAGTGAACAAATAACACTCTGCTTTCAACAACTTCTGTCACTGCGCAAGATGAGTATGACGGAGGGAACTTGTTTTACACTGTGTACAGCAAGTTCCCTAAGTCAGTTGACACTCTTAGCTTGGCCCCGTCCAAGTTCAAGGCGATCTAGTGTTTCAGCAGCATGAATCTTTGTCTTTGGGAATAGTACCGAGGTCCTCCGGGTGAAGACGTGCACTGCCTACGCTCCCCCAAGTGACACCCCAGACAACAGTAACAACGTGGTTGTACTGCTCGGCTCCCAGGTGAGAACACATTGCACACTAAACATCAGGTCAACCTTCAATCTGAAACCCAACAAAAATAAAACGAATCAGAGATAACAGATTGACAGACTGACACTGGTAGAACACTACTTTTAACAATAACGCTGATTTATTGTGCATGTAATTATACACAAATTACGTTTAAAGGTACTGACTGTTAATGAGTTCTCAGGCTGTTTTTCTCCTGTGTGATGGCATTAAAAGGGGACGTTCAATGAGATAATAATAATCTGTAAACGTGCAGGAACATTGTTGAGAGACAGTTTTAGATGAGCGCGTTGCTTTGTGTACTTAGGTGGAAGACAGGGCCATTTATAGATTGAAGTCAAAGAGGCACAGTACGAGAAAATATCCAATAAATCAAAGACCGATGTTTCTTTCTTAGAGAGTCAATTACATAAAAGCTAGATCTAAACAGAGTTCAGATGTGCTGCGCACCAAATTCCCAACCCAGTCAGCTCCAATGCTTTCTATCATGGTTAGTGACAGAGCCTCGAGTCAGACGGTCTTTACTGCCGAGTTTGCTGCATCTCTTCGTTGCTTTTTTTTTTTACAAAGCACAGGCACACAAGTGTCAGTGCACATACAAAAATTCCCTTACGCCAAGTCAAACAAATGCTATCGCAAACTCAGGTACATACACAAACGCACAGCCAGCCAGGACAACGCTTTATCCCTGATTAAGCCAGGCCATCTGCTTGAGTCCCCTGTCATCACTGACGGCTGCTGCATGTCCAGGCTAGCGCTGGTCAAGCCAGAAATCCCCCAGTGTGATCCAACAGCATATTAATCTCCTCAAATCTCAACCTTTTCAAAAGGGCAGACACCACAGTAACCTCGGTGCAGTTGTTCAGGGCAACATCATCTCACTCTCCCAAATACATGATTCTGTCACTTCTGCCTTAGATGACATGAAAAGTGAAGGAGGGGCGCGTGTGTTTTCCTTTCTCCTCGTCTCCTTCTCTTTCTCTCCACTTATCTCGTGTCTCTGGGTGCTTTCTCTAAAAGCCATTCTCTGTCTCTGTCCGCCGTTTCATATCTGTATGAACACAGTGGCCTTTCAGAGCGCAGAGTGAGTGGCGCCGCAGCTCGGTCTGGCCCAGAGGAGCGGTTGGAGCGGTATAGATTAATGGCCCAGGAGACAGCCTAGGCAAGTGGAATGAACAAATAGAGAGGCCACTGAAATGACCAAAAAGAAAAAAAAAGGAAAAGAGGGGTAATGATAAGGAGAATGAGGCGTATACTAAATTGTAGGAGAGGAACCGACTGAGGGAATGTGTTCTGTCACAGTGTAGTTTTACACCCGTCACGCTGACTGAGTGAATTAAAAACCGAATGGGTCGATGTGCGTCATCCAGCGTGGATTTGTGACCCACCTCCCACCTAGGCTGGATCAAGGTCGGATACTGGATAGATTTAGTGAGCGGCCATCTCTATTTGGGATGGAAAGTTCATGTTTTGCTATTGTGGTTAAAATGACATAAATGAACATTTACTTTCTACTCGACTACTCGAAAAAAGAAAGGGGACATAAAGCGAGCAGGAGAAAGTAAAGTTATGAGATGAGATATAGAGTGGGCAGGCGAGAGAAACTTTTTGGTGACTGTGCAAAACTGTAATTCTGTGGGTTAGCAGGGACGTAAGCTGATTGTGCTGGCTGGTTTATTACACAGAACCATCAGGAAAGTCCAGGTTGGAAAAGGGCAGCCTCTTTCAAACAATCTAGGACAGTTAATTGGACGAACCTTCTGTCTATCAACGTCTGTCACGGGAGAACTTTAACCAATTAGATCAACGAACCATGTAACGAATTACTGCAGCCAGTCAGGAGAGGGCGAGAATATCTTTCCCGTCGAGACAAAGCTTCAGTGCTTTGCACTTCTATCAATGAAAAAATACTCTCCACTTCTAATGTAACTGATGGTAGCAGGACCTATGCTACCCTCTTTAGGATCCACCGTTCTTTCTTGAGCAAACAGTCGCTTCTTTAAAATGTCGTCACACATAGCTTGAAGCTCGCCAAGATGGATTCTCGTGTGGTCAAGTTATTTTTCCAGCTGCCTCATAAAATTGTGTGATGTTCTCAATTTTCTCCTTTCACTTTCACTAAAACTGTAAAAAACAACGACGACTAAAAAACAGGCAAAGAAAAAAAATGTTCATGTGATTTCAGACATCTGCAGTGTTATGAAACAAATGAATGCATTATAATCACGAAACTATGATTTTTCCTCAGACTATGATGCTATCAAAATCTATCACCATTGCATCCCTATTGCACACAGAGCTGCATTTAGCACTGTCACAGTCTGCGACAGCAATCTCATATAGACGGGTTTCAAAAGCGACTATAACAGTTAAGCAATTAGTCAACTGAGAAAGATTATGGTGCGAAATGAATCATCAGAGTCAATTTATTAAGACCATCAGTCTACAGCCATGCCAGCAGCTCTGTGAAGCTATATTACCGGGGTGCTTTGAGACGCCGCTCCAACAGCATGAGAACATGCTCGCAGTGACACAGTGTTTACCATGCTCGTCATCTTGGTCTAGCATATTAGCGTGATAATATTTGATAATTGGCATTAAATGTATCTCTGTCAATTTCAGATGAGTGTAAACTCAATGACTGGGTATTGGACTGTTACACACAAACACAAACATGATCCGATATGGTAGACTCTGCGAACGTGCTGGGAATTTCAAACATTTTTAGACATTTTAGTGAGTAATTAATTAGAGTTATTAACTGATTAGTCAAAAAACAACCCTTGTGTTAACCGATAATTAAAATAATCATGAGCTGTAGCCCTAAACATGAGTTCACGACATCATACATGGCTGTGCAGTATGGCAGGGCTATTGGAGGGTGTACGCGTCATCTTATTTCTGAATTCTCCTTGAGCATCTTGAACAACGTGTAGTATGACAACTGAAGAATTTTAAATGTGCCACGAACCTGTCGTGCCTGCATTTTTTGCTTGTGATTATTTGAATGAACTGTGCTGCAGCTACAGTAGATAGAATTACAGTGAGAGAGGGTTTTTTTTTTTCCCTTTCTTTCTTGCCCTTTCTTTGTCTCTCTTATTTTCACTCTCCTGCTCCCCCCACCCTCCCACCCTTCTTTACCCACGCCTCAGCTGTACTCTCACACACAATCAGCCACATGAGTCCGCGGCCAGCGTAGATATGTGAGAGAGATAGAGAGAGTGAGAGAGAGAGAGAAAAAGAGAGAGAAAAGAGAGAGAGAGAGAGAGAGAGAGACACACACACACACACACACACAGACAGACAGTCAGAGAGAGAGAGACGGGGAAGTGGTGGAGGTTGTTGGGCAACATCAGAGATAGCGGAAGCGGAGTGAGAGATAAAAGGAGGGGAGAAAGGAGAGAAGGAGAAGCAAGAGGAGGAGGAAGGCATTGATAGTGAGGGAAAATAAGAAAGCCCAGGGAGATGGAAAAAAAGGTGAAGCACGCATGCACACACACACACACACACACACACACACACATGTTCTTTAATCAATATAGTGGGAATGTGGCCCCATGGTAAATCACTTTCCTGGCAATAACAGAGAGCAGCCACTATCCCTCTTTTTAATATGTTGCCAGACTGTCAGTGTGTGATACACAGCAATATATAGTGTAGAAGAAGGAAGAGACAGGACCGAAAGTGGGAGAGTCTTGGGTGTGTGCGTGTGCGTGTGTGTGTATTGTGGGAGCTGTGATGTATAGGCCTGGACAGTTAGTCTGCACTCAGATAAAAGAGGGGAATCATGATTAGGCTGGGTAAAGTGTCCAAGCTGGCCAATCCATAGAAACACACACTCACCCACCAAAAGAAAAGCCCGGCTGGTTAGAGAGCTCTCTCTCTCCCTCTCTCTCTCTCTCTCCCTCCCTCCCTCCCTCTCCCACAACCCCCTTATCGTGTGTCCATTCTCATGAGCTCTCAATGCATCAAAACCTGCCCTCCTCAGAACAAGGATCCACTATAATATGAGGATTTCATTACAGGGGTAAAAACTATCGCACTCTTCTTCTGGTCACATCGATTTAGGGGATATTGAAGGCCAAGGAACTTTTCCACTTTGGCCTTACAAATCTGTCCGCCTGTCACCGTCCAGAGAGTCACCAGATTATACAATGCCCCGGCAGGTTGACCTTCACTTAACTATCTGACCGCAGGGCACGTCATCCTCCATGTCTTTATTGACTTGATTCCATCTCATCTTTGCCCGCTGTGTTTGAGACCGCTCAGCAAATGTTGTTACCGTAAACGAGAGCGGCTTCTCAATTGACTTGGGTCCCCTTTAAAGTGGTGTTAAATAAGTAATGGGGCGTCTCATCTGCTTTGGCTAGCCAGTAGCTGGATGGGTTACAGTAAAGGGAGATTAATGGATGGGTAAATGGAGATAAATGTATGAACTAAATGGAAATGCCCGACTGGCCCACGATGAGACCCAGTGACATATAGTGCCAATGCACAACTGGACAGCTGTCAAAGTGTGTGTCAATTCTAAGTGTGGTGCAAGATACAGGTAGACTTATCTTTTGACTAATAGTCATCGGCTCGTTTTAACACTCGACAGATGACACGATATCAGCACAATCTAGGCCTGAATAGAATTTGTAGAGGTGACAATGAAATGAGTAATGAGTGTCTGGAGAATCAGGAAAGGGAAAATGGCCTGTTACTGTAGCTAAAATGTGGGCTGAAATTTAACTCAAAAGACTGTGCTTCAGTTTTACCTAAACATTACAGCCTCTGGAAAAATGCTCAAAGCCAGAAAGAAAATTAGAGCTAAATTAGCTGTCTATTAATTGGTTTAGTTTTCCATGTATGATTGTAAAACAAATCCCTTTAGATTTTGTACTATTATTTGGAGGAAAACAAGGATTTTGAAGATATATTAATCAATATATGCTCCTTTCTGGCAAACTAAAAATAAAAAATATATGTCAGATTAATTAATTATCTGACATTACGGTTCCACAAATAATTCATTTGTTCAACGATGCTACTATGTTGGTTTGTGTCTCTCTGGGTCCACTCTTGTATGCCAAAAGTCACCTGGGTAGGCAGCACTTCAAAACAGGATATGGCACATGTGCCGGTTAAGCCGCTTTAATCAGTGGGCTACGACAAGCATCGCCGCCAACACATAAACAAAACAAAAACACGGCCCCCTAGAGACGGATACATCAACGTGTATTGTGGTTCACAGAGGGCTGCTCATTTCAGATTTGTTGATGTGAAATCAACAAGCAAAGCTGAAGTTCATTAGCTTCCGTTTAATTAATATCGGGCATTTGATTCTCTGCATTACTTTTTGTTTTTGTGCAGCATTTGACGCCCCACCACGGGGGACCTATCGCATTATTCCAGCAACTAACTCCAGCCGTGTTGACTATGCTAGCCTGTTTTTTTGTTGTTGTTCTGCTGGAGTGCACTGAGATTTGGGAGCGTCACTGGGTAGGTTTTTGCATTGCTGCATTCACAGCCATCCGCATTCACACATATCTTCCAATAATCCCTCCATTTCATACGATACTTTTAATTTGTAATAAGAAACTACTGCTGGTGCTTATACTTTGCCTTCCTTGTGTGTAATTACTGTAAATGTGGGAAGCTGATGATCTGCGTCTAACTATAGATAAAGCAGCTGACAGACCAAGGCCGCTCTCGTCTTCTCTCTGCTCATACAGCCTTACTTCTTCTCTGACCGTGCCGTTGCCAAAGCAAACGCAGCACAAACCTTTCTACAATCAATTCACTCAATTTAATCTTAATTAGCTGACCACAAAGAGCTGAACATTATTACTAATGTAGATGAGGCGTCTCGCTCTCTCTCAATCAGAGGCTCTCTTTAGACGTTTTTATGTTGCTCGGAATTTCACACCACACATCTTAATGACATGTGGGTCTAATGATGTGTGTTAAGTCCTAGCCCTGACAAACCCGTGACACATGGCCAAGACAAACCATTTTGCTCCTGTTTCATCTGCATCAAATGAGCGACGGCTTATCTTCTAGTTGGCATCAAAGGGATGACCATATACAGCGCAGGATCTGTCAGTACGTCCATGTAAGCAGGCTTTTAACCAGCCGCCTCTCATTTTCAATGTGAGATATGAACTGTTTGAACTCGTGCTTTTTCACATTTCCCACAGCTTCAAATATGAACTACAGTGTAGTTCTAGTGTAAATCACAAAGCCCGTGGGTCATGTATGAAGAAGTGTGCTTAAATCTGATGGGCTCACAGTAAAAACTGTGTAGGATTGTACACACACCTACCAGTTCCTACACTGGAGCTTTGTAAAAAAAAAAAAAAATGAAGATAATGGATGTCTCTACGGGCACACATTCATAAATAAAACAAGCCGTGCTACTCATCTGGTATTAACTGCACTTTTCATGTAGAATGGGGAATCGATGCTAATGGAACACATGCGACGCAAATAGGGACAGCTCTGTAGCCTTTTGACCTCTGGTGGCAACAACATGGCTGTGCATGTAGAGAGCAAATTCAGAGAGAAGCCTGCATCCAGAGAGGAATAAATATGTGGATAATGTTCCTCGCGCTCAGCAGTAAAAAAAAAAAAAAATCTGTGAAATGTAAAATTTGATATGCTGTAAGGGTCAGCCCTAGGTTCTCTGGGAGCGGTGGAAAAGCAGATGAGCCAGAAATTGTGGGGATGGAGTTAAAAAACAACAACAGCAAAAAAAAAAAAAAAAAAAAAAAAAAACATCAGGGACTACTATGAATTCATATAATATGTATGACTGGACCGAGACCCGTGGTGTGATAGCAGCAGCATGGAAAAACATATAAATGGGTAAAAGAGACACCGCTCATGTGCTTGTATAGCTGTAGAGCTAAATGTTAAGGCTGCTGGAAGACAGGTTTGAGTAGTAGCTGTGATTTGTGTGGAAGGTCTAACAGAAGAAAGTTAAGGAAACAAAGAGGGATGAGACAAAGGAGTAAAAAGTGGCAGGGTGGGTGGGGGGGGGGGGCTTTGGAACACTGCAATAATTTACAGGTATTGTAAAAGCAGGGCTGGCGGGGACGTCAGTAAAACAAAAATGCCAAACTGCTCTCTGGAGGGAGTGCGGCTTTATACATTTCTACAGACATTTTTCATCAGTGGAGAGTGGAACACTTTCTCAAGCAGTCCCTCCAGAACATTCAAGTAGGGCAAAGTGCTTTCTTTGGAGCCATTTTTAATTGCCCTGTGAGGTTGAATTCAAAGGATAACAAGGAACGGTGATGGAAATATCAGAAATGTAAAGACATGTCATCTTCAAAATGTATTATTATGCACGGTTCAACGTTTCACCGATATCAATGATCCATTAATTGCACAAGACTGTTAGCATTTGGTATCTCTCCGCTTTTTTTGTTTTCTTCCATTGATGCAGCTGACATTGGTTCACACTTTCCACCTCTCTGTGCCGCGTTCGCTCTGAAGCTCGAGCACAGAGTGATGGGTTAGGGGCCGCTATTTCATGCGCTCCCTCAGGCCCCTTCACTTTGATAAAGGTTGCATACCTCCGGGCATTTTTGAGAACATTTCCCGCTCTCTCCTGACACTTCCACCTTGCAACCCCTGTCCCCTCTCTGCACGCCCTTTCCCTCTGGCGTGGTGCAGTTTACCGACCGTGACACAGCGTGCCGGCTGGATAATCCCAGCGAGACCGAAGCGCCATTAGGAAAAGAAGGCCGCTAAAATGCCAAACCATATTAGCACCCCCTCCTCCGACTCCTCTACAGGGTTCCCCCACTGTCTCTTTCTCACAGAGGGCACCTGGTACCGCATCTCTTCATTAATGCATGGAGGTGAGGGGGGGGGGGCATGTCACACACACACACACACACACTTCTCATTCCCCCACACAGCCACTTATCTATGGTGAAAAGCATGACTACATTGCGGGTGCCCTCTGACAATGGGGGCCACTGAGAGAGGGAGGGAGATGTGTGGGTGTGTGTGTGTGTTTGTGAGACCTCAAAGCAACAGTCTACTTTAGCTAGCTAATCATGCTGAAGGTAATGAAGCTACCTAGAGACACTGTCAGCCTGCAAGGTTAATGGAACACCTGTGTGCAAACTGTGTATGAGACAAGAGAGTGAGCGGCGATGATGTGTGCGAATGCGCAGAAGTCGGTGTGTGTTTTTGCGAGCTAAGGTGGCTTGTGCATGCGACGGTGCGTGTGTACATTATTCACAGGAAGTGCTGTGAGCCTTGAGACACGGCAGCTCAAAAGGAAACAGTAAAAGAGATGGCACCGAGCACCGCCAGCGCTCATATCTGTCAGCATCACAGAAGAAGAAACTCCTCTTCCCCCAACGCATGAGCGCAGTTTCGAGGGAACGGTAGTGTGTGAATATTGTAGCAAACCCTGAAGGTGAGATGAATCGGAGAGGGAGAAAAACTGCAAAAAGAATTAGGTTAATTTGTCAAACAAACAAACAAAAAAAAAAACGTTTGACTCTCTGTACAGCAGGTCACTTTACAAATCAATAGCGTCTTAGAGGCATATTTCGCTAAGATTTGCGCCAATCTCTAAACAAATATTCAAATCTGATCAAACAAGCTATTATGTTGACAGCTTTCAATTCTAGTCAATGACAGAAGCGTCTGCAGGCAACCTTTGAGGAGGAGAAAGCAGGCAGCTAAATTATGCAAATGTCTGTCAATTTAACGAATCAGAGGCAGAGAATTAGCAGGCTGTTAGTCTCTCTTAGACCCGCAAATGCCGGTAATACAGATGAAGGGCTGGAGCCTGATTTCATTATCGCTACTCTGAAAAAGAGAGGAAGGGGGGAAGAGAAAAGGAGAGAGAGGGGACGAGAGAGAAATGAGAGATTGGGAGATGGAGACAAATGTATGTGAAAACACAGGCCTCTATTCAGAGCCCTATCAACTCCAAATATCAAATTAGCCAAATGAATGGTACAAGATAAAGCAGAGCGCGGTGGGGAGAGCGAGCACGGCAGAGGAGCAAATGAAAGGGGCAGAGAGAGAGAGGGGGGGGGGGGGGGGGGGGGGGGGTCATGTTAAGAATGGAAGGGATCGGGGAGTATTTCAATAATCGATAGAGCGTGAAGTGAAGAGAGAGTGAGACACGGGGACAAAAAGAGAGAGAGAGACACGTAGGATATCACAGTTCATTAGTCATTGCTGGTGACAACTAGAGACTGTAGCAAGAAGATTGTCACTGGGTCTTAATCAGATGAGAAACGATGGAATGCCAGTCGTTAATTCCAACAGCATTATAGCGTCTATTGTCTGCCTCTGAAGGGGCTTATCGCAATCTCTCTACCTCCGACTGCTGCTGCTTCTCCTGCTGCTACGCCAGCAAACAAGCTGCCAGCCAACTCACCAGGGAAACTCTAAAGAGCTGGGGAGAAACTAAACTCTCTCTTTCTGCAAAGTCTCACTCTCTCATACTCTTTTTTCTCTCTCGACTCCTGTCTCCCTCTGCTCTCTCTCTCTCTCTCTCTCTCTACACACACACACACACAGGAACTAAAAAACATGTAATGCTACAGTAGCCCTTGGTGCTACACGGAAGCATCTCTGAGGCAGAAACCAGGAAATCAATTCTCTCTTTTTAAGCAACCCATTAAAGGGCGCCAAGGAGAGTTAAAGCACTTGCTCAAGACATGCCATTACAGTATATTATATATTCTGTTGCAAGGCAAACTCTAATGAACACACACCATTACACACTGCTGCAGAGAAGCAACCATATGCATGCACACACACACACACACACACATAAATACACACAGTTTACAGTTCCAATCCATGCATACAGTATACCAACACAAAACGCAAACACACAAAGATAATAAAATGTCACATTCTCTCTTTTCTACCCACTTTCGCTTGTACACAGACACAAATAAATACTGCAACATCCTCCTTAAAATGCACATCTCCACCATGTTTTCCCCTCTCAGGGTCTGTTCCTGTCAGAACCATGGCCCAAAACTCTCAGTCAGGCGGCTCAGCTGGGGACGGCCTCTCCGACTCAAACAACTTCCCTGCCTGGCTGGAAATGTGTTTACTGTATTTGTACCACTACGCTGCACTGCCTGCCTCATTCACCACAGCCTAACAAAAGCTACGGCAGTCATGCAGCTACAGTATGTGAGCACTGTGTATTCGGTCTGCAGCTCCATGTGCCGGTGTGCATCCTGGTGTGTGCCGCTATACAGGAGGTGGAGGAGCTGACGACATGAAAGAGGGGTAAAGCCTCAAAAGTGTGTAGGTAACAAAATGTACCTATATATGGTTGTTATGTTTTGTTGTTTGTCTGTAACTATATTCAACGGCGCATTTGGTCTGGTTGCCCGTCAGTGGCATCCTCTCTTTTACGTTGTCTTGTTGCTATAACGTCCAAAGAAACACGGGATACGTCAGAGAGGAAGGATGGAAGTTAGTACACGTGACTAAACATAACATGAAGAAAACCTTCATTCATCACCTCATCATTGAACATGCATTCTGCCTGAGTCGTGTAACATAGATTTGCATTGGCAATAGTTATTGCAGATGAAGACAACAATTCCCACAATCCCATGCTACTGGGGTAAATATTATCCGACATGCACTGACATGAATACTGTTCTTTTACGCTACATGATGTAGAGAGAACATCGGTCGAGCTCTAGCGTTTATATTCCGTGCATTTAACAAAGGCTGGGGTCATGTCGTGGATTTTTTACGTTGAAAAAACATCATTTAACATAATTGAATGAAATCAGGTTAGTGTGCGCTGTAATAGAGTTGCTCTGAGAACATGCAACACAAATGTCTTACAAACATGCTCACATCCAACAGTGTGTTTGCAGTTGAGATTAAGCTCGTCTGTTTCCATCATTTGTTTGCATAAGCTCCTCTCCCCTCTGGACGTGCATGCCTCCTTGCCCTGAAGTGTATCCATAAGTCTCAAGTTTGTCACACAGCGCAGCTTAACGTTGTACAGTTAAATGCTTTTTGCTCCCTGTGGTACTGTACTCGTCGCAATAGAAATGATCAAGAAAGAAAAAGCTGTATACACCAACACAACAAACAGAAAAATGCAATATGGGCAGCACCGATAGATAGAATAGATTTACAAAGTTGCAATACGAACAAGAGACAGATAAAACCGAGCAAAAAGAAAACAGATCAATAAAACTGTGTAAAATGTCCAAAATTGTATTATCTGTGTCTTTTATCTAGTTTTATGCTTTTCTGTGCGACTGTGTGAGAGAGTTCGAGATCATGTGGCTTTGTGTGACAATGCAATTCTGGGATCGACTGTGTATGACCGTGCGCGCAGCTACAAAAACTGCAGAATTGTGTCTGTCGTTCTGTGTGTAGGTACTTCTGCTGCTGCTGTGTGTACACCACGGTATGTGTGTGAGACGCGGCAATACAGTGTGACTGCTCGTGATGAAGTGTGTGTTTGTGTGTGCGCGGAGGGAAGTTTGTCAATGAGTGAGAGAGAGAGAGAGAAAGGAAGAGAGCCCTTCTGCTTCAGTTATTCGTCAGCAGGGCTGGTGTTTCACTTGGCTGAAAAGACCAGTCAGGTGGGACCAAAGTACCTCCTCCCTGATGACACACTTTTCTAAGTGCACTCTAACTGACCTCACACCGCGCGCACACACACAGCACAGCACAGAGAAGCACATGCAGATAGACCTATATGCACCGATGCACAGACAAGAACACACTGTACACATAACTGTACATGTGCACATGTGTATGGCCATATGTGAACACATATAAGCACCTACTGCATGACTGAAAGCACGGATGCACATGGAAGCACATAAGGACGCACGTAGTTGCAGAACACACACACACGCAGTGTACATGTGTACAGCTACTGCAGCTACTCTATCCGAGGAACTGCAGTAAGTTTGATGTGGTTGGATTCACAGCGAGCATTCATGTTCAACAAACCATAATAAATGGCCACAGCTGTAAACCCGTGTGCATGAGTGTGTGCGTTGGCATGACTTTGTGTGGTCTTCCATAGGTTTTTGTGTTTGCTCATCCTTCATCGCAGTATAAAACCAGCCCACTCACTCGTACCCAACTCCATCTAGATTTAGTCTCATTATCCAGCCTCTCACTTTCCTTTGTCCTCTTTAGTCCCTATGTTCCCTCTCATTCTTTCTCTCGGTTTTATCGATCGTACAAAAATAAGTGAATGTATACTTCAGCAATTATTCTGTACGAGGGCTCTGGAGTTCAAGGTAGGACTGTATACTCAGCATGGAGAAGAAATCCGCTCTGGGAGGATATTTTCATTTTATTTCATCTTCCATCTGTACCCACATGTGTAAAAAGTACAAAGTCATGGCAGGCATACTTTTCCATTTCAAAGTCTTCTAAGTGTTTTAGAGACAAATTATTTCCTGATGGTCATGGGTTGGAATTGAAATGATTCTCAATCTAGACTGACTTTGAACTTTGCTGGGGCCTCAAAAAGCGGACCAGGCTGCAGGTGAAAACAGGATTCTGATGTGTGCTTTGTGCAATATGTAGAGTGGTCCACATAAAGTGTTGAAGTCATGAACACAAATGAACATTATGTTGTATAGAAGGAGAGTTGAAAGTATTGATTTAAACCGTAAATTAATTGGGAAACTTATCATGCAGGGCTTTTATTGCTTTTGGCTTAATGATCTTAATATGAAAACCTGTAATAAGGTGTCTATTGTAACGCAATGGCAACAGAGACAATCATCAACCATCGGACTATCTACGCAGAAAATATGTAGCTTGCAGTGCTGGTCGGTCTTAGTACCAAGATTCTATAATAGGATTCTTTATAGCTTTGCTCTTTTATTTCTGTTTTTACACCATACAACCATCTAAACTCAGCCACGTGCCCATGTACAGAACTAAGCCTTGGATAAATACAAAAGCTGTCAGACTAGTCTGCTTAGTTGCAGTTGCTAAATTTTAATGGGGTGATCTTTGTTTGCAGAAAGGCTTCAGCAGATAGTCACTAGCATCCATGCTCCATCCTTGTTTTTGTGATATAGTTCTATGATGGTGTACATAAAGTAGGGTGATAAAGGTCACATATGGTGATTAATGCGTATTATAAGATTTGATTGGAAGAAATACATTTTTCATTCAGTCTAGGTGGCCATTAGACTTTAAAATGACTAGTCTAGTATTGGTATGTGAATGAACCCCTGGCAGGGAAACTGTAGCAATCACGCTCAAATGCAGTAATAATAGTAATAAAAATAATAACTATAATAATAGATTCAGCACTTTGAACACGGGGAGGAAATGATACAAACAGAAAAAGTTATCTGTTGGACAAATCTATTGGCATCAGCAGCTTTGAAATTGGTTTTTATCTCCAAAATGACTAATATGCATTTGGATGAGAAGGCCTGTACAATCAGAAATACGTGTTAAATTTATTAATATATGCACAAAACAAAGTCTCCCATCAAAAACAAGGGGGAGATTGAACTGGCAACGCTTTCCCCGAGAGCAAAATGCAATTACCAAAGCTGTGTATGACAAAATAAATAAATAAGGAAGTAAAAAGAGTGCATGCTTGACAAGATGAATAATTTCCTCCGTGGGTTATGGCATCAACTTACTGTCTCTTCACTGGACTTCACTAAATACCTTTCTTATTTCCAGAGAGGGCCCCTATTCTGTCCAGATGCAACTCATGGCCACAGCTGAAAAGGTCACCCTCAGTGCCACGGTGGAGTCTAATTACCATGTATTAAATGACTCAACCCCTCTTCATTTGCATCCACCTCTGTTCTTCCCCTGCCATTATTTTCTCAGGAGTTTTTTTTTTTTTGGGCAAAGATCACACTTGGCAGCACGCATGTGTCTCTCAGTTACCACTGCTTTCCAGTGCAGATGTGTTGAATACTGATTCAGGAGCTGAACTACAGAAACTCCTCTAACATGTGTTTAAGAACATATTAAGTGTGACTTCTTTCTTCTGAGTCACACAGTTGAGTTTAAGTGCCAATCATTCAATCAACGTGTAGAGAGGGTCAAAATCTTATAGTTGCCCACTTTGTCTGAGTCAGCCCTGTGTGAACTGTAGTTGTCAGTCAAAATAATGAATGCCCTTGTAATAGCTCTGCGATTTTGACACAAAATTGTAATGGATCCTTTGGCATTACTATTATAAGCTACGTTGCTTTGCCAATATCTCACAAGTACCTGTAATTCAAGAAGAATAAAATGGTGACGCCTATTGGCTGGCTTTTTTCATGATTAAAGATCCATTTAGAGTTGATCAACAGATAGATCAAACCGACGTGTGATTGATCTGTTTGCTCCTTCACTTCGCTCTGATATTACCAAACGTAGACCATAGACAAAGCAAGCTGCATCAGCACCATCAGCTACAGAAACAATTAGTTTATTCAACCAATTATGTCTAAACTGCTGAGACAGGTTGAAACACGGTGAGGGGTGGAGCCTTGGGGAAAAGGTGGAGGTGGAGGGGGTTAGCTGGTATAATAAAGTGCATATTCAAACAACACATCAAATAGCCAAGAGCCAGCTTCAGGGCAATAATGAAATAATGAGGAAATTCAATCAGCAGCGCTAGCAGTGTCTGGACTGCATGACTGTTACTCATCTGATATGGCGGTGCAGCTTTTTAGTGGCACTTTTCCCCCCTCCCATTCATTACTGTAAATGAAAATACAAAATTTAGTGCAGTCTGTCCAGTCTGCACAACAAATCAAAAGTGAGTCAAGAACTACAGTAAATATGAATTTGAAAGTATTGATTGGTGCACTGCACAACATGCTGCTCTGCTGAGGCCACTTGAACAGTCCAGTGTGTCTTATTGTTCGGAGGGCTGAATATAGGCTTTGATCGAGCAAAACTCCGAGGCTGGCACTGACTCCGGAGCAGTGGAGTGGAAATTAGAATGGCTCCCTTTAAAATCCCAGTATCACGACGACCAAATGAAAATACACACACTGTTCTACATTATTACTTGTCGCACGGAAGCAATAAGTGGGAGAGATTTACAATAGGCAGAGTAATACCTGCTAATATACTTGCGTTCCATGGGGCCTTTAGTCTGGAAATCTTCCCATAAAAGAGCCTCTACATTTCCAAATGACTGCAGTATGAGCAGTTAGTGGAGCATATTGGATTTAATCAACTATTGAGCAGAGGTGTGGGGGGAAACATTGTCAATTTGGCATTTGAATATAAGTGAGAAAGACATACAAGTTTAAGATTCCAGAGCCTGGTGTTCATTTTGTTTTAATGACATTCTGATGTTCATTCTGTGTTAGGGAAACCCTGATGTTCAAAGGAGTTTTTTTTTTTTTTTTTTTTTATAACCACAGAACATAATCCTGAGGTAGTGCAGGCCTGATAGGAAAAATGCACAGTGGGTGTTAGGCTACACTTCCAGGTTGGATACCCTCGGGCTATTGAGCTTATTTTTTCCCCCAAATCTGGCTTCTCATGGTCATTTCTCTAAATGACAGTGAAATATTATCATGGACCCAGGGATTGACGTTACCTCTGAATACTGAACCCTATCAGCTTTTTGCAGTTATAGCCTGACTCTTATGCGTAATTCCTGGGAAACACTCATTTTCCCTGGCTGAGTTGAACTCCTGCAACATACTGACATTTAAAAGCTGCACATCTTAGCGTTGCCTTGCAAGCTCATTACAGCCCCCCCCCCCCAACAATTTACACGCGTAAGCAAAAAATGTTAAAATACTAGAAAATGCTGCCATTTTTCATCCACGTCTGTTGAGCCTCAAAGGGATTCTTTTGTTAATTAAAACTGTTACGGTGGCTGCGCTGTGGCTGGACAGCAACTATTGTGGCCACGGAGATGGCAAATGAAGAAGAGGGCATTTTTTTTGTGTGTATCACAAAGAAAGAAATGCCAGTCTGATGAACGGTGGTTCACAGTGTGTCCATTATTTTTGTTTCGGTTTATGAATATCTCAGGAGATGAAAGAAATAATGCTTGAGGGAGCAGCAGATGGAAAAACTCCATCATATCTCGAGAGGTACAAACACTGACTCGCTCTTGCACAGTCACACAGAGCGGAGTACACAGGCCGTGCACATGCACAGATACACACAGGATTTTCAATTTGCAATCAGACCCTGCATGGTGAACTCTCCATGTTCGCCTCCACTGTCCTTTGTATTTGGCATCAAAGTTCCGCCCCGCCATAAAAGCCAAATTCTCTATGACATAGTGGAGATTGCTCTGTCGAAAATGCAATCAGCCAAAGCCGCCTCAAGTGCTGATGAATTACTGTGGCTTAGGAAAAGACAATGACTTGTCAGTTTTGCACCGATTGGCTCCGTCGAGGGACAAGCACCTAGGGGACCCGTAGGAGTCACAATGCAACTCTGCATCCTCCAAATCTGAAAGCGTCAACATTCTTGAATGTCAAGTTCGCTGTGTGCTATAACTCATTAAAAACTAAAGAAACTTATATAATTATGCAGCTCAAATGATTATTTAAGGATAACGTATTATTATTTAACGCCTCTGTTAGTCACACTGAGAATTGTGATTTGATCATGAAAACATTTGTTTAATTACAGTTTTATAACCGCTACAGCTGCCACTGAGGGACAAGTGCTCTCATGTTGCGGTGATTTTATCTTAAAGAAAATTTCTTTGTGGGAGAAAAATATTCAGTTTCCGTACTGTCATGTCCTGACTGTCCTGACTTTTTTTTTTTGCTTTAACTTATCATTATAGTACAGAATAATGACACAATCCATGTTTAGATTGTTTCCCCACGAGCCTTGCTTTCACTGTCTGCCAACAGGCACGATGTTTCCTGTGTGAATGAAAAGCTCAGTTTATGAGAATTACTTGAATAAATGAACAAACTCGTGCATTTTCTTTCAGTGTTTTCTTCTAATGTTAAAGTTATTTCCCCCTTTCACCACAACGCCGATCCCATGCTGTGGTTACTTGTTTGTGCAAAGCAAAAGCATTACTCAAAATATGTTATTACTATGCAATACACATCACTGCAGTAGCTTTTGTCTGTCCCCAAATTCAATATAAAATTCTATTCTAACTATTTCAATTTACTTCTTCAGTGAACATGCTTATTCCTTCTCTCTTGTTCCCAAAGTGTTATTTATTTCTTCACAGAGCTAGGCTTTAAGGAAAACAGAAAGAGTCCAGTCCGGGGGGCAATTCAGCATGGTTTGGTTTTAATTTCACAGAAATTCAAGAATAGAAGCGTCCTCCTTTGGTTGGTTGGTTGGTTGGTCCTGAACACAGGCATATTGATACAGAAAAGAGATCACAACTCCTTTATAATTGTCAAACTTTACTGTGATGAATGCCGTTTAACGAAACGCAATACTAACTTGATCTTTCTCTTAAGTGAATGGGAGTTAATTTGCTGGAAGAACTCACTTAAGGTATTTTAAATCTCTCTACTTGTGGTGCAGGCGTGTAGAAGCTCTCCTGATTACAACTGAAGGGATGAAAATGAGAAAACCTCACAGATCGGCTGCCTTCAAAAGGTGCAACAACTCATGTGAAAATCTTAAACAAGAATAATTCAAAATGAGCTACTGCCACATTCAAGTAAAACAAGCGCTCAATCTATGCTTTTTTTTTTGTGTGTTAAAATTCCAACCTTTGATTTGGTTATGCGGCTCAACCTGTTCATCACTTCCATATCCACTAACTCCATCGCCACTCTCATCCCTTGTATCCTCAGTCACCTAAAAAAAAAAAAAAAGAGCTGCTGCAGGCGATGGTAATTAAAAGTGTGTAACTGCCCACATAAAATCCAGCTTGGAGACGGAGCAACAAAGGGGCCACGTGAAAATATGGCGCGTTAACTGTCACACACTCAGCTGAGTCAGCCTAAAGCATGAAACACTTGTCCCACAGCTGCGTCAAGCGTGATTACTATTTACTCTGTGCAAATGCGCTGTCAATACTGGTCATGGATTTGACTGACTGTGGGGAGCTCTCTAAATATGTTTGGGAAATAGAAAACATAATGATAGCGGGAAATTGCCCCTCCACATTGAGGCAAGGGTAGATTACCAGAGCGCCACAGTTGGTTCAATTTATCAATTTTTTACGACTCCACATAAAAAAGATAATTTGCAGAAACGATTTGACTAAGGTACATGTGCTAAGCTAAGAATGTGAACCTCAATGTAGATATCTAAACTGCAGAACTGTTCTTTTTCAAATGCAAAACACATTTATCCAATGATTATTATATTATTACATAATAAAAATAACAGTATTTGACTGAGGCAGCTTCAAAAGGGGGCGCCATACAACAAGTGCCGACATTGGACATGGACATTGCATCAGACCGAAATGTTTAGGGTCCAAATATATTACCACGCTCATTGCCATGACAACATTAGATATCCATCTTGGCAATTGTAGCCGTGCTAAACGAGATAATTGTGAAAAGCCTTCCTTACTGTTCCAAATTCTGTGATTACAACAGACAACCGGCCCTGGTGAACACTCTGCTTCATAAATAGAAACGCTGTTAGCGATGCACAAGTCCATTAAAAATAGACGAGGGAGGGGGTCACAGGGAGTTGGTTTTGATTCAAAGCGCCATTCAACATCAGATGGAAAATGAAAATAGGATAAATCGACTCAGCGCAATACAAGAAAACGAGAGTGTTTTGCGCCCTCTCCCATTCCCCTCAGTTAAGAAGAGCACAATCACATATCATACTGCAGGAGTAAAGTGCTGACTCTCCCGTGTTGCCCCTGTCAACATTCATCCATGTTAATTCACAATAGTAATGGTTCATTCTCTGTGGCTGACGACAAACACACGGCTGCTAGGAGGAGGTGTGTTTTCAGGGCTCAGCCTTGGCAGTGGTCATTAAATAGTCATGGGTCCCTGTGCTGAGCTGTGCCATGCCCGGCTGGGCTAGGCCAGTCTCCTTCAGCCTTAGTGCTCATGTTATGCTCATCACCACAGGGGTCAGATAGAGTTCACGGCTGCTCTTCAGTTACGGGACCAGTTCATCGTCACTACAGGCGAAACCTCAGCGCACTAAAAACTCACAAACACACATGCGCATTCACCTCACTTTAACCCCCGCTGGCCTGTCTACATGGGGTAAGGTCACATCACGGTCACTGAGCGGTTTGATGCGTCAGACAAACACAGGATGGCCTTTCTTCATTTTTTTTTTTTTTTTTGTGAATGCTGACTGCCTGGTCTTTCTCTCTGAGTGTGCACATCTTTACATGTTTCTGTCTGAGTGAGTGTATGTAAGCTGGTTATGTGAAGGTCACACAACAGCAAAGCAGATGAAAAAGGAACCGGCGTTTGAGCTCTTATGGGATGATAAGAGTGCTGTTTGGTCAGTCACAATAGAGCAGCCTTTCGCGGTGCTCCACTGTGGAAGCCAATGAGACACGTTTGTGAAGTGCCATGGCTTAAGAGATCTGTTCTTGATGTTTGGCTTCCTCCCACACTGTATTTCCTGCCCAGTTTACAATGGAAAGCACACATTTTATAGCAAGTCATGAAATGGTGCATTTTTCCTCCAAAGTGTGGGGGTGGGAATAGTCCAGCTCTTTCTGTCACATAGCAAAATAGCAAAAAACTCAGCAAACGAATGTGTGACTCTGTGAAATACTGATTATCCAGCCATGGATATTTCTGGCCTTGAAGAGATTATAAATTACTTTGTTCAGTTGGATATTCATATATTGCTAATCAGTCTACAACTAATTATTATTACATTTTAGATTATTTTTGATTTAAGGCAATTTCTATGCCAACTTCAGTTTGCTTCAGAAGAAAATATCTATGGATATATATGGATTGCTGTGAAATGTCCCTGCTTTTCTTGTGTTAAAAGCAGGTAATAAAATAAAAAAAAATAAAAAATGCTTCAAATGTTAAGGATCAATCGAGACCCACATTTCAAATTCCTACAACCTCTATACCCCAGATGATCAGTCAGGTTCCCTTCATTACCCTGTGTTTCTATACCCTAAACACACCATCCGAGCACTGCCCCCAGGGCCTAAAGGCAGACATCTTGCACACTCAACATATAAACTGAATCAGTGGAGTGATGAATGACTTCCAACACACTGTGGACTCAGCAAATGTTAAATATTCTCATTAGCTGGTTGAGGGATCACACACACCCCGGCAGCACTGTTACCGCCCTTAACCGCCTGTGCCAGAGGCAGTCCAAAACAGCTCCCCACCCTCGAGCACACTTGCGCCGTCTTCTCCTCCTGTTTTCATCACTTCACCCTTTATCGGTCTAAATCCATCGGTTGTGGGGCTCCAGAAACGGGAGCAACAGGCAATGCTGGAGTCTGAGCTGTCATGTATGTCTCTGTAACAGCAGAAGCAGCGGGGCACTGGAGATGGACAGACACCTGATCCGTTGTAACTGGTGCTCCCCTTTGGGGGCGACTGATCCCGGTTGTTAGCACGAGATTAACAGAACCATCTGTCCTAACGAAATGCTGTGACTCCACTTCTGTTCTATCTTTGACTTCTGATGGTTGAACTATCACGACAAGGAGATAAAAATTGTTACAAGTGTCACACTGAATTGGCTTCACCCTTTCTATTCAAATGACCTTAATTTTGTTCGCAAATTTCTTTGCTCTCCTACACTAAAGAGAAACTGGCAACAAGACATATTTGGCTCAATTTTCTGCAGCGCCGAGGTGCCAACAATGGGTCTGTTTAGGAGGAGGGTCTGGGATAAAGAGTGGAGAGGAGCAGGAGAGATGAGCAAAGCACAGAGCTCAGGGCAGAGGTGGCTCCCGGCCATCCATCTCTGGTTTCAGGATTCAGAGAGTGCTGACAGGTCTGGGTCCCCCGGCGCAGGCCTCTGGGCTGTAACCACGGATACCCAGACAAACCAAGAGCTGTCACTCAAGCAGTACCAGCTAGACAGAGTCACAGGAGATGGGAAAACAGGATAGCAAGACACCAGGGGTGTGTGTGTACGTTCTTCTACCTATGGGTGTGTGTGCGTACGCGCACGTGTGTGTGTGTATTACAGAACACACAACAGGAAATGCAGAAGCTCCAAGAGCAGACAGACGCAGGTCTAGTGAGATATCATCAGTCACTCCTGAGACACACACACATACAGAGGACACATGAAAAGCATATTCCTGATACCGAAGAAGGTTTGGGGAAACTCCGGGCTTAGACAAACACAGACATGCTGTTAATAGCGAACTGCCACCTCATGAATTTCGCAGCCGTCTAAATCTACTTGACATTTTTATAAAAACGTGCTCTTCCTCTGGCAAGCGCTGTCTTTTAAGAGAAATAAAGAAGAGGTGGGTGCAATAAAACAAAAAGGCGGTAATGGAGGCTGGTTTTATTGAGAGTGAATGATTAGGTTCAATATCAGGGCAGACAACTACTTTCAAATGAACAAATGCCCAGATGAATATGACAGCACACTAACAAAATTAAAAGGTCTGAAATCAACATCTCTTTTCACAATTTCTATTTGTGTCTCTTTCCTAGGAAACTGAAAATAAAAGTTTTGCTTTTCCAGGTGCAATTACAAATTTCTGTGCAACAATACACAGCAACTTCTCCAAGGTCTTCAAAGTACACTCATCAAAGATCTCATCCTGCAAATGAGAACAAGTAAAACAAACAAAAAAAAAACGAGAACGACCGAGAGCATTATGTACCCCCATAACGTCTCCACATTGATGAATTGTCTGCAGCAGAAGAATAACAAATAAATTATTTAAATCTCTACCTTGGTGAAGTCAGAGGGGGCTTTCTCTTTGTTCTGCACCCTGGCATTGATTTCTCCCAGTGGCAAAGAGTGGAATGCCTGAAGGTTAGACACACACACTATGTAGATAAATGACTCCTGAGCTCTGGAGTTTGATCCAAATGAAGCAATGATGTAGCTCACTGGCCCGGGCCAACACTGAAGCAAAGTGTGTGCTCTAGTAAAATGTGCTTTCGGTGAGTCAGAGTGTGTGAGTGTGAGGATGCATACGAGGGCTGTACTCCCACCAGTGTGGTAGCGGCGAGGTAGAGAGAAAACAAGAGGGAGGGGGCAGAGAGAGATGATCTGCAGCCTCGGAATGAAGCGTGTGCGTTGAGACGACGGCACAGCCGCTCGCCAGGCTACAATTAAGTGCATCATATGTATGCATTCATGTATTTGTGCCAGCAGTTGTATCCATGTGTGTAATTATGTTGGTGTTCATAGTTTCCTCCCTTTTAACTCCACTCACACTTGACTGATTCCAAATGTATGTGGACTGCCTGTGTGCTTTGTGTGTGTGTGTGAGTTTGTGTGTGGGAACACGCATGTGATTGTGGTACTGTTTATGTTTTTCCTCCTCTCTCAATCCAATGCCCAGCGGTGTTCCCGGCTGTGCAGCGCTGCAAAATTGGCCTGAGAGGCTTGGGAACATTTCCCCCTTACAAACAGGGGCAAATCAATAACGTCTCGGTTGAGGGAGCCACTCTCCATATGAAGGTGAGCTGAGTCAGCAGTCCCAGCAGCCGGAGAGGGGAGCGAGAGGAGGGAGGTGGGGATGGAAATGATTGCTTTACAAGCGGTAAAATGCGCGGCGGTGTTGAGAACTCTCTGTGGATGGCGCGCTGCACGCCTTCTCAATCCTCCAGTGGAGGAGCGGGATGGAAGGGAGAGGAGAGAGCGGCACACATATATGCTTGGCTTGTAAATACAATAGGCTGCTCTCTCTTGAGCTGCGAGTGCAATTGAGCTCTATTGGTTTCTCTTTTTCTTACTCATACTTGCTCTCTGTCATTTTGCTCCAATGCAGCAGCCTGGCAAGCCCTGATTTCGTCTTTGCCAAGTCAATCACAGTTCTACAGTAGCACACTGAAACCGGAGTCCGGAGGAAAATTCCTATCTTTACCTTCTCTCTAGGTCTTTTTTTTTTCTTCCTAGTCTTAGCAGTTATCACAGCACTGTTAAATGCAGGTCTTTTTTCCCCGCTAATTACAGGGTGATCAGGTAGGAGGATGGGTGAGGAGAGGTTGGACATTGCAGGGTGCTCCGACGTCCTTCAGGCACAGCAGGAGATTTGCAGCAGCAGCATTTGTTGGCAGTGTAGAGGCGTACTGTATCATCTCTCATTAGAAGTCCTGAAGGGCTGAATCATCTCTCAGCATCACCTACAACACTCAAGCTTCAATTCTCCCACTGTACTTTATGGAAGAAATACAGGATATAACGACAGGCATATGTTTATGGATGTGCTTGTTTTTTTTTTTTTGGTTAAAATATATATTCAAATCTATCCATATATCTACTCAGATGCAAAGCTACTTTGTATCCATACTTCGCTGACATTTTATACTAGTGATAAAGCATCAGGCCCTCGACTACAAATAACATTATTATTGCCAAGTACTTTCCAAGGCATATGGTAAGTTGACACTGATTTTTCAAGGAGCACTTTTACTGCCCTGAACCTTGCTGTGGGTCATCTTTTGCAGAGAATGTATTTTTTGTTGCTGTTGTTTGTTTGTTGCTATGCTATTGCTGTGTGAAAATGCACTTGAAAACAGGGACCATTTTGAAAAATCTCCTTGTCTGTCTGTGGTCAAGGACACGCAACATCTGACATTTAAGCCATGGTGGCTAAACAGCACTGCATTCCTGAGATATGTTGACAGAAAATCAAAGCCAGAGGAGAAAGGCGAGTTGAATGTAGTGAAAAATACGACATGGATTTCGTTATTTCTATCATTAAAGTGGTGTTGAACCGATGACGCAACAGACAGACTCCATCTGGGGCCACTTCCTGAGCGCCGTCATGGGAAGGTGGTTGTTGAATGTTGGAATCAGTGTCAGCACCAGGAAGCAGCGCATTAAACATGCAGCTAACTAATAAAGAAATTCGGCTCCCGTGTCAGTGAGACGAGTGGCGGCTTAAGAATCTGATTTTAGTCTGATAGAATAATAGAGCGAAGCAGAAAATCTATGAATGGATAGGAGTCCTGAGGCATAGCTGAGAGGGAGTAATAAATGAAGGAGTAGGGCAGAGCGAGTGAGGTTTTAACTTTGACGAAAACTAAAGGCAATGAATGTTCACTGTGATGGATTACTTATTTCAAGCAAAGTTTAAGTCTCGGCGAGTTGATTTCCAAATCTGAAATTAATGGAAACCAATGGCTACCTAGAAGGAGGAAAATCAAGCCGGAAAACGTGTGCTATGTTTTTGTGAAAGTATACATGTGATCTGGAGTTAATGATCTAAAGTATGCAAACCACTGGCATGATCATTTGAGCATTTGAGTGTTCCCGTAGGCTCGAAGGCTAGAGTAGGATTTCAGTACATCTCTGGGGCTGAAGGTGAGCGCCTGTTTTCCTCTCCCGCCGTTGTAGAGGCTGGTTGTGTGACACTCTCCACACTACAAGGTGACAGTGAATAAAATTTCTGGTATCATGCTTTCGCATCAGCACTGAGAGAATGGCAGCCGTTGCCATTTTGTCATCTAATACTGCGTGAGGAACAGAAGATATTATGGAACGCTCTTTGTGACAAGCTGAATGTGGTTAACGCGTCCCTGTCCATCATTTGAATGAAATGTTAAATGACATGTGCATTGCAATATGTCAGGAAGTAATAGCCTGTTGCCACATCTTCGCTGCATTCTGGTGTGGGTTAAAGCAGGTCTACTGTGGTGCAGTGCAATAAAAAGGAAGGAAAGTCGGCACGCAAATGCGATAGTGTGAAAATTCTGTGCGTATATTATATATACATGCGATAAAAAACAAAAAAACACCCCATATAGCACCATTCTAAATAAAGCATGAGCACTGTTTCGCTGGCTTTTCACTCCATTCCGGGGTGATAAAATCATGCAGCCCGGTTATAGCAAGTTGTTGACAATGTGAGAATACTTGGTGCACATAGCCTTTATAGCAGCTGTCTGCTCTGGTGAGGGGCTAGATGAGCCAACCGAGGTGAATATATTACTCTCACTCAGTGAATGTCACAAATGCCATTTCCAACTGCTGAATGTCACAGAGACTGTTGGGGTGACTACTAACACCGCGGAGCGGCATGACGTCTATATTCCCGCTGTTAACGTCCCTTATCCCTGCTTTTTAAATATCAAACAAAAATCACACTTGCTATGAGCCAAATAAATATCAATAAGCCAGAAAGACTGCAGCCGATTGGTTGGCTGCTGATTACTGCTTGACTACATGCAGTACTTTTTTTTTCCTTAAACGGAATAAGAAGCTTTGATATTGATTTTTTTTTTTCCCTTGCAAACCGACAACAACAAATATTATTAGCGTAGGAATCTAACGCTTTATTTCAGAAAACAGACATAACAAACATTACAGAAGGAGCTTTAGTCTAGGATGTTATTTGTCGGTAAAGAAATGGCTATTTTTAATGAGCGGCCACTTGGCCTGGCAGGCTCTGGAATGTGCTAAAAAAGAGCAACTAAAAAGCGAGAGCACACCAAAGAGGAGAAACTGAAGCACATCTCTCTAACACACTCCCCTGCGTCAGTGAAGCTCATTGTTTGCATCGCAGTCATCAGGGGCACGCCGCTGCTGAGTGCTGGAAGCCGACGCTGATTATTTCTCACATCCTCAGATATGAATGTTTGACGCCAAGGTCATTCTCCTCCAACTATCCATACCTCTAATTCTGCTATCAGTCATACCTGCTATACATCATTCTCTCACATTCTCCACTCCACCTGTATCTCTTGATTTAATAAGAGAAAACCAGAGATAAGCAGGGGATGAAAGTGCCAAAACTGCAGCCTCATTTTATTTGCAAAATGATATGGTCATAATTAGGAAATATCTTAAACCTGACAGAGAGAGCAAGCTCCAGATTAAGCTCATCATCGTTTGTTTGGATTCAAGACTGATTTAATTATTTTTTCCAAGACTAAAGTTCTTTTTAATTAAAAGGTGCTTATCATATCTGAATAACCTGCATAATTGGTTGAAGGATTCATCGTAGGTGTTAAAATCACACCATTATTACCTTCTTACAGCAAATAAACCACAACAATGCAGCCGCTAAAAGAAAACACAAGAATAACGTGTAGTAAAAATAATGTTTGTTTCTTCAGGCTCTGAAAATATGTATTCCTCATGACAGCATTTTGTGTTCCACACCAAGCCATCTATATAAACAATAATTATTCTCTCAGAACGTTTCAAGATTACACACGGCAAAGACAACTAATTTCATGCTACTGCCAACACGTTTGACTGTATTTACTCATGAACCACCTATCAATCTTTGTGCTGGCTAAGTCAAATCGCGCCCGTTTTCCAGCTTTGTTCGTCTGTCAAGCAGAAAAACAGGACACTACTTTCCAAGAATAAAAAAAGAAGCACTGTGCCGACCAGCGTGTACAACAAAAGAAAAACAATCTCCAGTAATTGCCTGCCATCAAACAGAGAACAGTGATTCAAAATGCAGGATACAGGGAGGGTATGGCAGCGTGTATTGCAAACTAGTCAAGGACGTTGGAACCATCCATCTTCCATGAAAAGTCGGAGCAAATCAAAAAGGAGAAGCAGAGCTAGGGACTGCTCTTGGTGGTGGCGGTGGTGGTGGTGGTGTCGGTGACGGCAGTGGTGGAGGTGGTGGTGGTAGTGAGGCGTTTCCAGGCAGACACAGGTTCATTAGAGCTGGACATGACACACACTAAACAATGAAGAGTTAAAAGACTACGCTGCCTCTGACCTTTTGAAGGTAAAAGGTGGGGAAGTGCGCACGGGCAGAGTGCCGCACAAGCTTATTGATTTCAGACAGTTTATCTGTATCACAGGCAACAGCCCACACAGACTCCATGAACAACGCTTTCACCTGTCAGGATTAGGTCTGTAAAGCTGAGCTGACGGAGACAAGACAAGCACGGTGTAAACATGGACACTCCTGATATCCATCCGTCCATCCACCCATCCATATAGGTGGATTAACTCAACTGTGCTCCAGTGTGAGATAACTAACGATGAACAAATACAAACCTCCCCGAAGGGGTTCCCGTGCGCGCTACTGTTTGCCGATGAGTCAGGTTTTTATGCAACACGTTTAGCCGTTATTAACACACTCTGTATACCTCAGTGCAATGTGATTTCTTCCTCTTCACCGTGTACCACATTGCTGGTCAATACTGAAGCTAGACATTTTATATTGATTCGTTTTTTTCGAGCGCACCAATACATAATTCATCAACTCTTTGTGTATATATATGGATGCACAAGCGTATGTGTGTGCGTGAGTGTTGGAAGGGTAAACCATCAGTCAAAGTCAACACCTCCCTTTGCACAATTACAAGGAGTGTTATGCTAAAACTAAAGTCTCCTTGGGAAAAAAATGCAACATGCGGCTGAGATTCTGGGGACTAAAGCGGCAATCACAGCTCTCTTATCTGCCCGCTCTTCATGAAAGGTTAAAAAAGGGTCTGAGACTAGTTCATGAAATAATTAAAAGCCTGATGCGATTAAACGACAAGACGAGAAAAGAAAGAGAGTTCAGCGCCTTGCCCGGAGCACGTTAGCCTTCTCAATCTTTCAGTGGAAATTGGGTTTGGGGCCCGAGAGTGTTTTCCCCCATAGGCACATCACTGCCTTCTCTACAGATCAGGGATCATCACACCCTAGCGCTCAATCCAAACCTCAGCCAGTAGGAGAAACACAACGTCATCACAGCAGTCCTGGATCAGTGGTCTGGGTCAGTTTCTGTAAAGTGTTGCTCATATCACAAGGGCACTGTAGTGCTCTGGTGAACAATCCTGGATATACACGTCCGGCCGCTGACCGGCGCCTCAAATACTCTCCAGCAATGATTCATAGACATTGGTTAATCTTATCAGGGACTACCTGGACACAGCAGTAATAAACTGGAAATTGTCTAGTGAATCTAATATCAAATCACAACCATGGGGAAACTAAAACAACACAGCTGCTCAAAGCAAGAACGGACACGTCTATGGACTGTTCTCTTGTGAAGACAAGCTATAATATGATGGTGGTAATTAATTATGTAATAAACATATTTCAGTAGAATCACTCATTAGTGCAAACAGTGAGAGTTTCTGGCTCTCTTTTCTCTCATAATCTATCCTTTATCCCAAATCTATAAAGGAACCAAGAATGATACATACCTACGCCTTTAAACAGCAGTAAATGGCATAGCTTTTGACTCAACCTTCAGGTTAATCAGACTCAGAATCTAATATCTTCATTCTCCGCCCCTAACTTATTGAAAACTGCCACTGAGACCTGAAACTTAACAGAATCTAAAGGCTGTTTGACTGGTCGCAGGTAGAAAATTAGATTATGGTGAGGATTTGAGTAATGAAGAAAGCTGCTTGTCCTTGTCTATGATGTGACTCTCTCCCCGTCCGCCTCAAAGGAGGTAGTAAAGCTGCCTGCCACAGACATAAAAAATGACTGGCCACTTCAATTAGCCCAATCATAAAATATAATTTGAGACACATCTATCTAACATGACCTGAAGACTTTGAAAAAAGAACTGTCCTGTTGTTCATTTAATAAATATCACATTCACTCAAATTCTCTGCCATAAGTGACATTGAAATGTAGAAACCAGGGGTCAGAGCATGGATGCACTTTCAGAGCAATATTTAACAGGCACAGTAAATTAAATCTGAAGGAGCAAGGTGAGACTAAAAGAGTTATAAAATATCTTATTAATTTAACAAGCATTTTCTGGGATTTATGAAACACAATAATGTTGCGATATCAAATCTTGAAGGGTGTTGTGCATTCATATTTTATTTTCTATTTATTCAGTCTTAACATCAGTTATTGCCATTTTTTATTTTCAAGGGAAATGCCTCAATATTTTAGGAAATGATGCAGAAAGAAATCTGATAAAATACCACATGCAACAGAGCTGAATATCTATATTTCCAGCTGCAACTACACTATTACTGAACTCAGCGAGACAAAGAGGCTAAATCCATGCTAGCAGCTGTGAGGCTGTAATTAGGTACAGCAGTGCTTTGAGTTGACTGCTAACATCAGTGGGCTAACATGCATGTAGTATAGCTGAGGCTGATGGGAATGTCAGGGCAAATGGCGAATGCTAACCTGCTGGTGGTGCTAGAGGTGGTGCTAAAGTCAAGGAATCACAACTTATTTGAATTCATCCTCTGGGGAACATGAACACGCCTGTACCAAAATGTGTGCCAATCCATCTTGTAGATATAGAGCAACATTAAAGAATAACTGAATATTCTGACATGCTAGTGCGGCTAGTCTACGGCCGTCTGGTTCTAGAAACCAAAAATGTGCGTCTCACCAAAATCAGTGGACTTATCCTCTGGGGACAATGAATTGTTGTAAAACATTCCATGGCAATCCATCCAATTGTTTCTGGTAATACTTCAGTCTGGTCTGTGGTGATGAAGCGGTGGACTGACTGACAAACATTGCCATCCCTGGAGTCATACTGCTCGTGTGACTAAAATGCTTTACTCAACTTGAAACAAAAGAAAATCTGAGTCACATGCCCTCCCTCAGATCATGTTATGAGAAAAAAACAACAGTGCTCATTGTGATTCCTGACTCACAGAACAGAAGGAGTGAACGTTGTCTAATCCGTGTTTTTCAGATCGGGGCCTGCATACGAGCCACCATCCTTCAAAATGACTTAACAGTTTGATGTCCTGAGTGAAACCATTTTTGTGTCCATTATCCAGCATGAACTAGATAGCATCTAACCTCCGGCTGTGCAATGTTTTGTGGATTATTACAATAGTTCAAGAGGGTTTACACCATGCAGGCAGCCCTGCCAGCAGTGAAACCAACTCTGAATTTATTCTCCTGTTAAAATAAAGACCTGGAGCTGATGATGGGTAATACTGATGTCAATGTGTGTGTCAGGATTGATTTCAGGTGAACCATTCTATTTTATCTGCGGTTTCCCCAAAGCTCTCCTTATATGATCAAGGTTTGATTGAAGCTATTTCATTTTGTCTCTCGTGCTTTGAGTATTTTTGAGCAAACACGGCCCTGAGTTTGACGTGAACCAGGAAACTCACGATTGCCTGAATGAGCACAAATTCAGTGTTGTTGGTTTCATGTTTTTTTTTTTTTTTTTTTTTTTTTTTTTTTTAAGAAAAATATGCTTCTTTCATTCCCACGCTTTTGTCGGTAAAGCGACTCCTATCTACAGCGTGATGGGAGTCAATTGGTGATGTCAAATGTGATAACTCGCAGTTCGCTGCAGGTATACACACACACATATACACACGCTACCTGCAGACCAATCCAGGCTCAAAAAAATAAATGAAGCTATTTGGGAGGCAATGGAAAGATCATCCTAATATAGCCTTGTCATCATCTTCACTCCTAGATACGGGTGTTTATTTTTCTTTGTGAGGCTGTGGCCTTGCATAGCAAAGATGACGCCACTCAACAAGCTCATCTTCAAAATCTGTTTACCAGGATGCAGGGTAGCAAAGGGGGAAATTTGACTCACAAATTCAACCTCAGAGTGTTCATGTCAGTGTCTTCCTATCTGATTGTTTTGGCATTCACATCTGAATAGGACTGGGAGTGTTAGGCAAACACTGAGGCGGTGAGCTGCAGATGGTGCTCCAGCGAGAAAGTGAGTGGCGAAAGTGCCGCCTGCCACCAGACACGCTTTGGCTAATCAACACGAGACCACAGCCGAATCGAGCTTGTGTGCTGGCTGGGCACATAGTAGACAGTGATAAAACAATGTGTTGAAAGCACCTGCACAATTTCCTGGACTCGCTGCAGTCTTCTGGGTGCAAGGCTGTCTCAGTGAGACAAGTTTCATTATGTTTTTATTTCTCCTGCAAAACACTTTTCTGCTCAATACCAGAGCTGTAGACTTAAAACAAAAATTGGGACTTTAAATTTGACTGCTGGGACACTTGCTTCATTTGATCTGACTGACTAAAGACTTTGACTAACATGTTTTTTGTGAGTAATCAATAAATAATACATCATCTGGCAGGCATTGCCACATAGCTTGAAATTGTAATAATTAATGTTATGCATGTAACTCTCACAGGTATATAACAAGACTATGAGTCTATGCAGTAATACTCACAATGACAATTCTTACATGCTGATGTTAACTTGATATGAAGTTTACCATGTTCACAACTTTAGTGTGTTAGCATAGAAATATCGTTATATCATATTGTCAATACAGTTCATCCTGAATGGGACAAGAATATATCTGTACCACATTACATGGCAATCCCTGCAATAACCTTTGTCCTATCTCCACTTTATGGTGCACTAGAGGAAAAGTCAAGGGATCAGTCAGGGGATTAGAATTCATCCAGTGGGGACCGCAAATCGCTGTGCAAAATTTGATTGTAATATATCCAATGGGGCTGTCGTTTAGCTCAGTTGATAGAGCAACTTCCCCATGTACAAGGGTTCAGTCCTTGCTGCGGCGGCCCAGGGTTCAAATCAGACCTGTGGCTCTTTCCCGCATGTCATTCCACATTTCTCTCTCCCCACATTCCTGTCACTCTTCAACAGTCTCTGTCAAATAAAGTTCAAAAAGGCCAAAATAATGTCGACATGAGATCCAATTTTAATAGTCAATATTTAGGAATGTGAAGGACTTGGATCTTGACTTATGTGCTTATCTAGCCGTGGCTTGGACCTTCCCAAAAATACTTTCTCTGTTCAACAGTTTGACAGAATGTGTAGCATTTCAATGTGGCCTCCCAGTCATTCCACAAAACCACAAGCAAATATTTTCTCACACAGAAAGGATACTAAACTGACATCAAAGCCCCTGCAACCAGCTAGGAGGCTCTTCAAATGCTTTATGCTTTGACTCGCTTGGAGTAGTATCATAGTTCAGCATATTTAAATAGATAATAAACTTGGTATTTGTAATGAAGTCAAAATTCGGATATCATGAGGGCAGTGGGCCGTGCAGTGAACAATAATGAAATTCAGTAAAAAGGAAGCAGGTTCGGGGAAAATCCAGGCGTAGAGCAAGCAGAGAAACTGTGAATGAGAAATGTGTCTTTCTGAGTCAAAAGCTCATTAGAACCAAGCCTGGATGTGGTTTGAACAGTGATACCACAGATCTGTGAAATCTGGGCATTATTCCCACCAATAGCAGTTCCAAAACAACAGGCCTTGTGCTACCCAGAGGGTCTGCTTCTATTCAGATCTAAAGATCCTCCAAACCAAACAGTTTGGGTGACAGCTGGACTTTCACTCTTTATCATGAAGGAAAGCTTCGTTTCGACTGTGATTGGAATCTGCGACCGTGGGCCAATAGACACACGATTACAGCCCACCAGGGGACGGAGATGTTGTAAAAAACCTCTGTCTGGTCTCACAAGCAGGGATCAGCACATTGTTAGTTACAGCTTCCAAGTGCTCATTTACACCTGAAGGTGTGAACCTAGGCATCAGTTGTGTATTTATATCTTTCGAATTTCAACAATAAAACTTGAGGCACAAAATGGAGTTAATGCTATTGTTATAGGCCATGAAAAGAGGTGTCTTATTATGGAAGCAAATGGAGGGCAGTGAGGCTGAAAAGGCAACCTGCAGGAAGGGTCTTACACTAATGCTTTCTCCAGCTGCTCCACCTTAGGCTTATTGTTCCACTGTGCCTATCAGAAAAGGACGGGAGGCCATTTGAACAGAGCCTAGGCTGAGGCTGGGGCAGCACACCTTGGCCCTCACATGCTCCATTAAACCTGGAGCAGGGGAAAGTATGAGGTCTTGACAGTTCCTGGCTCAGGGCCCTGTCGCTGACACAATTACTAGCCCCTTGTCCCTCGTCCATGCTTTGCTACCTTGTTTAAAATGGCTGCCTGTAGCCACGACTGGATGTAAACAACAGAGAAGCTGCATCCAGTGGACTGAGCTTCCAAACACCCCAATGACAAGAATAGTTGATTCCTCCTACGAATCTCCCCTTTATTAATTTATCTGTTTGCTATGTTCAAGGGTAGCTGTATGGAGTTTGGATACATAGTTGGTGAGCAGTTTCTTGGATCTACACCTTTCTATTCAAACCCCAGGACCACTGTCCTACTATTAAGTCTTATATTAAAACAACATTATAAATAATTAAGCTGCAGTGCTATTCAAACTATGTGTAAAGGTGACAGAAATGCAAGCTACCACGGACAAATGGGGGGGGAAAAAAACGCCTTGAACCATAACAAACTCACAAAATCACATTGAGAATACTGTTATTTTCCCTGAGGCAGAAAACAGCTGGTCTGTGCTTCATCCCCAACACTCGCATAATATTCTCCCTCTCCCCCAGAAACACAGACTCTACTGTGCCTACTTTCTTAAGCCAGCAGACAGTTTGCCAAGTAAAGCTGCAAGTTTCATCACAGAAAATGTTCTGTTATGCAAACCTACTTGATAGTAAAAAAAATCTAATAAAATAATTGACGCACTGACTGATTTGAGACAGGACACCGTGCTGTGTTTGGAACAATAACTAGGACGCAGTTAGCTGTCCAGATTTTATTAAGCTGCTTTAAGCGAGTTAAAACAGAAACAAAATCCAGACATAAACACAATGAAAACAAAAAAACCCTCAGGTTTTATTTAATATTGACTGACATAACAATGATAGAAGTCTGTCTCAGAGCTCTCGTTGGTCAAATGCTGGTAATATCTCACTCTGAAAAAAAAAAAGGAACGGCAATGAAATAGGGCTGCTGCTGATTCTACATTTCTGACATATCATCCTGCTCGTTCTTGGCCAGCAAACAGGCAATTTATTTTTATTGCTTCTAAATAAATGGTTATGCATACAAGTTACTGACTGCAGCTTTAGATTTTCCAAACACAATTTTACCCTGCTAAATAACTGCAGTAATGGCTAATTCTTACCCTGTCAACAGCATTAAATGTATAGTCAGTTTGGTCACGGTCCATCTTGCTTTGATGACAGCACAGAGCATTATCCAACAGAAATGAACCAACTTTGTTTAATTACCAAAGCTGAGATATAAAATAAACAGCAAACATGTTATTTACTCACGTTATCAACATAAAGCCCGTTGGTTACTGAGATGCTCTGTGGGGTGACCTAAAGGTGCAAACGGCACTAATGTGGTAGACAAAGAAAAAGCAGATCCTGCATCACCTCAGGGAAATATAAAGGTTAATTCTAGCAAGCCTATTTCCCATCCCAGAATAGAGCAGGATGCATAAATGATTATCTACTGCTGGGAAAAAATGTTTCTGATTGGATTAATCCAAACCCAGGTCATTTTAGAACAAGAAACAATGTTTCTTTTTTTCCCCACCACGTTCCCACTGTATGTTTTTATTCTAATTGAGATGGGCCTAAAGGGGGAAAAAAAAGCAACAAAAATGCAGAGAGAGGGAGAGATCATGGAGAAGGACAGCCTCCAGTCAGCTCCAGCAGAGGGGCCTTGCTGACCTAGATCCAGGCTGAGTGGGGATGATATTAGCAAAGCAATTAAGGGAGATGACAGCCGTCAGGCAGGGTCAGACTGACAGGGATAGCAGCCCGTCTCCCTCCCTCTTGAACATGTTCTCTCTCTCTCTCTCTCTCTCTCTCGCTCTGTTTTTCGTTCCCTCCTGTAATGGCTATTGATTTTTCGCAACCAAAACAAGAGGCCCTCTCAGCCCAGAAGTGGCATTGGTAAAGAAAAAAAAAAAAAAAATTCAAGTTTAAAAAAAAAGAAAAAAGAAAAGTGGGAAGAAGAGTCCGGATGGCATTGGGGGCAATGTAAAGGGAAGGGACCGAGGCTCACAGGTTGGTGACCCTGTCAGCTCTTGCTTCTGCTTGGATGTGCTGAAATCACTCCGGGCATGGCAAAAACTTCATTCCCCAGAGATGATAGGGAAGTGTAACTTCTGCCTCAAAAAGTTGCTCCATGTTTTTTGCCATGGGGATGAAAAAAATGATAATATTTGGGGCAAAGTAAGGGGAACCAAACTTTTTCTCACCGGTGTGACGAAAAAGGAGGCAAGACATGTATGTTAATTTAAAAAACTGAGAGTAAATGAAGAGGTTAAGGAGTAGGCTCAGAGTAGGCTTAGTATATCCAGAAATTTTAATCTGTTGATTCACTTCACCACTCCTTCTTCAAATCCTCAGATATCCCAGATCAGATATTTCTGTACAAAATCTTGCTGCACATACACCCTTCAACTACTACCAATGTGTGTGATAGTACTTTGAAATGAAATAATTTAGCATGAAGAAAAATATCCAGTATTTCTTTTCTTGGAATGATTCCAATTATTTTCTTGTTAAAAACCCAGTAAAACAAACACACCAACACTGCCGGAAAAGTTGTATTATTCCCAAGAAACTGGGCTCTTAGCCTACTACCGCTTCAAGGAAAGGTGCCTCTGCAGACATTACAAGTGGATGATGAGTAACGTGCGTTTCCCACTTCAAAACAGTTTCCCTCTGGAGACATTTTAGACACTTGTTAACATTTCAAAATGTACAAAATGCCACGAGCTGTGATGGCTGTAATGTCAGTTAACACCAGAAACACGATGGGCTAGAATAAATGAAAGAATCCGAATTTGACTGAACTTTCAGTTGATAATTAAACCACTGGTCCTGCCTGGCTCTGATATAGGACAACCTATATCTTTGTCTTTTTGTGTTGCAGGTGTAAGGGGCCTCATCGCCGCATAGGACATGGAGAAAAAAAGCAGAGAATGTGCCAGCAACAAAGCAAGTCCAAACAAGATTAAGGGAAATCTCATAAAAACATATTACAATATGGCTGCGTCAAAACGCCCCACGAACCATATATCCAAATCAGATTTACAGCAATTACAGGAGACAGCGCCACTTAAATCACCAGCCCATTCAGCTGTCACAGAGCAGCGCACTGTATGCGTCGCTCCATCCCAGCATGCTTTGCTCCAGGCGTGCAACTCAGTGGTGTTGTGTTCAACATGTCGGCTTTAATCTGATCTCTGTGGGTGGTTCGACAAAAGCAGAAGAAGAGGTAGACTTACAGAAGGCCAAGTTCTACAGAGAAATAGCTGGGTGGAACATAAGTGGCATGATGAGACAAAAATGGCAGAGAAAAATCTTTCACTCAAGCGAATGCAAACTGGGTGCATTTACATTCCAGCGCGCTGTCTCAATCAGTGCATTAAATAATATCTGTAGGTGGTAGCTCTGAAGCAACACCTGTGAGACAATTTTATAAGGAGACACAGTAATTTGATACACTGCTCACTGGCATATTTGTTTTGCTTTCATCGGTGCGTTTAGCCACAGATGGTCACTGTGTATGAAAGAGGGCTTCTTCTTTAACTGCTCTCCAAAGCCAAGAACACCTGCTCATCTGATATCTCAAGTACACTTCAGACAGCACGCCCAGCTAGGTACTCGCTGCACCCTGCACTGTTTTCTTGCTCAGATTCTCTATGTTATAGTGTCATGTTGTTGCTTTTTTTTTTTTTTGTTTGTTTGTTTGTTTGTTTGTTTTCCCCCCATCAACACGAATTTCTATTTCAATCGCAAAATCAATTTTACAAGCAGCACTTTCATTTTTCAGTTTACATCTTAGAGAGAAGGACTGTGAAAGTCTGTAGGCTGATGTGAATTCTGATTATTTTAGTAAGCAGCGGGAGTTAAAACTGAAAGCTGATTTTCTTTGCTCATTTATTTTTTGTGTGTGTTGTTGTTTTTCCTGAGAGATATGTAAGGAGTTTAGGGGGCAGAGTTGAGGGAAAACACATATGGTGCAGGAATGCACATTTACAAGTATGGGTTAACCTCTGCTGAGGCCCTATAGAAATGCTTTGACATCTGCACTACATGTGTGTCCAACCCATAAAACTGCACGCGGATCCTTTTTAATGGCATGTGCGCCAAACGCACAACCTGGGGATCAAGAGATGCAATTACTGATGGAGCCTCCTCACTGGAACACGAAGGCCAGACAGAAGCTATAGCGCGAACCTTTATTTTTAAAGAGCCCGGCGTAAATGTGTAACTTCAAATGACCTGTGGTATGCCAGCGATCGCTCTGCTACTTAATGTCTGCATTAGCTCTCTCATCTCTGCTGAAAGACTTCAGCAATAACCATTTAGATAAATGACAGTGGCATCTAAAGTCACTGTTTAAGTGGAAAATGCAGTTTTAGTTTTTCTCCGCCTCGGGCAGTTCAAGCGCGCATGCTCACCATGGCACCTTAGTCACGCCTGCGAACAGCAGTGGAAAATGTCATAAAACATGTGAGACGAGCCGCACATATGTGGGAATGGAGATATGTGCCATAATGAGTTGCACTCTGCAGATGGCCATTAACGCTTATGTCAACATTAGGGAGATATCCAAATAAAAATTTGGCAGATGATACTCGCAATTAATTCAGAGTAAATTTTCACGCAGACCTATTGACCACAGATGATAAGAAGGTACATCTGAATTCTTTGATAAGAATCCCTGCTGGGAAATTCATTTCAGTAGAGAACATTTGGTCCTTACAGAGCGGCGATGTAATTAAGGTTAAAAAGGACTTTTCATACCAGGCATGGAAATTGCTTCCTTTCAAATGTATCTTTGTAAATCTGACATGGGCCGGAGTGGGCGGACCCCGGCCATTCACAATGTCAGCGTGTGCTTAAAGCGATGCTGGACAGGAAGCCACCGCGCCGTGCGAAAAGCTCGACCCAGAAGGCAAAAAGGAGAGGAAATCATATTTTGGAGCCGCCGAACAGCTTGAGTCAGCTGAAAATTTTGAAATGTTCAGTCAAGTTCAGCAAGTAGCAAAGAGGAAGGAGCAGCAATAAGTTATGGTTTTTATCTGAATCTCATATATTTCATAGTACAGGGTGTGAGCTCTGGTTTATGTGTGTGTCCTGTCAGCATCATTGTGGAGGTTACAGGAAAATAAAACAAGACGTTGTTGGCCGGGTATATAAAAAAAAAAAAATAACACCAAAAAGACAAAAGCTTTTTTGCAGTAGTAAAGAGGATAGAACAACATTATATAATCCAATATAATGTTCTGCAAAGATGGAATTACCTACAAGTCTGTTCCTGAAGCACACAGAGTTTCATATCCAAGCTCGAGCGCTGTTCAAGACATTAAGTGAAACGATATACCTTATCTGCTGCGATAATGATCTTACAATAGCATGACAACTAATAACACACAGTGAGATTTTATATATGGGTCATGCCGTAGCCGGAGCACAGTAACCCAGTATAAAAATCAATATGGCATCACTTGCGCGGAGGCCAAGCACAAGGAGACGGTTCAGGTGTAGATATTGTTAAGTAAGACAGCTGGCATGACAGACACACTGTATGCCTTGAAATGGCAATGCCTGCTGCTTGATGTCGTGGGGCTGCAGGACATCTCCACCAAAGGGGAATTGAAGGTTTGGCAACAGAGGGCTCAGGCAAACCATGGCTGACAGGATTTCGTGGATGAATAGATGGATGGACGGACGGACAGCTGGTGATCCCGAACGCTGCTTTCTCTTTGCGTTATGTCACCGTGTTCGACTCAGATTCCTCCTCTGAATTCTGAGTTTGAAAGCGGGAATAAAAGGGAGATATTTTAAAAGGGCCTTTCAATAAAGGAATACAACACGATAAAGCTTGTTTGTTGATGTCTGACTGTCTGAATTTGATGATTTTTTTTTTTTTTTTGCAGGTGCACTTTTGTAAAGCCTGGTATTTCTTCAGCTCATGGTTCTATCAATAAATTGCAGCTGGCAGTGTTAAAGAATACGAGATCCCTGATGTTTTTTTATTTTGGATGGATTTGTCATATGTTGTTCGTCTTTAGTTCAATGTCACTGCAGCCCATCTTGGACTCACACATGAGAGAGAGAGAGAGAGAGAGAGAGAGAGAGAGAGAGAGAGAGAGAGAGAGAGAGAGAGAGAGAGAGAGAGAGAAGGGAAACCTTTTGTTTCTCTGTTTAAAGGGAAGTTTAAAAAAATGAAACAAAAAATCGGAAAACACTAGTACTACTACTTTTCAGTGGAAGGCCAGAGTACATTTTCAAACTAGTTCAAAATTGTGCATTTTTCTTGTTATAATTGCTGTTAATGAATGAATCAGGCTTTCTGTAGCCTATTCAATCTACAATGTGTTATTTGAAATACTGCACAAAAGAGCTTATAAAATTTATTATTTATTATTTATTTAAAGATCACCATGAGCACGAGACAGTGATATCATGGAGCCAAGGCAGGTAACATTGTACATTTTTAACTACAAAGTAGCAAAGTTTTATCTTCAGAGCGCAACATGATCTGACAGCTACACTTGAACATAGGAGTATTGTCCTTACTCCACTTTTCTACTCCATACTGAGGACAGTAAAGCAGTTGCATAATTTTCCTCTCCCTTATGATGCGTTTATGCAGTGCAGTCCCTGAGGGCACTTTAAGGAAAGGAGACAACACTGATAGCACTTCTAAAGGTGCCAGCATGCCCCATTCACAGATATTAGCCTCAATGGCCTGGATAAGATGCCATGCTAAAACCCCTGCTGTGTATATGTGTGTGTGTGTTTGTGTGTCAGCCTCTTAGGATTCTATGCCCCTTTTACCATGGGCCATCCCCTGCGGTGCCTTACGTCTTAATCACTCGAGGGGCGTGCGGGAGACAATGCCTCGCTGTAAATGTGACAAGAATAAAACCGGGTATGTGTGACAGCGCGAGCCGCGGCTGCTGTTTATGCGTGTGTGTTTATGTTCCGCCTCTGTTATGGTCTGGTAGCGGCGTGTGAATGGGATCCCGAGTGATCGGGGCGGGGGTGAGGTGGGGGGTGGACGGGACCATTTTTATCATTAAGACTGTGGCTGTGCGCAGCGAGGGCCGGAGGTCGTCTCATGAATGGCAGCGGGAGAGGCTTGTGAAAAGCATGACCTTGCTTCGCCGCCTCCTCCCCTCCCTCCTTCCTGCACACCTGACTGCTCACAGCAACAAAGACAATATCAGACATGCACCTCATGGCGGCCCGGGTCAGAGGTCACGTCATTAGTGACATCACTTTTCTGCTTTGAACACACCTTTATCCGGAACCAACCTCATCATTTTCTGTCTCTACAGCTAAATACTTCACTGCGTCCAGATAAATGCCCTTCCCAAAGCTTTTTTTTTTCTCCTTTGTCAGCAGGTCCTCTGTGTGTTAATAACAGTGGAATGCAGATGCAGGGGTTTAAAAAGAGAATTTAACATTACATAAGGCTATGTGACAAAAAGTGGCAGTGGGGGATGACACATAATAGGCCAGGATCCTTGGCTAATGAACAGGAGACAGCATTTTAAAGGCTTTATTCCCTTATAAGCACAGCCGTCCATTAGGTAGAGGCGCATGTGCGTAAACCACAACCTGTAATTATGTATTTCTGTCCCTTTTCAACATGGATAATGCATTCCTAAAATGCAGAACAAATCTATTCATTCCATGCTATCAAATATTAATATCATTGAAAAATTAATTGCAATTATAGCCATAGGCTTCAAGCTTATTGGATTGTAATAAGATACAGAGCGCAGTAAGTGTGCAAAATCCAGTGCAATAAAACAAAACTGAACTCATATGCAGGCATATATGCAGGTAAAGGAAGCGTGATATCAATGCATGTTTGAAATGTATAAGAACGTTGGCAGTCGAGCCTGAGGCAGGCAGTCAGTCCATGACACATGGTCCAAAGAAAAACATCTAAGAAATTACTTAGGAGAATGACCATGAAACTCTGTATGAATATTCAGTTCGGGCAGAATGGTTTTTATTTTATATTTCAGCGACACTTTGATCCTTTGTCCAGTACAACCATTAGGTAAGAATTTTAAAAGTTTAGTCCATGGTGCAATGTAGAGCTGTAACATTTAGTCGAATAACTTGCTCTACAACTATTTTGATAATCAGTTAATCATTTAAAGTACTTTGTTAGGCAAAACGTTCCCTGGGTGCAGTGTTTCCAATTTGCTGTGTTGCTGTAATGTCATCTTTGGATTCTGGACTGTTGGTCAGACAAAGCGACACTTGATGACATTACCCTGGACTGGAACTGGAAATGATGCTCGCCCACTGTTGTGTGACATTTTGGGGAGAATCTCATGATCTTTACTGATGAATGAGATCACCAAACAAATAGCTGCTAACTCCTTATATTAAAAGGTACACATATTAACTAGTATCTTTTAGGCATATATTACAGTAGTAGCACATTGGCTCTGTATTAGTCATTAAAAAACACTAAATACAGGACTCATAACGTGGCGGTGCCACCAGAAGTCTCCCTTAATAACACGTATTAAATATGGTCTCTTGGTCTATGGTCTCTCTCCAACTGCATGTGTTAATCACGTCCCAATAACTCTACAGAAAGTCTCGCTAACTCAGAATATTTTCCTCACTGAGAGGTGAGGTCTTGCTCATAAATAATTCACTAGTGGTTTGACACTTATTAATCCGCACAGATTTTAAGTTGTCTCCTATCACACTTAGTGAATGTATTATAGCTCACAACTACTACAATTATCAGACCATTCTCATGTGATGAGTTACACCTTGAATATGCACAGGTTCTATTCTCATTCAGTGGTAGGAGGACAAAGTCAGCACAAGCAGACATATCGTGTTAATGGGCCACTTCGGAGATTTTCAGACATATCGATTTAAAGACTTTTCCTATAGTTTCTTTAAGGCTATGAACAAATGCACTGCATAAACTTGCTGTATAATTTCCAGCTGACAGAGCTTTTTTTTTTGTGGAAGGATCACACAGATTTTCAACCATATCTCTACGTATTTGTTATCATACTGTATGACATGCTTAGATAAATAATTACACTTGTCAGTGTTCTATTTTCTCAAGACAGGCTGCATTTAGCACCCCAAATCCTCTAATCTGCGTCATCAGGCGTAAGATTTTGGATGGTAAACAGAGTTAGCGAAAAGACTTGTACGGTATATAATCAGACCATAAAATAAATAGAAATAAAAACTGGCAATCATACTTACAGTGCCAATTTAACTGCATAGAAATACACTTGCACAAAGTGTTAATGATAAAACCTATAAAGGTGAGAATGGAATAAAAACCTTCACTTTTGGCGTCACTTCAGAATGGAGTCTCTTAATTGCTTTAGTTGCTATAACTGCTGGCAATTGATTAGTGTTATAATTGATTTAGTAAGTGTGAAGAATGGGAACATGTTCAGAGTTAGAAAAGACTTCATTTAGAGTTATTCGGACACTATTAACACTTGACGTTTTATGTTTTGTTACACAAGAATTGGCCCTATTTATTAATTGTTATTAAGGGAGAATAACTATTGTTGTTACAAGGCTCATACTATTAAAATCAAAATTCAACATCTTCCTTACTTACTATCAATAATAAAATTATGAGTTAATGGCCTAGTAGTTGTAGAATATGGTATAAGATATTAATACGTGCTTCATAATGACTATTGCTAATATGCTACTAATATTGTTAACTACTTAATTATGAATATATTAAGTATATTAATATGATACCAAACTTCCCCAGTTACCATTATCAAATTGTAAGGGACACCATCTTTCCATTTTGTCTTGTTTGGCATATGGCATGCCAGTCCTACACCCACTGTTCCAGAGAGCGCTCCCAAACAGGTGCTTAACATAATGACTATGGATGGAAAAAAAGAGAGATCTGCATAATACATATAAGATTAATAATGAAGTAATAAATATTGAATACCCAGTCCAAAGTCAAACTTAGTCCTGTAGATAAGTACAAAACTTCTTGTTCAGCCACAAAGAGGTGACCATTTGGGTTTTTTAAGAATTCATCAGCAAGAAGGAGCCACTGCACATTCTTCACTCCATCATTTACTGCACTCTTCAACGGCAGAGATGCAGCTTTCTTTCTCACTACATGCTGTAGAGTCCCCTTGAGGCTTTTATTCAATGCCACCCCCCAACTTTCCCCCGACATCTAGTGCAGCAGGTAGGCTGCCAGCTGATGGCACCTTTGTCTGAGTTTCTCTGCGTGCTATCAGGAGACGTGTTTTTCTCCTCGCAGAAGCTTGTCATCTATCATTACTCCATGTGGCCTTGAGAATGATTCCGGCAGACAGCTCCAGCTTACCGTCTGGGGGCCCAATGTAAACAGCACACTGCCGGGCAAACAAGGGTGATGATGACCATTACTTCCCAAGGTATGTAGTAAAAAAAACAAAAAACATATTGTGTTCCAGCTTAAATTCAGGAGGCAGGCTTGGCAGACAGCAGGGAATGCTTGATAATTTGGATTTTTTTTCATTTTTCTACACTGAAAAGATGTAATCCTTTGTTCTCAGATTCTGCCGTGATGATTTAGGGCACATGCACACCAAGAATGTCTGCCGTGGTTTTAACAAACTCGGGGTCACTCACTCTTTTTCATTTCAAATGAGTACAACGGCATTCAAAATTGGCTCTGCAACAAATAACCACACCAGGGCTGCCTGAAAACACGAGCCTGTGTCCTATTCCAAGCTAAATGCGGTGCAGTTTGTTTGGAGTAAGAACAGTCATACCAACTAATGGAAAAACCCCAAACCACTCTGAGTTTTATGGCTACACAGTGACGGATGGTGACACCTTATAGCCGGTGGGTAACCACTGGCCATAAGATATTCCTATAGACATTTCAGATTAGTGGGTAGATGTGATGAATGCAGGGTATCAAATAGCGGATCTTAAAAGTTTAAACACTTTTCTTGTGAAGTTCACTGAAAGTGCAAAGAAATACAAAATCTGCGGTCTTCGAACAAAACATGCCATCTAGAAAACCTGTAATTGTATACTGTACATATATTTGATGGGAATGGACTTGGGTGTTACGTTACGGTTGAGGTGGGATTCATGTATAGATACTTACAATCTGTGGGCAACAAGCCTGGATGCACTCAAAGAGCTAGTTTGTGCAAAGTATCATCTAATCACTTAAGAAGGCAAGCAGGATCATCAAAAATAGGAGACATAGGAAAAGCCTGCTGTATCTGAAAATGCCAACACCATAATCGCTTAAATATGGGCAGCGAGACTTTCAGAGTCTCTTGTGAAAAATATTCAGTGTTGCACTCTGGAGGATACCCAAAGGTGACAAAAATAGTCATGTAAAGAAGTGAAAAAGTGAGCTTGAAAGAAAAGTTCACACCTTGCTCCACACATGCTGGGAGAAGTGGGCGGGAATGTTGGGTTGCTTTTGGAAAATTCCAGAAATTGTTGGATGCAGCCTCCGTAATACTAAAGAAAGATGTGCAGCCATTTGAGAAGCACTTCTGTTGAGTGCACCGGTGCCTTGATGGCTGAGGTAGAGAAACCCTGGTGTACAAAAGCCTAAAGTTATACTCAAGTGGTTGTCATCAACTTGTATACTTGAGGAATTTTCAAATTAGCCACAAGAAGTTGCCCTGAAAATCAATAAAATGGTAAATACCAGTGGGAAACAAAAGAAAAATGGGTTTTTCACGTATGTTATTTCACTTCACTACAGGATGTGCTACAGCTTACACCACCACACGAAATCTGACTAGTGCGTTACGGACAATATAACAAGCTGCAGGTGTGATCGCAGCTGAGACTTTAAAAATGTATGCAGCACTACAGTTAATTTGCAAAACTGTGAAAGCTGAACGCAGCATGGGCCACCGCAGCTTTGGACCACTTAGGCCAGAGCATGAGCAGCCTTCCACGGCACACAAACCAAACACAACCGAATGGTTTTACACCTGAAGCTCCCCAGTGAGGGTTGAACCCCGGCAAAGAGCACACGTAATGAGTCCTGTTCATCAGTGATGCACTGACCCAGGACGGGTACACACACACACACACACAGACATACTAATACACAGACACAAAGCCCCCCCCCCCCCCCCCCCCCATGTGCCTGTGGTGCCTGTGCCTGGTCACCTCACTCAGGGATCAAAGGCAGTATGTCGTTCTAATCAGTCCTCGCAGTGGGCAGCCCCATTAATTCAATTCTATTTCATCAACGGTGAGCGGACCACCAGAGGGGTCTGTACATTCCTGGGGTCTCGCGATCCAGGAGTAATCCTATCTCTCAATGACCCCAGATCAGGCTTTAACGCCGTAATTGCTTGGAGACCGACTTGGTCTAGCTTGCTGACAGAATTGCGAGATCTTTGCGGGAGGAGAAACAAAGACAGGCATAGCTCATTTTGCGGACGCGGTGGGGAAGTCAAGCAGAATTAATGACGCCATATATCAAATAATTCCAGGCGATCAACCCCCCACTACACCAGGCCAACACCACTGAACATGTACACATACACACAGTAAGCTCTATCACAGGATCAAGTACTGCACATTAAGACCGGAAATCTTGTTATTACTACAGTAGAATTTATTGTTCGTCTGATAAACAAATTATTTTTAACTGTAATAATGATGTTAGCACAATTACTAAAATGACAATTGTCCAAATTAGTTTCTATGAGAAAACAGGAGTGTACAATAAATGATGAGGCAGAATATGACTGACTCATATTTTATTGTGCTTTTGTATCACGCTGTGTGGCTTGTCTGTGGCATAATAAAATGTTTATTGGGACATAAGATAATGAGCTTTTCATATCTTACCGTACCTTTGGTCTCTGGTGAATGGGGATGCTCATCACAGACAAATTAGATCTTTTGAGTATTGCCGTCTACACCTGCAGAAACAATAACAGTGAATATGGTGAGGCTTCAAAACTGAAAATGGAATGAAAACAGCCATAAATCCGGCCCTAATATTCTCCTGCTCGCCATCTGTTAATGACAAAAAAAAAAAAAAAACAGCATCCCTTCACTCAAAAGAATGAAAAAAAAAACATCCATTCAAGTGTGGAACAATCTGCATCAAGAGATTTATTAGTGTAATCTTTGGTCTGGAGAAAAGATGAATGACTCCACAGAGACATGTGTTACTCTCCAACAGTCCTGAGAGGACATTAGAGGTCAACGCTAGATAATTTGGCGGCGGAAAAGGTCAAACTGAAGACATATGGATGCAGTTGGGAAAGCACCCAGGGACTGGTGGCGAATGAATGCTTGAGTTAAAATAAAAAAATTACTACGATTATATGCAGAACCAAAGGCTCTGCTCTTCTTAAGATGACGACATAGGAGAGTTCGCATGGGAGATGATTCTTCAAAGGCCCTCATTGTCGAACGTAACAACAGCACTGGTGTTCTTAAAAAACAGCGATCATCTGACCGGGCTGTGGTGGCAGCCTTTGGAAGTCACCACATTTTCCTCTTTGTGTGTCTGTCTGTGTATAAAGAGTTTCAGCTTTTGGTTTGGAATGAATGTACAAGGGCATTTTATTGTTGAAAACAAGTAAAAAAAAAGAATCATAATTTATTAGTCTGAATTATGACTTGATCTCAGTCAATGGAAGGAATAAAGACCAATGTGCAAAAAAAGACACCGGGTCTTTAGTCGTGAATCATTCTGATGATATCCTTTTCTCATTCCAAATGAACTGCGGCCAAAATGTTGATGACATTTCCACAGCTATAATACTTAAAACTCAAGAGAAATCCATCATAGATCAGGAACAGATACACCTGTCTGTTCTGGAGGAGCCTCCAAACACCAAATTCAATTTAATGTTGGACTTTAAAGGCTGTGATCCTGCTCTTTCTGAGGTGGAAAACCTCTCACCCCACCTTCACCTAGATGACTGTTTTTTCTCCCTACCTACACTTAAAGCTTGCAGCTGAAATTCTCCAGCATGTTCATTTATGCTGCTTTAAAAGAGGCTCTCGAAAGTCATTCTGGGAAATGTATTCAACTTCTTACTGAAGCAGAAGTACGGCTTCAGGGAGAACAAAAAGGTAAATTAGATCCACTTCATCAGAATAAAAATAACTTCTAGGACATAATTTGATGAAATGCGGCACTCTGAGTGCCAACTTTGTGTGAGCAACTTTTTATGATGTGCAGATACATTTCTTTGCTCATGCTGCCTCTCTTTAAAGTATGCTGCCAAAAAATATTTTCAAAAACAAGTGAACAGCTCTGCTCTGCTTCAAAATAATATAATAATTATAGACAGTTCTCAGGATGGGCAGCAGAATAGGGCCATATATCTGAGGCAAAGCAGACAGGGAAACCTTTCCAAAAAGTGAAATGTTATTGAATACTCGTTCATCATGTTTTGCTGACTCTACTTCCAAGTCACATACATCACATCGGACTTAATAGTCTGTAGAACATGATTTTGACTGCATTTTTCTTTTTAGATGAAAAATGGTGGGTGAAGGCATGTTTCTTTATACTTAAAAAAAAAAAGAAAAATAGCGATAGAAAAAGTCTGATTTCCATTGTGATGATTGTGCAAGAATGGAAACAGCTACCTTGCCAAATCTTCCTCGCGAGGATGATAAAAGACAGTAGCTCGCTGATATAAAACCAATTCTTTCTGCCATCGGTTTATGGAGCTAAAAAGCGTCTGCTGTTGCACAGAGTGTGAGTCTAAAAAAAGTTCTGACATATGGCTGCTTATGTAATGGTGCCAAAATAATACTAAGTGAAATTTCATTAAAAGTTGGTGTCCAACTGTGCATAAATATCTGAAGAAGTTGTAATGAATATTACCCTAAAATACGTTCTGTTCTGTTGCCATCTCTCTTTATCATATGATTATAATTTAAATAACAAAAACACTGATAATACAACTTGTGATGACATAGTACTTTACATTAATATACAACAGAGCATCGGTTTAATGGAATAAAAATTCAAAGACTGAATTACTAGTTATTATACAGAGCTATATCACTGTTTGGTGCTCTGGTGTGGAAACCAACCTGATATTTCTCTCTTTTTAAAACCCCGTAGGAAAACTGTTTACTTTGCCATGAAATTAGAGATGTTTTCCATTAACTCCACACAAAGCAAAATCATTAACTACCTCACTGACTTCTCCCTATAGATTTATATTTTGTCTCCTCTTCCTCTAATTAACTACTAGCATATCCGTAATGACAAACGTGCAGCTTGTGTCGAAATAGTCAGTACTGAATGAGAAAACTGCCACAGCAACTTAGAACTAATAGATAAATACTTCATAATAAGTGATAGATAATGCCTACAATTGAAAATATTAATCTCCTTTCGGGATCTGGATGAATGTGGAACAATGAAATGATTTTCAGCCATTAGCAACACATTATTAAAGAAACTGTTTCAATTTATTTCCCCACAAGAAGACGCTATCTTATATTCGCAGGACGTACAGCAAAAAGTTGTGCCATGCCAATTATTGTAAACTTATCAAAATGGACTCCAACAATAAATCATCTATGTAATTATCAATTGATTGAAGCAGCTATCTAACTGTGAAAAACACTTGGAAGCATGATACATCAATTTTAATGGCATTTCTTAATCAGAAAGCTCAGCAATCAGCAGAGACCAATTAGGGGCTGAAAGATAGAGACCCGCCATTAATAATCGAAGTTGGCCGCCATCACATTGCCTCCTTTCTAAAAGGCTCATGGAGCCATTTTCAAGTGGACTTCAGTTCAGGGTTTGCAAGATTTAACATTAGTGGTGGGAAAACAAAGCACGGGTCTATTCGTAAAACTGCAAGATCTAAGCAGCTTTGTAACAGGCAGACTGTCAAATGACCACTGACTGGCATAACTACCGCTTAAAGATTTCTCTCATAAAAATCAAAAGGATTCTTTTCCAAGCGGCAGTGAATTCATGTCCAGAGAGAGGGAATGGATAGGCCTATCTTGCAAATGCTGAGAAATAGAAATGTCTACTTGGTAAAGCTATAAAATTACACCGAGGCCCACAGGCGCCGAGCAATGACAAAAGCTATCTTTACAATGCCACCTTCAGCCGCCGTCTTATTAACATTATGGTCAGTTTTATCGCAGCCAAATGTCTGTGTGTCTTTGAATACAAGAAACAGCCAAACTGCAACACATAAAATATACGAGCTGCACAGAGACCGAGCAGAAACATTGCCCTTCATGTGTGTCCAAGCAGGAGGTTACTTCTCTCTGATTTTCACTGTTCATTGCCCTGGCTGCAGATATGAGCGCTAATCGTTCGACTTTCCAAGTCCACTCCAATGAACTGTAAGGATGTAAAGACACCAGGGTTAAGTAACCAGGGTTTTTTATTTGAGCAGAGGCAGCAGTGTGAGCAGTGTCCTCCTGTTTTTTTTAACCCTATACACTAGCCACCAATTGTCCTAATTTGAGATTTAGGTGACCCACTGACACCCATTTGAAATGAATGTGACAACATGCAATTTCTTCATTATTCATGGTGTATCAATAGCAACAGCTGGACCCCCCTCGCAAACAGCAATAGCACATTTGAGCAAACATTTTGAAAATAAAAACAACCTGTTTCAGTTATTATTTGCTGCCAGATGCCACGCAGTAACTGCCTAAGTGCAATTAATGACCCTGGTCACTGTGCTGCAGGTATTTACACTGGGAAAGAATCAACTGTCAACATGTATTAATCAACACTGGAGCACATGCATCATAGCATTAGGTGGTTGGGATCACGCCAATATTTTATTAGCTGTTCTAGTCCTTAGAAGAATACATCCAGGCTAAGGGAAACTGGTTGTAAATAGGATGTTATTACAGATGCACATCACACCTCCGGCGAACACATGATTTATGTATCCTCTTAACTCAAAAGCCACCTTTCAACTTGCACTGTTGGAGTATGCAAATCAGACATGGCTGTAAGTCGCTGTTATGTATACTTCTATTAACTGGTAACGATTTACATATTCATTCCGTACAGAGGCAAATGATTTTGAGTTTTACAGTGCCAGCATGAGCAGATCCTTCAAAATAAAATACATGGCAAAGGATTAAAAAGCAATGATATCACTAGATGCAGGCAAACATGAGTCCCACTTATTCTTTATAAAAGGTATAATGGTCATATAATGATTTCAGGAGATTACTTGGAAAGCCTGCCGGATATCAAATATTCTCAATACATTTAATATGCTTGTTTTTTTGTTTTTTTCGTTTTTTTGAATACCAAGACGAGAAATGAAGGCAAAAACATTCTATAGTGCAATTACAGCAGCACATAAACTTTATACCGCTGTTATGTAGTGGCACCACTCAAATGACAGTAGCAAAGCTCAAATAGTTTTATTGTAATTTCCCATGGTTCTGAGAAGAAAGACGGGGGGGAAATGAGTTCAAGTGACTTCAGTGACCGGTGAAATTTGTTTTCCTCTTGAAGTAATTTGAAGTCTGGTTTGCCTCAAGCGGACAGAGCTGGTTTGAGTTGACATTCCACCTCAAAACCTGTTCCAACAGGCCTCTTTTTAAGCTGCGCTTCTCCTCAAGGCAGATTCAATTATTCAATTTCAAATAAATTATTACATAATACATCCATGTCCTTCAAAGGGCCAATGCACTCTCAAATAATGTCTGGTATATTCTGCAGGTCTAACAGCTCCAACGTACCTAGAATAGATTTTCTCTTTCATTATAGATGATGTTTATTCCAAAGTAGAGATAAGATAGTAAAATACACCTTATTAAAATGACTAAGGTTCATAAAAGAGATGCCAGGGGAGCTGTGGCAGTCAGATATGCGCAGAGCAGAAATACTCCTGTAGCCAGGCTTAATGGATCCAAGCATAAACAGTATGCAGTACTTGTGGCGTTGGTGATGAGCTACAAGACAGAAAAGATTTTCCATGTACACCCCCCTCTGTACTCCCTCCCAGGCCATGGAACAAACCTGCAGTGCCATCATATGGGGCTAACAGGCTTAACCTGCCCCCCATGGAGCCACTCACCACACAGCAGGCTCACAGACTGCAGGGGCCCTAAGATGAAGCCTCACAGGCCCGAGTCCAAACCAAATCCTCACCTCCTGTCCACAAACATGTCAAGTGAATTTAAACCATTTGTGTTAGTATTAAATTTATGGTAATGGCCTCATTTCTTCTCCTCAGAGAGTCTAGCTGGGCTTTTCTTTCTTCAGGAAGCCAAATATTTCCAAACACTGCATGAAATGACATTAGGTTAAAGGTATGGGCAAATTTGGAATTGGGTCCCTATCTGGTAACTATGGCCCTTAGCCCTGGCTCTTGGTGTCAGCTTGCTTGCTCGGGGGCCTAATAAGTCTCAGCATTTTGTGAGGCAATGTAGCTTGGCCGTGCTTCCTGGAGAACATAGCTGATGGACTACATAGGAAATATTAAGGCCACAATAACACTAGGGCATGGGCTAATGCACAGCTCTCAGCAAATACGGCATGTATGTGCACTGTAGTGCTTAACAACATTGAAGGATCCATAAAGGAGTATGCACTTTACCAAGGGTGAAGGATGTTGTCATGGGGAGGTTTTTCTTTTTTTTCCCCTTTTTTTTGGGGGGGGGGTCTTTCTCGTAAAAACTCTAAATGTACAACAGGATATATATCCGCAAAAACAAATCAGAAATATATTTATCAACTTCAATCAAATGGTATTGATTTTTTTTTTTTTTAATGTTTAACATTCAAATGGGATCTACCAACTCAAATCAACATCAGCTCCATGGATATAGCAGGTTCACAGCTTAGTGCATTTTGAGACCATTTGGGTCTCTGAACATGGAAACTGCAGGCTTTTTAGAAATATGATACCAGCATCACTAGCCCTTCAGCAACTGTGTTCAAGAGGGCAGCTGAAGAGACTGCCTTTCATACTTCACTGATCTCTAAAGAGCTTAGGAAGCACGGCGTTTCCTCGTGGCCTTCTGCCCTGTGTACATTTGCAAGTATATTATGCTTTGTAATAACCTCTGATGCTAAATATTCAGCACCATATTCAAGCAAAGATATCACTGACACTGAAACCCATTAAAGAAAACATAAAGGCTGCAGTGGGTATTGCAGAAAACAGATCCCACACTGTTGGTAACGAAACAAAAATCCACCTTAAAATGTTTGAACCATGAACAAACGCATCTTTGTTGTTGTTGTAAAATGGTGTCACACCTTGCAGTACTGAGGGAGAACTCCTTCAGGTTTACTGCAGAAAATAAACAGGGTTTGTTAGTCCAGATAGTAGCAATGTTCCTCAATAGCTCACGAAATAACTTGGATACAGAAATATAATTAGAAGTCAGTATTTATAGAAACTCCAAACTTTACAGTTACAAATTATTTACAGGTGTTAAAGCACCTGATGGCAAAAAAGCTGGCCTCAATCTGCTTTGTCTTAGAAGAAATGATATCCTATCCTCCCCCTTTCACTGAAAACGCCTTCATCAGCTTGATATCAAAGCTGCGCACAGCCAACCAGCCCGAGACAGATCAAGCATTCTCTCAGCCCTTTTGCTATCAAGCCTGTTACCTTTGATACACTAATAAACATCGGTGGCTTCGGTGTCAATTAACCCACTGCGGGCTACGGTGTCGCATGGATGCAGCGCTGTCTCCAGCAGGCAAAGATAATGTAAGTTTGGCTCTTCTGTCATTTAACTGTCGCTCTTGCCACTTCAGCATGACTCCTTGAAAAGAAAAAAAAAAATAACTATATAAAAAAAAAAATTCTCCTGCCTTGATAAGCATGCTGCACTCGGCTACCTGCGTGCACCACTTACGTGGCCTTAGCAATTTATCTATGATAGGCTTCATTTCTTAATGCAATACTTACTGGGAGAATTCAAATGACAGTTTCGAGTGGAACAAAAATAAGTAAGTGTGTTGTGAATAGGTGAAAGTCGAACTAAAGGCTAAACAAATCCAACTCAAGACCCCTGTTTACACTGCATCTAAGAACTAGTATGGCAAACCATGCACATCACAGGGATTCAAGCCCCTTTAGCATTCAGTGGAATAGTTTGACATTTCAGGAAATATGCTGTCTTTGTAAGCATTAGATACAAAGATACTACTATGAATATGAAGCTACTGCTACTACCACAAAACAGTCCGCTAGCTTGGCTCTTTGTAAAGGTTAAAAAACCCTAAAAGCACCTTTAAAGCTCACTAACATTAACATGTATATAGAGTATGTTTCAGCTGTACAAAAGTAAAAAAACAACATGTTATTGCTTCACAAGAGAATCTGCGCAGGACTAAGCTAGGTCGTGCTCAAAAGTGGCTGGCCGTAGCTTCATGTTCATCGTACATATATAAGAAGTCAACATTCTTAACTCACTCTATGCAACATTTTCAAAAATGTCAAACTATGGATGCAATCACTTCATAGATTTCATTGTTCATTGTTCCAAGCATGAAATATGGTGCCGGTCCGTTTAGTTTTAGCTCTGGTTAAAATTTCATATTTATGTGGTAAGTGCAGTACAATAACATCATGCACTTGATGTTCAAGAGGTGCTTACAATTTAAAATCACAAAGAATACTTCTACGGTTAAGTGCCTCCTGAAAACCAAACACAAAAATAATACCTGTTATTTTTTTCAAAGACAGTTAAGTTGCCGGAAAAATTAGATAACACCTTGATCGTTCTAATAGCAAAATTAATATCCCAATGTCATCTGTCTTTATTGTCACCTGGCTATCAGAATTTGATCACGGCTCATCTCATCTGCAAGGGGTGCAAATTACCGCAGATTTTTTTTCCCCTCAATCCACTGAAAAAGACAGCGTTCAGCTTTCACACATTGGGATCTCTCCCTAAATTAAGATATTGTGCGAGACCCTAATGTGTGGAAGCTGATCTTTGTACCTACATATGTACGATAATTGTTTTTCCAGCACCTGAAAGAAGACGTTTCGCCAAGTCTCCGGTGGACAACAAAGAGATTACTAAAAGAGCTTGTATCTTTCTGCCTATGCTGAACAGCGCATGTTTTCTCACTCATTTTGTAATGGACATGGATCTGTATTTGTAGCCTACTCCAGATAAACTATACGTAGAATAAATGCAAAATTCAAAGTAGCCTATGAAAGAAAAAAATTATTTGGTAAAAAAATTAAAAAATCAGCTAGAGCACCCCTTAAATTTGATTACAAAAAACATATCCTGTTTAAAATTTGTTTAAATTTGAGTTCATTCTGTGGCAAAGGCATTAAAACGTGCACAATTGCTCTCCGTTGTCATTTTGATTGGGGGCGGGTCGGTCCAGATTGGCCTTCTAATACCCACTGCTCCACCAGAATCAGCGTAATTGCTGGCTACGCTCACACATTATTATTTGCCTTGGTGAGCGGGTGCAGATAAACAGAAGCATTACGTGTACGTTCTTGAAAGGAGACAGTGGAAATGGCTCCATCTCATCCAAGCTGCTGCCTTACAGCAGCCGAGGCACCATTATGTTTATCTGACTGTTGTTACATGAAAAGCACTGAGAACCTGGCTTTCTTCGGTCATGTTTGTTGGGAGAGCCTGGCACAGCTTCTGTTCTCTGCACTTCTTTTAACTACAGTCCATCACCGGAGGCAAAAGCAGTGGCTCACAACTTCATCCAAGTACAAGAATATGCTATACTGTACAGCATGTCGTCTCCTCCTGCCTGCTTTCCCTGCATTTACAGCCCAGCGTACACAAACAGCGATCAAATTATGAATGCCTTATACTGCAAAAGAGCTTTCCATCTTGGTGAAATGAAAAAAAAAAGGGCTGGCCTTGAGCTACAGTATTGTAATTTGCTGACCATAACAACGGTTTTTCGCTTGGCCTTTACTAATAGGATAAATGCCTCTGGGTAATTTCTAAATGAATTCCTCAGGCCAAAGCGGTTCCCCAGGCCAACCTAAATCACGTTTGATATAGAAGGATTATCCCTGATTGAGTTTATTGCAAAGAAGCTTGTGACAAACTGTGAGAAACCACAATACTTCCACAGAGGTAAGACTTGCCTGACAATGAGGCTGTGTGCTGTAGCTTAACAAACAAACACACACGCGTGCACACACACACACACACACACACCTCTTTATTTTGCTGCTGTGTAATCATCCACCTACAGTGACTGGTTATTCTAAATATGCAGAGACAACTCTCTGTCATACGCCAGCGGATGAGGCGAGAAGACCCCTGTTAAATGGCCCCAGCTCTGAGGCAAATGGCATTGTCTTACCTCATCGAGAGCAGAGCTCCCTGCCTGTTCAGGGAGGACTAAGACTAAAGCCTTTAATCCCAGCCTTGATTCACGATAGCCTGCTAGGTTTTCAAATGTCATCAGTGGCACTGGGGAAGTGTGTCCCGCCTCGTATGTTTGCCCCATTAATACAGAAACAACACCGGGGTACATTCATTTTGGAGCAGGAACACATACTGTCAAGCTGGGTGGCTGTACATCTATTTATATAATAACATGCTCATGCCGGGACTCGTAAACAGGCATCAGTGCCAGGACCAGTAAGGATTGACAAGTGTGTCGTTGGGTATGAGAGTTGATAATACATCGTGCTAAATCTGGACCAGAGATTAAATGTGATAATACTATGATTAGTACCAACCTCATTCTTTCATCAACACCTTCTCACTTGCCAGAAAATTAATGAAACACTTGTCATGGACGAGTGGCAGCATCGATATGGATGAATTCAGTATTCATCAGTAACTTTGGGCCACCAAAAGCACAGAGTCCCCTTACAAGCAGTGCTCTGTCTTACATCCAAGGGTACAGCACTTCAGTGTAACAGCAGATGGGACTTATGAAGAGTGATGCTTCGTTGTGTGGCGTGGTGGAGTTACAAGTTATATAGATCTGTAGATTGTAATGACAGGATTTTATAAATACAGATGCTCTGCACAATGAGGATACAATTAAGAATTGGATTGATGCAATCTGGACACATTGTGCAGATTAATATTTATTTTTGGGAAAGTATATAACCGCGAATTTAAAGATGTAGCATAAAAGTAAAGCCACAAAACTAGAATTAGTTCATATTCGTTTAGCAGCTGATTTATATTTGTTTCATTATTATTTTTTATAGCGTGTATTATAGTGTTTCTCATATTATATTTAACTGATTTGAGTCGAATTAAGAGGTGTTATGATCCCTGCCTAGAAAATGCAGCCGTGGCAGTCACCATCTGCCCGTCCTATCCTGCTGACCTTTCCGCACACCGCCACTTCACTATTTTCCTAACCCTCTCAGTTTCTGTCACAACCTCTGAGACGTGAAGTTAGTTTTTTCTTTCGTGCGGGAGCGCTTGCGCACAACGTGAGCGCCGCACACACCATTTGGTAGGCTATGGTCCTCAGCAAACGGGGTGGCAGTGAAACTGATGAGCCTCCTCTCATTCATTCATGATAGGACAAGTGCCCGTGTGCCGTCTAAAAACTCCTGCCTCACACACACACACGAAGCCCGTCAAAACGAAGCGTACATAGAGTCAGCGTGGCGACTGTTTCCACCTACGCGGACTGGAGCGCTTACCTCCCCGGCCGCTCGCTGCTCCTGTCCCCCGGCGTTTGTCCTTGTTTCGCTACGACGCTGCTTATGTATGAATGCTGTCTTTATCCCGCAAAGACTGCTGTTGCATTTTACAGCAAAAGGAACAACAGAGTGCGCCGGCAGCGGCTGTGGGGTGGTCGGTAAGTGGCCTGTCTGTGCACCGCTCTGCACGTCACCAAGTAGAGTGGACAGGACTTGGCAGGCGCGTCTTGCTGTGCTCCCTGCGCGGTGGCGGATCTGAGATGTAAGCGACTGCTTGGACGGGCTGGCACACCGTGTGGCCACTTTTCTCCCGATGCCGCTCCTCCCCTTTCACTTTGTTTCGTTCACACAAGCCCTACAGCGCCTCCCACCCGCCACTGTGCGCAACTGCGTGCACCTGCAGAGCCGTACACTAATATACAGCATCAGCACAGGCAATGAAGCGGTCTCCGTACGAGGGTCCTGGGATCAGCAGGGGCCGCCGAAGGAGTTCCAGGCTCCAGAGGTTCGTGCAGGTCCAGATTTAGACATTTTCTGTTTAATTCCTGAAAGTACAATCAAAGAATGCAACATTGAACTCGTTTCAGTGTCTGTTTCTCTAAGCGAGTGCGTTTTACAAGTCAAAATTTCAACAAAAGAGCCTCTAGTACTGCTTGTTTTTCATCCTTGGTCCTGCAGTACCCAGAGCACTGCTACTTTCACACACTACCTGATAGTTAAATGCTGGTAATTACATTCACTTTGCATCCTGGTTGTAAATCAGCCCCTGATTAGATGGGTAGAATGAAAATCAACAGGGCTCTCTCTGTCTGGATCCAAATCGCCTAAAATCAATGTCCTTTTGTGTGTGTGTGTGTGTGCGTGCGTGTGTGTGTGTGGGTGGGTGTGTGTTGTGCTTTCCTAACTAATTTTCTGGGAACACAATGAGAAATGTGACGCGGTCAAGCAACGATGGCAAGAATTATAGACTATGAAGACGGGAAAACAGCGTTAAGAGAGCTGGCCTTTTTCACTGAGGACATTTTGACGTGTCACTTTAAGGGGGCTGAATTACATTCATCAGCATTGGTTTTAGCACCTTGTTTTTAACATTGAGACAATTTGACCAGCTCTTATCTTGGCTGCCTCTTAGATACACTACTGGCAGGGCAATTAACTCGGAAATTAACACAACACAACCTGCTAATCCATGGAGGACAGTCTATATCTTCACAAACCCTTCTAAAAGCTGCAGTAGCTGTTATATAAACAGTCACTGTCAGTGGCTCATGATGTAGAATCCTTTAGAGCCTTTTGGTTTACTCTTGTAATGTCCCTTTACTGCCTCTACTGTATATATGGTATATTCCCATGGTACGCCCACTTAATTTACTTGATTAGTCCTCCTCTGGGGCCTGTTTGATTGACATCTCTATTAGTCAATGTTGTTGGGGCCGAACAACTTAATAATTTGTGCATAGTGTTCGGTGACATCACGTTATTTCCAGTGTAGCTCCACCCATTTTCCTCCTGGGCTAATCAGCCTGAAGTGAAAGCACCTGTGCTAGCACACACACACACACACACACACACACACACACACACACACACACACACACACACACACAGCCCAAGTATAGCCCAGTATAATGGCAGAGTACAGTTAGTACAAAGCTACAGCAACTGGCACAGGTGTAAATAATGAAAGCAGTGATGGCTGAACTCCATTCAGCTGCTTCAGTTTCAGGGTCCTGGCTCACTATCGCGCTGTCATTGCTTACTGGGACACCATCACAGAACCGAGCCATTATTAATGCGATTTGTAACACCTGTGCTTTCCCTGCAATGATGAATCAAAACGCTGCTGCGGAAAAAGGCCTACGGTGTCTTATTTGTTGGAGAAAAAGCATACAGACATATGCAATGCTCAGTTACTTTATTTTGTGTTTTAATGGTATGCCACGAGCATTACAGCTCCTGCAATGACCACTGACCACTCTTAAAAATATGTTCCTTATAGAAGGAACGGAGTCATTTACAGCTCTTTGTCCCACACAGCATGAGAAATTACTTCTATTCGGCTTTTGTATTACTTTTTGTGACACTGATACTTAATCATCTTTAATCATGCTCTGCCTGGGAAAGCTTATCTCCATGAAAATGAATAGCCAGTGGTAAAAATGAATAAATGGTAAAGTTATAATAAGTCAAAGAAGCAATACCACAGTATAAAAATAAGTCCTGGATTTAAATTATACTTAAGTAGACAAACTAAATTATCTGATTATTCAGGGTGGATCTGTCAATGTTATATATATATTTTTTTCTATCTATGATTGACCTGTTAGGACTAATACATTAAAGTATAGCATGATTTTGATAGATTACATCATGTTTAGACCTTACCAGACTCATTGAAAATATTGTATAGTCATTGAAAAAGTACTAAATACATGTCATGAGGTAAAAAGAATAACATTTCTCTGTGACTTATAGTAAAGTAGAAGTATAAAGTTCTATAGCATGGAAATACTTACTCAAAAATTGTACTTACAAGTAAATGTGTTTAGTTACATTTTAATAGAACAGTCCTTAAGTGGTTAATAACCACTAACAAGAGAATACCAAATGTCAAGACAAGACTTGAAATAGCAGAGTACTCACGAGGGTGACTATAAATATCATGTTCACCAGCATACAAGGTAAGTATGCACTCCAAAATGCTTGGGTAAAATACTTGAGTGCTCTCCAGTCCCGAGACATCCAGCGTTTCATCAAAATGTCACACTTGGCAGAATAGATAGTGGGCCTTATCAGGGGTCAAATTCTATTTTGCAGTAATTTCAGAAGTCTCCCAGCTGTGCCTTTGAGCCGTGGCAGCATGTGAAATGGGGTGCGACGGGATGTACTAATTTGTCGTCAAGTGCAGTGAGCCTAATCTGAGCCAGCAGGTACTAGTTTGAATTAAAAAAGGACTTTTTTTTGACGGCGTACACATAAAGCTTCCTATCTGAGATCTTGGTTTCATGGAACGATTCACCCATAGGAAAATTAATATTATGTTCAATGATGGAGTGAGCCCCCGGTGGGACCGATTGATGATAGGTTTACTTTCAATAGCATGATCCAGAAATTATGATGAGGGAAAGACAGGGATGAGAAGGGCGTGCAGTACGACTCCACAGTTAATGGCAGCCTTGATGAAGATGCAATACAAGATCTGTAGAATTAAGGAGCAACAATGAGCCATTGTTTGGTGGTTCACAAAATTGTAGAGTAACTGTGTCTGCAGTGACAGCAAAGAGATAACCTAAAAGTGCTGGCAATATTAGAGCTTTGGTATTGGGACAGATGATGATCTATAGGAACCTCATTGATCTAAAGTCACCGAAGAACAAATGTATAAACAAATAAACAAATGTACAAGAACCTGTGAAAAAGGAGCAATTTTGGAAAATAAATGTTTTATCTGCATAAAAATACATACTTTCTATCATTCTGTTTGTGTAGGCGTATGGAAAGTTGTTTTATTTTCCAGGTTATTTTGCAATTACCTAGCTAAAGTGCCAGTGATTCTGCAGGGCAGGGTGTTACTCATGCCCTTTACTGTACCCTATATGTGACAAAATCTGGAGCCTGTAAACAACAGTAATTGGGCTCAAGGGGTTAGAAAACTGTATCTGCGAGTCATTTCATCTTAGTGTTGTGGATTTACTTTCTATATAATATAATTCAGGAGGACCTAACTAAACATAGACCAAATATTGAAAAACAAATGATTACCATGTACGAGTTTTGTGTTTAGTCCAGCAGAATTTAAAAGAAGCTGTCTGGGAGTCAGACAGCTACAGTTTCTAGATAGAAATATCTAGACACAGTTCTTGACTACTGGCTTCATTCACTTCCAGACTATCAATCAACTTCTCTCTATTTATTATTTACTTCAGGTCACACGTCAGCCTAGTTGTACTTTGTAAGTTGACGTCGGTTCTTCTTCTTTCACCAGCCATGCTGGGACTGCTACTCCAGTGCTTTTCTTCTTTTACGGTCAGTGTATATTATTGTCAAACAGTCTGTCTTGTCTGCAACATTTCCATGATCCTAGTAGTTTATATTTCGTCCAGGACTGTCAGTTCCACGTTGCGTAACTGTGTGTGTGTGTGTCTGTCTGTCTGTCTGCCTGTCTGTGCCTCAATAAAGTTTTGTGCAACCTTTGCATTTAGAACTGTTGCGAAAAGTGTTTCTGAATAAATGCCAGGAAGTGAAACAGAGAAATGTTAAATCTTTGGACGTTCTAAACTTTCAAAGTTCAGCAAATGAACCTTAAGTCAGGTCTCCAGAAGTGTTTTTGACCAAACTACAGTACTTGCCAAACCTACAGGCAAGAGTTTTTAGAACTTTATGCATACACTGCATGATGAATGTGAAAATCTTGAGTCTAATTCTAAATAAACAGATTGGACAGATTTGCTTTTCTGTGAAACAACCCTCGTCTGCAAGACTCACACGGCCTGGTGTAAAGGAAAAATATTCACTTAAAATGCGCAACAATTTGAGAATTTGAAGAAAAAGGGTTTATAATAGCAACAGGAATAGTTGTTACTATATACTGTATGAGGGAGTATAAAGTTCATCAGGGCATATTTTATAAACTTTTACAGATATACTCTCTTGTCAGCAGCTATCAGTAACTTATAAAATAGACCCACCCCAGTGTGGGGAGACTTGTTTTAAGTCGAATTACAGAAAAGGGAGAGTCAACACATTTATTCTATTAGAAGGAAATGAAGCAGACACTGAGTCTGTGTTTATCCATTATGAAATCCATATCTGTCTGGAAATGAAACAGCATAAGTTCAGTCTCCACGCTACTCCTTCTTTGCAAATCACGGCCTGACCACTGAAGAATTAGCCTTTTTAAATGATTAATTAGCTGCTATGATTCTCTGATCAGCTTTGAAAAATCAATTAACGTTAGTATCCTCGACATGACACATTTAGCTTCAAAAGGGGATTCACAGCAAAAAAAATAAGCACATCGAGTCAAGCAAAATTTATATTCAGGATGACTCTGCTCCTGTGAAGAGATTGTTGCAGCTTTGCCAAGTTTTCAGAAATGCAAATGTTGTTAAAGGAGGGCCTTTGGGTGGATGTACTTGGCCTGCTTTAAATCATAATGACATTTATGCTGCTCACCCTCTGAAACTATCAAAGTATTTCTTGCCTCGTCTTTGTTTAAGACAAATCGTTTGACGTAAAATATTTCTCCTTTCTAACAGGATATTCCTTATCTTTGTGCCTGTCAATGAACACAGGTGGTTAGTACGTGCTTGAATGGCTGCCATTCTTGTAGTGATATTCAAGTGGCTTTTTATATGGATAGAATGTGAATTAAATTGCCAGTCCTGTGACAATAAACCCTGAAAAGTGATCACAATGTACTTTAATGCCAGCAGGTTTAGCAGTTTGAGGTGTAACTCGAGAGCAACTGGAAAGTGTATTGTCGCATTTTTCCTTCACCATGGATGCCTGGAAACCAAAACAATTAACAGGGCTATTTCTGTTAGAGATGACCACAAACCCACACTCGCACTGCCGCAGGTGGCGAAAGGCTCTCTTCCAATTAACAAGTCTAATTACATCACAACTCTGTGGAGTTGTCTGGCATTGGTGGTGTCTGATTGTCGGCGTGCGCTTGTGTGCGTGCGTGCGCAACTGTTCATCTCAGAGTGTGAATTTTAAAAACACAGCAGAATGATAAGTAGGGTCAAGGGGCAAAACTTTATTTTTTTTTTACTTGGCTTGTTAATTGGCATGAAGAGTTCTCCGCAGTTAAATATTGAAAATAAACACTTAATGAGCTACATTGTGCATTTGATATTTAAATGAAAACAGCTGCTATATTGTGGGCAGCTTGGTGGTCAGATAGCAGTGCAGATTTATCACTGAACCATTGCATTATATACCACTAATTAAGTGATTTGTTTTTTGTTTTCTGTAAAAAAAATGTTGTAGCTGGCCAAATGGGAAAACAAAATGACTGCCATTAGCAAATGAATTTAAAAATGCTGCAATGAATGTCTTTAAAACAACAATACATGGCTGTTATGTGAAAAGAGTAGCTTGTAGTGATGAGTCCACAGGGAATTCTCACCGGACTCCATCCAAAAACCCACTGACCAGCACCATTTGGCACCCAGTTCAACTAACTGATTGAAATTTAGTGCCTGATGTCCACGATGAAGCATTTAGCGGCGGAGGAGCCAGATATTTCCCCCCAGAAGTTGCCGGAGACCAAGAGACCAGAGACAAAACTAAAAGCTGGAGAGAAATTTGACTCCAAATGAATGCTAATGTTGCTCAGTATCTGCTGGGCGAGTAAATAGGCAAATGTTTGCAAACATATTCGCAGCATCGACATAAAGGTGAAAGGATTCCAGTTCTCTCGGTTCAGCAAGTTCTTGCATGTTTTAAGAAAACGTGTGTGATGTGTTCATTTGTAAAAAAAAAAAAAAAAAAAAAAAAAATTCACTCCTTACAATTCATTCAGATTCTGTTCAAATATATTCTTAGGCCATGTATGCTTTATCACATTGCACATTTGGTTGTTTAATTTCACATGGGTTGGGACTGATCAAATTGTATTTATGTGCAAAAATAGCTCCAAGACATTTGCAGGCATGCATGATGTTACAGTTTCCTGACTGCCTTATTGAAAAAACCTAAACTCAGCCTGAGCAAAAACTAGACACTGCACGCTTCAGAGGTTTTATCTAAAATGAGAAGTCCATGTTGTTTTCTCCTTTCTCCCGCTTCTCTTGTAGGCTACCTCAGTAAGGCACAAAACAACCTGTTTCACCCAATTATCTCTCCCACAGGGCACAGTCAGGCAATTTGGCTCAGTCAAGACTCTGATTCATTGAGCCAGATGATTTAAAGCTTTTGGGGGCCACAAGTCAGCCCACTAGGACTGAAACTGCACCGTGATTCTCAGTTGATATTTAGCAACGCGAGTTGCTCCACTAAAGGTTGCAGAGACAAAAATAGCGTGTTATTTCTAGTCTTTCTCATTTGTCACCGCTTGAAAAACCATATTTCCAAGTGATAGCAAAGTGCTGTAAAGCATGAAGTAACACCTGCCTAATAGTGACAGGTGAAAGCTGCTTAGTAGCTGCTTAGTAAAGATTTTGACAAAATGCTGATCATTGCTGTTATTTTAAATCCAGTTTATTAACAGAGCACAAGTGCTGTATAGTAAGGAAAAAGAGTACAAAAACAATGGCACAACACAGATAACTAGAATAATAGCAATACATTGTATAAAACAAAGGAGGACCAAAATCTAGGTGGACACAAATTCTAGAGTTTTTAAGGTTTTAAGCTGACTTCTAAATGATCTTGGGGAACTGGGTGAAGGAGAGAGTTAGAGGTTGTTGTAAAGTTTAGGGGCTGTGACCCCAAAGGTGTGATCACGACTGAGTTTGTAGTTGGTTCGGGGGTCGACCGGGAGACCAGTGTTGGAGGAGCAGGGAGATCTCGGGGTGGATTGCGGGCCGAGGAGGTCAGATGTGCAGGGGGATGCTAGGCCATTAAGAGCCTTAAAAACAAACAGTATGATCTTAAAACTGATTCAGTACTGTCCTGGGAGCCAACGCGGGGCAACCAGGATGAGAGTGATGTGGGCTCTGTCCCTGGTTCCAATCAGCAGCCAGGCAGCAGCAACGTGAGCGAGTTGCAGGCAGGATAAGGATGACTGGGTGATACTGGACTGAGGATATGAAGACCTTGGACTATTTCCAGGTCTAGATGGGAGGGAAAAGGTTTAATTTGGCTAAGGATTGGAGCTTAAAGAAGCTGACAAGACAACTGCATTTATCAGTTTATTAAATTTTAGGGCAGAGTTGAAGATAAAGCCAAGGTTTATAGCATGGGGCTTGAAGAAAGGGGACAGTCGGGCTAGATTATTGGTGAATAGTTTAATGTCCAGGGAGGCCAAAGAGTACAGCCTTTGATTTATCATTGTTGAACTACAGGAAATTGAGAGCCATCCAGCTTTTTACCAATAGCAGTGGTAGGAGATATTATTTCTGTATGATGACCATGGGGGACAACTACTGTAGATGGAGAATGGGACCAAGATGGGAGGAGGGGGAGCGAGATAGGAGGAGAACCAATCCAGTACTGTACCCTGAATGCCCAGTGAATGCTTGAGACAGTTGTCAAGAAAAGCATTATTTACTGTCTCGAAAACAGCACTGAGGTCAAGGAGGAGGAGAATGGTGCAGTTTCCTTGCATCAACAGGCAAGCAGTAAATTATTGTGGATTTCCAGAAAAGGTGATACCGTCCTGTCTTAAAACCTGACTGAAAAGTGTCTGCATCATTATTTTTTTTCTAAGTGAGGCAGTAGCTGGGAGAAGTCTACTTTTTCAAGGACCTTTGAGAGGAAGGGCAATTTGGAGATGGGTTTGTATTCAAGGTTTCAGTATCAAGGTTAAGGGGTGGAGCATGCCACGTCCGAGGGATGAAGGAACAGAACCAGTGGACAAAGAGCTGTTAGTGATGGCGAGGCTGCTGTGACCACATCAAGAGACTCTACGAGTGAGCGTGACAATGGTCAGCATAATCTGCCGGTCTCCAGGAGAGAGGCAGGCAAGATGAGAACATATTCAATTTGGGGGGGGGGGGGAAACTATCGAGAGAGGGGAGGTTTGGATTTGATAAGAGTTACTTTGTTGAGGAAGAACCACAAGAACCAACTAAGCTGGAAATGGGAGGGGGCTGTGTGTGGTGGAGAAAAGAACTCTGGGACTGTGGCGGTTCTCAGTAATGAGGTCACAGAAATGTTCTACCTTGAGGCTTTTGCTGCATTTTGTTGGTATTTTAAATGAAATTTGAAGCTTCCACCCGTACTCCGCTTTCCTGCAGTTCCTCCTTAAGGTTCTGGTGATTTCATTTAGCAATGGTTGGAAGTAGAATTTGGGTTTTACTCATATAAGTGGGGCAATATCATCCAGGAAAGAGGAGGTGGGATAATTAAATTGGGATAACAGTTCCTTTTTGCTAAGTTGGCAACCGGACACCCCAGGTATGCAGGTGTTAGGAGGCAGCAGGGAACACACTGACTGTGGAGGAGCTAAAATACTGGGAGTGTTCGGATTTTTAGATAAGGAATACAGACAGACAAATCAAAGAACGCTCAGCATTGATCAACATCAGTAATAACATTTGAAATGACAACTCCTTTAGAGATAATCAGGTCCAGAGTGTGTTCGTTGTTATCAGTTGGCCCGAGACATGCTGGGAGGGACTGAGAATATACAACAGAGCAGAGACATTCCCTAGAGGTGGGTAATCAATGTGAATATTAAAATCACTGTTTTATTGTGAAACATGTCATATCTTATATTCAATATCTTAAAGGATTAATATATGTGTGTACCTACAAAAGCAAGAATATGACTATACTGTACACATCTTAGTAATTATTGGATGATCTGCTGTGAGACAAAATATCCTTGACAAACTCGGAGGTAATTTTCACAAACATTCGGCCCTGGAAAAATGCCTGGAGCCCCAGAGGACAGCATTTCCAATAATTACTGGATGAGGTTCAGTGTTCAGACGCATAAAAAATCCAATGCTTCATCTGATGCCTGCAGTCAATACAGCCGTCTTTATAAGAGAAACGCCTATACCAGGCACAGAAGTCTGGACCAGTGAAACAGCTCATCATACCTTTATTGCCACATTAAACCACTTGTGGGGTTTACGTTTAGCAGTGACCCCGCAAGAAAAATTTCTTTGATTTCTCCTCTGCCCCAGCCCAGTCTCGCCTGTACGCTGTTTCAAGCCATTAATGGTTGATCAATGCGTCAAGTCACTCTCGATTGTTGCAATTAGAAAACAATGCTCCCCAAAAGCTATTTTAAGTCGGGCGCTATCAGTGGGAACAGCAACAGAGAGGATAATTGGGTATTGACAAAAGCGTGTGAAAAGCAAAGACAGCATGCAAGACCACTCTCCAATTTATTCTGTCATCTTGAGGCTCTGATTATGCTGTTTACTGACCAGATAATTGGGGCAACGCTTGATAAAAAACAAACATTTTAGGGCGAAGCATCAAATATAAGCAACTTGCATAAAATGGTTCTGAACACTTAATTGGGATGATGCTTCCCCATTTCCTGCAACTGCCTGCGAGGCCTGACACACTCATGACTTCCGGGCTCCCTGGTGCTGAATGGAGTGTTATTCAGTGGGCAGAGCAATTTTTAAAAGCAGAGGGGGCTTTCATGCTTCATTGGGTGTAAACTGGTACTAAACGTCTTGTTAAGGGATAATTGCAGATTAATCATGGTTTCTGCTGCACAAGCATTACAAAGACACTGATCCATCCATGTTTTATTATTAAATATGTTTTGTATTCATGGTGGTTAAAGGGCCTGAATGCCTACATTTTCAGAGAACCTTTTCTCATGACTGATAAGGTTCTACATGAAAACTAAATACTCACATATAACACTCACATTTTTGTATTTCTGATAGATATACATAGATATACATAGATATTTCTGACAGATTACATAATGCAGGAAGAACGGTGCAAGGATTTGAACCTCAGCAGTCAGTGGTGATCTTCATTTCATTTCACGTTATCCCACTTATCAAAACACACCTCTGCCAGGATTGACATTCAATATTTATGTCAATGAATAATAGAAACACACCCCTGAATCCCAGACTTATGAAACAAACATATATGTATATATTTTATTTATTGTGTGTATCGGTATACATGTACATGTGCATGTTTTCTTAAAGTATTGAAAGTTTTCACCAGAAAGTATAGAATACAACATGAAGCTGAATGTTCTTCTTCAGGGAATCTGTCATGAAAACTGTATCCATATGTGTTGTTCGCAGCTTCTGCTCAAAAACTCTGTGGCAGAGCACCATCTAGTGTTGAATGCAATTATTTTTCTATCTCTCTCACTGAACCCTCAAGAAGAATATAACTTGCTGCTACTGGATGTGCACCGTGGAGAGCTGTTTGATACCTTCACTGTGTTTTTTAATGAGAGGAGATTTAAATGAGATGTAAAATCCATCTCATGACATTTGAAATCTGTTTCAGTTTAAATTATATATTCATCATTAAAGGAAATGTGACACCGGCCCCCATAAATGACTGCTAATAGCTTGCAAGAAGATATACAGTACTTAGAAAATAACCACCTGAATCCCGGGCTTCTCTGTGTTTCTGTTGCTCAGCGGTTTCTGTAACCCAGAACCAGCAGAAGCCTTCGTGGCTGGGTGAAAGACAACAGAGGCCATCTGTTGTCTGTGTGTTTTCTTTGGTGCCCTGCCACAAAACTCTGCTGCCAGAACACCCAAGGGTACCCATGTGCACAGCACTGCGCCTGGGGACTGGCTCACTGAAGCACCTTTATAGCCTACTGGCTCCGCTGGGGGACGCATGTATTCTGCCAAAGCGCAGACACAATAGCATTGGTGTTTGAAAAGGGCTTTGTTGTAGCGGGATCGTTACACAACCATGCCATTAACCTTAATTGGAGCAGCTTGGTGGAACACAGAAAAACTTTCGGTGCTCTGAGACAGCAACGTTGTTCCCCTGAGTTACATAAAATCGAAACTGATCTCGGGCTGAGTTAATTGAATTGCAGAATACTTATATTCCTGCTGAGGAACTGAGGAGTAAGTGAGGAGCAAGTGCTATAAAGGAAGACATCACTCTCCGGTTATGTGCTGCTACGAAAGGCTGTTACATAAAAACAGAAACATGACATAGTTTAGGATGACAGTTTTCTGGGTAGACATAGTGACACTAAATTGTCATATTGGTTGTGATTGGCTGTAGGAGACACACAAACATCTGTAAAAGACATAAGGCATAGCTCCTTGTATAAATGCTCTGAATAAACATCTTGATTTGAGCATCGGCAGTACTGTATCACATCTTACGAGTCTACTTAACCTGTTAACTATTAAAGAGCAAACATTAGACTTTCATCCAGGCAAGCCAGGTGACTGTGACTCACATTTCCACCTGACTGTGTAAACAGTCTATTCAACACATATCTAAGTATCGCAGCTTCAGATGGAAAATAACATATCCTAAATTTCATCGCTCTTTTTCATTTGTCAGCTTTGTGACTCTTTGGTCTGTGTGTCTGTCCCCTCACAGTAGGGACATGGTATTATTAATATCTCCCCATTCATCAGAGAAAATAGCCCACAGTACTTCCTCTCCAAATCCGTTATCTCATACTCATATTAATCTCCAAAGAGATTGGATTGCAAAAGAAGATTACTGTGACAGCAGGATTTTCCAGGGCAGCCGGTCACTGCGAGCAGCAGAGCAACCAAAACTTTGGATTTTAAAGTAAGACAAAAAAAATGATGTTTGTTCCTGCAGTTAATCTCCTATTTAGTGTTAATGGAGCAGGCTGGTTTGTTTGTTTTTTTGACAGAAAGCTGAGGACGGTAGATAAACGCATTAAAAAGCCAAAAAGGAATTATAATCTTGTCTTTAAATACATAGTTACGTCGCTGTCCTGGTGTTACAATAAGCTACGAACACACATCAGTTATTCAGCTTAAACAGAATCAGAGACTGAGATGGTTTTTAGTGTGTTTTCCAAGTCTTGAAAAAGTTTGCGAACGTCAACAGCTTTCACCGTCAGCTTGACAGATTGTGGAAATGCACAGCGGTGAATGAATGGTGTAAACACGAGATGATTCATTCCTGTCAACAGCCACTACAAGCATGCAAGGAGGATGATATGTGGCTGTCTGCAGTTCTGGTCTTGGCTTACACCAGACGTTAAGTCTCTATCTTTGTAACCAAAAATGACTTTCATGAACTAGAATCTTCTAAATTTAAACACCCAGTCAGATTCGGCCCAAAATAGAAACAGTAATACGGGTTGCCTGGGAAGTGTTGTTTATGCTGTGAAGCTGCTACTGCCGCGTTGTGAAGTCAGCAGACGCTCTCTAATTAGTCAAAGTCCTAATTGCACCGGGTAGAGGTTGCTGCTTAAAGCCTACCCTAGACTATAAAACTCATCTGTCACAAATGAACCACGCATTTGTGCCAGAAGGAATCACTGTTCATCTCTTTGATTTTACATACACAACATATGATAAGCTTATTATACTGAAAACAATGTATTATTATAGTTTTATAATCATACAATGGTACGTAGTTACAATTAGGTTCACCTTGATCTCGCTCACACTTAAGTACTTCCTTCTAATAGGTTGCCCATTATAAATGATGTTTATTTAGTTGTATTAATGCCATATGCATTTACTATTTGCTTTACAGATCTGTTAGAAGCCATTAAAGAGGCACATACAGTAGGCAAGCAGAGTCCCTAATGAAAGATGCTCTCCAGTTGCATTATGGGAAATGTAGAATTGGAGCTTGACCTATATTAAGCCCTAAGAGTCAGGGGCTCTCATCTTCTGCTGCTTCAATATGCATATATATATATACATATATATATATATATAATTACATTTTTTCCATCTCTTGTGAGTTCTCCCAACATAACGGGAGTGCTATACTCCTACGCCATATCATATTCTGTTTTAGCTTGCCAGGCTGTGAAAAATATATCTAGCTGTTGAGTTATTGATAAAGTTTGTCATCAACAAAAGTTGGTGACGTTTGTCACACTGATGGCAGACCATGCTAAGGAGCCTGCTCATCAAGAGCGATAAACTAAGCTCATCACACACACGCACACATGTCACAGCCATTGGCAGCTATTTGGTATTCAGTATCAGTATCTTGTTCAAGGACTCCTCGACAGGACTGGTGGAGCTTGGAATCAAACCAGCAACCCTCCAGTTACCCACTCTACCACCTGAGTCACAGACGCCATGGTTGTGTATGTGCTGGTCATAAATTAATTCTGGTCCAGAAGACATGTGAGTATTTTCCAGAAGGTCTGAAATCAAATTGCCAAGTTATTCTTATTAATGGATTATAATTGATCTATATATATGTGTGCATTAATTATCATTAATATGTCAGTACTTATAACTTATTATCTTTTACCCAGTAATAATAATCCAAATAATAGATAGATAATATTCAGATATGCAGATTATATCCTGGATTCTGCAGGATTGTTCGTTTTAACTGAAGAAACATTTGCCCATTATTCCATCACAGCTGCCACTAGAGGTCAGACTAGCATTCACTAGCTCAAGTTTGTGAAGGCAATTACTTCTCCACTGAGCACCGCGCTTCTCTTCTTGCATCCTTTATTTGCAGGATAGCAAGTTGCCATTTTCAGGCATACCCTCGTTATAAAGTATTCTCCAGTCATCCACCTATATCACATTTTATTACAAAGAAAGAGCAAAACTGGAAAGCTCACAGCACCTCTTCACTGATGCCTCATCTTTTGTCAGCTCAGAAAAATCAGCTGGAGGATCATCCTTTTTTTTTCTAGACGGGGAGATAGCAACCATTTGGGCCATTACAGCATCTGTCTGCCCTGTCTGATAGATAGAACCTTAATCAGGATTATCCTGCATGAACATGACAGGTGGAACAGTTCTGGGCACACGAAGACACGCACATGCACAGATGTTGGTCCGCATACACACACGTGTTCCATCACTGCGTGAACAAATTGAATCTGAAGTGATTTTCTCCCTCAGACAGACTCAAAGGCAGGCTGAGGTCAACAGAGCGGGTCAGACACCTTTGCAGAACTACAATGCTGTCATACCGAACAGAAAAGACTGTGGTTAAGGGCCTCTCGCAAGAGCACCGCCAGGAAAATGATTTGATTTTTTTTTTCCTAGTGCCTCGTGTGTGCAGTAATTCAGATGAAGCAGAGCTGTGCAGTTCAGTTGGAGAAAAAGCCTTTTTCTCCTCGCTCATTTGGAACCCATTCATCAGGTTCTGTCTGTGATTGTGATCTCATGATGAACTGGCAAGTGATTTTGTTAGGGCACACTTTCAGACGTATCAAAAGTGAAGAATAATGATTTTTATATATACATATGGTGCGACTGCAAAATCTCAACATCATAAAGCCCGAATCACTTAGGTGTGGCTTCTGGGGATGAATAGACATCTCTCTGCCCTATAGTTTAAAGTGCACGTAAGGTAAGAATAAAAATGTGTTTTCCAAGTTTGTCAGAGCAAGCAGACAAATTTGAATGATTAAATATAAAAATAACGACACATTTATGAAATTAGGTGTCAAAATCAGGTAAAAATGTGCAGGATTCTCAGCTCCAGGGCTGTGCAGGCGCGTCCGCTGAATGTGCTGAAGACATGCTACTTTTCAACATATTTAATGTATTTTGAAAAAACTCTGAGAACTGCCTTTACTTTAATATCAAAGAAAATGTGTCCTTTGGGAGGCTTAGAAATTTATTTCATGATCAGTAACCATGTTTTGTAGGCTGTATTTCATAATTCAGTGAATAATAACACAGAATTTAATGAAAAATGTTTTATTATGTTTTATTGACCAGACAAACAAGTGGGTTTGCCTTTGTTTAAGTGACAAGGTACACTATGACGAGGTGCGCTGCTGCATGCTGTGTCGCCCGTTTAGCTTTAATTCTATGTGCTGATCGAGTGTACGGCAAAGAACAACAAAGTCCGATAGCAGTTCACAATTTATTTACTGAATAAATTTGGACAAAACACCAGAATCTGTTACGATACAATCAGAACATCTGAGGCAGATATCCCACCATGCACCACCCCCCTCCATGAAACAAAAAAAGGACTAAACATTAGCACCAAATCAGCACCAACTTAAATAAAAAGGTAGCTCAGTCTACAAAAAAACAATAAAAGCAATAGTTGTTGTTTTTTTTTTTTTTTTAATGAAAAGCAACTCAGAAAAGTAGCAAATTGAGAATTTTCATGTTTTTAACTTTTCTTAAAAAACAAGCACCCTCCTTAACCCCCTCCCCCACCCCACCCCCGCTAGGCAGGCTATAGCATTCATGGGGCACATGCCAATGACTAGATAAAAACACAAATTCAAGTAACATTGAGATACGACAAAACATGTCCACTGGTACCCATTCCGAGCATGATCGTTTCACAGAACCTACGCAGGCAGTAGAAAACTAACAAGAGGTCCTGGAGTGAGCATGTCATAGCAATACTATCACTGAATATCTCGTATCAAGTTTTTAAAAAGAAATGAGGGAGACTGGGTGGCATGGGCTGTCGGGGCACCAGTGTACTGGCACAGAAGATATTGTGTATTCTAAAACTTCAGACAGACATTTTCCTTTTTGTGCCTGTCCTGTGTCAAGATATTGCCTACATCATACATGAAAAAGGAATCTCTGAATAAAGAAAAACCCTGCAATGTAGTTTTAAATATATATATTTATTTATAATATAATATAATATATATATAGCTGTTACAATTTAAATAAATGTTACGTTCTTGTTTCTACAACTGAAGAATGAATTTAAATAATAGGAAGCTAATTTTAAAGGTGGATTTGTCCATTCACCTAACACATCAAGTGCATGATGCCATGTTTGGAGGCTTACCAAGAAAAAACAGTTTAAGATTGAGGTTTAAGGGAGTGATATTAAAGCAGCAGTAACAACAGAAGGGAATAGCTTTAAAACAACAAAAAAGAAAGGTTACTGAAAAAGAAATCCATGTGTGACAGTGAATAAAGTCTGGTAAAGGCTTAAAAGACTGAGGAGGCAGAAACATACAAATTACTGAAAACAAGGCCGTCGGGGAGTCGAGTGACTGTGAGGATTCTCACCGATGTGAAACTGACAAAATGAGAGATGCGAAAACAAAAGACGAGGTCAAGCATGTTGATGACGACGAAAAAAAAACAAGCCTAAGCTGCTCCATTTATTAACCAATGGTCCCAGGTCAGGGATGAACCACCGTTATTTGTTTTACAATAGAACGTGGGGTTGTGATTTCTGACCCTGGGTCTGCGGTTTAAATTGGTACCGCCTAGAGCTATGAAAAAAAAAATCTGTAAGAAAAAGGTGTGGTGTTGCAGTTTGTCAGTTCATTTTGAATTGTTCTCCTTGGTTTCCTGTGTTCTTATGTTCCTTCATGCTTTCCATAGTGTCAAAAATGGTGAATGTGTCTACTTTTATGAGCACCACATTAAACCAAACCGATCCGAAAAGAACATTTGCTACATTGTTTGCAACTTGCATGTCTGGCGGCAACGTCCCCGAATAGGGAGGTGCATCGCCAGGTGACGTATAGATGCCATTTGTCATGCCAGGCTCAAGGTTTTCCATGAAATGGTGGAAAAGAAACAAGATGGAAACACCTTTATTATGAGTGACAAATGTTCACCTATTAATCTCTAAACTACTGTTTTTGGCTCTGCTGTGAGCGTGGCGAGCCGACCGTGGCGGAGTCGTCCGTTTGTGCTTGGTGTTTGCTCAGCTGAAGAACTGCTCCAGCTCCTCTTCCATGTTCACCTCAGGCACCATCTGCTCCTGCTCCCTTTCTCCTCTGCCGTGCACCACGGCGCCCCCTAGTGCCCCGGAGGAGGCAAACCAGGGGTGCTCCAGAATCTCCCGAGAGGTGAGGCGCTCTGCGGGTTCCCGGCGGAGGATGGAGCGGATCAGGCACTTGGCCTTGGGTGTGAGCGTCTCGGGGATGTTGAAGTGGCCCCTGCGGATTTTGCTGAACAAAGAGCCGGGCTCAACGTCATGGAAAGGATAGCGCCCCACGAGGATGGTATAAAGCATGACGCCTAGGCTCCACACATCAGCTGCCTTCCCCGAATAGCTGCCGTTGGCATTGAGGATCTCAGGACTGACATAGGCCGGGCAGCCATGTTTGTCTGACAGGGAGTCATCATGACCATCCAGGATGTAAGTGTCCTCAAGGCTCTCCAACTTCACGAAGCTTCTGGAGACACACAACGGAAACAAAAACATATTCAACATGATGTTGCCACTTTACAAAGCAGTAGACACGGTGAGTCATCTGATAATGTGAATGTTATTAAGCGATAATGACTATCACAGTTCCAATCTCTGGATGCCAACTAACAAAAAGTGAAATACAAGACATTCAAGAGGGATAATTTCCTCTGATGGACATCTTAAGTGTTTTAGATCCATCACTTTTGGATATCAGAGGAAGCAGAGCACATAATGCTCCCGGCTTAAGTTTGACATTTCCTTTCACTTGGATAAAAGCCCAGCCAAAAAGCATCGGCGTACAAATAGGCTTTCCAAAAGACTTCCACGATTCAAAAGAAACACAATTACGGGTGACTGATCGTCTTAGGTTTTACGCATTAAACTATTTCGCTCAGAGAATTGAGAAACCGACAATGCGGATTCTTTTTTCTCCCGCTCACCCCTCTCAAAATAGCATCTATTTGCACTCTTCTCTAAACCCCACAATGGCAGCTATGATACCCTTGAGTGCTGATAATAATGGGTAGTTCTTCACGAGCTTTGTCGCTAAAGAATCTTGAGAGGCTCAGGCAGGAAAAATTTTCCACGTGCATGGTAAGAGACACTTGTGGGGCTGTACAAATGGTGCCATCTGCATGTGAGGTCCATGAGACACGAAGCACCAGACAAAGAGCCGGCGTGTGTGACAGTATCTGCTGGGAGCCACCGGAGGAAAAGGAAACCAAGAAGTGCGGGTTTAGACGTATTCAAGAATGGATTTTTTGCCATCTGTGGCCCGTGCCTACACTTTCATATCAGCCCACTCACTGGTTCATTATCAGTAATAGTAATTTGCTTTCATTAATATGCTGCAGAGCGCTTTCACATTTCAAAATGAGGAATTCAATTGTTCCCTTAAGCCAAATGCCCATTGTTTATCTGTGAGATAAAGTGCCATGTGCTTTATTAAATACAGCATATCATCGCCTGGATAACAGCTCATTTGGAGGCCATGTGCAGACCTGCAATTACAGTTAAAAGGGTTTAGAAATACAAAAAAAGACTTAGCCCATTTATAATAGTGGTGTGTTGTCTTTATTTAAGCTATGTGGGATACAATGTGTGTTCATCCTAAAATACCTTAAATGAAGATGAGCCTGTTTAAGCAGCTGTGTTGCATTCTACGAGGCTGACCTTTGACCGATGCTCTTTAAACAGGCTGCTGTTTGGTCAAAGGCTAACAACAGTATGGCAAGGTCAGGAAGCTTACGCACGCAGAAGAAGTCTGCTCAGATATCATTTTAAGTGTGGCCTTGTTATTTTCCTTCTCTGTGAACTCACTGTAACCTTTTTTTTTTTTTTTCCCCACACACTTGGGCTCAAGCCAGAGCAGATCTCAGAGTCTCTAAGGCGGCCTCCTCTTTTTCATCTCTGCAGTCTCCTATCCAACTGAGGCTGCAGGACTGAAAAGGTGTAAGAGGATTCTTGACAGGCTATATAGTAAATGTGACCCAATACTGTCCTGAAGCATCACTCTTAAAATTCACCTGACATCAATCATTTAATAGGAGAAGGAGGGGGCTCATGAGCAGTCTGGTGTAACACTCAAGGTCACTGGACCCACACTGAATATGTAAGGCAGCTCAACTTCCTTTTTCCACAGTTAGCGCCAGAGAATGATGTCACACTTTCAGACAGAGGGTATCGTGGTGCAGTGTGTGCCTATGCCATGAGTGTTTGATAAGAACGGGCTGTAAAGAAGTGTCCCTAAGAGACTTGAGTTTGAGAAAATGTTTTGAGTCTGAATTGACATATAGAAAAAGCAAAGAAAAATATATAAATAAAAAATCTTCATTAATAAAAAAAATGGTGCCATCAGGTTGCTGTGGCAACAGATGCCTGGATTTTATGCGTGTAGTTTTACAGTGCCGCCACCAGGGGTCAGTAAACCAGTGTGGTTGTACAGATTTCTCCTGCTGATCACTCCAGAAGTGCAGCAGTGGCAAAAACTCGCCTTAATTGACCATCCGTCATGCAAAAAATAGTTCTGGTAACTTCTCTGCTTTTCAGTTCAACAGCTGTTGGAAGCAGTTCACTGCAATGTGCAATTCCATACCCGCATACTATACTGTATATACTTTATGTGTCATAACCGCTACTGAACCTTGTGCACAAAAATAGCTCAGGGAGACACAAAGGGCTTATGTTTCCTGTACTCTGCATAACATCTGGGAGAAGCATGTCAGTCTTGCGTCGTGTCAGTTTACACTATCCTCAGTGTAAGCTGAGATATAACACGGATAATCCTGACACTTGTCATATCACATGCAACATGTACAGATGAAAGAGGGAAATGGTGTCCAGTAATAGTCAATGATCAAGATAGACTGCGGGACTCACCTGTCCTCATTCTTGAAGACAAACTTCCTCAGTTTGAGGTCACGGAGGACCAGTCCGTTGTCGTGGCAATGTGCCACAGCCGAGGCTATCTGATAGAAGAGTCTGGCAGCCTCGTCCTCCCGCAACTTCTTGCAGGTGCGGACAAAAGAGTGCATGTCTCCATAGCTTCTCTCAAAGAACACATAAGCTCGAGTCTCCCCGAGCAAGATCTCCAGGATTTGATTAATATGCTGGTGCTGGCCCAGGGCAAAATAGGCCGCCAGTGACTCCTGGTATCGGCCAATGTCAAAGACCTGCAATCATAAGAAAGGAAATCATTTATATTTACAGTCTACACTTTAGCCAAGTAGCTATTTTGTTGTTGTTGTTTTTTTTGTCTATGGTGACTTATGAGTGAAACTATCTCAATGGGTGGTTGTTTTTGTGTCAGGGATCATAGTCTACCATAGTGAAATTTTAACCTTTTCTATTTTGGAGACAGACCAACTGAGAGAGCTTGAAATCGTCTTGTAATTAAGCAAAATGTGAGTAATCTACCACATGACTGTGACACCAGACCTGTGTTTACTCTTTTGGCAGAGGGAGTAAGGTTGCATGGAGGCAAAGTGAAAGCATCGTGTTCAACGGTATTGTACTGCAGCCCGGGGGTTGCGGTGTCTCTTTTGTTTCCATAGTAACACCCCCCCCCCCACTCACACGCACACACACTAACACACGCCTCCCTCCTCGATTGACTTTCAGTATAGCCAACTCAGGTGAGAAGGCTCCTCCACTCACAGTCAATATGAATATACCCCAAAGCAGCTCTTGAGATCTTAACTTGTGACCCGGGCTTCCAGCTTGGCGGGGATGATCGATCGTGAAAGTGGGGATTGATTGGTGTTGTATTGAAGCCGGCACAAAGCAGATGAGGTCAAAAGGCAGCGCGCTCACAGGCTGTGCCAAAGGCCGTTAATTTGTTATTGCCATGACGAAACATTATCTCGAGTCAAAAGGTACTGGTTATTGGATATGTCATGCCTTATGAGTCCAACGGTGCATGTAACTATCGTCTCAATTCATCAAGCCACTTACGCCTGCTTAGAGCTGGAATGCACCTCAGGGACAACCCCACTGCCCTTATAATCGGTAATATGCAAAAGTCAATATGGCCTGTAAATGTGGCGAGGAAAGAGTGTTAACCTTCAGGGAAATGCGGTTTGATTCTTATAGCTAGGGGGTCAACGTGGAGACAATGTCACAGCAGCTGGTTGAACTTGGAGAGTTCCCTAACCTTGTGTGCTTCCCCATAAAAAAAAAAAAAACAGATCTCAAAAAGATTTACAGTCCCACTAATATTTGGTGCAAAAAGTGCAATATGACTCTCTTTAATGCACGGCATACAAAACCGAGGGTGAAGCTAGTCCTTTGGAGTAGTGCACTCTGAAAGAGAGGAGCCCGTGGATAAGCGAGAATAGCACGGAGGGAGAGAGAGGGAGTGTGTGCGTGGTTACTCACTCCTTTGTCAACGTTACATCATGCAATCCAAACCACGCAGCTCGCCCCATTCACTTTTTCCATTAGGCTGCAGTGCCAGCTCTCTATTTACAATTCAAGCAATTATTAAAAAGTTGAGGGGTGTGGACTGGCTGCAAAAGCCTGCCCATGATAATCGCCAAGTCTGTATTTTTCCTGTATGATATGTGCATTATATTTCAGGTTGTATATAGTGATATAAAGACAATCTTTCGTGTGATTATGAATGCAAAGATCGGGGACACGTGAGAGCACTTTATTTTGACCTTGCCCTCCGTTTGGAGCGGATCGAACACGCCGTTCTGGGAGCAGTAAAAAAAATGTAGTATACGTGTACCACACTTGCATACTAACCTTACATACGAGCTCTTCCCCGCTGTGCAGGTGGGCGGCTCTGAAAACGTGGTCTCCCTCCAGTGGTTCCAACAAAAGGTAGTCCCCGATGCGGGAGATACAGTGCGAGGAGTCCGGGGTCTCCGGCGGGCTGGGGGACCCGAGGTTCGGACTGAAACTCTGGTGCGACTCTGTAGTCCTTAAACAAGACAATTCTTCGAAATCGTGGGATTTGTGCCGCGATCTCCCATAACGTGAAATGTTAATAGGATTTGACCTCTGTATGTTCATGAGGAATAAGTGCGATAACTCCACAAAAAAAATCAAGGAGGGGGGGAGGGGGGTTGGGGAGGGGGGGGCGCGCTTCCTCCTCCTCGATTAGGGCACCACTTTGTCGTAAACTCAGTGCAATGTCACAAATGGTCAGAGACTTTAGTAAATACTGAACAAAGTAAAAAAAAAAAAAGAAAAGAAAAAACACACAACAGATGACTTAATTGCACCTTGCTGCTGGATACTGTAGCAGGCTGTCAACAACAGGAAACGCTGGCTCGTTTGGTTTCATACAACAGAAAGAGGGCTCTGTAATTTTTTTTTTTTTTTGCAGAGTTCAACTGTTCATTTGCCCCCCTTTGTTTTCCATTCAAGAGACACGGTGAGGCTGAACTGACGGGATCGCTGCTCCAAGTCGACGGGAAACCTTTTGCACGGACCCGCTGCAGTTTCATTCACGTTAGCGGCGCGGACAGGCACGACAAAAAAAAATAAAAACTGGAACAAAGGCTACCAAAAAGTCAGCTTTCCCAATGAATGAAGGCTGCTGAGTTAACCCGCAGCTTGTTTTGCTAGCTTATCTCGCCGGTTAATAGTATGGCACGTTTCATAAAACGGAAACAATTTGTTGGATAACAGCTTGCAGGCACGAGAGAGAGAGAGAGAAAAATAGAGGAAAAAAAAAACCGTACAAGCAAAAAATATATAAAGCTTTGCGAGCTAATTATAGCTGCTGAATTTAGCCGCAAATTTGACAGACAAATGATGGCTAGCAGGTGCAGAGCTAACTAGTTAGCTTCCTTGGCTAACTAGTACCAGGTCAGTGCACGGCCTTGTTCCCCGGGATCATATCCATGCACGGTGATTGTCATCTACCACATAAGGAGAAAACCCCATCCGGAGAAAAAAAAAACTGCTGTAGCTCTTTGTGTGCGGGAGTCGACGTCCTCTCTTGCTCTAGTCCAATGGAAGAAAAGTGTGGTCTGTCTTTGTATGTCTGCTGCTGTTGAGCTTCTGGAAGGAAGGAAGGGACGGCCGGCCGACTTTCCCAGGCCTATCCCTTTGGTTCAGCAGGACATCCTCTCTCCCGTGGTGCTGCTGTGCTTCTTACGTGGCTGGGAATCTAGTCCATTCAGTTGCGGAGGGGAGGCCAGCCGAGCTGCACACACTTGCACTCACTGCGCCTGTACAAGAGCCACAGAGCTGCCTCGCGGAGGGGGCTTCTGTGGCACGCACGCACGCACGCACACACACACACACACACGGTCATGGCGACCCGCCCCCTGACGTCACTCCCACATCGAAACCCCATTGGCTTCCGACCTGAGTTATAATATGCAGCGCAGTCATGTGAGAAGCATGTAGTGTGGCTACACCCCCAGGAATCTAAATGCGTCGCACGCTGGTAAATTGGATGGGGGGGGGGGGCGAGGTGAGGTGGGGGACGGCGGTGCGAGTGAGAGTATAGCTACTGTACGTGCTGTGTTACAAATGTGTTTCCTCCTGAAATGTCATTCAAGGGAAAGCGAAGGGGGGATCCCTCCCTCACAGTAGCACGCAGATATACACCATCCAAGCACGCCATGCTGGAGGAGAGATATTCATATACCAAAAAAAAACAAAAAAAACACTGCATGCAGCCATTATGTTAGACTTGAAAATGCAACAAATGATGACATAAAAACAGGTGCTGCCGCGCCTCACTTACTGTTGCGCCTCTTCTGCAAGCAAAATCACAGCAAATACATAATGGATAAATTAAGAAATACACATACATACAGTCCTATATATCACGAGTATGAAACACATGGTCAGATGAAAAAAAAGAGCATTAATGTTAGATGCTTTAAGAGTGTGATGACATTAATCCATGGTTAAAGCCCTGAACTTGATAAACCTGTGCGTAGGTCATTAGCTTTTCCATGATATTGGATTATATCCTAGATTTGTGTGCCAAGTGTGTAAAAAAAGATCTTTGACCACAGGTTTTATTAAAAGCTGGGACACAGCCGTGTTCTTCTGAGACGCCTCCTGTAACGAATTCCTGTCTTGCCGAGTTGTGCCCCTGTAATACATTACAAAGCAAAGGACGGAAGAGGTTCATTATTCATTGTTCTTCCTAGATTACCAGGGTGTGTGACAGCAGGATTGTGCAATTCCATGTAGGAATCTGGGGCGGTTAGAGGAATGCTTGCAGCTGGACGCGAGACACTGACAGAAGTGTTCGATTTAACCTTTATTCCCCTGCTTGCAGGCAGTAGCAGTGCACACACACATACACAAACATGCACTATTCTAAATCTTCGTTTCTCGCTGCCTGCCTGCCTGCCTGAATAAACCCCCGCAACATGGAAATGCATTTTTCACACAGAGGCCTCTCATCTCTGAAACGGTGGTTCACTTTTGCAGAATGTGGCTGCACCCACAAGCTTTTATATCCCAGCCTTCGAGCTTATGTGTATGTATGTTTCTGTGATATAATCTGTGAGCCACCCACTTCATTCTTTATTATAATGCCGGAACATTCTTCTCTATACAATAGCTTTGCTTTTGTCTAACCTATTCAGTTGAGAACAATATCAACATGCTGCTGATTGCCAGAATACGCCATGGTTAAACACACGGGCCTGTGTTACCATAGTACATTTGTGTTTTATGACACTACATCTCTGCGTTTGCCCATCGCTCTAACCCCAAATCAGGATTCTGTTAAGCCTAAACCACAGCTGTGCATGAATCAGAATAATAATCCCCAAAGATTCCTTTTGCCCCCATTCCCTGATACACTGTGTGAGTCATTCGCAGTGGAGAGCAGCACTCGAGAAAATCCATTGAGGCTCATCAGCTCTCCAGACACGCCTACATGCCGAGGAGTAACGGCAGGCTGCCCCAGCAGTGCCTTCCAGCAAGAGCTTATGACTGTGTGTGTGTGTGTGTGTACACCACTAAAGCAAGATGTCCTGGAAGACCACAGAGGTCAGCGAGGATGGGTGAGCATCCCTGAATCCCCGGAGTGACGTTATGATGTTGCCAACTTCCTAATAGGCTGTGTTGCCTTGTAGAAGATGATCTAAGGTCGGTTTCCCCTGTAATGTTGAAGTTACAGGAAGGTCTTAAGGGTTTAAGTCTACCAGGGAAATGAAATTCATCAGTGCATCACAAAAAAAAACTCACTCAAATGAGAGTTATTTTCCTTGCATGGTGCATTCAGAAAATAGCTAAATTTCCACTGTCACATAGCAACGCAGATAGCCAGCTCATGTTGACACCAGCAAGAATCAGCAGTCGCATCCACACCCTGCGGGTAACTTCCACTGAGAAAATTCGATCATACGCAAGAGTTTAGATGCAGAGGCATAGGAGGAATGAGATCATTCAGCGAGAGTGAGAGGAGATGATGTGTGGGAGAGCGAGGCAGGAGGACAGAGGATGGAAAAGCAGGCTGCAGGAGAACGTGACGAGTGGTGGAGAGAGTGACAGAAGAAGGAAGAGGAATGAAAGTTCCTCCTCAACTCTGTCTTTGGAAACGAAGGGAAATACTTTGTGTCAGACAGCGAGACCCCAGCTATTAGAGCTGAGCAGATGAGCAACACGTTAAATACATAATTGTACAAAAATATGTGGGAAGTAAAGGGCACCGGATCAAACAAGTAAAGGCAACGATTCATCACAAAACAAACATGTCACACACTGACAGTCATAATGAAAGCACTGACCTCAAGTTTAATATCAGAGGCATTCTCAGTTCTGTTTTGACTGCAGACCCAGATCCCATGGATTCTTTAAGTTTATTTTTATATTTACTGGTGAGAATTAGACAAATTCCCAGGATGCTCATTCTTTTTATGACCCCTAGTGAGTGTGTTGGTACTGAGCAACAGCTGCAATACCCCTTAATTTCAAGTGAGTGAAAAAAAAACAAGTTATTTTGGGGATGGGTACATGTGCCACATTCTGCTTTCCATGGAGCTTTGGGACCTAAGGCCTGTTTTTAACCAAAGAGAGTAAGGGATAGAGCTGTGGATTCGAGGACAGAGAAGGAAGAAAGGAGGGAGTGGGGTAGATACTGTTTCACTGATGATACATATGACAGCGCTCACATTTCTTCCCAATCTTTCCAAAGAGTCTGCTTGGCACGCGCAGCTCACCGCACGACAAAAGCAATCATGAAAAAAAAAAAGAAAAGCAGTGAAACGAAATTCAAAATCAATTTATACATTAAAATGACATGTCATACAAAAAGAACACTCCAGTGTGCAAGTGTATAGTTTTATCTTCTGTATCCTGAGAGGTTTAAAAGTGCCATTTTTCATTATGATGGATGCATTCACCACACGAGTGCCATCTTCTTCTTAAAGCCCTGTTATGCGCTGTATGTCTGAAGAGCCAAATATATCATTTTAAAACCTTCATTTGCAGAGTAAAGGGAAATAATGCTCGCTGATCAGCCTAAAATGTTCCATACAGTATGATTTGGCTTTGGTCCCTTCGCAGAATTTAATAACTTTATCGTTTTACATATTTTGTTGACTTAAGGCAGCACAGGAAGTGTGCAAGTACAAATTAATGAACACGTTGCTTGAAAATGTGTCCAGTCAGCAGCAGGGCAAACCCAAGGGGATAATTCAGCGGATCAAATAAACACTGGCACTTCCGTTGACCTTAATTCAACCTGCTGGCTTCTGACCAGCAGTTTATATGCTGCCACATTAGACGACATCAAAATGAAAATGTCCTGTACTGATGAATTCAGGATGCACTGCCTGAAGTGTTTTTTTCGATGAGACATTCTTTCCTCTGCGGGGCAGCAGGAAGTGTGAGCCGCTGTGAGTGGCAGGTCATGCAGACGAGACCTCCTCTACGTGGAGAGGAAGGATCTTGGCTCGAGGGGGAGACAGGATTGGCGTCATTGGCTTGGATCTCTCCTTCATGAAGTCAGACAGCTGAGTGAAGACTTGTGGCAGCTCTGTCACTGGACAGGGTGACTCACTCACTCATAAGTGGCGAGGTTAATAATAGTCATACATTAGAGCCACAGAAGTGAAATCACACAGCTTTAGCAGCTTAAGCCTTCCAAATGGCTCCGCTGCAAAGCAAAATTGCATTTTGCCGCCTTGCCTATCTCTCATTTATGTGACAGTTTATAGGTTTAGATGACAATAATGTGAATGTCTTCAAGCTGAATTGCAGACTGGTTGAAAGACATAACAGTATTATTACAATATGCAGTGTGTATATTCTAAAGTGACAGACAAATTAAGGTACCAAGCATGACATGTCAAAACTGCCAGGAAAATGGAAGGAAATCCCAGCAAATACAACATAGCTGCTGTCTTGATTTGAGTTTTCTCTCTGCTCCGTCTGACAGCTGATATTGTCTTCCATGTGTAGAAGATATTTCCTGGCACTGCGACACCTGCATGAAACTGCCTAAGGCGTCACACAGAAAGAAGGAAAAAAAACCCCCAAAAAAACAAAAACTCAACACAAAAAAACTCCAGCCAGATTTATTAAAATTCCCAAACATTTGACATTTTGGAGACGCAAGACAAAGACACCAACATTATACTGCATTCGCAAGTGATGAGTCAGTCGCAACTCTCCACGATTTGCAGGGGAGTCATAGCACAGGAGTCCAGCAAAGCAAGGAAAGTGCAGTACAGTATTCAGCATTTCAGGTTATTGTAATGCCTCGTATTATCCGATTATCCGAATGACCCTGCCAAAATCTTTGATTATATTTGCGCGTGTCGTGCTGCTGACAGTAGCAGGTATAACAGGTCTAGAGAGTAAAGTTAACTACAGATAACCAAGACACGTGATCTTTGATGGTGTAATCTGTCGGCTGGAGAGCTTTATTACTAAGTACAAATAAACACATGCCTCAGAGCAAAGAGGCTGTCAAGTCAACATCTCATGTAGCTTTCCACACTCAGTCCAAAGATCAGCAGGATTTGCAAAGATGTGAATATTGTAACAGGCATCTCAAGTTAAAAAGAAAGGGTCATGGTCTTTACATACGCACATTTGTGAATACACATATTACCATACTAATACATGCACAGAGTTGGAGTGATGAGCCAGCTTACTTAAGTTCATCGGTCCTGGCCTTGAGTGATAAACATTACATTTCTGGAGTAGAGCAATCACCTGAGCAGACCGAACTTGTCTATACTGTTACTGATTGAGCACTCAAAAACAGCACTAGAAGCTGGAGACAAGTCATTTCTTAACAGATTTCATAAAATGTTAGTAGCCATTAAATTCCAGATGTTGAAGCTTGTATGAAATTATAAATAATGGCTGTCCCTTGTTTTGTTGTTGAGAGAGTATGACAAAATAGTTATTAAAAACAGAAGGTGGAATGTAGAAACCGAACAACATGAAGTTTGTTGATTTGGACACTGACAACGGCAGGACTGACTTAACTCTGTGGTGCCTGTAGCACACATAAAAATTCAATTCCGAGAAATCTTTTCTAACCTATAAAAACGTGTTATTGTTGTACTGGACTGTCTTACATCGTCATAAATTCTTGTTGTTTTGTCTATGTGAGGGATTGGACAAAATAACACTGGTGTGTGTGTCGACAAAAACCAGGCCATTGCAGTGAAATGAGTATATGGACATGTGGAGTGCAACACAAAACAATAACAAATAACATACTCTGGCCTCAAACATAACTTCACATAGATCATATTTATTATGAGGTTTTTCTTTAATTATGCCTACACCCTGTATGCTAGGACTATTGCATATGACACAAACATATAGCATACAGCCCTTTCAGATTGCCTGTGAAAAGACTTAAATGGTAGCGCGGATGAATGTAGTCCAAAAATGAAATGCAATATCTGTGACTATTCAGACAGTGATTATGTCTAATGTGACCACATTTTGATCACAGTAAAGAGACACATTGTGAAAGGTCACATAAAACTGGTATTTTTCAGTGATTCAGAGCCTGTATGGCAAGCAATGAAATGATGAGAGCACGCTGTCCTTGCCTGGCCTTTGCATAAGAACACAAACACACACACACACACACACATACACACACACACAAACACACCTCGCTGCAATTCACGCAACATTCAAGCTGCTGCCATGGCAACCTGTCTCCATCCCCCAGGGAATATTGTACAGGACCACAAACATAAACACAAACACAGGACACACACACACGCACACTAAAATACACATAAGGGATCCTGCGCTCTAATCTCTTGGGAAAGAACACTGCTCAGTTTGTGCCAAAAGGTACGTTTCATGCCTGCTTGGAAGGGAAAACTACGGCAAGGAGTCATAACTCACTTTCTTTTTGCCATACCGCGCATCATGATGTAGTCACACAACTCCATCATAGCATGATTATGGTCGGCTTACTGCCACTTCCATCATCTAAAGTGAATTACCGGTTCATTATGCTGTATTCATTTTATATGCAACAGCGTCTCTCCCATGTTTTTTTCTTGATGGGGTGGAACAGCCTCTGAAACAGCTTTTAGTCCATGCAACATTAAAACTGAAATCCATACAAATGAAATCCATTCGGCGAAGGCAGCAGCTTCTCGTCTTTTCAATTTCAGAAGAATAATAACCACTGTGTAATTATCTGCATGCTATTATTGTGCACGACAATCAGACAGGTTGAGTCCCACACAGCGTGCGGAGGCAGCAGCCTCTGAGGTGGGGATACAGCAGTGAAGTAGACAGTGATGAAGTGCTGGCGAGTACATCACTTGCTACTGCGCTTCATCACTTTAGCTCAACTTCCTGCCTGTAGTGTTGCTGCGTCTCATGTGACAAGCCTAGTCTCTGTGTTTGCACCTACCAGACACTGGCAGGTGCAGATATACACACACACACAGGGACACACACACAAATGCATAAGGCAGCTTTGAAATTCGACTTCTGTGCAATCACTCATTATACTGTGGGTGTCAAACAGCCCCTTGTTGTAGACAGCGGGGATAACTGCTGCATGACAATCAGTTCAAACAAACAAGGCTCTTTCCCTCTTTACTCCAGACAGCGCTTTTAAGAAAAATCTAAAGAGGTAGAAGCCTCCTGTTGTAATGTGAAATGTGGATGGGTAAATCGTCGTTGCAAAATGAGAATCTAGGCCACGCTAGATTGAGGGCAGCAGATATCAGATAAGAGCATGCATCACTTAGTTAAGAAAAAAAAGAATAGTTACATGATGAGAGCCGCAAAGGGAATGCCTGCTCTCTGTAGCAGTTTCAGAGATCCTTGTGTGGGCTGTTTGCCGCACTGCTCAGAGTATATATGGCATGTATTCACATATTTGCGCTGTGCTATTAAGATAATAATTGACTGTCGTCTCAGAAGGCCTTTGCCTCCGGTCAAATAGCCCCAAGCCTGACAGAGACAAACAAGGGAGGGTGGACAGAGGGAGAAAGAGAAAGGGAGGAGTGAAGGACCTGCGATTACTGTCACAGTAAGCGACATTAGCAGCATTAGCTGTGACAGTAATGATCTGTTTCTACCATATCTGGCTAACAGAGGCTGGCGTCTCAAACAAACCATGCCTGTGGCTATCAGCGCCGGGCATGGGTCAGTGTATTTAACATCCCATTATGGCTCAAATGACTGCTGTGTACTAGCACAGCATTTGCAGAGGCCAGTACAGAGGAATGCTTATACTCTTTTTTTTTTTTTACTCCTCTATTTACTATATTTCGGAAAATGATGGCTTTCATAGAAACGGATAATGAGAAGGGTTGCCATGTCTCAGTGGCTAAAAGGCTCTGGAAAGCCCTCTGATGAAAGCTCAGATGGCCATTACCATAACCTTTCACATTGTTTGCCAGAAAAGCCCTGAAACTCATTTTAAGTCTGATTTGAGATAAGTCTCTAATGTGGTACATCATAAAGAGACGGGAGGCGTGTGTAGGTGGAGCATTATTGGGTAGCAGACTTTTGAGATATCATCTCAGTGATTGTATCGTCGATGGTTTTTTCCTGCTCAGAGCAGGGCAGCCCCTTCAAGCAGCACACCTCTGCAAATGGAGCACAGATCGGGAGATAGGGTTGAGGATGAGAACAGCTCAGGTGCTTGTTTCTCAGTGTGGCATCTTCGCCGCCCCTTTCTGCTGACTCGGAGGGTCTGAGCTTTTAGTGCTGACCTCACAGGTGTGTGTCCGTATGCGTGCGCGCGTGGGTGTAAGCAAATAGGAACAAAAGAGGAACTTTTGCCTACTTGCATTCCCACCATTTTTTTTCCGAAGGTCATCTTTTAATGTCCCTATCACGGCTCATCAGTTTGTCCTGTTGACAATAAACACAGCCTTCATGCTACAAACAGGAAAGGTGGTGTGCTCGGAATGCAAAAGAACATCCCTTATTCGTTGTTTACCCACAGATTCACCCGCATTTCCATTTTCATTTGATTTCATTTGGTCCAAAATCTAATTACTCTTCCGCGCTTTCCTTTTTCGCACACACGTGCTCGCACGCCACACACAAAAACACACACAGATGCAAATAACACAAGCATGATGTAATTATTGCAGCCTTGGAAAATTCTACCCATTTCCTGCTGCGAAATGACCTGCAAACGAGAACCACAAACGTAACATGATTCAAAACAATCACTAAAAATACAGGGTGCATATCTTTATATCTCTTTGTATAATACAATGAAGGATCTCAGAAGAAAAATAGAAATCACATAGTCTGGCCAGCTATTTTCCCCAAGTGGATACTATCATATGGTTGCTTTTACAAAAGTTCCTGTGTGTGTTCTCTAAGAAAGACATTTCCTTCACAGTGCTTTCCGTCAGACTAAACAGATGTTGTAGTCACATTCCAGCCTGACCACTGACATCACCATTAACTGCACTGATGATCCACTGTTTTCTCTAAATTAATTCAGCTGTAATGAGACACATTTGGGGGGAAAAAAACAAAAAACAAAAAACAAATGTCAACTATTGCTAAAGGAAATGTGATTTCAAAGAATTATTAAGTAGACTTAGACCATTCTGCTTTTCACATAATCGCAGATGAGTGCATGAACAATAGCCCTCTTTGATCGTTTACGATGACAAAGAATGTTAATAAGTACCATGATTGCAACAGAAGCCTCAGCAACTACGCCGCTTCTGCTGCAACGGATAATGATTATAATGATCACGATGCTAAAAATGGTGATTAGGGGAATGAGATGTTCACACATTTGAATCTACTTTGCTTTAAACGTGGCAAAAGCCTGCAGACACGTACGGCCCCCCCCCTTAGTATCTGATATCATTCTCTGAAACATGTCCTACTGTGATGCAATTCTGTATCAGATGTGGCACAGCTACAGCACATATTGTCTGCCTGTCAGATACGTTGCTGTGTAAATTACTTTGGGGATGCAGTTTGGGTATGGCGTATTATTGCTCTGAAATGTGCCATGAGTGCCAGCGGGCCGCTACATTATATGAAATCTAACAGATGGCTTTATACAACCTGTGCAATATGTTGAGGTGACCTCTCTGACTTCAGATGTAATAACTGCCAAAGAAATGAGGGAGCGAGCTGAAAAGCAATCTCCTCAGACAGTGATAACATCACACTTTGGAGGCGCAGAAAACAAAGGGACCGGAATGAAAGAAAATATCAAATATTATACAACAATGGAGTACAGATGGGGAGTAATAAGTCTTTCACTTTGTATCGCTTTCACCTGATCAGAGTATGTGATACTGCACATGGTGCTGGGAGGCCAGACAGTCCCAGTGTTTCTTTCAAGACATTTTTTATATATGATTTGTGTATAATGTTGCCAGGCTGATGACATATTGAGGGTAGTGGCAGAAAGCGAAACTAGTGAGAGGACACATGCAAGTTATTTATGAATATCTACATAGATCTGCATATGTGAATCCATTACCAGCAACTAATGAGTAACTATCGTGTTTTTCATTATGTTACAGTACTGTGGTCAAATTATGTGAATACAGATTTCACTTCAACTGGGGCAATACTAATATTAGAATAGGGTATACGCAATATTGAGTAGTTATTAAGGAGCTAATGAGACACAAACATAGGGATTTCCTGATAATGAACTAGTAAGTAGTCCCTGAATAACCTTATAGTAGATAATGAGTTACTTGAGAACAGACTTTGAGATGGTAATGGGGCCTTATGTTATGATCAGTTCATAGATATCTGCAAATCAACACGCTGAGCACGTTATTACTGAGTCGAATGATGATAATATAATAATGATGACTAATTAATCAGTTTCTATTTTTTGTGTCACCTCAAGAAAAGTAGTGAATCATACTGAGAAGTTACAAGTAACCTTAACCGGTCCCCGCGCTGTTAGACGTTGCACCTGCACTTTCCTCACTAACTACTCAGAATTTTGTTTTTAAGGCAATATTATTTATTACGATATTGATTGCTAGGTAGCTAAAATGAAAAAGTGTAGTCTTTTTCAAAGTATTTATGTCCATCCATTCATTTCCTTCATTAATATATCTTGCTCTAGGGCTTATTTCCACCCACTCTGCTCTCCCTTGCACTGTTTTTTTCAAAAGATTTATGTGATGATTTTGGCCAGTATTTGGTATGATGGAGTTAAGAGGCAGATGGTGATGTGAGGAGAGCAACAGGGGGATGACACTGTAGGGGAACACTGTGGTGTACATGGTGCAGATCTCATGGTACAGCACAGGCTTTTAATGTGCACAATATGTATATGTGTGTATGTGTTTACTGTAAATTGCTAGTCTTTGAATGTTAAAAAAAAATCATATCTCGTGGAAGGATCCATATATCTTCATAACTTCAGTTCTTTATGGATGGCAATGATAAAGCATTCGAATCACGTGGAACAGCAACAGATTTCATACAAAGAAGCCATCAGCTAATCTGTAATTTGTGCTGAGTTGCATGCTGATAGCACTTTTTTTTTTTTCTTAAACTGTGATGGAACATTTCTGCAGAAGAAGACTAGCTTTGCTCCATTGTGGAAAAACAGGCCCACTCTAAGCCAGCCCCCAGCCCTGTCTGTGTTACAATGAATCTGACTCAGACTTCCAGAGGAATGAATGGCTGCTGCCTGCTCACTGCTCCTCTATCACATGGCCCACTGCCAAAGCTCTAATTTAAGCTCCAGGCCTTCTGCTGGGAGAGGGGGAGTGTAGAGGAAGCCTAGCCCAGGCAGAAGTGCAGCGGGTGGGGGAGAGTGCTAGGCCCTGTTCCCTAGAGTGGAATTGATGGCTGTTAAGCTCATCAATGGGGATGAGTCATCTGAGGCAGCCAGCCGCTTCATTCCTCCTGGTCTGCCTGCCTGGAGTGGTAGAGAGTCAAAATACAGTTACTACCTGCTTCTCTCTGGTGGATCATGCCTTTTAGAAAGCAAATAATAAGGTGCAACTTCCAATATGCACTACACTTGAGACTGAATTAGTGCTGCTATGTGCCATTGAATTGCAACCTATCTGTGTAGATACTATATGTATTATATATAATGTTTGCATAGTCACCAGAGCCAGGAACCTGTGTGTGTATTCATGTGCATACTCATGCAGGCCATGTGTCTGTGCAAAACCTGTTAAGCAACAATTTCCATATCCGTCTAATTCTCAAAGGTCAGAAGCTTTTAGGCAGCCAGCAGTGGGCTGATGGCAGTTGGCTGAACATGCATCTGATTCCATTTGGGCTAGTTTCAGTTTCAAAGCCTCCCACCTTCCTGTCTCATAATCACTCCTACAGATTTTCGAATCAATCCGGGCCCCAGCGCAGTCTGAGATGACTTTTGATCAACAACTGGCGACTGTCATAGCAAAAAAAAAAATTCACTGTGGTCTCAGGAGGATGTTTGGTGTCCACACAATCTTCTATGATTGCTTAGAATGACCGGGAATGGCCACAATGTGAACTCCACGGCACTGTTTTGATCCAGAATTTCCATTCCTTCAGCAGAATCCAACAGCGCTTTTCTCATCTCCATGAACTGCAATATATCTGGGTGGTGACTGGTCTATAAATGCTATCTTTAAATTCTGTGGCTAGAATGTTACCCCAACTGCTAGCCGGCTGCCAAGAGTCGGGTGATAGGATCGGATCGAAGTGGATCACGGCTAGCAAGCGGGTGCACAATGTACAATGTCTTATCACATTCATTTTCATGTAGGCATCCTGCTTATCAAGCCACTGCAACCACAAACACATCTCGGTGCAGCTACAGGTCATTATGCCCTCTGCATATCCTCTTAACTGTGTGTGTGTGTGTGTGTGTGTGTGCCTGTGTGTATTTGCACAATCTTGTTGGTGCAACAGGAATGTTAAAAGCCCTCATTATCTCTATGGAAATTATGTGATTGCTGACCAGGGTTGTGTTGACATGTCAACCCAGTTATGCGCTATCAGAATGCATTGAAGCTCGGGGACTGAAATGTGCTGTTAAGAAGAAGTGCAAGGTGAGCACAAGAAAGCACGTAAGAGAGAAATAAAAATCCCCCTCTATGTTGCTATTTGTTGCATGCTTGCCTACACCCATGATCTCAAAGAGAAGCTGCCCACCAGACACGTGTTTGGGCTACAGTCTCATGCCGAAGAGTACAGGTTAGCTTCTCTTCCCTTCAAATAAACACATTGCGACACAAGTACCCCAGCAGCACAGGATACAGTATGTACAGTTTCACACTGCTCTCATAAAAGGGGTTTCCTCTTGCGGCTAATCCTAATGCAAATGTGCACGCACGCTGAGAACATAGTGTATCATATATATTGTATGCAATCCCCAAGCACATTTTGCGTGTGAAAGGTAACAACAAGATGAGACCGCACATGCATACGAAATAAAACCACGCACATCTTTAAATGCACAGCCCAGACAATAGAACGAGCTAGTCCGTGCTCACACATGCAGACATACAAATGAGCACACAGGAAGCCCTGTAGTGACTCAATGCCACAATGATTTAGGTTCAGAATGGCAAAGGAGTGCTCATGACTCAGAGTTTCCATTGCGGCTCCCACTCTCCCAGTGCAACTTTGCGTGTGTGTGCAGGTGTGTGTTTATATGTGTGTTTGTGGTGTGTGTAGTATGTCTGCTGCTGTTCATATAACCACTGTGCTTACTTGCTCTGGGGCTTTACCAACCAAAGTGGATCACAGCACGATCTCTCTTTCTTTCTTCCCGTCTACCTAATGTGCCGCGTGCTCTATTTATGCCCCACGTCTGTAAGAGATAGCTAGCGGCAGCCGTGCGCACGGGGCAGGATAAGGCATCAGACGGCATATGGTGGCACGTAGCGCGGAGCCAGGGGTTTAAAAGAGAAATCTTTATTCCCAAAACCTTACAGAGCTACGTCTCTCAAGCTCAGACCCAATTCTCAACAGCGCCTGCACAACAAGCAACTTCAAAGTGCAGCAGTGCTTTAGCTGAGAGTTCTTGGCTCAGACATCAAACGTGGTATCACTGTAACTTTTCCATAGATGAAAAGGACAGGGTTTTCCTTGGCGCGTAATACCTGGAGAAAGTATCCTAAAATCAAAGCCTTTGATACGGCTGTGAGAGCCAAATAAGGCCAGCAATTATGGTATGTCACTCAAACAGGGAACAGCCATGCCTACCAATCACACGTGACTCCTTTACAAGTCAGACGCAATATGGAAATTTTATGCAGGATCCGTCATTACTGTCTTACTGATTGATTATTAAGCTGGAAGTAATGGTGCGTACCACATGTTTAGCACTTTGCTGTGTTGCTGGAGAGTTAAATTTAATTATATGTATATAGATAGATTGTTTTCCCACAATTCAGTCAAAACAAAGCAAGGAATTCAAAATGTATGATTACAGTATTAAGTTCTTTGCCTGTATATTGTTGTGGCTGCGTAAGCCTGAAGCCAGTCTGTGGTGGTCTGGACTGCCGTGTCACGTGGTTTCCTGTCGGCTAGGTCACGCGGTGTTGGCCGCTCCTTACTGGAAGACAGGAAGCACTGGTCTGTGGTGTCTCACATGCCTCACATGTCTCTCTGAAGATGCTAGTGGGCTCATTTATAATGCATTAATGGACAGGGCCACAGGAAAGCCTGTCTCCTTATGGGGGTGGTGGGGGAGTACCAGAGCACTTCCATTCATCACGGCTGGATACAGACTCAGAGCGGACAGACCTATGATGTAGCTGTTTGACTCAAGCCAGCAGGACAGTGGCGATCAATAATAAGGAAAAACTACAAATGTAGGTAAAGAGGAAATAGTAAAAGTTTGCCCTGTATACAGCCCTTACACATTGTTTTTGACTTCCTATCAGGAACTTTTCAGCAATTTTGGACACACCCAGTCTTTTCTTTTTTTCTGATGTAAAGGTCCTGATGTAAAGTTTTGCAGTTTTTGCCTCAGCCCCAAGCAGTGCAGCCCGCTGTCTTTCCAGTGTTATGTCTCTTGTTGTGGCTATGATCAGAACATGATGCAAGGCAGGGCGGTGAGTGAGAAACATGTGGCTGGTGGCTGGGCTTTGCCTGGGGAGAGGGACCTCACCTTGATTGTTACTGATGAGGCCTGACTTCACTCGAGGCGCTCAGACACCAAGCTGTGTTTCAGCCCTGAAATGATACAAGGCACATGATGAGATTTTCTTGAACTGATAAGACAGTAAAGATGTCCCATGATTTCAGGGAAAAATGCACAAGGATGGACTGAATGTGCAACCTTTAGCAAGGAGTTACTGCCACAGTGACACAAAGCATGAATGCAGATGTTTTGGAGATCAAACCAAGGCTGTATGCTGTCTCGTGTGCTCACGCTAACAGACTCTAATTATCACCTTCTCTCTTATTACACATCTGTCCCAGTACATCATTGGAATTCAACCACACTTTAAGGGTGGCTTTAACGCTTGGATGGGAATTGATTCTTTTCTTGGAAGCCATGCCGAATTCATTCCTCCGACTCAGACAGGCAGAGGCAAGATATGGACTGCTGCTCAGTACTTCCGAGGAGATAGGTTAAAGTGATTCTTCTTCTTCTCCGGCTAATTCAATCCATGAAAGTCGAGACTACGTGTGTGTAGCTGATGGGGGATGTACTGTGGGTGTAGAATGTGGTTACCATGTGAAATTAACATTAACGTGTTGGTGTTCTTCCCCCATCAAAGCACACTCGGGTAATAAACGCCCTATCTTGCCTTTTCGCTAGTGTAATTATAATCATAACCACAGCGTTTCCTGCTACCGGTCCACAATGCCATTCTGCAGGGGTCATCCTCTGGGTCATACTTTCACTTGGTGAATGTATTAATATACTTAAACCAGTCAGTCAGCCCTTCTCAAGAGAAACATTACCGTCGCCCCTGACTCATTAGCAATATACTTTATGAGTTAAAGCCAATGCATTTACCCCTGAGGGTTCATGCTTGGCAACAGCAAATTATCTTGGGAATACATGATGTGTGCCTTCATAATGATGTGATGAGTACCCAGTGACACGCACAGGAGAAGCAGGCATACATGTTTATACATGGGCATGTAAACTCTCAGACATCGACACATTCATGCAGACGCGCTGCTCATAAACACACGTAGATGCAGCCACAGCAGAGCCCGAGGCGTCTTTGTATATGTGTGTGTGTGCGCGCGTGTGACTTAGCAGGCCTAATTTAATAGATGGATGTGGTTTTCAGAGACTGACACACCGAAAGAACGCTTCGGAGTTGCAGATATTAGACCTCGTTTAGCGCAGACAGCAGAGGTTAAATCAGTTCAGAGAGCACAGTTCTCTGCCACATCTTCCACACCATCACTAGCATGATAAAAATAAGCACCTGCTCGCGTCTGACCTCTCCATTCCAAGTTTTATAATCCAGCCTTTCACTTGGAGAAAGTAATTGCATGGAAAATGGTGACTTTTAGACTTTTTATTGTTTCAAGGTCATCTTCGAGGCTCGGCAATTAAACATGAGTGAACTCATAAATGTATTGCACTAGCGGGGGGAGGAGACACTTCAATAAAAAGCTAATTTGTTGTGAATAAGAAACTTATTAAATTCCGAGTTTTGATCTGCTTTGCATATTTTGTGCTAATTACAGCACGGGAGGAAATGCCTTGTTTGCATATTTGAGGGGAACAAGAAAAAAGAGAGCCAGAGAGTGAAACCGGGAGACAAAGAGGAAGAGAAAAGAAAGGGAAGATTACATGCCGTTGCCCTCTGTAATGAGATTGTCGTCAAATATTCCAACCAACCTTAATACCTCTCTGCTGTGTTTGAAGATTTGTGTTTCCATTTGGGCCGGCCTGGATGGACTGATTAATCACTTTTTAATCAGAACGCCTCGGTGAATAATTCACCCCTCAAACGTCTTCTGAAGCACTGAGGCGACACAGTTTTAAATTTATTTGGTCTCATTTCCTCCGCTTCCAATATTTATCACAGAGACAGAAAACTAAATGTTTGATTCCTTTTCACTGTTGCAGTGGTGATATACTGCATTGCAGTAAATGATGGCCAATAGCCAACAAGTGACAGTATTGTACAAACTGTTCATCCCTTCAAAGAAAAAAAATAACCTCCAAACATTCAATATATTACATCACTCGCTGGGTCTCTGCCTCTGTGTTTCTTTTCAAATGCAAACCTGTTAAACCCAAAGGTTTACAGAGAGCTACCCGTGCTACGCTTTGATTTCTCGTGTTGTCCAACGCGCTGCGGAGTGACAAATGACTTGTTAACAGGTGGCTTGTGCGCGTCACCACAGGATGGTTTGCGTACACTTTACATAGATTTACATCATTTGACATTGAGAGATGATCCACCTGCACCGACAGCATGGCGCCAAAGTCATTGGGTGTAAGTCACACGGTGATGCAGGCAGAACGATGCGTGTACGTGAAATTATGTTGAGCTTCACAGGTTGTTTAGCTCATGGTATATGAGCATACCAAACGCTACAAGTATATATGCGTTTATGTGCAGCATAAGCATGTTCATGTGGCATGTGGCATAAGCATGTGTCTGTGTATTTGCTATTTTTTGGATCTATTCACAGTTATTCTTTAAAGCTACTGTAGTTAATCATTTTTATATCAACCAGGGATCGCATGACTTCTCAGATATGAAAAGCCCACAGAGAATTATCACTCTGCTGTTCCCCTCTCCTCTGGCAAAATTAATTGTTTGGGTCCACTCTCAACTTTTGGCAGCTATTTCAGTGAACAAGCTCTAAAAAACCTAGACTATGCACGCTGTGCCAAAAAGCAAGCAGACGGAGTTAGCATGTGAAATTAGTGGACCATGTGGTCAAATGACATATTTTCCTCGGGAGTTCGTGGAGACCAAAACGGAGCTAGAAGAGAATGATGGCCAGAAAGTCAGTCGTTAATGTACTGCAATGTTATTTATCGGTTTAAAGGACTGATTTGAAATTCCTGGCCACATACTCACATAAAAGTTGGAGATTTCACCTTCTCCTACAACTGATGCAGTGACACATTTCAAGATTTTTTCCAGTTAGACATGAATAATAAATGCAATATGCAATGCCCTCAAAAACTTCAAAACGCTCATAATACTAAGGCCAAGTGGTTAAAAAATGCTCATTGTATTTATTCACATGAGAAACTATGTACCACCAAACCGGCTGACTAACATTAGAGTGGCATCAACCAACTTTCTCTCTCACTTTTCTCCCTTTTGTCCGCTCTCTTTAAAGATATGAAGCAGCATCACAGAGCTCTGCGTGCCAACAGACAGCTTCAATAACAGCCGTAGATGTCTGCACTGAGAGCAAAAAATAAATCCACTTTTTAATCCTTAAAAGTTTAAGAAATAAACTCTGAGCCCTCCTCCCTCCCGCTGGTAAACGGCTCCAGATCTGAGCAGAATCCTCTGTTACTGTGGATGTTTATTCCTCAAGAAGCTCCGACTCTGCCTCCCCTGCCGTCTCTTCCTAGTGGTTCCCCGGGCAGCTCGCACCGGGGTGCTCAGCCTCAGCAGCTGTCTGTCGACTAGCAGCAGCTCTGTCCCTTCGCCCCTGCGTGGTTCTTTACTCCTTCATCTTCATGTTGAACTGAAGCTTGAGTGACTCACTACCGCCTCTCAAGGCACAAGTGGTATTACAGGACGAAGCTTATAATTTAGCACGCTGTATTTCATGTTGTCTTATTACAGGCCACATTTTCCATCATTCTTGGGTTATTTGTTTACCATCATTACATTGATTATATACTGTTGCCTGGCTGATCACCTTCTCCTGGTTGCTAAGAGAGCTGTTCACTGCCGAGGACTCACCTCAGCTCACACAGCACATCGCAGCACTCCTGGAGGAGAAATTACTTTTTTTTCCTCCCTCATTCTCTCATTCTGTCTGCCTTTCTGTCCTCTCAGATTATTCATTCAAGAGCTAAAAGTCAAAGTTTATCTCTGCCTTTCTCGGTGTGCCTCTATGGCTCTGTCAATCTACCCGCACGTCCCCTCTGTTACTATCCCCTTTTATCGTCTCCCTTCTCTCCCGGCTGTAGTTGAGGAAGGCGAAAAACTCGTGACACTTGTAATATTTCGTGGGAAAGCGGGGAACAGAGTCGCACGGAACAGCCAGTCAGCCTATTGGTGTGCATGAGTCATGCAGCTGCATTAAAGCGACTGAGAGAAAAGGCAATACAGTCAGGGAGGGAGTACGGCAATTAAAAAAGCATCAGTCAAGAGGGAGAGAAGAATACAAGAAGCAAGATTTTTGCGCCCGGTCAGCTTGAGAAAGAGACTGCATCTGCAATGGCAGGCTAACAGATAACTATGTCCACTTATGATTTATGAAAGAGTTACAAAATTGAAATTCGAACCGTCAGTATCAACCTCTAGCCATCAGCGTGCTCCCCTTCTTCACTGCCATCTTATCAGCTTTGTCTTCCCCAGAGTTGAGTGACTGCGTTTTGCATATGGCCAGCAGGTTTTGCATGTGGGCCACATTATAGTCACCTTGCTGAATTGCATTATAGAAAGCGAGTGAAGGAGACTCCTGAGAGCGAAAAAGGAGAAGGAGAGACAATCTTCTTCAGGCAAGGGGTGAATTCAATCTGCACTTACTAAGGGGGAGTTTCTGTCCTGCCCTCCTGTGAATTAGCCTTCAGACTTCAGCGAGCTCACGTCTTATGGCGCAGTTCAGCGCTTGCAGAATGTTGGGCCCTTTTGCTTTAATTTTTTTTACCAAAATACAGATTAATCAGAGCTCAATCTCTCAATTCTCTGCTAATAAAGCCTTAGGGTGGAAGTGCACTATTTCTTGAACTAATTAAGAGAAGAACTTGCTGTTCTAACCACATTTTAAAAGATTTTAATGCTCAGTGAACGCTGAGAAAACTACAATGTGTGTGTGCTTTTTTTTTCCCCTCCAAGCTTCTGAAGTCATGTGGGATGTTGGCCTAGTTTGGGCAAAATTGAGTCAGCATATCAATGTGTGGATGCAAGCATAGACTTGCGTGTGTCACATTTCAGGCACTATAAGCTAAATTTCCAAATGCCTTGTTGGCCGAGAGTTAGAAATATTGCAGAACATACATTTCCTTAACTCTAGTGGTATCTGGCCTTGCAGGTAGGTTTGATTTTGTTTGTCCTGGTTTTGAGTTATACTGCATGTACTGCATGTATGAACTTTTGAATATCAAATATATGATATATATATGATATATATGATGTATGATATTTATCAAAAGTGTCCGTGTGGATGTGTTGTGGATCATATCTTTGTTGGATACAGTTCTTAATCTAACATCTGGGAAGTTGTCATTGGAAACTGTTTGGAGAGGGGAAGGAACTGCCAAAAAATATGCATGGCAGGTGTCTATCACTGTCTATCACAGATGAACATATAATGTAACAAACTCACATGATGACGTACAGAGAGCGAAAATATTCTTTGCTATTAAAAAAAAAAACCTTTGGTGCCATTTTTTTTCAATGAAGAAATACTCTCCAGTTCTTATGAAAATGATGCATCTACGCCAACCTCTCTCTGAGCTGCTATTATTGTTTTCACATGAACAATCACTTTTCACAAAAGCATTCATCCACGTAGCTGCCAGTAGGTCCTCATAGGATGCAGAGGTACACAGCTAGAAGCCTGGCAAGATGGATTCTCACATGATTTCATGATATGAGCTAGCGTCTGTAAAAGATATACTGGCATGTAAACACTTTTTAAAAAAAAGATTTGGATCTATTTTGGTAGAAAAATGAGATGTGTAGAAATCTAGGAACTCCAACATGCATAATGTTATGATCATGTACACAGAGATATGGATAATTATCTTTCTTAACCTGGACAAATAGAGAGAAAACTATCTGCATGGTGGGATACTCCTGGGGTAAATGTCTTTTTTTGTAAATTGGGTGAGTTGGCTGCAGAATAGTCTGCACCAGGCTTTTATTAGCTGGATTTTAGACCTCCCCTTTTTTTTTTTTTAGCCTGATACTGTGTGAAAATGTCAGACTCAATATTAGTCAAAATGTGAGTCTAAAAGGGCAGCGTGTCTACTTACAGTATGTGGTGTGAATGGTGCTTGGGTGGCACTCTTCCTATGCCATAGGACTCTAACCCACATAATCAATAGGTCCCGCTCATATCGCTGTGATCACAGCATGAAAGCTTTAAGTGGCAAAGAGCAGAGAGCAGCAGACATAAGTGACAACCCCGCCAGCTCTGGAGATGGTGCTGAGAGAGAAACGGCAGCATCAGCAGCGGTGTACGGGAAACACACTGTACCCATCCATATCCATCCACACGGCTGAAATGCAGCTTCAAACAGACTGTGAAATCCATCTTGTCTCCACAGTTTGAAGAGCGCGGGGCGGGGAGGGTTGCAAGGACAGAGTTTGACTTATAGACAAAGAGAAAGACAAGAAGGGAAGGGAGAGTTAAAAGTGAGAGACGGAGAGAAAAAGAGAGAGACAGTCACCCGGTCTCAGCTGGAGTTATCGATGTTCAATTGACTTTGGAACATCTGCGAGGCCCGCTTGGTCGTGTTAATTATACAGCACTAATTTAACTCGCACGCACAGCGGCAAAGACAAGGGAAGAGATGCTTAGTGAACTGTGGAGCACCGTGTCCTGACTTCTACTTTATCTCCTGTTCAACCTGCCTGATGATGACGCTCTCAACTACTGTACGTCTCCATGGTAATTATGTAGCCTTTTGCGTGCTTAGCAGCTCTAATGCCTGGAAATAATATCTACCTACTGAGGGAGAAAGCCAGCATTAATTTGTAGCCTTTCAGCTAAGATCTTGCAGAGGATTGTTGCAGTAAACACAGTGAAAGCCCTGCTTGTGAGATAAGGTGCAAGGACCCCGAATGACCTCTGAGCCAGGATTTTTTGTGTATTATCCAAAACCCATATAGATGTATGCATTATTGGCTCATTAAGGTCTACTATTACCTCCATCGCCGCTGCAATGTTTGTGCTAAATGTGGGGTTACGACATTCAAACACATTTAATATTATCAAAATGTATTTTTAATGGAACTCCAAAACTGCTTTTACATATCTCCATCAATTAATGAAGTGTACACTACCACACTAACAAGGAATATCTCAGCAAGGCCCATACAGGCGTGCTGCTGAGAGACAAACACATCACCCAAATCTCAACTATACAAACAGCCCTGAAACTGTGTGTTGAATTGAATGATGAAATCTGAACCCAAACGAAACCGCATCCATAGAGAGAAACGTGTCGGGCATTCTGATTGGTTATATAAGAACAGCATACAGAAGGAGCAAGTGCACACACGCCGCGCGCACACACACACACACATACAGACCCCAGAGGCCTGTGTTTGCCTTTCCTGTAATCTGAGCTTCCGTTCTCTGAAGAATGATGTAACTGAATGCCAGCCCTAAACCAAGTAGGAGAGCCAGACAGCCAGACACACTGAAATGTGTGCGTGCGTGTGTGTGTACATTCTTTATATCTCTTTACATCACTTGTATCACTATTTACTACTAATTGCCAAAGGTTGTTCGACTGATAAGTCATTTTCAACTGCAAACTCTCTTTTCGCCTGCGCAGATTTCGCTGCAGTAAACATGATCTTTTATTGCATCACGTTGCCCTGCAGATACTTTTACAAGGTCACCAAGATGTGGCAGTGGACCAAGGCACACACACACACACAACTCCTGTAACACTAAATCTTTGACTGGTTTGTGGACCATTAACGCAAGCCTTTTGAAGCCAAGTGCACGCTGTGGATTGGTCAAAAGGGCATCTGGTTAGAGATATGAGTGTCAAAGAATGATCTGCCATGACCTCTTTTCACCCCTCTCTATTCCCTAATTTCCTCTCCTTTTCTTCCCTCCTCACTTCCTGTGCTTTTGTCTGCAGCGAGTGTTCCCTCCTAACCAGCTATGAGTCACCGTGCAGGGCTCTCCTCGAACAGGAGGTAATCGCAGAGAGGCCGGCACCTCCCTAACCCTCTTCCTGCCTTCTGCTTCAGCATCAGCAGCAGGAAGCTGCGGCAGCCTCAGAGAGTCGATTGTTGATATTATAAACGCTCCTCCGGACACTGTTCTTTGCATCTGCCTTACAAATAGCTTTTCCATCATATGGACCAACAGCCACCTAAGATATCAATAAAAAATGACTTAAAAGGAATATTTGAAAGGGAAGTAAAAGACACACACGCACAGATCGCTCCTCTAGTCTAAAATGTATTGCACTGAGTGGACCATATGATTCATGGCTTATACTTTAACTTTATAGTATATTGCAACATAAGCATGTTGTGCAAAAGAAGGACTCGTTTTTTGCTTGGTGGTGAAATAGGTCAGGGGTTTCTTTACTTTGTAACACTGCACTTGATGCTGAGGGGGTTGCCACACAAGTTTTAAGTGTGTGTGTGTGTGTGTGAGTGAGTGTGTGCTGGGTCTCTGCTTGTTTTCCTCTCCATGTGACCTATTTGCTGATCGACCACAGTGTTCCCCGCTCTGCTGAGGTTTCCATGCCAACGCAGCCAGTGGCAAGACAAAAGATGAGGACTCACTTGGTCTTGATCAAAGAGACCACTGCTTCAGTCTGTTGCTCTTGTTATCTAGTACGTTCTGAAAGCGATATACTGTATACAGACATATCCAACGAGAAGACACTGGACAGCAGCCCGGCCTTTTTGTCATCAGATGTACCTCCACCGCACTGTCACATGAGCTCAACTAACCCTTTATCAACAACAAGTGTCATGTTGCAGGTATGTTATGGATTATTAACTTGATGTTATGTAACACTAATAAAGGTGGGTATGCTTAGAGTTTTAGTACTCTTTAAATAGTTAGTGTTAAGGTCATGTTGATAAAGTCTGAGTTCATACAGTTAACCTGTGTCAGTGTCAGAAGCTGAAAATTAAGTATCCATTACTTCTAGCTAGCTAATTCAGTGTTTATCCACATGGTTATTTCAGCTGTTTGCTCCTTTTAGCTAACAATTTCAATAGTTTTTCAACATGGCAAGCAAGCTAATTCATCTGTGTGCCCCTCTTAGCCACTGACAGTATAAAAAATGGACAGCGTGATGTCCCCCATATGTTTCTTAGAAGAAGCAGGACTGTAGCCAGCTAGCCTCTTGTAATTTTCTCTCGCTGTTTATTTTCCTTCTTAATGCGTGGATCTACAGAAGTGTATTTAGTGTATCTGTATCTGCAGATGTATTGGCGAAGTAGCCCTGCTTAGGATTCTTGGGATTCACTGTTGTAGAGTATTGATATCGCTTTAATGCTGTGTGCTACTGTGCCTCAAGTGCGACTAAACATCTCATGATGTGATTACTGCCGGTAAACATGCAAAAGAAAAAAAATTCTGATTAAAGAAAAACAAGTTGCTAAATGCATATTTAGCAATATGATATTAACATCTGCAGGCAATCAATATAATGTACCATGTCCAGATCTCATGCGGAATACAAATGCTGTATCGACAGGACCAGGATGTAAACATAGCTGCTAATCAAAATGTCAAACCTCACATCCATAAGCTCTTTGCATGCTAATTTTTCAGTGCGCAATTAATACCTGTTGTCATTGGCACAGGAAGATATTTTATTGACTCACTTTTTATTTACGCTCCTGATTGTTCTGATCCTCCATTTTAATATAGCTGCGTATTGATGTCAGTTATAAAATGGGTGCTTGTTTCCACTGACATTGTAGTTTGCTGGAGATGAATAGTCCTGGCTACTTTGGTGACACAGCGATATCATTCTTCGTAAATGAAAGCACTTTCCCAAGCTCCTGCATGTCAGCTGAGCAAACAAGCCCATTCGGCGTGACGATAAGTAAAGCCGAAGTAATGCATTCACATAAACAGTGGCGGGAGAATAACATTTGAGGAGCGGAACTGTATTTAACAGCCTCCCGAATGAATGAGTAAAGAAATGCCACAGCAGCTGCGTTTAGTGATACTGCGGGAGAACTTTCCATTTCATTCATCGGCAGTGAGAGAGGAAGCGGCGAGTGAGTGAAGGGGAAAAAGAAGACAAAAATAAGATGAGAATGAGAAAGAGATAAAGATTTGATGAACGAGAAGGGCAAGCGAAGGGGAATTTGTAAAGAAAAGAGAAAACAAGAGAGAGCGCTGCAAAAACAGAAGAAAAAAAAGGAAGGGGGGTCTGAAGAGAGGGAACAAAAGAAAGAAAACGTGATGTTTGGAAAGACAGTTGGGAGACTGAGTCGAGTTCAGACTTTCAAAGAGATGCAGCGCCGGGCTAATTTGCCAGCGCTGAGACCTCAACCAACCAAAGCCAATTTGTGCAGCTCAAGGTGACCCTTGGGAGAGCAAATCAGTGTATGTGCGAGCGCGTGAGTGTATGTGAGAGACCTAGAGAGACAGAGTGTTCCCCCTTCTTTTTTTTTCTTTTTGACACATCCTCATCAGTGTGAGCTGTGAACAAACAAGTGCTGCCTTCACCTATGAAAAAGCCACACATGGGCGTCCTCACACACACACATAGACACACACACATCCCTGCATCCTCATCACGGAGGAAGATTAATGATCTTGCTGTTGTCTCCTCTAGATAACTGCCTCATCATCAGCCAAGCGTCCCGCCTCACTGATCAATCATTTTAATGTAAAGAGATAGCTTCTGACTGCTTTAACCACAGCTGCATTCATCTGATGATCGCTCATTATGGCTTCTGTGAACTCCTGTGAATGTTATGATGTGCGCCGTATATCCATAACAGGCCATTACCGATGTTTATTGACCCTAAATGATTCTTAGTGAATAGTGGCCCTGTCATTTGTGCTTCTGTGTGCTTTCATATTGCCTTATATATCTCTTAATGCCTTATGTGAAGCACTTTGAATTGCCTTGCAGTTGAACGCTGTCGCAATCTGTTTGAGAAATCTCGAACTTTGCCGAGAACTCGTGTCTTCATGAGAAGCAGTTTCATGAAAGTTGCAAAGCTGAATGATCAAAATGAATCTCTCAACAATGCAGTTCTGTCAGAAAATCTAGGATGGTTCTCACCAGACACAAAAGCCTTTGGAATAATAGAAAAAGATGCAGGTTCGGAGCCACCAGAATATCAATTTGGTCCTCCGAGTCTCTGATATCTTTGATTAAGCCCTCTCTGCTGCGGAATCTTGCACTCTCCCGCTTTGAAGGTACAGACATATCTGACAAGAAAATAATGAGATCACTTCAATCACACCTGCGCATAAATGCAGATGCTCGCACCCAGTGTTGCATTATGCCATTCATATCGTTTCGGCTGGCTGATAAGAGTGTGAGTTTGGGGGCGTGTGGTGTGGAATGAGGAACGCTCTCCTGTGTCTTGGATTAATGGAGTCAACAATTCCCTGTGGCGTTTCTCTGATTATGCATATACCGACTCGCCCCACTCCACAGGAAGATAAACAAAAACAGCTCAAAGCAAGCTGTCTACCCACAGGACACACATATATACATGTGCGCACACACACAACACACACACACACACACTTGTAATTATAGCATGTTTGCATACACCCTGATTAATGCTTGCATATACAGTATACATACATACATATGGATCTAGATATATATATATTGAAAGTGTTTGTCTATATATACATATATGTGTGTCTATATGTATATATATATATAAATACATATACACCCTACATGTATTGTACATACTGGCAAGAACACACACGCATTTCCTTTTGCTTTGTTTTCTTTCTTCTATGCAGGGTGAATCACCAACCTGCCAGTCTTCCTCGGGGTCTCCATCCGGATGACTCATCCCTCATCAAACGGTTGCCCTGTAGGAAAATCAACACACTCCCATTCACACATCCACTCACACTGCCAATAGTATAAACACTATCAATCCACACATACGCCCACTCACCCACGCACACACACACACGATCACACAAAGGGCTTCCCTTTTCTTTATGCTCGTCTTAATGCATGTAATGCACTGCTGGAGAGGGAAGCCCCCTGCAGATAAATGTGACTCTATGTGCTCGCGAGCGTGAGCGCACGCGCGTTTGTGTGTGTGTGTGCGCATTAAAATAACGATCACATGCTCCATGTGATGAGTCATACACAGGCTGGTTTGCCAGGGAGCGGCTGGCTGGTTGGAAGCAGTTAGGCAGGAAACTCATCAGCTATGCACCACTGAGCTCAAGACTCCGATGAGATTCGTACAGGACTTTCTTGTTAACTGATGTTTGATTTACACTTGGCTGCAAAGTAGCTGCCTTTACATGTTACATGCTGTTCTGTTATGAAAGAAGCCCCACACACTTTGCAATCAGTGACTTTAACAGCCAGTTTCACACCTCATTAGTTCATTTAATGCACTGGAAGATGGAAACAGATGGTTTTAGAGAGAGGCAGTCGCAAGATGGCCGAACTCTGAATGTGTGCCACCGCTCCAGACTTTTTTGATTAGGTCAAGGTCAATTTTATTCCCATTGTTTTTAATTTCCTGATTCTAGTATAAACGGTTGCAAAGATATGTCGGCCGGAAGATTAGTGGAAATCACACCCATTTTCAAACGAACTGAAAGGAGTCGTGTCGAACTGTAATGTTTATCAGTAACCTTAACAACAGCATAGCTGAAGCAAAAAAAGAGAAAGAAAGAAACAGAATCAGATAAATCAGACACTTCAAGGTCAAAATGACAGGTGCACGCTGAAAATAAACACATGGGGGAGACAGGTGGTGCTGAGGCTTGACAATTAAAGGTGTTATTCTGAAATATTCACTTAACTAAATTCCCACCAGATCAACAGAATGTTTACCTTGATAAAAGTGGGCAATTTCTGAGAAGAATCCGGTCTGTCTTTCCAATGGATCTGTTTTACTGCACAGAAGGAGGAAGAGCTACTGCTGTTCTCTCTGTGCAACAAAAAAAAAGCAGCATTCCCTTCTTAACAAAAAACAGGATTTAATGTCTATGTGGTCCAAAGTTTGAGAAACGTGAATGTTTACGATGAGCTGCTGAGGCTACCAACGATTGTCTCATTTCCATAAGTGCTGCTTTTTATTAAACAATGCTACATCTGGCATATGTACAGTAGACTGAAAATTCACGAACCATCGCATGCGGATTCTTTGAGAATCATTAACATTGAAAGCGCACGATCTAAAAGCAGAGAGGAGGAGTAACCGAGGGACGGTACTGCAATAGAGGGATTGTAATGATTAAAGACTTTCTCCCTGACACAGAATCCACATCAAATGTCTTGAACATGTTTTCATCCTCCATCCATAGATCCATATGTGGAATGTAGAATGCAGTTAAACCATATGTAGTAAATACCAGCTTAAAGAGAGAGAGGGGGGCCAGGGTAGAAAAGGGGGGAGTGAGTGTGTGTGTGTGTGTGTGTACGTGTCGGTAAGTGTGTGAGTGTCAGGCACAGGAAGAGGTGCCAGAAGAAAGGCTTTGATGAAACAGCTGTAGGAAATGGCAGGAGAGCGACGAGACAGTGGGTCACTCATCACTTTGTTCTACCTTGCACCTCAGGGTGTGTGTGTGTGTGTGTGTGTCTGTGTGCATGTGACTGTGAGGCTCCCCATCCTCAACTCAAATAGAAATCACCTGGTGTACCTGAAACATCTCTGGCAAACACTCGACTCTTGCTCCTTTCACAACCCCCCTCCACAGATCCTCTACTCCCTTACAAAGTTTGGTATTCTCTCGCACATCAGTCATCTCCCCTCTCTGTTCGTTGCTCAGGGTGGATGCTGTTCTGACTTTCCATAAGGCTCCACATTTTGACATCTGGTGGCCTAGATAAGCTGGAAACACACTGAGCACATCAGCCGACTAAAGTGCGATTAAAGCGCATAATCTACCTGATATATAATGAGGAGGAACAGCCTGGATCACAAGGGCGGACAGACACAAAGATAACTACTCAGAAACAAGGTCTGCATGGTGTGCTGCACATCTGTCACGTTATAAAAGACATAAGAGCAAAAGCTTTGTATCCTAAAAAGTCCTTGTCGCTACGTATAATCTCCAATTACGTTACACAGCACACAAACCGCACGTTTGCTCAAAGTGTATGACATGCAAATATATGCACATATATGTGTTTATAAGGTGTGTGAATGTGTGCTTAGCCTATGCGCGTGTGTGTGTGTGTGTGTGCATCGCTTTGTTCACACCCCTTTTTGTCCCAGATGCAAAAAAAAAAAAAGATGTGCATGAGTCATAGCCTCGTGGTGTAGAATATCAGTGATCTGAGTGTCCCCGATGAAGAGCAAATGCGGAGAGACAGACAGACAAGAACCCCGCGGAAACAGTCTGTGACAATGCTGCTTGGTTTCCATGACAACCCTGGCTCTGCTAGGATCGGAGGGAACATAACGTTTTTCTCTAATGAGGCAAACTGGATCATTTTGTCCATCTACCTGTGTACCTAGTAGTCTTTCTCCTGTCCTTGTGCCTTTTATCACTCGTGCAACACAGAGGAAGGGGAGGAGGGGGGTTGTGGAAGGGGGAGGGAGGCGAAGTTATGACTGCAGCTTGTGTATTTACTTTGTGCAATGCTGAGAGGGTAAATTGCTTCTCTGTGCTCTGATGTGAGACTCGCTAGACAAATGTGAAAAAGATTGCCTTCTCCAACTTACTGATTCGCACTGCAGAAGCAAAGTCAAGGTGACCCCCCCACACACTTCTCCCGCTACTGCTTCGCAAACACACACGCACTCACAATGTCACAATGGCGCTGTGCCTTATCTAATGGAGGAGGCGTAATAAAAACTGTCATATGATTTCAATGGTCTCCAGTTACAAGGATGTTTTTGTTTGGGCGCTAGACATTTCACCAAAGCAAATCTCACAGGACGCCTAAAATATCTGTAGCAGTTAGCATCTCAGTGTTGGCAGCTAATCTATGAAGCTCTGACAGTATCTGTGTTGTGAACATTAGGGACAGTCTGTACTGTACTGGTGCACACGCAGTATACAGAGAGCTTCTTAAGGGGAGTCGAGAACTTTTTTTTTTTTAATCTTGTGTCTCTCACAAAAACCTTCCTGATTCACTGCATCATTATCTATCATGCGCCTGCATTGTACTTCAGGGTGCAATCTGTAATCAAGAGAGAAACAAACTGACACCTGTCTCACCAGCAAAACTTTAAACGCAGAATAACAACCTGCTGTCACTGCTTAAAATGACTGACATCTTCTTTAAACACACCGACTAACCCTAGGTAGCAAATTAATCTGATCATAATGTTAATTAATGTTTTCAGGTGCTATTAAAACTTTGTTTACATCACAGATGTGTTTGCCTCACTTCAAATTTAGCAGAACATTTTCATAAAAAGTGAAGGATCGGGCCTTTACTGTAGATATATTATAGGGCACCGCAGTAGCTCACCTAGTATAGCGTTTGACCCATGTATCAAGGCTAAAGTCCTTACTGTATTATTTAAAAAGTATTATTTAAAAAAAAAAAATACATAGTGTCTCTCAGTTGAACCTTTCCCCTCAAACCAAATCATGTCAAACATGATTTAATGATTTAAACTACTCAGTCTGTAAAAATGGTTGTATGTTATCTTCTGTGGTTCTGAAGTCCAAGTCTGAATAACCCTGGTGTTGTTGGATTGGGTTTGTGGCTACACATTTGTAACAGAAAACCTGTACTACAAAGTGGGGGGGCTATTTAGTTGCATTAAAAGAATTTACCATTTTTGGAGCTGGAATCATACTCCATACCAGAGACAGAAAAATCAGGAAAAATCAAGATATTTGTGGCACCAATTTCGTCAATTCTTTTCTTAATCTGTTGTGAATCCCCCAACTTTATGGACGAGCAAGACTTCAAGTTGAAGGAGTACCTCTTTACCAATAAATCAGGATTTGCATTAGTATAATTCGTTGAAACCATCCTGAGATTAGCAAACACTTTTACTTTTGTAGAAGTTACATGAGTTAAATGCGCGTGTAAGATGTGGAGACATGGTGCCATATTTTTTTGGCATTCTTGAGGATGAAAAAACCTGGGATTAAAACACCACGTTGTTGGAAAACCCAAACAAAAAGTCTAGAGAAGAGAAAACATTCTCGCAAAAAGGTTCATGCCAGATCTCAAAGCTCCCCCTCCTGTGTGACCTGAATGCACCGCCAAGGAAAGTTAAAGTAACTTTGACAAAAACAAGACAAGTAAATGTTTAACGTGATTGATTACTGTTTCAATGAAATTTCAAGCTGCTGCTTAATGACTTTCACAACATAGTGAAATGGAAACCGGTGGCTTCCTGGAAGGCTGGATATCAATCTTAACACTTATGGTCTGCTTTAGAAAATGCCGTTGTCAGCAGTGGAGTGAAAAATGTGCAAATTATAGTTAATAAGCTAAAACGCAAAAACCACTGGTATGGTCCTTTAAACGTCTGCGCACAACGCTGCTGTCCTGTAGTCCAGCTCCAAGGCCTATAGGTCTAATGGTGGGAGATGATCTCACCATCATGCCCACGATAAATGCTGGATCATTCAATTATAGAGCAACACAATGAATCATTCTCCTCCTCTCTGACAATCTCCTCCACGCTGCACTCATCTGACACCGCCAAACCACAGAAGATGGCCCTGTTATCATGATAATATGGATAAACAGTGACAGTTGTCTCAGACGGAAGGCCATTTTGATGGCAGCGGATCAAATGAGAGCTCAATATGGAAAGCGTGACACATCGGTGTCTGTAGCCAGGCTTACAGTCAGGATATAAAGAGATTGCAGTCCTGCTGAGATGCCTGTGCCCCTGCAAAATTCCTCACCAGCCTGGATGGAATGAAATTAGTGAACTGGAGCTTCAGTCCCGTGACTTCACTCAGCTGACAGAAAGAGACACATTTCAGTTTGTGTGTGTGTGTGTGAAAGAGAGAGAGAGAGAGACAGACAGACAGAGACAGACGAGAAAGAGAGAGAGAGAGAGAGAGAGAGAGAGAGAGAGAGAGAGAGAGAGAGAGAGAGAGACATTATTCCTATCTCGTCCTCTGACTCCCTGTGTCTATCGCTCTCACACACACACTCACATACTTGTCTTGTTCCACAGTAAATGTGTCAGTCATGGGTCTCATCTCTGGCGCTCCCTGTCAGATCCTCCCTTCCCCCCGTGGTCTTTTTCCTCTCTCGTTTCCATTTTTGGGCATTTTCAAAAGGATGTTGAAGGAAAGCGGGGTTCATACAAAAAGAAAGCAAAGCTGTGTTTTATAGGATTATCGGGATTGTGTGGTGATCCACAAAGAGTCAAAATGGAGTAGGTCAGCATTGGAGATCTTACTTCAAAGCTCAGATACTACCTCCCTCCGTTTCTCACCCAGAATGAGATAGTATTGTTCTCTGAAGCTAATAATGGTGACAATATATTGTACATTTAAAACAACAGTATATAAAGTAAAGAATTAAGCTATGGTGAGAATAATTAAAGGCCTTCTTACTATGTATCTAAAGGCAGGCTGTATTACATCGGTTTAGCGAGTTGGCCATATGGTTGGGCTTCGTTTCACATAGGTATTTTCATGTCTGTGGTCTTCTCCACTTCTGGGAGTCTACCCAAAGAAAACGGACAAATTCAGTATGGAGAACACAGACTTTTGGGAGGCAACCCCAAAGTAAATTTGACACTGTATATTTGACAACTGGTTGCATATTTGAAAAACAATCTGTCTTGAGCCGTTGTGTCAACAAGCTGAAACCGAGCAGCAGGGTGCAACGTTTCTCGAGAACTATTTGTGGTTTATTTTACTGGGAGAGTCTTTCGTCTTCCTTGTTGAAGCATCAGTCCGAAAGCAGCAATCCCTGTCAAAGCTCCTGCCCCTACAAGTGATTGGCTTGGTCGAAGGCCAGCTATACCAGCAGACTGTTTGGCATGCAAGGGGCCCTTGAATGTGTAAAGTGTTAATAAAAAATTGATGAGGAAAGTCCCGCATGGCTGTAAAAGGTATTCTATCTACACAGAATAACCACCCAATGTTACCTTCATACTGCTATATTAAACAAATGTTTAAAAAAAATAAACTAACTTTTCTTTATTAAAAATGAGAGCTGGTTCTGAAATATGGGCCCTGTGAAAAGGAAATTTCTGATGAGATTCTTTTACAGATCCAAGATCCAAGGTCAGTCTTTGGCTTTGCATTCAGAGACACAAGTTCTAAAAAAGTAAAATGAGATTTTTTTAAAATGGAGGTAGCAACCTTTGTTGTCACAAGTTGATGCCCTTTTAAATTAAACAGCCAAGAAAATGGAGATCATAATCCTATAGGAACTGATAATTAACTCACCCTGTTTGATCACTAGTAGTGCTGTAGAGTTTGGAGAGATGATAAACTATATGCTAATCTCCACGACTAAAATGTAACCACACGGAAAAACTGCAGTTCCTTGAATGACCATTTGAGGCTGGCTGTAAAATGAGTCACTCTCCCCATAAGCCCCCATGTTAAAACTTCACAGCAGCAATAAACATGCTTACAGCCTGGTTCAAAAAACAGTTTTTGGCTCTTTTTGGCTAATTTCCCCGTTCATGGCAACTGCTTTGCATGTCTTTGCCCATTTTTGGTTTAGGTAGGTGCCAGCAGAGGCAGGACTACCAAGATGGCAACAGTCAGAGCCACCATATTCTGACCATCACAACTTTCAGAAAACTACAGATGTTGTCATGGATACTACAACAATGTTTTATACTGTTTTTGGAATATACGTGCATGCACACATCCAGTGTGACACAATACAAATTCAAATGGGAAATGTTTTCACATTATTTCACTGATCTATAGGTGGCGCTGGCACGGCAAAAAGTGTGCTGGCAGGAGACTCAAAATGAGCAAAAGGTTAGCTTTGTAAATGTTTCATGATGAAGGAAGTGTATACAAAACAGTTTCTGCTGTGGTTTTACAGTTGTTCCACAGATACATACAATGAAGTAAGGATAGTGATATGTGTGTAAATACATATGTATGTATGTATGTGTAAGGCTGTTCTTTTCCATTTGAATACTGGGAACAAAGCAGCTTTGCTGTTTCCTTTCAAGTCAATTTGAGTCAATCCAAGTCAATTTTATTCATATAGCCCGAAGTAACCAAACAAATTTGTCTCACAGGGCTTTACGAGCTGCATAGTATATTAAACCCACTGCCCTTAAAGTCACGATTTGTACAACTCCAACAAGGTACAACTCCTCAAAAAATAAAAAATAAAAAAACTTTAATGGAAAGTAAAAAAAAAAGAGACCTGCTTTATGATCTAAAGTTTTGGACTGTTACCTTCCAACAGAAAGCTTTAACTCAACATTTGTATGACCATGTGTGGTGCTCTCACTCGATCGAGAGAGAGAGAGAGAGAGTCAGGCTCAGGGCTTTAATTGAGCAAGACTTTGTTTTCCTCCATTAACCCACGGATATGAAAAGATGACTGGTTGAACTGGCGTTCTTTCAGCCTGCCAAGGCCCCTGTGATTACACAAGTGCTGGACCAGTGCCATGTTACACAACTCAGAGAATAGGTGAACCCAGAGGAACGGGGTTAACCTGGCTGCAGCCAGAGCTGTCCCTTCACTACAAGAGTCAACTGACTGTGACTCCATGGGAAGATGTTCGGCATCAATCTCTTTTTATTTACTGTTACTGAACCATCAGATTTAAAGTGAATAAGGTGGTCAGTGATGACAGCTTTAGAGAACTATGACCATTTCTTTCCTTCCTGAGTGTTACAAGGCACACAGGCCACCTATATGCTGATCCGTGTACGTGTTTCTTGTATGGGAATGCTTATAGTATGTGTGTGTGCGTGTGCCTGTGCGAGTGAGCACGAGCGAGACAGAAAGGAAGGGAGAGACAGAAAGAGGGAGGGAGTGAAGGCATATCCAAGGGGATCAAACCTAAACCACAGGATATTTCTGACCTTGAGGGCGAGTGGGTAAAGAAGGGAGGGGGTGGAGGGGGGAAAGAAAAAGAGAGGAAAGCAGAAGGAAAGGAACAAAGAGATGGAGAGAGAGGAGCCGAGTCTTTGGAGGGCAGCTGGAAAGCCTCCAGAATCCTCTGCTCAAACCAACCATAAAATTCCAACCGAAGCCACGAAACCAGTATGGGGACTGACGAGGGTGCCTTCTCCCCACAATGGGTGTATGTGTGTTTGGATTTGTGTGTGTCTGTGGTGTGCACACATTTACTTGCGTGTGTGTGTGTGTGCCATATGTGATTAAAGGGTCCGAGTAGAAGAGGCCAGGAGGCAGACGAGTGATGCAATCCACGGAAGCGAAGGAGAGGACACGAGGGCGGCAGGAAGGAAGGGAGGGAAGAGAGGAAGGAGGAATTGTTGCTTCTGGGGATCCAGCTCTCCAGGAATGTGCTGACGGCCATGTCCCACACAGTCGGGGAGAGTGTTGCATTCTGGGAAGCTCTGTGGAGGTGACACCACCTGTTTTAGCGTGCTACAGATTGCAAACGGATGATAAAATCGCACATTATAAAGGGATAGACTTTGTGAGTCATTATTGTTAATTTTCAAAGGCACAACAACCCTTTCCCGTGTGCAAACTCTCTCACTGCAGGCTGAAGGCCTGAATCCACCCTCACACGGCAGCAGTGGAAATCTATTTCGGTGCGAGCTACACAATGTCCACAAGCACCCACACAGACTCGGTGGGTAAGGTGATTGGTAAGCCTGGACAAAATAGTCTATTTATGAGCATGGCAAGAGTGGGTGGTTGTCCTTGAGCTGGTTTGTCTACCGTCTGAAGTGCTAAGTGCTGTATACAGTTACAATAGATAGAACATGCACAAGGGCGAGTGAAGGTGGAGAATGGGTGAGGGAGGGAGGGTGAGCGTGATAGAGCTCTGGGAATAGAGATGGTGAGTCAGAGGCCATTTGGAAAGTAATTTCATCTCTGAATGCCGTATATCTTTTCATCAATGAAAGGAAAGTATTTTCCGAAGCAAGAAGAAGAAAAACATCTCTGTTTGGTGAAATGGAGCCTATTTGAGGGGGAGAGGACAGATACCATTCACAGGTTATTTTCTGCACTGTATTTATTTCATGTAGGGGAGGTTGTTTGTTGCAATACACGGTTTACAGCCATGCTAGCTGCTCTGGCAGGCTGCACATGCCCACTAACGGCTAACCTGCTGATGTTTGCTGTTGTTTACTGTTGTCACAATCTTGTTTGGTATGCTAACATTTGCTAATTAGCTGTGCAAGTATTTGGTCATGAACCAGATTACTGGATCCATTTTAACCTGATGACAGCACCGCGAGTAAACAAGAGTCATAAGGATTCATCCTCTGTTGAACGTGGATAGCTGTACCAAATTTGACGTCAATCCATTGAGCAGTTGTTCAAAATGTTTAAATCAGTGCCAAAGTGGTAGAACCACTGACTGACAGACAGACAATGCCTTTGCTAGAGCCATGCTGCTAAAATATTTTAATCTTTTTTGCCTGTTTATGATCAGATTTGGTCACGCGTGAGGCCGTGTCCTCTACAAATACTGTAATTTCTCATCAGTCTTAGCCAAGAAGAAGCACATTTCCACATTATGGCACGAAGAGACTTCTGCAATTTTTGTGAATCATTGGTTTCTTATGTCCTGATGTTACACTGAGGTTTTTGGGGGTTTCAGCGATATTCTGGACAGACTGAATGTGGTGTGGCCTCTTGCCAGCGAAAAGGGAAAAGAAAAGGGCAAAGGGGAGAGAAGTTAGGTTGAAGTGCTAGGGGAGACTACCACAGACAGGTCTGGACTGCTGTGTGTATCCTGGCAAAGCAATCTTGGCATTGACATGACTGCACAAACACGTACAATATTTGACTCCTGCCCAAATTCTTCCCAACATAAATATGGGTGGAGATGCATGTCCATTTACTAAAACAACTCAAACCCTTTTCCAAATCTGCATAATGTCAATAAAGTGTATCCCAGTATCAAAGTCGAAACATGCCATTGATAAAAAAGTATTGAGGTCTGTTGAAATACAAGCCTAAGAGCATGAAAAAAATTAATTCATGAAACATGTTTTCTGTTAACCAAGTTCACTGACTGGAGGGGAAGGGAAAGACACCACAGAATACTGAGTTGGACTGGTTTGTGATTGGTCTGGCATCAGTTGTGTGGTTGTATGGGCAAGCACAAAGAGAATGCTGCGGTTTTTCTTGGACCACCGGTGTCCGCACTTCCATGTAATGTTCTGGTGTTTACCATCACTGGTTCAGTTCATCTGCTGGGATTATGAGTCAACCCTGTTCAGGAGCTGCACGAGAGAGAGGTCTTGCAAGGACACTGACTGACTTACCCCTTGCTGCATCCAAATTGAAGTGTTTGTACGACTCCAGCACACAAACCGAGCCTGGACACAACCATCACCACCAAACTCCTGAAATCTACTGTGTTTTTGTACAGCATGTGTGCTCTGTAGCCTCAAATTAAAATCGGCCTTGGCTTTGAGTTTTGCTTTTTCTCTTACACAGTGCACATTTTGTGATGTTGTTTGTGCGCCTTGGAACGTCAGCACAGATATTTTCGGTCGTGTGGAGGAGTCTACCCATAGCAGAGCAAACACGACCCAACGTCGGCAGAATGTTTTGTTTGCTGAGCCTGTCACCTTTCAGCGAGCATTTACACCTCATCTTCTTCACTGACAATCTGATGATGCATCTGTGGGAGTTTAATTTGTTGCTGGACAGCCTGGCAATGCAGCTGGCTATCAGGCATACCTGGTATCATCTGAACCCTTGACTGTAGTTACAGGACATCCATTTCCTCTCACCCCAGCTCAAGTGAATAACACAAAATGCCCCGGAGTCATCTGAAAAGTCAACCGCTACCACGGCTGAAAGTAAGATTAAAATGTTTCTCAAATGACTGTTTGACCTTTTGTTATTTCAGTGATGCAGAATGTGGTCATCCTCTTGATTACACAACTAGTGATGATATGTCGAAACCTCAAGTCTGGTACTCTGCCATATCGTCATTCTGACAAAGCATCCTGTGACAACATCACAACCCACAACCTGGATACTTGGTTACCATCGATACTACCTAGAAGCCGAAGCTGCTGAACTTTTGATATGTGTCATGTTACAGTATGCGGCAAAAGAAAAACAGTTTCTCATTTTAGTGAAGCTATCTTCTTATTTTGAAGTCAGATTTAAAAAATCTTTGCACCACTGTGCCCAAAGTATGTCGAAAGTTTCACTAATGGCAATATACTGAGAATTAATTTAGAAGACTTGTCTCATTAATTTTCATAGTAATTCAGTATTCCATTAAAATCCAAGCTTATTTTTTTCACGGTAATACTTTACACCATATTAATATCTATGCAAATACTTTTGATTCCCATGAGCACACAGTTACAGATCATTACATCTGCAGATGTGACGTGTCGTTAATATAAAAATGGATCAGGAAGGACTGGTTGTAGGAAAAGTGTAGTCTATATATTATGGTATTGGATGTGTATGGCAGAGAAGTAATGTAATAAAAGCCAGACGAACACAGTGTTCCAGGTCAGAGCTGAAGTCTGCACAGCTTTTGGTCCAGAGAGCAGCATGAGTCACCGGAACAGAGCAGATTGCTAGCTTGCAGAATTCATTAAGACAAATGTAAGGTATATGGATTTCCTCTGGAAGAAGGAAAAAAAAACCTTTGGCAGCTGCGGAACAGCACCCCAGTGAATCCTCAAGTAGCTTTCCATACACCTTTGGAATGACAGCACGCCTTTTTGCAACTCCGTAGATGATTTGTGCTGGTCTGAATGTGAATGAATTAGCTCAAATCCTTCAGATTGTAGGCTTATTTTGCGTCATTACACCACATCATTCACAACTGAAACAGACTACCTCGGTTATTAAACAACTATGCTTTAAGCAGCAAGTTTAAAACCGAATAAGCAGGGCTGCCCGGTGAAACTATGTGCCGGGATGAGAGTAGTCTGCGTGCAAACCGATAATGCTGGAGAAAATGCAAATTTTGGCTGTTAAAGATTCAGGCTAAACTGTAATCCAACACTGGTGATTTAATAACAAGCCGCGTCTGGGCTCCCTGAACAATGGCGCCTCCGTGCGGGAGAGAGGCAGTAATGCACTAACAAACAGTTTATTAGTGTTACGGTAACCTCATAAGATGAGTTAAATTACTATTTAAAATAGCTACTTACCTTAACGTGTCAAGTAGAAATAAAATGAAATGAAAAAACAATGAATAAAAACAACAATTACAACAATGATAGTCATGTAAGTCATACGTTAGCACGACATTAAGGAGCGGACAGTATTTTAGAGATAAGCTAGGCAAATCCGTACATATATCACTTGTTAGTAAAGCCTAAAATGACGTTTAAATAAAATGTCAGGCGCTGTGTTATGAGGTTCTGCGCTTATAGTCAATAAACCTGCTAAAATGATCCAGGAACAGCACTTGTACTCGGCAGTTAGCACGTTTAAACGCGAGCGCGAGGGCAGAACTGATCCCGCATCAGCAGTCTCGGCACCGGATGTCGGTAACTAAAAAGCCGAGTGGCGTTTTCTACAGGAAATACCTTCCGCCGTGCAGAGCATTTGTGAAGGGCTGCCATTTTACCGACCTTACGGTAAGAAAAAGTTGCTCCGTGTTGATGTGTTGTTAGCGGGCTGCGTTCGCTCGTGCGCTGTCCTCCGCGAGCTGCCGCGCGCTCACCTCGTTTTTATCGCCAAATTCAACCAGTTTGTTTTGTGTCGACGGCTAACGTTAGCTAGCCTTAGCTTGTTTGCCACCGTGTGTGTGAGGCTACTGTTAGCAGTGGACATTATGAAGACAAAATCACGAAAATATGACGCTGCTCAGTCTGTTTGGGTGCTCTTTGATTCAGAAATGGCAGCTATTCCAACAAACTCAAGCATTTAGCTTAATATTGGCTACCTTTTTGCTCTTGAGCGAGGCAATTCACTTACAGGCAGTTGTTATCTAGCTTATATGCACAGTTTATGCCTCCAAAAATAGCCCCAGTACATGAAACATAGGAGCTATACATTAGGACTCTTCCAAAGTGTGCACATGTATATTCATTCAAACTAGTGTAAGCATTACAAGTCACCATGACCTCGTGTTTGTTTTTCTCAGCAGCACCAATGAATCATGGGGAGCAAAGTGATCCAGCTCACCTCTAAGTTCCACCATGAAAACATCCTTGGCTCCCTGCATCAGCTCAGGCTGCAGGGGCAGCTCAGTGATGTTACCGTGCAGGTGGACTACCAGGGAGACGTGCAGGAGTTCCAGGCCCACCAGGTGATGCTCGCGGCGTCCAGTGGCTACTTCAAGAAGATCCTTCTCTCTCACGATGCAGCCCGAGACAAAGTACTGCTCTCAAACATGCACTTCAGTGATTTCTCCATGTTTCTGGAGTTTGTGTACACCGGCAGAGTCGAGGTCGCCCGAGATAAGATCGGTGATGTTCGAGCGGCGGCACAATTTTTGGACTGTGAGGATCTGTCAGAGGTTTGCGGCGAGGCCATGAGTGCTGGGATCCTACAGAAACCTACAAAGAAAACACTTGCATCAGAAGTTGTTGGTAATGATGACTTACATGGTGCCAAGAAAGAGAAGGGGACCAAAGGGGGGAAGCTGCAGCCTAAAACCTCGCTTCTGAAGCGACAGCTCTCTCCACAGAGCTCCGAGAAAGAAGTCATTTCAAAAAGATGCAAGATGAAGAACACGGTGGCGGACAAGAAAAGGCCGGGAAGAAAGCTAAAACTGAGCTTAGCTGGCCGTAAAGTCCTTCAGAGGCGTTTAAACCCTAAAAGAGACGATGTGAACAATGAAAACCAAGTTAGCAATGAAGACACAGAGGAATATGAGGACAGCGCCGAAGCCGAGAATCGGGCGGAGAAAGGAGACGAGTCATCAGCGGGAGTGCCAGCCTCTGATGTGGATGATTGGGAAGGTGAGGAGGATGAGCAGAGTAATGACCCCGAAGGCACCTTGTTGTTATCTTTGGAGGAGAAGGAGGAAGAGGAGGAGGAGGAGGAGGAGGAGGAAGAAGAAGAAGAAGAAGAAGAAGAGGAGGAGGAGGAGGAGGAGGAGGAGGGTGGACAGTCCAAAGAGACTTTAAAAAGAACATCTAAGGCCCAGTTCCAGTGTAACAAGTGCCAGCGCACCTTCCACTATGAGAGAAGCTACATGAAGCACATCAGGTAAGACGCAGCAGCGGTCATGGCTTTCTTTTATTCGTCGAATGTGCAGTTAGCACCCAGCTGTTTGCTGGAGCGACATCAGATCATCATCGATGCGTCTTATCGTGGCACCTAAGTTGAGGGCATTTGTGTTCTGACATTGCTGCGTTTTTGTTCCCGCTCTCTTGGCCAGCACGTACCACGGAGTGAAAGCAGATGTCATCTATCGCTGTGAGACCTGCTTGCAAACCTTTGCTAACCGCAGCAACCTAAAGATCCACGAAAAGCACGTCCACAGCACCGAGAGGCTGTTCTCCTGCGACTCCTGCACAAAGACGTTCAAACGGAAGAAGGACGTCGTCCGCCATCAAAGACAGGTGAGGATTAATGCAATTCCACACGCGTCCTGTAACGCAGTGCATACCTTTACGTTTGAAAGTTTCTCCTGATTTGATCATTCCTGTCTGACACCCCTGCCTGCTCCTCAGGTACACGAACGTAACAATCTGCGACACGTCTGCCCCGAGTGCGGAAAAGCGCTCAGCTCCAAAACCGCACTGTTGTTGCACGAGAGGACACACACAGGCGCAAAGCCTTTTGAGTGTAGCGACTGCGGGGCCAGATTCACCCAAAACTCTGCTCTCAAGATGCACCGCAGGTACGGAGCACGCTGACGATCGAATGATTCTCAGTTTAAGGAGATGGTAAAAAGAAAGGTGACAGGCTTTGATCTTGGGTCAGCTAGAAAAGAACGTAACATACTCACACTCGAAGCTAACCTGTTTTACTGTGTGTAGGACTCACACGGGAGAGAAGCCATTCGCATGTGACGAGTGTGAAGCCCGCTTCACTCAGAAGCACATGTTGGCCTATCATAAGCGGTCACACACAGGTAAGAGTAATATCATTTCAAAAGAATTTATGCCTTCTCGTCTTAGACTGGCTGGAGATTTTGGATTTTGGAAAACGTTGCTGCGTTTTGTCCCGTTAGGAGAGAAACCTTTCATGTGTGAAGCCTGCGGGAAAAGCTTTGCGTCTAAAGAATACCTGAGGCACCACTCAAACATCCACACTGGGTCCAGGCCATACAAGTGCGAACAATGTGGTCGAGGCTTCGCTCAGAGGAATTCTCTCCACCAGCATTTAAAAATACACACGGGTAAACGTTGACACACACAGCTCTTATTAATTTGGAGCCGTAATTTCCCTCTACAGCTGAGAAACCACTTTTCTTCTTTACCGTCTCTCCTCTGTTTAAATCTTACTCGCGTGTTTTCCGTTTGTTCCCTCTCTGTTGATTGTTAGGGGAGCGTCCGTACAGCTGTAAAGACTGTGACAAGCAGTTCACCCAGCTCAATGCCCTCCAGAGGCACCAGCGCATTCACACGGGAGAGAAACCCTACATGTGTGGTCTTTGTAGACGCACCTTTACGGACAAGTCCACCCTTCGCAGGCACACTATGGTAAGCGGTGCTTACGGTTAAAGGTATTAGGCTTTTGCACATTGACTATAGATGCGTGTTTAGGTATTTTTTTTAAACGGCTGTGAAAATAACATGAGCTGTTCTGACATTCAGATCCATGACTCGGATGCTCCCTGGAAAACCTACCTTGTGGTGCTGGAGGGAAACGTGGAGGACAAGAAACCCAAAACCCCGACCAAAGGAAAGACAGAGAAAGCAGGAGCGGGAGAGAAAAAGAGCACCATGAGAAAAAGCGCCACTGGTGCTGGCAGTCCCAGTACAACCCAGACTGACTCCAGTGTGGTGCAGGCTGAGCAAGTCACAATCCCCTCTGAATGGACCACTCATGGAGCCATCGCTCTGGTCAGCCACAGCGCCCTTGGTGGGATCACCGTCATTCACACTGAGGTGGCACCTGGCACCCAGATCCAGCCCATTGTGACCACTGACAGCACAGGGGCCAGTGTTATTTCCTTAGATGGATCGGCCATCCCTGTCCCGTTCTCTATACCAGTATCCATGGCTCAGCCGATCCCCTTGTCCTCTGAAGCTTCCACCATCTCTCTGTCCGTACCCACTCTCTCAGTTCCTGCTTCTGATGGCGCGTTGGCGTCGGTCTCAGAGATCCCAACTGTTTCCACGTCGTCTGTCCTGGAAGCTGCCGCTTCACAGACCATTTTGGCTCCAGCCTCAGAAATCAAAGCCACCTCAGAGACGGATATTTTGCACCCTGATATTCAGACTGTAATTGTCGGAGACAAGGTGTGTGCAGAAGAACAAACAGCTGCTGGGCAGCAGAGGACAGCAGATAACCCATTAGCTGAATCTACAGGGGGCCCAGCTGAAGACGCGGTGTAGAAAATGCATGTGAAATATCTAAATAATTTTATCTGGGTGCAGGGAATCTAAAATCTCATTTGAATGTTATTTTATCTGGCATTAGCAGTGTCTGAATGTGTGCTCTGACCATATGGTGTTTCATTATTATGATCGGAAATCCAGTGTTTCGTTACGACTTGGAGGCAATATTCAGTGTTTGGTATCTTTTGGAATGTCAAGGTATTCATTAAAAATCCCAACTTGTGCTTTGAGACATAGACATATTTAAATATTGTACAACTCTTGTAATATATAGGGTGAATTGTGGCACAAATCATATTGAATACAAATAAAATGAAGGTGATTGTTCATTCATTACATCTACTGCTAAATCATCTCTTCACTACATGTTACCACTCAGATTAATATCTGTATACATGCACTGTGTATTCCAAGAGATACAACTGAGATTCAAGTAGTTTGGGAACCTTGCCAGAAGTCCTTGTCAGCATTACAGTACCCCCGCTGAATCTTCAAGTAGCCGTCCATACGCCTTTGGAATAAAAGCATCATTTTTGCAACTTTGCTAATGATTTATGTTGATCTGAATGTAAATGAAGTGGCTTAAATCCCTCAAAGTTCTGGCACTTTTTCTCTCCTTGGAACTATTTCTGCAAAACCACAGCTGTGCTTCAAACTGTTTGCTATGTCCAGGAAGTACTTGCATAAAACCCCTTAGGATTTATGAGGCTGCCTCCAATAACAAAACTACTTCTAGTTTTACTGAAACTTTAAGAAATTAATCTGTGCCTCTGTAATAGATGGGTCCTCTGACAAGAGCATTTGGATTTGTAGAATCAATGGCAATGAATCACAAACTTTGGATGAGTTCAAATCAAAACCATATTGTCAATTTGGACGCTTGTTAAGAGAGCAGGCTCACTGATGTTGGGGACATGACAGTATTGTCTAAAGTAGGTCGCACTGTAACAGACGACTGATTAAATTGATCGATTTGTTTTTTTTTTTAAATCGACAAGCTCCACCAATCAAATGGTCGTGTTGTAGTATCAGGTTACAGTCCGACAGCAGCAGCTCTACAGCAGTGGCAAGAATGACACATAGATTAATAGAGGATATGAATTTGATTTAAACATGTCAAACAATAGAAATAAATTGTACTTAGCATTCTTTCAAATATAACTCACAAAATGTTGTATTCCACATTTAAATAGAGTAACAATAAACTTCCGATAAAATAAATAAATCACTAGCCTACTTTCTTACCCAATCGTAGAGTTCTGGAATAATAAAGATAACCTGACATGCTAAATAAAGAATAATGGTAAATGTATATAGGGTTTTGCAGCACCGGAGACATGCACAGTACTGGGGCACAGCACTATTCCTTCTGGGAAATGTTAATAAAATGTAATTAGTGCTCTATAATCAATACTCCAAAATGAGAATGCCCCAATTTTCACTAATGAGACAAAGTGTGCCTCGTGACACTATGCTGGTAAAGTAAAGCTTGTATTGTACTTGTGTAGACATCAGAGGACAGAGGAAGACGTGGGTGTAATTGAGGTCAAGGCCGCAGAATTGGCAAGTACAGTGTGAAGTATGTGTGTAGGTTATTTAAAATAAACTCTCACACTTGATTCCACATATTGGACTGGCTGTCGGATTGTACAGGGTGTTAATTGTAACATAACACTGCTGACCTTTAAAATGAACCTGAGACAAAACAACACGTCTGGGATATAATATATCTTTATTATTGTCCATTCGCACAAGCATACAGATCATATCCAAGGTCCATTGCCGTTCCACCTGGAAGAAGCTGGGTACGCAGGGCGACTGACCCTTTTGTAAAAACTTTGGTCTGGCTCACACTAGTGAATGTACAGTAACACGACACTTAACTATACACAATGACATGCTTAGCGACTGGCCATTTGGAAGGTGCACAGCGATAGTAAACCTTCGATGATAATTTCACATCACGACACGGCACGAGATGAGCGACTAATGATGCACGTTACCCCCACCCCCCTCAAGATTACATCCCTGGAAATAAGGAGTACGGGTTTCCATGTCAGTGCTTTTGATTCAAAAATACGCTTTCCACAGGCAAATTATAAATCACAGCTTACAGATCCAAACATTCAAAGTATTACTACATCGATAAGTCCTAAAGTAAAAATAAATAATCAAATAATCATGTAGTAAGTATGAATGTGTATGGCTGTCTTTAGATACAAATGTTTAACAGTCTACACTTGGTGCATATCATTGCCTTTCTTCAAGAAGAGTCTCTTCCTGTTGGTGATCAAATGGAAACAAAAATCACTTTTTCTTTGTGTGGCTGAGACGACTTTAGTTGATCCCATCTCTTCAACTCTCAACCAATAAAAAAAATTAGGATAATGGTACATTCTTGAAACTCATACACACCATGATAATCTTATGTACAACAAACTTAAACAAATAATCTGTTTAAATATATAATAAAACTAGATTTTAAAAAAAACAAAAAAAAAAAGCTGCATCTGACTAGGAAATAATAATTGTACAAAACATGCAGTGCTTGTTGTCAATACTAACATCAGTTTCAATACAATATACCGCTCTGAAATCCCCCCGGGACAGATTTCAGCAGAAAAAGGTATGCAGCAATCCTCTAGACAGAGGTGAGGGCGAGAGGATTTACATTCTCACTAGATTCAGATATGCTCGTAAGGAAAGCAAAGATAGTACTCTGACAGTATAGCAGTGAGCAGTGGAATATTCAAAATCATCAGCAGACACTCTCCAGATGCTATACACAGTGAGATGAGTGAAAGAGCAAGTGTGTGTCTGTGTGTGTGTGTGTTTATATATGTGTCTGTCTTTGTGTGTGTGAAAGCATGCGTGATGGATTTGTCCCTCTGTGCTGCATTTCTACCCCCGGGATTCTTTCATTTCAGATCCCCTTCATCGCCCTGGATGGTCTTTTTGATGCGCAGCAGGAGGGTTGTGTGCCACTGGTCCAGGCGTGAGATCGAGTCGAACTCTTTTACCTGCAGGTGGACAAGAAGGGACACGGAGATAAGCGCTTTTTCCTCAAATTAGGATTGCAGTTGAAAGGTTCTGCTCTCTTAGCCGTTCTGCCCGCTTAATTTATTACACATTACTCGTCTCATTGCTCACTTTGTTTAAAATTACACATTAGTTCAGTTCAAGTTCAAGGTAACTGAACCACCAGCACACCAGTTAATACCGTGATGTGTTTCTCATATATGTAACAGCTAGCGTAGCTGAGGACTCTTCCCTCTTCTCTTGAGTTAACTCTGAAAACTCTTTTAGGAGCTGAGCTATATATGGTTACAGTGATTCACTCCATCAGCCTGTACCAGTGCTACATAAACACCCCAACCCGGGAGACTGAAGGGCTACCTTAGATCCAGCCTTCAACTTCCTTGAACACACAAGGGACCCAACAAAACTGCAGGAGCTGGAAGAGTGGTGCTCACCAAAAGCCTTCTTTTAAAACTTGAGAACTTTCTTAGGGTATACAAGACTTACTGCCTCTGTGAAAGCATCGCTGTTCTGTTCCTCATGAGCCTCGAGAAGTTTCTGTTGAGACAGAAAACAAATGTAGAAACTGAATAGATTAAGGGAGGGAAAGTAAATCGTCACGTTCCTCAGAGTTCTCAGCATCGACATACCTTCAGCAGTTTGCATTCTCGAGAGTCGGAGAAAGCCGGGAACATCTCCTCATATTTTTCAACTGCAATCTGTGGAGAGAAAATGTGTTCAAATTCTACAACCAGTCTCCTCCTCAAACCCTGAGGCTGAACCACAAAGGTATAAACTCGCCTTAGCATTGAGCTCGTCCACAATGAAATGACAGAGGGAGGCTTTGAAGAAGTACTCTTTGGCGCTGTATTTCAACAATGGGTTGTCCATTGTGTTGGCTCCAACCTAGATACACCCAAATCACACAAAATGTATGAAAAAAAATGCCTGCATCACCAAGCCAGTGTTGACTGAGTAAGTGGAGCACACTAAAACACACAGTACACACCTGCTCGTAGATCTCAATAGCCTTCTGGTACTGCTCCAACTGAGCGCAGTAAGACCCCACTTTCAGCAGACACTTGTTAGCAGAGCTAAGGAAACACAACACATTTAATGCAACACAAACTATAAAGGGCTACGTATTTGGAGTATGTGATATCAATTGGTCCGTTTCTTCAACATTCCTAGCGTGTAGTTTAATAGCGTGTGACACTGTTCAAATGGAATGGTGATTCAAGAACGGAGCAGAGCTCTGGGCCTCTTTCACGGCGGATGTTGTGAGCTGTCATAGCGTGAAAAGCGCAGGTGGAACTAATAACATCAACAATGGCTCCATTCAATGTTAGACTCACCAGTAAGTTGTGACAAATGTGACAGTGAGTCCGCGCACAATATCAAGACCTTGAAACAGCAGCTAGAAAATTGAAATCAGCCTTCTACTGTCTTTATATGAAATCTGTTGTTTCAGACAAATCTAGCAGAGTCTAATAGATAGCAGCAAACACAAGTGCGATTAAATACGATGAGTGCAGTCCATATAATTAGTTCCAGGGTGTTGGTGTTGACTCACATGCATACACCTGTAATATTATTTGCGACACAGCGTGCTTTCCTTGCTATGAACAAGAGTGTTTCTGATTCTGTAGGAGCCACATTCAGCATGCAACATGTCATATGTCATGTCAACTACTCCTATACTTAATATATATAATGAGAACAGTACCTGTTGGATTCTTCTCCTTTGTAATAATCTGCTGCTTGTTCATAATGTGCAATAGCCTTAAAAACAGAAAAACAAAAAACGCTGTTGTGTGTTCCTCAAAACAGATATGCCGTATAATGGTAGTGTTAATAATTATTAGCAGTATTTACCAGCTGACTGTGTAACATTACCTTTTCAATATCCACAAGCTCAGACTCGTAGATCTCTGCAATACTGATGTGGTGTTTGGCTGCGATGGTGAATCTTCCCTGGAGGAGGAGGAGGAGAAATCATTACTAAGCAGATCTATCCACAGACGCCTCTCAAGTCAATGAAAGCGTTGTGTTACACTCTGAGTGCAGAGAGGCGAGGTCAAGTAGTAGCCTGTGGCTTCACGTCTACAAGATTCTAGCTTCTGAAATGAATTCTCGCTAAAGGGAATAACAAGTAGGGAATCTGATCAAGGTGTCAGTTTTAAATAAACAAACTCGTGCTGTGAATGTGTTAAGATGGGTCTAAAAATAAAAAAAAAGGAGTAGGAGGAAAAAAAAAATCAGGGAGAGTCTGTTACATTAATGTGTATGGAGATTTTCATCTTCATGATGTGAGATGATGTGATATCCAGGAGAGGAAAGAAGTCACAGCTAAACACTTTCCAGCCATAAAGAATATAAATGATACAGCCACATTTACTGTTGTGGATCAGAACACAGACAGACACTTCCTATGTTCGTCTTACCATGTCTGTGTATATATCGATGGCTGCATTTAAACACTTGATTGCCTCTTTTGGCAGCATAAAGGAAAGAGGAGGGAGAAGTTAGACATCATGTTAGTTTTGTTAAAATCTTACAGAACCTTGCAAAGCTCCTCATTCAGCATCAATCTACATGATGTTTCATCTCAACGGGGTGAAATGACATGAGAAAATTCCCCATTTGTTGCATTCAAGTCTGGTGTTATATATGACCGATTACATACAGCCCAAAATCACAAGCAAGACCCTCTTTTTTTTCTACAAAACAAATACATCAGCCTGTGGCTAAGTCTAAAGAGCACTTTGATTCAATGAATGGTAAATGCCATGCAAATCAAGCTTAAGGTATCAGCAACAAAGCAACAAAGGCAGTAAAAAGTGAGCTCTGCCTCATTATAAACCACAGCCTCATAGAGACTACATAGAGACTTCAACCTCCCTGATCTGCTCAAAAATGAGCGAAATCAGCCTGGGGACACCAAATGTTTTTGTAATCTAGAAAAATGCTCTGTGGTATAAATATCTACGATGACTTATCTCTGGAGACTTGACTAATTCGCTGTTAGAGGACATGTCCCACATGTATAGCCTAATTTTCATACTGCAGCATGTGGGAATCCTCCAGCTAGTCAACTTTACTGCGAAGAGAATTCATGAAAACACTCCTAATGATGAAGTCTTTTAATCATGGACGTGATAAATGGCAGCAATAACTGCATTTCATTACTTCAACAGCTCAAAAAGGGAAATAGAAATTCAGGCAATAAAATGTAAAATATGGATTTAAATGAAGGCTTTAATTAAGTAATTCATTAGCCACAGTCTTACCATTAGGGTCAGACTTCTTGTAAGCATTTCCTGCATCAATGAAACTGGTAGCACAGTCATGTTTGTTCTGCAGCTGCATATGGAGACGTGCCGCCTTGCAAAATGCATTTCCAGAAGCTGGAGAGAGAATAGAAACATGTACACACACACACACTCTTAGCATTTAGCTTACACTCTAATTTATGCACATAATTCCACTTTTCTTTTTTTTTTTTTTTTTTACTTGTGGCACCTTCACATCTGCTGCTCTTTGCAGTTATGGTGCCAAATAAATAAATAAATATATAATAACTGCACATAATCCTACAGCATCTCAAGTGTGTTGAAATTGTGAAAGTTGGGTATCTTTAGTAGAAAACAGCTTATCGCACCGCTCCAGTTCTTGGCCATCTTGAACATGTTGGCAGCTCTGCAGTACATCTCACACGCTTCTTCCACTTTGTGATGTCCTCTAGACAAAAAAAGGAAACAAAAAAGAAACACAGATGTTCAAAAATTCAATATACTATGTATTTTCATACAGGCTTCATGGCATACTAAGGTTAAACTTGGAAAATCAAACATCTGACCTACAGACTGAAGTAGATGTAATAAATTATGCCTAAGTAGCACCACAGGCTGATAAACTGTATAACGTTCCAAGCTGTTTCATTTCTCAGGGAGACGCAACGCTCAGATTGGTGGACTGGCTTATATAAATCCCTCCACATCGGCACTATAGATCTCCCTCACTCCATGACAAGAAGTGGACCCCTGGGAGCTCCCTGTAGTTGTAATAATACTCTTGGTCATTCAATCATGGCAGAGGATTACATCACTGCTTGGTCAGCCACAGAATTACCAGTATAAATCCTGCCAAGTTATCACGCACGAGAACTGCAGACTAGTAACATCTGGGGGTCACCTAGGACAGAGCTTTGGAAAAAAAAAAGACTGAGTCACAGTGACTGCTGGCTACATTTGGGGCCTTTATAAACACAGCCTTTCTCATCTCTCTTGTCTCTATTCTTTTGTAAATATTCAAATGTAAGATTACACAGATTTATTAGATTTAAATAAGAGTAATGATCTACCCAAGGTCACTGGTAGATAACAAGCCTTGGAAGGGATCAAAGCATCTGTAACCTTTGGCATGACAGCCGTTTGTGCCTTCTTGAGGAATATTTAGCCTCTGCAAGTTTTGTTCCTGTCTGGTGCCATTGTTATTACTGAGTTGTGCATATTGTACTCCTCATCGTGTAAGCATCACAAATCTGAAATGTCAGTCTGAAACAAACTGAACGGTACACACTGAAAGCATCAGCATGAATCTGAACACATCACTTCATCATTTATCCTCCAAGATCCTCTCTGGGGGAGCAACTCCTGTGTTAATGAGTGCATTGATAAAAGTAATCATTAATATTGACCCACACTGTTTTGTTATCAATAACTCATTCACAGAAATTGCTTTGGGGTTCAAGACTTTAGGCCATAGGAGGATGTGTTTGGGTTTTCACCCTGTGGCCGGTGTCTTCCACAGAACACTGGTGTTTCTTGACTTGAACATGGAAACAATTCATTGAGCTGAACTGAAATGCAAGCCATAAAGAAACTGTTCAGACAATACAACAATATATATCAACATGCATGTCACCTTGCATAATTCAGAGGCCGGGTTAAAGGGATGCAAATAAAGTCAAAGCAGACATCTTAACCTTGTAAATGAGCTAAAAACAGTCTGCTGCGTAGCTCCAAATCCAACGCTAGGTCCAGGAGAGAGTCGTGATTTGCTGGCTTGTTTATAATAACAGCTAACTTAGCTAACTGACATCCAGGTATTATAACACTGAACACCACGTGTGGTCTCCCTCTGGTTTAATAGCTGGATAACTAAACGTGTCAAACGACTTGCTGCTTAATATGTCGATAACTAAATGAATGCATGTCTCCATAGAAATAGGCTGCGTGCCAACTTTGCTGCTGACAGTTAACGCTTGCTAGCTGTTTGTTCTTTGGTGCAGTGCTGTCTTACCCTCCAAACATCCCTCCCAAAAAAGAGCCAGAGGACTTGACTTTTTTGTCAGCGTCGGCCATTAGCTGAATCGCTTCCTTCTCTTTCCCGGAGTTGTCCATTTCTTCGCGTTATTTGCAACAAACTTACAGTAGGATAGAAAATACCCGCAGAGGATTCCGCTGTGTACAGTGGGGATTACAGTCGATGGGTTTATTTAACGTGGGCGTGCACAAGCTAGTGGCTTAGCCGAGTCCCGTGGCATCATGGGAGTTGGAGTGCTTTAGCTGACGGACACGGTTGGCTTCGAGGTAAAAAGAAACTACAACTCCCAATAAAACACGACGCTATTTTTATACCCCCCTTGTTACGTAATATCTCGCGAAAATGTATTTAACGTTAATTTTATTATATGTCATTAAATTTTACACATTCTCAAACAACGTTTTGTGTTTTACTTATCTGCAAAGATAAAGTGCATTGTCTTACTGTCCCAGGAATCCTGAAGAAGCAACATAACCAGGGTACTTTGTTTGTCTGGACAGCAGAGGGCGCGAAAACATTATAACTGAGACGTTGACTTGAAGCCAGACACTGCATAATAGAACTGAGACAACTTTTTAGACTACAGTTTTAACCTCATTTACTGTAACATACCTTTTTTTCCCCAGCAGCCATTTTGACGTGAAATAGTAGGGTCAACACAGGTGTTTCCAATCATACTAATTAAGGCTGAGTTCCATTTAGTGCCGCAGAGACTTTCCATGGAGCCAACAAGCGCCACTGCAGCACCCTGACCCTGTTTGACCTGAATTAGAATCATTGGTAACATCTGTGTTTACCATACTGAAACGGTCTGTTATTGGTCATAGAGTTATAGTGATGCAAAAGTCGAAAAGCTTCATGGGTTTCACCGTGTCTTAAATGTATGTTTTAGTCAGCTTTTTTATCACTACATATTTCTTATATTAACAGAAAGCACAGCTGTGATATTTTTAATGTAGGTAAATGAATCTGCACCTGCACTCTACCAGCTAAAATGTTAACGCATCGCTAATAACCATACAACAATGTTATAAAACAGTCTTTTATTTGATGCAGGTACAATCTGGTAAGTGTAGTAAGCCACGCCTGTGAGTTTGCATGCACAGTAAGGCTTTTGTCCTTAACTAGAAGTAGCCATTATTAAACCTTTTAATTACAGCAGGGTGTCTCCTACTGTAACATGTAAAATATGTGCAATGAATCCGGCTGTTGTAAATGAAAAGACTGGTCAGTGATAAAAACAGTTTCAATGTGTATGCTGATAACTCCTGCCCAAAACAATCACAAGATAAGAGAGAAAACTGACGTATCAGTGGTGCCTACAGCAGCGTGTGAGTGTGCATGTGCTATCAAAATGAATTATTAACTAATGGCTGAACTGCAGCGCCAGCAGTGTTACATGGGTGGAGGCAATGTAAGTGTGTGTACATCTGCAGAGCAAAGCTTATTTCGTTCTCGTCATGTCATATTATCTTACAGCCTCATAAAAGAATAATAGATGACCACGCCATTGAGTGTAAACAAATATACTACAGCTTCAAATCCCAAGTCACTGAAATTACCAATAGAGTCTGACTAAGATGAAAATTTCTCACAATCGATTCATCACTGACAAAGTCTTGAGGATTCTTGAGGTCTGCCAGAATAAAAGTCCTCCCAGTCTTCACACATGGGTTCACAGTTTTTCAAGTGAGTCTAGACTGTAGAAGAGCAGCCAGGTTCCTAATAACAGTGAAACAAGTTTTTTTTTTTTTTTCTCACTGTTCCTATGTAACAAGAGGAGATCCTTTCCTATATTGCTTCCACTGTGATTAGTGACAAAACTCAGTCGTCCCTTTGTGCAACAAAGTATTCAAAAGTTTATTCAAAAATGAATACAGGGCTTGAATGGCACAAGTTAGACTAATCAAATGGAAAGGAAGCGCTGTGCAGGGAGAAAGAGGTTGTTTCATATTCAAAAGACTTTGGGAGATATTCACTTGATTGTTCTCGGATTGCTCAAGCCTCATCAACTTCAGGCGCTTATGAATGTTTTTGCATAAAGTAAGGACTGTGGAGTTCATCCCTGATTACTTAATCTGCATTTGAATGTGATCTTTTAATGATAGGGAGCAAGAAAAACCTGTTTTGATCTTCAAATGGGCAGCTCACTAGGCCTTTGAGACACGCTTGAAACACTGTGTGAAACAACTGTTTTAAATTTAGTTCTGTGAATAATTCAGACATTCTGTCATAACCAGTTGAAAGATTCACCTTGAAACTGTAACTGCTTCTTGATAATGGTGATACGGTAGAATCAGTGTGAGGCTTTGACCACAGAAAAGAGCAAGATGCAAATAATTTCAGATAAAACGATTACAACCTCAAAAAGGTATTCAAAACAGTCACTTTATTAAGAAAGACGAGTCTGCTGCCATGACCAAATGTGAAAACAGATTTCAGTCAAGTTCCAGGTGATGTGAAGACAAAAAAAGTCAGACAAATAAATATGTGTTTCAACTTTATTTACAATGCCACTTACACTCAACTGTCCTGAAGTGGCAGCATTACACACTAGATTAATTCATTCTCCTTTGTCGCTTCTTCAGATATACAAACCATGCATGACTCAATCATTAAAGTTTGTAAGAGATTAAGAGAGATTGTGCAACGAGACAGAAGTACACAGTATACTATTAATGGATTTGTTTTGTTGTGCAAAATGCAACATTATCATTGCATCATACCAAACACCACTTCAATATCCAAATATTATTCATTTCAAGTGTACTCTCCCATGCCATAAAAAGCATGGACGTCGTGAAGGTAAGTGGGATTTATAGGAAGTATTTGTTCATTCCGACATTTCAACTCAGGTCTACATAGATGACGAGTGAGGTATTGGCAGTTGTGAGACAAAAGGCAAAAAACAGACATGAGTTCCCCCTTAAGGCTGCAAAATGTATGTGCATATCTATAGCAAATAAAAGATTCTTTTCTTTAAATCAAGTAGATAAAAAGGCTAAATGATACAGTACATCTGCTTCCAGTTAAAGCTGTTCATCCTTAAAAGTGGGAGTGGGAGTTTGAAGGAGTGGAGAAGTGGGTGCTTTCAACAGTCCGTTCAAGAGGAAACTGATCCACCGAGAGGGGAGCGTTCATTAATGACCGATTGCATAACGTGAAGTATGCAAACATGAACAGAAACAGGAAATCAGCATAAATATGCATGATGAGCTTTACGCCATACAACATGAAGATCGCTTTTACGCCACTAAAAGATCATACGCACTGAGCTTTAGCACTTACACTAGGAAGAGAATCAACATATTGGCTAAATAAATATCCACTGATTGACGTTGTTCCACTGTTATGCCACCACAGCCTGTTCTGATCCCAATACAGTGGAGATTTTTTAAATAAAAATACTTGTATGGCTGGCTTAATATTTTGGCAAAACATATATCTACTTCAATGGAAAGCATAAATAAGAGAACCTTTGTGAAGATACAAGACAATACACAAAATCTGAGTGGAGTGGAAATGGTTGATGTAGTTTGTATATAAAATCTTGTCATTTTTAGAATATATACACCTAAGCTGTCATATTTGAGCTAGTACATTGTTTTGTTTAAGAATCCGTTCCCGCCTTGGTCCTCTTGAGTGTGTGTGTGTACAGTGAGGTCCATTAAAAAGGTTTAGGGACACTTATGAGGAGCTGAGGCCAGAATCAGACTCAGCGCTGCCAGCACGGGATTTAGAGGCAATGCAGGGAGCCATGGAGCAGGGGATGGAGTAGCAGGTACAGGTGGAGCTCTTTAGGGTTTCCTCTGTAATAACTTCCTGCAGGGAGTGTTGCTCCTCTACCTGGAAGATGTTTGGCTGCTCTCCTAGGTCTTCACAGATACTAAGAGAAAAAGAGGAGACATGCTTGAGTTAGATCGGCGATAGTAGTGAGTGTACGCTGGCGTGTTGAGTTTCTTTACATGCCATCCGTCATTCAAAAACCAAAGTGGGTTTTTCCTGATCCAAGAACTCACCAAAATGAAAAAAACAGAAAAACCACACTGTTAAATAGTAGGGCTTGGCGATAGGACTTAATGGTAAGATTTAATTAAGATTTCTCCACCGTGTACTGTGTATACTGCACATTATGACACATGTAAGCAAGATCACTTGTAAATCAAGTGTTCCACAGTTAGCACATCAGTTGTTCACACTTCATTCACACTTATTCAGTTATATCTAATTCCAACTTGTTTGGAATCATTGATTTTAAGCTAAATGATCTTGTAAAATAATCACAATAATAGTACGGTTATACTATCACAGTACAAAGTTGCTAAATGATAATATTGAATTATCGCCCAGCACTACTGAGTAGTCCAGTAGAAAAAAATTCTATTGTTAGCCGCAACCATTTAAAAAAAAAAAAAAAATAGAATTCAGATTTTAAAATGTTTTCTCAGACAAGTAAAAAAGTAACAATGTTAGATAATCCATAAGGCAAGATGCAAAAACATAAAGACTTCAGCTCTGCTCTGAACTACTGAGCAAAATAGCAATGTTACCATAGTGTAGCTCCACACATACTGTTAAGTTCATGCATGTTAATGACAATGATTATATCTGCTACATTAATTTAAGCAGGGGGTGACTGTACTGGTTGCCATTTTGGCAGCGAGAAGAACCTTTTTAATCGGTTTAAATAAGTTACCATCTCTTCAGGACGCCTCACTTTTGACCTGCCTGCCACATGCCACGTTTTGTGAGGCCCTTAAGTGTGACTAATGAAATAAGATTAGTAGATCTGCAGGTTTACTGTGGGCTGGGCCCTGCCTTAATAGCTTTTATTTGGCTATCTCAGTTTTACAACCTGAATCAAAGCAGATCAAGTTCAGGTCAAGATATCGTGTTATCTTTATCTAATTCTGTTTGAGTAAGATGAAACATCTTCTACGTGGAGTTCAAGAATATTTATCACAGTGAAGCAGACAAATGTCATCCGTAAAATAGAAGTGTTACAGTAAAGTTGGTTCCCCAGTGGGCCAGCCAGTATTAACCACAAAAGTGAATAATTTGCTCAGATTGAGAGTACCATCCGTCAGTTTTACGAGCCTGGTAAGTGACTCATTTTCAAGCTTGAAAAGAGCATCCAGTGCAATCACCCCTTTTTGCCAAGAAACCAAACTGCAGTACATGCAGATGGTTGACAAACTTAACACGTGTAAATAACAGAAAGATATACATGTGAAAAATATGCAAGAACATCAACAACATCAACTGAGAGGTGAAGATTTGAATAAATAAGGTTTAAATGTAGGTCTCTCTTAGATCAGCATTATTAGAGTTGATCCATCCATTCGCTTATAAGCTGATAGTGAGCATGTGTGGTTGTCAAGGCAGTTTGGTGCTCTGAAACGCATCGCATACATTAGCTTCAGCAAATCAGATTAAAACTTGCCATTAAAATACACAAATACACAAATGTATTGGTTCATACAGAAGCCAATATAACCAGAAACACCGTCTCATGCACTAAAGAAGCCATAAACAAGCCACGAGTTGAATATCACTGATCATACCAAGCGTAAGAAAAAAGGATCTTTACTCAAAACAAAACACAGGCATTAGAAAAAAGAAAGTCATTTATCTGTCAGCATGGAAAACCAGCATCAAAAATGATAAACATGGCAGTTGACCAATCAATGTTTTGAGGAAATCCAAAAAGACAGAGCAACCTTTGCCAGTGAAACGTACGTTGAGGTGTACAAGGTACACATGAAAAGTCAACCGTCTTGCATCATTGTCAAGAAACATTGTTTTGTTCCTGCTGCATATTAATGAGTAAGCCACAGGCTTTCAGGCAGTATTTGAGGGTGGGACCAAAAAACCAGCCATGAAGTGAACAAATTAACAAAAACACAGCCAGGAACCAGAGAGACATTACGGGAATCTGAAGAACTCGAGTCAAAATATGGCACCAAGCATTCACAAATTCTGTAAGAAAGAGGCACAGTTATAACAACAACCTGGAGACGTCAAATTATTTGATTTGTTAAATGAGGTTAAGATCTGGAACGTAGGGTTCAAAGCCCATAGTCTGCTTTCTGCAGAGGTCTGTTTAAAAATCTGGGCCAAAGTGCAGACATAAATATAGAGCAAATGTCAGTGTAGAGTGAAACGCAGAACTGAAACGGCTGAACAAACAGACCTGCTGACCACGCAGCTTTGCTAACACCAGTGGCAACTCTGTTTTATCCTACTAGCAATCTAAGCTTTATGTAACAGCACTGGCACATGTTGTGTACGAATCTTCACACTCACACATACACACGCCCACACACCCACACGTTCAATAATGAATAGTCAAACCACTTTAATGAACAGCTATGGCAAGGTCCAAGTGATGAACATGCGTGCCAATGCTTGATGACTGTATAACCTTGATTCCTGAAAAACTGCGCTGATGTAAAAAGATTTAGTAATCATTCAGTGAAAGGGCGGAGAGTGAATGAGTAATCAAATGTTTGAAAATGAAAGTCCTGCTCAGTAAATGTGGCTTCAGGCTACACAGAGACAGCGGCGTAGGGCGTGCTGTAGGCTTTGTAGTGCAAGGTGTGGGGTAACAGGCAGATTGTAGCTCATGAGGTATCATGAATCAATCATGAGGTAATTATCTGAATGTTTTGAATATAAGAATACTCAAAAAATACTCAAAAATAATTTGATGGTTGGGTGGACCGCACATACATACACTGACGTTAAGAACCTTAGCTTAGCATGTTGCATTTTAACCTACCTATCATAGATAAGTCCGTCGATCCCCTGCTCTCTTAGCTTCCTTCTGTTCTCGTGGTCGTTGTTGTCGTCTCCCCAGCTGAACACCACCAGGCCTTTAGACTGGGCATCCCCGATGAAGGAAAGGTTTTTCAACAGCTCCTCGGTGTGGCCACTGATCCCCTGAAGGACGAGAGGAGAAAAAGAGGCCTTTTTAATTTTGTTTATCTTAAAATAAAAGTAACCTTTTACCTACCTCCCTCTCATGTTGGTTTACACACCAGTTAAGTTTGTATGCCGTCATAACACACAGCAAAAAAAAAAAAAGCTAATTCAGCTTCATAAGTGTGTTCAACAAAACAAGCAATGTTGTCATATTATGTCACATACAGTAAGCGGTCAAGAGTCAATTGCACCTGCTAAAACCGCTTAGACACGTGCCTTAGAGACAGCTGACACAGCGCTATGCTAGCTGACTGTCGTGAACTTGTTTTGACTGATATGAGAGTGTCGGGTTACGTCTGTATTACCTTTGAAATAAGAATGTTATTACAATTAAACAGCATTTTGGTACATTGTTCAGATTTGTGCGCCAACCTTCTTGCACTGAACTGGTGACCTTTTTGCTTTAGCAGTTTGCTTGGGACTCTCTATTACAGTAGTAGTTATGCTAGTTGTGCGTGTTAGTGTGAAACTAGTTATAGTTATACAAGTTATACAAAACTCTGGAAAATTCACAGGAGGACACAGAAATGCTCACCAGAATATTCTCACTCTGGGCGAAACTTATGGCGATCTGAGTGGTTTGGCAGCGGATGTCCATCAGCTCGGGATACTTGTCTGAAATTCCCTGAGTTAGGAAGAGGATGGGGTACTTGTTCTGCTTCTGACGCACCCTGAGGGAAACATATGAAATGACTGCATTTATAGCATTTTATACAAGTATGCATATTAATATAAGTGATGTTTTCACATGTACTAATCAGAACTGACTGAAGCTAAATGAATATGCAATCTTTATAAACAGAGTACACTATTTTCAGTTGATGGGACAGGATTTCTGAGAAGCCAGATACTGAGAAGTGTTCTGCTATGTAAAGTGATTGTGTTTCTGAAGAGTGAGCAGTTTCCACAGCCTAGTTAAATCTGGGCATTCTTTCTCCTCAGTTGCTAACTGTGCTTACATTGTGCAGATATCTGGGTCGAAACAGGAGAACACAATGCGCCTTTTTCCGCCTTTCTGCAGAACACAGGACAGGACGATGTCGAGGAAGGTGTTCATGTTGAAGTAGGACGATAGGTTGCCATCCCATGTCCCATCCTGTCAGTGAAAACATCAGGAGTTTATCATCAGAATGCAATTTTATTTCACAGTAAATTTCATGATCAAAATATCGTTTATATCCCGAGTACACCCACCTTCATCTGGCAGATCCATTTGAGCTCAATGTTGAAGCCCACGTGCTCGGGAATAGCTTGGAAAATCTGTAGACGAGGTATGATGGATGACATTCATTTTACTGAGGCGTTGATAACCCAGATTACACGCAGAGCACACAGCGTGGCACATGACCCCATGCACCCACTCAACCTGTTCTACGACTCCTATCCGGTCACAGAAACCAGCACGCTATAGGAACTGCTCATACTGATTAGATATGCTCTTTAATAATCATAAACATCACAGAGTCATTTACCTGTGAGAGTGAGGGGAATGGCTGATGCTCATCGATCTCTTCGTCATCATCCAGCAGATCTGAACATCAAAACAGATTATTGACCCGCCATACAAATTACCTGCTGACCTACTTAGATATTCAGTTCACATCACTTTGCTGCAAGTACACGTGAAGCAGCCTCTCGTGAACTGCGTGTCTTTTGATGTGCGGTTTGTGACAGAGCATAATGAAGAGCGCTTCTTTTCGACGTGTCGTGCCAGGCGGGCGGTGGAGTAGTACAGAGAACAAGAACAAAACAATGGCGCTTACCTTTGTCATCGTTTCCTTTCATCGCGGTGGCGTGGGCAAGCTGCGCGACAAAGCAAAGCCAATATCATCAACTGGACAATCGAGTTTTTGTTTTCAGCAGACGAGGCTGGGGTGGTGTGGTTTCAGCTGTTTGTGTCTCTTTCAGGTTTTAATAATGAATTGGTAGTAGTCCTACGAGTGTATACTATTGTACTGCGGAGACAACTCTGGTTACCCCGTGTTGCACAAGTGCACTTCACCTTGGGTCTCATTTGTATAGTTTTGGCCATCACTCGAGCATTTTACCTTCAGAAGCTGCAGCTGATCAAATGTCAAGTCTTTGACCGGCACCTCAATAAGTTCCAGAGAAGTGTTGTCATTTTTCTGGCGAGGGGACAGACAGAATTTGTTTAGGTGTGTTAGGTGTGTGTGTTCCGATTTTAACACTTTCTCATATTCATCATTAAGTGTAACAGCCCTCACTTTACCTTCTTGGTGGATATGCAGCATGTCAGATCATGGTATACGATGGGAACAGCATCCTTGGAAAGGTGGACATCAAACTCTACGTAGGCTGCACCCTACAAGTATTGAAGTGACACGTGATTAAGGCAGAAGTAATGTGAATTATTACCTGTGCTTTAATTATCTACATAACTTACATGCGTAGCAGCACTTTTAAATGAGGCTATTGTGTTCTCCCTGACTCTCTGGTGCCTGCAAGTCAAAAAAAAAAGAATTGGTTGACAGTAAACAGACACACACACTGATGTGCTCTAACTAGTTATATTTGGTCTGTGTTCTATGAAGGCACTCATGGGAAACTCTCAATGACTCACTTGGCTGCATGTGTGCTGCCGGCTCCCCTGTGACCGACATTCAGCGCGCTTCTTTTCTTCCAGTACTTGGTGAACGAGGAGCTCATGTCACACTGCAGCCCCTGGATGGGTCGGATCACCAGGTAATCCACTAAAATGAGAGGAATGCTGTGTGAACTGATGGGCAAAGAAAGACAGGACGGATCGCTGTCAGCCGGTGTGGATTGTTTTTCTTACCTCTGACTTTGCCGATAGTTTGTCTGGAATTTCGCCCCATTATGGGAAGCGTCACTACTCCGTTGTCCTTACCGCTCTCCAAAAAGGAAGAGGAGAGGAGGCAAGCGGTGCCCACGTGTCCTGGATGAGCATCCCCCTGGACGACATGCTCACTCAGGTCCTCCTGTAAACAAATGCATGATGATAAATGCAATCACAATGCCTGATTTGATCTTCTCCTATCTCTTGTAGTTGTTGGTCAAAAAAACATGGGTTTATCAGAGGCAGCGTTACCTCAAAGAACTCAAAGGTGAGCTCTAGGTTGTCTGGGTCCATGGTGTGGATGCTGTACTCGGTCCACTGGGAGGGCTCCAAGGCATACCCACATTCAGGCTGCGAGTGGCGCGACTTGTAGCCACTGGCACTGATCATACTGATCTCCAGAGTGGTGGTCATCTTGTGTAAAGCTGAAGGGCTGGGCTCTTCTTCCTCCTCATCTTCTTCCTCCTCCTCTATGCCCTCTAATGTCAGCTTGATTCTGTATAGGTAGGTAAGATAAAATGAGGCATTAGTTAATACACAGATGTGGTTATACTGAATGCCTTGTATATTTATTAAGAGCTCAATACATCAAAAGATAGGAAAAAAAAAAGATTATCTTAGTTTCCCTTACTAGAAGTCTGTATGTGGGATATCTGCTACACTGAGCTAACAGGCCGGGTAATAATAGCACTGTAAGGATTCACTGATCCATCTCATGTCGCTTTCGAGTATAACTTTCTCTGGGTGGTGTTGAATTCGACCTTGACGAGTCATCTTTACCTGAAGCGAGACTTCTTGTATTTCTTCTTAGTAATAGACACCGGAGACACCTTGGAATAGTGCAGACGCAGGCGAATCTCTGTCTGGCAGGTGAGCCACCCAGAGTCAACACAGTTCACCCCGTCTGTAAAAAGGGAGGACACAGATAAGAAGCTGATGACAACATACAGCCACTTTCACCGTGACTGCTGACAAGAGGGCTGCTGTCAGCGGCAACAGCAGCGGGGAGAAGTTTTTGTTCTATCATAAAGAAAGATCTCAAAACCTCTGCCGTGCAAAACAAGAGGAAGTGACTACAATGTGCTCTATGGGGAATTCAATTTCCCTGGAAGACTGTGCGTAAGCAACAGTGAGCGACTCAGTTCTGCAGTACATGGATCACATGAATCCTTCACAATCTGTTGATGTGTTTTTCTTGAACTTACTGTGAATTCCAAATTGTCCATCATCAATGTTCTGGTGCGACGCTGCAATAAAGATAAGGTGCATTATAAACAGGATAGAAACATTTCAACAGTGCAAAACTACAAACTCTGAGCGTGTCAGTCATGTTAATTTAGCAGTATGTTGATAAAACTACTCAGAACAAGCAAAACGTAAACCTCATATTTGTTAAAAAAAAATCATATTCTAATGAGAAAAGTGTTTTAGCAGGAGTGCTAGAAGGAGGAGGGAAAAAAGGACGGGGTCACGGGCTCGGGTCAAAAGGGAGGGACAGCAAGCTGGGTGCAGATATGTTTGCAACTATTCTTCCTAACAGGCTCATTTTGAATGAGATTTACTGTGCCGGGCCAACACAATGGTGTTTTAACTAGAAAGGTCTGCAATATTAGCTCATGACATCTACTGCGCTGCAGTGTTTCCTTCATAGCTATACACTGTTCCAGCAAGTGTTTCATGGATCTCTGCCAAAACACGGAGAGTTTGAAGAGGAAACTCTGCAGTCAGGTAGCAGCATGTTAATTTTGACAAACAACTTGACAAAAAAAAAGCAAACCAAAGGTAAGCTCCTTGATATACTAAATCTTTGTCAGCAGGATTAACAAGAACCGACCCTACATCAGTGTTCATAGGCAGCGGTAACATTTAGTGCTGGGGCAGGGAATGGGGAGCATGACACACTTCACCAAACCCAACCAGAGCGTTTTTGTTGTTTTATACCTGTGGGGCTCATCATGCGGGGTTGATGATGGGTCTCCCACATATTGACTATCACTTGACAGGGGCCACCTGCACTCTGCAATTCCAATATTTGGTACAATGTTAGGGTTTTCAAATCAGACACAGTGAACTACTTTTTTCAGTCTGGACTCCAGGCTGCCTTTAAACCAGAGTGTGAGAAAGGAATTAGAGCTGGTATATTCACCAATTCCCATCTAGGGCCAGTCTGCCACCATGGGTTGAAATCTGAAATGTGGATTTTGTTAGTGAAGAAAAAAAACAACAACTTTACTTCAGTTACACATTAAGCTGTTCTCTTGATCTGTAATAAAGCCTTGGTGGGAAGGTGCAGCATGGGATGAAGAAGAACCCGTTAAACTTTGGCGAGGATCCAAAACATAGGGTGGATACACAGATTATTTTTACTGTTGCCATTCTAACAATAATGTTGAGTGCAAAATGCAATTAATCCACCGTAAATGAACTGAACCAAACATGACAGTGGAAACTAAACACCTCAGCTGGAAATACCCTTCTAGATTTTTACGTTGTTACAACATTGAATGAAATAAAACTGAGGAAGGAAATACCCAGCACTGTTTATGGTCCATGTGTCATTAAAAAAAAGTACAAATTGCTGCTAATGCTGTGGGAGCAACTTCAGTTTCTAACATTTTCAACATGACTCATGCACACTGCATGAATAAATCACCATACTGTCTAACGTTACCTTCTTTAACCTCGCATCGAGAGCTGAAAACCAATGACACGTTTCAACACATGGGAGCTTGGAGCTGTCGTAATAAGTGAGACATATCACAAGCTACACAGTCCCACAGCCTCACACAATGCAAGTAAAGTATTCCACGTAGATGCTTTTTTTTGTATGAGAAATGTTATATTATATTCTCTTTCATTTCCAGTGCGATTTGATCCTTAGTATGTTTGCGTACATCTATATCTGGGAGGGATCAGCAGAGGCTCATGTGCTTAGATTAGACCAAGCCAGCTGGCATTTGGCCCAGGACTTGCTAGAACATAACGGTGACCTTAAGCTGTTTCTAAGGACAGAAACACAGATATGGGAAACTCATGCACAAATATTGTTTGGTATCCTCATTTAACCTGTGGCACATTTAGTGCTTTCTCACACACACTGTTCCAAATCGAGGAAAACAAACTAACTATTCATCTGTACTTTTTAAGGCTATACCACTATACAGACAAGAGATTCTGCTCACCTTTGACTCCAGAAAGAAGCCTTTGAAATAGCGATAATTGGAAACAACTCCTTTAGGTACAGTAATTGTTGCAGTCCACGTGTTTCTGTCAGGGAGTCAACATACACATTCATATTTTAGAATTTTTACACCGAGTAAGAAAAACTGTCTATTTTTTGCATCAACCCGGTAGAGAAAACGACAGTCACATTTTAACTGTGTGATTTTAATGAGTGAGACATTGCACATAAAATTTAACTTACCCATCATTGCCGTCTGTGTGCAAGGTCAGAGCTTTTTGATGGCACCAGCCTCCCAAGGCTTCACAGCTACCCACAACTGCAATCACCTCCCCTAGAAATGTTCAACATGGCCTGTTAATTGATGTGACGTCAACAAAAATAGATAAATAAAAGAAATAAATATGACTGGCATTTATCCTTCCAACAACTAATATTCTGATGTAACCACATTTGAGGTCAATGAACATTGAAATACTGACATCTGACATAAAATAAATCATCGTGCAAGCTTTACAGGAATTTGTGTGTATAATGAATACACACACAGAGCCATAGATAGATAGACAGATAGATAAAATAGGAACTTTTGAATGCACATTAAAGGTTATGCGTTAACAAATGCCAACACCTTTGCCTGTAGTTGTGTTTACAGTTAATTTAAGCAGCCATACCTGGTGAGGTCTCTCCTCTGACAGACAGAGTCACTGTAGCCGTCTCCATCGTTGGCACAGGAAAAGATTGAGGGTAGAAACAAACTGAAAGACATAAAGGGATCTAAATATTATTTCATCAATAATACTAATCAATTACACTATTTAAGCGACGTACAGGGGGTCAATACAGTCCAGTACTGCTTTGATTACTTGGACTGCTATGAAAAATAACGTCACTTGAAAATAACCTAAGTCGCCCTCGCCGGCTCGAGTAACCTCAGCTAACCTAGCAAAGCACCGGTTAGTTAAGTGGACTAGCTAGCTAACGTCCTGTATATGAAGACACCGGCAAACAACGAGCACACGAACCAGGGTCACGACAGCTACCTTTTTGGTTTTGGCAGCAAATGGTACGCGTCCCGTCTTGGCAGCCTCGAAAATGGAGAGCTCACAATGATCCGGGTTCGCATGTCCTGCAGAGATGCGTCTGTCCAAGCGAAAGCAAAGCCAACCAGCCCGTTGGTCCGCCGCTAACGTCCCTCATGTCCATCCTATTAACGAAACAGCGAATATATAGAAACCTTAACTTAACACCGTGACCACGACAGACAAAGGTTGGCCACAACTCGGGCGGTTTAGTAAACAACATATATGAGCGCGAGTCAAGTTCAGTTTAATGAAAAATAACACTTCCGGTATGTGCTTTCAAAATAAAAGATACAATGGCCGATGTAGTTTAATGCATCTCTGTGGAATAATAAATTATTAAAGGAATTTAAAGCACACAATTAGCCAATTGTGGCTTGAAAGCCAGAAGGCTTTGGTGGAGCATTTATGCCGTGGTGTTAGATGTGGAGCTACAACTGACACAAAACGTGAATGAGATAAAAAAAAAAACATTGACACATTGTGTGATTTCTATAATAGATTCCCATTTTAATGAGGTTAATCAAAAGGTATGTTAAATTGCAAAATAGTTATAGCCCCAATTGTTACTGATACAACAGTACTTGTCTCAAATGCTTCGTCTACCGTAGCTATTTGGGACTTCTATTTTGAATGTATAATTTCCATTTTCGTGTCTTGTTCCGGTTTCCGCTGACTACTTGACGAAGCTAGTTCATACCGCCCTGCTCCGGATCTGAGGCTTGTCATCTATGCTGCATTAACGTACCGTCAGAAATACAATTGTTAACGAGCTGAGCGCACATGTTCCAAGTAAAAAAGTGATAAACAAGCGTGAAAGCCGCACCTTTTAAAGAAATATTACGATGCCAAGATGACACTAAAAGCTAAAAATTAAAAATTAAATTAAATTAAACGAATATGTTATTGATAAACATGAGATACGGCACTTACCGAATGAAGCAGTTTGTCAAGTGTTTAATGCCACATCAGCTGCTTGACCAGACCGCTGTAAGGTACACAAACGCTCTCAACGGAGAAAAAATCTGAACGAAAATGACTTTACGGGCAACAAGGTAATTATAACGTGAGCACAGCGTTAGAATAAATCGTTAAACTTGCACATTTTCGGTGAAAATATATCTTGTTTTGACGATGAAGCAGGGGTGGTCCCTTCAGTAGGAGGAGATGCTATTTTTACGTCATGGACACTGTATCCTTGACTGTTGACCGAAAACGTCTCACTCACAAGTTGAAAAACACTTCCAAAATACACAAACGTACAGGCCTGTCTTGGAAAAACCCTTTCAACGAAAATGAATGTCAATGTTTGATAGTGTCGGCTGTTTGACGTTGAATAAAGTGACGCTTTTCAATGTGTAGTTAGCAAGCTAGGGTACACCCTATAATGTAATAATTTCCTAAAAATGTAATAAAACCCAATAATGTAATAAAATAAAAAATATCCTGACTGATATTGTAATTTTTTAAAATTATTTTGTAACTTTGTAAGTATATATATATATACTAAGTTATATATATATATATATATATATATATATATATATATATATATATATATATATATATAGTGGAGCAACCCACTGGCCTCCACTGTGGTTTTGGCCGTCTGGGCAGTGTAGATGTTTATTAAATAAGTAAAGAAAACTGACATCATCTTAACACATAATTAATTACATTAATCAGCCCTTGTACCAACACCATCTATAAATGAATCATGCCCCGAGAAAGTAGTAGCTTACAATGAAATCAGATAAAAGAATAGACTGCTCTTCACCAGAGTTACCGATGATGAAGCCAATAAAACCTGTTTGTTGTTGATGTAATAATTTCCTGAAAATGTAATTAAACCCATTATGACTGAAAATGAACATATATATATATATATATATATATATATATATATATATATATATATATATATATATATATATATAACATTATCTGTCAAGTATTACATAATCAGTTTTGGGGGGAAAAAATTAAAATGTAATAAATTCCCAGTAATGTAATAAGGTATTACATTATTGGTAAAATTGTTCTTACAATATTAGTCAGGATATTTTATTACATTATTGGGTTTTATTACATTTTCAGGAAATTATTGCATTATAGGGCGATATAAGGAGCAAAGTTACAAAAGTTACAAAATAATTAAAACAAATACAATTAAAATAATACAAAAATAAAATAAAATATTTAACAATAATACAAGATGAGTACAATAAGACAAGGTGGTAGGCAAGTGGATGCTTTTCATTCTCAATACAAAGAGACAGACAGGTGGAATAGCCTGATCCTTATGCATATTAATGCAATAGTGGAACTGGCAATGTTTGTCTCAGCACATTATCAATACCTATTTAAACAGGATGGCCTTCAGACAAACTGATGATGCGGTGAAGTTTGGGTTTGCCTTGTTCTGTTAAATAACCTCCAGCCATTTGTAAATGATGCTTCCAAAGAAAGAGCTGTACTCTGGGTCTCAGCCTCCATACAGTCCTGGTCAGACTAAAAACCATAGTTTAGCCTGCAGCCCCCTCCAGTGTTCATATGAGAATATTACACCATGCCATAGAGAGGAAAGAAACATTGCAGTAGGGATTAATTTTTAATATTTTTTTTTGACAAAAATACACCATTGGGGTTTCCTTACAGTGTAATTAATCATCTCCAACATGAAATAGGCCTATTATATGAATCACACTGTATATGGAAACAATGAGACATGTAAGAGCCCTCTGATGAATCATGGATTACCGATTCCTGCTTTGGATAATGCAGACACTGCAGAGTACTAATGAGTGCAGCCAGAATGGAGAGAGTTTTCATTTTGGGATGAACTGTTCTCTAAAGTCGACCCTCTTCATTTCTTGTCTGGCTTTGTTAATGAACACCAAAGGGACCCCGCTATGATGAGGCAGGATCAGGTCTCAGGGTGGGAGAGCAATATCCATCTGACCTGGGAAAACTTTGCCCTGGATGTTTCAAACATGAAAAGTTCTGGAAAAGTAACTTGCTGCTAAAGTGCATGCATGGGGCCCAGTTGCTTTGGCATTTGTTAACAGTGGATCAGTGCTGAAAAGTAGTTTGAGAGAGAGAGATACGAGGGAAGAGTAAAGGAAGCAGAAAGAAATCATGATGGGTGAAGGGAGACTGCAGCATTATGAATATTTCAGGTGATTTCTCAGCAACCAGCAGTGCTCTCATTACAAATAACTTTTACAAGTCACAGCCTGCCTAAATGTGTTCATCTACATGTTTCTGTATGTCACTGTTATATTAGTCGGTTAATTATGGAGTATATGTCCAGAGGCTGGAGCAAAATTACCAGAATTACAGTTGATGCTACACCAGGTGGCAAAACTTAACTAAAATGATATCGCTTGAATATATTATAATTTTACTATTTTATTGCCAGTGCTCCTGAAATACAAATAATAACTGCAGTCCACAACATTCATAGACGCAACATCTTTTCTAGTACTGTATGTGTGACCATGACTCTAAACGTTATGTTAGGAATGTTACTAGGAAACAGCCAATCAATAAATCTACAGCATCTAGCATCGTCCATATAGTTACAGTGGGTTAGTTCAGTGGACTGATGTAATGTTGATATCATTGAAATAAGATCAAGACTAAAGGGCATGCCAAGTTAATATCACAATATTAGAAACACTGAAGGGATAAAGTTGGACTAAAACTCTTCTTGGCAGCAGTTTCTGGCTTCAAATCCAGTGTTTTGGCAACTTTGGCATAATGTAGATGCTGAAATACTGTTTCTGATTTTGAATCACTGAATATGTTATCAGACATTTACCTTGCTACCAGAATACCTTCCTGATGTTATGGCCATACCTCCTGACAAACATTAACATCAGGGATGGTTCAAGTCTCCTTTGTCAGGTGGAGCTGAGTCAGATTTACCTGCCAAGGAAGCAACAGTCACAATGTTCTTGCTCAGATCCAAGCTTAATTGTGATAGCCAGTTTCACCTCAGTGTGCTGATTCATCCAGTATTTCCGGACACTGAAGTATCAGATATATCCGCCACTCAGCTCATGAAATGAGCAGACCTGATTGGTACGGCCCACTATAATCGTCCATGGCTTAAACCGACTTATATTTTGATCTACCATTATTGCATCTTGGTTGTGTGAGTGCACAACTCCACAAGTTTCTTATAGCATCTTGCCCAGAATATGTGCAAAACCCTGCTGTAAGGCTGTGAAGTGTCTTGACAATTATATGTATTAGCATTCATTTCTTGGCATGGTGAAAGATTTCATTCTCCCACAGCCTAGTGGAAGTAATTGCCTTCAGGGCTTTGAGGTTAAACCGACAGCGTATTTTTCTGCGTGGCTAAGAATAGAAAAATAACAGCTAATGTTGGGATTCCAGCCCACAGTGCAGGGTAGCAATATGAATCCACTATATTACTATATATCCAGACAGATTAGAGTTTTCAAAACAACATCAGTCATTTGAATGAACGTGGGTACTATAAATGACACCAACTGAATATATTATGCATGTGCATTCATTGGATATTCTTTATTTACCCTCTTTGTGTTTGAGTGAATGAATCAGCAGGAGTGTGCAGAGCGCTCGCTCACATTAGACTGCAGTATGATCCCCATCTACTGGTCATGAATATCCCATCTCTCTGCCTCTCTCTCTCTCTCTCTCTCTCTCTCTCTCTCTCTCTCTCTCTCTCTCTCTCATGTTTTCTGTTTGTCTCTCGCATCACTTTGCCATTTCCATTTGGGCTAATATTTATGTCAAAAAGATGAACACGGCATTTGAGCAAGAGCAGTACAATGGATCAGTTTAATATAGCGTGCCTGAAAGCTGGGAGGACAGATGATATAATGCAGATTTCAGGACAAGAAAAAAAGTAATTCCTCAAGGCTGAAGTCTCAAACAGAAAAAAAAACATATACTGTATATGGTGGTGTTAAATTTGAAGCCTTCCCTCATGAGCAGAGAACTGCTGAGTTATCATGATCATTTTCCGTCGAAAATACAGATCGTTGGCACAGTGTTACATAAAACCCTATTGTGAATCTCTGCGCAAAAGCACTCCAGAGGAGCAGCATACAAATATTAATATTCTGTAATGCGATCTAAGTGAGGTGCAAAAAAGACAGCCAAAGAAAAAAAAAGGTGAGATTTCTAAAGTACAAATTACATTTGTGCTGAAATCACATTAACGTGAGCAGCCAACCGTTGACCAGTGGTCAAAACAAGCCTGGGGGGAAACTGATGGCTTCACAGATCAGAGCGTTACACCATAACCCACCTGGCTGTCAGAGCTGGTAAGACATAGGATATTAATAGCGAGGGAAAGAGATGGAAGGCAAAGAGAAAGATCAAGAAGATCTATTATCTCTGTTTACTTTTGCAGAGAGAAAAGCAATAATAGCTCGAGGGTTGCTGTTGCTGGTTGCTGTGGATTTTTAAGCAGCTGCAGTGTGGTAATAAATTTATCCACGGGCTAAATTGAATTTCCTTAGAAAGGGGAGACTGAAGAGCACATTATTCTAGTTTTCTATCTGCAAGATATTGGAAGAATTCTGAGTAATGGTGGATCACGCAAACAGTAACACTTTGGTTGCTTCGTAGTTCTGTTTTAATTGGTATTGACAGAATGTGAGAGTTACAGTTTATCTTTTTTTTTTTTTAATTTCTCTCTGTGTAGTCAGGCTCAGATCTAAACCCGCCACTGGCAGCTCTGCCATATGTATGGCAGTAAACATAGACAAACTTACTGTAATATTTAAATAAAGTTTTGATGAACAAAATAAAAAAAACAAAAGTGAAGCAAATAACCAGAAACCTGTACTGGCATCCACAGAAAAATAATAATCAACCAGCGACATATTTCTGTGACACTGGTTTTCAAACAGCATTGTGACCTAAGCACACCATTTAAATAGGATTTGTATTAGTTTATTTTATTACACCATAGCTCCGACCTCATAGAGCAAATTCATTCATCTATAATCAGTGTCTATGTCTTTAGTTCTTTGACGGACAGAAAGGGACATAGCGAACCCAAGATTGGGATGAGAGGCAAGAGGTCATGCCAAAGGGAAGATCATACACCCCTTCAGTGTCCAAGGTGTTGCTAGATTCTTCAAGATGTTCTTTGTCCAAGGCTAAGAGGCCTCGCTCCCGTTTGGTCCCTGAGACAGTGATTTTAGAAAACTATTAAAAGAGAGCTGTACATAGCTACATATATGGTTTAAATTCACAAACTAGAAACGCTGTTATTTATGTAACAATTAAAATATTAGGGGAGAAACACAAAACACATTGCAAAGCTCAGAAGCTGCATAGAAGATTGCCATTTGCGCTTGATACAATTTTATTAAATCTCAATCTTCTCCTTCTGCTTACCAGGAATTGTGTTATCTAGGAAGAAGCCAAGAAATCCTCCTATAAACATATGGGTGGTCAGCAATATGTGTAATACTTGGTCTACTTCTGTAACACCTGAATTAGACGGCAAGGACAAGAGAGGAAAAAGATTAGTCTGATGTAGTCAAAACATCTTAAGAGTGAAACGGTCAATTCATGTCAGCTAGTAGTAGTTGAGGGGAAATCAGTTAAAAAGTTTAATGACATTCCATGGTACCTGTTTTGAGGAAATCAGGATGCTTCATTATCCAGTTTGGAATGACAAGTGCAGAAAACATGGAAAAACCAAAGACAAATGTATTCCTGGAGGAATTCATGTCTGTGGACTGTAAAATCAGAAGTGTCAGTTAAAGTCTGAATAGCTGCAAAGCATTCAGCAACAATCTGACTGAGTATCAAATCATATTTCATGCTGCTGTTTACCTGTAGATTAGAAATGCCTGCTGCAGTTATGACTCCGAACATAATGAGGAACATCCCTCCGAGCACTGGGGTGGGGATGGTTGCGAAAATGGCTCCAATTTTACCCAACATCCCCATCAAAAGCATGAAAACTCCGCTCAGAGCAATCACCATTCGGCTACCCACCTGTCACACAAACACCTAGTTGGAAATGTTTCGCAGACTTGCTTGTTTTGCTCTTCCTCACTGTCAACCTATGAATCACTGCCTCTCTGTCATCTTATGCTGGGCAGGTAGCGCACTAAGAGCAGGCTTACCAGAAAATAGCTGCTTGCTGCTGCTTGAAAACATGCCGTTTAAATCAATGTTAAACTGTAGGGTCGGATGTCTGTACTGTTGTGACTATCTTACCTTGGTGATACCCAGAGCAGCCACATTCTCACTAAATGAGGTGGTGCCGTTGCCTGTGCCAAAGGCCCCTGCCAACAAACAGCCGAGTCCTTCAACACCAATGCCCCGGCTGATGGCATGCTTGGGAGGTGGAGGGGCCCCTGACAGCTTGGCACAAGCGTGGTAGTCGCCCACGGACTCTGCCATGGAGCATATTATTCCAGCCATAAGGCCTAATATACCCGCCAGGCTGACAGTTGGCATGCCCCACTGACCTGTACGAGGAGTCAAAATGGTGATGATTGATGAGTCTATAAAAACATCTTCAGCAATACTGAATTCCACACACTATGCCTGTTGCTATAATATGACTTATAGCTGATGCATTAAAGATAAAATAACTATAATACAAATAAACAGATGAACAACATGGGTATGTTGAGAGTATTTTTGTGAATTTACCAGGATAAGGAAATGTGAACCAGGAAGCCCCGCTCACCACATTTCCCTTCACATCAGTGCGGGCAAGGTGGCCATATTCAGCCGGATCAGAGGGTAGGACATCATAGATGGTGAGGAGGTAGCAGACTAACCACGAAACCGCAACACCCAGCAGAATCTAAACATATCTTATATTAGTGTGACTGTCAGTATTTCCTGGTGACCATAAAGACGGTTTAAAAACTGCGTACAGTATATTGCCGCCAATACCGTATTATTGTCTGATACATACAGGCATTATCTGGAAGATATAGAACTTTGAGGTGTGAAGTTTCTTGGATTTGCTATATGTAGGAACAGGGATTGGTATGAGACGGAGGTACTGGGAGAACAGGATGATCAACACTGTGGTCCTGTGTGTATGAGAAGAACTGTCATTAACATCAAGAAGGAAAATTAGAGACTGATAGTAATGAGGCCAGTAATGGCACTATACCCACTGAAGGGACATCTGGCTTGTGAAATCTAGATTTCAAAAGAGCTTAGGCCTGAAGGCTGTTTGTAGCCAAATACTACTACTTCACGCAATGAAAACACTTTCCAACTCTCCAACTGGGCAGAGCTGTTACGTACATAGCAGATATACCCCAGTGGCTGCCAAGCTTGGTTCCGGCTGAATCGTACAGTGACAGGCCTATGAGAGAGACTGTCGGGGCAATGGTTAAGGGACCAATGAAGCGCATGAGGAAGCCGATGAGGCCGGAGAAACCGACCAGGATCTGTAGAAGCGAGGCCACCATGATAGAGCCCTGCAGCTGTGGACAGAAACACAATAAGCATTAACACTATCACACTATCTTTCTTTGGCTGATTACAACAGTATGAATATTTTTTTTCCTGGAGCGGAAACCACATGAGCTCACTGAATTAATCATCCACAGAAGTGCTGTTTTACATATTTGTTGTCCCACTCTTCTTGAAACCTGTGAAGGCATTGCGTTTGTGTTGGCTCACTGTTCTCATGCGGGTCTGCCACACTTCTATGAAAACGGGTGATGAGGTGTTGACCATACTGGCGTTCTGGGTCCAAGCTGGGCACTCCCACTCTGGCGTGGAGAACATGGCCAGGGCAGGGGTCAGTAAAGCAAATGTACCCCCCTGTAGAATGGGAAGCCTACAGGTTGGCCATAAACAGAAGCAATTTTCTGTCACTTCCTGAGAAATAGGTTGAAACAAAGCAGTTGCAAAATGTCTCTTTATGTATAAAACTACCAAACACAAAATTCAAGCAGTTAGCTTGATTTTAACGGACAATTTTGTTTTTATTTGTACTGAATCCATTAAGATCAGCCAACACTGAAAATCTGTTAATATCCACAGTTATTCTTTGGAGACTCTACAAGGTAATAGGACTAGAGTCTACAGCCAAGTTAGCAGCTCTGTGTAGCGGTACTTAGGCACAGCAGTGCTATGGACTAAATGCTCAGCATGCTAGTTCTCATGATGTTAGTTGTGTCAGCATGCATGTAGAAGGTAACAGTAGGTTTAGCAGAATTCTGTTAAAAAAAACAGCTACTTGAAAATGGCTTGATGCGTGTAGTGAGACTGAACCATAAAATAAATCTGCTGTAAAAGTAGCATAAGGCTATGATGTGTGCTCCCTTAAAGTTGAAGGTGTAGGTAGGGAGGAATATTGAATCCACATACTGCAAACCTCCATAGGGTCTTACAGCTTCTTAGTCATTCACTGATGATATTTGTTTATGGGATTTATATACTTCTCTTGGTAGTGAACCATTATTTTATATAGAGCATGTATCAGTGCTTGGGGAGTGATATTTATCTTTTTAGCTTGTGACTCAGCACATAGTTTGCCTGTTTACTTAGAGGAAGGGTGGATCATTCCAGGATAAGATAAGATAAAATAGACTGTGGTGACCACACAATGGGGGAATCGACTTGTGAGAGCAGCTTGTAGACAATTTTAATTAAGTCACGTTGGTGCACGCCTGATACTCATGGTTAATATAAATGCCGATTAATCATTTTTGGACTGTTTCCAGAAAATAATGTCAGTGTAAAGAAAGAGTAAGAACGTAAAAGTAGTAGTAAGTGCACCACTCTTCTCTTTCCAATCTGTCTTTCCCATCTTTCCTTACAGGACGGAGAGTGGTGGAATGAATTTGCACCATAATTCTGACCTGACACCGAAGGTGACCTGCATCAGGGTGCACAGGCCAGAGACAAAGAAGATGGTGTTAATGAGGCGACTCTGGATCAGGCTGTCGTGCTGCAGACACAGTGCCTCCGAGAGAATGAGAGGGATGGAGATGATCCCGCCGAATGCTGTCAGGTAATGCTGCACAGGACAGGAACAGCGATGAGCTGACGGCATTGACGCCAATGCAAACACGGGTCAAACTGAGAATCCTGGTTTATAACATGCAGTTTTTTTTTCTTGAGACAAGGCAAGTGGGTAATGTTCCACTGATGCTGGACACAAATTCAACATGCCATTTTATTGCCTCAGTTATAACAGTTGTAAACCACTCCAAGAACCACGAAAGCCACGAGACAACCAGAGAGATCTTGTCACAGGTTCAAAATAAGACGGAAGTCTAAAATCAACTCACAACACAAACTTTGTATGATACGCACCTGTATGGCCAGAAAAATACAAAAATACCAAGGGGGGACATCAGTGACACAGTATGTTGGTTTATTTCTGTCTTCTTCTGTTACAGAGTGGCTCTCACAGGTCTTTCTCTCCTTTTCTCTTGATTGATCATTGACTATTTCATCCATCTACAGCATAAACAAATATATTACAAACACACACACACACACACACACACACAAACACATAAATAATAACTTAGTGTTGGGTACTTCTTACTATGAAACAAATCAAAAGGAGTGTTTCTTCTCAATGCTTACAGGTGAGTCTGCCTGTGTGTAGGAATAATACTTATTTACATGTGGAATAAATCATTAATCATAAAGTCATTGTACTTACATCAAATGCGAGATTGTCAAGTCCCTTGCTTTCTTTCCGTGAAGCCATGGTGACTGCAGTGTAAAATCAAAAGTTCTGCCTGGTTTCTTGAGATTCTTCTAACAAGAGATGATTTGAAACGTAATGACAACTGCAAAGAAACTAACCGGCTAAATGCTGTGGGAGTCCACGGAGGAGGAGGAGGAATTCTCTCTTTCCCTGCAGCAATGGGAAATCACTCACTTATTACCACATACGTTGTAAAGGTGTTTAATGACGCAAAGGGAGGACGGCTTCACTTGACCAACTTCCTGTCTTCGTTACCATACCTATAGTTGATCATTTGTAAGGAATGAAGGCTAGAGCACTAGAGACAGGCCCTCAAATAAATGTCATGGTGAACAAGATACAAAAGTCCATTAAATGAAATGAGGTGAACGTAAGCCAAGGCAGTGGAGTTACCAAAACAAGAGGGCAAAGTCCAAGACGAAACCCAGATGGACGCACAGACCCATAAAAAATAAACAAAGATAACAGTAATGAAAAAAATATATAGAAATACACCTGAGCATATCTCACTAGGAACACCAATTTTATGGTCACTTAGAAGTTCTCACAGAAGAAAGAGGATGGATTTGACACACGTTGACACGCCTTGGCTTGTATTTAGAGCTTACATCAAGCTGACAGGACTAAATGTGTCGAGGCAGGTGCAGCAATGCATCTTGGGAAATTATCGAAAGACAACAAACTCCGCGCTCTGTTTTTTTTTTTTTTTTGGTTTTTTAACAAGAAGGATCGTAACAGTTATAGGACACAGACAGCTTCAGTCCTAACACCTGCCCTCGTCACTTGTTTTTGGGTACCTGTGTGGCGTTTGATGTTAGGTCACGGTAACCCAGACTCACTTGTACCCCTCGTGTCTGTAAAAACCATAAAGGGGATGTGGACAGCATCTCCTCTGCTCTCACTCAGTAGAGTTAATGAGACTCAGGAGGGATGAAACCAGGTCAAACTGACACGCCGCTTATCTTTCACAAAGTAAGGAGAAACTAAGTGAGCATGGAGGAAGGATGGTCAGCAGCAACACGGGCCAAAAATTAGAGATATTCTTTTATTTTTATGATATATATGTGCTGGTTTATTAGTGGAGTTTGGGCTCTGCACTCAGGGTAAATTACATCCTAAAGAATGCTCTTTGGAGGAAAACTTTAACGTCGTTGAAGATGTAACACATCATTAACTCCCTGCAGCATTTTTACAGATAATGGCACTTTATCATTTTGTGACTTATAACCAGGCGGGTTAATTTCTCATGTTTTGAATTCAGTGAAACAATTGAACCGATTTGTCTGAAGTTCTTACTCAGCTCTCCGATCTGTTCATTAAAACGCAGAAACGCACTCCATGAGAGTTATTTCATTGTATTCAGAGTGGGAATCATCCGTCAGGTAACTGCTGCTGCTAATGCAAACTGCACACGCGCACAAGTGACACAGTGCTCATAAAGCATAGCCCTGTTTCAGGAGGGTGACTAAGATTCGTGTTGCAAACCTGCACCATCATTTTGCACGATGGCAAGGACTAAGCGTGACACATATTTTTTTCCTGTAAATGTAGGATGCAGAGTTGTAAACACGGGAGTTTGAAAACAGCGACAGAACATTCAGTCAGCAGATGACACAGAACATAAAGTATTTGTTCATCCAGCACATTGTCTCTAAGTCAGGCCTGCGGGAACAAGTCGCAGAAGGAAGCTCTTTGTAGCAACACATGGCACTTTGGCTGCAGCATATTGTAGCTGATGTATCTTTACAATCTTGCATCTGATATTTAGTGCCACATGTTCTATAGCTGACTGAAATTATACTTGGATAGCATTTGAACTGCATCCAGTGAAGAATAAATCCTTTTAAAAAGGGTGTATCCATGTTATGTTTGTGGCACCCAGCTGGGAGATTATGCTGTTATCTTATCATAGACTTTGACATGTTTTACAGATGTTTCATGATATCTTGAATAGCTCTGTAGGAGTGTTGAAATTCTGAATGTAATGGTACAGTATATTTTTGTGCTAACTTGACCGATATTTATTTAAATGTTATCTTTTTCCCTTCCTCTCTGTGTTTGTATCCCTCCCTGTGTAGCCAAGTGAGAAGAACTCCATTCCTCCATCCAGTATCTGTTATCGCTTATCCTCATCAGGGTCACGGCAGGGTAGGTGCCCATCCCACTTGACTTAGGGCGAAAGGTGGATTCCCCGGACAAGTTGCTAGCTCATCACAGGGCACATAGAGAAAAACAACCGTTCACATTCACATTTACAACTACAGGCAATTTAGAGTCACCAATTAACCTGTTAAGTGTATGTCTTCGACAGACGCAGGGAGAACAGGGAGAAAGTCCAGCTAGAAAGGCCCACGCGAACATAGAGTCTCTGAATTTCATTTGCGTCCATTTTGACGCGCGTTTGTGTTTGTGTGAGTGTGCGTGTAAAAAGACAAACGTAAATTCAGCAGCAGTTAAGCAGGATCACAAATAGAGGCTACATCAACTCTCGTGCTTTGAATATTTAGCGATCACAACAAACACAGCGAGCTTGTTCGCTCCCTTGTTAGATTAGCAGAACAGGTGTGGCAGATGTCCACTTGGAGTGGGTCCAGTCGATGTGGTCAGACAGTTTGTGGTTTTATCTGGATATGTTGATGTTTTTCAACTTGGCAAAACCCATTACATTAAGACGTGGACAAAGGTTAACTTTTAAACCGAAAGGCGTTGTGTCACTTAGAAGTTACCCTCGGGGCTCAGTCTAAACGACGGCCTTTAAACATTTGAACCTGAGGAAGAATTTAAACAAAATAATGCAGTTTCTCTCGCTGTGCTGTCTCAATCCGGACTTCGAGCTACTTGATGCTATCACCCCTGTGAACAATCCTTAACATCAATGTCAATTTAACCAAAAGAGCTGAAGGTCAGAGTGGGGATAATGCTTTGGGGAAGATCAATTATTTTTAATATCGTGTCAATATGATAGATTATTATGATATTAAATCCATCTGTCTATTGTATTTTAGGGAGCCGTGAGAAAACTATAAATCATTCTTCTTTTGCAACCAATGCATGCATATTTTTTGTCTGTTTTTTTATTACAACCTCAATAGTCAGCCTAAGGAAATAAAGTTTTTCCTGCAGGTATCTTGTAAGTGGTTTTTGAGTACTTAATCCATAATTACAATCCTAATTATGCAACGCAAGATATTCCCCCGTGTGGCTACAGAGGGACAAATAAAACCAAGGCCACTGAAACGATTAGGACTAAATTGCAGTTCTGCACTACACCGTATCTTGATGCCCGTGCTCATTTGTGATTTAAGGTAGCTCTTAAAAACGGCGTCTCACCCTCGAATAGACACAGGTGCGTCTGTGCAGACAGAAAGTGAACATAAAAACGCGCCTTTTGATTTATTGGAAAACTGGATTAACGAGGGTAAAAAGGTTCCCGTATGCGCTGATTTTTTTGCTATGAAATCTCTGCCTTTGTTTATTCTGTCTATGAAGAACAAACAGATGAAGAAGTCTCATCTCCGGTGAGCTTTTTTATGTGACATATTGAAGTCATATTGTCATAATGCCACTGAGAGAACTGCAACAAGTCAGTTAAAATGGTTTATTGATGAATAGTGAAGGAAAGAATGAAGGAAGGACTTAATCCATCCTTTAAAATTGTTGTTTTGGATCTGTTTGTAGATTCTTCTTCTTCTTCTTCTTCTTCTTCTTCTTCTTCCTCTTGCTCTTCCTCTTCTACAACCGTGCGTTTGTCCAGCTGACAGAGTGGTGTAATAGGACTCGTTTGCATTTAAACATCAAAATCAATACTCATGATGAAAACCCAGGAGAAGAGAGCACATGCAGCAGTACAGCCCCATTAAAATTTCATTCACTGCAGAGGTTTGGTACAAAAGGTTTGTAAACATCCTCTCTCAGCCAGTCTTTTATTATGTATAGGGATGATGAACGATGAATGATGAACAGCCACAAAAGCAGCTTTGTGCCTGAAAATCATGAGCATGAAAACTTGATTAATGTTCAACGAACACACTAATTTACTAACTTCTTTAATTCAACGTGTAATTAAAAGTGTGTCTTTCTCACACATTTCAATTAAAGAGGATTGTTGAACATGGTTATCATTTATATAGTGATGCACGATGCCCTAAAATGTTTGTTTTTTTTCTCAATTGGGTTCCTACTATGATGAACTACCACGCACTGTGGTTGTCTATCCAAATCTTTCAAACCTGTTAAACGTAACACATTTTCTACTTGCTGTTGTTGACTTAAAACTTCAGTGGATCATCAGGGACTTAAATGTAGGTTGGTAGGCTCTCAACTCTCATCAGCTCTCAACAGCACATTTTATACAAGAAGTTGGATACAAAGTGAAAGTTTAGATAACGTCGGCATTAGCATAATTCCAGGAAAGGATATGTTTCCAGTAAGTAAGTTCAGCAGCACTGATAAAAGCATAATCTGGAAACTTTCCAGACTTTCATAACTTTCATAACATTCACATAACTTTGAGTGAAAATAGCCTAAAATTAAGCAAGAGCAGTGAAAAATTCAAATAACAAGAGAAAAGCATGGAGCAACAGCAAGCGCTGTGCTCAGTGATTAATACTGTGATGAATTAAAACATTTTTTGAGGCTGTTATTTGTTTTCTTGAGAAATAATCAACCTGAAATTAACTTTACACGCTGTGTCTAACTGTGTTTAACGCTGAAGATACTCTTCGGGCTGCTTGCGGTATTTTCCGGTTGTGCTCACTACACTGAGCACTGTTGACATTGCGTCATTCATCCCTTACTCTGTGACTTTCATTAACACATTTCAGTAAACAGCTACCCACATTTAAAAAATGAGTCGGTCCTGGAGGACTGTATGTGGCGCTGGTGTTACATGCTTCAGCAGACAAGCCCCGGGCGTGCTGGCCTGTCTATGACTCAAGCCCGGCCTGTCAAAATGTCACGAATTGTGATGATATCGTCTCGAATTGTTTTTATCCCGGATATGGAGCTATCATATATCACAAGTAAGGGAATGGGTATGTAGCCAAATGTGATCATTGACTGTTTAAATACATTCATTTTCTATGGAGAAAAAAAATCTTGATTTTAGTGACCACACCTCTAAGCATCAATAGTGCAATCAGTACTACACACACACACACGTCACCTCAGCAGCCAGAGTAAGGGGCTCAATGGTTGTTATTCTTCTGAGAACAATATACTTTTACAGTTGTCACAATATTCATGAAGCCTGGTCTTCACTGCCTCATTCATAATTTATTCACAATTATCCTTCCTGAGTTATTCACCATCTTTCTCTCCCCAAAGACCTCATTAGGATCTTCACCTTTACTCAGATTACTGAAATGAAGCAATTTCACTAAAACACAGTCTACCCTATAAAAATCTTTAAAAAAAAAGTCATGGATGTTGGCCAAAGAACTTGAGCGTGACAAGACACTGCAAATACTCAAATGGTGTCTTATGATTCAAGACGAATGCCTTTTTATTCTCCGTGGTTCACCTCAGGCTCTGTCCAGGATATTGAAGTGTGGAGTTCAGTCTTATTCTAATTTACAAAAGAATGAGTGATAGGAGCCAGTGGATTTGAAACAGAAATCTGATAATTAAGTATTACATTATAAACAGCCCTCACCTGCTTCTTTGGTAATTGGTTAGTAATTCAAGTCCCATATTACACAATAAATCACAGCTGAATCCTCTTTGTTAGACATTTCAATCTTGTGTAGGCCTTTGGGGTCCTATTGAGTGTTGTATTATGTAAGCACACTGCTGTTACAATAGTGATGCTAATGGTATTACAGTTTGGCACACTGAGGACAAGCCTCCTATCATCCTGTCTGATGAATGCATAAACAATGAGGTTGCTTTTTAATGACACCTGCACGGTCCATTTGGAAGCACACTTTCCATTTTTTACTGCCTAGTCTCTCTCTCTTGTCCAACACAATTTCACGTATAGTAATAACCTGGCAGGTTATTATTACTATATGTGAAATTGTGTTGGATTGTGTTTATCAAGGATTTCGACAAATAATGAATGAGTAAATTGGATTACCAACTGGACCAGAGGACCTTCAGCTCCAGAGACCCTCAGTGCTCCTGTCTCAACAACACAACAAGCTAATTATTTTGCATGCTAAAATTTGCTAATTAGCAGAAATTACAGCTGATGGAAATCAGTCACTAGTTTTGCCACTATTTGGTTATAATCCAAAGGACAATTTAAATATTTCACCTGACGATAGCACTAGATGATTAAGGGCTTGCCAAGTCTTATGACAGTCCAGCTGTCAGGACATTTCAACCAAACATCCCAGCGAATCCAGGGAGTTGGTATTATATTGTATGTTTCTTGTATGTTCTTTTACAGGCATTAACAGTCTACCTTTAAACATGCTTGGAATATAACATATTAGATGAGATGATGAGAAACAGGTAAGAACTAATCAGACACAGGGGAAACTAATCAGGCTGAAGCGGATGATCAAAAGTGGTGTGAAACAAAGCCAGGAAGTAAAGCCACAGACACGAAGAGAGAATAATTACAAAATAAATCAGGAAACATTAAACAAGGCACTGGATGATTGATGAGGATTTGAGGATGCAACTGTCAGATCTTAAATGTAAGAATTCTCTTTTTTTTCTCATCTGTTTTTATTTCTGTTTTCATTAATAAGATGAAGATGAATGATACACCTCTTCTTGTTTTCAGTGTTTGGTCAGCAGAGACAGTAAAAAAAGACAGACGAAGCTGCTCAGAAATTCTTCTTCTTAAGAAAGTTTATTGAGTAAATTTGGTTTAAAGTACATGCTTTTTTAAGCCTGTTCGAGTCTTCACGAGTGTGCTGCCAGGCTCTTATGTTAGATAACTATGCATGTTTGCTAATTTGTGAAAACTTTGTTTTAGATCTTGCATCAGACTGTGCTGAAAGTCAAATAATAAATAGCTCCACACTGCCTCCTCGACAGTAATGATGCATTAAACCAAGTCAATTTGACCACAGATCACCGTACACAGACTCCCCTATTGTTCTTGTAACATCATCAAAGTCCCTCAGTAGTTTTGAGCCAAGCATAAAGCTTGTCCCCACCAAACATCAAAGGCCACTCGTGGCTTTCAAGCGACGTATTGCATTGTGAGCCACTTGCCTTTTGTTCATGCACGTTTGTGGCCGTGATGAAAGGGCCGGCCTCGTCGAGTGGTGCTCACAGAGATTGTCTGAACGCATCGAGATGTCCCATATCTTCATGGCTCACTAAAATATTAATCAGGCCCGGAGCAATGGCAGTGAGGCCACAAAAAACATATACACAAACGTCACATGTGAGTGCACACGGAGTCGAGAACCCCCCCCCCCCCCCCCCACACACACACACACGCATGCACACGTGCACACAAACGCATGCACACACACACACTGTTCAGAGCATGGGACTTGTATAATTTAGTGCTTCAGTGCTTTCGATATCTAGTGGCTCACAGTGGAGCACTGAGCCTCAGTCACAGACATGACTTCCTCCCCAGGGATAGCAGAGGAAACTGCAGAGCCCTGATGCACTGCCAACGCTCACCGTACACAAAACATGTGAAATTGAAAATCTGTCATTCACGCAAAGGGACTGGGATCACTGGCTGCTTTGGATCAGCGCGTATTGCTTGAATGTCTGACGTTACAGTTTTAATGCTCTGACCAGTAATTATTTCAGTTACTACAATGGAGGCTGTCTGCAGTAACAAAGATAGATGCCAGCAACCAGTCATGTAGTCACGAGAAGCACAGGCGAGAGAGAGCAAATTTATGGAGCACGATATTTTCATTTTGCTTGCAGCTGTTACACTTTCTGGGGTTATGGTTTCCGAGACATGATTGAATTTGAATGTACATTGCCATACATAAAGGTCAGTGCTTGTGTGTAAACAGCCCATGTAAACAGTTTTATCATGCACGTATTTTTTTAAGCATCTATAGATGACACCGTGAGTCATGTTACATCCTCAAAAGTCTTTAACAGGTCTTTTTGACTTGCAGCAAAATGAAAGAATACACGCACTGGAGATGAACAAATTGTTGTACAAGGAGGCAAGGGAAAAAAAAATCATGCAAATTGCCAAAAAAGAAGATGCCAGCAGTTGTCGGTTTGAATGTTCTGATCCATGCTGAGCCGAGCCTACTAACTTTGAGCTCTGTCGCTGCACATGTCAGCTCATCCCGATCCACGGTTTCTTGTGTAGACAGCGGCAGTCACAGATTAAAATACTGCTCATGTGTGGGAACCATGAGAAGTCTGAAATCAAGAATCAGAACACACTCAAACACATTTTTTGGGTTTTTTTTTTTGCAACACTCCTGATCAGAGCAATGCTGTACATCTACAACCAGTATCCACGCCACGATGAAGAGCATTGGAAAAGATGTACACCCTTGTAACACATCCATGTCACTTGAGTGTTAAACACAGCTACTATTGACTCAGGTCTCCATTAACTAGTTTTCCTCTACTGGTGCTGAGTTCCCATGGGAGAGAGGATGAGATAAAGGCTAAATGCTGAATGAATTATTGAGGACACAGTGGGGCTAAATTCTGACTCAGGAGTGGTCAGACTAAATGGCTGTATATGTCTGCTATCATTCTTTTTTAAACATGGTGCTTTAGCCTACATTAAATCATTTAAACAAACATAGACTGTAAAGGCTGTTGAGAACAAGGAGATACACTTACATAACCTGAGCCAGAGGCTGGGGTAAGCCCGTACTCTTAGTAACATCCTCAAAATGTCTCTAATATAACACAGCCTAACTGCTTAGCAACTCCTGATACTGTCAAATATTCTAAATTGACAGCAGCATAAACACACGCCGAGCTTATTCAACTTTTCTCTGTGGTAAAAAAACAAAACATAAACCTTCACACAAAGCAGTGCTGCGGAGCTTTAAGCATCAAATTGCGTAAGAGCGCACAACTCTTTGTGCCTGTCTGCCCTCAGGCATGGTGGCACTAGATGATATGTGTGAACTAAATATCAAGGAAATCCAGTTGTCAAGGCATTTCACTTAGGACCACAAAGGGCAAGTGTAGGGTGGTGCTTGAGGAAGGAAGTCAGTTGATCATGTCAACAAGTTTATATATATATATATATATATATATATATATATATATATATATATATATATATATATATATATATATATATATATATATATATATATAAAACATTAAATCTGTAGACAGGCTGACCACCAACCCTAGGGGTAGGCCGCTAGCGTTGCTAAAAAATCTCTCTGGCAGGTTAGTAATGCCATGAAGATGGGTGATAATTGATTTAACTGATTTATTTTACTTTTTATTGATCACAATATGCTATATATACTTAAATATACTTGCAGGCTGAACACATCACAGCAGCATCATACAGAATACACAACTTCTTGGGGGATCTGTCATAAACAGGGCTGTAAATGAGTTGATTTAACAGGAATACCTTCAAATATCCCAAACAAACATAGGCTAATAGCTGATCCTTCTCCTCTTGGACATGAATCTTCACAAAGTAGTGTCGCAGGGCTTTAAGCGTCAAACTGCATAAGAGCACACGACTCTTCGTGATGTTGCGTCCACCACCACCGCCCCGCCTGCACCTGTCTTCCCCCAGGCGTCTCCTGGCATTAAACACAAACACCTCTACAATCCGTTTAAACGATCGCCCGGATGACCTGTGACACTAACCAGATTACTTAATCACTTTTCACAAAATATCGACGTTGTGCATGCATCAGATTTCATTTCCATCACTCTCTTCGCAGGTCTAATGAGTCATGACATTAACAGAGCCTAAAGCCCTCCTCCCACGCATTTTTTTCCTCCTTCCCCAGCCCACTCCTCTCTTTATTTGAGGCGCTCCTCTGCTCCATTCCTCAGAGCAGCAGGCGCCCAGTCAGCGCAGCTCTCTCCTGCCGCTACGGAGAGGACGGGAGTTGATGCTTTCCACGTTTTCTCGGATTTACCTTCAAACCCGCAAACATGAGGCTTATTTTTGTTGTCGTCGCGGCTTTGCTGACGGGTAGGTGAAAGGAAGAGTTTGTTGTTGTTTTTTTTAATTCTTGCAGCGTGCTTTAAGTAAGCGAGCACAGTTCAGGACCATGGACAGGGACACGACTCTCACTTTGACACGTTCACTCTGTGCGCAGTGCCACGCTCCGCTCCTCTTAACCAAAATGCTGCTTTTGTTTTTCTATTTCAGAAAATCTAGCGCTTCCCGTGGGGAAAGAGGGGCAGAGAGAAGACGTGGTATGCTTTTATTGTGCAATTTCTTCGTTAAGTTTTAAATAGTAGCTGTCCAAGCTGCAAAGAGCTTAGTTTTTTATTTATTTATTATTATTTATTTATTGCAGGTAACACGATGCTTGGTTGAAGTCCTGTCCAAAGCGCTCTCCAAACCGGACTCCCAGCTGGATGAGGAATGCAAAGACATCCTCCAAGCAGGTTTGGAGCAGGAGTGCATGGAGATAATAAGCAGTCATATTTAGAGCGTTACTAGTGTTGATGCAGCAGTCTTTACTATCAGGTCAGGATTTTTATTCTTCCTTTATTTTAGAAGTGAGGACCCACTGAGACTCTTTTCACAAGGTCTTTTTTTCCCCCAATGGGAGCAAAAAGGATTAAAATATACGCATAAACATTCTTGTTTGAACAAGAATATCTTGGCAACAAGCTGGTGAATAAATAGAAATGTTAAGATTGGTTACAGTTTTAGAGTTAAGTTTTCACAGAAAGAATATTCAGGAGAGCCTCACTGGCTCAAAACAGTACAGTAGCTTTTAACTAAATATCAAACTAGTGAGTGACTAAAATATCAAATATAAGGCGAGATTTCACTTCCAATAAGAGTCAATAAGATCAATCCTAACCTGTCCCTATGAACTGTATTAAGTGGATCTTAGCACCTCTTTTGATCTTTCTTTTGCTCTGTCATAGGGGTTAAACATGCCCCACTGGACAAGAAGGGTACTGAAGAGATAATAGTCAAAGGTCAACCTGAAGAGCCCGAGGCAAAGGGAGCAGATGTGAAAGACATCGAGGCTCTCCTGAAATCTGTAGAGGAAAAACGAGAAATCCCCGAAGACGAGCGCAGCCAAGAATCCTGGAGTCTGGGTGACGAGAAGGAGAAAAGACACGAGAACGAAGAGGAGGAAGAGCGTGAGAAGAGGAGCAGCAGCTGGAGGCCAAGATACCAGCAACGGAAATACAAACGAGGAGAAGAAGAGAAAGATGAAGACTATGAGGATGAGCGTGAGAAGAGGGGCAGCAGCTGGAGGCCAAGATACCAGCAACGGAAATACAAACGAGGAGAAGAAGAGGAAGATGAAGACTACGAGGATGAGCGTGAGAAGAGGGGCACCAGCTGGAGGCCAAGATACCAGCAACGGAAATACAAGCGAGGAGGGGAAGAGGAAGATGAAGACTACGAGGAAGAGCGTGAGAAGAGGGGCACCAGCTGGAGGCCAAGATACCAGCAACGGAAATACAAGCGAGGAGGAGAAGAAGAAGAAGATGAGGACAATGAGGAAGAGCGTGAGAAGAGGGGCGCCAGCTGGAGGCCAAGATACCAACAACGGAAATACAAACGAGGAGCAGAAGAAGATGATGATGACAATGAGGAAGAGCGTGAGAAGAGGGGCGCCAGCTGGAGGCCAAGATACCAGCAAAGAAAATACAAACGTGGAGAAGAAGAAGACTACGAGCGCAGTCAGGAGACTTGGGGTGTCGAGGAGAAGAGATCAGAATCAGAAGAAGAAGGCGAAGACAAAGAGAAGAGGAACTGGAGACCTGGGAGGTTCCACCAGAAAAAGCACAAACGAGATGAGGAACCTTTAGGAGAAGAGGGGGAGGAGCCAGAGGATGACCGCAGCCAAGAGTACTGGGATGTAGACAAAAGGCATGGCAACGAGGATGAGGAGGAGAGAGACAAACGCATTTGGAAGCCCACACATCGCTACCACCACAAGAAGAAGCTCCACAAACGTGGTGACGAGGAGGGAGACGGAGATCGCAGCCAGGAATATTGGGGTCTTGACGATGAGAGAGACAAGAGGGACTGGAGGGCCGGTAGGTACCACCAAAGGAGACACAAGCGTGATGAAGAGCTCTCAGAAGAACCCAGAGAAGAGCCAGATGAAGAACGCAGCCAGGAATATTGGGACTTTGATACTGGAAGAGAGAAGAGAGACTGGAGGGCTGGCAGGTACCACCAGAGGAGACACAAGCGTGATGAAGAGCTCTCAGAGGAAGCCAGGGAAGATCCGGATGAAGAACGCAGCCAGGAATATTGGGACTTTGATACCGGAAGAGAGAAGAGAGACTGGAGGGCCGGCAGGTACCACCAGAGGAGACACAAGCGTGATGAAGAGCTCTCAGAGGAAGAGAGGGAAGAGCCAGATGGGGAACGCAGCCAGGAATCATGGGACTTGGACAAAAGAAGTGGAAAAGAAGAGGAAGAAATCGAGAAGCGCATATGGAAACCAACGCACAGATACCACCATAAAAAGAAGCTTCACAAACGTGGTGGAGACTCATCAGAAGAAGAGGAAGAACAGAGGGGCGATTCAGAGGAATATGAGGAGGAAGCAAACGACAGGGATGAAGCTTTGAGGTACTTTTAACAACTTGTACTCTTTAATTGTTTGTTCGTATTCTGAGCCCTGGAGCCCAGTTCAATAATACATGTCTCCAATCAACATGGTTCAAAACAGAACTTTGCACAAGAAATCAACAACCCCCTTAAGCCATGTGCATGCACTGACAGAAAAACTGCTAGAACAGCATCTAATTGTTTTTCAGGTATCTGGCTCAGGGAGAGAAGCGCAATCCCTGGATTTTCAGAGGCTACTATCATCCTGCATGGTTTAAAAGGGATTTAAACAAGCATGCTGCAACCTCAAACAAGGTAGGCATTATGTGTTTTTATATGAAACAGAAATGACAGTGTTGCAAATAGTTTGTAGCTTTATATTAGAGACTTCAAGACTTAATCTAAACATGCTGATTGAGGAAATGTGATCCCGATATCTAATTCTTGGGTCATTCTCCTAGCTGATTAAACCCCTTGGGAGATATATGTGTAATATAATATGGTAATGCCACAACACCCATAAAATCTAAAAGTCAAACTCAATTTTTCTTCACCCGTTTTGATTAAATTATCATTAACCAGTAAAGTTCTGATTAGCAGATCATTAAGTTGGCCCACATCGTACAGCTTAGACCTAACCTGCTTCTGCCCTCATTGTGTTCAGATGGACGAAGTGACCAAGTTGCTGAACTATAAGATGAACCAGCTGGCTAACCACTCTAATCAGGAAGAGGCAAAGAGGAGCACGCTCCAGAGAGCACTTACCGCGCAGGAGGTAAAAAACCACTTTCAGCCACAGCGAAAGAATGACCTTTATGACTGATGTGAGGATGTGTTCTGCTGTCATGTTCACTTTGTTAAACCTCTAACTAGACCACTGAACTGAAGTCAGGAAAATACCATACATACTGTAATTTACTGTGCAACACAGAACCTCATATATCTGGTACTTGTACACATGAACGGTAGTGTGCAGCCGCCAGGATTCAAGCAGAAAAATGGCAATTTGAATATACACGCAAAGCTCAAAATCTTATCTTGCAAAACTGAGAATACATACATGTGCAAGTTTCATGTTTATTCTGCTGTCGTTTCCGTAAAAATAATTTCTACCATATATTCAGCTGACCCAGTAAAGCCATGAGGCACATCGAGTAACTCCATCGCGCTGTTTCACTAGGGGGGCGGGGGGCAGCCATGCTCATTATGGAAATATCTAGTCTACATAGAGATGTCAGGATTTAGCCTTCAGAATCACAAAGCGTCAGTGAATATGCATCTGTGCAAATGCACATCAAGAACTGTCCCTCATGAGCATGTCCCAAATACACAACGACAAAATGTAACCAGGATATTCACACGCAGTGATTCCTTCCTCGACTCTGGCATACACAGTGTGTTTTTATTGCCTTGTTCATATCAGGTCTGCTGTCTTCACTTGTTCTCTCTGCTTGTTTGTCCCCTTTTTCTATTTGCACTTTCCACACCAGCTTCTTTATGACTGCTGCAGTAATCACACCAAGAACCTCATGATTATAGCCTCCCAGAGCAATTAACTTCATAACAAGCATATTGAGGAGAGAGCTACGGCCTACAGAGGATCCTGTAACATACCTTGCAGCAGAAAAACAAATCAGGGATGAGTAGGCTAGTGGTTCATCCGTTCTGAGGCACCACAGCTCAAAAGATAACAAGGGAATGTTGCACCTAAATTACCAATTCAGCATATTGTGCAAAGTTTAGAGTAGGCATGGAAAAATACAGCTGAATTTAATCCTGATTTCTATCCCGTACGTGATGAAACAACCCACTATTCAGTTGTAAGAGAATAAACTGATGGTATTTAGTTGCTAATGTATAAATATTTTATGTTTTTCAGGAAAAAGATCTGGAAAACCTTGCAGCGATGGACATGGAGTTGCAGAAAATCGCTGCCAAATTGCATGACAACAGTACATAAACCAGGACGGATGGCATTCAATTTCACTACCAGTAGACTGCTGTCTTACTGTACATCTGCCAGTTTAGTGTGCTTACAGTTTTGAAAAAGACAAAAAAAAAAAAAAAATCCTGGAGCCTTGCCAAAAACATTTGATCAACTTGTTAATCATGGTATTTGTGACATTTTGATGTTATCGAATTAATCAGCATGGGAATGGTTTTGATGTTTATATATGTAATAAGAGGAACTATGAAAATAATATATATCTGAGAGAAATTATTGAAATTATTGTGTTCTCAAGAGTTTGTTCGTTCTGCAGTCAATAAAAGAAGTTATTCTGGGACCAAACTGATATCTCAAATTATTTCTTGATGCAAAAGAAGAAGAAGCGTACACACATCAGGCTCTTTACTACTGCGTTTTAATTCTGTGCAGATCCAGACGTACCCCACAGTGAAGCTGCATTAGCAACTACATCATATAACAAATGGCACTTTCTGCAGAGATAACAAAATTTAAAAAAAAAAAAGTAAGTTAGAACCTAGAAGCTGGAGAGCAGAAAGGGGAGGAAAAAAAAAGTCTAACACCTGGTCTCCAGGCGTGAAACACTAACTTGTCACTTGCTCTCAACACACAAAATATTATTTCAGCAGTTCCTTACATAACACATACACTGAGTTCACACAGCCCAGACTGGCTTACAGTTTACTCCTCAGCTTTACGCCTTGATCTGCACTGATTTGAATACACAAGATGGGAGAAAGTGTTCTGATGAATGCGAACCAGACACTCCATCTCCCTTATTCCATATGTGCCAAATCAGATCAGCAGAAAGAGAAGTGAACGCTGGAGGAAAGAATGCCCTATAAGCCGTTATTAATGTGCCCTTAAAAGATTTGATGGTTCTTGTAGTTGTTTATCCTTCAGTGTCTGTCAGTTTCAGTCTCTTTGGTGCTGGTTCCTCAGCTCGCTGGGAGCCTGCAGGTTTGGAGCGGTCCATGGCAACCGTTGTTCCTGAGAGGACGTAGCCCCCGCCCCCGCTCATCAGTAGCAGAGGATGTGTCCTGTTAGGCAACACCTAGGGACACGATGCAGAAATACAGTCAGGAGACATTAATTCTACAGGAAGGGCCGGGGGAAAATGACAGAATCTCTCTCTAGAGCATGCAAACATGCTGTTTTCAGCCAGCTGCTGCACAGTGAGCGAGAGCAAATGGTGGGAGCCTCTGCAAAAGATGCTGCAAAATGTGGAATACGTGCAACACATTTTTCTTCAAGCAGTAAATAAGGGACTTATGGGTGAAACAATTAGTGGATTGATTCATCATCAACGACTTTGATAAATGACTTAATGGCAAGCAGAAATACCATAACATTGGCTGGTTCCAGCTGTGAGAATTTGCTGCTTTTCTATGTTTTATATCATTAAACGTTGTGAATATTGAGTCAAATAGCTGATGTTGTTCAGACACAGAAACCAAATCAGTAATGTCACCTTGAAATGAGGGAAATTGTCATGAGAGTTTTTATAGACCAAAAGAATATTTTAAAAGAATAATTAATGGATAAAATGCTTACAAAAATATAAAATTTAATTACTCTAATTATGTGATTAATGGCCTTTCTTACTCAGCTCAACAAGGTGTAAAAAAAAAAAGCTAAATGCTCCACCACTGTCACCAGCTAGTCGCCAATTTTCTTTGCGAAAACCAGCTGCCTGATATATCTAAAAATGCCGATGAGAATAGTGAGATAGGAAAATGTCTTTCTGTAACCAAAACAAGGAGCTGAAAAACGCTAAAAGGGCTGGATTGGCTGAGGGGAGAGGTGCAGAGTCAGGTGAAAATTCCCTGTGCGTTCATCACTTTTTCAAATTACTCATAATTTGATTATTCATTATTTTATAATAACATGAAATGGAGAAACTTAAAGGGATTTCAATCTTACTTGGTAATGTCTGAGCCAGGTGTCTGTGAGTCGGAGGCTGATTGTACCACCCTGTTCCTTGAGTTTTGTGTAGCACTCGATAAGAGGCTGCAGAGATTGTGGGGGAAGAGATGAAAAAGAAGCATTAGGAGGAGGACTGCAGAGTGAAGAAGTCCACACACACACACACACACACACACACACTCAGAGTGTCATCGTTTTAGCAACATAAGCACAACAGAGGTAATAAGTGCTGGGACGTGATAAGCATTGTAACTCCTTGGCAGTGTCGGGGATGTCCGCTGCAGTAATGCAATAAGGACATTTCCCTCTGGAACTCTAAGCAATAAAAACCTGCGAGCGGTGGCAGCTAATGAGAGACCTTTCCACGATAACTAATAATCGTTTGAGGACATCGGGCGCATTGTTGCGGCTCTCGTGGTGATCTTACCTCTTTGTACTGGGAGTAGACTACAAAAGGTCTGGAGGGGGCGAGGAATTTGAGCAGGCCCAGGAGGACTGGACACGGGTGGAAGCGACTTGCTATAACCAACCTACATGTGGGGAAACAAAGGGATGATTAAGCACACCTGTCGGATGTGAAATACACAGTGAACCGCACACTTTGTAATTGGGAACGTGTACGTTGGCAGTATCGGAATATAGCTAATCAACGCTGCATTTGAGTTACGACCGGAAGGCTTGAGGATTTAGTACCCATTGTACCCGTTCAGTTCATATTTTATATAGCTGGGTGAACTCCAGGAGGAGGCAGATTTAGGACAGGACTGGAAAATCGTGCACTGAGGTACGCTTTATGACACAGCTGCTGTGATGTAGGGAGGACTGATGCAGGGAAGTCAATAGGCTAACCGGATCAATACTTGTATTTCTGGCTCGGATGTCACCCTCACAATACTCCATTCATCAATCATAAAACAGCTATAAAGCAAGCTGTTCATTTTATATGACAGGACACTGCAAAGTAATCACTTTGTTCACCTTGTATGGACACTGCGTGCTAATCATCGCGTGGCAGCTCGGAGGAAGCCAAAGGATTAAATCAGGACCTTTATAGACATACTTAACAATATTTTAATCATCCATCAGTTTTCTCATCACTGGAGATCTATTTTAATTACGGCTATTTACTACGTGGCACAATCCAGAACTGACGAGGCTGAGGGGGGAGAGAGAGAGAGGCTGGTGCTGAAAAGAGCAGAGCAGTGCAGAGAAACAGAAATGTGAAAGCAGAAGCTAAATCTGACACCAACCCGTCGGCATTCCTGCCTTCCAGCAGGGCAGCGGCGGCTGCCAGCTTCTTCCGTTTCTCCTCCAGCTTTACCTTTTTTTCCTGAGCCTTAAAACAACAAAAGAAACAAAAAAAAAAATAAATGAATAAAACAAAAAAAATAAATCACCTCTCTCTTTCAGATGCAGATTTCTTTTTTGAACTTGTACTTGTTCTTGTTACCTACAAACATTAAGCCATGACAGTAAAACAAAAAATTAAGGATGTTCTAAGTGGGGTTAGTAAATAGTGGGCATACTTTGGCTTCTTTCCGTTTCTCCTTCTGTTCCTTCTCCTGGTCATCAGCGCCACTATTTGTCTCCATGTTCTGTTCCTCTGGACTCCCCTGCTGTTCTGCCTCAGGCTGGTTTTGCGTCTCCTTCTCCTCAGCCACGTTGGACTGCTTTGAGTCTGTAATATTGAAGGAGATAATCGTTATCAGAGCAAGGTCAAAGAGGAGACGTGTGTAAAGGTAAATGATTCATGTTTGCAATCTCACATACAAATTTATGAAGTTGTAAGTGTGAGATGAATGCTTAAGTGTTGTAAGCATTTCAGCACTAGCTTGTACTTCATTTCATCTAAAAACAACAAGGCTATAAACATCTTGGGGAGATTTATTTTAAAAAAAGGCAAGCTCTACCAGCACTGGGCTCTTTGGCAGTGGTGTCCAGAGTGCCTGCCAGCAGAGCATTGACATGGCAGATGGGAAACTCATGCAGCATATCGTGAAAATGTGCAGGGAAGCCAAAGCTCTCCACACCCGCCCGAACAGGCCCACCTCCCGGGTACATTTGGATCACTGAGCCGTAGCCTGGATGACGAAGAGAAAGAGGGTAATTATACAAAGGGCAGAGAAAGGGGAAAGTACAGAGAGAAGACACGTTCTTTTTATAGAAAAAAAGTTAGAAATCATTTAGTCAAACCGATAAAAACACCACAGTAAGAAAAAAAAAAAAAGGTCACAGGAATGACGTACCGCCCATTCTTTCCATGACGGCTCCTAGCACAAGGCCAGCACAAGTCTCAAACACCAAAACTTTACTGCCAGCGTGGATGTTTGCCAGAGTCAGCATCTGGGCAAGTGTGTCATACCGCAGGTGGCTGCATCACAAAAAAACATAAATTCATCTCTTTCTGCTCCATAAAAATACAACTTTCACACATTTTGTGTGCTGACTCACCATATCTTCCCTGGTTCCCGGCCGTGGTACATCATAGCCAGGATGCGACAGGACGGTTTTAGGATCGTCACAGTGTTTTCATACCTGGAAAAGGACAAGACGGGAACAACTGATAACACTAATTACAACACAGTACTTTTTTTTTTTTTTGAGCCTGAAGGAAACTGTGGGTGAATCATCGGAAGCAACTCACTTCTTCTTTTTCTTCTTGATGTACTTATCCTGGGCATATTCAGTCTTATCTTTGAATGTTGAGCTGTTATCTATAAGCTGCTGAATGATTTCCTGCGGAGCAAACACGCACACTGTCACGAGCCTCTCCTCTGTGATGCTTCAACATTTTTATCCGATACATTAAAAGATAAATTTCCCATGACAAGACAAAAACCAGCAATGCGTGGGACTATCTCTCAGTACTTGTACTAACTTTCCTGCCCTGCATGTGGCATTCAGGCAATAGACCACTAGTTTCTACTAAAGATGTAAATACTTCTTCTTCTTTTTTTTTCAGAAAAATGGCTGAGTAACCCCCTGAAGTGGTTGGGTAATGTAGTTTTTAGCAAACATTACTCAAACAGGATTAAATAGTGCATTTGCCATCGGTGCACTAATGAGAAGAAAGCCACCAGGACAGCAGTGTATAGATTTAAACCATGGTGCTCACATTTATAATAATAAAAGAACGCGTGCTTGGTGCAATAGTGTGGCTCATTTGTGTGTTTTTAATACTTTTGTGACAACAATGGATGTCTAAGAAGCAGACTAATAAGCCACAGTATATCAGCCTTTGGCGGCACAGACCGTACTACAAGATAGTTGGATCTAATCATTGTTGGCTTTGGTTTTTCATAGAATCTGATAACAATAATACATTGAATACTGCCAGGATTGTTCTTTAATAAACATAGCCAACACCTGGCAGTGCAGTGATACTTTACCATTTATGTATGAAATTGCAAGATTACTGATGTACCTGACCCTTCAGACCTTGCTCTTTGAGCGTCTCGATGTCATCCCTGGTCAGTTTCTGTGATTTTCCGTCATCTACGATGTTTCTGTTGTCTGTGCCCGCCTCCTTTGTATCTAGGAAGAAAACATAAATAGATTACTCAACAAAAGAGTGGCTGTCAACTGTGTTTTACATGTCCATAAATTAAATCTAAATGACACAAGAGGCATAAGGAGGAGGACATGAATGTGAGTGCTGTGTGTGTGGTGCTGAACAGCAGGTTGCACACCAGTGGAGCTCTCTACGTCCTTGAGCTTCTTTGGCTGCAGGACGCCGCCAGACACGATCTCAAATGTGGTGCTGTACAGGTGGTCCACTGCATTGTCCAGGAAGAACCACTGCTTCTCAAAAATCACCTTCCTGTGAGTAAACACACACACACACACACACACACACACACAGATTAAATGGCTTGACATCTTTACAGCCTTCAGTACGACGCACACAGATACAAATGTTGAAGTATCAAATATTAGCCTTGCTATGAAGTTCATTAGTATAGTACATGTTGTGTTAGAGTCCAGACATGATACATTTCAGAATAGTTAATGCTTTATCACTAGTGTCATGTCAGTCCTGGTGCAGCTAGCCCCAGTCCGTGTCTGAAAATAGAATAAATGAGACACACGGTGGGGTTATTATTTTGTCATTTCATGGTGAATATTTTTGACTTACTTCTTCGGCTGAATCTGCACAGCTTTGAAGATATCTCCTCGTTTCAACACAACGTAGTCGCCTTCTTTAATTCTGTACTGAGAATCATCGTCTCTGTTGTCCGCCATGGTACGGAAGATAAACCAGCTCACCGGTCGTCACAGAGGTATTTGTCGCCTTCAGGGAATTACACGGAGTCGCCGTTGACAAGGCACGATTTAAAAAAAAAAAAAAAGGCACTTTAGCACCCTGAACTAAAAGCAAAACACACAAATTTGCTATGCCCACGTGTTAGCTTTCATTTCCCTAGCTTATCAGGACGGCTAATCGATCGCAGACGGCCGATAGAGCCCTGCTTCAACAGAGTGCTCCGTGATTGGCTGTTTAAGCGTCGCTGAGTTTGACGGCCAATAGAAGCGAAGTGCGGTGACTGGGGGGGGGGGGGGGGGGGGATGTAGATTTCAGAATCATCGATCAACAGCTCTGATTTTAATGGAATTTATTTGCGATTATAAAGTGGACAGGACCACACACCACCGTGTCCCCATTCTATGTTTTTGATTAGTATAAATTAAACTGTTTTCTCACAACATTTCAGCATATTTGCATTTATAATAATATTAGATAACACAGTATTACTTTACATGTATGTGCATATTGAATACATGAAATAGTTTCAGTATATTGCAAACTTTACCAATTATTGCAGACTTTTATAAGTTGTGACACATTATTCACATAGTTTTTAAAAAAAATAAATAAATAAATTTCCCACATACTATTATAAATATCCGTATAATTTGCCATGCGTTCATTCTAGCCAGATAAAGTGTTAAATGAAGTTCAGAGTATTTAGATTGTATTTAGATTGTAGTATTAGATTGTGACACATTCCTGAGCGCTGTGTTGAATTTAAGCAGAGGATTTTATTGTGTGTAATTATATGCAAGAATACACTTAATAGGGAGCTGATGCTGCTGAATTTCATTTCAACACAGTTTATAGTGTGCAGACATGGCAGATGTGTGACTGTGTCAAAAACCCGGCCCGGGTGGGTGCGTTTCATTTCCCACCATGGGGCAGCAATCTGGTGTTTTATAACTGCTTTTAAAGAGTGTGCCAACTCCACCTGCCCACCACTAGTGTACAGCAGTGTAGCAGTGAGGCGGTTGAAACAGCAAAAGAGAGCATCCTACGCTCCTCAAGAAATAACAGGTTCAGTCAGATTGAAATAAATGATGCAACCTGGGAGAAATCTTACATCACCAGCAAGTTTAAATACATTTTCAAGTGACCTAACTGCAGTAAAATAGTAAGTGATAGACTTTAGTGCCAACCTATACGTTTTATTAAAATTATATTAAACTCAGCATTACGAAGTTGCATTGTCAGCATTATTTAGTTGCAGAGTTAAGTTTGGTCAAAATGGTGTGTGGGTTGAAGTGTTTCAAACATCCAGACTGTAGTTCAGAACAGGGTAATTCATACTTAGATATAATAATAATGAATATTTAAATGTAATTTTGGGTTGTGTGTTCCCCATTATGGAATAGGTGTCATTAAAAATGAAAAGCATTAGTACTACAACAGATCTGCAGTATGTTTCTCAGCACAGTGTGTCTTCGGTGTTTCCAAAAGCAGGCTGTAAGGTACTTAGCTGGTGGAGCCCCTTATGAATCAAAGACATCTTCAGAGTTTTTATGATTTAATGATTTTTACAAACATTGTTCTGTTGATGAGGGCGTCTCTTCCCCTAAAAATTCTCACAAACATCTGTGCATCCAAGTTTTCAGAGAATGACAAATTTTGTCTACATATTTACATTGACAAAATAATTTGTGTAGTGCATGGTACATTGCTATAACAAGAAATATCATGACAAAAAAATGCTATTGTTGTTCTGTAATTGAGAATGTAGACATTTCTCTGACCGTAATACGGCATTACATTTTCTTTGGCAGTGATTTACTCGGTGTTCATGGTTAATGCTGCTACAGTAGAAGGATTGCGTACTTTCACATTGTAACATGTATGCAAACAAACAACAGGTTTACGATAAGAAGAACAGGCTTATAACTTTGCTCATTCTTGGCCTCCAGTAAGTTTATGGAACAGATCTTCGTCTAGTGTCTCATTCTGGTCTTTAGATCTTGTGGAGAGGAAGATGTAACCGCCAATGAACTCGTGGACCACCTTGCAGTCACAACTCAAACAGCAGAAGGCTATTGACACGTTCTGGTCGAACTCTATGGTCACCTGGAATTACACACAGAGGATAGTTACTGAAGTAATACTCTCTTTAGGCATCACCCCAAAAAACATGTGCATTGCATTTCTGATTGAAGAGACAGGCAAAGTCATCCTATATGACACAAACCATCCCTCACCTGTCTAATCTCCCAGTTAACGTTCCACTGCTTCATGTTGGCAAACCTCCATGTGGTGACAGGCAGACCAGAGGACATGTCAATACGAATCATACGGTTGTATGAGATTCCCAGAATCTCATCCTTCTTACCACCTTTGAATCTGAAACACAAATAGAACGATTACCTCTCAAATTATATTTAGATGTTCAAACATGTCACTAGCTGTATGGTTTTTATACTTAATGTATGAACTGTACCTGACGATGTAGTAGTTGATACCAAACTCTGGAAGCGACTGCCAGGCCTGGATAAAGCGCATCTTGGCCTCCATTAGAGACAGTCCTGCTATGTTCTGATGGGCCTCCAGGATACGTGCTGTTAGCTTGAAACACCAGAGGCAGATTCGGCATTAGCTCTTGTGACTCTTGTGACATGCGACTCTTATGGCTGTTGGCGAAATCAAGTATATTGCACATAGTCCTTAAACATACCTGTCTGCTCTTGTGCTTCTTGGCGTAGCGTGTGGAAACAAAACATTCGGCATTCATCTCCATAGCATCAAGGTCTGGAGCTGCGTGACCAGGAGGGGGCGCCAGGCTCTTCATTTGCAGGAAGGACTGGATGTTCTTCACTTCTGACTTGTAGGAGCTGTAGGCCATTGTTTTGCCCTTGGAGGCCAAGATACATGCAGCTTTCCACTTGGCGTACTGCGTTTCCTGCAGGAGAGGGCAGTTGCGAGACAATTACGGTTACAATGTCAGACCACACACACGTCTATATATACACGCTTTACAAGGATTTTAAAGGGAGGCTAGTTATCGCAGGAAAACACTGATAAGCACGGGGACAAAGACGTGGGCCTTACATTGTCACATCGGATGTACACCTCATTCATCCCGTCTGCAACCGGGAGCAGGAGCTTGATGCCAAACTTCTTGTCTGTCACGTTGACATCGGGGACCACCTCACAACCTGAAGAGGAAGAGATAGTAGTGAATTTCTCTACCGACTGAGCTAAGTGTCGACCCCAACTGAGGCAGTTTAAAAGAGAATACCACTAAATTTTATCATTTAGACTGTGATATTTACTACTTTTCCCATGACATCAGTAAAATAGTTACTAAAAATTATATTTATTATTACATATCTTGATTTCCTAATGCTCGCACATGCTCAAAGCATAATCACATGTCATTGGAATGCATACATTTTTAAAAGACATAGAAAGAAGAGTTTTCTTTCACTGACCTCGGAGGTGAAATTGCTCTATGGGTTCTCCAATGGAGGCCTCCTTGTTCTTGTAGTAGGAGATGGTGGTGTCCTTGAAAACAAACCAGTACTCTTTGTATGGCCGCAGTGTTAGTCTTTTTGGCCTGATTTAAAACAGTAAAAGGGAAAAATAAATCATAGTTTTTTGTCTCCAGTACATTCACAACCTTATGTCAGTAAAGACTAAAGAATGAAGCATAAAATACATTTTTGAATATAGCATTCACAGCAACGAGCAACACCAACAACTAAAGCTCTTTCCTTTAGTCAATTATCAGACAACCTGGGGAGCATTCTAGGATTAAAAGTAATAATAAATTTGTATTTACAACATTTTCCCCTTGTCCCATAAATCACCTTAAAGCTGCTCCAAAATGAATTTCCAAGCCACTAGATTAGGCTGAGTTTTAAGGCCCTTCAGTTGTTAATGGTTTACTTGAGATAGAAATACAGGTTGAGTGAAGGTTAGTTTACCTAAACAGTCGGAGGGTATCAGCGAGCTCTGGAATGTCTGTAATGTCTTCCTGGGGGTGGGACAAACAACTGTCAATTATCCCGTGTCTTCTTCTAACATCACAATGTTAAAACATGCAATCATCGGAGGCCTACCCACCAGTCCTGCTTGAAAACAGGTGTTCTGTGCTAACACAACCAAAAACCTTAAAATTACAGTGAGTATCCACTCCATTGTAGTACGGTCTAAAAAATATGTTTACCAGAATTCTGTCTGTGTGTCCGCCTTCAAGTGTCACCTCCAAGTTGGACAGAGCAGCCTCTACTTCATCTATTTCTGGTTCATTGGAATGGTCCAGTGGTTCACTTGACATGGTCAGTTTACAGATGTGATACTGTGGGGGGGAGAGACAGTTTTTACTCCACAGTAAAAGTATAAAACGCTCGAATTGCTGTTATTATAGCAATGATCAAATATTTAGTTTGCAAGCAACAGGAACGAGTCATTATGAAGTTCTCCAACATGACTTAAGAGGTTATGCAAGGCAGGCATGAGTCAGAGGGAGGTTTGAGCACAGCCGTGTGTGCCAGCCATTGCAGCAATGTGTAGGTGAGTGAAACACTGATCTGAATTACTGCGCAGGAAAAAAACAGTTGCAAAATAACAGCTGAACAGATCGGAGATGAGCTGAAATTTAGACAGAGGTAAAACTTTGCCACAGTTATCATGGTAAACAATAGTTACTTAGAGCAAATTTGCCTAACGCAGAGCTATATTTCCCACTATACTACTTGCTCACTGCTCAAACTCCCTTCCTATACCTCTCTTTCTCCACCTGTTCTGCCCATCCTCCCCTTTCAGTGGGATTTTCCTCATGTCCTGACATGTCCTCGCATTGGATTAAGGCACTAAACCCCCTCACTTGGATGGATAATAATCTCAGCTCCAAGTCACACATAAACTGCACTTAAAACTAATTTGGGCCACATTAGTCAGCCCTTCGGAGAACTGTGGTTCATGATTGCAAGCCAGTTTAAAGCAGGATCTTAATAGTTATCCACTCGTGGATAATTTACCACGAGTGGCACAAGCTTCTATTTTAGCTGGTTCTAAAATTAAAAAAAATGCATAAAAGTGCTCAGGGTATAGCTTTCATCTCAATGTTTAACAGCTCTGAATGTATGATTTATGGATCGGTTCTATTATGCTGAAGATCTGGGTTTTAGCACATCTCCAGTGATAACCACTTACATCTATAATTGACTTTTGGAGAGTTATAATTCAGTGATACAGTGACTAGGTGGTTATGCATGAAAGTCTTTTTGAAATACCCTGCCTTCTGGGAAGTGATAAGCTGAAAATAAGGTTATATACATATATAATAGAAGGTTATATAAAAAAACGTTATATTTTTATTCATATTATATATTATCTAACCTTTTTTATGACCTTACTTCCTTTTGACTCAGGATACTGTTAAACACAGAGAAAGCATGTTGTTTACCTGTAATGAAGCAAACATCAGCATCTCCTCATCAGTGCAGTCTATCTCCTCGAGCAGGATGGACCAGCGAGCTTGTTCATACAGCTGGGTTATTCTGACGGCATCATACTGAAACACAAGAACAAAGGCACACATACACTTAAGTATATTTCAGACTTAGTTTGTCCCGATGTTATTTCAGGGGGGTTAAAAAAATCATTTCCACGTTTTTAAGTCTCTTACTTTGGGATTTAGATCAAAGAAGACATTGTACTTGAAGCGCAGCAGTAGCTTTTCTTCATCTTGGATGTCTTGCTCCATTAGAGAACGAGACGAGTCCAACCACCTGTCAATCATAACAACAACCAATTGATAATTGGTTGGAAATCTACTAGTTAAATCAATTATATCCCTAAATGTGTATTTTCATCTACCCTGCATTGTTGTTTGCTTTGTCCACCAGTGAAAGCTGCTGGTACATCTTGGCCAGCTCAGCAGGCGGCAGATTTGGCTGGCATTCGGCTAGAGGGTTTTCTCCAAACCAAAGGCTTGTGGCAGACACCGGCATCCCGTTCTCTGGGTCGTAGGTGGCTGTCATGGTCTTACTGTACATGGGGCCTTGCGTGGCGGAGAATGGAAGATAAATGATTAATGATACAGTTTCTGGGTTAGAGAGGGAACTGCACTTGAAGTCGAGATCAACTCACTGTCAGACAGTACAGGAGGAGGGAGAGTCTGGAAACGCATAAAACCAAAGGAACATTTTCAAAGAAGGTTCAACAGTTACAAGAAAAGTTTGACAGGAGGGTTGAGGCTCATAAAACCAAAATAATGCATGATAAAACTCTAAAGGTAATAACTGGCACGACATTAAAGGGAGCGAAGATCAAAGGTCTTAATTAGAGTGGTTTTTAGGTTGGTGTAGGATCCGAACTGGAAAGAGCAAGAGAGTGTGTGTTAGGGCAACTTAACATGGCAGCATACTGAACAATTCTTTCAGATCTCACTGATGAAAACTGTGGCCTGTCAGATCTTAGCAGCGCTAGATATTTCTCATTTCTTCTCCTCCTCCAGCAGCAGTAACTCAGAAATAAAGATGCTGTTCCTTCTAGGGCTGGACAATAATCTGATTGTATTAAATGAAAATATGTTACGAATTTTCTACTGGCCTAAATGTAGTCATAGCTGTCAGTGTCCCATATAATTATCATGAGAATAAGTACAACAACCAAGTTCAACTAATCAGTCAGCCCACAGAGTTTTCTTTGAGCTTAATATCAATAAAACTAAGGCTTTTAACAGGGATTATTTTGACATTAACATTTTAGTAGGCACTCCAAACACAAAGCATCAATACTGCATGCAACAAGTTACAATTATTGTGTATAATGAAAACTCGTTTTCATGAATGTAAATGAAACATTAAAAATGAAAATGCTTCTTTTCATAATATGAGTATTAGCCTGAATCTTTTCAGAGATTCTGCAGAGATGAAACAAGATTAGGTGCTTCTGTGCTGTGAAACTACGAAACAGCCCTGTGTTTCACACACCTGTGCCTCCTGGTCCCCCGCTAAGTAAGTCAATGTCCCAGATGTCATCATGTGCTGAGTTCTTGTCTTTCTTCTTCTTCTTCTTGGAGGGATCATACGGAGGCTTCAGCAGCGACAGTTCCTCTGATCTTCTGATGTCTGAGATGGGAATTAGCGATGGGTGGGAGCAGGAAGAACATGAAAGCGAGGTGAGTTTTATACCAATTGAGTGTTTGTCGGAAACACGCCACATTGTAACAAAAGCAGCAAGCGCAGAGGGTTACTGCAGTCAGAGAGGACAAGAGATACTCACTGAGCGTTTGACAGATCTCCGACACTGCCTTGAAGACCACACTGGAGAAGCTGACGGTCATTTTGATGGTTTTCATATTGGGGAGCTGCAGCAACAGAGGTTTGTGCTGGGGTGTGTAGCGTAGGTCAGCATCAGCCTATGTGAAAAAATATAGATTTTTTAAATCATATGAGCCACACTTTTGCTTTTTTAATGTGCTGATTATCACAACTTTAGCTGGTCTTAGAAAACTTCCCCATCCCTTTATGTGTGCTTTTTTTTCTTTTAATATCTGTGGAATACTTATATATGTAGTAGCAGTGAGCCTGTTTTTGAAGGAAGGCACATAAATGTGCATTTTATTCACATTTTTCTGTGTCAGTAATTTCTTTGTTAGCAATAGAATCTTCATTATAAATCTGTAGTTGGTTGTTTTTTAACAATGCTTAGCTGTGCAACATGTGTTTGAATTATAAACCCAACAAATGGTTCAGGCCGAGCTGAGAAAATAAAAGCACTGATGGCTCGACGTGCCCTAAGGAGCCACACACAAACACACATACAGAATTAAATTCCTTTGGCTTGGTGGGAGTATGCCATGGGAATTTAAATACTTTCTGACCTTTGTGGAAATACTTTTTCTGTGGAAATGCTGAATTGTTTTTGGAAAATTATAACATATCATGCATCAGCACAATTATTAAAATGGCTTAAATCACTTTGGCATCTACGTATTACCTGAATTCCATACTTGTCCAAAGTCCAGTGGGTCTTGAGCAGCCAGCATTTCCTCTGATCCCACCACAGGGCATGGTCTGACCAGTCCTGAGGAGCCTCTGTAGACAGACAGATTAGTAAAACATATCACTTCCATTATTACTGCCATGTAATTTAAAGGGTAGCTCCCGCCCAAAGCTATTGCACACATTTACGTGTCATGTTTAAAAGGCCTTGAAGTCAAGCCCCGGCTTTGTAACTAAAATATTACAACGACTGCTACATCTGCTACTAACACAAACACTTCTTGTAGCCACCGTTGTGTAGGTGGATGAGCATGATTAAACTGTGGCTTTATGAGTCTACCTGACATCATGTTTTGGTGCTGGGCTGAAATTCATCTGTCGATGATACGCTACTTAGTCATCTATTATGCTTCCTACTCTTTGAACCACCATCCTAAAGTTGACTTCATATTATATTAGCTCCTGTGTTTATGGGGAACTGTAAAGAGCTATCAGATCAGATCCTGGCTGAACTTTAGCCCCTGGAGCTACACAAGTCAATGCATTGTGGCAAAACAATGGCACCGCAGTGAGGGAAAAATGCAGGGCAAACAAGGGTGTGGCTTGGCTAACAAACCAGAGGTACTTAAAACAAAGTGGATTTAAGGTCTGAGCAGGTAAACAGGCCAAAATTGAGCATTTTAAGCAGGCAATTACCAAGAGAAGAGGAAGACAAATTTATTCTTAGTGTGAGCCTCACGTTTCTCCCTAGTTAAACATAGATTCCTTTGAAGGGTTATTGTACAGGGTCAGACACCGAAGATATTTCAGCGACTTGATCAAGGGGACAGATAAAGTGCGACAATTTTTCACCCAACTGAGACACTTACTGATCTTCTCCACCAGCTTAAGCATGAGGCCTCCAATGTGCAAGTCTCCCTTCACCCTCATCTTAAATTTCATGGACTCATCTCCATGTTTTTGATCCACATGCACCGCTAGCTCCCATGATGTTTCTCCATACTCTGCAGCTGTGATCATGGCCCTGTCATAAAAAGACAAAGGTGAGACAGTGCATAGGTTATAGACAGAGCTTTAGAAATCACCATCACAGGTGCAGAGACCCACCGCTATCTCTAATTAATGACATGATGGGGGAATTCCACTAAAATACATTCATTCCCCCATTGCTTTCTTTTGTTTGGAAGATTAGGAAACATCTGGGATAAAAACATGAGTCAGCGGATTAAGTGTTTCTCAACATCCTGTGGGAACATCCAAATTAACTTGGGCAGCAGTTAACAAACACGGATGTCTCCGTGTTTCTGCTCCGAGTGGCCACCAGTACAACAGATTTTTCTGCAGTGTCTCTGCAATGATACTGCAGCCCCTGAAGTACTCCTCTCAGCCGATACATTTATAAATAAAGAGATCAGCGAGCACACAGACTGGCATATGCACCGGCTGGTGCCAGCAGGAAAAAAGAGACGATGAGACTGCAGACACAATAACGCTGCGCAGCTCTACACAGACATGGGGATTGTTGTATTTTAACTGTGAAAAAGAGTGAACAGATGAAAGACAGCAGGCAGGTAGGAAACGGGAGAAGAGCGAGGGAGGAACAGGGAGGGTACAGCTGTGGAATGTGTGACGAGCAGGGACACGAATTTGGTGCAGGAGAGACCGGGCAAAACAACAATCTCCACGTACAGCATCAGTCTCCCTTCATTTCACATCCAAATCTCTGAAAACATGTTGAACAAAGAGATGCAAACACGCACAAACATATACACACGCACACACACATATACTTGTCTAGATCGGGGCTATGAATACAGATGCCTGTTTCATTTGTCCTGGGTAGCCCAGTGGAAGTGTACACTACGAGAAACTGTTGCCGCGAGGCTAGGTTTAATGAACACACTCTGCTTTCTTTGTGCTGCACCCTCCTCACGCAGCTGTAGGGAACAGTCAAAAGTTTGAGCTTGCATGTCTGCCGAGGTAAGGCTTGTTGAGATGTGTTAAAGAGACAAATTGACTCCCACAACATTACATTAAATGCAAATAAAAATTTACAGATTGCAATACCTCATTTGTAAAGCCACGCTCAACTGAAAGAGCGGCCTTAACACTGAAACAACTAGAGATATGCAGCACTGGAGAAAGACATCCACACTGCTTGATAAAGTACACCAGCCCCTTCTTTACAATACACTTACACACACATACTTTACATCCATAAAAGACAATGCATCTCTTCTTATTGTTAGATGCATTCACACTGAACACAAAGGATGAACCCCTTTGTCAGCACTATCAAGTATCAGGCCTTCCTTTTGAGTCATGCTGTTTCGCTATTCACAGAGTCTCAGTCTTGGCAGAGCAGTAATAGTACAATTAAGTTATACAAATAAACCATTAACTTACTTCTGTGTAGATCTAACATTAACAGACAGATAACAAGTCCCAACTGGGCCATTCTCACTCATATGATGTGATTTTTTTTCCCTCCTCCTCCTCCTCCTCCTCCTCCTCCTCCTCCCCGTCAGGGCCATGAGCAGTCTGCTTATTTCAAACCCAGCTGCTTAATGAGCCATAAATGTGAGCCATAATGTTACATTTCCCGCCTCGTGCGTCAAGTAAAGAATCTCAAAAGCGCCCTTACCTTGATTAAAAGTTTTGTGTCGCTGAGCTATTCCTAGAAATGTCTTGAGTAAGTGGAATGAGGCAGGAGTGAGTCTCCCTCGGGACTAAAACACGCCCAGCTCAGACAGGTAGAGGAGAAGGAGGTGGGACCGTTAGAGGAAGTGGGCGAGTGGGTTAGGTTTACAGCGAAGGGAGAGTGCGCTCACAGCCTGCCATCTCATTCATCAGGGCTAATAATTTGCAGTTAAATAGATAGGGCGTGTGTATATATGGTAGCTCAAATGATATAACAGACAAAGCTCGTCTGTTGTTGTTTTTTATAACGTTAACTTTAGACCAAAACTTAGCACGCATAACGACGTCCAAAACACGTCACTGGGTCGTGCTAACGTTACTCCGCTATTACAGTAACTTAGTGACAACAAAGTAAGTAAGCTAATGTCTCTTGAGACACATTTAGCGTAGGTGAAACAAGATGTCGTGTGCCAAGGTGCTTTTATTGAAGCACACATGTTAGCGAAGATGTTTGCAACAGTTAGCATTATCATCATTCACAACCACCACATCTTTACTGAAATAACAACTCCCTGGCTGCATAGCACTGGCTAAGCACTGATTAATGGACTGATGTAAGCAAGCAGCAACGCAGCATGCACCATGTCAACTATTTAAACTCGTTTACACAGGCAGTCCACTAAGTTTACACATAAAAGTTAGTTTACCAGTCATTGGTAATAGCCATCATTGGTGTAGTGCTTTAGTCTATGGTCTATGGAAATGTTAATACAGCAAATGGATTTAAAAGTTAGCAACAGTTAGCCTAAGCTACAGTTCTTTTTCTTAACCACATCTTTACTAAAATAAGTTCATTATTTCATTTATAGAAGCATGTGATGTCATGTGACAACAGTAATTAATGGTAACCCTAACAATAGTACCGTAATACATTTTATTTGGTTAGCCACTGATTAATGCACATAAAAGTCAGTTCACCAGCCAAAGTTGTAAGACTAGGCTTGTTGAAATATTAATACTTGTTGCTGTTGGAAAGACAGAGGAAGTAGAAAACCTGGTGATTATCAAGAACGTGATGGAATATCCAGAGTTTTTTTTTTTTTTTACATCACTCAAACTGCTATTAAAGTGCAATACTAAATTTAAGAAATCAATACCTAATAACGCATGTGGCGAACCACTCCCCTCCACTAACACAATGTGGTGCAGCATGTCAGAATACAAAGTTACAATCTCATTTTTAGAGGACCAAGTTTGGATATTTTCACAAGAGATGCTGTGAAAATATCACACCAGGTTTGTTACACTAATTTAAAGGGATTTTAAGAGACAGACCCACGACGTGATGAATAATGCTTTACTTCAGATGAATCGGCCCACCTTCCTTAATGCCCACACCCTGCCCAATGAGTAAATCAAGATGAATCACTTGAGTTTGTCTTATTCACATAATGATATTGCCAGCTTATGAAACTACAATAACACATCAGTATAATTGATGGCTAGCATTTTTTTTTTATCATTCATGCAGATGGTGTTCTGCTGACAACCAGCCAGCCACACAGAATTATAGCCAATTGTGTGGCTTTTAATATGTAGGTGTGTTTCTTCAACAGTTTGTGTATGACGTGGACTTCTCTTCTGCTACTACCACTTGGTCATGATGAGGTGAGCCCACGTGTGAAGTCTGCCACCTCATGGGTTCTATTGGTAAGATCATACAGTATCGTTTTTGTCTTGGCATCTACGTGAGCATAATACATAATATGGCTGGATAGGGACACCAGCAAGTTGAAAATTAAGTTACATTTTAAGGTAAGTGTCTGTATTTTGAATAAATGACAACCTCAAATTATAAAAAAAACAGTAATCAGTTTCTGTGCACACACAAAGTTTATTTAAAAAACAATGTTTTAATCACTGACCTGTCAGGAATCCAGTGCCTAAATTACATAAATCGCTTTCTTTCACATGATTTCATTTTCCGTCGCACCTCTCCAGCAGGTGTGCATTCTACCACGCTCAATTTAACCTCCAAACTGTGAAAAGAGGAAAAATAAAAAAGGTGCAGAGCTATAAAAAACGAGAAGAAGTCTGTACAGAACAAGTACTGTTTTTTTTAAATGTCCATGATATTTTGGCCCTTCTTAGTGAAACAGTCGAAAAAATCTGTTATTCAAGTCTTGGTAGACAAATACATTTTTAGTTGATTAGTCATTTTTATGGTCATTTAATGGGTAATAAACTTTTAGTTATTAGTCATAGTGTAACTGGAAAATGCTAGTCATATATCTAAGCATCACAGTAATATTCACAAATACGCTATGCTCTGGTCTTTTTCTATTTCAGTGCATTTGTCTGCACAGAGGCATTAAATAAAATAAATAATTTGGTATATTTTGTTAAATAAATCAGCACACATGGAAATATAATCCTGGGGCTGGAAGTGTTACCCTCATAAGGTGCTGCTGCTGCCACATAGTGGCGCCATTAGACCATACAGGAGTTAGAGAGCTCCTAAGCTTGTGAACCAGTTTTGAGAGAAATATGCTTCATGTCTTTAGCGTAGAAACTTTGAGCCACTCTTTTGTGTAACTCTGTCGTTCTTTGCATTCATACACTTTACGTGTTTTATGGCATGAACTGAGCCAGTGGTGCTGTAATGGATATACTGAAAACATCTTTTACATCACATGATATTTTTCTCACTGGAGGAAACAGGAACTGGCAATTGTCACTCAGGTTACCACAATATGAAAATGCCCTTTAAGGAAACGTGGTAAGAGAAATGAAAGAAAGGATTTGAGTCAGAGGAATTTATTATGAAACCATGCCAGAAAAAAACTACCACAGACTATCTCAGGGGACACCTGGAGGGGTGTCTCATTTTGATAGGATGATGTCATGCTTCATTGATTAAGTGGAAAACTTGTTTCTTTGTTTGTCCCATCCATGGAGGACAGATGTTAGAGTCAGCTGCAGAAGAACAGCCCTAGAATTGGTAAGGACAGCATAGTGGTCACTTACCAACAAAAGGCTGTAAAACTGGGTGCTCCAATTGAAAGACAGTTTCTTTGACCACTTGATCATTTTGACCACACCCTACGGATTGAGTGAAGCAAACATGCCTCTGAGTCCGTCTAAGCTCTCTGTCCCAGCTAGTGCTGGCACATGAGGTCGTCTTGAGTCCTTGTGTAAGAGAGGAAATATAAATTCCATGACAAAAACAAACAAATAAACCCTGGGCCTCATAAACTGTGTCATTGGTGGACAGACACATGGAAAATAACATCATTTGGACCTGTCAGGCCTGGATGGAGTACAGACAAAGTAACACCATGTCCATGTCATCGTGACACCTGTGATTCTAATGGCAACACAGTACACACAGTCCAAGCAAAGGAAAAGGACAAATATCAACCTAGCTTTTACTACAGTGCCTGGGAGAATGATAAAATGTAGACTTTAGAGTGATGAGGAGAGAAAGAAGGAAAAATTTTGGACTGTGGTTTTAGACACAATAAATTACATCTACTGCCTGAAGCGGGTCTGAACCTACTTGGAAGCGGGTGGGAAACAACATCTGTAGAAGCCTTCGCCGGCTTTCTGTATTTATGGAAAGAGAAACCTCCTGGTGACCTGGGAACACGCTTACCCAATTAGCAGCCTCGCCGACGGATCAAATGGAAGTGAAAACATTCACTGCCGTGACGGAGACGCATCACAATGCCCCATTCATGCTGCCGAGCCCCATGCTTTTGGGGTGAGGTGGAGTGTGGGGGGGGCTGTTCTTCGAGGGATGTAGTGGGGAGGTGGGACAGGCGAGAGGGAGTAATGAATGCAACAAATAACTAACTTGCCTCACCACCTTCTTCTTTGACATGTCGATGGAGGCCTCATTCATGGCTCAATACAGGTTCGGAGGTAAACAGTGTTCAAAGGTGTTGTTTTCATAAGGTTACCGACCACTGCTCACCTCGGCGTTCCACATTCCCTTCACCTCAGCCCCTACATCCCCATGGAGGCTCCCACCTCTACAACCCAACAAAACCTCGGGTCTTATCCTGTGGGACTTGGACTGAGGGGGTTAGGAGGCCTGAGAAACAGCACTGAGAGAGAGGCTCTTGACAGCACAGGGCTCAAGGGAAAAGAGGCTACGCTGCCTTATGGCCTGCAAAGTGTAGCAGCTCTGATTCATTTTCTGTCTTCAAAGCTGTCAGAATCATGTCTTTGTTCTGTTTCTTACTTTTTTTGTAATAGGAATTGATTTATTCCCATACCACTGACCTGTATAACTACCATGAAATTTCTTACCAGTCCCTGTTCAAATAGAAAAATAAATTTCAAGAACAACCTACAGTATAGCTGGTAGGCTGTTTGTTTACAAATGTCAGTATAAATGTGACATTCTGTCATAATGAGAATCAAGCAGCCCAGGTGCGATGGTCAAGAATGGATCTATGACTTGGAGCAGAGTGATTGACTAAATACAAACTCCACGAGTTGATAAAAGTGCCTGTATTCCCTAAATATTACCAACCTCTCCTCAGATAGACTGCGTAATCCTCGCACTGCACTGGAGGCTCAGTATAGAGGCTCTTTTATTTCTAAAATTAATTGTTTATTTATATGGGTGGAGCCATTGGTGTTTCAGTAAATGCCGTCTTACGTCCCTTGCTTGTGGATGTTTCCATTGAAGCTTATAAAAATGTTACCAAGCCAGGGCCAATGCTATAAAAATTCTAAATTAAAAAAAAAAAAAAAGAAAAGAAAAAGTTGTTAAAAACATGAAAAATAAGTTAAAAGTTGCTTAAAGTTCATGCATTTTCAATTACATTTGAACTTCACACGACACACAGCCAAGACTGATATTCCTTTTTTCTGTTCACCTCTCCTTGCATGGAAACATCTGATAGAAATAAAACTTTTCATGGTGTCAGGTCAGATAGCCATAAATACAGGTTGTCAGCGCAGTGTGACCCTCACATCTAGAGGAGAGGCTGTTCTGAACTGTGGTTTGGAACAGGATATCACATGTTTAAATATTGCACTTCTTTCTGAAAAGTGGCTACTGTAAAACAACTTCCATTACAGACTATCGCTTTACCTGTCACCGGCAGTATTTCATCCCTTTGCTGCCCAGAAACATAAAAGATATAGATGAACGCGGCCATATGGATATGTGGTGATCACTCACCTCAGGCAGATACTCTCAAAAAGGAAAGAAAGAAAGACAGATAGATGGTCTTTTTCCATATATTAAGCCTGATGAGCTCACTGTTGTTTTTTGTCTGGCAGAATTTGTGATGAAATGCTGTCGCTAAAACCAAGCTGCCTCTATCCTTCTTTGTCAGTTTCAACAGGTGTGCATGAAAGTTGAAGCAGCTGACATTTTTGTCCCAGTGTGAATATCAAATGCGCTGAATAAAGCCATATGCAATTCTGTGACTTTTATTAGGTTTGTCAGAGCACACAGGGACACAGTGGGAACACTGCCTATATTCTGTTAAAGATACAACACCTTTTTTTGCAGGTCCTGTATGCGGAGGATGTTGGGTCTGGATCTGACCACAAGCGCGAGGAAGCATTTAGACGCCGTCCAGCCACGTCCTGTGCTACGGAGCGAAGTGGAAGAAACAGCCCTTGACACCGGCCTTGAAGTTGACGTGACTGATCTCACAGGTACAACGTAAGAGGAAGTGGGGCGTTGTGTTCCTTTCCTCCTCACATCAATTTGCCAACTGGTTGTGAATGGGTGCCATTTTGAAACATGCAAATGTGGGTAGCCTCTGCCTGTATCAGCTGATGCAGGTCAGTGTTGTTTTTGGCCCGGCCTTAAAGGCCTGAGGGGAGAAAGACGTACTGAGAGTTAGAAAAGGTCGCATAAACTCTAGCGGGATTACTTTACCAACACTTTCCATGGCTGAGATCCTGTGAATGGATCCATTGTGGGGTGGGTCTCTGCTCGCGGAAAGCAAACCCTGTCAGGATCCAGTTCATTAGCACCTAGTTTACTGTTTGAAGTTAGTTATTTATCCGGTGTCTAAAGGGGAACCCCGTTCAGACATATGCAAGTATGTGTGTGTGTGTGTGTGCGTGTGTATCCATGCGCAGGCATGTAATGTGTACTTTATGTACAAACGTACAGTGCTCATAGGATCTACAGGGGGTTTCCAGAGCAAATTGCTCAAGAGCAAATAAAACTTTCCATGGCGCAATAAAATGTATAGAGAATGAACAGGAGGGACATTGGTGCAGCTCTGAAGGTGGGAAACAACCTTGAGAATTTGTTGAAAAAATATATACATAAGGATTTGATATATATACGCTCTGACAGCTACTGACCTTGACTTTGTAAATAAGAAAGCATCACAAGCACAGGAAGTCCGAAAAAGTGCGTTCATATTACATTGTTACATTTTTCAGGAGGCACGCTTCCTGATAAATGAACAATGAGGTTATATTACATAATTTTAGCTATTGAATTTGAGAGTGTATAATAGTAAACAGTTAGTATACACTCTTTATTTGTGGAATAACACTGCAGCAGCAGTAGTCTATCCTCCTCTAAGTTATTCTACTGTATTTCAAACTATGAAGTTTGCCTGTGTGTGTGTGTGTTTTCTTTTTTCTTTTGTGATCTGTTTGTTCTCTGGAAGGCGTCCCTGTGCTTCTGGTCAGACAAAAGTGCCGCGTTGAGCAAAACCTCCACTCCACTTTTATGGTCTATGTGGGCCGTCCTATTTGTACATGCTTAGAGCAAATTAGACCAGCAGCTGCACACGGCCGTCCCATTCCATGTTGGCTTTTCATGATAAAAATATGCTTCGGTAAACCTCGCAGCTTGGATCCAGAAATAAGCGGCCCGTTTCTTCTGGCACTGACACCTCTCCCTATTTACAATCAGCACTTCCCTTTTCCGGCATGAAAAGAAAAAGACATAAGGAGACAGAGAAACAGAATAGAGGGGTGGGAGTAAATGAGAGGGGTGGAGAGAGGGGAGGTGGGGGAGGGTGGGGAGGGGAGCAGAAAGAACGAGAGGGACCACCTATGCAGATGTTTTCCACATGTAGAAGGAAAACAAGCTGCAGCAAGATGAGTATGAAGAGAGGGAAGAGAGAGAGGGCTGCACCTGTTGTGGGGTGATGATCTGGCCACGGGTGACATCAGTCCTCGTAATGTGTCATGCTGCTTGAGTCATTAACCAACTGCAAGCCAGTGAAGGCTCTTTGCACTCGATTCAGAAAATGTTCTCCGTTCACTGTGATGTAGTTTAAAAGCAAAAATAAAAAAGTATAGTTTTAATGTAGAGTTTTGAAAGTGTTGAAATAGGAGAGTTAGACTATAAAACAACACTGTAAGCCACAAAGTAACAGGTTTTGACAGTTTGGTTCATTAAATTATACAATAAAGTGAATATGATTACAGTTAAACAGTTCAAAATGGTTATTGAAAAGAAAATAACTATTTAACAGATCATAATAAAACCTAGATCATAATCATGCAAGTTTACTTTTGTGATCATATTTATGGAAATATGCAGTTAAAAAGGAAAAATCTGAAGCTGTTTTTCAAAAATCTGTCTTCCCTACATCTTGAACTTAAATGAGTTGAGATCACCTCAGTGTACCTGGACGTGACATATCCTGAAATGAGGTGTACTTTGCTTTTTAATATTTAAACTAATATCACACACCTGCCTGATTTCCAGTGATCAGTCAAGTCTCCCTTTATACCTTGGGACAGTTGGGAAAAGTGGTTGGTAAATATATTTTCTGACAGTGTGACAGGAATAAGGAATAGTCCCCGCTCGGAATTGAGTTCTTAGGCTAATCATCCATGATTACAGCCTTGGGAGCCAAAACACACTCAATGTGAAAGAGGTTGTTTTCATCTGCATGCAGCAGCAGCACGGCTGGCTGACAGTTACCTATTCTCCCGAGGGCTCTCACTCTCCTTCTGCCTCTATTGGACTGGCCCGGAGCAGGTCTTGTAGCCCCTGGGGACTGTCCTGGGAGACCTGGACAACATTGGCAGCAGGCGGCTTAGCGGTGTCATTTCGCCGTGGTAAGCTATGGACAAAAGCATCTCTTGTTGTCGCAAGCTGTATGTGGTGCTGCTTTCCCAGCCCTGTGGAAAGGAAAGGACAGCCAATGACCAATGCCAAACAAACCTGCTCCAGCTCACCTGTGCAGTGAGTGTGGAACCGAGTGACCCAGATCTGGATGGAAACCATTGCAAATATTTCCCAGCAAGGCCTGTGGAAGAAGCATTTAGCAGAGCCTCTCAGCAGGGAATTTAACTAACTGTAAATGACTCTGAGTCCCTCCAGTTTGTGTCATCTGTTCCTAAGAAGTAGTAAACAGTCGGTTTACCATCAAACCATCAGCACATAGCTTAGCGCGATGCAAGGTGTGGATTGAAGAGTAATAAAACTTCAATGGCTACGACGATTGTGTGTTTATCTCACCACTCGCTGAAGAATTTATTGCACAACAGAGTAAGTAATGAGAATGACAGTGTGATTAGAAGCAGAGCTGTTGTTGATGAGCAGCGAATCTGTTTATTGCTTTGTCTGTGCAGTGCTGCTGGCAAAGCAAACCTCTTTTGCCCAAACTACAGCTCAGTTTAGAAGTGTAAGCCATGCTGCAAATATTTGGCTTGGCCACAGAAATTGAATTATATTGGCACAGAAAGCCTAGAAATAAAAAACAGCAACCTTGGGAACAATTATGCAAAGTGAAATGCGGTTAAACCAAGTGCTACTGGTTTTCCTTTCCATCCAGCAGGGGAAAAAAAAGGAAAAGTCTGCTTGAGCAAAGTTTATCTCCCTTAATAAATATGTTGTAGCATTTGTCCTGATCATGCAAGTTGTAACTATAGCTCATTTTTGTAGTGCTTCAACTTCTTGGTTTTACACACAGCCTTAAAAGTCAGCACATCTTCCAGGCAGTTCATTCATGTGAACCCAAAGCTGTGGCAGCCACAGATAAAACCTCATAACAAATGGCATTTAATAAATCTCCTCAGAACATGTTAAGCTCTGACAACATGATAAATATCATTTGGAAATAAACAGCAATTATGTCTGCTTCAGCAATGAAACAATCAGAGGATGATTTGTGTTTCTGTTCAAGTATTCATTTATTTTATCTACTCAGATTACTGTAAAGCAATAAGGAGTGGAAGTATGATACATGGTGAATACCGAAGTGATTGACGACACTGATCACAGTGCTATGTATTGATTTAGCAGGTAACTGAATCATTCATTATTGCTGTATACTACTACAATGTTGGATGTGGCAACTCTGAAGAACATATTAAAAGTTAGTGTTATTGTTAACAGGTGGCCAGGATACACAAATCAGTGACTATAAAATATTAATACTGTATGAGAAAAATACAATAACTCACTGTTGAATGGTTACAATATAATATACATTATATTACTATGTGATAATTAAAAATATTAATATTTTTATAGGTTATAGTGATGTAAGAATATGACCTTGTAGGGATATTTTAGGAATGCTATTTCGTGCTTCTCGTCCAACTTTTTCAGACTGTTACTGTTTGTTTTCCAATAACACTGTTATCTGTAAACAGCAGTTTAAGCTTGCCAAAACTATTGATAATGCTCTCCAACTAGAGACCAGAAATTTTATTTTTCAATTTTATCAAACTGCCGATGACGCAGAATTGAAACGTCTAGTGTTCGATATTTTTGGAAGCCTTATAGCTTACCTGCTGGCATTGAACATTTCAGCTAAGAATAATACTAAGGACCACGAAGGCACAGAGTGTTTCATTTGGATCACATTATGAATCCTTGAGCTCCACTCTCCCACTAAAAACACACAAAAACAGGGTTATTGTTTTTTGCCTTTTTTTGTGATGATCATCTGTAGGGCATTGACTTGGTCTTCTCTCATTAGCCATTGAAGCCCCACCTGCAGAACACAGGAAACACAAACTCCATTGCTCTCATTGACACAAACACTAATGCGGCTAGCCAGCTAACTAGCTAACCATCATGCAAACCTTTAAGCCAGCTTTGTTTGCTCACAGCTGAGGCTCAAAAGAAAGGCAGGACCAGTGCAGAAAAGGGCCAGCTTTGACAATTTTCACACAAAGGGAGCACTGTTGGCTAACAGTGAGCGGCCTGTTTCTGGGAGGTTTGCACTGTTCCTGGGGCCCATTTCATGGAACAGTTAGCAAGGCCAAAGGCAACCCATGGACTGGAGTGATAGTTAAGGCCTTCGGGGCCAAACCTGGGTCTGGACCTCTAGCTCTCCCCTCTGTCTCCCACCCAGTTCAGAGGCTTTCACAAAGGCGACTGGGGACGCTGAGTGCTGCAGGTGTCCTCTCATAAAGACCCACATCACATGGGCTGGTGGACTGACTGACTGAGTTGGCATGTTTGGGTAATTTTTTTCCTTCTCACAGGTGTTGGAAACACTGTGGAATAATGAACTAGCACACAACTAGTACAATACTAGTTGAGTTATTAGTTGTAATAATGATAATAATGTCCATTTTTTCCACTTTGTGTAAATGAGCAGTCAGTACTTTATCAGTAGTCAGTTTAATGCTGTTGGTTTATGATACTATTGCATGTCAGTGATCTGTGTGTGGATTTAATAAGAATGTGGTTGGCTTTGGTGGTCCTGAGTGTCAAGGATCGTGGGGTTGACTTAGGTTAAAGCAAAACAGTCCATGCAATTATTAATGGAGAGATTAACATTAAAAAAATAACCCAGACCTCAGCTTAAGCGTCTGGTACTATCCATCACTTGGAACTGGGCTTAGGCCAGATCATTCATTTCTTTCTACCTCCCATCCAGAGCGTCAGCGTTTGAGAGGATACTTCCTCCAGCTGCAACTGCAATTGCAACAGCTATCGAAATGAACAGTCTCTGCCTTCATTTGATTTAGCCTTAATGGGTCGGAGAGCCCAGAAATACGGCTTGCGTGGTGAGAAGGGGAAAGAGGAAGAAAGCATGCGAGTAAAAGACGAGAGAGAGAGAGAGATTAATATCCAGGCTTCTCTCCTCGTGACCACAGAGTGGGCATAAAGAGCCCGGCGCCTCATTGATGTCAACCCTAGCTGTGCCTGTCCTGTAGTTTTCAGTTTGGTTTGGACAGAACAGGCGGCCTGGCCTACAGGGGTTGGGAGGACAGGGCCCAGGGTTTCCCACATCACTCAAGGGCCTCTGATAGGCGGTCACACAGGCCGGTAATGACAGGGGGAGAGATTTAGTATTAAAGTCTCCTCTGCAGCCTCCTCTGCTCCTGTCTGACGTCAGGCTGTTAAATACGGGGATGAGAGCATGGCATGGCCTATGGGGAAGGGAGTTAGACCTGTCTTAAGTATACGGCTTTGTGTGAGAGAAGCCTGGCTGGGTTCCCTTGGAGTGTTGCTAAGGACACAAGCTGTATACAGTATGGGGGGAATTTGGGATCACAGTCAATCATTAAAAGGATTTTCATCTGCCATAAATATGAATTCAGTCAAGGTAAATGGTGATAAGATTGAAGGAGGAGGGAGTTCCATATACTAACATAGTGACTCATTCTAAGTGGTTTGTAATTCACTGGGTGGACTCTGGGTTAGCAATACAATAATGCGGGCCAAGACTACCAGTAAAATTATTCTTCGTAGTCTTTAGTTGTTCGGAAGTCCTGGCTCGCCATATTTTCTTTTTTTAACCACTATCCCACATACAATACTGAGGGTTTTTCCCTGGTTATTTGTAGAGCGTTATAACATTTGAGTTCATGACTAATGAACTTGGAAAGCCAACTAAATGGCTGGAGACTGGTTTGAAAATGTCATATACTCACAAGTAAAAGACCTCATTGTCTTTGCCAGTTTTCAACTCAACCGTACAACAAATACCCAAAGCAGCGCAGCAACATTAAAGCAGCCGATTGCTGCACCTGCATCCACAGATCATCACACCATTGTGGCATTTAAAGAAAAGGCCTCAGTCAAACACGCCCCCTGACCTTCTCCAGCTAACATAAACTAATTAGGCTGGCTCTGAAAGGAATGGCCCGCCATTGGATTAATCAGCCTCCCCAGATCTGGACCATGCAATTCTGCTCCGGCCAGCTCTCCCCACTAGAACCTCATTATCTCACGTTTTCAAAGGAGCGCCATGTCGAATAGCAGAAGGGGCTCAAGGGATGGAGAAATGAAGGAGGTGGTGGTGCAGGAAGGGGCTTCCCCAGTTCCTCTCTTCTCACATCGGACTCAGAAAGGAAATGTCAAGCGTGAAGCTCAGAGAGTGGTCAGTACCGCTCAGTCCAGCGGGCAGCACAGAGGGGGCCTTTGTCCACCATCACTTAGCGCCAATTACAGCCCGTCAAAATAGTTTTTCTGCTGTGGGGCGACGTGTTAATGGGCCCGGAGTTGGGTGTGAGGAACAACCTTGTCCACACACACCAACCAGGGGTCAGGGGTTAATAGGGCCCCTCTGATGTGGCGGATGAGATTTCGGCAACCTTTAGCTGGTGAGGGAATGCCAGGACAAAGCCTGTAGAATGTGATACAATTAGGTGGACAGCTAGCCATCCTGAATGGAGTCGCTCCATAGAAGTGGGATGGCTGCATTAGCTAGGAGCAGATGGGCGGCCGGACGCTAGCCAAACAGGTGCCACCGAAGGTCAAAACCCCTCCCAAATGCCAAAGAGGACCCAGGTGAGGACACAAACACCAGCCAAACTCAAGGCTTTATTTGGAGTGAGCAGCAATTAAAAATCCTGTTGAACAAATGACTCTTCTGGACACAAAGAAGCTCCCTTTGTACTTGTGAAAAGGTCAGAGACCATCCAGTCTTGTGTAGCATTTCCCATCCCAGTCCTGAACCCATGGAGCTGGAGCTTGGCTTAAACAGGCAGGGCCAGCAAGCCTGTAGACTGCCCTCAGCCAAACTTGGAAGCTGTCTACTCTCCCATATGAGAAAGTGAACTTGGAACGATTGGCATCTGACCTATACTGTATTTCCTGAGTAATCAGCGATTATCTGATGCAAAAAAAACTCCTGGCAAAATGAAATGTTCATAACATTGAATTGTGCTACGTGGTCTGGCCATGTGAGCACAAAGCCAGGCCTCCGTTTACACCATAAGTGTGGGAACAGAACCAATGCCAAACTACCCATGGGCCCTTTGACGGCCCACAACACTGCCAGGGAGAGCTGGAGATTTTTTTGAAAAAATACCCTACACCACACTGTGCAAATCCAACCACATGCAAGCCTGTGGGAACTAGTGGATGACATCTATCCACATATAAATACTCTCAAAATACTTTTTGGACTTATTGGTGTACAGATCATTCCCCCCACCCAATCCTCTTGGAAATGGTAGTGCTGATCTGGCCCCCAGCTTCATCTACTTAATGTTGAAATAAAGGAGGTGATTGAACTCAGCCTCCAAATTGGATTTGTTTAATCTGCATCAAGTTTGAACATCCTGTGTAAACACAAGCGTGTGCAGATGCCGGAAAAGCCACGGCTGGAAACGTAAATGCTCGTGGTTGACTTTGGCAGAGAATCAGAAGAGCAGAAAGGGGAATGAGGCCTGAACAGAGGCTGGAGAACTTCCATTGTTACTAGAGGGTCAAAGGCTAGGTCTTCAACGTACAAATGAGTACCCTGAAATGGTACAGATTGATTATGGGTGACACAGTGACAAAGATTAAAAGGATGTCTACAATTTGGATAATTTCAGATAAGTAACACCCAAAAAGTACAGATTCCCTTGACTCGCATATTATTGTCATTAGATAGAATATTTTGAGAGTCTAATTAGACTCACAACCTCTGGGAACAGAATCTGCAACCTCTCCTCATAACCTTTACACTAAATTCTACTTTGGCAAATGATGTGGAAGCAAAATTGAATAAACACAAACATCATTAAGAGTTCATGTGTTCCAGTTAAACAACCCTTTGGTTAGACTCTCATTTCCTTAATGGCTTTGCAGCCGTATTTCTTCCCTGCGTTAAGTCACAAATCATTGGCAAACCAACATGGTTTCTTTTGCCTTGTTTTTCCTCAGAGATAAGTGAGAATGTGACTTTGCCTTGATAGGATTTACTTGCCTTACAGCAAAGGCTGCACCCATTCGAGCCCAACTCATTAGGGAGTGTGTTTTGGGGAAGGAGGGGAGGAGAAGTGAAGGTCACTAGAGGTTAATTCCAATCGCAGTTGCCTCCTTGAAGCAGCATGACAGCATGTCTCCTCTGCTCACAGATTGGATGGGTTCTTGGTGATCAGGCTGGCCTGATTACAATGTGTGGAAGACTGAGTCTCTTACTCTCTGTCACGCGCGCACACACACACACACACACACACACACACACACACACACTCCCCCTCCTATTCCTGCATATGTGTTGTGTTCATTATTTAGGGGATTTGCAGTATGTATGCACATTTGTTTATTGTATAAGTTAAGTTTATTTAATATAGTAATGGTTGTAACTGCAAAAGGATTTGCGGTATTATGTCTACCACAACAAGGGCAATTCCAATAAACCGAATTCTAAATCTCATTTGAATGTTTTGACAGTTTCACTGTTTTATGTGATTTATTATGTTGGATGTCTGGCAAGGTTGATGTGCGATTGTGCTGCCCTTGTTCCTGCTGTTGTCCTTTATTGTTTTCATCAGCTCAAGCTGCCGTTTTATGACTTATCAAAGTACTACACCTTGATCTTGAAGGAAGCAAAGAGAGCAAAGGGGAAGAATGAAAAGAAATCAGAAGAGATGAGGGAGACAAAGGAGTGACCACAGAGTGGCGAAGACATAACAGTAAAGGAAGAAAGGACGTATGTGAAAAAGAGAGAAAGACTGAGACAGAATGAAAAATAAGAATGAAAGGAAGAAAAAAGAAAACAAAGACAGACGAGAAAGAGTGAGATGTGGGCCATTCATAAGCAGACTTCTCCAAGAGATCTTCGGCCAGCACACCTGCTACTATTCACTTCAGAGGAAATAGACACTCTGTGGAAGAGAGGCTCTTGGCCTCAGGACAAAACCGCTGCAGCGCCAAATTAGAAACAGGAAGGACTGTGGGTAAGGCTCAGATTAAAAACGCACTCCCCACATGGACTCAATATACTGCAGCCCTGATCCCGCTCTGGAAACCCAAAACCCAACAGCACTATTTTATGTCCCAGTCAACAGAACGCCCGCAGTTTGCACAGTGACAGTATAGAGATTCAGTCCAATGTCAACCCCCGAATGTTGGTAAACTGTGGCCCTCTAAATGCTGACCATTCTAATGAGGAAAAGAAGCTTCTAAGTATATTTTATCAATTTCCACAGTCATAACTATGGATTCTTATATCCAATAATAGTGCATTGCAATTGCATTTCGTTTTTACCAAGACTTCAGTATACTTTGTGTGTCCAGTCCAGAAATTATGTGGATGTCAAATAAAACCAGACTGGCCTGAATCTTCATTTTCTCTTGCACTGGCCTCTTTCTGGTCTACACCATCTATCAGCACCAGAACCAGATGAATGTGACGCACATGCACACACCAAAAGAGAGGCTACGGCGCTGAGTTTCCCACAGACGACCATTAGAGCAGCTAATGTTGTCAACAGGCAGCTAGCAAGAACTAATGATCCATAACACACTCTATAAAGGAGTGAAACTAGCAAGAGGTCTGCGACTGTACCAGAAAAGGAAATGAATATTGATATATGCCTGCTGCCTTCCTCTTGTGACCCTTGACCTCTAACGGGTTTCTCCTCTACTGACGGGAGCTGTAAGGCATTTCCTGCCCGTTCACGTTCATACACATTCAATCTGAGGAAGAAAGGAGAAAAAAAGAGAAAAGGTTGGTTTGGTTAAAAAAAAAAACATCACTACTTACAGCCCAGGATAAGGGAAAAAAGTATGCACTCATTCTCATACAATATTTCCATTTACTCATGGGCCTGTCCAAGTAGTGTGTTCCCCTCAATCTATCATTTTCACTGCGGTCACTGATGGTAGAAAGGCCTACTGTAATTATTCCTACAGATATTGAGGACATCTAGAGGTTGTTTCTCCTCACTGGAAAACAGAACTACTCCTTTCTCATAAAGGTCAAGTTTTCATTACGTGTAGCTCAGTAAGGATTCACAGAGGGATTCTTACAAGTAATTGAATGCGCAGACAAAAGGATGTATTTGTATCTTAGACAAGAAGGAAGCAAAGCAGAAAAAAAATCACACTAATCCAGTTTTGGAACAGGCTCCATGTTCCATCCACCACTGTCATCGTCCTCCCCTGTCTGTTTGATGTGCCTTTCTGCTCAAAGCAAAACCTTTGCCTCACGGAAGAGGTCATCACGAAAGCTATGAAGGGCCGCATTCACCGCAGGTTCGCTGACTGATGTTCGAGCCAGGCACGCTGATGGATGTACACATGTAAACACACATGCATGCATACGTGCATTATGCCAGACGGGGAGTGTGCTCAGTAGTGCGACTCCAAGAGGAAAACCTGCCATGACATCACCTAGGGGAGTGCAGGTGCAGGGCCGGGACAGGAAGTGAGTCACAGGAAGGTTGAGTGAGGCAGACTTTGCCATGCCACTGACAGGCTGTGGGAGAGCGGGGTGAGGGAGTGTGAGTTACACCTCGTTGCTGAGCTGGCTGGGGCCCTCAGGTTGTGGACCTGCTCTTTACATAAACAGGCTTCTCTCATCTCCCACTGCAATCAGGTTGGCGAAACCTCCTTTCAAAATAACAGACGGGTATGGAAAATAATTTTTCCCATGTACCGCTGTATAAGTAGTGTTACAAAAACAATACAAGATATTTTTCAGCTCCCTTTTGACAACTGCATGATTTTTCTGCATTATATCAACCAGCTTGGTGTACAGAATTGGCATTTGCACTCTTGACATCTGATCACCTGGTTCTAATTGAGCATAGAGAATATTATTGTACACTATTATAACTTTTGTATATTTTATTCAGTTCATACACAGCATGTTATATGCAACACAGCACATGCTCAAGGGAAAGAGTAAATGTATACAGGTTGGACCATGTTCAAAAAAAGGGTTTGCGAGCATTTCATCTTAACATTCTCCAACCTGCATTGCTCCAGCGCAGAGATGTGTGACAGATGTACTGTATGACCGGATGGATGGATGGATGGATGGATGGATGGAGGAGAAGGTGCGTGTGTCCTTGACAATGGCAGTCCAGTGGTTTATATAAAGCTTATTACGCTAATGAGAAAAGTGTGGGGAGTGGATTTGTCCCATACCACCCAGGCAAAGAGAGCCTGTTTCCCTCTTGTGCACTGCATCTGGAAGCAGCCTCCTAGTAATCTGCTCTAAGTACAAAAGGTTCAGCACCAGCTTGTTCTCATAGACCACCAAGTGAGGCCCCGAACTCCATAACAGGTCTCCTTTCATGGCTGGGGATCAACTGATGCTTGGTGGACTGGGTTCCGGGCCTGGAGCTCCTCAAGGTGCTGCATCGACACTTTGCAACTCGTGACAATGATATAAGTGTTAGCATTCTGTAATCCTAAACCATGGAGACATGTAGTGTGGTCATAAAGAAGTCAAACCTTCCTTATCTTACTTATCTACATTGCGATGGCAGACGGAGGGAGAGATAGGAGTCTTTGTGTGTCACCCAGACAGCGTTACAGATGGGCTGTTGCCATCTACTGGTTCAGGACAAATAAAAGGTCATTTAAGCTCATTAAATTATACCTTTATTTAAATTAAGACACATAAACGTAAAACCTGTAGCGACTACAGAAACATTTTATACTAACACTATGTGTACTAAGTTTGCAAAAAAAAGGATTATTATTACTATTGTTGTTGTTGTTATTATTTTTGTTATATTGATATAAATTTGATATTGTTGGTATATTTATTATTATATATATTGATATATTTCATAAGTGTGTGTATATGAGAGCGAGAGAGAGAGAGAGTGTGTGTGTGTTCTGTTTAATAGTGTAACTATTTGGCATTATTCACCATGACTTTTTGTCTGCTATCTGTCATCGGATGAGCTCAAGCTTTCTTTTCATTGCCGGCTCGGAATGAGAACATCACTGATTTGAAGTTGTATGCGTGGTAATGCATGAGATTTACAGTGCCTGAGATTGACATTTATTTAACAGGCATGCTGGGGGATGTCATGTAGCTCCCTTTGATTGATCTCTTCACTTCCTGCTACAAAGATGGAGGCCGCTCCCGTAACCACACAACCCCTTTCAAGCTCGGGGTGTAGGAGACGCCCTTCGGCAAGGTTCCAGGATCAGTCGGGTTCACCCTTCCCCCCAAACCTAACTGTAACCATCAGAGGAGTAAACACGACACTGACCTTAGATCAGTGTCTAGAGGCAAATCCATCCTCAAGCCTGTTTTAGAAGCCCATATGTGGTCCATATGGAACTCCTTCCTGTATCCTCTGTGGAAAGTGCAAGGTACACATCCTGAGGACCATTCCTATTTGATCACAGAATAACGGTTGCAAACAAAAGAAAGAGGAAAATTAATTAACTTATTGATAATTTACCCAAATGCTCCAGTATTTTCTCTGAGCCTATGTCATATTATTTACTTTAATCAGGAGTGGGGTAGGGTGCGTTACACACCGTTCCCTGATATCACAAGAAATGTGCGAGTCATTCAAAGTCCTTGGGATGAAGAGATGCATAGATCTGATGTTACGAGGTCGTTGCTCCTGCTGCTGCCCCCCATCGCACATCGATAAAAAGTGTCTGGCTTATAGTCTTGTCCATCCTCTAAGGTTTCATTGCCTTGTTCTCGAGAGTATCATAATGGCAGACAGGCTTTAACTCTGTACTATAGCTTAACTGCAAGACTATTCTGCTGTGAGTATAAGGCTATATAATGGTCTCTTCCATTGAGTCCCAGCCAGGGGTAATGATTTCAGCATGTCACTCTGCCAACTCTGCTGTGATTGCATGGATGATTAGCTCTTACAGTAATGGTAGTAGCAGAACATATTTCAGGGGCAAGTTACAGAGTTTTTAGTAATGGTGCTGTCATTTCCATACCTTTTTGTAATGTGAATGCACTAAAACATTGTCAGAACTAGTGCATTTGAGTTGCTCACAGACGTGCTTTGATGCATACATGTTTGTCGTACGTGCAGATTGGTGCACGTGGAAGAATAAAAGGCTAAGATTGTATATATGTAAAAGTACTATCATCCGTGCAGTCATTCTGGAAAAGTAATTTCCATATTTGCTCTGCTCCTGAATCTGTGGACGCCCGTCTGTTTGATGTGTTCAGAGCTGCAGCACAGATGCCACAGTCTTAGCTATGCTGGACGTCATCTCACTGGCTGTTCTCAGAATACAGAAGAAAAAAAAAACACACCATGTGCACCACCTCTAAAATTAGTGTGTGCAGCACATGAAGGAGAAAAGATCCAAAGTTAGAAAGGACTCTAAAGTGGCCACTGTCTCTGTTCACTTCTCTACATTTTCTTGTCCACCTTGGTACAGAGCCATTTGAGATCTCCCATAGTGACTGAGCCCACTGTTTCATCAAAGATACACGGCACGCTACATACTTTCCAATTCTGGGCCAGCCAGAAATCTGGAAATCTGATTTTATAACCCTTATGATTTGGGTTGTTTGGAGCTGCAGATAGTTTTGGTGTGGTTTGCTGCACACCAAACAAAACCAATGTGCCCTGCCACACGAGTAGGTCCCAGCTTCCAGTGTTATGCTCATCAGTTGTGCGGCTGCTCTGTTGTGTGTTTGTGCATAAACAAAGACAACGCAGGACACCTTTAACAGATTTACCAGATGTTCGTGGAGAAGGAAGGGGAAAATCTGTTTTCAGAGAGTGACTTTGCAGAGGTCTGTGTAGCAGGTGAAGAGAATCTTGCCAAGAACACATATCTCACAGTTGTGCTTTTATAACAAAATCATGAAATACACAGTCACACGCAGACTAAATTTTTAGCTCATCATCAATTCTTTCATCCGATAAAATAGATGGTTTTAAAAGTTGATGTTGTAAGTCAGCTGGGATAATGAGACTCGATTGTAAAAAGCAAACATGTTCTCATTCCCAACCAGTGGCTGACCACACTTGAAGTCCCTAGTCCGTGATGACGTGATGAGCCTGGAAGTCAGTCCGTAATGGCGGAGATAATAGGTCCTTATTACTCTGACCCCTGACCCCTGTTCTTAGTGAGAAGTTGAGGAGTGGTCCCTGAGGAGCTGTCTGATACTAGCGTGACTCTAAAATGAGAAGCCCCAGAAGCTGGAGAAACAGTGGCCAGCTCACAGTACAACTAGAACCCAATTCAGCTGGGATGGGGTGCAGGAGGGGAGTTTCAGGAGTGCTACCCATGTGTCACCCACCCTGGGAGCAGTATTTCCACCCAACCCCATGAAAGGTTTATGGACTTGAACTTTAAAGGCAAACCACTAAATCTAACAGTTTTTTAACACAAAAATTCCCCAAAACTTTTTTTTCTGGGGGGGGGCTTAAGGCTTTGAGTGTTGATTTTTATCAAATGTTCATTAAGTGTGCTAGCGAAGTGACTTCCTCCTGAAGTCCATTAAAATTGTGCTGCTACTGGCAGAGGTATGCGCAGCCCATGTGCAGGGTTGTGGTATGGTGGGGTCCACAGAGGAGAAATGGACACCAGATGGGACCAAGGGGGGTGGAGATGCAAGGTAGAATAAAATAACACATGCAGAAGATTGAAACTGAAATGTGAAAGGAGGGGGAGGAGGTGCCTGTGTGTGTGTGTGTGTGTGTGTTTGTATGCGCGTGTGTGTGTTTGTGTCTGCATGTGGGAAGGGTATGAAATAATTGGATAGTTGCATCATCTAGAGTAGACGGGTGCTATACACCCTTGGAGGTTAAGAATAGTTAAACAGATACGATCTGAGGCGCACGAAAAAAAAGAAGAAGTGACATTTCTGTGTTTTTACTGCCTGTGAATAAAGTCTCACGGCTACTTCGAAATGTTTTGATTTACATTTCCTATATAAGTAACAAGCGTATCTTTGTTCAATGCACATTTGTTTTTGAAGAGAAAAAGCCCACCAGGAAACCCTTGAATAGATGATTGAAAAAACAACCACGTTGGTTTTCCATGCAAGCGTATGCATGTGTCTGAGATTGAAAACCAACATTCCACGGTCCCAATGTGCGCTCACATAAAAAACATTCTATTTAGAGCATTTTGAGCTGCCTTGTGATCCCTCCAAACCCTTTCTAATGCAAACACAGCAGAAAAACGCAGTCAGTCAAACTCCGCAAAAAAACTCTCCCTCTCTGTTTCTCTTCTCCCTCTCATTATCTGATCTGCTATTGTGGCTACACTATAAATTTTCGTCCGTGTCTTTCTCGAGCAGTTTGATTCGATTCAGTTTGGTCCACATATTACATTGTTTCCATCGAAAACATCGCTTTATGAAGATATTGACTCAGGTGTTCATGCTTCAAACTGTCTTACTGTAACATATGATATGTTTTGTTTTTGCCAGCCAGCCATCCCCACTGACTTGAATAAAACATGACTCTTAAAGCTGTTTTTGGTGTCAGTATTCAGGTATTGTTTATGTTGAAGTTCATTATCTGCCGCTGCTGAATAGTTTTTTGAAACATTCCTGTGCCGAAACACATCAGAGCCTTATGACTCAGAGACGACAAAGAAAAGCAGCCAAACTCTGAATTGGGGGAGAATCTGTCTGAGCATGTGCAGTATGTGGACAGGTGCAGGTTTGTGTTTGTTTGTCTTTATTAATTAAAATGGCAGTTGGCTTTTTTCTTGCGAAGAGCCTGATGGTGTGACTGTGCCACAGTTTGCAATCTTTCAGAAAGTAAACTTTGCACCCTGTCAGATCTTCCTCCAATTCCACGCAGGTCCCCTTTTTTTAAATATAGATCAGGAAAAACATAGGAGCTAGCTTCTAGAGGAGCGTTCCCAGGGATCTTTGCAGTGACATGTACTGCATGAAAACATGCCCTTGTGTTTTTCTATTCCTCCCATGGGAGTCTATCACATTTGTGGGCTTGTTGCTTGTCACTCCCGTCCTGTGACCCTACACCCTACTGCAGTTCATTACATCAGCGGCACCCTGACCCAGCTCTGTCACTTTCCTCTCTGCACTTCTATTGTTGTTGGTTTCCAGTTACGTTTACCAAAAGAGTCCAGTGCTTGGTTTGCAATCAGTGTAGTGTTGCTTTTTGTCATGTGTTATATTTTCGCAGCTAATTTCTGTCAGAATTTGAAACTCTGTTATTCATGCCGGCCACACATGTTGGCCCCCGACAAAGATACATCAACAATGGCTGCTTTACTGTAGTTGATCTTGGAAAATGGGAGTGAACACGTTTTTTTTCACGATAAATACACATTATTTATTTACAAATAAAGTGGTTATAATAGAAATAAATACAAAATAAAAATCTGAGCATTATACTTCATGTGGTATTGCACCCATTTCGAAATGTACATCAGAAATACATTTTCAAAACCAGTAAAGGAATATTCCTTTGATTAAAATATTTATTTTTCCCAACTTTACGTAGACATAAATATATTCATATATAGTTTTTTTTTTCTTCTTCCACAATAGCTCTGTTTTGTCTTTCTTTCATATAAATAAACGTCTTCATTGGGAAACCGGGTGTCCATAATAACCTCTGATGTCTCTTTCAGTCTTTCTTGCCCATTCTCTCTTTCTATCCACACCACTGTCAGTTTCCTCACCGGCAGCCACATCCCTCCACCACCATATCCTGGTAGTTTTTCAGGATGACCTTCTCGTATTCATCCAGGTAGAGCAGAGAGATGGGGCTGAGGTCAGTGGGCACACAACAGGCTCTGGGGATGTTCGAGTTGACTGAGTTGACCAGCGTTTGCACTATGGCATGATTGGTAGAATTGAGGTGGTCTGCTAGGGGGAACGGACATTCCCCATGGCAATAAAAGGCACTGTAGCCAGGAGGCGCCACTATCCACTCGTTCCACCCCACATCCCTGAAGTCCACATACAGGGCATGCCTCTTGCAGCTGGCCTTGTGCTGGTGCTTCCTACGTTGTTTGCGGAGCGCCGCCTGACGTTTTTCCCGTGTGTGGAGTACCGAGTCCCCACGGCCGTCATGGCCATACGTCACCAACAGAGGCCGAGCCTGAGGCCACGAGTCCTGGTCCTGGTGCAGGGACCGGCTCACCCTGACGTGCCTACTACGTCTCTGGGCATGCTCCCCATCCATCTCACCCTCCTCTGGATGAAGCACCTCCACCATGAAGCCATGGTTGTGTCCATTCCCAGAGGTCCACTGAGATACAGCGGGGCTGACGTCAAAGCTCTCCCAGCGGCTCAAAGAGTCCTGCACTAGCCGAGTGTCCAGCAGACGTGCCAGAGGTTCCCTGTTGGCAGGAACTCCGAATATCTCATAAATGTTGATGCGATGGAAGCCACCAGCAGGAGTAATATCACTGCTGTTTCTGGAGCTGTTGTTGGGGGCTGCAGCTCCCATGACCTGATCCCTGTAGATACGTAGCTCTGCAGAGGTGATGAGCTCCTCATTAGGGACGGAAGTGAGGTTGAAGTAGAACTGCTGGGTTGTTTTGCCTTTCAGCCTGGCCAGGGCCTCCATAGACTCTATAATAGATAGCACAGAGACAAACATAGTGTAAGAGGACTGGGGTGTGAAACGCATGCCAAGGATGGAACAAAGAGTCGCATGGTACAAGAATAAACATATATGATTAAAGCCTAGTTGCCTTCATGGATCCACTGTGACTAGGGAAACATTGGCCAAGGATGGTTTCCCTCATGGTTTATTTTGCACTCTCTCTCTCCCACACACATACACAGACACCCACATACAACTTGCAGCCATCTTTCTGCGCAGCCAGCCAAAGCTGCCACGTGGTTATATCGAGTGGGTGTTGGCTATTGTCACACAAGCATAACACACACACATCAACGCTCTGCATGTCTCTATGACTCAGTAGTGCAATACCATCATTAGTGTCATGCTCGTAAATTAAATGTCAGAAGATGACGTGCACCGATCTATTGATAAGATCAGACATGCTAGTTTGGCTACCTTTAAATGCCACAATTGTCCTATGAGAATTCCCACTGTGAATGCACGGGGGGGGGGGGGGGATCAATATAAAATTGAATACATAATAGCATTAGCCTTTACAAAACCGGCCTGCTCTTGCAATGCGAAAGCATATAATTCTTTCTAAAAGTCATTACCAAGAAAAGACATAGGATAATATTAATACATGTGTTTTTGACACAATCTATAGAGCACACAAGGAAAGCTGAGTGTACAATGTTTTATATTTTAAGCCTGGAGATGCGATCCTCCATGAAAGTGCATTTAAAACATCTTTGTCCTGGGGCATATGAAAGCCTTCTCTATATATACTTAAGCTCATTGGTATTCCCCTCTATAGTGTGTAGTAAATGACAGAAATCTTAGTAAAAGCTGCAATTTTCTTTGAGGCAGTCCCACTTTGAACTCTTACTTTATGAAGTCCATAGATGTATAGACACACTTTTTAATCTGTTTGGTGTGGTAAAATAAACACAAACTTTGAACTCTGTGCTGTTTCAAAGGAGGCATTTAGGAAATTCCACCATCTCATCCTAAACCTCCCTCCAGAGGCACAAAGACCTCAATTAGGCCTATCACTCCTCATTTGATGTGGGAAAGCCCCCTGTCTCTCGTTCCCTCTCCGCTGTCCCCAATCCCTCTCTTTCTTTCCTTCCTCAGCTCCCAAATCCCCTTCTCCCTCTGTTCTCTCAGCCCCAAATCCTCTTTTCTTTCTTTCTTTCTTTCTTTCTTCCTTCTCTGTCACTCCTTTCTTTTTCCGCAGCAACGTTCTCACTCTCTCCCCGTCTGTCTCTCCTCCGAGGAACGGCTGTGTGAACAAGTCGGGGCTTGTCAAAAACGTGTGAACCACAGATATGAGTGTATCAACATTCCTAATTTCTTTTTGCGCTGCATGCCAAAACAAAAGATAAAGGCTAATGCCGGGTCATTCATCACGGACCTGTCTCTGGCAGCCACTTCCTGTGTAATAGTGGAAATGTTCTATTTGGCATGGGAAATGGTTATTTTTGAAAACCGATAGCAGTGAAACTAATTATCTTAGTGAAATTAATATCAGCAGGCAGATGTGAGGACTGATTAGCGCTGTTTGCTTTGATGTGCTGCACTTACATCTGTAGATACACGCCTGTTATATGGAGTAGCCATCAATTGCGTGTCCCCTGACATGGGAAGACTAACAGCCCCGCAGCTCTGTTAGCATAGGATGAAAGAGCCAGGGGAGCATGTGTAAACACAGTCTGAACACATTCGTAATGGCCGGTGGTGTCAAGGTGTGTGCTGGCCGGGGCGCAGAGGTTTCCAGTAGTGGGCAGGGAGCAGTCACTCAGCCTAGCTGCCCGGGCCAGGCTTGTTTGTAGTGTGTCAGTGTAGCCACTGGGTGTCATTGCACTAGGCCTCTGGAGAGCACCCAAGCAACCACTCAACCAACCCTCTGACTCACCCCTGATGGAAACTTCCCCACTCAAACACTTAGGACTCTGTATAAGGACTCTGTGTAGAGCCCCTATGGACTCAGTCGCTTGTATGTTGTAAAAACTGGAACATGGGCCATAGGAAATTGAATAGTAGATACAAAGCTGCTATATGCTTGACAGTAAAAGTTATTTTTTATCATACATAAATCTTTTTTTTTTTAATATTAGGACCAAGTGCACCACTCTGCTGCCCAGCAGTTAAACTTAACACATAAATAAAGCGTCGGTTATGTTTAAATTCCACCTGTTAGATTATTTTAGACAGTTTAAAATAACCCACACCACCGGTAACATCGTGTAAACACACGGCCGGTGAACTAACGCACTTTATCCACGTCCTGTGAACCTTCACTGTGTGAGCATTATTCATCTGAGCAGCACATGTTCCCTTGGACGTAAAATGAAATTGAAGTGAAACGCTGAATTCAACAATCAGCGCGTATCCAGCGTATAAACTAAGTGAGTAATTACGGTGTTATTGGAACGTGCGTAATGGCGCACAGCGCGGAGAGAGGGGTGATTTGGAAGGAATAGGGCGCGCTACCCCTCCTCCTCCTCCCCCCACCAAGGACTAATTTCAGTCCTGTTAAAAATGACTCAGAATTCAGTCTGACACGATGACTTTGTCATAATGCGTGTTAGTATAATGTCATGTCGTGTGTTATTGAAGTAACAGGGTGATGACTATCACCTGCGCGAAGGCACACCGCCCTTTATCCTGCTCCTGTGGTGCGTGTCTGGAAAAACTGTTTTCAGAGCCCACGCAAACACCATCAATTATTAAGAAACAAATTACCCCAGGGATACCACCGCCCCTTGAAGTTTTCTGAAGCCCGTGACAGCTGCGCGGGGGGGAATGTTTGGTTAAAGGTTGCATCACCACATATACGAGAGTTCGTTTCATTGTGCGTGAGATGCCCGTTTGTTGATCGTGTCACTGAGTTTTAAGCAATCTCAAAGGCGTTTAAAAGGTCGCAAATAACTTGGACGCGTGTCACCTGTAAATGACTAAGGCTCCATAAAACAGTGAAGACTCTGAAGTTCAGCGCTGACGCTCTGAGTCATGTTTAAATATAGGTTTGGGTTGTCTGAGAGAGCCGAGGAGCTCTCCGGCTGACAGGTAAAGGTATGTCACTAATACATACCTTCATGGTGAAAGCTTCTAATCGTGTTGGCCTTGCTGGCGGCTCTCTCTGCGTGTTTCCCCATGCTCTTGGGTCTTTTAGTGCTGTGGTCTCCGTTTGCTGAGTGCATGCGGTAAAGGTCCACCATGTACTGCGGCACCACGGCTTGCTTGCTCGGGGTCGGCCTGCGCCTCAGTCCAAACATATTGAGAAGCCGAAGCTCAAACTCGTTGAGGAAGCTCTCCGACTGCTCCGGGGTCTGCTTCCCGGATTCGCTGTATTTCCTCCGGCCGACCTCGGGGATAAGTCCCGTAGCACCTTCCAGCAACACCTGAGCGAGCAGCAGTACCATGAGAGAGCGGACCACGGCGACCATGATCAGTCAGTCCCTGTGGAGAAAGTTGGTTTTCTGTCAATACACTGGCGCTGAGGTATTGACATGAGGTAGACACAGCAGGGGCTTCACTGCAGCATTCTCCAAAACTGTGTGTGATCCCCCCCCCCCATACAGTAGGAATGATTGAAGGAGAGCAGGTTAAAAAGGGAAGACACCTCTTCACTTTGAAGTAGAACAAAAAAAAAAAAAAAAAAAAAAAAAAAAAGGTGGGGAGGAGGAGGAGGAGGGGGGCGGCTGTGAATAACAACCCCTCAGGCAATATAGCACGTCTGAGTGAAGCAGAAGATTGATCCCAACATGAGCAGAAACATGAAAATATCAAGGTGAGGAGGTTATAAAAGAGACGAACAAAAAAAAAAAAGGTGGAATGACACGGGAAATGCAAATCAAAGAAAGTTGCGGGGGAGACTGCAGACACAAAGTCTCCAATTAGACGAGATAAGAAATCATGTTGTTTTTTTGTTTTTTTTCTTTTTAGCGAAGTGATATGAAAAGAAACGCAAGTGCGCTCAGCCCCGAAAGATCACAAAGAGGAAGCGTGGAAGAATGTCAGGGGGGAAAAGGGAGTCAGAATGCACAGCAGCAGCAGCAGGAGAGGCAGTCAGACGCTGCTACAAGCGTCTATTTGCAGAGGCTTTGACGGTCATGTATAATCATAAGGGATAGAGTTACTTCAAGAGGCTCGCAGGTGTTAGATCTGACGTGCGTACCAGAGCCAGATGTAGCCCGGGACAAGACATCAAAAACATCAAAAAACTTAATATCATCTGAGCGGCACAGCCTCCGATGAAACAACTTTTAACTGCATTTGTGTTTTCACTGCGTTTTTTTTCCCCCCCCGAGGTTCAAAATAGGAACTTTTACGCACACACCCTATAAGTCTATACGGCGGTGGAACTGTCGACTTCCAGTTGGAAAGCAAACGTTTCCTCGCGAAGAAAGTTATTTTATATCTGTTGGCAGCATTAAAATGAGGTGTCTTTGTGTAAAAAAAAAAAAAGAGTTTAACAAAGTCCATCAGTCTTATTTTACCTGACGAGGAAGCGCTGTGTCCGGTCGTCGTTCCACCTTTGGGCTCCGATAAATTCCACATTAATTCGTGTTTAATCCACGCTGCTTCTCCTTGGGGGACCAAAGACAGCCCATGCCCTTCGCCGATCGCCTCTCGCACATATTCTCACCAGCTGCGATTCGGGTTAGGTCTTGGTCAGCACGGAAAGAAGTGGGGGAAAAAAAAATTATGTTAAGTCTATGAGGAAGCGGGCTCGCGTAGGCAGGACCGATCTAAGTATAAAGCATCTTGGTTGAACATCTTCAAATAGAGAACAGTTCGCCGAGACAAAAGTTGAGCGGGGCTGGCTTGAAGCACAGTCAAGCGTCGCTCCTTGGACCTTGTTGCTTCGTGTTGGGGAGCGCGTCGCCTCTCCTCTGTGCGCCACGGCGTAGTGGTTGAATTGATTGGCGCGTTCTCTTCCCCCTGCGACTCTTTTTGTCGTACAGTGATGTCACCAAGGGGCTGTCAATCATTTGTCCAGTATAAAGCACCTCCCGCGGACTTCTAACCCGGAGGCTCCCAACTTTTTCATGTCTAACGATGTCAAATAAACACACATTAGAGCCCCCCCTTTTTGATACGATCTGGTCACAGAGACCCCCACAGGAAGGTTTTAGGTTTTATTTTGTAATAGGTCAGTGGAGTTAAAACTTTCTACACACTCTCCAATTGTAATAAATTCTTTAAATTATAGTGAGATTAAACCATTCAGCAAAATGCTGGGGACCCCTTTGGCCCCTTCCATGAAGATAAAAAAAAAAATCTCTATCCATATTACAAACAACTCTTTTTCCCTTGCATTTTTACATATCCTGGAAATTCACACCATAAAAATAGTCATAAAGTCAACAGTTAAAACCATACTGTTGCTTTTAGTTGTTTGTTTTTTGGGTGATTTTCCATCCATAGGAATAGCAATCGTCTGTTTGCTTAATGTTTTTAAATAACATCAAAAATGGCTTGTTACATTCCCCCATGCGGTGTAATATTCCTGTGAAAGTGACCGCACCGAGCAGAAGACGTGTCAGCTCACCCCGTTTCATAAATAGATAATTGATCAAGGTGTTAATACCTGGATCAAACATGTTGGGTTTTGGATTAAGCCTAATAGATAATGGCATCACGACGTGTTGCTTTTGTGGTTTTAAAGGATTAGACCCTGCAGAGGGACTATCACATCCTCCTACTGAACTTCACTGTGTGTGTGGGGGAGCTTGTACATGTGTGTCTGACACCGGAGCTGATTTATACGCGCTTCCTCCTGGTTTAATCTTTTCATTTTGTTCCAATTTGCGGTAGTTTATCAATATATCAGAGGCAGACTTTGGCAGCGCACGTTACTGTCTCATATCTACAATACCGTGTGAGAGCCAAGCCAGAGAGTCTCAAGAGACATCTCATCAATTTCCCAAGAAGAACATATTTTTTTCACTTAATTTAAGTAAAACTTTGCTCAAAATCATCTCTTAAAGAGGCTGCTTTGGTCGGATCTCAAATATGTATCTTCTTTTTCTTTTTCTACGCGTACGTCAAATGCGGCTGACTTATGTTAAAAGATCCGTCCAGACTTGGGAGAGTACCTGCTGGATTGTACAGTGCATGCTCCCAGTGGCACAGAGGAGTGAGAGAAACTTTACTGTATTGTTTTTAGCCTGTGGGGTGTAGTCAACAGCATTAATGTTTGGGTCATCTCCATAAGAAAAGCCCCCATTGATTCCCTCTAGTGACTTCCATTAGGTGATGATGGTGGGGTAGGCGGCTGTGTTTTGGCCAAAGCACTGGCCGTGTTTTCTTTGGAGAGATGGCAATAGATTAAATCCCACAGAGATCACAAGATATCTTTGTCTCCTTCCAGGACAATAACATTTTATGAGGGATAATCCCAGATCATCCACTTAGCAATTAAAATACAGAGAGGCCCGTGGGTGCATGCCGTTACCTGAGTGGCAAAGTGCACCATTTCTTGGTCTTCCCCTTGCTGGATCCAAGCACTTTTGATTTTATGCAGTTTTGTTGGTGTTACGCTTCTTTTGCTCTCCAGATTGTTTCTGTTTTTTATTTAAATACCGGAATCAGCCAAAGGTGACCTATAGTCGCATTCTGCCTCGTCTTTTCCAATGAAGTTACTCCAGTCCAGTTTGTTCATTCATTTAATCCTCATTCATTCATAAAGTCGGCGTACGGGAGAACACGTTAATTCATTCATACCGCTTAGATTTGCTCTATTGTCGTGTTAATCTGTTGGCAGTGATAGTTGGGTCTCTGCTGTTGCCAAAACACCACTTGGTGAACTGAGCGTTCTAAACCCAAACCCAGGTAAAAGCTGCTCGGCATTTAGATGCTTTAGATTGGGGGATAAGCCCTCGCACAGTAAGCCGTGAGTATCTTTAATTACCCGAGTGAGAGGATTAGAAGAGAGGGCTTTATCTGATGCCTTTTCTTTCTTTATATATAAGTGTGTGTAGTTTGTATAAGTGGGCATGTGAGGCTGCGTGTGCTTGCGCGCGTGTCCCGGGTGCGCATACGTGCACATATTGTATTTGCCTTGGCACAGCTTGTGTCAGGCCAGCGCTGAGGAATGTGTCTAGCCAAGGCTGTTGAGGGACTTGATCAGTGATGCCCAGAGTGGTTTGAGAAGATCATGCGGCTCTGATACTGCATATATCATTGTTTTGAGCCAGATACATCACGCTTATCTAATCGCTGCCGCTGATCCAATTACATGCTGATTGAAAGGACAGCATCACAGAGCGAAACCCTGGCAGCCAGAGAGGGCAGGTAGAGAGATATGCTATCTGAAACACAAATGAACGACCTACTGAAGAGGGCTCTGAGAGGTTAAACTGCGACTCCAGCAGACAGAGTTAACCTAACACGACCATCGCCATCACTGCCGTCATTATTTCCTCCTAGCAGGCATTTGTTTGTTCGTGATAGCAGTAAATAGTCTCTGAAAGTTACAGCATGAAACTCAAGGTCAAGGCAGAGGTACTCACATGGATCTCAGCAGTTCTTTAACACTACACGGCCATCCGGTCCATTAGGACAGCGGTTTATAAACTTTTTCTGGCAGTATTTCTAGATGTTCTACTCTTCCAACCGATAGCTTATAGGAAGAGGAAACATTATTCAAGTGAAAATGCAGTTTTGTCAAACAAGCAGAGGGTTTCCCACACGAACGTGTTAGCTCAGTTCCATAATGTCCTTTGCTTTCTGTAGCATATATCCTCTAGAACATATTTTTATGGTTGTGCAGCATTGCAGTTATTCTGTTGGTATGTATGTATTTACCCTTCACAACTTAAAGTAGTAAAAAACAATCTTATTTACTTTTTAGGCTGTAGGGAAGTTTACAAGGAAGCAATATGAGTGAGAATCTCGAGTCTCGCGAGGAAAGCTGAATAACTTTGTGATACCTTGGCAATCAATTTGAAATCCCCCACAGGTGAGTCCGAAGCAGTGTATTAAAGCATGCGCGCCTCTTATAACGGTCGTTTAGCTACAGACTGTTGTTATCAGCTTAAACTGGAGTTTGTGGAAATCCTTTTGTCCCTGTGTAAGAACTAATATGACCAGTCTCTTATCTGACCCCCGAGGCCTTCGGGAATAACACAACTTAACCCTCTCTGTCATGAATTGCCCTATTTTATCCCATCCCTTGTGTTCTGACCCTTGTCGCTGTAGTTTATTTACTTCTCTGACATGTGGAAGACGGTCTGGGACTAAAATTCAGACTAGCTTTTGTGTTACGAAACACAAAGTTCCTCACCTGCATATTATATATTTTTCTAATCATTTGAAAGTCAGATATGTTCGCTGGTATGCTCCACTCATCCTTCACCTTTGGGGAAATCATCTCCAGTAACCAAAAGAATAATATACAGTAAACCGCCATCATGTACTCTGCTTCAGTTAATAGATGTATCTTTTTCTTCTATGGAAACCCCCTTAAGGGAGAACAATGTGTAATACATAACACTTATATCAAAAGTATAATGAATCTATTCAAGGGGGAATATTTGAGGTTATTTGAGGGAGATTAGGAGAGAATGTGTTTTGTTGTTTTAATACGTAAATCCTGGGGAAGAGAAGAAGACATAGTTTATTGTCCTCTGTTCACCAGAGTCTTATACATGCTCATTTCTTTGCATGCCACAGTATGTGTGTGTCTGTGTACGCATGTCGTGCTGGATGTGGACAGCGCGGCCTTCTCTTGTCATCACGTACATTCCAGGAGTCAGGGGGCAGACGAAGCCCCGAGATGACACTGCAGATCCAACTATTAGCCTTTCACCTGCTGTTAACAGCAACTTGGCTAGACACAGGGCCTGCATTCCTCTGCTTTGGGCCAGATGTAGTCTTAACACACAGTAACATACTTACAAGGAGATAATCTTCAGAGATGTAGCTGGAAAACCAGGGAACAATTTGTTGCCGTGATTCACCTCTAATTCAACGCTGCAGCAAAGCTGTCTTTTTAATTTGGAAACCAGTAAAAACTTCATCAATCCACATGTGTTTGACAGCAGAAGCACGACTGCCGGAATATGCCGAGCACGTGCACATGGTGCATGAAAGAGATTGTGGGGAAATGGGACACATTTCATATAGGTTGGTCCCAGAATGGAAACCCACCAAGGTCAGAGACGGCCAGCTAGAAAGCCAGAGTCAATATTTATGGATACTGAACATGTGGCACACTTCTCTACCCACTAATTTGAGCAACAAGTCCACCTCCAGATTATACGGCCTCTCAGAGATCACAAAAAGAGGCTCCAAACCTTGCTTGCATGTTTCAAATATTGAGAAGCACATTGACGTTGGTCACCGACTAAAAGCTGTGCATAATTTGGCAAATTGGCACAGTGTTTATTTGTTTGTGTTTTAATTTCCTGTGTAAATATGGGACAAGGGAGCTTTGATCAGGCCGTGAGGGCTGCTCCTTTATCCAGATCTGCAGTTTGTAATTATCAGTATCATAAGTGTAGATATCACTATAATTATCATATTGTGAAATTACTTTTGGTTGGCTTTTATTCAAATGTAAAGCGGGTGATATCTAGACTTGAAGTTCTCTATGACTTGTCTTATACCAGAAAAATACACACATTGACTTTTATATACGAGACACGTTCCTTTTGAAGTCGAAACCATCTTGCTCTTATACTGAACAAAGTGACGTCTGATGCCTGGCGCTCTGACTATATAACCGTGATAACACTGCGCAGCTATAAAATCAGTATACCAGTACAAAACATTTAGCTCTGTACGGACCTCACACTTTAACAACTTACAATAGAAATCACATAAACACATGCTTCATTTAGTGAACTAGTTGGGATGAGAGGCAGCTACTTCCATTTCAGAGAGAGAGAGACATAAATACAGGGATCTGCCCTTTGAATGCAGCTCCACTCATAAAGACACCATGCGTCACTCAATTATACGTCTGCATGATTAGAAGCTTGGGCTACATAAACAGCCAGCGTCAAGATTTACATTTTACCGCTTAAGCACAAGCAGCTGTTTACAGGACAAGGAAGGAAGGAAAACACTTAGCAAGTATCTATACATGAAAGGAGATCAGGGGCTCACACATCTCCAGGAAGATGGTTTCAATTAATAGTTGTTTACGCAGATCTTAATGTTATACTTGTGGGAGTAGTTGATTGCTTTTTGTACTCGCAATGCTACTGCTTCTGGGCGCTACCGCTTCAGCTGCATACACATGTTAACCTGTTTAAAAACAGGCATCTTGATAGAAGTGTTGTGACCTTCACAAGCATACACGAACTGACAGCGTTTTCAATCACTCACTCGATAAGACGAAAGAGGAACACTCTTGTCAAGCCATAAGCAATAACACGCCGCACTGTAGCTTGTTCCTCCATAGACAGCCATTTCAACTCCACGGGATGAGATTTGACCATTGCATGACGCAAGACGTGAGATACTGAGAGATAGGTTAGACAAAGCTGAGCATCTCATATCAAACAGAGCAAGGCCAGTATATAGTGTAAACATTCATAAAGATATTAAACACCAAAAGTTATGAATTGGGTTCTTTTTGTATGCTGACTACATTACAGTAAGTAAAGAGTTATGATTGTTGTGTTTCACCAACTAGCTACGATCATTTGGCCTTGTATAACACACACTGTGGCTGAACAATGACAGTGAGAGAATTTAAACTTTGATCTGAGAAACATTCAGCTTTAAGCAGCGTTTTATCATCTTTCAGCTTATTGTTTTGGTTTTATGCCCCACAGCTTCACTGTTTGGAGGTTGCAGGTTTTCTGCTCTGATAAAAAAAACTCTGATGAGCCAAGATAGCCTACCTGCATGGAACTAACCAGCAAACGGAGAAAGTTAGCAACTAGCTGATGAATAATTCAGCATTTCATTGCTAAATAGCAGAATATTTTTCTCAGGAGCTGGTGGAGACCAAAAAGGAGCTAAGAGAGACTGAATTTGGATTTACATCTGCCAGGTAGGCAGAAAGACGACTCCAAACAAGTGCAAATAAGCAACTGTTTGCTAATTGACATATTAAATCAAAAGCTGATAATATGTGAAGAGTTGTGTTTATAGCTTGTTTCTACTGCCCCCCGGTGGCCAACAAATGCAGCTTTAAGGGTGAGATAAAAGAAACTGGCTGTATATTATTACATACATCCTGCAAACTTTCTTATAGTCTTATTTTACAGGACTAGTGTTTTGGATTGAATGGTATCGAGTGGGGTAGTTGCTGATTGCAACTCCATTGCCTCACCCTCTCCTTCCTAGCCTGAAGGAGAAACAACTGTGGCTGTGAAATGCATGAAAAATGCAAAAGGCTCTATCAAGAGGCGGCTCAATATGGCGGACACCATGGTGTCTGCAGATATCAAAGTCTCCTTCTAAGAAAAATGTAACGATTCTTGTAGGTTAACAAAAACATAGTTATGCATATTACATTTCACTTCTGCTATTTTCTGTAACTAGAGCCCTCTAGATTTTAGACGCTAAGGCTAAGCTAAATAGGTCACCTCTGAGATAGAAAACAGAACGGGCTAATAGTAAAACATATTTGTTGACAAGCTGTGGTTTGGCAAAAAATGCATTGATCTTTTTTCCCCCTTGATCTAACCTACACAGCTATTAGTAGCACTGTGCATTGTAGCTGCGGTGGAAAAAAAAAAAAAAAAAAGTCTGCGACATCTTTATACAAACACGTACAGCTGTAGCAAAATGCAAACACTGGCTTTCACATGGTTGAAGCTAGTCCGGAACAAACCCATTTCATTGTCACATTTCATTATCATGGTGTCGTACTGAGTCTGATCCCAGCCGTGCAGCCTGGAGGGAGCAGAACAGCAGGGTTGTCTGACAGGGGGAGAGAGGAGGCTAGTAGGCTATAGGGAGGACCTGATTGTACTCTGGCATCCACAGAATGACATTATAGCTGTGTGGTTTCATGATAATAATAATCTTCAGAGCAGCTGTATAAACATTTAACTGACATCCACTCCCTGGGCATGCAGTATGTATCTTTAACTTCTACTAGGCTCTGTCTGATGCAACTATTCATATCTCCGCCCATCTCCTTCACCACCCCTACGCCCCCCCCTCGCCCGTCTGCTTGAGATACATGATCCATGTTAGTATTTGCTGTAAATGTCAATGGAAAATGAATGTTCACATCACATTAAGCTTTCAGCATTTGAAGGAAAAGCACGTCACGTTACAAGAACAAGCTTGGCAGGGTGATTTACTGCGTGGACCGTGCGCAGAGCTGCGACAGTTGTCTTGTTTCATTCACTTTGAAAAACTGGGAAACAGTTTTCAAAAATTTGGGACTCAACAGAGGCCAATAAATTTGGACAAACCCTTACTCTGGCCCCTCACAATGTTGCCTATTTCCTGGTAACATTTGTCTTAATTCGTGGCAGTTTGTGTAAATATTTATGTCACTAAACTAACTGTTCTGTATACAGTAAGCCCCCCAATCTTCTCTGGAATGTGATTTAATTGGCGGTTTCCTCTGTTTATCCTGTTTCATACGGTTATGGGCGAGCTTACTGTAATGAATAATCAGGTAGATAAAATGTGGCCTTAAATTAAATGTCCTCCTTAAAGGAAATCAAATGAAGGTTAATACCTGTTTCATGCCCCCTGTCTGTAATTCACATTCTCTCATCACATGCCAGATTACCATTATGTGTCATTTGTAATACAATAAACAGACTCCAGATGGCTTGGATTCTCTTGAATATACACAGAGCAACAGAAGCTATGGAGAGAGCTGCCGTATTTTACTGTGTAGTCACTTTGCCTCAGACATCCAGGCCAGCTCTCTATCAGAGGCTGGCATATTATATCCTGAAAACGTGCCTACTCGGTCTCATAATGTGAGACAAGGAAATGAGGACAGCGATTAAAAAAAAAAAAAAAGGTTCAAGGACTGGAGATTAGCGTGTGTTTTGTCAGTTACAATAAGACTCGATGACTAAGCTTGAACAAACGTAACCATATTGAGAAGGTTTTCTTTTCTGTACTGTTCCTTCTCGATGTTTAAATTTGTAAGGCCAGCTGCGTAGTGAGCTATATTAAAGTAGTTTCCTTGTCCCTCACACATCTTTGACATTGTGCAGCGGAGCACGCAATGTAAACGAAAGGCAAGAAATGAGAGTTTCTGATCTCCCAATTCATCTTGGCGCTTGCCTTGTCATTGCACGCTGTGCTTTTTATATCCATATCGTGGAGTTCTGCCACAGCACCACAAACAGACGTGTGTGAAGGCTGGTTCTTTTCCAAAACACACTAAAAACATATGCATGACATATGAGATGTCAGCTGCAGACTTACCTAAACACCTCTGTTATGATGGCTATCTCACATCCGACAGTGATTCATCTGTGATTATTTGGCCTCTCTGTGTTTGGGGCAAGGGACAAGGAAAAGACCACTCGTTTGGTTTAGGCATGGATCATCGAGGAACACTGGGCCTCTTGTCAGTATGTCGAATTTTACCCCAGAATGAAACATTCTGTTTTCCTAACCTGGTTAAGTAATCACATTACCTAAGACTCCATAAAGTGGAACAAACAGTAGCATATAACCCTGACTTCTTTTTATGTGCCTTGAGTGACAGATTGGCTTTCATCAAAGAGGCAACCAAAGAAGTTATATAGTCATTTTGCTATGCTAAGAATACTAAATTGATCCTCATATGTAGAACATCTGGTGAAAAGCAATTTCCACCCAAGTGTTTTAGTATTTCCTCCTAATTAATTTCACATGTACATGACAAGAGCGAGCGGCCTCCCAGAACCTAGGCACAAAAGCCAGCTTTGTTTGACCAAAAGTAATCTGTGGTTCCTGGTTAAAAAACTCGCTGGCACTTTGACGCTCGAAATCAATACTGAAAGCAGCATTTTGGGGAGAAAAGTCACATCTCGCGCTCCAGTGGCACAGAGGGCTACGGGTTTTTACATTTACATTTGGTCAATTGGTGACTCGTGGAGGCAAGCGGAGCATGTCAGACAGAGTTGCACGAAACAGGCAAAGGTCGAGAGAGAGCGAGCACAGAGCCTGCACAGGAATGAGTGAAAAGTAAGTGCTAAGCCACCAATCCAAGCCATAATGAAGGAGTGTGTGTTAAAAGTGCAGAGTATTAGAGGCAGTTCTTGGATCTGCGCATGAAATTATTGAAATTGCCTGCCTTGACTCACAGGAGTTTTAAGTAACAATTATGTTGAAGCAGCGGATTGAGAAATCCCCGTTTAAACCACTTTTCAATTGATCTCCCTGATATGCATCAGCTTTACACGCAGCATTGCCAAACATAAGAGCATTACTCGCTGATGATCCCGAAGTAGTTTAATCGTTTATGTCATGCCATACTGTATATAACAACCGTCTGAGAGACAGGCGTCTCGGCTTGTGAAGGTGATGCTGCGAGACACAACACTTCTTGTTATTACTTGTCCAGATGACAAGTCAAAAGGGCTCCTAGAACGTCGGTGTCGACAGATGAAAAGTTGGCTCGATCAGATTAATCATTAAAGCGAGAGATATGAGCATACCGCGGCATTGTTTTTAACACAATCTTGATGCCGCTCAATCTGAGACGTCTGTTTGGATAGGGCGTCTGGGACCACCTGGATGAATCTAACTCTTGTTTTGTCAAAACCGCACATTTCTCACCTGAAAGGTCTCCTCTTTACAACGGGTTTCCCCCCCAGAGAGTCAGAGAGTCTGCTTTTCATCTCCCCCAAGCCTCTTCATCTTGAGAGGAGATGTGATGCATGGCTACAGAAGAAATAACTGTCCAGAGGTAGCTAGCGGAGGTCTTGTCTGTACATAGGCGAACAAGAATGGGTGGTATTTACCCACACAGATGCAGAGATGAGATACAAGCAGGTGTTTACAGGAATGTTGGAAGTTAAAGGGAGATGGCGTGTTCCGATTAGAGCCCCGAGTAAGACGGACACTGTAGGTGTTTCTACTCACACAGAAAGAAGAGTCCTCATCCTTCCTTATCTTTTCATTTCTTCTTTTCATCTGCCATGTGTTTTGATAGCTAAGCTTGACTTTCAACTCAATTTGGCACCAGGGAAGCATGACATATTGCCATTCCAAACATTACTTACTTTGTCTTTTTTATGCTACCAGTGACAGCAACAGACCCACTGTTTGCCTCCTGGGAACGAATCCATCACACAAACCTCCAGCTTCGTAGCTGTGTTTCTGTTTGCGGGATAAAGAGTTCAAGGATTTCTATTGTTCCGAAAGATCGCTATTACCTCCTCTTTTTGTGAAGTTCAGTAGCTGCACCCAGTGCTGCACTGGCCGCAGTGAAGAAGCCCTCCTTTCTCTTGCAGCTTCAAAGCATTTTTCCCTGGGCGGCAGAGTTACAGGTTCTTTGTGGCATGGGTTATTTGTCAGAGGGTTTGGAGAGTGACTTGTTTCACTCTGTTCTCTGAAAAAGGCCCGTGCGTGAGTGCTTGAGCAGTCTAAAGTTACAGCCATGAGCCCCAGTATTACAACCCGATGACTGACAGGAAAAATGGGGTGAGCTCTTTTGCTGGGCTCTAACAAAAACAGCAATAAGAAGGAGAGGGAAACAACAGATTAGACTACTGATCTCAATCTGCTCTCCTTTGGTTATTGGGAAATAATAGCTCTGAAAAGGAAGTCATTTAAAAGGGCCTTTAATCAATTCTCCTTTGACGAGCAAGCGGCATGAAAGACTGAAGTGAGAGGGAGAGCGTGCTCCTATAGCCTGAACATTTCGGTGTGGGGGAAGTACGGGAGAGATGGGCTCTAATTTGTGTTCTCATGGTGTCCAGGCATCTCCAAAGCACTTGATCACCACCACAGCAGGCCTTGATGCCATGTGTGAGTGTAAATGCTTCCAAGGCTCCCTGGTGGTAAAATCGCATTGCCAAAATGACCACCAACTCTAAATGAAACACTACCCCCTCTTTAAAAGGTCCCATTCAAAACCCAGCGGTTTTTTTAAAAGGCGCATAAGGTAGCAATTTCCCTCAAATATGGCGTAGCCCAATAACTGCTGAAGTAACTGACACCATGTCAGGGTGAATGAAAGATTTTTTTTTTTTTTTTTTTACAATATGTATGAAGCATTAGCTAGATCTAAGATAGCAGAAATGGTAGTAAGGAATGCCATAATTGTATGCAACCTCAAGAGTTACTACATTCTTGCCATCACTGTAATTCTTCACCTCTTTTTGTTTTATAGTTACAGCTGGAGTAGAAAGGACTGTGTACTGAGTGAGTACTTTGTTCATTCCAAAGCATGCACAAATCTGTTTTAAGTTCAAGAGAGGAGGAACCCTTTAATTTAAACCCTAAAAATGAAGTCATTCATTCCCTGCTAAACTGCACTGTGACCCATAAGGTTAGGTAAACAAGTGTCCCTTGCATTACTGTCAAAAAGACCCAGCCTCTCACTCTGCCCCGATATAAACTCCCACTATCCTGTTGCAGTTGCATGAGGAGAAACTGGAGGGATTTGCAGAAATGTATTCATATATGCTTTTTTTTTTGGATGAAAGAGGGAGGGAAAGTCAGTACCTGAGGCTGTTCTCAGGAAGGTGTCCCACAAGGAAAACCGCTGTCTTCTTCCAAAGCAGAAAACTGAGGAAGGGAGGACAGGCCACAATGCGTCGAGCCCAGCAGGCCTGCTCAGATCTATTACCAGCTCCAGCTCCAGCATGGGCTGGAATGTGAGGAATCCTACTGGGCTGGGGTTCTAGTGCAGGGGTCCAAACCTCACATCGCTGCTCACACTCATTTTCCCTTCACTTTTAGTATTGTATTTGGATAGGTGATTGTAATGCAGCACAAACTCTTACTGTGGAGTAAGAGTTCTGGGGATACATCATGAATATTAGATTCATTTTTTTTAAGATCTTAAAATACGAATTTCGAGTACAGAAAAACCAAACAAAGCGTCAGTGTGTTTAAAAAAAAAAAAAAAAGAAAGACCTGCAGCTTTGGCATGAATAAGAATTATTCCCTGGATATCGCTAATGTGACACTAATTGCTTCTTAGTCTGTCAGAGGACAAGAGAGAGAAGAGACAGAAAGACAGAGGATGAGAGAAAAAGAGGGGAGAGAGAGTACCGAGTGCTGACTGAGGGCAGTAATGACTGCCAATGGAATGCCTACACCCATAATCCTCTCTGTCACTGCTGACAGATCCTCTTGACCTCTGAACTCCTGATGTAAGGAAGGAAAAAAAGGAAGTCACAACTTAATAAAATTACCTGGTGGTTAGTGCTTGTTTCGGTGTGGCAGTTGTCTTTGGCTGATGGACTGTTTACATAGGGAAAACGCGTTAGTGACAATCTCTCAATGTTCAATTGGAGAAGCGGCGAGGCAGAGTTTAACCTCCTGCTGCTTTGGATATGCCCTTTGATTGTTGCTCCGCGCATGTGTGCTCTCCAGCGCGTAAGGTCAAAGGGCAAGGATTTTGTAACAATAGCAGCGAGTGCGAACACTGAGATACACAGAGGTTCACATATTGTAACACTCTGAATCCAGATATTCCAAATAGCCATTTATTCCCGAACATTGGGCACTATGGTGGTTTGCCTGGCTAATCGCTCACACATTACACAAGCATCTGACTCCGTGTGTGTGTGTGCGTGCGTGTCGGAGGCACACTGCGATCTATATTTCAGCAAGCGGGCTTGGTCTGAAGAAATGTGCCAAAGCTGTCAAAAGTTTGTCATCAATTCTCTCTACCTTGTCATCGGTCTTATCTGATCGCACTGTGCTTCTCGCTCCGTGCTCTCCTCCCTCACGGCTAATGCAAACACAGAATCCCTGTGCTTTGGAAATTCAAGGGAGGGCCTCCAGAGGGCCTCCGAAACAAGCCGTGGGTTTCTCTAAAGTCAATGTATTTATATATTTCTTTTCCACTGTGCTCTGGACATCAAGATGTAATCATTTTAATATAGTCTAATGCTGTTTGTCACGCACTATATGTGGCTTCAAATTTTTCCTTTTTGCAAGCACGATCGTTTTAAAATGTAGTTTGAACACAAAGCTGTGCTGTGCAGGCAGGACAGATACAATGCTGCATTGCATCCCTTTGTTGATGGTGAAGCTACGAAAATGAGATTTACAGAATGAGAAATAGCAGCATTTGCTTTAGTCACTCATTCATATATTGGCTTTACATTCTCATAGTATTGCGTTTGAATCAATAGCATTACCATCCCGACATTGGGACTGGAAATTGGACAAAATGTATTTTTTTCTGCATCCCGTTCTCTGCAGCCACCCAGCAGCAACTCCCATCTGCTAGTTTGCTGCATGATGACACACTTCAGTGTGTGCATGCATTTCGCAGGACAGTCGTAACTTTATTGTTCTTTTATGTTCATCCTACAGGTTGTATATGTCTATAGGATGATACTGTTGTGCACAGTCCTGTGTGTAAGCGTGTCATCATCATGTTTCTAGCCTCATTCTCTTCTTCCTCCTGAGTCTGCAGCACTGACAATTCGTTTGACAAACATGCAATCACCGTAGTTACAGACAGCCCCTTTAGTTAGGGTAGAGCGCAGTGTGAATTATGGTTGAGATGGAAACCTTTGAATTATGGGTGAGCTCTGAAGTGCCTCTCGTCCAGGGAAAGAAGAAGAGGAGGAGGAGGAGGAAGAGGAGGAGGAGGAGGAGGAGGAGGCGGAGGAGGAGGGATCTCTACAGACTTGTGCCACAGAAGAGTGCTGACAGAGGCCTGGCTCGGAGAACTGCAGCAGAACCAGAACAACAAGAGGCTAACCCAAACACGGACCAGCAGAACCGGAGAAACCCAGCTCGGGCAGGGTCAGACGGTGCATCTCACCGCGGAACAGTGAGGGAGGTTGACGGCGCGTAACCTCTCACCAGTCGATCCGCCATTTGCTCAAGCCAGCACTGCGAACACACGCTTGGAAAACAGCATTGCAGGCATTCCTGCCTAATTGTACATTTGTCCTCTTTCAAAGGGAAGAAGTGTTAGGCCAGATACAAAGAATCTTGGGATAGGGCGATAGGGCCAGCATCCGTCCCTAGCCTCCTGAGGGCTATTTAAAGGTACAGTAGGCTGTATTTTCCGCCGCACAGTGAGGCACCCACCCTTCCGCCTGGCTCCATATTGGAACCAGATGCTGCTGGATGCGAGGCCCCACTAATTTAAGTGGACAGGGCAGATGGAAGCGACTCGCCCTGCATGCATACCACCCCCTGTTGGCTTTCATGTGATGAAAAATCTCTGTAGTATGGCGGGGGAGGTCCACTCCGTGATACACACATGCCCTACACACGCACACATTAATACGGCATGAACACACATTGACATATGCACATGCTCTCGTACTTTCAGTAACTGTTGTACACAACCACAGAGACACAGAAACATAGCAACACAACACACATACACAAACACACGCACGCATGCACTCTGGAAGCTATTTTGGGACTTTTTCAGTTAGAGAAAAAAGGGTTATTCTCCATGAAATAGCAGTATAATCCCAAAAATAATTTTGATGAGGCCAAGCTGTACTCATTCCAAATGTCTAAATTGACAGAAACACTGTCTGTGGCGTAATTGAAAGCACAGAAAATACATTCTTTTTCTCCAGTAGAAAATCAGTTTCCTAGTTTAGAAAAAAAAACAAAAAACGTAAAGGTAACGTGAAAGAAATATCTGCACACTGAGAGCAAAGTTTTGACAGTCTCAGAAAATATGTGATATTGTTGGCAAGCGCGAAACAAGTTTTTTTTGGCAGCTTTCTCTCGAAAATTTATATTAAATTCCATCCAAAATCTGAATAGGTCCAAACAATTTGGTGCTAGCCTCAATAGAAAAACACCACTTACACTAACTTACTTATAACATTTCTCTTTCTTGTTTATATTCCAAACATTCAGCAAGTGCTGAAGTGTCTTCCCTCAGCCGTGTATTATACTGAATAACCCCACTGGTTAGGGGAGAAGGACTAAAGCCCTGTCAGCAAACGCTCATCACCTGGTAGGAAGACACTGATGCGGCGCTAAGCCTGCAACCCTATCCCGCCATAAATTACAACAGCACCTAGCAACCGTAAGAACCATTGTATCGTTCCCCCGGTGTGTGTGTGAGCGCGTGCGGCCGCGTTTGTGTGTGCGTGTGCGCGAGTACACACGTGGTGTGAGTGCATGCGTATACGTACGCGTATGTCTGCATAAGAAATAGCCCTCCATAGTGTGTCCTTTGTCTGGTGAGGTGACAGGTAATTGAGTCAAAGAGGATGGAGGAATTATGGCTGGGAAGCAATTTGAAACGTTGCAAGGCTTTAGAGCCAAACCCTCACTGGTGGTTAATTGCTGTGTGACACAGACGCATGCAGTCCTTTTGCTGGGTCTGAGTTAGCGTGAAAAGAAAATGTAGTGTTTATATAAATGGATAAAGTTTTTAAATATGACATAGCAAATCCCAAATCTTTTCATAACGCAAGGAATTCTCAAGGGCAAGAATAGTTGATGGCTAATAAATAAAAATGACTATATTCTCATAGAAAATGACCAAACTGGCATTGAAAGCTTTGACGACTTTAAATAGTTTAACTTTCTGATCATATCAGCTCTTTACTGTCATATATGATCCAGAGATAACCGTGGCATATGCATTAAGCTGACCAATCAAGAACGCCTCCTTTGAACTGACAGTCACTTGCGCACACACACACATATGCCGTCTCATCCCTTGGGATCATCTGGTGAATGTACGCTAGCTGTGAAGAGAAAACTTGCGGATTGGACAGGAAATTTCCTCTTTGATAGCGCGTGTTTGTTTAGCTGGACTTGGTTGACCTGTGTTGACCTATCTCTTCAAGCTCTGCAGTCCGCAGCCAGAGCCCTGCCTTGCACCCACAGCCAAACAAAATTTACTACACTGCTTTATAAGACACAAATGAAAGCATTATCGGAGCTGTAACTTTTCTGTGGCGCTGTCGATGTGTGCACACAAAGAGATTGATATTCAGAAAAAAAAAATGGATTAAAAATCTGTTTGTTGCACACTCATGTCTCAGGAAATTCTTAAGCCGGTTCGAGACTTGAAGTTAGTCTCCTTGTGTTTACAATGTAGCGCGACTATTTTATGCCCATAGCGATGAAGCAAAGCTCATCAGCATTTGAAAATTCATAGAGTTTTTGGCCATTGCATGACCTTCAGGGTATGATGGTTTTTGACAGCTGTGTTACATTAGACAAACATATGTTGGGAATCCCCCCTCCAGGTGTACAGTAAATATGCCTAATCTGTGTGGAATTACATGTGATTATCTGAACAGGATTCCTCCACAAAGCCCAACACTGAGAAAATTAAGAAGGTGACTCATTCAGAATTAATGCACTGTGGCCCCTGAATCCCTGTGTTGAGGATAAAGCCACCTATTCGACCAAGAAATCTGAGCACAGCAACGACACACACACACACACTTATATGCATACATGCATTAAGGAACACACACAAACACAGAGGGGTTAAGGGGTTGCTTTGTTATCATGGAGGTGCCCTGTGGCTGTGATTAAGCGTTGTTTTCACTATCCCCCTGGTGTCCTAAAGCTTAACTAGATGTCACAGCTATGGCAGGAATGCTCGCACAGAGAGGCCAAGAAAGGGTCACAGCTAGGATGTAAACATCAACATTTTCTTTCTTGAAAGGATTTAGGCCCACTTGAAGGGAAAAAGCTCTACCACAGCACAAAGCCCGATCCCTAACTCCACACCTGGCCTTAGGCACAGACCTATGACCAGCTTACCTCCACCTAATCCCCCATTTAAAACCATTTGTGGGGCACAAAACTGACCTTAGATCAGCATCTTAGTGCGGCCTAGGCTTAGTCAGCACCGGGCTGTTGCTGCGTGTAGGGATTGGGAGAAGGGCTTTAGCTTCAGATCGCTATCAGAGCAGACAGGAGTTTTACGCCCTCTCTGGAACTGTGCCATAGTGGGCCACGGACAATAGATCCTTTGTGCATTGCTGATTGGCAGATCTACTCATAACAAACACACTAAATGGTAAAGTCAGAGTGGGAGGTGTAGGGGTCTGATAAATTCTGCTTTTCATTTAGACACAAAGATGCTTTGCTTTGTCTCAAGATGTCAGTTTTGAAATGACAATTGGACATTGTGAAACGTAAAGATGATTAGGGGAATGCCGTATAGGCAAGCTTGACTTTGAAAACAATAAATGGCTGAAGAGACATAAAACATGTCTCTCTCCATTTTATTCCTCTCCAGAAGAGAGCCCACTTCTCTCTTCCAGCTGTGTGTCGATGGTTTGAATTAGCCCCACCATCTCCCCAGAGGATGAGCTGTAATGATGCAAATTTAGGGCCTTTCTGACAAGACCTTGACACTTGATATGTTGGTCAATTCCCCGTTCCATGTTGGTTTTACCAATCCATAAATATTGAGTCCACAGGGACTAGTGGAAAGAAAAGAAAAGAAAAGAGACTGTCAAAGAAAGATTGGGTTAAATAGCTGGATTCAGTTCTGTTGTAGTGTTACAGACCTGCAGCCCCATCTACTGTTGCTTCAAACAATGGGACTAAAAGATGCCCAGAGGCACAGATGTCTGGGGTGAGCATGTCTCTTAACCAAAGCAATGCCCAGCTGGGAGGGAAGTGGTCAGAAGGGAATGGCAATCGATTTTGGCTAGACAATTTTGTCTTGTTTATCACGTGTTGTTATTGCTCAGAGCTGCTCTCGAAAAACTAGATTTCAGTAGCTACATCTCTCTTTCTCTTTCTCCCTCATTTTCTTAGTCTCTGCCTCAAACATGTGACCGTGGTTATGCTAACACAGCATGGGATGTGAACCATTTTTAGGTTGCGGCCACAACCATGGCATCTGCAACCCTTCCACTGGCCTCATTTGGAAGTTGCAAAATCTGGATTTGTGTGGCGGGGCGGACATATTTAAGTAAATATGAAGAAAAGCAGGAGTTTTGTTTGCAAGCCTACCGTCTGATACTTCGTGACAACCTTAGTGAACGTGCATTTCGTCTCTTTGCTTGCAAGCGCAATTATGCAAACGAGACAACAACATGACAGCTGCTACCATATAGACACCCTCTTGCCCCAACAGTGTGGCTACCCTTCCACCAAAACATAAACATTACTCCGAACCTGCATGGGCGTAAAACTAAACAATTACTAGTATTTGCCAGCAGTTTGAAGTGGCTGTGTTTTCCTTCTCTGATCATTTTGACATGCATGTAATGAGTTCTTTCTGACAGAGTGAAACTGGCCCAGCTGCAGCTCTGCAGGTGAATGATGTCTTCTACTTCCTGGCTGTGAAAGGGCTCTGTGTGGTCCAAGTTTCTTTACATCATACCAAAAGGTGCACGGATCGGGAGCCTGTCATCCATGTTGCCATTTGATATTCAAGAATACTTGTTGACATTACCAACTGACCTTTTTTTGTTATTGGTACTGTGTGTGTGTGTGTGTGGGTATAAAAGTGTGTGTGTGTGTAAAGCTTCTGTAGGTGTATAGTATCCACAGCTGTGAGGTAACTGCGCCTATAATCTGTCTCACCAGAACAGTGTAACCTGAGTTAGAGTGAGGTTAAGGGTCAGTTATTGAACTTGAATTACACTGGGAGAGGCCTCCCTCGGCCCCTCACCACCCCTCTCAGCCACCCTGTGGGGTTTGTTTGTTTTCTCTCCCAGTCTCTCCCAGAGCTTACCCAGTCCTCTGTAATGAGTATTTAATACACACCCTCAGACATGTTTACACTGCACGTAACAGCACTGGCCGTGTGATCTTGCAACACACTTAGACATGTGTGTCAAAGTATATGCTTGTGCATGTGTGTGTGTGTGTGTGTGAGTTGCTGTGTGTGCGTATGTATACATGCATGCATGCGTGTTCCCTTTCATTCCAACTCCCACCCTCTATTTTCCTCATTTCTGAAGTCTGTAGCCTGAGGGGAAGAACACCTGCCAGTTTTTTTTCCCTCTTCAATCTCAGATAAGACAATAGAAGTAGTAGAGGTGTTTGGTTTCACACAGAAACAGAGCAAGGAATGAGACATATTAAAGCCTCCCCTGTCTCGCCCACAAGGTCGCTGCAACTCTCCAGGTGTGAATAATGTCAAAAAAACACATTTTTTGTGTCAGTAGAGTCAGGCTGGGGAGCAAAAGAGCTTCAGCATTTTGCTTTAAACTCATAATTTGACCTGAACCACAGGCCCTGGGCCCCCTCTGCAAGCTGTTAAGTTTTTAACATATCGTTTTTCACTGCACATGTTCCGTGTTATGTTAGTTACCAGGAATTTGGATTGAATGGACAATGAAGTTCCTGAACCTTGGGAGAAGGATTATTCTTAATCGTAAGCAGAGGAGAGCCACCAGGGAAACAAAAAGTTGTGCCACAGCACTCCCTGTTGGTGAATGTGGTGCATTGTCCCATTAAAAGCCTTGAAAGTTCCAGTTTGGCTTTGGTCTTTTTATAGGCAAGAAACCACATCCCTGGTGTCTTTGAAGAGCTCGTATTCACTAAGTAGTAGTTGGGCCTGCCAGTACTTACTCACTATTTTATGAGTGGTAGAGGAACTCTTTGAACTGAACCCATTTAGAATCCCAAGGCTGATGGTTTGATAATACACAAGTAAATAGACTATAGTCACATAATTAGCAGGGACGGCCATGAATTACTGTAGTGGGGTTTCCCTTGCACAGGTGGATAAGGTCAGAGGATTCCCTGTTCCTGCAGCTGGCACCCAGCGTACAGTATATTGATTTTGCACAGATTCACACATAATTATACACTCATCAGAATTTCCTTCGTGACACATACAGTCAGCGTGCACCAATGGCTTTGGAAGCATACTTTCCAATTAATTGTCAGAGGGAAATGTGCAGTGGGTCGTGCTAATGTTGGGCCTCTCAAACCACACCAAAGAGCACGCAGGAAACAATTACATTTTGACCAATGAAACCTTTCAATTACAGTTAAATTATAACCACTGAAGTGTGAATTTAGCAGTGTACAGGATCGTAGAATATATGGCTGACACGTCAAGCATTTACACAGCTTCCAGTGTGTTTCTCCAATATTCATCGGAGAATGGAAAACACATTTTTATGGCTGTACTGTTGATGATGATGATGTAATTATTTCAATTCGTGTTGGACAACATTTTGTAAGTTGTTATAAATTCCATCAGAGACCTGTAATCCACATTAGAAACATCCTCCCAAACAAGTCACTGATAATAAACAGGTAAAAAGAGGAGAAAGTGGAAAGTGTATGTGCTTGATATGTCCACGAATGCAGACACCCACTGGCATGAATAACACAGAAAAGGCTGGGATTGGCAGCTCTGGATTGCAATGCATTGCATACTTGGCCCTAGGCAGCAATAGGAAGTTTATATAATACTGTAAATACATACATACAGAATGGCAAGCTTGTAACAGTACCTGAGTAGCTAATGATGGTAAACGGACTGTACTTATATAGCATCTAGTCTTCCAACCAATTCAAGCGCTTTTACAGGACATATCTCATTCGCCCATTCATACACATTCACACACTGATGCCGCAGTATCTTGGGATTGAACCGGGGATTGAACTGATCTGAAGCTGATCATCTGATTAGTGGACGACCCGCTCTACCTCCAAGCCACAGCTGCCAGCCCTGCCAACCCAACCCCAACCCTCTTCTGCGTTCTTCCTCCCATTGAGTGGCCATACTATTTATACCACAGTAGCTACCAATTTGCAGTAAGTAAATATCTGTGGTTATATTAGATCATTGTCTACAAGATGGAAAATGATGTCTATGTCAAAACAGGACTACTTTATGGCAATATACTGTATAATCATTTTTATTTCTGGATCAATGTGATGAAATAATAATAAGATTTGTGTCTTATTTTGTTTTATGGATGAGCCAAAAGCAAAGATTCCTGTTTGTTCATTTTACATAAAGAGTTTCACAAGTTTGATTTACCATGAGATTTTATATTCAACAAAATATATTAATGTCACAATTATATTTTAATATAATTATTAGAATTATAATTCTCCCCTAGTTTCAACTTAGTGTCTGATTCACAGTTTGATCTGTGACATGGACATCACGGATGGAACATCATGAAAATAAATCTCAGAATAGGATTTCAATCGTTCTATATTATAATTTATGTCTAAAATCTTGCAGAGTTGCTCTAAACAAAGCCTGTTCATGTGCTGTCTTTAAGGCTGTTTACTGCATTTATCATATTTATTCAATATATTTAACATATATTCTCAGAAAGCATTGTTTTTAAGGTGCTGTATGTGGGAATTATTTGCCATTTTAAAAAACATAAAGTCAAATTGATTCATAGTTTGAAAGCAGCTTATCACAAAGTGCACTGGCAGGAGAAATCCAGAAGATGCTGCTAAAGCACTTCGTTGTGCGGTGTATTTCTGTGAGGGTTCATAGAGAGGACAGTGCAGGCATCAACTGAAACAGACCCTTTGCCATTCCCAGAGGCTGTAGTCCTCAATGACAAATCAGACAGGCTTGGTAAGCGATTCTAACAATTATTCAAATTTTTGTTGTTGGCAGAGAATTGTTTTTCATATTCAGGTTCAGGTTACTTTATTTGTACCTGCAGGTGGATTTTGGTTTGCAGTGCACAAGGTATCCATCTTGACACATATTTTACGAACAACACAAAACAATAGAGAAACATGATGAAAAGTACCCGAGGCTTTAATAATGCTGTCAGACCCAGTAGGCTTGTTGCCAAACCAACACTGCATTGTTCTTACATAAAACTGTGCTGGGATAAAAGTTTAGCTATTAATGTTAATAATGTCAATTGGAATATCAAGCCAGTCATGTAAAGATGAATTATGCACGCAGAAAACAGTTGATGCTTGAAGGTGAAAGGGGTGAAAGGCAGTTGCCCCTATTTCAGCATAGTCAATGGTGTGCTGAACGTACAGCTCGGGAGAGATCCTGAGTTAATATCGATAATGAAAGCTCCAGAAGGCAATCATTTGAGAACACCTGTTCCTCATCACGTGCATGTAGAAACACTGACACCACCGCTGTTCATTCGCTCCTGTCAGCGCATATGATGTCAGTGGTAAGGGCCTGCTGAAGGGTAGTGTATACTGTATATATATCAGCCACCTGAACTGATTAAAGGTCAAGAGCAAGGTCAATGCACCATGTTGGATATTCAGTGTGCGTATGACAACGTCACTGACCTCAAAGGGATCTTCACTACTACAGACTACTGGTTGTTGTCTTGAATACAAAAAAACAACCCGTCAAACAGTGATCTTGCCTTCGATAAAAAGGAGCCAGAACGTGAGAAATACTCTTTTTACTTTTTCCCAAAATCAGCTTTCTTAAGTTGAAAGGAAAAACGGTCTATCACTGTGTGTTCAGTTTCCGACAGATTGCGGTAAGAAGGTATTCCAAGCATCCGTAAAATCCATCTCAGCCACAACAATAAAGCACCAGCTGGACAGACCACCGCATCCGTCTCTGATATTGTCTCAGAGAAACCTTTACCCTCAGATAAACGAGGGTTGGAGTCCATGTCCAAGATAACATACCTTTAAGCTAAATTGCACATGAACACCTGAACAATGCGGGATTACCCCGGGGCATTACTTTGTCATAATTTGATTAATTGCACATTTCTTTGCACCACTAGAGCACAATTATAAACTAAAATTACAAAACTGGGCCAGGGTACTTTAAACTTATGAATTTTGGGAGCATACATTGGACGAAAATGTGCCTGAGGGGGGTCAACAAGAGCCCACAGCTCATTGTTGTCCCCTGGGCCCCCTTAACAGGTCAATCCAGCCCCACACTAGAGGAAATCCATTTAAGAAGGAGCTACCCTTTAGAAATAAATCTATGAGGAGACAAGTAGTGGCTTCAAAAGATGAGATAGATGCCCTTCACCAACTAGGCTACTGCTGTCACATGTCCGGAAACAGAATTTATGATGTGTGTGTAGTTCGGAGTCACACACTTAATTAATGAAGATCTTCTTATTTCTAAACTCTGCCTCAAATCTTTCTGACTCACCACTGGTTGCATTTTCTGTAGCAACGTTCACATTTGTTCCAGTGAAATGGAAGAAACACTCCACTGACATTTTTATGATGAATTTATTTTAAAGTCTGTCAGTGTGCCTTTGAATGAAGGCGATCGGAGAGTGCTTTTATATACCGACAACCCAATTATATCTCCTTACTGTAGGCTTTGTCTTTCAACCGAGAGCACCGTGGCAGATTTTAGAGTTAATTGGAACCTCAAGGCTGATAGGAAGATGGATGACGGGTGCCAAAGTCGGAGGCATTGTGGATAACAATGACTCATTCACGGTGTAGAGATATTTGTGTCCTCACACTGGTATGAGAATAATCTGTAGATTTACTGTTCTGAATCAAGGGTTATATTTTGGAGTTCTGACTCATCAGAAAATATTGTCTTTAAATGTGAAGGCTGATTTTTTTTTTCACTTAATGCCTTTGTATCTTTGCTCACACACACACACACACACACACACACACATATCCCTCTCTTGCTTTCCCGAGCTGTCACCAAACTATGACTCTATTCAGGGCCTGGTCCCCAAACTGTCACTGTTAATCAATCATTAATGACAGGAGACAAACTCAAACAAACTACTATTACAACTGACATGAAAAGTGCCAGTCAGACTTTGACAGGTTTGACTAGTTTGACATGTCTGACGGGCCCTCGCCGGCCAGTGACTGACCATAGAGAGACGCAGAGGGAAAACTGCTCGGAGGATTCGAAATGGTCTGTGTAGTCCCTTTTTGGAAATGGCAGAAAATAAACAGTGTGGGCGGAACAGAGGCCGGAGGGGATCTATGTTTTATTTAAAAAGAAAAGTTGAATTAGAAAAAAAGTCTGAAAGGCGGTGACGCACTCTTGGCTCACAGAACTTTGAAGTCTAGTGAAGTTTAGTCATGAAGAAGTAAAAAGGCCCACAGCCACGTGTGGGCACCGAAATAGAAATCAGTGTCCACTCTAGCTGATGGGTGTGGGCTGATTTCTTAAATTAAAGCGCCATATAGTGTATGGAATGTAATCGATCTTATTCACCTTCTGATGAAGATTAAATTACCATGTCTGTACAATAAACAAAAAGTATTTTCATTCAACTACTCTTGCCATAGTTTATGCAAATGCCAACTCGCTCCATGATAATCTAAATATTTCAAAGCCTTCTCAAATATGCCAACCTAAGAATACAATTCTGGGGGGGCCAAAATATTAAATCTCTGATTTAATCATTGACCATTCCTTGCTGCATGACCTCTACCACAATTCATGTTACTACATGTGAGCTGGCTGAAGGAAATCCCAATATGTTACTTCAATCAATCAATTTATTTATTTTTTCCCTGGAAACTGTTTAATTTAGACACAAACGCGTTGGGTGGACAGAAATATCTGAACCAGAGTTAAAATAATAACACAATGTCCCAAACAACCTTACAGAATGCATAAATAATCATTTCCGGCAGTGACCAAACACCGCTGTTGCATGCACCTGCTCTGAGTATCTCATCACTCCCAAATATTTGACACCCTTAGTGCCACCTTATTGCCTCGGTCGCACGGCGGCGCTAGATGACTTCAAGCATCGATCCTGTCCCCGCATTGACTTGTACAATTTGAAACCAGACTGCAACTCATTCAGATCCCCCCTTCCTCCCCCCTCCTCCTCCTCTCTCTCTCTCTCTCTCCTCGTCCTCGCTTTAGCTGCATGTCGCTCAGTCAGTCAGTCAGTCAGTTAGTGGCCCCGGTCCGCTGCGCCTGCGTCCGCCTCCACAGCCTCTCCAAAGCCCGAGACGCGCCACCGCCGCCGCCGCCAATGCGGGCATGACATACTGGCAGCAGTAGTGGGCTTCCGTCAGCCTGCTTTTAAGCAGATTACAAAGGGAGAGGAACAGAAATAAGAGTAGCGGAGAGTGAAGTGACTCATTTCTACCCCTGCCGTGCGTCGAGAAGAGTGGATGAGTCAATGGCAGGGGCACAGCCTGGAGTTCATGCGCTGCAGCTCAAGCCAGTGTCCGTCCCCGAGAGCCTAAGAAAGGGCAACAAATTTATGAAATGGGATGATGTAAGTAATGTCGAGAGAGACCGGCAGTGAGTCTTTTCTCTGCTTTTATTCCCTCTCACTGCCGGTTGATTTCTGCACGCTTGATTTGCATGCATATACTGTGCCACTAGGATTGTATTACACAACCTATTGCAACAGTGGCTAATAGGTTTAATTGTCCGGGGCTTGCCTTCCTTTTGGCTTGCTGGTTCGTGGTAGAAAAGAAACGCTGCAGCTTATGGCTCCTCCTGACATGTGCTTTGTTTACATTTCCCAATTTACCCTGTGTGTGTGTGTGTGTGTGTGTGTGCACGCGTGTTGGACGGTGCTTGTGTGTGAGAACGTGTGCACTGCTCATTAAATTACACATTTGAATTGAGATCGACCCCCCCCCCCCTCCCCCTCACCGTTCACCGGAAACGTTTTTCTTTTTCAATTCATCAATTAACTACAGTTAATTAGTGCATCTACCGGGGCTCAGTGTCACAGTGTCAACACCGGGCAAGAGCTGAATTTTTTTTTTTGTTTGTTTTGTTATCATTCAGCCTGTGTGGTACGTAGTGAAATGACCTTGATTAAAATTGATTGCACTGCTGTTGTTGAGGCACCGGCGAATAACATAACACTAGTAGTCCCCTTTTAACAGACAGCCATGGCGCACTGCACCCCCCCCCCCCAAACAACAAATCAACACATCCTACTCAGGAGCCAGTGTGGAGAATGAACGCGCGAGCTGCTGCTGCTGAGTTTTCAGCTGAATGACCTTATTGCACTCAATGGGTTATTTTCATCGCCCGCGCTGTCACCTCGCAGTATCTCTCTCCATATTATGAAAGGGATGTTTGTTTGGCACCTGCCGCTCTCATTTGAATAGCTGCATGCATTTATTTTTATGAACCTCTTTGTTTTGGGAGCATTTGAATACCAGCACGTCACGACGAAAGTTTGGCTGTCGCCCACAGTCGGTTCACTGTACTCTCGGCGTCTTGGGAAACAAATCGAATCTTGTTAAAGATCACGCTGTATGTAAGTCATGCATGTGGATTAGCAGGCGTTGGTACTAAGCCGTGCTGTTCAACTAGTTCTATGGAAGTGGCATTTTGAATTACAACTTAATGAGAGCATCCTAACATATACACTGTGAAGAAATAATCATATTCACAGAGCTCAGGTGAGTCAAGCGCAGCACAGCACAGATGGCATTAGCCGAGTGTTAGGAGTGTGAATGTGGTCAGTACAGATGGCAGGGAGGAAATTATGCATGCTTGCAAACCTACTACTCTGTCAATCATCAATCTCATGCTCAAAGCAGAGAGCTCGAGTATTTCCTTGACTAGTAGTTACTAGTAAACGCTCACCCCTTCAGCTGTCTGGTTGGTGCGTTGCACGAGGCGGCGAGAGAGAGGTGTGCGCCTGTATCCGGCTAACAGCCGTGTTTGTGTACTGTAGTCTGTACATGTGGCCCTATCTCCATAACCAAATGCTCACCAGGCCTTTCCTGTGAAAACACACACCCTTAAATTCAGAGATACTTTCTCTGTTTCATTTCCTGTGCACTCATTCCTTCCTTCCTCTTTCCTCTCTGTGTCTTTCATGGAAAAAATAACAAGACTGAGAGAGAGAGAGAGAAGCTTATCATAAATTGTCAGGGAAAAGAAGATGAATTAAATCATTTCCCTCTTATCACGGCTTTGGATGTCGGGCTCCACTCTCAACAAGAAATCATACACAAGTATTTCCAATTTGAATGTATATTAGCAGAATGTGTATTTCAGTTTCAGGGAAAATTCCAGATTTTGTCTCACTGCTTAACATTTAGTGGCGACAAAAAAAAGTTCGTTTTGTTTACTGTCTAAGGATGGCATGCTGTACTGTATGAACAACATCCACGAGGTTTCAGGAGGAGACTGTCTGAAGCGGTGAAAAGAAGCGCTGCAGACTTGGGCACACAGCGCTCGGTGGTCGGTTCTTGGGAGATAATAGAAAGAGCAATTTAAAAACCTCTTGAAATGTTTGCGAAATCCTCCAAAAGTCCCAGACCTCCCCAACTACCCACGCACACACACGCACACCTTGTGTTTTTTTGTTGCTGCCGCTTGCACACAACCGGCTGTAACAATGGCTCATGAAGTGCCTTGTTGCAATCTAAAACATTGCCTGGAATGTGTTATTGTTTGTCAGTTCAAATGGGGCATTCAGCACCAAGGGTTGTCATAATGCTGCTTTCTGCTAGTAGCGAGTGGAGGACAGGCACGCATGTAAAGCCTCTAGGAAAATGACCCTCAATCTTAAAGATCACTGACAGCGAGCAGCAAGATATGAAAGATGTGAAAGATGAAGCGGGCTTTTGTATACTGAGATTTTTAAAAGCTTACTCTTGTATCAGGGCCTTTTGGTCTGGTGCGTGTTGAATGAGATATTATCAGGCTCCACGGGGGAGCCTAAAATCCCTTAAAAGTGGTAGAATGTCATTAGCATACTGAAAGGAAATATGCTGAGCTCAAATCTCAACTCAAACACACCCCGTCAGGTGATGGCTCATGGTACAAACTCTTCACTCTCCTGCCTGGGATCGGTTCCCTCAGGGTGTTTGTACTCGCGCAAGTCGGTCACTAATTTCATCTTGATTCAGTAAAATGCAGCCCACTGCCACCTAATGTCTTCCCATTAATGACAAATGCTCAAAATAGTCAAACAGCAATAAAAATCATCAGCGATACCACTCCGGAGGTAGCAAATTCTCTCGAATCGCTCTAAACTCTAATCCACTTTGTCATAAGTACTTATGCTTTTTCGTAAATGTGGAGCCCCATGAGAAAATCTTTGCTAACAGTCCTTAATGGCTTAATGTGTTTGTAGTGGTGGCCACAGAGAGTTAGGACAGAAAGACGCTGGTGAAAATGACTGCTCTCACATCATTAGGCAGATTCCCACCGCTCTCAAGCCGTCTTCTTTCTTTCTCTCTCTGACAACACGGGCAATCCATCAGTCACCGCACGTTGCCCACCGACCGAAAGTTTGTTTGCAATATGAAGAGCGTCCTGTATAATAATTTATCCGACTCATTATCTTTTTTATAAAGTTTCTCAGAAGTAATTGGTGCCTTCCTGGAGGATGGGAAATAGATATCAGTCTGCAAAAACAAAATTGGAGAAATCGCCTCGTAGCTTGTGTCCTGAGTCAAAATCAGGAGGTACGCCGCTGCATGTGGTATGAGATGCTGTATCGAAGAACTGCAAACAGGAGGCTTTTATCCTGCCCTCAGGCTGTAACTACTGCCTATGCGTGTGTGTGCTGCATGCATTCAGTGGTATAAGCTTTCTCTTTTGTCATTCAATCAAGCCTGTAGAGATTGTGCAATCATGTGAACACAACCAAAACGATTCTTCTTGAGTCCCTAATAGATTTCACGGGAATGGTGGGTTGCCATAGCGAAATGCCACTATTGCAAGCGTGGCGTGTTTATCTGCTTATCGAGGAGTGGGGAGTGGGGGCCAGGTTCCGCAAACAGAGGCATGGTCTTATGTAGACAGGGTGAGATTATTCTGTAGTACTAACAGTTGTCTACACCTTAGCGCAGACTCCTCTGCTGTCTACTAGCTCCAAATTCAATCCTTTCATGATATCCTACACTGCAAGTCGCACGGGGTCGTGCCAAAATATGACAAGCATGTAGCAGATGCAGACCATTAGCTCTGTCTCCCAACGCCGTGATAGGGACATCATTAGGAGCCTCATGAAGACACTTTGAAGATTTTCTTGCTCTGTGCAGCAAATGCAGTTTCCATCTCTCTGATCTCGCAGCCACGGCTGATTGAGGCGCACAATATGCTACTGTTTGGCTGAACCCCGGCCACTGTGGACACAAAGCAAAGGCTCTTTCTTTTTATGGAAGCATCCAATAATATCTGGCGTTGCCATGTATGCCTCAGGGTCGAACTATGTGTGTGTGTGTTTGTGTATGTGAGGACCGGAGCAGTCTGTATGTGGGAACTGTGGGAAAGCATTTGTCTGTTACAAGAGGGGGGAAAATGGAAACATCAGCTGTGAAACAACCTGCAGTTCACGATTGGAGTCGCCTCAAATACACACGCACACACACACACACGCACACACACACACACACACACACACTCACACACCAGACCTCTTGGTCATTTGTGGTGATGCCAGTTCATGGCCGGGAAAGTACCCTAGAAGGAAAGGATTGTGCGCATGCTTAAAACATAAACAGCACTTTTCATGTCATTTCAGATTCTGTTATGCATGTGGTGTTACCAAACTAAGCTTTGATCCTGAGAATGAAATTAAATGGTTTTAATCAGAGCTTATTCTGCAATACACACAAAAGCACGCGTTAAAACGTGATCTCAGACAGGGATACATACACACACTGACTCCAGATGTCTTTTTCTTTGCTTTGCTACAGGATTCTACCACCGTGACCCCCGTGACTCTAACTGTCGACCCCAAGGGTTACTTCCTGTATTGGACGGACCAGAACAAGGTGAGACACTGCGCACAAACTCAATTCCCGAGCTTTGAAGCTCACACTTGTCTTTTTTGCGGCCGTGGCTTTTTCATTCTTAGGATGCATTCGGATGAAATTAAAACCAGGAAACCCAAATTCTAGTGGCTTATACCTTTTTGAGTCTAGATCCATTTGTTATGGCGTTGACGATAATCCATTCTAGTTTTGAAATGGAAACAATCACACCAGGACTGCGTGCTGACACGTATGTGATGGGCCGTATGTAATGTGATTGGCTCTCTGCCTGGAATCCCTGCCAGCGCAGTGGTTTCATTGAAATGAGTGAGGAAGGTTACGTTTGCCACAGTGCCATTGTTGACCTGAATGCTCTTTGAGCATAGGGAAGGAAGTGGAGCCCAGACTAAATATAGTCACTAGAATATTTGGTGTCTACCGATTTGTTCACACTCCGATGACTGGCCAGGGGGGAAAAAAGAAAAGCACCAAAGCACTTTCTGTTTTTATTGTTGTCTGTAGTGAACGTTAAAACTGCCTACCCTTCTGTTTGGCATGAGTCTGAGCAGCAGAAGATCATCCACTGGCTGTGCATCTGCAGGGACGATTTTTAAGAAAACAGAATAGACCTTTGTGTTTCTAAATTTTATATAACTTAATCTTGCCTCGCAATGTGGGCCAGCTGTCAGAGAACTGATTTCGGTGATATTTGAAATGTGTTGCCGTGGAACACTACAGTGCTTCAGGCAGCAAAGGTGTCATTTGTCCAGACATTTCACAATAGTTTAAAGCGATCCAACTTTGTCATGTAGTACTATCATCGCACGGTCCAGTACTCATTACCATGGAAACACCATTAGAATTCTGTGGTAGCCATGTTAGGTGTTTCAGTTGTAATAATCATGCTACATCTAGGATTATTAAAGAAGGACCAGAGGCTCTCTGCGAAGTTAAAAATTGTCTGAACTGACCAGCCAGGATTAAAACATATATTTCTATTTGTATTCTCCAGCATTGTGGTGCTTTACTGACTGCTGTCAGGGTTACTTTGTGTCTTTGTTTTGTATTTCTGACATGTTTGACATGTTTAAGTTTTAGGGTATGAGTAGCTTAAAATGAGCTTGTCATTGGTTGCCTTCGAGGGTGTGCTTGATGCACACTGACCCACCTTTCATTCATAATCTTAGTAGCACACCTGACTTAAGCCGGTAAAAGAGCAGAGCCGAAAAAGAGACAGAAATCTGAACTGGTGCACCTGCAGTGCTTAACTTGACACCTGTGAGAATATTCCATAGTGCATTGTGTGTGGGGTTTTTTTTTTCTTCTCCTCCCCAGTTATGGCAAAGACTTTCATAATAACCAGGAAAAAGGTTGTGAAAGTTGAGATACGAGATGCTATCAGGCTCGCTAACCTTGTCAAACATGTGACTTTCGTCTCAGTTTAACCTTGTGAAGTGTGTACACAATTTACAGAGACTGTTCCAGTTCAGTCAAGTTGTTTTTAGCTTGTCTTAGCTTGTGTTTTTTGTATTCACAGCTCAAGTAGACGTCTGCCTCTCCAGTGCCTCTGTTCTTTAAAATGCGACCCAACGCCAAGCAGCTCGACGGGCGTTATGTGTTCCTGTTCTATTTGTGTGTATAACTGTATCAGCAAAGGCAGTCGGAGGTAGACTAATTAATAGCTGCCATTGATTTTATGCTCGCCTAGATGAGGGCATTTCACTGCAGTCATATGAGAGCATGGACAGGAGTGCTGATCGAGCCTTTACCTCCACACATGTACTTGCACATACGCGCGTCATGTACTCTCCTTTTTCGTAACAGAAAAGGGGTCCTACAATGTTGGCAACCACTGTGGAAAAAAGTCTAATCAATGATGTCTTCCTTTCTGTAAAGAGAGAGACAGCCAGATAGAAAAAGAAAAAAAACACTCTCAATGTCTGGCTGGCTTTTGTGGGCGGAAAGGTGTGTGTCTGTGGTCAGTGATAACAACCACTGAGTGTGATTCTCCACTAAGAGAATTGAGAGAGGCTCTTTGGCATCAATTCATCATTATTTCCTGTTTCTTTGTCACAAGGCGAGGATTTTGAATGATGAGGCTTTTGTGCGGGTGTGTGTTTACCGGTGTGGGTGCCTGCTCTGTCTCTCAGCATTGAGAGCAGTCCTGCCACGCACATAATAATTCAAATTGATACCAAGCGCAGCCCGGGACGAAACTCTATTAGGGCATAAAGAAAGGCGCCCGCTATATTCCTCAGTGCCACTGTTGACACAGACGCGCGCTTCTGCGTCTTTCGAAAGATGTGTCACGTTCTCGCTCGTGCGCGATGGAATCGCACATCTGTTCACCAGACCAATTTGAGCGGGCTACGATGCTGTGTCCAGTTGTTATGTGTGTGTTTGTCAGAGACTCAGCCTGACGGCCCGCAGAGTAAAAGCATTCCTCAGATTCTTCAGAAGCACAGCAGAACTGTACTCAGTGTGCCTACTGAGCTCACTTTCAAACACACGTTGTGAATGATGGATACACTTATGACTATTTACTATATTTTCAGTTTTACTATTTATTGTAGACCTTGAAGCAGTTTAATACCACCACCAGACCTTTTCTCCCTTTAAAGGTAATTTTTTTTGTATATATTTTTTTTTATGTAATCGACCTGTACTATGTAGAATACCATTTTAAGAAGTGTCTGTTAGAAGACAGAGGTGTCAGAGGTGTGGAAACTTGAACTCCTATTATTTTAGACTGGACTATACAAAACTTGGAGCTCGACTTTAATACCAACATTGACTTCAGCCTTTTGACTTGGACTGACTATATACAATATATCCTCCCCTAGATTTCAGATTATGTTGCATGCAAAGAAATCAGCTTTTCCCAACGACAAGATACTCATCGTCAGAATAAATCCGACAGCAGATTGCAGGGAAACGTGTCTCTGGCAGTGCGCATAAGCAGACAGACAGAAGACTTTCACATTAAAATCATGTAGTGTCACAGATGAAAACTCAGACAGTCAACAATAACTTTAGGCTAACATTAGTGTTCTATGGACTACATATACATAGCTTAAGCTATCATTAACCCATTGTTCATTGAAGGTTATTGTCTGCTTGTAGTTAACTTGACTAGCTTAGTTAGTCCAGATAACCTTCAGTGAATACTATGGCCTGGGGGACGTCACAGTTAAGAGCATAGACCAGCTGTCCATCATTGTTCAGTGACCATCAGTAAACCTAATGTTGCTAATTCCAGAATGACTCAGAAGAAGTCAAAACACTTCCTTGTTACCTGCAAAGCAGTGACTTTGCATGCGGTATCCTGCCATGTGTGACTGAGACCCTGAGACGGAGCGAAGGGGAAGGGTGATGGAAGGACATGTTAATCCTGAAGTTTGGCTTTTCCATCTCATGAGTTCTTGTGTCAGAGTCTGATCCAGCTGTGGATTTCAGCCATGTTTTAAGGTCACAAAGGCAAACTTTTCGTTTTGACAGCAGCAAAAACTCAATGTCAGATCTGTTTAGGCGTGATGTTCTTTGCCTTTTCTTTCTGGCTAACCTTTTAGTTGATGACTCACGACTCAAGGATTCCTCCAGTTTGATCCCGATGCCTTTGCTGAAGTCACACTGACAATTCAAGCTCACCTGTAAAAAGATCTGTGGAAGGCTTGTCAGACCTTTAATAAGATACTTTTACTGATCTTTGATTGAGTTTATCATTGTAATCGAGATGACTTAACGATGGCAGCAGTTCATGAGACGAGCTAAGACACCCTGGATCCAGAGATAAGCTTCACTCGTCTTTGCTTCCCTCCATCCACCAGTGGATGTTTGCCAAAACAGGAGTTTGAACAATGCTACTCTTGTTAAGGATACTTAATGTAATCTGATATAGTTGAAAGATATTACACAAGAACTCCTTTTTCCTCTGTGGATAGAAACAGGTGCAAACTGTGTGGATTCTACTGTGACGTGAGCTCTGTATTTTTAAACAGGGCACTGCAATGTAAACTCCTGCAGTCATAACTCGCCCATGTTTGTATGTGTTTGGTTCAGAGTCCATTTGGCCGGCTTTTTATGTTTCTGCTGACTCTCTCCTTCACCTTGAAAGACCCGCTGGGTTGAACACACACACTCACACGCAGATGGAGAGATTTGACAACACCGATGATGGCGCTTTTGATTATCACGATGGTAACATGACAACATCAGTAATAACATAAGTAGTAAAACAGGGTGCAGTAAATGAATACCACGCAGTGGCCTTAGGTTCTGATGTCACATTTACATTGGAAATACATGAACTAAAAATAATGTCATAAATGTTGGAGGGAAGCCACTTCGTCCTCCAACACTGTGGATCAGCAAACGTTAGTTACACGTCTCCTTTACGTTTCTTCTTTATAGTAGTAGTAGCAGACAGGTGAGGGACTTTCCCTTTTTGGAGGGAGCACGCAGGGAATGTGGACATACTTAGTAGACTTACTTGAGTTCCTTGTTCAGAGTTTTGACATACAGTAACACTTCCTTTTGTACCAGTTTTGCATCGGTGACATTGAAATAGGGAATCAGATAGCCTTTGTTAAATTGTAGTGACTGATATAGCGTCTGTTTAGACTTTAGATTGTTTGGCTTCTACTCACAAGAATTTGGCTTCGAAACAAGAAAGAAATAGACCAATATGTCTCATGAGTTACTTAACTCTATACATTATTGTAATTAGTCACCATTTCTACCATTGACTACCTTACAGTCCCATGGTAACCAGAGATTAACTAGAGCTGTTCATATGGCCATATTTACATATTTACATATATATATATATATATATATATATATATATATATATATATATATATATATATATATATATATATATATATATATATATATATATATATATATATATGTGTGTATGTATGTCACGCTTCAAGTAATAAACTTGAATGCATCAACATACTTAACTTAGCACAACCACACACAGTCACATGTGTAGGCACACACACGCACACACACCGACATTCCTGTGAAGTCCAACAGGGAACAGGTGCTTCTTCTTTAGTAGTAGGTTAAAAATAGGTTTTGGTCCCATTGGTTGAACCTGCTTTCAATGGGAGGAGCTACGCCACACTGAGAGGTGGACTGACTCAAATTAACAGCCTTTTGATTTAGTTGCCATGGTTGCCATGCGACAGCACACACCTTGAAAATGTCACATTCTCTTTCAGCCCATGTTCATATTCTGGAGAATGTTGCCGCTTTGAAACTGATATCATTGTTTCCCCCCGTGTGTGTGTGTGTGTGTGTGTGTGTGTGTGTGTGTGTGTGTGTGTGTGTTCTCCTCAGCAGGCTATGGTTATAACAAAAGGTTAAATGCTTTCTCTCGGAAGATTTATGTTTCAGCAGTGTGCCAGTTTCAGGACATTCACTGGACAAGCACTCAACATATGGCACTGAATGATGTTCCGAGGTGAAAGACAGTTCACCCCGGGCCAAAACCAGACTCACACAGTTGGCAGCTGGTGTGTGAGGGACATTTCTGAATGAGCCTTGAATTGACCTAATCCAGAGCATGAGTACGCCTGTTTTCGGTTCATGTTTGAACCTAATACACACTTGATGCACAAAAACAAACGCAAACACACATCCTCTCCTCTCCACTCTGTCATAGTGGAGTTCACACATCTGTTTCTCCCAGCGCAGCAATTTTCTGTGATTACCGAGGCTGCTGCTCCTCCACCTCCGTCAGCGCTATATGGTGGCGAGAGACGAGGCATAAATCTGCAGCCAATCTACTGGAAGTGAATTGTGACCTCTGCCAAGTTATAGCCTGGCACACAGAGGCCCTATTTCATCTGTACCAGTAGTGAGAGAAACAGAGACGGAGAGAGACAGACAGACAGAAAGAGAGAGAGAAAAAGAACAATAAGAGGCAGATGACGAAGATCACGATGAAGAAAATTACTTATGTCATGTCCCCTTTGTTGGCTGTGGTATGGCATCAATTCATTTACATAATGATTCACTTTCATGGAACATTAGCATTTTGACGACATAATTTAGGCTGACGTTTCATCTTGATTGGCTTTTAGAAGATTGCTCATGTAAAATCGCCATACCGTTTTTAGAAATAGCCTGCTCTGTTGCCAACCAAGCTCACATATATGACGTAGCAGTAGTGATTCGTTTGGAACGTTTGTCATTGACAAACCGTGCACACTCTTTTTAAAAATCTATAAAACTGCAAACTGTTTTCTGATTTTAGTGCAGTGACATCATTACAGTGGAGGTGACTTTTGTTAGTCATCTTTCTTTCAAGTTAGACATGACTATTAGCTATGACTTAGCTGCCACCCTTTGTCAAGTATGCTATTAATGACAGCCAACAGATAAAGGTGAAAAACGGTTATACTCTGTATTCGATTGGGTTTGGGTTGGTCATTATAAAGATAAGTGGGGGGTATTTTTTCTCTTCTTGTCAAAGTTTTATTGCTGCAACTAAGAACTGATTCGGTCAAGAGTTTTGACTTCACAGATCCTCCTATTCAAAAAAGAAACACTCAGTCAAGGTCACAAAGTGAGTTTGATGATGAATTATGATTCCTGGGTCAAATGCATGATGTGTAAAGTTAAGCATAGTTGGCTAACACTTTAAGAACAGTAGAGGCTTCTCTGAACAAGCTTAACAAGTCAAATTTGATGAAAGATGCAGCTTGATAAGTGATTGACTGCTGATTGTCATTCTGATAGATTCATTATGTGTGCTAAAATCAACTTGTCATTTCATGTGAAATTTCTTTTGTGTGTCTTCAAACTGGATTTCAGTCATTTAACAGGAAAAACAATTACAGAAGCAAATGCTGATAATCATCCTCACAGCGTTGCTCCCTAAAATCCCTAAAATCTAGGTTCTCTGTCATGTCGTGCCGAAAAAAACAAACTTTTTGCAAAATGCTTTCCTCATGAAAACTTTCCACAGTAAAATTGCTGTGGAAAGATGAGGTGTTTAATCCATACGCTGTATAAAACATGGACATCCGTGACCTCACCCACAGGTTTCTGGAGGTTCCACTCCAAAATCCAAACCTAAAAAATGGACAAAGATCGGTGCAGCTGAGGCGGGCCGAATGAATGTGTGGTTGCTCAAATAAGCCAACTGTGATGGTACCCACCTGTCAGTCAGTCAAAGCCTCACAAAGCCACACAGGTCGCCGCTTGGTTCAGGCAAGTACACTGAATAGCTGAAGCTTACAGCAAAAGGGATATTGCCATCAGCCTTTTATGTTAAGGTACTGAATCTTTATATATGGTATTTATTGGTTTTCAGGAGGTATAAATATGTCACTGCAACGTTTAAATATTATGGCAGCTATGCCAGCCACTCCATGGCATGTTATTTAGGAACAGCAAATGCTCCCTACAATGAAATGTAAAACAAGGAAAGCTTTTTTCCATCATCCGGGTTTTATTAGGTGACACGAACAATAGTCTCACAGCACCCACCTTTAAACAAGAGAATGTAAACTGTTGACCTGTCTGCTTAACAGGGCAGAACGGTAATGTAGCAGTGGCCTGTGTATACGTAGACTTGTCGCTGTAGACCAAATAACTCTTTATCAGAGCTCAGAGTCAAAAACAGGAACAGAAAAGTGTTAAAGGAAGACAATTGTTGCCAAACTCTTTTGGATTAGCAGTTCCTAGGTGACTTCAGAAGGCTTTGTTTATGCTCGAGTTAGTCCCTTTTTTTCTCTTTGGATTCCGGTTAGGACTTCTTTTCTGCACTGCACCGTGCCGGTCTACAGGCAGACAAATACACGCTCAAGCAGGAACGCACGTACACACACAGACAAAGTAACACCGAGCAGGAGGAGGAGGGACGCGGTTCTGTTCATTTCCCCCTCCTGAACGACTGGAGTCCGTTCACAAAACTTGGAGCCGTATATCCGGAAAGAAGGCTTTTTGTCCGTTCAGAGCCTTTTGGCTGATTAAAGGCTCTGCTGGTGCCAACACTGTTCAGTGTGGATCTCAGTGCCTCAGATGAGTCTGCCAGGGTAACGGAGGACTCTTAGGGATGGCAGCGTCTCCGACTGGCCAGCTTAGACACCCTGGATTCAAGCGATAAGCCCAATCAATCAATCACATGGCGGAAAGATGATGTTGAAGATGCGGCAACTGAGGAAAGATAACAATTACAGCCCACAGTCAGTAATAATGTTGGTTGGACAAAAACAACAGGAGTGCCATAAAATGCAATTTAATCCTGTGCAATAAATAACCCTTCATTGGTAAGACTGTGTTAAGAGAGTGTTGATTTAACTCTGCACTTTATAGAGTAAGACATTTCTCTTGCTTTGTCCACTCTCTGTACTTACTCCTTCAGTACAGCAGCCAACGCCTCACAACAAAATGTTGACTTTGATTACTCAAGCTGATGTTTAAAGGATGACACTGGTGTAATTTTAGCATTCTTATAGCACTGTTATTACTGGCCATGAAGAGTAATATTCAGAAGCTACTGCTGTCTGTTCCACTGCATCTTTGCCTTACTACCAGAAGTCATAGAGTGTATGTATATTTTTAAAAAATCCACTATAAAGACACACCATTATGTATAATGTATGTAATGTGTTTAATACCACGAGTATTCACACAGCAATAACATTGTTTTTGCTCATTGTACCATTCTGTGGGTACTAAATATGAAGAGATCATTGTGTGTATTTACCGCTCACGCTGTTTTTGATTAGACAGTTTACTTTGTTGCTTTAATGTGGCAAAGAGGAAATGTTACATAGTTTTAAAGGTTATACTGTCAGTAACAATGTTATATCCTGTAAACTGGTACAAAATGTATGTTCAGCTGAATACTCAAGATTTATTTTGCACATTTTGATGTAAAAAATGTCCATAGAGTCATTTGTTAGAGTCAGTTGCATTATAAGTGATCAATAAGTTGTCTAATGAATGAAATCTGAAGTTTACATTATTAGATTAGAATCAGATTAAATTATTATTTCAAACCAAAATACTCTATATCATATAAAATGCTTAGTGGTAGACTAAGTGCTTGTGTACCTGTATGACTTACTGCCAATAGCTCATGATGGCCCAACCAAGGCTGCTCTGTCTGACTGGCAGTTTAAAATATGACAGGAGAGCAAAAGAGGATGATTAAGCTTCTCATTGTCTCGTGGGTCCAGGTATTTATAACATTTATGATGGCCCATTTCTGGGCTGCTTATTCAGAATTCTCTATTATGTTTGATTGCTTTCATCTGACACAGTTCACGCAGAATGCAGTTTGACTCTGAGTGCTTAGGGTTTGCATCACGGAGGTGTTGCACGCAGTCACAGGAGCAGAAAAGCAGAGTGGGAAAGAAAGAGTGACGGAATTCTTGCGTTGGATGGGGATCAGTCAAAAAAAAAAAACGACACTGCTTTTCTCTTTAGCTGTCTTGCTACCTTCAGTTGAACACATTCGACAAAAAAAAAAACTCTCATTTTAAGGCTAAAGTAAACGCAAGGATGCCTTTACAGTGTTAGGGAAAGGACTTAATGAAAGTTTGATTCAGAGCGCTGAGATGTATGGTTGACGGTGATGCTGGTAAATTGACTTTATCTCTGCTCAATAGACTGCAGCCGGCTGAAAGGTCTGCTTCACTCTCACTCTCCCTGTTTTTGTTCAATTCTCTGTCTCTATCACCGCCGGTACTTCCCTGTCTTGGTGCACTCTGTCATTATTCTCTTTGGACATGCTGATTACATATTCATTATTACCTGCCCGGTGCCTATATTGGTTTTGGTGAAATAATAAGATGCCGTGCTCTTGGCGTAACCCCTATTTTACACCAGTCATTTTTTTCTCGATGTAATTTCTGTGCTTTAATATTAACATCTGTTGTTTAGAAAAAAATCAGATTAATAGCTAATCTTTGTCTGTGCCCACCAGATTGCTTTATCTGATACCTTACTACGTGCAAGGAATACAGCTCAAATATATATATTCCATACGCTAAGTTACATTACACTCCAAGGCTGCTGGGAGTAATTTGATCACAGGCCGAGAATAAACTGAAGCAAAAGTAAAAACCTTGATCATTTAGAGGCTTCCCATGATTTGTCAGAAATAGAGTCAGTGTGAGTGTCAGTCTGACACGGCCATGATTTGAATAGATTTAAATGTGCAGCGGAGGCCAGGCCGCTCTTACAGTTGTCAGTTACATATTTGCATGTCGGCGACAGAATGGAGCTCTGCATCACAACACAGCTGAATCAGTCAGTGTCAGCTTGTTTATGTTTGTTTCTGTTTCCCCTCCTCTGCACCGGTCTGGCAGTGCCACCAAGATAAACCGGTAAAGGCTGCATGTAGTGCCCTGTCAGATTATGTCTAACCACTATGACCATTCAGTTCTCTCTGGCCTCTAACGACTTCTATCATGTGAGCTTTGACTTCTCCGTGACCCCTGTGCGCTTTGTTTATAACTTCAACACGAACGGCAACGCTTCAAACAAACCGGGCGGTATAACGTGCCATCTGACCACATGTGAAAGATAAAAGTTTGTAATTGACTTGTCTAGACTGACCTCTTTCCTTTTATTTTACATACAAAAATTAAGTTTGAAGAGCTGTGAGAGACAAGTTTCATTGCTGAATTGTTAGTTTGGACAAAGTTATAAATAATTACCAGACTATACAATTCAAAATTGCCTTTATCTAACCTGGGAAGGTGCATCTTATGTCTGATGTGTATTTTGCTTTATTGTCTAGTAATATGACCCTGTTAAATAATCATATACCTAAAATATATAGTGATATGTTTAATATATATATATATATATATATATATATATATATATATATATATATATATATATATACATATATATATATATATATATATATATATATTACATGAAAACTGCAACTTGTAAATGAATTATTTTTTTCCTCTTACCTACTAACAACATGGTCAATTTCAATTCTCGCTTGAGCCTTTCTTAATGAGATGATGGCTGGACATTGACTGCTATGGTGTCAATAACCTGTGTAGGCCTGTGGAAAGCTGTGGCTTGGAGGCTAGGTCATAATTGGATGATCTGACATTTTAATTGTTAATTGTTGGGTCAGAACTCAGAGGTTATGGTTGGTCACAGCAGTTTATAGATCTCAGATAACTGTTTCTCAAACAGAGTGCTGTCGTCATAGATCCGAAGGGATTAATTAAATATCTAAGTCACTGATTTGCTCTATTAGTTTTAATTATGCCGAATAGATTACAGTAGAGAATTTATTGCTGAGACATTTAAATGCTGACGCTTCTTGTAAACTGACATTTAAAATTTGTGAGAACTGTTTTATGATTTGAAAGACTGACTCAAACTCTCTCTCTCTCCCTCTCTCTCTCTCTCTCTCCCCTCCTTCCGTTCCCTTCCTTCCACTTCAAACGGCACGGTTCAAACCCAGCCCAGTTGCCATGACAATCCAATCCATGCAGCTTGTTTTCTGATGCTGCAAAGTGCTCAAAACCCCCCTGCTGCTGTGATTTGACTGCCATCGCTGTACCAAGCCAGGTGGCTGCTTTCCTCAGGGAGCCCTTTCAAATAAAGGCATTCAGCCAAAAGACTTTGAAGTCCCACCGTAGACAAGCTCTCAATAAGAGAACACACTTCCTTCCTGTTTCATCCCAGGCTTTGACGTGGGAAGCTTAGAAGGGTGCACAACCTCATGTTGCTCATCACTTTGTTGCAGTGCTAATTCTACAAAAAAACAAAAAAAAAAGACAGTAATTTGTAATCCTCAGTCCAACTCATTTCTTCTCCAAATGAAAAAAGATACCACAGAGTGATGAGGGGACTAGAATGAGTTGTTCAAAATGTGTGACCAAATGGTGTTACTGAAAGAGGGCAGAGGAACGCTCTGGACGGTTCGTGCTCAGTTGCATGTTAAAGACAGGAAGAGACGAGCGCTCATATAAACAGGCAAACATGTTCACGCTTAATATCACACCTATGAGTCATGTAGAGTTTCCAGTTCAGCTGACTTGATAGACCTGACTTTCTTACTGGTAGAAAATGAGGCAATAGAGAGCTATCTAAATTCCACATAGACATAGGCTGGGAGTTCTCGCTCTATGTCACAATGCTTCAGTACACATTTGTATATTATAGAAGTAACCGAGCTGAGAGGAAAATTGTTCATGTAGAGCTATGATTCGAATATTCAAAGAGAGACTACACCTCTCTTTTAAGTATTTTGACTTCAAATTTGACTGTGCCGTGTAGGTCAGAGGTTCACCTGCTCCCTTTGATCTGCACCGTCGCCACAAAGATGAGAACTGAAAGTAAAAGAATATTGAAGTCAGGAGTGCCCGTTTTTGAATTATTCCTTTCTCCCCTGAAGAATCCTGTAAAATTGACAAAAGGCAAAGTTAGCTTTGATGGCAAAGTCATGATTATTTTCTTTTACAAAGGAGAGAATCCAAAGTGTTGCTGCTCTTTCATGCCAGCATTTGCAAAATGTCTATTTTTCATCTGCCAACAATGAGAAGGTTGATATTAAAAGCTAAAGAAAAAGCCGGTGAAGTCATCCGCAGAGGATGAGAATATCACATCTGACGCCAGGTCTCGAGTAGTAAATATGATTAGCTAAATGTTCTTCTTGGTCTTAATAATAGATTCATAAACATACGATTTCTGATCTGAATGCCAGGAATGAAATCTCAAAGATCTGAAAGAAAAAGGACACACATGCCACATGTTTGACAGAGGCAAGTGTTATCAGGCCGCTTTGCTCGCGTCATGCTTCTTTCCTGCCAGAAAATCTAGCACGTTTTATCAGTATGTAGAGTGTTGCATAAACAAGATTATCAGTTTCCTGTTCAGCCCATATGCAGGCTCATAAAAAAAATCACTAAGTCTGTGTCTAAACAGTGAAGCTCTCTGCATTAATTTATTAACCCTGTTAATCTATAAAGAGCTGTCATTTGTCTTCCTTCCCCACTCCCTCTTCTGTCTCTCTGTTCCTATCTAATGTTTAGAGCTGTGTTTTCCATATTCACTGATACATTTTCTTTAATTCATTTTGGTGGAGGAATGAGGGCAGTGGATGGCTTACACTAAAGTCCCATTTGCTAATAAGGCAATTACAGGCATTTTTGCTTTCGAACTATTCCCAGTGCTTCCTGCACATAAACGAATGACCAGTTGCTGAAATGGTAAGAAGAGATTTTTAACTCTATTTCGAGGAAACAAATGCGGAGTGGTCAGTGGGATAGTAAGTACAGATAATCACAGAGAGCAAAGAGTATGCCCCCACGCCTCCATTGAATGGCCTTGTTAACCATTTACAAACATGTTATGAAGGGCTGCATATCTCGTGTTCAGCCCTGAATTATACTCGTTTTATATTTAGACAGCTCTCTCAGACAGATTTTACTTTGAATTATTGATTGTTTTGATATAGAATAATCATAATAATTACATGAGATGTGATTTTTAAGAGGACCATAATTCCCAGAAGCTAGGGGGCTTCTGGGTTGTCATGCCACCCCGCTGCTTTTCATTTTAAGCTGAATTCCTTTGTACTATGTAGCAATTATCTAGTGGCTGTCTCTCCATCTGCGAGCGTTCGTGTCGGAAAAAGCTTATTAACAACACACTGAGGAACTCATTTTGTCTTTTAGAGTAGATCGTTAAGATCTTTACATAGACACGCGTAGAAACTGAGAATGAGTTTAAAAAACCTCGTCAAAAACTAAATGAAGTGAAGGACCCGTCCTGCGTCAGCAGAAGGTATTTGAACCTGAGTCCTCTGTGACAGACTCTGTAAATGCTTTACTGGTACTGTGTCCATTATCACAGTGTTATGTGTATCTTACATTGCAGACATGACCTGTCACCTCAGTATTTTCTGACTGGTAAACAGTGTGTCGGAGTGAATTTAAAAGGTTCCTTTCTGGCAAGCAATCACTCTGTTCATGTACATGCCCATTCCCGAATTTCCCTCTTCCTCTCACTGTTCCATTTCCACTCGAGTAACTAAGTGTGTCACAAATGTGGGTCACTCGCCTTTCTTTCCCCACTAAAGTCAATTCAATTTGGTGGAATGATAAGAAGGTATCAAATTTAAACTGCTTGGAGGTGCTCTGGGGCAAGACAAGAAGTGCAACAGTCTGCCATACTTAAAATACCAGCTCCTCTCCAAGAGCCTTCCTCGAGAGAGTTACATGACAGGAGGGAGAGGAACAACACAACCGCCCATTAGGAGACAGGAACAGAGGGACATGGAGAATTCGTTTTCATCAGTACATTAGTAGACAAGCTGAAGCCAAAGTGGCGGAGAAACCTTTTATCCTGATTTTCTCCAGTCTCATCGCGCTCTGCTGATGCTCATATTTGTCTTTGCATGTGTCTCAGACGCTTTTAGGACCTGATGACAAACACATAATTCACGGTGGTTTCATTGATAGGAAAGAGGGTAAAAGACACTTGGCTTCTCTGTGGCTTGTGCGTAGACCAATGCATTGATACAGTATGGTTTATATGTATGGGCACAGCTGAACTGAACTCAGTGTGACTGACTGACAGTGGAAGCTGAGATGTTTGGGGTTAGCCAGTTGGCAATCATGTCCCTTGACAGACAAGCTTGGACGGGCTCTATCCCTTTTCTCGTGTCGCCAAACATGAACTCAGCCCGGCGCTGGTTTCAGTTCATTTAGGTGAACAAATAGACACAAACACAAACTAAACAAAGCTACTGGGGGATGAGGGTTGTAAGCCATTATCCATCATGATGTCAACACAAAGTTGCTCCTGACGGCGACACGGCACTGTCAAATGCAGAAAATGTAAAAGCGAAAGCATCAATTGGCCCCTTGAGCCGCCCGCTCTTTAGCAGCTCTTCTGGGTTGTTATTGTTGGAGCAGCCGAAGTCTTCTATAAAAAACTTTGTAATAACTATATTTTCAACATGTAACAAGTCCTACAAAAGATATTGCAGTGACCAATATGATCCTTCACATGCTTTACAAGAGCATATATATATGTCCATCAAGAAGCTGCAGTGCTGGAATGTTAATGATATGTTTAGTCATTTAGAAACAGTGTTGCTCTTAAATAGCTTGTTTGTTTTTTGCACTTATGCCAGTTCCCTGCTCTCTCTCATCCTCCTCCCACTGTATTTAATGTTTACTCGTGCTTCTCTTCTTCCTTCAATTGATCTAGTTGGAGAGAGAAGAGAAGAGTGGAGGAAGGAGGGCGTGTAATCAGACAATGTTTAAAGAAGGATCTCGGAGAAGAAGAATAACAGACGGAGAGGGAGAGACAAGAGAGTTTAGCCTGCAGAAAGAAAGTAAAAAAAAATGCATTTGTCTTAGCCATCCGCTTTGTCCTGACTTCAAAGAGCCCATGGATTGCACTTAGGAGGTGTCTAAATGAGGTGATGTGAAAGATGAGAGCCAGAGCTGCACTGTATCTGCCACTGGCAGTGATTTTCAAAGGACTTCGGTGGAGAACTGACAAGCGCACACGGGCACGCTGATCACTTTCAGCCCGTAGAGTTGAATACAAAGCTGTGGCGTGTGTGAATGTACCTTTTAGCCGTCGCTTGAATGCCAAGAATTTCATTTGTATCATATCCTGAGAAGACACAGTGATGTTTCGTGCAGATACCCAGAGGAAGCGCTGTTTTATAATTGAATAAAAACAGTGTGACATTGAAAAGTTGTGCGTGTGCGCATCACAGTGTGAGTGTGCTCTTTATGCGTGTGTGCTGCGGTGTCTGTGTTTGTGTCTCGTCGGGTCTTTAATTGCCTTAATTCACCCTTTCTGGGGATTTCTTGTCTGTGTGTGTGTGTGTTTGTCATTCCTGCACGCGCGCAAGTGTGTGACGCTCGCACAAGCCCCCTGAAGGGCATCTCAGATGTTCTACTGCAGCAGATAAGAGCCATCCACAGTGTGCCTGAAGGGAACCACACAGATAGTGGGGCAGGCTTAAATGGCGTGGAGGAGTGAAGATGGAAGAAGACAGAAGAAGGGATTGGGGGTGGGGGCGGTGTGTCGGTGCATGCGTGTGTGTGTGCGTGGGGTTCAGACAAGATGTGAACCGTCATCCATCGACACGAGAGTTGCTGTCAAGATTCAAGAAGACAGGAGGGAAGCACGGAGCACGGAAGGATCAGGGATGAGGAGGAATAGAGGAGGCACATCCAGGGAGACGAGTAGGTGAGACAAGTGAGACAGAGAAGCACACGTCCAAGACGTGCGGAGGCAGAGACGGACAAGAGAGGACGGAGTTAGTGAGGGGAGGGGGTGCAAAAAATCCGGCCAGAAGCATAACAAAGACGGAGCAAGAGGGAACAACAGAGCATGATGGACAGATGAGGGAAGCAGCTTTGCTTTCTCTGTCATCCCACTCAGTCTTGCTATCTATCAGAGAGGAGTACACTCCCTGCAGTATCCCTCACTACACTCCATCCGTCACTGCGCGTGTGTGTCTGCGCGCGTGTGTCCAAGATTTGATTGGTGTAGCGCGCCCCGAGGAATACGGTGACCAACTAGAGCCGAGGAGCCGGCCACATCATCGCTCTCAGCCCTCGAGTGTTTATAATGACTGAGCGCAGCAGATTCTGCAGATTGATGATATAGGGAGGAGAAGAGAAGTTTGCGTGTATTCATGTGCACTGGCGCGTGTTTTCGCCTATAGAGTTGTGTTCGTGGACATGTGCATCACCTGATGTGTGTGCGGGCAAGCATTAATGTGGGTACTGATGTATAGAACAAAGCCGCCTGCAGGCTTTATCTCAGCATTGGTTGTTTTGCGGAGTGTGTCGGCTGCTGATAGCCGCTATCAGCCGCAGCCACACTCCTCCATTGCTCGGCCTCAGTGGGATTTTTTCCCCCCACATAGCCATTCCTCTCTCTCCCTCCTTCTTGCCACCTTTCCTCCTTTCTTCCCTCAGACCTCTAATCCCCGTGTCCTCGCCCCATCTGACCGTGAACTGTGCGAAAACTGATTACCAAAGTCATACTAATGCATGCGCAGCTCTAGCCCCATTTAACCTACTGAAGGCACATTTAAATTAATGTTTATGTGTATGTTACTTGACAAAGAGGTTATAGTGGAATTGGAGTGGCTGCAAATCCAGCAAATAAATTCTTAGACGTGCCCGCTGAATAAACTTATTGGAGTATTACGCTGATACTGACTTGACAAATAAATTAAAGAGCCCTTAAGGTGCGAGTAAATCCTACATTGTGAAAGAAGAGGATCCGTCCACAATCTCTCGAGCTTGCCTCTATATTATTCTGACTGCATTACTTACTACAGCGTTTGCAAAAGTCTGTACCAACATTTTAAAAACCTGCATTAAGTCTGTGGAAACTTGGCTCAGCAGTCCTTGTTGTAATTGGTGTCTAAGAGGATAGACATGGCGACCGACCACCAGTGCAATTACACAGTAAAGTAATGGGACTTGATTTGGTCGGAAGCTATATATTTAGTGCTATTTGACAGCAGTGAACAAGTGATTAAGGGACCAATGTAGTGCCTTCTTATAGTATTTACCATACAGAGAGACAGGCTGCACACAGAGGAGGATGCTTTTATCTCAGCAGCAGTAAAACAAACCAGTCAAAAAACAAAATATCCAAAAATGGTTGGACTAATGCTTCCTCCTGAATTTCCCTTAAAAGGTCACCATTCAAAAGGAATTCCAGTTTTAACAGGGAAATCAACAAGAGTCGACACGTGACTCATAACAAAAACACATAATACCACCAACTAGAGCTTAAATAATTATTCAATTTTGATACTGTACTATTTTGATAACTGAATAATCTTTTCAGGCTTTATCAAGCAAATATTGTGAAAAAATGATCTCCAAATTCTCTGGTTGCAGCCTCTCCATCTTTGTAAACTGAATATCTTTGTGTATTTTCGTCTGCGTTAGTTGAAGATGACATCTTGGACTCTGTGATGGACACTTCTACGGTGTTTTTTGACATTTCACAGACTGAATGAATAACAGATAAACCGTAAGATTAATCAGTAATGAAAAGGATTTTTAGCGCACCGAGCCATATATAGTGCTTTAGACTGCGCTCAAGCATGTCGGCCATGTTTTCTCTATACCGCTTGTGACACATCTCCAACTGCATTAACCCTCATTAACATCCTGATATCAGAGTAAAATTGGGGGCAGATTGATTTTGTATTTCTGCAGAATTTGTGATAAGGTAAAAAAAAAATCCTGTGTTGCTCCCACGTGGTGGCCGGTACTAGCCTGGCTGAGATCTCTGCATTTGTCTGCTGGACCTTTTTAGATTACAGATATTAGCCCAATGCGCCTCTCTGGGTGGATACACGAGCAGCCCATTCGACTACACATAGGATTTATGAATTATACTCAAAGGCTTTGCTTGAGCATATGCGAGCTTTGAATAAATTTTACAGATCTACAATGAAAATTTGATGGATATCAATAGATTGATTTTACCCTGGTACAACCAGTAGCCATTGAGGGTTTGAGGAAAACCCATTTCATCCACACTGACGTGAATGTGTTGATTTGTTTGAAGATTTTGTTTCAATTTTTGATGCTGCAGAGGAGGAAGGTGGAGAACTGGAGACATGGAACAGAGTGGATGGATGAAAAACAGAGTGAATTAGTTGCTCGGTTTAAATAGGCCCTCAGGCAGCCTTGCGGCAATGCCAGACTCTCCAATTTGGCTCAAGGCCTTTGTCACATGCCATACCCCATTTCTCTCCCACTTTTGCTGCCACTCTGCTCTTTATACTTCCTAATAAAGCATTTAATCCATGGAAATTATTTCAAGTGTAACGCGGCCTGTGAGTCATCTTAGGTTACTGGTAGGACAGGAAACAGCTCTCAGAACACACATATATATGTGCAGAAATGTGTATGCAAAGCCATTTTTTTGTCCAACATATAAGCTCTCTCCTCTTTTGTCTGACTGTTTGCAGCTCTCTCTCTCTCTCTCTCTCTCTCCCTCCCTCTCTCTCTCTCAGACACTTCAGGTGAGGAGGTTTTGTGACTTAATCACTGTGGGGCTGTTGGAGTCGCTCTATAGGAACCCAAAAGTGGAGCGGTAGAGTGGATGTGACTCTCGACCAAGTTCAAGCACAGCTCTCCACGCACCATTTTCCATTGTAACAGTACATGTTTCCCGGCAGCTGAGTGTCACTGGAGGGCCACTTACAGGGACAGGCACAGCACCTGTGTGGCTTCAGTGTGTTTTGTTCCATATAAGTATTAGCTCTGTCTGTGAGTTGGAGAACACAGCTGTGCCCAGAATCCTCTGACCCTGAGTCAGTGGGCCTTTAAAAACTCTTAAACATAGAGTGTAGCAGTGCAGTTGTTTTATCTTTTTACCCCTGTTGCGTGCTAAGTGTGTACAAGCCAAAACCCTCCCAAAGCTTCCAAAGAGTCCTGGGATACCTGAGCTTATTTTGGTCCATGAGATGACATGGAAGGGTTAGGGGCCACCCTGACATGTTATACCAGTATAATCTGTGTGTGTATAGCCTGCCAGCAGTGTCATAAGCAAACTGCATCTGACTGGCTAGTAACCTGGCAGGGACATGCAACATGACACAATGGAATTTACCATTAAACGCTTGGTAGTGGATTAATGATCTGTTTTACTTCTTTTGTTTAACTTTTTCACTATTCAAATAAATAAAGCTGTTATAGCGTTGAACGTTATTACAGAGCGCTCCCGAAAGTTCTGTCCTTCACAACTAAAAGAGTGAATATGCTGGCCTCGGTACAACAGCCAAGACAGTCCTGTCACGGACCTCTCTCGCCTCATTGGCCCTCTGCGTATTCAGCTCTCCCTCCTTCTAACCCTCGCTTTCTTTGCTCCTTGTCTCCGTTGCTCAGCAGAGGCCCCCGAGCCCTGCGGCGTGCACATCCATTTTGAACCCCGAGGGTGTCAAGTGCGCAGTTGGTAAATGAGCAAACTAACCTGTGGCTTTCAGTCTCCCCAGTTGCTCTTATCCTTTTCTTCATCTCCACCACCCATTCCGTGGTTAACACTGTCTTCTTTTTTTTTTTTTTTTTTCGCACGGTGACACATCCCTCCGTTGCTTGTACCACACTAAAGCTGTGAAAGATTGTTGCTTCAAAGGGCAACAGAACTCTTTTTTTTTATAAATACCAACCATCCTGGTCAGACTCTCCAAGCCCCTTTGTAGATACTCTGTTAAGACGTTTTTTCTTTCCCCCACAGTTCGCCTCAAGTCAAGTTTTGTATTTATATTACATTTTATACACGAATGAACTCAATGTCCTTTTGAATTAAAGGATAACAAAGAGTGGTCTAACACAAGAACAGTGCATATACTGTATATCCAATTTACAAGATGCCTGAAGGAGATGCATGTTTGTCCACAAGATGACTCACAGTTCAGTTATGAATTTCCCCTCAAAGTTTCATATAAGCACCAGCTCCCTTACTTGCTGCTTGGAAAAAAAACGAATGGCTTTAATTTTAAGAGGAAGGCAGCGTGTTGCAGATGTTGTGAGAACAGCAGCTCGACAGCAGAGATAGACAAACAGAAAACAAAGCCCAGGGCCAGTGCATGTTAAGCATGTTCATTAATTTCTGTAGTCTGTCTCCTGCTGGCCCTGCTTGCTTTCGGGACGTGCCGTGGATCTCAATAGGCTTCGGATTCCTGCTTGCTGTTTTGATGCACGCAGAAATGCCCTGAAAGTGAGAGAGAGGGAAAGACAGAGCCAAAGGTAGTGTTATAAATAAAGAGAAATGATGGAAATAAGGAAATAAAGAATGTATGTCAAAGGAAATAAATGAGAGGAATTATGGTGTGACAGCTAGACAGAAAGAAAGTACTTTAATTAACTAACTGTGCAGTGTCTGCAATTATAAATCCAAGTCGATATTAATAAAATGTCATTGGCATCAACGTTTATTTACATCTGCAGTTCTGCACAATGAGCAAGCCTCTCTGCAGGAAGTGCTGACGCGGTTATCTTTGGATCTTACGGCAGTGGCTACATGTGTACTGTCTCAGGCGCACACTGTGTAAGCAGTTTGCTTTACCTTTAATGAGTCTGCTCTATAGGTTAACACCTAGCCAATGACACTGGAGCGGCTTAGAGTTGTGTTAAATGTGCAGGGCTAGAGGGCACAAAAAAAAGGACCCCATCAGCGAGCTGCTTCCTGAAGCCCAACTGTTCCACCAGGCCCCCATGCGGAGCGCCTTCTCTCTAAAGAGACTTCAAAGGCAGGCATTTGCAGACCCGATGTAGGCGTTAACCTTTGACTCAGAGGCTCTCTCTGCAAACAGGGACAGCCTAATTGATGCTACGCACTGCAGAAAAGGAATAACTTGTCCTTGTGGATTACAGCCATAGAATAGAGTGCTTTAATTTCCGACTCTTATATGGAGGTAGACAGTGGCTGTACATCTACTGGAGCAAAGTGGCAACAATTCTTTAAGATGGCTAGTGACCAATACTTTTATCTACTAATGCTTCTCTGTGTGGTTGAAAGTGCTGATTAAAATATAATAATAAATCACAGTTTTTAACTGTTACAGCTTGTGGAATACAGAGGAGAAATAAAAGCAAAGACCTAATATACACTATACAATATTTTTTTTAGAAATTAGATCACTAAGGTACTGGGGTATGGATTTGTAGACGAATGGTTGGGTGCAATTTTCCACATACCCCATGGCCTGAGATGGTCAGATACCAGCTTCATGGCTGGAGATTGAGTCGAGCCCCCGTTGCTCCTTGTCTCCCCAGATAATACTGAGTGGACACACAGTTCACTCCGGTTAATTTTCCACCTCATGTCCTGGCTCCCTCTCAGAGAGATGGAGAGAGCGATAATCCGGACTGATAAAGGCATGTGGTGACTAAAGCAAGGCAGCAGGGGCCCTCCGTAGAAATGCATTTTGTGTGTATTTACTGCTAACCACATTACTGGCTGTTTGAAGGACAATAGGCTTGCAAATAAGCATGAAACATTTAGCGGATGGATTGGTGGACGCATGAATGAACAGACGGATGAGTTGATGGGATGCATATCTGTGATGTGTGTTCTCATAAATGGACACGGATTGCCTTTCATGCTGGAGGGGAAACTTAATGCAAGGTTCAGGTCATTGTAATCTGAAATTGAGATCTACGTCTTAAGAAGCTTTCCCTATGCGCACTGCCTCATGGCGTCTGTACCTCAGCGCTCTTATTTTGAATCCCGTCCAACTTCGCCTCTGCATCGCAACAGGGTGATGTGAATGTTGGAGCTGTAAGTTAGAACAAGAAGCTGTGAGACAACTTCCCACACGTCTGTTTCAATAATGAATCAACGGTTGAGCCAAAGGTTCCCATTGATTTAAAATGCTGTTACTTTGGTTAAATCATGATAAGGCTGTCTTTATTAGGGTGCCAAATGACTACCACTCACAAAGCTGACTCCAGCCAAGCTGAGGCAAGCGGAACATTGTGTATGTGCGGAGTGTTTTGCATCCAGACAATTTTGTGTGCTTGCCAGCAGTCACTCCAGTTGTTGTGTTGCAGCTGAGGATATTGTCAGTCCTGAAACACAATCTGCACCTTAATCTTTGGTTTTCTGCATCTCGTAACAGTCTGGTATCTGATTTAATATGGGAATTTGCCAAAACCCATTCAGAAGATTCATGCTGGTGAAGTGTTCATTCAGCCCGGTCATCTGTCAACATGGGAACTCTACACGTTTGTCCTAATTCTTTGCACAACACTACAATGACACGTCTGCAGGGCAAAGTGTGGTGAGGCTTACATCTATCTACACTGAATGACTCCCGCATGGCATCCAGTATTGAGGCTAATGTGTGTCCCTAAACAAGGCCTTTTGCCACTGGTGCCCAGTTCTGAAGTGGAAAGGGTTCCTGAAATGTTTCTCTTTGCCTTAGATCCTAAACAGCACCCGTGGGTACAAAATGTCTTTGTGTCCTAAAGTGTCTTTGAAGCCTTTGAATTAGCACCTTGATACTGATTTAATTGTGTGTTTTCTTGCTTACAGGATACCGACCTACTGGATATAGCATACATAAAAGATGCCAGAAATGGGAAGTGCACCAAAGCACCAAAGGTAAGCCCATAATGAACTGATATGAGTTTGCTTCCCCAACCTACATACTTAAATATATATATGAAAACATAGGCTATTTATGTAGATGCTCTTCTTGAATGAAGAACAATAGTTTGAGTATTGTTCTCGCTTTTGTCTGTGGGAACACGAGGAGCAATTTACTGAAAGGACAGGGGAGGGTGTTTCTTGGGTGATGATATGCTTTTGTAAGTGTTTATTTTTGCACAGAAACAAAAGTCTTGAGGGGGTGTGAGCTAAACCATGAAACAGACACTGTCTGCATCCATCTAGCCAAGAACTCTTATGGATAGGACTGAAGTTGGTTCAGGTGGTTGTAATGATTGACATTTAACCGTGGGACTTGTTCGTGCAGACTTGGGTGTAATTGTTTGTATGGGAGGTGTCATTGGAAATGTGATTGCCGCCAACGTTTGATTGATATTTGAGTATATGTGCGACTCCAGGGATGCCGCTCACGATCCATCTGCACATATTTAGTCTAGCTTTTAGCGATTCAAAGAAGCGAGGAGGTGAAGATCGAATGACACTCAACGTTGGTATCTCGGGATGGTATCTCAGGAGAGCATGCAAAGTCCGGGGTGTCCGTATTGCAGTTTCACAGCCAATTAAAACAGTTCTGCTTGTGAACAATGAGAGAATAGTTTTTACACTAATTTTGTAATCTGGCACGCTGTAGCTGTCAAAGAATTTGGTTCATTCTGGTGCCGTTACAAATTCAGTTTTCGCAGTTAATTTTACCGCTTACAAAGCATCGAGTAGAACAATAACCTTCATTCTTATCAACTTTCTTATTATACACCCTTATATAATTCTCTCAACACTGAGCTTTTATATACCTTTTGGTTCTAGTCAATCTTGTGATGAGCTGCTGTTACATAGCAGCGGCAGTCTTCATCACTTTGACTCATTGCAGCAGGGGAAGCGAGTAGGGGTCGCGCACCGCTGCTCTGTCTGGGGAGTGAGTAATGATGGAATGAGTACGATAACACAAAGAGGATTCATGCATTTCTAAACAGCTTACAGAGTGATGCTACCCAGGGAGGAGACGTGACCACGTGACAGGTAGGATGGTCGAAGCATTGGAAATCCATTACTGGGAGATGGAGCGGTGATGCACCCTGGGCACTGTAATGGGAGCACCGGTGAGACACAGTGTCTGAAGAGTTGATGAGATGAGGAGAGGAAGGGAGGAGAGGAGAAAGGGAGGGGAGGAGTGATGAAGAGGCTGTGGGAATGAGGGGAAGGAAAGCAGAGAGAGGAGAGGGATGAAGCAAGTGAAGTTTTTTTTTTTATGTAAGGTTTTTTGAAGGCGAGAGAACGGATAAGAGGAAGGGTGGAAGGACACAGAGATGATGTGAGGTCAAAGGAAGATGTCAGACGAGAAGCAGTGCTAATACCAGACAGTAGCTGCTGGAAGAGGACAGCACTTTTCATGGCGTGCTTCTCCTTCGCACTTCTCAATGATTTTGTCAGAATGGTGGAGATTCTGAAAAGATCACTGCGCTGTTAACTTCAGCTGGAAAGAAACGCACAGAAGCTTAGACCATTTTTTTCCCCCAGTCTGACACAAAGCACGCTGAAAACGATGGTATCAGTTATGCAGAAAGCATAACACTGATGTGAGACAAAAGTCACAAAACATGGTGTGACTGAGTATCCTAAAAACACGCCACAATGACAATTCATTTCTATGAATATCAACATTCATTCAAGTCACACTGCACATAAAACTCTGTCTTGTTGTCTGTTGATTTTATATTTAAACCCTCTCCGCGCTTAAAGCTCGTACGACTCCTTCTGTTCTCGCTGAAGAGCTCCCTCAGCAGCATTCATTCAGTCATGCAAATTACAGGAACCCAACGCGCCGAGACAGACGAGACGAGATGTTGGACATGTCTGTAAAAAGCTTCAGAAGTGTTTTCGTTGCGCTACTCGAGAGTCCTGCGCCTCAGACGAATATTGTCAGACTCCGATACAATCGTTCTCTACAGACTGGTTTGAAATGGGCTCCAGATGGAAAGGCTGGTTTAGCTCGCCTTATTTGAGCTCTTGTTTCCCCTTCAGCTCAAGTTACTTCATATTGTCTTTGAGCAGCACTGGAATTCCTGCCTGAAGATTTGGAGTACGCCACTGTGTTCAGCGGCTCATCGTACTGCGGGGGCGGCTTGTCTGCCCTCTCGTGAACTTGTGCCACCCTGCCCACAGGCTCCAGCTACTCACTCTGAAGACACACACACAAAACACAAAACACAACTACATCTGTTGGAGACGAGGGTTCATTATCATTTGTACATTGCGCACACTTACAGCCGCAGAAACGCAAACGCCTCACAGGAGCACAACACATTTAGACTCACCAGAACAACATAAGCACTGTCCTTGGTTCTACCATGCTCAGGATGATGATGTTAATTAGCATGTGTCTACCCCATCAACATTCAGACTGATTAGATTGGCCGCTTGTCAGAATGACAAGAGGCAACCTTTTGCTTGACGGGTGGCTCTAGAAATAAATCACACTCCCTTAGGTCTGCTAAGCAAAACACAGCACTAATCATCCACTTCATATCCCCACAAATAGCTTGTGGATTTGCCATATTCACCACAGAGGGCATGAAGCTAACAAAAACAGTTCTAAAGCTGTATGATTATTCTTTTTGTGGTTCCTGTTACATGCTTTTGTGGTTATCAGGGACTATTCAAATTATCTATTTCACTTTGCCATTTTCAGTCAGATGGATAAACATGGATTCGTTTTTTCTTTCGTTGTACACCACAAGTATTTAGGCGTACTCGTATTGTGTTTGTCCATGTGAAATTGTTACTGCAGGTTGTCAGTTTGAAATGTAAGCTTTTGGCCAAACAACAGGACCATATCAACAATACAGCTAAGTGGAGAGACATGTAGCAGAGATTAGTCATTCCAAAACCACCAGACACGGATGTTGGCATTCCTTTAATATTTGATTGCCACTTTAATACCCTCTTTTATTTCCTTTCAAATTAAACCGTGACTCTGAACAGTAACATAATAATAAATGGTTCTGAAATTCAGTATCCAAACATGCTTCACTGGAGGCAGAAAAAAGCATTATGTACCAGCCATGTGATTGATTTATTCCTACATTTCTTTGAAATCTATGTATGTATTTATTCATATATTCTATACAGTAGAGGGAAAATTGGAGGATTGGGGCATGACTGACATCAATTCAAGCTCTTTTAAATTATTATTGTTTCAAATGTGTTAAAGCTCCCAGTCAGGTCCCACTGTTCCAAACCATCCATTCATATTGTTACTTTATTAAATCGTCAGATTAGCTTGTTCCCACACAGCGTGTTCCCTCTCCTCAGCAACAGCCAACCAGCTAAAGTCAATCACATCTGCGACATCTTGCGTGCACTTTGCCGTACAATTAACTTCTACAAAACTGCGTTCAGATGCTACTTCATTCTGCCTCCTTGCGCACCGTGGTGGTCATATTGTAAAGCCTTGCCTCTACTCTCTGAAAGTGTTCTTCTGTCTTGCTTGTTCTCAGTGGAGCTGGTGGGGAAATGTAATCAACATCTCACCATGCTCCTTACAGTAGGTGTCTGACAGACAAAATTACATGCTTTCTCTCCGTCTCCTAGATAGCTGAACCGTGTCTGTCTGCCTGTGAAACGTCCTGCTTGTACTCTTGTGTAATTTAGGCTTGTAATATACTCTTTGGAAAATGGAAAACTTTAATGATTTACTGTTCTCTATCTTTGCATTTTTCATAATGGGTCTAAGACATGAAGCACAGCTGCTGTCATGTTGTGGGAGGGCAGAATGTGCAGACAGAATGTGGTCTGATAATTCAAATATCCTTATCTTGTCCCAGCTTAAGTCTACCATGCGCTAGGTGATTATTCTGCTGTATGTGTGTTAAACAAGACACGTGGATCAAATAGCTTATCCATCCTATGATTAGGTATGATCAGTCTCTAAAGAGACTGACGGGTGGCTGTATCCTGTCGCGAAGCAGAACAGTTGTCAAAATAGATTTTTGGGTTGTAGTATTGAGCATACTTTCTTGTGGAGGCTTGCGCCAAAGTAAAATTTAACTGTGAAATAATCACAATCAGCTGAGAGCGGCAGCAAATTGATTTCTGGAGTCTTGTCAAAGAGGATAGTTTACAAAGGTGGGCCGTCTGGACTGATGCAGCCACTGTTATCAGCAGAGAAACACATGGAAATCACTCGCAAGACCAAAACAAAACTGGAAAACAACCATAATCATGCTGCTACAATGTGTAGTTAAATCTCCAAATGAATGATGTGGCTAATTTTAAAAGATGAAGGCAGTTTATTGAAGTTTTTTTTTTCTAGTCTTGATAGTGTATAGTAATAAACAGACTGACAGCAGCGGAATCAAGGCTCCGATGTTTCAGAGCGTTTTGTTCCTTCAGACTTTTATTGTGAGGTGAGAGGAAGTGGACGCCAGCTCTGTTACAGTCTGAGCTCACAGCGGCGAGGACTGCTGCTAAATACAGAGCAGCTTGTGTGTCCCCAGCAGTGTAACAGGATCTGGGAGAGGCCGGCAGGCCATTATCACCACCGCTCTGTCTGGCCAACAAAGTCGGCTAAAGCTCCATCTCCCACATCAGTTAGTGCTGAACAGCTCCTCCGAGTACACTGCAAGCTACTGTGGGGTTTTGATCTGCCCTTATCCAATGCATATTCAAAGCAGCTGTGTTATGACTGTGTTTAAGGGAGTGATTACATAGTTTAAATAGTACACATGAAACAAGGTATGATACAGTATCAATGTCATGGCATTTACTTTTGGAAATGTGGATCGCTGCCTTACCAAATTCTTTTTCTTGCCTTCTTTCTTAATCTAAATTCAAAAACAAATCAGCAAACAGATTGTGACACTAAGGCCTAAAACAAATATGAAATGAATATTTAAAGCGGTGAAAAATGCTTTTCTTAGTCTCCTCTCTACAGCGTGTTTTTTTTTCTCTCTCTCTTTTTTTGAGGCGCACTAGGCTCTGGCTCTTGCTGTGGCAGTGTTTATTTCCATCATCTGCGCAGTCTGGTGTATATCGATGAAGGACGGGGTCACAGTATGTGCTCCAGCTGCAACAATCACAGCCCTTCAAATCTATCGATGTAAGAGTGGCCAAGGCCTTTGTCTGACCCTGGACACAGCTACAGTTCCGCTCGACAAGATGAATGGCTGAGAAAGCATGGGAACATTAGGAGACATGAGTGACAGTGTACAGTGTGCTTGGTAAACTGTGTCCTAATGTACACTGCACGCTGTCTGCGGCTGTAACAAAATGAGCGACAGTCAAGACATACGACCTCTGCTGATATGTGAAACGTCTCGCAGCGGTCCACAGAAGCTTTCGCTCTGATTTGCAACCACAATGTGGAGTTTAATCCTCTCACCAGATATAACCTAACACAGCTTTGATGACTGCTCAGGTGCATTGAACCTCCTCTGCTCGTGGTGGCATATTGTACATTGTGATGCCCAACCTTTATAGCAAGTCCATGTAAGCCGTGTATCGGCTTAACACTAAGCTGGTGATTGATAGATTTTTGTGTGTGTGTGTGTACACGATTGTGTGTGTGGAATATAATAACATCTGTCTTATTTAGAGGTGTTATTTTCAGCATGTTTCAATGATGTAACGTTGCAGGCTTGAGCCCGGGTTGTAGATGTGACATAGTCATATGTATGAAAACAACCGCCTCGCGCACCTCCCAGAGATACTAATCGGAATTCAAACCCTGCTCTCACCTGCTGCACAACTGCACAGTCCCCTGAAGTCAAAGAGAAATAATAGTTGATCCCTGCTTACGAGCTGACATGCAGGGATCAGTGCTAACCTATGAGATTTAGTCGGATGGATGTTGGCAGCACATCGTGCTCTCGCTGATACGCTGTAGATTAGTGTCACGTGAAAGCGCGTCGAAACAGTGGACTTGAGACCATTAGTGTTTTGCATCGTATTAATGATCAAATCCTTTAGAATGATAATTGTGCAAATGAGAGCTGATGGTTTGAGAGGCGAGCAGCTGAATGTAAAGAGAAACTTTAGGGGAATAATCAATGATAATGAGTCTCTCTGAAGGCCTTTGTTAGCGGGGCTGAGACAGACAGACAGAGAGAGGAAAGTGTGTGTGTGTGTGTGTGTGAGTAAGAAATAGAGAGATTGAAGGTATAATATATCACTGGCTTTGGTACTAGCAGTAGAGAGCTGAAACTTAATATATGGCTCTTTAAATCTAAAGCAATTAGTAGATTATACAAAGACTAATCAGCAACTATCAGGAATCAGGAATTATGTGATCCAAGATAACATAACAAGTAAACATGATTACAAATCTGTCTGGAAAGTGTCAGCTTTCAGTTTAGTCTCAGTTATAGTACATTAATCATTTAATTATGTGTTGTATATCTATTAAAAATATGACCGTCACTGTTTCCTTTTGTCCAAGGAGACGTTTGATTCCTGTTTTAACTGACCAGCAGTCAGATGAATGTGACACTTTTACATTTGCTTGCCATGAAGGTCTGGGGAGCGTTGCTGGGTATACGACTAGAACAGACCCAGATGGCAGTATTAACTGAATGAAAATGTGTTTGTGGTAGAAGTGAATGAATATAAGTGCGGCTAGTCCTTGCTCCTCTGATGCTCCGCTCAGAGACATTTAAGTGCACGGAGGCATGAAACTGTCTGTCAGATGACAGGGGTCTAGAGAGAAAACTCCCACACGCTCCCATTTTAGATATGGTTCACGGACACACACACGACATGCAAGCGCACACACCACCACACTCATGGCACTGTTTCCACACGGTGGTCACTGAAATATACATGCCATCACTCTGAGCTTCTATCCTCCCCTCTCATGTTTGACCTTCTCTTCATAGTCAGTCTGGACCTCTTTATCAGACAGTCGATTAACATGAAGAAGAGATTGGATACAGATATTGTTACTATCATTTTCATCAGGGGGATTGACCACAGGGCAAATAGCAGCTTGGAGAAAGAGGTGATTAAAGTAAACAGGTGTATATATAGACTCATTGATTTTCATAGCAGCACCAGTCAAAGACAAGCAATTGATTGGTCACGTATTGATTTAACAGCAGTAATAGCGAATGAGAAAGGGACAGAACAAAGAAAATGAAGCAAAGAAAGGGTTAGCATAATGGACCCTGATGGGTTTGGGTTTGATTCCTCAGTCAATTACTTAGATGATCCCTGCACACAGATGAATTCCCCTGGTATGAAGCTGGCCATCTCATTACACCTCTTGGAGAAATCGAAGGCGACGCTCGCTCTCTTTGGTCTACCTCAGAAGCTGTCTCCTGTTCCCAGCTAACATGAGACCGAGCCGCTGGACCAGGATGAATGCAGAAAAAGAATAAGTGAATGAATGAACAGACGAAATAGAGACTGTAATGATGAACAGAGCGCCTTGTGTCAGAGCAGAGGGAAAGTTACCCAAGTGGGTCCAGAGATGACTATCTCGATGAAAAAGCTTGAAGGAGCACAATGGTACACCTGTGCAGGTAAAGTTCCCACCTTAAGCAGCACCTCAGCTGGAATGTCTCAAACTATTTAATCAGGAAAAGTTCTGTCCAAAATTCTGTCCTTAATTTATGTATAATTTCCTTTTTCGTAGTATTATTTTAGCTTGGTAGTGCCAAAAAAAGAGAGATTGTTATAAGAATTTTCAGATGACCCTTCAAAAAGGAGGACTGGATTCGTATCAAAGTTGAATTTAGTCTTGTACAAGAAGGAGCATTTAACAGTGCAACACGCAAAAGAAAAACAGAGAAAAACGCTCCCTGAGGAGCTCTAACAGTTAGTTCTTATACGCTCTCTAATGGGCTGTCTCAGACACCTCCCCATAGATACAGATGACATCCTAAGTTTTTTCTTTTAATTTCCTTTAATAGTTAGCATTTCCCCAATCTATTCCCACTCTGACCTGTCCCTGACCCTTCTTCTAGACTTCCTCTATTAACACATTAACCTAGACTTTACCTTACCCAACTTTAGCAACATACTCATATTAGAGAAGTGAAAAGCAGAACATGTGAGGAGTAGAAACTCACGTACGCATCTTATGATTTAAGACATTTGAAACACAGTATAAAACAATTTTTTAGAACAGAGGTCAAACGATACGTTTGGTTGTCTGATTTGAATTAGCCAAAGCCAATAAGAGTGACGTTTCACCCAAAGCTTCACACACAAGCTGTAACATCTAGACAAGACATCCACAGTGTTGGATTTGTTTCTCAGTAGTCCATGTTATTGAGTTAAGTCAACTCTGTGTGCTGCACATTGTATCAAAGAAATTCAAATAGAAGAACATTGGTTAGATGCAATCACAAAGTCTCATTCAATTACAAAGCAATTCACACACACAGCATCAGAAGACAAAAACAAAATCATATTTTTTAATATTAAAAATATATACCCAAATTAAATCACTAATCACAAGACGTGAAATGACCCAAAGCTATCCAGAAAGTGACAAAAAAAGTCATGTTTATGTGAACATATAACAGTTGCATTGGTGGAGGTTCGATTTGTATCACTGGAAAGAAAAATCATAAATTATATCCCGACTGAGCAGCCAGCAGCTTGAAGTCCTGAAGAAACAGAAGTACTAAAAATTATCATTGTGGAAATAAATGAATTGCTGGACTGCTGGCTCGTGATGACCCTTTTCTTTAGTCACCGTGCCGGTGCCGGTCTATTTCAGTGGAACTTGGCAAATGTCTCCAAGTCACTTGATGCCCGCAGCGAAATCAGATGTGACATTTTGTTAACCCTGCAAAGGTCGTCCCAGTGGAAGTGAAACTGATCAAATAAGAACCAGTCGAGACAAGTGTTCTCACTCTAGAGAGCAGAGCTCAGCAAAGTCAGCATATTAGTTGCTGAAGAAAAATCTGTGTTAACACAGACACCCATTTGTCTTTTGTTTAGTTTGTACAGGCAGGGGAACATCAGTCCACACTTATAGCGCAGATGAATAGATGTACCCTCATATCCCTGTCAGATGAGCTAACACCACACATTATCCTCCACGTGTTCTTTTTTAATTAGATATCAAATGAATGTTAATTAAGACTACAAACCTACCAAGATGTTACCTATTGGTTTGTAGACTACTTGTGGGCCATCTTATATTTGGATGAGATTGTATATTGTTTTCCTCATAATCACAAATATGTTGTTGATGTTTTTTTAATAATAAACTTATAATTTTAATTTTTTCAAACTCATTTTTCCCTTTATCCACTGGTGACTGCAGGAATACCACCAGGGATATAAGTACCATGTACCCATGGCTGGGACTCTCCACTGAGTATAGAATCCATGAATCTTAACAGTAACTCATTAAGCCTGCCACTGACAGGTGACTTGCTATGCAATCAGTGGCTCATAGCAGTCCTACTATCGACTGATCTCGGCCTCCATTTAGCTGTTCTTCCATGTGTGACAATCAGTGTGCCAGTGTCAATTTATTGAACCAGTAGCTCTTTTCTCACCTTCAGGTATGGATCCCAGTCATTGCTTTGCATGCTAATGTTTGACTATATTGAGGCCACTGACCTTGAACCTTAATTTGTTTGATTCATGGGCAAGCCATTGATAAGTTATAGACTTAAGGATTGGTTTTGGTGCAATTGGTGAACAAACCAGAATTAAAATGATATCAGTGTCTCAAATAACCTCTGCATAGCAATGTAATTGCATTAATTATTGCAGTCTAATGACATTGACCAAATGATGAAATCAACTTTGGGTGAAGGCATTCAGTGGTCTTCACACTGTCTGGTGCACACATGCACAAGTACACACCTGCCACACACCAATATACACTGCCCACCTTCCAGGTGAGTCTTAAACATGAGGGGTTATGACCAGTCTGATGGGTCTGTTACCATGGAAACCATAAGGAGGTGAGGACGAACATAGAGCTAACAAGGGCAGGAAAGGCACACGGTAGCTTTCCGTTTGACAGGAGAGCACAGGAGCGATCACATCAACCACTAATTAAGCCTCCTCTCATGTAGAAATGTTCACACCTCTCTTCTCTTTTCTTCTCTTCGCCTCTCTACCAGTCTAGTTTGGCTGAAAAGCATATGTCTCTGCCAGTCTGGGGAGTCTTGTTTGTTTAACTGCAGTAATTGGAGCAACATTCGCCGAGATCTGTTAGTTGTTCCGGACTTGTGATTCTAAAAGTGATTGAGGGACAGGAGAAACATGACTGTCCTGTCTGACTGAACGCACTCTGATTCATCAGTCCTCACCAAAACACAGTTTATTGCAGCATCTGCTCTTCAATCAAGCCCAGCAAACGCGGCACTTAAAGCTCATTTTTCACATGTTCATGAATTTGCAGTAAGCTATTAGATGGACTGGGAGATATGGAGCTTCTCTGGCAGAGCTTCAGAACCATTTTCATGTTAATGTCAGTGAAAGATTTTTGGAGAAATTAATCCACCTCTTAAAATTTGATGGTTTTGGACGCAAATGTCTCAAATGGCTCATAACTTTAATTGAAAACTATAATCCGCCTTACTTTGCTGATGATCACAAATGCTAATGAAGCAGCACTAATGAAGCAGTGTTAATGATCATTGATCAGTACAAACTGTAGATATCTCACTCTGGAAACAGACTCCGCAGTTGCACAGTTAAATAAACATCCAGACAAGCCTGCGGGCAGAAGAGAAAGAATTTCTCCCCTTTCCTCTCTAATTTGTTTGGATTTAATTGGGATGATCAATAGCTCCTCCAAGTTTCCCACCGTAGTGTTAGCATTCATCTCTTCATAAGAAATATGTGGTGAACAGATCATGGAGAATGGACTGGACATGGTACACATGGGTATGTTTGTGTGGTTGCTTTTGTGGCTTTTTGTGGAAAAGTGCGTGTGCGCGTACGTGTGCACGTGTGTGTGTGTATTTAAGGGACCTTGCCGATGCAGAGGCATAAAGAGACGAGTGACCTTTCTCGCTCCCTCCAACGATCCCTTCCAAGCACACAAGCACGCCAAAGACTTAATTGGTTTTCGATAGTAAATCTCAGGAGGGTTCGTAAAGAAAATGTCTGATTCTTAATGCTGCTGCTCCAGAGACCACAGAGCTCTCTCAAACTATTTCCTGTCCAAAAGACCAGAGCAAATAAAAGTGGAAGACACAGTTCACTTTTTTTTTTTCCCTCCTCTCTTTGCTCTGTTTTTCTAAGTTGAATGATGTTTGGTGTTTGGATCCAAGAACATGGATAGCTGGTCTTTTTTCTTGTTGAATGATTTCACTTTCTGTGCATGTGTTTCCACAGGAGGTTGTACTTCCTATTTCTACTTCCGTTCTGGACGCCACATGCTTTGGAAGCTGACAGACTGCAGGTTCCGTTTCACGAGTGTAACACATACCAGAGATGCAGACAACACGTCTGCTTAACAAGTATCGTAGCCTCGTGTGCTGTCCTATTGTCTGCGGGGTGAAAATTCTGTCAGGAGAATGAGCTACTTCCATTTCCTTGTGTTATTCTTATAAACTTCATTTATACCAGCCTTCTGCTACAGTCCATTACCTCTCAAACAGTATCTTTTGTGTAACATTCAGTACTTAGGCAGACCTTTCCATTAGCACTTAATTCAGAAATATCTTCAGTTAAAGACATTCTACATAAAGCAGGGGGGTTATTTTAACCCTCTGTGTAATATAATGTACAGTAATTATTGAGACATTTCTCCAAGCCAAGCTGCTCTGCTCAAAGGCCTGTTGTTGCATCCTGCGCTGTAGGAAGCGTTGCTATCTAAAGCAATTGGCAAGCATTTAGCTTGAGTAGAATATAATGGTCTCTGCCAGTAAAGATGGTCATGACGACAGTCTTCGTCTGCCGTTAGGTCCTGTGTTTATAAATGATGTTTATCTTTAGAACATTCATCCATGTGCACTCACAGCAATGTTAGGCGGTTGTAATTATGTCCACCAAGCAAACATGTCCTCGGGGTGAAAAGGAGTGATGGATGCGCGTCTGATTTATTTTGTCCAAAATGTTTTGGCTTGCTGTGATAGGCTGACAGTATTGGAGATGGAAAAGGCAACAGGATTATGTTTGGCCGGCATGTTGTGCAAGCATCTGTTATGACAGTAAACAGTTAATGTTTGTCTTTGGATAGAAAGATGTCCAAGAAGAATTGAGCCACAGCTTTTACGATTACTGCATAGTTTCTGTCTGACAGCGTGCTCCTAAAGGATTGATATGGGTGAACTTTTTCTGCCCTGATTAGGATTTTCAAATACAATGTTTATGTCCTTCTTACCTGTTTCTATCATTTGTTCTATTGGAGGCCAAGAAACGAAAGTAGCAGAAAGAAAGGCAACAGTGAGAGCTGAGGATTTTGATGTTTCTCTCTCTTTCTGTTTTATAGAGAAAAAAAAAATCCCCAAACTTCTAAGCACTCTTAGCGGCTTACAAGTCAAAGGTTTCTCTGATAATCACCTGTTTGAGATCGTCTGCCTTGTTACCAGGTCGCAGGCATTTTGTCTAGACACATCTCCTGGTCTGCCATTAGAAACCGAGACAGGCTAATTAAACTTGGAGGTGCCATAGGTGCCTGTTGTCTGGTACAGAACAACCATGGACTGATAATCATCTTTTATCAGACATCGGTCACACAGAATCAAATCCAATCAGATACGGAGGCTAGTTCCGCCTCGGAGTGTTGGTTTCTCCCATCATTTGGGTCATTAACACCGTGGCATCTTGAAATGGGCTGTCCCCGTATCACTGTCAGCTCAAACATAGACCATAGGACTCAATGGCTATTTGAATATTGTTAAATATCCGAAGGCTTGTTTAAACATTCAGTAATCCATTGTTGGCAGATCAGTTGATCACACAGATGCCATACCAAATGGGGCGTTATGCGAGGGTGGTAGGTGGCTGGTTGGTCGGTGGCTGGCATGGCCTGGCTTGGCAGATGGTCTGGGGATGTCGGGACAGCAGGCTCTCTGTGTGACGGCGAAGCTAATGGTGGCAAAAGGCTAAATGATGACTACAGACAGAGGATAAATCACAATTATCACTGCACGATGCTTACCGAGGATCCTCAAATGTTTGCAGAGGGATTTGGAGTCCCAATTAGTGTTGTTTATGCACAGAATTATGTCACCCAGTAACTTTTGCTCTCTGTGTGTTGAACAGTAGCGTGTGAACTGGCTTGACAGCGTGGTGCTAAACAACTGTTTCCTCAGACCTTTCTTTTTTCTTTCTGAAGGCCTGAATGACCCAGCATACCGTGCTGCCTGGAGCACACAAAATAATGAGCTTTGATGTGAGGAACGTTCTGTTCCAGTCGAGATCTGCTGTGACAACACCGAGCTGTAGATTGTAACAGTGGTTTTGTTCTATGAGACTCACCTTAATGGCAGTGATTTTGTGCCATTGATTTTGTGCCATAGGAGGGTTGTAATTTAGGTTTGAGCACCGAGATGCTTTAAAGAAGGTTGTATCAGATGTTCAGTTATCTCCCGTTGTGGTAAGAAATAAGGTTCATATCAAAATCCATCTTCTTTTTAAAAATGTTAAAATATCTTTGGGGGGTGGAAGGGTTCTGCAATTCTGCTATTTCCAATTTCTTCTATTTTAGTGAGTTGGCTCACTGAGTCTGTTACAGAGCAGTAGTTCTCACTTGTTTTTTGGAGGCAGACCATTGAATAAGCAACATAAAATACCAAAAATAGGCCCAAAAACCACTGCTGCCAATAGCCAATATATTCATCCAATCGCCCAATTCTAGCAGCTAGCAGAATGATATCATGGATCAGATTTTTTTTAAAAATGTTCCGGTCTAATCTATTCATTTCATCATCCTCTGCCTCATGATCAAACGGGGGTGAAGGATGCATTGGTGTCAGTCCACGAGCGCTTCATAACTCACTCCAGCCATTAATTCGCTAATCCACCCCATTTTGACTGATCCAGTCAAATCTGAAAGATCTGATTTAAATCCCACATGTGACATTGCATTATAGAAGACAACTTCTGTTTAGCTGTGAAGAAGCATGTAATGTAAAACATCTCACTAATTTAATAGAAGTAAATAAGTAAATATGAACCTTTGTGCCTTTATTTTTATAGCCTATCCTCTATTTATCTTTATTGTATTTGTTGTCAGTTTACAGCTGCTATATCATGTTGTCTCAAGACCAAATCATTACCTTGCATCGTGATGCATGGGTAAAGAAAAATACTTTATGTTTCTGTGCAATGTAGTCTTATTTTAGAGGCTGGTAGACTTTTTTAGGCTGTGTACTGTATTATTGCACCTCCTGTGCGTCATTCATATTAGCTTAAATAGTCAGGACGAAGCCATGTCTCTGGGATGAATAAAGCCAGGTCTCTGTGTGCGTCTCCATCAGCAGAAAGACAAAGCACAGCCTCTTCTCTTCAGCTTCACTATTACTTTATACAGCATGTCGACTTCTTCTGATGCTGCACACCCCCCCCCCCCCCCCCCCCCCCCCTTTTAGTCCTGCAGGAATGTCTTCCAATAAACCCAATTGGTTCTGGTAGGAATTATTAAAGATGTCATTGGGGCTGGAATCTGCTTTGTGTCCTCTGTGCATCAAGGAGACCAGCATATTGGAGTGCTTTGTCGAGAAGGAAGGAAGGGGTGTAAGTAAAAGATGGCAAGAATGGAAACAGCTAGAGGGAGAGGACATATGCTGCCTCCTTACAACAGCAGCAGTGGCGGTACAGCCAGAAGGCTGCACTGTGCCAACAGGGACTCGTATAAATTATTTACTCTTGGACCCCATTGTGGACATTTCCCCTGCGGGGCCCACTCTCCGTGGGGCTCCTGGCTCTTGGAGGGCCTGAGCAGGGTGCCAGAGGGAGGACTGAAGGCTGGAAATGGCCCTATTTCCAAACACACAGGCTGATGTACTGTGAGTCTTTGCAGGACGCTTTGAGGAAAAGGGACTGATTTTGATTGAAAGTGAAATCTGACTAGATTTACTTCAGAAACAGTGGGGAAGACAAAATAATAAAGACTTGTCAGCCCAAAGTATTTTTTGATGGTTTTGATTTTGGGGTGGTAGATTGGGCACAGTTTCTTTGGCATGTTGGGAGCTCTGTTATGATTGTCACATTGCATTAAAAAGTCTTTTATCGTGCCTTCTGCTAGCTGGCAATACAACTCGCTGGGGAATTATCTGAAGTCTATCTGTCTATCCTCTGCATGTGTTTACACAATTACTAATAACACTGAAAATTGAATACTTTATTGATCCCCTCTTGGTGCCCCCCTCCACAGGGAAGTAGGAATTTAGGGTCATTTATTGTAGAGAACAGAGCAGGTGAAAAATCAGTGTCTAGCTCAAGGATGCATGAAAAATGCGTTTCTGCTCCATCTATTTTTTGCGCTAACCGTGTTTATTAGTCTTTGTGTGGGTGCCTATGCATCTGTGCCTTCTTAGATGCCAGTGTGCCGTTTCAACGTGTGGATGTACTGTATGGGCAGATATCTGTTAGCGTTTTCTCTGCATTTCCAGCCCGTCCAAGTCTGCCCGCACAAAATTAGAGCTTCTGTACGGCTACAGGATAATTACAGTAGTTATGTACCTGCCAGTTTCTGCTGCCCGGGAGCTGTTTTTAGTGCCACCTCTGAAAGACTGCTACTTGATGGACAGCTTGAACAGAATGGGGTTCATCCACCTCAAATTGATGAGAGTGACTCACTGAGAGTGGGTGGGAGTAATGACCAGAATACCTGGGGCACGCTGAGATGGAGAAAGTACTTCTAAGTGGCACAGGGGAAAAAATAGCAAGCAGAATAGAACAAACTCTGTCAAATTCTCAGCCTCATACAAGTTACTTGTATCAAATTGGCATTTTCATCATCAGATCATTCGACCTTTTTACCTTCACCCCCGTAAATGTTCCACAGTCTCTCACTTCATTATTTGAATGGTCTTGTTTTGAATTTTCCTTGAAGCTTTGACTTTATCCATTTAATTCAGCTAGATTAAATGTCTAGGAGGTGCCAGCGAATAAGATCAGACTCAAAAGCTCTCAAAAAATCTGCGAGCCAATTTTTTTTTTCTTTTTGACATATCCCTGTTTATAAAATTCCCAGCTTTGTTTTTGGCAGTATATCATTTTATTACAGAACGAAATTCCCCGTCCCAGCGCGCTGCGTGTTTGATTTGATTGCCAGCTCAGCTATTTGACTCATGTGCTTCTAAGCTCCCCGGTGCTCTTTCTAATGGGAAGTGCTGAGCTGGTGAGTCACAGTAGTTGATTATTTTTCTCCTGCTGGAGTTCATGTGGTGTATCTGAGGTCAGCTCCTTCCTGTCTGTGCCTCTGCCTTCCTGTCTGCCCAATGTGAGCTCAGCCTGCGAGAGGAAGAGGGCATGCCAGGTAGACTACTTCCACCTCATCAAACCTGCCCCTTGCCCCTTCTGTCTCTCCGTCTCTCCTTCACGGTGATTCACACACAGCGTGAGTCGTCCTCTTGCCTCTTTTTCTCTGTTTATTCTCTCTCAATCCCTCTAACCGTCTCTCCACCTGACACGGACCTCCTCGTTCACAAGGGCCGAAGTATATGAACGCATGGGAAATTTATGACCTCATTTGGCTAGTGCACACAGAACGTGTGCCCTTGCAACAGAATATTATGCGGGTTACATTCCCAGAAATTGAGGTGCAAAGGGACTCTGTGACAGAGATGTGGCTAGTCTCCTCTGTGTAATTATTCTTATGTCCTGCCCTCGGAGCTTTTATGTTCCCTCTTAATCCATGTTGGCAGGCTGCTTCCCAACAGGTCTCTTATTCCCTGTGTTACTTAAACATCTGCTGCGAAAGTCTGCTGATTTTATTACATTAATGGCCGTATAATTTTGTATTCTCCAGTGTCTTGTCCAGGTGTTGGTGTGAGTTATGATTGGGTTGCTGTAAACATGCAGGTATGGACCCAAACAGCTGTGTTTCTTCTTGTTGCTTAACAAATTAAGCCTTCCAGCATCCCTGTTGAATTTATTGTCTTAATGGTTGCGGTGGAAAACGTTTGATTTTTTTTCTTTGATCATTTAATTGTAAATGTAATAAATGCAAGCATAGTCTCATATATGTTCAGATCAACACAGATAAACACACATAAGTTTCTATGCAAAATAATGGTCCCTACATATCAATATTAACTGAAAAGTATAAGAAGTCCTTTATCTGTATATATCTTTAGAAGTATCTTTAAAGCAAACAAATACAAAGTAGGGTTGGGAGTGGTTGGTTTCCTTTACCAGATTTCCATATAGTGCTTTGAGATATTGGGGGTAGTGGGAGGGTGGGGTTGGGGTGGTATTGCAGTCATGTCAACAACAACAAAGCTTGGTTGTTCTTTCCTTTCTTGAAGTAGAATATAAAATTCACCCTTCTCATTGCCCCCATCATTCATACACACTCCCCAACACTCCTTTTATGCTTTGTTATGTCACCTTGGTGAAAGCAAAGCAGAGATCCTTGCTGGATTGTCTAATTTCCTCCATGTTTCTGGAGCATTATTCTCTTCAGAGCCCCGCGGTCACAATGTGGAGTCAGTAGAGATCTGTTTTGGTTTTTTTGGACGGTCTGACGTCATGTTGAGCGTGAAATGAAAAGCTCCGAGATTATTTGAATGGATAAAATGATATTTCAGTGATTAGAATTGATTGCGTATTGTCTTGTAAGAGATGTACACACAAAGATAAACGCAGCAGCAGCACCCATCCACCCGCCCACACACACACACACGCACGTATTGCAGTTCAGTAGATGAGTTACTGAAAAACATAGCGGAGGAAACATCAGAAGCTGTGAGAACTCCTCTGCGGCTGATTTTTTGTGACAGTGTCTGTCGGGTGACAGTAAAATCAGATGATTTAGTTATCGAGGGGGCTGTGGTTTGCAGTCAAACGCTGTCAAGATTTCCTTATGTTTCCAGTGAAGAATGTAGTTCTCCTCGATGACACAGCTTGAATGAGATGTCTAGAGATTTTATATGCGGGGTGGCAGACTGAATTAGGAGTTCCTGCCATTTTCTGGACGGGGTTGCAGTCACAGCTGTCAACAGCTGTCAGATATTTGCAGTTTTATTCCATTTAAACACTGTGATAGTGGGCAGGTGGCTTTCGTCTTTCAAACTTCCCCCAAATGTATTCTTACGTAGGTGGATGTCTTTGGTGTTTTTTAGTCCAAGAACTTTTTTAGATTTATGATCAAATCAACTGCTGATCAAGATCACCTCTGTTATTTTTTTTTATCATCTTTATCTTTACTTTGGGAATAGATGTGATGAAGAAAAACATCACATTCGTTGAATTTATTATATGTCTAATTGGTCAGAATGGTTACTGCTCCAGGCAGGAAATTTCATTAAATTGTTTTAGTTGGTGTGCTGAGAGGAATTAGGAGTCGTTCTATGAAATTACAAAAGTTTCTGAAACAATGCATCAACCACACCTCATTTTATGAATTTCTTTCTAATGCAGTTTTGCCTCGAGCGTGGGGTCCAGCCGCCTCGCAGGCATAATGAAAGTTTGACAGAAGTTTAGCTGTGCAGTAGAATGAGGCCTGATCAGTAAGAGGAATTACTGTAATAAGGCCGCGCAGTCCATGATTAGATTATTCATGACAAAATGAGAAATGTAGACGTTGTGTAACTGCTCTTTTAAAAAAAAAAAAGCATTTCACCCTTAAAGTCTGTGATGCTCACTTCCACCGTGCACCATAGGATGATTAGCACCGAGTGTGAACGTTAGACCACTTCTCTGAGATCCGGAAATGGGCGCCTGTCAGCACAAGTCATTGCTAGTGTGCTGGCATTTTAGAAATGGCATGATATGTGCTCTCCATCTCGCCTCTGTCCACCCCTCCGTCTCTCGTTTCATGTCTCAGTGCTCCTGGGGTTAATGAAATGCCCCCATTGAAGAGACGGATCGCAGGATTGTTAAGTTCATGTGAGCGTTCATCTTCCTCCCTTGCATTTTCTCAAACTGTTCTTTGACACGTGCGCGCCCGCGACACATCACCACTGACAAATGTATCCTAACGGAGAGCTAATGGTGATCTAAAGCTTTGGTCTAATCAGCTGGGGGGGGGGGGTTGTTGTTCTAATTCACTTCTTAACCATTAAACCCCTCAGTCAAGCACATGCAATACAAGGGTAAATTATTATGCTTAGCAGGGTTAATGTCTTCCTCAGTTTAAATTATGTTTCCGTGCTTATACACTGCTTGGAACAGGTTACTCTGCATCCTGAACTCACTGACTGTGTTTGCTGATGCTTCGTTTATGGAAAGTAGCCAATAGAGCTGCGTTACAGGCAAGAGAGCCAGATGGCTTAAATGAATATAAAGAAATTAGAATCATTTTTGGCACACTCAACTAGCAGCAAACCCTTTCCCCATTTCTGAGGAGGTCTTTTATGGCTTACGATTGCAGGGGTACACACACACACACAAAGCCAAATGCGTGCACACTTGGTTCCATACTGCGGTCAGTGATGCATCACCTTACAGCTGACTGATGAAGCGCTGACCTTTTACTCCTGGCCTTGTGGGCAATTCTCCGCCTCGCGAAACAGTGGTCTGCATCCACTGACACTTGAGTGCTCAAATGAATTATGACCATGTGGGAGAATAATAAAAATAAGCAGAGACAGTGAGCCTCGCCGACGAGGGGATGAGAGCAGGACGCAGATAGCGCGGAGTGACTCTTTCCCCTGATCCCTCCCTCCCGATTCGTTCACACCTTCCATCTCATCCTCTCCTGCTCTCAATTACGTTCTTTGATCGTATTTACAATGCAGCTGTTTGCGAGGGGTTTATCTGTGGCTTATCCACAGTCTGAACACACTGCACTGCGCGGTGGCTGAGTTTCACCCCGAGCTGGAAAAATCATGACGGCACTTTCCGTGCCGTGGAAGTTTAAAATATGAAACTGCAGAGCTGTAATGGGAGCAGACAGCTCGCCCATCCGTATATGAAAGGCTGCCGCTATTGAGGCTGAATCAAACAAGTCGTTTGATCAGCAGAAAAAGCCTTAAAGCTGAACTGCATAGTGTCCCCCTGTAGGTGAAATGCTCCATACTTTAGTTCCTCACTGTGAGGGTATGAAGTATACAATTTTCCTCTAGAATTGAAGTTGTTGGTTTCTTTATTTGTGTGTGTGTCTTTGCATGCAGCTTTTAGCTGCGAGGCTATTTAACACCCCTAAAGATTTGTGCTGAAATCACCTAAATGTTTGAGTGTCTGCTTGTTGATTATACATATATTTGATGCGACTATGTTCAGAATGAGCTGAGATCTTGTATATTTCGCTGCTAAGGTACATGCCGCGTGCAATATAAGCATGAGAAAAAGCATTTACCTCCACGGTTACCTGTGTGTCTACTTGACGTGTCTAATCCTGAAGAATATCCACACCAACAGATGCCCACATTTTTGTGACTCCATGTGCATGACTGCGTGTGTGCGGGTGCCTACGATTAGCAAGGTCGTCTGCGCGTAACAGCTTTAGCTAGGCGAGAAAGACGAGCCTCTTTCTTCTAATGGGATCAGCGTTTGGACGCTTTCCGTCTGTGTAAGTTACGATGTAGCTAATGTTTAAAACATGGTCGGCAGATGCGGTGTGACCCTCTTAAACAAATCGCCAGGAGAGGGAGTCATCTTAGGATTAAGTCTCGCTGTGGGTGAAATACGCTGTGGCTCACGCTGACTGATAAACAGCAGTGAAATGACATAACGGTAATGGACTTAAGGCGGATCATCATCCAGCCACAACGACACATTTATCCCCACGCATGGTTGCGCACGATGGCAAAACGCGGGTCTGCGCGGTGTTTATGTGGCAGAATGAGCGCATCAGCCCCAGCTTGATATCCCATCATTTCTTTCCAAATGCCCGAGGCATTGTTACTGCCTCACCAGCAGCATTTTCCCGCTCCGTTAGTTAACAAGGCTAGCCAGCAGCAGGAGAATTTGCCTCGCTCGTAACCCGCAGTGCTGCTCTCCACTCCATACATTTTGACACGCGCCTCTGAATACTGATACTAAAGCCACATTTATAACTTTCAAGCCATCCCTGCCGGTGGGATTTGAAGCTTAACCTGTGATTCTGTGGGGGGTGAGGGGCCCATAACTGGGTGTTTGGTGAGATAAAGGGATTCCTGAGGACTGCGGGGTGAGCTGAGGTGATGCACAGCAGATGATGATAATATCGGACTGCTTTCAACAGGTTCATCGTCTCTAAAAATCTGTGAAACATCCCTTTTTTTTTAACAAGTGCAAAAAAAAAAAAAAAAAAGCTAAAAAAATTGTGATGTGAACTGGAAGTGCAAAGCCCCGGAGGGGTCAGCTTAAGTGCAGGAATCCTCAAAATGTCTAAATCAAAATGGCCTCTTTTTAACACGCTACGCCGTGAACTGTGTCTTCTGAGAGTCGGCGCATTATGGAGGAGAGAAAAGGCGCCTCTGAAGAAACTGTAACATCAATTTGTACACCAGCAGCACCTTCCTTGAACGAGGCACTGCTGTTCACTTATTAAAACAGCTATCCCTGACACCTAATCAATTATTTCAACCGCCCCGGCATACTCTTTAAGAGAAACACTGCATAGAAACATGAAATGTTGCAGCTACTACTTGTCCAACATGGGAATCACAGTGTGATGAAACATCATCTGTTGTGCATGTTTTTTTTTAAACATCTGGCATCATTGCTTACACATACATGATGCTGTATATTAAAGGCGAGTGTCGAGTGGCATGTGTGTAGGTAGTTTGGTCGTCATCAATCATTCATGTTGACATTTCCTTTGATGTAGTGTCCCTCTGTGTTGTGTACATGTGGCTGTGTGTGCATTCATATGTCTGTGTGTGTGTGTGTTACAATTTTGCACACAGTTTAATGCATATGCGCTCCCGGGTTGATGTGTTAGTGAGTGTAGACCGGTGCCGTGCACCAGGTTTAATGACCTGAGGTGTGGCTGACTTCCCTTTGCCAATCTGAATCATTTCCCTTGTGCCCGGCGGAGCGTGATACAGTTTGAGCGCGTGGCCGGTGACAGGTAGGGACTTGTGACAAACTAATGCAAGAGGAGGAAGTCCGTTTATTTCCTCAGGCTGCGGCCCCACCTGAATGTTAAGTGACTGAAAAGGGTTCCCATACTGACAGACTGCAGCTGCTAACCTGCGCCATTTATGCCTGAATAAACGCACACACTCACAAGCATGGATGCACACACACACGTTCACACGCGCAAGCTCTTGAAATAGTAGACATTCACTTCAGTGGTCCAGGAGTGTGTTGCACAGAGGCTGAGCTCCGTCACTCCTTGCTCCTCTTGCTTCAACCGCACCATGAGCTGAATCCCAACCAACCCCCACCCACAGCTTGCTTGGCTCTAAATCTCCCATCTTTGCTGTAACTGGGGACCTCAGGCGTGCCTCCGACGGATCCCACAATGCACCGGCACAAATTCCATTTCACTCACATGGCTGAGCCCACTCCTCTCCTCTTCCCTTCGTCTCTTTTCTTTCCAATTCATTTTTCCTCCTCCTTCTCCACCCCCAGTCCTCCTCCTCCTCCTGTCCCGCAGACTCCGCCCCCCTGACATCAGCTCATTTCTCTTCAACTAAGTCTTTTCCAAACATAAACGCTGATGCTTCTCCCGCTGATGCGCTGTGAGTGCCTGCAGCTCCCTCCCAGTTCAGCCCCGCACAGACCGCTCACAAGGAGATGAGCTGTATGTTCGGCTAATGGCTACAAGTAGCATCAAAACTGTATTAAATTGCATTGACGTTCAAGTGCCGTAATCTATGAAATATGCATCTTACTGTCGTCTCATTTGTTCTCAGAAGCCTTTCATCTTCGGCAGCCTGCCAAAGCGTCCCACAAAGGGTACTTGGACGTAGCGTGTTTTAGCAAATTGAGTGTGGCTTTTTATGCTTTGATTGATGGGGCCGGTGGCGTCCAGAATACGTAAGTGGACAGTGATGGATTCCCGTTCAAATCAGCACTTTGTGTTCAATTGATTGGTGGTCAAACCAAGGCTTGTGTAACTCTTCACTTACTGAGCGAGTGTCATGTGCAAATCACAGACCACTGGAAACCTGCAATGTGCAATAGGTACAGTTACTTATATCTCCTTCCTCCCTCTGGAAATTATATATGTTTTCAGAGTAGCTCTATGAGAATGCTTATAGGCAGGAAGGCAGACAGACAGGCTGTCAGGAAGATTCTTCAATTGGGGAAATGTACTGCCTCAGAAAAGTTCAGCATGATAATAACAGGCGCCACTAAGCCGCACAATTTGATTGGAGGGTGTAAGGGACGTGTAGAGGACATTTATCAGCGTGACACAGGACACAATGCTCTTTGTTTGATTGGTTAAATTAGTGGGAGCTCATTTGCTTTCACTGCAAAATCCTTTACAGAGCTTTTTTGTTGTGTTAATTAAGCTCGAGCAACCATTTTGTATGCCGCTTGCATACGGGGCCGCAAAGGAGAGAAAAAGAAAATTGTTATTCCTGTCTTGCACCTCACAGGCATTGTAATTTGTTTTTGATATGATTTGCACCCAAGATGAGCTCCTTAAATGTATATTTGCTAAAATGTGTTTGCTTTAGTTTTCCTCTGACAATTGCCCCAGCTGAATACAGATCCTTCAGAGTTTTTCCTCTGTGAACCGAAATGATGCCAGCACCTCATGTTATCTTACATCCGACTCCGGGCTCCTCACAGCAGTCTCATGGAACTTGTTGAATTTGTTGGATGGAAACACTTGCGGGGAATTAAATCCCAAAATTGCATTGCTCAAGGTGCAGATCATTTCTTTCCATGAACGCACAGTATTTGTGAAAGCATTTATTAAAAAGCCCTCTGAAAGGTATCCTCGTGGGAACTCCTCAGCCGAGTGAATCCACTGATGATTTTTAATGAAACATTTTGTCCTGCGATGTTTTGCCCGCTCTCGAGCTGCTGCCGTGCATTGGCCGCTCTTCTTAGTTACCATCTTTCAGAGTTAAGCTGAAAATGCGATGAGACAGGAGGATGTTTTCCAAACTGAAAACAAGCTGGGAAGCAGGGTTCAAAAAAAGTATGAAGCTCTCAGGAGTTGGAGCGTTGTCATAAGGTTGTTGATATTAAATAACACATGAATCTCCTGCAGATATTCGGTGGTCTTTTGTGCTTTGAAACAGTAAAAGTCTACATATTGTACCAGTAAGTTCACCGATGTCATCCTTGTAATGCCAGTTCGGTGCCACTTTAATTAGTTTAAGCTGTCTCTTTTCACATTACTGCTTAACTCACCTTGTTTGCTGCTTTTCTAAGCCTGTAATATAGAACCCCCAAGTCACGCTGGGATCTACGGGGGTTGTAGCATCACACCTCGGTCTTCACACTGCCTGCCTCAAACAGCTGACCTCTCATTAATCACACAAATCAGCTGTCAGACAAGGTGCAAGCAACAGAACGCTGGCAGGTCTTGTCTCAGTTGACTGCTTTCAGAGGGCAATATCTGCTGTAAACCAACATCAAACCAAAAACCCATGACACAGAGCAGCACTGTCTCTGACTTCCTCAAAAAAAAAGCATACCGTGTCTTTTTTCCATGGTCTGTTTTATGTCATTTGACTTTCCAGTGATGGAAGTTTTTGTTTGGGGCTTCTGCATTTTCGACACAAGTGAACTATAGCCCGCTCTTGGTTGTTTACAGCGCGCATAAAGCTGGCATGACATCAATGTGACTGATTACATAGGAAAAACATACACCTCCACCTGATGACCTTGAGTGCTTTTCTCAATTTTATCTCTGCGATTCCATTTTTTTTTTTCGCTCCTTTGCGTTTCATTGTGCAGGAAGCAAAGCTGCGGGAGCTACTGGACGTCAACACCCTGGCAGGGAAGATGGAGAACAGGATGCTGACAGTGGTGAGCGGCCCTGACATGGTCAACATCACCTATCTGAACTTCATGGCCTTCCAGGAGGAGACGGCCAAGGTAAATATGCCGGACAAGAATGTATGCAATGTATGAACGTACAACAAGCAGCCTTTCATTGCAACACATATATCAAATGTGTATTGCTGCTGGGTGAAAACCTCATACCTGCTTTGATTAGTTTTAATTCATATCTGTGGGGTCAGTCTTTCCCTGAAAAGATGATGGAAAGAAACAAAACCGAAAACATTCAGTCGTTGTATCTCAGAAATAAAAGCTAGCTGTTCTAAAGGTGAGTTAAAACGACGATGAAGAGGCTGTGTATCAATCACAGATTATACAGTCCTGCTTATTTTTTAGGCGCTGATAAATAGGAGGGATTAAAACAAGTTCTCATTTATTCTGTCCAGTTTCTTGATGAGGGCACTATTTTTTTGTTGGGTACATACAACTACGTGGGGTGTAGGGTCAGGCAACAGTTTGTTGTCTGAATGCAAATGAACCTTATCAGCATGCCCACATGTATGAATGAATTCATTTATTCCTGACACGTGGCGGTATTAACAGACCACCACATTTCAACCCTCAGCAGTTATCAGCATCATACTGCCCTAGATTTTGCACCTGACTGTATGTGTGTGTGTGTGTGTGTGTCTGTGCGCGTGTGTGTGCCTTTGTTTTATTTACTACAGGAGTGGGCGGAAGAGCTGTTCAACCTGGCATCTAACCTCTTGGTACAGAACATGTCCAGAGAGGCCTGCCTTGAGAAAGCGTACGTACACACACATAAACACACACACACACACACACACACACACACACACACACACACTCAAACCGTCAAACAGAAAGTATGAATCCACAAACACAAAGATGAATATGAAAATCAGGTCTGCGAGAAACAAAAAATGCCAGTCATCACAAGCATCATATCAGGTATTTTACATAAACAGAAACAGCAGGAAAAGGCAAATGAGTCTTCCTCGTTAAAAAAAAAAAAATGAGTGACTTTAATTACAAACAAGCGCCCCAGTTCTCCTGCATGCAGTACAACTGTACAGAATAAGTGTTTGCCAACAACTGCATGCAAAAACATGTTTATAATATCCACGTAACTGCCTAAAGTACGCTAATAAAACACACACAGACACCTTTATGCATACAGCAAGGTGTATAGGGGCTGTGCTATACTTCCACCCTCACGCACACACATGCACTCGCACAAACAGGAGACAAGAAGTTGCTTTTCACAGCTCCACAAGGCTGCCTGAGGGTTTGAGTTTATAAAGGTCACTTCACCTCGCATCGATGGTGAGAGTAAGGAGAGAAAAACACACAACGGGAAGGAAGTAGGAGGATAAATAAAACAGCTGGAGATAGGTATTAGTTTGTGAACCCGGCTCGACCCACATCTCAGTTGTCTTATCTGCCTCTCCGTGCCAAAGTGCATGAACGTGTACGGCGCGTACACGTATGTGAGTGCGCACTCATGCTGCCGCGGCCTATATTTTCTGTTGCATCGGCGTAATGACAGACTGGATCTTTAAGCAGGGGGTGCTGACCTGATCGCGCGGCGGTGTCAAAATGTTAACGAGAAGTCACCATTTCTTTTGCCTGACTGTGTTACATAAATCACTTCTGGTCACCAGTGATGCACCGGCGTTTGTCTAGTAAGACAAGTCTTTATCATCAACCACCCCTGATCCTGTGTAATAAGTAATGAGTGACTGAAAGCTCATGCAGAGTGAACCGAAATATGAATCTGCCCTGTTATGTTGAGGGAATATGCTAGGCTCTGCTAGGTGACAACTCCCAGCTGTCTGGTGTTTATCAGTGAACAGAAGCCATTAACTTGCACCCCTGAGGAGGCTAATTGACTTATGAGACAATAAAAGTGGTCATCGACCCCATAGTACACAGAGAGTTGAATAGAATTGAATAGAGCGGGTCTCGCAGTCACGCTGGGCGCTTGCAGCAGCAGTTGTTGTGCACCGCTTGCTGACAAATAAGGCGACTCTTTGTCATACCACCACTACTACAGCATGAAGACACTTCAATCCCCATCCATGGTCTTCTGCATGTGGTTAAGTCTCATATCTAGCTCTTAAGGCTGTGATATATTTCTTTTTTGGGGGGCTGGCAATGTTCCCAGCAACAGGAAACAAAACAGAACCCAGCATGTCTTCAAATGGCTGCTCGCTGCAAGATGTTCCTCTCAGATCAATGCAGTAGGGCTGAGGCCACTCCCTGGATTATGTTGTTCACGGATGATTAGGGTGAGAACGGCTTGATTCACAATGGGATGACCTGTTGTGCCTGTGCTAGAAAACTGGGAATTTACCAGCTGCTGCTCTGCTGGTTTTATGTTTTTCATTTTATCCCACGCCAAAGAGTAAATGGATGGGTAATTAAGTATTTATATTACTGTAAGTGAAATGGAAACTGGCCTTCTTGTTTAGCATTAACTAGAGAGGGAGAAAGTGGTGAGTAAAACAGAAAAGAAGAAAGATGCAAGTAATCTGTTTTCCCCAACTGGTCTTAATGAATAATACAGCCATTTGTAAGGCGGATCCTTCTTTCCTTACTCCAGCGCCTTCCACCCTTCTCTCCTTTTCTCCATCTTCACTCACAACTGCTCTAAACTAGTTCTCTCCCGACCAAAACTGAATGTTTACACTTCATATTTCTTTTTTGGAGGAAAAAAAAAATAAACACACCTCGGACAAAACCCGGTCCAGCTCTGTTAACCATTACAGTCATCTGTGACTTTGCCTGTGGCAGCCAGCCTGCCCTATGAAGTGGACTCTGTAATGGATATTAATTATTAGCCAGCAGCCACTTAAAGCCCAGCCTGTAATGATGGCTCCTGTTGCAGCTAATCTATTTATAGCCCGCGCTGCGCTGCCTGTGCTGCTGCTGCTGCATGGCTTTGTGCTGCCAATGCAAGACTTTCTGGTGATTGCACATGCAGTCAGACGCAGAGTGTTACAGTAAAGGGATACAAGTGTGTATCTGACCGCAGTTAATCCCGACGCTGTCATACGAATTTGCACAGTCACTCACACACAGACACGGCAAATATTTACAGACATTTACATCATTCGGGCAGCGACACACGCACAGGCAGATAATAATAAATTGGAGCGAGTCCATTATTCAAAGCGACAAACTGTTAAATGCATGTTGTGTAAGGTGTTTGCTCTGTCCATTACAGATACACTCGGCTGAAGCTGCAGCTCAACCCTGAGGGACGAATCCCTGTCAAGAAGTAAGTCTCTCTGACTCATCCCTCTCCTCTCCCCTGCCACCTCTCCACTCTTCTGATCAATGCGCAGCTTCCTCTGCCTTTTCTCGTTACAGCGAGCATGCAACGCGCTTCAGTATGCGCGTCCTATCTGCGCAATCATTAGAATATGTTACCCCCCTCCCTTCTCTCGTCACGGTGCTACCTTTTATTGGTGCCATGCCTCTTCAGCTCTGCAGTAAAACACACTATTCTACATCTGTCCTTTCCCCAGTTTTTAAAGAGCCCGTCCTTGTTGGTTTGTATGTGTGTGCGTGTATGTATGAGAAATAACATGCACTGGGCAAGCCCCATTTATATTTATATATGTCTATGTCTTATATATGCCTGCGTGTGATGTGTGTGTCCTTTTGTGGATTCCATTTTTTAGGTTTTTTTTTTTTTTTTGTAAACTTCAGTTTCACTCGTCCGGGAGTTAGTCATCAGCTCACTGAAAAGCCAACTCTCTCCATCACCATTAGTCAAGTTGAGCTTTCAGGCAGGCAACAGTGAACTTCTGCGATAACCTCCTTCAGAGCCGCAGAGGAAAACAGTGGGTGTCAACACAGAGAGGCAGAGAGACACTCCTTGCCGTTTAGGGAATTAACCTCCTAGCTGGGAGGACATGTCAGCTTGACTAATGTCAGCTTGACTCTGCTCTCCCACTGAGCATACAGTATGCGCACATGGATGTGCACGGGGCATACCTCTGCATGTAATTATAACAGGCTAGCGGCGGAGGAAACTGAACTGAAACGGCCAGCGGCGGCTGTAACGGCACTGCAGTTCATTGTACTAAATCTCATTTATTGTCTATATACACAGAATAAAAACAGATCGCTGTTGCCCAACCGCACACAGACACCGCGTCTCTCCACACTCAGAATGACTGATGAGACAGAGCCGCGTATTGTCAGTGAAAAGCATGTATCTCCGGAGCTAAGAAACAAACATTAGAATATGTGAAAAATGCGCTGTCACAGGGCTGAAAGCAGGGCTGTTTTTCTTCGCCCATGCAAATGAAATGAAACTTTCACGTGTTATTAGTTATGTGTTATGCATCTGTTTATTTACACTGGCGCTGGTGAGACAGTATGTGCGGAGTAACAAGTAGTGCGCGAGGAACTGTGCTATGATAACGATAATGGTCATTGTAATGGTGATGATAACGCTAAGGAGAAATAATAGCAATACAGCTTCATTTGCCCATCTTTGTAAACATGTTTGCGGTTTTAAGGCGTCGCAAACGTTTTCACGTTACTTATGCACTTACAGTGTTCCCATCTGGAGTTTAGACAGCGTGAGCAGCAGCATTCAATCAGTGTATTTCACACCGTTTACATTGGAATAGTGAAAGCTGCTGGACTTTTACAGTGTATGTCTACACGTTTCACCTTACAATAATTCATACCAGTATACAATTTTATACCAGTGATGGTGGACAAAAGAAGAGAACCACCTCTTGGTATAACAAATATGCAGTCTCTAAAATGCACAGAAAGTCTCATGAAACGTTATAATCTTCATGAATATTGAATAGATTGCAGGGCTGTTATATTGTATCTCTGCTTTCTATTCAAATATTCCTTCTTATACTGCATATATTCCATTTTCATTTCTCATCCAGACATTTTCTTTGTCTCATTTTTTTTTTTAAATCTATAATTCCTCTTGCAGATTGCGGTTGCATTCTCTAGTCCCTTTTATTAGTTCCTGGGGTTTTTCTTCTTCTTTTATCCTCTGTAACGTTTGCTGCTCCTCCAGCCGAACTTTCTCGCAGGATCTCCTTAATAAGCATCAATTAAAAGCTGCGATGTGATTCATCAGTTTGACGCCGAGGATCAGAGTGAACAGCCCTCTGTCTGTATGGGGCATTGTCTGTGATTACTCACGAGGGTGTGTTTTTGTGTTCTCGCAGTATCTTCAGGATGTTCTCAGCCGACAGGAAGCGAGTGGAGACGGCCCTGGAAAACTGTAACCTCCCTTCTGGCAGAGTGAGACACCAAAATACTTACTGCCTCTTGCATATTTTCCTCGTGTCTGAACCCCTCTTCTCTTTCTTATCTTGTCTCCAAAGCTCTTTCATCTCCTCCACCCGTCTACCCATCAGTCTGTCCTCGCACCATTCTCTCTTTTCTCCTCAAACAGCAGCTGATTGCTGCTTTGCTCATTTGTTTTGGCGTCTTATTTTCTGGATGTCTGCATGACTTCCCACTCAGAACTGATTTAGCCTTGGTTGTAATGAAACAAATAGACCCAGTGGGAGCAATATAGATGACAAAAGCTGTTTTATCTTTACCTCTCTCGGGTATCTCAAGAGAGAAGCAACCCCCTCATGCAACGAGGTGTAAACATTCCCCCAACGCGGCAAACAATCTCTGTATTCCAACAGTAGCAAACAATTAGCGCATCTGAAAGTGGGAAAATGTTCTTTAATGCAGTTCTGAGCACATGCTGAAACATATGCCCATACAGGAGGGACGACGCGCTGTAGCCGTAATGAATGGCTTCTGAATGCAATCAGAATAACAGAACACATACAGTATACGCAGACAGAGCAATACAAACAGACACACACAGACATAATTAGCGCTGGGAGAGGGAGCAGGAGGTAAAAACGTGTTGCCGTATGAAGGTCTGGTGGGATTTGCTGTTGTTCCAACGCACAAGTAATTACAGCTAAACGATAGTGCTGTTAATCCCTCAAACACACACGCTCACGGGCGAAGGCGCATTCACGTCATAGCTCGCACCAAGGTCTTGAGTGAGTCACCGAGTTTCGGCTGGGCTTGACCTGCATTCGCCTCCGTTGGTGTGCATCCTTCCCCGTCTTCTTTTTTCTTCTTACTTTTCTAGGAGCGCTCGGTTCTGCTCTGTTTCTCGCCGGCACGACGCTGTTGCCTGCTGCTGAGGGCGCAGTGTCTTTATCAGACCTGTGTGGCTCCGATAGCTCTATAAGGAGCCCCCCCGCGGCCACAGCTTCTTTGTTTAAGTCTCGGCGCAGTCATCTTTTGTTAATTAATTTGAATTTGAAATGTAGGCGCAAGAGGGAGACAAGAGGTCGAGGTCAGCTATAGATGATCCTGTAGTGTATGTGCTTATAGACACATCACGTGACTTGTCCCATTGATGAAGTTTCTGGCAGTTCAGGCCTTCTATAGGAGTCACGTACAGATAGTCTGCCTTTAAATGGAGGGTCAAAGTATAAAAGGTGTCACATACTGTACAGATTGTAAGTTTGTGAACTATGACTTTCATTTCTGACCTCACTTGATCTGTGCAACTTGTATAACGCAGATAACAAAGAAAGCTGATCCATCTTGTGCAGTTACGAAGCTTGGAACACTTGTGTGACTATTCCTCTAATAAGAATACAAAAATGTTCTTGCATAAGGTCCAGATGCTATGGGTTTTTTTGTTCTCCTACAGTCCAACTGGGTCACCTGCTGCCTGTAATATGTGTGTATATTTATGTTGCTGTTGTCTTGCTGCAGAATGACTCCATCCCGCAGGAAGATTTCACTCCAGAGGTCTACAACATGTTCCTGAACAACATCTGCCCCCGATCTGAGCTGGACCACATCTTCTCTGATGTGTAAGAACCAAGTTTCCCACAGTTCTTTTTTCCTTTTAAAAAAGTCTGTCAGGAAGAAATCGTTTTTTTCAACACCCAAAAGAACCCGGTAATTCCCAGTTATGAAGAAATGTGTTTAAAAAGCTTGAAACAATGTGAGAGTGATTATTTGATCTAATGTTTTCACGGCCATCTGTTGCTGACATCCTTGATGGGCTTTGCAGGTTTAAGACACCTGCTTTTGCCCATTAGAGACCTCATCAGTAGTTAATTAATACAGGACAGTGTGTTGTAATGGCCCTAATTTTGCCTCCTCCGGTCTGACTCGGTGCCCCCCTCGTGCTGCAGAAGCAAAAGCTGCCCTTCGCCCAAAGGGATTCAGACCATTCGCCGAGGCAAGTGAGATGGCACAAGATCCAGGAGGAAATGGAGATGATAATTTAGTGGAACAGGCTTAGATATGAAGGCGTTTTAATCAAATCTCATAATTTACTCAACACAACATTTAATCCTGTGATCCTTTGCGCTTCTGTTGTTCTCCCTGTCCACATCCCTGTGCCATCGCTTTAATTACCGCTCCTCCCCTCCATCACCCTCGCCTTGTTTCTGTTCCTGTGCCCACATCTCACTTAGAAACCCTTCCCCCATGTTATTCCTCCCCATTTTCCCCTTTTGTATTCTCACTGCTCACCTTATCTCCTCTCTCGCCTCTCTTCTGTTCTCAGGGGTGCAAAGAGTCGCCCGTACCTCACCGTGGAGCAGATGACGGAGTTTATTAACAATAAACAGCGAGACCCTCGTCTGAATGAGATACTCTACCCGCCTCTCAAACCAGAACAGGTCCAGGTGCTCGTGGACAAATATGAACCTAACGCTTCGCTGGCACAGAAAGGTCAGTGGCTCAAATGTCTGTCGATACAAACGCAGGCACACTATTCTGCTTCAATGTACACATAAACACACGACACACACACAGATCATTTTGGGAAAGCAGGAGCACTTTTACACAACCGACCCAGACTGTTCTACACCAATAAATATGGCAAAGGTGTTGCCATAACGACATCAAAAGTGAGGGGACCAAGGAGCAAAATGTTAGAAGTCTGTAAATAACACACACACACACACCAAACACCACCAACATGCTCACTAAAACACTGCTTTTTGTTAGCAGAATAGGACTACATGTGTAGGGTCCTTGAGTGGAGAGAGAGAGTGAAAATATAGAGTGAGGGCGGATTGCCGGTGTGTGTTTGCACTTCAGGAGAGCTTGTGCAAATAGCAAGTGGCAAGTGGAGGGCAGCAGAGAAACATATGTGGCACTGTCAGCTATGATAACATGTACATAAACAAGCATTGTTCGGGAGCCGTGTATATCTTTCCCTTTACTTTCATTCTTTACAGTATTTTACTGAGTGCATTTCAATTTAAAGTGGCAGTTCAACACCTTGGGATATATGCACGCTGCTAATGAGAGTGGTATTAAACCATACGCGTATAGTTTGTCTGTCTGGTTAGCTTAGTTGAGCACAAAGACGGGATACAGTTTGAAACAGCTAGCTTTCTAGTTAACATGTTACAGGTTGTTTCTGTGACTAAGTGCAAAAAGAAAAACAATTTTCATGGGGGGTTGTGTTATGCTGGACTGTTTCTTGGCTGGACGCAGTTGCCAGGCAACGTGTAGTAGTTTGGCAACTTGTAGTGTCTCTGCATTTGCTTGACTTACAAAGCGTCTCTGTATTCCGAGTACGTGTTGTCAGATTGTTGAATGCGTGTCCTAATTTGCTTAATATGACGCGGACAACACAAGCATGTGTCACGGACGCTGTGTAATACTGCAGGCAGCGGCATGAGTCCACCTGTTAATCTACCTTAATGTTTAAACACACAACGTGAATAAAATCATCCTGCGCACATACAAAAGTAACATGGTGTGGTATTTGAGCTTCGGGAGACGGACAGAAAAGTTAATGAAGACGGATGAGCGTATGGGTTCCAACACTCCTGGACATGCTGTGCTTTCATGTTGCGTCCCAATTCAGATATCAGCCAGCAGGGTCGGGTATGTGCCAAATCAAATTTAAACAGCTGGAAACCATGTTACAAAACAGCAGCAGTCAAAACAAGTGACTTATTTTACACCATGTTCTGTTTATTCTCGAGCAAAGGACTGGGCTGTTTTTACGTCTTCATCATGTTTTTTTACTTCTGAAGGTACAATAAAAATCCTGAAAATACTAACTCAGTGATTAGTTTATGCTTATATTCACCCACTGTCAGTTTATTTCCTCCTTTATAGTCTACAAAGCGCCTGTACTGCAATAAACTGTAATAAACTCTAATAAAGGGTTGCAGTCAGGACCACCTGTACTATAGAAATTGTGTCCTTATCTATAAACTTGAGTTAAAGATTAGATGTATGTCCATAAACCTTTACACGGATCTATTCAGCTCCAATACTACACCTGAGGTTTGTATGCCAAATGATTTCATTTACACTTTGGGTATGAGAACTGCTCAGCCTTTATAGCAACGTGCATCATTAGATTATCTGCCTGCTTATGCTGTTCATTAAAAACTTTTTGTCACTATGCTGCAGAGCTAAAGATTATGGTTGAATATATTCAAAAATATTTTGAGAGTCTGGAGTTTCTATTATTAAATAGCTTTTCTCTTTCTGTTTTTTTTTGAAAAATGCTAATTTGTGTTGCCAGAAGAGGCTGTTTACCTGTTCAGTATATCATTATTATGCCAATCACGTTACTGATCTCAATGAAACTAAATTGACCTTAAATGACTCCAGCAGAGTGTAAGTGGCGCTTTAATAAACTCCCCTGAGTAAAGTACCCACTTAGCTTAAAAAATAAAATAAAATGAATCCTGGGTACCCAAATGAGATCAAATCATTTTTTACACCACCCGGTTTGACCACCCTGTGTTTGACTCTGATCACAGCCATGTATTCATACTGTGATGTTGTGGTTTCAGCCTGTCCTGGGCTCTCTGGAAACGTGCCCTTCTCTGTCCCAGTGACAGATTTCCCCATGTGAAGTATTTATCTAGCCGGAGGAAGTGCCGCCATCTGCTCTGCAGAGAGGTCCAGGGCTCCACATGCTACCTACACACACACAATCACACACTTTTCCCCTCTCATAAGGACACTCGTACATACAGAAATGTACATTTGTGGCTTCATGCACTCTAGGCATGTGCTTTTAGGTTGCACTAAAAAGCATCATGTGGATGCACGTACACAGCAAGTCTGCATAAATGCATACGTTTTACTTGGGCATCGCGGATAGGTCGCCCTAGGCCTGCCTCAAAATAGCCTGTGTTACTTTCATTTTCTTTTCTGCTCACTCTCTCTTGTCGCGCATTTTCTTTCTCTGCTCCCAGCTCGGATTTTATGAATGTTATACCCCTCATTCATCTCTCCAGTGCTCCATCATTGTCTTTGACTACTTTAGTCTGTGCTCGCTCAAATGTTCAGACAGTGTTTGAATGCAGATGAATAAAATGCTAAATGAAACACTTTACTGAAAGACACCCTTGAAGTCTCCAGAGTGGATGGTGGGGTATCATCACATATTCATCTTCTGTGATCGTGAAGTGGAAACTCTTTGTCACATTTTGTCAGTTTGTGTCCACTCTTGTCTCACAGGTTATCATTATATTTTACGTCCCGTTTTCAAAAATCTAAAGCCATCACCTTCAGAATAACACCTGTAGATTTTCACTCAAGCACACCTCTAATCTCAGCCATGTTAACACCATTTTCCCTGTTTGACCTACAAATGTCTCGGGAACTGGGGAATCTCTGCGTCTGCGTGTGTGTGTGAGTGTGTGAAAGGTACGGAGGTTAGGCCTCAGCCTGGCAAAGAGAGGTCCTGGCAGTCAGCAGGGAGTAAGATGCTGAGTGCGACTGAGCTCACATGTCACAGACAGCAGCCAGCCTTAATTAGTCCAGAAACTCTGCAGAGGGCGGCACCGCATTAATTAGCATAAAGTGGCCGGAGGGACCTGCTGCACCCGTCGAGCTTGCATCATTTAGCATATTTAGCATAACGTCAAGTGAGTGTATGTGTGCGTGGGTAGAGGAGGTTGCGAGCGTTATGATTTTCGCCTCGAACACTTGTTATGTGTTGTACAAAAATGAAATTCAAGCAGGTGTGCAGTGTGATGTGTATGGTAATGTGTATGTAAATTTGAATCTTTTGGATGAGTGGAAAGGCGAGCTTTTCTTCTGCTGCTTATTACTTATTTATTCAGCGTTGTTTAGCTTTTGGAGCACGCTCAGCGAGGAGATGAACTCAGTGATGACAGAAAAAAAGGCTAAGCTTAACACGAGCGACCTGGACAGACAATCAAAACTAGAAAAGAACAATGTCACGGGGTGGTTGTGCTTTCGCAGATTCCTGTGTGACTCGTTAAGGACCGGCGATACTGGAGGAAGCTAGTGGAGTCTGAAATGAAGAGAATCATGTTTGTTTTATAAAGCTTGTGTGATAACAGGAGAATTTTCATGCATTTATCCACCTAGACACCTTTAAGATGTCTAATGAAGGCTAATATTAACTGACTATACACCCACAGCAAAATGTAAGAAACACTGAGGCTCAGGCTTTAAGGATTAACTACAAAGGCTTTCAGCAAACAGTGAATTAAGATTCAGCTAAATTAAACTACTAATGTAATCTCAGTGTTAATTAGCGATATGAACATTTTGGTCCTTCTGCTGTTTTTTTTAACTACACACAAACACTCAATCAAACACTAACAAGCCTGTTAGCCATGTTCCATGCACACAAGAAATTGCAAAGCCATAGAACAATCTTTTTTGCGGCATATCGTCACGCACCGTCACGTGCCACGCACCGAGTCCTGATTCATGGAGTTTGAAGCCGACATTCTTTTCTGTGTGTTGTTGTCAACAAATCCAATGAAAAGGTCAAAACCAACGATGTGTTAGACTGTCTCTTAATACTTTACGACTTCCCCACCCCGCCTGTGGCACTCGGCCCAGAGTCCATTCATTCCTGCTGGAGACGTAAATCCTTAAAGAAGGCTATATTATTTTCACAAACCGCAGGGCGCTGTAGTTTTCAGCAAACGTTACTCAAACAAGAGAATCATGCATTTTCTGGGACTATTTCTAGCCGTGGATTAACACATTTGGTGCATACTAAGTATTAGTAGCAGCAGGACATATGTGGGATCAATTCAAAGCAAACTACAGTCCTTATGTTTATTGTAGTGAAGGAACATAGGAGCACTTTGCTAGCTTTTGGCTCTAGAGGCAGCATATGTTATTAGATAGCTGGTTTTGGTCTTGTTGGCAGTAAGAAACATCCTTCACCTCGTTAGGCACATGATTTGGACTTCAGACTGGACCAAAGAAAAACCAACCATCTTTTTCAAACTTTGACTAGCATGTCAAAATGATAATGACATCCCGTGTTTGTTCTCGTCTTTGCACAGGTCACATCTCGGTGGAAGGCTTTGCCAGGTATCTGAGTGGGGAAGAGAACAGCATCATCCCCCCTGAGAAGCTGGACCAGAGCGAAGACATGACCCTCCCACTCTCCCACTATTTCATCAACTCCTCACACAACACATACCTCACAGGTACGCACATACACCCAGCCTGTATCTCTGTCTGGTTTTGCACGCACATGCTACCGCTCAACTCGATTTTTCTCCTGACTGATTGAACACGCGCATCCTTTATTCTTGTGCACAAGAACAGATCGCTCGTTCATTTAGAAATGCAATTACGGTTGCACAGGTGAATACACCCGGCTTTATACCTCACAGGTCAGTCAATCAAACATGCCCGGGCGTACGAGGCCCCCTTTTCTCGAGGGGTTATCCAATCAAGTCATGCCACGAGACTTAATTCATTGATATTCATGAGTTAAATATTTCTTTAGACTGGTAGTCACAGTAACTGGCTCCTGGCAGTGCACAAGCATGGCAGGCACAATACAGAGGCCATTTTCTCTTCAATGGTTATTAGAATTCATCTATTCAAATCTATTCTGGGAAAAAACTGGAGAGCATTGAATCTTTCAAGTGGATCAAATTTCTCCGGCGATGGAAAAAAAAAAATGGAATTTCTGTAATAAGCTGATGTCACAGCCTGCGAAATGAAGAAATGAGAAAACAAACAACAGGTCCTCGAGTCTCTCATCACAAACACTGTTTGTCTTTATGCATTTTCGAAATGGCACATTGTGATATAATTACAGGCAACAGAGAGGCGCGGCCGGCAATGCCGAATGTATTTCCGTCCTTGAAATACTTCAGTGTTTCACAACTTTATAGGAGAGATCCTTAAACGATAAATAGACCGACAGCGACTGGTTTCGTCCATGTTGATGCATTTTCATCCTATTGATCCGTGGTAAATTAAAGCAATTTTTTATGCACTGTTAATTCATGTGCTCATTTAGTAAAGAAAGTGTTTCTCTAATGGGGTTAGTGAAGGATGTCTATCAAAAGAAGAGTGAGGGGTGAGAGGGAAAACAGGAAAAGGGGTTTAAAAAAAAAAGGGAAGAACTGAATGATGCCACCTAAAGTGAGAACACAGATCTGCCTCTCAATTTGACACAGTTCCCACCGCGTTGCAGGAAAGCATGCTGCTAATGTGAAGAGGTAATTGCTTCACTAATGGTGACAGGGAGATGAGATCTGCCTGCTTCAGATAACGACAATTGTATTGTTTTTACTGCATGCTAGCTTCTAATGCGGTTAATGAGCTCTTGAAACGTGGGAGGACGTGATTTTCCGAGCGCGCTGATACTTTTGGGATCAAAGTTACCTGATGAGGTGTTCTCTTTGCAGCCGGCCAGCTCGCGGGGAACTCTTCAGTCGAGATGTACAAGCAGGTTCTCCTGTCAGGGTGCCGCTGCATTGAACTGGACTGCTGGAAGGGGCGCACCACAGAAGAAGAGCCCGTCATCACGCATGGCTTCACCATAACAACTGAAATCTCCTTCAAGGTAACACAAGGACAGCAGATGATAATGATATAGACGAGTGGTTGGGTGGGCAGGGCCGGGGGAGTACAGGCTGTAATGTCTTTGTCTGCAGACGCAGATTGGGAGTGGGGGGGGGGTCTGGGTAAACAGATCTTGCAGACGGATGATGTAATCCACATGTTGTCCACATAATACACTTACTGCACTGGATGCTGATTGGTATTTGGGTCAGGCCAACGCCCACCCAGCCTTTTGTGTTCGAGTTACTCTGTGTTTTTAGATATTATACGGTTAAAACGGGTTTGTATTGTTCTGTTTCCAGTTGATTATCATAGTGAAACATGCGTCTGTAAGCTCTTACAATTTGTTTGATTTAAAGAACAATAAAAGGAGTAGTAATACAACAGAGGAAGCGTAATAAATAATAATGGTTATAGGTAAGAAATGTGAGTAAGTAATAAAAGGTAATCTAAATGGAAATAAATAAGTAGTAATAACTTTAATAACAACATCAATAATAGTTGTAATAAGCAGTAAAATAAGTGTGTAGACTTTGAGATCATTGTGTGTTGGCAGCCACCTACATGAAAATCTGCATCTTCAAACATGTCGAGTACTCTGGCACCAAAATTGAAAAGAAAAGGTCCACGAGCTTAAGTCCATACGTCTTCATTGTCATCTTCGTGTGTGACCTCAAATTTGTAATGCATAGGTGTCACTGGCACACACACAGTAAGTGTGATTTAATACTACAACAGACATTCTCTGAGGTGCTACTTTTCTGAGAAATTCAATAGAAGACGTGACATATCTGTTTACGGTGCAGCCAAACAAAGTCACATAGTCAATAATAACGGCAACCGCCATCTGATTTTAATGCTGCACACTTAACGGGAGCACGCGCTTGCACTTTCTTTTTCACGCTGTTCCATTTGTCTTTAATGTGAAGCAGTAAATGTTCCGTTTTCATTGGCAGTAACCGAATACAGCTCTGACACAATGTAAAGAGAGCAAACTGTCATCAGTGAGATAAAATCGCTCTGGATCCAGATGGCAGATTCCACCATTACCAATAAAAACTACTATATAGGGAGTTAGTAACTGAATGCGAATTCAGTCGTTTCAGTTCAAATGCTAACCACAAATAGGATCAGAAATAGGGTTTGTTTTCATTAAGATTATAAGGATTATAATTTAAATCATTGCATATGAGAGAATAAAACAAACAGATGGAAAAACACGCCGACAGAGTCCGACAGAAGAATAAAGTAAGTAAGTAAGAAGCAGAAATGGGAAAAACAAAGCAGCAGATGGCAAGTCGTAAGGGACAGGGGCACACTGAATGGCCCTAAACCGAAGCGCTGAGGGGTGCTTAATTGAACAAGAGAAAAAATGCATTTGTAGGAGGAGGAGGGTGTGAAAGGGCACAGTAACTGTCAGGAGAAGAAGAAAGAGAGGAGGGTGGATTGATTGATAGAAGAAATTTAGATCTAATGAGAGTAACAAAAGACGTAGAACGAGCTTAATGTAATTATCCTGAGAGGGAAATACAAAAGGAGAAGAGTTGTGAATGATGGTGGATGGGAAGGGAGCTACAGATGGATAGGGTTGCGTTACAGACAAAGATTTTTATTGGAAGAGATGGCGCAAATGGAAATGAAGGCATTAACAGAAGTGACACCGTTGTTAATGACTGTAATTGACTTAGACAATCAGCAGCTTGGAAAGCCGATATCAGACGTCGAACTGTCTTTGCCGGAGTTGAGCCGCGACACCGCTTCATGGCTCGGCTCCCATTTCCACGAACGCGTCCGCGACACTACCGAGATACAGTCGTGTTCATGCTGCACGCACATGCGCTTATTTTGCACTGATACAAGCATTTGATAGGTACCGCCGCATCATTCTTCCAGCCTTCAGTAGCCTCAGTACCACATAATTCCATGCAGTCAGACAGCATCTTATATTTGGTTAGTAAGCCAGAGTGTAATTTATTTTTCCTACTACTGAGAAACTATCTTTCTTTCTTATCACTCTTGCTCTCTTCTGCAGTTATTGATTTGAACATGTTCAGGCTTGTTCCCTGGGGGAGGCTCGCAGGCATTCTAGGAAATGTAGGGAATCATATCATTGCAAATGGATATAATTCTGTCTGCTATACGAGCTAGGAGGCTGCTTCCAAATGCTCTACAGTATGTTCCCTTGTGGCGCGACGGCATAGTATCACATACACCAACGATGGCATTCATTGTTTTTAATGTACGTTACATCACTCAAATAATGAGAACCCCATTCTGCCCCAGGTGTGCGTATTCAGTGTACACTGGTTAAGCGGTCTTTGTCTTTTCTTTTTGTGTTTTCAGGAGGTGATCGAGGCTATAGCGGAGAGTGCCTTCAAGACCTCGCCCTTCCCCATCATCCTGTCTTTTGAGAACCACGTGGACTCGTAAGTCGGCGCATAATCACTTCAAATCAGAGATGCAAAAGCCCACAGTATGATTGTCGCCCTGAAATCAATAGATCCAATCAGGCTTTTTGTGTCTGTCAGCTCGGAAAACATCGACACAACTTTGAGGAGAAAGTTTTCATTGGTTGTTTTCGTCTGCTTCGCAGGGGCTTTTTAGGAGTAGCGCGCATATTCAGTGCAGTTTTGTAGAGAAACCAAAACTGCGTGTGTGATATGATTTGTTTTTTGTGTGTGACGATTTCCAGACCAAAGCAGCAGGCTAAGATGGCAGAGTACTGCCGGTCAATATTTGGAGACGCATTACTGACCGAACCTCTGGAGAAATATCCCGTGAGTACATAAGACGCTCACACACGCATGCACGTGCTCACACACAAATTCACACTTACATGGTCTTTCTATTGCTCTCTCTTTCTTGCTAACACACACACAGATCTGTACGACATGGCCAACAGCGTGGGATTCAGCAGATATTATCACATACTGTGCACAGGAGAAGTGTCCTTGAACACTGATGCCCGGCATGCCACCCATACAGATATACATTCAGGAGGCGAAAAGCCACGACTTATTGCTTACACGCGGACGCGTATTCATTCATTCGTGCCCATACACGACTATTTCTCTGTATTACGTCTGTATTTTTCCTCCCTCTCGCTCCATCTTGCTCACAAACAGCAACATATTGACATGCCCTCTAGCACCTGGCAAAATGTGTTGTCACTGTTTTTCCTCTTTCTGTCACTCCAGGCACGCTCCGAAATGGCCTCCTAGAATTTGTCGCTCCGTTTCTCTCTCTCTCTCGTTCTCATTTTCAGTCACAGACACACACACACACACACATACCTGTGGCTATTTACGTGCCATGGAAGCCAACTTTTAATGATTCATCCCACAGTCATTTTCATTCCCCCCGCATCACCTCTATGTTATCACGATAGGGAAAGCAAATGACAGCCGTGTAAAATTAAACGGAAGTGTTTTACGCTGTAATCTAAACATGGGCTTTTCTTGGCAGTCCTTTATCTGTCTCTTCTCTGTTGCCATGGCGACCAGTCAAAAGCTTGCTTTGTCTCTTTGTGGCCAAACTCTTTTTTTTTTTCTTTCCCCCCCTCCTTTTTTTAAGGCGTCTTTTGTGTGTAATGACGCAGGCGAATGTCGACACTCGTCGCAAAAACTCTTACACACTCTGGGACCTCTCCTAGTGTCTGGTGCACTCATGAAAACATAGCCCACATATAATCCTGAACACTGTGTGTACTTTAACACAGCACTTGGTCCTTGCGTGTTATTCACCAAGGGATTGTCTCGTCCCTGTTGGGATAACGCCACAGAGCAGCACAAAAGTTCCCAGCAGCCTCCTGACTGGATTTGACATTGAGGTATTATCAGGGAGAAGCCTTCTCGTGCGGAGCGGCACAGAGGGAAGGAGAAGGACAGAGATATGAGGAGGCAGACTCCAAGGGAGAAGTTAGAGAAAGAGAAAGCGCTGTTGAGGAATAAGATTTCTAGCGCTGAGCGTGTAATAACTGGGAAAGGTGAGTGCAATGACAACCACTCCCCTCTGGCATGGAGACAGCCGTGTATACAGCGTATCAAATGGGATATCAGCTCTGTTAGTCCATAGGGACAGGGGCCAGATAGGGTAATATAGCTAGATTGGTTCCAGCTGAGCCTAAGGTGAGAATAAAGAGGATTACAGTTTTCTCAGAAATTCAAGCTCCACTTATATCTCCACTCCATAAAACTGTCATTCGTGGCTGAATAGGGGAGACTTGTGACACTGTTTGTTTTTACAATTAAACCGAGAACGGTCTGCTCTTCCTCCCCGAAATTAGCTGAAATTACTTAAAAACTGGATTCAGCATGAACACGTTTGCTTGTTTATTATATGGCTCTCATCACTGCATTCGTTGCGCTGATGAAAGGTGTTTTGCCAAAACACTTTCATTATAACTGCAGAAAAAAACATGAAATGATGGAAAAAATAAGAAAAAAAACCCCTGCAGTTTGTTCAGTCTTGTTGAGGCTTAGTTTTAAGCTGCGGACAGAGCAGAACTGGCAAGGCGAGATGTGCTCGCACGCGGAAAGCAGCCGGGATTGGGAATAATGTGGGCAGAAGAGCAGACATAAGCTGCTGGAGCTAGCAGGCTAACAACAACATCCCGCTAACTTAAGATGATGCACCTTTTAATCAGACACTAACAGCCTTTGCACTTACTGCTGATCGTGCAGCATCCATCCTAGTCTTCCTCTTGTATTCCTACACAAACAAGAACATAAACTGGCAAGACTTCCTAAAGGAAAGCTCAACCCCTCATTTAAAATAGAGTTGATCTGCGTAAAATCTCAATATAAGTAGTGGGTGAAGCTGTGAAAAAGATTAGCTAGAGTTCAGTATTTCCTTCTGAAACGTAGAAAAGTATGAATTAACACAAAATGGAAATATTCAAGCTCAATGCGTCAGAATTGTACAGACCCGTGTGGATGAAAGCTTAATTGAATCCATTCGGGTAAACTGTAGTTTAGTGCTGTGCATTTGAGTGCAGTCAAGATTTTGCCACACTGAGTGTAGAACTGGTTCCATTTAGCTGGAAGTCTTAGCGTGCAGCCAAGGCAAACAGGACATCTTATCTTTATTTCATCGCTTTACAACAATAACAAAGCAGAATGGTGTAAATGGATGTGAGTGGAAGCTGGGGAAGTGTGTCACTGGGCATAGAAAATCTTGGCAGGTGATACACTGTTTCCTCGCTCTTGAAAGAAGGAAAGTGAAAGTAAAAAAATCCTTTAAAGTTTGGTTATGTTCATAGCTGATTAGAACTGGGTTGCGAGCATACAGTACAGTGTGTGTGTGTATTCAACATCACTGCTGACTTCCTTGATAATGCATTATTAATATCCCTAAACACTGTGATCCAAACGCTGTGTACCCCATAAATAAATCAGAAATATGCCTACTTTGAGCCAGCTCCCTTGAGAGAGTGAATGTTTCCCCCCGGGAAGATAATTTTTTATGTTGAAAGTATAAACTTTTGAGCTCTGTAAACAGAGTTTGTAATGTACAGCGCTGATCCACGTGGTCACTAACAAGCTCCACTCAGCAGAATCTTCCATCGTGAATTTTGAGCAGGCTTTTTTTTTTTTTTTCCTTGAAACTCCCATGAATTTACATTTTAAACGACTCACTCCAGTAAACAAATCCCGTATTTTCTGCTTGTTATTAAGCTCATTTGTCTCTAAGCCGCCTAATGGAGCAATCATCAGCCATATAGCAACATTTATGCAACTTAACAGCACCATTTTTCCTTTGTTGATTTCTGTTTATCATAGAAAAAAAAAACATTTCTGCATCCGTCAGCAGAGCATACAACAGAGCAATTTATTCTGCAGAAGCCTTTCTCACGAACTTCTGCCTGTGTTTCTTTTTCTTATTTTTTTACATGACCTCTGTGTTCATTTTCTTCACCCCACCCCCACATCCAGCTGGAGTCTGGTGTGCCACTACCCAGCCCAATGGAGCTGATGGGAAAGATCTTGGTGAAGAACAAGAAGAAACACCACAAGACAGACGGAAGCACCAAGAAGAAGCTGTCCGAGCAGGTTTCCAACACCTACAGCGACTCTTCCAGCGTGTGTGAGCCCTCCTCCCCGAGTGCAGGTACAGCTCAGGCACACGCCCGCTCACGTCCTACAAATACAGCCGTGACACCAAACTGGGACCTTTTGAGTTATGATGTTTCAGATGTAAAATGTAGCCAAACCGTCTGGGTCCATCTGCAATATAGACCCACACCTCTATGCCTTCCAGAGGCTGAATTACTGGAGCGAAACAGTGCTATTGTTTATCATTCATCATTTTCATGACCCTCTCCATCAGCTGAATGTATTATTGGCTGTTGCATACACTCCCTGTCAGACATATACACTGCCAGTCACTGGGGCGTCTTAAACACAGGCCAGCAGTGGCCTTCGGTGCGTTGCTCGGTACGTGTGCATGTGGCTGTGTGTACATAATGCCAGAGCTGTCTGGTGAACTTTTACATCTCGATTTATGGGTTTTTGTATTTTCACAGCTGCTCTCTGGCTTTATTTTTCCCTAATCAGTCATATCTTCACTGGCTATGGCTCTACATCATATGTGTCCTCTATATGTGTGTGAGTGCACATGCCTGCTTCAGTATTCTTCCACTTCATATTTACCAGTATTTATTCGTATTTGTACCTACGATATCTCCTTCGGCTGTAAATTATAACAGAGTTTTCAATCAATTCGCTATAATTTCTTCAAGTAGCTGAGCTGCCAGCTTCATTCTTACCCTAACACACACTGCCCCCTGGTGTAAGAAATAAGCAGCACAAGTGTTTGACTAAAACAGTCGGTGACTTCAGTCGTCATGGAGGCAACCCCAAATCAGTGCAAGGGCAACGATGCACAGTGACATCTGACTGTGGCTCCCCAGACAGATTAAAAAAAACAATTTGCATACATCCATAAAAATTTAATTGGACATATCACGGTGAGACAATGTCACCGTGAATTATACTTTACGTTTTAGCTGTCAGCCGGGCGAGCTCACAAAGCTGCAGCCGTTAGATATTTGTATCAGTAACATTTGAAGGCATCCTAGACGAGTGTATCAGCTTTTGAACTGTCTTTGCTCATCTAAAATTGTGGTAGCTGGGCAGTAAAAGGATACTGTTCAAAGAGATTTTATTGAGTCAAATAAATAAATAGCATTAAATTACACTTAAATTACACCGTTGGATCAGCGTGTCTGTTACCCGATGTTCTTTGAAGTACCAAAAAGCTTTCATTTTTCCTATCCTACCTCAATTGTTGTTATACAGTAGTTTGACCTTGTATGCTGTAGGTATACAATGCTGATGAGTTCGTTTTCTTTTTTCTCCACACAGGCTCAACCAAAGAGGAGATGGCAGATCCCTCGCAGCCTCCTGAGGTCGCCGAGCTCAGCCTGAGGCCACAGGGCAGAAAGTCTATCGGTTAGTCATACATAGTAGATGACCTCACATTCTGAGGGGAAATCATTAGTAGCGTGCTCTCGTCAGGCGGGCTGCAGAAGCTGTAGGTCAGCTCGACCATTACGCTGCTAAAATGAATTTCCTCAGTCAGTGCGACCTCAGATTCGGTGGGAAATCTTTAGTAGATCTCTCATTATGTGGGCGCGGAGGATGGGTCGGCTCAACCAAAACAATATTAAAATTAATTTCCTCAGTCTGTGAGCCCTGTGGGTTGGGACCTGCCAGTTTAAACCTTATTTGTATCCCTGCTTCAGATATAATGGAGGCAGCATATCTTAGATCAAGGCTTGTTTAAAGGCTATCAGTTTTCAAACCAGTCTGCCCAACATTTGCATCGAGTGTCTGGAAATGACAATTAAATTTGCACACACATAATGTCTGGTACCTTTGTATTTATATATATATATATTATTATAGATGTGACCATATTTGTTGCTCATGTTTCAGGTGAGGTGGAGGCAGAGAGCGAAGATGAGGACGATGATGACGACGACTGTAAAAAGGGCTCAATGGATGAGGTGTGTATTTGCAAGAGACGCGGTTCAAGTGCTAGAAATAATGGAGACATCCAACTCAGTGTAGGCTGCCATCTAGTGTACATATTAAATAATGAATATTAGTTCTACTGTGCGTCTCTAATGTCCTGAATAACAAGAAAAAAAAAATAAAAATTAGACTATTTCAGGCCTATGAATCACCATGAGACATCTTTTCTTTTCTTTTGTGCTGAATTACATTCAGATGTTTGCTTGTGTGTGTGTGTTTTCACCTACAGGGTACAGCAGGCAGTGAGGCGTTTGCCACAGAGGAAATGTCCAACCTGGTCATCTACATCCAGCCAGTCAAGTTTAACACCTTCGAGGCTTCTAAAAGTATGTAATAACGATGAATGAGATGATTTGAACAACTTGCTGTATAATAACATACTTAGACATAGACAGTATTCTGAAATATTGTGTTCAGCAGTGTCTCAAGCGAGAAAAACAGTTGTGGTTTGGGATAAAATCATTTAAATATGTATATTATATTATATTTATAGATGGCATTTCAATACAGCAGTTCTGTAGAAGACATATAAACATGTCTTGGCCACTAGATCATCAACATATTACCATATCTGCCCACAGAGATTAATCGAAGCTACCAGATGTCATCCTTCGTAGAGACCAAAGCTTTGGAGCAACTGACCAAATGTCCTGTTGAATTTGTGGAGTATCCTTCTCAGTTTTACTGACACGTGTGGTTTGTACTACCGTAGCAGCAGTAGTAGTAGTAGTAGTTGTAACTGTACCAGTGGCACTTTCTAATATAGGTCACACAGCATTGTCCTTAATTAGCTCTGTTCAGATACAACAAACTGCAGCTGAGCAGGATCTACCCTAAAGGTACCCGAGTGGATTCATCCAACTACAACCCTCAGCTCTTCTGGAACGCCGGCTGTCAGCTGGTGGCTCTCAACTTCCAAACAATTGGTGAGGGAGGATAGTAAAAGACATTTCTGCGATTCTTTTTGAATTGTGTGAATCCGTTATCCCTTCACACCTTTGGAAAATGTATGAATTAGTCCTCTGAAAAAAAAAAAACAGGTGCAACACAAAATGTTCCAAAGAAGATGAAACTTGTCCCTCTCATTTATTTTTAATACCTTGTATTAAAGTATGTTTTTAAAGATTGTCTGTTTTATATCAGTGTTTTGACTCACCCAAATAATCCTTTTGTAATTCTGTCCTCACTCCACAGATTTGTCCATGCAGCTGAACCTGGGCATGTATGAGTACAATGGGAAGTGTGGCTATAGACTCAAACCAGAGTTTATGAGGCGGCCGGATAAAAACTTTGACCCCTTCACTGAAAGCACAGTGGATGGGATTGTAGCCAACACACTGTCTGTAAAGGTTTGTGATGGTCTTTTTGTGACAGTGAAACTCTCTCTCTCTCTCTCCCGTGTGTCTGTGTGTGTTTGATTATTATTTTTTTCTGCCTCGCTTTCTCCCCTCCTCCTTCCCTTCAGATTATCTCAGGACAGTTTCTGTCAGATAAGAAAGTAGGCACGTACGTGGAGATCGACATGTTCGGCTTACCGGTGGACACCAAGAGAAAAGCGTTCAAGACCAAGACATCTCAGGGCAATGCCATCAATCCTTACTGGGAAGAGGAGGCCATTGTCTTCAAGAAGGTCAGACTATGATTCTGTCCACACACAGTGGTCACATGCTTATTTAAACAGTTAACATGCATTTAAATATAATATCCAAATTAAGACTGTGTCAATAAGTAATTGGATCATTTCCATGTCACTTTGACCTCACGTACTGTAAATAAACCCAGGATACTAATAAAAATCCAATTCCTAAAATTGCGCAGGCATATGCAGTACATGGGTATACATACATGCAGCATGGAATATAAATATAAAACATTTCCTACAGAAAATGTAGCAAAACAGCAACACGGCGGTGTTATTTTGACGTAGTGAGTGCGTTTCATACATCTTCTCAGGTTGTTCTGCCCACGCTCGCGTCACTAAGGATAGCCGTGTTTGAAGAAGGAGGGAAGTTCATTGGCCACCGAATCATTCCTGTGTCAGCCATCCGTCCAGGTAACAAGGTTTTCGCCCTCACCGTCATTTCAAGCATCACTTGGTCAATGATTGTGATTAAATCCACTTTCTTAGACAGATTGAGAAGAGAGGTATTTAAGAGGGCAGAGAGAGTGCAATAAACTATAGCATCTAAGTCCTGATGTACAGTGGTTTGAGCTCTTAAATTGCTGTTTCTGAACCCTCAATCTGCTTGACACCCTGCAGGCTATCACTACATCAGCCTAAGGAATGAGAAGAACCAGTCCCTGACGCTGCCCGCTCTGTTTGTGTATGTAGAAGTGAAGGACTATGTCCCAGACACATTTGCAGGTAAGTTGCAGGTAAACTTGACAAAAGTTGTTTTTGCAAACACTGCCGTCGTGCTCAGCGTTGCTAAAAGGTTGCTCTGTTTTCTCCTGGCACTTCAGACGTCATTGAAGCCTTGTCCAATCCCATCCGCTATGTCAACCTGATGGAGCAGAGAGCCAATCAGTTGGCTGCTCTCACCTTGGAGGAGGGAGGAGAGGAGGAGGGCGACAAAGAGGTGTGTGTGTGTGCTTTTCACTCCGTCACACATGTGCCACTGATCGAGCCGAGAGTTCCCACAGCCAGCTGGCCACTCTCCTCCTTGTCAGGAAGCGACCGGTTTAGAAATGCAAAACATAAGGCAGAGAGAATGAGAAGCTGCAGGGAGAGTTCCATTTCCACAACCAAACTTGATTAAGAGGCAAGAAGCAGCATGAGGAGGTTTTTAATATCGCCACAAATTACTTTAAAACCCACGGCCATCCACCAGCACCGCGCGTAGAGAAAGGAACAATTGTGCACCACACACACCGGTGTCCAGCACAGATCCCACAAATATTATCAACACATTTTTTATTCCCAGACGCTCTGTGATAAACTGAAGTGCGGCCGCAGCTGTTGCTGCGTTTCATTAAGTCTCTTCCAGCATCCACCTGCTGGCTCTGATTATAGGTTTCCTCTGCGGGTAGGCTTGTCATTGAGACTCTGTGTACTTTCATTGTGCTCAAGATTTGTGTTTATAGGAAGTGAAAAGTTTAGATGCTAAATGTTAAAAATCAACACTGCACATAGCACCATTCATCGTCTAAGTTAAAATGGCTGATAAGACTTAGGTGGCTACTTCAGTGTTGGGCATGTGACACAAGTTTTCAGACCATTTTGAAAGCTCCTTGTTCATAAAAAGGGGGCTTTATTTGAGTTTGTCAAATCAAATCTGTATTCCATCACTGACAACCATTCACTGTCTCTGTGATACAACAGAAATGAAAACCTATGACAGCTGCTTAGACCTCATTATTGATCCTCTTGAGGTCTGTAATTGTAAGGCTATGTTGTAGGTCTACCCGTGAGTTTAGCTTAACGTCATTTGTGGAGATGTTGACCACTAAAAACAATGACATGATTCACAGTCCTGACGCTGATTTGACGCTATTCAACTACTCCACACAGTTGGTGGCGGTAATGTGTCAATAAATGTAGCAACGCAGCAACGAAGGCAAGGAAGAAGAAGAGGTTATGTATGTGAACAATGCAGATTTTAAATGATAAATATTGCCCCTGAAAATATTGAGCACATTGATTAGTCAGGAACATCGTCTACAAAAACTCCAGAGGGTACCTTTAACTCTCTAAACAAACTCTAAATTACTTTTTACATTGAAAGCATATCTGACTAACATGAAATGACATTGGCAGCGACCTTAAACTTTCATACAGGCTTCACTTTGAGTATACTTAAATGCCAGGCAGTTCAGAGACTTGTAACAAGTCCCGGCTTCATAAGACGATGCAATCGTCTCCTTTGTTCCAAGTGACATATTAAGGGAAAGATTGCACTGCAAGCATCTCACACTAATGGGTAATCAACATTACAGCAATAGCTGGAGAATCGTAAGCTTTTATAAGTAGTGCTTTGAGGGTGAAGTAGAAGCAGCCTTTGTTAATAGTCATCATCTTCTTGACAGAGGATAAAGATAGCTGAGGATTAATGTAGGCAAAATGCAACAGGGAACTGACAAAGGGATGATATCCGAGGTGAGACATGAACTAGTTAGGATAAATTTAAGGTGAGAGGTAAGGCAGGACACAGGGTTATCTGGGGTTAGGAGAAGAAGGCTCTGGAAAAGAAGGGTTGTCCCTGACGGGCTTCTTTTATCTGATTTGCCAGCTGATATGATTACCCATGAGGATGGCCGACGGGGAGCTGTTTCATGCCGCGACCATGGCAACAGTCACCAAAAGTGGTAGCGCAGGGAAAGGCAGAGCACAGTGTGGGGAGATGAATGAAGGAGGAGGAGAATATCTGGCTAGTGCGACTCGAGAAGAGATTATTTAAAATTGCGTTAACATTTCAGAGATAAGAGAATATAGTCCAAGACTCAGCCGAGCCTAGGGGGAAATTAAGATCTGCTGAGCCTCTGTGCAGGAAGAAAGAAATGTTGAGAGTGGGTTATCAAAGCTACGTCTACAAACTATCCTGCACAACACAGGTACAACAAGAGAAAACAGATACCACCGTTTGAGGCTCGGAAAACTCTTTTGTGAATGTATTTTAAACATTATAATAGATTTAGGAGCTGCTGTTCATTTTACTGTACTTCACTTTTTACAGGCTCAAATGCATGATAACGTTTTCTACACAAAATTCCTCTGCAGAGGGATCAGTGGTTAGCGCTGTAACTTACAGATATGTTCAACCGAATGTGACGGACAGGTGGAGGCAGGAAGTGATGCGCCCTCAGAATCGAAGGTGGACCAGAGGGTAACGCTGCCTGCAGAGAACGGACTGAGCCACACACCCATTATCACCCCGAAACCACCGTCGCTGGTCGGCCCCCAGCCCCAGTCTGCAGGTATTGTATGAATAACCAGCATCACGTGTTCAAGAGCTAAAATGTCACTTTTATATTGTAAATGCACTGAAAGCTAGAAGTTAGTTGCTTTTCAGTTGTGCTGAAGCATCATGTTGCACGTTGCTTCAGGATTAAAGTTGCAATATAAGCTTTGATCTTAGTTGAGAAAATATTATATTAATATCCTTTTTTTGTTATCTTAGAATGCACCCACTATTCTTATAAATGTAGAGTATCAGAGACTAACTAGCAACCCAACTTGTTTTTGGTGACCAGGCTCATTGAAACCATCAGCAAAGACTGAAGACATAATTCAAAGCGTCCTCACTGGTAAGATTTATGTTTTCAGACTTCATGAGTCTTACATCTGCGGTTATTATTCAGACATCCAGACTGCCCGATTTCAGTGACTGTGTGCATGATACCCCATCGGAAGTTTAAGAATGATTCCTGTGTCGAGATTGATTTAATTTGCTCACGTATTGATGATTTATGACATTTACTGCTGTTAAATTTGCAGTAAATCTACATTTTGTTTCAAATATTTGCATGAAATAAGGTTTTAGAACAGGTCCAGCCTGTCAGCATCTCTCCCATTTCTTCTTGTTCACCACTTTCTGCTCCCCTGTCTTCAGAATTCGAGGCTCAGACGCTCGAGGAGCTGAAGCAACAGAAGGGCTTTGTCCGCGAGCAGAGGAAGCAGTACAAGGAGATGAAGGAGCTGGTTCGCAAACACCACCGCAAGACCAGCGAGCTGATCAAGGAGCACACGGCTCGCGCGTCCGAGCTACAGAGCCAGCATCAGCGTCGGCGCTCTGCCCTGCAGAAGAGCCACAAACGAGACGGTAAGAAAAGGTAGGTGGCCCTCCTCTTCTCCGCTACAAACTGAACCACTATTAGTTTCCCTCCTCATCTCTTTTCCTTTTGAAAGTCTTCCCCCTCTGCTCCATCTATCTTCAAAGGGAAGGCACTAGAAACACAAAGCTATTGGCTGTTGTTTTTCCTATGACTAACTGGCCAAATATAGACACAGTGTCATGTTGAGGTATTTCCAGCAAAGCCACAGTTAGCAGTAAACATAAAATAAAGTAAGATACCATCTGAACCAATAATATTTAGAGAAGTTGTGGGAATCCCATAAAAACTTAAATTACAACACTCCATCACGAAATAACTTCACAGCACATGCTGTATACAAGATAATATTGCATGATTTTCCTTCCCTTCTTTATTCCTTCCAGTCTGTCTTCCATCCACAGAAATACACAATACATCATTGCACCTTGAAATACTTAAATCCACCGTTGCGTATCGCTCCAAAACAAACACTACAGGGCAGACATTGCCTGCTTCAGAGAGAGCTATGTTTGGAATAACAATGAGAGGATAAGGCTTCCTGCAGGGACTCATTCAGGACCCTTAGCAGTCCATTACATGCGAAGGAATCAATACTTAACACGCAGCAAAGATTACAGTCAGCCACAGTGGTCCACAGAGGAGCACTGCATAAGACAAATAGCACATTTCAACTAAGTTACTGCAAGGTACAGTATAAGTGCTCCACCTAATGTTTGAACTAACTTCAAACATTAATTAAGTGTTACCAATGCAGTGTTTGTGATTGTGCATTCCCTCGCTATGTCCAGAAGGAGTTAGGACCATCACGCAGAAAAAAAGGAGATATCTCAATTTGTGGATGTTCTGTTTGTGTGTGTGTGTGTGTTCCTGCCTCCAGTCGGTCCGAACACTCTCTGTCGACCCTGGACCAGGAGCTGTGCGAGCTTGACCAGGAGAGCGGCCAGAGGCTTTCAGAGCTGAAAGAGCAGCAGCAGCAACAGCTCCTCACACTTCGCCAGGAGCAGTACTACAGCGAAAAGTACCAGAAACGAGAACACATCAAGCAGGTGCTCACACACACACACACACACACACAACAAATGCAATACAGCTGGTGAGGTTATGTGATGTGAGGGCAGTAGGGTTAACTGGTAGAAAGTAAAAGAGGAATTCAACAAATCTGCCTCGTGCTGTCTGACCATACTGACCGTGAGTACACTTTTCCTGTCAACACCTGATTTCCAGTGTCCTCATCTACTGTTAGCACCGACAGTTTTGGCTTCCTCTCGACATGTTCTAGAATTTTCTCTGCAGCATTGTGCCTTGTGCCTGTAAAACTAACCAGTACTCTAAATCATTCATTCACTCCGCTCTGTAGTCCTTTCCATTGAGCATTGTTACTGTTGGTGTTGATCTGTTTTCATCTAATCTTATCTGGTTTTATTTTATATTGTTGTTTGATTTTGCTCAAGTTTATCAGTATTTTTGTCGATTCTTCCACATTTAACTCCCTTGTATCAGTTAATTTGTGTGTGTATATATATATATATATATATATATATATATATATATATATATATATATATATATATATATATATATATATATATATATACACACACACACATATATATATATATACACAGTATGTGTATAAAAGCCTTAAAGCTGCAGTCCATATGTCAGATTTCCTGTTGCGTGTTTACTACCATTCAGTGTTCCCACACAAACTGCATGTATAAACATATGTAATATAAACAAGCACAGCAGCATCAGCGGGGTAAACACATGCATATCGGAGCTTGCTCTGACTTGTCTGGATGACTTGACTGGATAAAGCGCTGACTGTCTCCCGCAGGTCTGAAGCTCAGAGAGGCCAACACAGACTAATCATATCAGACAAGCGCATAGGTGAATGCTGCTATAAATCCACCGGGTAGAATATTACAGCCATCATTCTGCTGTCAGTGCACACGTTGTGTTGTACAGTGTGGAAAAATAAATAACTTATGCTCCAGCGCACCAGCACAGTGAGCACAGCTGAGGTGTCAGGAAGGTTTTATTCAAGCAAAGGACAACAAACATAAGGGAGACTGTGACTCCCATCGAAATCCTCAACAAATATAGCTGGAATTAAAGTGGCTTCGGTAATCAAGAATTCAAATCTGATATTTCCTCTCTCTCTCTCACTGGTTCTCAGTCTCACATCATGGCTCTCTCTTTGTGTGTCTCTCTAGCTGGTTGAGAAGCTGACCTCCATAGCAGAGGAGTGCCAGAGTGCTCAGCACAAAAAGCTCAGAGACATCTGCGAGAAGTAAGGCCACGTTTAGCGACCAGCATGCACGTACGCAAACACAAAGCACTGCTGCTTTTCATTTTTTCATTCCCTCTCCGTCTCCGTCTCGCCATGTGTAGAGAAAAGAAAGATCTAAAGAAAAAAATGGACAAGAAACGGCAAGAGAAGATCAACGAAGCCAAATCTAAAGACAAGAACGTGACGGAAGAGTAAGTATCTCTTTTTCCAACATTAATAATAAGCAGACAGCAGTTGTTGTTACAGTTGTGTGACCACTAGGTGTCACTAAATACTAAAGATTTAGCTCTGTTAGGACTGTTACTTAATTTGGTTTGATATATTCTCCCCACAGAGAGAAGTTAGAAATCAACAGATCATTTGTCAACGAAGTTGTGCAGTACATAAAACGGGTAAGAGAGGACATGATTATGGTCTGATATCTAAAGTGCCTAATGATCATCACCATATAATATCACCACTGCCTACATTAACATTCCTGATGACATGCAAAGACCTTATAGCATCTGTGTGTATGTCTGTGCGTGCAGTTGGAAGATGCGCAAAGTAAAAGACAGGAGAGACTGTTGGAGAAGCACAAGGACATACGCCAGCAAATCTTGGATGAAAGGCCAAAGGTAAGACATTTATGAAGAAAACGTCAAAATCAAACTCACGCGTGAATTTGTGTCGTGTTTGTGGATACTACACACACTGATGTTTCGCATTAACTCCCATCACGTGCTCACCGTAGCGCTTTTTTTAAGTTGGGCTGGGCTGCTTCACGTGGCACCATCCATCATCAGGGGGTCGAGGGGGGCACGGCCAGTGGTCCAGCATGTCTTTGGGTCCTTGCATGTGTGAAAAGAAACAAGAAAAATGCATTTCTCCAGCAGTAAACGGTGTGGCTTTTAATTCCAGGCCAGTAGCAATCAGACATATTTTAACAAGCTTTAAAAATAAAGGTTAAACTTTAGTTTATAGATCTATACAGAGCCATACAGAGTAACTAACCAGAGTAACTAACTAGCTGCTTCATTGGCTGTGAATAGAAACATAACTTTGGTTGATTTGGTTGAACGCTGGCTGTTCATGTTCATCACTAGGGGGCGACCTGGTCCAGGTTTAGTGGGCCATAACTCTTGCACTTTGTGTTTTAACCATCTGCTGATATGAGAATATGTTACCCTGCCTTTAAATACCTGCTGTACATCATCATCACTATTTTAAAGAGCGATTTAGCTGTAACTGGTTAATTGCCTTGTAACACAGAGATCCCTTGTTGTGGCTGCTGTTGTTAATGCACTTTGAGGAGTCTGATTATAATCCCATCATACCGTTCTGCTATATGCTACATATACATGGAATTTTAGCATGACTGCTTTTCCTATATGAGTTGCACAGTTCCCAACCGTGTCATTGTCATTGTAGGACGATTTTCCAGCTGAGGAGCATGGTAAGACCATCGTTGTATCCCAGTGTCCATTATTAATATAGCATCATAGAAGTATTAATATGCAAGCCTTTATACACCTGGTTGGTCTGGCAACAAGTGAATGCGCATTGCATCCCTGTAATGACTGAGACCTGCCAAGCATTCCCACAGTGCAGAATACCGTATGAATTGCTGCAAGTATGTTATGCATTTTTCTGAAAAGGACAAACGCGTTGTAATTAGGTGTAGTCTACAAAGCATGGCGGCATAACATCACAACACAGGCGGCGGATTAGTCTGCGTGCAGGGAGAACACAACACAGTTGGAGTGCCCAGCGTTGGTGAGCAAAAACAGAGAGAGATGCCACTGAAGAAGTAAAAGAGAAAGGTATATCAGATCAACTCTGGTTTATTCTGTTAAAACCATAAATGTGTCAGCACGAGAGTAATACACAGCTTTCATTATACTAACCATTATACTAATTATAGACTTGATCATAACACAAATATAATACCGTGTAGTACTAGTTTTCTTCTCTTCTCTTCTCTTCTCTTCTCTTCTCTTCTCTTCTCTTCTCTTCTCTTCTCTTCTCTTCTCTTCTCTTCTCACTTTGACAAGCTATGTGATCTAATGCAGTATAAACCACATTACAGCATGCTGCCAGTATAATCATAATTACTTTTGCTTGCCAAGGAGACACTCCGATGTGATCATCTTTTTTACTCTTGTCAAATGAAGCACATAGTCTACATTTACCATATCGGCTCATGAGGTAGTGTTTTTTGTAAAGACAGACATAAATCGGTAAGTCTTGCATTGCAGACAGCTGCATAACCACCCACTCTCAAAGTGACAGCTACTTGTTCCTTTGAAACCGCTTGGAGTTGAGTGTAGGAGGTGCAGTATAGACATCCAGCCCAACACCTCACGTACAGTTGGTCTTTCACATTTTCCAACAAAACTGCAGGATGGAGTAATGAAGTGGTGACAGTACGACGCTGCCCAGAGAGTAGAGCCAGAGGAGAGTGCATTTACCTTGTTAACCGGCTGCTTGACGTGTAAATCACTCAGGTTATTGAGCTTGCTCCTTTTTAATGTGGTTCATTGGTGACCCTCATTATCTTTTGATAGCTGCCAGAGCATTCTTGTCAATAACACCAGAATTGCGATGATTTCACAAGTCAACGTCGAAATATGAGCTGTAGGAAACAGGATCATGAGGGTGTAATTAACATTAAATTAAGCAGGTTACCTAAGGTGAGAAAAGGCGATGCTGCTGTTTTCTTTTGCGGATCATTTCTGTGTTCCAATTAAATTTCATTCTGTTAAGCGATCGTTGTATACCACAAAATTCTAACTGATTATCCCATCACCTAACCCCGCTGTCACAATCACTCCTCTAAATCGACATCCTTACGGTGGCAATTTTAATTCGCCTGAAGAAGACTATTGCATAGTAATCAACCATCTCTGTGGTATCTGTTCTAATGCATCAGTATCATCAGTATGCAAAATATGCAAGAGATGTCAGAGGAGACAGCTAGCAGAGAATGCCCAGGGTCATGTTTGTCAGAAAGATTCAGGACGCTACTCACTAGGCTGGAATGGCGAGCGAAGTTAAAGATATATTTCTGTTTGAGATCATTTTGTTAAATGGTAATAATGTGAAGTGTTGTGAGAAAACAATGTAAAGCAGCCAGTCCTCAAATACCTCCAGTAAAAGAAGGCAAACAGACTGCCGGAGTGTCTTCATACTTTAAAGAGGCTATGACTATCCCTACCAGCCTCTGTCATAGTTTTTTGTCATTGTACCAGGTTTTTGCCTGCCCTGATTTCACTTTTCACTTATTTTGCACTCTGCACTGTTTAACCATGTCAGGTTACTCCTCCATGAATGCTCTTTGCTTTTTAAAACCACCTGAAGGGACTTAAGTAGACAGAGCTTACTAACGGACTGAAAATAAACCTGTAATCAGAAGTGGCGAAGAAGAAGAACACACTTTCTGTACTCAAGTAGAAGTATGGATAGGATAAAAAAAAAGCGTCCTTCTCTACTCAAGTTAAAGTAAAAATACAGCAGAATGTACTATCTTGTTTAAAGACATACCTACCGGCTGTTTCTGTGCAAAGCTAACTAAAATATGTAAAACATACTTACACAAAGGGTTGGGTCTCCCTTTGACTCTGTCCTGATACCAGGCCTGTTTTGAAAATGTAAGGAATAGAAAGACAATTTAGGGTGGAAAGGTGAAAAGTTGTCCCAAAAATACACCGGAAAAAATGTAAATGTAAATAAAGGAACAAAGTATTTGTGCTTCCCACTACTGCCTTTAATATCTGTTCACTTACAACAACTTAGCTGCTACCATTGCCAAGTTCATCAGTATCATAACCAATAGTATTTGATCATCAATACAACACATCTCAGCTAACGTGAGTCCAGGTCTTTGCATACATGCTCCCTCACTCCCCCAGCAGCATTTATGTGTTGGTTACAGCTGTGTTGTGGCTGTTTTCTAGCTCTGTTGGCCTTGCATGACATCTCCAGTCTGTGCGAGTGATGAATGCGAACCATTGTATACCACTTGGCTCTGGTAATTAAAGCTCTTTGTGAATGAAGTCCATTCACCATGGTTAAAATCCACCAAAACTATATTTGAGGCAAATGGAGGTATTGTTGGATTATCTCACAGGAAAACACTTTACTAGTATTTTAGTCTTTGGATGGATGAAAACAACAGACAGACGCATAAACATAGAAAGCACAAGCGCTGAAAGACAGGATGTGGAGAACTCCAGTGGGGGTTAATGGACGAGGGCATAAATAACCAGGACAGGGCTAATGTAAAAAAAAAAAAAAAACAACATGTTGTGTGTCTGTGTGTGTTAGTCTTCATGAATCCGAGAGAGGAAGATACAACATACTTTCTCTCTCATACAGTTCTGACCCAGTTTCTCCTTTGGGCTCAGAGCAGCCACTAATGGACAGCTATAACTATCCGTGGTGAAGACCCTGAGAACTGAAGAGCTCACTGCAACGGTAGTTGTGCGTGTACATGTGTGTACGCATGTGATGTGATACCTCAACCTATAAAACAGCTACAGTATCTCTGCAGCTGCCTAGTGCAAGGCATCCAAACCATTTAAGGGACGTCAAACGTGAGACATACTGTATGTTACTGTAAGCTCCGGCCTCGCTTTTGCCAGCGAGATTCTGACTTGCGCTAGTTGAAGGATCACTCAACGAGAAGGGTGAGAGAAAAAGAGAGACGTGGTGCGATTTGTCGTCACTCCCAGCACGCGCACTCAGGTGTCACCGTCCTGTTAATGATCCAATCAAAACGCCCCACGGGAGTCAGCGGTGCACCAGCACGACGGCGAACGTCAGTTCGACGCGCCGCAAGACCCTATATCCTGGCATGACGCTTCTTTTCAGCTGCCACCTGCTCACAAGTTGACATTGCCACATGTCCACCTTTAATTATTCACGCCTTGTGTCGATTGTGATGTTTTTATATTTGTCATTGTGGTTTCATTCTCATGTTCTGACAACTCAGAGTGAGCAGGCCAAAGTGAAAAAGAGATTATTGGAAAACCTGTAATTGCTTGATTCAAAGGTCTGTTTTTAACATGGCTTTACAAAACTTTTGCTTTGTCTTCTAGGGATTTTTGCCTCATATAGGAGCTACTGTGGCTCAGCTTTAAGCTTTGTACCTATAACTTGTTCATATGTGGTTAGATTCTTGAGCCAGGCAGGGCAAATAAGATGGATTTCCAATGGAAATTAAGATTTTATGATTGGACTAGACTTACCAGGCCATGTTATAATTCATCTGCACTATTCATCCCTTCGCACGCACCTTTTTTGGCTGTGAAAGAGCGTATGAAACAGTGGTAAAGGCAATATGTTTCACAACGGCGTGCGTTGGTGTGTGTGCGTAGTATTGATTCTGATCTTTTCTCACTTAAATGAAAAGGAAAAAAAACAAAACAAAAATGCGACGGTGTCTCCCCACTGTGCGAGCCTTGAACTAACGCACACCACCACACATATATGCACATGCACACACTCATCCGTTCCACAAGCAGGAGTCCTGTGCGGTCGTCATGGAAACTCAGGTCCACCCCCCCACCCCCCCTCCCTCCCCACCTCTCATATCCTCTTCTACCCTTCATGACTCTCTGCAATCTGTTAATTTGGAACTGAGTCCTCATGACGCAATCCCAGGGACGGTTACTGGAGGTGGAAGAAAGCAGCAGGAAAGAGGTGAGGTGGAGGGATAAAGAGAGAGGAAGGAAGCAAACAGGTTGGAGGAGACATGGCGGTCTGGAAGTGAAAAAGGAAGTATGCGGCCACCTTTTCTCTTCCTCTGTCTCTTTCTATGTCTTCCTCTCTCACTGGTGGATGTAGGAGGGGCCGCTATGTTCCCTCATCACAGACTTTGATCTGCATCATCTCTGCCTGCCGGGTTTACATCAATAATGCACTTGTGCCCATACACACGCGCACACACAAACACAATACCCACAGGGAACACTGAGTGCAAACCAGACACAGTGAAGTAAAATCTATTGTCTATGCACGTACATGTAGCAAGCTCGGTTACTCTTCTGCTCTATTATGCTAGCTGCTATTTTAGATCAGTGCACGAGTGTTCATTATGTATGCCCACATGTGCTAATGAAGCTCTCCAGGGTTATGCTCTGTCTAAGGAACATCCATTGTTGAACTCCTGCTGGAAAGTGTCCCATCTACAGTGTGGTTTCAAGCTTTCTGGCTTCGGCATGAGTCATGTTTCAGAAGAGGTGAGGACAGCGATCTTTTAAAGGAAGTTTCCAGCCTCTACAGGTTTTAAAGCAAACACATTTTCTGGCTTGCTTTACGGCACGAGGGTGTTGTTTTTTTAAGGATGACTTGCAATAGCAGATACTGTGACAAGAGAAAATTCATTGAAATTAAAGAGAGGGACCTTGTGTAACAACTTTTGTGACAGCAAGCAGCAGGTTTAAAAAGAAGCACTAATCAAAACGTGTATATTAACAATGGATGGAATGACTGTGTGCAGTGTGAAAGCAGCCATTTGTAGTGACAGAGACAGAGAATTACGGGACCCCGAACCTTTGCTGTTTTAGTTCACTCTCACCGCTCTCATCATCCTTGTTTCTAGTAGCAGCAGACACAGCTGCTTAAAAGAGCTGTTTGAAACTCATTGCATGCTACCTGCTCAGTATCAAATGGCAAACATACGAAGTTAGCAACCAGACGGTGAACCTGTTAACATGCAGAAGCTAAAAAGATATTTCACTCAGGAGTTAGCGGAAAACAAAATATCTAAAAGGACAGGGTGTATTGGACTTATGCCGTGTCTGCTGATTGTGTAAGTAGACAGCTGTTTGCCACAGTGACTATAAGATAATAATATGTTTGTTTACACTCTGACTGTTTGTCCACAGTTATTACACACGGTCATCACGTTTCATTTCACAATCATACGCAAAATGATTAAAGAATGCTTAACATCCTCCAGCATCCACACACGACTTGAAAATATCAAGATACCACCAAGCACATTTCACAGCTAACCTTCCCTTTTGAACCAATCCTTTTAGGGGAAATGCTTATTACTGTACATGCATGGTGGAGGTATGCAAGTGTGTGTGTGTGTGTTTTTCTTTTCAAATTCCTCGATTTGAAGAGAAGAATCTAAGAAAAACTGCAAAGCAACAGATGAATTATTTCAGTGGAGTCGGGGAAGGACACTGACACACACACACACACACACACACACACACACTGTACATAAAGAGGGATAGTAGATGGAAAAGGAGCCTGCAGTCTATTCTGATTAGTGGCTGTTTCTGTCTCTCTCCTTCATTAACCGTGTTGTTCATTTTCTTGCATTGGCCTGCCGCAGTTCATTTTCATACTTATGACCAATACAGTGGAAAGAATGTAAATGAAGGAATGGCGCTCTCTGTCCTTGCTGCTCTCCTTCTTTCCCACACACACACACACACACACGGGACGTATATGCATGGCAGGGCGAAGCGCCTTTTTCTTTAAAAGGCCTGTAATGTTGACAGGGTTATGACCCTGTCTTGTTTCGTGGACATGGGATCTTTGCTTAAGCCTAATTGGGCTTAGATGTGCAGTATATCTCAAGGTCAGGACACACATACACACACCTATAAACATCACACAGTCTTTGGCTCGGCTTTGGTGGTTTTTGTCCAAGTCATAAAGGATGTTCAGATCAGTTTGAACACTTTAAGTAGGAGCGGCAGCAGCTAGCTTAAACAAATCATCTCACTTATTACTTCCTGATTCACTGTGCGACTAAGCACAGTTAACATAGCCATCGACTATGTAAATGCGGAGCTATGCGTTATTGGTTGGAGGCTTTTTTTTTTTTTGCGGTGCTGCAGCAGGCGTTATGTCACGGCTCAAAGCAAAGAATTAATTTGGCTCTTTGGAGGCCTTCTCTGCTTCCCTTGATAGCTTCTCAAAACGAGGACAGCTGGTGAAGAAGGTCATTGAGTGCTGTATTTTAAGAAAGACAGAAGTGTGTGTGCGCGCGTGTGTGTGCGTCTGTGTGTGTATGTGGTTTGTTGACAGATGACAGGTCTTCAGAGATGAGAGACAGATTTAAAAGCTGGCTAGATAAGTGCTGCCGCTACTTGGTGTCCAGGAACTGGACCACACACACACACACACACACACACACACACACACACACACATATATATATATATGTATATACTGTAAGCATGAAACACACAGAGAATAAACAGGCAAATGGACACAAAGGCATTTTTTATTATTTTCAAATGAAGTGTTTCCAACCAGACCTTCTATAGTTTAAAGCATCACAGTTGACCTCATTACGGTTCAAAATGTTGACGCTTGTCATGTCCCCAGTCAGAATTCAGTTCAGTCGGTGACAAAAACCAACCAAAAACATAGCACCATCACACTCAGCAAGCCTGAGAAACGGGTTTTGCTGATGCCTTTCGCTCTGTTTACTCTGGTCTCCTCAGTGCCAAACTGATAAGATGTCAGATGTGGTGTGGCGATTACGAAGCCGTACGTAGATACATCGCCATGCGATAGAAGCTCTCAAAAGAGCTTCTCGCCTGGCTGTTCTCTACTCCATCCGTCTTTCTGTCACCCTTACTGATTTGTGTCCCCCCAGACCCCCGACGACAAAATGTTGCCGTCATTGCTCAGCACCCCGGCTCCAGCAGACAGCCGTCGGTGTTCACTCCTGAGCTGTTGATTACATGCGCAGGACACACGCATTGCCGAACATGCTGTATTTTCGAGAAACTGTCTGGTGCCCCTCAGACACCTCTACCCCCTGCTCCCCACCTCCTTCACATGTGCCAGTGTGTCATCGGATGGGAGAAAGATGACAGCTTTAATCAGAGGGTGTTTGTGTCTCAGCAGGCAGGGTAAAGGCAGCAGGCTGCGCGCACACACATGCATACACACGTACACACACACATGGTGTGCAGACGGTCCCACCCCTAAGTAGGTCATGCGCAGTGCAGAGCAGGGCGAGAGAGAGAGACCAAGAGTTGTGGTGCATCCTTAGCCATCTGGTTATGATGTGCTGGATGTCCGCTCTGTGAGACCCGCAGAGAGAGTGAGAACGAACGAAAGGAGGAAAAAAGGGAGGCATGTTCCAGAGAAGGTGACCTTCTGCTGCTGTAACACGCTAAACAGTAGAAAGACACGAGGCAAGAGCTCCTTCATTTTGCATAAAGACAGGCAGCATCAAGTACTGTACGGTGGCTATTACCGGTTGAGTGTTACTGTTGGAGTCTGAGTCAGTTCGGCACTTTCGCTTCGTAGTGCACACACAATAAACAGACAGTAGACAGTGGTAAATCCAGATGGCAAAATGTAAAATCATCTCTAAGGATTATGTTGAATGTTAGCAAAGCATGAATTGGTGATACACATTCCGCTAGGTGAACATGCTTTCCTCAATTTATATAATACCAAGTTAACTTTGCAACAAACTGCGAGACTGAGGTAAACTACCCAATACCAGACAGTTATTTCTCCAACATCATTTCCACAGGCTTTGACAAAGGAGGAAATTCTTCACTTCACCTTTGGCATGCAATTCTCACAATTTGTACCATCTCAGCTGTAGTCTCACAAAAACTGGAGCAGTTTTATCTAGGGGAGATCTGCCTTTACCTGTGGCTCAGTATGATACTAAAAGAACACGTTTTACCATCAGTTTTGTTTTTATGAACATATTTTAACTATACAAACATAGCAACATATGCCAAAGTTAGAAAATGTCATGATTTCGATCAGGAAATTACTCAAGGAGATCAAAGATTAAGTAACAATCCTCTGAGGTTGCAATACCGCTTTTCCAAGAATTTCAGCGTTCAACGTTTCATGCCAAATTTTGATACTCAGTGCTAGGGACACAGTTCGGTTGGTACTCAAAAGCTGTTGTGGTTTGATACCCACCCCATACTCATACATGATCTAACATCAAATCAGATTTACTGTATAGCAATGCACCGGAGTGCTCTGAAGTCAAGCACTTTGTAACAATCAGGTTTTCTCATTTTGCTATGCAGTGCTCTCAAATGAAATGGATGTACCATCTCATAAACTGAAGTGGAGGAGGCAGAGCATTGGAAAGTCAAGAGCCAGAGTGGCAGTCCTTGACCTTCATTCTATCTCCTCTCCTCTCCTCTCCTCTCCTCTCCTCTCCTCTCCTCTCCTCTCCTCTCCTCTCCTTCCATACCTGAATGTGCCTTTGAATATTTCTTTAACGGCCTCTCTCTGCAAGCTGTGATTTTCATGGCCACAGTATTCATTGGAGTTCAGATGTAGACCAGTTCATCCAGAAGAACTCGGCGTTGTGTTTAGTAGCTTTTTCTATCTGAAGTTCGTGCTGGAGTGTGTATGTCTCAAACTTTTTGCTGATGAATGGCGTCAATACTGGCCTAAGCTGTTGCCCTGAGTGAATCCATAGATCCGATTTTTTTGTCCCCGTTTGAGTTAGAAGTTGGTTATGAGTTTGAAGTGGGCCCTTATTCGATTAACAAAGGCCTCTCAGACAAAATATTGATCCCAGATAAATCCTCTCAGAACTTGCAGGTATTTTCGATCTCTCATAATGCTGATGTGACTGTATTGAGCTATGAGACTCTGACACCATTCATCTTAGCAGCTTTTCTTTTAATTACTGCTCTCCCGTGGGAGCCAGCCGGGTAGTTAAACAGAGAAATCAGCATTACAGCAATTATTGGCTCACAATGAAATGAATACAATCTTGTCATCTGTAATCATTGGGGGCGTCTATGCCTCGGAGAAAACAGCTTCTCTTTTCTATCTCTCAGCGAGGGGAGGGATTGTGTAGCACTTGGATTCAGAGGGGATCCTAGTCTACCTCAGCAGGCCGAGGTACCTATTCAAGTGCTGAGTGTCAGTCTATTTTAAAGTTATGGAATTAAGCAGAATTTCCGTGACAATAATCTTTGATAATAGTCCTGGTTGGGGGCTTCTTCAAAGCTTCTTTAAATCTGTTGTTCCCTTCAACTCCATGAACCGCTTTACCGTCTTTCAGCTTTGCTGTTTTTGTTTTACACAGCAATCAAAATAACTGTCAAACTCACCGCTCTCATGACCATCATTTCCAGACACAGCAGGAAGCCGTGATAAACAAGCGCCGATAAACCCACTATGCACTCTCTGTCTAGCATCAAACAGACAAAGCACAGCGCACAGTGGAGCATTTAGCAGCTAAAGAGTGAGATATTTCCCTCAGGATTCAGTGGAAATCAATACAGAGCTGAAATGAAAGCGCAGTGGCCAGAAACATGACTCAAAATGAATGCTAATGTTGCCTAAGAAACAAACCCTGCCTGCGGTGTCACAGTTCTTGCCACCAGTTTCATGGGGACGCATGTTTTGTTTTGACATTAGTGGGACGCAAAATAAGCAGGCGATGTGAGGGTCAAACATTTCATTTCCTCCTTCTGGGGGATTTTTTTTTATTCAACAACAGCTGCCTTCTTTGCTTCAATTTATGCCGTAAATGTCCATGTAAAGCAAAACACAAATTCCAAGAGCCGAGCTCAACATATAATTGTACTCATGCAGTTAAGCAGCTGTTAATCAAAATAAAAGTTCTCACGGACATATGCACATGTCCTGAACACACGTCCTACTGCATATGTCCCCTGTGACAAATTACCATGGGTACCATGTTTTGGTGAGAAACAGTGAGAATTACTTTACTTGGGTTTGTGCAAGTAAGTGCTGCATTTATAGCCTTTGTATGAACTGGAAAAGTTGCTGGTCATGCTTTAGATAAAATCCTGCACAATGATGTCTCGGGACTTCCATTCATTCACATTCACTTTTAATGTTGGCTGTTGAGCAGCTCAACTCGTAGTTTTTCTCAAGGGAACATTGGCTGTATTTTGTGAAACTAGCGAAAGCATTACTTATTTATTTTATTTCCACAACCTCCACAGAGATACGATGATAATGCAAAGCTAGTGTGACTAGATGACTACGATACGATCTGTCTCCGATAGTCTTCATCCCATGATCATCATGTATAACGTGTAACACGTCCCAAATTACAGATTTATTTGTGTAGTTTTATCTTTTTTTTTTTCCTTGTGCGGGAATTCTTGAGTGACGTGTGTGTCCTTCCTCCACAGCTACAGAGCGATCTGGACCAGGAGTACCAGGACAAATTTCGGCGGCTACCCGTGGAGATCCAAGAGTTTGTTCAGGACAGCAGCAAGGCCAAGCTTAGCGACGATTGCGTCCACGGAAACCTTGTCGCCTCCTCGACGACGGAGAAGCTCAACCACAAGGCACCGCAGTCAGAGGACGACACGGAGGAGGGCTCGTCGGAACGAGTCTACGACACTCCCCTTTAGAGATGTAACCTTGGCGTTTTGCTTCACACTGGGACACTGATTGGTGGATGTGTTTGCGACCACAGATCTAGGATAAGACTGCCCCAACTTTGGTCCTAATTTTAACCAATGGGAGGATTAGATCAAATCTGAGCCTGAATTGGTGAGTAGAGGTCCTCTCTGCGTAGAGTGCAGTCTTGTCTGGAAAACTGTTCATGTAAATAGTAACTTTTTGTGTATTTATATGTTCCCTTTTTGTTGTCGTCTCTTTCGGTACGGCCACAGGATGTGTTACAAAGCACTAACTATTTGCAGGAAATAACTTACTTGAACTATTGCACAGAGAGACTAGTTTCTTTTTATTTTTTTTTATTATCATGATATTGACAGTTGTGGTGGTCAGTGAGGTGTGTGTGTTGCCAAGGTTTTGAATTCACTTACAGTGGACATTGTCATTTAAGTGGAGTCAACTTGTACTGTAAAGAAACCACTGCATATTCAGCCTTTAACGCTTCCATCTTTAAGAGTTAGATTCACCCTTACGTATTTGCACTGAAGGCTCACTCTATGTAACTCTTTTACTTTAACCCAGAGGCACTGGTGGCTTGCTGGTTCTCGATTTTGTTCTCACAGAACTAAGCCTATGTGTTGCTGCTAATTTGTTTTAAAGAACCCATCATTTTTTAACCATTATTTAGTTTGTATGATATTTGGCATGGTAATATTATGCAGTGCTCTGTCATTCTTTTTTTCTGTTTGGCTAGTTTTAACAAGTTTGCGTCGTTTGTGGGCGTTTCTGCCCAGAGAGGAAGTGAAGGGAACGTGTGTTGTACAGTATCTGCATGTATTTGAACAACTGTAAATGTTACAGTAGCTCTGTAGCAGAGATGTTTATTAAATGTAAATCTATTTTCTCTGAAACATTTAAACTAAACCTGCAAAACAGCGTGGACCCAGTGCGGCTTGATCCATCACTGTGGAGTAAGATGACCAGGCTAGATCTAGATCTCTCAGATCCAACAGTAAACAGGTTGTACTCTTTACGTTTGTCCCCTTAAACTAAACCAGTCAAAGCGGGATATTCAAACAGAAGAAGAGGATCCTGCTGTCATATAGAAGTGGTCTTCCTCTTAACTGGTTCATTGTGTACCAACAGGGGAATGTGCAGTTCCCCAGTACACAGAGCAGATGCCCTGGACCACAGGAAATGTGTCACCCACTGGCATTATTCTTAATATTCACCCACAACTGGTAGTTTGTAGTTTGAAGTGGGGAAATAGTTCAGTTATGTGTAAAGAGACCCCAAACGCTCAGCTTACATCCGTCAAACACCAGCGTTAATATGATCTAATGAATAACTGGACTATTTCCTCTTTAATTAGGAAACCGTGTCCATTCAGTAACCATGAGGAAGTGTTTTTGACTTCCTGACTGTCCAGTGCCATTTAACTCACGGGTCATTTGATATCAAATCATATTTCAGCTGAAAAAAAAAAAAGTTGAAAGTGAAGGATTACCTGACATGTAAGTATAAAATGCTTTTTAAAAAGATGATATTGATGTGAGAGTCCTGTGCCTTTGAATAGGTTTGCCTTGTTTGATGTTGAATGTGTGAAATGCATCATTGTTTAAATTGCCATTATATTATATTATATGAAGCTGTCTGATATTGAATAGACCGTGTGCACTTTTAAGTACAGTACCACTACTGAGTAATGCTTGTGATGAGCAGTATTTGACATGTGTCTCATAAGAAATGCGAGACATTCTTCTTTTTTGTCTTGAACCACTTTATTTAACAGTCCCCCTGCCCCCTTCTCATCATCTTACGTGTATGCACTCTGGAAATGTAAATGTATGTATGACATAAAGGATAAAACATGAAGTTGATTTAAAAAAAAATAGTGTAAAGGGAAATTTGCCTGTAATTACAATAAATGTGGCTATTATTGTACTTTGCTGGAGTGGAGTTGTGTGTCTTTTGATTTATCATTGGTCGATCTAATACTGTGTTGTGTTGTGTTGTGTTGTGTTGTGTTTTTATTTTTACATCTTAAACTTTTATGTCTGTATGTGACATATTTGAAAATTATTAATCATACATACGCTTTATTGTTTTTATTTTCATAGCTCTTCCATCTCCCTCTTGTATTCAGTTAACAACCAGCTCCTCGGTGGAGGATTATTATTTCTTTTTTTTTCTTTTCTTTTCTTTTTTTTTGCAGTCCTTAATTGTTAGCTGTGTTTGTATTGTGTTTGCCTTAAAACGTGTCACTTGTGTTGTGTCACTTCAATTGTCTTGTCTTGCCTTGTTGTCTCACTTGAAATAGAGATTTCAATGTTGGCCCACAGTCTTTGTAACATAACAAAGACTGGATAATAATGGTGGAGAGACAGAATAAAAGTAGAATAGAGGAGATGTGAAGCAATTGATCCAAAGCCAGCTTTAGAGTGTGTTTGGCAGCATCTCTGGGGCGACTGGGCACATATGTACTATATGTATGTAGGTGAGTGTATATGTGTGGTATGTATGTCACGCTCGGGCAGGGAGAAGTGGGGGAAAGCCTTGATGACCTACTTCCTATCATCTCCTAGGTAACAGAACCTTTGAAATAACCGTTAGAGGAACATGAATTCGTGCACTTCCGCGACTGAATCACTGGTCACCACCTGACTGAGACTGACCGAGAAGCACTACAATCAGAATTGCTAGCATTTAGCAAAAGACAGCACTTATGAGTCATTGCTTTGATAATGGTCACTGTGCACTGATATAACGTGGACTTTTGTCTGGCACGGCGAGATTGCTCGTGTCATAACTAAACAAGTGAAAATATACAGTATGTGCACATGCACATGCATGTTTGTGTCCTTGTATCACACATCCTGGGCCTAAAAAGTCATGAATCACTTTATTTTGGCTTTGGACTGCAGAAGGGAATTTTACAGTGTGCACTGAATGTGTCTGCAGCAGCTATTTTGCTTTGAGCATGGCCAGCGATAACACATTTTTAATCTTCAACGCATTTTCAAACAAAGCTTGTTACTCATTGTTTCGGTGTCTGTGGCATGCGCCTGTAGTTTTCTCTGTAAAAGCATACTATGTCCTTGCAGCCATGTGTACATGTGTCTTCACAGCTTGCGTCCATGCGGTTTAGAGTGTGATTTTTCAGCTGTGTGTAGTGCATATGAGTGCTGCTGCTGCTGGTGCGTAGTGTGTGTGTGTTTTCCAGACTACATAAATACTGTGTCCTTCTCAGTCTCAGCTCCTCAGCAGAATCCCAACAGGCAACAGGAGATAAGACAAGCCTGGTCGCCCATAACAACCACTGTGACCATTCAGAGGCCTCCATGCATACCGGCAACTAGGAAGTGAGCTAATTAACCCCAAGTTCAGGACGGAAGGAGGGCGGCTTTTTAATAAGATTCTCTGGGTTATATAAACAGTGACGCCCTTCCAAACTCCCAGGAATATTATCACCCTGCGTCTGTCCATCTGCTGCGGGTATGAGGAGGAGGAGGAGGTGTCCTGTAACTGGGCTTTAATGAGGCACACCAGGACAGCAGAAGAGCAGAGGACCACAGGGTGCAGCTTGGAAGGTACAATACGCAGACACACACACACAGATAGACACATAAACACATGTAGACATGAACAGACATGCTGTAGTACCACTTGAAAGGACCTTCACTGTCTACTTTCAGTCCTTGACCTTAAATCTGAATTGCCCAGACTTTGCCTTATATAGCTTGATCTAAACTTAATTTTAACCCTCAATCCTAAACCCAAGACAACCCTAGCATAAAGCTAGGATTAAACCTTACCTTCTTAATCTATTCTGAATTCATTTCTGATTGTAATTACATCATTATCCATGACCTAAAATGTCCTCTTTGGACATCTATTTTAGACAATTTTGTCTGCATACAGAAATCTGAGTGATTCTCCATCTAATGGTACATCAGGTTGAGTCCCAGTTCATATTCTGTGGCACAGGAGACAATAAATCCATCATGCACTGATTGACATTTAAAGAGACACTCCACTGATTATGTCATCAGGGTTATTTTGACCCGACGAGGTTGTCAGGTTTATTTTGGGAAAGTGTAGACACTGCAATTTCTGGCACTCGGGCTGTGTTGAGTTTGAAATCTGTGTGATGGGGAGTATCTAATGATACACACTATTGATTTGCATTATGGGGGTGTTGTAGGATCCAGCGTTTTATGGAGCTTGGGCTATATTAGAGACTAAAAGTCAGTATATCTCGGCCTCTGCTGCATGTATTTGAACCACTGTTTTAAATCTGTGTCTTGCTTGTCTATGAAGTCCAGTGTGTAAGATTTGGATTTGGGAGTATCTCTTTAAAGAAATTACATATAATATGAATATATTATATAATAATCATAATACTATTAATATGTGTTCATTAGTGTATAATAACCTTAAAATGAGCCCTTTATATCTGCAGTAAAAGCGGGTCCTCTTCCGTGGAGCCCACCATTTTTGTACAGTACAGTGAATTAGGCAGCCAGGAGTTTTTCCTACATGATTGAAAGGAGGGGGGAGAGACGTGGGGGGAGAGAGTATTCGTTTGGTTGCCATCTACTACACACCACGTCGCTGCAGTAATCTTACATGATGCCACGGATGAAATAAAGTGCAGTGAACTCCCCGCTGAGCGCCTGTGAGTCAGACACACACGCACGGTAGCCTCCATAGAGGGGAAAAAAAAAAACAGAGCAGCGTTGCATTGTGCAGAAAGGAGGAGGGGGGGCGGTGTTTGTCTTTATGAACGCATGGCGGCTACAGTAGTCAGCTGTTGGGGAAGCAGGGAGGAGCTGAATCTGGTTCTGCTGGATGACTCACTCTGTCAACCCAAAGGCACACTCATTCACTCATTAGCGCACACTCTTAAATGCACACACACGCACACACATATATATATATATATATATTTGCGCACGCGCACACACGTTTGGCCGGGGGAGGGAGGGGGGGGGGGGCGCGCGCGCGCTGCCTTAGCTGAAGAGGGGTTCCTAATCAAAGCGCGTCAGGGCCGTTCATTCTCCACTGGAGGGCGAGTGGTACAAGAGCACCGGGACACTCCGGCAAAGCAGTGAGACAGAGCAGACAGTCGGAGGGAGACGGGATAGAGCAGCAGCAGCAGCAGCAGCTGGAAGACAGACAGGCAGAAGAGACAGAGAGAGAGAGAGAGACCCGGACCCCTGCAAAGCATCATTTCTTTCCGCCGTTGGATTAAACCCGTCCCGAACCTGAAACACAACGCCGAAATCACGTAAGAAACAAACATAAAGCTGTCTGAAATCCCCTCTCTCGTAGCCGCTAACGGAATATTTCAGAGTTGCCGTGCCGACCGCGCCGTTAAACGTGGGCTCGACTGTGTTTGAACTGACGGATGCTGTAGAGACAGGACCTTTGGTTTTAAACTCCATCACGCCAGCTTTCCGAGGCTCACTCCAAATCCTACTCGCATCATTCAGACATCACACATCCTCTCTCTCTCTCTCTCTCTCTCTCTCTCTCTCTGTCGCTGCCTCACTCTCGCCTCTCTTGTCACAACACACACACGCACACACACAGCTGGAGACAGTAGCCTCTGCTAGCTAGCTAGCCAGACGCATTAACATGGACCTTTTTAGCAATTTAATATTGAATTCCCTCTCGCTTTGCCCGGCCCTGTGGCTTCTCTCCCGGGTAAAGGCGACACGAGAGAGAGCCGCGGCGGCTTGAAAACTTGATGAAATGCGGGGCTTATTGATGTTTCCAACGGCTGGGAGGCTAGCCAGTGGAGCTAGCTGTAGCGGGACAGATAAGAAGCCAGCCGGCCGATGACAGGCACTGTGTGCACACTGCACAACTGCACGGTGGCCATAAAAGTCAGCGGGCAAAACGGCACAGCCTGTGTGTGTGTGTGTGTGTGTGTTTTTTTTCCCCCATGTCTTATAATTACACTAATGTGCGTATGTGGTAGTTTGCCGCCCTGTAATATTCTCATCCTGCTGACCCGCCAAAGATCTTCATGTCATTTTAATTCAATCTGTTGAGCTGGTGCATTCAAAGACCGCCGCTGCTAGTCGTGTTGGCAGCTAAGTGGATCTGGGAGCTGCAGCTGCCGTGCATACATCCCAGACAGCAAGGTGTCATTGATTCTCTGTCAGGACAAACACAAGGCACTAGTTTCTTTAAAAACAAAGTGTTTATCCTGGTCTGTTGTAAGTCTGTCTTCAGTGTCACGGTGTTGTTGATCACTGAGCAGCAAGATGTTAAAATAAGATCAGATTTTGGTGTCATATATAGATATGTGCCAAATGTTCATGTTTCATATTCTGACCAGTTTTCACTGCACTCAGTCCACCTGCATCAAATGAACGCCAGAGAAGGATGATGAATATTAGATTTCGGTGCTGATACTTTGACATTGAGTCTAGGTTAAATCAATGTCGCTTTACTGTCTGGAACTTCCCCTTCATTTTTTTTTTTTTTTTTTATTGAGCCGGAGATAAAAAGTGGCTTTTCCTCGATGCCTGTGAAATGACAGCATTGCTGCACTTGACTGAAAGTCAGACAACAGGTTTCTATTTTTCAAAACCTGTTTTTATCACACACACACATGCTCAGAAGGTAGAGAGGGTTATTTGTTCAGGTATAACGTGTGAGTAGCTCCGTCGGCCTATTTGCAGTGCAAATAACCCGTAATGTGTTATTTTGTTCAAGGTTTACACTTGATTTGGCTAGGCTTTAAAATAAAGAGATGGAGGGGTGTAGATGGTGTGTTAACAAACTTGTCAGCTACTCCACCTGTTTACACCCCCTTTATACATTATGAGCCACATTTGCAGAGGAACCTATTCCCACCTTGTAAAATGCAGCTCAGATCTATTACAGCTCATTCTGAACATTAGTTTGGCTGCTGTATCTAATCTCGACAGGCTCTTGGTCTGGGACTGTGGTGAGCGTGCCATTGTCTGTTACTGTAATCTCGCAGAAGGCTGTCCCCCACCTCTCCTTCCAACGTGTGTCCCCTACTGCTCACGAGACGTCGCAACTATTATGGAAAGAAAAACGAATTCTGCTGTGGCTTATTGACATTGCTGCATGAATGTTTCGGCGGTGATTACAGAGGCAAACATTACCCTCCCTCGCACAATAGCAATCCCTTACCTGTGGCTTAAACGCGGGCTGCGGAGCATTTTGATGAGTAGAGGTGGAGGGCTAAGAAGCTTAAAGGCTAACTCGGGGTATGCAGGTGTTTTATTACAGACCGGATGACCGGACGTGTTCTGTCTTTGGTGCGCTGGGCGCCTTTGACAGAATTATTTGCTTATTTGGGTTTATTTGTTAATAGGATGGCTGCATGATTAGAGCTTTAATGGTAATCCCTATTAGTTTTTGCAAACACTGGCCTGCAATCATGATTATCATCCGCTAATATTAGTTTTGATGATCTGACAAACAAACTGCACTCTTTGTATTGGATACGCAACCATTCATTTCTAAATAAAATTTCATTTGCTGATATTCTAGGACATTCTTTGGCAAATTTGTAGATTTTGTGCATGCTCACTGGCCCACCTTTGAGAGTTTTTTTCTGCTTATTTCCGATTAATAAATAAAATATTCAATCGAAATGTTTTTCCTCAAACTTGCCAGCTCCCATCAGACTGATGTAACCGCGCACACAGTGGGCCTTGCTCTAAACTGAGTGAAATCACCCCAGCGTGTCCAGATTGAAATGTATAGCCATGCAAGCGTACCCGTCGCAATGCAGACGATGGGGGTGCAGTTTAATTTACTCTTCAGGATTGAATGGATTGAAGGTACGTTGCAGCGTGTTTTCAATATCTCTGTGCATTTAGCAAGAGAGAATAACAAAATATCATGCCTCGAGTCACAGAGAGGGGAACCGCAAAGTAAAGAAGCATACAATGTGGAGGGAGTAAAGTTAAACGACGTCTTCTGCCACACGCGTGTTAGAGTTTGGGGGTTTTATGAATGCGACTGTGTTGCAGCCATAGATTAAGTTGATGAGGCTATGAATCGTGTCACTGTTCTTTTGGGATGCTCGTATTTCTATGGTGAGCCTGAGTGTAGCTGAGGGGTTTCAACCAAACGGCGATGAAGTGAGAAAATCAGTTTTTCTCTGTTTGTATGTTTTCACAGTGGCGCGCTTGCCAGCATCATATTGAATTGCTCGAAGGTTAGAGGTTTCCTCTCGTGGGACTTGAGTTGGAATCCATCTCTCTGCCTGCCAGTTTACTGTACATCTCCATTGCTTGTTTTTCTTTTTTGAAGGCTGGCGTGCTCCCTCGCTTGTTTCCTCTCTTTATTTGTTTTGCGCCGCTTCTTTTTCTAATTAGAGGGGGGTCTGGACTTGATTAGCTCGGCTGTCTCCAGCTCCTGTCCCTTCGTTTTGATAGGGCTATCAGGTTTTTATCACAGTGCTTTTTTCTCTCTCTGCGGCGGCCTCGACAAAGCTGTCAGTCACCCTCACGGATGTTTTAAGGCCTCACAGAGAGAGATCTATGAACGTGGAAGTGCACACAGACAGCCAGATGGATTGATAGGCCAACAGAGAAGAAGCCTTGTAGAGAAACTGGCAGGCCTAGTGTTGTGGTAGTATGTTGAAAACATGTTAAATCCCAGCCCTCGACGTGTCTGCCTTTATTGTTAAAGTCTGACTAGATAAGGCTGTTGTAAAGCTGTATGTCGATATTGTGATTTACTTTGTTTTCCTTGGCAGGGAGGAGTAGTGGGATGTGGTATGCGCTTGCCTCTCTGTGTGGTTCGTCTCTGCTCCTGCCCTTCCTACTGTATAGCAGAGGTTTTAGACCTCAGCCAAATAAGTCCAGATTCAGGCCTCTGTGATTTATGAAATTCTTCTTCCCCTTCTTACCGTATGTCCTTTTTTGTCTCTGCAGGCCAAGACATGAGCTTCTCCCGCTGAACGTTATTGATGCTGAACTGGTAAGTTTTTGGGTTGTTCGCTGCCAGTGGTCACTGCTGCATTACGCCTTTATTTATTTTCTTTGAGTTATTTTTACTCAGCCCCAGTTAGGTTTTGTCTAACAGCACTGCTGGCTGCTACCATCTGGTAGTAATTGATGAAACAGCTCTGTTCCCAGAATTAAGTATAACCTCTTCAATATTAGTGTCTCCTTCCCAGTGCAACCGGTTCATGGGTGCATATTAATTGCTGAGTCTGCATATGTCAATTGATTAAAGTGTATGCGTAATGTGTATGAAACATATGGCCTCGTTCTGCCTGTAGGACTACCTGACAGGTTATATAATCGGTACGGCTCAGTGTTAAATCTAATACGCTTCTGGATGCACAGAAACACAGAGGGGAAACCAAGAACAGTGACCGGTAAGAAAGCAAAGAAAGATTGAGGACTTTCCCGCCATCTAATATTTAGCACATAAATCAATCCGCCTCTTATTTTGCCTTCATGCCACTCTGTCGTTGAGGTCTCATTAGAGAGTACAGCTGCCTTTTCCTTTGTAGTGTTCAACGGCGCAAACGAGTTGCTGGAGAGAGCTGGGAACGACTGACATTTTATTGAGTTTGCGCTGAATGATGAAAGCGAGAGGCCTAATTTTTCACTGTATCTTTCATACAAGACCGATGCACGGCGTTCACCGCTCCACAGCCAGACATCACTCATTGATAAGCAGGTCGCGTGACTGCCGACGCTGCAATGCGCTCCCTTATGCCGAGCTAGAGACCGTAATGGGGCTTAGAGGTGATTGCTCTCTATAATATGTTCCGTATTAATGATGTGATCTGTATTAATCATGTGATGTGTAGCATGACGGCTGTCTGTTGACTGGCCTTGATTAATTTTCAGATGCTTTTAGCATTATTTTTATAGATGAAAGAGGTATGCATTTTCATTATGCCTAAATTATATTTGCTTTATTGCAAATACCTTAAATGAATCAAGCATTTGACGTACACCAATGAAAAGAATAAAATACAAAAATACAAGTCTAGTTTATTAACGTTAATCCTACAGGCAACTACTTTGCAGTTTTATAGTTGAAATTTGTATTAAAGGAGGACTTTTATGCTCATTTCCAACTTTATTTATTTTTTTATTCTGGGATATCATTGGAGTTCAAATCCTTAATAAAAACAAACACCTTATTCACCTCATACTTTATGCAGCGACTCAGTCCATTCTCTGTCTGAAACACGCTGTTTTACCACTGTCTCATTTTCCCTCCCTAAAAGTCCTCTCTCTTCTCACTCTACAATTTCTGTCACGGGGCAGAAACTAGCTGGCACAGTGCTAGAGCTCCACACAGCTTAAATAGCAATATGGGAACATGTTTGAACTGTTTATCAGACCACAAATGAGGCAAGAATTGTTTGGGAAAATGATAGATGTGTGTTTTTGGGACGGGCAGGACAAGAATATACAAAAGTTTTAACTCTATTCGCTGATTTTGATGAAACTTGGATCATATTCTGTGAAGAAAATGTTTTCCGGGGTTTTCCCCTGATATCTGAGGACTGCTCTGTGTCAGCCCTCTGTGATTTATGGCATTTCCCCATGAACACATAGCTCTACTAGCAGTTTGTCCAGTGTAGCAGCTGTTAGTTAGTTAGCTCTGTTAGCCATGGATCATGCTATCAGCTAGCCACCTGTAGATGCACCAAGCGGTTAGGTGTTGAAACAACAAGCAAAGCCATCTGTCAACCAGGAGACTTACCAAGAATGGGGAGAGCAGCCAGAAGACATCAGAGGGAAAACTATAATATATTTAACGTTCCTCCACAAATGAAAAAGCACTTTCTAAGAGACGTACTGAACAACCTCCAAAAGTAGTAGCCATGCTGCGTGTGGAGGAGATGACCATAAAAAGAAATCCTTGACGATCTTTCACAAGCCTGTCACAAAAAAACGTGGCATTTAGAGAAGTAAACCTTTTTCGCTCACACCACATCATATGGATTTATTATTTAGATAAGTTGAATATGAACATCCGACGTTGTAACATTATACATACGGGATTTCAACACGCAAGTTTGTAAATGTCAAACATGCATATTTGTAGCATATATAGTTTTCATACTAGACGTGGTCCTGACCAAGTCTTTGACTGGGGGCCAAAAAATTCTCACATGGTTTTCAAACCTATAAGACCAAGTCAGTTCACGAAGAAGTGAGCACTGTAACATTCGCTAGCAGTCTCTCCATTTTCCTAATGTGGCTGCATGTCAGTAAAAATATAACAGAGGGAAACAATGTTCCCCTATTTGCAGTCAATGAGGGATAAAATGGCTCACAGTAGACGTGGTGCGTGTTTCTCAGTTTTGTGGTCATGGTTCAGTTTATTTCAACACATATTTGGTGCAGCAGGGAAAGTGTATTTGCTCATATTAAGATGTGTCTGGTAACCGAACATATCCAGCTATAAATATTATGAAGTAATGTAAATTTAATGGCACAAAACTCAGGGTGACCATGGATTACATAAATACATTTTCAAAAATGGAATGGAGCATTCCTGTGGTAAATTGACACCGATGTGTGTGTGCTGACCAAAGAATCATTGAGCCCAGAAAGCGTAATAGTAAAGGACATCGGGCTCATCCAATGTTCAATGAAGCACCTCTATCACATCAATCCAAACGGTGAAAACTCGAATGCTATTAGTAACAACAGCAGTCATGCATCAGCGATGTCTGTACTAGCAGAGTCAACATACCTTAATCAATTCCTATTGCAAGTGTTTACACGGATGCAACACCCTGAAACGCTGTCCTACCCTCAGCTGCATTTCAAGACCTTGACATTCATTGAAAATATAGATGTGACAGTCACTTCAGGCTGCATCCGGGCAGAGGTGTTGCTTTCAAAGGAAATACATCTTTAAATATAATCCAGAAGTAGAAAGAAAATGGCTCTTGCAGACGCTTGGTTTTGTAATATAAAAAGAAAAGGAGGGAAGATATTTTGAATTTGATTTGTGTAATTCATTTATCAATAAGATAGCTTCAAGGACTGTGAGTTGTAATTTAAAAAAAATTCCACATGTACTTAAGCCACTCAAACTAAACTTGATTTAGACTTAGTTTACAGGACAAAATCTTTGCTGGATCTGGTATAACTAACAAGGTCACTCGGGGTGAGCGCTTGTATAGAACACCTTTTTTAGTGTACTACATGAAAGCCTTCATCACGCTTGGTTCTACTGGCCTGTGACACAGCGAAAAGGCTGTAAAATCCCAGCGTTGCCCTCTTGCTCCCTGCGCTGCTGAACTCCACTCCATCAGTCTCAGCTTCAAATGCAACCCAACTGATCAAAATCCGGGCCGCAGCGTTTTACTGGTCCGGATGCCGTAGATTAATATGCGAGCGCCGTGTTTGCTGCTCAAAGAAAGAGAGAGATCAATGATGAGAGCGTGTGTCTTCACTACAAGGGTAAGTGTGGCTGGAGGGTGAATATAATGACAGGGGTATTCTCTGCAGACTCTCAGCTGGCAGCGGAGAGAGAGAGAGAGAGAGAAAGAGAGAGGGAGAGCGAAAAGCAAAGCGGACAGAAAGAGAGGGAGCTCTCACACCAACTGATGGGAGCTGCCACCATCAAGTCAATATTTACTCTTTCTTAACAAGAAATTGGCAGCATTAGCTTAGCTGATTCAGAAGCGAGCAGCGGGAGCATCCTGGTTTGTGTGAAAGAGGCTCCGAAGAGTAAAAACAACACTCCAGTGATAATAATTGTAGCTTGGGTACACGCGTGGCTCTAAAAATACGCTGGAACCTAACAGGAGAGCTATTACCCACCCCTGCAGTCTTTGTTTCTCCCCTCCTTCCACCCCCTTCTCCTTTTAAATGCACACACGCTCGCGGTGTGCACATTCACTTTACCCATGGCTCGACGCACTATGGGGATACATGTGAACGCAATTTGCACTTCCAATTAAACTGTCGACCTTCGCTCCAGAATGCAAAACTTGATTTTGCACCATCCTCTCCTGGATAGCTATTATTACCCAGCCAGCCCAGTAATAGAGAGAATTGGGCTTTACAACATACACTGACGAGGATCATTGAAGTCAGCAAAATAATTGTCAGTGTGTGAGGAGGAAAATTCAAAAACCTCTGAAAAACCTTTAGCAATTAATCTATGTACTTATGCACTGATTTATTTGTCTGTGTGACATAAAGAGGCTGAATCAAATCTGACCTTTGATCACCACAGATACTGTCTCGTAGAGAAAGCTGAGGCCTGCTACAGCACAGGCTTCGTAGAAAATCAGTGCCGGTGGGACACGATGAGAACGGCGTCTGTGTGTTTCAGGGGGGACGCAACTTACTCACATTAAGATGAAGGGCATTTTAAAAGAATAATTAAAGACGCTGAAAACATAGCAGGACACATGTGGCTAGGGTTAGCCTAAAGCACGGTGCCGAGCCGGCTCTAACACATGACTCGCTTGCCAGATCAGATGACTAGATAAACAACAGGAATGTTGCTTCTTCCTGTTTTTTTTTTTTTTACAGCACTGCTCTTGTCTGTCTGGTAAAGGAGAGAGAGATGGTGTGTGCACCTCTGTGTGTGTGTGTGTGTGTACAGCATATGCCAGAAAAGCATCTTTAATCATCCGACTACTGTAAGAGATAACAAGACCAAGTAATTTTGTAACATTTAGCAGGCGAGCTTAGCATTTATCCTAAGTTGAACTGCACAATACAGAGCACAGCCCAATTGTCTTTATTATATTATTGACTTGCATAATCTAATGGCTCCGAGGGAATGCCTGGTTTTATGCAGATATCTCTGAGTGGAACAGTGTGAAGTATTTAATATTAGCCTAATTTATGTCTTTATTTGTTTTAGGTATTAAAAGACAAAGTGTATTTTAATTGAGCTTTTTGGGGCGTTTGTAGACGTTCACAGTCTGTAAAATAAAATGGAAACAGGGACTGAGGGAAACAAACACATTTTAGGCTGAGTATAAACACAAAGTTTAACAGACAAACAGTTCCCTCACATGGATTTCCGACCACTGCCAGATATTTGTCAAAGGCCCCCAGACATTTTTCATCAAACACTTCTCGCATGTCATTTAAACAAACCTCAGGGCTTAGCGCATGAATCCATTAGATGGCTATCATAACAAAACTGTGGAAGTAATGTAAAGTTTAGAAAAGTGTCACAATCAAAGCACATCGTAAGAGGACTGTCGTAAATCTTACTTTGGCTTCCCTAAATGACACAATTAGACCACATGAGGAAGTACAGGAATATATCACATGTTTAAAAGTCCAGTTTTTCCGAGACGCTCTTGCTTTATCCAGCAGCTTTAACAGGCATCGTCTTCATGCCGCATTAGTGACTCAGGTCTCATTGGAAGCAGCCGAGTTGAATCTTGCTTGGCTTAAAACTGACTGTCTTTGCAAGGCTAGACTAAGGGAGATGGTTACACAAGTTGCCAGACTTTGAATCAATAATACGAAGAACAGTTGTATGAAAAGCTTCATTGTAGTACAATACACACCAAAAAAATGCAGCGGTACTTTTCAAAACCTTGACTTCTAAAACACATCTACCTGTCTGGTTTGCACATGATCTTTAAACCAAAATCATGATAGCTGTCTTAGAAGGTTAAACTTTAGATCAGAAGTCTTTAAAGATGTATATTTTATTGTTTTATTTCCTCAGAAAAACATGGAAGGCTGCAATAATTGTCAGACTTTAGGTGCCTGATTTCAGTTCTGGTTGATGTGGCAACACCCTTCCATAGTTTTTACCATAGTCACTGTGGTAAAAGCATGTGTGTGTCTGATACCACAGCCATTAGTTGCTATTTAGCAGCTATTGTGTCAAAGATACCACAGAAAAGCTGGTGTATCTGTTTACAGTGCAGCCAAACAAAATCCATTATAAAAACATTTTAAAAAATTATGTCAATATTAATTGCAACTGTGATCTGATTTCATGCTGCGCGTCACAACAGCGACACAACAGTACACCTTTGAGGTGCGCAACCTGTCGCCTGCAGCTGTCCATCTAATAGCTCGCTGTGATTGTTCCTTCTTGTTATGTTAAGGAATAATATGTGATACAATTACTGTGTTAAATCATAAAATGTCATCAGAGATTAAGTTCAGAGAGTTCTCCTTTTGAAAATTTCCATTCCCGTGTAGATCGTCTGTTTGCGCTTTGGCCTGTGTGATCCTGCCCACTGCCCATGTCAACACCCAGACATGGTTGCCAGATATTAAAGAAATTTACAGCATGCTGCAGTCATGTCAGCAAGCAGACGAAGTGGATTAATGCTAGATTCTGCCTGACCTAAAAAGCTCCATGACCAGAAACGTGGTAAACCACGGGTAAATATTGGAGATGGGTTTGAAAGCTGGAGACAGCTTAGAGCTAGAGATTCCCTCTAAACCCACAGGGCTGATTTATATTTCACTCACCCTATCCCCTTTCCCATTCCCTGTGTATCAAAATACTGAAAATAAAGTCATGAACTTTGTATTTTAGATCATTTAAGTTGTCTTCAATAACTGGAAATTTACACTGCAACATTTTTTCCACCCAGTTTCCCATTAGAAATAAAAATACATCTTATATCTTATAAAATTGACCTGAAGTGAAGGTTCCTTGTCTTCTATCTGGCGACCTGCATGAGCTTCCAGGCTGGCCAGTAGAGGGAAGGAGGAGACAACACATTACAAAATTTTGAATTTGGACACCAGCATCCATTAGAAAAGTGTTACATATTTTCCTTTATTTGATGGGAAAAAAACCAGAAAATTACAGTTGTCTTGTTTTGCAGATGTATTTTTGATAGACTCTAGGAGTCTGCGCTAGCCAGGGTACAAAATGTTTTGTCCAGAAACCAAATGGGTAATGAATGTTCGAATTTTATTAGCCACTCAATAGATTACCAGCATTTAGCTGGAGGATGGTGCTAGTTTTGTGCCTAACTGCCATATATTAAATAAATATATTATTTATTATTTTTATTTCTTCAAGAAAGCAGACAATAAAGGTCGTCCCATATTTCGCTAGTTGAATGGTTTTGATGTTGAGCAGCAGCACTATGAAATATTCACTTTGCAGTAACAGTGACTCAATACAGCTCTGATGATAGTGATGGTAGAATAGTGACCATCAACTGCTGATAGACTGATACTTATGAAATACGTTACATGGATTCATTTCCTGTGTGTCCCTCGTGTGTAGGTAGGCAATTTGGATCCAGCAGAGTGATGGCAGATGGTGCCACTAATAATGTAAACTTGCATACCGTATCGAGAGGTAATTGGAGAATTCAAAAACACTGATCGTTTGACCATAAATTGTATCAAAAACTGGGCTTTGATTCATGAAAATTTGAAGTCTTAGAATGTGAGCAAACATAAATGACATGAGAATCACAAACAAACATCAGCCTGTGCGAGAACAGACAACACTGTTCTTTCTCTATATCATTATTTTCCATCTCAGCACTGTTGTCTAGCAGGGCCACGCTCCCTTTCATGTACCAGAGAATTACAGCTCCATCTGTGATTATCATGTCATGTTTGAGAAGTCATAATGGAATATTTATGTAACAACTTAAGACTTCGTACTTACATTACTTAGACTGATTTCTAGGGGATAAAGTAGCATATAAGTGCTTCTCTCTGCAGAAGCTTCATATATACAGTGTTTCCATGTCACACCAGAACAAATTAGGCTATATAATAGCTCTCAGTATTAGCTGAGGTTGAATGGTTTCCTATTATTGGTAGTAAAAAAAAAAGTGTCCATGTGACAGTGACCCTGGACCCTGAACCCCATCACTGCAAATGTAATCCACTAATTAGCCATTGGTTGACGAGTGCTCTCCCACTCAGCAGGTAGCGATATGTGTGTGCGCAGAGAGATTTTGTCCTTGTTGAAGACGTGCATTGTCCATCATTGTCCAAGGCAAGAGGAGTGATGTTCTCTCTGCGGTCTCACTCTGAGTCACTAAGTAGAAAGACTCTCCCTCTCACCTTTTCTCTCTGCCTGGATTTTGCTCTCACTCTCTTTGGCCCTCGGGGAGCTGCCTCCTGACCGCATCGCAGTGAAAGGAAAAAATTGAAAAGTCGTTGTGTATTTGAAATGTTTTGGTACGTGTGCAGCTCTCTCTTTGTCTGACTGCCTTTCTCTCCACCACTATCGTTTTCTGTTTCTCTCAGGACACCTCCTTTTGTCTTCACCTTCCCATTCCAATTTCACCCACGTTCTGCTGAAAAGTCTGAGAAGTTTCAAAGTTATTCATTTCGTCCAAGCCAGCGCTGGCTCTTTTGAATAATATATATCATATTTAGACTACCAGGAATTGCTAAGTATTTTACAGCACGTTGTTCTGTTTTCTTCACTGGGCATACGTCACATGGTGAAAATGATACAGAAAAAAAATTATAACATTAAAACATTATAATCATTAAATACCAACAATAAAACCTCCACAGTCCAATGTTTTGGTGAATTTTGGCAAAAATGAAAATGTCAAATGTTTCATAAAATAATTTCATAAGTGTTAGGAGTTCACTGCAGATAATGGAACCAGCTGCAGACTGTGTGCCCAAAAGTATATTTATTTATTTCACGCAAACAAACAACAAAATTGGCATGGAAAGCGAGCAGATAACCAGAACCACGACAGAGCGGATTTGAGAACAGACAGACAGGCAGAAAAAAAAAAGTAACTCTTATTTTAAAAGAGTAGTTTGACATTTTCAGAGAGCTTGATGAGAAGGTAGATAGATGGATACCACTCATGTCTGCAGGCATGTAAGTATGAAGCCAGTACCTGGTTAGCTTAGCTTAGCTTAGGGGCAGAGTAACTTCCGGTAGTCTCAGCTGGTTGCCTGGGAACATCACAGAGATGACAAGAAAATGCATAACCCACCATAAAGATTTCTGTGTGTGTGTGTAGATCAAACAAATTAGATATCATGTGCTAATAATTAAACTTCAGAGTTGCCAATAGACAGATTTTGTTACTTACTTTGGACAGAGCCAGACTGCATCCCCTTGTTTCCATTTACGCTAAGCAGCATCAATCCTCTCACATATCTCAAAGTCAGTGTTCAAAGCTCAAAGTTAGTGTCCCTGTTTGTTTAGATTCGCTTTGAAATGAAGATACAGTATTAGAGCAAACCTTCCTATATTTAAGTCTCCCCACTTCAGCACTTTCCAATCTGGTGACCCAACTTCAACCCTCTTAGAAACCCCGCTGTCCTTGGGGACACAGCTGCATGATAAACAGAGGGCAAGTTTTTCTCAGAGTGCTTCTCCGATCCGGTCACAGAGTTGGTGCTGTTTGATGTCCCCCTCACAGTGTCTCTCAAAAGAGCAATATGAAGAAAGAAGATAGATGACATCGGGGACGCATGAGAGTTATCCACTTAATACCCTGACAGGTGCTGTTCATGGCAGTAAAGCGGCCAACAGTGAATCCCACAGAGAGCTGCGTGTCAGGCTATGGGTTGGGTCGGTTTCCTGTGGCGGGCACGTATGCTTTTAGCTCCTGATTTTCCTTACTCCTAAACACATAAAGACACCCTTCTGTCATTCATTTTAAGGATAATATCACTCTTGTTTTATACCCGTGTGTGTGTAAAATTTTGTGTGCGCGCATGTGTGTTATTTTTAGATTAGGCTATTCAAGGTAACTTGGATAATGTCACTTCCCCTGCCATATCCCATCTTGTGACACCTGTGGGAGTGTGTGTGGTTGGCTGTGTTAACAGTGCTGTCCTTTTAATCAGCACCCCTGTGTGGTTCCCCCTGTAGAGCTGTCACCGGTTGAGTGATGGCGGTAGAGCTGCCACTGTTTACAACATTTAAATCCTCTGGCAGGCAGGGGTGAGATTACCAGCCTCTTACCTGTTGCCCTAATCAAAGGAATTATTACCGCACTGCTGGATGTTACTTGGAATAGCACCATCTAAAAATATATGCTTACTCTTAACACACACACACGCACACACACAGAAAGGGGAGAGGGAGAGAGCCTATCAGGTAGCAAAGTACATTCATCCTTTGTTTGATATTGTGTATCCTTCACTGGACAATACTGGTAGTGGTGCTTACTAGGAGTTTCCATGGTAGCACTATTGGACTCTAGTACAGTACTCTGTTGAAAAATCAATGAATAGAACAGAAAATAATTGTGCCATATAATTCATATCCATATTTCCACTCAGCAGCATCTCAAGAAAGAACAGTGGTCTCAATTTTGAAAACTGCTGCCGCTCAGTATTATTATTAATCTCTGTTATTAAACTACTTTAGTCTTGTTCTTATGAATGGATTGTGCCAGGTCAAAGTACGACAAAGTATGACCAAAACATTGTTGCTTAAAATAAAACTACCAACAGTGTGACTTTCTTTTACCGGTCTTAATCAAAAGGCTTTGGACATGTGCACTCTCCAGAGTTAAGCCACCAAAAAAAGAAATTTGAGTGTTGGCTTTATTTTAGTACTGTATCTTGGAGGATTGATTTAAAAATGAACATTTTAACTGTTAACTTTTAACAGATTTAATGGCCTGTGTAGGTACTAGATGTGCCCTGCAGATGACATAACACATTATTAAATTAGAACTGGCTGCGTGTTGGAAGCATACTCGTGCTGCAGTACATCCTGTCCAATCAGCACTGCCCAGGTGAGGCTGTCAGCAGAGATGAGAAGGAAATGGGATGGATCACTCATTAGCTGCTTACATCATCAACTCTGGAAAAAATTATATTCTATTTTACGCTTATTTTTATATAAAAAATATCTTACCCCTCAGTCTTAATGTAGCATTAATAACGTAACAAAACATTGGCTGCACTTTTGGTTACATTAGAAAAGTTATCTGGAAGCTGCTTGTTGCTTCATGAACCAATCAGCCATGACATTATAACCACTGACATGTGAAGTGAATAACACTGATTATCTCATTAACGTGACACCTGTCATTGGATGGGATATATTAGGCAGCAAATGAACATTTTGTCCTCAAAGTTGACGTGTTAGTAGCAGGAAAAAAAATGGGCAAGCATGAGGATTCAATAGATATGGCGCTACTATAGCTCAAATTGTTGAAGAACAATGGACACATGCTCATATGCCCATGGACCACAGAGGAATGGAAGAAGGTGGCCTGGTCTGATCTTTCTTTTCATCTCATGAATAATATGTTTGTGTTGTTTACCTGGGGAACACATGGCATCAGGACGCGCTATGGCAAGAAGGCAAACCAGCAGAGGCAGTACGATGCTTTGGGCAATGTTTGGCTGGGAAACCTCGAGTCCTGCCATTCAAGTGGAAGTTATTTTGACACATACCACCTACACAAGCATTCCAGTTGCCCAAACTTGAAAATGCTTCAGGAACTGAGGAACATAACCTTGAATTTAAGGTGTTGACTTGGCTTCCTAATTCCCCAGATTTCAATCCAACTGAGCATCTGTGAGATGTGCTGGACAAACAAGTCCGATGGAGGCCACACCTCGCAACTTACAAGACATAAAGATCACTACTCATATTTTAGCCAAGTTTCTGTCTGCCTGTCTGTCTGTGTATTTCTTATCTATTTATGGTAGCTGTCCATCCGTCTCTCTGGATCCCACTGCTGTGTTCTCAGCAAAAAAGCTCAGCCAAACATAAATACTGGTCTCTGCATACATGACATGGCTTCCCTTTTTTGGTGCAGGCAGAGCGTACCCACTGATCCTCTCCCCTGGCTGAAGAGGCCTGTGAACAGCTCTCGGCCAGTGAGGCCACTTGACATGTAGAATATTTGATCCACGTAAGCTGCCCCTGTGGGAGAGGCTCATCCACATGAAGAGGAGAGGAGTAGAGAGAAAGAGAGATAGAAGGATGGATTGGAGGCCGATGACTCCAAAGACAGGATGGATGGAGCCGGCTCAATATTGTGTGGATCAATGGTAGATTACCAGTCAAGGAAATATTGACTCTTAAAATCAGTTCCTGATTACACATTGATTTGTCTGTATGTTTAATTCCACCAGGAAGTAAATCATTTTATCCTGTTATCCAAAACAAACCCTTCTTGTCCCTTTCAAACATGATTTTATGCCTCTAAATGTCCTAATATTCCACGTATACAAGTTGATGAGGTATCTTGCTGCCCTTCATATTAATGATTCACGGTGGCTTAGAGGCACAGTTTGTTCAATTTCCACCACTGTTAGATGATTACACACTCTATCTATTCAAGCCTTCAAAGGGAACCAAATAACAGACCATTCAACCAATAGCTGTCTCGCATAGGGGAGGAAGTGGTTGCTACTGTGTATGTTTTTGCCTTTTCGCAGAAATATAAAGGTGTTCAAGGACACCGAAACAGTATGCAATCATATTATTAGATTATGGTGGACAGTAACCATTGAATTGTGCTGATATTAATTTGAATAAGATGGTATAACTAACATGTTAACATAGGTTTCATATAGAACAGTTTAATTCATAAACCTGTTTAATTGTAACAATAATTAAGTACACTTCCTTTGTCTTACAGATAAATGTAAGACTTTTATTTCAGCAATTACTCTCATAAATACATTTTTATTTTTTATTGTGGTATATCCCATCATGGTCATTTTGCTGAAACGCATTGAAACTTTGAACACTGAGTGTACATCAGATTCAGATTGTTCAAGATCTCGTTCCTGGGAAGGACACATCCTTGAGGAAATGGCCGTGTAATAGGCAGAGAGCTTGTGTAAATTGCTGTACAAAGGAAATGACCGAGCGGCAAATGTTTCTAGGATAACGTCTTTAGCATTGATTGCTTAGCAGTTTGATAGCTGTATTTGCTGCAAAATGCATTAAAAGTTGGTCATCTCTATCCATGTCAAAAATAGCACCTAAAGCAACAGAAGATTGAGTTAACTTTACAATGTTACTGAAATTAGACGGTATATTCAGTTATTTGGTAAACGTTACAATGATGGAGTTGAGGTTAAACAGTAAATGAGTCATTTTTGTTTCATCCTCTTCAAAATGTACCCAAGAGATGTACTGTATGATAAGTGTCCTGCCAAACGGAACAAAGAGGCCAGTCACAGGATACATTTTTTTCCCTCATCTTACAAAAATCAACATTAATAAACTCAGCTAATCCCAGATGTAAATACAATCTGCAAACTTTTCCTCACTTCGTTGTTAAAATCTATCCCGTCCTGTCTATGCTACACTGGGTTTATCTTGCAAAGTGTTTGTATAAAGAAACTATTACCGCCACAGTTCCTGTCCTGCACTGGGCAAAGCAAGATGGAGCTGTGATGATGAGGTGAGGGGAGACACAGGCCGAATCACAGCCACTGCTAAGTACAGGAAATGTTGAGGAATTTGTCTTGTCTTCTCTGCGGTCATAAGGATATGAGACGGCTTGCCAAGTGGAGGATTATCCTCCTTTCCATCTATAGTTGTGTTCCAGTTTCGCTCTGTCTCTCTGTCCCCCTGTCTGTCCCTTTGACCCAATCTGTAGTTTACATTTACATTTTAGGCTTTTAGCGCACTCTGTTATCCTCAGTGACATACCCACCACTCAGAAGCTACAGCAGAGCAAATGCGGAGGTGGCGCCGTTTGTCTAATTTGCCAGCTCATTTCCACCACTCTCTCTGACGAAGACAGCATTTCTTAAGGGAAGCAGCTTCCTATTAAACGTTTATTAAGCAGGAGCCGGGGGGGGGGGGTGTTACATCCCAGTGTGTGTTGTGCGTGCGTGTGATTGTGTAGGGACGTGCTTATTTGTGTGCCAGGGTCTCCCCTGAAGGCATCACAAGCATCAGTAATATTGCTGTAAGTGCACAAGATGAAGCAGAATAATGGAGTCAGCAGCATGTTGGATATTTGCAAACTAATTTATTTTTTGTACTTTTTTCTTCATTCTTCTTCTTCATTCCTCTCTCTCTCTCTCTCTCTCTCTTTTTAGAGTGGTCCAGTGTTGTCCTCCAGTGTTTCCCCTTCCCTCAGTTTTTCTGTCCCTCTGTCCGTCACCCGGTAAGTACACTCAGATTCACCTCCTACGCGTATAAAGTGCACAGCAGCGTCTTGTATCAGCTCCCTGCCTGCGTTGAATTGCAGAATTGATGTTACCTTTATAAAGCAGAACATACTTTCTTGTGTAAAGTTCAGTGAAGTCAGGAGTCTAGCACATGACAGGCATATGGTATACCGGTATATGCCGTCGATGAATAATGGTGAGTGGTTTTATTTTCTCCAGACGGACGCATGATAGACAGCGCAGGAAAGGTTCAACAGACAGTACATGATTACGAACTACACAGTCACAAATCAAATATTATATTCTGTTTTATATTATAAACAGTGGCTGTTTCGGTGGCTGTTGCAGCCAGCTTCACAGTAACGCCTCGAGTTCAGTTCAGTTACAATTATTCTTTTATGGCTTAGTTAAAGTGCATCACATAAAAGGAAAGCAGTAAAGGAAGCGTCTCCTGCTGAAGCAGGTTTTACAAGAACAGTGATCAAACATTGATCTATCTCCTATGAGGAGGAAATGATCAACTGTATTAATTACAGAGTGCACGGTTGTCACCTGTTGACAACAGGTTTCACCTCTGAATAAAAGCTATGTCGTGCTGAAACTGAATGTAGGAACACAGGAAGCTGTTTTCTGTATTCATCTTCAAATGAGTGTCCATCTTAATATTGAGGAGTCAGTTCAGCCAGTGTTTTTTGCATGTACCCGAGAAAGCAACAACACAAGCCAGCTCTAATGTATAATTCCCAGCTATCTGTTATCGCCAATTACAGGGCTTGTTTACTAGAATCGAGGGACTTGGTGGATCTGTTTTTATGGCTGTGTGTGTGTGTGGCCATGGCTTTTAATGATGGGGGTAGATGGTCTCTGTTTAGATATGTGTGTTCTCTGGTAAGGCCTGAGGGGGTGGTTGGGCTGGGTGGGCTAGAGAGTCCCTCTGTCTCTATAAATACGCACTGGGATCCCATTCAGTGGCTGAAGAGCGCCTGTGTGCGTGCGTGTGTGTGTGCATGGTGTATGTGTGTGCGCGTCTTCATGACGCCGCTGCAGCCAGGCGAGCTTGAGGCTATTACTGGCCGGCAGGGTTGCTATGGAGACCAGTGGTGTCAGAGAGGAGCAACATCTGTGGGGTGTTTGTCAAGACAGGTTTTCCTCTTTCTGTTTTTGTCTCCTCTCTCTCTGTCAGTCGAGTCAAAACTCACTGCCTGGGAAATACTAATGCGGAGTGAAGTTCTAAAGCCTGATGTAAAAATCTCCAGTCTCTCATCGTTAGTATTTTCAGCCGAACATGGCACTTGAACATGGAACAGATTTAAAAGCTGTAATTTCTTTGCCGATAGTTCAGCTGCCAATGCTCAATCATGCTCACAGTAGGCCCTCAGGCTGTGTCAATCAGCAGGGACTCGGGGACTCTCGGGGACTCTCTTCACTGGGTTTACGCCAGTGGAAAGCACACATTCTGGGGAAGCATTTAACCCTTGCCCCCTTCCTGCTCCTTCGCTCCACAGCTCCCCTCTCTATATGGACATGTTCTATTTCCACAGCTCCTTTCTCCTGGTTGTCTTATCGGCGGCAGCTAAGCCGGGCACAAATTCTCTTTTAATAGGTACTTATTTGGGCAATGGGAGAAATCCCATATTTTTGTGCAACCCCTCCCCCTGTCTTCCTGCCCAGTTTTCCTTGTCTGAATCTCTCAAGCTTCTGTTTATTACTCATTTTCTCTCCCCCGGTCGCTGGGCTATACCTCATTCTCCCGTGCCATCCTCTAGGATGGACAGCAGTGAGGAGAATAGATGGCTGCATCTACAGATGAGTCAATGCTCCTCCAAATTGGAGTTTGTATTTTTGAGTATCCATTAGTTTGGAACATTTCAATCCCCTCCAGGTACTGCCTCGTGTACCATATGGTGCGGTTTTGTAGTAGCCTGCACAAACAGTTAACTGCAAGTGGATTGAGTTTATCTGAGGAGAATTCAATCCTTTTCAAATAACATCCATAGGCTCCTCAAACACTCCACAAGTCAAACAGAATATGTTGTCTGTGTATCCTCTGTATTTCTGACCATGTTTGGGCAAACCTGGCCCCCAAAGAGCTCTCGGCAGGGTATGTGTAGCTGGGCAAACCAAACTCTTGACCTCCTAATCTGGTCTAAATGAGACCGTCACACACACATCACAGCACCGCACAGTGCTGAGCAGCACACTCTCTGTGATGTAATATAGTAATTTGGGGATAATTTGGTATTTTCACTCTGCAGGCATCCCTCTGCAAAGGCCAGTTACCTAACTTCCACACTCAAATTAACAGGCTTCTGCACGTTGTCCTGCACCTACCTTTATCAACTCCAAGTCAAACATCAATCCATTTATGCCAAGATTAGAATAAGCCTTAGGTTAGATCCGGCTTGTGTCCTCACATGCATCCTGGAATATTAAAACATGGATGTCAAAAGGCCAAAAGTGCATATTCAGTATTAACCGATTCTGTTAGGAGCCAACACCAAACAAAAAAGATGCAGTGTAAATAAACTGCTCTATATTAAAGTAGTAGTTATTTCTGCAAATAAAAAAGCCAAATATGAACCTGATTCTTGTGTACAGACAAAAACATTTTCACTTTCACAGCGTTGACCAAAATAGAAGTGAAACAAAAGAAAGTCGAGTGAGAGACTTTTTAGTCATCAGTCTGTCACTATATTAAGTGCTCTGCTGTTTTCACAGGCTGCTCACAGACTCACTATTCAGTCACATCCACATCATTCCTTTTATGCTATTTAAAAAAAAAAATCCTTCCCAATGCTATGTCCACACACTGTTTAAAATCAACCGCATAGACTTATAAGTCTCTCTAATACCAGTGTTCCGGTGTGATGTTTCTATTATTAACCAGACACGGATACCATCTCCTCACCATCACCTTGTGAAAAATGGCCTTTTCCATGTTCCATTTGGTGGCTTCAGTTACACATATTCATCCCTGTGCAAAAACTTCTTTCTAGTTGTATTTTAGACCCATATTCCTACACAAAGCTGCTTAAAACAGAATTATAATAGGGAATCCCCAAGTGATAAGAGTATTTTCTGCATTGGTAATACAGCTTATTCTCCGCAATGCTTTAGTATTGTTTCACACTCTTAGAATTTGTCTATCCCCTATTAACCTCAAATTCCATGTGCTCCTATTGTACTTAAATAGAAAAGTAGTTGCGTGACAGATTTGCCGTCTGTTTCGCATGAGAGGTTTCGACCGGGGAGCCTTGTCCCAGTCGCAGAGTTGGGTTAAGTGTGCTAATGCGTCAGCCTGGCCCCTCTACTTCATTACATTCAGGGAACTCCCTGACTAAGTGCTTTTTTAAGCAGACGCACAAAACACAAACACACAAACAGTGCTCTGAATACCTCTGATTAGGACTGCCGATAACCCGGGGACAGCCCTCACTTCCTCTTTCACCTTCCTTGTTCTCATTCACTCCGAGCAGCCTCAGTGTTCCCTCACTGAGGGTAGTCACCGGCCCTCGGGTCAGTAGACTCTCTCTGATACACACACCACATACACACACTAATACCCACCATTTGGCAAAAGCTTTAGGCCATAATTTATTAGATGGATGCTCTGTCCATTAAGCCATGTGTTAAATTCTTTGTGTAACTCAATTTGGCAGAGGGTGGATGTGGATGACTATATATAGAACTCTTGTGAGTATGTGGATGTGTGTGTCCCAGTATGGCTCCGTGTTTTATGAACTAATTTACATTTTCATCTGCTGGTCAGCAGGGAGGAACCCTGGAAACTGACCTGACAAAAGGTCTTGTGTTAGAAAGTGAGGGATATCCTACTGCTGCTTTCTTATTCTTACTAACATCCACGCACACGCATGTTATGTATAATATTTGTGCGTGTGCGGTACAGGAAGTGCTTGTATGTTACATGTTTAAATCAGTGTGTGTGACTGAAGGGCAGCCAGTTTCCATCCCAGGCTCAAGTTAGTGAGTGGGGTGATCCTCAACTATAAAAGGCAAAGAAGAGGGGTCATTTGGCCTGGAAAAAGACATTCTTCCTTTCAACAGCATAACACTTCCTTGTCGACAATCCCAGAGAAACAAATGGTGGTTACAGATTTTTGTACATACAGCACAACCCAAGAAAAGCATAAATCAGCCAACTGACGCTAGAACATTTTTCTTCTTTCTGTTATATGGCAATTACACTCCATTACCATTTCTCCCCATCAATTCTGCACACAGGGAGCACTTTTGCCATCAATGCGCGATCAGAAAATTGCTTATCAATTGTTTTTGCTTTAAAGAGCAAAAGTGAAAGTTTCAAAATAAGCTAAAGACAAGACACCTTTTTCAAGCTGCTTTGCTGAGAAAGGCTTCACACACGGTGCAAAGACTTACACTAAAATTCTTAATAAAGTGTATCAACATTTACAGTTTTACCATTATGAATGTTAATGTTGTACATGTTTATTCAGGGTGTCGTTTAGCTCAGTTGGTAGAGCAACCGCCCCATGTACGAAGGCTCAGTCCTTGCCGCAGCAGCCCAGGGTTGGAATCCGACCTGTGGATTTCCCTATCTCTCTCTCTCTCTCTCTCCACATTCCTGTCCCTCTATCAAAGATAAAGCTTGAAAAGGCCAAAGAAATATCTTCAAAAAAAAAAGAAAGAAGAATATTTGGACACTGAGCTTAATTCTTGGTTTCCCTAGGCTCCAGTTTCAGAGGAGCTGTTGTTTACCTAGAGCTGCGTGCCTTGCTCAAGGGTATTTTTAAGGAAACTGGATCACATCAGCGCGATCTTTATGATGAGTCATGGGACAAAACCAAACTTCTCAGGCAGCAGACCTCTTGATTGTGAAGAAGCCTCTTGCAGGTTAGTTTACAATAAACACTAGAAGTGTCTTCAGTGGTAGATGTAGAAGATTGCAATCCACTTATGTTTTGGTTGAAGTCTCTAAGTAGACTGTAATAAGTTACAGGAAGCCCACTGGGCCACCGTTTTGCCAGCTGCTGAGGGAAGAAAAATTCCTTCTTCATTTTGAATGTTGTTGTTTTTCCATCAGTTTTGGAGATTAAAACTTGCAATCTTCTCATCACAGTCCTGCTTCTCTATATAATAGAGTACATATAAACTCCTGTTAATGAAGGCTAAGTGGGCTGAATACAGCAAGCGTAAATACACACGTAAAAACACATGGAGACAATCAGGCAGGGCTATAGACAAACGCCGAGGCACACGCAGTGACATACACATAGGCGAGGATACACACACAAAGTCACACACTGCTGGAGGGTCCGTAGAAACCTCAGTTGACACTCAACAGTCAGTGAGCAAAGTGGAGCCCAAATGTGGATCAATTAAAACGAGCGAAAAGGGAATTTCAGTAGTGATTAGTGCTTGGTCTCGTCATTCAGCTTTTCCACTAACTCCCCTACTCACTCTTTCCTCTGTCCCGCAGCTCTCCTCACTCAGATCGTTCAGAGATTGTTCTCTGCATGCCAGGGTTTTATGTAGTAACGTGTAGCCCACGACTTGGCATGCTGCGCGAGGCTTTAGTCGAGTTAAGGCGAGGAGGTGTGAAATCAGGGATCTTCCACAGGTCACTCACACACACATGGACATACACACAGGATCTCCATCCTTGTCAAGGTAGGTTCATGTTTACTTAGCGATCACTGTCTCCTCTTACACCACCCAGCTGTTTAATGACCACATGAAATGTAAAAACAGACACAGGCGATTGTAACATTGATTCCGTTCGCGTTGGCTGTTTGCTCACAGAACAGAGGTCTTCTCGGTGTTATAAAAACACTGTATTCTTCGCGAGGCGCGCTCATTTAATTAAAGGCTACTTTCATCCAGTGTAAACAGTAGCATTTTTATGGCATTGCTCTGTGTCTCACGGCATGGGCAGTGTGTGACCGCGTGCAGCAGAGTATGAGCAAACATGAACCCTGCTAACTGGATTCAATCTGATAGGGTAGAGTTTAATCTAATTCAATAATTGGTAATGCAATTGAACGAACCTGCTCCCACCACAATGTTGTAGTCTTTCTACGGTCTTCAATAAATGTCACCTGAGAAGGGCAGCCTGTTGAAGTTTGCTTCCAGGATATCGTGTGTGTGTGTGTGTGTGTGTGTGTGTGTCCTTTTTTTCTCCTGTGTATCCTGGTTGGTGGTTGTCTTGCCAGAGGTCATGGACTGTTTAACTAAACCACTTTACCTGAAGTGTGTTTTTCTTTCCATCTTGCTTTTGCTCTTAGTGTGAACACCGGAGACACGCCGCACTACAATGGCTACAATACACACACACACACGCAGAGTATAGTACAGTACGACATGGTTACTGAAGGGCCACCTAAACACCAACTTCTCAGTGCGGTGCTCTATCTACAGGAGTTTGCTCCCTCTGGCCTCTGGTGCTCTCCTCTTTGCTCTCATCCTAGCCTCCCCCCCTCAGTTCCTGCTCAGTGCCGTAGCCCTGCAGGTGTGAGTAGTCGATGTGCACACACTAGGGGTTTTGTTTTCTCGGCAGGAACTAGTGCAAGTACAGTAGCAGGATGACATGTTTTTAGTTTTATATTAGCTTCATCTTTGGTACTTATGCGTCGTGCAGCAGTCACAGTGGCAATGTCAAAGTGTAATGAGATGAACGTTCCATGTAGATGCATCATATACAGCTGTAAAAGACAGAACAAATGCAGATGTGTGTTTCTGCACTCATCAGGTTATAACTTTGGCCTCGTCTGCGCATTTACAGATATTTTTTACCCCTCTGTTTAAGACAATAATGATGTCCACGTGACTTTTGTTTTACAAATTATCTAACACCAAAACGCTCAAACAAGCATGTCAGGTTAATAGGTGGCAATAAAGTCTACATCAACATTATAATACCAAAGAAGAACATTGTGAGCGTGTGCAATGATCTTATTTTCCTTAGGCTGCAGTACCTTAAAAACACAAACAATAGTCCACAGCTAATTATTTATTTATAGTTAGCTGACTCCTGTGTCTTCACCTTTTATTGACACCTTTCAGGCACACTGCCTAGCATTGCTGGCAAAATGTAAACAAACTGGTAGTCTGTTGTTGTTTCAAGCACATACTCATTGCACAGAACAAGAATAATGAGCATATCAAATTGAAGTAATGACATTTTGGTCTTAAGAATCTAAACCTTAGAAGGCTTTCACAAGGACCTAAATTGCACGACGATGAGAGGCAAAAACATAGAAGACAGTGTCAGTTTTTGCAAAATATCCATACAGGTGTGTTCCAGTTGTTAGTCTGGTCTGAATCTGATTTCTGTGTAACATTCACAGACAAATGTAAACTGAACACATTAAAGGTTCACTCCCCTCCAAACATCACCCTGTCTCCTTTCTGCTCATCTAAAAACAACAGCAGCCATGTGCATCGTGACGTTCTTTCCAAATTGTCTGCCAAAGTGCTGTTTAATTTTTAATTCTTAAGATGCATTTTTAATTACAATATGATGTGATGGCGCAGTGTTCTGAATATAATTGTCTTCGTAATGAGTCATGAACCAACACATATTGTTACATGTAAAGAGAATTATTCTGGTAATTGTTAGTCAGTGTCATCATAAATATCCTAAACATCTTAATCGCAGGAACTTAAATGCTACCTATGCTGTAATTAAATACGTTAATTACATTTTATGATTAAAATGATACTCCAGCCTAAGAGTTATTGCATGGACAGACGCATGAATGAAAGACATGTCAACAAATGTTTCAAAATTCAACTATAAAGAGCCGTAAAGCTAGTTATTTGCAACGTATTGCAACGCATATATATGCAATCTGTTGGAAACTTATCAAGTGCCTTGTTAGAATAAGTGGCCCCGGTGGGATTTTACCTCTAACCCATGCAGTGTTAGTGTTTTGCTCTATTCACTGAGGTAAACAACCTGTTTGTGTCGACAGACAAGGCTGGCAGAGTAATGCGTGGGAAATGATCAGCATTATCTGTCTGGAACTGAATGTGATCTCCAGAGGAATATGATTCATTTTAAATGAACATGTTAGTCATGACGCGAGGCTGGATTTGGATTTTAAACTTAATGACTACATGAGAGCACCGGTTTAAGTTTCACAATGCTTTAGTGCGGTTGACACACTGCTGTTTTGTTCACGTGTCGATGGTGATTGGTGAACATCTTCAGTTGTCTGACACATGAATGAATAAAATTGCTCTTAGTGACAGTGAATTTGTTTTGGGTAGCAGAGAATCGGTGTAGGTGAGTTGGTAGATGTGTGTGTCCTAAGATGGCTTCAGCCTCAAGGGCTGCTCTGACCCTAATAGTGAGAGAGGAAGATTAATGGTATTGTTGAAGGAGAGGCACATTAAGAAACAGTGTAGGGGTCCACACAGGAAACGTTCTGTCTTTCTATGCCTTTCAGCAGGCCTGCACACAAGGTTGAAGTATGTTTTAGTATTTTCAGTTGCACCTCTGTGTTGCTGTGTGCGACCAGACTCCTGTCATTATTGTTGGTCAATAGTTTGGAGCCTTCTGTTTGTACAAAGACCGGAGCGGTGTGTGACATGCCTTCACTTGCTGCACACTTGTAGGTGCAAGAAGGCAAGGCAAATAACCAAGACAAACAGATAAGAGGACACGTTGACACCTCAGAATATGTACAGTTTAGATTATAAACCCGGATGCAGCCCTCGGGAGAGTAATGTGATTGCATTGTATGTACAAGTGCAATAAAACAGACTTTTACAAAGGCCAAGTGAGACAAAGCTTGAGGACGATTCTGCTGTCATGCCGGACATTAGTATTGCACCACGTTTGACTTGCATACATATACTTTGTTTTATTTTACCTAAAACTAACGCAGCAGTGTGGGTGTGGAGCAGCAGCATTAGAAAAACATGGTCCTAAGTTTCTGTGTGCGCAAAGCCAGGCCGGTGTTTAAACAAAGCTAATTCCTTTTCCATTCCTCGAGGCTCCTGAGAAGGTAAAAGTGCACGTGTATCACTGATTCTCTATATTAGACATATTAGAAAGTCCTGTTTTAAGTGTCCAGGCAGCTTATCTGATGAGGCAGAGCCATTCTATATTTAACAGGTTGTATATGAAAGTTAAAATAAAAACATTTTTGATTTTTTTTTTGGAAAAATAACTAGCACACTTCACAATTATATTATCAAGTTAGGTTGCTCATTAATTTCACTTCAGAAATTCCAGTCATCTGTGAATTTTTCACGTGGTTATGATCTGAAAAGGGGTCCACGCAGACAGATATTCTGCCTGTGATGTTGTGGAGATCATCTTCTCAATCAGTGACAGTGAAAACAGTCAGAACATTATTAAACATTAGATTTTAAAGCAGTAAATGATCACTCTCAAGTTCTGCAAGGCAGAAGAAAGTCGTTCTGTAGTAAATTACATTGTATTGTATGTGTGTGTGTGTGTGTGTGTGTGCACCTATGTGGGTAAATTGTGTTCTTATCAGCAGCTGATAGAGTAACTTTGCGTGTGCAGTTTAAATGCTTTGCATTTATCTGGTTCACCTTCCTCTTACCAAAGCAGGTGGGTAGTTTCCAGTTTGGTGAGACTGAGAGGGTTAAAAGCCGTGAGTCAGAAGTAGGAGAGAGTAGGTGGCCGCTTGATATGAAGCAGCAGGATTTTCCTTCAGCTTTAAGTTGATCTTGTTTTTGTGAATGTTTGTTTCATCAAAACTTTTGATAATAAACGCCACAGTGCTGTGGCTCCCACATTAGTTTAGCTGTGGTAGAACGTTTAAGACAACCTAAACTTCTGTTGATGTCACTATATCTGAGGTTTAACTTAAACCTGCTTCAGATGTGGGTTATAAAGTTCAGTATAAAGACTCATAATTTGATTAATTTCAAAAAATTTAAAATGGTGTATGTTCTCATTAGGTAACAACACTATAATCACGTGTCAACGTATGATTGGGTAATCAGAATTCAGTTTGGTATGTCTTCCTCAATTCAGCTTTGGTGCCATTAACAAATCTGATTAACATAACAACCAGTTGTTAGTTATTGTATCACATGGAGTATATGCAGTTAGTTTTACAGTAATCCAGAAGTCACAGAAACAAACAATCATGGATGTAATCATGGTTCCCACCACAGTTTTAATATAAACAATAACAATAACAATCGTGCATGCAACATCACTCATACTTGACATACAACATGGAAATGGGAACCCCAGTGGAAACATTGCAGAACTTAACTCAGATTACAATAACAATGATACTTCCTTTACCCTAGTCTATGCTGGGAAGCCATCAGACATGCGTGAACGTTGCATGACGGTGAGATTACAAACGTGTATTAGACTACTGCTACTACTGCAACTGCCCCATCTTTTGCATAAAATCCTACTTACGGTGCTGCTGTAGTGCCAACTACGGGTATATGCATGGAAGTTCTTTGTGATCGTGTCACACACAGAATTACACAGATGTTCTCAGCTATTTTAGCTAAATTCGATCTTTTCTCAGAACTGTGTAGTTATTTTCACACCAAATTTGATTGATATATAGGGTGGGACAACTTCCTTTTATGTTCTTTTAGGTCACAAAGGTCCATCCACACAGAAACTGTACAGAGGTTTAATGAACCGGAATAACTGCAAATATCTGTGTGTGTGCTTTCACTAGTCCTTTAAACCTGTCTCCTTTTGTCTAATCCTCACATCCTCTTCGTTACTGAAGGAGGTTTACCATCTGACAGCAATTAGAGATGAAGCCTTTCACCTGGTTTCACCCGTTTGGTAATGTCATGGTAACAGTCTTTTAAGTCTTGGAAAGTGATATAAATGCAGATTTCTAAAAGATTTCAAAGATGAAGTGGTTTTTCTCCCACTTCATCTTTGAATGGCTACACGAGTCAATACAGGTAAAGATCAAGTCAAAATAATCTTTTTCCTACTTGAGTGCCTAATAGGCACAGACAGAAAAACATGCGCAGCTATTGGACATAAAGCCAAATTAGCTATACCCATGGGTGTAGTACTGAGTTATGAAGTGGTGCTTATGAGTCATTGTTTTGATTTACAAACTGACAGACGCTAGCTATGATCTGAAATAATGAGTAGCACGACAGAATGATGCATGTATGCATTTGTTTATCTCAGGATGGCCCTTAGAAAAACACCCAAAAGTGAAGTATTTTGGGAAAAGCCGTAGACAGTCAGAAGAGAAAATCAATATTCAATTAAAACTCTCCGCTCACTACAGAGGTTCAGGAGATGTATAGTGGAACAAAACAGGAGGACAAAGTGGCGGAGAAACAACAAGCCAACTCGACTGTCAGTACACCTAAAATTGTGTTCAGTGCTACTCTATAGAAACAGTTTGCTTGGCCTTCAGTTGCCTTTGGTTTTGTCCTGGTCTATAGTGTAATATATTAACTGTCTGACGCTGATCTGCCAGGTTAACAGCTTCGGTCCTGTGAGATAACAAAAGCACAACAAAGCAAATCATTCTTGGTCCAGCCTACGTCCAAACGCCAAGGCTGTAACTTTACGGCAAGGCCATACATGGTCAAACCGTGAGCACCTGGGTAATCACTGTCAAGTCACATGATGAAAACCATCATATATATAACGTTTATCTTAGGCTCTAACTCCAACCAGCTGTTCCAGATAAAGTCTGACACCCAGCAAAGAAACAACATTTTTCCTGCTTCTGAGGCTACAAAAGGAGAAAACCGCAGGAAAATATGTTTAACCGAAATTTAAATACTTTTAATACTTTTGTAAGAAGTTTTTTTTTTTTTTTTCTTGTTCCAGCTGCTAGATTGGCCAATCATGTTCCAGCTGTTATATCCCTAATAGACTAGTGACTGAATCTGTAACTCATTTACAGTATTGCACATGCATACTATAGTGCTCTGGCTATCATCCTAGTCAAAGCCATGTTCACGGTACGAGCAAAGTCAGTAATGAACATGATATGGTCTTGATTTATTATCATATGGTACTATGGTAAGCTTTATTGTAATAAAAATGTTGGTGCTGTATCAAGTAGCCCATAAATCTTCAGTAAGTACTCCTCTGGTTTATTTGAAAGTGTAACTCCTGTGATCCTCTTTTAAGTTCTCTATTGAGATTTTGCAGAGATGTGCTACTTTTATAAACCTTTGGAGATTTCCCATAGCTGAATATCTTTTTAGCACCCAGACCTTGACTCAGACGGGTTCGACAGGGTCAGATTTGAAATGAATGCATAACGATGGTAACGCCAGAGATATCAGGTGATGATTCTTGCTGTAAGATCAAATGAGGCATGAAAGTAAGCCCGATGAAACAGGCCTACGTTTTCTCCCTCGGTCTCCTGCAGTTTTCACTTGGTTCCACAGAGCTGCAAAATGTGTTATATTCAATGTTGGAGATCTTTAATGCATAATCCACAACAGGTATTAAGTAAAGGAGAGCTTTGGTTATTGTACCAGCCATGTCAGACGTGCCTGGCTGTGTGTGTGTGTGTGTTGTTCACTTCTGTCCATTTGAGTGTGTCCCCAGTCAACCCTTCCACCACTGGCTGACTGATGTAGCTGTAGCCTAATTTTAGTTTATGAGGTGTGGGACCGCTGGGTGTTACCCTAGCTGCCATTTTAGATGAGGAGGCTGGGAACAGTGCGCCTCACGGGGCTCCTATCTATCGTAATTATCTCATTGTCAGGGGTTGGACAGGGGGCTCGGACCTCACTCGCTTCCTTCAGCTTCCCTCGGCTCCTCACGTGCGCGCTCACACGTCCAGGAGCTCAGAGGCCCGATGTGGGCGCTGCCATGGCCTTACAGAACCTCAGCGTGCAGCGCTGCCATTGGACAGATTTGACTCCGCTGAGGAAAATGTTATCTAATGCATACTGTTGAGAGTGGCAAGATCTAGGCTAACATCAGACAGGACAGCACAACCCAATTAGTCCAAATTAGATATGTGATTTTTGTCCTTTCTGAATCATTTTGAATCCGATTTAGGAATATACATTTTTTTCAGATTTGATTCAGTGTTATTAAAAAATCTACACAGGGTGCAGCCTATTTACACTAGTCTTCTCTCTGCTGGCAGAGAGATTATTGGAATCCTGCCCAGCCTCACTTCTTAATCTCCACAGGAAGTGTGCATCTGTGTTTTCAGTCCCCTGACAGGATGTGTGTGTCTGTGTTATAGTCCCCTGGTAGGACACCACAGATGGCGGAGGGTGGAGGGTTTGATGGAGTTGGCTCCTCTTTTGGTACATTATTCAGTGTATTGTCCTGGCCTTGCTGCTAAACCTCCTGTAGAGCTGTGACATATAGCAGATTTCACTATTGGGTCAGGACCCAAAATGAGCTAAGCAAATAAAAGGAGTGTTCTCATTTTCTGGTGGTTCCACCCTCTGTATCAAGAGTAATTGTATCTTTTAATGAACCTGCGCACGGGGGCGAGATTAGCTCTTATTAGCTGATGTATAATTGCACAGCCTTTCTGTATTTTCGTACAGACAGCCCACAGACATCTCAAAAGCCTTTCTTCATCTGCATTTGTCATCCCGGGGGTGGACTGTAGCCCTCCCAGCTAGTAGTTTTCTGTCGCCTCTGTTGATGTTGTCTCTGATCTGTGTTCCCCACATCAAAAGCAGACATCCCTCCCGCTGTACTCACCACCCAGTCCCCCAGCCTCTCCAGCCAGTTTCTGTCACACACAGCTGCTTCACTCATCCATCTTTCCGTGCCCACCACTGTTCTGTTTTATCTCCTCGTGTCATTCTCGCCGTCCCTCTATTCCATCTGTCCGTCTCTCACCTCTTCACGCCATTCACTGTTTTTATTTTCTCTTGCTCCTCTCTGATGACGCCTGATGAAAACCCGAGGAAACCTGTAATTATTATCACGAAGGAAATTAGCCCTACAGACTGAAAGAAAATCGAACCACACCTCAGAGTCTTCCCATAATGACTTAGTATTATAGCTCTTAGACTATACATAGTATGTCACGTTCTCAAGTGCACTTCTCCCTCTCAGTTATGCCTGACACATTTGAGTCTGACGTAAGAAGAGCCTATATTTGGTTGGTGTCATCAACAATATTACAGTTTCTCGTCAGGCACCCCCTCCCCTCCCTGAGCTGGATATCATGCGTGATGCTACACGTGCAGGTGTGTCACATGAATCAAGCCTGACTCGCTTTTTTCCACGTTTGAAGAGGAGTACAGTGCACACCTAGACTGTTTGAGGCCAAGTACAAGATAAAAGTAGACTGACTGGGAAAATTCTGCCTTCAGGCACAGTTTGATATGCTCGACCTGTGGGGTTCGGTCCCAACCAGGGGTTACCCTGCGATGATATGGTGCACCCACCATAACTATGTACTGTAGGAGATGTGTTAGAGTGCGTCGCATGACAAACTTTGTGATACCAGCAAAGCCAAGATAAATTCAAACATTTTAAAATTGAAGAACTGCATAAACCATAAACTACTGGTTGCAGCTCATGCCTGTCTTGTTTGTCAAAACATTGCACTGAAATACTGCAAGGCTGAAAAGGTATGTGGGCTTGTGCTGTGATGCAAGATGTTTGTTAAACCTTCTGCCATTGGGCTGCCAGTAAACGCATAATCAGTTAATTTTATGACTCCGGTGATTGATTGGTTTCTGCTTTTCAGTAATGTCATTGTGCACCAGACCAAGGCTAGCTCCTTCATCTTGTCACTAATAGGCCATGGTTTTGTTTGCAATCACTGCCTAATGTAAAAGCCCACATCGCTGTGCCGAGAAAACATCTTGGTGCAAGGTAAACCAGTGCAAGACACGACATCAGATAAATCCTCTGTGTGAGGCGAGTGTTAGCATTATGTGCCATACGTGTTATATTTAAAATGTATTAAATCTCATCCATGATATTATTTTATAAAACCAAACACTCAAAGGAATAATAAAAAAAAGACAGTTGAATCAGCGCATGTGTAAAATATAAAATGAATTTACAGTGACAAATGATAAATATGTTGCTCTTCTCTGTCCGTCATGTAAGTGCTGAGCTCTAGGCTATCGTGTGTTGCTTACAATAGCGGCTCTATTCATTTAATGTGTTATATAATGTGCTTGCTTGAATGGCAGCTAGAACGTCTGCCAGCCGACCCTTACTTCAAGGACACGCCTCACCTGCGACAGTGCTCCCCCTCCATTCTCCTTTGGGTGAACCAACCTGGAGTTGTTGAGAATCACTTTGAAACACAATGAGAGCTTTTAAAATAAGAACATTTAAAATAGATGGTCTAAGCAATGTGGTACGGTATGGCAAGCACTTCACCCTAAAGACTGGGTATGGGTTCTGTGAGGCAGCTTTTTAAACTCTCGAATTGTTTCCACACGGTTTTAGCAACAAAAGCTGAAAGAAAGTCCCCCAGTCTCTATTGAACACAGCGTGCAGAGACTGGCTTGTGAGTCTACATAATATAATGACAACAGCTATGTCTGCAGTTCCTTCAGTAACACTTTCAGAAGTAAATGTTTGTAATGCTGTGACCCTGAGTTTATTAATATTCATTCTTCATGAAAACAAGATTGATTGTTTACTGTGATCTGTGGTGACTATTCTATCTCAAACATCCTAGGTCTACTTATGTGTTTTAACACAAAATCCTGCATAAGGCGCTGTTTATTCATAAATGTTTTGGCATGTAATTATTCCACTTCTCTGGTATTTTTGGATGAGCCTTCAGGGCCAGATACAGTAGCTACTCTTTGTGGCTACAGGAAAGAAACAGGCCCATATTGTGTGTGAGCTTTTGTGGCGTGCTTTCTGTCCTTGAAACCTCCACGGGCCTTTACACCTGTTTTTCTCTCTGTCTCCTCTCAGGTTTGTGAGCAGCCATGACAAAGTCCTACGAGTTCAACTGGCAGAAGCACCTGCCTGAGTTCATGCAGGAAGGCACCTCCTTCGACAGGTTTGATGAGGTAAAAACAAGACGCATTTCTTGGATGCTACTGAGGATTTCTAAAAAGCGTAATAAATAAATAAAAAACTAAAAATAGAACAGCTCCAAATATAAAAATAACCAGCCTCTTAACCTGTTTATGCCTGATTCATGGTACATTACAGCACATCATGTAATTTCCTGATGAAGTGAAGCACATCGTTGGTGCCTTACCCTGTGTGGCAAGCTGTATGAGTTTGTCAATAACCTTGTTGATACTGACATAGGTTATTTGCTCTCTTATTATCATCCTTCACCCATAATGTCTATCCCTGGGTTAGCCTTTAGCGTGCACGCATGCATACACACACACACAGATAACATAGCAGAGGCGTCTCCTTTATAACCTGATACGTCATTAGCCCCATTGATCAGCCTCATTAAGAAGCTTCGGCCTGGCGACTGCTTGTCTGCAGCACAGTTTCAATCAGCACCCTGAAAAGATCGTCCGTGTGTGATCTCAGTGCGTGTACGTGCTCAAGTCACGTCAGTTTTTATTTATAGAGCCCAGTATCAAGAATAACAATTTGCCTCAAGGGGCTTCTTTGTTTTTACGTAGACCATTAATAATTTTCTTCACTGGAATATTGATTTTCTTATAAGTCCAAGCAGAGTCGAGCAGTATGTTGTATTCTATCACAAAGTTGAGTTTCAGAATGCATCAGGATGTAAAATGTGCTTTATGGAAAACAAACGCCAATAAAAAAAGCTAAAAATCTAAAAAAATGGCACATTAAAACAAAAAATATAAAGTCACAGCCATAATATAATATATTGCCTGTATATCCAATGCCAATTTAAGTAAAATTTAATTAAAATTTTAACAATATTTAACAATAACATTAGTATCAACAAATATTGTCTTCCTCTGTGTACGTGTGTGTGTCTGCATGTGTATGACCCTGTGTATGTCTTCCTGTCTTTTTGCCCACATTTCCTCTGACTAACTTAATCAGGACACTTAGCTAGGACATTTGTCGAGCAAAGGCAAAGTGTGTCACACACACGCGCATGCACACACACAGACACAGACATACACGCACCCTTTGCACACATCAGGAAATCCCCTCAGTCCTCTCCGTTTATGTGGGCATCAGCGGGGGGAGGAGGAACCCTCTTAGGCAGAGAAGAAAACTTGAAAGAGCATAGGGAAAAGCATCATCAAATCCACAGCCATGTCAAAGTGAGCCATGAAACTGGGCCGGCATGCTTCTGAAGTAAGTCCTCAGTGTGTTGTTGCTGTGAATACGAGCCAGGCTTAGGCAGGACAGGGTTAGGACTGGCCTGAATGGTAATAAGGTCGACCCCTGGCAGTCACCTTAGGTTAGAATTAAGGATATCTGCTGGGACAAGTGCATGTCTCGAGGGAAGAAAAACTTCACTCAGTGACAAAATGGATTGTGTTGTCAGCCTTCTGTGTGTGTGCGTATTGAGTGAGTGAATAGTTACTCTGTTGCCTGGAAAATACAAATCCTGCAGGGGACATCTGCTTCAATTGAAATGACGTCTACATGCCAAGTCCACCCACAGACATAGGCATGCTCTTTATCAGTCCCTCTCATACACAGATACACGCTCACCATAATGAGTGTACCCTGTCAAACAGTTCCTCTGCAGGTTTTTTAGCATCATGTCTGCATCTATATGCAAGTTAGAGCAGTAGCTATTTGATAGACAAAAAATGTCTGGTTGTTGTTTGTACTGTGATCTAACCACCCACAACAAGTACATTTCAGCTAAATGTTAATTTCAACATCTTAACACTCTCACAAAGACAAACATGCTGACCTTTAGGTGTAATATTTTCCATGTTCACAATTTTGCTTTAGCATATTTGCATGTTAACATTTGCTAAACATAAAGTACAGCTGATGCTGATCACAATATCAGTAGGTTTCCAGGTGTTTGGACAAAAAAAAAAAAAAATAGTATAAGCCAAGCATAAAAAAAAAAGAAATTTCCCACAGTGTGATGTATACAAACTGCACGTCTGTTTACTGCCTGCCACCGTAAGGCGAGGTGATGACCTCACAGTGCTTTTTCATCCTTAAGTTAGTTGCTTAAGGTGGGGGATGGGCTGACAGTGAGCAGTGTCGTGCCAGAACAGGAGCTTTATTTAAAAAAAATCATCCACTATAGAGTACAGTGAAATTACTCTGTAGTAAGTTTTGATTTCCAACAAAATGAAGGACCACACATACATACACACACATACACAGGCACACAAATATGCTAAACAACATGGATCTTTTCCACAAAACATTCTCCACTGAGTGAAACCCCATTGAGTGACAGATGGTAGAGATAGGTAATTTGCATGTGTTTTAGTGTGTGTATGTGTGTGTTTCTAAGTAGATGTCATTGCAGTTCAAAGCTTTATAAGGGATCACTATCATTAGACAAAGTCTCTCAACACTACATGTAGTTATTATTGTCTTGTCCAAAATAATAACATCCCTCGTGGAGTATTTGTACAAACATTTCCATGTCTAGTCATTTTTTTGTTGAGTAGTGGCTGTGGTGCCAGGCATATTTGTCTTGTTTTTCCATCATTTTGTTCATGTGCCTCTCTAAATTTACCTTTTCATTTTAGCTTTGCCTCTGTACAGTACAGCAGTGGAAGCTTTAAATTCTCTAAAGATTTCCAATAATTCATCAGTTTTTGTCTTGGAAGTGAGATATTTTAGATGAGCTTTCCCTCTTTGGCAAGTCCAGGGGCTGGGAGGTCAGCGGTTAATGAGATCCTCAGTGATCAGTCACGTGAACAGCTAAAGGGTGTTGTGTGTGTGTGTGCGTGTGTGAGTTTCATTCATTGTCTTGCTGATTGGAAATCAATCACTTAAGATGTGGGTGATGTTTGGTTTCCATGGGGACTGACAGCCTCATATTGACAGACATCTGGCAGAAGAGAAAATAAGAATTGAGAGATCCTGAAAACAAGTAAACATTCCTGGTGCTCGCGTACTCATTCTATCTCCTTCTCAGGTTGGATCAGTTTTCACATCATAATATTGGTCTGGTGAATTAGGTTAAAAAAACAAAATATTAATTCGCTCTATCCATGAATTCGCTCTATCCGCTCTTACCTGATGAATATAGCTGTACTTGCTTGCTGTTCACAAAAAGATTAGAAAATGTAATACTTTGAAGTTGACTGAGAGGCGACATAAACCCATTATACATGCAGCGTGTGGGCATAAAAACAAACTTAGCTCGAACACTAACAACTAAACAACTAAAATTAGGACATAAGGACAAAATAAGGAAGGTCGAGAGTGAAAATAATTATGAAGCATTATGAAATCAAACTGAATCATCAGTACCAAAGTGATTCACTGTCGAACATCAGCCGCTCAGAAGGGTGACATGATATGCAGCACTTCCTATGTTTTCATCACAGAGTCAGTGGCTCATGTTAATATAGCATGTTAAATACTCGAGGGCATGCGTATGGAATGTGTGTGAGTTTATGACTCTGTTTGGATATGCGTGAGTGTTGTACGTCGCCTTCATTGTCATTTATGTGGATGTAAACAAGTTTTTGTGTGCACGTTTAGCTTAAGGTTAATGTAGTCAGTGCAGACATACTAGCATAAATAATTTACATGCTCTACCTGTGTGTGTGCGTGAGCACAGAAAAACCCGTTTAGATGTTCATGACAAAAACAGAGCGACCAACAGACACGTGCAATTTGCTTAACTGCACTTGCTCGGCCACTTAGGAAAGAATGTACACATGTTGACATGAGACTGGACTGCCATGACTAGGGGTCTCTATCCATCCAAATCTGCCCAGAGATGGCTGGACCTTCAGGCTGATTGTTCTTTGGCGTGCGGAAGGACTGAGTGTTCCCATAAACCTTTTAGCTTTACAAGCACAGGCCGTCTGATAGTGTAACACTAGCCTGCTGTATGTCCTTAACAGTCAGGGCTCATTTGGGACCATCTCTTTCACAGAGTCGGCCTCACTATTTGCAAATGAAGCCTCTGTCAGACCTCATTCAGATGAAAGCGAGTCAAGCTTTTAACTGCACTTACAGCAGTCTCACTATTTCCTAAATGGAAATAGAATTGTTCATTTGGTTTTTATGGTGGTTTTAGATGACACGATGGAGCTAAATAAGAAGCCAGCTCAGTCCTGTTTGCAGCAGTGTACTTCATGGAAGAAGGATCCTGAAATAAGAAAGTGTGTGTGGAATGTGTGTGTGAAAGACAAACTGTTCCCGTTTGTTAATATTTTAGTTGAAAGAGCAGCCATCTCCTGTTCTATTTTTTCTCTGTTATGTGTTATCCTTTACAGATGTGTGATTTGAGTGGGATAAACACACACACGCACACACACACACACACACACACTCTGTGTGTGTCTATCACACTGTGATACAGTCATTCGTCAGTGCAATCACAGCTTCTAGCAGCTGATTGAATTGAGTGAAAAATGTTTGGGTAAGATAAGCTGGCTAATGTTAGTAGATTTTCTGCTCCGACACCTGCGTTGAACCAAATAGGGGTTGCTGCATGTTGCACATGAGCTGATAGATGGAACCATTAGAGTGTGTGTGTACACTAGCATCATAGGAGCCGGGTTAACACACTCGAATCCTACACACACATATGCAACACAGCCAGGATTGTCTCCTAATGCACAGCACTGTTTGCATTCAACAGTTCGTGGCAGTCACATTTCTCATTTTCTGTTTGTTTTAGCAATAGGTGTCTTCTCCTCTGCACGCAACATGTGTGTGTGTGTGTGTGTGTGTGTACATACTGAATGTGTTTGCACATACTTTCTGTGTATGCTCTCGCGTGTGTGCCCTTGGGCAGGCAGGTACTATACATCATAGAAAATGAATTAGAGCTACATCTGTTTGTCTGGTTGCATAAGCTCTGCGTGTGTTAAACTGGTTGCCTGTTTAATGTCTTCCCACGTCAAATAAAACCCTGTTATTGATGAAGCTCCCGCTCTTATAAAACATTTTTCCCCCCCTCTGCAGGATCCTTACATCTTTGAGCCCAACTGTCAGATGAGGGTGGACGAGTATGGCTTCTTCATCACTTGGAAGAGTGAGGGAAAGGTACAACCTCGACCTCTTCAATTTTGTTTTCTTTTGTTTATCAGGAGGAAGAAAGATTTTGATTAATCACGAGAACATTGTTATTTTTGTTAAACTTGGAATTAAAAAGAAAAAGGACATTAATTGGGCACCAAACTATTTCACAGTGGGATACAGATGCTAATTATTTTTTTCCCATGAGTCAGGCCAAGGCCACTCTGCCTCCAATTGGCTAGTACTCATTGTCATTGTAGGAATACCAATAAGATTATATTTCAATGGAGGCAGCAAGTACTAGCCAATCAGTTTCTTTTTTTTCCCCCCCAAGATAAAATTGCACATTTTGGAGTGATTTTAACAAAGGCACATTTGTGCCATAGCCATGCTGTTTAATCAGCAGCCTGTTATGCCAGGTGGATGGATTGTCTGGGCAAAGAAGAAGTGCTCACCAACATGGATTTCAACACATTTGTGAAGAAAAGTTGAGAGCAAAAGTGTGACTTTCAATTCACGAAGAATGGGAGCAAAAAGAGTTTATATTTTTCTCAAGTGTAGTTACAGGTGGTGTTTGTACAAAACCTGGAAACAGCCAGACAAACATCTTTCCATTCCTTCTTTCCATTCACGCTTGCTTAGATTCAAATGTCCAAATTGTGTTAGAACAGCTGACCTGACAGCAGTATACAAAGGAGGAAACTTTATAGGTGTTGGAAACATGTCTTTGTCTTGTTTTCTTAATATTTTCCCTCATCCCTCTATGTCTCCCTCTACACCTGATATCACATTCTACCTCTTTCTCTTTATCTTTGTCTGCATCGCTCCTGCAGGAAGGCCAGGTTCTCGAGTGTTCCCTCATCAACAGTATCCGCGTTGGTGCCGTCCCAAAGGTGAGACCTCAGGAAAGACAATTTCCTGGCTGTTAGTCTCCACAACATTCACACTCACTGCCCGCCCCACCCAACGCTCAGTCTCTTAGCTCCCACAGAGACACTCCCAGTAAAATCTGAGGAGATGTGGCACATCAGGCACGTTACTCATGCTTTAATTAGCCGAGGCTAAGCTGTGTATTCTATCGATCGGCTGACTGATCTGAGAGTCTCGGCTGAGCTTTCACCGCTGAGCTTCTCCCTGAACTACCAGATTCACCAGCGGCACTAGCACAACATAAATATCAAATATTTAACTCATCAATATTTACACACTGGCTGGGTTTAGCCCCAAGTTGTAGCTTTTTTTTGTTTGCACCCCGTGCTTGTGCTTTTGACCCAGAGAGGAATAATGATAAAATGTGCTTACAGCCCTATTATAATGAGTTATCACTGGGTTAAGGAGTTCACACAGAGGGATCACCAGCTCACAGGAATCAAATGTCCTGTCTCTGTCAGAAGAACTGTTCCTTATACCATAATGGGAAACTGATCTTGAATCAGCCAATATGTACTGACTAGCTGCATTATTGTGTATTTTCAGTGCTGCTGGCAACCAGTAAGTTATTCATTTCGCTGATATGGAGCCAGACACAAACACAAACCTCTATAGTATGTGAAATGTTGATTAATGCGGTTTAGCTTCAACATATTATGTCATATTACTTGGCGTCATGCAGACTGGATGGATTATGAAAGCTGTTTTGGGAAACCCATGTGAATGCGTGCCTCTAATTAGGATGCAAACCTGTCGAGCTACTAAAGTCACAAGCCTGACAGGACTGTGTACATAACCATTACCAGGTTGTATGTGCACTGGTGACAGCAGTCTGTTTGCTGTTTGTTTTCACCGCGTGGACGTACATGTGTACGGGCACGTATACAGACGCTGCGGCCTAATAGCCGCTCCTCCCGTTTGTTCAGTAGCAGCCTAAGGACAGCTGATAGCAGGGCTTCTCCTCCAAGGCTAACACGGTTACACAAGCCCTGAGAGCTGTTTCAGATAATCCAATGAGCGAGCCAAAGATGAATTGCATCGGAGGATCGCTGGCTGAGGTTTTAGAACGACCGAGCATGTTGCCTGTTGCTGTTAATTCAATCACATAACAAAAATACATTACTGTCTGCCACGGTGACGGCGGTGGCGCACCGAAATCTGAAAAGATGAGAGGGAGGCATCGTGCTGTGGTTTTGATAGTGAGAAAATGCTCCATAGATTTTGCGTTACACCGATTGAACAGAAGTTTGAAGTCATGTCAGGCTGATCTGTGCTGATGACTGTAAATTATCCTGTGGACAAAAAACATGGTAACTACAGGTCCTTTAAATGTCAGATTTAATGTCTTGTAAAACATGGGCTAGTGTGATCAGAGCTGTTTGTTTTGAAGCCTTATAAATATACATCAGAGTCTATTTTTAGTTTTTATTTGTTGTAAAATTAGATGATGAAATAAATTGTTGTTTCACCAGTATATGTTTTATTTTCCCATGTTGCCTCACGTCATTAGCTAGTCGCATCAAGCATGACCCACATGCAAATTTAATCGAAGCCACTTTTTTTTTTCTTTTGTTTTTCCCAGGACCCCAAGATCTTGTCGTCATTCGAGGCCATCGGAAAGACGGAGGCAGACTTGGAAGGCTGCATCATCTGCATCTGCAGCGGCACTGACCTGGTCAACCTCAACTTCATGTTCATGGTGGCGGAGAACCCAGACACAGCCAGGGTAGATACACAGATGCACTGTATTTCCACAGCTCAGTGCTTTTGCATTTACAGAGTGAGAGGACGTGAAATGTCACAATGATACCGATGGCGTGCAGACCTTGAGAACAAAGTTTGATGTTTTTCAGTTCCAGTCAGTGCAGTTTTATATGGTTACTAAACTTAACGTGGTGTTGTGATCGAAGGGAAGGTGCAAAAATGACAAGTTTGTTTGCTACAAGTGACTCTTCATAAGAGATGAATTTACAGGGATCTCTTTATTGGATTAACTTTTTGATAAAGTATAAGGATCTCCGTCGTCGGCACTACGTTAGTCGGACTAAATTAGTGAAATTAGTCTTTCTGCACATCTGCTTGTCACAGTCTTTTCTAAAAATACCCATTTTCAGTTTGTTCGAAGCTCTTTCAGTGACAGAGCAAAAGCAAATTGCCAGGTGAATTCATATGCCAACTCCTACACAAGGCAGATCTGGCCTTGATTCACTTTGATAAATAGACGCATTTGGAATGACTCATTTTTCCCTGTCACCCTCCTGCACTCCTGCTTTAGCTGTTATTTTCTGATCCTTTTTGTCTACTCTTTCTCCTCTCTTTTCTCACTCTCTTCATCTCTCACTGTCTCTCTCTCTCTCTCTCTCTCTCTCTCTCTTTCCGTTTTTTCCTCTTTTAGGAAAAAGCTCTGCGAGAAATCTGACTGCCTTATCGAGTAGAGAAACACCTCAGCACCTTTCTCTTTATCGCACTGTCTTCTCACTCATCGCTTCATTTTAGTTTTGGGCTCCGACACATTGACGCCCCCTCCTTCTCCTCTGTCTCTCTCTTTTTTTTAATCTCCAGACGTTATTATGGCTGACCCCTGCTGGCAAACCTCCAAAACATTGTGCAAACTCTGCATAACCCACACTACATACTACTGTATGTGCAGATTAAATTTTCCAAATTTGAAGAATGACACTACTCAGATGACTTGGACAAGTGCAGTGTTGGTGGTAGCATAGTGGAAACTGCTTACACAAAGAATTAAAGCCAGTGTTTTCTGTTTTTCAAAGGAGAATTGACGTCATTCCATATTTTTCTTACTGCCAACAAATTATGTTAGGTATTATCAGTAATAGTCAGTGGGTCTCTCAAGTCTTTCGACTTCCTTGCCCTGTCTGTGGCACTCGGCTCCAAGCCTTTTATCACTTCAAAATAAATAAATATTTTAAAATGAGTCAGAAATGTAAAGCTAAGTAATCGTATTTAAAAACTGCTGGGCTCTGCAGTTTTTTATAAAACTCCGCTCATCTATTTTGGACTATTTTTAGCCAGAGACTCGTAGACATTTAGTATGCTGGTGAGTATTTAAGGCAGCAGCATGGTGTATGTGGTGTACCCAAAATAAGCTGCAAGTCCAGTGTTCATTATAATGATAGAACATGTCGCCCGGTGCAACAGTGTAGGTCATTTATGTTTTGTCTTAACAATTTTTGGACACAATGTACTGTAGGTTTAGGGCACAGAGGGATAAACAGCATTTTGTTACACAGCCAATACTTATTAGTGGGATAAATTACAAAGTTGGTTTTGTTCTGTTCTTGGGAGTAAGTGCAGAATATCACCAACTTTGTGGCAAAACTTCAAAACCTGCAGAGACAAAAAAAACAAAAAAACAGTCAGCTATCTCCTATTTAATGACAAATCTAGTGAGACCCAGCGGTTTAACAGTAACTGAATGACGGAGATGAAGACAAAGCACATGGACAACTTAAAATGAGCTCGTAAATCCAAAAATAAACTAACAACAAATAGTTTTTCATATGAATTTATGTAAAGTTGTGAAAGATTTGTCATTTACAATTGTTTGTATATGAGTATTTTAAATAAAGATGATCATTCTTATTAAAACAAGCCCACTGACAGTGACATAACACAGCTACATTGATGAGCAAACACTCCCAGCCCGGGTGAAAACATTTTGATGTGTCACTTTTGATGTTTGTCCCCAGAATTCAAAAACACGACCAGGTTCAAACCAAACTGAAAATTCATGTCTAGTGGCAGCACAGATCTGTTTTTTTGGCACCACAGCGTTGGTGTTTATGCATTTGCCATGAGGGGGTGTTTTCGTGGCGATGGGTGTTATAAATGATGTTTGCGCTCCAGAGAGCTCACTTGCCACGGGGCTGCCAATGATATTCATGTAACAGCCTTCAGCGGGGAGGCCCGATGGTTGAGGCGCAAACACACGCGGACACACACACACACACACAAACACAAACATCCACACAGATCCAGGTACACTCCCTCCTCCCCCACGGTTTAAAACTGCTATTTCTGTCCCCCCTCCCGCTCTTTCTCCCCCTCTCGCACTTACACAGACAAACACACACCATGACAGCATCACCACCTCCCAGCATGCAGGTGGCCCTAAGTAGCAGACCTCGGGAGATGACAGAGTTATTTACATTTGCAGACACACGTTCGCACAAACAGACACACACACACACACACACACACACAAGTTCACGGACACCACATGCCCAAACAGATTACCCCTGCTGAACCCGCTATCTAGTTTAATGTTTTTATAATGACGCCGGCCGTAATTTGTTGCAGAAGTGAAGGAGAGACGGAGCATGTAGTGGGAGAGCTGGAATCAGAGACAATCAGAGATAGAGGGGTCAAAAATGTTCTGATTATGATCCTCAGTTACTTTTCTGTTGACACAACCAGCGGTGTATTCATGTCAAGTTTCAGCGACCAGCTATTTGTTTACTGTCGCTGCTTGTAGCCTCACAGCAGCTCGCTGTGTTTGTCATTGTGTGTATGCCTCCACGTCTGTGTTCCCAGTTGTCCTGTCAAGGCGCTCGACCGTGTGTGTGTGTGAATTAAGAGGCAATTAATTTGCTTGTGTTTATTTCCCCAAAGACACTTACTTCTAAACTCAACGCACATTGTGGAGATACCCTCTTGACTGCTTTGTGTGGGCTTTGGTCGGTCAGTGTGTTTTAAAGTGCGTGTGTGTGTCTGTTTGCAGAAATGGATCGAGGGTTTGAGGTCAGTGATTCACAACTTTAAGGCCAACAACGTCTGTCCAATGACCTGCCTCAAGAAACAGTGAGTGGACCTCACAGCTTGTTGTAATTCTCTAAATTCGGAGCCCTGCACAGTGCTGTAAAACATGTTTTAATCGTCTCTAAAATGTGAGCAATCATTCCTTCATTTCCTTCTCCCGTTCAGTTGGATGAGAATGTGCTTCCTGACCAATGTGAACGGGAAGATTCCTGTGAGAGGGTAAGAGTAAACTGAGGGGATATTTGATCAGCCACTGTCCCAAATCATTTCCCTCCAGTCTGCCTCACTTAGCTTTCCCCTTCACCTGTCCTCTGTCTTTCTCTCTCTACCTTTTTATAGCATCACTCGAACATTTGCATCTGGAAAGACAGAAAAGGGGATCTTTCAGGCCCTAAAGGATCTCGGCCTTCCTAGTGGAAAGGTCAGACAACACCAACTGTAGGCCGCAGTGGTCACATGAGTCATATATGGCACTTTAATTTGTCGGTTTAGAGCTCTCGTGTTCACGCGCCGTTTGTTGTTCCTCTGCAGAATGATGAGATCGAACCATCAATTTTCACCTTTGACATTTTCTACGCGCTCACACAGAAGATCTGCCCTCGCACAGACATAGAGGAACTTTTCAAGAAGATGTGAGTATCCTTTTTTTTTATCGTCTAACATTTACTGATTTTATACCTCGAGATTAATAATAGAACATCCTCCAAATAACTTAACAGTAGCCCCCCTCTTGCATTGTATTCTCCCTGTGTTACCCTGTGTCCAAACAGAACAATTATATCCACTGTTAATATTAATATTCCCGAAGTGTGAGCTGCCGCATCTTGTTGGAAATAATCAGGACAAATATCTCTGCGCCTGCTGCACTAACTCTGTCTGGACAGCCTAACCTGCTTCCACAGTTCAACGTTAATTATGAGTGACGATTAACATGTTATTACTAAAAATGTAACATTTAAGTACCTTTTTTTAAAGACTGCTTTCTAATTTTAACTGATTGTGTGAATGACTGTGAAGGGTGTCTATTTTAAGAAGCATAACATTTTGTGTTTCTTTTTTTTTTTCTAATTAATTCCTTTGCAGCAATGGGAACAAAACTGATTATTTAACTGTAGACCAGTTAGTCAGCTTTCTGAATGAAGTAAGCTCTTTATCATTCATTAACTTCTCTGTGTATTTTGCTTGCCTGCTCCCCCACCCCCGCCCTCCTCCCTGCAGCTGCCCTGCCTCAAACCCCCCCCCCCCCCCCCCCCCCCCCCCCCCCCCCCCCCCCCCCCGTTCTGCTCTGGGTAGAAGTTGCCCTCCAGCCCAAACTGGACATCAGCTGACGCTCATTAATTAAAGCTCCATTAATGAGACGGACAAAATATTTAACGTCAGCCTGCAAGGGCAACTTCGACCGCCCGTCCCCTGCTCTGCATTCCCGCCTCGTCCCGTTCCCCGTGTTCTCCATACCTCGGCTTTGCCTCCGCGTGTCTGATTGGTGTTGCCATGGTGATGGAAGGGTAGAGGTTTCCATCCTGTTGCTTCCTGCTCGGCTCATCTTGCTTCCTGCTGTCTGTTTTCTGCGGCCGTGCTCTTCTGTGTGGTTGATTACCTGCCTCGTCCCTCCGCTGTGCAGTTGCATGCGTGCTGCTTCATCTCGTTCTAGACCCGCCGGTGGAGCTTTGTTTAGATTCCCACCTGGCTTCATGACATTGTAATGTTGTTTTGGTGCTGTTGTTTCGTTGAAGTAAAGCTGCCTTGAACCAGCACGACTTCCTCGCTTTTAAGCAAACACTTAACCACAGCACCTCTTGGCGTGGCTCACAGTTTCTTGTGAACATTTTCTTTGTTACATCCTGTTCATATCTGAGTGCTCCCTATTCGAGCTCACAATGATGAAGCTATCAAAGAAACTGATCTACTTTATCAGTCCAAATAATGATCATTTCTGATATGACTGTTGGTACCTTGTCCCGTGTTGCATCAAGTTGTTTCCCGTCCTGCGTGTCAGATCTTTGTGCTAGAACCAGTTTGTTTAGAAATTAGACTACATGTGTGGATCAATGTGTGTGTGCGTGTGTTGCTCCTCAGAACCAGCGTGACCCTAGGTTAAATGAAATCCTGTTCCCGTTCTACGACCCCAAGAGAGCCATGCAGATCATTGAGAAATACGAGAGAGATGAAGAATTAAAGAAGAAAGGTAAAGAGGCATGAAGGGAAACAGCAGGCAGACATATTTTAGTCTGTGCTGCCACCTGCCTGTGTACCTTTGAAACTACAGTTTCAGTCAAGTCCACTGGTTTCCATGATAAATATCTGCATTGGCTTATGATTTTAATTTATGAACACAAATGAATACGCCCTCATTCCTTTTCCCCCAGGTCACATGTCCAGTGACGGGTTCTGCCGGTACCTGATGTCAGATGAAAATGCTCCAGTCTTCTTGGACCGGCTGGAGCTGTACCAGGAAATGGACCAGTCGCTGGCCCACTACTTCATCAGCTCCTCCCACAACACTTACCTAACAGGGCGACAGTTTGGAGGGAAGTCTTCAGTAGAGATGTACCGTCAGGTCCTGCTGTCTGGATGCAGGTTCGTGAGTGTGTTATGGTCGAAGATGGTACACGTAAAAGGTGTAAACACAGATTATACAAACAAACTAAAAAATCAGCTACATCAAAGCTGTTTTTAATTTGACATACATATTAAATGAAATCATCTGTGTGATTTCTGCTCTGTCAGATGTGTGGAGCTGGACTGCTGGGATGGGAAAGGAGACGACCAGGAGCCCATTATCACTCATGGCAAGGCTATGTGCACAGACATCCTGTTCAAGGTGAACACACACACACACACACACACACAGCAGGATAGTACTGCAACAGTTGCAAGAGTCTTCTTCTGGCTGATTCAGTATGATTGCATGTGGTCCATCTGCCCCCTTGTGTTGCAACTACAACACTGCATATACTGTGGCTTCTTCCCCTTTTGCTTCTCATCTAACTCTTCGTCATGCTTCATCTTTTTGTCTCATTTTTCTTCCTCCTCTTCCATCAGGATGTTATCCAAGCTATCAAGGAGACAGCATTCGTCACTTCAGAGTACCCTGTTATTTTGTCCTTTGAAAACCATTGCAGGTATGTTTACAATCAGTAATAAGCAGCGGTAGTAATGTATAAATGATTTTCCTATTAGGTTTTTATAAATACATGGACCCACTGCATTCTGTGTGTGTATGTATCACCAGTAAACAACAACAGTACAAGATGGCCAAGTATTGTGAGGAGATCTTCGGTGACTTACTCCTCAAACAACCTCTGGAAAACTACCCGGTAAACAGTCTTTCTGATTCAGTCTGACCTTATTGCATTTGGATAAGCGTCATCTATCTAAATGTATGATTCTGTTCTCTTTGGCAGATTGAATCTGCGCGCCCGCTACCCTCCCCAAATGACCTAAAACGCAAAATCCTCATCAAAAACAAACGCTTGAAACCTGAAGTTGAACAGAGTACGTACACAACTGTTGACTTGTTGAATCTGTTTGTTATGTGATTTGTGTGTTTTAACGTATATGTTTGTGTGTGTGTGTGTGTGTGTGTGTCATACAGAACAGCTCGAGGCCTTCAAGAAGCGCATAGAGGCAGGAGAGACCAACACGCCTGCTATCATCTTGGGAGAGGAGAACGAAGATGACGTAGAGAATGGTGAGTTGTTCTTTTAAACTGCTGTGTTTGGAGGCGAAATGAATACATCATGATGAATAGCTTTTAATTTGATTTCATAAAGATCATGATCAATGTTTTACGAGCAAGCCGTGTATTTTGTGTTTGTGTCTGCAGGAGAAAAAGATGCTGAGGATAAGGATTTGAATTCAGAGGCTCCCAGTTTGTCAGAGAAAGAGGCCAACAGTGTTTCCCAGAGTAACGCGGTCAGCTCGAGGAAAGAAGAAGAGCGCAGCAACAGTATCAAGAAGGTGAGTTCTCTTAAATGTCTTCCTAAAATCAATCCATAAAATTCTTACAATAGAGTAACTTTTCGTGGATATTGAGAGGGAGCGTCTGTGTTTCCAGGTGCCTGATGATGAAGTGACAGAGATGTCTGAAGCCACAGAAGCAACAGACGCCACAGACATCTCAGAAGCATCTGACCAAGACAATAACAAGAAGGTGCATGACTCTTACTTACACGGTCACAGTCTGGGTTAATGGATCAGATTAATCCAGTTTTAAGTGTGCGTGAAACATTTGTGTACGTTTGTTCCTGTCCTTGTGCAGGGAGTTGAGGAGGCGGAAGACTCTGAAGAGGCTCTCATAGCTCAGTACACCTACGAAGGAGCCACCACTAACATCCACCCGTATCTCTCGGCCATGGTCAACTACGCCCAGCCCGTCAAGTTCCAGAGTTTCGATGTGGCGGAGGGTGAGCTCCGACTTCCTCCTTATGTGTTTTACAATTTTTTTCCTGCAAGTTTATTGTTCACAAATATGATTTAACAACACCATCTCTAATGATCTTTTCTCCGTTTTTTCAGAAAGGAACATTCACCACAACATGTCATCTTTTAACGAGTCTGTCGGTCTGGGATATCTAAAGACCAATGCCATCGAATTTGTCAAGTATCCTTTGAGCTCATAGCTTTTCTGTTCTTCGGATAAATGAGGCAGAGTCCTAAGACATGGGAGCAAAAATCTATGTAAAGAGAAGTGTTCAGATTGAGTAGTATAGCACCTATTGGACTGAAGTTGAAGGCATCCATGTTACTTCTTTTGGCCACTTGGGGTCAGCGGAAACAAGTTGTGAACACAATTTATGTTGGTATAGTTAACAAAGCAGCAGAGGTAACAGCAGTTATGTTAACTATGTAATAAACTGTAATAAACAAGGGGAATGCCTTGGCTGATTTTATTATGATCACCTCTACTGGGCTTTCCGTGACCCTCCAGTGCAGCTCCACACATAAATCTCACATAAACTCTGAGATTTAACTTCACAGATTGAGGTAACCTAAATAAGAGCTGAATGGCAGGTCAGAGCTGATGTTTTTCAGCCATATTTGTTTCCGCTCTGCTGTCGGAAAAGAGCTAGAGGCCTCCAGAGGCCAGTGTGCCTTTGGACTGTGTAACTTGGCGTGACACACACATACACTTTGCCTCTCTCTATCTCCACTGGGATTGCTTGACCCAAGCTGTTCAACTAAATATAGTCCTGCAGTCTGTTTGACGCGCACGAGCACTCAAATTCATACCCACATATGTGCTGGAACACACATGCTCTCCCTCTCTCTAAAAAAAAAAAAATTCCTGAACGTCAGTGCAGCTACAACAAGCGTCAGATGAGCCGTATCTACCCCAAAGGGGGCCGGGTGGACTCCAGTAATTACATGCCTCAGATCTTCTGGAACGCAGGCTGCCAGATGGTCTCACTCAACTTCCAGACCCCAGGTACCACAGCACACAACATGGGACCTCTGACCTCACACACACCCATATCAAGTACTCCACATACACTAGATACACATTCAAGAACACATGCATATGTAAAAACTAAGTCAGTGCTCTGATCTGATGACCACAGACGGTGAACTCCTCACCTCAGATGACTTTGAATCTTCTGCATGTCTGTCTGACTGAACCTGGAGCCACATATCAAAAACCTTCACTCATCCAACCAGCATACACACAACCAATATACACATGCCAAGAATAAAAGGAATAAGACTTAGAGTTTAACTTAATGAACATCCAGTTTGGATTTAAAAATTGCAGTATAGATTGCCTTGATTTTAAGGGTCAAGGTTTTCAGATATCTGTGTGTGTGTGTGTGTGTGTCACCTCTCTGGCACAATGAGATAAGTTTCATCTGTGTTGCTCCTTTGAAAAAGATGATCCAGAGTATTTGAGTATTTCAATATTTTCAAACTATTCACATCGAGATCTGTCTTTAAAGTCTTTACAGAAAAGTGTTGTATGTCATTTTGCAGCATCAGGTTGTCCTACTCCACTCAACCACCTTTTCTGTTACACACACACACACACACAGATATTAATAAACTGTAGCTGCCATACACGCACACACCTATGCAGTGAGCGATGCCTGTTGGAAAACAGCTGCTGCCCCATGGCCAGAGGCGAAAGGGCTCGGACCATATGGCCTGCTGGGAGCAGAGCATGTGCGAGGCTGGAGGTGGAGCTACTGTGATGTAGGGGTAAAATGGTTAGAGGGAAGAGAGATGTCAGGGGAAACTTAAAAAGTCAGAGAGCAAAAAAAGCTCCACACAAACAGGCGCAAAGCAACTGAATTGTTTAAGATTTGATGTTTGTGAGTGATGTGAGGACCTAATAGAGAAGCTGATGTCTGTGCCTCAGTCCCTAAACGCCTCTCCTCATTCCCTCTCTCAGATCTGGCCATGCAGTTGAACCAGGGGAAGTTTGAGTACAACGGCTCCTGCGGGTGAGAAAAGCTTCTCACTCCTGTCTTTAACTCATTCTCATCAGTCCCATTGCTCCCTTCGCCGCCCTCTCTGATGCTCATCAATTAAAGCATGTCACATCTCATTAGTGGTTGCCAGCAGCGACCGTAGCTACTGTCTGCCCCGAGAGTCGAGGAGTGCTTTGGGGAAGCGAGCTCATCTTCACTTGCCTCTGAGGCTCTCTGCAGTCATCCATCTCTTCCCGTCTCCATCCCTCGACTCTAATACGGTCCCCGAGGGCAGAGATTTTACTGCTAATGCTCGGAATCTCATATGTGGGAAGATCAGGGCTTTTGCAGACACCCATCGTTACTAATGCCTCATCATTACTAATGCCACGCGCTCCCACACGCAAAGCCTTAGTGCGTTCTTATTCCCGATAGCTTAATTGAAACTAAAAATATCTTAAAAACGATTTTAATTCATGAAATTTTTCAGATTTCACATTTTCCACATTTGATCTAAAAGGTAGGCTGATTTTCCCGTCAGTGTATTGCCCTCATATTTGTCTTCTGTGTGCGCGTGTGTGTTTGTTTTAGGTACCTGCTGAAGCCCGACTTCATGCGGCGATCAGACAGGATGTTTGACCCTTTCTCAGAGACACCGGTGGATGGCGTCATCGCTGCAACCTGCAGTGTACAGGTGAGGTTATCTGACACTTCAGTCTGCTGGAAAATCATTGAATCCCACGAACAGGAACATCATTTAGCATAAACTATGATCCATGAATGGTAAATAAACTGATTCATATTTATACAAGAGATCAGTTTAAGCTTTTCAACCCTGGTGTGCTGCTCCAGAGAGACAGTTTCATGTTTCTTTATTCTTCTTTTGGGTCCTTGATGCAAATGTGGGATGGTACCTCATACTCACTGCGTCAGGTCCAATCATGAATAATTCTCTTTTTAAATATTATTCCTGTGAAACCTTTAAAGTATTTATAATGATGTCCCACTTTTTACTTCAGGTGTTCTCTGGTCAGTTCCTGTCAGATAAGAAAATTGGCACGTACGTTGAGGTGGACATGTATGGGCTGCCGACAGACACGATCCGGAAGGAGTTCCGCACACGTATGGTGATGAACAACGGACTGAACCCAGCCTACAACGAGGAGCCCTTTGTCTTCAGAAAGGTAGCGAGAAGGGGAGGAAAAGGGGTTGGTGGGTGAAGCGAAACGAATGTGCTGCACACTTTCAAATGCGTTCTGCATCGTGATGAAAGCTGTGAGACTTGAGCAGTCGAGGGAAGGGGGAAGTAAAAGAGGAAGAGCCGTAAGTTGGGTGGAAAGAAAGGTGACAAAGCTATCTGTTCAGAGTAAGGGAGGGAAATATAGAAAATAAAGAAAACAAGACAAATGTAAGGTGGCAGCACCAGCAAGAGTAAAGAACAGAATGGTTAGAAATCTAGAAAAGACTGCTCAGTAAAGAGTAAGAAATCCTGATTTGGGATACTCTTGAAGAAAGGAAAGTGATGTGGTCACTTTCTAGAGTATCACAACAGTGAGGCAGGAGGAAGAAGAACAAGGCCTCTAGTTTGGATCACAGAGAGGAAGAAAGCAGAAAAAACAGAAGGCAGCAAGGAGAAAGGAACACCATAAACAAACAAAGAAACAATTAGTGATGAAGAGGGGAAGAGGAGAATGAAGGAGAGAGAAACGTGTGTGTGTGTGTGTGTGTGTGTGTTATAGTGCTGCTCTCAGCAGAATGAGGAGTCTCTCAGCCATGACTGTGACTCCAGCTTCCTAACACACACCATCAATCACAGCCTGCCGCAGTGCTGCTCTGCTCACACACACACACACAAACTTACAGAGTGCTATCAAAGAGGGGCATCACAGGCAGAGCTGCTGGCAAGACTCGTTTCTCACATCTACACACACACACACACACACACACACACACAGACACACACACACACACACACACAGACACAAGTGCTGCCACACCTTTTGCGTGCATTTATACACAGTGCTGTCAAGATGACTCAGAGCGAACAATACACACCAGCAGCACTCACATACAGTACATCAGCATGAGCAGACACACACACACGCACACACACACACACACAGAAGCAGGCGCTTCCACCCATTCATCTAAAGTGAGTATTCTTCAGTCTTATCTCTTACCTTCCCCTTCGTCGAGGTATTAATCATCCTCCTCTCTCCGTTCACTTATCTCCACACACGAGGCCGGTTACGACTCTTGCTGCCTCTTTTTTTTTCCCCCCCCGGGGGATGTGCACACATAAACTCATCCTCAGACACAAGTTTAATACACACACATGAACATACGTATATATACACACAAGATACAGTCCACTCCCTGTAGACGTACTAGCTGTGGAGATGGCCTTGTCAGTAGTAAGATATGCTGTGTGTTGCTGCTATCACGCCTTTTTCCTGTATCACACTGTGACCATCCCCTGATAGTGTCCCCTGCAGGTTCATCCTTGACCTTCCTCCCTTAATGATGCCGTTTCTGCTTTGACTTAAAAAACAGAGAACATTTTACTGCATCGGCTGCCACCTAGCTCGTCATTTACCAGAATAAGTTAAGTGAGCAGTTGCACTGAGCTAAGGACCAACTCCTAACTCTGTTTTTCACTTTTTGTCCTCACACCCTCTTTGCTTTGCTTCCCCTGTTCCTCAACCTATCTTTTTTTACCCCCGTTACTCTGGGCTCCTTCTCCCTCCCATCCTCTTGTTTCTCTTCATCCCTCCCACCTTAGGTGATATTACCGGATCTGGCAGTACTGCGCATCGCCGTCTACGACGACAACAACAAGCTGATTGGTCAGCGCATCCTGCCTCTGGACGGCCTGCAGGCTGGCTACCGTCACATCTCGCTGAGGAACGAGGGCAACAAGCCCTTGTCGTTGCCCACCATCTTCTGCCAAATCATCCTCAAGACCTACGTGCCCGACGGCTTTGGAGGTGAGAGCAACACACGCGCACACATATGCACACACACAAACTTTATGTCCATTTTTTATGCTCTTCATGAATTACAAGTTTGTTTTACTGCTCAGTTTATACACAGCCGATAATAAAGTTGTTTCTGTAGCCTGTGGGGAAGAGAGGGAAAAAAGGAACTCTCACCCGCTCACTTACTCTCTGCCTTGGGTTGGTTTGAACATTCAGAGTAATGGCATGGCGCAAATGATGATGACAGCGTATCTGCAGTAATAGACAGTTTAAAACAGGCAGAAGCATACAGATGAGCAGGACAATTGGAGATGTCATTAAATAAAGCCAAGGGGCTTGCACGGAGGAACCATTAGCTTTGTTCTCTAAGATCTGCTGCCAGAATCACTCCCTACCAGAAAACACAGCACTGTACCCGGAGCCCTAAATAAAGTCCTGTCCGCAGGAAACTGTTATTTAAAGAAGATCCAACGCCAGTCTGCACTCATATGCTCTACGTCTGCATAGTAAGGCAGCAATTAATCATGCAAGAGAAGGAGAGCTTTTGTGATCGTTCTGTAGATTCATGTGAGCAGGAACAGATTAAATCTACACACTCCGTCACACTCTGTTTACTCTCTTACTTCCTGCTAAATAACAGTTTGGTTATTATAGTCAAAAGAAACATTGTGAATCATTTCAGAGGTGTGAATTCTCCCAGATTTTAAATGATTAACTCTTATTTTGCTAGAGATATTTATTATACACTTGGCAACGCACAAGATTTATCAATGAATCTTCTCTTTTGCTAATATATTAACCAGTCATTTATGTTCCAGCAATCGTGGATGCCCTATCAGACCCAAAGAAGTTCTTGACCATTGCAGAAAAGAGAGCTGATCAGATGAAGGCGTTGGGGATTGACACGGTACACATGACAACAAACACACATCTGAAGCTTCTTTTTCAGTTAACACAAACTCTGAAGTCCACATTGATTTTAAGCATTGAAGCTGATTCAATTCACTCTGTGAAAACACTAATATTAATGAATGGTTTGCCTTCTGTAGAATGACATAGCAGACGTTCCCAGTGGAAGCTCAAAGAACGACAAGAAGGGAAAGGGGAAAGGAGACACAGTGAAGGCCAGTGTGACACCGCAGGCCAGCTCAGACATGGCGCAGACCTCCAACTCCGCCCAAAATAACACAGCAGAAACCAAGAAGGGTACATACGCACCGACTGAAAATACACACATTATAAGGACAAACATATTTATATAATGTGGAGAGTCTGAATCCTCACTTTTCTCTGCTGTTACAGATACTGCACTCGTGCCTAATGTCAGCATCGATGACTTAAAACAAATGAAGGTTGGTAATTTATTACTCTTAGCACGACAATAGTCGGTAAGGCAAAATGAATATGGAGGAGTTACAGAATATGTAAAAAGTAATAATGTAAAGTAAGTTCAAAAGGTATTATTCAAGTAATAAGAATGTTAAATGTTTTTATCATGTGCAGAATGTAAATTTAACACTTAAACTATGAATATTTACAAAGCGTGTACACGATGTACTAGTGTAACAAAAGTGTAGAACAAAGGTCATGTCCACATGTTTTTCTGCCCCTAAAAATGTGTTCTGATGCAGATGATGAATAAATATTTTTCAGCGCGATCACAGACCGTAAACAGGATGTGAGAGCAGCGCCGCAGTTTGTAGACTAATAGTGGGATACTGTTCTAAATATAGAAAACTGTTTCTACTATGACCAAAACAAGCTTTAATTTGTCTGTCAGTGAATGGTAAACAGAGCGAACGTATGATGGAAGTGGGATGTGACCATATTTTAATGCTACACTTTACACACTACAGAATTAATAATAAAAATAATAACATCACTGCAGCTAAAGAGCAGTAATTACAATCACCTAATACTGCAGTATTTCTTAGGACCTTCAACTTTTTGCACTAGAAAACTAAATAGTGTGTAATTATTTTTGTAAATGCTCTAATCAACCTTTTGTACCAATAATGATCTCATAATTATCTTGTAAAATATGCCAGACATAACTGCTGTACCCAGCTATTATGCTGCCACAGCCTGGTATGTTTAAATGCTGTCTTTAATATGACAAGATAAATATACAGACTTCTCTCCCGCTGCAGACGTACCTTAAACTGGTTAAAAAGCAGCAGAAGGAGCTCAACGCTTTAAAGAAGAAACACTCAAAGGTGGGTGATTGTTTTAGTGCCGACCTGTCTGCCGGTAATGCAAAGAAGCCGCTGCTTATTCTGGACAGTCATTCATGCTCAGTGGGACAGAAACACAGCAGGGGGGGGGGGGGGGGCCTCCACCTTTCATCTTCCACTGACCACTGCTTCACTGTATTCACTAGCGTGTACACACACAATCTGCCCATTACAAACACACGGAAATGCAGCCACATAATTAATGTTTTGTAAGAAATTAGACTTGCTAAAGTTGCTTTTCCTTTGACCAGCTCGCCATAGAGATCATAGTGGGTGCTGGCTCATTCATCGTGGCTGATTAATTATCACAGTATTGCATAACATGTATAATAGTACCATCCAGACCCATTTGTTAACCGAATAAAGCGGACTGCTGGCTCATTACTAGATGTGCACAGCAACAATAACAACATTCAAATTACAGTTATGCATCATAGCTGTCTGCTCCGCGATGATTTCAGAATCTCGTTTAGGTTTAATATCTGCTCATAGAGAAGGTTGACACATTTCAAACTGCACTTCCAAAGTACTTCAGTCATTTCCTATTTCAACAGGATCAGAATACGATGCAGAAGGCCCACTGCACCCAGGTGGACAAGATGGTGTCTCAGCATGACAAGGAGAAGACAACCCTGGAGAAACTACTCGAGAAGGCCATCAAGAAGCGAGGGTAAGTGGGGAGAAACGAAAACGCTAAACATTACGTCAATCGGTTCTTTACGAAGTGATCAGATCGGATTTGTATGCTCAGACGTCGCCAAATTATCTGTATCGGTTGCTGTGGCAACAACGTAGGCGCCAATAATTACATACGCGGGTGAGACAGCTTTCCAAGCACAAGCAGCTCTGTCTGTGCAGAAGTCTTCCCCAGCAGACAGTTTATTTTAGAGTCCGTCCACAGACTGCTCAGCCGTCGTTTTTGTGTGTCGCTATTGGAGTGACTCAAAAGATTCGACACGAGTGGCCAGAGCGTCCGTACTGCAACACATCTGTACAAACACATCTGTCAGATAAATTGTATTTCCAAGGACATGACCACACAAGTTTTTTGGAAAACGGAAAGGGAACTTCTGTATGTGATCTATAAGACCGGTCTCTAAAATCATGAACCATCTGATGGATGTCCTTTCTTTAAGACGAAAGCAGTCACACGGCCTTAAACTTAAACTTAAATGCACATTGGTTCCTTCACAGGGAAAACAACTGCCAAGAGCTGAAGAAAGAGACAGAGGATAAGATCCAATCGCTTGTTGCTGATCACAAAGTCAAGGTAACACAAAAATTCACCCCGAAACCAGCAGCCTTTCCACAAAGCTATTAGCTGTGAGGATGAAGTGCCTCAGCTGTGGATAATTGACTGAGGTGTATACCTGTGACGCGCGTGTGTGTGTGTGTGTGTGTGTCTGTGTGTGTAGGTAAAGGACATCACAGCGCAGCACACGAAAGAGTGGTCAGAGCTGATCAGTAGTCACAGCAGCGAGGAGCAGGAGATAAAGGACGGCCACGTCACACAGCAGTGTGAACACCTCAAGAAACTCCTGGCCACTGTCCAGGAACAGCAGATCATGCAGCTCAAACTCATCCATGAACGGTGAGAGGCTAAACACACACACCCCTACGCACATATGCATATAGACGCATACGTGTACACGCATCTGAATTGCCTAACTAAGTGTTACTGTTCAGATTTCCTGACGTTTCATGTGGCTCCTTTTCCACAATTTTAGGCAGAGCAAAGAGATGCGTGCCAACCAGGCCAAGATGTCCATGGAAAACAGTAAAGCCATCAGCCAGGACAAGACCATAAAAAACAAGGCAGAGAGAGAGAGGTGGGTGACACACACATACTGTATATCCATCTGTCATGTCAATCATTCAGCACTAAGTTGACTTGGCTGTCCAATTGTGTTGCGATTGCTTTTGTGTCTCTCACTGCTCTCTTTGTGCTGTTCAGGAGAGTGCGGGAGTTGAACAGCAGCAACACCAAGAAGTTCTTGGATGAAAGGAAGAGGGTGGGTTGTTTACGGTTGACTTTTTTCAAATATTTAGCTGGAAAATATGGCAGGGACTCTCTGACTTTACCACGTCGTGCTGATGTGTTAATACAATACAAATGTTCGGAAGTCTATTGCTACTCCAGTAGTTTGATGGACTCTTACAGTACAAGTACAAGGAATCATCCCACTTTAAAGACAAATATGTTGCTCGTGTAGAAGAAAACAAGACACTTCTGTGGCAGAACAATCCAAGAAAAGCACATTTAATGATTATTTTAATGATTGTTTTCGAAATCAAACTAGATTAATCTTAAACAACTTTGTTGGATTGACGTTCTTGTGATTTTCATTTGACTCTTAGTCAGAGACTGAGTGTTAATTTGCTAAAGGTTTCACATTTCTTTAGTATTAAACAGTAACCTGAAGGTCATAATATGGTATGTCTTTGTTCCTGGTGTCTGCAGCTGGCCATGAAGCATCAGAAGGAGATGGAGCAGCTAGAGAAAAAACAGAGAGAACAGTTGGAGAAACTGGAGAAGTTCAATGAGCAGGTACAGCACTAAAGAAAAGAGAATCTCACTGCGTATATTCTAAAGATCACCGACATGCCTGAAATCTAACTGACTGCTGTTCTCCACCTCAACTGAAGAAACGTCTAACCACGACATTTATTCGAAACACTTCCTGCATAAACCAGAACACCTCTCAGTTTACAGTCCTCTGTCCTCCGCTGGCTTTTTAAGTGTAAATGAAACTCCAGACGGGGGACTGGAGCGGCTCTCCGGCTGATTTCTTTCCTAGATAATGGCTGCAGGTTGTATCATTTGTGCTGTAAACTGTAATTAGTTCTGCAGGAAGTGTTCCACATAGCTGGCATCAGAATTGCCTCGAGGGACTCTAAAGACAAACAGCAATGCTGGTCACAAAGAATAAACACAAAGTCCAGATTGGGAAAAAAAAACCTCAACTCTCTTGTGACGACTTACTGAAGTGTTACCTCGGTGTGACTCTGACCTACATGTGTACATATCCATTATCCATTTTATTTTGCCATCTGCCAGACGTCTTACATGTATGCGCATACAGTGTCCATTGGTTTTTAATATAATTTGCTTCTTCCGGCACAGCTTTTGAAATCACACCATGCAAACAAACAGGTTCAAGGTAGGCATCTCCATCTCACTCAGCTCTACCTCTCTGTCCTTGTTTCCTTCCCTCACCTTCCCTCCTACCCCTCATGTGTCATGTGACTCATTTATTGACGGCGCAGTTTTTCTCCCGAGCCTATTAAAATCTTCACTTTCCTGCCATTTAAACGGCTACTATAATGAACGCTCTCGAGGTGAATCACCGCTGAGTAAAGCGGCGGAATAGTACACGACGGGCAGATTGCAAGATTAAAAAAGGGAAAGAAAGAGAGCGATTCATCTTTCTTTGTGTTGTGAAATCCCATTCCTACATTTGTAGTCTGCAGCTCTCGGGGTGTCAGCAGTGCCAACTAGCAGCTTGAGTCATTTATCACCATGACTCACCAGCTATTACTAAGCATAAAAAAAGCCAGCTCCCAACCTGCTCCACTGTGCTTTCACTCCAGCTCATAATCATTTGCTTTCATAGTATGTGACGGTGTCTCACTGCAGACATTTTGTGGCAACCGTCACACGTCACTCCTGCTAAGCATATGGTTCATATTACCTGCAAGGAAATGCACTCAACAGAAGGGATCATTGTTCCAGATTTGATGTCTTTAAGATCAGGATCACACATGTTGTCTTATAGCAAAGGCAAGATGTTGCAGCCCTGCATGTGTTACACGTGTGCGGTTTCTGCATCTGTGTGTTTGTCTAACTGCTTTTCTGTCTCCTCGAAGGCCAAGGACATGCAGCAGATGGTGAAGTTGGAGGAGGAGATGGACCGCAGACCTGCCACGGTGGTGTGAGCAACTGAGACCAAGACACAAGCACGCACGCACGCACGCACACACAAACATATACTCACACACACGCAGGTGCAGAAACACTCCACCGTGGATAGCCCTCTACAACCCAGAGACATTAACCCTGCTTACACCACCGTCTCTGTACTTCTCTGTCATGCTCCCACACAAACACAGTAGCCCCCCCCCCTCTCTAACTTTATACCACTGAGCCATCGGCGCTTTTCACTGTTCGCAACCACTCAACAAGAGAGGACACGTTACGTCTGAGATGACACATCCCCTCCTCCGCTGTACGTAAATCTAAACTTTCACCTTTAATGTTCTCTCCGTCCTATGGGCAACAAAAGCTGCAGCTATTGGTGGAGACACACGCACACAAACACTCATAGGAAGTGGACATCCGCTCCACTTTTGACTTCTTTGTTTGTTTTTATCACTACCCGATTAACTGCTCCAGAAACAGCATGGAAGAGGGGAGAAGAATACGTTTAAGATTTAATGTCAATTCAGCACAAATGAATAAACTTTGTGAAATACACTGTATGCTACACACCAGTCCAGTCCTGAGCACTTTGTATGTGATAGGCCATCATAACAGTGTGTTAAATGTAGCAGTGCACTACTGTAGGTTCTCTGTATTTCAGTAAGAATGTATTTAAAGAAAAAAAAAGAAATCACTGTATGAAGGAGTGGCAAACCCCTGTGTCACCTGTGTTCCCACAATGCAACTTGTTTGACTTCACAGAGGTGTATTCCTGACTTTTTTTTGTTGTTCAACAATGTCACAGCCTACTATAAAAAGGTTTATTATCTTGTAGAGTCAGAAGACTATGAAGGGATCACGATGGGCTGATGTTCACTTGATTGTTGCGGCCGATTTCTCAATCACTTTATTTAAATTACAAGGAGGCATCCAAGAGTTGGTGTAACTGCTGTGCTTCACTAGAAAAAAAAATATTTTCAAGTCCAAATGAAGCACAGTCTTTTTTTTATTTTTTTAAATTGCTTGTGCTTCACGAGTGTACATCTGCAAAACTCAAAAACATTTTATACTCCTAATTTTGGGTTCAAAATCATGTATACTATGCAAAAACAAAAAACGAAAGACAAACATGATTTTCTCAAAATCTAAGGTGTACAAAATACAAGAAATCAATCAGGGTGATAACGGCAACCAAAAAGGTAATAGCGACCAAAGTGATTCTTTAACATGGTGATAAAATAGTTGCATCCCTACAAACCAAAGTAATGCCATAGAGCATGGACAACACCTAATTGAAAATGATGATGTAATAAAGGGGGCGTGTACCAGTACGTAAAAGGCTAAGTAGGACTAAAATGGGCCTTTGCATTAATGAGTTTTGCACCTGAAACTCTTGTGAAAGTTGCCGCATCTGTATAAACTGGAAACAAACTGAATCCATTCTTGGCAGCACATCAAGTCTGCTATAATACTTTTTAATTGACCGGCCAATCACCATCAGACAAGGACGTTGGCAGACACAAGTCAGAGCCACTTCGTCTTGTCAGTTTTCGCGCTCATTAAGGCGTTGTCGAAGTGAAGTGCTCCCTTAATAGCTTCTTGACTGCACGTTAGCAACCTCAGCTTGTAATCCTCATCATTTCCCTGCTGGCCTTTTCGGATCAGACGGAATAATTCACATTCGTAACAAAGCCTGTGACATGGCTGCCACACACACACTTATCCACACCGGGGATTTCAGACAAGGACTGAATGTGTCCCAAACCAGTTCCCTCTAAGTGTTTACGGGACTACAGATGAGGAAGCACTATTGTTCACAGCCCTGGTGACACTGCTGGACAAAAAGGCCACTGCAGAGAATAAAATGTGACTTGAAAGTACTATTGATATGAAGTAATCCTGTGGGTACTGCAGTATTTGTGCACGTGACATCATGCCAGGCATTCACGTTGCATGGCGCACCACAAACTAAGACAAATGTCATAATGATGATATGAAAAAACAAAAACATGGGGATGTTTTGGCCTTTTTAAAGATTTTCTTTCTGTTGTTTTATTGTGCTGTAACACACGTAAAAGGGTAGACGGGATGTTTTGTTTTTTTTTTGTATATACTGGAATGTATGTAGTTTAATTTACTTTTTGACCAGTTTATCCTCTGTCATACAAGGGCTCAGGGGATAGAGGTTGGTCTGTTGGATGTTGGGGAAAGACATTTATCAACCACTGAGGTTTTCTCGTTTGTTTCTTCTCGTTTCTGTTCTCCGGTCTGCCCTTACTGCACCACACGACACAGTAAAAAGCTCTCACCACATATCTAGTGCAGAGATAAACGAGTAAAAAGTGCTTTTAAATTTTATTCCATCGCTTTCAAATGTGCCACTCAGTGTCTGTTAGGAAGTTAAAATTATTTTATGAATGATAAAATGCCAAATTAAGGGGTTATTTATATGAAGATATATATAAATAAAGGAATATATATATTATATATATTAGATATAATGTGTAGTTTAAGATTATTATGTTTGTTAGAGGCTTTTTTTGCACTAGTTGAATGTTTTTGTTGTGTGATTACATGTAACCTTTGGCTCTCTAGTTTGTCAAGAAAAAAAAACAGAAGAAGAAAAGAAGCAGATTATTTTTGCAGAGCAACGTCACGACTTGATTTCCTCGGTTTCTACTGTATCTCCTCCTTGTTTTCTATTTGAACTGTAGCTCGTCGACAAACCATTACGTGCGTGTTTTTTGTATTTATATTGTATTGTTGAACTTAAAGCAATGAAAATACTGTTGTTATCCAACTCCTTTAATACTGTTTTATAGTATGTGTACCAATAAATCCAGGTGTAAAATGGGACATAAGCACGTGGCTCGTTTGTGTTTTTTGATATGTCTAGGAGCAATCATCGTTCTCTGACTCATTAAAGCGTTGTTCTGATGACAACAATAGACACTGTTCAACCTCTCGGTGAGTTCTGATCATTGTGCGTTGGAGATGTTTCAAGTGCTGGGGTCACGCTGCCTCCAGGCCAGATTAATTGTTGTCTGCGGGAGTGCGCGCGGCACCCCCCCGCACTTACTCCCCAAACAATGACCGCTGCAGTGTGATCACGATCAACAAGTGCGGGATGAATTCGCATCCCAGATGCACTCCTGCACACGGGCGGCTGCAGTGACGGAGCTCGTAATTGTTATTATAAGCAAAGTATTTCCATTAGAAAGACGAACAAAGCGCGCTAATTATGTTTGCGTTGCCGGGCAACTCCGCGGCTTCCCCCCTTCACTATATAACAGGCGATGGGTTTGTTTTATCAGCATTCGTCTGGGGGAGAGACATCCAAAGCTGCGCCACATCATAGCAACATGACAGCTCTCCGATAAGTTTTTGACCCGTATCAGAATCATGCTCAAGGCTCAGGGGAAGTCCGGTGGCCGAACTGGCACCAAGATCCTCCTGGAGGCGATGTCCAAAGATAAAGTCCACCTGGCCAGGTTCGTTCTGGACGCGCTGGATGGAGAGATAGTGGACTCAAAAACAGAGGGCGCACAGACCCCCCTCATCTCTTCTATCCTGCTGCCCGACAGTCAGACTCGGTGTAAGTTTGTAGAGCTTCTGCTGCAGAGGGGAGCCAATGTTAACTGTCAGGACGACGACGGCCGCACCGCGCTCAGTTACGCCTGTGAGAGAGGCTACCTGGACGCCGTGAAGATCCTGGTCAGAAACAACGCGGACCCGGAGATTGTGGACGCCTGGGGGAACACTGCGCTGATGTACGCCGCAGTAGCTGGACACTCGCCTGTGGTTGAGTTTTTGGTGAGAGCGTTCAAGAGGCTGGGTCTTCAGATAGACAGGCAGAATAAAGTTGGGAACTCTGCGGTGGAGGTGGCAAAGTTCCTCGGCCACACGGAGTGCATCGTTGCGCTCACTAACAACTCCAAGAAGGGCCGGGAGGTGGAGGGAAATGTGCAGCCGCGACTTAGTTTGGGAGGAGGGGATGTAAAGGACCAGTTTGAGAGGACGGTTGGGCATTTAGGGAGCAAACTTGAGGCGCTGCAAACGTGCGGGCAAGCAGATTGCCAGTTGATCCAAAATAGCAGTCGACAACCGAGGGCACGGGTGAGGCAGAGTCGTCTGCCATCGATGGGCTCCATAGAGGAGTTTGACAGAGAGAATGACGGCTCCACCCCGCCTCCACAGGAGCTGGTCTTCTCCGGAGTCCTAACCCCCAGCCCCCCTCCGCGGATCTCCGACCATTCTCCCAACTCTAAGCACCCTAAAACCGTGGAAAGACTGACGGCCTCTGATGATCACCTCCCCCCTCTGGTACAAAGCTATGAGATTCAGAAATCTTCATTTTTCTCCCCCCGGCCCAACAGAAACCCCCCAATGACCTCTGCCCTGGGAATCTTACTGACTCCCATTCTGGCCAACAAATGTGACAATGAACGAGGGACAGAAAAAACAAAAATGTCAGACTTCGGTGCGTGCAGATTCCACGACAGCTATTATCAGAAAAGATGCAGTCTGCCAACCAGCATCCTCATGGCGCCTTTGCGTAAATCCAGAACAGTGAGGAGGCGCGAAGCATCTCCGTGCAAAGCTGAACCTCTTCCGTTTACTACACCGGCTGCCGCTACTTCAACCAAGACTTTCTCGGCGTTGAGCAACAAACTCCTGCGCCGATTTACCTCCCCGGAGTTTAGAAAGGACGTGAAAGAGTTAGAGGAGGATCCAGTGTTGACTTCGGGGCGGATGCCGCGATCAGAAACTTTCCCTCAGTGCATAAAGCATCCCCAGGTGGACAGTAAGCCCAGCATCGACAGCATCAGCTCCGTCAAGTGCGAGTTTGACTTTCATTTCAGAACGCCAAACTCTTAGAATCCACAGTGCGCCGTGCGTAAAAGGTGTTCGTGCGTTTCCGCCAGTATCAAGACTATCACGTTACTTTTAGATCTAGTTACATCAGAGATCATCGCTCCTAAAATCAGCTCCAAAATGTATCGTGATCCTCGCTGACCAAAACTTAAACGCATTCCCCTGCAGGTGATCAGCGTGTCCAACAGCGTCGATGTCTTATGTTCTACAGTACATCCGACCTGCAAAAGTTTCTGCCATTTTACATCCGGACCTCATCAGCCAAAGGAACGAGACGGTAAAGACGAACCTGAAAGCTTTTAACTACGAATGAACAGCGAGGAAATCATCGGCAGTTCAAAGCGCTGTGCGTAAAAGCCGTGCGTAAAAGCCAGCACCTGCCAGTTGGACACTGCGGCCACAGAGTGAAACGCAATGCCTAACTTCTAGTTTGAGTGCACGTGCTTTCTACGGTGTTCAGCAGCATTTGCCACTCCTTTTGGAGCGGGTGGGGGTTACATGGAAGGTGGAGAGGTGATGTGCAGTAAATGATGAACCATTTAATACTCAGCATGTTGTGTCTTTTGTGCGTATCTGTATCTTTTAGCACAGCGGTGTGGTGGTGCGCCAACAGTGAATAAAATTTCATTATGTGAAATGAACACGGTGTCCTGTGTTGGATAAGTGTGTGTGAGAGAGACAGGGACCATTAACATGAACAGAACTGACAATTTAATTCTGCGTATGGCTTTTGTTCTCTGGATGGGTTGTTTGGTTTACAGGTGAATGCAGATTATTATTAAATTATTCAAATACAATAATTCACTTTGGTGACTTTGGAGTAATTCTACCCAAGATGTCAAAAACATTATGTTTAGTCTGATATTAAAATCAGTTCTGTGGTAATTAGTCTCAAATTTACGATTCATGAGGCAAAAGACAAATTATGTCCTCCTGGATCAAGCGTCCTAAGTTTTGAAACGTTTCTCTCTACGTCACCCAACAAGACGTGTTTATTCGTAAATTCGTAAATAAATGCTACAAAATCTGGACAAGTCGAATAATGAATTTATCACATTTTATTTAAATTCTACATTCCCACATTAGATCAGGTGATTTTTTGCAGCACTCATCCTCAAACTCTCAGCTGCAACCTTGCAGAAGTGGAGTTTTAGAGAGGGAGGGAAGGAGGAAGGGAGGGGGTGTTGTCGCCGTTTCCCTCCAGACATACATCATTTCAGCCCGACCTACAGCTGCTGCCACAGAGATGGAGACTACAGCATTGCGGGAATAAACAGAGACTGCATGCCGAGTCCTTTCTTCCAAACAGACAGGTTCAATTGACGGGAGTTTTCCTTTCAGAGAAGCAGCATCATTCCTGACGTTCATAATGCGCAGAAGGGGCTCAGTCCTGCAGCTGTCACTGGGTTAAAACCTGTCAACCTTGGAGAGTGAGGGAGGTCGGTTTGGGCAGCCAGAACTCCTCGGAGCCGGCTGCTTCTGGACCGCAAACCGGATCTCACGTCCAACCTGGAGACATTTTCTTTTGCTGCATTCGCGATGATCTGAGCGTGACTTCTGGGCGCTGAGTAGAGGCATCCCTCCCCTCTCTCTCTCTTTCCTCCCCTCTTTCTCTCCCGCCTCTCCTCCCTGTCTCTCTTTCTCTCCTTTCTTTCCGTGGGTTCAGCACAGGCTGCCCGGTCAGTTAGCCCCCTTTTTTTCAGCGCCGGGGAAGCTGATGGCGATGGGACGACTCGGGTTCAGCACCAGGGAGAGCGCAAGACTTCTGCTGCTCGGTAAGAGACAGTGTGTGTGTGTGTGCGCGCGCGCGCGTGCTGTTGTCGTGACTCCTCACTGCAGTGTCAGTGTGTGCGTGTGCGCGCGCGTGCACGCGCGCCTTCTGTGTGCGTTCAGTCAGGGCAGTGTGCGTGTCTTCATATATATCACCTGTTCTTTCCTCTTTCGCCGAATATTAAAGTCGTGCAAACACGATCATAGTTGCAGTTCGTCACTTTCTGACGTTGTTTAGATCGCAGCCAGTAGCGTGCTGTTGCTCCCCTGATACTGCAGATTTCAGTCTCCTGTGTTTCCAACCTGATTTTGACTTTGCTGTGAGGAAACAGAGGTGACATGCCTGTGATCTAAAGATGTGAGGGACCTTCCGCTAAACTTAAAGGTAGCTCATCACGTCGCTGTTTCTGCTGATCCTGCATGTTTTCATATGCGTGTGTGTGACATTAGTGCCCCCCCCCTCCCCACATCAGTATTCTGTTGTGTTCTGTGGTCAGGTGTGCTGGCGCTGTCCGTGGTGCTGGCTGAGCAGGAAGGGGAGAACCTGTCCGGTCTGTCCAACAACCCGGACAAAGCCATCTTCGCGGTCCGGGAGAACGGCACGACATGCCTGATGGTGGAGTTCGCCGTGAAATTCCTCGTGCCATATGACGTGCTCGCGCTCAACGGGATAGACGTAAGGAATCCCCTCGTGCATTTTAATACATGTGGATACTTAAAAAAAAAAAGAAAGAAAGAAAGAAAGAAAGAAAGAAAGAAAGAAACGCAGTAACTGACTCAAGCATGTCCACGTGCTTTGTGGTGAACACATTAAAGGTTGTGCGTAAATCGCGTGGAAAATGTTTTTGCATGCGAAATATTATTTACATCAATTTAAATGAAGTAATTTTGTTCTTAACAATGTAGAAATCCATTCTTAGAACATTACATTTGTATTTGGAAACCGCTTTTGTTGTGTGTAGTCGTGCGTAACATGCTGACGTCGCATTAAATCCATCACCAAGAAAAGGAAACATTAAAACATTTTTTTTTAATAAACCGTTTGTAACATTCCATAAATAGACTTTTATTTGTTTCTGCTTCGAACAACAACTCATTTCCTGCCTGCTCTCTGGAGATTTGGTCACACTTTAAGTTCGTGCGTAAAAATTGGATGCCAATGGGAAAACCTCCGCCAACATGACAGTCCGCAATCTGTCCCGATCTGTCAAATTCTTCCTCACGTACGTGTTGGGTCTCTTTCAGCTGATCACCGAGCAGGCGGCGTTCACCCTGCCCCGTGGCGCGGAAATCGAGGGGAAATGCGGGAACACCGAGTCCGAGATCCACATCACCTGGAAGAACAACGCCTACACCCTCCGCTTCTACTTCTCTAAGGTGAAAGCGTCAGAAAATCATGTGCACATAAACCATCACATGAAGGAAACATCAATATACTCACAAATTGAATGCCACTTAGAACCTGGCAATTTAACACAGGATATACAGTCTTCATATTTCTATAAAAATCTGGGCATTTTTCTTATTAATGCGAAATAATTTAGTTACATTTTGAATAGAATTTTCACTGGTCAGAATATCTTCGAGTTCTTAAGATTTTGACACTGGACAGGAGCCTGAAACATTTGGCTGAGGGTAGGCCAGCCTGCTTTCTCCGTGCAGTGGAGCAGCCCAGTTTGACGCCAGTGTTTGTCTCTCTGCAGGAGTTTCGTGACAAGGGCACCGCGGTGTGGAAGATCAGTAAGGTCCAGTTCGTCTACGACACCTCGGAGACATCGCATTTCATCAACGCGTACAACCGTGAGTCTCCCGCCGAGCCCGCGTACAGTAACAGTTAGCGACTCAGCACATTTCCAGCCCGCCTGCTTTCATCGCCTCTCATTCAAGTCACGTTTTGCATTCAGCTGGAATCGGAGGGTTAATTCATGTTTGTCTTGACTGGATTTATCATGGAAAGAGCTGTTACTGACATTATTACAGATTTTTGATAGTGTCTCGTGAGTTACAGGAGGCCTTTAACGCGCATTTTTCCTCAACATCATCATTAGTATTATTACAATGTGAAAAACAAAACTTTTAATAAATCCGCCACATTATTTCTTTCATAAATTAAATGTTATAAGTTTGAAAAATTTCAAAATTCATTTTATTTTGAAGGATGTTTCAAGTGTTTTGGTTGAAGTGGATGCACCCAAATTATATTTTGAAAATCATCAGAAATTTGAGACTTTTTATGAATCTTTTGCACACACACACACACACACACGCTTACTTCATTCATGCCCCATCCTTTCTCTCCAGCTGGGAAGCACACAGCCAGCACCCACCGTCTGTCGGCCCTGGTGACCCCTGCCGGGCGCTCCTTTGTGTGCCAGGCCCAGCAGACTCTCACCCTCATCTCAAGCGACCACCAGAAGGTGATCACCGTGTCCATGTATGACATCCAGATCCAACCCTTCGACATCGCCTCTGACTTCATGTTCAGCGAACGTAAGCACAACCTTCAGGACCTTTTTGAGAAAAGCACTGCCACTGTTTTAGAGTCACACATGATGACGGTGATCATGATGAGAGCTCCTGGGGGTAAGGGCGTTAAAGCTTTACATCTACCTATCTGACACTCTCTCTCTTACACACACACACACACACACACACACACACACACACACCGCTCTGGGGGGGTTATTGCTGCAGTAGGAGGAGTACATCGGGCTGCAGAGAGGGATACAGGGGAACAAGAGAGAAAAGACAGGGTGGGGATGCAAGAAAGACGAAAGAGACGCAAAGAGAGGGAAAGGAGGAGGGGGTCATTAGGACTTTACGAGTGCAGTTATATCCTTGCCCTCAATGCAGCTTTTATAGACATACTCAATGTACCTGGCCGTCCTCTGAAGCCAATCACCTTGGAAGAATCATTTGCTCTGAGCTGCTGTAAACTAGGCTGTGCTATGCTTCACTGCCTTCCTCCGAGTGTGCATTACTGCCGTCCACAGGGAGAAACACCTTCAACTTTAAAACCACATGCACATACTGTGCAGCCAGTTGTGGCTTAGGTGTCCTCCTTCCCCCACTCATAGGCATCCAGGTATGAAAAGATGTGTGTGTGTGTGTGTCACGAAAGAGGAGAGAAAAATGTGTGACTAATTGTATAACTGAAAGAGAGAAGAGGCATCTGTGTGAAATAAAAACCTCACAACAGTTGCTTTTGTGCAAAACACAAACAGATGCTGCCACCATTTTTCACACACATTCTACTCACGGATATAGATGCACACGCACACACACACACACACACACACACACACAGTGCTGTTTAGTCAGACTGATGTCTGACTAAACCTGTGAGAGAACAGATGAAGGCAACCAAGAAAAATCAAACAAAGCGATCAAATTATGTCCTTAACGGTGCGCACTAAAACAAAATACGTACATGTGTAACAAAACTAACACCTGATTATTTAATTACTTCAATTTTGAATCATTAAATTTAAGTGAAACGATTACTTGGTTGAAGCTTCTCTCAAATGTGAAACTCAATATATTTGAGGTTCTTTTTTTTGATATTTTATAGAATGAAAAATTAATCAAGAAAACAATTAACAGATTAAAAAACTAAAAATAACAACTGTTAGATGCAGTTAGATGAAATTTTGTAAAATGGGAACATGATACCATCATATCATCTCAATATAAAAAGATGATCTCGATATTGTCTCTTGTCCTTTTAGAACCCGTGTCGGACATGTTCAATCACCTCACCGTGCTGACTTTGTTCATTATTCCACTTCTTGCAGCCTACAAGTGCATCACCGACCAGCGGGAGCGCCTGGAGGAGACACTCCCCCTCATTCTGGGCTTCATTCTGGCCCTCATAATCGTCATCACGCTCACCGTCTACCACTTCCACCTGAAGCTGACAGCGACTCAGCCCCAGCTCCCCAGAGATCGCTCCATGTACAAGAACATGTAGTCAGTAGCACCCTGGTGGCGGCAGCGGTGGCGGCGGCGACCCCTCTTAGCTCTCTCCAAAGCTAACCTGATAAAAGACTTGTCTCCTCGATGTCCCAGGCCTAACACCACAGAGGAAAAGTGCTATGCGAAGGACTGAATCCCTGACAGAGAAATGTGTATAGCCTGTACTATAGGCCCACTGGAATCACTGGGAGTTAATGGGACAGCTTGGGGCCTAGCATGGATGTAGTTGGAGGGTAAATCCACCAAAACCTAATTTACCTGGCTGCTGAATTGAATCTTAAATGCCATAAATTCATAGTCTACAGTAATTAGAATTTCAAAGAAAACTAAAATACACATTTATGCTTTTATGAAGATGAAATTGATTTTTGTTCAGATTAGTGGTTGTTCATCTGAAAAATCACTAACTTGGGGTTATTTTTCTCCCAATAACATCACTGGGATCCGATTTATCACTTCAGCCATTTTTATCCGATGTCTCTTTGAAAGAAATTTCAAAAATTGCCAGTGCTTCTGCTGTCATTTGCCAACACTTTGTTGTCTTCTCCTCTCTCTCTCTCTCTCTCTCTTTGAAACTGCTGCTAAATTATTTCAGTACCTATTGTCGGTTCTGTATTTGCTCTTTTTTGTTCAAGAATCCCCTTTTCTTTTTTTTTTTTTTGAATGCAGCCATAGTGTTTCACAGTGGACAAGTCTTGTAGTGTGTGCAGTGCAGTGGCATTCAGAGTTGCAATGTTTTTGCTTTGACTTCGACAAATCTTTTCTCCACACTAATCTATGGAACATATCAAAAAAAAAGGAAGAAAGAAATACATAAACTTCTGACAAAAATTCTCAGAATGCCATATGAGCGTGTTTATGAAAATGCAGAGAGGTTATTAAATAAAAATGAAAAAAAAGAATATGTGTATAATATTTTCAGAATCAAAGTCTATGCATAAACCTCTGCTGATGCAATTTTGTGCAGTATTCTTCTGTTCATTGAAATAAATTGCTGGAATCATCTCTACACACCTCTCCAGTTTTTTTTTATATTATATATCACGTCATCACAGTGCACCTTCTTCTATCCATCAGACCTAATAGAATTCATCATTTGTCCTCAATACATTGCTAAAACAAAATCAAACAAGACTACAGTGTTCAAATAGAATAGAGTGACTGTAAAAAGGTGACTGATAGTGCTGTCAGAGCAGACGCTGCGGGGATGAGATATTGATTGTGTCGTCTGAATCTGGGCCTTCGAAGGAAACGCAATATGAACAAGTCTAATTGAAAATAAATAGAGCATTTGTGTCAGCGTGGACGTCATTCATCATCCTCAGTCACAGGACGTCAAAGTCAAAGCCAGTAATGCAGTGTTTCACTCAGACTGGCCACGTCATTGTTAGAAATCATCTTATTGTTACAAAAGGTCAACAAGACCTGAGAGGACTATTCTAACCTTCCTGATCTCCTATCTGACTAAAATTGTCATGTTAATATCAGACCGAGCACAGATTACAGATAGACCAAGGACGGTTGTACTACTATCAGTATGAAATATGAGGGGGTTTTTTTCATGGTGCTAATATATTGTCCGCCCAGGACTGCATCAGTCAGTTAATTCACATCCTGAACATGTTCAGTGCTTCCTGCACAGTAAAATCAACGCATTATATATTTTTACAGGTTTAGCATCACTTTGACTTCTTTTTCAATTTCAATAAAAAAAGTAATTTATCCAGATCAGTTTTACCAAAAGTGGTGGATACATTTCCATACATGCAGTACGAGCATTACAGTTCACCCTGAGGTGATTTCGACAACATTATTTCTACATCATCATTGACTCCAACCAATTGAAGAAGCACAAGTACACATCATCATCTTTTACTGAAGTACGAGCAGCAAGACAACTCTGTAAAAATATTCTGTTACAAATAAAAAGTCTTAAATATGAAATATTTACAAGCAAGAATACAAAAGTTGGATGGTCTGGTAGCTCACCACAGAACATGCGGCCCCATCTACAAAGGCTTAGGGACTGACCTGTGGCCCTTTGCTGCATCTCATTCTGCAGCACTAATGAAGGTTCAAAAGCCCAAATAATATTCTTATTAAAATTAGAAAGCAAAATGTAATTAAAGTAATCAAAGCAAAAGTTCCTGGCACTTTCAGGGGGGTATATTTATTTTATATTAAGGCTGTAATCAATTCATTATTGATTAATCTGTTCATCATTACTCCATCAGTTGTTTAGTCCACATGCTAAACCTGTAAAAATATATAATATGCTGATTTTACTCTGCAGAAAAATCTGGACCAAACAACCACAAAATGCTGAAATCAGAGAATGTGGATGATGTAGATAGTTTACTGTACAGCTGTAAACAGATCCAGTCTTTCAGCTGTAAAATAAAAGAAATGTAGTAGTTTCCTCTGAAATGTAATGGAAAAGGTAGAAAACTAAAAATACTCAAGCTAAGTAAAACTGAGTAATCATTGCACTAAAAATGAGAAGTGCACCTGAAGTACCCAAACAACAACACATTTGCATGAGTCAGGTTGCCATGACAATACATGACAGAGCTAACAACAGACAGTACTTTTAACCACCATAACCAAAGCAGCCAAAGCTTTGTGCTAACCCATGTAGCCAAAATGGTTTGGCACCAAGAGGCCAGCTTTACCAGAATGTAATGTGCCGGAGCTACTCCAATATCTGCTTCAGAACTAGGAAACATTTAGTTAGTCATACAAACCACATATTTAAGTTTTAATAAGACCAAGCAGAGCCCTTCCCTTTACCAATATGAATTTATGTGTTAAACTGACACACCTGGGAGATGACACCATTTATTCTGAACCTCATGACTGGAAACTAAATGTAGCAAACGTGCCAACAAGCTGCCATTGAGTCCTCTCGCATGTTCACCCAAAGTTACAATAAACGAACAAACACAGTCTCACGGCTCGTTTGAATCAACTCACCTGTTGCTGCGCGTCACGAACTTCAAACAGTGGAGCCGCTGCAGTTTGTTTCCGGGTCAAATACTCGTCAGATACAAATATTCCCCTTTCTTCCTCACCTGGAAACTTTCTTGGACTTTTAAACGGTGATACATGTTTGTCACATGGACAGGTTTCTCCACCCACACTCCTTTCATTGTTGGACATTACACAGACGTCGGTAAGTCGCCATTTTCTCAACTTTTAACTAGCTAACTGAGAACGCCGACCATTCACACATAGAAGGTGGCTGTAAACATCACTGGACGTTTCTCGGTGAAAGTTTGTCGTCGGTACCGTTCAAATCGAGCATTTGCGACGTTTTTCGTAGCGGACGCTGATCAGGACCCTCTAGACATGTTTGACCTAGAAACTCAAAAAAAACAAAAAAACAACAACAACAACAAAAAAACTGTTTTTTTTTTTTTACACGATGTTGATGTTGTTGTTTTATTGTCTTAAAATTTGATATTCACACAAAATGGTCAAGATCCCTTTTTGGGGGAAATTTTGAGGAAGAATTTGTGATTTTATTTTTATTTTAATTGAGTGCAATTTTTTTTTTCTTCATAAAAACAGTCAAAATTAAAGTTGCTAACAAATAAGGTTGTTAAAATCAAAGGAAATCATTGTTCTCTGTGGAAGCTACTGTATGGCTCTGAATGAATTCATTATATTAATAACACCTGTGCCTGGTGTCAGAAGGTCTACTATGAAAACGATAAAAAAAAAATCCAATAAAAACGACAACATGTGAAGCAATACTGCAAAACAATCAACACATATTTAGATACATATTGTTGACTGACCTGTACCTTTAATGTGATGCTGAGTGTTTGGAGCAGGTGAGCGTGCTCTCTCTGTCTCTCTCTCTCTCTATATATATGGATATGTTACATTATTCACCTTAATGGTAACTCAGTGACTCTACAGTCTTGAGTTTGACCCTCATTGATGCCCTGCGGTCCCACTGGCCCCTGTGCTTGTGCTTTTATTTACTGGGCTGTCGGCAGAGGTATCTTTCTCCGAGAGCGAGAAGCTCCATTCTCTGTCCAAGCTAAATCAATATCCTATTATAGTGTTTCAGAGGGAAATGGCTTAGAGGAAAGAAAGAGAAATCACCTCATATATTATGGCAACACCGATCCATGGATGTGTCTCTCTGCTTTGCTGCTCGGAGGTGAAGTTAGGGTGAAATAGTTGGAAATGAGAACTGTTGAATTTAGAGAATATGGAAGACCCAAACAACAAAGAGAAAATAAACTGTTGATGACTGAAAGGAACTCCCTTGAATAATCTGACAGTGTGCTGTTTAAAAAAAAAATCTCTGCTTGATATGAGACACAGAGAGAGAAGAAGACTGTAGAGGGTGATGAAGGAAAAATCCATGCAACACATCTCAATGTTTTTATGGGCGTTTTTTAATTGAAACCAGCTTCACTGATAACAAACATGCAATATCACTGTACAAGCCAACACCACAGATAAGTGTTACTCATTCAAGTCTTGACAACATTGTCAAGGATTAGCCAGGAGCACACACACACGCACGCACGCAGGCACACACACTTTCAGATGTTGTACAGAGATAAACACGCTCTACCTCTTTTGCTCTTTGACACACAATCGCACACTCACGTTCACATACGCACAGTCATATTTACATATCACAGTGAATGATGGGTAAAAACGATGCGGGGAGGAGGATTACACTGTTCTCCCGGTCCGACCAGAGATGAGAATGGCAGCACAGTTCCAGTGATAGCGAGTGTGTGTCTAACTGAGGTGGGATAAGGAGTGAGATGATGACAGTGAGGATGTGAGTAGAAAACGAGACCTTTTTATCAGCATCCGGAAATCTGCGCGGCAGGCGAGCGTCTCGGATGGGCGCCTTTTAGCATTTAGAGAAACAGGATGAGACTCCTATATAAAAGAAAACAGGTCTGCGTAGAAGACTTTTTTTTTTTTTTTCAGCAAATTCACTCAGTCTGTGCTACATTTAAATGCATGGTGTAATTACAGTATCATAAATACAGGGCGTCATGGTTTCATAAATAGGTTTGGGGTATTGCTTGGATGATATAACAACTGATATCACTGCTGTCTGCCGATGCGCTTTTAGAAATGTAAATCAAAACCCAACAAAATAAAATCAAAATAAAACAAACAAAAAAAAAGGCCACACTACCAAAAAAATAAACCTTCAATTCCAATAAATAAATAAATACTTTAAAACGTCATACAAAATTCTGACATTACCCTTTTTTCCAACATTTAATGGAAGTTCTGTCTACAAATGTAAGATAATAAATATATTTAGTATTTTTAGTAACAGTTATTTTTAAGTGGGTTTATTTGGGATATCTCTTATATCTTTAAGCAAAAACTGGATTATAAACAGTAGGAAAGATCTCTGCAGAAACTCTATTTAATACTGCTCATATCACAATGGTTACGACACGATAAAATACTGCAAATTATCAAAACTGTACAGAAAAACTTACAAGTTTCTCTAAAATACATTTTCACTGTTAGTGTGTGTGTGTGTGTGTGTGTGAGAGAGAAGAGAGATTCAAGAGAGCTCGTCTCTGTTTGACCAGCCGAGCAGCAGCCCGTCCTTCGGGTGGCCTGACCGACACAGCAGCCGCGCAACAGTCGTAACCAGTCAGAGACCCCTCTCTCTGATTGTTCTGCCCTCTGCTGCTCTGGTCTGGAGCAGAGCGCCAAAGCCCCAGGGTCCCCTCCACCTCGTCAGCAGCTCGCAGCACCCCTCTGAAGCTCTTGCTGATGGCTACTACAGCTCTCCACAGAGCTGAAGACTCACAGTCTAGGAAGAGAGAAGACTGCAGCAGGGCGAGCCAGCCCACACACGTTTTCTACTGGACGACTAGTGAGTTCTTCCGGCACAGTACACTCTCCTACTCCAGTTTGTAGTTTTCAAAATGGTCGACTCTTTTTTTTTTTTTCTTCTTCTTCTTTTCTCTGTCGTGTGTTTTTTAAAATGTGTTTCTTAGATATTCCTCTAGCTAATCTACTTCACGGTTACAGGTGTGAGTGTCAGTGGCGTGCCACCAAGCGGTGGGGGTGTTTTGGCTGGGTGAGGGCAGTGCCACCCTGGTAGTGTGTGTGTATGTGTGTGTTTTTAGTGTAGAGGAGGGCAGATTTTTTCTTGGCCAGCAGGTCAGCGGTGGCGATAGTGTCTCATGAGGGGGACGATGCAGGAAGGGGGTCCAGATAGCTTGAGGAAGGGGTGTTGGAGTAGTTCCAGGGCTGTGGCTCTCTGCGAGGGCTCCCTCACCAGCATGAGGTCCAGGAAGGACCGCAGCACAGAGGATACCTGAAGACATAAAGAAAGCTTTAATTATTACTATGTCTATGATTATAGGCTGCAAATGGAGATTTACTACTAAACATTGCTCAGCTCAGCTGGATCTGAGGCTACATAGTGTTGCCACATACTGTATATTTTTAGCCATGCTAGCTAGTCAGTCTGTGTGACTAACTGTCCAGACCAACATTCATGGTACCAAGAGAATAGGACCACCAGTAGACTCACATTTGATGTTTTTAGCAAAATATGTCATCAACTTTTGTTTATATTGACATGAAATTTGGTACAAACATTCATGTCCCCCTCAGTGTGAACTGAAAAAACGCTGGTTAAACATTTATTTTCCATCCACCTCCTTCATCAAGTCCAAATTTTACTTACAAAGTTACAAAATTCCCATTGGCCTCATCTTTAGCTTGTGCTTTGCGCTAATTTCCAAATGTTTATGGCGATGGTGAACATGGTAAAGATTATCCTTACTAGTCATCAACGTGTTAGCTTTGTCATTGTAAGCATGTTAGCATGCTGACACTTAGATCAAGCAGGTTCCCTGAGCTTATAGCATATTTGTCTCTTTGTTTTAATGACACTGGATGTTAGTTCTGGTTCACGCAATGAAGTCTTTCTTACCTTGTGTGACTCTTTTAGCCGTGGGGGCAGGTTGTCTCTTATCCTCCTCATGGCCTGCAGAGGGGGTTCATTGAAGTAGGGGGGCTCTCCGTCCACCATCTCGATCACCATGATGCCTAGAGACCAGATATCCACCTGGACACCCACACAAACATTCATTATTGTCTAGTGGAGCCGCAGTAAATCATACAGTATGCTAGGAAATGTTAATGTGTCTTCCTCACCTCAGTCCCATAAGGTAGTCTGGAGATGACCTCTGGTGCCATCCAGTAGGGTGTGCCCACGAGGGACTTCCTCTTGGGCACCTCTTTGGAAACTTGGGCACAAAAGCCAAAGTCTGATAGCTTGATCTGCAAATACACACAAACACCGCGTTGCCTCCAGGTTCCACTCTCCATCATGTCGGTGTGTGTGTACAGTAGAGATTGTATTAGTGCAGAACCTCTGTGTTTGATGTCAAGAAGTGCACTGACCCATTGTGATGAAGAGCTTTCATAGAAGACACTAATCTCCTGTATTAGTGGTTCATTATCCTTCAATTAATCACGTCTTATCAGCTCGTTAGGAGGCATTAGGCAGGATTTAATTACGGGGGCACAAGTGGTAATTGATGATGATGAGTTTCTGGCACTGGCTGTTGACAAGTGCAGGAGTGACATCCATGGAGAAGGTCAGTGAGTGTGTGAGAGTGTGTGTGCTATATTGAAATCACCAGTGACAGGAACAAGGGTAGTAGCACTGGTCATTAATACCTGGGGCATTAATAAGATTCCTGTTTAAACAGCAGTCTTCAGGTTTAATAACATCTCAAATGTGGGAGTGTGAATGAATAACATCGAAATGCGCACACACTCATCGTTTGCTCTTACCCTGCCGTCGCTGGTCAGGAGAATGGAGTCGCTCTTTATGTCGCGGTGGATGACGCCCTGTGTGTGCAGGTAGGACAGAGCCCTCAGCACCGACAAACACACTGTAGCAATCTGCTCCTCGTTCATCCTGTGAGGACACACACACACAAGTACATGTCAGCGATGACTATGTTAGTAGGAAAATGTGGGCATTTCTTTCTGAGCTTTCTTTCTCTGTGGTGCATTGTGGGAAGGAGAAAAGGTAGAACATGTCTGTGTGAAGGAGACAGATTATTTTTAAAAAAGTAAAGAAATATGTTAAATCAGTTGTACTGAAGTTCTTTAGGCTACAGCGCAGACGAGCCTGGCCTCAGACTCTGCCGTCGTTCTAAAGCGATTACAGTTGAACACAACTAAGACGGAGCAGAAATATCCCCCCGTAGCCTGCAGCGGTTGTAGCTGTGATGTGCAGAGCAAGCAGGAGGGTCCCATATGGAGAGAAGGGGCGATGCAGTGCGTCTGACTGAGCTCGCACAGAAACTCACAGCTCCACTGAACATTAACATCTAATCCCAGCTGGCCAGGCCACGCTGCGTGTTTTATGAGTGTGTGCGCACACATACAGTACATGTGCAGAAATAGAGACACGCTCATTTGCAGGCGTCGACCAAGGAAACGTACATGTATGTGGTACATGTTGCAAATAAAGTATACACACACAGCCATACGCTCTCTTTTTAACTCTGTCAACACACACACCTCTGTCTTCATGTTATTTCTCAGTCCAAAAGATCCCACTGTTGGTGAGAAACAATGCACACACACACACACACACATACATATATATGTATATACTACAGACACACACACACACACACACTGCAACAGATTTTATAGTCACACATGTATGCATTTACAATCACAGGAGATAAATGAGCCTTCTGCTGATGGGAAAACAACTGGCTAACTCAAAGTGAATGGGATGGAGACGCAGAAACAATTCACCTCTTCATGCCCCTCCCCCTTTATCCCACCCCTTCCACCCCTCTGCCTCACATACACACACACGCACACACACACACAACTGAACGGAAAACAGGATCACTGAAATAGAAAATTGTGAAAAACATTTTTAATGAGCCTGTAAAGGTTGCTAAGAGGAGAATTACACATGCACCTACACGTGCAGGCATTCATCCACACACACGTATACCAGCGAGCACGTCTACACATGCTTTTGCACTTACGTTGGATAAAATACCTGTGAAGTGCAGCTCATTAACAAACTCTAAACTATAATTGAAATTTGAGCGTGACTGAAATAGTTCAGGCGCCGATTCTGCCACTGCTGACTCGTCTGTGTGTGTGTTCATATATCTCGGTGTGTGTGTGTGTGTGTGTGTGTGTGTTTGCTGCCAACAACCCAATGACCTGATGAGGCAGGCAGCAGTTATTTCTTCAACAAAAGGCTTAGCAAAAATAGCACAAAGCTTTCACCTGGACAAATAATGGCTGAAATTATCGAGGAGAAAACACACTCATGTTATATTCCCTTTATATTATCACTGTGGATTCATATGATACCTAATAATTAAATAAAGAGGACAATTTCTATGGTTACCAACCAAACAAACCTAACCTCCTTCTTTGTGGGTTTTTTGGTGTTTTTTTTCAGTTAGAATAAAAAACACACAAACTGAAAAAGACAAAAGTGAAGCGTGCCCAATAATATTCTCTTTACTGAGATTTCCATTAGTACTTCTAAAAGCACTCGTGCATACTGAAACTCTTTCTCATACGCACACATACATAGGCAAACATCTGTGTGGGAGACTGTTGGAAATACTTCACGGTAGCAGCGGTGCTCAGTCTCACCCAAGCGTGTTATTAGCACCCGACACCGCGCAGTGCTAATGCTGACACTCCACGCAAATGACTGTAATTAAACACCAAGCACAAAGTAAGCTTAAAACAATGAGGCGGCAGCTTAGAAACACGACTCAACAACAGAGAAGCAATTAGGGAAAGTTGGAGAACAATAATCCTTAAACTATCAAACGCAGGAGTGGATTACAGCCACAATCGGCCAGTTTCTCCTGGTTGTTTTGTGAAATCATCCGTCTTTGTGGAGTTCCTGATGTGCAGACTAAATTAAACAACCTTATGGTTTTTAACAAGCAGCTAATGTCACCCTCACCAAAGAAATGCAAAAACACAGTGGTTAGGGTTTTAAAGGAATGGTTCATCATCATCAGAAATTTGATGAGTTGGATGTGAAAATCCATACCACTCTCATGTCTGTCTGGACCTGAACAAAGCTACCACATACCACCTACCAGCACCTCCAAAGCTCACTAATTAAGTTACATGTTTGTTTAATACTAAATACTAAAAAAGAAGTGTAAACTCTGTAGGTTGCCTGGCAACCTCCTGGCAAAATATTTTTTTATATTTACATTTTTGAGTTTTTAGAGGTACTGATGGGTAGATTCTGTTACTTTCAGACAGGCAGGCCAAGCTGTTTCCCTGCCTCTAGTCTTTAGGCTAATGTAAGATACCTTTTTGCAAAGGTGTTTTATATATATTGCTCAGGGTTAGTGACAGAATTAGTATCATTTAATTAATTATTCCTTCATTCAGAACAGGATACATCTTACCTGTAATATAAGTCAGTGTTTATATTGGTGAAGTAAAACCGTGATGTGACGTATCACATTGTTGGTCAGTGTTGAGTTGTCCTACTGTTGAAGTGGACATTAAAGTATTCACCTTACACGGGAGAAGCTGTCCCCGAGTGTTTGCTGGACCTACAGCCGAAACTAAGTTAACTCAGTAAAAGTGAAGTTTATAGTTAATGCTAGGAGCAACTAGCATTACACAAAGCTAGGCTAACTATATGTAGATTCACATTTTACAGATAAATGTAAGAGTGTATCGAGTATCAAGCTTCTCATCTACATATCGCGGACAAATTTTCCAAGGTATCAAATTATTCTTTTAACTGGCACCTGTACTCCATAACTGTTTGATTCACAAGTTTTTAGATTTTATTAATTGTATTTGAAACAAGGATCAGTCTGCTCCACAAGCTCCTCATTTAGTCTTTGACCATATCCACTTCCAAGGCTTTTGTGGGTTACTGTACGCCGCTGTGTTTGGTTAACTTTAGTATCTTATATCGTGTTTCTGTATTCAAGTTACCTGGTGTGAGTCACGATGTCAGTGAGCGCCCCGCCTTCGAGAAACTCCATGACAACCCAGAGCTCATCTCCCACCAGGTAGCTGTTGTACATGTCGACCACGTTCTCGTGATGGTAATCCCTCATGATCACCACCTAAAACACGGAGACAGAGAAACATGACTGTGAATTTGTATTTACTTGTTCAGTTTCTATTGATAAGACATGTTTTTATTGAAATGTCACATGATACAGAGCTATAGCAAATTTTGCTATAAATCAAATTTGCTATATCAATTGCAAAATTCAACACTGTATCAGTACGGAGTTACACAATACATATGTTAAAGAGAAGTTATTCAAATTATTCATTTCAATCTTGTCATTTTAATTATTTATTAATTTGACTTTGTCTCATGTGAACATGTTCTGGAGGCTTAACTATAAAAGGGTTACATTCAGAATTAATAGGATTACACAATGCAAATTAGTTCCCAACTGAACACCCACATCTGTGTTCACATGCACATACATGCATGTATGTATTCTCTCTCTCTCTCTCTCACCCCTACACACACACACACAACAGAATCATAAAGGAAATCCCTTTACTCAATTCACAATGTTCTGCTAAAGCAATCATGAAGTTTGTCTCCAAATATGATTTATTTCAGTGCAAGTGCAAATGACATGGAGATCATTTTTCAATTGTTAGCAAACCGTGAATAGAAACATCTATGAATAAATTTCTTGCAGAGGGTTTTCAGTGTGAGCAATACTTAATTTTTAGTAAAAAAAAAATGTAATTACAGATGTGAAAATGTGCTAGTGGTTTGATTGCCATGGATATGTGTCAGGGAAATAGATGCACACTGAACTCGTCTTTTTTAATTAATAAGCAAGCTACTGTTTTGCTGTGGGATGGTGAGATTTATTTTTATCTATTTGGCACAAAATGAGCCATGCTTAATGATGCTATTTAAACCAGTTCCATCTCTGCCGCTGCTTGCGATCGGTGACAAATGTTTCTCTGATCTCACATGTGTGGAGTGGGACCAGCACTACGGTAAATGTTTTGTTGGGACTAACAACCAAGGGGTGTCAGTCAGTGATGAAATGTACTGCCTTAGGTGTGAGCATGTTTGAGATAAGTGTACTGCAGTTACGCCCCATCTCTGTCAGTCTTTCACACCTCATTAAAGAGCAGCTCTCTCCTCTGCTGTTTCCTGAGGTCCATCTTCTTCACAGCCACCTGCTTGCCGCTGTGTTTCTCGCTGGCGATGCACACGATGCCCGTGGAGCCCTCACCGATTTTGATAAAGCTGTCCAGGTACTCCCGAGGGTCGCCTGTAAGGCAAACGCGGCTCAATTTTGACGCATGAAGCAAACACAGAAACGTTGAAATGTTCAGTGTCCCTTTTTGTCGTCCGTTTCTAACCTGGGTTGACCACCAGCTGAAGTGCAGCTCTGAACTGCTCATGGGAGACTCTGGAGGGTTGAGTGTCAGAGCTGGACCCCCAGGATGGAGGCGGGTAGGCTCCTGGGGGTATGTAAGGTGATGATGGCTGTGAGTAAGCCCCCTGTGTTTGAAAACAGACATACAGAGTGACGTTGAATATTTTAAATGTCTTATGTGGGCTCTTTCAGATTTAATGGGAGACAACCAGTTTAATAAGACATGAAACTGATTAAAATTTGATCTTTATCGGCCTAAAAAACTGTTCATCTGTTTATCATCAATCGTATGAGTGAATACTGTGAACATACTGTACCTGCGGGGTGTACGGTGGGCTGGGCTGAGAAGGGGGGTGGTGATAGGGTGATGGTTTGTAATGGTGAAAGACAGGAGGGTATGGTAGGTGTGCTGGGGGGTAGCCTGGTGGCTTGGTCTGGCTCAGTGGTTGCTTGAGAGGCCCTCTAGGGTAGGTGTCACCACCCGTAACCTGGGGACTGCCGTCACGTAAAGGATGCTCGTAGTCACCCTGAAGAGGGAAGAACAAGGACAAGGTTATTTGACTGGTGGGTGATTTTTTTTTTTTTTTTTTTTTTTTTTTTTTTTAAAGAAACAACACTGTGCAGTCACACAGGCTCTGAAACTTGTGTCGCTTCTGTGTTGGATGCATCAGTGTGAATGCATGACCACACACACTGTCCGCAGCGAAATGCCAGCTCTGCTTCCAGGAACGTCTGCAGGTACATTAGCCCTCGACAGACATAACAGAGGACATTTAGTCCACAGGAAAGAGACCATACTTTATCATTACCACCCCACACCGCTCCTCAGCTACTCCATTCATCAACCCACGCGTCCAGGGAGCATCCAGATCTGGGACACACCTCTTCCTTAAGATCCTAGAAACACCTGAGTCTCCTTTAAAGCAGCACAGGAGCACGAATACTGGTACACACACTCACACACATTGTGAGAACTCAGAGCTTAACTCAAAAAGAGCTATTTAAAGCTAAGTTGTATGACTCAGCTAAACTGGTCTGACTCATCGTAGGCCTGACGTACAAACAGAAACCTTGAGAACCTCAGTAGGGATTTCATAACTCAGTACTTTAGTCTCTGTTCTATATCTGTTTATGAAGATGAACTTTGGAAAAATTACCACAGATAATCAAAAATAGGAAATAAATAGGGTAAATTCTGTTGGTATTTAATCCACATTGACATGTCTGATCTACAGTATAATGAGAAAAGTAATGTAAAAACTAAAAATCTGCATCAATTTTCTCACATTAACGCTCGCAGAAGAATGAAAGCGCTACAACGTGCATGTTTCTTAAATATATCGAAGCTAAATATTAATAGACGAAACTATATATTATGTTCTAATATAATATTTACTAAATATTACTAGTCCAGTAGTGGATCAAACTGCCTCCATCCTGCAGAAATTACGTTAAATTACCTCTACACCTCCCAAAAATGCTCTTTAACCAGCATGATTTTTTTCCCCCATGAGACTGAGTGGATAATAAAAACCCTCCCTCTCTTCCTCTTTCCTTTTATTTGTTTCTCCCTCTGTGCCTATCACTCTTACTCTTTACATTCACACAAAGACACACACACACACACGGATAGACAAGGCAGGAGGAGGAGCCCCGAAGTGTTGGGATGGTGTATAATTACATGGTGTGAACTCTTTTAATCAATCATTCTCAGGCAGGTGTAAGGAGAGGGGATGGGGGTTGGATTGCTGCTGGGACAGCCCAGTCTTGTGCCCCCCCCCCATCCGACGCTGGCCGGCACCGCTGGCTGGCTGTCAGCCAAGGGTCTCCTGATCCATGTTGGTTAAACGCGCATTAATCTGAGTTTGGCAGGGTAATCAACAACCTAACTCAACTGTGAAATTGAATTCCGCGGTGGAACATCGTTCGGCCAGTTTTATGCTAAGGCTGCAGAAAGGGAAAGTGCCGCAACATCAATTTGTCACCGAGAGCTGCGGCACTGAGCTCGCACTCGCCACAAAACAGAGAGAGAGAGAGAGAAAGAGAGAGGTAGTGTGTGTGTTTGTATCTTTGTGTGTCTGTGAGTCTGTGTGTGGCCAAGCCTCCGTGCTGTCTACTGTTACATCCCCACCGGCTCCCAACAACAGCAGGGGAAAAAGGAGGATTTACTTCAGCGGTGTGAGTGGGCTGAATGAGGGAAAGAGAAGAAAAGGTAGAGAATGAGAGAGGAGACAGAGGGGTGGGTTTGTTACAAGGTCCGTGAGCCGAGAAGAATAGTGATTCTTAAGCTGCCAGATGACTCCTTGTTTCTTTTTTTTCCCCCTTCCTTCCACTGCTGCAAAATCTCCAGACATCACAAGGCAAATTAGGGTGCAATGATTCCTCAGCCAGCTCCTCACGATGGCTTATATTTAATTTGATTTAAGGTACAATGCATACAACTTAACATTTTTAGCTTTTTGGATCAATGTACAGGCTCTTTTTAGTCTTTACATTCAGGGAAGCAAATGTGCCTCCTCAAGCACGACGATTTAGAAAGTAGTAATAATAAACAATATGTAAGAAAAATGACCTTCTCCTTCCAAATCCTGCTACTCTTGCATTCTCCATGGCTGTTTTTTTTTTTTCTACGAGTGGCTATTTACTGAGGCATGCAGGTTAAATGGTTTTTCATCAAGGCACCCTGGGATCTACATCAGCAAACCTAGTTTTCCTCTCGGACTCACAGTGTGTGAAGGAGGGATGGTGCAGAGCGGCGATAGCAGTATGCACACCTGTGTAATGGGCCTAATGGGGCACTGAAAGCTTTGGAGAATGATATAAAGAACATAAAAAATATATTAAAAAATGCCTTATAGAATGACTCTTTCTCTTACACCTGCTGTTGTGTTGACTAGCATCTTTAACCCCCTACTACTGTGTAACTTATTCTAATATCTTCTACTGTAGCAAATGCACTTCTGTATAATAAAATTTGTATAAAAGAATCATCATAAGTAGTTTATACTGGAAACATATGGTTACATTACACAGCCACTAATGCATATAAGGTTTGTTTGCTTTTGTCTGAGGAGTGTCTGTGTGAAAGAATCTCTTGGGTATCTCAATCTCTCCCACTGCTCCACTGGAGCAAATCGGAGGCAGCACCACGCTCTCCAAATGCCAACATACTTACAGTGCAAGTGTTTCATACACAAAGGGAAGCTAAGCTAGGAAACATGACATCAGTATTACATCATGATGCTGAGCAATTTTACTGCCAATCACATCTGCAGTTTTATATTTACCGTACACTTTTTCTTCTCATGTTAATATTTTACTGGCTATCGGCAGACTGAACTTTTTACCTCTGCACATATCTTTTATCACTTTGAGCATGCTAATCTGCTAAATACTTTGGTGACAGCTTGGGTAGGGGCACCCATGATACAGAGATGTGTGGAACTGTTTGAGATTTAAATCACTGTTTAGTTTTGTTTTGTGCACACAAACTCTCTGGATCATTTGCAAATGTAATATACCCCTTCTATGCAGATGACACACAGCTGTGTGGTTGTAATTTTAATTGTAGTATATATACTGTATATATAATAAATAATGTTCTTATATTTTCCAGGCCTTGATAAGATTATCAATGCCTTTGTTTCAGCTCGTCATTACTACTCTAATTCATTCTACTGTGACTGAAGTCAGAAATCATTTTATTGTTTACCGCACCCTAAAAACATCATACCTAAACTAACTAAATCTATATTCTCTTGTGAATTATTCTTTATATAATGCTTTTTTATGGTTCATTTCCCTTGATGTTTTTGTACTATTGGGGTCATATCATTTCATCCTAGTAAAACCACACATTTAACATCAAAATGTTGCAGATTATTCCACAGCTGTTCTGGTATTTTCTTCCAGCTGTGTCACTGCCTCTCATTTTGTTCTTTATTCATTACATTCCACTGTGCCTCTCTTTGTCTAGTCCCTGTAACTCTATAATTCAGAGCTTTCTGGTCGATGGTCAGCATGAGCATTAATTGATCTGTGTGCAGAGACAGTGGCTTCTGAAGAAGGGTAATTCTGTCTGTGGCAGTGCCTGCCTCCTTCAGGGAAGAGTAGATTAACAGCTGACACCATCTATCTGGCAGGAAGGCCAGAAAAAAAATATAGAGTGCAGGAATGAAAGAGACTTGGAAATATGGGGAGAGAGAGATAGAATGAAAGAGGGAAAGGACTGCAGGTGGATGAGAGGTGGGACTAAATGTGGGGATGCATCTGTGTAATTTTCTCTGAAATGTTTTTACAGGCTTGTCAGGGGAGTGTGGAGTGCAGTGTGGAAACATGTTTCCTGGAAAGCCACAGTGACCATTTGGATGCTCATACAATATGCTCTGCAGTTTGGAGTAAACAAACATCAAGTCGCAGTTATTTTCATAGATTAAGAGATTGTTTTATGACCAGAATGCATAGTTTTTGTGTTTGGTGTAGTTACCTTGGCTAAGGTCTGTGAGTTAGCAAGACTCTCTGAGAGGCGAGGGTAGGTGTAGGAGCTGTATGAGTGGGCCTGTGGTAGATTCTTGAAAGCTCCGCTAGCTGCATAGGGGACATTTGGCTCCTGCAGCCCAGAGCCTGACCGAGATCGCTGCCTTATAGCCGGCGTGGGGCTGGTCTGCGTCACATAGGAACTCTTGGGTCGCTTTTCATATTCGTCTCGCAAGCCGCCATAGCTCCACTCACTGTCTGGGTAGTTGATCTGCTCGCTGTGTAGTGAGGCACGAGATGGCGTGCCTACTGAAGTGTCCCTGTAGTCCTGACTGGATGAGCCACCCACAGATGCCCGATAATAGCCACTGGAGCCCACCCCACTCCCCACCGTGGAGGCCACCTCATCCGCTGAGCGCCCTTTGCTCTCCAGGTAGGTGTGGTAGTCCGGGGGAAGTTTGCCATAGTCTGATTTTTGGGGCATGGCATCCGGATAGAAGGGGCTGCGTATGGGGTGTGAGTGACCATTCTGCTTGGTGAATCTATAGTGCCTCCCAACTGCCCAGTCCCCATCTATGGAGAAGCCTGGCCTGCTGGGATCAAGAGAGAAGTCCCTGCTGGAGGTGTCTAGGTCACAGGAGTAGCGGGAGTAGTAATGATTGAATCCATTCTCTTCTGGGGCATTGGGATGACCACTGCTGGAGGGTTTGGAGCTGGTTCCAGCCTGGTGGGGACCTGGTGGGCTCTCTTTACGCAGGGAGTTGGAGCGTGTTACTGAGATGTTGTCAAACTCCTCCAGCAGACCGTTGATGGATGCATCTTTGGGTGGCCGGTTTCCTCGAACGATAGTCTATGAGAAGAACAAACACATTTACACTTAACATACAAGAGAGCCTGCTGCCTGAGGTTGATGGATAGCCCTGATACTTTGGGTTGCAGTACATTCAATTTCAGTTTAAACATTCCTGGCTGAAAACTGAATGAGATGAATTGAAATTCCTGTTTAATCAACTTCGGGTAACGACAAACACAAATCAAATTTCAGTGGGGAATTTCAATTCATGTGTATCAGGGCTTTGTGACAAGTATGAAATTAATCATCACTTGCAATAAATGAATGCCAGTATTTGTATCTAAAAGAACGGCAGGCATCAGTCTACACAACCACTAGTCGTTGTGAGTTGGGATGCAACTAGAAAATGCATGGAGATAAATAGCGGGACACCTCAGATGCTAAAAGGAAACCACTGGTGGATTGAAGGAGCTAATTCCTGCCCCATTTCCCTCGCAACAGATTAGCTTCATTTTCAGTGGGCTGATCAGGATACATTAATAGTCGTGACGTTTGGTTTAGCGCTCGTGAGGTGCATGAGCACACCAGCATGCGCTTGCACACATAAACAGAGAGAGAGTGAGGAAGGGGGAGAGTGAGAGTGAGTGAGAGAGAGAGAGAGAGAGAGAGAGAGAGAGAGAGAGAGAGAGAGAGAGAGAGAGAGAGAGAGAGAGAGTGAACACACATGCTCACATTTGCTTCAAAGCAAAGGCAGCTTAAACATCAGGGGTGCTGCTTATCCCCTCCTACCTTGTGTTAAGCCCTTTACACGGATGTATTGTGAGTCATGGGGAACCGGTGCTACAGCGGTACCCACTGAACTACACTCTGTGCATGACGCGTGTGCACGTACACCGCTTTCGTGGCGTGGACAAAAACGGTACAGCGTAAATCATGAGAGTGCTGGCAAAATCCAGACACGTAGCTTTTATCTACAGGTCACTACCACTTGGATATTACAGGAAACACTGCATTAGAACAATGGAGACATGCTGTGTGACTGAGCGGAGGCTCAGCTGTAGTGTTGTGTGAATTTCCAAACTCTTATATAATCAATCTTTTTGCATATCTGCTTTGTTTCAGGAGTGTTTTCCTTCTATTGTAATCTTTCCTATCACAGCCTCTAAGCATCAAAGCATCTTTCCATTTCTTATATTTTGCACAATCCACGATCTCAGTTGTTTTACAAATGCTTTTCCATCACTACTTTTCATTCCTCTCCTTGCTTTTACCTGGATTAACATACTCTGTGTATTTCATGAAAGTGTCCATCATACTTTAGGCATTCAGTGTATTTGCACCTTGAAGTTTTTTATGGTTTCAGTCAGTTCTCAGCTCCTGTTCCACAAAAATGATCCACCCTCCTGTCAATGCCAATGGCTTTTTCAAAAGCTGGTAAAAATCCGAAAAATTATATTCCCTAGATTGTCACAAAAAGGAACGGGTTTGTTAAGCTGTAGCAATCATGGAGCTGAATAAAGATGAACTGAATTTAAGTAGCTAAATTAGCAAACTGTAGCCCAGCATGACTGTTCCTCAGGGACAGCTGTTTAATTCCCACTCGGGCAGCCATTGCTAGAAATGTACTGCACATATTCATCACAAAGTGTGGCAACTTGCATACAGCAGGATGGGGTTTATGTTATGTGATGCTAACTTGTTTGTTCACAGTTAATAATGGATTCAATAAATTGGCTAACTATGCAGTAAATACTGATACTGTAGGTTTACATTAGTGGTGTGTGTGTTTGCTGAACAGTGTGTCTGAATTATATCTGAGGACTAGAGATAAAAATGTTCATTTGAAATGGTTTACAATAGTAAAGGTGGTGTATTATTCACATGCGTGCTTGTTAGTCTTTTCCACTTCTGAAGGTGTTTGCTGAACCCAACATTGTCACATCAGCAGGTTCTTTGACACCCTTTGACAGCGCTCATGCCTCGCTGTCTGTCACCCAACTGTCATACTTGTCTCCATTGTTGTTTGTCACATGTGCTGAGGCTGAGTCTCAGAAAACCCGGGATAATCATCAACTCTCGGCAACATTGTGCTGACACATGGATACATCGAGGCTCCTTCACTCAGCTGCCTGCAAACTGCCACTGCAAACACACTCTCTCCCTCTCATCTCACTTATGAGATCGTGGCTGAAGTAGTATTATCACTTATCATTAAGGACAAGGGGTTCTGAGTTTTGCCACACATTATTGACAGAGGTGTTTCTCTAAATTAAATCTCAATTGTTCCCTAATTGGTTTAAATTTTTCGCCTTACATATCATATGGACATTCATGGTCCCCTGAGGATGAATCCAAATGTCTTTGGTGATCTTTGCACTTTTCTTCTAGCCATTATGAACTTTATCGATCAGAGTGAATATTGGTTGACTGTGAAGTTTGCAATATATATTCAAGGTACCCAGAGGATAAATTCTGATGATTTTAGTGATTCCCTCACTTTAATAGCGCTCATTAGAAACTGAACCTGGTAGAAATATCATTAGGTAAAAGTCAGTACATTAGCTTAGTCAATATGAGTATGTTAGCAATTTTAGCTCAAAGCATACTGTAGCTGTGTGTAGGTACTGCCTCACACTGCTGCTAGCATGGCTGTAGACTCTTCTTTACTAAAAGTGCCGCGTTCAGACAATGTCATCCGAATGGGAAAAACAAGAAAATATATTTTATTGTGACTTGAAGCAGATACAAACAAACCCTAACCTGATAACTTTAGCCAAATCTATGGTGTTAATGTTCATTTTGGATTTTATTTTGATACAACAACCAGGAGTTGTGCATTGTGCAAATAGTTTGTTGACATCTCTGTAGTTCTTTTCACCAAGTACATTGTCAGATATCCTCAATATTTTCAACTCGGAATTACAAGCCAGAAGCTGACGTGAGTCACACGAGTGCTCAATGTGAATCTGCACACTTAAAAGAAAACTGTTTAAAAAAAAAAGAGTACTGAGAAATAGCCAAACAATAATTTAATACAGAACAAGCTCATAAGAGCAATTCAAAGAAATCATGGGGGTTTCTATGGTAACTAACCTTTTTCTTCCTATTTTAACTTCAATTTCTTACACAACTGTTTTATTTCTGACTTGAGCTCTTGTTGCTCAGTGCAGCTGTTTCAGACTAAGATAAAGCCTCAGCACAAGCCTTCTCTATTACTAAGGCTTTTTCTTTCACACATCATCTACCCCTTCTATTTTGTTACCTGGTACACCTCCCTTCTTTAACACTCCGGTTGTTCTCCTCTGTTTGAGAGCTATAGGCTGTTTGGTGCCGTGACCTGGAACCCAAGGTGAAATGGCCTATAAAAGCAATGAGTAAAGTCTAGTTGAGAGGCAGAGGCTGCGGGACGGATGGTCTTTTAAACAGGTCGCTGAGTGGAAATCTATCATGCTTTGGACAGATGTTGCAATACACAGAGCGGACTCGGGCTGACATAAAAAATTACAAGTCATACACTCATGAAACACTCTTCACTGCTTTTTTTAAAATTAAAATTAATGCTCATCTCATTAATACTGCAAATAAAACTGCTACAAATAATTATTTCTGCTGGTACTGCCATGTAAACTGTGAATGCTGTGCTGTATGAAACCAAAAATGAGGCCAAGTCACATCACGTTACGCTACATGGTTGTCGGTGATTCGGAGCTAATTCAATTGGCATACAACAGTAGGGAGTGTCAGTTATCTAATAAAACATCATCATCACCATTTGGTTCATAATCAATAAGACTGTGTCAAGGAGCGTGACAGGTACAGGGGATAGACAGAGTCGGAGAAAACAAGGCAGCGAATGAAGCTGAAGAGGTGATGAGAGTGCAGAGGAGAGAGGGAGACAAGGTTAATTGTGTGCCAAATCACTGTCAAACGGTCGGCATCAAGGCTGAAAATCTTTCCATTAATTTGAATTAGGGGGCTGATACTGGCTTCCGCACCCCCTTCCCCCCTTCTTCGCTCCCCTCTTCCCCCTGTCCTTACGGCTCTGCGAGCTCTGCGCACGGGTCGTGTTCAGCGGCCGCTGTGACAGCAGCCATATTTCACCGGCGTGCAGCGTTGGCCTGTCCTTTAGTGATAAGCTGTAATAGATCTACTCTCTCCACTCACTACGGCCTGTTCAAGGTAAGCACACGAGAGAGGAGAGGAAGGGGTGAGGAAAGGAAAGGAGGGTATGATTCAGAGGAGTGACGGAAAAACAAAGTAGGTGGGGTGATGCAAAACTAGCGACAGAAAAGCAGAAGAAGAAACTGTGAGGAGCAGCTGTGCGGGAAAAGGGGGGGAAAAAAGGAATCGCGTATAGAAAAGGATGGAGAAAGGGTGACGAGGGAAGGGAGGGAGGAAGTGTCGTAGACAGGGAGCCATGAAAAATGAGGCTCATTGGGAGATAAGGGGGGATTAACCTTGCTGGTAATGAAGGGAGGGTGTGATGGGAGGATGGAGGGAGGAAGAGAGGGAGAGATAATTAATGAGCTTGCCCTTCCCGTGACTCCAAGCTAGAACCCTGGTTTGGAGGCTGCGCTTCACTGGACAGCAGGGTCCCGGGACAACTGATGGGCCAGAAGAGGAGGAGGAGCAGGAGGAGGAGGAGGTGGAGGAGGAGCGGCTCTGCTCTTCTGCTGCATGGCTCCTCTGCACTGCTGCTTCATTTGATTTTGGTTGTGAAGCTGCTTTCTAGTCAACTTTTCCACACTTCAGAGCAGAAGTATTCATGTATGTCAAGTGAATCAGGGTGGGTTGAGAAATGATGGAAATGATCAATTATGCCTGAGCAGAACTACTTTCTAACACGTATATTGTTCATGGGGAAAGGAAAGTGGCAAGACACATGATGTCAAAAAAGGTTTTGGGTTGAGGGAGTTATTTGACAACTTGACAGGCACTCTTGATGGAGTATACTGGCCTCTTTAAGCTTATGAACACCTCAGGTGTTAATTGCTGTCGAGCTAAATTATGCTCCTCTTTTTGACATTTTATTATGCTCTGATAATCTCACACGATTCAGGCTGAACATGCATCGTTTACATACATGAGTTTTTGTTCTTCGGCACCATACAGAAGCCATGTTTTGTGTAGATACACACTTAATAGTGAGTATTTTGACACTACCAGGTAGTAGTCAAGTCATTTTTATATATATATATATAACCAGGTATCACAAATCAAAATTTGTCTCATTTTAATGGGGAAAAAGGAAGAAATCTCAGAGAGAAGACATGCAATAGATACAAAATAAATCAACAACAAATATACAGTAGATACAAATACAGATGTAAGCAGACATATATAGTACTAGTAGCAATAATTGTCCAATGTCATGTTAGTTATTTGGAGGGAAGATGGTCAAAACTTTTTTTTTTATGGCTGCAACTAACAAATATTTTTACCAATTTTATTTTTCTGCTGTCAATGAATTGACAATTGACATTAAAGTCTATAAAAATTCAGAAATCATAAAGCATGTCAGTCACAAACCAAATGTACCCCATTTATAATGCACGTTTTCTTTAGAAATGATTTAAATTATTCATCAATTATCAAAATAGTTTCTGATGATCCACTAATTGATCGATCAACTAATCAGCCTACTTGCCTATTTCCAGTTATGTTTCAAGTAATATAGTAGATATTTACTACTTTTACCTTCAGAGGCTGACACACTTCCACACGTGCACAACAACAGTGGCAGATGCGTAACTCCTCCCATTCGCCAGTCTTTAGTCACACATGAGAGCTCATCACCTACCACACCTCCTCTCTTTCTGCCACACACACACACACACACACACACACTGCAGAACATCGCCTACTCAACACACCCACTCTCAGCTCCCAGTCCTGCCAGAACCACACAGAAATTATGTTTTTGTGAACATACTGCAACAGTCTTAGTGCAACAGAAATATTCCTCTTCCTTCATCCACATCGCACCGTTCTCACTCATCCCTCTCTTTTTGTATTAAATCCCAGGCACCATCTCTACTCTGCGAATCTCTCTGTCACGACACACACTGCAGAGAACAAGCCCGCGTGGGTATTCATACGTATACACACACACCACACGCAGTCAGCACACACTTCTACTACTACTACTGCTGCCACTGCTGCTCCTGTGAAGTGCAGTATCCTCCTGCATCAATGACCATTTTGTGAACAGAAGCTTATTCACGGCCGTCTGAGAAAGATAACATCAGAGAGCCCTTGAGACAGCAGACAAAGAGACTACTCACGACTCTCCTTTAAGTGTCTCCTTAAGGACCAAACATGACCTACAGTGCTGATTAATGAATGATCAAATAAAGCAACAACCACAGCTGATGCATACACAAAGAGTGAAGATATTGTTGAGACGAAACATCCATCATTCATGGAGTGATAAAGAACAGCTGTGTGTGTGTGTGTGCGTGTGTGTTGTCGCCGTCCTGCATCAGCCTCCTCTTTGATGTAGGCGATACTGTACAAGACAAGGGCTTGTATCTTAAACAACAATGCATGAATTCACAATTCGCCGACATAACATGGATTTAAACAGATAATCTCACACGATTCTACGCCTTCTTATCCTCTGGCTCTCTCTGCTGGATGGGAGTGGTAAAAGCAACAAACTGATTAAGCTTAACAGCTATTCATGTCTACTCACCACTACTGTTTATTTAAATACATATTTCAAGTCTCTAATACTAAAAATAAAAGCCTAATTTCACTACCGTCAGCACGATGTATATCTCTAATAAAGTTTTAATTAAGTTAAATAAATCATTTATTTATAAAAACAAATAAATAATAGAAAACAAATTTTAAGCATTCATATGTTTTTTAAGATCATATTAGCTGCACTACCAATACCTACAAATGAAATGAAATTATTTGTTAACATGTAAATATCAGCTGGGTGTCGCTCCAACAATAATGCTGGTCTTATTATTTATATTTTGTTGTCAACAAACAAAAACACCAAAACCAAAAATGCGTTGGTTCGTAATATTTTCTCAAAATACTGCTCAGAGTTGTAAAGGGAGGGACTATTTTCAGCTGTAAATTCATACACACCTGATGCTCTAGTGAATTTACGGCAGCAGAATTAATGACGATGCCCGTGTTTATGATAATAAACATAATGAAGCTCCATGGCACAGAAGAATATGATATATCAGAGAATTAATTGACAGCTGACAGCTGGCCATCATGTTTAAACCTGATATCGAAGGTGAATCCAGTTTTCATAATGTCTATTAAGTTAATTAAAAGCAGATTGCTTGATCAGAACAGGATTGATCCGTTTAGATATAAATGTAAATAATAACAAAATGTGTCAAAATATGTCAAAACATTACACAAAGTTATTCCCATGGCAGCAATGTTTTGTGTATAGTAATGTGGGAGAAGCAGCAAGTGTCTTGTGCTCTGCTGCTCTCTGCTGGTCTGACCTGTCATCGTCAATGAAATAACCACAAATCAAACTGATGTAGATGTTAATTTCACTGATTAAGGGACAAAGCACAGCAAAGCTTCTGGTAGTAAGATTTCCTGAGGCACATATCTTGGATCTCAGTTATTAATTAGAACGACTAATCCTGACCTCAAAACCGAGTCGAATGTGACCTCAGATCAGTACGCAGGCTGACAGATTGACCCACCTGTATAACTTAGCGGTGGATTTCCTGTAACAGTTTCACTGATTCCTTGACATGTTATTAGTGGAACCACAGTTGAAATCTCAGCAAACATGAACAAGATTATTCAAGGAGTGGATTTTGGAGCGTTTCCATGATTAATAGGCTGTGAGCTGACCTGTTTCCTCAGGCCATCCTGCTGCCTGTTAGTTACAGTAATAACCATCAACTCAACATGCTGAAAAGCGGCTATACACTGAGGGCTTTCACTGAATAGGAGGATATCATCAGACAGAAAGAATTGTGTTAAAGCTGATTACAGTGTCTTATAAAATGTGTGCGTCCTAATGCATATGCATAGAAGAATGACAGTAAAGGGTAGCATAGCAGATTCTATCAAAACATTTAGAATAGAGATATGAAGGGAGATCAAGAGGGTTCACTCTTATTAAATTGTGCAGTGGTATGTTGAAGAAATTATCCTAAGAATAGTCCCACATTTCGACCTTGAAATATGAAAATAGTCATCTTTGTGTAAAGAAGACAAAATAAACTTCTTGCACAGTGTAGGTTGTAAAATAAGAACCACAGTTACACAGCCGATAACAGACCTCCACAGAGCAGGTGACATGTCAGGGCTACATCACATTCATTAAGACTATCCATCATTCATTGCATCTGACATTATACTGTATATGCTTCAACATATTGTAACATGCAAGAGGAAAATGCCAACATCTATGGAGGTTTTATAAAATATCAAATACATCTTTTGACATTTTCTGTTTTGCCAAAAAAGAGAGCAATTAGCAATAAAATTAAAGATCATCTTAAAAATCACCTTAAAGGTTTAACAGCAACTTTATATATTTGATTTGTAGTTTTTATGTTTGTTTATTAATCATCTACCATTACCAGAATTTTTGTATGTCATAGTTTAAATAATAGTAAATAATGTAACAATTATAGCACACAATTGTAGGGATATGGCTGCATATCAACGTCATATCATGACCTTTTTGTGTGTACTGCAGCTGATCTTTAAATAATTTGGGAGCTGAATGCTAAAGAACATTTATGCGTGGCACTTCATTTAGGCTCAATTCTGACAATAAGGACAAAATTGCTCAAAGCAGTTTTACACATAGTAGCCCCGGTCACAGGGTCAACCTAAAGGGGCACAAGATAATGATCTGGTTATGTGTCAAGTTTAATAAAGCGTGCAGCTGCAGAGTTCAAAATTGGATTTCACTCAGGAATCAGGTTCTGTTTCTTTTTACTTCCTCTTTACAAAATAAACACAAAGTCAAATCCTGATGCACAAAATTAAGTTTTTTATACAGGCTTTTCTCTGATGTCAGGTTGAAATGTAACAGTCTGAAAATCAGTCTATGATTGAACTCCTCCTAGAACTCACAGACATGATGAGTCAGAGGTAGCAAAAACAGTTAGGAACTACTTAAATATATGCCTACATCCCATTTTACACCCCAGTGGCATATCTATCAAAGCCTGTGCATCTGGTGGTGTTCAATGGGATTAATGTGAGTGCACATGGACCAGTTTGTATAGCACCGGTTAATGTAAGTGTATTTGAGTTCATGAATATCATGCAGCTGAAGGCAGACTGTGGAGGCCCTTACACGGGCTGGTGAGTATTTGTGGTTATGTTTTACTCCCCTAACATGATGCCTCCGACCCCCACGACTCCCCAGCTGGCAGCTCAGACCAGTGTGACCCAGTCACCTTTGACCTCAGCTGGGTAGAGCCTCAACTACACTCTCCGGGATCCATGAGTCACACAGGGTGCAACGCATGGAAGGAGGGATGTTTTTTCAGCAAACTGGATTAGTGGTGGAAGCATAATGAAATACAAACATACAGTACAGTCGGCCCAAATCCCCTGACCTTAAGCATATTAGTGCAGTAAAGCCTGGACACCCTTTCCTTTTTTTCCATCCCCCTGAGCACTGGCAGATTTAGGCTGATTCTGAAGCACAATAAGACAATAAGCAGAATAAACAAACTGCAGTTCTGTGTCTCTGCCAGTTTGATCAATTATGTGAAGGAAATGGTTTTTGGCTTTGGTCTTCCTATTTAAGGAGTTTCCAAGATAGTGTGTCACTGTCAAGGAAACTTTCTGATCTAAAGCAGGAGAGGAGACAGAGAGCACGAAGAAGAAGAAGACGAGGAGGAGATCAATTAGATGTCCCTCAGTTATCTTCTTGTCAAGTCCGAGACAGATAAACAGACAGCTGCCCACCATAGATTAATTACATAGCAACGCTCATTAATCTGAGCCCCGGCAGACAGTTATAGGCTCCACAACACATCACCGCCCCTATCATACCTCCTTTTTCCACTCATTAGACCACTCTCCTGTTGTCTTTTCTCCTTTCATTTCTACTCACACACACACACACACATACACACACACACACACTCATCCTGTATCTTACATTAGCAACTGTCAAGGTTACCATCAAAAGATAGATCGAAGTCATATTATATTATGAGTGTGTGGGTTTACTACAGTGTACACTATAAGTATGTATTGTACTTGCTAAAATGGGGAAGATGGTAAACATTGTACCTGCTAAACATAAGCATGTTAACATTGTTAGCAAGCTGGCGTTAGCGCTCAGCTTAAAGCACTGCTGTGTCTCAGTACAGCCTCACAGAGGTGCTAGCATGGCTGCACACTCTTAGTCTGACACTGACTAATATTATAGCTTGATCCTGCACTAAGCATCAAAATCAATAACTGGATGTTATCTAGGAGTTGGTTAATATTCATGTTTCTACAGCACGGATGACTCTTCTGCCATTTTACAGTAAATGTTTATTAAAAAATACAATTTAGCATTCAATCCAGGGGCGATATTTATGTTCCACTGTCTTTCTCATAAAAAAAATCATGTCATTTAGAGTAAACTAACGTAATGATGAATCATTTTTTAGCCTCTGATACATTTGATATATAATATGAGAAAATTAACTTTTCTGTTATCTGTTTTATGAAATTGTATTTCTCTGAAAGGATAATATTATCCTTGCACATTTATGAGAGTATGAAAATGAGTTTTCTGGTCTGGTACGGCCCATCAAAACAGATCTAATAATAGTGCAGATGAGGCTTATGCCGTAATAAAAATGATGCTCACTCTAATCTGCTGATAGATGGATCAAAAAGTGATTTTCATTCAATATTCCTCTGGGATGAAAAAGGAAGTGTACAATTTTAAAAAAACAAAACAAAACAAAAAAAAATGAACTGGGAGTTGCAGTTTACTATCCGACCACACGAGGATACTACAGGCCCAGTCATTTATCCTGAGACTCTAGCTTGTCCACAGTGATGATGCTGAGGTTCAAATGTGGTGGTTAACTTCCACATTTATCCACATAAGAGTTATGAAGGGACATAAAAAAGCACATTTATACTCAGTCCACAGGGCACACAGTATTAATGTGTTCAAGAAGATCAGGACTTTGAAAAGTCGCCTTGCAGTTTGTCATTAAGACATTGGAAAGCACTTCCAAGTTATTACAAACTTGCAGCTTGTTAAGTATGACACACTAGTCAACTCAAATCCGTTTTTTCCTGCAACAATCCTTCCCTATTTAAAATTCACAGCCTAAATGTCCTTCCAAAAAGCCCACATTCAGACACTGAAGGATGGTTGTTAGCCAGGACATTTTGAGCTGCCCTGGCAAAGCGCGGCGCACGTCGTCGAAAGCCAAAATTCCCCCGCTGACTGTGGCTTCGGAGCCTTCGTGAGAGGTGATTTGCAGAGTGTGACTGTGAATGGCAGCAGTGAGAGAAAGACAAAGTAAGAAAGCAAAGGAGGAGGAGCAGAGTGGAGGAAGGAATGAGAGGGGTCTAAATCAATGCCATCCACTTCAGCTCAGTGCCAAGAAAGACAGATGCTCTCTCTGTCTGTTTGTGTGTGCATGAGGGTGCGTGGCTGCACGGACTTGCATCAGTCAGGAGTTGTTTTCCTTCAAGTCTATTTCTGCTTTGACCAATTTAATCCTCGATCAATGTAAGACGGAATGTAATACAATTCATTCAAATTATACTTCAGATTAGACTCATATCAATCACGGCGTCCAACTTTCTTTTCCCTCCATTAAGAAGTTGAATAAATGCAGCAGTCATTGTGCATGACGGGCTAGAACGCAAAGGCAGTTTGGCAGATTTGGAGCAAAGAAATAGAGTATATTTGCATCTGTATGTCTATAATATGATGGAGGAGGCCCTTGTTGCAAAACTGTCATCATAGACAGCTGTTCTGATGGACTTTTGGGTTATAACAACTTGGCATAAGCGGACATGTTAAAAATTCTGGACCTGTTCCGCATCTGAGCACTTGTCTAGACCTCAAACATTCTCAGTCTGGACTGTCCACTGCTTTGGAGCTCACCCAATATCATTAATACACCCTGCAATAAAATGCCCTCTCAAATTAGCAACACTCTGCATGCACATGTCAGAACCATAATAGCCCACTTCCCTATTCAATAAAGATACAGGTTTGCATTTCTGCCCCTGAAGCAAGGACTGGGTGACCCTGTTAAATCAGAAACACTATCTCTCTAAGCTCCATTTCCATATGTACACATACAGCAAAGCTACAAAAATAACTCTGCCATGCGGTGTTTTGAGCACAAACCTGCCCTCTCTCCGGAAACATGAGAAAACAACCGGCAGCCTGTGCAGCTATAATTCATGTCGTGCCACAGTTTAGTGTTTAGAGATGCAATTTTAAACGTAGCCAAATATGTGAGCGTTCACACGCGTAACCTCTGTAATGTCAGCACAAAGCGCCAGAATAAACGCCGGTTGGAACAGCTGCTATCTTACCTGCACCATCACTGTTTGGTATAATATGTTTTCACTAAGTGCTGGGAACTGCTGGCAGTGAGAGTGGAGACCTGTTGCACAGACAAATCTGCATAGCCAGCATACCAGCATGCAGTCTTGGCTCACCAGAAGCAGAAACAGTTGAACACCCCACCTGTAACTGTTTATGAATCGTCTGTGCCTGGGGTTTGAACACCACCGCCTCCTCAGCCTTCACTGCGCCCACAACCTGCCTCGGCTCCGGCCTCAGCTGCCTCAGCTTCCCTGTCTCTCGCAGACCCTCGGTCCTGCTGCTCACTCTGGGCCTGATCTCTGCCGCTCCTCGCCCCCCCGCCATGACAAGACAGTCTGCCCGTCTGCAGCTGCATCCAGACCGGATCGACTGGAGAGCTTACCCTCTGCCCCCGCAGCAGCTAAGACCCGATGATCGAGTTTCCTTCTTAGTCACCAATCAAAGAGCTGGTGGGGGAAGGTGGGAGTTTGTACTCTGCTACCACTGACCCACTGACATTTACAGTAGTGTTGTACTGGTTATCACCCTGCATTCATGCCCATTGTCACGTGCCTTTCACCCATTCCATGCTAACGCCTGTCTCGCAGTCACACACTGCGACAAGCTCGCTTCGTTCTGACTTGGATTAAATGTCCAATGTCAAAATATGAAGTGTCAGTGTCATTTAAGTCACTAAGATATGATTTTTGTGGTTGAATTACACTAAAACCAGACTGTGTGTCATGTTATCTGACACTGAAACTGTCACAATTTGATTTTCACTAAAAACCACAATACCAAGTGTGAATCTACGACGCTGCAGGGTTCTTCAGACAAAATGAACTAATGAGCACAGAAACACCTTTTAACACATGAAATAAATAAATAAAACAGCAGCTGCTGGCAACGTTCTGTACAGTTCGGGCCGCATTTTGTCGCATTAATTGTCATTCCTCTTTCAATTATGAGATATTTTGAGCGCAGCTATAATGGCTTTGACAGCGCAGAGATGTTCAGCTACCTAAAATATCAGCGAGCGCTCTCCACCTACACTACCTACAGTACATATAACCCACAGCTGAATGCAAGGAGTTTAGGCACGGACTCTGGAGGCTGTCAGCAGTCATTTTGGGAAATGCAAGAAATCACAAACAGCAGAAGAGAGAGAGCAGGCAGGCAGGCAGGAGGGAAGAAGACACATCAAAATGTAAATTACACCTTCAATGCATAATAGCTCCTGGAATGTACTGCTCATCAGGGATTGATATATTGCGTATTTTGGTGTATCCAAGGCTGAGTTTTACCTCCTTTGCTGTCTTTAATACAGAAAATATCATTGTGCACATAACTGATGCATATGCATGGGCCCTCTGCTGGCTTTGTAAATGTTAGTTCCAGTGATGTTCACACCCTGCACGTCGTACTCTCACTCACTGCATGGTTCCTTTCCTGCAGCCCCTGCAGCAATAACACCAAGCTACATCCTGACTAAAACATCAATTTATGCTTTTTTTTTTTTATTAAGTGCCATCCTCCCTGACCTTCACTAAGAATCTGAAAACTATCTAAGATTTTTTTATTATTATGGCAAAACTGATTTGCAAATGTTACACAACTCTCTCCTCTCACATTTCCAAATAGTTTTGCAACAATAATACACTTTGAATATATTTATATCAATAATATTAATCCTGTTTGTCTGATAGAGCTACCTTTAAACACCTTCATGTTGTTATCTTGTTAATTTGTGAAAAACCACATGGCGAGAGACAGAAACTGATATCATCATCAACTACTGCAAGTGTTATACTATACATAATTCAAGCTGAAAATAGACTACCTTAGGCTAATACAGAGCACCCCAGTGTGCATTACGTTTTCAGAATATAAGCAGTCGGAGCTCTGCTGTATTTGCTGTCAAAGACAAGGAATAATAAGAGGGATTCTGATATCAGGAGATACAAGAGGAGATCTTCATGCAGGAGAGGAGCTGTTATTAGACAAAGGTGAAGAGAAATATCCACCTTAAAATATTATGTACGTATATATTACTCCTGTGATCTCCCTCTAAGTTCTTATTATCTGTGAACGTGAACATTTCTCTTCTACAGCTATTGGAGAATTAAGAGCTTTACGTTGGTCTCAGGACTCACGATTGGTCAGGCTTCTATGAAATCCCTGGGAGCTATTTTCTCTCTTTCCTCTAACGGGCTCACTGACGCTGGTGTCCGTGCCTCGAGGGCTCGTTGATAACCCCAGATCAAGACAAAGAATTTGAATTGCTTTCAAATGAAACATGCATCAGGGTTAAAGTGGGAATGAAATCTTCTTCTTTTGACTCTTTCTGCAGCGTTCAGGTGGATTCTTGCTACTGCTACTTTACACAGTATATCACTGTCTTTCTGTCTGAGTTGGCAAAGTCTGGCACTGGCTGCCAGTGTCCTGACCTTGTGTAAAGGATATACACTTCACTGCTGCAGCTTAACAGAACTGTTCTGTTGTTAATTCACTCCAGGTTTTCAGGGCTTTGACCTATTTGCTAAATATTGCTAACTGAGTGCAGTATTGGTTATGCAGGAATTATATCTTTTGTTAAACACGTTTCTCTGCACCTAAAGGCCCAAAATGAAAAAGAAAGCTTGTCCTGTAAAGAGTTTGCAACGTATTCATCTTAGGAAACACAGTAGTAACACAATCACGGACAGAAGAATCTGCTCTCACTAAACTTCTTTGCTTTTACATGTGTCGTCTTCCCTATGCCGGCTATACTGTTTCTCATTTACAAGAACCTGGACATCTAATATTGGCCCAAGGTTGAGGAAACATGAGAAAATAGGAACAAGGAGATAGCATTAGCAGGCCCAAACACTCACATGAACATACATGCATGCCAACACACACAGTAATTACAAAAAAAAAACTGCCTTCACACACACACACACAGACAGACACAAGCCATCATGGTAAATTACCTCCTCAGCTCTATAGGAGTCGGCAATTTGAGGGTGTCAAAGTCAAGGTGCAACATGAAACTGCCATTAATAATAGCCACGGCACGGCCCCCTCTAGCCCTAATGAATACAACACATTAACACACACGTAAACCTGCAACACGCAACAACCTGCCCCACATCCACCTCCACATACACGCACGTTTGAACCATCAACACCAAAGCAATAAATGCAACATAAGTATAAGACGTTGTGCACTTCCTCATGCAACACCACACACACACACACTTCAACTTGTCAGCATGCAGAAGCTCTAAGAGTGCAATGTTTAAAACATGGAAATGCTGTTAGGGCATGGTGTTAGCCTATACTTCTGGATTAGCATGTGCGCTGAGGGCTGGTGGAGGGGGAGAGGGAGAGGAAGGGGGAGCGAGAAAGGAGATGAGAGCCGAGGCTTTAAGCAATACTAATGCTCAGCTGAGACAAGCGGTCTGACAACAAGGCTACAAGCTTTGTGAATAAACGATGAGCGAATACGCCGGAGGGCAGAGGTAGCGGTTATTTCAGCATGATGACCGCACCGACCTCTGTAACTGCTCTACGTGCGCTCACACACACACACACACACACACACAACAATATACATATATACGTACGCATACACGCGCACGCTCATTTTACTGTTATTCTCTCTGTCCCTCTGTACTGTTCGTTGAGGACAGCGGCGTCTGGAGGACTGCCAGACCGAAGACCGCTTCATCCGTGCCCTCTTAGTGTGTGTGCACAAACAAACACACACACACACACACTTGCTGAGGGAGTCTGCCAAGCAGACGAAGCCTTACGTCAATCAAGTGTCAGGGCAACCAGGGGAGAAGTATATCAGTCCATGGGTGAGACGCTATAAATAACCCAGACCACCTTTGGAGTTAGGATCGCACACACAAATGTATGCACACACACACACATACACGTATACTCTCATGAGCTTGACAAAATACTGTTAAATACCATTAAAGGTACAGAAAAGCAAATAAATACTCAAAAAATTTGAGTAGTAACCAGAAGATTAAACGCTTTTGAGTGTCATGAACCAGATTTAAACAGTTGTGTCATCTGTGTTACTGAATTAGAGCAAACAACAGGGTTTCCTTAATTTGCTTCTTCAAATGAACACACTCACACACAACTTTAATACCCCAGTTTGGTTAGTTTGTATTCTTTGCATGCACTCTCCAAGAGCAAGGCATAATCCTTTGGATTTGATGTGGGAGTGAAGTGACCTCTGAATAACATCAAACTCTTTTCCACAGTATGGTATGTGATCAGCTTTTTCATTTGTCTCAGAGACTTAGAGTCCTATTCAGATCTTTTTCCTTTACGAGAGGCTGGATTACTTTAAATTAACATGTGCTGATCAGTCATTTTAGTCTGGAGATCAAATGTCTGTGATTTCCAACCCCCCCAACAACAGAAGTAGTTACAGTCCGAAATACAAACTGTGTTGCAGCTTAACCGCTGGTCCTCCTTGTGTCGATCTAAGTTATTACATATGAAGACTCTGACATATTCGTGTCTATCACAAACTACCTTCTGGAATATGGCATTGGTTCAGAAGCTGTTCAGAGCAATGACTTTGGTTACTAAGATGCATGACAAAATATTTTATTATCCACCTCCTTAATTAATTGTTATTTTAAGACCGAGCTATAAAATGATGTGACAGATCAGGCCTTTTAATTCAAAACTGTTGGCAAACACCTTGTAACTTTCTTAAATGCTCAGAAACTGTCATAACAGCTGGTGAAAACAGAATTTTATTCTGAAATCTTGCTTTTTATTGGCAAGTACGTCCATACACGATTTCAAATCTTGACTTAAGTGACTTTGACTGGGTGAATAGTTTTATTATTTATACTTTTGTTCCTAAAAAGGTTCCAGATGTATATGTGTATGCAGTAAATCTAAAAAAGAACAGTGTGGCCTGGAGAGGAGAGGAGAGGAGAGGAGAGGAGAGGAGAGGAGAGGAGAGGAGAGGAGAGGAAGCCCCGTTTAGGATGATTTGGGTCGCATCAAGAGGAGGGTCGTAGAAAGGGTTCTCCTAACACATGCACACCCTTTATAACCTATCTTCTACAGAATGGTGGACTACAGCAGAGCATAATCGGCAACATGCACTTCACATCTCAGCACCCATTGTCATTATCATCATCGTGATTATCATCACCATTATTATTATTGGGGGGGGGGGCACATGCTGCTACAGTTGATCTCGTCATTTCTGCGGAGGCTCATGCGAATAAAGCAAAAGGAGAGTGGAGATGAAGCCTAAGAAAAGACTTGGCAGAGCGATGTAGTTATGTCATGTGTGGAGTCATTCTCAGTGTTTCTCCCTGCTCCTGCTGACACAACACCTCCACCTGAATGCATGGCAGCAGGCAGCGGAGGAAAGATGTGGAAACAAAAGTTGTGACTGTATAAGAGCGACCAACAAAAAAAAGAAGAAGAAGAGGAAGAAGAAGAAGAAGAGTAAAAAGAGGGCAGGGGGGTTAAAAACAGAAGGGAAGAGGAAGTCATACTTTGGGCAACGGCGTTTCGGAGGACCGGACTTTCTTGGGAGATATCTGTGAAGAGAGCAAGAGAATTATTTTCTTGTTTCCCCCTCTTCAGAGATATCTCCTGTGGCATATTGCTGTTCTCTGTTACAGGACTTTTGTGGATGTCTGATCATGTATTCTCCTGTCAGCAGGACCTGTAATTGGTTCCTCAGAAACTAATATATAGGTTAGCTTGGTTATTAATGCTCACAATTGTGCTTTTAGTCATGTATTCAAATGCAAGCAGGTGCTGCAGTGCTGTATGTCAACATCAAAGATGAGAAATTTGTTTCGTCTGACGTGTTTGTGGGGCTGTTCTTTAAGTATTATCAAGATCAACAAAAATGGTGTAAGCAGGTGTTGTAACACACACAGAAAAGGCTCAAAACTGAAGGGCAGGGTCACACATGCAGTATGACGGGACCACAGACAGTACAATGGAAGAGAAAAAAACAGCACATTTTTAAAGAAGTGCCCCGGTGAAGACCCATGAAGGCCTCATACAACCTCCAGTACCTCCAATATGCAAGGGAAGGGCCTCAGAAACAATCGATATGTTCTGCTACAACCCAGGGAAAGGTGCACAGAAATGTCTCGGGGCAGTTTGGTGTGTTGAAATAACTTTAATTAGCTACGGCCCCTTTTCGTCTGATCAAATGTGTCGATGTGATATGTTAAGAAGAACCAATGAACAACAGCACATCAGAGGAGACACTCGGAAGGTTCAGAGACAAGAGGAGACACACAAGCACAGTCACAGGGGTGGTAAGAAGGAGAGATCACACAGCCGAATGAGAAAGAAACATCAGTCTGCATTAAGATTTCTGAGATTGCGACATTGTTTTATTAAGATATTAAATAAGGTACTGTCTTTAAAGCTGCATTAAGCAATTACTGACCAGCAGGGGGCAGAAAACCTATATTTGATCCATCTATCATCCTCTATATTTCGATTATCACAGTCACTAAAGGTCATCGCCTAACAATACACATAAATATATATCGTAATAAACTGCTTGCGTAGATGACCTATGTGGCTGTTTTTTCTGATTTAGATGGGCTACACTGACCTCAACTACTCAGAAAATTTGAACTTTATGTCATTTAATATTTGGGCTTTTTTGTTCTTCTTCAGTAGTTAATAGAAGAGGATATAACAAGGTTGAGTGGGATCCACTCATCCATTCAGTGCAGCCTGTAACGTGGGCTGGTGTAGGGGAATTACAGTGCAACCACATCACTACCCTCTGACTGTTACAAGCTGTAGAACCAAAGCAACAAGCTACAAGACGCTTGAAGCAACAGAGAACTGAGCCGGCTCTTAAACTGAGAGTTTATAAGCTTTGCTAAACAGTCGCTAATGTGGCTACAAATTAATGGCTATGTTTATGAGTCTGCTGCTTTAAAGACACGATCATTGTGCGACCTGGCAGAGATGGAGCAAGGTCACAAGCAGGAAAGATGTCCTGCTTGTGAGATATGGTGGGTCTAACTTCTCATTTTAGTTTAAAAAAAACAAACAAAAAACAACAACAACACTGAAATATGACAAAAATGTAGTCGCACAAGTAGAGAACAGTCATATTTGGAGTTGGCTGACATTAACCACCAAAGGCTAGCAGTGGTCATCCAATGTCAGACCAAGTACTGAGTAGGGATTCATTTCTTATTTTAAAAGTTACACAAACTCATTTTAACTGGCACAATGAGGGAATTATTCAATAAAGCTAAATCACATAAAAGGGAGTGTTCACGTTTGTGATCTGGTTGTAGAACTGCAGCTTTGTGCCAAAGTTAATCACAGCCGTGTGTCCTGTGTATAAGTGTACAGTCTAGTGAGCATGTCCTCACCTTGTCGTCAGACAGTCCTTTCTCCTGGCGCTCCATAATCTAAACCATATAATTTACATATTCCTACACATTTTTAGGTGTGGCTTAACTTTTTTCTGTTGACCCTGTCCGCTGCAGTGCTTTGCTCTACTTCTGTTCCAAACTATCCCTTTAATATGAAATTATGAATTGCTTAATGCAGGTTTAAAGCAATCAAATGTGCAATGACAAGACTATTATTTCTTATACTAGGGCAATCTGAAAAGTGTGAAGTGGCCAGATGGCACTAGAGAATTATCTGTTTTGCCTGAGAGGAAAAACAACAACTTGTGTAACAAGGAGGATGGAGTGGTGAGATACAGGGACACTGAAGTGAGAGAGCTATGCAGAGTGAGAAGGCAAAGAAAGAAAGGTAAGAGGAGTAGTGTCAGAACAGTGGTGAGAAAAAAGGAGTGAGATAGAGAGAGCAGGGTAGTGGGTGAAAGTGGAGGAGAAACAGAAGGACAAAGAAAGGTGAGGTGAGCTATAAGACACAATGATTAGTCCCCAGTTTAGTGCCCTCTGTCCATTCACACTGTACCTTCATTGGTGCCAGCTGGATGGGGGTGATGTAGGAGGGGTCCACCATGGGCTTGGGGCGGTTGGCAGTGTCCGCCAGGAGGCTCTGCCATTGCTGCGGCAGCCCGGTGAACTTCTGCTCCCGCGGATCGAAGCCCGTGTGGACCCGGTGCTCAAAGTTAGACGGGGCGGAGATCTCCAGCCGTTTCTTCTTCTTCCCAAACATGCTGGAAAACCCTGGCAAACCTGGAAAACCAAGGACGATAGTTGTAGGTTAACACATTGACTACACCACTGATTGACTGAATTATGAAATAAATACAAGAAAGTCTTGTCTTTTGAGAGTTTTTGCTTGCTCTCCACCTCGGCCTGTATAGCACAATGACCTTGAATGCATTCATTTATATCTACAGTAACTGTATATGGGAGGTGTGAGACTACATCAGGTTTGGGGAATGCAGAAGAGTGCGTTATTAATCTAGTCTGCATCGCAGCATTATCAAATGTGCGCTTTCCTGCTGACAATTCAATACAACACAGAGGACGCATCATATGTTTTGTTACACACACCAGAGGACGAGCAAATGTGCATCAAAGTTTTGACATTTAATTAGCATCTACTGTTCAAGGGTCTCTAAAGATGCCACTCAATTAATGGGTGAATGGGTGCTCTACTTTTCATCAGACAGTGGTAAGGAGAGTCATTGCTTTAACTCACAACCAATTGTCCTTGACAATACATCGCACAAGATTTCAGGTGGTCAGAGTTTTGAATAATGATTCTTCAATGTAAAGAGTTGTTTATAGTGAACGCTGCTCGTGGAGTTAATAAATATGCCATTTCAAATGTTCCCTCCTGCTAAAGTTTATGAGCGAACATGAACAAGCTCCATAAAATTTGTTTCTCTGACTTGAAAGTTAAGAATTATTTGTAGAGATTTGGAGCGCAGCAACACTCGAAGTTATGAATATGCCTCGAGATCTTTTAATAGCTCACCAAGCATCCCTCACCAGCCTTTCAATCCAATACCGAGCCTTACAGATGACACAGTGGGATGCATCAGATTAGGTATTATCACTATACATCAGCAAACTACATCACATTTAAAAGCAAGCAATATTAATCAGAGTCAGAGAGATTTGCTGTAACTATCAGTTTTTAAACTGAATGTTTGGTGATGCTTTATATTGTGCTGTGCTGTTATGTATACTGCTTCTCTGCAGCATGCTACACTCAGCCTTATAATGCTGCAGGATACAAACGAGGAAAGAACAAGCAAAAATGTCCAAACATGCTAGAAAAACCAAGTGTTCACTTTGGTTATGTAACATAAACAACAGAGAGAAAAAAAGCTGATGCACTGAAGCGAAGAGGAAAGGAAGAAAAATGATGCCAAGTTAAGATTGTGGAGGTTTGATAGTGATTTAGATACAGTTTGGAGCCACCGTCAGAGGCACAAGATGCATGACAGCTGCTCCTGCTTGTGATTTTACTCCACGACCAAGAGGAAGTGTTCAGAAATCCCGTTGTGGTATTGGTGGTTTGGGTGGATGCATGATGTCCACTCATAGGAACAAAATGTCATGATGTTGTTGGTGTGGCTATGAATGGAGACTATTGTGCCGTTCCCTTCTAGGAGGCATTGTCCTCAGACAAAAACAAAGTCATCCTTCTTCCTCTCCACCCCTTCTTATTCTCTCTGCCCCCCCTGTAATGACAGAGATAATGTTTGCTGTGCCAGTCCATACCAAACATTCATTCATTTACATATGTTTTGCAGCACATGTGCATTGTGTGCAAGACAAGCTAAAAATTGTCATGTAAGCGAACACACGGGGAGATCTCAGCAAAACCAAGCTGTCTAGATTGTGTTAGGGCAAAAAAAGCATATGGTGCCAAATGATATACATCGTTTGCCCTGGCTGTCATTGTACTGCAGAGAACACTGTGCTCCACCATCTTATTAACTGTTGCTGTCAAGCTTTCCATTATCGCGAGGGACATATGCATCCTAAAATAATATAAGTGATAAATGAATCATCATTTTTGAAAGAGTGAGTCTTCAATTTAACACAGAAGTAAACAAAAGCAGACTTTCTAGCCAAAGGCTGTTGCTAGCACATTTTCTCAGCTGGAACTAGCTAACATAAGCTAATGCTGAAGCTAACACAGAGTTCCTGAAAACTTTCTCCAGATTATTATTTTTTTTAAGTTTCCAACTGTTTTACAAGAAAAGTCTCTTAAATATGGACTATAGTTACATACATAATATAATGCTAAAGTAGTAGTAGTAATAGTGTGATGTAGCTTAGCTACATGTTCAAGGCAAAGTTAGCATCCTCACCAACTGATTTTCCCTGTAGAAGACAGGGCAACAGTGTTAACCGGTTAGCCTTGCTCATAGCAAAGTATTAGAAAGCTTATATTTATGCTTTTATATTTCTTGATATATTCTTTAATATGTCTTTAGTGTTGACAATGTAACGCAAGTTTGGTTGGACTGTAAAGCAATAAGGCTAACATTAGCTTAAACTCTGATGTACTGTATTGTGAGGGAATCTTCTGTAACATGCATGCCACATACTGTGGAGGGGTTACACAGATCCAAGCATACGCCTTGAGGTCACTGTGAGGACAGTGTGAGACAGTGTTAAACTTTAGGTTGTTAGAGGACACTGCCTCCTCTATTTGAGACAAAGAGCAGCTGTATGTTTGTGTTTAGGAAAGCAGGCACCATTCTTATCATTACTATGGAAACCAAGGTTTAGAGGACATGACTGTCTCACTGCCTAGACACAACAGAAATCACGATAACAAGGTCAGACCACTATAGTGTATAGATATTTTCTTGCTTGTAGACTAATAACCAACTGGCAAATACCTTAGATGCATTAAATAAATGGAGTAGTTGTAGCACTATTCAGAGGGCATATAGATGAGCCAAAGAGTCTATTGATAAATCCTCATTCATTAAGGCCTCATTAACCCTTTCAGCATGATACATCCACTGACTGAATTGAGCATTGGTGAATCAAATTCTCCACAACATGCATGTAGGCGCATTTGCCGACACCACTACCATGTCTATCTGTTACTGTGTCTACGTTGATTTACCGTAGTGAGAGATTTAGTGAATCTCAAACATGTTGGTTATGCTAAAAAAGTGTTAATGAAGTCTTCAGAGCAGAGTGCTAAATCAGTTTTAGCTGTGAAAATGACTCTTTTTTTGACTTGGCAGTACCTCATGAACAGATGCAATGACAGAAGTCACCAAAGAGTCTATTTCTAAACGTAACTCTAAATGGACAAGACAAAAAAAATGCAATCATGTAAATCTTCCTCAATCATTTCCTTTGCTGCCCTGCAGGAGAGCCAGACACAGACCAAATTAGTGGCCTCAAACAGGAAAGATGGAGAGATAGATTGATGGAGAAAGACAGAGAGAGAGAGAGAGAGAGAGAGAGAGAGAGAGGGAAGAAGGCGGAGGGATGAGTGGGGGCAGAAGATAAGAACAGAAGTAGAGCATGGTGGGGAGGTTAAAGGGAGATAGAGAAAGGAACGGAGAGAGGAAACGAGGCTAAGAGAAAGAGACAACAATGAAAAAAGGGCAGGGAGGGAGGAGGGAAGCTGAGAAGGTTTAAGGCCTTTGTGATGCATACAGCAGCACAATCATAGCACAACAGATTATTATGCAGCACACTGCTGCCTTTAGAAAGCTCAATACTGGATCAAAAAGGGTGTTAAGTCATAGATAGAAACCTCATCCCACAGACATGTTTACACAACTCTGCATTCAATGTCAGCCTCGGTTTACACTGTAGGTCTCAAGGATGTATTGCACTGACTCTAAATAGAAATATCCAATTTTTTACTAACAAGAAAAGATAAATCCAACTGCATAATTTCATATTTATCATGATGTGATCTGAATTCCTGTTTACAAATATTGAGATATAAATTTTAAGGTTAAAATTCAGAGTCATGGGGGCACTCGGGCGTCCCATGTACCAAGGCTAAGCCCTTCCAACCTGTAGCTGCATATCATTGGCCTTCTCTCACCCCACTTTCTGTGCTGCCTTCTGCTGTATTATCAAATAAAAGTGAAAAAAGGCTGCCCCTGACTGTATGAGTCAGAGGAAAACCAATCTTAGAGCCTATCATTTGACAGAGATTTAGCTTCAGGGGGCAACAGGCAGTGTTTAGGGACTTCCGGTGTACCCAACAGATATCCTGAGCCAAGACTTCCCGGATAGCAGTTTGCAGTCCAGTTAGCATCTTGATATATGAGAATTTTGGGTGACCTCTATACAGATATCTGCATATGATATCTGTTTATGGAGTTTATGAGAAAGCTACATGAAACGCAGGATGCATACAACAAAGACTTCCACAGCAGCATGTCACATTATATCCCTGAACAGATAAATACAGTGGCTTATTTTATGCAACTATCATATGACCCCATCCACTGAATTACATATTTAAAGGACCATACCATTTATTTATATATATTACTGAAATGTGGAGTTTAAAACAGTTTTTCACCAGTTTTCAGTCCAGGATTTTGTGGGCGATCCTTAAAGGGTGGCTCGATGACACACTGAGGCCACCCTGAGCATACCCCTACACCCCTGGCAGAGAGATAGTTATGCCCTCATCTTTCTCAGTGTTTCAAAGGTAGTCATGTCATTTTCTGAACTGATCTGACACGTTTCAGTCAAAATTGCTGCTTGACTGCCCCTGTGAGTGGGCGTGGCTTCAGCACATTTAGCGGACACTCCCCCACAGTCCTGGAGATGAGAATACTGCTCATTTTTACTAAATTTAATCATTCAAATTTTGCTGGGTGGTTAAAAATACTTTTTTCTTTGTCTGACAAACTGAATGAAATTAAAGATGTGTTTTAAACATGAAACTACTGGTTTGGTAGGTCACAGAAGAAAGATTTGATTGCTTGTCTTGTCATGTCTTTCTTCTGACCCATCACATGGTTTGATTCACAAAAACACACGACTTAAATAATCTCCACAGGTGTCCCCTTAGATAACCAGCAAAAATAAATGCCTAACAATCCTTCCATCTTTTCCACTTTTGTGCTGAGCTGAAAATCTCTTATGCAACGCTGACATGTCAGCAACCCTTTCTACTTTTGGCTGGTGTCCACTGAAACCTCCATGAATCGACCCAAGGTTTCTGACCTTGTTACTATTTTCAGAGCATGTACACAGGCTGGCTTCTGCAGGATGAAGCACTGACATGTAGGCATTATGCTGATTAGAAATGACATTCCCAAAGTAAAGTCAACAAAGACAACGCCAAGGATGAAGCTGAAAAACATCCTGGGAGAGGAACAGTCTGACAGAAGGCGATGCTCAAATATTTTGTAAATATCGACTGCAAAGTTGTCTCCTGCAGTCACCGCAGTGACACACACACACACACACACACACACACACACACACACACACACACACACAGTGATTAAACAGGGCTTGATCGCAGACTTGCACTGAATCATCATCTGACACATGAAGCTCTTGTTACCTTACAGCAATGTACATAAGAAAAAACAAAAAAACAAACCACATCCCACAATGCTGCATCCAGCTAAGAACCAGGTTTGAAGTGTAGAGTGAGTGATAATCAGACTGGGTCTAAAAACAGTGTCTGTGTCTGTCTTCGTGGTCTGTGTTTGGAGAAGTTTGTAGGTGTGCTCCAACCAACGCTAACTACAAAAATAAAAACACAAGAAGAAAACATTAGCACGCCAAGCTAACTTGCTTCCTACTTACAGGAGCAATATGAGTGCTATTTCCAACAGCAGGGGGCACATCATTAGCTAACAACATGATCTGGTGTGGTTACAGGTAAGTTTGATCCACCGTGTGGGAGTCGTGTCATGTCTCTCTCCAGCAAGTCAACTTTTGTAGTGTTACATTAGCCAAACTCAAATCCTTACAGCAAAAAGTACCATGGTATTATAATGGCAATGGTTGGCAGGACAGCTGAAGACAGACAGGAGAACAAAAGAGAGCGAGGGATGACACACAGCAAAGGAAGCGTCCGTAGAAGACAGGCCAAAGTTGGAACCAGGTCGCAGCAGGGAGGACCTTTCATACATGGGGCGGCCACTCTAACAGCCAAGCCACCAGGACGTCCCCTATTTATTTATTTATTATCCACTTTGTATATTGTTAGTATTATATAAGTCCACATTATCTTAGTTTATTTTGTCTTATTTTCAGTTTTACCATGCTGAACATGCACATGATGGCTACATACATATTTACTGTAATTAATAACAAGTTTTTAAGCAATCCACAAAGTGTTAGCAGCAGCTTACGCTTGTTAGCTGCAGCCGATAAAATCTGCTAGTGACAGTATCCATGTCACCCGACAAAATCCATGATTGTGAGCTAGAAATGAGAAGCCTGATCTTGAATACACACTTCTGTGTGAAACTGAGAAGCCATTAATTGAAAAAGAATTTCTACACATTTTGAAAGTTACATCTGCCACCGTCTTTTTACTTGCTTGAATGGCAACAGTAACTGAGAAAGAGGCAGTGAGATTTTTAAAAAAAAGGTGCAGGGACATCATCTTTCACCTCTCTGTTGTGTGTAAGCAGCCATAGGGTAGATGGAAACCCCTGACCTAGATGGCACATCTTGGGAATGAGATTATTCAAGACTAGAGGGGCTTAAGTCGTCTAGTCCAAGCTCAACAGCCTAAGAGACACAACAACAGTGGATGGAGGTGTGTGTTCATGCGCTCTCACACACAGAGACCAAACTTACTCCTGCAGAGCTTTTAGCAGCTGCTCTCTCACAATAGCCGAAACAGGCTTGGACTGAGATGTACTTGAAGCGTAGAGGCCTCTGGGAATCGCCTCCATGCAGAGGCCAGAGGAACTACTTACTGCACAACTTCTCCTGGCTGCCACATAAGCACCTCTTGAGCTGTAATTTATGGGCAGATTGTAAAGCACTTTGTGAAGTTTCACTCTAATGCCTGCAAGGTTATTCTGCCAAAGAGTAACAATGTCACTCTGATGAGAAATTGCACCTGGTAATATATGGCAGAGATTATGAAACTCCATTAATCTAGATGTGTAAGACTGGAGTGAGCTGCGGCTGGGTGTGTATCTATCTGTGAGTGTGTTGTATGTGTTCACCCATAAACCACAGCTCAGAGGTCTCGGAGCTGAGTGGAGCTTGTATTACTAAAAACGCATATTGTTCTGCCACATGAATACCTACTCATTAAATATGTGAAAGCTATATATTTTGATGTCACATTCATTCATTGCTGTTACATAACCGCGTGCACATGCAAAACAGAGAGATGCTCAGCCGCAACACACAAATACATAACAACGCTTTGACACACACACACACACTCGTAAAGAGGCTACTCATCCCAGGGCAGAGATCCTGACTCCCAGGCTGATTTGTCTCCAAACCATCTGTCACCATCTGAGCCTCCACAGGCATTTCCCCTTTTGTACAACAACACCTCAACACACACACACACACATACACTTTCACTGGAACCTGCCCCACACTACAGCAGACTCTGTGCATGTGTGTGTGTGTGTTGGTGTTTGTATATATACTGTGTCTATTTTTGGTTTCTAAGCACATGTAACACTCTGCGGCAGCATGATGTATTCATGTTTCTCAAACACCACATTCATTTTGAATCCCTTAGATTGTTCTTTAGAAGCACAAATTGGTATTGAGATGCAGAGCAGTGACTCTTGCACAAATATGCAAATGAATTTCATACATAATTTAAAACGCAACATGAAAAGGACAAAAGTTCCTCCTGATAAACAAGTTGAGGGAGGGTGATGCACTCTGCTTCACTTGTCATTACTGGGAAGACGAGTTACTTATTTAATTATAAGGTCAAATCTGTTCTAGTGGAACAGTTTTTGTTCAAGGTATTATAGTTTTACCGGCGTTCTTTAATGCAGCTTTACTTGGCTTAAGTGACAGAAAAATGCACAAAGTGAGGGAAGATTTGTTCCTTTGCCTTCATCAATAGTCTTCTGTTATTCCTCGCCTCATTTGTCCTGCCCTTCTTTGCTGGGTGCTGTTCAGTTCTGTCCCATTTGCATTCACAGCTTCTCTCCACACCTTGTTCCTTCAGATGATTTAATTGGCTCAAAAAGTGTTTACACAGACATGCGTTTCACCTTCCGTTCCCTGTAGATGTATTTTGTAGAGAGCAGTGAACGGCTTCAGCTGTAGGAGACACTTCATTTGCAGTGTTTACAGCACGCTGAGAAGTTTGTAACGTCTCGTTCAGATTATGTTTAAAGACTTCAGGGAGCTGCAGCATGTTCAATTACAACTCTGATCGTGAATAAGGCTCATCTCAGCACCCTTTCATTTTTATTTCAACCCACATGTAAACTCGCTAAATTTCTGCTCTTACCTGGCAAAAAACTGACGATTTCTTTCAGCCAATCAAAGTGCTCTGGATAAGCCATGGAGAGACAGCTCAGGACAATCAGAGCCTCCTCAGATGTTGCACTTTGATGTCAAATTGCACTCCTGATAAATCCATTAGGCGTCTTAATTATCCTTCCACAAAACATGAAACAGCGAGTCCCCTACCCGAATCATGATTGCTAAATTATGATTTCCTGGAGGAGCAACACTTCAGTGAAGTTATCGAATTGACAAATCAGGTCAGATCCAGGACCCTCTGCAGCCCCCAGCGAACTGCTACTACTACTACTAGCCTGCTGCTGCTTTGACTCTCCCTGCCTGCACGCTCTGATAACTCCCGATGTGAGATGCACAGGGCACAGAAAAGTGCCTACGCCAGCAGCCTGGACCAAGGCACGGCCAGACAGCCTAAGCCCAGACCCATCCCATTTTACATTCATTGTTTGTCTAACTGGGTTTGACCAGCCACGTCCCAAACTCAGCAACCTCTGACCTTTACTGTACTCCACCTACTTGTCTGTCTGTCAACAGTATACCACTAAAAAGTGTCCTCTGTGTCTCCATAATCCACAGGATGGTGTTTGTGTCCTGGCTGCTCTGTCAAACACACACCCACACACACGTACGCACACACACAAAAACATCTCCTACCGATGCCAGCATGTGTGGATATCAACTTTGGTGTCAAGTGCCGCACCACCAGGCGTCCTATCACTGTCTCTTTCACAGAGAGGAAGACAGATAGTGTGACGGAGGAGATAAGATGGAAGAAAGAGAAGCAAACAGCTGGTCCAGTCAGTGGCTGTGACAGAGTCTGGCTGTTTGCCGGAGCTAAGGGGACATTCAGCGGTGGCAGCCTGGGACGGGCCCTGTGCTGAGGGCAAACACACATTCACTCAAGCAGTCAGGATTACACTGGACTCCCTCACAGAGAGAGAGAAAGAGTGTTGGTGAGCAGAGGGTGCATGGGAAGTGACACAGTGCACCTCCGCAAAGCTGCAGGACAAATTACAATAAAGCAGTTTAATAAAACACTGAGCATATTTTTTAGACACATTCTTTTTCTGAATGAAACCTGAGTGCAGTGAAGAGTTATTTACTTCTTGTGCAGAAACGCATAAAAAAAACACATATACACTCTGGATCTGGCATTACAGGGACAAGAAAGTCTGTCTATCAAATAGACAGTTTCAGTATTTCCATACGTTCATGAATAAAAAATAAATAATGAATAAACTACTAGCAAGACACACCAGAGCCTTTGGCAAAGTTTAGTGAATGAATATTGCAAAATATCTGAAGAATCCCGTAGTGGGGACAGACCTTTGCATTGTTACAGTTCATTGTGTAATGATTTTTTACTGCGTGGATTATATTCACTGACAATATGTTTTGCAAAAACCAGGACGTGTGACATCCTTTTACACACCTGTCACATGGTAGAAGACCGGGTGTACAAACACAGGATCTTGACACCAGAGGCAGCACCGGTTTAGTCATCTAAAACACTTGAGGTTGAGGTTAGGCAAGGATAGAGGTTTCAGTTAACTATTAAAAAGGCAGTGCCTTCTGCTTTTGTTTCTATTGCAGGTTTTTTTTTTTATATGGATGTCATTATATGTTCACATGGCACACACAGGCGGGTGTTAGATGGCGGACGGACACTTTCCGGACAGTCTGCTGGAATGCCGTGCTGTTTGAAGTCATAAATTCTGTCAGGGAGGACAGCAAAGGCTGGCTGCCATGACCGTTAAAGGTATTTTTACCGCCCTGCTCTTATTTAATGAACTCATATTCAGTTTGCCGTGTAGCATATGTCAACATCAGTGACACGGGTTGTCATCAATCAGTTTCCAACCATGAAGTAAAAGGCTTTTATAATGCTTACTATATTTGGGGTTAAGTGTCATATCATTGACACAAAAACACCTGAGCCAGGCCGCAGACAGAGCAAAAACTAAAATATTAAAAATAGAGCAGGCCTGTAACTATCATTTATTTTTATCACAAATTGATCAATAGTTAATAAATCATGTAAAATAAGTGAAAAATGCCTCAAATCTTAGGAGCCCAGGGTGACGGTCTAAAACCCAAAAATATTCATGGCAGTTCATGTTTTCTCAATCATGTAAGACAAAGAAAAGCATTTTCACCTTTAAGAAGTCATCAGATGTTTAACATCTTTGCTTGATAAGTGATCATCGATTATAAAAATATTTGGGATTAACTGTACATCTATCGCCTAAGCGATTAATGGACTGATTATTGCAGCTCCAAAATAGGGTAAAATCTTAATTCATAATTGGAGGTCGCTGAGCTACTGTATTTTGTTGGAGTCTAGATATCAGCCCACTTGCCCACAAAGCCGGTTTAGCATTATGGGAAGAGAGAATGTGTTTGATGGTTAAAAGGCTTGAGCAGCAGACACACCCCTCCACAAGTACTACTGGATAAAAATACACATGCCACCTTCAAGGGTCTTATCCAGGCAGTCAGTCTCTCTCTCTCCCTCTCTCCCTGCCAAACACAAACACACATGCAGAGGGTGCTCTGGAGGTGGGGAGCTGCGGGGACAGCTGCAGACTAAATAGAGAAAGAGACAAGTAGAATTATGGCAGTTGAGGCTGATTTGGCTATGCTAAGCACCCCTACTCTTTTAAAAGCATCGATACAGCACCCTGCACATATAGCTAATGGGCGGCTACATCATAACTGTCACAAGATGAATACTTGTTAGTGAGACAAATGATAATTCATGCAAAGCATTTTAGTGCAAAGCGCAGGGCTGTTATTCTTTGGCGGCGTAATGTTGGAGAACATCTAAATCACTGCAAAAAGACAGAGAATGTGTGAAAGGGAGGATATCCAGTGCAGACACTGTCTTCAAGTCTCCCGCTGATTTCTCACTATCGAGTGAAGGGATCAGCTAAAGTTGTTGGTATCTCCTCATGTGGCAACATAATGGATGAATATAGCAGGGAAGGGTGACTCTGGGAGGTACTGAAAGATCAGGAGAGTTATCTAAATGAGATCTCTGCAGTCCTGAGGACAGAAGAGTGCGTGTCACTGCCTGAGAAAGCACGTGTGCACATGTGTATGTCTGCAGATGCGTGTCCTGCACATTAAAGAAAAACCAAAACACACTAAAACTACTAACAGTGTCTCTTCTGTTTGATGAGTCTGAATGAAATCTCACTGTGTTTTTAGTAAGTCTGCCTCATGGAGAGACCAGTGCTTTTACATGTCATTTTGGATTTTGTTAAATGTGGAATGGCTGACCACTATTGTCCATCCATTTTCCACCACTTATCCTGGTCTTCTGCTGGACATTTTAGTTAGATTAGTCCAGACATCCGTCTCCTCCGCCACATCCTCCAGCTCCTCCTGAGGCGTTTCCCTGCATATATGGAATACGTTATCCCTCCAGCATGTTCTGGGTCTGCTTCCAGTTAGTAGTATGTCCTGAAATACCATCACAAGCATCCCTATCTCCTTTCAACATGAAGGAGCAGCACTTCCACTCCCAGATATTCAAACTGCTAACCCTTTCACTAAGGTTCAGACCAGACACCATCACATTCCGGCTGCCTCTATGCACCATCTCATAGCCCTATATATATTTAGCCTACATTTGTTCACATTTTAGCAGCACGGCACCATTAAGAGTATGCTGAATTAGCTATTAGCAGTTTCTGTTTGCGATATATCCACAAATGTACAGATAATCACGTTATAACCAAGCAGAAACCTCCTCATTGGCTTTGAGGTGAAGCCTGGGTGGAAGTGCCGCAAACCGCAGTTCCTCAAACGGCCTCTTGAGGCTGGCTACAGAATGTGTCAATCCCATAAGCCCCCATGTTGATTAACTTCACAGCAGAAATAAACATGTTTACAGCAACAACAGTTCTGGACTCTATAGTTAATTCACCCGTTCAAATGATATGAAAGACTAAAGTTATGCGCAACAAACAGCGAGTCTGCTTTGATTGACAGCTGGCCACGACAGATGGCTTGTCTGATTACCCAGGCATCATTCAGCCCACCTCATGTCCATCTACGATCCATAGTTTATTTAAGATTTGTATGTTGACTTGTGGATTATATGCAATGAACATCAGACATACTGAATTTTAAAAAAATGTTTATCATGTCTATGTGTTCAGGTTTGATTGAGTTATGACGCCAATAATGTGTAAGATTTTTTAAAGTAAATTAGGCTCTAATGGTTTTAAAGTATCTCATTTGCCTCCATAAGCTGTGCCATGACCATGCTATTAAGCCAGACAAATGATCCACAGCATGAAACTCTTGTTTTTACACCACCATCCACCTGCCCCTTCACTATCTTCGTCCCCCTATGCAGCGCCCGTTCGAAAATACTTATTATACTTTGGAGATAAAATATTTTCTTTATTAGCTATAACCCTTAGACGCATAGATCATTCTAGACATTGTTTCAACAACTCCTGGCTCACACAGACCCTGGAGGCCCAGTCTTTGTGCGACCATGAGTTCTTTTCTGAGCTTTTCAATACCTCAAAACAAACTGTAATGTACCTATCGTCGACGATGCTTTCACAGCCAACACTTCACTGGAACATAACACAGCTAAAGGCATCTATTAGTGAAAGATTACGTTTTTCAACTCTCCAGTGATGCATTGTTTCCCTGCAACCCACCTCCTGGTCAGAGCCCAGACTTTGAAAAATGCAGCACTCCAACACATCCATTCAGAAAGTATTTGCAGGGTTTGAGATGTGGAAGAATAACACGGTGACACAACAGAAACAATAACCTCTACAGTGAACCAACGTGTAAGAAAAATAAATACAAAAAAATTAAACAGCAAGAAAGTTTGTTTTTTTATGTAGAAGTCAATGCAACCACTTGCACAGTGTACACTAGTATATCTTGCCTTAACACCTGTTGTTGTTTCTTATGGTAGTTCAGTTGCTCACACACGGTATATAAAATAATACACTAGAAGTCCACCATGCAGAAGCAGATAAAGGCTTATTTCTATTCTTGACAGACCCTTCACACTGATAAAGAATGAAGGAATAACCATTTCTCGGTCCTGCTATCAACACTATCAGGCACGTGAAAAGAAGCCTCTGCCATATGGCATTAGTTTCAGTGCCCCAGGGCTAACATCTGTATGCAGACAGCATCCACATCCAGACTGAAGAGACAGACCTTTCTTTTTTCTGAACTGAGAGCAGTCTTTTCATAGATGGGGAGCAGTCAGACATAAAGAGGATGACTGGCAACACTGCAGGGCACTCTGAGACCATTTGTTTATGTTAGCATCTGGGCGATTGTGTGTCTGGGTGTGCGTTTGTGTGTGTCTGTGATGGTCAGCTATTGATGCCCAGTAAGCCGCAGCTGTGGTGATACATTTCTATAATGTCTGAACAGTGATGATGCTGTACAGGTGTGATTATGACATCTCGTAAAACAATGCAGCTTTTCAATAAGAGCTCTGTGTTTCCTCTAAATCTATTCATGTGTGTTCATGGTGACATTACCTTCCCTGTTATTACCTGCCTGCACTGTACATATTTGCTCACAGTGTATACAGCACCCTCCATTAGGTTTTATTACTATTGCTGATTTCTTCCAGCGCACATTGTGTATTCAAATGGTGTTAAAAGCTATAACTACAGTTAGCCAACTCCGGACTTCAACAGACAGGCTAAGTGAATCACAAACCGACTGAAGCACGACTTACAGTTTCACAAATTTAACTCAAAGACCCTCCAGTCAGACATCTGGGTTAAAACCAGACTAAATTTGATTTGATTTGATTTGAGGAAAAAGTACCTGCCACAGTTTCAACAGCACTTAAATAACTATATGTATATATTATATATATAATATATTTCACAGTGGAGGAGATCCTAATGACACATTGGAATTAAGACATTTGAGTAATATTCAAATAATGGTTATATATATATCACCTTATAATAACTCCAGATTACAATGAACTGCTTAGATACCTAGATGTTTTTTCTCTGGTAATCTGTGTATTTATCAGTATTGAAAGGAACTCCCAAGGAGTCATCATATGATTAAGGAAATCTGAAAAAAAAAGAAAGAAGTGAAATTGTCATACATGATCATCTTTCATTCTATCATTTGCATTTAGTTTTAAAAAATGGTTTGAAAAATAATGAATGTCTATTCTATGTTATTTTAGCCGTCAATAGTAAATGACATGTACACTTACATTAAAAGAAAACTGTACAATACTGTTTATTATTTTTATATATGATTTTGAATAAGCCATTAACCCTCTGTGACGGATGATGTTTGAAAAGGAACCCACAGCCTAGAGGTCCTGAGCATTTAAAAACTCTGCACTTCCTGCTCGTGGTTTTCTAGACTAAAAGCACTCTGTTCTTTTAAAGCCTCCTCCTTTCCACCCCATTATCTACACAAGCATGTTAAACCCTCCACTTAATCGTTTATTATTGATAGCTCGGCAAGAAATCTTCCCTCCCGGTGTTATGGGAAAATGGTTATGGCTGAGATGTAAAAGAGGTGGGTTAAGGATTTGTAGAGCCAGTCACTGCACAACATGGCAGGCTTTGATTGGGCAGAGCAGCATGACCCGTGTTTACGCGGGGGGGGCGTATTGTTGTGTATGAATGTCCTCCAGCTGAAAACTGCCGGGGCATAGTGTGCGTTAAAGTGGACGTGTATGTGTGTGGATAAAGAAGTGTGTATGTGTGGGTTTTATAGCATAAGAGTGACCAAGGTGCTTACAGAGAAGGACTATTTGGATAGTCCGCCTACAGACAGTTGTAACATTAAAGTACAAGTGACAGTTCACGAACACCAGCTCAGTCCTGCCAGTTTGCTAAGCTATGATCAGAAAATTCCCATTTGCGATAAGGCTTTAGGTCAATTTATAAGCAACACATCTCTTCACTTAACAGCCATCCGGGCAGCTTCTCTGTCCAGAGAGAGCAGGACAGGTTGCATGTGTGAGCCTGGTACCGGGGGTCATGCATGTATAAAAGCTGTGGCAAGGCCTGCTGTTTATGACCTGTATAACATAGATCTGACAGCATATCAATCCCTCACATTTAAGCCAAGGACACCAAGAAAAATGTCAGCTTTGACGGATGATGCAGCCTGAGATTTTCACCATAACGGCACAGGACTATCCGGTTTACGCCACCGCTCCGAGCCTCTTCTAGTATGACGATTAATCCTCAGAAAGCCACACACACACAGGAGAGGGGAGAGAGGCACCAGCGTGACCTTGTTTTAAAGAGCAAAAGGTCATGTGATCATGTACTTCTCTGTAGACACAGAGGAAGAGATAAAGAACATGAGGGAAAGGGCATAATGAGGAGATAATGTTCAGCAAACAAGCAGGTGCATCAGGATATCTTTATATTGATTTTGCAACTATGACCAGCTCCAGTGCAGCATCTGACTTATTACGCCACTACTACCAAATGAACCAAATATTTCATGTGAAATATTACTATAGAATAATTTACATACAAGCTTAACTCATTTGCAACCTTATGCTAAAACAGAGGGAAATGCAGCAGGAAGGCATCTGTATCTACATCACAGCAAAACTGCAACCATGGCAACGTAAACAAATCCAGCAAGATTGCTGTTCAGCCTCAGATTTCATAAATTAAGTGATTCACTCTCTCTAAATTAAAAGTAATTTTTTGGTTGATTGTATTGCTGGTTAATTGTAACGGACACACGCACACAATGCGAGGGGGTTTTATCTCAACAGCACAGCCCTGTATGACTCACGGCTCCACCATTAGCCCACACATGGCAGAGGAAAGATAAGTCTAACCTACAAACGGAGTAGTGATACTTATAAAACATTGATCAGGCCACCACTACAGCTTGTGGACCAATCATCTGCCTTCCTTGGCCCGTAATCCCCCCCCCTTCTTCCACTACCCATTGTCTCTGTATGATGCTTACATCCCACTGCCTCCTCTTCCACCCCACTTGTCTTTAGCTGCGAATGGTTAGATGGAAGCTTATACCTGTTGACCTACATTACCACCGTCTTGACAGGCCTGAGAAGAGGAAGTTGCTTCTATCCTATTGAGAGCACAGTAATGTATAGGAGACAGGCTACACTACCCATGATAGCAAGCAGACCTCCCGTTGGCCACTTATTACAGTCTGGTTCCTTGTGTTTTCCTGTCTGTTGCCATTTTCAAAGCCCCTTGTGTGTGAAACATAAAACCGCACACACTTAAGCTAACAAGTGAGATAGATGCTCGTAATGGAAGAATTAGACTAAAACATTGATCAGGGGTGACAGGCATGCTTGGTTCATTTTGTTGGTTACTTTTAGGGGATATTAAAATCTCTTTTTAAGGACTGATTATCAAGACAGTTTAGTTAGCTATGAGTAAAATGCACCTCCCCCCCAGCAAATAATATGACCGAGCAAAGAGTAAAAGCTGTTGCAGTGTAGCAGTTGCCCAACTGCTACTAGCAGGTATAATTACTGCTGCAGGAGGTGAATGAATCTCGGGTGAGAGCAGGGCAGGATTACAGTGAAGATGGCGAGAGTCAAAGATTCACTCTGTTCATCTGATTTTGTAATGTTCACACCTGACCTGATTAAAAGGGGTAAGAGGCCGTTAGTCAGACCAGTTATCCACATGCATCCACATTTTATGCCACAGTAGCTGTTGTAGGACAGTGAACATTGCTCATCACCCTAAAAAAAAATGTTGACCCACATCTCACTGACTTTTATAAAGGGAAGAAACTATCTCTTGAAAACACTGACATTGACAAAAAGTCAATGCTGGTTTCAGCGTGTTACAAGCAATGTTCCCCACCAGCTCTGCAGATCTGCTGTCCGACATAACTGTATCAGGAAGATATTTAGTTCTGTGAGACATTTCATCTGTGCTGGCACAGTGCAAATAAGCAGGTTTGGAAATATAAAACTATGTCTACAGAGACTGTAATACTTACATCACATAGATACATACTGTATTATATATTTCAGCGGATTTGGCGCAGACAAATACTCCATCAGCTCTATTGATCTAACAAGCAGTAATTCAGTAAGAATACAGTCACTCAGTGCGTACGGACAAATCTACATAGCAAACTCAACCAGTTCCAAAAACCTGTGCCCGATTCAGCAGCACTCAATAAGACACGTCTGCATCCCTCCTCGGTATCCTTTCATCTTGTAAAGGTAAGGCCAGTGCTCACTTTAACTTTTGTCTTTGAAATATTCCCTTTCATTTCAGCAGCCTTGTGTTTTTTCTATTGATGCTCACTTTGGTGAATTTGTACAGTCGACACACAAAATTGCATTATATAAAACTGCATTATAGAGGATGCAGATGAACATCGATATCAGTGTGAAACAAACTCTGGACCTGCTTCATTGATGGCAAAAATGATCAGTCGATACGGAGGCGGGCTCATTTTGTGGTTTGTGCCAGCACATGCTCCAATGACGTAAAGTTCTGTAGTAAAAGCTGAAGCAAACACATTTGTGGATTAACAAAATCTGTTCTCTATCCAGAGTCTCCAGAGCATGAAACAAAGCATCTCTTTGTACTCTGGAAGATAAATCAAATGGCATGTGTAATTTTTGTTCTATTAAGTGATTTGAGTAATACAGTAGCAGTCAGCACTGTAAAATCTAGCAACTTTGACTACATGTGACTTTTGACTGGCCTCGTGTTCTGACTACAGAGCCTCTTGTCTACATGAAATGCTAAATATATCCTGCCTCTCTCCACTAAACAGCTTCTGAGCTAATGTGGGCTGCTAGGCAGTGGTGGGTCGGGGTGTGAAAAGGATGACATGCGTCCAGTGGAGATGCTCTCATCAGCGGATCTCAGCTGGACAGAGTTTGAGGCTCAGCCACTGACTCATACCAGTCCACATGACTTCACACACTGATGATCACTGATAACGTGGTGGGATTAGGGCCACCGTGTGTCAATATGCGAATGTGTACGTGAATGTGTGCCATTCTCAGGCCTAAGATCTGTGGAAAAGCTGATTCCTGCTACTGTCACCCACCAGAGGCTACGTGACCGGATTCCAGTGAGAGACTGTGATGTTCCCAGTGAGGGAATGATCGGCACCCGCATAAGAGGCCTAAGGGGTCATGAGATGTTTACCAAGGACCGAAAAAAAAGAAACCTAAGAAATGAACACAAAATGAATAAGTAAATGAATATATTTAGGTCACTCCTGCAAAATAATTCAGCCCAGAAACAGACATTTAAAATGCTACAGCACAAACACTGTGAAGGGAAAAGAATCCTGTAGCAGCTTTGAACATCTCTTAATGGTATTGAAGTGCTTCCTGTATTTCCCTGGTTGCTTAAGCTCTATTTTTCTCTAACTACCTTCGCCTTACTCATTGTATTCCAGGAAAAAGACGTAAGAGCAGATAATTCAGTCTGTGCCTGTTAAAATCAGATGTAGAACTAGCGCAAAGTGACACCGGGTGTGTTCTGTCTCTTTCCTCTCATCACTTCTATTTCCTCTGTTTTACTCTCCTGTTTTATCAGTTTATCTCAGTATTCAAAGTTTGCTTCGACTGAAATTTGTGGTATGAAACTTGACGGTTATCATAGCATCCGTTTATCTACAATATTAAATTCTACTTTATTAGTATTATTAAAAATAGATCTATTTTTATTCCTTTAAGGAAATTAAATAATTATAATTGATGATGATAATAATACTGTGAAACCACAATGTTTTCTGAAATGGTTATCATATCCATCCAGTTCTTCTCCGTATAATATCTAACTACAACTTAAACAGAAATGTATGTTTTACATAAACATGATTATGAATAAATTAATGAATCTACTCTTCATGTTTTCAAATATAAATGCTATAAATACATTGTAGGACATCCACACACACTTCACACAGATGCACTGACAAAGATGATTGGCATGTGCAAGATGAGATGTAACAGGCATCAAGCAAGTCTATTTTTCTCAAGGACAGAGAGTTAATATTAATGTAATGATTTTTCATGTCAATATCAAGCCATGAAAATGTATAACAAATTACTGAAAACCCTCAAAATGCTGTGAGATGTCAGATTATATGCTGAACTAATGCAATTTAAAATCCTTGATAAGACATGATGTCGTAGATATAACATCTGAGGAAATAGTAAAGAGTGATACTGTTTAAAGGGCAAGATTAAGGGGCTCTATCAGCAGAATCTGTCATAAATTGAATAATATTTTAACGTTTTCATTAGAATATAATCTGAAAACTGTCTTTTAGTTACCTTAGAATAAGTTCTACTTATTGACAAAGGGAGGAGGTCCTCTTCTGTGGAGTGTGCCATGTTGGACCACCATTCTACATCCTACAGTAGCCCAGAGCGGACAAACCAAACACTGGCTCTAAATAGGGCATTTCTCAGCTACCGTAGGCAGTTGGTTGCAATCTACAACTTCACCACTAACATAGTTACTACTAAATCCTACACACCAGACCTTTAAATAAAAGTGAATTTCATTTTGTCTGTGTGTATTTGGTCTAACATAAGCTGCAATCTTTAGCAGGTCCAGCTAACTAGCTTACAACCTACAACAATAACAGTTAGTTCCTAATACTTTACTTGAAAGATCGAGGAGGACATTACCAACAACTACAGTACTTTGTAGCTTAATTAGCTCGCTGACAACAGCAGCTAGGGACATTCAGGAATGATGTTGCTCATGAAGATGTTGTAGCATCTGTAATACAGTACACCAAGCTACTGTGTGTAAACCATGACAGCTCTTAAATCCATTTCCTACTACTCAGCACACCCACCCACACACACACACACACAGACACACACACACATGCACACACACACTAACTCACTTCAGGGGGATTGACTGGAGCTAGCTGAGAAAGTAGCAGCCATCATTACCTTGTCTGCTTGTAAACCACGAGGGCCAGACCAATCATCACCCTTAAACACAACGTTTCCCATTACTCAGTGCACATACACACACACACACACACACGCACACACACACACAAATGCTCCATTTCTGCAGATGGATAAATTACAGGGAGGGAAATGCACAGTGGCACAGCCGTCCGAGGCAGAGGAAATGAAGAGGCTTAGCTCGAAGGATAATAGAACGGCAGGGGGAAAACAAATAATTCATAATGCATTGTAGCATGCTGCATAACTGCACAATCAGGAGAACTGCCTTTTTTTCCCCCAGAACATTACAAAAGAGACGAGACAGCAGCTTACAGCAGTGAAAGAGCCGAAGGACCTAGTTTCTGCTGTTGGCTTTTTAGGTGAAGGAGGTCATGCTATTTTTAACCAGATAATGTAAACTGAAGCAACTGGCCACTGTACGTGTTGCTATGAGGAATGTTAAGGCACGAGTGGCAACACGGCCACCTAATCTGCCCAAATGAATTGAAGGATAATCACTTCAGAATGACATGATACCTTTGTTAACCAATTAGCAATCCGGGCTTAACTGTTGCCACCATTTTGTTTGCTCTGTTGCAGTAAAACTCACAACAAACAACGACGTGCAGCCCATTTATATTTTAGCAGCATGCGGCTTACTCCTCCTCCTCCTACTCCTCCTCCTCCTCCTCCTCCTTCTCCTCCTCTTCCTGCATCTCATGGCTGACTTAAGTAGTTGTATTTTTTTCTACTTCTTAAACACACGGGGGGTTTAAAAGAAACTCATGCCTGGCTTAATTAGACCTACGCTGGCAGCGCTGCGAATGCTACACAACCAGGACCCAACAAAAAAAATCAGCCCGCCAAACAGGCACACAATAAACCCCCATGGAGTACATAGAGTTAACAAGCCTATATGCTGCACATTTAGCCTCTCTTTACACTAATAGATAGCCACATTTAACCAAACTACGAATCAGTAGTCAGTCCAAACACACAAGAACGGAACTGTTTCTTTCTGTACATTTACACATTACTTCACCTGCACAGTCTTGCAATTAGACGGCAAACAATAAAACAAGTTTATTGGTGCATTATATAGCTAGCTGTAAATTCTGAGTAATTACACAATAATAAATAGTTCAAGACTTCATATGGGTCTTATGGCATTACAAGTACTCCACAAACAGAGAGGTATATCAATCAATCTAATGGGCACACTAGATGAGCATTAGCCCGCAGCTGCTGCTCTAACAAGTTACACAGCGTTAACATGCCATACACGTCAGAGTGGATCTCTTTTTTTTTTATATCAGCTAAGTCTCTGCATCCCTCTTTTGTTGTAATTTCCTGCAGTTTCATGCCCGGGCATCAAAGAGAGCACAGCTGTGTCACTGGATGAATGCTTTAATCTATTCAGCCAGCGCATCTGTGCGCTGTCTTACGCTACGTCATTAGCCGCACACCATTATATGTTTGTGTGTGTGTGTGTGTGTGTGTGTTTGTGTGAGGCTGGTTAGGGTTATGTGAGTATCCACGTGAGTGCATATGCATCCAGTCATGCATACACACACTAGGAGTCTTCTTGTATATGCGCTCACATGTCTGTGGAAAGCCCTCATGTAGGAAAAAGGGTAAAGATGCAATGCACACAGTGGCAAAGACACACACAGAAGATGACGTGAGTTTAGGTAATGAGCGATCTTTTTATGCCTGAACACAGACACCAATCTGTGTGATAGCAAAGTTTCCAAGCATTGCTAAATTCAGGCTGGAGGGATGAGAAATATTCAGGAAATGTAGATGGTGGAGATGTTGGAGCTCCACAGGAGATCTCCACAGGCCTTAATATCCTCATCCCAGAACACCAGTATCAACACTGTTTTGACAGTGAAACATGTCTGTGTTTATAATACCACATTGGCTGACACATGAACACATCCACTGTGTGGACCAAAAGCATGGCAGGAATGTTGATTGCAAAATTGACTCTGGGAATTGAATGGAGTCCATTTTTATAGAGACACAGAACAAACGTTAGGATAGATTAGATTGTCCTGGCTCATATAAATCATTGTCAACTGACTGCATCCAATCAGAAAGTCTTCCATTCTGTATAATTAGCTTAGAAACAGGATGCTATTTGTCTTCTGTAATGCTGATTGAATGAATTTCACTCATTTGGTCAGAACAAATTAGTTTCCAAGCACTCGCTGGTCAATAGGAGAACACGGTTGTCCAGCTTGAGCTCGGTGGCTTTGACTTATTACGCTGTGATGTTTATTTAAATCAGAGTGTAACATTTGTGGGCTTTAGTCTTATTGACTATTTGCTAAATCCCTCCCCTCAACAGCAATTATCCAATCATAGCTCAACAATGTTAACAAGGCATGGCAGGCCTGTTAAACTTTACCCACTATGTGAGCTAATCCTGGATGCTATCTTTGAGTTGAGGCTAATGTTAGCGGTTCTGTCCTGCCTATTATTGCATTAGCTTACACTCTGGGTTGTCAAATACACTGGTTACTCCTCTACAGCACACTGCAACACATGAACAGTTCTTTCCATGTCATTTTTATGTATCAGTCAGCTGCAAACTTTTAACAAATCAGCTTGCAACAGCATTTCAATCTACTAATGGAGCTAAGCTTAGTTTAGTTTGCTAACTAGCTAGCTGAGTACGAGTGATCTGACAGTGACGGCCGTCATTTGAGCTAACAAAATCAATGGTTGCTGGCTGGAAATGAGAAGCCTGCTTTTGTCTGTCTGAATCGAGGACACAGAAAGTTTGACAGGCTTGAGAGGTGTCAACAGTACGGGAGGCCGTCAACTGTACTCAAATCAAACTCCTGTATGATCCAGTAAAGAAGGGCTAAAGGTCAGAGCGAGGGACGCAGTTGGTTCATATACATAACTGCCAGGTTTGGACCACTGTCGCACATGGTCGCATAAATAGTTCTCAGATGGTGGATGCAGTGTGGATGATGGAGACGATGCTATGATGTAAGCCTCAGTGCGATAGCAGCCTGCATCTTCAACCTCTCAGTTTTCTTTGAAGTCTCCCCATGGGGATGTGGGAGCTGGGGGTTGGTAATGAATCAAGCTGAGCCATAATGAATGTCCTTATTCAAGTCTGCTTTGATGAAATTCCACCTGACTGATCTCAAATCACAGAACAAAACAGCGAAAGCTTGCTGACAACTGTTATGAAAGCTATACTGGCTGGCAATATGGCGGAGAGCATCGAACGATTTCACGGATCCCTTCTGGATACATTACTCTGTTTCTTCCCTTCGCTTCGTCCTCCCTTCCTTCCTACTTCCTCTGCGATCACTGAGTGGGATGAAATCTGATGAGAGTGTGCTAATGTTTAAATCCAAGTCTTCACTCCTGTATGGTCGTGCCTCTACGACACAGCTCTTTGCGTCTATAAGAATAGAATACACCCAGAGGGGAATTTAAACAAATGAGACATTAAATTTATTGTTGTAATTCTGAACTGGGTCCTGGTGTTACAAATATGCACAGGCACAGCAATTAAGATGCTCTACAGAGTCATTTACCCAGTGTGAGCCTTGTCCATTCAACAGTACATTGTGTAAATACATCAAACACACTAAAACATTGTGAAATACACTGAACTCCTCTTCACCGTAGAACAATAACCCTGTTAACAAAGTTGACATGAAATGAATATATTACAAGCGCCAATCTCACTTATCTCATAATTCTTTGCAAAATCACTGTCGGTGTGCCGCATTAGGCCATAGAAATGAGCAAAATGGCTTTTTCACACTTCATATGAGATGAGGTGCACTGTCGACATGCTTTGTGGAAGTCTGGGGCCCATCTGGAAGCCTGCGGTATTCAAGCTAGGTAGAAAAGACTGCCAGGAGTAACAAAAGAAGTAAGTAATTATAGAGAGGGATCTCATAGACAAAGCATGCAATAGACTGCCAGCGGCATTTAGCTGTGCATAGCAGCAACTGCTGCTGCTCCTGCTGCTGCTTCAGGTTATAAGTTTTGTTTATGCTGGTTTGCTGTGCAACTTTTGGTGTTTAAGTGGACTTGGGCCGCTGCAGTACAAGCAGCTTTTTAAGCCTCAATCTGTGTGAGGATTTATGCTTAGATTTCAACTAAGAAGAAGAGTCAATTAAGTCAAAATCAAGCTGAGAATTAGGGATATAACGAGACACCAGATTGGAGCTTTTGTGTTAGCTTTTATTCATTCATAGTTTTACTTTTAGATGTCTTCTCTTAGTCTCATAGTCTTAAATTCATTTAAGAGTTTAAAGAACTAAACATACTCCTAGTGTGCTCTACTTCTTTATGGACTTTCCTCAAAGGGCAGAATTGGCCTCTGTAATATCGTGTACATGAACGCACAAGGAAATCTTTGCTTGTTAATGATCCTAAACTACTGTTTCAAAAAGTGCTTTGGGGTAAAGGTGCAGATACAGCAATTTGCTTTCTAAGGCTGCCCCTTCCAGACCGGTATCACTTTAATAGTGATTAAACTGGAATTAGGCTCCAACTGGTTACTACAGCCCTTTACTACAGTACATGCACAGGAAATCCTTGAAAATAAACAACAGATTTAAGCGTCTTGTCCATCTCACACCTAGAACCATGGAGAACAGGGCAAACACACACGTTCACCACCACGCATACGCACGCACACTTCCACAGAAATAGCGTAACTCCTTCAGGCCGCAGGGTGGGTGACAGAGCTTTAAGGGCCAGCGCTGCGTTAGGCAGCAACAGGGCCAGATGCAGTGCTCGGTATAGCCTGAGGGCATCGCTGAGTATTCAAGCTTCACTGGGCCTCTTCATCAGTGCTCTCTGATGACCAACACACACATACACTTGCAGCACACAACGAGTCAGGCCTTTCCAGCCTTTTGGACAAGAGGGGAATCGGGAAGGAAGTAGAACAGCCTCACTGAGCTCAGACATACACAAGTTAGACTAAGAAAACTGTCGAGGATGTAGGTTAGGGTGGATTGTGCTGATTCTGATGCTATGGGAGTATCTTGGATGTGTGTGTGGGTGCGCTCGAACATTTTAGATCCACAAATAAATCCATCCATTTAGATAACCCCAGACTTTGAGCAGATCTACCTTGATTTGTAAAGTTTAGCTGTAATTTCAGCACCAGTTTTAAAGGTGGATTCATAAAACACATGATAAAGACATGAAGCATCCCCTGTAGCATTTACTATGATATGTAACATGGTGAAATGTAAACATTCTAAAGCTTGAAGAGGCGCTAACCCGAAGCCTACACACACCCACATTACATCTTCCCGTATCTCTCTCTAAATTGACTTATGTTCGTCTCTACTGTCATAATGTCTCTTTCATGCGCTCCATCTCTCCATGTCTTCCTCTCTCTCTCTCACACACACAAACACACACGAGCAGCCACACAGTACACACACCTCATTTTGTTACTGACATGCCAAGTCATGCAGAAAACACAAGGGAAGCTTCTTTTTTTTCTTTCTTTAAATCCTGTGGCAAAATGCAATAACCCGGGACAAAAGTGCTGACATGTGAAGATGAGTCCGATGTTCAGACAGACTGCTCGGTTGCAGCTGAAATGAGCAGAAGAGACAGACTGAGCGAAAGCAAGACTCCCCTACACAGAGAGACAGACAGACTCCTTCTATTGACTCTTCTCTTTTCACTAGTCTCTGGCTTTCTGATCCTCTTATATCCCCCCCCCCTCTTTTTATCCCAGTACTTTATCCACCCGTGCTCCCCCCTCCGTGAAACCCCCACCACCTCTCATCGCTCTCCGGTCACCTGTCCCACTCTTCCTCTTTCTCGTCTGCCCTCGTCTCATAACCTTTCTTCTCACGTCTCTTCCATTTCACCGTCTTTCTCACTCCATCTCTACTTCACTCTTAATCTTTCCTCTCCTCTGTCTCTTCCATGCAAACCTTGTTTGCATGCTCCCTCATTGCGCCCCTTGATTAGCGAGATCGACCAGCGCGAGTCCGTCAGACACTCGGCTAAAATGGCCAATGAGTCTGTTCGAGAGGCTCCTACATAAATAAAGAGCTGAATTGTTTCAATTACAGATAACACATTCCCACCAGTGCATTTCAAACACTATTTAACGACAGATAGAGCGATAGAGATGTTGGCCGGCGGCACACGAGGTCGGCCTTGAAGGTTGAGGAAGCGGCACCAACAGAGGAGACCTAATACAGTGTGCTCAGCAAAGCAGTGCTATATTTTCTTCTGCCGGTCAAATTATTCAATGTAAGACTCCCTCTGACTCTTATGTAATTGTGAATTTGTGCGAGGCTGCCTCCTCATAGACAGCGAGAGCAGCCCAGTGCACAGCCATAGGGACTAAAATAGTTAGTCATGTGTTCATTATCGCTATCCTCTTTTAAGTACTCACCCCGTATCCAGAAACATTAAACAGGAGAGGACCTACGAGTGGGTCTGTGCATGTGTGTGTGTGTGTGTGTGCAAGGTTAAGAGAGAATGAGAAACAGAAAGAGGGAGGTAGAGTATGAGGGGAATGAGGTTGTGGGATTGTGATAACTTCAAAGGTTATTATTATTATTACTGCAGGCTGAAGCCATGCTCTGGCATCCCTCAAGCTTTGATCATTATGTAAAGCTGTTGTGCTCGGTGCTGGCACTGAATACATTACAGTGTGGATAACCAGGGAGTGCGCAAGCAAGAGTACACAGACCAACGCATTGACTCAGCTTCTTAAGTTTCCTCCGATGTTAAAATAACACACATCACCATCATCTCGACGGGGCAAATAAGGAGGGCCTTTTATCTAATCTCACCTCGACGTGCGACTCGGACGGGTGGAGGCATGGTGGCGGTTTGAGACACCGTACGCCTCCATCTGTGATATTTAAAGGGGCGCTCCATCAGTTTTACACATGGAGATGAGTCTGGTAGTCATAAGAAGTACTGCATAGCCTGTGAAAGCAGCTGGTTTTTGTTAAGTCTGAGAAAATAACGCTATCGTCAAGGTTATCTCCGACAAAGCTATCACAAGAAATTGGGCGCGTGGTGGGCATAATGTCAGAGGCCAAAGGGCAGCAGTCAGTTCCTCTTAAGGTCATTTTAGCCATCATAGTGTTCTGCATACTAGAGATTTCCATATAACTGGCATCTTGTCCAGGATGTACCCCGCCTCTTGCCCAATGCCAGCTGGGATTGGCTCCAGCTCCCCTGTGACCCTGATGAGGATAAAGGGTTACAGAAAATAGAGAGATGATGGATGTATTTTCATTGTGAACTGATTTTATGAGTTATAGCATGACAGTAGAATCCTGAAAAAAGGCAAGCGTTACTGTTTCTATGAGAATACCATATACTATGACATGTTTTGTTGTTGTTATTTGTAGGAGTGCAACCAATCATTATTTTTATTATACATTAATCTCCAGATAAAATGACACATATTTTTCTGTAGCACTAGATCCAAAGACCAAAATGGTCAACTGTATACTGTATACTGTAGAAATAAAACTCCAGAAATGTTTATTCAATCTATAATTGATTAATCAAATGGCCATCACAGTTTTCTAAAGCGCAGGGAGCCCCCTCAACCCGCGTTGCTAGCATCACATAAGGCGAAGATGTTTTAGGTAATGTTTTGCATTTTCTGCTTGAAAACGACTTAAACAACGGATAGATTATCTATCTAATGGTTGTGTCGATCAACTAATAGACAGCAGAACAGTTTCAGTCCCAGCTCTTTGCTATTCAAGATAGATGTTGGCTGGAAGTCGTAGCTCTCCTCCTTACAGTCCTGTCAAAACGCTGCAAACTGTAGGCCGAACACTAGCGAGCGACACTGATTTATGTTACATGTTCTAGAGCAGAATGTAGGCCTCCTGACAGCCTGAGAGGTTTTGTGCTACATGTTATTATTACCACCATTAATAGTGTTGCTGTTAGAGCGATTATGAGCTTAAGGAGGGGAACCCCAGCTCACAGGGCCTAGCCACCACTTTTAATTTTCGTCTACACATCCTAATCCGAAAGCCACATTGAACTTGAAAACAAGCCATCTGTTCCTGCCCTTACCTGGCCTACATTAAGCCCCGAGCACACACACAAACACACACACACACACACACACACACACACACACACAAACTCTTGGCTGTCCTGCAAGACAAAACACGGGCTGTGCAAATGAATGTCTTGCACTGTCATCATCACTGTCATACAGTTTGTGGCATTAATAAGGAGTAGTGCTATAATAAAAGAGGTGCTGTCACGGTGGAAATAAAGAAATATAACAGCATGATAGTTAAAGGTCCATTAAGGCTGTAAACTCACCACTGAGCACCACACACACACTGTGTATGCGTGTGTGTGTGTGTCTGCTAGACTATAAGGCTGGAGGTGCATTACAGGGATTTTTCCTTCGACCACCTACCATCGACAACAAATCCTCCTCGTTTAAGTAAAAAAAATGATAGCATTTAAGGACAGCGGGCAATAAAAGCAGGCCTTCACAGTCCATTAGCAACATGCATAGGTGCGATGCCCACCCAGTTCAATACCAAGGACAGCGGTCGACGCACGGAGCGCCTGACAGCCATGACAACACATGCACTACAAAATGACAGATTTATTTCTGCACGGATGCATCGTAAGCAGCGACACAAACCCGCTCCGGATGACACTGCTGTTTTCAGTGTGGGGGCTTTGGAGCCGCGGACGCAGACACGGAGACACAAACTAAAACCCCTTTACCAGCATTTCGCCTTTCCAGAGCGGCTTTTTTGCCCCCTGCAAGAAGCAGCAGCAGCAGCAGCAGCAGCAGCCACATTTCTTTTTTTTAAAAAAAACCCAAATCGCATCGTCTCAGCGCGCCTGTCGAATAAAACACACCGCACCTACCTGCTTGTTTTTGGGGGGGTCGAAGAGCTCACATGTCCCGCGGTTTATTTTGGTCTGTTGTTGTGGATATTATTATTGTGGTTGGCACCGTTATGTGTCTGCCAGCGCCATGTTATTATCACTGAGAGGAGGACTGTGCGGTCCTGTGCGCTACATCCGGGCTGTTGAGGAGAGCGAATGAGCGCAGTGTGTGGTGGCGGAGAGGGCGGAGAGCGCTGTGGATATGTAGAGCACCTGTGCAGCAGAGCAAGGACGAGCCTCAGCCGCGACCAACCTACTGTAACGTGACCTCAATTAGATCCACACCTACATTTGTAATAAAACATTTCTCTGTGGGGACTCCCATCTGAGAGGGAAACTGCTGTTTCCAGAGGACAGTGAAGAGGCTTTAGTGCAGTAGTAGAAAATATACACACCTCCACCTGGGCACTAGTTGCGTTTGTGATCGTGATGTTTGAAATAGACAGTTAAAAGTAGTTCCAATGGTTGAGATAGTTATTCTAAAATAATAATTAAATGAAATACTTGGCTGGTAAAGGCTCGAAATGGATTGATAAATGCTGAAATGCTTGAAATAGCTAGCTGAAATACTGATACGTGGTTGAAATAGTCAAAGTTATTAGTTGAAATAACTAGCTAAAAGTCGTGGTCATGGCTGAAATAGCTAAAAACAGAAAAATGGTTGAAGTAGTTTAAAGTCATTAGTTTATAAATGGTTGATAGAGCCGCAAATATTAGATCTATTATAGAAATAAATCATGTTAATTGATGAAATAGTGCTAGCCTGGCTGAAAGTGATGAGTGCATTATTGAGATATATAGCTAATAGTAAATGATAAACACATTAAATAGATAGCTAGCCTATAGTTAATTGGCGAAAAAGCTGAAAGTAAAGAATAAGTGGTATTGGCTAAAGTAGTGAATACATGAATAGTTACATAAGAAAAAATAAATGGGATTATAGAAGATAATAATGGACACAGTTAAACATCTGAAAATATGAAAGGCTATATTTGTAGGAAGGGAAAGAACTGCTTTATAAGTCTTGTATACCAACCCAAAGACACTTTACAAGTCCCCAAATTTCACTACAGTTATGACTGCATCATCTGGGGCCTGTGGACCAACTGAGATCATAGTATCTGATCCCAGATTTGCTCTGACACAGAGACATAATAAGATTTTGAGAGAGACTCTTCTAGATAATATGTCATGTAAATCATAATGCTATTTGAAATATTTGTTTTTTTTCTGTTTCTTAGGCTTGATGACTGATCTGCTACGTCAGACAAAAGCAGAGCCTCGCATCCTTTTTAAGTGCGTTACTGTATCAAGCTGTCATTTTTTCTGCTTCTAAAGAATATGTTAGGCATGAGTATACATGGAAGTGTTTCTCAAGTGAAGCCAGACACAGGCTGTAGCCCCAGAGCATTGGGGATACACACAGTGTGACAACCTCTGCCAGCTCTGACAGTGTCACAGCCCTCATTGATCTCCCATCTCTGTTTCTGACATGCTGTTTGTAGCACAGGGCTCTTCCCCTGACTACAGTGAGTGAATGTGCAAGGGCACGAGTCAATTCCTCCCACTGTGACAGGGAAGTCCTTATGTCTGACTGTCTGGTTAACTGAGGGAGAGAATGAGAGAGCAAGCAGAGAGCAGAGTATCCATTATTATGCCAAGGTCTAGCTCTTTGTGTTGTTAAACATAGGGATCAATGGAAAACCTGCTACCACATGTCCTTCCCTTTCACCATCTACCCTTAGGCTCGTCAGCCTGATAAATCTCACCAACTGACTTACTTACAAGGATACATCATGCCTTCTGTCTTTTAACAGCTGTCTGTACAGGTGGAGACTTGTGCATTCACCTATAGAATGAATCAGAGCTGCATTTCCTGCACATATGTGCAACATATGTCTCACCGCTATAGATGGATGCCTGCAAAAGATGCACTCGTCCTCACTACTACACCTTTTCAATGCTCCAATGATTTGTGCTCTTGTGATGACACTGCCCTCGCCTGCTCTGTTTCCCATGCTGCCTCCCTACTACCCATAAATCCCCTTGGGAAATGTGAGCCAGGACTGTAAGCAATGGGAACACCCCTTCAGCTCAGGACTATTCCAGGCTGTGCTACACTTATTATGGGCTTTATGGACAGCCACATCTATCCTTCTCATATAACCACGTGGGGGGAAGCCTGTTGATGCATTTTAGTAAAGTTCGACATGCTACGCACATTGTGATAGTGATTTTTACCTCTCAGAGATGAAGTATGCTGTGTTTTAGACATCTTTAGACATACTTTACTCAGAGTATATCAAAACACCCTTGAAAAGTGTCATTAAAAAGATTCTTTAAAGCTTGACACAGAGGCAGTGGAGTGGTGGACTATGTATGGATGATAAAGATGATGAAAGTGGATTATGTTGCTTGAGTGGTTTGACGGGTTGTATGGATTTTTTTGATACTTTTGATACTAGACTCTTGTCACTAATGACATCCCCTGTAATACTGACCACATGAAGAAATCTACAAACTTCCTGTGTCCGTGTAAAGTAAGAATAAATGTGTGTTCTGAGTTTGTCAGACCAAAGAAGAAAGTGTTATTAACCACTCAGCCAAAATGGAATGTTTAAAAATATAGTTTATGAAATTAGATGTCATAATTGGGCAAAAATGAGCAGCAGTGTTCTCAGCTCCAGGACTGTGGGGGCGTGTCCGCTGAATGTGCTGAAGCCATGCAAACTCGTGGGAGCAGTCGAGCAGCAATTTTGAAGTGACTGAAACGTGTCAGATGAGTTCAGAAAATGACGTGATTATCTTTGAAACACTGAGTGAGATGAATTAATCTCTATCTCTCTGCTAGGGGTGCAGGGGTATGCTCAGGGTGGCCTCAGCGTGTCATCGAGACACCCTTTAGGACCGCCCACAAAATCCTGGACTGAAAACTGGTGAAAAACCGTTTTAACCTCTAACTCCACATTTCAGTGATATATATCGTTCAAAGTCTCAGCAACTACACTGTTGCCTGTAAAGTAGAAATAATTTTGTTTTCAGACATATTACTCTTTTTATTGCTATTTCCTGAAAGAAATCTCAGAATTGCCTTTACGCAGACTTTAAAGACTCATTTCAAACCTACCTTTTTGGATGCTCCTTTATGCTCCAAAGATTTTGCTCCAAAGAATATCGATTTAATTAGTTACAGTGCATCAATAGATCCTTATGCTGCTTTTAAGCCTGGTCACATTATGGTTTGTTGTAATGTTAGTGAAGGAGTCAGATATATCCATAGATTACAGACTCATACAGTCCTATTGCCTTTCATGGAACAACACCACATGGCTACAACACCCCTGTGGGAATTTCACGTCTCCATCTAGTGGTGGCTTGCCGTACAGTCGAGTACACAGGTTACTATAGTGCATCCAGCTGTAAAGTTGTACTCTGTGCCTGTCTGAGACATAAACCACAACATCTCTGAGTGAATAATGTAGTCCTTTGTGATATTAAATTGATCATCATCGTGGCGACCATTTTATTTTTACACACACAGAAATACACACATAAACACACTAAAAACGCGCTGCTGTCCCCATGGCAACTGTAGCAATAGCACTTTCTTTGAAACCATCTCCCTCTCTCTCTTACACACTCTCTTTAATTCGACCTCTCGTGTTCACTCGCTCTTTGAAGGCACAAAATCATTCTTAGACACGCAGCCACAGGTTATTGAACAACACTATCTCATTGAAAACCACACCTTTGACTACAGGTGCGACATTTCACTTAATGTGGGGATCACCTCGTAGAATTGTCTTTTCTTATACTCCTCTCACCAGTTATCGCACCTTTAATAGGACCAAAGTGGTGAAGGGGAGGAGGTTACAGTTTATTTAGCTCATCAGGGGCTAATGCCACCACTGTTGCTTTGGAAAAGTCTGCTCCTGCCAGGATGCTCTCTTCTGCCTAACAGCAGCACGCCTCACAGTTGCCTCCTTTTTCCTCAACTCCCTCATTGGTTGAAACAACAAAAGGAGATCTCCAACAACTGACATCATTACTCCCTCTCCCAGTGTACGTCATGACCACATCGTGGACATCCACCCAAAGGAAGTACTGTTTTTCACTCTTCAAGTTAAATCAATTGAGCTATGTTTTTATGCATACATAATCTTTCTATTGCAACATTTTATATCATATTATTCAATAAGAACAGATTGGGTTGAATGCAGCTAAGGGTTGAGGAAAGTGTTGCCAGTTCCAGCTCTTGACAGGCAGACAGGCCAACCTGGAGACAAACCATGAACCAAATGTTCTGGATTGTTTCTTGGCAACAAATCTCTTCTGACAATATGCAGCCCGAGCAAAACAATTCCTGACCATCCTCACAGCGAGCTTCATTTTGTGGTTGTCTAAAGCTTGGTCCCTGCGCTGGACATTATGTCAGGCAATGATTTTCTCTGGTGGACTTTCTTTACATGAGTAATTTTGTCAATACAGTAAGTTGATCAAGAGTTTGAGGACAAATGGCTGGTATGCTTATCTGTCTCTGACAAGAGGTGCAAACTTGATGCACTGCATTAGTGCAGCAGGGTAGTGGCAGATAGCAAGTGACTGTAAGAGAGATATAAACCAAGACACAAGTCGTATCAACCCTAAGGCCAGAGTTTTAGAATTATTTTTAAGCAAGAGTTCATCCTTTTAAAGTTTTCTTGAGTGAGACAAAGTTTCATACTGTCCCTAAGGTTGCTGTTGTTGTTGTTGTCGGGCTGATATGGTGCTTTGAAAGATATGGTGCTTTGAAAGAAAAAAAGACAAATTTATCCATTAAAATGTTAACTTAAGGAGTCTTTCTATATAAAAGGCATTGTTTAACCTTTAAATCAGTATTAAAGTAGCAGTAGGCAACTTTTATAATGTAATGTTTTGTTGTGTTTGCTGGAACTGTCATTATATCCTGACAGTAGTCCACGAGACAGATAATTTATAAAATCAGGTCCCTCTGGCTCCTCCTAGTGCTCCTCCTAATGACATCCGTGCTGGTGTGTTGCCAAGTGGAAAAGAAGCACAATGACAAATAGTGGGGAATAACTTTTGAGACGGACATTGTTGTGTGTGTGTGCGTGTGTGTGGCAGTATTAGTCTCCCATCAGGGTCGCAGCTGCCTCTGAAGCCTGGGGCACTCTGCCCTGGGGCAGCAAAGTGCTGGAGGGATATTTTTGAGAAGATGAGCTATTGCGACAGGGGACTGGGTTCTTGATGAGGCTCACACCGTGGATAAAGTTTCACAGGGCAACCGGTTCTGACTGTTGCAGTTCAACTTGTGGTGCGGTGATATAGGAGAGAGAAGCATAAAAGGTTTTGCATAGTGTATGTTCTCTGTGTTCACCAGTTAGTCAAATATTTACTCTCCTTATAGCTTTGAGTTGGTCTTCAGCAACTGTAGAGAAAAATATTTGGCTCTCTGGCAGAGCTTCTCCACAATGTTTACCAGCTAGTTGCAAGGTTGATAAATCAAAACACCAAAGCAGTGTGTAGGAAATGTAAAATAATGTGCTGAAAGACATTAAAATGGTTTGTACTGCAAAGTGGGCTGATAAGTCTCTGTGGGTTTGCCACCTACACACCACGTGCAACCCCATTCACATTATATTTCATCATTTAGAGTCATTGTTAATATAAATACATTTTTTGTGCAGTTTTAAAATGTACTCAATAAAAATTGCATGCTGTTTTAAACAGCATGTGCCCTATTTGACATACTGGTTAATATATAATTAAATTAATATACTGACATCTATATAATTACCGCTGTTATTCATTTTCCATACATTTCACCGTTTGCTGTAATACACAGGAGTCCCTTTTGTGCATGGGCAAATGACAAACATTCATCTGTGTATCATTTAATTCTGGAAGCAATTAAAAATCACTATATATTTTTTTTTAAATGATGACACAGCTTGCCTTGTAATGGCTTATAGGAGATGATGAGACATTATGGTTTAATCAGCCCAGATGCTCAGTTCAACAGATTCAAGTGCTGCTACACAAGCACAGGCACACACACAAAGCCAGAGGCTCCAACTTCCCAGGCCGCACCCTTCACTCTCCTAATGTGTGGCACTGTGAGCCACAGCTGGCCTCCTGAGGTCAGACTACAGGGTGCTCTCATACACTCATGAAGAATTAATGAGAGTGAGTGTGTGTGCACATGTGTCTTTGTATTGTACATGACGGTATGACACAGAATAATTCAGTATTAGCCAGTCAGCGTGGGGTGTGTACTTACTGGTAGCAGAAACATATAGACTAATGAGTCTGACCTCTCCATACAGAACGGAGGACACTCACAACATGGTGGTGTAAAGGTTAGAGAGCTGAGCTTGTGACCAGCAAAAACTGTCCAGATAAATCTCTTCACTATCGCTGAGGGGTCCTTGAGCAAGGCCCTTAACTCAGCTGCTCCAAGTGGAGCTACTGTGTGACCAACAGATCAGTCTGTGGTTGTAATAAGAAGCCTCCAGGTGTGAATGTTAATCTCTGTAAAACCCTCCTGAATGAAAAAGGTAAAAAAAAAAAAGTTGCTACAATTACTGCTTGAAAATGTCATATCACTGTAATGTATATGAACACAGCAACACCAAAACAGAAAAAAGATTCTGTGCTATTTTTTCTTTCTATTGGTAAAATGCTAAACTAGCTTATAGCTAGTTAGCAAGCTAACAATAAGACACTGGAAAATAGTTATTCAAAACACAATTTTCTTAAATGCGCAGGTAAATTTTTTACTGGTGATATTCCTGGAAGCAGTACACTGTAGCTGTTTATGATGCAATAACCTGCTAACAGGAACATGTCTATTTATAAAACAGTTAACTACTGACCCTGAGAAATGCAGCGTGCAGCAAAAGCACTTTGTGAGAAATCAGATGGCGTGTAGCTGGACTTAACACACATACATTGATGGGTGGACTCATTTGTCAACTTTTCCCAGAGTACAGGAAAAACTCTGTGATGGGTCTTCTATTTCTACATATTATTTTTCCCATTATTCTATATATTATTCTTTTGTCTATATACTAAATATTGTCACATTATATGTCACAGCAGGAATTTGTATTTGCAGGTGAAATTTTTAGAGATTACATTTGAAAAAATGTGCAGTTAGACTAAACTAGACTATGTATAGTTAAACAGTGACATTCATCAATTACCTAATCACGTTGATACATCTTGATGATAACATAGTCTATAAATGTAGATCATTTTGTTTTTCGTAGTTGACTATATTTCATTAAATAATCTAAACACTATAAGCTTAAACAGTCACTTACATTAAAAGGAAATGGTTTAGATTGACAACAAGACTTACACTGAATTGTATACATTATATACTCTATGAAAGATGCTTTTGATTTTCTGCCTCCAGATAGAGTTTAAAATTAAAGACCCAGTTGGATAAATGTCAGGCGCTGAATTCTTGGAGGATTAAGTTTCAGCATTCTAAGAGGTTCTGCAGTTTCTGACATTTTTCAGCTCATATGATGTCTAATCTAATAACGGTGTAAGGACAACAAGTGCAGCTGTGTGAATCCACACACGTGAGTGTCATTTGTTGTGGAGCTGTTGCCCTGGAGATTTGTTGGATGATTGCGTGTAGATTTATTTGGCTGAGTTTAAGCCTGACATCTCTCTTGTTTAATCTCGTCAACAATACCAGAAGCCACGCTTTAACAGTAGACAGGAGGGGTAGCTCTGCAGATTCATTCAACAGTTCTCTAGAAAGAAATATGAAATATGAATGCCTCCATTGACAACAGGTGGTGGTGGTGATTTAACCTGAGGGTGAACCAGGCAGTAATGTCTGACTTTTCAGCTGTCTTTGCCTGAGTCACTGGAACATACAGAAAACAGCACAAATCTTGACTTCTTTGTCTATCTGCTGTAATTGTGTTACTCTGTGAGGCCTAGACAGATATGGCATGAGTGTCGCACAGTCCCATGACTGCTCAACAGTGAACTGGACCACATCAGCACAAAAACATGTCAGTGTGTTGTCAGTGGATCTAGTTTAGGTGAGGAAAGGGGATGCTATCTGGTGGAGAATATAACATTGTACAAAATCTGTGGATTTCAATGTTTTGCTATTGTTTTAAAGTTACCATAAGACCTCTGACCCACACTCTCTTCTGATTTCTTTCCCTTTATTTTTATTTCAATATATCATAACTCCCAATACCAGCTGAGATCTCAGTCTCCCGAAGAAAAGCCAATAAAGATGACACCAACAAAACAAGAGAAAGTTGCATATTTAAAAATCTAACACTACCATATCTCATCATATTTACATACATGTGTTTTGTGACATGTGAGGGTGTGGCATTTAACTGATAGTGGAGTGATGAGGTGAGGAGTGGCCAAGCGGTGAGGGGGTTTGAGGCTATAAAAGAGCGTTTCGATGGACTTGGCTACAAGCTGACTGATTCACTTTGACTACGCCACAGCCTGCAGCCTGCTTCTGTGTGCACCTGAGGATTAAAGACGAGAAAAGGTAACTTCCAGCTTTAATCCTATTTTAAGATTTTACTGAACCAAAACGATTGCATCTAAAATTCAAAGTTTTTATTGTGCCATAAAAAAGAATGCATTCTAGTCAAGAGTCCTGCTGTAGAGTGAAAAGAGTTTACAGTGCAAATGGTGCATGAAGCAAATCAATTATAAAATGTTATAACAATAACATTTATCTTCCTATGTATTTTATATGTGTAGCTCAGTTTGAATGCTGCTGGTTGATTGGAAATGTGAACAAGACTATTACATACACCCAATCTACATTAAATGGCACTACATGTGAGTGAATCGTTAGCATTAACTTGCATCTAAAGCATTAATAATATATTGCAAGTAAAATTAATGAGAAATTTTGGGGTGTGTTTCTTAGGTAATATCAAAGTTCAATGAGAAGCATAAAATAGCAAGCATAGGTAGTTCAATAATTCAGCCACAGTAATCGAATTTACAGTCACAAGAACAACAATGTATTAGTTTGTATGGCCTGGACACCAACGAACCGTCACTGCACATTCCTCTCTAAGTGCACATAAGTCATTGACATAACCCTGAATCAATATGCCATTATGTTACTGCATGACTCTGGTCAACGTTCAATTAGTACATTCCATGGCATCCACTAAGCTTCAGTTTAACTAACAATGTGCATCTATATGGAGACAGATAATCAGGCTGTGCACCATTTGCTGAAACTTTGACATGTTGAAAAGCTGTAGAGTCCTCTGGTGGTCACCTAGAGAAGTATTTCTCTCTGCAGCTCACTGAAGCCCAGGCTGACTAATATGCATGTTGGGTATCTAGTATAAAGAAATGAATTCATATATTTCGATAGTTAAAAAGCAAGTTTTCTGCAAGCTATTTCCATTATTTGTTGTGATTACAGACCAAGACCTAAGAGCTTTAGTTTCTTGTCTCTGTTAACTCCTCTGAGAAAATCTAAAAAATTAATAATAGTGATCTCATTCTTGCAGGCAGCATGAACGTAAGTACCTCATCACATTCTCAAATCTCAACATTGGTAAGAAAGGCAGAAATCATTGCAAAAATATTCTCCACATCTTCCATCTCAATGTAAATGCTTAAATCTTTGCTTATGTCAAATGGCCTTGTTTGCAACTGCAAGTTGGTGTCCTCCATCCTGTCCACTCTCTCCCTTCCCCGTATTTCTGTACTGCCTCATGACCCTTCTCTCTCTCCATCTTCCCCCTGCCCTCCTCCCTCTCAGCATTCTGACGCTCTGTGTGGCAGCTGCCCGTCTGGTTCTGCCCCACAGACTAACAGTGTTTGGCCCAGTCAGGCGCCGTCTGGAAGTGGGTTCCCTGGATGGCCAGGGCAGCCCACCCAGTCTGCACCGTGCTGGACTGGCCAGCCAAACACACCCTGCTGGCCTGGGACACAGCCAGCTCCGTATTCTGTCCCAGCACCAATTTCATTTCCAGCCCCGGCTCAAACCATAACACCAGCACCTGCACCTGCCACAACCATAGTCCCAGCACCAGCTCCAACACCAGCTCCAGCTCCAGCTCCAGCTCCAGCACCAGCTCAATTTCCATCTCAAATTCCAGCTCAAGTTCCAGCTCTGGGTCAGCCCTGCCAACCTTGCTGGCCAGGCACCCAGTACCAGCCACCCCAGCAACCAGCTCCAATTCAAACTCAAGTCCCTGCTCAAGTTCCAACTCCAACTCCAGTTCCAGTCCCAGCACCTGCTCCTGCTACGGGCATCCATCCCATAGGGTGGCCTTCCCACCCTGGATGGCCTTATAATCCAGGACAGTCAGGATGGCCTGGACAGAGTCCATCTATCATGCCTCCACACTGGCTTCCACCCACATCTGGACCTCTTGTGAGTAAAACCCAAAGAATGTGACTGGCATCTTCCAAATCTATCAAAAAATATTGATAGATATACACATCTGAACTGTGACTGCGTTACAATTCATGTTGTTTCTTTGTCTAACTCTTGTTGTTCAGAGTGTGCCATACAACTTGAATCTTGCTCGCGGGGTCTATGACAAGATGATGATGACTATCTTGGGCCATGTCAAGCCAAATGCTAAAATGTGAGCCTAATTACTGTACATGCACTTAGATAGCTTTATGAACCCTTCCTTTCCTTATATACTTTATTTAGTCTATAGCCTAACCATGTTTGACCTTCTACAGGTTCACAGTGAACTTCCTGAGAGGCAACGACATTGCCTTTCACATCAACCCCCGCTTCAACGAGGGGGGAAAACAGGTGCTGGTCCGTAACCACAAACAGGGTGAGCGTTGGGGTTCAGAGGAGAGGGATCTGAAGGGGCCTTTCCCCTTTGCTCTTGGGAGCCCATTTGAGGTGGGTGTAAGACAGGGGAATCATGCTGGGAGTTAGATTCAAAAGAGACGCTTAAAGATGCTATGTGTAGCATGTTAGCATCAATAAATCATGACCGCATTCATAGGAGACATACGTTCCACTTGAAGTGTCAGTGCCTGCTGCTACTAATCTACTATTGCTTTACCACACACTTTAATAAATGACATCGACAGAAAGCTACTAATCGCTTTAACCATGCTGTCATTTGTCTGTGGTGAGAACTTCATAATGATATGTTGATGTTTCAAAATGCTACACATGGTGCCTCTAACTGACTCTAGGTCACTTTCTCATGGTTAACGTTAGGTTTGGAAAAGATGGAAAGGGTTGGAAAGTCGTTTGTGCAGGCGGGTCGTAGATATGGGAAATGCTGTACTGCAGGAAGGCTCCTGGAGGTCAGTGGGGGTCTCATGTTGCTCAATAACATCAATAACAATTATGCTTTGCAGGCCTCTCCAAGAGGTTACTAATCTGAAGAGCTAATACTGTTACAATCTGCGTCCATGTTTAGTGACCGCCATGACAACTGGGTCACAGACTTTTCCTTCAACCCTTCTTTGTAGTTTTCAATTAGTAGACATTAAATCATCCTAATTATACTACAAACAATAATGTATTTTTTCTGGTTGCTTCAGTTAGAACTTTTGGCTCTGCAGAGTGAATGAAACATGATTATTGTTGTTTCTTCTCTAAATGTGCATTACATCACACCCTTAATGGTGGTAATACATTCCTCGCCTGATGCTCTGTTCCAGATGAAGATCATGTGCACTCATGAGGCGTTCAGGGTGGCAGTGAACAACATCCCGCTGTTTGAGTTCCGACACCGCGTCAGAGAGCTCAACCAGATTGACAGGATCAACATCCTGCATGATGTCGTCCTCACCTACGTCAATGTGGAGACACTTCCATAAGAGGCACACTATTACTCACACACGGTGCATGAATCAACACGACACAGACGCAGATATATCAGTGTGTAAATGCATACAAAGACATCTAGAAATCTGCACAGATACACACACACACACACACACACACACACTATCTATCTTGCAGGAACTAAAACATTCCAGTGTATTCATCGTGATGCTTAAAGATCAAATAAATAAGTGTGTTAGTATTTGATGTAATATTAATGCTGACATGAGCTGAGCTCATCCTACAGTATGCTACAAACCACTTTCTCTACAGTAGCTAACATTTAATACGCACAAAGCTACAGCATGTATTTGCTAATGCTACTGTATTTATTGTGTAGAATATTGTCTACATTATTAAATTGCTACTAACTGAGAATTATACATGTATTGTCAAAAAAAACAAAAAACCCGACAATGATTAAATAAAATGTCAGCAAGCTGGTCTAATGTTTTATGATTGTTTATTTAAGAGAGCTTAATGAAGAACAGTGCAACAGTTTAAAACTGTAGGACAGTAACAGAAAAATCTCTTTCAGAGAAAATTAGCACTACAGAAACATGCACAAATGTACATGAGGAACACAAACTTACAGACTAGTTATGATAATACATAAGCAGCGAAGACTGCTCTAAAGCTACAGTCCTGTGAAATTTGGGAGACACCACTGGCAATAAAACATATCATCCCTTAACATGCTTTCCATCTCTAGATAGTACCAGTTTGGCCCCATTAGCAGTCAGGCCGAGGAAAATTTACCTGTGAGACTGAAAATTGTTTTTGCATTAAGGTTTCCCCAGTGGAAGACTATCACCATCAGAAACAAGCATTTCATTTTACAAAGGCTCGAAATTTACACGTCCACGTTCCCCAGAGGATGAACCATTAATTTCTTTGGGCACTTTATGAATTTAAAATGGTTATACAGTTGGCCAGAATATAAATTGCAAGCAAGACATAGCGTCCTAGTCTCCTAATTTGAGCACATTCATCAACCAAGAGCACTAACCTTTTAGATTAGACCCATATTACACCACCCTTTGAGAGAAATTTTTTACATTTTATTGAGTTTTATTATAAAAAATAAATTGTTTATTCTGTCTTTTGATTTTATTATCATTCATTTGGAATAATGAACCACCCTGCAGCCTCTAGGGCCTGCTGATGGGTCTTTAGACTTTTTAACCTCAAAGACATAATCATCTTCAGCACAGCAGTGTCCGATACCACAGGGTGAATATTGTCACCTAGGTACAGATTTTAGCCGACTACATCTTTTGACTGCCTGGGCTCTTCGTGTAACCTCATCATTATTACTAATGCTTATGAGATTTGATTTTTTTAAAAAGCAGAAGACAAAAGAAGAGCTATGGCAACTTGAAAAATAAGGCAACCTCTTTACTTACTCTTTCTTATTTCCAGTGCATAATTAACATCAACATTCACTTCTCTCAGATTCTCCAAATATAACGACGACTCATCTGCATTCAACCCACAAATAAAAGTTCTGTGCAAATAACAAATGTGCAGTTGACAGTGCTTCGATGTGTGCATGTCTGGCACCTGCCACAGTGCACCTATACAGTGCATACACACAGCAGACATCAGTCCATCTTCTCATGTCTTGGTATCCAGCCTCCTCTCCACAGACTTGACCAGCAGCTCAGCGTACTGCTCTAGCAGAGCCAGGGCCTTCTCTCCTTCACCTTTGACCTCTTGGTCCACTCGGGGCCATTCACACTGTGAGTTGGGTCGAGGCAGAGAGTCCAGCTCAGCCTTGACTGTCAACAGGGTCTCGGATAGGATGCTCCTCATTTCTTGCTGATCTTCACCAGAGTGTTGATTGGATTGAAGCACCTGGTTTTATTGAATACAAACATGTGTGAAACAGACAGGCAGGCAGACAGACAGACAGACAGGTACTGTCAGTGTCTTTTCCCTGATCTCTTCATCAGATTATAGATGTAACAGCAAACATGTTTATTCAAGCTGGGGTGCAACTAATAATCGTTTTTATTATCGATGAACTGGTCTCTTATTTTCTGGATGAATGAAAACATTCAAATTTATCACTGTCTATAAAATAATGAAATGTGTTTCATCCTGGATCTCTTTCCAAAACCAAAGAGATCCAGGATGAAACACATTTCACATTTCTCTTTCCAAAACATCTGAAGATGTCACCTTGAACCGTATGAACTTGTCATATCTCACTATTTTTTTCACATTTCACAGATCATATAATTAATCTCGGAAATAATCATCTTAATTAATCCACTAATACAATTCGGAAGACAAGCAGATGTTGTCATTTAGGCTTAAAAAAACACCTTCAACTGTTAAAAGGCCATCCAAATAGTTGCAGAACAATTTTCTGTCAATGCTTAATCCATTAATACACTCATTGTTCCAGCTCTGTGAGCGAAAATGTGAGCTAATTTGTATGGATTACACCACACAGACAGCAGCCTCCATAGAAGTATAATTAACTGAGACAACAGTGCAATAATAAGATGTGGGATTTTGACACAAATAATATCTATGTACAGCTGTGTAATATGAATGAAATGATCTCTATTACTTCCTCTTTTAGCTTCCTTACTTGCTACATCTCCCCACTTTTCTATTCCCCACACACAGACACTGACCGTAGTGTAGAGCATGATGGTTTTCCTTAGACTTTTGTGAAGCTCAGTAACAGCCTGCCTACAAGTTTCCAGGGTGATAGAGTGATCTGCACAGAGAGAGAGAGACAGAGAGAGGGACTCTTTCAAGTATAGCACAGCATGCAGCAAATCAAAGACGCACATACTGTACAGCATACACGCACAAACACAATAGCGATCGAGTGAAAAAGGCACGCGGTACTGAGGAGCACTGAAAGAAAAGCAAGAATCAACTTGGTGGCAGAAAAGGAACAACACATGAGGAGGCTGCTGCACAGAACCAGAGAGCGAGAGCCGCGTGAGCTGTGAAACTGAGAAAAATGATTTCACAGTTTATGTCCTCCGGCAAAACACAGTTATAGGTACAAATGTGGACTGGATATCACTAAGTGGCATTTATGGTTTCTGTGTTTTCAAATTGAAATGAAATGAAGTCTGCTGCCTTTGTGTGGCGGTTATCATCCACAAAACAGCCGGCACGGAAGCATGAAGAACAGGATGAAGTTATTTCGAGATTCATCTCAGCATTTTAACTGTGTTAGATGAGCGATCTGAGGAAAACAATCTGCAGAGGCGCTTCAGTTAACTGAGGCCATGTATAACTGAGCATAATGTTAAATGTTGTAAATGCATATGTTCCGTGTAAATATGATTTACTTTTCACTTTCATAAAGTTTGTTCTATTTTATTATTATTCAAGCATTTGAATATCTGTTTATACATACTCTGTGTGAGCATGGTGTGGGCTTTTTATTAGATCTAGAGCATTATGACTGAGTGCAAACATGACATATGACATAAAGAGTCCAACATGAAAAGAGGAAGAGTAAATGTGCTGAGTGAATTTTATACCAGTGAGCTATTTAGATTTGGATATGTCAAGTTTAATATCAGCCCTGTTTTGTTTGATAGACATTTAGGCTTTGAGCAGCATAGAGCAAAGCTAGTTCAAACTTTTTTTGATCATCTTAAATGTTCCAAAAACAATCTTTTATCTCCTCACACTTTAAATTACAGCAACAGACGTTGCTTCAGAAGTCAGGGTCATTACCACCCGTATGTTTGTCAAGTTACCAAATTCGATTCAACTCAAAACTTTCCATCTGTGGACTCATTTGTTAAAATGCAGTATTGGCAGTAGGAGGGTTCAGACACAGACAAGCAGAAGAAGCTGAAGAGATCCTGTGATGAAGGAGGAGTTCAGACCTGATTGTGGATCAGCACTGGATATGTGGGCCTGTTCAGGCACCAGAGGGCACTCTTTGGCTACAGCCACTTGTCCTGGCTCTTTGGTCCTGTATGGAAATGTCATAAATGTGTGTGAGTCACCGTATTAATGCTAAATTTGAGTAATCAGATTGAAAGAGTACAATAGAAGCTTCTCAAACAAGATGTAGCTAGATGTTTAGATGTGGTGTAACAATGTACCTCTCTGAAACTGAGCGTCTCTTCTGCCTCAATGGTAGTGAACTTGTCAGAGAAGGATCCAAATTTACAGATGACAGATGCTTGACCATAGCTGAAGACAACAAAATGTAATCAAAATCACGCTCTCACATGCTTTGTAGCTCCTTGCTTGGGCCTGTTTGTCACATCAACAGTACATGGCTGACTAACCTTGACTTCCAGGAGAAGGTGTAACATCGCATCCAGAGCTGTAGGATGTGGTTGGAGAAGAAGCCCTTGTTGGGCTTCCAGACCAACTTGAGCTCAGCACCGTCTCCAGGTAGAGGCTGCGGCGAGGGCTGAGAGGCTGTTTAGGGAGCGGGATACGAGAGGGCGGGATGTTCTGGGCAGGAGTGGGTGAAACTGTAGCTCTATGATGGGGAGGAGTTGGGGAGGGACTGTTTGACAGAGGAAATGATAAGAGGGATGACGCTGGTGAGACAGCAGAGGGGAAAACATCAACAGGGGATGAGGTGAGCAGGGGAGGGTCGACCTCCATCTCCCCACATGACTTCCTGGTTTTGGGAGGGGAGCAAGGTGGAGAGCCCATATGGATGCCCTCTGCGAGCGACGAGGACCGGTTACTTTTGGCCATGAAGCTAGCAGTGGGGTTCATGTAAGAATGCTGGGGTTTGAGTTTGGGACTCCCCCAGGGCGAGGGGGACCGGGGGGACTGTGGGGAGCCAGAGGAAGGTGAAGAAAAGTGGAAGGTCGGCCTGGGTGTGTCGTGAGCCAGGAAAAGTTGCTGAGACCTCTTGCACAACTCCCGTCGGTCACTAGAGGGCACAGGTGAGTGGGGAGCTGCAGAAAAAAATGTTGAAATTGAGATTAATGTGACTTATTTTTGAGAAAATATAATTATGTTGCATCAAACTGTTATGAATGAACTGGGCGACTTTTAGAATTACATCTAAAAAATGTATGATTGCCAAATTGTCAAATGGCAGCAAATATATGGTAATAAATTAGAAATATTATGATGAAACATACCATCTGAGGCCAGGTTGTGGGCAGAGTGTGATTTCTGTAAACACGTTGCTCTGTCCAACTGCAGCGTTGCTTTCGATGGAGGGTTTAAGAACCACCCTGAAGCCTTTTTCTTCGGGAGTCTAAGGGTAGGAGTACAGTCTTTCTCTGGAGCATCTACCCTGCTGAGAGGTAAAACAGCAGCTTCAATAAGTCCTTCACACACAATAATTCAGCCACAAAGTAAATATTAATCGTGTTGATTCTTTTTTTTTGTGCTTGTGATAGATTTTGGCTGCACTATAGTAATTGCAGTCTAATTTATTTGCATGTGCATAATTATTTTAAGTGGGAGTCTCTACCTGCTTTTGTTGACCCTTATCCATCGTTAATTTGTAAGAAACAGCACGGCAGCTATACACTGTAGTTTTGTGTGACCTGTTTGTCAAGTTTGTGTTATATTGCACTCTTGCAATCTGGACTTATTAATCTTTTATAATCATTTGTTTATGCAAACAGAGTACCTTGTGTGCTTTTTTTCTTCTATGCATTTATGATTCATTAATCCAAATAAACCCTGTGCAGCTCCTAGGCTGTGTTTTCTTCTTACCTGGGTCCCTCGCTCCCGCCTGAGGACACAGGGGTCGCACTATCATCCCTCAGGGGTCGTACTTTTGACACAGGGGGCTTAGCAGTGTGGATACCTGGTTCCTTTCCATGCAGTTTGGCAAATGGAGGCAATGCACTACACAGAGAGAAGGCATTACAGGGTTAGGGGGAGTAAAATACAAAATGTCTGCCGCTACAGTAAGTCAGCCACCACCTAGCCTGGCTACATACTGTGTTCAACCAAGAAATGTTCATGTTATTACCACCAGGAAACCACAACATTTTTTTTCTGTTCAGTTACATATACAGTTAGTATATGTACATTTTTTTACTTTTGTATAAAGCCAGGCTAACAGTTTACAGTCTTTGTGCTAAGCTAAGCTAAGCTAAGCTAAATGGCTGCTGGCTGTAGCTCGGTTTCCATATTCCCTGTACAGTCATAAGAGTGGCATTTCATAAAATATTGACAGTTTGGGAAATTCACCAAGGCTAAGATGAGATAATTGATACCATTCTCATGTCTTATGTATGCTAAATATGTAGCTACAGCTAGCAGCCAGTTAGCTTAGCTTAGCTCAACAAGGGGAAACTGCTAGGCTGGCTCTTTCTAAAACAAAACCTCCCTACCAGCATCTCTAAAGCTCACTAATTATCACCTCCTGTCTTATTTGTATTATCTTTATAAAAACTACAGTGTAAAAATACTTTTTATGAGAGGTTATGTGCTGGACTGTTTCATCATGGACAGGAGCAGTTGCCAGGCAACCAGCAGAGACTGCATGAAGTTATTGGTTTTGCAGTTTATGCACAATAAACAGCATGTAACATGTTAATTAGTCCATTATATAGCCTGTCAGTATTTGTGCTAAGCTAAGCTAACTGCCTGATGGCTCCAGCTACATATTTACCATACAGACATGTGGATGGTTGGTATCTATCTTCTAATACAACTCTCTGCAAGACGGGTGTTAAACTAGTGCTTAAATCATACAGCATGTTACAGTTAAATATCTGCATATTGACTGTTAATGCGAGCAGTAAAAAAAAAACAAAAAAAAAACAGTCTTCCTACACACACATAAAATTACCCAAGCATTGTTAACAATGTCATTTTATACTGACAGCTTGCCTAGATCAGGATGGTACACAGATGGTTTAGCAGAGCAGTGTGCGTGAGTCCACATGGGTTTGTAATTATAGCTGTGAGTCCACACTGGTCTGAAGTGGTCAACAGTACCTGTTATTATGTCCTCTGGCCAGGAAGCGTGAAGACATACTGAGCCGAGGGACTCTGCTCTGCTCAGCTGTGGACAGACATCAAGCGTTGGAAAAAGAAAAAACACACGGAAAACAGAGATGGTGGCAGAGAGAGACGAACAACAGACAGTGACACAGAGAGAAAGAGAAACAGAAAGTGAAACTGAAAGCCTGATCAATATTGTTTGCAGATATACATACCTGAGGTCATTTAAAGGAATAATGCAACATTATGGGAAATAAGCAGGTTAATTTTAAACAAAAAATATGGATATCAGACTTATATCTGTTAAATGAAGCTAGAGCCAGGAGATATTTGGTTTAGCTTAGCATAAAGAGTGAAATCATTCTTTTTTCCAAAGAAAAAAAAGTCCTCCTATCGGCCCCTCTAAAGCTCAACATATCTTGTTTGTTTAATCTGAACAAAAATTGAAGTTGTGTCACCACTGCAAATATGATCAGCTGAACATATATAAAGGTGTTTGTAAGTGGATTTCACTACCTTGAGCCAGGTTGTGTTTTCCCCTGCTTATAGTCTTTTTGCCAAGCTAAGCATCTGCTGGCTGTAGCCTTATATTGTATCTCCTCGTTTAACTTTCAGCAAAAAAAAAAAAAGAAGCATTTTATCGAACTTTTCCTTTAAAGTGTAATGTGAGTGTTCGGCCTCTCCTACCCATGTTGCAGCTCTCTGCCAGCGTCTCAAAGTTCTGCTTGAGGAAATCTTCTTGACAGCGATCAACAGTGCCAGTCACCGTCCTCAGAGCCTCATCCATACTTGTCACTTCTGCCTTTTTCCCCTCTTCCTCCCTCTCTTCATTCTCCTCATCAGAACAGTCCGGGCCCAGAGACTCTGCATCTGCAGCATCTGAAAGTGCAAAGGAGAAAAAAGGTAGAGCTGAGGCACAAGGGAGAAAAACAGAAAACCCTTTCCAAATTCTCCTTGACCTTCGTACATCGACTGCATACAGAAGGTAGGTACCAGATAATCCTTAACAAATGACCAACCAGAACACTCAGGCTTATGTGATAGTATTATCTGAAATATTTCTATCTTAAAAATCCGAGTGTCTGTGCGTTTAAATCCCTCTCTGTGGGTACCAGCTTTACTGTATGTTGCAGAGTTATTATGGCTTTCATGAACATTTTAGCTTTTCATTTTAAATCCAGCACTTGACACACTTTGAGAAGGTATTTATAACTTGAAACAGAAATGTAGACAGACAAACCGACTGAAATAGCATACCAGTGTGTCCTTCAAGTCTATTAAAAATTCCTTGGATATTAACTCACTCTGCAAGCTGCAAGACAACCTTCACTGGAGGACACTATGTGTAGAAATACTTTTAATTTGAAATATTTTAGATGAAATATTTTAGATTTTAGCATCTTAAATGTATTGAATTATTAATATTAAATTATTATTTTGAGGCATTACATTGTAAAAATGTTTGTAAAAATGCTGAAATCCTGTTGAAATTTGTGCAGTCTTGGCAAAAGAGAAGCACTGATGTATGTCTGCCACAGTGTCTTGTCTGATGATACCACTGGGGGGGTGCTAAAACCTGAAATTTTCTAATTGTGCACATACAGTAGGGGTTTAAAGTGCCAATCTTTATTTTTTTTGTGCTGCTGTGTGTTTTCATTCTAGCAAAAGAAATAGTATTAAATGAATTCAATCCTAATCACTATTATTTTGATAGAACTTTTTTATGTTATCATATCTTTGATTGTTGTCATCACAGTAAGACCTCACCATCTAGGACACGGTCCGGGCTTGACTCCCTGCTGTCGTAGCCCAGAGAGCAGGCACTGTCCGCGCTGCGGCTCTCCTGGCTCTCACTGCGGATCCCTCGCCCTTGCATCCTGCAGTGCTGCTCCTTCACCATGTAATCACTGACGTACGAAAAACAGAGAGAGAGGAAGAGAGTTAGGCGGAAACAGTGAGGAACAGGGGAGGAGGGAAACATTGAACCTAGAATAGAAAAGCACTTTTGTTCTCTCTCAGTGTCATTGTGATCGCTTGAGTGAAACCATGAGCACAGAGCGGAGGTTTACCTGCCCTGTAGACTCAGATCGCCCTCATTTTCCTCGGGGTAAAGCACAGCTCCATCAGTCCCCCTGATGTCCTTGGACGGGTGCGGGGACAGCCAGTCAGTGTGCGTCCAGGGCCGATGCCTCTTGGCTCTCTCCTCCAACTGCAGCTGCAGAAAATGATAGGTGACATAGCAGAACGATTACACACGCATGGATTCATGCGGACAAATCCCTCTTTCTGTCTCTTAGACATAAATCCATGCATACCATGGGCTCCTGGAGGCTGGACGTGCTCTGTCTCTCTCTGTCATGAGGTGGGAAGCTGGGGGTTTTCTTGTGAGCAAAGGTCTCCAGTTGCCTCAGGTCCAGCATGGACTTAACCATCACCTCCAGAGAGCCCATGCGATGAGACCAGCGCCTCCGAGGGCGCTTAGAGGAGTCAGGAGCGACCTGGCTGACGACTCCGTGCTAAAAAAGGATGTACAGGAGAGGAATAAGCTGACACAGCAGACTGTGACTTCTATTGTAAAAGACATGAATGAAAAATATCATACAGCAGTTCTGCAAATTAACGTTGACAAATACTAACTTCCTTGTGATGTGCACATGAGGTTGTGTGATCTAGTTTTTAGTCCTCCCACTCCGGCTGGCTGTGTATTTCAGAATGGATTTCACATAGCTTTTTATCACTTTTAAGACTCAGCAGGAGGATATTTCCCCTCTGGTACATCACAGAGGATTTAATCTCATGTGTGGTAGAGTGAAGCCAGAGATCCTTAAGCTGCCTCATTCTTTCTGAAGTACTGACAGAAAACTAAAAGAGGTAGTGGAGCATCGGCTGAGCTGTTCATCAAGCGTGCGTTCTACATATTCAAGGCACATACTGATTATTACATGCTGTTACTATCAAGTGTTTGTCTGGAACTGAATGAAGTGGAAACATACACGGTTTTGCTGCTCATAAATAGGATGTAATACAGACACTGGGACACAAACACATATTGTACGTTTGGTAAAAGTGGCCACAAAAGCAGAGAAAGGTTTGGTTATTTCTCTTTGAAAGTGAGTGTAACTAAGCTGGTGTAATTATGAATAGATGAATGGATGGATGATAACAGTCTTTTCACGTTCAATATAACCACCAACCTTTGTCAGCGCCCAGTCCTGTCCTTCATCTGAGCCACCTGTTGTATGAACAATAGGGCACAATAACCAAGAGCTTAAAAATAATGAAATAATACTTGTTTGATCTCTGGATTGTTTCCATCAAAAGCTGAAAGGTAAAGGTCAGGATTACTGCATATGACAGACACTCTCCAGCACAGGTGGTTACACTCAAATGGACTACATCCAGTCATTGCTACAAGGTTGATTTTCTTGATAAACGCCTGGATCGGTGTCATTCGGTTCAAAATGAGACAGTACCCGTGTCCTCGTCTCCATGGCTGCTGTCGGTTGACGTATTGGTTGCGATGTCTTCCGGGTGGTCGTCGTACTCTGCTCCGTCCTCCTCTTCAGGCTCACGGTCACTATCTGATGACAGACAACCCAGAGTGGGGGCGCTATACACCTCTCTTCTGGAGCGACACAGCCAGACAAAGTGATCAGAATTTGGCATATTTTATCAATGAAAGTATTGAAAGGAATTGTAGGCGATGTGTGTGTGTGCTTGTCACCTGAGACTAGAGGTCCTGCTGGGCGGTGTGTTTGGGTTTTGTCGGAGCTGGCAGAGCCTCTCTCTCATGCTGATTGTCAGCTCTGGAGCCAGTTGCCACACAAAGATACAGCTGGGAGATAAAAGCATTCAGGCATTAAAAATTAAACATTTCATTTCGGCTTCAGTATTGAGGAAACTGTCTGCAAACACTTTTTCCAACTCATTTCCTCTGGCAGCACAGGCTGAAGATGATTTTAATTTGAGGGCTGCTCTGATCCTGGTTCATACTTGGCTCTCTCGTTGTTATTAGAGCTCTGATTTTGAATACTTGTTACATACACGGGACCGTTTCTCACCTGTCTCCTGACACAGAAATCAAATGCTTGCAGTCGTTGGTAAACTTCAACCCAGTGACAATCTCTGCAAAACCAAAAATATGGCAAAGTTAGTTATTATTCTTCCTGGCTGTGTTAGGCAATCAATCATATCCCCTACTGCTATGAAAGTGTAATTTACTCACAGCTCAGTTTGACAACATAAAATATGTGAGGTGTAGGTGTGTGTTCTGTTACCAGAGTGTCCGAACATTGTGGCGACACACTCCCCAGTGTAGAAGTCAAAGATGCTGATGTTTTTATCGGAGCAGCTTGTGGCCACGTATTGACCCGACGGATCAAGCTGAACCTGCCAGGACAAAAGAGCTCTTTAGTCAACAGGCTGTATATACAGGAAGGGAAAGCGTGTGGGAGTGAGGACCGCGGAGGAAAATGTTACCCTGAGCAGACTGCCATCCTCACTCAGTGATCCCTTGAAGAGTTTCTTTTGTTTGCCACTGCTGATGTTGAAAATCCTGCAGTTGGACAGAAAAGCAACCGCAGAACATGGTAAAAAAAAAAAAAAAAAAAGGTTTGTTTCCCATTGCTAACGTTGTAGACCCCCCAAAAACACACACATGCTCACCTAATGCAGCGATCCTGACAACCAACAGCAGCGTACTTGCAGGTGGGGTCTACACTCATGTCGTACAACGTGGTCTTCCTCACCATGTGGTGGGAACGCCTGAACTCTGTTCCTCTGTCAGTCTGTACAACAAAAATAAACACTGTCAGCTCTGTGCTGAGGACGGAGGCTGCTGTAGCTTTAGCATTAGTTAGAAAGGTGCTAACTAAAACTTAGTGCATAAGATACAAAATATAGCTCTGTTTCTCTCTGACTCTGTTTATTTACATTTTACAGTGTCCTCACTTTTTTTTAATCAGGCTTGTAGCTTAATGATTAACATTACAACTTAATCTTACAGCTAACTGAGGTTTATCATTATGGTTAATGACCCACTTCAGGAATTTGATTAGGACTAATATGGACCTGTTGTGCAGTAAGTAAAGCTGACAGGAAAAATTAGATGAGTTATTCCACTTCACTGAACTTTACATTCTACATGTCCGTCTCCGTCTATTTTCTGTCTTTTTCCAAAGTATTGATTGTATACACTAAAAGTGGGCACACGTGGGCGAAAAAAAAAACTATAATGGTTCACTTAGAATCCTTGAAAACACAGATAACGATAGTAAACAGCATAGAAAATTCTCATTTACGTTCTGCAGGGAGCACAAACCTGTCACAGCAAGTTTCTACAATGAATACTCCATAAATATCTGGATGCTGAGGAGAAGTTTTACTGTGGACTAACAAGCTATTGTTTTATTGTGCTCTACAATGTTCATGAGTCACTGCAGTGGCCTGAATCGTATCTTAGGTTTAACAAGAATTATGTAACTTATGCAACCGACCTGAGAGAAAATTGGCCCTGTAACCCAGAAGCAAATCTAAAGGAAATGCTGCTCCTTTATTTTAGTGTTTAGTTATACAACTGGCAGTGCAAATGTTTCTATTGTGATACATGACAAAGAACTGTATTCACAAACAGAAGCTAAATAGATTTAAATATTGTGCTACACAACAAGTCCTTAATTAGCTTCTCATTGTGTTTTTCATGGCCAGAAAGAATTCTGAGAAATCTTTAGAAATTATTTTCATGTTCATCTGTACAAAAAACAACTAGGCTAGCCTCAAATGGTGTATAGCATTTATAAAATATTAGGGAAAGAACAATGACAAAAAAATCATATTAGAATAGTTTGACACTTTGGTAAACACACTTTAGCAGCAGTTAGCCTAGCATAAAGAAAAAAGAGGAAACAGCTAGCCTGGATAACCAAATGCATTTTTTACACAGAAATAAACACACAAGGTTTAATATTTAGCAATTAGTAAGTTTTAGAGGTGCTGGTTGGTGAATTTTGTTTAGTTTAGCTTTGGACAGAGTCTGGCTAGCTGTTTCCCTCTGTTTGTAATCTTCGCGCTAAGCTAAGCTAACAAGCTGCTGGCTCTAGTTAAATATTTGGTGTTCAGATTTAAGTAAGTGGCTTCAATCATCTAAGCAAAATCAATTATTACTCTATTATATAGTTCTAGTTTAGGTATATGGTGGTGATTTTCAGTCGGTACCTTTATGTTTTTGAGTGTTTATTGGATGTTCTACCACAGATTCCACCTGTGGAAACATATGTGTTTGAAGGTGGTTCAGTCTTGCTCGGATGTGTCTTACCTTGTGTGCAGTGTGGAAATAGATGCTCTTGTCTGCCCCACAGCTGATCATCCTCACCATGTTATCATTGGCTGAAGAACAGACAAATATTTAACGGTGACTTTTTAAAAAAAAAAAAAAACTATAGGTCTGTAGGCAATGCAAACATTTTAAGATTTGTCTAGACTGAGTTAATTAATTAAACACAAGATCAAGGACAAAGAAAAGGTCATGCAAACAAAGCTGCACCTGACTACACGTGTATAGTTGTCATCTATTATTTAAACAAGCCATGCTGCAAGTGAAATGAAAGAGGGACTTTGTGTGTGGGACTGAATGGAGATGAAGGCGAGGATTAAGAAAAGATTAGCTGTCAGATGTTGACCGTGTTTCAAGGGGCTCACCAGCAAAGCGGACGGCTGTTATGGATGAAGAGTGCTCGTCAAGTGTCTGCAGCAGACTGTAGTCATCCTCAGCATCCAAGACATGGATCAGACGGTCCCTGCTAGATGTGGCCAGCAGCTTCAGGCCTGACAGCGATAAGACAACTTAATCACACGTCGTATAAACAGCCAATGCACAAATATTCTTCAAACATACCATCATAATAAACACTAACACGGTCACACACATACACACTCACCAGTTTCTGGTTTGCTGTATTCAAGACAGAGGATCTCAGCATCATGGGCCTCGACTTTCAGAATCTCCTCCATGCTGCTGAGGTCGTGAACTCTGCGGAGTATAAATTCATATTTTTTTAGGGGCGGACCTCACCTCAGTCAGTCATCACTCTCTGTTTTAGCCTTCCCTTCCTACCTCAGCATCCCGTTGCGATCTCCAGATGCCAGGTGTCTGCCGTCTGGACTAACACAGATGGTCCTGATGCCCGTCCTGCTTTCTGTTGTCTGTCCATCCCCTGGTTTGTCTACGTTGGCATTTGTTGTACATTCTGGATCCACCAAAGCATTAGTGTTTCCATCTATGTAGATTATATTCAGGAGATCCTGCAGAGCAATAGCAGATAAGACAAACTGGACTTCTGACATGTCTACATCTTCTTTTGATGTGAAGGCAGACTCACCCTGCTGAGGATGTTCTGAGAATGTGCCCAGTCGTCCACGTGCCACAGTCTGATTGTGTTATCGGCCGAGCAACTAAGGAATGCACCTGATGACAGACCAGCACCAGCTACCCCAGGAACATCTGGGAACATCTGTGGATGAGACAAAAGGTGTTTAGTTGGGTGGAGGTTTAGGGAATATTATTATATGAGGCTTTGGTACTTTTGCTACTTTTGGTCTGAGGTTAGTAGAATAACAAACTGCCCAAAGCAGCCCACTTTTTGCCCTTTGGTGATATTGATCAATCCCCACTCATTCAATCCACCATATAATTCTTAACTACACAATAAATCAGAGTCTGGTTTGAAACATCACATCATGGATGAAGAGGTGTGTGTCATTCCCTTCATCCTTGTTTGCTGTTTACCTCCAGGTCCCCGACACAAGCAGCATGGAAGAGGGCAGAGTGCACCTTCCCCACCCTGTTGACATCCTTCACATCCCACACATACAGACTGTGGTCATTATACACACAGCTGAGCCAGTGGCTGACGGGGTCGTAGGTAACGGCAATGGTGTCTGGGTAGCGGGCGTCCATCTTGTTGGTAAATAGGTGGCTGATGGGAAAGAGGTGACACATTATTAAAGATGTACGGAATAACAGCTTTCTTAAAAATAGCAGCATATTTTGATGAGGGGTGGGACAGGCCTGCTGGGGCAACATTGGAGTGTTGTTTGTCTTCCCCAAATAATATAACCAATAACATTGTTAATAAACACAGCACAAAAATTATTATTAATGATTAAAATTATTACATTTTAACATGTAACATCATATATAATTTTGTTTTTTTTTATTTGCATCTTGTGGCATACCCCACATCTTTCACTTATGATATTATATAATATATAACATACTTTGTAGTTATTCAGCAGGGAGTTTATGATATTTCTCTCTTATGATATCAGTATAATATTACAATACTGACAGTGTAATCTGTTCAGAGTCTCTCCAGATAACAGGGAAGAGATTTATCTGCTGGTCACAGATGATGCAGCAGCCAAAGAGAGTAGCTCATGACATCCTGGCCTTTGCTACTAGTTTGCCATGTTGAATACAAGTTCATGTCAAGCTGTAGATGTTCACCCTTCTGTTGGCAAAAAAAAGCTTCTCTGCCATAAACTGTTTTTTTTTTCAGTTTGCAGAGGCTCAGTCCCTGCAGACTGCAGCAGTCTCCCTAGAAAACAAAACAATCCTACCAGCAATAAATGTTTCTACATCAAATCTACAGTATTCTGCAACCATATTACCATAAACACCAAAACACAAGGGTAAAACAAAGGTCAGGAGCTCCTGACAACGATGCTAACAGAATATAGGGTCGCAGGAAAACAGCAGATGCATAACCAAGTGCATGGTTTTTATATATTTAAGCCTCACATGATACAGTAGTGAGTTTTTTTTTAATCAATAAAATAATGGTAATTATAGTTACTATCGTTTTTAAAAAAGGAAAACAGTGTGTAATGTCATGGTCTGAAATAAGAAATATTAGGAATTATTTCATCTGTGAAATGTTGCCACTTGAGACAGGGCGCACTATAAATAGAGCACATTTGATCCAGCGATGGATCCCTGCCAAAGAAAGGCTGTGTTACTCCTGAGCTCTTCCTCACCTGGCCTCAGTGACGGCCGAGACGTCGGAGCCAAGAGGGTGCGGCCGCGGTAGCGTGCAGACAAAGTGCAGGTCAACTGCACTGAAGGCTCGCACCGTTCCATCAGCGCAGCCACAGAAGATCATATCCTCAGACAGACTCAGAGACTGAGCCACGCCCGTCTACAAGGCAGGATACAGCAGGCATATTATCTCATTTCACAGCTCTATCATATACACATGGCTAGGTTCTGTCCCTGCAAACAGAATAAATCATAATTAACAGACCTGCCTGTCAGTAATGATAAAGGTTACGGAAGATTACAGTGGAATATAAACAGGTCCTTATTGGAGTACTTCCAAACACATCCTGTCCTCGTAGCTGTTGCTACGTAATCCCTCTTTGATCCTCTGACAGAAGGCAGAAGGACACCTTCATCTTCACCTCTTGATTAAACACCGCAGCTGGACACTGACTGCAAGCACTACCGGAAATACATCATACATACATATACTGTAGATTTAGCACTGATGGAGAGAAATTAGATGAATGAAATGTTCCATTAGATGTTTCATAAAAAACAGTAGTGTAGCATTGATCGCCTTTCAGAGTTACAAATCTGACCATTGGCACTGATGATGCCAGCTAGTTGTCACTTGTCAGTGTCAATCTTGAAGGAACAGATGGCAGCAAAAGGACTGTTCTCAAAATATAAAAGGGACTTCAACTACACATCGTCCTAAAGCAGTGAAGGAGTGAAGGCTGCCCACTACATGATATATATTTAATATACTTATATATATTTGAAAATACACACACACACACACAATATTATTACAAGTCTAGTGTGTAAGGTTTAGGGGTCTCCATTTACAGAATATAACAGAAATTAAATATAATGTACATAACTATGTTTTCATAGTGTATAATCAGATGGAAATAAGAATCATTACCTTTTTATCTTTAATTTAACTAATTTAACTAAAGCCCTGGAGTTTAGGATATACTAATGACTGTGCTTTCAACCTTTAAATTATGACACCCTCATTACTCAAATCAAAGCACTTTCCCAGAAATGCGGCTTCCTACACATTTTATTAGAAGCTCTTTTTACATAGATGTGTATGGATACTTTCAGTGAGTCCCTTACCTGTAGGTCCACCCACTTGTCCAGCATCCTCTTGCTGTTAAACTCACACAGCAGGCCAGAGGAGGTGATGCAGAAGGTGGAGTCAGAAGCAGAGCCCCGTCCGCAGGCCACGTCACAGAAGAAGTTGTTCCTCAGCTCTCCCAGCAGCCCTGAGCGACCCAGCAGAGGAACAGGAGCACTGGCCTAAAAACCACAGATATGAGGGTTAGCTGAAGAAGAAAACTGCTAACTTTTACTTTTTTTGACCTTTAATGTTTTTCAAATGTGTGTAGTTTGTTTTTTTTATGTATCAATTTTCATCCCAATGTGAAAACAAGATTAACAAAGAGAGGCCAAAAGAGAGGCCAAGGATTTTGCAACTGAATGTGTGATAAGTACTATTAAATTATTTCTTTATTTGAGTGTTTCTTTATTAGATTATACAGTAGGCTGTTGTAAAACTGTGAAGAAAACAATGTTGAGTTCACTGATGTGAAGACACTGGAACAATGGAGAAAGGAACTGTGACTAAACTGTGATAGTTTGGACATTTTTCATACTATTAAAATGTTTGGTAGAAAAAAGATCTCCATGCAGTACTGAAGCAAACAGAGGGATGAACCAAGCTTTATTTTTTAAAACACACACCATTATCAGTATCTGTTAATACCTTGTTTGCCTTGCAGTGGTCCAGATACCAGAACTTGACGTGTCTGTTCCCCACAGTTACAAAGTAGGAGCTGTCCTCAGAGAAAGACACACCTGTCACCTTACTGGACACCTTGTTGGCGGCCACTATTACGTCTTTCTGTAAGAAAACAACACAAAATATATATGTTAAAGTCTGAAAGCCAGGCTAGCTGTTCCCACCTGTTTCCAGTCTTCATGCTAAGCTATGCTAACCAGCTGGTGTGGTTTCGGTTTCAAACAACAGAACGAGACGTACTTTCCACGCCCAGACGTTGACGATCATGTCGTGCTGGTTTCCCACACTGACAATGTATTTGCCGTTGGGGGAGAAAGCCACGCAGGTGACGCCATACTTGTGCGTCTGGAGCTCCGCCACCTGTCTTCGTTCTGCCACATCCCACAGTCTGACCGCAGGAAGGTGACCGCTCTGTTGGAAAGGAAAGAGGGATGCGCAGGAGTTCAAACAGAGTTCAAAGGAGAGTTTAATGTTATTTCATAAAGGGCTGTCTAAGTGCTATAGTAATATATGTTTTTCTGTCACCACTGATAAATAAATATAAATCTACTGGAAGAGGCAACATATAGTCACCTGTCAGTCCAGTCTATCCAACCTTAAGAGATAATCCTCTCTGTGATCTGCCCTCCGCTCACTGCATACAGTTACTTGTCCCTTGACCTGCTCACATTCTTCTCTCTCTGGGATCAAAAGGTCAGCAGGCTATTTGTGTAGTCTCTTATTCTAATATGCTAGAACGACCTTTCAGCGGTCAGAGCTAGTGGCTGAGAGGAGAGGCAGCCTGAAGGACGCTGACAATGGATGACATTCAACTAAAGACTGAGCTGCATACAAAGGAGACAGAGAGAATAAAGAAAGACGAATGAAAAAGATATGCACGTCTGCTGTTGGCCTGCCCTTGATGTAAATTAGCTTCTGTTTGGTGAATGAGTGTGTGTATCAGACTATTCACTCGAGAATATCTTAAACTCTTCTCTCCTTTCAAGGCTCTTTTAAAAGAGCTGTGGCACTTTGATCACAGAAATAACACAGGTAAGAGCAGAGTGTCTTCATGTTGACTATAATATTAACACTGGGCTTGGAAGATCGACCTGTGTGAAAAAAAAATTCCTAAATTTGACATTTGGTTCTTTTTTTAAATGGCTACCTGCTCTCTGCCGTCATGGCAACTAATCATCCACTTACGCAGAGAAGTCTTTAATCGGCTTTAATTGGCCGGGGAAGATTAAGATAGCGTGTTGCGTTGAGGCACACACCATAACTACAATGTAACTGCAGATGCTTGACTGATTACAGTGGAACATGAGGGACCTCAGTCTTGGGCCCCATTACTGTAGGCCTACATCCTGCCACAGTGTTCTACTGGGATACTAACCTGAAAAAAAAAAAACCTTGAAAGATTGACAGTAAAAAAAAACAAAAAAAAAACACTCACCTCTCCTGTGACCAAGTATTTGCCATCGGGAGAGAAGGACAGAGCCGTGATGGCCTTTCTGTGAACAGTGAGAGTAACAGATAAAGACAGCTCGGTTTGACTCATGCTGAAGTAGCTTTGGCAGTTTAATGTTGTGCTCGGCTCACTTTGAAGTGATAATGTGATGCTGTCTGTTCTTCTTGGGGTTCAGCAAGACGACCACGCACCTACAAAAGGAAGAACATAATTCAAAAATTCACCATCTGAGCTATGTTTACAAAATTTTGGAACAGATCTGGAAAATCATGTTCGGGATGTAGTCGCCGTGCCGAGGCAAATGTTTGCTGCGAGTGGGAACTTCCCTTCGCCAACCTTCAAGTGTTTTTGCATGTATTTAGTCAAGGTGTTTGCAAAAAATGCAAACACTTGTCCAACACATTTTCAGGTCGACAAATGAATAACTGAACTCTCTTTTCACACTTCATACTGCTTACACCCTGACCATATAAACATTTGGACTCTGATGTAACACAGGAATCTATACAGCATTACTCTAATAACAACTCATATGTAAGCCAAAGACTACTAATCTCAGCTTAACCGTAATTAAACTACATTCTTTGTCCTGTGAAAGTATTTTCCAGGAGACTGTAGCACAAAAACACTGCTCTCATTCATTCATTTATTTATTCATTCATTCATTCATTCACGCATTGTGTATTCATATAATAATACATTTATTCACTCTGAAGAATGCTTCATGCAGGGTGCAAACTACAGGGTAGCCAGGGGGAGTTTGGCTCCTCTCAATAAGACATGAGCTCCCCTGAAAATATGATTTATGAAATTGGGGGTCTCTAAAATATTGACAATGCACCATTTTTACCGTGGATTTCTATTTTTTGTAACTTCCTCACAGTGGATCAGGAGTAAAATGAGGCTATCATTGACATGTAAGATGCAATCATCATAAACTTCCCTCATAGGGTCAGTTAGTTTAGCTCTGATATGTGACCCTCAGATTGGATGCCTCAATCTGTATGTACATGTGTATGTGATGGGAAACATAAACAGGTGATGAGGCTTGTTGCCTTGAACTTGGTCTGCTCTGTTTTTGATTTAATGCGTAATAAAACATTTTGATATTTTATGAGATACACTTCTGTCTTGGCTTAGATGAGAGGATCGATCCCAACGTCATGTATCAGCTTTTGTATCAGTGTTTTGATTGGTGGTGATTTTAACGTGTCAAAGTCCTGTCTAATTTGTGTGATTCAGTCCGCCTCATATGTTTAGTTCTTCTTTTGCATATTCAAATACTCCAGATTGTTTCCTACCAATAAACCTTCCTCTTTGCTTCCTGTTTCAAGCACGGCACAAAGACCAACAATCCACCTGTTTGTGAGCTGCTTGTTCTCTAGCTCTGTGCCAAGAAGCTGCAGTCCTAGTACAACAGCTTGTGCAGATTTAAACTGCAGACTGTGGACAATTTGGGAAGTATAAAGCTCGTCAAACCGAGATTTAACACACGCCTACATGTGTGCACAAGTATGCCATGCCTGCACCCATGCAGACGTTGCTTTCTCTCACTCAAATGCACAATCGCATACTGTACACTCCCTGACACAACAATACTGTAAAGAGCCATTGACCTTCTTAGTATTAATACAGCTTTGTCAGAAGATTTGAGAACAACACAAAAGAGACTCAGTGTGCTGTTTCTGTTCCAGCCCTGTGGGACCCAGCGTGCCTGTTTTTAAACTCTGCTTTCACCCTGGTGCGTGCAGCAGCACGGAGGCCTCGGAGCATCGCCGCTGTGGCTCTAAATCCTCCAACCTACAGCCTGCACATCTCTTTTTTTTAAAAAAAAAAAAAAAAAGAAATTCTGCAGTGAGCAAGTTAACACAGCCAGTGTCACTGTTTGCACAGGATTAATAATACTACACAACCCTCCTTACAGCAGACCATCACTGATTGAGTAAAGGGAAGCCTCCCTGAGGACAGGATAAGAAGAAGCTTTGGAGTTTCTCTGATGAGAAAGCCCACAGAGCTCTCCTCCAAAGTTCCTCTGAGATAGCGTGGAGATAACACACACACACGCAGACAGACAGACAAACAGAAATTTGCACACTAAGCATCTCTGTGAGGTAGATATGATAAGGAAGCCGTAGCGATGACAAGCCAGATGTTACGATAAGGATGCAGAAAGAGCCTCTCGTCTCTCTCTCTCTGTCGTCTTACCCTGCAGGATAGGCCACTAGTCCAGATCGGGGGTCACAGGCCAGACCGCTATTTCCTGAAGCCGTGATTCCTAGGACCTTTTCCAAAGTCACCTGGAGAGACACAAAGCAAAGGATTTTTGTTTGAGGATTTCATCACACAGAGAAGTGAAAGCAGAGTTGGTTGACGGAAAAACACCGAAATCAAACCAACAGTGGTGTAACTACATCAAGTCAATAAATCGAAGGCAGAGACGTAGATCCGTTTGGTTAAAACATGTGAAGATGATGACTAAGGGTCAACCACCTAAATGTCCATTTAATAGTTCTGCAGGTAGACTTTAATGTCACTTTTCAGATCTCCCTGGAATGTGATTGAACGGCAGCCGTTCATATTTTGGGTACAATAGATATAAAGAGAAGATGGAAAAGTTCAGCTTTAACCCAGTAATTAAAAATAAGATGTGACAGAAGGTAGGCCTGTCTGTCTGTCTGTCTCTGTCTGTCTGTCTGTGTGTCTGTCTCTGTCTGTCTGTCTGTCTGTCTGTGTTGGGAATTATAAAACAGCTGAAGTGTCACTGATTAGTTTGTAGTAACATGAATGTACCTGAGTCAATGGTGTCCTTGTCACACATATAAATTGAAAATAGCAATAAATGAAAAAAAAACATGGTTTCTAATTTGTCTCATGTATTAGATGTATATATTTTCACTTTTATTAACAGTTCAAGAAAGAAATAACTCCTTTATTAATGGGTAACAAATCATTTACTGGTCAGATGAGTTATATAAGTCATTTTTCAATAAATAGATTTGTCAAGATAGACGGCTGATCTATACTGACTGATCTATAGAGCATTAATAAATCCATGAATTACTCCCTTTATATCCATGTTTTCTGTGGAAAATACTGCAAAAATGTCTACATTAAGGTATAGTAAACCTGTTTCACTTTGTAAGTAAAGTTTCAGGATAAATACCTTGCTGGTGAGATTTTCCTTCTTGTTGTACTTGGCTGATGGTGAACGCAGTAAATTCCTGATGCGATTTTTAATGGTGAATCCATCGCCTGGCATTTTGTCCGCCAGCCCGGTGGAACTGCTCTGAGACCCGCTGACCATCCACCGTGACACGCTGAGGCTGTGGGAAGAGAATGAGCGCCTGTAACGACCCGCCAAGCCTCTGCCAGAGACTAACTACACAAGTTGACACAGTCGGACACTGTTGCCGCGCTGCCGTGGCATGTGGACTCTAATCCCCTGAGTGGGTTTAATGTTCTCTTCTGCTGCCTCTTGTCGCTTCACATCAGAAACGTTTCTCCTGCAGCTTCCCAACACTTCTGGACTGATGTCGTCTTGTCTCAGTGCTGTGATTTGCACTGACAGGAGAGGAGGAGGGGGGAAGAACGTGCTCAGCTGTATGCCTGCATTACATCGATGGTTTAATCTGAACCTGCACTGGTCTCATGATTACATCAATGATTGCTTTTGTTGCTGTTGTACCTAATTGATTTAATAGGATTAGACTGTGGGCAGTCTCAAGGCTCAATGGCGGATGTTTGGGTACCACAGCTCTTTGTCTGGCTGCTGATTGGGCCATCAAAGTTATCTTTTAGACGCATAATGCTCCATTTGTTCCTTTAGTTAAACTCATTTTCTTTTCTTTCTATTCTGCCATGAATATTTGGAATTCACTGTGATGTTTAGATATTATGTATTAGCCTATAACGTCTGGGATATTGAATATATACCTTAAGTTTATATAATATTTATATAACACGTTAAAGTGTACAGTTTCTCAGTAATGTGTCCTACTTTATCTGATGTATATTTATTATTATCATCGTTATTTACATTGTAACGTGTTTGACGCGTTAAACCTTTGGACAGAGCTAACCACGTGCTGTCTTCGACTACACTTCCCGTCACGTTAGACCACGCCCCCGTAATGACGCCATACCAATCATCAGGCCATAACTGTAGAAAAACTTACAAGATATAATTTTTTAAAATATTTTTTTATATATATATAAATTACTATAGTCAATAAAGGACTGTGCTTTCTATGATTTCATGACACTTTGACATATAATATTTGATGTTCATGATTATCCATCATTCAGGTCCTGTAACCAATGAAAAAGATGCAGGACAAAATATTGAAATGAATTTGTGCTTTTATGATGATGATGCTCTACTTGCCTCTCTCTCCCTCACACACACACGAGCAGTCTGAGTCATATCTCCTAAAGGTGCATGTTTTAGTACAACAGTCCCTCTCGCATCAGATGAACGGATTATGTCTTTGCACAAAACAAGGACTTTGTCCCTCATCACACGTTAACAAATAATTCAGCAACTCAAACTTCTTCGTGTTCATTGTGCGTGCTGAGTAAACCTATTAGAGTTAGTAGTCTACTAACGCTTTCTTTATAAAATAAAAAGTAGTACCTTATGTAATCTTATGTAATCTCCCTGACACATTGCAGTGTATTGTTAACGGGTCATGGTCTGACACAAGACCTCCATTAAGAGTCTTCTTCCCTGCACGTCCAACTTTTTAATGGCAGCTATTAAATAAAGTATCAAGCCTCTGTGAAGCCCCGCTGTGCTTTGAATCCACGGCTTTCACTCTTTTTCCTACCTTACAGGCAGACAATGATTCACGCTCATTTCCATATGTAGGGAAATAGTTTAACTCACTGCTGTTGTCAGTTAGGACAGTTTGCAGGCATGGTAATGCTGCTACAAGAGATATGGCATATGGCGTAGATATGAGGTTTTTTTGGTTCACACTAAAGACCTGTGCTGCTGCTGTCCTGGACAGTAATTGCTGAAGATGGGACGGTTTAAAACGTCTGGGAAACCAAGACAATGAAACCAATACAAGATCTGAGTGACTGAGGGGCATCATAACAAATGATTTTTTATTGATTTTCAAGGCCACATAATTTTTCACATTTTCAATTGAACTAAAGCAACAGGAAAACCAGTGTACAAAGCAAAGCAAACATGTAGTGGAATTTTTAAAAATACGTTATTTACAGAGGTTATTTTCACAGACATAATATATGGCTAATGCTTTCATCTTGATTGCTTGTGACATGTGGGGTTTAAATGCGGGTTCATATTTGTGAACTAACGGACTAAATCAAACATCAGACATCATTGTGGTTTCTACCAAAAAAACATAAAGTGCTACTACAGATGATTTTCACTGAGTTAGTAACAGCATATAAGAATTTTTAAAGGGAAGAACGCATCAAACTATTTCTCAATAAAAAAAAATACATAAGTTAACATTTCACAGAGTTAATGAGGCAGTGTATTTTCTGGTCCTTTCCAGGATACAGACATTTATACACTTTAAGGCTTAACATATTGGATTGAAACAATCTGTAGTTCCACTTGCATAAGACAGATCAGTAATAAAGAACTTTGATTCAACTGTTTGAACAAATCCTGCTCCAGACGAGAAGTAAACACGAATGTGGCCGACAGGTATCCAAGAAACATATGTTAGAAAACACATCCAAACTGAATGTGGGAGTTATTATACATCTGATTCATACATTCACCAGGTCAATTAATGCTTTCTCTTATATTCTTTATACCAAAAACAGCATTTCTCTGCAGTATGAAAAAGATCCACTGAGTTTTGTGCCAACATATACAGAAAAGAGCAGTGTCAAGCTCTGAGACTAAGTGAGGTCACGTGAATGTGTGCATTGGCTTTTGTAGAGATGCAAAGGTGGGAGGACTATTCAGATTCAAGCTCTGGTTCCAGTTCTTTTTCTATGTCTATCCATGAGCGTTTCTTTGCACTGGGGAAGTCCTTTCCTAAAGCGCCTCGGGTTAAAGGCCGAGATGTGGTCAAAGGTGAGGTGGTTGTTTTAGGACTTTTCCTGGGTCTAATGTCTGAGCTTTTAAAACTGTGAGAGTGTCTGACAGGGCTGTCCTCGCTGGATTTAGATGGACGACTTCTTCGCATACCCGGAGGGCTCCTCAGTTGTGCCGGCCTCTTCTTCGGGGGTCTTCCTCTGCCTCGTTTGGCTGGGTGATCACTCAAAACTCCTGGGCTGTGTCTGGTCAACTCCAGTTTAGCATACCTTTTTCTCTGTCTCTTTTCAACAACAATAGATGTTTCACTTTCACTCACAGTTTTCCTGGTATCTTCTACCACAGTTGGTTTTACATCTTCATTCTCAGGGCTAGCAGCGTTCTTTCGAGGTCTGCCTCTGCCACGGCGGGCCATGGGAGGGCTTTGACTGGGCTCTGGCTCGGGCTCCGGCTCAGCAGAAGTCAGACTCCGATGCAAACGTTTAAAACTCAAGCAGGCAGATGCCTGCATTTTGCTCAAACCCACCGCTGCATCCCCCTCCTGGCTTTTCACGGCTTCCACCGCCACAGAAGGTCCACCGATTGATTTGTTGAGGAGGACAAGTGCAGCCAGGGGGACACCTGAAGGATTTGGTTCAGGGTTTGACAATGGTACATATTTGTCCTGCTCCAAAACATGACTCCTTTCTGAATCTGCAGTGTGGTCAGATTTAGAAGCGCTCCTCTCTACATTCTTGGACAAGTCCACAACAGAAGGCTGCGTATTGACCTTGCCATCCTCTCCTTTGGGCTTCTCATCCATAACAGTAAGTGTGTAGAAGCCTTGACCAACTGAAAAAAAAGAAGATATATCTGTAAGATTATAATAATACATTTAAATGAAGAGAATCTGATTCAGGGATTAAATCAGCAGGATGCCTTACGTGGTTTCAGAGATGAGGGAAGTATGATTCTGCCGGTCTTGGAGCGAATCAGAGGAAGAGTAAAGGGCTGTGATTTTTGGTTTGGATTTTTGGTGTTGTTGGAATTGGGTGTTGATAAAACAGGTGGAGGTGATGCTTCATCCTGGGCTGCGGTGACTTGAAGTGTATCTGCGACTGAGGGAACTGTTGGGGGCTTTTTCTCTGCCAGTGATGAAGGTGCAGTCACCTCAACCTGGGCTGGAGAGGACACTGCATGAGGCTGAGAAGGGGGCGTCGTTATGGGTGTCCGATCTACACTCTGGGCTGCAGTTGTGTGCGGGCTAGTCTGAGATGGAGTCACGCAGAAGTCGGGCTGTAACAGAGGTGAGCGCTGGAGCTTGGATGGGGTATTAGTGGCTTGCAGGAGAGCAGCTCTGGACTGGAGAAGTTGGGAAAAGAAAGGCCTCCATTTGGTCGTCTTTTCTCTCATTTTCTGCTTCTCGCAGATCTGCTTCAGCTTGTGTCTAATCACTGTATCAGACTTCCCTAAAAAGGTGAAATTTCAACACAAGTTAGAGACACAGCTTTAAATGTTAGCATCTGCAACATTTGCTGTTAATCACCACTGGTCATCATTCCCATTTAAGACATTATCAGATCAAATGAAGACATAAAAAGGTTCAACTAATTACTCCAGATTTAAACAGTACATAAATCACAGCTACAAGTTGTACACACCAGACAAGAGGGAAAGCTCCTTCATATAAACAGACTGTATGCGAGTCAGCCTCCTCTTCTTCTCCTCCAGGCGTTTGGAGGTCTCAACCAGATTTTGGATTTCCTTGAGAGCCTGCAAACACAACAAAGCAGAGTGAAGACTGGAGACACTGTAAATGAATTATCTTGTCAAATTTAAACGAGTATGAATACTGAAGTTTGGAAATTGTTTTCTGCCCACAGTTTGTGTGGGCGGCCATACACAGATCTGCAACGTGCAAAAATTAATTTGGGATATGCCATCTTTGTGTTGAACAGTTACTCTCATTCTTCTTTGATGCTAACTGGTGGTACACAACATTGTAAATAACAAATCATAACTTTGATGTGAACATTAGAAGTCTTTCAATAAAGCTCTTTCTACTGTCAATCACAATTACGCGTTTCATAAAACGAGTATATTGGCTAAATTACTCCTAAATAGTTCAACGTCTTAAACTGAGTGACCTAAATATTCCTGTGGAAGAAAAAAAAAAAACAAAAACAAGAATTTTTGTGGATGTTGGCTAAATTCAAGTTTGTAGAGTATGTGCTGTGAAAACCACAAATTTGCTAGAAGTAGTAAATCAAACTTGGCTCAAACATGTTCTGAATTTTACTGCTGAATTATTTCACAAATGTTTGGACAAATTAAACTGAGGAACTTGCAGCAGCCCAAAATCAACTCTGGCTATGTTCACTACAGTTGTAATTATCTGAAGGCCCTGAAAACCTATTTTCTCCACCAGCTTCCTCATTAGGAGAGCAAATTTTCTGCCCATGTTCTTTTTTCTTTTTGGACTTTTTGAGTTTTGGTTAACTCTTCTTGCGCTGATTTGAAGTTACCCTCTATTATAATGACTGCAGGGGTTCATTTCTCGCTCTTGCAGCACTGTATGGATATATGGATAAGATAGAATACATCTTTTGATGGTTTTCTTGTAGCGTGGTGTTCTTGCAGTTTGTGGCCTATCATAACTGAACACAAGGAAATCTTGGCTGAGTAGGATGTAGAACTGACCAGTGAGAGGAGGCGGAGCCTGGGCGCCCTTGGGTCACTCTTAAGGACTGTCTGGAGTTTGTCGAAGAGGAGCCGCTGCTCAGAGCGTCTTTGCCTTTCTAGCACAGTGTGGTTCGTTCTCTTCTTTTTATCCTTAGACTCACTGTGTTCATCGTCCATTTGACCCTGGAAATAAACGTGATTCTCTGCCCATGACTGACATCAAACCAATGACACTTTTTAAGGCTCTTGAGAGGACAATAATGTTGGCAGAAAAAGGCTGTTACAGCAGTGAAAAGGTCATACCTTGATGTTAAGTTCCCTCGATGATTTAAAAGAATCACTGGAGTCTCTGAAGGTAGACAAAATTTTTCATTCAATGGCAGATAATATGCAGATACACAAAACATATACCCTTTCATTTATAAGCACAAACATTTAAATTCATTACCGTGACTGTTGAAGTTTTTTCATGCAAGCTTCTTTCATCTTAGCGATGGCCATTCCTTGTCCGACTTCTTCTACAGTCTCAATGTCCACGTCCTCCTCCTGAACAAAGCATTCAACAATATGCAGTTTTGAGGAGTGAAACGGTGAAAATTTAATTCTAACAATCACAGACAGCAACAAACAAATACATTTTAGTCTTTACACTCACATCATCATCACCCTCTCCAGAGTAGTCCGAGGAGCTGGTGCTTAACTCCTCTGAAGTGATGTCCAAGACCACCTGCCTGCTGTTGGTTTCATCACTCTCATCTGAGGGCATCTTCTCTTGACACATAAGACCAGGGGAGGATCCAGACTCAACCAATCCACTGCTTAACAGTTCCTTAACCCTGGTAAAGGTGTCCAAACCAAGTCGATTTGCATCTGAATAAGCTGCTAAGTGGCCAAAATTAAACAAAGCATCTTTTCGTGGTGGGGCTTTATCCATTCCAGCCACGTTTGAAGTCTTCACGGATTCTGATTGTTGCGCAGCTCCATTAGCTCCAGGCTTGGGGAGTTGAATGAGGGTGAAGCCCCCGGGAAGGGTGACTCCTGGTAGTTTCTGGTCTCTGGTGTCCTGGTTAGCTGGAGGGCAGATCCTGAATGAATAGGTCCCACTCTGATGTAAAAAGCTGGGGGTTTTCAGTGACGGCGAGACGGTGAGAGAGACGGGCGAGGACATGGAGCAGCTCTGGAAGGGGCTGACTGAGCTGCGTTGGCCAGAGAGGAACATCTGGACAGGGCTGATGGTCGAGAGGTTCTGTGAATTCTGCGGCACCTTGACGGACCCCTTTCGCCAAGAATCGGGCTGACATACCTGAACTGAATAAACAGAACAATGCATGGCAGGGTGGTGAGACAAATATTTATCTTACTTAAACAAACCTGTTTAATTTCAATATCTTTTGACACAAAGAATTGTAATCTATCTAAATCGTGGGCAATGGAAAACATACCTCCTTTGAGATCTCTAATGCTGTGAATTGGGAGCTTAATGTCGGTCAGATTAGGGTTAAGTATAATTTGGAAAGGACACATAGACACAAGGGTGTGCATTCATTTATCTCCTCCCCACATGTACCAGGAGTCTTGCCAAAACTAATGCACTGACAGCACTGGAGATAGGTCTGGCTATGTGAGACTATGCCAAAATTTGTTGGAAACTAGACTTATAAGCAGTACATTTAGAAGGAAGTAGTTTTATTTCCCTTGGATGATTCTACAGTAGCTGGAGTTGTGTCTGTGTCGGAGTATTCTTCTCCTTTAGGAGCAATCAGTTTAAAACTAAATGCTTAACTGTTGGGGTAAGAGAGATTTTACCTGGTGGCTGTGTTGATGTCTTGAGCTCAGTGGTTTTCCTTGCAGTTACAATAGGAGGGACAACTGTGCCCGCAGCTTTTATGTGCAGAGTACGAGGAGAGTTGATTTTGTTTGTAGTGTGTGATTTCTCTGGGTTTTTGAGAAGAACGCCAGCAGGCGCAAGCAGTCGGCCTGTGACGTACGCTGCGAGGCGGTTGGCTGGATGTAGAGATCCCATGTTCCCCAGCAACAGTCTGGCCTGATTGTAGGATTTTCCATTTACCTGTAAAGGAAGAAATATGTAGGTATCACTCACAAACATTTACCTTTACATTTCCAAGTACATGATTTTTTTCCTACGCCTTCAGTCGTACAGTTCCACCTTAAATACTGTTAGAGACTTGAGCCTGACCTGTATAAGTCCAGATGCTTGGCAGCCAACAGGTTTGGTCCTGGCTCTCAGTTTGCCGGCAGGTGTTACTCTACTCAGGAAGGGTGTGACTCCAATCTGCAGGGCTGGCCCTTCAATTTGACCACATTCTTCTGCATCAGTGTCCTCATCACAGCTTTTATTGGCATACATTTCCTCATCGCTCTCATCGAACTCGTCCTCATCATTATCACTGCCTTTTGATGGTTTACTGATTTGCACCTAGAAGAAGGTGAAGTACAGCAAGACATTCTTTAAAGTGCGAGGTATGATGCTCCACTGGAACAATCACAGAGAGCTCTGAATATTTAAAGGCTGGTCAACATCACAACATGCAGTAGATTCTGGACTTGAATCACCTTTTACTGCCAAATGGATGCATTACACTTCAGATACCTACCCTGTAGGTGACGATGGAGCCACTGGGCTTCTGTATGAAGATCTTGGCCACCGGGCGGATGAGGTAAGGTCCTATACAGAAGCGCTGAGACAACCTATTCTGATTCATGCGTTGATATAAACCTTCCACGACCATTTTGTGGTCCTTGTCCCACTGACACGCTGACTGGATTTCAATTTGTTTTCTTGCTTCCATTTCATTGGATGGGATTCCATTTTCTGCAGAGGGACATCATATGTGATGGTTGTGCATAGCAACAAATATCTATTTCAATATCTTACAATCGGGCATGTTAGATGCATCATGCAGTCAAGCGTACAAAATGAGTACAAAGATTATTGCATCTGCTTTGTTTCCTTACCTGACTGTTTAACAATCAGTACAGTTTTGTAGTGCTTTTTCGGCAGGTTATCAGTGGTTGTTTGCTGTGGTTTTGCTGCCAAAGTATCAAGGATCTTGGGCTCTATGGTGACTTCAGGTGGAGGTTTGCTGTTGAACTCTCTTACACGTGCACATGTCATCAGGCTCTCCAGATATTTATACACTGGATCCTTATCCTCTTCTCGAATCTGCAATGATTTTTAAGATTTAAATTTAAAGGACTAGTAGATAACAAACAACAAGTCCAAGAGCGCAAGGCATAAAAAGAAGTAGAAAACACCAACATAAGAAACATTTCATTTTACCGGCTGTGTTGGACGAGGTACACTGCCACGTTTTACGGCCTTTAAAGGGAGCAAACTTAGAGGAGCACTTTTTGGGGTGAAGAGTGGGTCTGGATCTACATCACGAATGTTGCGGTTCCACAGTTTATTAGCATGGGAGCCTGGGTGAGGTTGGTCCACATGTTCCATATTAGTCATAGCTGGGGAGGGATAAAAGTGTCTCATTAACACTTCTGAACTACAGATGGTTGCAACCAAACTGAGCAAGAAACACAAGGTAAAGACATTTCTATCAACATAAGAGATCCGTGTAAAAATATAAAACACCTTTAAATAACAGTGTATTCCAGGCAAATCATGTTATGAATGAAAGAATGCAGTGATCCAACTGCTTCACAAAGAAAGTTTAGTCAGATAAAATCTATCATTGTAGAACTAGCAGACTAAAAAAGAACAACACACACACACACAAAATCAAATTACTCAATCTTACAGTAAACAGGCGGGGTCTGTTGTTCACTCTGCACCAAGGTCAAATGCTTGAAGATCTTGCGTTTGAAACAAGTACAGCCAAACATGCATTCAGGCCGCCGGCAGTGGAAGGGACCTCTGTTCAGATGCCTGAGACTGGAACACACACAGCCAAGTCTGCAGAAGTCCTGACCACATTCAGGCCCCGCATCTTTATACTTTGGATGCTTAGATGTTTTCAAGACCTGGTTGGGCTGCATCTGATTAAAAAGGAAATGAGAGTCAGCGAAATTATTTTAAATATGCATGTGTCTCCATGTAGCACATCAATCTGTGTCTCTGTTGGCCAAAAAATGTCATTACTGCTTACTTACTGATTTACTTATTGAGTCACTTTTAAAGCTTAATACAAAAGAAAATGTAAAAAATGACATCTGCACTGACAGCCAATCATCATGTCATGTCAGGTGACACTGTACATGAAACCTGCTTAGTACACTAGTGCAATATGTTTCATACCTGTTTTGTCAGAATTACAGACAGAGCCACCGACAGCCTGTCTGGCGTCAGCTGTGTTCTGCTCAGGCCCTGGTTCGCAGCTCCCTTTTCCATCAACATCAGCCTGGAATGGAACTTTGTGAAGCCTGGAGATCTGTGTATCGCCCCATGGCTCTGCCCAACGTTTCTCGGGCTGAACCCTGAGGGTAATCTGAAGAGAGATGATGAAATGAGAAGATTAATGATGTTACTTCTAGTTTACAAGAACTCCCCCCAAAAAACACTTAGTGTAACTTACATCTTTGTCAGACTATCACAAAATTAAAAAAGGAAATAGGAAAGGAAAAGGAAATTTTCTGACACTGTTTTTTACAGCATTTGTACGGTAACAATATTTAGGTGACAAATATGTAACATTCCTCAAAGAAAGTGTTCACATTACTCTGCAGTCAGGGCAAAACGTCCTCATAAAATAAGATACAAGTAACCTCGTAAGACCTCAGAAGAAATACAGACTGATGAAAATAAGGAAACTAATAAACATGACCAGAAAAGCAGCACTTTTGTAAATAGAAATATAGTAAAGGCAGCATACAGCAGAACAAGAAGAGACTAAACATAAAAAAACAACTTTGTAAATGTTGAGTGGCAGGTATGTGATTGTGCTTCCATTTTTTCTCGCTACTGGATGTTCAGGTCATCAGCCAAGAATCATTTTAACATCTTTTGTGGCTGATTCATTACAGAAATTACTTTTTCAAAAAAACTCTAAATGATTTGTAAATTCTTTGGATAAGCCTGTTTGAGGATTATTACGTTTGATGGCTCTGAAGTTTCACACATTTCTCACATTTGCTGCTTTTACATCATTGTAAACTAAAAACATTTGGATCTGGACTGTTGGTAAGAATCAGTGATAAATCCATAATGAAAATAACTATTATATGCTGGCTTCAAAAACTAATGTGATTTAATGTTGGGAAATGTGCCAAGACCCTTAAAATTAAGACAAATTACAAAGACATCCCTACCTCTGTGAAACAGAACTAATGCTGTCGGACCCAGCAGCAGCATCAGCTATCAACGCAGCTCCTGGCTGTTGCATGGACTGAGCTCCTGTTTGAACAGGGGTGGCAGGGCTGGCCAGAGGAGGAGCCGGTAACGTTAGGGCAGAGTAAAGAAGGGGTTTGTGAGAAAGAGGACATGGTCTGTTAGCCCCAGCTGAGGGTTTGGAGGCAGCATTTCGATGCTTGAGTACGCTGTCCAAGGTCTTTACGTAGCTGGAGCTTTTAGCAGGCAGCTGATAGGCCACAGAGCCCTCCGGGTTTGTAGAGAAGGCAGCAGCACGCTCACTGATGTACTGAGCTTCACTTTCTAAGTACTCATCCAACATGTTGCTGCAGAAGGCCGAGAGGTTCTTTTGTGATCCTTTAGGAAGAATAAAGAGCATTTAATTCATCAATGAGGAATAATGAATCAGACATGAGACACATTCAGTCGGTTTCAGGGCTGTTAATCTTTTGGTAATTAGAATGAATATACTAATCCCACTGAATGATAAAAGGGACACTGAATCTACAACAAGACGAGTGAACCTTACCATCACAGTTAGACGGAGACGTCTCTTTGTTTCTTATGAACTTGTTTTTCCATCCCTTTATCTTCGTCATGTCGTTCGTCTTTCCTGTCCGAGAGATGAATTGTAGGCCCTCGTCTGTGAAGTAAACGTAGTGCATTAGCCTTCAGTGAACTATGCAGCACACAAAAACAGGTTTCTCAGAATTTGTATTCTAATTTTGTTTATGAGGAGGAAATTATGTTTATTGAAGCGTACGGTACGTTACTGATAAAAAGGAAAATCTTGTCCACTGGGAGACAACATCTGGACTCCTGTTAAAACAGTGCTTATTAACTCTGCAATGATCTCTGTCATGTAATGACAGAGACATGATTGCATAAAAAGTGGTGTTTGCAGCGTAACACCGATTGCAAACATGAATAAGTCACCTGGAAACAAAGTGGCACGTTTTACAAATGAATGAGTAAACTATAATATTAAGCGAGAGATGGAGTTAAACGTATAATCAGGCTGAGCGCAAGACAATTGCAGCTGCCAAATGCAGGAAGGACAGCTGGCAAACTGTGTGACTACATAAATTAATAAGCCTATAACATCACTGCCCCATCATTACAGCATGGGTAGATGTGAGTATAATTACATTTGTGTATTCCATTAAATTAATGTGTTTTTTAGATGTATTCTTGTATATTGTCTTGTATATTCTTGTGTATAAACTTTTAAGCCTTATTCCTTCAGCTGCAAAAAATATAAATTCAAAGCTGTTAGTAAGCTTACTTTTATATCTTCTAAGTACAACAAGCACAAGGTTTTAGTACTTCAATCAGCCTCTGTTGGAGGATTATGTCAAAAACACAATCAAAAGGCTTTGACACAACTTGTGGCCAACAGGGGAAAAAATGAAAAGTCAGGAGGAGGCTCTCCGGCAGAGGAGTACACTCTGCAATGAGGGTCACCCCTTAAAAGAAGGCCGTGTCTCTGTCATCAGGCACTGGTGGAAGTTAGGGTTAGGGACTGTCAGCACACGACTCAAACATGGCACCATATGAATCAAGAAGCTGATAAAGATAAGTCAGTCCTTCCAAGATTTCCATTTCTCATCTCCGGGGGGAAACAATGTCATTACAATTCTGGATGTGGATGCCATGATGAACACAATCTACACATGTAAACAATCTACTTCAACATGGCATCAATAAGACAGTGGATGTAGAGAATATTCTAGTATGACTGCGAGGAGGAGACTTCTTAATTGTGGAGGGCTTTCTGTTTTACAACTACAGACTGTTGCTTTTCTTCCATCCTATATAATGCAAGCAAAAAGAAAAGGTATTGTAGAAACAGCACAGGGCCAGACCTCCCTGACCTATTCCACCCAACAAGAAGACCATATCGAAACCATTAATAGACCATATTCTTAAACTACAAACACCTTTCCAGCTCTCATTTCCTGCATCCGGAGATCAGACTCTAACTAAATGACAAACTACAGATGAGGCTTGCAGGAATCAAATCAAATCAAATCAAATTTTATTTGTATAGCCCAAAGTCACAAAACACATTTTGCCTCAGAGGGCTTTACAATCTGTACAGGGAGTGACACCCTCTGTCCTTAGACCCTCGGTTCGAGTGAGGAAAAACTTGCCCACAAAAAAAGGAAGAGGTGATTATTATTCAACCTCAGGCTCGCTCACAAATGTGCTGTCTAAATTTAGAGAGACAGATAATTCTAGTGTGAGAGAGAGCAAAAAAAAAAGTGCTATACAAATATGTTAACATGTTTAACCATCACATGTTTGTTGCTGAAATATGGGGTATAATTACACAGTCTGTATGTCACTTTTCCCTTATGCCGTCTGCATGGATATCTACACGTCTACATGGAGCTCCGTGTTTCAAGCCAGGCATGATGGCTTGTCTGCCCTTAGGTGAAAATACAGTAAAACATTTTATTGGTATTCACAGCCTGTTTTATATGGAGTGTCTGTTTACATGGAGCAACTACTTGGCCAGTGCCTACTCCGTAATAACTGTTGAATTAAATAAATCTGAGTCCTGATTTTACACACTGCACAAGCGGTAATCAAAGACAGTCCAACATACCAGCAGGGGAGGCGGCGTTGGCTTCCTCCGGTAAGCTCGGGGGAGGTAGTGGCAGACGAACCCCCAAATATTGCAGGTCGATGGACTTGGTTGGGTCTAGTGAGCTCAATTTCATCCCCACTGGAAAAGGGACAAAAAGAAGAGAAAAATACTTACTCTACATACTTTACACAACCTACTCAACCACTGAGATGTTCATGTATTTGTATGAACTCACCCTCCTGCAGCACAGGATGGATGGCCTGTCTGTGTTTGAGAAGTCTGAGATCCTGCAGCAGGTTAGCCTCCAAGCGGATCATTTTATCCTCATCAGCCTCTGGAATCACCTCCACTGAAACACCACAGAAATGTGATTTGTTGTTGGTTGAATATGAAACAAGGAGGTGACACAAGGTTAACATTTTCATAACATTGTAGATCAATGGGCGGTATACAAGCATTAGTAACAGAGGCCGGCCAAATGAAAGATCTTTACATTGCTTACCGGTTTGCTTCTGCAGCGGTGTTGTTAGGGAAACTGGAGATGCTGATGATGTGCTGGTGGCTGGCTTGTCCCTGGCGTGAACCTCAAGAGCTTCCTGTCACACAGAAGAACATTTGACTGTTCACTGAAGGAGACGCCACACCTCACACCAAATGATAATAAATCCTTTGGGGACACGTGCGGCTCATTCAGTAATTCATAGTCTTTTACCTTTGAGGTAAATGACACAAACAACAGGCCTTCTACATCATCCAGCTCCGGTTGCATAGCGACAGTCAACGATGGGCTGTGGACTACGGTGGGGGAGGCAGCCACAGCTTTCCACTCTTTTCCCCGTGAATTCGCCCATCGTCTGTTGGTCCTTTTCCTCCTCCTGCGGTACTCGGGTGATGATCCTGGAGTAGACCTTGTGGAAGTGGGAGTCACGGATATCGCTTTGGGTGTTACTCTGAAGCTCTGTGTGTGGTTTACACAGACGTTGTGGGTTTCTTCGCTAGGTTCCACACATGGACGTTTTTGGACGAGCACAAGCTCACCAAGGGCATGCTTGCCTCTTATACAGGGGACATATGCCTCATGCTTACTGCCGCTGTTAGACATAATGGGCTTCAGGACCAGCCTGGTGTTTTGCTCATTTGAGGGAGAAGCAGAGACGGTGTGATTTTTTATGCTGTAAGACAAAAAAAGAATAGAGTTTATGGATGCTGGTCAGATAAAGAGAAAATGATTTAACAGTAATGCCATGATTAAGATATATTCAATTGTAATGGCATGTGGCAATAGTATTTTAACAGGCTAATTCTAGTAGTTTAATTGATGAAAGGACAGCCATTCCTCACCTTATGCCTACATAATTGTTGTTGCATAACATGCTTACATTGTAGTATCCCTCAAATCCTACAACTCATATATGCATCAGTTATAAAATCAGAGTTGTATCTGTCATTCTATCTATCCACTGTTACATTGATGACTGACTAGACACTAAACAGTGGATAGATGCTTTCGCTCTATCAGTAATTACAACAGTTATAACAGGATGAAAGCTGTGCATCTGCCAACACTTTAACATTAAAATACAGCTATTTAAGACAGAATTATAAATATATCTTTGTTGTGAATTGCAGAAAAGCTGATAAAAGTAAAAAAGAAACAGTTCCAAACGTCTAACAAAGTCAAAATGTCACAAGCAATTAGATATATTAGACTTTATTAGATATACAATTTAACGCAATCTTACCCTATATATCTCCATAATAAGTATATAGTTCAATTAATACATCTCTGACAAGGTCAGTTCTGATTGGATTGCATTATATTTCACAGGTGTACTTAATAAAGTGGTCACTGAGTGCTTATCAGTGTGGTGCATACAGAACAAACATAAAAACACATAAAACATACCTTAGATCCACAGCCTCCTCCTCCTTAGGTTCAGTGAGTTGTTCAGCAGGTCTTAAAGCAGAAGGCAGAGGGTCCGTCCTCAGCACAAGCTGAGCCTCTGTAGTGACCCGGTTTAGGCGAGTGTTGTTACCATCCTCCCTGAAGCCCTTTGCAAACGGATTATGATTAATTTTCAGCTGGGTGATCCGAAAGTTCTGATAAGTCGTCACAGCCATGAATTCGGTTTGTGGAAATGTAAAAGTCATGCTCTCTGGTCCCATAACCACAGGCTGCTCAGGTGTGAAAACGACCCCCTCTGGGACCGGTATCACATGTAGTCTAGGAATGTAACGATGCATGGAGTGTAGGATTATGTGACCTTCCTGATCGACTGGATTATTGGTCAGTTTGAGTTTATAAAAGGACACCAAGCTGCCCATCCAGTCCGAGCCGAGACATGGTGAGTAATGGTGGGAAAATGCCCGGATTAGACCCTGGGCCTGGTGTTCTGCTGGTCCATTAACTTCCCATTTGGATGAGTTCCATCTGTACCTGTACTGGTCTGATGGAACTATGGACAGGACTAGACTGTACTGCCGGTCGGGATCTAGGCCAGCGAGGCGATACCGACAGTACGGGAACATGCGGCGGCCCTGTTTAGTAAGAATCATCTCTGTACCACAGCTGTTGAACTGCTTCCACACACTGTTATTCTCCAGAGTGATGCTGACACCTTTGAAGGTCAACACAGCAGGAAAGTCAGTTTTCGGGTCGGTACCGCCAAATGTGGTAGATGGCAACACAGGCAATGACAATGGCGATTCTGATATGCTGACTAAACTCGTCCCTGTGGATGACAGGGAGTCTGACGCTGATGCTATATGTGAGGTAGGTGGGCTTGTTTCAATGGTCCCGTGGAAGGTAGTAGGTGAGGTCACAGTCGCCTTTGCTGGGCTGGCTTCAGCAGGTGAAGAGAGAGCTGAGCTGCAGTCATTACTTGCCATTGAGACTGCTTTTGTCTCAATCACAGTCTCACTAGTGAAATTGGGTCTCGTAGTGGTCGGAACAAGAGGAGCTGAAGAAGGGACGGTATCAGGAGGCACCGAGGAGGGGATATCAGTCAAGCTCCCCTTCTCATCCTCCAATGCATGAGGGTCCTCCATTGATGTGAGTTCAGAGTCCGTGGCAGGCATCGCTGATGGCTGTGGTGTTCCACCTCATTTGATACCTAAGAGAACATGATATAATAATGCTGTTAATTATACGATACAGCAATGTTCGGATGTACAACATACATTTCAGAGACAATCACTAAATAACAGAAACAAGGTTGACAAATGCTAAAGCAATTACTGTTCATTCAAGTAGAGCAAATACTGCCAGAAAAGATGCATCAAGCAATTTAAACAATTCAATGAAAACCCGACAGAACAGTAGAACACTCATAGAGCTATTAAAAAGGACCACTGTGTTGGATTTAGTTAGTGTGGTGGCCGATTGCAACCTTTTGCCTCGCTGTAGTCTATATGGCGGACTCCGTGGAGGAAATCCTGTGGTATATGTAGATATAAAATGCTCCTTCTGCTGTAATAAAAACATTAATATTCTTATTTTCAGCTGTTTACACACTAGTGAAAACTAGTGTTGAATTCCAATCCTGATATATTTTGTAAATACAGCTAAATCGTACACACTGAACCTTTAAGGTAATGTGCAGCTCTAGTCGTAGCATCACTGTTGTAACATTAGGTGTACACATAATCCAAGTTTAAGGTGCGATTCAGTTTTTGTTAAGTCGAAAACACTGTTTTCATATCATACAAAATTAAAGGACGTTCAACCATTGTTTTCTCATGTTGCCAGTCGCTTGAGTCAGACATAGAGCACCCAGACCAAATTTCAAGATATCTAATCTGCATGATTCACAGGAGAGCTCTTTGTGTCCAACGGGAATTTAAAAAATTAAATAAAAAGTCAAACCACCGCAAAACAACTTTAGGTGAAGCCATACCCTCCTGAAAAATAAATGAGCTACTAATGGAGAATTTATCATTTATTTACAACTTTGGGCCATATGTGGTTCTTTCATGAGCATGATGGTGACTTGTTTCACTGTGGAAGGGATAAGGAAATTATTAGAGCCTGCTTTGTCACTGGGCTTTTGCAAAGAGTGTAGGAAGCTAGAATATTTCTCAAATGTGACCTTGAGTGTGGCGGAGGATTTGTGGTGATGCTGCTGTACACCATTATTATTATTATTTGCTTAAACTACAGAATAAAACACATTAAATGTTAAATGAAATCCAGACTAGAGCTTTAAACCACAAATGATGAGTGAACCGGTGATAAATGAGGGGGGCAAAGTCCAAAACAAACACGCCCCCCCCCCTGTCTATTATGATTAATACTATGTACATTAACAAATATCACAAACGTGCAACATCTTAATATTTTCTTAGTTCACTACATAATTTATTCTGACCGTCTGAGAGAAGTGGACTTTGCCTTCGTGAAGTTGGCTGCGAGGCCACTTTGGTTTGACTGACCAATAGCCTGCCTCCTACCACACAGCCGGGGACATGGCTGCTCGGTCCGGTCTGTATTTAAACTAGAAGATAAAACACTCAATAACGGACATTTCTTAAATGGTTTATCACTTTACAGCTCATATTAAATTAAAATCACCGTCGAATTTAGGGGACAAGCTAAAAACATTACCTGTTTTCTGATAGTCCTGCCCTCCACGGGTCAATTTACTAATCACACGGTCACACCAACACACAGATGCTGTGCTGTAAGAGGTGTTAATCGGACCAGCGAGCGCCTCAAACGGGTTCAAACCGGCGTGTTTACAACGCAAACTCCCAACTGTCCTCCGTGTATCCGTTTTGTATCTCAAAACAAGAAGCCGGGCTAAGAGTTTAAGTTGTTTGTCATCAGCTTTCTTCCTCTCACACCGCGGAGAGGAAGGCCGCCCGCTCCTGCACTCACCAAGTTGGAAAAGTTGCAGGTTTCACTAACGCCTCACCTTTCAAACATCGGTTGAAAGCCTCGTGGCCTACGGGCGGCGACGTAATAACAACGTCCCCGTCGAAACTCTCAACTGTTGCGCGTCGCTGTCGTCGTCGTCGCCGTTGATAGGGCCTCGGTGAATCCCTCGAACATAAACACAAACTGGCAAATGGAGGCCGAGAGCCACGCCAGTCAGTCAGTCAGTCAGTCAGTGAGTGTGTGTGCTCGCATCGACCGACCCGAGCGTGCATGCAGTGAAGCCAAAGCGCATGCACAATATCACCCCCCCTCTTCAATGGCGCGTGATTCTCGGGACGCCAGCGCGAGGGAAGCGGGAGTCCGGCAGCACCACCATCCCGGAGTTTTTTTTTTTTTTTTTTCGCTTCCCACCTCGAGCTCAGTCCGCGCGCCGGTGAGGACAACTCTCAGCAAGTTTGCGCGAGAATGTTTCGGATGTGTAATTCCCAAACAGAAAGGCACGCGGCTGGTACTTTCTCTTCCTCCTTTAATGTATTTCCTTTACTTCTTCCACCTTTTTCGCTCACATTTCCATACTCACACATACACACTCAGACTCACACTCTCCTCACTCCTCGCTGCCCCTCACACACACACACACACACATACACACACATCCGTGCTCTCGGGCTGTGACGTAACACGTTCACCATGGCGGTTGAGCTCCAGTAGCCAATGCGCAAGCTCCCTCCGGAGGACTTTACCGGCCAGTTGTTTCATCATGGTGTCAGTGCCCTGAAAATGTGACCTGAACACATCCCATTTAAAAAAAAAAGTTACCCTGTAGGGTGCGAGCTTGTTAGTACAACCACGTGACAAATGTGTCAAAATTAGCCTGCACTTCTGAATCAATAACTCGCGATTTACCTGTTTACAACTGCTAAGATACAACCGAAAAACGTCGACTGGCATTGTTTGGGTTTGCAAGATGGCGGCGAAACGTCGCCGCTAAAACGTGAATGCTTACCTGAGTAACCGTGTATTGCGTAATAACATCACGAGCAGGAAATCATAATTTTACGACTCTCTGTCGTCATGTATGAGTATCTAAATTTTTCTCGACAGGAAATCGGAATATGGATATTGTTGGGTAGCTATTTATTATATTGCATTTAGAGGCTAATTTAATGTTTTGAAGTCCAAACTTGGAAAAAAAAAAAAAGCCAAAACGCTACCAGCTTTAAGTTCAAAGTGTGCAGGAGAGGTTTGATCACTCCTAAATATAGTTAACACAGGCTAATCTGACTGAATGTCTGCCCTATGAATTATTAAACTCAGATATAGTCGTTTTATTTTTATTTGGTGGTCTTTGGAGGGGAGCTGGACTCAGTCCGCCTAAATCAAAGGGTGTTTAAATATCTAGATTTTTTCAGAAACTACTCGCCCCCCCCTCCTTGTGAAATAATCCACATATGGCCACCAAAACCTCCTGCTGGCGACAAATAATAAATAAATAAACCAAACACAGTTTTGACATTGACTGCAGACCATGTTCGGGCGGATTAAAATGATGTCAGCATGTGACTGTTCCGTTTAATAACGCGGAATAAACGCAGTGGAGGAATATGGCTTTGATTTCCACCACACTTCTGAATCAGCGCGGAGGGGAGGGGGTGGGCTATGGCCAATGGCTCGATGCTCCAAACGAAAAATAATTAAATAAATAAGCCAGTAAATGAATAAATATTTATATATATTGTCGTGTATACGTCGCAACTATTATGAACGATTGTGTAGCGCATTTAAAGCATCTGTGTCGTTTGTGTTTTATTGTGGCTCGTGGCATAAAATACAGGACAACAGACAGCAGGACTTCCTTTCAGAGACTAGGCTAGAGTGTGAGTTCATAATTAAAGCTGCAGAAGTACAAAGACTGGGTGATCACACAGTGTCAACGGTAATATGTTATTAAACTAACAGGGCGGGGTCTAACCAGGACTAGGAAGTGGGAACGAAGCCCATATGAACATACCCATCTTTTGTGCTCCACGTGGAGGTCTCGTGGCGAGGTGTTGCAGCCTGTTTGTGCAGGGCAACCCCCCCGTGCTCGGTTTATCTCAAAACCTGTGCAGTTATTCTGCTTCGACGAATTTACGTAATAATATATTGAGTCGTGAGGGAAACAGCTTGAGAAGGGGTTAATTTAGTTTCGACGCTTCATATTTAGACAACGTGCAACTAATCTCCACAAAGCAGTATGGTCCCATAAAATGACATTAATATTACAATAATATCCAGAATCATTTCAAAAGCTTCAATGAGAGGAAATATTTCCAGCAGAAGAGATAATGTGAAGATGTGTGAATGTTTCTATTCCACAATATAAATATTGGGATTTATTTTTATTTTTATTTAAATGAGCAGGTAGAATAAAAATGTGCACACATATAGCTACACCAGGCAAATGTACCTTCATATAATTTTGTGAAACATTAGGATTAGCGTCACTTATTTTTAATAAATAAGTTCTAGAAAACTAGAAAAAACAACAACACAGTATTAATATTATTTCACCACCACACTTTTGCTCTTATTTTGTAAAACCACATAAATACTGAAGTTTATCTTCTTAAATTGTAAATTGTGCAAAGTGGTTTAAATATCTGTAGAAAATATAAAGAGGCCAGTGTGAGAACTGTGTAATACGTGTGCCTAAAATCAGCAGTGGTGGCAAAGAATAGTGTACACACTAGGTGGAGTCTTTGTGATTTCTTTTACAAGTGTCAACTAAAGTTTAACATGACCATGAACAGGCAGAATATTTAGTCTATTACCACCACTTCTTCACATGATAATATAGTTTAATCCAAATCAAGATGTCAGACAGAGAAAAATAGAGTTCCCTCAGTTTATCATACCTGACACTATTACTGACTCTGCTATTCTCTCTCATTTGTGGTTTTAAAGTTAATGTTAATGTGTGCTGAGCTGTGATGCTGAAACATCACTGTGGTTATTTTTGTAGATAGACTGTAACATTTAGAAGGAGATTAGCAGAGACTTAATATCACCTAGATCTAATATCAAACTAAATTGTTCACAATCAAACTCAGTGACTAATATGTGACCTATGAATAATAACTTTCATTTTTAATAAGAGTCATCCTTTTCAGTGATGTTACAAAGCCTAACCACAAGATTTAAATGATCTTTTTTCTAAGCTTACATCAACTCTTAATGCATAACTAAACTCTTTTTACATAAGGGGGTGGGATGTTAATAAATGATAACGTGAGCGTCACATCTACATGCAGAACATCTTATCCACAAATATAAAACAGCTATTTACTTAGAGCGAGAGAGAGAAGTAGAAAACCCAGAAAGGTGACTATATTAAGTTATCACTTGCAGGAAAGAAATGCTTCTTCATTCAATTTATTATACTGTAAACGCAGATCAGGTATGAGTTTGTTGAGTTTCCATAAAAATACAGGAGAATTGCATTGAAGAATAAGGCAGTGCGTGACTCTGCATTTATCAGACTGAAACAGAGACGTAAGAAAGTGAGGAACAAAAGCATTTTGTTCTTTAGACAGAAGAATGACAGTCCTTCAGTGCTCTTGTCATCCCCCCAAAAAGCATCTTCTATGAGGCTAATTAAAAAGAAATTCTATAAAACTTTAACACACATTTAGATCAAAAACGCAGTTTGTGCCAGAACATTTAAATCTCATTTTACATAAAGCTGTAATCTGTTTACTGATGAAAGGTGCAAGATGAAGTTTCCAAAAATTCTGACCTCTTCTTTCCACCAAACTAGTAGGTTTAGTGACATAATATCATTTCATCATTACAAAAAATATTTTTTATTTGCAAACAAAAAATATATGTGATTAATTTTGGCTAAATTATATTTGGTCACTAAAATCAAGAGCTCATCACAATTTCAAAAACACTGGCCTGAAGCTTTAAATTACTTCTTTATTATATTCTTAAGGGAGAACAGGTTATTCCCGATCAGATACACATACGGACTGATGGCTGTATAAGAAGTTGAGATAAAAAACTCCAATTCAGCCCAAAAAGGAAACTTGCTGGGGCTAAGAGTCAGCTGGAAGATCAGGTAGAGAGTCCAGTCAATTTGGAACAATGCCATAGCTGCCAGTACAGCTGTCGTGCTACGATGGAGCCTCGGACCTTTGCTCCTTCTGCCGAACTGGCTAGACCCACCCCCACTCACCACTGGTGTCACAGTCTTCCTCTGTTTCAGAAGCACTGTGATGATGAGACAGCTGCTGACCGTGACGATGATCAGAGGCACCATGTTGCATGACACAAGGAACAGGTACTTGTAAAAGCGGTTGAATATAGGACAAAAAGCTTTACTGCATTGGAAAAAGTCTGGAGGGCAGCCACTTTTTGTAGTGATGTTTTGTTCAGGTCCTGGAATCCTAATGACAAGAATGGGGATGCACAGTAGCGTGGAGAGCATCATGCAAACGCCAATCATCATCAAGGCTGACCTGATGTTGTCCAGATAGATTGGCAGGTTGACCCTCTTGTCGGCGTCTCTCAGCTTCTGGTAGCGGAAGATGCTGATGAGGACGGTTATGAAGATGCTGGCACTCTCACCAAAAAGAGTCAGGAACTTAAACGTGCGACACATCCAAGTGCCGGTTTTGGCGATGGAGGTCTGGAGGATGAGAACGTCATAGATGTTCACGATGAGAAGTTCCTCCAAGTTGACTGAAGCCAGTGCCAAAAGAAACAACTCAAAGGATTTAATTCGTGAGAATTTGGTCTGAATAGTGGAGAGGATGAGAATTACATTACCTATAACTCCTACGCAAGAAACAATGACTCTTATGATCAGGACATCAAGGCCGGCAAAACCCATTATTGAACTGAGCTAGATCAAACCGTGTTCTTGCCTCAGAAGTAAGTAGAGAGAGATATGACTTTCCACCATGGAGAGAAGTTGTAGTGCTTCCGTCTCTCCCCACTTTGTCGCATCACTGACCAGAAGCCCTTGTTATCAAGTTCTCAGAGGTGGCAAGCATCTAGATTGGTGATTGGCTGTGCTCATTATAGAGGAAGGAAAACAAGAGGATGCTGGAAACATTGAAGGCAGGGAATCATTAAAGTTTTACCTCTGAGCTTTTCAAAGCTTCATCTTGAGACCAGCATCTGATTTAAAGCAGTGACATGTTTTTCCAGTGGCTGACATCACCAAATGCAATCCCTGCAGGAGCTCATTTATATCCTTTGACACTTGTTTTCCACCTCATTTTTGTTATTTTGTGGTTCAACTGGCAGGCCATATTTTGACTTGAAAAAATCAGCTTAGTGACATCTTCCCTAACATCTTCCCTATTACCCATTTGTAAGCCTTTACCTCCAGTGATGTTTCGCCTCCCATTAATGAGAGGTGTGAACATTCTGAGGAGATATGTCAAGGTCCTTGTTATCTCCTCATGAAATTATGTATAATTGAGATACTGAGATAGAAATACTATAGCTTGACTAGAATAAAAGCAGTGATATATATATATATATATATATATATATATATATATATATATATATATATATATGGTTATGTGTGTGTAATCATAGTATTTATTTAGGAAATATAATACAATTTGATTTTTTATAGAAAATATCTAGATTTTTTTTATAGCGTTCACAGTAAAAGTTTTTAAACATAACGTACTTGTGGAAACTTCCTGCTTCAGACTAACTGGACCAATACACAAAAGAGGTTGAGAGAGACGAGTGAAACCGACATCTTAACAAAAAATGGTCACTTTGATTTGGATGAAAAACTTTTACTCTCTTTTACTTAACCACAGTATTTAAGACATAAATGTAAATAACTGATAAACAGAATTTAATAATCAACATAAAGAATATGTGTCTGTGTCACGAGACATAATGGGGCTTCTAGACCCTGTTGTTCAACACAAGACTGGCTCATGTTCCAGCTTGTCTCATCTAGTCTTATAGTGCACTGTCTAGTTAGCAGACGGTCTCTTCAACCAAATCCTGCATCCTGAGTCAGCTTAATTATGAATCCCACTGAGTGTGTGTGTGTGTATGCGTGTTAGTATCTGCGCGTGTGTAATTAAGGATAACTTCTATACTGTCAGTAAATGGGTAAGCTAAGTGTTATGTAACGAGCCTGAACTGCTTTGAAAGTTTTCACCCTCCAATAATTATCAATCAGAGACCTGATCAAAAATCATTTCATTCCGTTAATTGGCTATGTTTTTTGATGAGGTTTCAGTCTAATGCAGTGAGACGTACAGTATGTGGGGTTTTCCACAGATCACATTATGTTATCTTGCTTATTTTGTATAAACAGTCACGGGTGGAAAACCCCAGCTATAAACCCCCTTCTGAGACTGAAACAACACAGACGTTTGCTTTGGGTAAGAATCACAAAAATGATATTAGGCATTAGCACACAAATAAGTCAAGCCTGAAGATAGCTGACTGTGGACCAAAGTGGTGAACCAACTGGTCTGACTGAACAAACCAATGTTTTCATCCCCTAATGAACTGGTTGCACAGCAGACATTTTGACCTGTCATAGCAGGGACGTCGCACGTGTATTAATGAGTTCTGCAGTCCACTTAGGGGAGGTCCTGCTATTGTGCGTGCTGGTTCGCCGACACTGTTGCTGGGACACTTAATGGAACTGAGCCATCATTACTGTTATTAAGTCCACCTGTGGTTTTCCTGCTTTGACACGTCTGCTGTGCAACCAGTCCATACCACGCCACCAACCCACACAGATGTTGCCACTTATTGGTTGATTGGACCTCTTCTCGTGACTGTGTGGGCATATACAGCCAGAGACTTGACTGACATCTTTCTGGCCCCCCTATTAGTTTAACTGTGAGGAGTTTCACTCCTCGATCATTCTTATTGGATCACGGCCATTGAGATCCAGGCACTGCGTTATTATGCCTTATCATTACGGCCTTTTTCTGTCCGGCATGACATTAATTATATACTTGATGTCTAAATCCTTTAAACTATATTTGATATGATTGTTGATATTTAATAATGAATAGTTAATATTAATACTTTTCTGTGCTGCTGTAAAAAGACAAATTTCTGATCTGTCATTAGATGGAAACAAAAAAAAAAGATTGAATTTACAGTCAGTCAGTGGCACGTGGTAGATGAGAATGCTTCAGTGGCTGAAAGAATTTCAACAATGCTCCTAAGGCCAAATATGAAAAACAAATGACATAGCAAGAAAGTGACTTTTGTGCATAGATTGAGAAAATATTAACCACGTGAACTGTATCATCCACAACAAGATAATTCGATGGCAATTAAGAAGAAAATACATTCTTTTAAGAGATGTTGCCACAAGCTGTGTTGTGTCTGAATTCACATACTTCCATACTTACACTCTACACTATTTTGAGTACATAAGAGCATTCATACTGTCACTTATGACAAAAAGCATGAGAACCTGGATAGTGCACTCATAATAGTCAAAAAGTTGAGTGTGCACTGGACACGAATGCTGGATACTTTGCCTCAGTGGTTGCCATTTTTGCTATGTAGTGGACAGGGAAGGACCATGGGCATTGTGAAATGTACACAAACGTAAGCTGTACATATGTTTTATATTTATATTTTGGCTGTGCTCTTCACAGTTACAAATTAAAGAAGAAGGAAGAAGAAAAAGCAGTAAAATGTCGTGATCGTCATTTGTGCAAATTGCAAACTCTTCACAGTGTTGTCTATGAAAAGCACTTAATTCGTGTCGCATATGCAATGTAACTTTAGTTATGTACGTACAGTATATGTCATTGAACAAGCTCCATTCCTTCCATGCTCTCAGGTGTTCTAGGCATGGATGTAATAAGACCTGGATACAATGCCCTGTTTCCAATTTTTCCAGTGGCCACTCATGTACTGAGTTGTCAATACTGTCATTAAAAAAACATAAGTAGACCATGGTTTTCCTTAATATGTCTGCTGTGCAACAGTCCATCGCAGCAAAAAAAAAAATCCCCTGTAGCCCCAAAAGAATTTTCCCGATAGACCACCATTATAAAAGAGACATCTGTAAAACTGTTGACAGGACACCTAAAACTGCCAAATAAGGTCAGTCATTACTCTTTCTATTAGGAATTGATTGATCCATGGAGTTTTATATAAAAACTATTTAAAAAATAAAAAGAGTGATTGAAAATCTGCGACATCATCACAATTGTAAAGTCTGTGGGCCAAGTGGAAGATACATGCATATTCAGCGGACTGCATACCCTGAAAACAAACCTGTAAGCCAGAAACTTTTATAACTCTAATATAGATGAAGACTTTCTGCAGGGTTTCAACTAGTGTCTGTTTGGGAAGATTGATGAGTATGATTATTTAGTATCCAGATAATGAAATAGTTCTTTTTCATGGAAAACATTTTGACACAGTCACAGTTAATAAAGCACAGGCACAGCTCCTGATAGAACAGAGCCTTCCTTAATGTTATTATTAACACCTGTGTTTTTCCTACTCACATTACCAGTATCAAAGTCACAATGACTGCTGTGAAAGAAGCCTATACTGCATGTCTTAAATTTTCTTTTTATTAGATTTCTGTATGGATTATTCTATGTGGAGACTTGGCATATAAGCACTGAATACATTGCTCCATAATTAGAGCTCAAACCTGAGAACTGGGACTTAGGACTGAACTTGGACTTGAGCCATGGCACCGAAGCTACAATGCTGCATAAAATTTAATCTAAATGTTAATATGCAGCAGCTGCAGCAATCAGAGTGCATCACTTGCCAATCACTTTGTAAAGCTGCTGTTCAAGAGTTATATTGCTTGCTGGAAGAATTACATTTAATTACCAGTTTGTCAAAATAAAATGTGTTTGACACTTGTGGTGACACTGTTAGTTCTTCAAAAATCACTTGTCTGTGGAGTCAATTAAGGGTGTGAAATAGAGTTTATAGGGGAGACTCAAGAACTGAAATGCTTGGTTGATTTGGATCCTGTTTTGTGGTTTTTTTTTAGAAATCGACTTTTTTTTTCCACAGCTGCAGACGTTGTTAAAAAAATAACACTGAAATTAGGCATGGTACTTAGTAAACCCCACTTTGGGGAGAGGAACTGATAAATGCGAGACGCTTTGCCCCGTTCAAAGTCTCACAAGCACCGAGGGTGACCTTGAATTTATAGTGACACACCCAAGAACCAGAGAGTAATCAGTAGCCCGCTCTTATGCTGAAAAGCTGTCTTTATCTGGTCCCTGTGGGGGCTTCAAATACTTTAAGGTAATTGATTAAACACAATTATATTTAAGCACTGTCGCCTCACAGCAAGAAGGATTCCTCCTTCAAACCCCAGCTGAGGCCTTTTTGTGTGGATTTTGCATTCTGCCTGTGTCTGTGTGGTTTCTCTCAGGGTACACCGACTTGCTTCTACAGTCCAAAGACCAAATTGCCGTAAGTGTGTGGATGTTAGCGTGAAGGTTGTTTTTTCTCCGGTGATGAACTAACCACTTGTCCAGGCTGTGCCCCCTGCTATTGGGATAAGGTTGTCTGAGGCTGTTGCCCACTTTGCATGAATGAATGGGTATGTTTCTGTTGTCTGTTTCTTGTCAAAGCAAAGCTTCCATACAGATGCTTCAAGGCTGATGTCTGATTATACAGAATAAAACACATTTATGTGGAATATATCATTTGGTTTGGATCCAGACTTGCGAGTCTTGGCTTGGAGCCCCTGAAAGCGCCGCAGGAGAGATTTTTCTGGCCCGGATCCCACTTTGGGGCACTGGTTTGTGTACAGGTGCTTCCAGGCTGCCTGACAGTCACCGCCGTGACCAATTAATGCCACAGCGCATCTCTCCAAGAAAAGTTAACGGGCTGGATCCAAACAGGCAACCCTGGGCTGCAGTTACGCGTGGATACCCCTTTAAAAGACTCACCATGTTGCCATCACATGCTTCGGCACAGAAGTAGGATGAGGATGTTCTTGTTGTTGTTGTACACTTCTGTCTTATAAGGTGTGTGATCTTTGGACGAGACTTTTTTTCTGAGGATTTCTTCACTTTGTGTGGCAGGAGGGGGGGAAGAGCGAAGAGGGAGGGAGAGAGAGAGAGAGAGAGAGGGGGGGTTTGACCGACAAACCCACCCCCGCCTGTCAGCGCTGCAGTCAGTCAGTCAGCCAGTCAGTCATGTTGTGCTGCTAGTTGTTGTTCAGTAGCAACACGAGCGACTGGTGCGCAAACTGAAAGCTGCGTACAGTGTGAATGCCAAGTGACGGATATAAGCGACGGGCGTGTGTGCACGTGTGTATGTGTGCGCGCGTCTAAGTGTGTGTGTGTGTGTGTGTGTGCGGGATCTCCAGAAGCAACACTCAAGGTTTAGCAGCCGTGTTGGCGTCGGAGGAGTGGATGGGATAGAAGAAGAAGGAAAAAACATCCCGAGCAGAGCCCGATCGTCTCGGAAAGGAGTGTTTGCGAGAAGAGAGAGTAGTTTGCTCCGTCTCCTCTCTCCTCTGGTCGATATTTTTTGGATAAAGAAGAAGAAGAAGAAGAAGAAACACGGGGCTTCTCTCGGGGGTGGAGTGGCGAAACATCGGCGACATTGGTGTTTATTTCCTCTAGTTGAGCTGCATCGGTTCACCCAGTCGGACGAGGCTGACTTGTCTTTTTACCTATAACCATTTGGAAAACAAGGTGCCCCGACTGGTCTCCTCGCACCGTTGAAAAGCAGACGCCTGCCACACGGAGCTACGGTACGGTAAGTAGCGGCTGCTCCACATTATCGTTCCTCATTGAGCTTTCCTTTTTTTTTTCGGTTTTTATTCAGGCAGAGCGGGGCTTGCATTGCATGGCCAGCTTTCCTCTTTTGTGTTTGCGTGTGTGTGTGTCTGTGTGTGTTTTTTAGTCATGTCTGGAGGACGTTGCAGTGGCAGATAATGGCCGTGATGATGAAGGAGATTCCCAGGGAGTGGTACTCAGTCGGACTGGCCGTGCAATGTGTGTTATCGTAGCGCCCACCCCCCTCCCCTCCACCCCAACCCCCTTCACCAACAACACAATCACCACCACAACCACCGCCACCACCAGCAGCAGCAGCAGCCACGAAAGTGTATTTCCAATGCGATAATAGCGCTTTGTCCGCGGGATAGACTGACACAAGGTCAGAGATAAGAGGAGCGTGTGAGATCACCGGTATTACCTGGATATCATTGCCACTGTTGATGTGTGTGTGTGTGTGTGTGCGTGCGCCCTGGTTACAAACTTTATGGTGCATGCATACAACTGTGGCATCTCTTTGGGGTTTATCATTTGGGGCCTTTAACTGGCTACTTTGGGTTGAGTGAAAATAAACAAACCGACCACTAGTAAGCTGAGAGAGAGAGAAAGAGGAAAAAGGTATGACAGCCCCATTGGTTCAATTCAGCCAGAGTGTTGCTCCGCGCAGGTTAACGAGGAGGCTTCACAAATGCCAACGCAATTAGCCCACATCACAGTTCGCCAATTAGGTCGTAAAAGCCAATGAGCTCATAACGGATGATGCTGTTATGACATCATAGGTAAACCTCCCGAGGCTCGGGGTCGTCAGTGAGGGATGGGAATGAAAGGACTGAAAGGGGTTTCTTCTATCAGCGGAGAGATTATGATGAAACATGGACTCGGGCAAGTGTAAATATTTCAATACCACACAGCTGATCAGCCTGTGCATAAGGAATGCTTTTGTGGTGAGGTGACAATTTCCTGTTTGCACAGAAGCCGACTGGAATCTGGGAACTCAAATGTCATGATGGTTTAAAGCAGCACCGAGGAGAAACTGGTATTTGCAATTTTTCAGAGCGCACCACCACTGTGGAAATCACGGACAGCTGTCCTCGTGTGTTTGAGATGATTATGTGATCAAAAACTAGTGAGTTGACAACTTTGCTAACAGCCAAACATCACAACAACACAAGGCGCAGCAGCCAGATAATATTACTGACTAGATTTACTATTGTCTGGTGGCTTTTTGCTTAGTCACTCTCTCTTTTTCTCTTTTAATTTCCTCTGTCAACGTCCTCTTTGGTCTATTCACCTCTGCCACTATGTACATAGAGGCTGATGAGCCTGGTTACATTAACCGCTTGCCCAGCTTCTTTTCTGGCATGACATCAGCTCAGATCTCTTTCAGCATTTCCCCAAGCCCTCACCCTGAAACCTCCCCTTCCCAGTGGTCCAAAACACCTGTGGTATAAACACTGACACTCCAACGGTGCCCTGAGCTCACAATACGGGCGGCCTGGCTAACAAACTGAGCTAACAGCAGCTATAGTTCACAGCAGTTTACTGTCTATCAAGAAACTCAGTTGATGTTGAGTAGCTGGAGGACATCAGAGGGAAAGTAAAAAACATTTTGTCCATAAAATATGATCCAATGTCACCAGATTAGTGAAGTAGTTTGTGTTGTGTGACTTAGTGGTGTAACGTATTTAATGGTAGAAAAGTTACACACAGTTTCTTTAGTTCAAAAAACAATCTTAATTTTAAAGTTTGAAGTGATTATACACTAGATAAGCATGTCCTTTTTAGTATTTGCAATTAACACAACTTTTAATATTTGGATAGTGCATCACACACCCATGTTTAAATATTTGATCAGCAGTGGTGAAGAAGAGTACCCGTACAACTATGTGAATTCCCACATAACAAGTCAAACGCATACAGTCACACTCCACTAGGATCAGATCTGTCTGCAGTGTTTGTCGGTGCGACTGAACAGATATTAATACAACTTGTTTTCTCAAGTTCACTGAACTTAACTTGCATTTACAACTTTGGACTAATTGGACATTGGACCAATAATTAAGTTCAGTTCATATAAGTGTAAGTGTAAGGCAGCAGGGGAATTTACATTTTAAGCTAAACCAGCTATGAATGATTGTACTAGTGTACTAGCTTGCTGTCAAATAAATGTTATGAAGTACAAAATAAAACATTTCTCTCATATAGTGCACTTGAAGTATAGTATAAGTTAGGTACAATTTTAAGGTACTTGTACAGTACAGCATTTGAATAGATTTAAGTCTAGCTACTTCCCACTGTTGATAAGTTACAAAACTAATAATAAAATGTTGGTCTAATGTTAGAGGAAGTGTGCATTTTAGTGGCTCAGTTAAAGGAGACGTTCATTGACTAGTCTCTCCTTCAGGCCTTGTGCCTTTCTATGTAATAACCAACAGTCACCTTTTTTTTATTTGAAATAACTTATTTTCATTGCTAAGTCTCCCTTTTCAGAGCTTCCATGACACTATTGTGCAGTGTAAATGAAAAGCTGATCTGCCAGGCCACTTTGACACACTACTTTATTGTAGTTGAACATTAATCTTTCGGAGTTTCTTCAGCAGACTCATACTTCACCATGCAGCACCTCTTTTCCTCTGTGATTCAACAGAGCACACCCCACCTCACTAAGCCATAATAAATGTCATAAAACTTAATATAGAAGTGTTTTAATGGCTCACACCTAGACCCATCATTAAATAGCCATGCAGGACTAATAACGGAGCCATTACTGTGAAGGCAATCCACTGTGAATTATCAATGGATCTCTGCCAACATACAAATCCAATACTTAAATCATCAGTGAAATATGGGCCACTAGAATCATCTTTGGATGTATTACTTATACATTTTATTCTCTATATTTATGTATATTATTCATTCATTTTATTTCATTATGTTGTGTTAATCATGTATAATACTCAGGCCTTCATTTTACTTTTACCACTGTTCAACAGAAATGCCACTGTATTAATAAAATGTCCACCAGCCCTGTCAGCTGTTTATTAGCCAGTGGTGGAAGTACATCTGCTCAAGTACTGTACTTATGTGCAGTTTTAAGGTACTTTATATTCCACTTCCTTTCGGTGGGAAATACTGTGCTTTTACTCCACATTTATCTGACAGCTATAGTTAATTTTTAAAACAACAAGCGTTTCTACGCAGAGCTCTTTCTCACAGGTTTCAGAGTTGTTTCACCTCTTAACCTCTCAGATGGTTTCATTTAAATAACTTTTTAAAGCCAGAAAGGAAAGGTTGAAATGGTCCAATATTTCACAAAAATCAGTAAAATGCTAATGCGCACTGAGGTATTTATATTAATAATCTAATAATGTAACACTTCATCAGTTACAGGGCCAAGTACTTTTGATAGTTTAGATACTTTCACTTAAGCAGACTTGTGAAGGCACAACTGACTTATAATTACATTGCTGTATTGGTACTTTAACGTACTTCTTACATTACAGCATTAGGTATTATGCACTGTGTTGTATTGTTTAGCTGTTTTTGAACAAAAATAGATACTAAAAATGAACATGTTAAAGTCTATTGCTACAGTACACCTCCAATAATCATTCACTACTAACTTATGTTTCTTCCTTTGCCTGTAATGCCACAAAGATACACAGCACATCTCTGTTTAAAGTCTTTATACATATCAGAAGCCTATGTAAAAAGTATTATAATCTAGAGCCGTTTAAATTTAATTTCATTTGAGTGTAACGCTTTGTGCCTTCATGTGTGTTTGCACTGGTTGTCATTTGAGCAGTTCATACGGGAGCACCTTCCGAAGAGAAGAGAGATTAGTGTCACGGTTGCTTGGTTTCATTAGAAGAGGCTTGTTTATGTTCATTCACTGTCATTGTCCTGTGGAGTCCTGTGTGCACTTACATCTACCAGCTACACACACATGTTCACCTTTTTTTTTTTTAAATGAAGCACATTTGCTGGACTCTTTTCAATCCCATTATTGCCCCAGACTGTATACATTTCTTTAACAAAAGCTAGCCAGAGCTGACCTTGTGAGTAACATAACATTTTAATGTGTCACACTGTCGTTTCATGTTCATATACAGTATATTTAATGTCACAATTAACCCATGGTGGCCCTACAAGTATAGAATCCCTGCCCTGATATTGAATTCATTTTCAATGCCTTGCCATGCTTTTTGCCCACAGTAACTCTGATGCTTTCATGTCTGCTCTTAGTTTGAAACAGGCAATAAGATGTGCAACAGCTGCCTAAAGAATATTTGTTGAACTGCGACTAAGTGTGTGTCATGCTTTGAGGCTGCTCCCTCTGGGTTTGGATATGGATGGACTAAATAAGTAAACTCCAATCCACCAATATATATTAATGAATCTAACATAATAGGAATAGCCAGGAATTGATAACTGGCATTATAGAATCTTGTGTTTTTCAGGCTTCTTTCAATGGTCTTTCATTGTCAGAAAAATACATTAATGAATTATTCTGAATCCTTTTACACCAAACAAAAGCTTTTGTACTAATAGAGTTCTCCTGTATATATCTACTTCAAAGTACAGTTGTAACAGCAGCAGGTAGGGAAACTCGGTGCGTCTCTGTTAGAGTCTCTGACTGAAAATATGTTTAAGTGAATCATTGAATGAGCAAACTAAAACCCTTAACTTTAAAGTCACACTCCTCTTCGCACAGTTGGTTTTTTAAGCATGAAACATTCAACCCCTGTAAACTTGAAAGGTTGCTTTAAAACATTGTTGTTTGCTTCTTCACAGAGAACGAAGGATTAACAGTCATTGCATCATATCCAGAGCATAAAAAAAAGAAACATCCACATAAGCTTCGTCAACAGTTCCTGCAGTGTAATCATTTCATCCAAACAGTCTGTAGCTGTATTTCTGCTGGCTCGTTCATTGGTCAAAATTCTTATTTTAGGTTACTGATTGGGTCCTGGCCCTGTCACCGAGACAGTTATTTATGCTATGAAAAAAAACCCATTCAAGACAGCCAGGTGAGGTTTACCACCATATATATATATATTTTGTTCACCTCTCTTTATTTGCACTAAATGTCAAACCTTTACTCAGCTGTGCTCCATTTGGTAGAGCAAATCTCCTGACTTCAAATAAAATGTTTATTTTTGTTGATTGTGCAAAATCCTGAATTATTCCCAATCTAATATGTTTTGAACAATCATTAATATAATACAAAGGCAAGCACAGTATAGTTGAGGTGTGGTGATGTTTAGGTAATTACTTTTTTTTTGTCCACTAAGTGGCTGTGACCTCAAGTCAACGCGGAAGTGCCAAAAACTGCAGTTCCTTGAACGTCCACTTGGCGAAGGAGTCGGTCTCCATAAGCCCCCATGTTAAAATGTCCAACTTCACAGCAGAAATAAACATGTTCACAGCGTGGTACAAAAATGATTTTGGTTTCTATAGATAATTTTTCCATTTGTGTCAACTGTGTGGAGTCTGAATTTTTGGATAACTCCCCCGTATAAATTACAGGCTTGAAGTATAATTAACAGCGTGGCAGCTTTGATAGGTGCCGTTACAGGTGGCTTGTCTGAGCACCTATTCATTCAGCCTGCCTCAGTTCCACCCACGCCCAACGTCTTCCCTGATTTTTAGATTAGCGGCACCACATTCTGAGCTTCACAACGGCTCTTTAAAAACCCATCAGTGGTATCACAGATACAGTGTCCATATTTTATACTGTCTGTAGTTGGGACATACTAGCAGACATGGGCAACACAATGCTACAATCACACAATGTTGGCACATATGACAAACTAAATGTCTCATTATATTCTGACATTGCTAGCCTTATAGTCACAGAATTTAAAAAGTAGCTAGCTAGTTGCAGTTCATTAAAGCTGCATTAGGCAATATTTGAACATACACAGTACAAAACCTTCAGTGTTTTTCTCCGCTGCTTGCTCCACTAAGCCCTACCAAACCCGCAAGTTTCACCGCAGCAGAAGGAGCAGGTTGCCCTGTGAATCCTCTTCCCTCAATTTCACCAGTGTTAGTTTCACCAAGACCCCGGTCCCCCTCCCCATGATTTGACTTCTCAAAGACGCCCCTCCAGCGTTTCGTGGCCCCAGGGCAGTGGCCCCAGGCTTCAGAAGCAGCTGCGACCTCCCTAACAACGGGATAAGAGGCTTTGCCACCCGTCGATAAGAGCACCATGGCATCGAACATAATGACTCTGTGTGGATGTGTTTGTACAGTATGCAGTCCTAAGTAAGGCCAGGTCCTGAAGTCACGCACAGAAGATATTGAGCTTGATCTGAGTGAGAGCATGTGCGAGGGAGAGGGCCTGCGCACTGAGTGCACGAACATTGATTGACACTGCGTTACAGACCATTAGAAGCACTGGGAGAAAGGGAATTCCCCCCCCCCCATGTACTACTGTCAGGGTATAGTGACAGCCAGGTTCAGCAAATGCACCCAAAAGTTATTTTTATAAGAGATACCGACTGCAGCTTTAACAGGTGAAACCAGATACAAACAAACTATTTGTGGCTCCATCTAAATTAATCGATTCTGTATTTGTGTGTGTCTGTCTGTTAATATTGAAGTTTATTTACATTTAGCTACCACTGATAGAGGCTTTACAGCCATTTTACCACAGTTTCTTCTTTCCTGATATTTCTCTCTAAGTATGGAGGCTTGTGAAAAAGGTTGTCTTATGAGAAAGCATGTATTCATCTCTTATGTGTCAGTCCGTGTAGTGGGTAAATAGTCAAGATATTCACCAACCTACTTTTAATTTTGTTTTGTCCTTTTGGCGCTGACCAGATTATATTTGACTAATTGCCTATAGAAAACACCTTCAGTTGTTGCTCTGAGACAGGATCCTGGCACTCAGTGTCTCTGGCCTCAACATATCACCGCTGCACCCTTTTTTTTCCGACTCCACAACTTCTTGCACTGCCGCTGATCATTAGCATTAAATGGTAAATCGTATGCTGCAGAATCAATCAGTATGAACACAAAGCCTGCGGGTACTGGGGGACATGAGTCCAGTTTAATACACACAGTGAATGAAATTCACATATGGAGTCCCTGTTGTCCCAGCAATGATTATTAAAAACATCCCGAGCATAAAGATGTACGGCATGAGTTTCTCTACCCCATGTGAACGTTTCTTTCTGCTGTTCACTATATGAATCTAATATAACCTACAGGAAGCGGAATCGATTGTTTATTACTTATAAGATAGATTTTTGGGGGGTGTTGAATGTCACTTTAAACAAAAATGTAGCATTCAAACTGTCAGTGACCCCGTCTATTTGACCTGTGTGATCTAATCAACACCAACCAGCTTTGCAGAGATTTACATGGACACGTGGAGGTTAAAAAAAAAATCTAAATAGTTTTCCAAGATAAGTGATTAGTTTTTTTATGTAACAAAAGAACTGATTGGATTAACATCCTTTCAAAGTGGTGGTATTGATTATTTGACATCTCACAATGTGACAATCAGTCGAGACGCTTTCACACAGCACAAAAAGGCTTGGCCTGTAACTGGAACCTTTTGAGCCTAGTTTGAATTGATGCACCAACTGTGTATTTAAGTCTCTGAGCTAAGTGTATAATTCAACTTTTTCAGCCTCTCAGACTTTCATCACAATTTCCTGCCATTTAAAAAAAAAAAAAAGTCTGAGGTATGGATTAAGTAGCAAAGTGGCGGCTTTCATTGAAGGCAGGTTCGGATTCTTAACGAATCATCTGCTGTTCGGAAGAACCTGAGTGAGTCTGAGTGAAAGAAAAACTCTCTACTATACGTGCTTCGTGGCATATAAAATTAAAACATAATATTTTCAATGATACCTGATGGTTTTAAAATGCTCCAAACTGCCTTTAACAAGCCGGGAAATTAAGAATCCGGTGGTTATAGGCAAACTCTGGTGGCAGATGTTAATGATAGGAAAATTACACCCCGTTTCTTTAATACTGACAGACAAGATATAAAAATGGGCAACTAGTGAGCTTCAAATGTTGGTAATAAATCATTTATTTCTCTTAATTCACACATATAGTCACTAATCAGATCAGCCGCACACACACTGTCGACAGGCAGCCTCTTGAGTGATGAGGTCTGAAGTACGCAGTCATACTAGTTTATTAATACATTACAACTGGTGTTGTGACATGAAGCATGTCTTTGAGAAGAGGCAGTCGCAGCGTAGACGTTATGGAAATATGGCATTGCAAGCAACAACCTGTCCATCCCATTAAATCTGATGTACACGTCTACACTCCAACCGCCTCTCATTGCTCAAACAGAGTCGAGCTCTGACCCGATCCTGCCTCAGTTGTCCCGTGTGCTGAGCTCTAACTCTAAACAGGAAGTATGTTACCAAACCGGAGTGATCTGTCCAACAGAGCTCCATCCACATGCTCAGTGTGGAGTGATGAAATGCAACTAACGTTTCCTCCAGTACTCTACTGGTGCGCCACTCTGAGTTACTTGCACTTTACTTGAGTATTTCGGCTTACTACTCTTCTAATTCTCCTCTGTTACATTTGTGAGATATTGTACTTTTTTTTTTACACAACTACATTTAGTTGACGGCTATAATTGCCAGTCACTTTGGAGATATACAAATGATATTGAAGGTCATAGCTATAATTAAACATGCCCTTGTTATTTACTCTGGAAAGTTTGGCAGCCTGGAGGGATGAGTTTACATTCTGTCATTAAATATTCACACAATGCCGGTATTTTCAGGGTAGATTAAACTGAATATATTCAAATGTGGCTAAATGAAATAAAGCATTCAGAATATCCTCCACCAACAGCATTTAGACTTTTGTGTGTTGGGAATTTAAGTTGACCAAAAATAGAAATGTATAAGTCAAAAATTCATGCATTTACAGAATCTTAGAAACTTTAGAGCCTTGCCACCAGCTACAACATTAAACCACCGCTTAATAAAATGCTGTTTTGGATACTTATGTACACTTAGCTGATAATACTCCTGTACTTCTACATGAGTAGATTTTTAATGCAGGATTTTTGCATCAGCTATTTATCATGGAGTGGCATTACTACTTTTACTTGTGTCTGCTACTGTCAGCATGCGTATTAAAGTCAGACAGCACACCCCCCAACTATGCACAGTGGAGTTAGAGCATACAGTATTTATCATGTGCCACCTCTCATCTGAACATTTTGATGCTTGTACTCGATCTCGCGTCCAATCCCGGCAAGTATGTGTGAGTTTAATGAAAACCCAACTTTATTCTGGAGAAGTTATTTCATGATTTTATATATATTTTTTTAACCCTTTAAAGCACACCTGATGGCTTATGCGACACCAGTCTGCGGTTCAGGGTGGGTTTACTTTCCTTCACATCCTCATAACTCATCATAACTTTAAAGGGAAGCATTTAAAACCCCTCCATATCTCACGTGCACCATATGGGACACTGTTGATTTTTTTTTTTAAATGCCTTCCTGCCATTTCCATCTTTCACTTAAATTTCCCTAGACGTGTTTAACAGTCCCGGTGGTTGACTGGTCGTGGTTTGGTCACGACAAATGACAGGGTGAGGCTGTCTGTCGTCGTTGTGGGGGGGCAGTAATATCCATCGCCCATGATGTAGCAGCTCAGCGGTGTTTGTACAGTTTTTTTGTTTTTTTTTGCAATGCATAGTGGACGCAAGTTTACATCGTACGCTGCGAATATCTAGTTCGTTATCCTCGCTTCACGGTAAACAGCTGTTTGTCCGTCATTGGAGGACTGGGGTGTCAAGCGAGCCTGGTCCGTATGGCAATTGGTTCAGATTAAGTTTTGTGCAAATCGGTGGAGAGCCCAACCAGGAAGAGCACACACATCTCGCAGGCAGCGCCACCGACCGTCCTCTCTCCACTCCTCCCCAGCTCTCCCAGTTTACGGAGCTCTGCCATCGCACCAGTCCGGCGTCCTTCTCTTCTCTCTCTCTCTCTCCCTCTCTCCCTCTCTCTCTCTCTCTCTCTCGGTCTCCCCCCACCTCCTCACCACCACCAACACCACCTCCCTCCTCCTCTGTTTTACCCGCAGATTTGTTCGACGGTTCCCGGCTGGCAGCAGGAGGAAGCGTGTCGGTGAGCCGTAAGTTACCAGCCTCTCGAATTATTTTTTTTTGTCATTTTTATTTTTATTTTTATTTTTTTTACACGCCGGGCTTGATATTTCGCCCTCAATGTTTGAAGTTGTTCCGACTGGCCAGCCGTCCAGAGAGGAGCGCAGAACCCATTTTTCGCTTCGTGCACCAGAAGCGATACACGGGGCTGCTGCTACGTGCCATATCCTCCCAGGTCTCAACTAGGACCGGGGGGGGGATCACAACAGCCACCGTGTCGGTAACGAGGAATCCGGTCAGAAAATGTGATCAGGAGGGAAGTGGGTGGTGGGGTGACTGCCCTTTATTTTGCTTGGTATGTATGTGTGTGTTCGGGTAGCTTCCCCCCCTCTCCTCCTCCTCCTCCTCCTCCCCTCTCCAGCCCATATTTAGAGCCTGGCTGGCTACTTCAGATGGGCAAGCTACGTCAAGCTCTAGTGTATCCCATCCTACTGTATCCCTCGGCCACTGTGTGCATATGTGCGTGTGTGTGTGTGTGTGCGCGCGCGCGTCTGTAGTGTAAATGCATTGAGGTATGCATGTATGCAAAGCTTTCATCGTCATCTCAGCGGTGGTTGGTGTTGTAGATCAAGCTCAAGGCTGCGGTGCAAGTCTTGGAAGAAAACACACACACACACACACACACAGAAAAAGCAGTCACTGACCTAATGTTTCACATTCTTGTAGTCTTTTATCTCCTCATGATAAACCTCAACATGCCACCGCCTCGTGTTGGAGCTGCCTGTCACCAGCTGTGACATGGAAAATGTAAAATAAGAGCTTTGTCAATCTGATCCGATTGGGCTACCTTACCCAGCTGGTTATTTATTTTTGATGTGTGTGTGTGTGTGTGTGTGTTTTTTGCCGGCGTTCTGTCTCTGCCTCAAAGTTGGAAGGAGAAAACAAGTGGATGAGGTTTTAATTAGAGGCGTTATATTGGCCGATGAGTCGTTTATGACCGTAGCATTGCATGGTCAGTGTTACTAAGGGACATGGAGCAGAGATGGAGTTGTGTTCTGCAAGGTGTGTTGCATGCCTGCTTATTGGCAGGATAATGCGATGGTTGATGAATCCTTTCTGGCTTGTGACACCTCTTTAAATGATGCCAGTACTACTTCTCGTTGTAAGTTATAGCCTCAGAGTGGATGTGAGTTGTGAGCGATCCCACAAAAAAAAAAAGCAATTTGTCTTATTTGAAGAGGAGTTCGGATGATTAAAGAGGTTTTTAGTGTTTCATGAGACAGATCAGCAAATTAGGGACTGTGTGAACATTACTACAAAGGGGGGGGGGGGCATTTCCTATTTGATGGGGGATCAGGAAATGTTTCAACTTTTTCTCATGTCACTCATATTTTATATATTCTGCTGCAAAAATGCTGCTGAAGTCCACCAGCACCAACGGAGCTGGTGCCTGGGCCCAGTTCACCCATTCAGTGACTGTATGCCTAATTGTTTTGCCTGATTGTTTAGCAGCTCTTTATATGTATAAAAAGTCTGTGTTTACACTATATTATTATGGTTGCTATGAATATTTTATTTTGAGATGTTTAGGGGAGGTTATTGTCATTTTCTGTCTACTGTTAGTCAGGAGGGTGTCCAAAGAACATAACACTGTGGAGGGTCTTGCTTTTTTATGTTTTATTCAGCCAACATCAACAACTTTCATACAGTCCATGGAAAATGTTACAACAGGTAACACTTTATTTTAACCCCCACATTTAGCATTTATAAGGAGTATATAATTAATTAATACTACACTATACGCGCCTGTGTGCATATATATATATATATATATATATATATATATATATATATATATATATATATATATATATATATATATATATGAGATCGCATCTATTTTTGATATTCAGTGTCCCCTGTTTATACAATGTGTGGAAAATTTATAAGAGGAGTTCAACACTTATAAGCACTTACCGTCTGTTTACAACTACATTATAACACATTATAAACATTTACTGACTGTTCATATACTGTTTATTCAGGCTAAATAAAGTGTTGATGTGAAAATAAACACATAGCTCTAACATGTTTTTTAAATTATTTTTAATGATATTGTCATGCGCTTAATAGTAACACATAGTACAGTAACATTCAGTGTTTCGTCTTTTTAAGGCATGGACTTGGAGGTGAGAGTGTGAAACTTGTGTTGGACTGAGGCGCTTACGATGTAATGGTTGCTTTAGCTGTCTCGCAGCATATGAAAAGATGAATGGAGTCTTTAGATAATTGGTGTGTCCTGACCCTGTTAAATTATTATTTAAACTCATCTGGGCTGCTGTTCAGACCTGCTGTTGTCTCGGAAGCCTTGGGAGATCTTGCAAGTCTTATCATAAAAACAAGTATCCCGGTGTGCCTGGTGTTTGACTCTCTGGAAGGAGCTGATGATCTGTTTTCTAACCAATTAGAGACAGAGCGCAGGGTCATTGATCTTCCCGTAAATGTGAGATTGCTTCCTGAGGATCACCAGGGCTCGCTGTGTTTAAAGAGCCAAATTATCGTTTGGCCAGAATGCTACCACATGAGATAATACCTCACAGGTTATTCCCTCCAGTGTTTCCCCACCTGCACTTCTCAGCGAGTCCCAGCCACTGGTGGAAAATCATGATTAAAGCTCAGTATCAAAGTTATTGGTTAGATGTGTGAGAGTTTCAATGAACCCACAAATACAGACTTTAATTATTGAGGTAATTTAGATCATTTTTCTGACAGATTCTGGGACAGAATTTCAACAGGTTTTTTTCTTTAATTGAGAGTGAAATGTCATTCAAAGTGAAACCCCTTTGAACTAAGTCATTCTGGTATTGAATTTCAGTCTCAGCCGGCAAGGTCACACTGCAAAACGGATTACATGTTGTCTGAGAAGCACAGCCCAGAGTTAGCTGTCCTGTGACAGGGTAGAGATGGAGACACACAAAAGATGAAGGATCACACGCACTAGCTGATGCTGTCATTCATTAACATCCTCCCATTGTTCCTGAGCAGATCACAAAAGATGTTCAAGGTGTTGAAACCTTTTGTTATAAAAGTTTTCTGATGTGGAGGATATAAAAGAAATTATATTAAACGCTGCATTGCTATGGAAACAGGTCGCAGTTTGGGAAGTTGTACTTAATATTAATTAACCCTGGTATTTCACTTGTATTGGCCATTGCCAAGATCACTCTGACATCATTTCAGTCTTGGACCGCCTTCATGCTGCACAAGCCCAGTCAGATTGGGGCAGACAAAATCAAACATGTCTGAAAAATCTTGTCAGGCCAAGTCGTCACTCGAGCCAAAATCTCTCCAGTCTTGATTGAGTTCACACTATAGAGAAATCTGCATCAACCATCAGGCCTCTCAGTGCCGCCTCGCACAGCCATGCTAGTCCAAAAAGATGCCACGGCCCGTAAGTCTTGAACAAAGGTTAAAAAGCTCATGTGATAAAACCTGAGAGGATGCTTCTTTCAGGTGATAGCTATGTGATCACTATGATTTAAAGCCCATTTAAGGAAATATTAAAACTTCAAATAGATAAAGATAAAAAAAAAAAGATAAAAAGAGACACTCTGTAACCTTAAAATGTACCCCAAGTTCTTCAAGAGCCCTCTCTCCCATCTTCTCTCCCATATTTTAAAAATGCAACAGAGCAGTGAGGGAAAAACAACATAAGTAGATATCCGAGTGTTGCCTGTTTCATCACAGTCAGGGAGTGGCTGCAGAATTCGTCTGAAGCACACTTTCCAATCCATGCAGACACGTACAAGCAGAGTTTGAGCAGAAAAGGCAGTTTTTTTGTTTTTTTTTAAACAATATATGAATTTTGCTGGAGAAATTACCCATTTTAACGTCATCTGCAAGCGAGGAACTATTGTGTACAGTGAAAAAAATAATAATTCAGTGTGTAGCTTCTCTTTCAGGGGGGAATTCATTAACTAATTATAGCTAATTATGGGAAGTAATGGGGTAGGACAAGAGGCTCTTATGAGTTTGGGAAAAAAAACTCCATTCAGTTTATAAAAGGAAAGTTGAATGAAGGAAAAAGTGTAATTGTATTTGCCGTAGAGAGTTTTCTCCTCTTTTTATTCAGATCAGACTTTATGTTCCGTTTTTTTTTATGCAGGTCTTAGTCTTTACAAGTTTACCCATCTCATTAGACAGACAATAAATCTTTATTGTAGTATTAAAAATATACGGCTCTGCCTTTTTCCCCAAACACTAAAGTCACGTCTGTATGTGGGCATTATTTAAAGCTTTAACATATGAGTCATTATTTGGTTGTTTATGTTGCAATTTCACAATGAGTTCAGGGAGTATTTTTATAAATACTCCCATGCTACATGTTGCTTCGAATTGAGTTTAATTGCTAAATGCTTTCACAATGAGCTTAGGGAGCACAGTATGTTGTGTCATAGATGCACAAAATACAAATATGGACATGCAGACATTGATTTCAGACATTAAAGGCTTGTTTGTCTATTTTCCTCAGTTGAGCCTAATATTGTAATAAGGCCTTTCTGACATTTTCCATTCAGACTTAGCAGCCTTAACAAGCTGTTGTTTGCAGGCTTTGTGCACATTAGGTGATAATGCAAATAAAGCAGTGAATGAAAGACAGAGTTCATCAGTTTCCTCTGTGCTGCTTCAACACACACACACACACAAACCCATTATAATGACAGGATCTTTAGCAGGCATGCATTAGCTGGAGCTTGCCACGTGATCAAATTCAGTTTGAATTTGCTCATTATTCTATATATTCTTCATGTTTTGCATCAGACGCTGTTGTGTTTGAATCTAAACTGAAACCTTATGTAAGATAGTCGATATCTTTGTGTCTCGTTGGCTCCCGCTTGTTTGTTCCGCAGTACTTTCCACACCACAAGCACCCTTCCAGCTTTGTCTAGTTTCAAGTCACGGCAATAAAAAAGTGAATGTTTGAAATAATGTTTATGGTCCTTACTTGCTCCATAATATACCGTCCACCACTCCCTGAGTGTCTGCACTGACCATCAATCCTATTCTGATCAGTCAGCGTGGCCAAAACTGTGCTGTCTGCTGAGCTGAACATCTTCTGTGTAATTATAAGAAACACAAGATCTAAAGACGTTATAAGATGTTCAACATGCTTAGAGCTGAACCAGATCTCTATGGACCCAATTAAAAGCCTTGTTTGTACGTAACTTGAACTGTTGTGTAGCTCACTGGTTGTTGTTCTGTCGATCGTGAACATTGTAAGCACATGGTGAAATTAGGACAAACTGTAATTTTTACCATTTGTCGGTCTCTTGTCTCTAGGCCCCGTGGAGAAGCATGTGATGACTCACGCAAGGCAGAAGGGTTCCCTCAGGCAGAGCGACAGTAGTGCTGAGTGGTGGGACAACTGCCCTCTTTGGCCACATGGTGGTGGCACTATGGGCGGCGCCTGGCCTGAGCGCTCCCTACGATTCGGGAGGACAAAGAAGATAAGTGAGGTCGTCAAACAAAGGAAAGACCCGGCCAAGAAGATGAGCGACAAGAGAGGCAGAACAGAAAAATCAGAACAGAGCAGAAAACGCGACCGGAGGCGTGACAAGAAACGGGACCGGAAGTTGTATCCATTGCGGGGTAGGGCTGGCGTTTCTGATGGGGAGGGACTAAGCTGCCATGTACTCCTTACCCGTTTGGAGGAAAGCATTCGTGAACAGCAGAGTTCGGAAGAAAGGGAGCGAAAGGACGCGCGCCGTCGTTTATCTCTCAAACCCAAACCTAAAAAAGGGAAAGGCAGTGAAAGAAAAGAGGAAAAGTCTTCACCAAAAACCAAATCTAAGTCAAATAGCCCGAGTCATGGCGAGTGCATTTATGTCCCGCAACCTCGCAAGCGCAGACTGGCCTCTCTCAATGCCGAGGCGGTGAACAGTCTACTGCTTGAAAGAGCTACTGACCCTCAGCCGGCAGCCAAACATGCCAGGAGACAAGAAGAACCCACTAATGGAGAGGCGTCCCTGGACGCAGATCCAACCAGGAGTGGTGTCCCTGGCGGTCTGAAGGCTTCACGAGGAAACATCAGTAAAGCCTCCATGTCTCACAAACTTGAACTGTGCCAAAGCTCTAAGCAGGTCAAGAAGGCCAAAGGAAACCGAGAAAAGAGCGGGTGGATGAGTCAGGAGAGTCTAGATGCCCCCGCCCCGAGAAGATTGGCTGGACTCAACGCTGCAGCCCTGCTGAAGTTAACCAGCTCCTCTGCTACCAGTAAACAGAGAGTAAAGGCAGCACCCACAGCTACTGTCACATCAGACTGCAAGGCTCCCGCTGCCGTCTCAACCCCGAAACAGCACTCCAGAGTCAAACTCAAACACAAGGGGCGGTCACAAAAGCAGAAGGGGAAAAAGGTCCCTCCCCTGCACAGTGGCTGCACAGCCTGCAAAAAGAAGGCGGACTTTGAGCCCAAAGTGGAGTGGGAGACCGGCGGCTGCACCCATCGACTGACCAAACCTGGGTACCAGTCACGCAGCATGCTAGCATACCCACTAAAGCAAGTGAAGGAAGAGCAGCTGGAGACTGAACTGAGCCCGTACTACTGCTGTCCCCCAGAGGGCTCAATGGAATACTGCCACCGCTTGGCCTTCTTTCTGGGCCAGCAGCCCTATGGAGAATCGGACGATCAGCCACTTAACTCAGCCATGCCCCCTGTGAAGCGCGAGTGCCTCGTAACCTCACCGTCCCTGACACATTCCCACCCGCACACAGCCCTGACGCTCAGCCCCCATCCCTGCCTCTGCACCGCCGACCACTGCTTCTCCAGCTACTACGTTCACATCGCCCACCCGACACACACTGGAGCGACGTCAGCGAGCCTGGCCCCGCGACCTCTGAACTTTGCACCCACCAGTTTATGCCCTAATCGGATGACTGGCTCCAAGCTGCTAGGTCCACGGGTATCCCACTCATCGGGGCTGACCCACCCAGCCTACTGCAACTCGGTGGCTTCGCCCTGTTATGGTGACGCCTGCGGGATCAGTGGCTACTCCTACAGAGCCATTCCTCCTGTCACAAGCAGGGGTTGTTCTTTCAGCACAGGATGCACTGGATGCACACACAGCATCAAAACAGGTGAGTGAAAAATGAAGATAGTTACACTGAAGTAGCTAATTCGAAATCCGGGGACTTACTGATGGAAGTAAGTAAACTAAATCATGATAACCAAGAGACAACCACATGTAGCATCTTTATTTTCTGGGGCAGTATTTGTCCTCATCGATGGCTGGCTAATTTTCATGTCACTTCTTTGATTCACTCGTTGTAAGCTCTCTTTGCACAGCTGTTAATATGAAAGAAAGCATTATTCCAATGTTATATTTGGATGGAGTTATTACTTACAGAACTAAAGAGTCCTTTGTTGTTAAATGTGTGCCTCGGGCTAGTTGTGTGGCCCAACAAGTGTGAACATTTCTGTTTTTTTGTTGGTATGAGCTTTTAAAGTGTCCACAGCTCGAGGCTCTGACTTAGATATATCTTGATAAGGAGCTCGAGGCTCATATGAAATACTCTCCATAACAAACGGGTTATATATAGTTTGTCTGATGAATACGATAAGCATGTTGTTTTCCAGCAGATTTACGGGGGAACCAAGCAATTTGCCCATTTTGAAAGTAGCTGAACGGCAGCAGCTGCTACCTGAAGTGCGCTAGCATAAACTGCAATTGGTCATAGCAGGCAATGTAAGGCTGAGCAGTAAAACACGAGGGTGTCCAACTCATCCAAAGTGCATTTTATTGCTCATGCATTCAACTTTTCATCCGGGAGTGGAAGATTATGTCTGAGTTAAATAGTCTAGCTTTAAATTTGCTTTTTTTGGTGTGTTATTTACAAGTGTTACTTTCACCCTTTACTTTCCCAGAGGGTTACTCCTCCCCTCAGGGTGACCACAGCCCCTCCCTTCTGGTTCCTCCCTCCCTGCCCATGTCCAGCTGCCCTCTATCCAGCGTGCCCACTTCCACCCAAACTAAACCCCACCTGCTGACCCCCCTGTCGGGGCGAGACCAGCCCCAGGCCAAGTTAAAACTGGCCAGAGAATGCCCACAGAGCAACAAGCCCTCCAACGGCTCCCTGTCCATGGGACGCACAAGGCTGGCCCAGAAACAGCCGTCGCCCTTGCCAAGCCTCAGCAGCACCAAACAAAAGAGAGTCAGCCGAAGACGTGCCACCAACGGTTGGCGGCCTGTTGGAATGCCTACAGAGAGGGAAGTCTTTATTGCGGTAAGTTATTTGTGAGTGTGTCTCTGAATAGTGAAGATGAGCAGGAGATTATAGAGCTTCTTGTCTGGCTGTCTCCTGAGTGAGACTTTTTTTCTCTCCTGTTTTCCTCTGCTTGATAAATACCCTGCTAGCTGAAGCCTTAGCATCCATGCAGCTGCCTGGCAGAAAGGAGAAAAAAAAATCAGCTCTTGGGGGGGAAAAGATAATTGTGTTTTGACCACACAGCTTTGTGTGACAGATTTCTTTTTGTCTTTATAATGAGAATTATATCTGTCCCTGTCGGTGTGTATGCGTGCATGTGCACGTGTCTGTCTCAGGGAGAGGATGAGACGGCCCTGCGGCAGTGTTATGAAGGAGTCGAGAGGGACGGTGAAGTGATACGTGTCAGAGACACTGTGCTGCTACGATCAGGCCCCAGGAAGAAATCCCTCCCATATGTTGCCAAGATATCAGCACTGTGGGAGGACCCCAAAACAGGTAAACGAGAGGAGGAGGAGATCATGAATAGATCTGGCGGTTTATGTGTATGCATGGATGGAGGAAGGAACATATGGCCAAGATTGTTTAACCGCCTTGTGTGTGTGTGTGTCAATTTGCCTCTTCAGGAGAGCTGATGATGAGTCTTTTCTGGTACTACAGACCTGAGCACACCCAGGGAGGCAGAGATCCCAGCACACACTGTGAGGTGAGGCTCGAGTAGATCGCAGCAACGATGACACGACATTAAATGACAGCTTTGTAGGCTCGTTGAAAAACTGCGCGTGACCCCTCTTAAAATTAAACAGCTCAGATAAATGAATGTTAATGGATGAGTCTGAAAAATAATAATTTTATATGATGATTCTATTGAACTCAATTGTTTAATTAGGGCAGTGCAGCTTTTTTTTTATGGTACCCCAAAGTGTTCAATATAAAATCAAAATTAAAAAGACGTTATAAAATAACCAGTTAATGAATAAACCCATCTATTTTCTGTAACTGCTTATCCTTATCAGGGTCAAGGGGGGCTGGAGCCCATCACAGATGACACTGGGCGAGAGGCGGGGTACACGCTGGACAAGTTATCAGTTCATCACAGTTCTGTTAATGAATAAATCTAGATAAAATATTTGTATAATGTTACCATTCAGTAATCCAGTGCATTTTTTAAATTATTATGGAATGCTATCCCATCCTGCTTTTCCATTTCATTGGATGTTATTTTTTATTTAATTCCAGCAGTAATAAAGTCTGTTGGGAACGTGTGAAATAAAAAGAGGCTTTGGAAAAAGAAAGGACATATGAAATAGAAATGAGCCACATTAAACTCGTTTATTGCGAAAAGCAGCAGGATGTAAAATAATTTATAATAACCAGCCAGCTTTTCACAATTTATTGGATTTTTGCATTTTCATGGTTTAATTAAATATTTTGATTGTATATATACATACAATTACTGATTTTTATTTATTTAATATTAAACACAGCTTCTTACAGACGATATTAGGATATAAGATGTTACCCAGACGCAGCCAACATAATGATATTAACTGTACAGAACATCCAGGTGCTGCTAGACCCAGCATCCTGAAATAAAAAACACAAATTCTAATGAAGTGTGCCACATTCAGGGCCTGACTAAAGAATGGGTCGTTCTCATTTCATTATTGAACATTTATTGTTGCTTATATAAAGTTTCAGAAACAAATTGTGCCATAAACGTTGTGTCTGGATGTGGGAGGAAAGATTAATTCCTTTAATCCAGGGAGGGATTGTCATTTGAATGACTTGCATCACATATTTATTGCTGCGCTATAATAGATTTTTTTTTTTTTTTTTGCCATTATCAATTATTTGTTCATTATAAATAAGTGATGATGCATAATGATGTCTCCCCAGGAGGAGGTGAACGAAACTTTCCCTCTGTCACTGCTCCTGGAGACGTCATTACGTGTCTCTCAGCAGCCCTGAAACTGTTGATAGTCAGTTAGCTCTTTAGTGTAACCACAACGATGATACCTCTGCCAAACCAGCCTTGCACAAACAAAGAGTAAGAGAAAAGAGCAATTTGACTGTTAGAACGTGCACCCGGTGAAACACTGCTCCTCCTATTCACAGTGGATGTCTAGCATGTGCTGAGCAGAGCAGGATTTTTTTTTTGTGTGTGTGTGTGCGTGCAGCGGCACTTAGGCTAGGAACACAGAGGCGCAATCCTATTGCACGCGAGCAATTACTGCGCTCACAGCTGAAAAGCGTTGTCATTTCTCCAGCCTGCGCAATAGGGCACACTTGTGTGTATGTGACTTTGTACGCCCACTGTGGTTTCAGAATGAGATTTTCGCCTCTCGGCATCAGGATGAAAATAGTGTGGCCTGCATAGAAGACAGATGCTACGTTCTCCCACTAGCCCAGTACTGTAGGTAAGTACACACACACACACACAGAGAACAGACAGTTGTGTTCAGCGATAGTCGTTAGCTGGAAGTATTTTTAAAAAAGATTTGGAGTGCTTGCTTTTAATTAACACCTCAGCTTCTGAGATATGTGGAAACCTGTTTTTCTGACTTTCTCATCGCACGTCGGTGACACTGCAACTGTTAATGAATTCCTGGGAACACGAGGCCATGCACAGTTGCTTAGACATCATTTGCAAATATCTGTTTCAAGTTCAGTCGCTTGTTATTTTCAAATAAGATCCAGAAGCACAAACATATTTATATATTTCCTCTGCAGATAGTAGAGACAGATTGAGAGTGTCACCTTTTTGATTTTTTCCCCCCCCCGTGTGTGTGTGCGTGTTGGTAGATTTTGTGCCTTGGTGAAGCGGCGTGCCGAAGGCGCCCCGCCCGGCAGCGCCAGCGTGGTGCCCTGCCGCCCCGACTTCACCCCCCCTTCCCACCGCTGTGTGCCCACAGACGTCGACCCCGAGCTGGTGTATCTCTGCCGGCACGTCTACGACTTCCGCTACGGACGCATCCTGAAGAACCTGCAGTAGAGGGTAGAAGGGGTGTCGCACCCATGAATGAATCACAACGTAGCTCCCCCTCCTGCACAGAGGTGGGGGGTTGCTGAAGGACTGGACCCCCCCCCCCCCCCCCTGTCTTTTTCTGCTGGGGACACTCATGATCAGAGGGAAGGGGAACGATGGGTTGGGGCTGGTTTTGGAGGGGAGACAGATGAAGCAAAAAGTGTTTGAAACATTATGAAGCACAGATCCCTTTAGTTGACTACAGAGGGGTTACAATGTGATAGATGAATCCATCTCAGTCAGAGCACCAATTTTCTCTGGTTTGGAAGAGCGAGGAACGGAGAATTCATTCATCAGCTTGGAGTTTTCAGCCTCCACAACACTTTGAGGTTACACAGAGGCCTGTGTGAACCCCCCCCCCCCCTCGACCCTCGCCTGCCAGGAATGCTGAACACCAGACTGAACTGGGCTACTGTCAGGACTGTGTTTCCCCCGAAGCATCTTAGCACAACAATCATGTTTGTTCCATTTGTAAGCCAATGGCTCAGGAATGGCCCCGGCGCTAAGGTGCTTCCCGGGGAACGCAAGGCTGTACTGTCAGCTCAATGTTAACGGTGTTCAACCAGCCAGGGTGAAGGAGCAGCTAATGGAGAGTGTCGTCTTATTTCTCCTGATTTGAGTTTGTCTCACTCGTGTGTGTGCGTGTGTGTGTGTCTGTGGGGAGTGGGAGAGTAAGTGTTGTCAGTGTGGATAAATGGATAAATGTGGGTATGTGTGATGGTTTTTTAGGAGGCTTTCAGGCAATCAAACCAAACAAGCAGCTTTAGAGGAAGCGGAGCCCACCCCCCCTCCACCCCCCCCCCCCGCCATCCAGCACACCACCACCACCACCACCACCCCTCTCTCCTGTGTGCCACAGCACACTGACAGATACATTTTCATCTCACACGATGCCCTGCGCAAACTAAAACACTGCACCTGAAGGGGGTGGGGGGGGTTTGTGAGATCTTTCTTTACCAAACTTGACTGTAGAGCAGGGCCTCTTTAACTTGGTGGTCCGGACACTAAAAATGATTTTATTAGCGAGAGAACGCACACAATGGCAAACGCCCCGGTGGATTTACAAACTAACTTTCATCTCAGCCACAGTCCTGGCTTGAAGAGGCCTCATTCTAGAGAGAGGCTCGTCTAAGGGTCCAACGGAGAAAGCCTTTATGTGAAGGCTTAACAAGACGACGGCCATCGTTCATCTTTTTTTTTCTTTCTTTTTTTTTTCCACCTTTTGCTGTTCCTTGTGACTTGCCTTAAGACTTGCAGGTAGAGCTTTAGGCAGCTAGTCTCACTACATAGAACAAAAGAAAGTGGTAGACCAGGTGTACTGTAGTCCCTAAGAAAAACGAACTTTGTTGCCGATTGACTGACAGCTATCGCATGATCACTGGACAAAATGCACTGGTTTAGGGCTGCAACTTATTATTTTCATTAACGATCAATTGTTTTGCCACAAAAGTTTTAGAAATGCATTGTATATATTTCTTAGAATTTATAATAAATAATAGTCCTAAACCCAAAAATATTCAGATCACTATGATGTATGACAAAAATAGAAAATGTGCGACATCTGCGTAAAAAATGAGTAGAATGATCATCAGAATAGTTGCAGATTAATTATCAGTCGATAAACCAATCAATTAATCGACAAGTTGCAGCTCTACGCTGGTTAGAAACACAGCGCGCTTTTCATTTCGTCGACCTGCTGTGCTCTAGCCGCTCGCGAAAAATGTCTGTTCTACCCGTCGTAATTCTACATCCACACTGATTTCGTCCCTCCCCCCCGAAGATAAACCAAAGGATGTTACACAAGCCAGAATCTCCGTCTCCTCCCTCGCACTTCTTCTCCCTGTCAGCACTTCTGCCCTCGTTCCCTTATTATATTGCACTAATCCATTCCTTAATTACAACAAACGTGTTCAACCTTTTTTCTTTTTCTTTTTTTTTTAGTTCCAGCTACTAATATCTTACCGGGGGGAACATACTGTGTATCATTTGTGAGTGTGCGTATGTGTGTTTGTGTGTGTGTGTGTGTGTGTGTGTGTGTGTGTGTGTGTGTGTGTCTGTGTGTGTGTGTGTATGTGTGTGTGTCGTAGAGAAGGAAACAGTAAGGATGTCATGGCTGCTTTTGTCAGTGCAAACTGTATATTTCTAGACTTTTACCAGTAGAGGAGTCGGCCAGCGTGTTCGTCATGTTACCTGATGCACAACCTGTTGAATCCCATGGAATATATACAGTATATATATATTACTAGAGTCATTCCATTTGATTTTCCAATCAGCCCTGACATACTTATATAAATATACAGTATATATATATATATATGTATGTATCCACTCTGTTAATGTGATAAGATTTCAAAAAGGCATCTGGACGGAGGCCTGACGCGCTGTGCAGACAAACGTAGCACCATGTTAGACGTGTATTTGGATTGAAGGGGAAGCGGGGGGGTCGTGGGTGGGATTGTGTGGGAGGACGTTTGATACTTTCTTGAGTCGTGGTGGATTTCAGACCACACTCATTCATTGCCTTTTAACCTGCAAGTGTTGTACTGTCACTCAGAAAACGAGTAGTGTCGGAGTGTATGTTTGTGTGCGTGTACCTTTTTTGAAAACCTAAAGAGTACCCGATTGCTTTCCTACACAGCAAACGCCCTGTTCAACATTGGATAAGCCGTAAAAGAAACTCTGAAGCCATCTTCAACTTTTTTCTCTATTTGAGCAGTGTGACTCCTAACCCAAAACAAAATCAAAACCTGATCATTGGGTTTTTTTATTTCTATTAACGTCCCAGATTCTTCAAAGAGGTAATATATATTCTCCTACTTTACAATTTCTCCTTAGTAAGAATATTTTATTATGTCGATTTCCTAAGATGGCATATGCAATATATTTTTAGACTTACTATTTTTGGAAAATGAACTTAACAAATCGAGAATATGCATTATTTTTTATTTTATTTCAAATTAGTTTTAAAGTCATCACAACATTAATTGAGAATTGACCAAATGAAAGAGGAGAATGAAGGGATTTGATGCCGTCGTATGACCTAAGGTTGTAGATAAAAGGCAGTGAGAAACTCCCTTCTAGACGATTTCTAATGAAGTGTACATATCTGAACCCAGGAAGCACGGGGCACTCTTTAAACAAGCAGACAGCCAATGCACAGTGTAGTATTTTTGCAAGATCTGTAATAATTATATTTAAAGTAAGAAAAAAAATATTTAAATGGAGTAAACAATACAGTATATTAAGATTTCAATTTAACTTATTTGGAAATACTGTGTCTAATTGATTAACTATATCCTGTTTTTTTGTGCTCCAGGATAGAAATGGTTTCTGTTTATTTGTAACTTATAAGTTTAGAAATTAAATGATTGAGTGGCGGTTGTTGGCAGAGATGTAAATGTTGTTTAGTTTATGTCCTTTAGTTGTCAGGGGGTTGAGACCAGACCAAAGCACACCCCGGCAAGAAGGGGCAGCAGAGTGTGGCCGGGAATCCCAGATACAGATTTGATCCCATTCCCCCTTTGAGATACTTCAGAAGTCAAACCTGACCTGAAACCTGTGGGAGGAGATGAACTCTAGCTCTCCTGCCTAACCCTGACTGACCTTAAGTGTGACGTTTGGGAGAACGCCACGGCAACATAGTCACCTGAGCTATTATTGATTCGTCCTGTTGAGGGGAGAGAGACAGAGACGGTACACCTGAGACAGGACGGGACGTCCTCTGGGCTCTGGGTAGAAGATCCCCTCGGGCGCTGAACTAAGACCAGTTTCCCATCTCTAAATTTAGCCCAATATTACAGAGAGTTTTTTTAGTAAGAGTCAGGAATTAGGGACTGTGTGAAAATTACAAGGGCGAGCAGGGTGGTGAGAAAAGATGTACTGATGAAAAGATGTTATGTTATGTATTTAAAATTTTTACGAAAGGAATGTTTGGTTATATTTGGAGAACGGAGAGGAGTGTTCAACATTTAACCCAAGAATCATAATTATTTTCATTCTGGGGTAAAAAATAATGCGGTGCCTAAGTCTGTCAGTAAAGAAAGAGCTGGCACCTGGGCCTGGGTTTGCCATAAATATGGTGTATGTGTGTAGGACCCTGCTTTTAAAAAAAAAAAAAAAAAACTTAGTATTTTTTTAATTAAAACATTTACCCTCCCTTCCCGCCTCCAAATAATTTTCATACAGTCCCTTACTTAAACCATGGAAACTACGTTGTTTTACAATTGGCTGAGAGGAAATTTAGGAATTTCAGCATAATTAATGAGCAGATCAAGTTGAGGATTTGCCCAACAGCTTCTCCCACAATCCAAATCGGCTGGCCACCGTTGCCTTTCTCCCAGATGTGCATTGATAGTGTTGTCCTCTAGAGGGCAGGAATCCTGTGTGCGCAGAAGTCTCCTGGCCACATCCCACCCCTGGTCAACGGCTTCATCTCCTTGTCCTCTTTCCTTGCATCCTCATCTTTCTGGCTACTGGGAGCGACGCAAGAACATTCTGGACAAGGAGGTGAAGGAAGCTCAGCAAGGAAGTGGCCATGAGTCATCCTCCCAAGCGCTGGCCAGCCCTGCGAAAAGCATGGACTAGATTGTATGTTATTATTTATGTGACTTAAGCTTTCCTAGCAGCTTTGCATGGACACGGTTGCATCCTTCATTGCCATGACAACAAGGCGGGGCCAGCACTCGGGAGAGGTATTTTTCTGTGCACGTAGGATGTCCACAGTTGCAGTGGTCAAACACTGAGTGACCTTAACAGTCAAAAAAAACAAAAAGCACCCGACCAACCCATGAGATTCTGCTTTCTGTGTGGTCTGTATTGATGCTTATTGTCGACATATATTTTGATATATTTGGAGAAAACAGGGGATTTGCAGTAAAAAGTCTAGATATTTTTGGAGTAGAGAAGCAACGTGTGTATCAGATTATTGTCACTTTGTCATGCTCTCTGAAAATCTCTTGGATTTTTTTGGAAGAATTATATAACATCCCTACTGATTTAATGTTCCATTGAAAGAATATTTATAAATTTTAAGTCCTTTGTGAAAATTCAATGTGTGGCTCTTTATTTATTAGAACTCCAGCGTGTGCACTAATGCTCTGCAGATGTGTTTTCTCTTCTATATGACAAAAAGGCAAAGCTGCTCTCTCCACATGTGATCAATGGGAAGTCTGTGAAGTTTCTCCAACTGTTGCCATGCTGTGAAATCTCCACAGGAGGTCAGTAGTGAGACAGTATGCGCAGGTCAGGGTCACACCTCCTTTGACCTTTTCATTTAGGCGCCACATGACACGCGGTACACGGTCATCTGTTGATGACAAGCTTCAACCTTCTCCTGTCCCTCTCCCGTGTTTTTCTCTCCCCACTTGTCCTCTGTCAGCAGAGTCATTATCTGTATTTGGCCTTTATCCCTGTTCAGGCCTCAGAGCATTAGGAAGGTCCAGCTCACACACACATACACACACCACAGAGACTTAGTGTCTGTTACACAGGGAGTGTAGATCATTAGTGTCTCATAATCATATAACTAGCTGCGCACTTTGACCTCAGAGGCCTCTCAGGCGTACCAATCGGCTGTAAGACTATTGCACTGTTAGAACCACAGAGATCTTGTTGTGTTGACATGCAGGGCTTGTCTTAAATTATCAAAATATTAAAATATGAAATAAAAAATAAGTCAGGCCATTTTTTTTCATGTGTAAAATAACAGTCACAGTGTGTAGAATTTAGTAGTGGTGTAGTTGTTGAACTCCAACCTCCTCAGCTCGCCCTCACCTTCCTAACATGAAGGAAAAACGACCCCATCTAGAGCCGGCATTTAGTTTGTCCGTTCTTGGCTACTGTAGAAACATGGTGGAGTCATGGGAGAGGACCCGCTCCAACTGTAAATATGGCTCATTTTAATCTTTAAAATACTTTGTTTTCTTTAATCTTTAAAAAATGTTTTCAAGGGTGCGTTCTGCTTTCATATAAAGTTGTGTACTTTGCTTTTGAAAAAGCGAGAATTTTGCATGAGAATATTTGTTTTATCATTGATATCACTCTCACTTGTTTTATCATTGATATCACTTTTATCCAACAAGGAGCTGTCCCCTCCCTCCACGACAAGTACATGTATCACATTTCTTATGAAATGTGCACTTTATTATCATGAGAAATTGCAGTGTTAAAACAGCAAGGTAGATAAAATAAAATAAAGACAATAACAAAAAAAATATATATATATATAAAAGAATAACAAAGCTAAATCTAAAGCAGAAGCTTACTTAACCTCTGGTAAAATACCTCAAATTACACACAGTGTTCTGTATATTGTATTTGTATTGCAGCCATATTTACACTCTTGCATCATCTTTAAATGTGAATTATTCCCGGCCATGTCATAATTTATTATATGTATTATATTTCCTCCTGTTGTTGTCCTTTAAGTTGTTTCCCCACATGGGACCACATACTGTGTCCTGTCATTACTATATTAATGAGTAATCATAGGAGCTGCATCATGAATATTTGTGTTCTGCAAACACAGAAACACACATAAAGTGAAGGTCCGTCTCTCTTACGTACACATTTAAATATAAGTAACCACACAGAAACGTACGCAGACAATAACAGGAAGTGTGATTGAAATGAGGATGGGAGGAACAAAAAGCTGGAAGTGGCTTCTCTTTTTAATTAAACATACAGCATGTCCCATTTGCATTCAGTCGCTGGTCTATTGTCAACAGAGCTGTAGGAACTTTCACTTGAATTTGCGATTTTGTAAAACATCAAGAAAAGAAATGTAGCGCAAAGCGATTTTGTAACATTCTGGGGGAATGCAGGACTTCCCTAATGTGGCCAGAAAGCTTTGACAGATCAGCAAAGAGAAGCATCTGCTCGAGAAAGAATCAATCCAGCGAATGCAAAATAGACAGAAAGCCAGCTTACACTGAGGGAGACCCCGACACAATCGTCTAACTGGCTTTTCATCTGCTCCTGTTGTCTTACTCTGTTGTTCTAATTACCACGTCCGGCTTATTGTCCTCTTGATGACTGTAATTAATCAAGTTCTGCTCCCTAATCTCTGAATCTCATCATCCTTACAGTACACCAGGGCTGGCCACACCGGATGGCAGCCCTGATGTAAGCTCTTTCTGGGAGTGTAATTGTGCGCTTGTCTGCAGCTTTGCATGCAACAGCAAATTGCGTGGTCCCTCCCTGCTGCGTGTTTTTTTTTTCTATAAGGATTGTGTGTTTTCTCAACGTACAGGTCCGTAATTGTTACTCGTCGCTTCCTCCATGAACCAGCAGCTGTATGTTTGCAGGCAGCAGTTATGCAACTTATCTTTCAGGAAGTTATTTCGAGGCCTTTAATGTGAAGATGTTTTCCCTGTCTGAGGCCTCACTGACCCCTGTCTACACATTCTCTCTCTCTCTCTCTCTCACACGCTCACGCACACACACACACACACACACACACACACAGACTTAAGACTCCTGTTCTCTCTCAGTCTTGTCTTCCCCTGAGCTTGAGATGGCTTACCAAGTCCTTAATCTCTCCTCTGAGTGACATCACCCTCTGCCCACACCCTCCGTACACTCCTCACGGGACAGCGTGGGGAGAGGGAGGGAAGGTGAGAGGTGGTGGCCACTGGTGGTTTAGGGAAGGTGAATTAGCCCAGCAGTGAAGCATAGGAGACTTAGCAGGGGCACACAGAAATACTCCGTCAGAGAGATGGCAGCGGGCACACTGGAAAGGGACGCACACATGGAAGAGCTGTTGGATCAAGGTCTGGGGATGGAGGAGACGGACCACAGCCTGCTGAGGAGGCCCTTGATGAAGGAGACCTACCACAGTGACTCACTGCTGGCACCCGACACTGACTTCATGACAGGTAGAGAGCTGAGCCGGTTTAGACGCTGAAGGGTCACTTAATCTAAATGACAAAAATATGTTTTCTCATTTCCTTCTTGTGGCGTGTAGCTGTGCAGACGAGTTGGTTTTATTCGCTTCCTGTGATTTCTGCCTCCACCTGAATGCAAACTTGTTTTTTATGCTCAGTTCAAAAAATTCAGAAAATATGTTTAACATCAGAGATGTTTATCTGGAAAAAAGTGTTAAAGAAGGTCAAAACAAACTGCTGTTTGTGCGAATGTGCGGTTCCTACAGACAGAAAGAAGAAAAAGTGAAAAAAAATTAAAGTCCTAATAATAAATGTATAAATAAATATCTTGCATGTACTCAGCTAATTCAACTGTAGTTAATCTGTGTAGTTAAAGCTTTTGGCACAACAGTTCTGTCACGTTTCCTTTTTATTGAGACGTTGCCCCCTGGGAAGGCTTGTTACTTACATCACACAAAACCTGGTGACAGAAGAGGAAATGTTCCTTAGGCACTTTCAGTCAGAGCACAATGAAAACTTCTATTAAAACAGCCTTTATCGGTTAAAAAAACACCAACTGGTTTTGACCTCAAAGGGTCCACATAAGGACAGAAACCGTAAAAATAGATTGATTACACTTTGTGCTCTCTATAGCCCTTCAAACCCTGTTACACAACCTCATGAATACAGTGAGTTAAATCCAAATTTCTTCTCCCGCTTGTCGTCTTTGACGTCGGCACCATGGATTTGCACTTAACCTGTACGACACTTTACTTAAACAAGTTAAACTTAAACACCGGCCCCGCATACCTGTCCAGCGTAACACATGCCACACTGTCAAACTGGCTGTTGAGGAATGTGCCACGGCTGAGGAGATTTAGAAAAATATCCCGTCCCCTCTGGGATGTGACTATCGGTGGACTAATATGTGAAGGATCGCTTGTCGTGCACTCGTGGCCTGTATGTGTCAGCGTGCAGAGTGCTGATATGAGCAGACAGATGCTGTTCCTTCATTCAAGGAACACCATCTGCGAGCAGAGATTAAAACACTCCACTGATTCTCTGTGCCTTAATGTATCTTCATTTGCAAAGGCTCATAAAAGGCATAAAAATTTAGAAACTGTTAATGCTTTCCTGGCCGTGTGTGAATATATATATGTGTGTGTGTGTGTGTGTGTGTGTGTGAGTCAGCAGCACAGCGATAGACTTGATGCATGCGTTTTCATGTGTGTTTACATTTGCATGGGGAGCCTGCTCGTTCTTCGTATAGCTGAGTTAGTGCGAAGATTGAGCTCTGGGCTGCTAATTCCCTTTTTCAGCACTGGGATTATGTGCTATTCTAATCCCAATCCCATATGGGGTGTGTGGAGGTGGCACGAGGGTGATGTCACAGCCGGGGACGAGGGGAGAAACGCAGGGAAAAATCACAGGCCTACGCGGAGTCACAACTCTGCATGGGAGACAGATTACTGCTGGCTGCGCGCTGGATTGATTACAGTGAAGGAGTTCGCCAGCAGCAGATCATCTCTGTCGGGAGGAAAAACTCAAAAGACGAGCAATCTTCACGAGAACTGAGAGAAAAATCAATGCATCAGATTTCATTGAGGCTTTGGGCACACAAACACCAAACCCTGAACTACACCCCCACATCTTAAGCATCGTTTGAGTTGATTTTAATCTGGATATTATTTAAATATTAATGATATTAAAGTAGAAATAAAAGCGGATGATTAAAAACATTTGTTTCATATGATTGAACTGTCAATATTTAGATCTTTTGTTTTCACAGACAACACGTGGTCATCAGATGCTATAGCTCCACCACTCCAGTTACTAGGGGACTAGATTAGTTATGAACTATTGGTTTAGTCCAAGTAAACAAGAACACATAATCAGTTTTATCTGCTGCTTCATTCCTGCATTTCATATCTGATTCCTGTTCCATGGTTTGTTTTGGCGTTCAGCCTGCATTGGAATGGGTTTTTATTTGTCCACTTCCTCACACTCTCTATTACTCACAGCGACCCGCGCCGTGACCTCTGCGAGTCTGTGGACGTATGAGATGTTTACCGAAGCGCGACATAAGAACTGACCACATTTCAGGTTTATTCCTGTTGTTTTCCGTCCGTGTCTCCATCTCTCATAGTGACATGGGGCTTATGTGTGGGGGCGGGGTCAAAGAGGCTCAGTCTGAGGGATTATCATTGTACTCTGCACACACACACGCACACACACACACGTACAGACAGTTTAGGCTGAATTGGTCGACTGCTGAGTTTTTTTAAGCATTATCAGCCCCACCCCCACCTTTTATAGAAGCACACACACACACTGAGCGAGAGGGCTTTAAGCGCTGTCACACACATCACCGCGTCCCAGAGCACGTCAGGCGACCACCAACTAAACGTGAGAGGATCAAAACATCAGTCCCTTCATCTGCTGCTGCAGACACCGTAATACTGCTCAGACGCTGTAAACAGAGGCAGGCAAGACACGAGAAAGTCTGCCCTGCGAGTGCGTCTGTGAGATGACATCTTAGTGGACTCCAGCCAGTGGATGAAAATCAGATGGAGGGGGAGCCACCGTCACACCTGACTGGAGCAAAAGGAGGAAAGAGGAGCGAGAGACTGTGCTCGCGAGAGGAGAGGAAGAGGAGGAAGACGTCTGGGGTAGCAGAGGAGGGCCTCACAGGACAGCAGAGGCATCCTGACTGCTCATCAGTATCCAGTGTCTCCTACGGTATCCATCCACCCCTGAGCTTTTTTTTTTTTTTTTTTTACTGATGAGTGCCAAGCAAAAGGAAAAAATATCAAGTGGAAACTCGTTGAAAGAGAAATGTTCAAAGTGTTTTTGGATGTGTGCTCAGCTACCTTTGTTTACATGCCGCTGACAGCGTGGATGATCTGCTGCGTCCAGCTGTGCTGTGACCTCATTAGCTTGATTTCTGCCATATAGGCACGAGCAGGGAATGTTAAAGAGCTTATGCCTCTCTCTGATGTTTAAATCTTGTTGCCAAGAGAAGTATTTGTATGTTTTATTTCTTCGCCGGCTCTTCTCTTACGCTACAAGTTTTTCAGTGGGTGGACAGATGAATAGTACTGGCTTACCGTCTGGAGGCTCTTTCATACAAGATTTTCTCTTGTACAGTTTCTGTATGATTTGCTTCTTCCCCTCTGTCTGTGTGGTTATGCATGTCACTGTCATTAACATTTAACTTAGTTACTTACAAGGTTTATCTGACATGCTTTGGAGTTGAGCAAACGTTCAGTGGATGCTGCAGATTTGTATGTCTGTCTGTCTTGATATCTCCGTCTCTGTCTCATCCTCCTACAAACACATCCTGTTGTCTCTCATACCTTCAGATGACCGCAGCTCGGCAGCCAGCGGCCTGGACGTGGCCGACCGGCTGACCTACCTTGAGCAGAGGATGCAGATGCAGGAAGATGAAATCCAGCTGTTGAAGATGGCTCTCGCCGACGTGCTCAAGAGGCTGAACATCTCCGAGGAGCACCACGCAGCTGCCGGTGGCAGGAGACCATCTGGCACCAAATGTGAGCAAAGAGCTGCGTGTGAATTATCCATGTGTCAATTAGCGAATGTAAGGAACGCTGATACGTACAAGAGCTTTCATCATGTTGACCTGTACTGCAAACTGGAAAAGAACAACAAAAGAACAATAATCACTGTAGGTTGGCCAATCAGCTCTGAAAATCATTTGATAAGTTTCTGTGCTTATCAAATAAAATAATCCATATTAGATTCCATATAAAACAGGCCTGTTATTTTATTTTCAACAGGGAGCTTTATTTGTACAGACAAAGAACAAACTAAGGGACCACTTTTCTATCTTTGACCCCCGACTGAAGGGAAGGTTTTATGGATATCTCATTCAGTGGGTAACAACAACAGTAGAGGCCAGCTGTCAAACTGTAGAATTAACCCAAATAATGAACTCAATAACTGCAGGAGGTTTGTATAAAACAAGTGATTTGCATATATTTTGAGCAGATTATCAGGAATGAGTTTTTTAGGAACTGTTAATACAAATCTGTCTGCATTTTATATTTTTATACATACTCACAGGCTTCTTGTTTGGACACATTCAGTGTTTTATTCTCCATGACGCTTGGCCATTGTCCTGTTAGTTCTTTGGTTGTTTTAGCTGCATAATTTCACAATATTAATCTTAACTTTAAAAATAATTTTCCTTACATAAATAAGATATAGGTCAACTGTATGTTTACAAAAAATAAGGAGGCCTCACTGCCCCCCTGTGGAGCCTTGACGACCCCCATGTTGGGAACCAGTGCACCGGTACACCATACTTACCCCCCATGTGTGTGCCCCAGCAGGCAGGCCGGTGTCTCTCGCTCTGCCCTCCAGACCGCCCATGGTGACCTCCAGCGCAGCCTCCCTGAAGAAGAGCTCTACGCTGCCCTCCAGCTCCACAGCCAGGAACTACAGCCCAACGCCGTCCCGCAGGTAAAAACACTGTGAGACACGAGACAGTCTAAGATCTACATGCAGTATTTTGAGTGTGCATTAATGTTTTTCAGAGCACATTAGATTTCTTGAACGTAAAAAAACCCAAAAGGCTAAGAATGGAGGAAGCAAAGCCACAATGGCACAATTCTTCTCATTTGGTGTGATGAAACACGCCCAGGGCAAAGAGAAAGCTGCAGGGAACAGTTAATGAAAAACTGTCCTAATGAAGCAGCTCACAATGAAGCTTCAGCCTCACATCTCCAGCTTCACTTCTCATTATCTAATGTGCAAAAGCAATCAGCAGACACCCTCCATTACCCAAGAAACACTGCACACGGATGCTCAATAATCATTTCAACGCTCGCCTTTATTCCAAAGCAATAAAGCAGTAAACCATTCTCTGCAGATGTCTTCCTCTCAATTACCTTTCAAATGATACTGCCATTAGATTGCATTAGTCAGAGAGAGTGATAGGTTTTCTCTGACGTACCTTAATGTGTTGCTTCTGTATTGGGGCAATGCTGATGCAATTTCACAGAGAGAGAGAGAGAGAACATCTCTTCACTTGAGGCTGTCCATTCAGCGTTAGGATGAAGCGAGAAATATCGTCATCATCACTATCATTAGCAAGGGTTCATTTCCCTTTCACTTTCTTCTCACCTTTTCTCTCCACTAATTAACCTCCTCTTACCATCTGTCTTCTTTCTCTTTCACTCACATTGACGATTGTTGCCTCCACCTGTCCGTCATTCCTCCTTTTCTCAAAGAAGTGCTCACATCTGTTTCCATTCGTTCACTTTTTGCACGCAGTCATCGCGCAGATCTGAAGTAAAACATATTCAAAAACCCACCCGCCCCTACGGTAACATGTTTGCAGCCAAACGTTGTTCAACAACGCCAGTGGCGCTTTATCAGAAATTCAGACAGTTTCCAGAAATCTGTCAGGCTGAATTCCAGGGTAATTTGTTTTCGAATTGAAGACATTCACGTTTTGCCATCTGACATGTTGCACCTGTGGAAATAAAAAAAAGCATTTCATGTTGAGAAAGTGGAAAACTATGTACTGTATGTGAAATATTTGAAGGTATTTGAGGGTTATTGATCCAGAAGCAGTCATATGGAAGTAAGTTAAAGACACGATTATTTGAATGTGAGAATCTGAACATGGGAAATGTATCGAAATTGATTTTTTTAGCAATTCCTGGGCTATCAGCCTTGGTTCGAGTACGTATTTTTGTCATCAATCCCATTTGAACAACTTGATTTTTCTTTTATTTTACTTGATATGAAAATGTGACCGTTTGGATTATAATTGGACATTAAATTTAAAGCTGACTTTGCAATCTACAATCTACATTCATATAGTTCTTTCAAAGTAAAATGCACCTTTCCAAACCATATACCTGAATTTCTTCGTCATAGTTTGCTGAAATGTTGAAGAATCATTATCGGCGGGTTTCATGGCACTCACTGAATTTCCATTTGTGTAAACAGTGTGTTCTCAGTTACAGTAATATGGAGGATGGGGCACATTATGCTCTTTGTGACTGGATGTATTTTTAAGTAAAATCCTAGACACTTGAACGCAAGAGTGCTGTGACCTTACAGGGTGTTTTTTTTCCCTTTCAGTGGCGTAAAGAGTCCACTAGGTAGTGTGAAGGACAGTCCATGCAAGACCTCTAAATCACGGCCCACCTCTGCAGCCTCCACCTGTAAGAAATCTCATGAAGGGTAAGAAGCGGTTGTTGTATTTCTAAACCTCCATACACAAGACCTGTACACACCTTTTCTGTGTTATTATCATTATACAGCAGAGCAGTAGTCTAAAAATACAGATTCACAACCCAGTCTTACAACGTATATCTTAAAATCCCTCCCTTTCCTCTTTCTGTTACTGTGTCAAATGTCAGTTTTCCGTTCCACGTACACGTCTCGCAAAACCAGAGCATCTAATAAATTTCCACTGATTTTTGAGGCGACCTAGTTATTCCTGGCTGATCAAGTCGGAATCAAATCTCTCAAATCGAATCAGGGTTATTTCCAGTCCCCGACATCCTGTTTCATGTGAAAACGCCTCGAACCACAGAGAAACATTACAATCTCCGAGCCAGTACATGGGATGTTTAGTAAACCTGAAACTGATGTGTCCAACTGAAGCCATGTGACAAAACCTTTCATCACATTTACTGACTTCCTCTTCCTGCTTCTCTCTCCTTGCCGTGTCCTCTTCTGTGTCTATATCAAATTCTCTCTCTTTCTCATTATAACAGCAGCAAGTCCAAGGAGGCTGCAGTAAGTGTAGGTGAGTGAGCACTCTCCCTGCTTCCCTGCAGTTGTTTTTTCCAGGCTGTATCTGGCAGTATTCAGCCTCATAACAAGAATGTGAAACAGCTGCTGACTAAGCCTCTACATTAAAAAAAAAAAGACAAGGGATTCAGCCAAAGACTGACATGACAGCGGGATTGATTGCTACATGTAGTAAAAAACAATCTGACCTCTATGTCTGTGTGTTATTTTGTTGCAGGGACAAGACGTGTGACACATTGCAAAGGTAGGATTCATCCCTTACAAATACCCACTTAAATCGATGCTATCATTAAAAGTTGAGAGCTGTTATTTTATGCCTGCCCTTCATTTTTTTCACATCTCACCATGACTCGTGTACGTTCCCTCGCCCCTTGTGCCCCCCGCCCCCATCCCCTAACCACCTCCAACCTCTGAACCGCAACCTCCCTTTCTCATCCCTCCTCACCTCATTTCACCACTTCACTTAGTGACTATGCAGATCTATCTGAGCCCCCTCGCAAGAAAGACTGGGTCTTCTGAGGCTGCCAAATCTACGACGACGGTGCCTGCCAACGGCGGGCCCACGGCCACACCTCAGGCGAAGGGTGGCAGCAAGCCACAGGCGAGGAAAACGACCCCATCCTTCACCTTAAACCTGCAGAAAACCACTACCAGCCAGGACACAGTGCAGGACAAATCCTGCTACAAGAGCCCCATCAAATCCCCCAGCCAGTACTTTCAGATTTGTTACTGAGGCAAGCGGACAGAGATAGTTTTACTACAGATGTGTCTCCACCAAATCAAGCAAATTATTAAAAGACTCCGATGGAACGGAAATTGAAATAAAGACTTCCTTCTAATGGTGCAAAAACAAGAAACTGATATTAAAATGTGGACGAGTGCACTGATTTTCTTCTCTAGGTCTTCCTGACTTTGCTGCTCATGAGGACTCGCAGCATTTTGAAACAGCTCCCTTAAAAGTTTTGAATAACTGTCAGCACAGTATTTTTCGTGTGTTGTTATTTATTTCACTTATTGGATAAAAGTTTTAGTGCATGTTTAGCCTCCTTAGAGACCACCGTGTTGTCATAAATCCATTTCACACATGCTAGTATCCGCATATTGTGTCACGGAATGCCCGTGTTCACTGTAAATGTCCTCTCCGTCCGTCTGTGTGTGAAGTTTTGAGTTTGTATAAGGCTGTGCGGTGTCTGTAGCTGTCTTTGAGCCGTGAGATGAAAGATGGGGAACTGTATTTGATGTCTCCCGCCTGTGTGCTGTGATGTTTCTAGTTTAGTAGCCAGTGTCGCATCAAGCAGAACTATTGGGATGTACCAGAATCAGGACAAACAATAAAAAAAAAAGCTAAATGATCACTATTGACTTTTTCTCATGTTGTCAGACTTTAATTCTGGGTGTGTGTACATGCAGGGTGGAAATCACGACATGACCTTTTCAGTGGGATAAAGAATCAAACTTAAACAAGACTTTTGGAAAAATTCTCCAGCTCCCACTGGGAGAAAAACACTTGCAGGTGCCCTCCGATAAAGCTTGATTGAAAAGCTGAATATGTGGGGGTGCATCGAAAATTCTTATAGTCAGCACATTTTTCATTTTTTTTCCACACTGCACTGAAGGAAGTGAAAAAGCATACATCCCAACAATGTAGAAACTTTCAGCCTCATATGGAAATACAATAACAGTGATATCCATTATCTGGGTGAGGAGTGATGAAATCCGCCCTCAGCGCCCTCCTGTGGAGATAAAGGCCATAGACTCCAACATAAATCAGTGATCCTCAAAGAAATGGCATCATGTGAGTATTAAAGGTGCACCAGTAAATCCAGATGAACTCAAATAAAATAAAAAAAACTCCTTTAAAACAGGGGCTGAACTTTTTCACAATGACCTGAGAGTGGATCAACACTGCATTAACTACAGTGGACATTAGGAGGACCTCTGCTGGTGAGAAGGCAACACTGCTGCAGGTTTTGAACGCATGACATGTAGCATAAAGTCTGCATTATCATAAAGTGGTGCAATGGAGCGTTTAACAGCTGTATGTATCGTTCAGAATCAAAACAAATGCAGAGCGGACATTTAATACACACTTGAACAGATGCACGGTCTGAATGTAGCAGATTTAAGAGAGTAAACAGATGTGCAAAGCAAAGAAAAACACCCCAGTGTGATGCGATCCACAGAAAGCAGTCTGCAGAATATTGGGTGAAAGTTTTAACATGTTGTGGTGTATTTTCTAGCACTCGATCCTGTGCAACCACCAACTTCTTACTTCTCACATCAGGTCTGGCAAACGTCACTGAAGAGTACCCAGAAACCCTGACTTCTCCAAACACGTGATGAAGTATAAAGTATATGTCCAGTGGAGACTTTGCAGACTGACTGAGGAGCACATAGGTTTGCATGGCTGCCAATGTGCAGACAGCACAGCCTAAACTGTGATCCTCAGTGGAGATTTAACTGAGCCCGTCTGTCCTCCCATGAAACAGCAGCTGGCTGCAAACAGAGACAGATGTTAGCTGTTCCATCCTGGCTGCTGACAGGTGTGTGTCCGTCCTTTTATATACAGTATCACATTGTGTCTATTTCCACATAAAATGCTAAATAATTATGCACTTAAGTCACCCGTACCACAGTTGAGAAGGAGAAACAGGACGTGGAGCTGTTGATAAAACGGCTCTGACAGCTTGAAACTCAGTAAAAATCGCATATTATTATGGAATATTATGGAAATGGTTTGACTTTAACTTAATCTGAAATACCATAAAATATGTGGCTTTGAGTAAAGCGTTCAATTTATGCCAGATACCAGATGGAGGAACACACACACCCAGAGAGAGAGAGAGAGAGAGAGAGAGAGAAAGAGAAAGACACACACACACACAATACAATAATGTAATACTCGGGGTCTTAAAGGCTTAAAGTACTTGTAGTAATCAGGGTATTTTATATCCAATCATATCATGTTGAATAAAATTATTTTACCGTGTGTGTGTGTGTGTGTGTGTGTGTGTTATTAGTCTCATATAATAATACAGAACTTATTCTCAAAGAAGTGCGTTTGTTTTTCATACCTGCTTGCACGGTACCTGCATCACAAGACCGAGGGCGCTACCGTGCAGCAAAACCACCGAGACACTCTCTCTCTCTCTCTCTCTCTCTCTCTCTCTCTCTCTCTCTCTCTCTCTCTCCATCCAGCGTCCCAGTGGTTGAAGCGAGGAAAAGATGGCACCTCACAAGCCGCTGTCAGCCACTCCGCCCGGCTTCTCGTCCTGCAGACAGCGGCGTGTCGCACTCTGAAATGGCCTCTATCGAACCGGCAGTTGCCTGACACGACACCGACACCGGAGAACAATTATTTTTTATTTTTTATTTTATTAGCATTTGAAAAGAAAGACCTGAAAACTGTGGGCATCCGTGTAGCATTCCCCACACCCTGCTGTCGCCTTTTCCACCCCTCAAACATCTGCACATCCAGCCGGCTGCAGGCTTCGCTGGCAGCTGCTGCTTCTGCTGGATCTGATCAGTTTATTATTATCATTTTTTATTTTTTAATTAAAGCTCAACTCAAGGACAAAACACTGAGCACACAGCAAACATTATTCATCTCAATCCAAACGGGCAGGACGGGAAGATGAGGTAAGCAGAAGCATGCGTGGCTCTTTTTTTTTTTTTTGCTGCACAATAAAGCGCAGACTGATGTGAGCCTACTGCGCATTATTTTTTTTTTTGGGGGGGGGGGGGGGGTATTAAAGGATGTGAGCGAGATTTAAGGTGCAAACTGTGCGCCACATGTGTGCAGGTCCCCTCAGAGGCCTGTGATGTTCATGTCACCGCAGCACAAAAGGTGCATCAGAGGAACACGCGCTTTTATTGACCGGCGGGTCACCTGTTGGCCGACAGAAAACGGACCTTTAAGAGGAGGGGCGGCTGGTCTGAGAGCAGCACGTTAAAGATTTCCACAGCCTTAAGTCCAGAGAGATGAAAGCGGCTAACATCCCTGACTCCGGCTCGCTCCGTGATGTGTCACGTGGAGGTTGCCTGCAGAGAAAAAGAGGTGTTGTCATGGAAACCAGACTACACGTGCAGAATGGCGATGAGCGTCACGATGCGTAATTGCATGAGACTTAATCACATGTGTCATTTACTTGGTGTTTTAAGCACATTTGTGCGCGCGCGAGCATGGGCGATACGTGCACGCGCGCACACACCTTCCCCTCTGAAAACCAATCAGATGAGAGGATTCATCGCAGCATCCAGACACAGCTGTCTCGAGGATGCAAGCCCTGTTTTTCTAGTGGCTGGCACTAAAGAGCCAATCAGGTGAAACGATACTAGCCGGGCAGCCAATCAGCTGCAGGCCTGCTGATACATAGATGTGGGTGGGGCAGCAGCACTTGGCAGAGGTTCACCATGAACAGGAGGAACCCTGAGCTGACTCTAATTGCTGTTGGCAGTGAAATGTGCGCATGTGTCCCGAGGTCAGGGTGGGATTTTGACCACCGGGTCAGTTTCAACATCAACCTCTCACTGCTGTTCTCTGCACTGCTGCTGTCACCCCAGCTCTGCCTTATGCTAAAGGTACTAAACAAGCTTGTACATGGCTTGACATGCGAGCAAGGCAAGTAACTCTCATCGATATCCGTCTAGATTTTGCAGATCACATGACTTGTTCTAAGCAGGGCCACAGATGAACACGTTCATGACTCATCTTATTTTAAAGTGCACACTAATTGTGCTGTCTATAATGGTGTGGTGGTTAGCACTGTCGCCTCATGGCATGAATGGCTCTGTTTCAAATCCTGCATTCAGCTGGGCATGTTGACATGTTCTCTCCAGGTACTCCGACTTCTTCCCACAGTCCAAATACATGCAGGTTAATCGGTGACTCTAAATTGCCCGTAGGTGTCAATGTGAGCATCAATCGCTGTCTGCTTCTTTGTGTCAGCCCTTTGATGAACTGGCCAGGTTGTACCTCTCTCACCCAGTGTCAGCTGGGACCGGCTCCAGCCCCGTTTAGGATGATGAGTTATGGAAAATGGTTGGATAATGTGTCATGTTGTCTGTGTAGAATACAATAAATTAAACCACAATACACCAATAACATATATAATTAAGCTTCATAGAATGTGTTGCTCTTGCATTTGTTTTACTACCATCCAGTTTGCATTACTTTTGTGAGAGTGGATTTCCTTGTGCGTTGCATTATGGGACCATCATCGGTACATCAACAACACCCTCAAACCTTTTTTTTTCTTTAAGCGTGCGACCACGCCAACTTTTCTCAGCGTTGCCACTCGTGATGTAATCGACTGTGTAAACAGATCCGCTGCCAGTCACAGAAGTAGAACTATGGAGGAGCTTGTGTTCAGTGTAAACTCTGCTGACAAGCTGTCTGCTGATACTCTTGTTATTTTAGCCTGTGTCTGACAGCCACTTAAATACTCAGCTGTGATTCAGGATGAGTGATTCTGTGCTTTACGGCGGTGCTCTGTAGGTGGCAACATAGACTGTGGCTCACCACAACAAGCCGGTACTTCATACAGTTTGTTGTGGCCAAGCTGAGTGCATGTGAGTGTGTGTGTGTTAGTATCGGCTCTGTTGATTCTGTGTGTGACCGTGTTTGTTTGAGCTGCGTGTGTTCTACTATAGTATGCATGTTAGTAGGACACAAACAGTTGTTTGGTGCACTGATCTAATGGGCATTGATCTCAGTGCTGGGAGATGCAGTTCAAACATATTCAAATTAGTCAAGGTCAGATATACAGCAGTGTCAAGGCAAAGTGCACAATCTGAGGTGTTTTGAAGTGTTTTTGAAGTTCAAAGGTCATCGTCAGGGTTTAGACTTCATATCAGCACAAAGTATATTGAGATATCCTCTTGAAAAATCAAGATTTCCCATGTAACACACAGAGTAGTCAGCTCCGTTCAAACGGAAAACAAACAGATTTAAATGTGTTCATAAAATCAACCCGCAAGTTCACTCTTGATAGATCTGGACATCTAATCCTATTTGGGGCTTTTCCTTTTTCAATTACTGTGGCAGTCAAACGCTTGAATCCAACACAGCTACAGTATCTGTTTCTCATTTGTCAAGATTAGACATACAGTATTAGTTTCAATTGTCTCCAGCTGTTGAGAGACTGAAGGTGCCGTAGGTCTCTGGGGAAAAATCCCGGGACAGTAAGCCGGGGTTAGTGATTCTAGTCTGCGATTTGGATTGGAGAGCTGATCCCTGGATTGATGGAGCCTGAATGTCTGATTCCTCTTGTGGAGGCAGATCAGTTTATCTTTCCTGTTTCCTCCTCAACCGTCTATCCCACTTATTGATTAATAGGCAGTGATTTGTGAAGGAAGCAGTCTCTTTCTCATTTTATTCTGACACCGACACCAATAACTCCTGGATATGTGATGCAATCCTTTTGTTGCTTCATGTGTTTCATGCAGTGCTGGCTTCTTGACTGCTTATAATTAATTGCAGGCCTCTGTAAACATGAAACATGGGGACGGCACAGACCTGATAACTCTGCAGTCTTTGCATGAACACTACTTGATGAATTCTCCCGGCCCCCAAACAGTGAGTTTCATGATGTTGGCAGTTCCCTGATTTTTCCTCTAGTCCTGCCATGACGTTGACTTTTGTGGTTATGAGTGAAATTTGAGCTAAATATGTGAATAACTATTGGATGGATTGCCTTTAAATCGGTTACACTTCAATATTCCTCTCAGGAATACGAACAAGACTAATCACATACTGCTAAACATCAGCGTGTTAGCTTTGCCACGGTGAGAATGTTAGCATGCTAAAGTTAGCCTTTAGCTCAAAGAACCACTGTGCCAAAGCACAGCTTGACAGAGCCGTCAGTGTGGCTAATCATTTATCAATATGTTTTTTTAGGGGTGGTTGAGTTGATCAGCCAAAACAAGCCATGTAAAGACCTCAACATGGGCTCATGTTCTCCTGTTTTCAGCGTTTCAATTATTTATAAAATAACCAGCCTATAAACTAAGAAAACAAGAATAATTCAGGTAATTAGAACACATTAGATTTATTTATACTGAAAGTAAATGTTGCATAATATAATTAGACTGGCTGACTGGTTTAAGGACAGTGTTCCAGTTTCTAACATATGACTCCTCAGTGAGCCTATTTCAGCAGTGGTAATAGTTTAATAGTAGTAGTAGTTAGTAGTTAATAATTTTCATTTTTCGTTCATTGGTGGTTATCTAATATTTTTATGTAATCAACTTTGTTTATTTTTTATTAAATCACATAAAAAAAATCATTCATAATCAGTTCATATGAACTGTCAGTTCATTTCTGGAGATGTGCTCCAAATAACTGCACACACTGTGAGCTACCCCTTTGTCTAAAATACACTCATATGAAGCCTTGTATACCTGTTAAGTGACATATTCTCTATCACTGCTTAGTACATTTGCTTGTGACTGACCTGCCCCTCTCATGAAGTTTGACAGCGGGATTGATGTGTGGTCCTGCCCGAGGCTTTGCCTGACTGCGGTGGCCTCCCACCATCGCCACCACCTCCATTTGCGTGGATTAGAGTGTTTCATTGTGCTCTGAAAGTGAAGTGTGGACGCTATCGATCCAGCATCATCACTGTTGCCTGATTTGTATTGGCAGGAGCAGTTGGTGGTATGTGTGTGACCCATATGAATACCAGTATTAATAGTAACTGTGTGCTGAACTAATGCAGGACAAGGGCGGACACATAAGTGACTCAAGTGAATGTATGATTGCACTGTAGGTGTTCTAAGATCAAAAAAAGCCTCAAAGAGGTTGCAAAGGGGGGATAACCTGGGCATTTCCATAATGCACCGCCACTGTGCATCTGGTGCCTGACCTGAAATAAATCAAAATGTCTTGGCTTATAGTATTGCCTGTAATGCCCTGCTGTACAGCAAAGTCAGGCGGAGGTCCGATTTCTCTCTCTGCATTGTTCTGAGTGCACAGCTGTGTTGCTTTGAAGTCGCACAGGTGTGTGCTCTTGATTACACACTGTTACAACCTTAAAGCTGAGGTATTTCTTTCACATTTTGTACCAGACATGTTGGAAGTTCTGACTAATTTTTAACCGCAGGCTATCGAGGATGCAATCACCTCGTGTTCCCTCGACATAGTGAACACTGCATTGCTTTTCCAAACATTTATGATCCTAAAAATAGGTCTGACATCAGTTCTCGGTGTTACAAGGCTTCGTGCTCATTAAAACAACATCTGGTGAATAGTTAAAGCTGCTATGATAAATATTTTTATGTGAACAATAGGTCAAATCACTGTGACTGTGGTTCATTCTCCCAGCTGTCATCAGCATCAAGGCCACACACAAGCATTCAGACGCTTCAGAGAGAAAGCTCCAGAAACTCACCGTCCACGGCTAGCAACTAGCTGGTGAACAAATTTGAGCATTTAGCAGCTAAAGAGACACATATTTCCACAATGATTAGGTGGAGACCATAAAAAGAGCTAAATGGAGGGTGCACACTGGACATATTTTCATGAAGGTGACACAAACATGACTGTAGATAAGTGCTAATGTTGCTCCGGATCTGCTGGAAGCAACCATTTGCTAACAAATTAGTTATTTTAACGTGTCCACACGAGTATATCTACAAAACTTTAAAAGTCCATGGCATGATCACCGTATTTGTTATGTTTAGCTCTTGGTTAAGGTTGAGGGGAGATTAAGGTCTTGGTTAAATACTGAACAATCAGAATCCGTGCGTGCTGTCCTGTGCTCCGTACGTCCATCATCCATCCTGTGGCTTCTGTGCAGTACAAGAATGCAGCACTTCATGGAGTGGAAAAATGTATCCACTGAACATAATCCAGGGAGCAATTAGATTAATTTTTGAGTCTTTTCCCTTAAAGCTTTTATTCCTTGTCATTCACGTTGCGCTTGCCAGGAACAGGGTAAGCCAACTTTTTGTGAAAAAATTCTGTCAATGGGGCAGAAACGGTGAAGCACAGATGTGACTCAACGTTCAGCTGCTCGTTGTTTAGCTCCTCTGCTTGCACGGGGAAAATGAATGGGCTTCCAGTGGCTTGTATGTATTTATATAATGCTGTAGCTTGCAGATTGTCCCATGATGCATGTTCGGTACCGCAGCCACACACAGCACAAAATGGAGAAGGATGTCACACACTATGATACATGCAGTCTCAGGTGTGAGGTCACGTGCCCTGCCTCTGTTGTGCATCTATATAATAACACAGTGCATTCTGGGTGACAACAGTGTGGTTTATGAGTCATAATTATGCACACTGAGGCGTCACAAGGCAGAGCACGGAAGCTAATTCACCCAGACGCGCACTTGTGTGTGTGAGTGTGTGTGTGTTGCCTTGTGTGTGTTTAAGAGAGAGAGAGGTAATCAAATCTTTGTGAATGAGAGAAATCACTCGCTGCTCCTTTCCCCACCGCTCCGACTCCCTTCCCCCTCCGTCTCTCCTCTGTCAGCTCCCATTGGTGTGTGGCGTAATTAAAACGATCAGCCCATGTGAGTCAGACCGCGTGTGCACGTGTGTGTATGTGTGTGTATATGTGTGTATTTGTTTGCAGCTGAAACTCAATCCCCAGGCCTGAGAGGATGAGCTAGTGTGAGTTAAACGAGAAGACAGGAAACGTCCAAGAACTTTAACCTCCTCTCTGTCACACCTCTCGCGCTCATTTAATCCTTTTATTTCTCCACCTCACTTTACTTTGTGTAGCGTGACTGAATACAGGTGGATTGTGGGTGTTTGGTGGGATGAAGGGAAGGGGAAGTCAGATTGGATTATACAGAATAATATGTGACTGGATAGCTGGAAAAAACGTACAGCACAATCTGCATGGCTTTGGACTGTGACACACTTTTGTGTGTTTTCGGCACATTGGATTAGAAAAAAAATGATGGCATTGAGGTCAGCTTTAATTTGAGGGTGAACTGTGTATGAATTATTACCCTGTTTATTGCCATCTTGATTAAAAATTCATAGTAAGCAAGTAATAAAGTAAATAAAGGTCCTGTAGAGTTCTTGACAAATGAGACAAAAGTCAACTGTAGCTTAGGATTCAAGAACACCAACGTATCTGTCAGACTTGGTGGAGGTGGTGCTTTGGTTTGTTCCTTTGTCTGCATCAGGACGGATGATGAACAAACAGACCCAAGCAGATGAGTCAAAATCAACTATTTTATTCCACAAAGACTATTTTTGTAGTCTTGTCCGGTAGCAGCTGTTGTATTTGACTCTGCTTGTCGCCATGTGTGTCTTTGTGGGTGCCTCTTGTACACAGGCAGCTTGTGTGACTTGTCTTGTACTTGACAGCACCTTTTATGTAGTGTGTGTGTGTGTGTGTGAATCATAGTAAAGGAGACACTTTGTAGAATATGCTGCCACTGCACAGCAGTGTTACAGTTTCATATGATGGGATGAAACCAAGACATCTTCTACATGTAAACACATTCATGATATTGACTGTACCATAGATTAAATAAAGGAAGTACAGTACTATACTACAGTATCCCACTCAAGCAGAAGATACCAGAATACTACAACAGGTTGCTTATTAGATTTGGTGGGTGGGGCTTCATCTGACTGATTTGTCTTTTTCCAAAACCAGTATTCGCATAGCTTTCAGGTAGGAACTCACCAGGTGTGTGGAGGTGAGAAATTAAGCAGAATTTGAACCCAGTCTACTTTGGCGAGTACCTAGACTTGATACATGGAGTGCACGCTCTCCCAGGTGAGCTACTAGGATGCCAACGATGCGCCATAAAAATGGGAACAAGTCAAGCAGGACAAAGCCAGACAAGTCATTTACATCCATCTGTTCATTTTGACTTCAGACCTTGTGAATGTGTCACTGTAAAGTCATGAACAGCTTCTGCACACCAACGTACCTTTTCCTGCTTGTGCTTATTAAAGTTGATCTACGTTTTAGCGGTCTCCGGCAAATCCCGTTTCACTCTGACTACCAAGTAGTTCTGAAACTCGAACCCCGTCAGCATCACATGCCATCCCGTTACACATCAGCGCGCTTCTCCTGAATTTGATGTCACCTGCAGCATTTTTTCCCACTGTCTTTGCTCACATCCTCCTGGTTTCTCTGCTCCCTGCCAAACACACACTCACACGCACGCTTCAGTCATGCTGTGTGTCAGACAGAAGGCCATCCCTCCCGCTGTATGCTAATAGCCACGTTACAGTAGCACTTGGCTGTACTCTTTCTCTTTCACTATCACACACACACACACACACACACACACACACACACACACACACACACACACACACACACACACACATACACACAGTCACATATACAGACACACACAGTGGAAATGGAGGTGTGGAGCTTTGAGGATTAGAATGCAATCTGCTGCCGAGGTCTAACCTGAGAGAGAGATGGAGGTGGGGGATGGGCATATACTGTAAGTGGAGGCTCGATGTCCTTTCACCCTTCCTGTTCTTCCTATTCCTCCATCCTTTCCGTCACTACACCTTTTTTTAAAAAATACTCTTAAACTGTCCTCCATCATCCGTTTGTTCTAAAATCATTTCTACTCTCTTCTCCATCTGTGACCCTGATCTGTCTTTTTTTCCTTTGTTTTTCCCCCTCGCAGTGGCAGCTTCTCCGCCGCTCAAATAAAACACCTACACTCTCACAATATCACACACAAATGCACTGTGGCAAAAGCCAGCATGGTGTCAGTTGTGACAACTAGAATAGGAGTGTAAACAAACCCTTCTATCCTGAAACAGAGAAAGCGAGAGGAGGGTGAATGACATGTTGCTGAGCGGTCTTTTCGCTGCCTTTTCATAGAAAGAAACAATTTGTGTATTTGCTTTAATATAAATGGAGTCAAGTGTGGCCTCTGTGGACATTCAGGAAGTCTATAAATCAAGATAAAACTCAAAAACAAAAACAAAAAAACACCCTACTTCAGTTAGATATTCATCTTTTGGGACTTATTTTTCAGAAAACAAGAAATCCATTAGTCTATGTTGTTGTTTATAGGCTATCGCAGTCATGACTGACACATACAAATATGGGGATATGTTTTAATAATCAGATATATAAAAAGTTGATTTGTTTCAAAAAGACTTTCAAAAAAAGTAAAAATTGAGATCTCAAGAGCATCGGGTGCTGCGGTTGGGGGTGTTATGGCGGAGGACAACTGGTGCAGCATCTGTGACTCCTCATGATGTCCCAATAAAATAACTATTATGTCAGAACAGAGTGCTTATCCTTGTAAAACTGTAAACACGGTGAAGTGGAATTGTGTTTAATTTCATTTCAGTGAAACTCTTTGTCATCAGCCTCAGGTCGGTTACACCAAACAGATCACGCTTATTTACACGCTCCGTACACAGTGCTGTGTGTACGCTGCACACCAACACACTCCCCTCTTTCTGCCGCTTCTGTCACAGTCAGACTATGACTGTGATCAGTCTAATCTGTATCATAAAGGGAGTCATATATATATTAGGGGTTAGGATGGTATGAAACATAAGACATGTGAATTCCCTGTGAATTCCCAACTCCAACTTATCTTGTATGCATTGATGTGCTGCATGTTGCTCTTGTGCATAAAGACTGTAGAGATTAATGTATTTAAAGGGGCTCTGCATGAGTTTTACACATTCCAGTTGACTTATCCCGGATAGTACTTCTCAGCCTGTAAACAGTTCGAGTTTTAATGTCTTCTGTTGGGGAACTATGAATTGTAAAAACCTTGATGACATAAATACGGTAGCTTTGTCTTTTTTTGAAGTCTAAACACTTTAACTGAAAGCCAGTGTTACAAACTGTGGCATTGAGTTTGGAAAACATGGGCATTACCAGGCAGGGGAAGTCTATTTAAATATGCTACTGAGTTATTGTACAATTGGGACCGTACGCTCTAGTGTCTTTGGAAACGCTTGTATCAGCCATTCTGTTTTTAGCTGCAACCAGCAGCTCTATAGGTCCGGCCACAAAAACCTCTATGCTACGCAACCACATTTTTCAATTTCAGATGGAGGTTAAATGTGTGTGTGTGTGTGTGTGTGTGTGAAGGTGTGTGTTTGTGTTTATGCCATTTAACTACAAGAAAGCATGGCACAGGGTAACTTCCAAATTGGCTCACAGACTTCCGCAAGATTTCGTCGAAAGGTTTGGTCAGGAGCTGAAGGACAGCGGCCGATTAACATTTCATGCCAACTGGCAAAAAAGGGGTGTGGCAGGAGAAGTGAACAAAAAGAGGCGTCGCAGATGAGATTCACGCCTGTAAATCCGCCTCCTGCCCTGCTGTGTTGTGTTGAATCAAATCTCCGGCGTAGCCCTTTAAATCTGTGCTTAAATTGCTGCGAGGATGTAATGACTCCTCATTTCTGGAGAAAGCAACATGATGCAACTCACTGCAAGCAGACATTTACATCTCGCATGACGTAAGCATCCGGCAAATATGTGACCGAGATCACACCGATAGAAGAAGGACAAGAACGGCATTTTATTGGCGTAATGTGTGGTCAAACATCATCGTCTGCAGGGCAGTAAATTGCTATTAAATTGTCCACTCCACGCCGTCCACAAAGCAAACTATGTCATCCAACAGTTCTATAGGCTGTGCAATCAATGAGATTGCCTGCTGGCAAAACACAGGGACAGATGTGGGTGATGATGTGAGCGGGGTGAGCTGTACTAGAAAGAGACCATTCATGTGATGTCAGAGGATGTACAGTAAATGTGATGTGGACCCTACCCAGAAGATTAGTGTCATGGCAAAGCACCACTTACTGTATATAATTCATAATCTCATGCATCTGGTTCAGCGTAGCAAGGAGACAAATGTTGTATTTGCACACTCAAGTTTGGTCGCTCATCGCTGTTTAGTGATTGACTCAGCTTTATGATGCACATGTATGTGCATCTTTTGCTCATGTGCTTCTCTCTTAGCTGTGCACAGCCACAAGTTACCAAATTCCAACAGCAGGATGTATTGCTTTCCGCCACCTGTCTCCCTTTCTGTTAATGAACATCCGGTAATAGCCGTGAGATCAGTGTGTGTGTGTGTGTATCTTTGTGTGTGTGTTACATCCAGAGCTCCACCCAAGCCCGGCATTCCACTTCAAATCATATGCGAGAAAAGACGGGAGCCATCAGATGAATTAAAATCTGTTGCTCCTCCTCCTCGCCTCCCTTCCCTCTCCCCATGTGGGCTTACGCATCCTCGCCTCGGCCAATCTGGCAGCCGGGTAGAGGAGGGTAGAGAGGAGGAGGAGGAGGAGGGGCAGGACCAGCAGCCTCCGGGGCTGGCGGTCCATCGCTCTTGTCACAGCTGGGAGGGGAGAATGGGAGGGAGAGGGGATGGAGGGAGGAGGAGGAGGAGGAGGAGGGATGGGGGGGGGGGGGGGTGGAGTGGAGAGGGAGGAGGTAATCCAATGAGACACAGAGAGGAGAGGCAGTGCGAGGGCAACGCCTCACAGCACCGGGAATCTCTCTCTATCTCCATCTCTCTCTCTCTTCCCCCCCTCTTCTGTCTCCGAAGCGTAAAAACCAAAGGACTCTCATCTCCCATTCAGTCTCCTCTGTATGTAGCTGAGGCTGCTCTCATATTTCTAAGCCTCTCTTTCTCTCACTGTTCAAAATCCTCCTTCCTTTCTTTTTTTTCCTAATTTTGCTCCTCCACCAGCTAAAGGATGAACTGATGACCACAAACCAGGATTATTTTTTGTCACTCGTGTGTCTTTAGGACCTTCAGCATCTTTCACCGGAGTCATCTTTGTTCTTGTGCTCACAGCTGCTGAGTGTACTGTGGCTGCTAGTGGGGAAATAGGTTAGTGTGCCTGTTCGGTGCCGGGTAGCAGAGGTGATTGAATGTTCTGTGAACGGTGGAGACGAAGAGGAGGGGGATGCCTTCCTGGCGGTAGTGCTCTGTAGCCCTGCGACCACTCGGGCAGAAAAGGTGACTTGGGATGCCGCTGCTGAACTCCGACCTTTAGCGAAAGTGTCAGTGACGAAATTCAGGACAGACAAAGGAAAAAAAGCACGACTTATCCCCCCCCCCCCATCCATTTTTGCTGTTGTGAAACAGACAGGGCTGACGTGTGTGTCTGCTGTGTGTGGACACCATGGACATCAACCTTCAGTCGCACCGATTTTACTTCCCCCAGATCTACTGTGCTGAACCAGGACCGGGGGCGCAACCTCAACTCACTGAGTTTAAAGTCAGGTAAGCGTCCGAAGATGGGGAAAGGTGTTCACGATGGATTCATCACTAGACGGGTGATCCATCACTGACACTTGAATGGTGGAGACACCCAGGTCCGATTTGCTTTTGTCAGTAGAAGGTGTGTTTAAAGTCCACCTAAAAATTAGCCAGAGCATCATGATTGTTTTCCCCAGCAGATCCCCAGCTGCTGCTGCTGCTGCTGCTGCTGCATATGAGGCGCTTCTGTGTATGATGAGTGCTGCTGTGAGTAGCTGGTTGCCCTTGCAGGGGGATGGGGCTGCATGCTAATGTGTTAGCTAGCTGTGCAGAAAAGTGTTAGACTCCTGGGAGAAGCAGAGGGCATTGATGGTCTATGGAGGAGCTTGCCAAGTTTGGACAGAGAGGGTGACAGTGCAGCAGTTGTGTTACATTCGCCATCCAGGGCCCCTTTAGCCCCCTTGTTGGTCGCCACTGTGGCTCTTTTGTTCTCCGTGTTTACGCCTCTCTCTCCCTCTCTTTCTTTTTCTGCCACTCTTCCTCTCCAATCAACGTTGGAAGTGCTCAGGGTGGCTTGTTGCATCCACAGCCGACGTCTGCCGTCATGGTTTCAGAGCGCTCCAGGACGCATGCTCAGACGAGCAACAGCTTCCCTGCTCTTTGTCTTGTTGAGATGTAATTGTGTCGGATGGAGCTGTTGCATTCAGGCGTGAAAGAAGTCAGACCTGATGCTGTGGGGCATCCACATGAGGAAATATTTGCCTTTTTCAGCCCGGTGAAGCACACGTTCACAATTATTTTAGCTTCTTTGTAGCCATCTGTCTCAGCATCTACCACCATCCATCCATCCATCCATTGTTGCATGCACACATTCAGATGTCCTTGTAATCTTGTGAGCGATACATTTGACGATTCCTCCTCTAACAGCTCTGATTAGTGCAGCTTTAAGGGACTCAGCCAGAGTTTTGCCACGCTAAGCAGCTTTTAGTTTGGCCGGTGCTCCCGGCTGGAGCAGCTTTATGCGGCTACATCGTGTTACTATCATGGTCTGGCCGGGCTGGATCCACATGAGTCCGAGGGCGTTCACGGCTGGGCGGCAGCACCAGGAGAAAGAGAGGGAAAGAAAGTGAGGGTGTCCGTATAAAACTCTGTGTTCCAACTGTGCGTACGCACTTGATTTTAGTTTTCCTGAGCCATCTCTAGTGTGCCACCGTACATGCCTTACCTGCTGTTTTTTAACGTCCAGAAGGGTTATTTAAAGCCTAATAAACAATTAAACATGTTCGATCCGCTGCAGTCTTCCCTCCGTGACCTTCTGTTAAATGTCCACATCAGCAAACCTCAGGAAATGTCAGCAAATATCAGTGTTTGATGTGTCTGAGTAGACCGCAGCCTGTATGGGGAAAAAAACAACAACTACAGTCTCACACATTTCTGGCTGTGCTTCACACTTCTCCTCTTCTTTGCTGGAGGAGAGATACACCAACACACACACGCAGGCACACACAAACTGTGTGCATTTGCAGAGATTAAAGAGGTTTAAGGTGCGACGTGTTTCCACGAGACCGACCAGGCCCTTAAGCAATATTAATGTTTCACAAATCAGATTGTATGCAATTAACACTTGAAAACACACACAAATAAACAGACTGCTGTATTTATTTCTCTGCGCATTAATCACTCGTCATATTTTTCCTCGCTGTTGAAGCCCAGCGCACTGTAAACAGGAAGTGGACACAGTTACACAGCGGGGTCACAGTAAGGTGGGTTAATTAGAGCGGAGAGGAAGGAAAAAGAAAAGATATTAGAGATAGGGAAAAAAAGCGAGAGGCAGAGAGTAAAAGAGGGAGGCAGAGCAGGGAGATGAGATGAGAGGGAGAAAAAATAAGAGACCAGGAGAGAGAGAGAGAGAGAGAGAGGGGGGATGGTGAGAAAAGCAAAGCTAAGCAAAAGGAAGAGAGAGTGGATTGTAAATGTGAGAGGGCGGATGCAGGTGGAATTAGAGGAGAAAGGAGTGATTGTGGAAGAAAATGAAAATATGTATGACGAGGGTTTTTTGGTGTTGAAAACGCCTTTGTGTTGAAAAAACCTTGCTGGAAAGATACTGGAATATCAGCACCAGCCTTGGATCCATGGTGACCAAAGTAGCCACAGTATAGCCAGATAACCATGACAACCAGTGCTGGCCAATCCATGGTAGCACATAGACATGCACAGTACATGTATGCACAGTAATGAACACACACAAACACATACAGAGAGAGAGACCTTCTGCTTCAATGCCTCTTCTTCAGGCTCCAAACAGAAACCCAACGTATGGTTGATGTTTTCTTCATTCTGAAAATCCTGCTCAGTGGTATTTATTTAAATAATAACTGAATGTTAGATGCTTTTCAGGCAGCAAGTGTTTTTTTTTTTTTTGCTCTCACATCTTTTTCCCATTGACAAAAAATAGCTACATAAAAATATTTCAAATGCAGAATGAAAACAATTATATTACCAGAAGAACCAAAGACATGTCCTGATGGTTTGAGCTCATTTTAATGGTTAAAACTGACAGGATGCTGCTGTGTGGACGCTGTTCACTGTTTAAAGTCTGCGTGTTAACATTAAAAGCCAAAGCTGTTTCTTTCTGGTGTCAGCTGACGCTCTCCTCGCAAGAAAAACAACAACATCGGTATTATGCTCAGATAGCTAAAAGGACCTATGTTACTTTACACAGCTGACAAAGTCTTCTTGTATCCATGTGAATTAAGACTTGTAAGGCCTCAGAAGCAGACACAGGCGTAGTGTGGTAGTCCGTGCTGATTTCATTTAACCACGGCCCTGATCTTTTCTTAATCTTCATCTTCACCGCCATGTTTTTGTAACCATATTTTAACAATGGCAGTCTTACATTTCCCCATATACCCCCAACAATGTTCAAACTCAGAGAAACCGGTTATTTTCTTCAGGTAACGGTGCATTTCCTTGCTTTGCTGGTTTCACCGAGTGAGGAAAGAAGTTGACAAATGTGGCTGAACATCACGTGAATAAAACTTTAATACATGACCTCATCGTGTGGTGAACGCGGTTGCTGTCTGGGTCGTGTCAGATACATTTTTTAATCAGCAATTATGGCTGTTTAATAATGAAGGCAACTCCCATGATCCCACGCTATTTCACAACCTCACCAAACTACGTCTTTTGTTGTTGTCCTAATGCGAGAGACCTCCTACCTGTGTTAAACAACAGGCATTACGTCCAGAAGACGAGACGCTGTGCTTAAATCAAGATGTCCTCAGACTCTCTGACCCCTACTCCTGTTTGAAAATAGGATGTGAATTGTTCTAGCAGCTTACTCACTTCTTATTCACCTTAAAAGCCTTTGACTTTAATCTAAGAGCTGCTGTAGTGTACATTATCGTTTGAGGATTATGTCTTGTGATGATGGGAGGGATTTCTTTTTTTTTCAGGATTCCCAGAGGAGACGAAATGTCTGTATTGTTGCCTCAGACTCCAACGTACATGTAGGTCAGAAAACACTGTTGAATTTTGTCGTTGAATCCTCTCACTTATGATTTGTGGAACACATACGAACTGCTTTTAAACCACACAGCCACTGTGGCGGTGTGTGTACGTTTCAAAAGAGGATAAGTCGGCCAATTACGGATGCCTGAGTGTGTGCTATGCAGACTATCAGGTTCTACTGTAGTCTGCAATGGAGAGCACTTAACCTAATGGCCTTCAGCAAAAGTTGTAAAATGGATCACATGTAAACATGTCTGCGATGTGTGTTTGTGCATATACGTGTGTGTGAGGCTCTGCAGTAAGTAGCAGCAGTTAAATGGCATCACGGGGAATAGAGAGCACAGCCTCAAGGCATCTCCGCAGCTTCCTTTTCTCCTTCCCTTCGCCCTCTTCTTCCTCTTTCTTTGCTTCCAGGAGTTCAGACAATCTGAGTGTTAATGCTCCAGCTAGGCTCTCACCTACAGTCTTCGCTGTCTCTGCTGGGAAATCTTTCTGCCAAATGGAGACGCATGCATTTTTTAAAGCCACCCCCCACTCTACTTTTCTCCCTATCTTCTGTATCTTTCTGCCTCCTCGGTCTATCTTTGTCTTAATTTTTCTTCGTCGCTTTTCAGTTTTTCTCCCTGCCCCTCGCTTTCCACTTGTACTCTCTTCCTCGCAGCCGTCTAAGCGGCTCTACTCAAACATTTGATTCATCGGCTCACATCTGGGTTGATTGGGAGAAAACTATATGCATGCACACACTCACCAGTGAACATACATAAAGTTAGATTCCTCTAATATGTTTACAGTAGCACTTAACTTCAGTTGGAGGTAGACCAGGACAGCCTGAGGCACGAGAGTCTCTATTAAACTTTCCAGGAGGTGCTCATTAAGCTGAGATCAAGATTCCCATGAACAACAAACTAGACAGGAATGTCTGGCTCCTTGTTGGACCTGAAGCTTTGAATGCCACACATGAAACCGAAATGAAAGATGCCTTAAAGGAATAGCTCACTGGACACAGTGAAACAGCTAGGCTAGCTCTGTCCAAGCATTAAAAATCCCCCTACCAGCACCTCTAAGGCCTGATTCAGACCAAATTTCCATTCATTTGAATGGGAGTGCTGCTTTTTGGCCGAGGTGGTGTGGGGGCTCAATGTATCTGGCTCAATGAAGTGGCTTTTAGAGAAGTGCAACCCGATGCAAACTGTGGTTGATCGACTGGTTAGACACTGCAATGGTCTCCAGGCGTAGAGAGAGCAGTGGTTGAATGACATAGAGACTGAATGAGAGAGAGTGAGTGCCGATTTCGAGAAAGCAGCTGAATGAGAGAAGTAAGTTAGAAGTAAGTTATTTTCTGATTCTGATTGTGAAATATAAATTCACACCCCCACATCCCCACACACCCACATCCCTTCAGCAACTCACCGCAACACCTGATTTGGTTTGAACCGACCATAAAACTCACTCATTAACACATATTTTAAGCTTTAGATGTCCTATTTGTGTTAGCCAAAGTAGCTGCCTTTAAAGGAAAAACATTAGTGGTATCAGTCTTTTCATCTAACCCCCAGCAAGTGAATAAATGTCGATTGATACCTTTAAAGTGATGTTCATGCACCTTATTAAATAGCTGTGTGTCGATTTGGGGAGTTCACAGCAGATGAACTTGTTTGTTCAGGGATGCACTCAACTCATCAGGGATCTATTGACCATGTGTTGTCTCTGCTAATGCTTCTTTGCAGAGACATAAAGGACCATCCAAAGTCTAAATCCTTTGAGTGTCTCAGTTATTTTCTTCCTTTTCTCTGATATAAGCCGAATGGGGTCAGACAGTGCCGTCTTCAATTTTAATTGCACCGTCCGATGTTTTCTCTCAGTTGAAGAGAGTTAAAACTATCCAATGTAAGGTTGCCAACTCTCTATTAGACCTTCTGTTCCAGCCATTTTGCTGACGTGACAACATGCTTTTATGGGTGTTCTAATGTTGTACATGTGGCTCAAACCACAGTCAGAAATCAAGACATCCTCCTGCAAACCAATAACACGCCACTTAAACTGTATCTAAATCTTAAGGCAAGCTTTTCTCATCCATCACACTTCATAATGCATGCCATTATAGTCAAACATAAAAGCTGAGAGTACCTGATCTCACATTAAACCTGCTGATTCTGCCCTCCCCAACAAGATTTCCCACTGCTCTGCTGCTTTTTTGAGAGCAGCCTCAGCATTAGCGCTCAGGGTCGGAGAAACTCTTAAATGCTTTATGCGATCATGCGGGGCAGCAGTAAAAGAAACCTCATCTTGCACTCTCTTCACAGGCTCTCAGCTTGAATTAAACCATAAATTCTGTAAACCTGTTTTATGGCACCAGGACGTGGCTCTATCCCTTTTGGCCGTCCCAGCTGACCTCTGTGGACTGTCAGACACGTTTAAGGCTATATTAGTGTTTTGAAAATGGAGCAACAAAACCCCCAAAGCAAGGCAACATGTACACAGCAAATAGTTTGCTTTACGGTCTGTGGAGTCTGTCTTGTCTGCCTTCGAGGCAATGGGACATACAGTGTTTCATAGCAGTACATACACTGACTCCCACGCAGTCATATGGATGCACACGCCCGTGCTAACACACTGTCGCAGCCTCGCGTGACTGTTGTTTGATGATGAGAGGATGAGACAGGGCATTGTGTAGTATTGTTACGGAGACATTCAGGTCTGTAATTAAAAAGCTGACTGTCTGAAGGCTTATGTTGCTGTTTTTTTTTTTTTTTATCCACATCACACTGCTCATTCATCTTTTTTTCACAGCCATATTTTCTAGGCCAAGTGAATATTCCACTCCAGTTGTCATGCCAACAGATTAGCGTGGTCTCAGCAGTCGGCACTAGAGTCTAGGTGTGTGTGTGTGTGCGCGCGGACGTCTTCTCTGCAGGATCTCCAGGCTGTGACACACACACACACACACACACACACACACACAGACGTTTGATTAGCATGCTTTTGAATAACTGTCATAGCGCACATGGAGGTGTGCAGCTTAAAAAAATATGCATTTAAATAAAAATCGGAATTCTTTCACTAGCTATTTTTTCAATTCATTATCTTTATTAATTTTTTTTTTATTTAATTTTCCTAAGCATGTCTCTCTATAGACAGATGAATGCATTGTTCTGACCATCCCTGTCCATCCTGGGATGACAAAAGTGCCAGAAAGTTTATATGATTATAAGATTTCACTATTCGCTGCCCAATAGCACTGAGTTTTAAAGCTTAGTGCTATAGAAAAAAAAAAATCACAACCTACTCTGAAAACATTAAAGGGATTATGTGAATTAGTATTAAACCTGCTTCCTAAATGTCAGCGCCTCTAACAGGCGTTTCAGTTTCCCAGCCAGGAAGTCATAATGCAGACTACTTTTAAGGCATTTACAAGTCAGTATGGGTGTGAACTGAAACCACTCACACCTTTAATATATTTAAACAAATCTACTGACACAACAGTATAAATGCTCACAGTAAGCAGGTACAATGCTTACCCAAACAGTTACCTCTGTGTCTGTGGAGTGAAGCCAACACAGAAGTGCCAAAAACTTGGACGGCCACTTGAGGCTGGCTACAGAACGAGTCAGTCTCCATAAGTCCCCATGTTAAAATGCCCAGGTTCACAGTAGACATAAACATGTTTACAGCCTGGTACAAAAACAGTTTTGGGCTCTGTAGCCAATTTCAGCATGGGCGCTTTGTCTGACAGGTGGGTGTTGTTATAGATGGCACCCAGGCTTCATTCAGCTCACCTCAGGTCTGCTGATGATCCACGTCTTTGACATTTTTTTAGATTAGATAGGAGGCGAAAGATGGCTGCAGCCAGCGGTACAGATTTTGAAATTCAAAATGGCTCTGTGGGTCACCTGTGGGTGACATCACTGACACACTGTCCATTCTTTATATTGTCAGTGTGTTTACCGTGTTCAGCATGTTAGTTTAGCATTTTGGCATTGCTAGGCTTGCCTAATTAGCACTACAGAGGCTGATGTTTGTGATTATCAAAGTCATTACAATACTTGTAGCAAATTTTATGGTAACGGTCAACGTCAGTTGCCCTCATGATGGTTTTTATGCTACACCATCTTGTAGATGTTAAACTATTTCACTGACAAATTGGAGGTTTGACATGTCAGGGATCATCAGTCATTAGAATTCATCCTATAAATACTTAAATAAATAAGTGAAGTAAATAACAACACCCGATACTATGAAAAATCTGCCTCCATCTCCTCATCTCCTTCTTTAGGAGATCTCCACAGCCAAATTACAGTCCATCCTTTTGTTGTTGAGATATTTAGCCTGGGCCAAAGTGGTTGACAGATGCCCTTAAACATGCAACTACACTGGCCCCTTTACTTTGAATTGCTATTTTCTGGCTGTATTATGTTGAAAGGAAATGTAACTGTGTCAGTGGTCTAAAACAGTGCACGGTTTGCTAGAATGGTATGAACAATAGCCTGAAAAATTGGGCCAGTGAGAGATGATTTAAAACTCTGGGTCCGTAGAGATGAAGTTTAAAAAACCCTGTTCTATTTTGGTCCTAATATGCAGCGTCACATCCAACAATAATAATTATTACCGAGTCACATGCCGAAGCATTGCTTATTAAATGGCGAAAGATTGATGACCATCTTCTCTGTCTTTATAACGTTTACACAAGCACACAGAGAGTGAGTGTGTTTACCACACATGTAAAACTTGTAACCTAATTCAGCCAAGGGCAGCTATTTTTAGACTTTTCCTTTGCAAGCTGAGCACTTCGAGTTGTTTTATAACTGTTTGTATTAGAGCTGACACGCTGTTTGAAAGTCTGCTGTCAGCGCAGCCTCATTTTTCTCTCTTCTGAGTCTTCTGTCTGTCTTTTTCTTTTTTTTCTTTTCACTCTCCCTGCTTCACTTTTTTTTTCCACCTCTCCCCCTTCACCACCAAAACCTCAAATACGCAAGCAAGCAAGCAGCTTATGTAACTGGCCTGCAAACCAGCCTGATAGTTTACTTTCTCCTAGACCATTTTTCACAGATATAAGTACAAACCTGCTTCCACACGTAAACATGCGGCGATTTATACGATGTGACACAAGTATGTACACACACTGTGGTGTCATCCTTATTCATTTGCTCCTTACTTATAGGAATAAATGGGGTATACCTTGAGAAATACTGAGATAAACTACAATCTCACTCACAAACACTGTTGAAGTTAGTTGGATAATGTCGATTTTGTTAGTATTTTAATGTGCAAATATGATGTCGGTAAGCAACATTTGATTACATTGAGGCCATTTCTTAATGAGTTATATGATTATTACAGTGGATTTGTACCTCTAAGGTTTTCATATTTAATCACATAGACAAGTAATAATCAGATCTGTTAATCAGTATGCTGATCTCAATAGTAACTCAAGAAAAGCAAGAAAATGCTCAGGCAGCCACAAATCACTTTCAGTAGCTCACGGGAGATGTATATTAATAGTTGCATTCATGAATGAATATTGGACTCAGTGGATTCTATTGTTAAAATTAAAAGTTATAATTATTGTTGGCATGTAGCATTTTTATTGTTCATTTTACTGACATTTATGAGCTCCCAAGGTAAATGGCACTGTGGTGAATTTCCTATATTCAGATTAATTGTAATTGTGGTTATGATGTTATGATTATGGTTCAGATTTTTTCTTAGAAAACAATTAATAATAATTAACAATTGAACATTTTCGTCCTTAAACCATGCTCTTTTAAAAAACTGTGTCTACTGGAGTCCCCCTGCAAAGTCCTTGTCATGGAGGTTTTCTTGCACAGAGAATATATTTCCACGTCAAAACATTTCGATCATTTCACAAAGTTCCAAGAGAGCAAGCCGACTGAGCATTTTCGCAGCGAGCGCTAGTTTCACAGCAGCTGCAGCCACTCTTTCTGTCAGCGGTTGTGCACCTTGTGACAGTAGTTTGTTAAGAGACTCAAATGACGGCAGAAATGAACGTCAATTAAGTGGCTCCTCGTTTTGCTGACTGGACTCCGTGGTTGGACTACAGTAGCGGTTTAGCACAATTTATCCCATTTTCTATAAAAGCTGAGGTTTAGCTAACGCTCAGTCTCATTGCTAATGTATCTTTGTCCTGGCATGCTTATAAATGTTTAAGCTGTCAGCTGTTCTTCTTTCTGCTTTCTGCAGCTTTGATGTTTTATGCAGACGACGCTCACAAACACACACATACTTGTATGCATATACAACAAGTTTCATTGTGCACCCTTTTTGGCTGACGTGCGGGCAGTGGATTCGCCATCATTTTCCTCCTGTCTCGGAAAACAGAGAGCATTTAGTAATAGCGTTAGACAGAAAGACAAACAATTTGTGGTGACGATTGTTCTGCCAGCTAACTCTCAGGATTTGGCTGTTCCCTCGAAGCAGCTGCGGGACACAAAGACACTTTTTGTGATGTATTCTCCTCTTTCATTTGACGCTGAACCACAAAATCCAAACACATCTGTAGTACTTCAAAGTGTCAAAGGATAGCGAATCAGCACATCCTAAATTCATCTTAATATTCACCTGAAGGGACTTGATGTACTATAACTGTGAAAGGTGTGAAAGGAATGAAGAGAGTGATATTAGCCAGTAATGTTGAAGCTTAATCTTATAATTTGAAAATAATGCAGCTGCTCATCTGGTTTCAAGGCCAAGAGAACTGGGCTGCACATAAAGCAACAAATCTCAGAGGAGAATCCATTATGTGGTTTGAAACTGACGTGTGTCTGTGTGTGTGTGTGTGTGTGTCTGTGTGTGTTTGTGTGTGTGCAAGGATCTAAGTCTCACCTTAGAGATCACGCTGACACACATATTTTAATTTCACAATAAGAGCAGCGACTTCCCTCTTTGTTTAACCGGCAGAGGAAAATTATATTTGATAGTCATCTTCACTGACAGTCAATTACAGTATGCATATGTGCTATTTCAGTACACTTCGCCAGAGTATCACGCATTGAGTGTTTTAAGAGGTGCTGCGTTAAAGTGCATTCATATGCAAAGTACTGTGTTTCTTATTTTTTCTCTTTTTACGATGCATGCAAGCTCATGATTGCTTATGATTGTGTTTACTATAATGTGTGCTCATATTTAGCTGACAGCTGTGTAGAGTTGTCTTTATTTTTGTTGCTCGTTTCTGTCTGTCTCGTTGATGATGCGTCATCAGCAGGTTTACTATGTATTAACCAATTATTCCGGCGTTAGCAGCATCACTGGATGAGCTAATCCATCAAATCAGTTTAGGACATTTTTATCTCCTAATGACTGTGTCCGCTGCCCACTGGCAGGTTTCCAGGGACAATGTTGTCAGTCACTTTGTTGGATTGTGTATTTCTCTGCATAACCTGTGGAGACTGACTGAAGACTTGGTTTGATTCCAGGTTTGATGGATTTTTGTCTTCTAGTATGTCATGTTTGGCAAGCACATTTATTATTAGGCACCATTTGCATCTTTTTATGTCCTTGATTGAAGCTTTGGCTCTTAAATCAGCATTGAACTTGATTGAATCATCAAACGGAGCACCCATGAACCACAAAGTTACTACATCAACAGGTAACAGTGCTTGTAACCTGTTGACATCACTTACTCTAGCTCTCTGTCAACATTGTTAAAATACGAGATGATAAAGTCGGAGTCAGTCTGTCTTTAATAGTCCTCACATTTTGAGCTTATAAACAAAATATACGTCCAGATATCGATTGACACTGTCTCGCCAAAGACACATTTTGAGATAGAAAAAGTTTCATCTTCATTATTATCATTGCCAACAGGGAAAACCTAAAACATCACAGCGTCAGACACACACTGCTGCTTTCTGCTGCGGTTTCACAGCGTCACAACACGCGCTACAGAGACACACACTATGTATTCTTTGCTGTGCATAAAGGCCCAACTGTAATGCACAACATGATGATGTAAAACATGATGACCTTTGCACAGGTCACCTGCTGCAAAAACTAATTTCACACACTTGACTTACAGGTAAAGCTGCAAGTGGTGTAAAATGTGAGGCGACTGATCATGCTAACATCCATCAGTCAGCTTCTTCAAACAAAATCATCTTGACCCTCAGCTCAGTGTGGTTACCTCCGCGGTCTTCATTCACACAAAGCAGAGTGTAAATGAGCAATTCGAATCTGTGCTTCGACTGTATACAAAAAATTTGCATGCGGCGATGTGTGTGTCTGCGTTTCTATTTCGGGGCAGATCCTTCTTTGTTGTTGGTGCACCGCTGCCTTGAGCGCAGACGCCTCAGAAAGTGGAGCAGCACAATAGCTTTGATGTTGTGATGTCTGCAGGGTGGTGCAGGGAGCTGAAGCCTGCCTGCTGCGTGGACCGCGATGTACACGAAGTTCTCTGACAGCACGGATTAGACTGACACGTGCAAACAGTCCCCCTCTGACAGCAGTGCATTCGCGAACATTCCTGAGAAAATGGAGTGACAGTAAACCACTTAACGCTACAGAAGCAGTTACCAAACTCTCCTAACTGACCCGGAGCTGCTGATATTAAATTCCTCACTAACCACTCGTCGTCTGGCTGCTGCAGATTCATGTAAACACAGAAAAATGAATCAAATTTGCTCAAAAACTCCAACATTCACTTTGAGTTTCTTTGAAAGTGGAACTGAAAAAAGTATCAGACATATAAAACCGATTCATAAAACAACACATTATGCGGAAATGTGAAAAATTCCAGCTATGCTCCATCGCAAAGTGCCATTACCAAGCACTTATTGTGCTAAATTTAAAATCCACCAGGCTCATTTGGCAAATCAGCAGCAGAGGAGAGGATCAAAGTGCTAATTTAGTTTCACGCTTCAAGGTTTTTTGTGTGTAGGTTTCAACCACAATTTTCTCTCTCCTGGATTTCCTCTGAGTCAAGAGCGTATCCCTTTCCTCTGACAGCTCATTTCTGCGCTGTTCGTCTTGGATCAGAGGTGTGATGCTAGCAGGGTAAATTTAGCGCGGGCAGACAGGAAGTTTGGCACCAAAAATAGACGGGGGAACGAAATAGTCACACACTTGACGGCGCTGGCCACAGCGCGACTGGACCAGGTGTTAGCAGACTGTTGTATCCTCATCGGTGATGAAGACGCTGCAAAATACTCGTGAAGCGCTTGATTCTGATCTTTTTGCTGTACTGTGTTTATTTTGTGTGCGTGTGAGAGAGAGGAGAAGCGATGGTCGAAGGAGTTTTTGGGGTTAAGCAGACATCCAATTAACCCTGAAAAGACCTAAGACACATGAAAAACAAGAGGGGGTTGAAAAAGAGGGGTGCATTTAAGCTATAATTATTATTTTCAACTCTGCAAACTTGCAGCAGTGTGCATGAATAATTCATGTGTTTTTCCTCACAGACCCTCATTAATCTGACCTCAGATAAACACCCTGACTTATTAACATAAGAGGCTGCGTGCTGCAAGTCGGTGCAAAGCATACTAATAATGCCAGTGTAATGTTATTTTGTGTTAAAGTAATTTAAGTAACAAAACTGACTGTACAAGGCACTCTGGGATGCTCGTTTAAAGGGTCGCGGTGAGTGTTTGAGTTCACTAGTTGAAAACCGTGAATCTATCATAGTCAGCAGTGGCAGAGCTGAAACGGCGTGCATTTCTCCTGCAGAGTTCGCGTTGCATTCAGTTGCCTATGGTGCAGTCGTCTCTGCCTGCACTCTCAAGGTTATGTTGTCACGTTTTAAAGTCATTGAGGGATGAGATCATACATCATAGCTGGATTCAAATGTAATAGTTTCATTGCATGAATGTGCACCGTCATGCAAAATATCTTTTTTTTTATATAAGAAAGGGCAGAGCTTATCTAGCGAATGAGCATATTTTTCACTTGTCTATGATTCCCTTGCATCGGTCATCTTGCTCTGTGATTGGACTGTTTCCGTGGAAGACGTTTCCTGAGCAGCGCTCTGAGATTCCGATGCCTGTTCCTGTCAGCTCGAATTTACTGCAGCGCGGACTGGTCATGAACACACCAAAGAGGGTGGCATTTAGAGTGTGTGCGTTACTGTATGTGTGCATGAGTGTGGAGCTGTCAAGGTAACTTCAGAGGCATCTGATTTATTCATGTCCTGCGGAGCAATTGTTAATTTTTCAAGGGGTGTGTGGCATGAAGCGACCTACACTACATCCCCCGTGTTTGTATGTAAGTGTGCATTTGTGTGCGCGCGTGTGTGTCCCATAACTGTCAATCAGAGAAACTTGTTTCCTTGTTGCCTCAGCTCCTTCACAGCTCCTCTCACCCCCTCTCTCTTTTCCCTCCACCACTCCATCTTCTTCTTCCCGTCTCCTTCGTTTTTTCCCGCCCATGTCTCTTTTAGCACAAGAACCTCATTTATTCATGCTTCTGGGCCTTCGATGCCATTTTCAGCTGGTTGCCAAGAACTCCTTTTTAAAAATTAACAGAGTCGACGAGTTAAAGAAAATAAATGAAACACGTCGTTGCCCTGCTGGTGTTCAGGCTGATTTCGTCTGTGTGTGTGCACATCAAAATCACTAATGCAACATGTAGAGAATAAGATCCAACGTGGGAGAAAGTTATTTATACCACCAGCTTAAAATGCATGCAGCAGGGCATTATATGGAGCTGTTAATTTTCTTCTTTGTGTTATTTGAAAGGCTCTTGGTCCTGCAAGTTTCAGCTGCTTCCTACCGCTCTCCTCTCGGCGTGCTTTGAAGTGAAAGAGAAGGAAAGCTTGTGTTATTTTCTTTATCCCGGTGTTAGCCTGCTCCTTTCTTTCCTTTTGGGACTTCAAAAAGGATCAATGTGTCGCTGTTGAATGCTACGGTTGCCCAAGACAGGCACAGTTGCTTGCAGTGAGCATTTCCTATCCCACAATACCAGCGCATTAAAATCCTCCGACCTCTTAAAGGAAGAGCTCTGCGGTTTATTACACTGGTTTATTCGTCAGACGAGAAGAGCCTAGCGGCGATTAGCGGGGGGGAATAAAAGTTGCCTGGCCGTGTTCAAAGTTCAAAAATATGCTCACAAATGAACCCTTTGCAAAGTGTTTGTTTAACCTGTCTGTAGCCATGCTAGCAGCTCTGCGAGGCTCGATTGAAGCACGGTGATGCCCTGAGTTAAAAGACAGCACGCTAAACACAAAGTGGCCGATGGGGATGTGCAGAAGTCAAATCATGGGAATCACCAAAATGATTGCAATTGAGCCTGCCGGGATTGAGCCTTCATAGCCATCCATCCAGTACTCCAGATCTAACCCTGTGGTTCTGCAAGGCTAAAAACAACAATTTGTGGGTTTAGGGGAAATATTTCTTATTAACTGTATATAAGTTTGCAAGTATCATCCTTATAATGTGCACTATAGTCCCTGAACCTACTTCATGCTGCCTCCACACGCTGCTCTACTAGGCAAGACTTTTTTTTTCCCTCTTTGTCTTTTTCCTCTCCTTCTCTTCTCTGACACAGCTCTTTCACTCCGCCTCAGGGGTCGAGCCACTAATTTTAGCTTGGCAAGGAGGCAAAGACGCAGATGGGACTCTTCTCGTTAATCTCATTTGCAAGTCAAAATTGTTTCTGTGTTCCTCCTCTTGTGTTTTCTGCCCCTCGTTCATCCTCACGTAAGCGTCACCTTGGCCCTCTCCTTTCTCCTTGCGCTCGCAATCCAGCACGTGCCTTTTGTCCGGCATGCGTGTTTAAAAAAAAAAGAACACACACGGAAAAGGCAGCGTGTGTGTGCGCGTCTGCGTTCCCGCGGGTGTGTAACTGTGACGGCAAGTGAGGAGTGAGGGCAGGGGAGCATCAGTGAGCTGATAAACGCAGTCAGATGGGAGAGCAGAGGCAGACCCAACACTGGAGGCCACACACACACGCACACACACACTACGATTGCCTCTCATTAAGGCCGTCAACAGATGCTGGACAAGCGCTTGATTACATTTGGATTAGACGGTTAGTGTAACACTGGATTTGGAGACTTGAGTTGTAATTATCTCACTTACATCCTCAGACAGACGAACAGTAATAGTGACAGCAGCAGGCACTGTGACTGAGGCAGATTTGACCCTGAAAAAGTGTCATCAGTCATCGGTCATCAAACTTGTGATCTGATGATTTTTTTGGAATAACTTACCTTTACCACTGACTTTAAATTATCTAAGAGCAATGTTTCTTGGGGTGCCGTCTTACAGATTTAATGTGTGAACAACCAACCATCCTCTGCTGAGATTGTTTTATTTGAATCATAACTGTGAGACTAAATGTCATGTGTTCCGCTGTGTATGTTTTTCTCTGCTTTCCTCTTCTTTTGATGATCCTGTGACCTGTCAGCCGCTTCCCCCCAGGCTGGGAAACTAACAGGTTTAAATGTTGCTCTATGCAGTGCTACCTTTACTAAATCTGCACCTGACCCAGACGCCAGATGTGCAAACAAACACGCTTCGGCATCTCAAATCCACACGGTGACATCACACTGTGACATTTTCTCAGTGCAGCTGCGGACAGCGGAGGCCGGTGTTGTAAAATGTTCAACTGTCTGAAATATCAATTTGCAGGGAACGACGTGAAATCCGTCCGTCATCATTATTACAGCTCACTTTCTTGCCGCACGCTACGATGCGCTCCCCGCTGTGTATCACTGAGGATTATTGAAAATATGTCTGAGAAAGTGAAAAGAGACTTTGAGATCGATGTGGCAGGTTGATGAAAAATATCAAGCAGTCAGTAACTGATGAAATATTTATGAAATGATTAAATCAAAAAGCATAAAAAATATCGTTGGGTGGATTTTTCCTTCAATCAACAATTCCTCGAATGAACACTGATTGACTATTGAACTGAACTCTCCACTGTCTGCACATAATTAACTCTCCCCCCTTGTTTCTGTCTCTCTCTCTTTCGCTCGCAGTGAGCAGAGTATCTGCCAGGCGAGGGCCTCGGTCATGGTCTACGATGACACCAGTAAGAAGTGGGTGCCCATCAAACCTGGACAGCAGGGATTCAGCCGCATCAACATCTACCACAACACTGCCAACAACACCTTCAGAGTGGTGGGCGTCAAACTGCAGGACCAGCAGGTAACAGACGGAAGATGATGACACGCTGCTGCGAGACTTAGAAGTGCAGATGTGGAGTTAATTTCAGCCTTTTAGACACCGGAGAGACAGATTTCATCGTGCCGCCGGAGGATTGCAGCATACAGAGCAGTCAGGCTGATTGTGATTTTCTTTTGAAGGAACATGCAAGACAAAATAGGAACAGGAGAAAGGAGAGGTTCAAAACAGAAATAGGTGCATGCAAGAATGGAAGAAGCTTTCTACTTTGTGTGTTTGTGCATGAGCCTGGTGATTTATTAAAGGTCTTTAGAGGCACTAATCCTTCTCTGCTGTGATGTGACGAAGGCTGTCTTCCCCACAGTGTCAGTATGTAGCTCTTTTACGTGTGTGTTTATGTGTGTGGTTAAGAGACACAGAATACACAACAACACAACAGCAATCAAAAACAGAATCAAACTGGCAACAAGAAAGATGACTAATTAAACTAAAACAGGATTCATTTTTGCCTTTGGAGTTATAAGTTATAAATGTATTGTGACACATTTCTGTGCACATTCTCGTTTAATCATATCTGTGTGAGCATGTCTAATTTGCTCTGTAGCTTCAAAAAGTTGTCCACACCATGCATTCAAGCTGCTCACAGAGTAGCTACAGCAAAAATAATGACCAAAAGTAAATAAAGTTATAGCTCATGATGTAACTCAAATAAATCTTGTGACAGACATTAAATCCAAAGGCTATTACAAGCCGTGCTGTTCATGAACACTGTCTCTGAAACAGTCTTCTGTCTTTATAGTGGAACCAGTGACAAAACATAAATCCTTTCAAGCACAGACAAAACGCAGACTTACACCAACTCTCTGGCCTTTAAAGGTCTTTCTCCAAGCAGCAGTTATGAGAATAGATCATGTTGTATTTATCTCCCAGCCCGCCCGCCGTCTGTAGATGTGTATCATCCCTCAGATAAAGAAGAAGTATGGCCGTTGGAGATAAATGCTCTGTTTTTCTTCAGTAAACCACAGCCCCGTCTCTCGTCTTCCTCCTCTCTCACAGGTGGTTATCAACTACTCCATAGTGAAGGGCCTCAAATATAACCAGGCAACCCCGACCTTCCACCAATGGCGGGATGCCAGACAGGTCTATGGCCTCAACTTTGCCAGCAAAGAGGAGGCCACCACCTTCTCCAACGCCATGCTCTTTGCCCTTAACGTCCTCAGCGCTCAGGATGGAGGTGTGTTTCCCATCAGTGTATTGCACAAATATTTTGTGGATGGAATAATGCTTAAGAAGTCTAATGTGGATGGTTTCTTTATTCTGGTTTATTAGCTATGTGACCCTCAGCTTCCCTCCTAAAGGCTCAGCTTGTATTTATAGGCCTGTAGTTCTCACATAGGGCCAATTCAAAATGCTGATTGAACCCGTGTGAGCAAGCAAAAGTTCATGTCAGCAGATAAAATGTCTGCATGTTAATGGAGGTCACAGTGGGTGCAGGTAGTAGCATAGGAAAGAAACAACTTTTCATTTTCCTCCAGAGATGTCAGAATCACACACTTAGATTTTTAAAGCAGTGGTTTAGATCTGCAGCCAAATATCAACAGGGTAGATATCAATAATGCAACAGAACTTCAGAGTGCAGCAAGAAGTCACTGATGGATTTATAGTTATTTCGACTGCTCGTGCTGTGTCACACATCTTGTCTTACACTGTAGCTAAATCCCTCTTTCATGTAGGGCATCAGTTTTCAGTTCATGTCATCATTTTGTTGAACATATGAGAGCAATATCACTTTTTTTTAAAGCCACAAGTCAACTGAGGTTGTACAGCTTCTACATGGAGATCAGGACACAGGGAGTGTTTGTAGTACTGACACTGATACTCGTGCTAATGTTTATGGGGGAAGTAAAACACACTCACGCTCAGTTTGGACAGAATCATCTATTGCTCGTAGAAGGTTTGCAACTGCCAACGATGTTATCACACTCATAACACAATGCTGAAGAAGAAAGTGATTACTGAAACTGTGAACTGCATTACCCACGTTGCACATGAAAGCAGCACAACTTTGTGATGTCATTTTCCTTTCTGCCCCGGTGAAAGTCACAGATAGCGTATCCTCGTAGTAGTAGTAGCAGGCAAGGCAAAGCAAATGTATTTATAGAGCACATTTCATGCCCAAAGGCATCCCAAAGAGTTTTACAGGGCGCACGAGCAAAAGTACAAAAAAGACAAAACAACAAAAAGACAAAAAAAAAATCACATAGGTTAAATAGCACAGCAATAAAACAAGAGTATCCAGAATGAAACAATAATTAAAAGCAATGATAAACAGGTCTTTAGCATGGATTTGAAAGTGGTCAACATTGTTTTAAGTCTTAGTTTGTCTGGTACTTTGTTCCAAATGTGAGTGTAGTAGTAGCAGCAGCGGTAGTAGCAGCAGCAGTAGTAGTAGTAGTAGTAGTAGTAGTGGTAGTAGTAAGGAGAAAAATATAACTACAATACAAACAACACAAATAAAGTCACAAAGAAAATGTGTGCAAACTCACACAGATGTTTTCACTTAGTGTACTGTCTGCTCTGACAGCTGCTTGGGTTACAGTTGGATGAAACTATGCTGGAATTGTTTTAAACGAGAATGATAATTTTGTCCCATTCTCCACCCAAACAAATGCAGACACAGCTAACACGGGAAGTCAAAGAGATGTCAGTCAAGCCCAGTCTTTACATGCTCTATATAATGAGTCTAATTTGGCAAAATAAGTGTGTGTGTGTGTGTGTGGGTGGGTGGACATTACAGTCTTCCTGTGTGTACCCGGTATCAGTCCTAAACTAAACGGCTAGTCTCAGCAATGTTACAGCTACAGTAGAGCACCTTCATTTTGACCCCTAATCCCCTCTACTTGACAAAGCATCCTTAACAAATAATAACTGGAGCCTGACCTACAGTGTAGCAGCAAGCTTTTCGAAGACGCATTGTAACCAATGTGACCTTTAGCAGCCACTTCTCCCTCTCAGTGGTAAATGTACATGCAAAACAGGCGACGTTATCCTCTCGAGCTCCGTGCGCACAAGCGTGCGTATAAAGAGAAAGACGGGCACATATAAATTGGGGAGTGACAGACTGGGAGACAGAGTGAGAACCACAGCTTGCCAGTCATTACTCGAGCAGCAGCAGAAGCAGCAGTGTGTCTCCCCCTGCAGTCCCCTCCAGCCTCTTAATTAGAATGAGTCATTGAGAAGATCTCCCTCGGGTCCCGTGCTAGAGAGCAGATCTTTTCATCTGCCTAATAACACGGGACGGGGAACAAAGAGGCTCGAGTGACAGCAGCACAAACACACAAAGACAAGTGCACGAATACACAAGAGAAGGATACACACCCAGATAGATAGATAGATAGATAGATAGATAGATAGATAGATAGATAGATAGATAGATAGATACATAGATACATAGATACATAGATACATAGATACATAGATACATAGATAGACAGATAGACAGACTTGTGCGCACACACACACTGCAGAAAACGCACACGTTCGTGTGTGTATGTTTATGTATGAGTGGGAGACACAGGCATATTCATGACACAGGTGTATTCATGTCGTTTTCTTTGTTTCTTCTCCAACATGGCAAACTATCTGTTTCCAGCACATCCGTGTGCTCAAAGTGGTTTTATAAGACACATTCACACCTTGTAAAGCAAAGCTGTGATTCCCGTTCCACTCTAAACAGGTGTGCCTGCCCCCTCTAGTGGTAAGAGGGTCAAAACCTGACCTCATGTCCTCCTCTGTGTTGTTTTCACAATAGATTTACAGACCTTCCTGTCACCTGTGAGTGTGTAAAGGTCCTCTTGGATATGTGGATTAGATCAGAGCTAAATCAAATAATCTGATATTTGATGATCAGCTAATGAAAAAGATGTGCCAGTAATAAATTAAATATATCAATCAGCTCAAAAAGGTGAAGAATTGTTTTCTGCTCTTTATTTTACATCATTCCATATTTATTATTAGGAGGTTTTTGTTCTGAGGAAACAGATAATGATGAGATAATGTGATAAAAATGTCCACACAAGGTCCATTTAGTAGCTGTTTTGGAGCTTTTAGTCAGATCGCACAATCCTCCTCAACAGATGAAGCTTCCCCAGTTTTCCTTTTTTTCTGAGCACTTCAGAAAGTTCATTCTTAATGCTGGAAGAAGTAGAATGAATAGAATGAATATAATCTTAAAATGAATCTTTAGCTACAATAAATGTGTTTGATTTAGTCAGAAGTGCTTGACCCCGTCAAACACAACGCATCCATTTTCTTTCTGAGTGACATTTTAATCCAGTGTGACAGTCTGCACAGCGTTTTCAAGGCTTGTTCTGAACTGGAGATGCATGCAGCCGTAATAGGCGTGCATGTGCGTGGCATGAGGCCGCGCAGCCCACAGACAAACCTGACCTTTTGAAACATTAACCAGAGATGCTCGCTGTGCTGCTGCTGCCCGGAGGTGTGGGTTACAAGAAGATGACAGATGATACTGTGGTTGCGTGGAGGAGGGGAGAAAGGCAGGTAGGTGAGGAGAGACAGTTAGAGAGGGAGGTGATGGAGGGGGAGGAAAAAGAGCTGAAGGCTAGAGATGGTCAGCGGGGAGTGGGTCTGTCAGTGCCTCTGTGTCTGCTACAGCCGGTTCCTCTTCTTCAGCATGTCATGTAGGTAGTAAAGCCGTGTGTGTGTGTTTTTCTGTCTAAACGTCTGTGTGACAGTTACTATTTTAAGTTTGTTTGTGTGTATTTAACAATTATAGTCCCCATTTCTACAAGTGTGTGTTGCCATTAGCCAGTACTATAGGTCAAAGTCACTTTTTTTACCACAAAACCATGTAAATCAACCTCCTCTTCTTCTTCTGTCCTGTATTAGCACTACACTGTTCTACCTGAGTCAAAGCACTGTTAGACTTTGGTCAGTTTTTCTCAAAGTAAAGGTTTAAAAACCCTGAAGTAAGAATAAATTGTCCATTTTAAAGTGCTAAAGAGTAGAAAGAACACAGCTTCCCTGATCTTTATGGCTCTCTGAGAGGACAGAGGTCATATATTATGTTAAACGAAATAAGTAGAACAAATTATAGTGCCCATTCCTTTTCTTCTGTGATGATTGACCATTAACTGTGAGACACTCCTTTAATTCTCTTTGAAAGCCGACAGCGTTCACACTGTGTGGTCACAGTGTGTGATAAATTACACTATAGTTGAGTAAAAATGTAAGTATAAAACACAAGTGTAAAGGTTCTGACTAAAAATGAATAGATGTGAACAGCTTAACTTTTCCTATTTTGTAATAGCTCACAAGCGAATCCTATAGTTTGCATGTAGTGTAGTGTATTTATTTATATATGCAATTAATTGATCTACAGGAATTGCATTGAAATTTCATATATTATTCATAAATTTCTAATTTTGTGTATCTAAAAGTAAGAAAATGCTGTTTTATATAATTGTAATTTAGATAAACAGTATCTTGTTCTGAATTCATTTAAATTTGATTACCATGAGCTCTAAGAACTTGCGTTGCCCATTTGTCAAAAGTTTTTGGCATGTCCATTTTTAGTGAATGTCATTTAACGTTGCTAGCTGATGAAAATAGAAAAAATCTGAATTTGGGTTAAATGTGCCCAAATAACTAATGAGAGTCAAATTTTTAGCCATGTATGTAGAGTATGTTTTAAGATGATATACATACATGCTCTGTGGGTTGCTCTATAGTCTTGTCTAAAGTTAGATGGGACGTTCAATACCACACTCATGTCTGTCTGCCAAATATGAAGCTACAGTTGGGTTACCTTAGCTTGGCACGACGACAGAAAACAGGGGGAGGCAGCTAGCCTGGCTCTGTCCAAAGGTTAAAAAATCCACCAACCAGCACCTCACGAAAACAAGTCACAGTGAGGCTGCCAGGTAACCGGTGAACCCTCCAGACCCAAACAAACAAACAACACATTGTTGGCCTTCTCATGTTTATAGATAACACATGCGTAGTTCAAACTACCATTAATGGTGCAATCACTTATGAAGTTTGTGAATTCATGTGCTGTATGTCTACCATAGTGAAAAAGAAAAAAACAAAGACATTAATTGTCATATGAATGTTGATGTAGCCTCATTTCTACACAAAAAAAGAAGATGGAAATAAGTTCAGTTGGCATTCAGTCAAGAAACGAATCAATAGATTAATCAGTACTTAAAATAATCACGACAGTATTTGCAGCCCTGAGCATTTGAGAGAGACAAAGTTGTCGTTTGTAAGTGTGTTTGTGTGTGTCTGTGTGTATGGGATAAGGTATCTGATAGTAGGCATGAGTCAGGTCTTTTGTCCTCCTGTGTTATTTTTGGGTTTCTGTTACTTGATCAATGGCGGCCATTATCACCATCGGCTCGCCAGAGTCACTTCCATTAGAGATGTGAGCAATGGAGAGTGTCGTCAGTGAGTATTGACCCTGAAAACGGCCTGACTGTGTAGAGCTGTAAAACTATTATGCAAGGGACACCTTTCATCAGACCGTAGGGGACAGGGTCTTTGGAAGAGACCCAAATGGAGAACATTAGAGTTTATGTTTTGTATACACTGACAATAACTCTCCATTAGCCTTTAACAGCAAAGAAATCATAACTCAACGACATAAAAGTCTTTACACTGCAAGGTTTCTCCTCTGCTCCTGTAACTTTAAAAAGATGTCATCACATTTCTCAGTTTTAAAAAGAGGCCAGTGCCAAAACACAAATGTGAGTGTAAATTCTGAACCTTTCCTGTGAAGTTGTTCTCAGGGGGAACAATGAAGATTAATATTGTCCCAGGGGAGTCCAGTGATGAGAAAAGTTTCAATGAAAACTGATGATTCACTCTGATTTGATTGTAATCCCTGAGTTGTCGTCCTCTTGTCCTCATCATGTCTTAAACTAATTACATTCCCTATCTGGCTCTCTCATCTGCATATCACACTTATAGTGCTGAACGGATTACATCGCAAGTGCCTTGTAGCTCAAATCACATCATAAGTGTGGGAGATGCAAGAGAGAGTCACAAATCTTTGATGCTGATCCTCCTGTGGTTTGCTTTTTCTTACATCATTAAACTGATTTCACCTCTTTGAACACGAAACCTTCCAAGCTGATGTTGAGTCGGTGTCTTCAAAAATTGCATTATGTGAAATACAGTTGAAGTCAGCCCTCTCTTGTCTGTGAACTTTGACCGCTAGAGCAGATGTGCGAAGCGGCAGTGTGTTGTCGATAACTTGACAACAGCAGACGACAGAATTTCCTCTGTTTCCAATTTAGAGCCATCTGCTTGGGGAGAGCAGCACAAACGCACTCCAGACCTCGCTAAAGCGCTCTGATTGTATGTTCCATAACACTTAACCCAACGGCAAGTTGGATTTCATCACAGAATATGGGACTCATGGGTCTCTGGCTGACTTTAGTGTGTGTGTGTGTGTGTGTGTGTACACGTAAGAGAGAGAGAGAGGGAGGGAGGGGTGTATTGTTCTCAGACAGTATTGGGACTCAAATGGAGCATCATGTATCCCTAACAGAACATTATGGGTAACAGGAGTAAACACACGAGCAGTATCACAGCAGGGCCGAGCAGTTTTTTTATGGCGCGCGCACACTTTGTGTTATATCATCTGTACAAGTGGATAAATCAATTTACGTTAATTTACCTAGTGAGAAATTAATATGCTTTTCATTGCACATCACTCATTACAGAAAGAGAGGACATAATGATCAACTCCCGTTGGTTAATTCGCTGTCATTTGGTAGCTAATTGTCTTGACTGGGACTAATTCCAGTTATCATTATACTCATTAAGGATGATTAAGGTCATCTTCACTTTATCTGTTTCTTTCTCTCTCCCTGCTTTCATTCACGTCTTTAGGTCCAGCTGTCCAGCGCCAAGTCCAGAATGGCCCTACCACAGATGAGATAGAAGCTCAGAGAGCAAGGTAAAAGATACTTAACAGTAAAAGGTTTATATGTTTAAATCCCATGGAAACTAGGAGGATCTATTTACAGAACTTTTATATCTACAGACACCATGTCCTCTTCAACTGAGTCCCCGTCGTGTTTCTACTGTAGCCCAGAAAGGACAAACTGGCTCTAACAATGACGTCACACCAAGAGTTGCTACATAAGACTATTTGTTTGTAGCTGCGTTTCTGTTCTGTTCATCTGGTGTGAGTCCAATATGTGGTTGATCTGCTTTGTTCTCCACCAACTCCTGAAGGAAATATCAGCTGTTTTGGCAGCTAAATCCTGTGTTCAACAGCTGACCAAAAACTGGAACCTCCTGCTGGAAATGACACTATTAGAGTGAACCAATACAATAAAACTGTGGGCTGTAAACCAAAACAATGAGCTGAAAGAAGCTAAAATGCTCCACAGAGCTGATGGGAACTACAGATGACTGATAATTCTCTGTAGATATGTTGTTAGTAGTGACCCTTTAGACATTCGATCCATTGCAAAAATAAGCATTGTTTATTCATGTAGGATCCCGTCGCTCATAACACAAAGCCGGTTGTGAGACTTCTCTCTTGAAGTAAGACGGAGGCTCCTGGAGACACGCAATGCAACAAAGGCACAGGAACGCATTCACAGTTGACAGACAAAGATAAAAGACTCCCGGCTATATTTAGATCGTCCCACCAGCGATGTGACATTTACTGGCTGCTTCCAAAATGTTTACCAGCGAGACTTATTGTGTTTCGGTGCACGTAGGATGGCTTATTCTGAATTAAGTGAACTCGGGATTTTAGTGAGGATTATAGTAGTGAGTGCTGTCCCATGTGTTTGACACACAGCAAATATATGAACTGAAGCGACTGAGATAAGCAGACAGCTGCCTTTGTTGACTTTTAGTCCTATTCTCTTTCATCCCTCTCCTCCTTAATACCCTCTGTGTTCTCTCACAAGACTAACTCCCATTGTCCCAGCAGTCTGATGAAGGCAATGAGCTTTAGAAGAGGCTAAAACAAGTTATTTTTTTCTGAATTATATAGTAGCAGTTCATCACGCTTGAGGCAATTTCCATGGCCTGCATATCTTCCACTGTAGCTACTATTCCCATCTCCCCTTCAGAGACACGCTCAGGCACAACTAGGTCTTTGTTGCTGTTTTTAAACCCATTTCAACCCCAGCCTGTTGGTTCATCCAAATGCCGAATGCCACGGCTTAAGAGAGCCAACATGATGGCCGTTACGTCTCCCTCTGATCCCACGTCTGCTAAACTGTACCTCTGGCACAAAGGATTAGGCCTGTGATTGTGAGGGGAGATTGTGCGCTTACGCATGTGGATTTCGGGTTTGTGCGTATGTGTGTCAGTGGACGCAAATTCATGTGAGCTCTCTCCGGCGGTAGCAGGTCGCTATTGCTCAGCAGCTCTGCTCCTGCTGCGTGCTCTGTCACATCGGGGGGGGTTGCTGTCTCAGCGTTTCTCCTCTCCAACACACAGCTGGAAAATTCCACTTCCTCTCCATGAGCTGTCTCCTTTCTCTCCCTCTCTCTCTTTGTCTCTCCTGAGTCGTGACATACATATGCTTCTCACATCAAAGATAGAGATGTGAGGAGGGATGAGGTGTGGGGGTGGGTTGCAAGGTGGAGAGTGGAGATGGACAGAGATGAAGGAGACAGTGATATGAGTTTGGACAGACGAGGATGAAGACGTTCACTTTGTGCTGTCAGGGAAGCTGTGCGGCAGTGCCAAGAAAAACATTTGAAATGTGTCAGTTAAGAAGTCAGGTAAAGTCCACAAGCTTCACAAATCAAAAATCAAGCTAACTCTGCCGTTACGCTCAGCTAAATGAAACTTTAGCATCTCTCAGTTCGTTGTTTTACAGCCAGCAACTCTATTATTTTGTTCCATCCGGTCTCACCGCTCTCATGAGCATTGTTTCCATCAGGGGAACAGGTGAACAGTACTGCTCGTAGTGACAAACCCACAGAGAACTATAACCTGACTCTGTCTCTCACTTCTACATAGTGTTAGCATCTCGCATTGTTTTGGTTTTACAGCCTGCAACTTTAATGTTTTGGTCCAGTCGCACCACATTCATCTTTCAGCAGCCGTTTCCGCAAAAGGAAACTATGATAAACAGACTGTGTGAGGGAGTTTTCTATTCTAGCGTGCCACATATTGGAGTCAGACAGGGGAAAGCATACGTCTTGAGGTCACTGTAGGGGCGGTGTTCAATCTTAGACTGTCATGGGGACACTGATTTCTCTCCTTGACATACAGAGCAGCTGTATGTTTGTGTTTAGGAAAGTGTTCGCCATTCAGATCATTACTATGGTAACCAATGTTAGAGCATAGGGCTGTCTCACCACGCTTGTTTGTAGACTAATGACCAATTAGTGAATACCTTATACTCTAGATGAACTGAGCATGGACATGGAGTAGTTATGTCACTGTCCTGAAGGCATATAGACAAGCCAGTGAGGACAATTTCTTCAGAATTGAGACGGCATCATGCCATGACAAGTATAAATCCTCCATTCTTCTTAATAAAGCTTCAATAAACATTTCAGCATAAGACATCTTGGGCTCCTGTGCACTTTCTCTCCACTGACTGAACTCACCATGATGAACAGAAGTCTCCATAACAGCTATTAGCAACTATTTGCTAACTTGTTATCTATATCTACTTTATAAGGTGATAATATGTCAGTGTTGTGTGCTGTTTGCAGCACTTGTACACAGTGGATCCTGCAGTAATCACAGGGGTCGAGGCCTTTTTAGGTTCCTTGAAGTTTTCTGTTGCAGTTTTCTCTGGATGCTTCTGTGAGATGGTTGGCTGCGCTGGTCCTTTAGGACAATGACATTTGTGATACTAAGTGACCAGACGTGTTTTTTTCTTGTCTCTTTAGGCAGATGATGGAGCAGCAGCAGCAGATGCAGGCACACATGGAGCGGGAGCGACGGTCGTCCAACTCAGGTAGTTGCATTAAAGTGCACACATCATCTGAGGTTTATATAGTCAAATATTTTGTATTGTTCGTAATAAAATGTTTGTATCATCTCACACAGTTATACATGCAGGGACAAAGAGACAGACTGAGTGTCATACTTTCTCTCCAGGTTCTCCTTTCCAAGGCCACCCTGCTGTGCTCTCCGTGGCCCCCCCAGTAGTACCTCCTCCAATGAACATGGGTGGTCCTCCTCCACCTCCACCACCGCCGGGTCCTCCACCACCTTCAGCAGGGGCACCCCAGCCTCCTCTCCCACCTCCACTTCCCATGGGCGGTGGGAGTCACGGGGATGAGCCCCCCGCCCAGACCGGCCTTGCTGCTATGATCGCTGGAGCCAAACTGCGGCGCGTTCAAAGAGTGAGACACCAAGTTATCTTTGCAGCTATGATGTTCTGATAAAGTCGGCCAAGATGTAGCCATAAAATGTGACTGACATACTTGTGAAGTTTACTATTTGTGCGCGCTAGCGAATAAACTTTGGGCATCTCTCCGCAGCCTGACGACAGCTCCTCAAGCGCCAAAAATGATGCCAACCGAACGAGCGGGGGAAGCGGAGGGCTGATGGAGGAGATGAACGCTCTGTTGGCGCGAAGGTCAGAGCAGAGAGTCGAGAAAACCACAAAACCATTTTATGTCGATATCCCACAGCCACTATTAGACATAATTAGTCCTTAAAGTCTTTAATCAATGGGTGGTGTAGGATTCATAAGTGATTATTGTTATTAGACTTGTTAAAACTATTGACATTCATGGATGTGGATGAAATGGCTTGTTCTCACTTGAGGTTTCTTCTTTCCCCCCAGAAGGAAAGCGGCCTCAGAGAAGCCCGAAGACAGCCAAAATGTGAGTGAATGGAAAACAGTGATGGTTTGCAATTCATGTAGCTGGTGTCCGTGATCTATCGCGATAATTAAGATGATGATTGAGGTAGGGATCATGATAATGTTGGTGGTAATTAGATGAGCCTAATAAAGATCATCTTAATTCTTATTATTCGCTTAGTGATTAAAACATAAAGACAAACTGATTTCAGAATCAGAAAACGGGCAGGTGGGATTAATAAAGACATGTTATGATGGTGAAGATGATGCTTAATTAATCCTTGTGTCTTCCTTTAGGATGATCCAAATTCTCCGTCACCCAGCACCCGGAGTGGACAGAATGCCACAGGTGGGGAACGTCAAATGTTTAGTGTATTTTTGTAGTTTTGGCATTCTTGTAGAGAAGAAACAGCAGATTTGAACTTGAAACTCATTCATTTGATACAATCTATATATACAGTATGTACTCTATACTGTAGACAGTGTGGATGTGTTCCGAGGGGTTTATCATGAGAAGACGGGGGTTATTATCATGCATCTAAAAAGTCACATACACCTGTGTAAGCCTGAGCGACTCAAAGACTAAAAGCAAATGAAACATATCAGGTTACTCATGAAGGAGCCTGCTATTGATTGATTGTGATCACGATGACTGGATGGACTGTCTCTTTATCTATCTACCTATCTGGCTGTCTGAGAATCTATTATGTGGAAATGTCAGTGAACCTCTGCTGGTTATCCTGTCTGAACCCTGTTCCTGTCGTCTAGATGGTGCGAAGAAGCCGTGGGACCGAGCTAACTCTGCAGACAGGTCAATGGCTTCAAGGTGAGAGCTGCAAGCGGCACAGCTCATTGGATGAAATGTGTCTGTGAAGCAGAATAACGGCTCTGAATCTAACAGAGAACGATTTTATTTATTATTGTGCAGGTTACGGCCCGTGGGGGGCGGAAGTGACACAGACTCGTTAGACCTTGACAGAATGAAACAGGTAAAGAAAACACACTTAATGCCAAAATATGGAGACTTGTGCGATTGTCTATCTTAAGTTTTGGCATGTGTACACCGTTGTCCCAAAGTGGACTTAAATGAAAAAAAAATACATATAATAATAAAGATGTCTTGGATGTAATATGAAACACTGATGTTATCTGTTTGTGCTTCATCAGGAAATCTTGGAAGAGGTGTTTCGTGAATTGCACAAAGTGAAGGATGAAATCATTGATGGTACGTTTACTTTGCTCGTGAAACGCTAAACAGGGCTCATCCATCATTTAGGAACTCTGTGTCTCTCCTAATTTATGCTGATGAATATTTAATTGGAAATTTAAGCAGTGGGATGATGGGAGTTATGTAGTTATGTAGAGCTGTGGCCACTAGGTTGCACTAGAGTCCCAGAAACCTGAGCATGGAAATTTAATCCATCAGACACAAGTAGTATTTTATGAATATATATCAAATAAAACATGGATTGACAGATGATGTATTAACTCACACAGATAAAAACCATGTGAAAAAGTTGGGTTAATGTAGTCAATATTATTATGACTTTATAAATTAAAAGTGTAAAATACAATAAAATAAATGTCAGTAATCAGAATGTTTATGACACTGTCAACCCAGAGACGTACCATATCATGGTGAATAAAAGCAAAAAATGTAAACAAACTGATTAAACATAATAAAGTTATCTCTGAATGTGCTGAAAACTTTAGAATTTATTCTCAGAAACTGAAAAACTTCATCACTACATTTTTACATGAATTCATAACATCTGTTCTCAAAGTTGCACCATCAAACTCTGTGTTTTTAAATAGCCACTTCATAAATATGGAATACTGCTGATGGTGACTAAGCTGAACTTAAACTCAGTGGAGTGTTATGTATTAAGTTATTGGGATATATTACTAATCTAACCTGTATTATCAATCTAATGTTGTTCCTATGTTCTCTCCCCTCTGTCTACAGCCATTAGACATGAACTCAGTCGAATTAGCACGACATAATCTTTCAGAGCCACTCCCAGACATGAACCACCTTTTTGAAGCATTGCCCCTGCAGCAGCTGCTGTGGCCCTGAGGAGGAAGAGGGGAAGGAGGAGGAGGAGGAGGAGGAAAAGAAGTCAGGAATGGAGGCCCAAACTGTGACATCTACTCATTCTGTCCGGCTGTGGTGTTGAAGCAACTCGGCAACGTTGCTGTAACACCTCAGACATGTCTGTGTAACGTTTGGTTTGTTTGTTCGGAGAGATGGACGTGAACGGGGCACACTCTCGCACTGATTACTCTGATTTCTTAACATTTTCTGTCTGTTTGTTAGCCCAGTTCGCCCCTCTGTCCTCGGCCTAAAGGAAAATGGATAAAATTCTTAAGATTTTATTTGTTTTGCTTCTTTTTTTCACACGTTTGTTTCATTTTTATTATTATTGCTATCATTTTCATTATTATTACTATCATTTTTATGATTGTCAATGTAATGTTAATAATAAGTAGTAGTAGTGTAGTGAGTGCAATGGTAATAATGAGGAAATGATAATGAGATTATGATAGTAATGATAATGTTGACCATTATTATTGCACATCATTTTATGTCAGCCTTTTGTATTTTGTATTGGTTGTTTTCATTTATTTTATTTTTTTTGTTTTGTTTGTTTTAGATACAGTTTCAAGCACATCCAAAAAACGTTTGCTCATCATCTTAACGGAGAACATTTTTTAAAGGTTTTTTATCCTTTTCGCCAACACAGCTATGTGTGGAAAAAAACAGGCTCTGACCTGAACTTGAGGGTGGAATAAACTTCTTTGGATATTGCAATCTTATAAACAAAAAAAAAAATTAAAATAATACACCAGAGTATTTGTGATCATGTTGTTAATAAAATGTTTATTGGCTGCAAGGATATGGTGAAGTATTGTTCATTTTATTCTCTCCTTTTATGACGAAGTGCTTCCTGGTTTGACAACAACAACAACAACAAAAAAAAAAAAAAGCAAAAAACAAAAACGCACTAAGTTTAAAATGAATTCAAATAAAACTGTGAACAATGTCTTGGATAAATGAGGCTGTCTCGTTCCTTTTGTGTTTCTTTGGGTGCTGTTCTGATGGCTGCCTGGTGCTTTTGTGTGATAATGACTGCAATTTTTCTTTTTTCACAAATGAAAACATGTGCTTATTGAACAGACGCCATAAATGTGGTCAGCACGGAAAAGTGTGAAACATCCGAGCTGCTTCTGTGCAACCTTATTGTGTTATTCAAGTGTTGCACGCAACCCAGGATGATGTTATTTGCTAAATGGATTCAAAAGACGAACCCAAATCATCAGTTCATGTAGCACAGTCATTCTACCGTGCATTTATTTTGACTTTTTATTTATTTTATATTATTAGATATTTATTTGTACTGTAATGACACTGCATAGATTCAGCCTTATTTGTGTGTCCTCTGTTTGCTGCAGCCTCTTGTGGTACCTAAAAACTAAAACAACATACTTTACAGCTATAAAACAGCTCCAGCATATTAACTATTCAAATACAGTTAGCTGAGACGTGAAAGCAGGAGGATAAAAATGAGTTCTCATTTGTAGTCAGGGAAAGTGATTTTAAAAATGATTTGCTAGGTGATAATATTAGTGCAGATTTTCCAAGTACACAATATTTGGCAGGTTTAAAACACCGCAGGCTATTTTGACAGTAAACACAAACTCCTGAGGAAAAGCATTAGTCCGCTTTTGAACTCTGGAAATTACTTGTCTGTACTGTATTTAAGCGTGATTTACATGGTTACTGATCACTGATGTTTACTGCTGCTGAAGCATCTACACTGACTAAGGTGTGGAGAAGCTTGAATCTATGGCAGTGCAGCAGCACACAAAGTTCAGACACTCCTTCTCATTCAATGTTTTTTTGCGTATATGTTTCAATATTGGAGATTATCACTGAAGACATCAAAACTACTGGCATTATGTGATAAACAAAGCAAAATGTGTTTTATATTTTAGATTCTTCAAAGTAGCTACCCTTTTGCTTTTAAGGCGGCTTAGCACAATTAGCATGAGGCAGTTCATGGTCGAATTGGTGCAAAGGAACTGGGGGAGAGCAACAAGAAGAGACTGTTTGGAACAAGAAGTAGACATTAAACTAGTGGAAATCTGTATTTAGGCCTAATGAGTCCAATTTTTGGTTTGAGTCACAGTGTCTTTGTGAGACGCAGAGAACACAATGTGTGGTTCTCACCGTGAATCATGGAGGAAGAGATGTGATGGTGTGTGGGTGCTTTGCTGGCAACATTGCCGACTGAATCAAAATTCAAGGAAAGTATGGCTTCCATTGATTACTGTCCCGTCTGGTTTAAGCTTAGTGTTCATCTAGAATGTAGAAAATATCCAAAAATGAAGCAAAACCCCTTGAATGAGACAACACATTCAAACTTTCGACTGGCGCTGTATGTCTACAGCCAGTATAGCTATATTTAGAGTTAGATTTGATTTGTGTCAGTCTAATCATAGACTCAAACTCATGCAGTAATTGCAGAATCTCTCTACTGCACATTTGAAGTCACGTAAATGATAATTAAAGCTAAAAACTTACTAATACTGTTTGTTGAACAGAAATTATGCAGGTCTCCAATTGTGCTGAAGTATCAGTGACGACTAACTAATAAAAAATAATAACAATATATATATATATTTTTTTTTTTTTTTTTTTTTTTTTTTTTAATAAAATAAAAATAACAGTCAGTGTCAATAAAAAAAAATATTTAAAAAAATCACACATAAATGTGCCTGATATACAAAGTTTTGTTGATGCTGGTCGTGATTACATTATTTAGTCACTTGTGACAATTATGACTGAGTGTCCACAGACACAGTGTTTTTGTGACAAATATAACCAAACCTCATCACATCAAAGTTAGGGAACCCCCCTGGCACCACCATTACCATCAGTAGCACTATTATCGCTGGGTTCGCTGAAGTCTCGCGATGTTTCTGTGCTGGAGAGCATAGTGGCGACGAGAACTGGCGTGGGACGGAGTGGAGAGAGTTGTTATCGAAGAAGAGGGAGAGCAGAGAGGCAGGAGCAGAGCCGGGGGTGTGTGAGTGTGTTTGTGAGGTCCAAAAAGGAGCACAACACGGCGTGAATGAGAGAGGCAAGCTGGCGGAATTCAACATGGCATCCGGAGATACGCTGTACATTGAGACAGACGGCTCGGAGATGCCGGCCGAGATCGTGGAGCTCCACGAGATAGAGGTGGAAACGATACCGGTGGAGACTATCGAGACCACGGTGGTCGGCGGGGATGACGACGACGACGACGGGCAGCCCATGATCGCGCTCCAGCCGCTGGTCACGGACGACCCCAACTCGATTCACCACCACCAGGAGGTGATTCTGGTCCAGACCCGGGAGGAGGTGGTCGGCGGGGATGACTCGGACCTACACACAGACGGCGGCAGCGGGTTCGAGGACCAGATCCTCATCCCGGTACCGGCTCCGGGGGTGGAGGACGAGTACATTGAACAGACTTTGGTGACTGTGGCTGGGAAGAGCTCAGTGGGTCGGGTGAAACGGGGAGGCGGCACCGGTGGCAAGAAAGCGGGCAAAAAGAGCTATTTAAGCGGCGCGGAGGCCGGTGGAAGAAAATGGGAACAGAAGCAGGTGCAAATAAAGACACTGGAGGGGGAATTTTCTGTTACAATGTGGGCATCGGGTAAGTAACGTTAGCCCTGTGTTCGTCTGTCAGATCCGTTGTTAGCCGTTTGCATGAGGCCTCATTGCCAGGGCGTTGTCCTGCTGCACCAGACTAGTTCCTGGAGTGGTCCGTTGCACCGCTGTGAAAAGCGACAAACGATGCGATATTTCGATTCAAAACCTTCACGCACGACGGGGAAATGTTTTTGTTTTGAAGGGAGGCCATGTTTTAGTTGTTGCTGGGCGCCGCCATATTCCCCGAGATTAGTAAGTATGGCGGCGGCCCCGAAAAAATGGCGATAGTCGCGGTCGGGCAGAGATGGCGGCGGTGCTTTAAGGGAAACACTGACAGTTGGGTTTGGGGACGCTTACAGGCCGCAAAACTGTGGCGGACACGGGGCCCAGTTGGAGCTGGGGTGGCGGCGCAGGGTTATGTTAAATATGTGAAAGTTGAATATGCGTGAAATGGTGAGTCCGCTAGTGTGGAGCCAAGTAAAGCGTTTAGCAGTTAGCTCTGGTTGCTGTCGGCGGTAGTTGACTGCTGTGCGTCTGCGTCAGGCAGCTTACAGGCGCTGTGCGGTGCGATGGTACTGCAGGCTGACCAGGAGGTGATCCAGCCTTATTAAGAAGGGCTTAATAAAGCACTCAAAGGCTGATATTCTCATTATAAGTTGCTTATTTTGTTCACAGCCAAGTGGAAAAACATGTTCTTCCCGTCCATGTTGTCGTTTTTCAGCACCCAGCCGCAACCTTTACCTTAATGCACTCACACCTTAAAGAAAGATTCAAGTGCTCTGCTTAATTATTTTTTCGAGTCTGCTTGATAAATTATGTTTTTCTTAATTAAAGGAATAATTTTCAAGCCACGGTTTATATTTATTTCCCCCCTATGTTATTTTTGAGTCTAAATTAAGTCAGGAATTTCTCATTTGGGCAAATTTTTGCTTGTATTTTATGCCATGAAGTGGTTGTTTGTTTCAGCCCTGTTTAACTTTGTTTTCCCATTTTATATTTTGCACATTGTTAATTTGAGCTCAGTCACCAAGTCATCATTAGCATTAATTCATTTTAATTTACACCATGCAAACCTGCAAATTGTGAGTGATATCTGGAAATAGGTCATTTTCCCTCAGACTTCGGCTAGGGAAAAACCAATATGTTATCGGTTCAGTCTCTGTAATTTGTTTCTAGATGACAATAAAGACATTGACCATGAGTCGGTGGTGGAGGAGCAGATCGTGGGGGAAAACTCCCCTCCGGATTACTCAGAGTACATGACAGGGAAGAAGCTGCCCCCTGGTGGCATCCCGGGCATCGACCTGTCAGACCCCAAACAGCTGGCTGAGTTTGCCAGGTGAGTGTGTGTGTGTGTGTGTCTGTGTGTATGTGTGTGCGCGTCGAGTCTCTGCATCCTTTGCTCTCAAACATATAAACACACCTGCTTCATGAGGGGAAAATACCAACTGTGCAAATCAGTATCTCTGTTATATCACAAAGGTGAAATCCCAAGCAAGGAAATGTTTTATAACTGTATATGTGTCGTTAAATGAATAAGTAGAACAAGAAATTGGAAATTTAAAAAAATAAGTTATAAATAATGGAATAGAATAATATAAATATTTTTAAAAAGCCTTATATATTATAAATCTTGAAGATAATGTAAAAATAAGTGGCCAGCAGTTGGTGTGTATGTGTGTTTGTATGTCTTGGATGTGTGTGTTATGAACACATGCTAAAGTACTCTAGTGTGGGCCGTTATTACACTGTATGTTAATATGAAATTATGAATAATTAATCATAAAGGTGCCTGTGCTGCCGCCCAGAAGTGTCACATTGTGTTTTGGGCTGTCTGGTTAAAAGAAGAGATTCAATTCAATTCAATTCAATTCAATAAACTTTATTTGTCCCCGAGGGGCAAATAAAGTTTGACCCTTCAGTGCAGTCAGTAACATATTATATCCAGTTTAGGAAGTTCAATTCATTACTGATCATGCACCCAGTCTTTTATTTGCATAATCTATAATATAATAATAATAATAAATGTCAGAAAATAGCGAAAAGCATCCATCAGAGTTTTAATAAATCATATTTAAATTGCTTATTTTGTCCAACAAGGGATGTTTCTCCTGCCTCTTACTGTTACTGGTTGCTGTAGTGGATTATCAGATATGTGAATTATCAGATGGCTCTGTGCTGTTGCTCATGCGTCTGTTTTTGTTTATTAAAACCTTCAAATGTGCATTTTTTCCCTTAAACAGGATGAAACCCAGGAAAGTCAAAGAAGACGATGCTCCCCGAACGATAGCTTGCCCTCATAAAGTGAGTTTATTAAAGGAACCTTGCCAACACTTTGCTAAAATAAGAGTTTATAGTTCCAGATATGGCTGGTAGCCTTACATTGTTGCTCTTTGTGTAATTGAACAACGCTTTGAGTGTATTGATTTTCATTTATTTACAAGAACAGTCAGACCTCATCCAAGCTCTACATCTTTAGCTTCACATGTTTTGTTTTGGGTTGTTTTTTTTTTTTGTTTTTTTTGCTCATCGTGCTGTCTGTCACTGGAGTGTGAAGCTGTTAACAGCACACCATCACTTCAGGGAAAAATAGAGGCAGCTCCGCATTTTTTTTTAAACCTGAGAGAATATGTGAAGAAACGACAAAAAAAAAAAAAAAACGTGCTGAGAACAGTTGGCATTTATATTTGTGCACAAAGAAACAAAAGAACCTGGCATTATTTGCTTGTCTGTGTTGTTTCTTAACTGCGTGTTGCACTTTTCTCCGGTCCCCAGGGCTGCACAAAGATGTTCAGGGATAACTCAGCCATGAGGAAGCATCTCCACACCCACGGACCCCGCGTGCACGTCTGCGCCGAGTGCGGCAAGGCGTTTGTCGAGAGCTCCAAACTCAAGCGTCACCAACTCGTTCACACGGGGGAGAAACCCTTTCAGGTTAGCATCTGGGCGAACTTCACACTACCCCACGCGCACAGAAACATCTGCACTATTTTTATATTTTGTGCACATAAGCACATCACAGTTTTATGGCGAATTCAAGCTCAGGAGAACGAGATAATAAGTCACTGCTGGGGTTCAAAATGTATCACCCACCAAGTACCAAAAGGCAGTAAAACTTGTCTTGTAACATTTTGATCTTAAACTTTGAGACGGTGCTCATTATTCGAATTTACTCTCTATAATTACTAATTGTTCCAAATAATACACATTGGCTGGTATTTTGACAATCTGTCCTTTTCAAGCGACTGTTTGCCAAGCTCCGCCACCTTAATTACCATCGCTGTGCCTGTCAAGCTTTTTTTTTTTATTATTATTTCTTGCGCATACACAGCTCACATCGATGAGGAGAGCGGATTTACCACAGCTTTCTCAGATGTCTTTGAAACAGTCGTTCTCTGATTTCCCAAAGCTGAAGACTAAAGCGGGCTCGTCGTAGTCGGCGCACAGCTGTTGATTCTGCAGGCTGAAATGACAGCTGTCGCCATCAGAGTTTGCAGTAACAGCTGTAGCTAGCTAGCTTTTATAATCAAGCTAACTTTGGCTCCATTTAAAAACAACGCCCCCCTTCTTATCAGCAACTTGAAACAAGTATCCTGTAAAAGGATGTCGATGTTTGGTGTGTATTATGTATTTCATGGCTGAATCTGCAACTGTAACTAAAACTGCGTGCCTTAGGGGGGAAGTTAGTCACCCACTGATTGAAAAAGAGAATCTATGTTGTTTTGCAGAGCTAATTAGTCCTAGTAGTAGTAGTAGTAGTATGATACTGGAAAATGCAAGCTCATTATTTTGCCCTAAAGATTTGACTGCTCACTGTAATTGTTTGTATTATCAAACAGCTTGTTTCACTTTAAATGTTACAAGAGAAAAGGCTTTCGGGATGATGGCTAACCCATGTGCAAACATAAGTAATTGTGGATGGAGTTGGCAGGAGTTTAGGCTTTGTGAAATCCAATAAAAAATTCAGACAGAGCTGCTGACATTAGCCTAAAATCTGTCAGCTTTGAGGACCAGGTTTCACACCAAGCGTTCCAAAGCACTGTACATATAAAAGTAGTTTTGCCTTAGAAGCAGTGCTCAGTTGCTACTGTAGGTAGTTAGCCTGACATAACGTTAGAGCAGACCCTTCCAGACACTCCTATTCTTGTGTTTTTGATGTGCATCAAATTGCAGTTTCATGCACAGAGCTTCAATATGTGAAGAAATCCAAAGCTTGACAGGCCTGCCTTTGCTAAGCTGTGATTGGACAATCCCTGTTTTGAAGCATTGTCAGTTAAGCCCAGGAGACTGACTGCCGCTCCTCTTGCTTTGTTTCAGTGTACCTTTGAAGGCTGCGGAAAACGGTTTTCTCTGGACTTCAACCTGCGCACGCACGTGCGGATCCACACTGGAGACCGACCCTACGTCTGCCCCTTCGACGGCTGCAATAAGAAGTTTGCACAGTCGACCAACTTAAAGTCTCACATCCTCACACACGCCAAAGCCAAAAATAACCAATGAGAGCCCATCCACCAGCGTAAACCACACCGACGGGGGAAGAAGAAGAAGAAGAAAAAAAACCAACAACAAAAGAGCGGCACACGTTTAAAAACCTCTTTCAAAGACGGAATGAAAAGCTCGAGACTTATTGATTTATATGGAGAGAAAAAAAAAATCAGACAGATTAAGACACTGAAATTCAGCTAGTATTCCTGCGTCCCCTTTCTTCTGCTGTCATATTGGATGAGAAACACGGTGACTATTCCCCAAAGCCCCCCCGGCCAACACAGTCCCTTTGTTTCTCCAGTGGCACTCGGCTGCCAGAAGATGGAACTCATGGACAAACATCAGAGACTTATTTTTACCAGAGTGAGGAGAGAAGCAGCAATCTATTAGTATTTTTATTTTTCTCACATAGCTTTTATTTTCCTCAAGTGTGCATATTGTACACTTGACCCAGGCTATGTTTAGTAAAATTGTGATTTTCTTTTTTTTTTTTTCTTTGTTTTCCTCCTGCATTATGAGATCGTACCTATGATACAAAAAGGCCCCTGCCTTGTGTGACCTGTTTCACATGTATGAGAAGTTTAAAAAAAAAAACAAACAAAAAAAACGGCTGTATGTTTGCATTTCCATACCTTCGGTTGTATTTTTCTCTAACCACAAAATAACCTTGTATACTTGTATTGTATGGCTGTATTGAAATTACGTAGACATAGATAGAGGTGTGATTTAAAGTGTTAACCAATTAAACTTTTAGTCATGAGTTGCTTTATATTTTCTATGAACTGTCTTTACACAGATGAATGAGTAATATAAACGTACTCAGAGCGTGTCTCAGTTAAAGTATCTGGAGCGTACATTGAACTGACTGCGAGACCATCACTTTCTTTTAGAATGTAATGTACAGACGTCAACCATTAACTTCCTTTGTTGATATTTACACCCATGTATCTCAACTGCCCACAATAAAATGGGTCATTCCAACCCTGTCGAAACACACGAAGGCTTTTATTAAGTGTATCCTTTTTTTTGTTTGTTTGACAAGCCACGGTAGCTGGTAGCTGTTTTTTTTAATCCATTCTGCACCATCTACAGTGATCACACAAGGCACATTTGACTGAAACAATAAGTCGATCAAAAAGGCTTTTGATGCTTGTTTAATTCATTTATCAATAAAAATGCCAAACATCCCCGAGCAGCGGCTTCACAAATGAGAGAGTTTGCTGCTTGTCTTTGTCAGAAATTGAATATTTTGGCCTTTAGTGAATTATAATTTGTGATTTTCACTATTTTTGGACATTTTATATAGAAGACATTTAAATAATTGAGAAAAGAACTTTCATAACTGTTAGTTGCAGTCCTTATATTGTTATTACTGACAACCAGAGCGTTTTGAATGTGTTTTTTCTACACATGAGGAACATTTCATACCGGTCGTGTATCAAGATCAGCTCTAACATATTCAAACCCTGATCGAGAAACAAGAATGTCCAACTTTTTAATGTTCTTCTATATGTTTGAATGCATTTCACAGCAATGTTCTTAATTGTTATAGATTAATATGGCACACCACATCTTAAGCAGGCCAATCACAACATTAAAGTGCTGTTTACATAATAATCCATCAGTAATATTATAATGCTATAACTGACAGGGGCCGTTCTGCATAACTGCGTTTGTTTTAATACTTGTTCACCTGAGAGAAATTCACATCGCTGTAAGTGAGTATTTCTATTTCTATTTACTTCTATAAGACTTTTTGACTCACTAACTAGAAATATTAATAGCTAATAGAGGCTGTGGCCCCTGGCCTGTGCTCAAACACCTGCTCAGTAATCTATCAATAACCGTCCAGTCATAGCAGCAGCAATATTACACAATCTTTTTCTACAAAATCTCTTCCTCAATTCATTTATGAATTGGTCTATGAAAAGTTAGAATGTGGTTAAAATGTTAATGCAGTCTTCCAGACTTGTTTAAATGGGTTGTTTTGTGTATTCAGCAATGTAATATTCACAGTTCTTGCTTATAAATGAGTTCAGTATTACAAAAGTCTCCCTTAGAGTCTATATCCTTATGGTTAGTAAACAAACCTCAGGCTTCCCAAAGTGATTTTTCTTTTTAGAGGAACAGAAACTAAAAGCTGCATCAGCTCTGTAAAATGTTATTTCTTCCCTCTTACTTGCAGTTTTACAGTTTTCACATAAGTCCTTTCCTTTTTCTGCTCGGCCAGCTGGATTAGCACAACTGTCTGCCTCAGCGTCCTGCTAAGATCCTCCACTTTGGTTTGATCCCGGTCATCCTGCTGCAGACCACCTCTTTTATTACTTTATTACTGCCCCCTTCTGGCACCAAACTCCAATGACTTTACCCAGGTGACAGTGCTATCCATGGTGCTGATCCCCAGGCCGTGGATACAACCACCACCACCACCTCCACCATTACCACCAAGCTGCTGCGTGTTGAGTAAAATATGCTGTGAAGAGACTCACTGGCCTCGCTGTCTGACACACGGAGCGATCCGAGAGGGAAGCGGGAAAACAAAAGGCAGCCGTGTGTTTCTGCTGAGGAAATACATTGATCTAGCTCCGGCGCATTCTTGATGTCTTATTGGCTTTTTTAGACTCCACACAGCTCAGACATGCTGCTTGAAATTCAGCACCAGGCACATTTCACCTCTACCTGGGACCAACTTTCCGCTGGAGAGACGTCTAAGTTCACTCTCTGTATGTGAGAGAGTATGTAAAGAATGATTCGTGCATGATTCCACTTGGGGGTCTTCTTTCTTTTTTCCCTTCTTTTTTCTAAGGCGGCATTTATTCACGGGATTGGTTGTTTTGATTGACAAAGGCAGGGGAGAGTAAATGCACTACTTGTTATGCAGCTGAAGTCTGTCAAGCCTCCAACACCTGCTCTCTTTCAGATGCTTATTTCATTATGGCTTCTCTCTCCCAGGAGTCAAAGCACTTGTGTTGTGTTTTTTTATTCTTCTATTTTTAATTCTATGCTGCATGTTTACCTGGATGTTATTCCCTTTCTTGCTTTCTCTCCATCTCTCTCTCTCTCTCTCCCTCTCTCTCTGCTTTGGCCAAGTCTTAGCTTATTTGCAACCGAGTGTGATCTCGCCTACAATCTCGACGCCTGGATCCTCTTTCATTAGTTTGTCTCCCTCTCTGTTGCACTGGCGGCAAGCAAACAAAGGTTTATCACACTGAGGCATACCAGGCAGCCTCAGCAGTGAGATACCCACAGTTGCTGCACTAAAACCCTTCAGCTGTGAGTGGAGACTAAATCAGGAAATCCTTACATATCTACCCTCAGCCCTCTGCTGTTTATTATTTATTTCACATCCTCTTAATAACAATTCTGCAGGGATCCTTCTCCTGCCTGTGTTCACCTTGTCAGGAGTTGAAACATGTAATCACACGGCGTTAGATGTAAATAAATCCCGAGGCAAACAACCACCAGCATAAAGATTCAATTGTAGGCGCTGTGTCCAACATTAAGTTGGACACAGCACATTAAGTTGAGCCTATTGAAGGTGAACAAACTACTCTGCAAGTACTGTACAAATGCAGAGCATCTTCCACTACATGCTCAGTTACATATAGTGAAAGCCTGTCAGTGACTATTATGCTTAACTCCCCTCCATCACACAGCCAATTTGATGGTAAAGCTTGCAGAACAGAATAACTCAATTCCAACCAATCTGTAGGTCAAATCTCTGAACTTACATCTGTTCTGGACATGTTTAAATCTCTGGAAGTGCCTTTTTTTCTGCGGTGGGCACAGCAAGAGATGCTATTTCCATGCAGAAAATATGTTGCCAAGGTAACAGAGGAGGAGTGTGTGTGCATGTTGGTGTATGTGTGTGTGTGTGTGTAAGAGAGCGAGAGAGGCTGAGATACCCCCTGAATACCAGGGCTGCCGCTGCAGACATAGAGCACAGCGCTCCACCCTGTCAGCATCGCTACAGCGGATTCTTCAAGCCGTGTACAACAATCGTTACACATCAGAGGGCTGTCTTTGAATGCTTTAAATGTCAAGACAGTTTGGGTTTTTATTTCTGCGTCTATTTGCTCAAGTGTCACACCGGAGAACAGTGCAGGTTGTAATGCATCTCGCAGTTTCCTGCTTTTTCTGCATCTCACCCTCTTTTTGGTCCCCTTATCAGCTCTCTTTTCTCTCTCAGAGTCTGCCTCGACCTATATATAGACCGCCTTTCTCTCTTTCCTTTTGCCTCAGCTCCAGTCTCACTCTATCTTTATACACCTGTCTTCTCTCTCTCATCCCCTCGCTGCCTGTCAAACTCAAAACTGCTTCATCTGCATGGCCATAATTAACTACACTGTCGCTAAAGTAGGTTGTACAGGGTTTACAATGTACTTACAGTAATAATTCAGAATCGAAAAAAAGGGCTACGCATGTTTTTTTGTTTGTTTGTTTTTACATTGCAGCACTATAGACAATGCACATTTTTAGTCATTTAGCATGCAAAAATGCCAAATATGTTGCTGTGAGGTGACAGTGCTAACCACTGCAGCGGTGCAATTTATATCACACAAAAAAATACATTTGATGATCTAAAATGCAATGTGTTGTTCAGGATTAAATCACCTTTTGAGCTTGTGACCACTTACAGCAAGCAGTGTCAAGTCAGGCTCCCTGTCACATTTCTCAGGCTGTTTCATTTCAACAACTGTCTCAAGGCCAAATGACCAATTCATATAATATTTCTATATTTTTATTTTTAATGATATAACATTTCACAAATAAAGCAAAAATTACAGGAAGAAACTGAGATTTCTTTAGCAGAATTTTGTATTTTCTTCATCAATCATCTCGCCATGATGCTGATTTGAGAACTTCCTGCACCACTGACAGATTCTTCAAAATAAATAATTAAAATAATGATTAGTTGCAGCCCTACAACACAATTCATTATGATGGGAGTGCTTTTAAGTCTGAGAGTTTGTGGCGCTTTGTCTTAATCAAGTGTGTGATTCTGTAGTGTAACATTAAGTGCTGCTCTGTCTCTTCGCTTTGATTTTGACAGAGTGTCTCAGTTGCTTTTTGGGTTGCCAGGTTCGTCCGTGTCCACCGGTCTCAGCGGTCAGAATGTGTGATCACGCACTTTGTATTCACTCTCCGGTTGCGCTCAGATCATCTGCCAGTTGGTGTTGCCTGATCAGTGCTAAATAGCTTTGAGTTCACTTTGTAGTACAGTAGATGTTCCCTCGCCGTATCTGATGGGTCCAGATTGCGTGAAGGTTGCATTGTTCTGTCTCTCGCTGTAGTCAACACCAATCTTTCTCTCTCTCTTCCCGTTTCCTCTCCCCTGTGCCTCAGTCTCTCCTCACCGTCAGCCACAGGACGTCAATCACAAATCGACCTTTATTTGATTAATGCTTAATTTCAGGATCCTTGTCACGTCCCCGCTTCCCTCCACCCGGTCACTAAAGGTGAGCTCTCTTCAAAAGAGCATTGAATCTACATTTCAAATGACTGTACGGCTGTGCGGAGAGATGCGATCGGCCTGCAGGTTCTACATCGTCAAATGTGGTCACAGTTAGATCAAAAGACCTTTAAAGCCTTGTTTATGAAGAGCTACCTGACATTCTCAATTTATCCACAGCGGCTGTGTCCCATCAACTGCATCGGATGACAACTGATCAAACAATAGCCATGGGGGCCACTGCACTGTTATTTTCTGTCCATATCCCCGTGTGTGTTAGCATGTACGCTTTGTATGCCCAATTAGTGTGAAATTCATGTTAAATGTGACACTGTGGTTTGATATCTCAACTTAGCAAGTGCAGAGATCACTCTGAGCAATAAATAAGATTAGCAAACAGAAACAGCATTAGATCACTCATAATCCTAGTGCGAGATGTCTGAACACGGATGCAGGACTGATTCACCAATGGGCAAGTGAAGTGCAAGCGTCATATGAAACAGCTTGGGTATAGTTGGTGCTTGTGCGATGGGTGTGCAAAATATTGTGGCCCATGACCTCCCAACAGCTTCCTCTCCTCCATTACCAGAAGCCCGAAGCGATAACAAGATTAGCATAAGCACTTTTAGTAAGTCACTGTGAATGGGATCCCTAAATAGGCTTAAACTGTCCCCCCTTCACCAGCAGCTGATAGATAGTTGGGAGCTGACTGGCACATCTGCTTGGTTGCTGCACTGTTCTCTTAGTGATCTCCAACACCAGCAAATCAATGAAAGATCCATCATTGGGGACACTCAGTGCACAGACAGAGAGCAAATCACTTCTATAAGCGATAGCAGCTATCAGGCAAATGGGCAGAAAATGGTTCTTAATGGTGCCTGGTATGTCTGCAGCCAGCCTCTTTGTCGTCCATCACCCTGGAGCATATGTAACTGAAAGACGAGAGGCGGCAGGAGAGGCGAGGAACGAGGAAGGAGCATCTGTTCGTTCAGCGTGGGAACCCCTCCCCCCCGGGGGTGGGGGGGCCACCGCGATAATCTGGGTTCACGTCAAACCAAATCTGGCGTCTGTGCTGCCGGATGACGCTGTGTCGCTTAGTCAGTCTGCGTGTCAAACAGTGGAAGCCACTCAGTCAGCACCCCCCGGTGGGTGACCTTCACTCGGGCTCCTCCACTTTCTAAATGGGACTTCAAAAACGCTCGCTCATTTTCTCTCTCGGCTTTGTCAAAATCCTGTTTGTAATTGAAGCGCAGTTGACTCAAAAGCTGAGATCATAAAAAATGAATGAGTCCCAGCCCTCCTTCTCTAAACCCCCTCCCTTTGAGTCAGGCGCAGGAGACCACTGGTCAAGAGGGGAGCAAAGTAGATTTAAGTGTGGGCAATTAACATCATAACAGGACACTTGGCAGCATTAGTTATCTGCTTTAATCACGAATTTGACTAGACAGTAACAGTTGGTGCTGAGTAAACAAGGAAGTCTTTAGTTTAGATTTGACCATTTCAATTATCTTCCCCCTTGCCCAGACTGCTGTTTTCCCAGAAACAGTAATCACATTCACTATTAATGAGCCATGATGTTCATCCTGGACCCATTTACTCCTCTCAATAATGCATACTCTTTGGAATTGCCTGTGCATATTTTACACCGTGCCACCTCCCCCTCTGCGTGCTGCCCCCTCAGAGGGATATCAGTGGTGTTTAGGACGGATTTGCTATCAGGCCCCGGGCTCTCTCTTTACATGTACTCCCCAGGATAATGCTTGCCAGGGGAACAATGTCTCATGTGTGACTCTGACTAAGACTGCCTGCTGCGCGGAGATAATGAAACACCGAGCTGCGGCATGAAGAGCAAAAGGTGCTAACACACTTGTTGAAGGATCTCGGTCTTCTTCTATTAAAGCGTCCGTTTTTACCCATCTCTAACTGTGAGTCTAATTGGCTCTTCAGTTTGTTGAAATAGGTCCAATGATCTCTTTGAATGAGACAATTGACCACAAATTGGACACATCAATGCCCCAATGTGATTTCCTCACATCATGATTGTCATTAAAAGCAGGGAATTGTGGCGTCTGGGACCGTGTTGGTTTAAGTGCTCTGCAAAATGTTCTGTCAGAACCAACTGAAACTCACACAAAAGACTGGAAAGCCCATTAGCAGTGACAGCAGAAAATGAATTTGATCAGCGCAACGTTGACTATTGAGAACGAGGGCGGCGTGATCAAAATGCGCCTGACGATCACTCTGACCCCTGTGGTGTTTGAGCAGCATATAAAATCAGCCCGGACCGAGGACTGATTGGGTCTGTTTGTAGAAGGAAGGTCAGACTCGGAAAGATTGCCAGTGGTCCAGTGGGTGAGCGAGTGAGGAAGGGGGTTGGCGAGTGAGTCAGCATGATGCAAGACAGCCGCCTGGAGAGGATGGAAGAGGAGGGGGTGGGTCAGATTGTGGCGGGGAGGACGACTAGACAAGGGCCAAGAAACACATTATAGGGTTTTGGAAAGAGGGTCAGGCCTGTGCAGTGTTGTGAAGGGGAGCGTGCGGTTCTGATCTGGCCGCAGGGCTCACTACTCTCTGCACACTGCCAGACCTCCAGCCGAGGTCTTTCACCCACACTCACCCACCACGGCCCCCCTCCTCCACCCTCGCCCCCTTTGTGAAGGTGCACTGAATACCGAGGAGCCAGAGGGTGCACGGCTGCCTTACAAAGGATGCTCTTTCCTCTATCTCTCTGCACTCCTCGTTCTGTTTCACTCTACACTCTTTCGTACTTCTCAGCTCCCTGTGCCCTCTCCCTCTCTTCTTCTTCTTCTTCTTTTTTTTTTTTTTTTGCACTGACAGTGTCTGAGCTGTCTCGCTTTCTTTTCTGCACCTCTCGCTCCCTCTCCATTTCTTCATCATCACCCCTGCCTCTCTACCTCCCACCCTCCTCGGCGTATTTGTTTCACAAAACCCTCCATCTCCTCTTCTCCGCTTCGCCTCCTCTCCTCCTCTCATTCTTCGTCTCTCTCTCTCTCCCTCTCTATCTCTCTTTCTCTCCCCAGAAATGCATCTATTATTAACATACACCTCTGGCCCTCGCCAAAGTCTGAACCAAGGTTCGGGCCAAGCTCCTCAGCATTTTAATCACCTATAATGAGCAAGACTTAATGAATAAAGGGGCTTGAATCCAGCCTGTTTGGATAACAACAATTAATTTATGTCTTACATACAGTATGTGCAGCTCATCTTAACAGGTTTTCCCTGCACAGTGCTGCTTTTTTTCCCCCAACCCAGTATGCTGTATCCCCTGAGGTTTCATACTGTGAGAGGCATATCAGACAGTGCATGTATATAAAAATCAATCAGGCAGCATCCGACCAGCAAAATACACAGTGAATCAGAGCTCATATTCCACCAGATAATGCATATCATGTCAGCCCCGCTATCAGGGACACATTACTGTAACTGTAGAATTAGTCGTGCACGGTTTCCCACTGCGGAGGTTGTGTTAAACCTCTCCTGCGGCAGGTTTCTGCAGTGGCTGCCGTCCGAGGGCACAGGCACGGCGCTGTCAGACGAGCGAGGAGATGCGCAGGCGAGAGGCATCCCCAGTGACTAGCATGGCCTCTTTTCATCATCTGCCTCCCTCCTCCTATTTTTGAACAAACACAAGAGCTCAGGGCAGGGATCTGTCAGAGGTCCACCACTCGCAGAGGAAGGGGGAATCATGTTGCTGCAAGACTACTGAAAGCCCAAATTCATTACCATTTTGGCTGGTAGAGCTTGCCGGACTGAGGGATGCATCTATTGTTTTTGTTCCGAAACAAGTGTGCCCAGCACGGAGAGGGGCTGCTCTCTGTGTCTGACGTGGGAAAAGTTGTGAAAATTAGGAAAGCAAGCTGAAAATGAGATAAGTCTGAGTTTGTCCCTTTTATCACTGGTTTTATTTATACTGGTAAACATCAAACAGAAACAACAGCAAATCAAGAGCTGACGTCCTCCCATACTTGTGATTATCGTTTCTCTTACATTTCTCTTAGTTAATTTACAATGGTTGTCACCGGCGTGACATGATAACGTCAGTAAGTAAAAAATATGGAAATGAACCATTCCTCTGGATCCCATCCACACGTAATATGAGATTACTTCCCGCACCTGTCATGCTGTTGGTGTTGGTTCAATTGTTGCTTAAATCAGTCATGACAGGAATCCTATCAGAGTTGAGTCTTTATGTAATTATGTGATAAAAATGTATCGATTCAAACCGGAGGGCAGTATTAGGCTGAGTCGACTTTGTGCCACAAAAATACTGCATTGTGCTGTGTCTGGGAGTGTTGGGATGAAAAGATGGAGCGCTGTCTGTCTACTACATTCTGTTCCAACACCTCTGGGATGTAAAGCACATTCGTAATCTCTCCAAACTACCGCCAAAGGTAATTAAGACATGTCACCGTCTGTGTGTAGAGCTGGAGACAAGAATCATGTTCAAAGTCTACAGAGATTGTTTCACTTTAAGTAACAGGCAATGAGACTGCGAGTATAATAACCCCACCCCCTGCAGTCTTTGTTATAATACAGTATGTCCAGGTTACTGCATTCAATACCACATGAACACTTAGGGTTGTATTGAGATATACAGCATCTCACACAACTAAACATTTTTGTACATGAAGTTGTTTTATACATTGTTGTGCCTTTCATCAAAGTTTGATCAAATGTCGTTATAAAGAATACTTTGATAGGTTATAAGGTAGAAAACAAATTGTGAAACGTTTCCCGTAACCCTGTGCGCCTGCCTTGCTCCCAAATATATGAGAGAAGCTTACAGGTCCCTCAAAAAGAGAGCACAAAAGCTCAAAACAAGGCATAAAATCCCTGTCTGTTTCACAACGGGCCACAAATCCAATCCAAGAAAACAAGAGAACACGGGTCATAAACTCCAAATCATAAAGTGCTCTCCAGAAGCCACTCAGACCTGGAGAGCTTGTCCCTGGCCCGGTGAATGTTTGTTGTGCTCTCGAGCTGCGGCAGCTCTCCGCTCATCGACAGGCTCCGCTTGGAGCGCAGACTGGCCCCAGTTTTGGGGTAGGCCACATAGCAGCGCTCCCTGTATGAGTCTGCGTTGAGGGAGTGCCTGCGGTTCACCCTCACTCCACCTGCAGGCACAGTCATGTAATGTTGAGGGGCCTGGTGGGGCCTTGGACCTCTGGGAACAGTAGTCCATTTGGTGGGTTGGCCAGGAACAGCCAGAGCGACAGCGGTGGCCATTTTAACCTCCGACGAGTTATTCCGGTTCATGTTATCGAGCTCGACGTCTGCCTGAGCTTCAGCTCGACGAGCCTCTGATGGTTTCGGTGGAGCGCTGGAACGCTTGGGCCTCGGAGCACCTGGGGAAGCCGGGTGCCAGCTGTGGCTGGCAGCAGAGGTAGAGACAGTGCAGTCTGGGACGCAGGGTTTGGTGGTGGCTGCAACGACTGGCGGTCGCTGCTTGGCTGGCTCTGGCGGCGGCAGAGCTACTCGGAGGGAGTCCTTGTCACTCTTTTCTGGACGCAGGACCTGCTTGGAGAGGGACTTGGGAATCCCACAGCCCTGTAGCTGTCCATCACTGCTCAGTGACCGAATATCCCCCATCTCTAGAGCCTGACATGACAGGAAACAAGTGTAGGAAGAGAGAAAAGAATGAAAGCAATTAAATTACACACCCCTGTTTCATTATCAACGGAAATAATGAACAGAAGAGCAAAAACAAAGCAAAACACGGCAAACTGACCTTATCTGTATCTCCTTGGTTACACACCCGGTAGCGCACAATGAGGAAGATGATGAAAGCGAGCACTGAGGCCACAATAATCCCTCCAATGATAACCACAATGGTGCCACCGAGAAACTGGGACTGCATGAAATGGCACCTCAGGTACTGCGGCTCTGTGGTGAAGTGGATACAACCTATCACCCTGGTGGCAGTCAGCGAAGTCACCTGGTCGTCGTAGATGGCCAGCACGCACAGGTCATAGTTCGTACCAGCCGCCAGGTTGTTGACGAGGATGCTCTTACTGGTCGGAGGTATCATTCTGTCAAAAGAAAAAAAAAATAAAGGCTTTGTGAGTCCTGACATAGATTAAGGGGGGTTAAATGAAAGGAGACAGAAGCAAATCAGATTATCCAGCTTATTGTTTTATAGGGATAAAATGACATGACAATAATTTATCTCTCAGGGGGATATTTAAGATCTCGCTGGGTATAATCTTTCGTGACACTTGATTTTTCCTCTCCGGCGTCATTACCGATAAAAGGTTGCTCTTAGTCACTGGGGAGGCAGGATGCCACGTTTGTTCACATCAGGATTACAGGATTGCTTTTCTAATGTCTCCTGAATTCAGTAGCCTCCGTTGAACACCACACGTTGTTGACTTTGTACTTCCTTCGGAAAGAAGGGGGGGGGCCTCTGCGCAGCATTCCTATCATATCACAGTGACTAGCACTAAACATGGAGTGAAAGCGGGTCGAGATGAAAGATTGCTGGTTACTCGCTGTACGCTGGTTTTTCAGACGGGCTCGTGCGAAGCCCTTGATGATTTTTGTAAAACACTGACTGAATACTCTTTCATCTCTTATCAGCAGCGCTGACATTCTCTTTTGGTTTTGTTGATGAAGCACTATCAAGGTTTCGCACATAGTAAATGATACAGTCCAACGAGGGGGGATTATGAGTCGAAGAACAAGAAGTCAGATACAGTGCATTAGTCTGTTTTCCTGGTGGGATTAATCGACACCTCAGATGTTGACAGCCATGTCCACTTCTTAACGACTTAACATCCAAAGAAATTTAAGCCTTCAAAGTCGACTATAAAGGTAAAAAATTGTCAGGGGATTTTTTTATAATATCATTCCAATCAGCTTATGTTTATTTGCATAAATTCTGAGTCAGATTTATGGTTTGTTTATTAGATTAAATTGAGTTATTAAGCCAGTATTAAAGAAAGCATTTTTTCTTGTGCTTTCATGCATGGTATTAAACCAGCAGTTCATGTCTGTTTACCTGTAAACCAGTGAATCATCGTAGGTGCCATTATACTGGATCTGGAACATGCGTATTCCAGGAATACTCCTCTGGAAGTTAAACTTGACCAGGGCCGAGGTGGACGTGGCCTCAGCAATTACGACTTTCTTCTCCTGGCTCGTCTTGGCGTTCCCCAGAGGCATCCCTCCCACTTCTGGCCCCGTCTTGGTCACTGCGATATCTGAAGATCCAGGGTCAGGCTCGCGCTCTGTGACTGTGTTGTTGGTGATATGAGGCAGTTTAGCAATGACCAGATCCACCGTCTGCTGAGCCTCGCCTGCCGGGTTGGAAGCCACGCAGGTGAAGGAACCTGGAACACAAACTAATAATTATCCTTCTTGGTATTCATTGTGATATCTATCATGTATTCACATTGCAATAAAAACATCATGTTTAGAGAAATAGTTTGACATTTTGGGAACTATACAAAGCCTCCACAGTCCTGAAAGATAATACTTTTTTATCTTGTGCACCAGATAAAGAAGTATTATCTTTTGGGAATTCAGGGGCTCCATAGTAATACACTCTTTTGCTTTCTCGCAGAGAGCTGGATGATAACATTGATACCAGTCTCATATCTGATAGATATCTGGTAAATTTACAGGTAAAAGCAAGCACCTGGTCAGCATTTTGGATAGAGCCACATCCCTGGAACAAAATCCACCTGCCAGCACATCTTAATTTCACTAATTCACAACTCTTTTGTTTAATCTGGACAAAATCATTTGCATAAAAACTAATGATTATTACTGGAGTTTTGTCATCACCACAAGGTTGCTCCTGGCCAAGAAATAGTACTGTTCCTAACCCCCCTATAAAACATTTTTTTTTGGTTTTACAAATAGGCATTAGTGAGCTTAGGTGCTGTTAGGTGGATTTTGTTCATTTTGACAGAGTGAGGTTGGCTCATTTAAGCTAACTGGCTGCAGGCTATACCACATCTTCATATTTTCAATTTCTCATTTAACTCTCAGCCAGAAATTAAGCATGTTTCCCAAAATTTCAAACTATTTCTAAGTTGGAATTACTTAAACGTTTCTTGCTTTAACCAATAAAGTAAATTTTTCTAAGTAGATGCATATGACAGAAACTTCATCCAGCAAGGTGAAAAAAGTCATTTGTCATTCCTCCGAGACTTTAATCAGTGTGCGCGCCAACACTCTTCCAGCACTCAAATCTTTATCACCTTATGTAGACAAATACTTAAGTCCTATAGCCTCCTGCGTACACGAGCAAACAACTAATTTTGTTCAGTCAACAACACAAGCACAGCCACTGGGGAGTAAACAAACCAGAGTCCTTGACAGTGCTGATGAGGATGTCCAACGTGCCGTCTGTGTGGACCGCAGCCCTGGAGGAGTTGGACATAAGGCGTCCATCAGGGGCGATCCAGTGGATAATAGGGTCGGGGTCGCCCCTGGCCTTACAGCGCAAAGTCACACTCTGACCCTCCAAAGCTCGCAGCTCCTGAATCAGAGGGATGAAACACAGTTAGTGGGAGGAATTTAGCATACAATAGAGAGAGACACTGATGCACTAAATCCCCAAACTGAAAAACCCTTTGGACAAGTTATTCTTTGTGCTAGAAGTTTGGCTTAGACAGTCTGAATAACTGAGATAGCATAATTAACGCCTATATTGACAATTGATCAGTGACATGATATTGAATTAAAATGATTATGAAGACAAGACAATCAATATGACAGTACACTGCAGTGTATAAGATGAGTCCAAGAAACAGATTATTCTCTCTGCAATTATGCAAACAAGGTCTGCTGAATGTAAATGAGATGATATAGCTGTTGTTATTTGGCAAGGATTTGATCAGATAATTTTGTTTGGATGCATAAATCAAGGGATAAATCACTGTAAGCATTTAGTGTGTAATAACAGCCTCGCCTTGGATCTATCATAAACCTGCAAATAGTTTTATTAAACCTGAAAATCCAACTAAGGAACTTCTCTTAAAAACTCTCCACAGACCACAATTTGATTACATTTTTAAGTAAGTCCTATATATTTTACGATATTAAGTTAGCCGGGCGTTTTAGATGAGTCCCACAAGTCTTGTAAGACTCCTCTGGCTCACAAAGCTAATATTTGGTGTGACAGTCAAAGAAAGTACAAAGTGCCATCTCGGATTAACTGACACAGAATCCAGTGTCTGGCTCAGAGAGTGTAACAGTAGTGAGCGTTATGTCTTACAGTGCACAGCTCCATTCAGTGGTTATACCTGAGAGTGCCTAGTGATGAGAGGAGGCTCACACAGGAACTCTTCTTCAGAAACAGTCCAGAAATAGCGTCCAGCAAGGTGTTGCGGCGAGGCACAGGTCTCCAGATCATCCTCTCTCCGCAACCTCCGCAGCCAGAGCAGCTCACAGTTACACCTCAGCGGGTTTCCTCCGAAGCTCAACGCAAAAGACGAAGGCCCCATTATACCAGAGGTGGCCAGGACCCCTGCTCTTTGGAAAATAGGGTCAGGGGGAAGCTTCTGGAGTTTATTGGAGGTTACATCCAACCTCTTGAGCTTCTGCAGCCCAGAGAAGGTGCCCTCTGGAATGTAGCTGAGCATGTTGTGGTCCAAATTAAGAGTGTGGAGATTGGGCATCCTTTGAATGGCCACCCATGGTGCACTTTCCAAGTTGTTGTAGGATAGGTCCAGCTCTTCCAGTGCGGTTAGATCATTAAAGGCCCCAATATGGATGTGGGTGAGCTGGTTGTTGTTGAGGATGAGGTGGTGAAGCTTGGACATGCCGCTGAAGGTATCGTTGGTGATGCGGCTCAGCCGGTTGCTGTCGAGGTGAAGGGCCCGTAGGTTCTCCAAGTCTTTGAAAGCATGAGGCGCAATGGAGCCGATTGTGTTCCGAGAGAGGGTCAGGTCTACCAGCTTGGTCATGTTGGCAAAGTCTTTGCGTTTGATGTTGGTTACAAAGTTATCCCCAAGGCGCATCTCCACCGTGTGTCTGTCGATGTTCGGGGGCACAAAGAGGAGCCCCTTTTTGTCGCACAAAGTTGCCAAATTGGGGTTCAGCACCTGGCAGACGCAGCGTTTGGGGCATATCTGAACTTTATGGGCCTTCACAGCCACACCGAGGACTATCAGATAAACCAGCAGAGACTCCATTTGGCTTTTGAGTCAGGTTAATGCACCTAAAAAAGATCAAAGCAAAAAGAGAGAAAGAAAAGGGCACACTCCTTATTAAGCATTTAAAGAACAAACACGACACCTCTGAATGAATTTTGTGTCATCTTTATCAAACTGTAATTTTTGTATCTCGGTATTCACACACAAAGAGAACTGAGGCTTCTGCTCTGCAATGTTCAAGCTTTGCCGCTGAAACGCTACCACTGCCAGCTCACAGCTGGGATTTAAAGAGATTCCAAAGTCTGTGCAGGAAGCTAAGCGAGTCAATGCCTGAACAAACAATATATACTGTGCAATTAAACATGAAACCAATTAGTCACCTGCAAACTTCAGAATGAAACATCCCTGGTAATCTCGCCTGATATTTGCGACAGCGCTTCTTTTTAGCCCCTGCTCCCCCGATCATCTTTTTTGATATGATAATGCCAGTCCTTTTATGTTTGTGTACAAAGGGATGAAAGTCTAGACTGGCAGTCCAGGGCCTCATCAGAATTAGACTGATATCTCCCAGGATCATATCGCCAATAGGAAGGGATGATTGGGCCCAGTGCCTCAGTGAGGATGTGCTATGCCTTGCTATTGATTTTCCTGCTGCTCTCTCTGCCGCTACTCTTACTTATGACACAACTGAGATGGGGGATAAGGAGGGATCCATTTGATGAATTCTGAGACCTTGTCAGGGATATAGCATGTCATAAAACTAAGACAGTGGAGATCAGATCACAGCTCTGCAGGTGCACCACACAATGTACCCGAGTGAGAGTGACATTAGCTGTGATTATTTTTAGAACTGAAATTTAGTGTCATTTTGGTCGAACATGCAATATTCAACCCTCTGGGTGTCTCATTACAGCACACAGAAAGGAACACCAATCCAATCAAACACGGAGAACAAGAGATCCAATCCCACAACTGTAGTAAAATTCCGAAGGCTAACCTTTAAATACCGAAGAGAATGGCTGATTTATGGTTATAGTGTTCTGTGGTTTGCTTGGTAATGCGTCCATTGTCGACGTTGGGTCTTGGAGAATGTGCATAAAAATCTTGCCTCAGCAAAGAGCCCGCCAACTGAGTTCCTTCATGCTCCAAGAGCTTCTGTTGCATCGGAGCTGTGACACATGACACAAGGTGTAATAACCTTGACAGTCGGAGTATGAGGAAAATATCACTGAGTAAAGAAAACATCAGACAGGATGGGAGTGACATGCCTGCCATGTGGGGGCATGTTTCTAATGTGAGACGGGGAGTGAAGGAAGCCTGGTGGCATCCGCTGACAACAGTTGCGTTTTGACAGCTGGGTAAAATGAATCACCGCCCGACAAGGAGGCTGGAAAGAGGTCGCCTTAAAATGCCCCTTAATAGAAAAAGGAGGAACGATATCATTGGGGAGAGCACGCATGGTGTGACATTTTCACGAATACTGCTGATCACGCAGCAATGAATCAATGTCTTTCTCGACCCATTTTTATAAGGGACAACTTTACCAAGCCGCACAAGAGCCGCGTGTTTTGTGGCTTGTAGTCTGGGGGTGCAGTGCTGCAGTGATCTGAGCTGGTGAGAAATAGATGGTTGTTAAATGTTGCCATGACTCGCCTCGAAGATGGCAGATGACCTCAATGTCAAGGAGGGGTGTAAATCTATGTGTAATGGTGCCTAAGTGTGGAAACTTTTAGATCTATTTTATGTGTGTGTGTGCGTGTAACAGAGGGGTGTGTACAAGCACTGAGGTGTAGGCAAGTGTGATCATGTTGGTGCGCCAACCAGCTTGTGCTCTGACTCTGAATGGCACGGCCTCTGGATGTGCAATGAGGCGGAGAGGACCTGCTACTTCCAGACTCGAATGGCGCTGAAGACGTGGTATTGATTCACTCTGTCGAGATGGGGCTCGTTTTTTTTTCCGTTGCTGAAAACTCAGCCAAACGTGAAGAGAATGGTTGCAACGGTAATCCCTACAAAATTTGTTCTGTGAGGACAAAAGGACAGCCCCTCGCCGGTGAGACGGGGCAGGAAATAGCTGTTGCCGGTGCTCCCTAATTTGCATTTAATTGTGGTTGTTCCTCAGAGATTTGCATAACAGGTTGCACTCATCAGGTACATGAACAAATAAGTAGATAATCAATCAATGCATTCATCAATCACACACTTCATCTTTAAATGTCACGCCTCCAGAAAATCATTATCCTCCAGGTTGGGTTGTTCATTATAGTGAGGCGACTTGGGAGGGCCACAGATAAACAAGAAAACAGATAATCTACTGATGCATTAACCATAATCTCCTTCTTAGTCAATCAAATGTTCGTTTACTACCTCTGAGCAGGTCTTTTCGCCCTCAGAGAACAGAACAGCCTGACAGCACACACCCACACACACACACACACACACCAGTGGGTGGATTTGTGCCTAATAGAGGTAGCACACTACACAACAACCCCCAGCAATGGAGACAGACATTCATGTGCAGGAGCAGTAGCAGCAACAGCAGCAGCAGCAGCAGTAGCAGTATACTGTTGGAGAGGATATCTATGGTCTCCCTGGGGCAGCATTCGCCAAGAAAAGCCTTATGCAGCATACTGCATGCCAATCGGCCGGTGAGGTCATGGGGGATATGTTTTCAGATGGTCTAACTTATGCTGGAGCTCATGTGAGAAAGCCTCTGCAATCCACGTCTGGGCAGGGAATCAGGGAAAGCAGCCCTGCGAGAGGAAGTTAATGAGATGAAGTCTGCTTAGTATGCCTCCACGCAGGTCGACACGATGGCACATGGCAGCGTCTCACCTGGGTTACTCGGGGAAGAAGCAGCCGGACGTTTGCTCCTGCCAAAAATAAGCTCTGTTGTGTCAAGGAGGTAAACTGATGCTGCAACATGATGGTAAAATGGTATCGACAAAGCGGTGAAATGGGTCCTCAGCCTGCCTGTTTTATGAGACCGAATGGAGCGGCTGCATTTGCTGAAGTGGATCATATTTTGACTGAGCTGGTAGAAATTCTATTTTGTGGGGTAAATGTTCATCGTAGTCTGAGTCCAAACATCCTGACCAAACACTGATGCCGTTATGGACCATCTAACCGACACATCTGTGTTTGTGAATGTGGGTATGTGCTGTGACACCCTTTTCCTACAGAGTCTGCCAATGTTAGAACGTGATAGCTCTTGGGTGACAGCCTTGATGCCATGGCAACACAGAAAACGTCAGTTTTGGGTGAGATGTAATCAGTGGCTCATTTTCAGATCACCTAATAATATTTAGAACAAAGAGTCATCTCTGGAGGAAATAGCCTCGACAATCGAGGTTCTGGTCGTGGGCCAGAGCAGACTCATTGTGCCATTTATGACCCTGTTGTGATGAGAAGAAAGGAGATAGTAAACTCAGTTAATTTTGTATTGGATTTGATGTTTGGAGTGACTGAATCATTACTATTCTTCCAGTCTGGCGCATAATAAAAACCTAAATTACTTGATGAAGAACTCTGATGTAGTTGAAATTATTTTTCTCTCAGACAAGCTAGTGTATGTGTGTGTCCGTGTGTGTGTGTGTGTGCCAGGGGGATAGCATACTAAGCAGACCCCACTGCATCAATAGAAGTGCTGTTCATCAGCATTTACAACTCCCCCTTGTAATTCCAAGTGTTTTCCTTCACATGCTATCACAGGAAATTCACTGAGACCTTGATATGCTGAATATCTCCTGACTGGTCCAACAAATAACCAAACAAAGCAAACAGAAGAAAAACACTCTTCATTTTTTTTTTAGATGCCGTCTTGCATTAAAGCAGGAGGCAGAACCAGCCAAATTTAAATGCTGATCACTGACTTCGGATCTTAATTCTTGTGACGTGCCCTGATGTGAGGGGCTTATGACCAGGGATTTTCTTCCAGAAAGAGGAATACAGGAGCCGTGAACACCACCTCTGAATATCAATATGGGTCTCCTCGAGTGATTATTCTTCACAGTATGGGCCCGTAGGTCTGTGGATTTTCAAATGTGCCAGTTCACAATTGCAATTTCAAGTATAGGAAGTGTCAGACAGCAACAGCAAAATCCTTACCACCACGCTGTTACATGGGGTTTTTAATGTTAAAGGCTAAATGTGGAGGGAGAGCCAAAATGAAATCCACAATCACCTCTTTCAAAGACCTTCTTTGAGACCGTGCGTTTTCTACATCACATAGCAACAAAATGGCTAAATAATGCATGACCTTCTCTTTTTTATTGTGGTGTGTAATCAAAAAAAGCAAGTCACATGCACACACACGCACATATATACACAACATGTGGACCAGGTGTTTGCGCGTGGGTGCAAGTTTGTGACTGTCCTATGATCTCAGGTGTTTCCATTCCTGATGAAAGCACTTCTTCAGTGGAAAAAAAACAAAACGCTTATTTTGTGGCGAGTAAAAATTTGGGTCAGTGCATGCGGAGCTGGTTGTGCAGAACAGCCTCGGCGTTCAGGAACCACATATCACTCCTCTGCTTATCAGTGAAAGGAGGCAGCACATAAGCTACATCACTGAGTGCATTAACATAGCAGTAAGAGCAAATAGAAGCAGCAAAATGAGGCGTGGGCCTGATTTCACTGGTGTAGCAGTTACAATGGTGCCTCGGGCACTCATGAATAATAAGATCTGTGATAACTAACACTCGACATAAGACAAGACCATTATACTTCATCCTTTCTAAAAAAAATCATTAGGGCCATATTTTCACCTGTCTTCATCAGTCACCTGGCAACATGTTCTCCCCTGCCCACATACTCATCCTATTATCAATTTTGTCACTTAGGCTAATTTAGACTTCATCACACCTTAATGACTGGTGTGAAATTTGCATATCAGCAAGGGTTGAAAAGACAGCAGCCTATCACAGGAACCCTCTGTGCTGATAAAATACACAGTAAAACAAAGAAACACCTCACATCTGAAATCAATCTCATCCTCATCCAGAGCGGACTGAATAATGGCCACATTAGGCATGATTCTCAGTTTCACCTGTAGGGAGAGAGAGAGAGAGAGAGGGGGAAAAAACAGCACAGATTGCAGCCAAGTGAATACTGAGAATAAAATTTCTATCTGACGGCGTTTCTTGGCAATTGAGGAGCTTTTTTGACCTTGCGGTACAGGTCCTGGGCTGGTGGGTTACAACCACAGCCCCTGTCACAGGGGAGACTCTGAACCCTTTCAGATGGGTCCTGAGAGAAGTACCTCAAGTCAATATTGCGCCTCTTTCAAAGACAGTTCCCCCAAAAGAGTTCACGGGCTACAATTCACACCGATCGCAGCCTATAAAATATTGAATTTACCTTGCAGATGAAACATGAAGCCAAGTCAAAGGAGGGTGGGTTTGAGTTGATTTCCTCCCAGGAGGGATGAGGGCATTCTGAGAGTGAGAGCTTGCCTAAAATGGGACCGACGGTGCCTCTTTTGGAGATAATTCAGGTGTCCCGAAACACGCGTCTCGTCTCCTACAACATGTGACGGCCTGCGAAACCAGCGGTGCCCTTCAAGAAATCCATGAGCAGCAGATAAAGGACGGCTTCCTCGCCGATCATCTCACAGCGGAGAAATGTAACTCAGCGTTCCCCCCTTTCGAGAAAAAAAAAAAAACAACAGTGGAAAACGCAACCTGCAGGGTCCCGGTGTGGCTTCGAGGCTGCAGCTGTGCGGGATCGCCTCTACTGCGCATCCGCCCCGTATGCACCTCCAGAAGAGAAAACGCCTTTTGTAGCGAGGAGGCTGCTTTAACATCTACAGCGATGCGAGTGAGTGGTGCTGTGCTCGATTCGGCCAGATGTTCGTATCTCTTTCACGGGAGGGTTATTGCTGGCGACGCAGGGCTCAGTGCGAGTTAATCCAGATTGACTGAAAGGTTGCTGCCATAATATGCCCCCCCGCCCTCCTCCTCCTGCCCCCGGACTACTGTCAACCACCGACCCGGCTCCATTTCTGACCAGAGGTGCTGTGCTCGGAATGGTAATCAGTGCGCTCCGAGCTGCACAGAGACCATTTGTGTGCATAGACAGATGCAGTGCCTCCCAGCCTATCTCACAGGCAGGCATCATAATTTATTCATGTAGATTGAACTCCACTGCACGAAAATGCAGTTGGCCTATAATATTCTCTAAAAAAATGTAATTAATTAAAAAAAAAGAACAGAAATGTTCATCAGATTTAGACGCACAGGAGATGAAAAACGAGTCATGTAATGGGTCCAAACAAGTTTTAATTGAAAATGCATCCATTCCTTTGGAGAAAACCTTTAATGCACAGTGCATCTGGTCTGGATAAAGCCAAATATAGCAGACTATAGCTGAATATCCCTGCATGTATTACATAGATTATTGGCAAGAAAGTGTTGAGTTGGCTGTAACTGAAAGCCCTGGCTCCCTGTGGGTCTACTTGGCACTCCACCCATCACTATCTGATGCAGTGATCCTATGGCCTTTTGTGCAAGTTGGCAAAGTAGCCTATATGTTCATAAGTCTATTACAGTACACTGGTGTAGAAGCCTTCACACACACTCGGTATTTTATTTATTTTTATATTTCCAATAAGACTGACTGTTCCGGGGGCCTCCTGGCACTTTGAAATAGGTGTTCGTTGTCATCCAGAGAATTACCCTGAGGATTTCTACTCCAGATCAATAGCTCCATCCAGTTACAACACATCCACTTGAAATCAATAAAAATAGCCTAAGTGGTTTAAGCATAGTTACCCAGAACTGGAAAAGCAAGAGCTATTTCATCTGTTTATCATACAATCTGTGTTTGCATTACATGCATAGAAATGTGCTGCACTTAGCCTTTGTTGTGAGATGACTCAGGGGCCAGTAGATTCATTTCAGGGTTGATCACATGTTTGCTACCTGCAGAATAGCTGATTCTTCACAAGCCACAACATCATCCAAGCATTTTGCTGGTGGGAAGTGTTAATGCCAAGGCCTGCATGTGACCCACTGTGAGTGTCTCATCAGAGTCATCGTGAGCTGACAGTTGGTGATATGAAATGACACTGACATGTCTTGTTTTCTTTTTTTTTTTTTTTGCTGAGCTACTTTACTGTTGTGATTCATGGCGTGGCCCTCTGTCTCTCTCTCTCTTTCTCTCTGTCTCACTGACGCATGTCATCCAGGAAACGCTGGTAGGTGAGGCTGTCTGCCCGCTCACCTGTCCGGCTCTTTCTCTCCAAGAACAGGCCCATGTTGTCCCGTGAAGGGTCAGCGATGCTGCAACTCCACAGGGTCTCTGTGATCCCCAGTAGTTCACACACTCGAGCAGAGATTACCTGCAGGGGCACACGGCAGGGCTGAATCCTTTGATATGTTTACAGTATCTAACCTTTATTTAATTAGGTAGCCCCACTGAGAGTAAGTGTCTAGTCTTTTAAAAGAGATATTGCCCAGATTGTGGCATCATGGGAAGAAAGGTTATAAGGTTACACACCCAAAACCAAATGAATCAAAGGACTTAGGCTAAACCAATATAAAGCTCGACTAAATAGGGCAAAGGCACTTCTTTACAGAGTCTGCCTGTCTCCAGGTATATGATTTAATGCTTCTACGGTAAAGCAGAGCTGAATATATACAGACACTTTCAGCCAATTTAGTCCTGACCTCAGGGAGAGATAAAAAAAAAAACAGCAGCTTCAACTGTAAACAGCACATGTGATACAGCTGATCTGAGGTGTCTGCAGGCAGTGATGCTCTGTTACAATGCACAACTTTAATTGGATGTCACACCGCTCAAAGAAGGAACATTTAAAGTGCCAAACGGGATGAGCAACAGAGTTGACACCAGTTTTGTGGTGTTTACAGTCCACTTTGAGCACAGTCGAGCGCCATTCAGAATACACTGTAGGTGAATTATTTCTTTAGGTTGGTCTTTATTTGTTTTTCCTCTTCAATCTGTCTATTACTTTGTCCAATTAAGCAAAAGTTGCTGAGCCCAAAGTGATATGTGACGCAGGAGACGCTTGTTATTTATAACTTAGGCCACTTAAATGATCACTTATCAAAAAGATTTGAATCAGTAATTTTAACAGTGCCATCATTATCCTGGTGCCGCACAGCTTGAACACTGTGTGAGCCTCCAACTCTGATATGTAAACAATCTCTGCTGAAGGTTTGCCATAAAAAAAAAAAAAACTCGAGTTTCTGCCTCTTCTCAGTACCTGCATGTCTTTATAATCTGTGATTCCAAGTCTCGGCATGTAGATGCAATTTACATAAATTAGCTTTCTTCCGGTGATGAAGTTCTCCGTGAAACATGCCTGCCGACAGAAATGAACAATGAGGTGAAGGCAGAGCTTTGAAGCGTGACAGACACGTATCCTATACTGTCAGTGTTATCTCTGTTTGGTCAGGTCAATGTGAACATACTTTATATTGTGGAAATCCTAAAGACTCAATCCATCTTGCAACATCATGACAACTCCACTGCAGGAACTCCATGTTGCCTGTAAGCATGTTGCCATGGAAACTGTTACTTGCCATTGCCATTAGTTGTCGAGAAGTGTTTCCTACACACGACAAAAGCTAATTTTATCCTGTTTTATATTTAAAAAGTTGTTTCCGCGCTGAGTTTAGGACGTCGTTTGGCTACTAAACCACATTTTGACACTGAAGTTACCGAAGTTTTTTTTAAAGCCTCAAAAAAGTAACACATATGACTCAAGTCTGTGTTTATACAGAACAGCCAATCAGCTTCTTGTAATTTAGGGCGGTTGGTGAAATACGCACGGCGATTGGCTTGTAAATCGGGTTTATCCCGCCCACACTGAAGGGGAACAGCGAATGAGGCCGCGCGCAGCTTCCACTGATCTACAAATCATGCGTGTCGGCGCTAATCACCGACATCCGCGTTGCAGCTGTTTTGTAGATCGCGTTACAGCGCAGCATCTTATCCCGCCGCTCTGCCCTCTGCTACATATCTGCTAGCTGAAGTTCTCTTTGCACTCCCGTGTCTTGTGGGTCGGTTGAAGGGCTCCGGTGCAGGAAAAAAGAGAAACGTGACTTTCCACAATGGCAGCAATTCTCCTCCGGTCCCTTTTAAACAAAAAGGTAAAAACAAATGCATGCACGTCTTTGACGAAACGTTTGGTTTTGTTTGAAGCTAAAATAGCTAACAACATGCGCTGCTAGCTAATAAAGTCGCTGCCCAGTAAGCACGCTGCACACAGTCCACTCAATTTCTGCAAAGTGTTGAATATTTATGTGCAACTCAAGTTGGGCAGGTGACGGCAGGTTTTATTTACATCACGTGACCCCCGAATGGAGCACTCAGACTTGGCTGTAAATCATTAGACAATGAGTTTAATATGAATTAAAGTTAACCAATGCTCTGGTGTTTTCTTTTTCCTTGCAGGTCCCCCTCCAGCTGGGTCGCTGTTACTCCGCCTCCTCAGTGGTACGAACCTCCAGTGTTACGTGTTCACCACATGTGCTTTGTATTGACAGGTTGATAAGTCGCCATACTTGTTTCACAGCAAACCCTTGAGCTTGCTCTCTCTCTCTCTCTCTCTCTCTCTCTCTGTGTTTCCATGAGCTATTTTCTGTTAGATAAATATTTAATTTATTGGACACACATGACTCATAATGTCACCGTGTTTGCCAACCTTGTTCTCATGAAATGTGAAGGTGACAAACTGAGCCGAGACACATCCTATTTTCACAGATCTTCATTACAGAGAGCCTGAATCATGCTGGAGTTTTAAATTCCAATATCAATATTTCCGAATTAACCTCATAGAGTAACAGTTTACCGGACAACATAAATTATTTAACATGAATATTTTCAGTAAGGATCCCTTAGGAAATTGTAACCAAGATGTGAAAAATACACTTTCAAATGTTTCCTGTCATTAAAACACTGTTTCAAAATGACCTCAATTATATTTTGGTAATTCTTTGTACAATATCTTATTTGCTTATCTGCACTAAGCTAATACTGGCTCATTTTGATTGCTGTGGCAAACTCTGCAAGGTTTTACCGATTTGAGAATGTCGGAGCAAAAAATGTGACTGTAATTAAGTCAAGGAAGCTCCACTTAGACCTTTTTAACTAAGATTGCATCGAGGCATGAATCCAAAAACCTTTTAAAGCACTACAAGTTCCCACTTCTCAATGCAAGATGTAAGACTGCATAGAAAACCATCACTGCAGTTAGCAAACAACAAATCAACATACTGTTTTGCAGGAAATAATGCAATGCATATGTAGCTGGGTATCAGGCAAACTACAGCTTAGGTAGGTTAGGAAAGCCACCTTCACAAAAAGAGAGCAACATTTTTTTTTTTTTTTTTTCATTCTAGCATGCATGCTGACTTCCACTGCCTAATACACGCTCTACTCAAACCCAGCTTAGTGTTAGTATGTATTACGGGATTGGGAGACAGATGATTGACCATGAAAGACTCTTTGAACCCTCCAGACTCTGTTTATAATGTCTGACCCACTTAGAAGGTAGAGGGACTTAAAACAAATGTGTTTGGAAGTCACTGTGTGTGTTGTGGATGTCCATAATGAACTTAGTAATGATGTAACCACGCCGGAAGCGATTTAATCATATGCTTCTGTGATCCTCTAGCCCACCACCAAGCTGTTTATTGATGGCAAGTTCGTGGAGTCCAACACCTCCGAATGGCTAGACATTAACAATCCTGTAAGTACTCACAGATTTACCAGAACCAACCTGCAGTAACAAGACCACCTCTATAAGATGGCTGCAAATAACCAGTGCAGTGCTGTAGTAGAACTTTTTAACATCGGAAAGTAGGTCTTAATTTGCCAATTTTTAATTGGTAAAGGAGCGAAATCAGTGCCCAGTTTGTATAGCCAGTCATGTTTTATATCTTACGAGTCCACCCCTGCTGTAGTTTAGCTGTAGTGTAAGCCTCTAGCAAGGCAGTGGTAGATGATTATAGTGTCCCAACAGCCGTCTGCTTACATCACATAAAATATTAGGCCTGTTAAGGATGTGAAACCTACCTTTGGTTATTAATATTAATCAATGAATGTACCTGCTGTAATACTGTGTAATGACTTCCTCTGCTATAAGTCAACTTGTCTGTTGTTTCCTGCCTCTTCAGGCCACTAATGAGGTGGTGGGACGTGTTCCCATAGCTACCGAGTTGGAGATGCTGGCAGCCGTGGACTCCTGCTCCAGAGCCTTCAACTCCTGGGCCGAGACCTCCATCCTGAGCAGGCAGCAGATCTTCCTGCGCTACCAGCAGCTCATCAAGGATAACATTGTAAGGAAATGTGTCGCTTGATAATGTGCCTTGTGTTTTTTTCATTTATCAATTTTAAGGCAACAAATTGGACAGGAAGGATGAATGTGTACATTATTTAGTTGACGTCTTGAATTATTTGTTTTTTCCCTCAATATTTCAGAAAGAACTGGCTAAAATGATCACCTTGGAGCAGGGCAAAACTCTTGCTGATGCAGAGGGAGATGTATTTAGAGGACTCCGTAAGTAAAGTGCAGACTTCCCAGTGTGCTGTTGCATTTTGATATCCTGATTAGATTAGAGTGCTGGTGAATATATAGCAGAGATCAAATTCCCCTTTTCAAACTATTGTCTATAGTATCTGTATCTCCTGATGAAAAGTCTTTGGCAGCCCTTTATGCCATCGCCTTGCGTGAACTAAGTGGCTCCAGGGTGTCGATTATTTGCGTGTAACCAGACACTCTCTGCAAAAGTGACTTTCACTTTTAAATTAAACACGGGGTAAGGGTTCTGCTTTGGCAAGAGGCTTTGAAAGTGTCCAATTATAACAAAACAACGGTTACGAACGGTTACATCTCTGCAGGATCTCATTGTTAAGTCCTGATGTTAGAGTGTGTCTAATTCTGATGTCTATGTAAAACACTTTGCAGGCTCGGCTTTTAGCCGCATGCTACAGAAAGATAATGATACAGTTCCCCTCATTGCGGTACAGACTTGCATCAATAAGAGCCGTGTTGCTAAATTAAAACAGTCATGCACACTTGCAAATAAAGGAAGATGAAATTTGGTTATTCTAAGACAGAGCTGCCAAAGTGTTTTTTTTTTTTTTTTGCACTTGGTACAGTTCCCAGTTTTTGGGATGCCTGAGTTATTCTGGCATGCACACTTAACTCATCAGCTGAAAGACGGGGCTACATTTGCACATGTGCTGCCAGCATCAGAGATTTCCCACAGTACAGGGACCAACAGTGCTTGACGTTTTCACAAGTTCTATTGCAGTTTACTCACAGGGAAAAGAAATCAATTAACAATTTGTTTTTATTAAGTAAGAGGATTTGTCTATATTAAAATTCATTATTCACTTTGTACTTCAGCCTGTCACCTTAAATAGCTCATATTTCCAGAACAGTTTCTTGTGCATGTCATGTTTTCTTTCTCACTTTTTTTTTTTATTGGTTTACCTCATCGCTTCGCTTTCTCTTCACCCCACCAGAGGTGGTTGAACATGCCTGCAGCATTACATCCCTCATGCTGGGGGAGACCTTACCGTCCATCACCAAAGACATGGATACTTACACGTACCGCCTGCCCATCGGGGTGTGTGCGGGCATCGCCCCTTTTAACTTCCCTGCCATGATTCCTCTGTGGATGTTCCCCATTGGCATGGTATGCGGCAACACGTACCTGATGAAGCCCTCTGAGCGTGTCCCAGGATGCACAATGCTCCTGGCCAAAATGCTTCAGGATGCCGGGGCACCAGATGGCACACTCAACATCATCCACGGCCAACACGCAGGTGAGTGTGTTCGTGTTCATTCAGATGCAGGCAATCTGTGTGTAATGAGCAATGGGTAAAGGTCCAAGGATGATTCAAAACATTAATCGTACATACCCCCCCTCGGGCAATGTGAAGATTGGATATTTCCATAATATGCGCCATTTATATCTGTAAGTAATTCAGGAGCAGCCAGAGGATTTGAATCTCTGTATTCAAAGCCTTGCTCTCATATTGTGCCCTCAGGATGCAGCATACATGAAGAAAAGAAGTGTTACAATATCTGTTTGTATCTTTGTGTAGCTGTGAATTTCATCTGTGACCATCCGGCCATCAAAGCCATCAGCTTCGTGGGCTCCAACCCGGCTGGAGAGCACATCTACGAGCGGGGATCCAAGAACGGCAAGAGAGTGCAGTCTAACATGGTACAGCCAAACTCACAGTGCTCATTTTAACCTCATTAGATTATATATGCCTGCGACCCTGCAAAGGATGAGCAGTTATAAATAATGGATGGAGGAATAGACTCAATATTCAACTCTCACATCAGGGATTATTGTCTCCACGATAACCCACATATTAAATACTGTTCCTATTATTGTGGACAAAAACATATGGAGTAAAATATTTACTATTACGGTTGCCAAGACAACAGCTCAGTACTTCACTGTCAATCACTGAGATTTGTAACATGTGTGATTAGCGCTGTGCTGCCTCTGTTTGATGTCCTGCAGTCGGGAGAGAAACTCTACAGAGCCGTGTCCTACATTTTTCATTTTAGGGTGCCAAGAATCATGGTGTGGTGATGCCTGATGCCAACAAAGAGAACACCATCAACCAGCTGGTGGGTGCTGCCTTCGGCGCAGCTGGCCAGCGCTGCATGGCTCTCTCCACTGCTATTTTTGTAGGGGATTCTCGTGAATGGCTCCCAGAGCTGGTGGAGCGCTCTAAATCACTGCGCGTGAACGCAGGTAACTCCTTCACTAGTAGCACATATTTGCCTCAAATATGTTGTAGCATGATATTGTTCTTAATAAAGGGAAGTTGTATGGATCTGTATCATTAAGGTGATCAGCCTGGGGCAGATGTGGGGCCCCTGATCTCTCCCGAAGCCAAGGCCAGGGTGGAGTCTTTGATCCAGAGCGGGGTGGATGAAGGTGCCAAGGTGCTGCTGGATGGGAGAAACGTCAACGTCAAAGGATATGAAAATGGAAACTTTGTAGGACCCACCATCCTTAGTGGTGTGATGGTGAGTTTGTAAGTTTTATAGTTTTATAGAAAATGTAGTTTCATAAGAGAAGACTGAAAAATTTCCTAAATATTGCAGAATTTTTAGTAAGAAAATTCATCCCTCACTCGGGGAAATTGCAAGAACTCGTTTTTGTGGAATAGAAAATGTAACAGAAGAACCCCTGAATTGATTCCGTATGTTCGATGAAGCTTTTTCGATTTCAGCAACTTCTCTAGTGTGCATGACTGTCTTAATATTGTCCGTCTGCTGAGAACAGGTTAGAAGAGCTCTACAGCTCTCTCCTATATCTTGAAGGGATGGAAGTTATTTCCCAGGTTACGAAAGCTGAAAAAATGCATTTACACCTAAGCCTAAAAGTCGGACCACTCTATAAATTTTGGGGGCTTGGGGCAGATTTTCCTGCCTGGACAACTTTGCTGTCACAGTACAGACTGATAAAACCATCATTTAATAACATGTAGCTTTCTCAGGGACATTCTCCACCCATCCTTTCCTGTTGTGTGTCAGACATGTTTCATAACAAAGAAGGCAGCTGTAAGTGCTAATAAATTATTTTCAGGCAGTAGTTTCACACGATGTGAAATTCTGGAGGAAACATTTTGATGCCATTGTTTTGCTCTTCTTTCCAGCCCAACATGACGTGTTACAAAGAAGAGATCTTCGGACCAGTGCTCGTCGTCCTGGAGGCTGGCGACCTCGACGAAGCCATTTCTATAATCAACAATAACCCCTACGGCAACGGCACTGCCATCTTCACCACCAACGGCGCCACAGCACGCAAATATACACACGAGGTGGACGTTGGCCAGGTGAGAGCTGGAGCTGCTGGAGACGATATTAGAGCAAGCAGCTGCTTCTACATTGTTTTTTAAATGGCATTTAGAGATCACCTGTGGTGTTATTTTGGTCCTCAGTGAGTCACCTGTATGAGATGAGTAAACGGTTTTGTGTGGGAGGCGCTCTGGTTGAAAAAGAGGAACCAGACACCATTCATGTAAAATGTGAATAGCTCAATAGAGCTATTTAGCTAATGTTTTTAGTGATGGGTCCACAATTTTTAAAGCCTGTCTTAAAATGCCCAAATGTACATTCAGTCTGATCAGGAGGAAATATTACAGCACAACAGTGCAATGTTTTAAGACAAATTGTACCAGATACCATCTGTCAATACATAGAAAGTGGGACAATCTCAAAGCTGAAATAATAAAGCAGGAGCTGATTTGCTGCCTTCAAGTCTGGTTCAGATTCTGTGTGATAATCGAGTCTCGATCCAGTGGAGTTGAACGATTTTAAATATAGCAGCAATTCTCCTGCAGATAGAGAGAAAGAGAATCATTTTTCACCGCCTTCCTCCTAAAGGAATTATTTGTCCAAGTCTGCCTTACATTCACTCTTCAAGCCTCTGGAAATGTGGTTTTGAAATAGTGAAAATACATGTGATATCAAAGTTGATCCTCTAATTTAGCATCCACAAAAATCTGAGAGAAACTGCGTGTTCATAACTTTTAGAAAACCTAGCTGAAAAATGGCTCATTTTAATGTTTAGACTATTTCTCAAGACAGCGTAGGCATGGCAGGTCCCGTTTTGATTGACATCCCCCTCATGAGTATGGGCACGGAAGCTAAGCAGCGTACTGCTGTGGATGGGGAACATATTTTAGCCACCTAAAAACATCACTATCAGTTAAAGTGTATGCTATATTTAGAAAAGTTTCACTGGTTTACTTTGCTGTCAGACAGCTCTTTCTGACAGTTAGCTAAGCTCCAGCCAGCAGACCAGACAGTTATTTTAGCAGAATATTTTTCACATCTAACTGAGAATTGTTGATTTCTATCGACCAAAGCAGAGCTGATGATTGCTGGAACAGCAGAAAGACAAACCAAGACAGTTTTGTTACAATTTATTTGGTTGTCTGTCGCACCTGAGCGCGTTTCATTGCTAACATGGCAATTAAGCTAATCTAAAACAGAGACACTTCACATGAATTCAGGAGTTATATGGTTGTATTTGCCTGTTTCTTGGCAGTTTGAGTTTATTTATTAGACTGTGCAGCAAAGTCATCCATGAGTCTGTATTTTTTTTTTTTTTTGGCTCTGGCTGGCTTTTTTATGATTGGTTAGCACAATTAATTGTGAAATAAATGCCTGGAACTAATTCCTAATACTTTTTAGACGGACCTTATTTATATCAGACTCTGTTGTGGATTTGGCGTTGCAGTGGCTTTAAAGGTTCCAGGTTTTTGGAAGGCTCTGCCAACTAAAATGACACAAGTTAAACTTCTGATCATTGGTGTATCTGTACCCCAGTACAACCCTTGTGTATGACGTTAATCTGTGTATCTGTATGTACAGATTGGCGTGAATGTGCCCATCCCCGTCCCCCTCCCCATGTTCTCCTTCACCGGCTCCAGAGGTTCATTCAGAGGAGACACCAACTTCTATGGCAAGCAGGTAAACGACAAAAGCAGCTTGTCAGATGTTGGATCATTAAAAAATACTCTGCACATGTACGGCTGTCTGATCACAGCTGTTGTCTCTTTACCACCAGGGCATCCAGTTCTACACTCAGATTAAGACTGTGACATCGCAATGGAAGGCTGAGGATGCCACTCTGACGAGCCCGGCAGTTACCATGCCAACCATGGGACGCTAATTTGACAGCACATCCAAGACAACCTGCAACGAGCTCTCATGCCTTAAGAAAAAGCTGGAAAAAAGTTACATGTCCTTGTTACTGCTGAAAAATATAACATGCATTAGTTGGTGATTGTTTGAACTCTCATGCAGTGTTGTTGCACAAACACTCACATGCAATGTACACCAGACGTGGGGATATGAACTGGACTAATGAAATGAATGATGGCGGTGTGAGTCTCTTGCTGGGTTTCTCGTATTTCGTACCTGTTTGTCTCCCGTTCACGTCTGTCCTGTCCTGACCGAGTGGACTGTGATTTGAATCACGGTCGTTTTCGTGATCTGCCGTGTCTCTGGTACCACTTTCCTTAAAGCCCGCAGTAGAACTGAAAAGGATCAGGGATCCGCTTTTAAAGCCGCAACAGTCTTCCACCACTATGCTCTGTGGTTCTGTGCTCATCAGAGAGCTGTGCAGACACTTGGAAACTATACATACACTAAGTAGTATCTACAGTTTAAATGCATTCATACAAGGCCACACACACTCTCCATTAAAGTCTCAAACAATGGTTGCTTTTGTCCTCTAAATGTTTGTCCCACTGTACACTGTCAGAGTGAGTTCTTTGTGTGTGGTCAGGGATGGTGTACAGGTTGAATTGCAGTGTTTCTACATGACCTGGATTTGACTGTTGATATCTTTACAAACTATGACAATAAATTCATGTGATATACTGCACTTACAGTACAGTATATGCTAGACATCTTTTTTCATCCAGAGTAATATGAGCCCTTTCAATCTGTCCCCTTGACTTCCCTCTTAGGTCGTATTGTATAATATTAAAGAGGCGATAAGAATATGTGAGTGTAGTTCCCTGTTTGAATAAAGACACTAACTGAGTTGATTTGTGTTGAAATGGCCCTCTGGTTCTGTCGTAATCCCCGTGTTGGTATGCTGGAGCATGAAAGGGCAGATTAGTGAATTCCAGAGATGAAAAGTATGCGATGATGTTTGAACTTGAGTTATTCTGATTCAGCATTTGCTCAGCCTGTAATTTCACTGCTGAAAACGTCCCACTGCTGTGACTACCTGTGAAAGGTAAACATCAGAAATAATGCTACAGCTGCCAGGAAAATGGACCACTGAAGGTTAAGTGTGTGTGTGTGTGTGTGTGTGTGTGTGTGTGTGTGTGTGTGTGTGTGTTTGATACATCCACTCTGGTGAGCCCCGCACGTGAGACTCTAAAACTCCGGTGACGTCACGAGGGGCCAGCTGAGAGAGGAGAGAGTGTCGCGAGTCGGACAACATGGTGAGCCCGGACTGTGTTCAACGTCCATAAAACACTCAAATAAGTCAGCTACGCCTTCTTCACCGCGTGTTTTGTCGATTTAAACTCAGGCCTCGTCGAGTTTGAGCTCCATTCGTAGCCTCTTTGTCGAAGTCGCATTAACAGTTAGCCAACTAGCCAGCTTTCTCTGTTAGCATTCATGCTAGCCAACGGTTATAGATGACTAATAAACACACACACACACACACACACAACGTTAGGTGTCTCTCGCACATATGATGGTGTGAAAGTGGTGAAAATAATTCATTCATTCAATAAGTCATGAGGATATCCGTTAACCGCTATTTAACGGTGACGCTACTTATGACTAACAAGCAGTTAACTTTACTCTTCTCAGCCAGCAGCTACTGTCCTTCCCAATGAGCTGCACACTGTTGTCCTGAGATACTGTGGTGCTCTGAGGATCACACCTGTTAACATGTCAGCCTGCTTACAGTCAAAGTCTGTTTATTTAACTGGTAAAATTGTCCAGCTTTGAAAAAAAGTGTCAATCCCAGAAAGATCCTGAGCATGAACATCACAAACTAACCCAAAGCACTAATATGAAAAACAAAGCCTCAAGTGCTAATCTCATGTCATTTAGTTGAAATGTAAGGCACAGCAGTGTTTACACATCCAATCCAGATGAGTGTTGTTTTGCATGGTTGATGATATTGACTGCAGCTATTTAACCGTGCAACATTGTTTTAAATCACTTCTACAGTGTGACCCCGAACACAGAGTCTTTAGTCAGCAGTGGGAATTAAGCTGTTCGGGAACTACAAGCAAGTTTCCTAAAGCTGTTGCAAAAACTAAACTGGATTGTAAGCTGATTTGAGTGACTCTTGTCTCTCTCTTACTCAGAGCATACTGTCCACTCTGGAGCCACAGATTTACTCTACATTGCTACAAATCATGGGAGACATCAGTTAAACAACAGTTGCGCATGTATGCACTTCTTTAATTGATGCTCTTCTCCCACACTGAGTGGGCACGGTATGCGGCACCTCATACCATGAGCCGGTTATAGCAAGTTCATAATTGCGCTGAAAATCCTGAAACATTCAACAGTGTCTTACTGTATTTGCACCCTTTCTAGCAGAGGTTAGCTTCAAACGAGAAAACATCCAATTAAACTGAGCCCTTGATTTTCGTTTTAAAGTCATATAGAGGAACATGCACACTTTGCAGTAGAGGCAATCCATCTGTAGCCATTACTCTACTTCAAACTGTAGATACCACTTAGCTTCTGAAACGTTTCAGTGATAAATTAATGATAAAGGAATAAAGGGACAGATCCACGGGGGGCCCAGTTGGTCGTTTAACTGTAAAGTCAGGCTATAGTTTCTCTAACAGTCACATATTCACTTGTAGCATTTCTATTCATTTTCCTAACTGGCTCCAGACAGTACTGTCTGAATTTTAAAACTTCAACTGAAAATTGTCAGTGTCAGTGTCTCAGTAGGGTTGTCCAACAAAGCGATGTCTGACTGAGGCTTTTAAGAAATCATAACGCTCAAGAATTCCTCACACTAGATATCTGAATATTGTTCAGGAGGCGTAGAGACAAGCCCGGGTTTCTGTGCATCGATCCAACGTGGAGATCAAAGGATTAAAGTCCACCGCTGTACGTCCAACGTGATGAAACTGCGATGTTTTCTAAATTGTCCGCAGGAGTTGACTCAGCAGGTTGAGAGGTTAATTTTGGGATATGTCTCTGTGGTTGGTGGGGAAGGCTGACAGGGAGTGGTCAAATCCCGGTGTAAATAACTCTATTGGTTGGTGCTCTTCTGTTGCACGTCATGCTGTAATTGAATATCTCCCGATGCTGCTTTTTTGAGCAGGTCCAAACAATTTAATAGAATAACACAGCCTTACGCAGCTGCAACAAGAAGACCTGTTGTATGTTTTGTTGCTGATTCTCCACAGAGTGAGGATGAGGCTGACGGTTCCACGTCTGCTACTCCTGGTCCTGCTCGCCGTCGCAGGGCTGAGCCGAGCCCAGGTCAAGACCTCTCTCCTGGATTTGACCAACAGCATCGGGAGCATCCTCCCCGGTCTGAGCCGACCGGCAAACCACAGCCGCATCTTCTATGCGGTGATGTTTGACGCAGGGAGCACGGGGACGCGCATCCATGTCTACACCTTCATCCACAGCCGCTCAGGTAATACTGGGCAGAGGTGGAACGATCACTCTGACCTGCTTCTCTTTACTCTTTTATTAATTTTATGATATCAGGGTCGGGGCGGGTTAAATCATGTGTTTATTCACTGCAGCGAGGGTGTGTTGTGTCATGTATTTACATGGGATTTACATCGAAAAGACTGACTTACTATGCAAACAGCAGAGTAACAAGCCTCCCTCTCTATCCTCACGTCGCCTCACTTCTATAAACCCACACATGTTCACTTCAGGGTCAGGGGTTGAATCGTAGTTGACTTCATTAACTTTTAAAGTCATAATCCTATTTTGTCAAACATGCTTCATCTTCAATAGGGGCATATATTCTGGATATGTATGCTAAGCAGATTTAGGCGTCTTAATGCTTTTAAACAGCAGCTGCATATTTGATGTGGGTGGATTTTGTATCTTTTAGTGGAGCTGCCTGTTTTGGACAATGAGATGTTCCATTCCACAAAGCCCGGCTTGTCAGCATATGCCGACTCCCCTGAAATGGTGAGTTCATTGTCACGTCTAATCAATTACATTGAGCCAAAAACAAAAGGTCCGCTGGCTCTTCATAACCCCTGCCAATAACCTCACTCTGCAGGGACTCGCATTGCTAATGACAGTAAGTGGAGATCCGAGCAGCCTGATATGTAACACACGATGTGTTTTCACAACTCCCGCCTGTCGCCCTGTTGTCAAAAGCCATTGTCTCTGTGCTTAAAGGCCGGACACACAGTGAGGATGCTGCTAAAAGTGGCCAAGAAGACTGTGCCTCGTCTGGAGTGGAAGAGAACCCCAGTGGTCCTAAGAGCCACAGCTGGACTTCGTCTGCTGCCCGCAGAGAAAGCCCAGGCTCTTCTGGACCAGGTAAAAAAAAAAACACACTGCAGCGGTGCAGAGACGTGACAAACTATTGCGATCTCTGCAAAGTAGAGTGCAGTTCTTTATCACGGGGGAGTTGTTAGGCGCTACATTGTCTGACACTTTCAGAGAAAAGTGCAACCTCTTATCCAGGGAGGAAGCAAGCAGGAACACTTTCAGTGCTGTGGCAGGTGGCACAGAGACAAGAGGAACAGTATTGTTATCAGAGTGCTGTGAGCTTAGCGTGGAAGGGTCTTGTGGAGGGGATAAGATAGTAATGGATGGCCCTGGGGCACCTTGGGAGATAAGTGATACTTTATTAATCCCCCCGAGGGAATTAATTAATCCCTTCAAGCGGAGGGCACCTCTGGATGAGCTACCATTACAGTAGATAACATTAAGGCCATTTCTCTGCTGCTCCCCCGTGCTCTCATCTTCCCTCCCTCACGTTCGCACTCTCTCCCCCTCTCCTTTCACCTTCCCCTCCCTCCCTCTCTTCTTCTTCCTTCACAGGTTCAACACGTGTTTGAAGAATCTCCTTTTTTGGTCCCAGACGACAGCGTAAGCATAATGAACGGCACGAACGAAGGTAACGTCTGCCCAACCTTTGCCCTGACAGGCAAAACGTCATCGCGTGTTCTCCCCGCAGCACCTCGGAGGTGGCACCAGCGATTCCTCTGCCCTACTTTTTGTGCGCTGTGCAATTTCCACAAGGAATCTTTGTTTACTGCAGACATTTAACTAAATTAGATAGATTATCGGCGTCTTTTATGATGACACTTAAGAAAATGAAATTACTCCTCGCCACAGAGTTGTCACCTTGAAATCCTGTAATTATGTGGCGAAAATTATTTGTTGTTGTCAGTTGTGCCACAGTGTAATTGATTTGTCAGCACTTCCACCTTGTTTTTCGAATTATAGCCTCTTGCGCGTGTGTTTGCATACGCAAACCTTTGTAATTTCTGCGAACATTTGTCGTCAGCTTTTCTAAAATGAGCCTGTGCGCGCCACCTGAAATGACTGTTTTCTGTTCCTCTTTAATGCAGGAATCCTGGCCTGGATATCTTTGAACTTCCTGACAGGTGAGCACTGCAGACTCTACAGTCTGCGTGGTCTAAGACATAACACAGTTGATATTTTTCTTCGTGTTTTCTGATACATCCAGATTTATCTTAGCAGCTGAAATTGTCAGCGTCTTATTATAGACCCTGGTTCACAAACACGCGCTGTGATTTCGTTGCCCTCAAGGGAACGGCACTGATCTTTATCAGGATCGGTGTTGGGATTTTATACCTTTGGGTCGCACAATGGGTGTCAAATCTGCCTTTTGAAGATAGCATCTAAAGGTCTCACCGATTAACTCGCGTCTGTTGCGGCTGCTCGATTAAAGTGGGAAATGTTTTCAGGTCACCTGAACGCACAAACCAAGAAGACAGTGGGAATCTTGGATCTGGGAGGAGGATCCACGCAGATCACTTTCCTGCCAAAACTCAGGGTTAGTTGTTTGTTTGCGTGTTAACGTCTGTCGTTTTCAACTCTTCAGTGATGAGTAACCCAGCATGCCCTCCATCTTCCACTGCAGAAAACCATAGAGAGCGTTCCTGTTGCTGATTACATTGCCAGATTCGAGATCTTCAACTCAACATTTGAGTTGTACACTTACAGGTAACATAATTAACATTTAATTATTATTATAAGTCCAGATTTAATCTCTATTTAAGTTAGTATCCATATATGTATTGATTAGTTATGGTACAAATTAAACTGACTTTGTTGTTGTAACTTCACTCGGATCAGTTTTTTAGATAGTTTAGTCATTAGGATGTGGATAACAGGCAGACCATTTGTTTGGCCTGCTTTCAGAATGACTTATTGTTACACACACAGTCTGTCCCCGGTTGTTCATTGTATAACAATCCTTTCACTTCATCCAGTTACCTTGGTAATGGACTGATGGCAGCTCGACTGGCCACACTGGGCGCCCTCGGTGCAGAAGGTACTGTGCTGCACATAAAGAAAAAGCTGGTCCGTTGCCATTAGCTGTGGGGCAGTGTTGTTCATTGTGAGCGCGTCTCTTAAGGATACTGAGACACAACAGTGACTCAGTCCTCCAAGTGTTGTCCCGGATGGGTTTTTTTTTTTTTTCTTTTTCAGTCCTGCCTATTTCTCCAAATACTGAGTAAAGGAGCGACAGTGGGAAAGGTGTTTTTGTACAATGTACTTCTCTTTCTTTCTGATAAACAATATAAGCGAGACCCTGAGATGAATCACCGAAGGGCTTCAGAGAAAATTGTGTTAGCCGGGTCTTGAGTCAGTCTCTGAACACCGTGACCAGGTGTGAAGCAGTGGAGCCGGTAAGTATATTAAACGAGTCGTGTACGTGTTCTCACAGGGCTGGAGTGGCGAGTTTTTAAAAGTTCCTGCCTGCCAAAAAAGTTCAGGGATGAATGGAGTTTTGGAGGACAGACCTATCAAGTGAGCGGTGACCCAGATGGTAAGATCCTGCTTGATAACTCAAGTAAATCTAAAGCTTTGTATGTGGGAACTGACGCTGAATTAAACATCCAGTGTAAAGTGTCGGGATGTCAACCAAACCTATTAAAATTGACTTATTATATATTGTTGTTCGGACACGGGATGCATAATTTACACAGCGCTGTCTCTGTTTCCTCTCCAGGTTATGCAGGATACAAGCTTTGTTATCAGGAAGTACTTAAGGTGGTGAAGGGGATTATTCATCAGCCATACGAGCTGGAAGACAACAACGTTTTCTACGCGTTCTCCTATTACTTTGACAGAGCGGTGGACGCCGGTCTTATCGGTTAGCACACACTCACGCACACCTGACATAATTACACAGACCCAGCAGGATGTTATTACCCATTCCAGAGCTAGACAGAGGCAGGACAACGTGAGTCATCTGCACCTGTCTCTGTGGATTTGATGAGCTATAGGTGCGTGGTTATTAGAGAAATTGCTATCTTCTGCCATTCTAAGCTGAAAGGGCACGAGCTGGGTTATTAGTATTATGGAAATGTTCGTGTCGAGCTGCTCTCGTAATGAATGGCACGGCATCTTAAATGTGAGGGGGGAAATGACCCACAATCGTTCCCTGTTGCAGACGGGGTCCACGGAGGAATGCTGGAGGTCAGAGACTTCAAGAAGCGAGCTAAAGAGGGTGAGATGGGCAGAGTAATACATCGTTACTATGACAGATGTGCAGCTCGCTGTACTTGAGACACAGCGTGCATGTCAATAGTCTGGACTTGTGTCCTTTGCTGCTATCTGAAAAACCCTGCCTTCATCCACTCAGCGGAATACAGATGACTGATTATCCATCCTAACAGACGTGATTTCCCCTTTTTGTCCGCTCAGTGTGCAATAAGATGACCAAGTACCCTCCCGTCAGTTCCTTCCTGTGTATGGACATGACCTACATCACTTGTCTGCTCAAGGATGGCTTCGGCTTTAAAGAGAGCACTGTGCTGCAGGTGAGGCAGTTTTATACAACACAATGAAAAGGGTTTGTGGCCTCGCTCAGAACGACTCAACAGAAGAAACAGGCAGGAAGGAACATTTTTTCAAGCGGCTGCTAGCACAGTGTTTTAAGTTGTGTCGCTCAGTGGAGCTGTATGAATCACAAGCTCTGAAGAGACACGCATGGTTACGTTTAAAAATGACCTTCACTTTGCATTTGTTGTTAAACGATGCAGCAATGGCAAACGCAAAACATACTTTTAGAAATAGCACACTTTTATATGCTCACCCAATAGAAGGAATGTTCCAGACTTCATCAGAAACGTCACAGAAAAGTGAATTCTACACAAAATGTGTTACTTTTTTTTTATTTCAATAAATACAAAAGGCATTTGAGTGATTTGGTGTTATTTTGTTGTTTTTTTTCCCTCCTCCTAGTTGACCAAGAAAGTGAACAACGTGGAGTCAAGCTGGGCTTTGGGCGCCACGTTGGATCACTTCCACCACCTGAAGATCCACTGAGGAGAAGGCAGGAACAAACACTGCTGATTTATTATCTGCTGTCCCCAGACATCTGCGGTTTGTCTCATAAAGGGCCGAACTAACCTCGCGAGTCATTTCTTAACTTTTTTTTTTTTTTAAAGCAATTATTCTCAAGTGTTAATATACTGAGGTGTAAATGAGTAAATGTGTGCCTTACTCAGAGAACAAGTGAAGCACTGGAGGTTGACATTTGAGTGATGTTACCAATAACACACTGAGTTAATGCAGCTTTGGGCATTACCGGGTTTGAGATCGAGGTTTGTGTGTTTTAGTAAGACCAGTGTTTACATGCAGCTATGAGATATTCTGTGCTTTAGCAGTTTGCGACGTCAAGTGTTTTATTATTAACAGTAAGGATGTACACACGTCTGGTACTTTGAATTTGAAAGTAGATTTGCCATTCATCGGCCGAAGTTTTAAGAAAGAAGCGGGACATCATTATCAGGGAATATCATCAACATTGCATTTCAACCCCAGACTTCTGTTTACATGATACTGCACACAACAATGCACGGCCATTATATTTTCATAAACTTTTAAACCCGTCTCAGTATTTCTTTGGGAGCATTGGTGTTCAAAAACTTGAGGACAAAAAGGTTGTTTTGTACAAACTCTGTCATTTCACACTTGTCAAAATAAAACCATCATCGATCGCTAATTACAAATATCTACAGGGGTGAAAGTCAGTGATTAATTTATTTACAAAGACGTCTATGTGTGCTCCGCTGTGGCAGACTGTCTGGCGCTGCTGAAATGGGCAGCGTTTTGATTTTTTTTTTTTTTCCACGACGGCAGACTACAGCAGGGCCACCACATCTTCTCCATATGCATGGGCTTCAGTCGTCATGGTCACCAATTCATGTGGCTGAGAGAGAACAACCACCGAGTCCGCAGAGCCTGGAGGGACAGAAACAAAGACGGGTTCAAAGATAAACGATCGGTTAACATGAATGCTGTCTTAATAGCGAGACACCCCGTCAACCTTTATGTGCCTTCAGTCATCGGGAGATGAAAAATCCCTTTCAGGGCAAAAACTCTACGGTTACGTTTGTCCTTGGGTTTCTGCAAGCCTGGTTATGCTTTTTGGTTTAATGCTGACAGGCCAAGTTAGGAAAAACTGAAGGACACTGAAGAACATGCAAAAAATACCGATGTAATTAGTGAGCTTTTAAAAAGTAAAGAGTGGCCAAGAATTGATGCAGTAGAATGAGCACCATGACAAACTTGGCGGTTGAACGCTCCAGTTGTAAAATAATATTTTTAAATGCCCAAGAGTTGATTAATCATAGTTGGATTGGAACCAACAACTTTAGCAGTGCACCTGAGACGAAGAGCAAGAGAGAAAAAAAACGAGGCTGGAGAAATGCAGAGCATTGTTTGGCAGGCCCAACGTGCCCACATCGGGAGCAGCGGTTACATTTATCATAATCACAAAGGTTCTAGGTGAACCATTGTAAAAATGTGTCATTTATAAGCCGGCTGGGAAGGTTTTAAACAAAATGATACAATGGGGAAGTCACAAAGATCTCATTCAAACTCACTGTTACAAAGGCAGTTGCACAACTGAGTCATATTAAGCAGAACGAGCTACCGACAAGCTGTTTGTTTCAACTCTGACAATCATCATTTTAATAACTTTTCAAGGAGACGTGAGAGAACTACACGGAGGCCTGAAAGCTGCTGCCTGAACTGTTGCTTCATTGTTAGAGAAACAAGACATATCAAAGTCGTGACAGCTTAGGCAAACACAAAAAAAGCTGGACTGTTAACAGTAACAACATTTACGGGAAAAAAACCCTGTCATGAGCAATGATTGAAAAACATAACAGGACTTTAACAACGCCGCGAGCTGACTCGGCACCGCAGACATTAACGGACCGGCGCGAGCGTCGCTCGGACGCAGCAGGGTTATCGTGTCGTCGTATTGTGTTGTCAGCTGCGCGCGCAATTGTGTTTGCTGTACGTGCGCGTACACCTACCTGGTGATCTCAGCATGGCGTGGTGAAGATTCATGGGCTCCACGGTTGTTGTCATGGTGACCATACTGTCTGCATTTTCGCCATCTGCCTCCAGCAGGCTGCTTTGTGTCAGAGCCTCTCCTGTCAGTCGCCAAGAGATGACAAACTTTTGTATGCAAAGTGCGAAGAGTGACACACGCCGCACTAAGAACTAACAGTAAACAACTTACTAGGGAAAAAAAAAAATCAATGCTCAAAGATGAAACCTGCATAACTTTTTAAGTTTTCTTTTGACTCGTGTGAAAATGTATTTTCATGGTTTTCAGGACTGTAGTTATTCCAACACAGTCCATTTAATAATTCAGCCACTATAAGTAACGCAGAAACTAGCAGTCTGTTGTGAAGCTGCATCTTCCTTTGCTCCGCTTTTACAAAAGACCAGCCTCTTTGGGGAGGCTGACCCGAATAAATCTGCTGTTTATAATTAGAGCTTTGGCAGCGTTTCCTCAGTGGTGATTCAGCTGCGGTGCTTCCCACTGCTACAGAAATATGACAAGGAGGCAAACGCTCTGTCTGCTCTCATTGTTTCATGCCAAAAATAATTTTTTAAAAAAACCCACAACCCTAATTTAAAGCTGATTGTGTACAATTACGCCATATGTTGCGATGTAAAGAGCTCACTGGGAGACGCTTTTAATCTGAAGAGGTGCCGAAAGTCATACCAAGAATAGAGGCGGGAGTGAACTCGAGTAGATTTACTGCAGCTGCACTGAAGATTTACTCAAGTATCCACTCGTTTATCTCTGTAATTTGTAAGGTGGAGGCAAAAAGGGCATTTGAGTGAGGCAAGAGATGCTTGAAGACATGAATTTGAGTTACTGTGTCCTTTTAACTCGGTGATTACATACTTTTCAGGCGGCTGACCCCATCACAAGACGCCTAACAGGCCTGTTTCTGCGGTAGAGTTGTGCTGCCTCTGCTTTTCCAGAGATATGTGCAGTCTAAAACAATTCAGCTACCAGCCCCGAAGAATAAAAATTTCAATGATACGTTTCTCGGCGCTAAGGGGTTATTAATTATTCAAGTCATGTTCCTAAATGTAACTTTAACCAACATCATCTCTGTGCACATTTTAAAATGTATGGGCTGCTTGAAGCTATAATCAAACGATTAACATATCCACCTACTGCACTGTGTGTCTCATAGTGTGTGTGTGTGTGTGAGAAAGACCTGTTTCCCTGCTCTCACTGCTGAGGCCGTCCTCTCCGTGCCTCTTCCTCATGTGGACGTTCCGGCTGCCCGACTGAGAGAAAGTCTTCCCACAGATCCCGCAGTGATGAGGCTTCTCGCCTGGGAGGCGCAGCACACACACACACGCACACACACGCACACACAGGGCACGTTTTAAGTTAAAAAATAAAAAGAGAGAGATCCTGTGATCCCTTCCGCACCGACACGGGATGGATCTCTTCGCGGCACATGATGATAGACTCTATCTGTGGCACGCTAATTACAAAAAGGAAAGTGCAACTCAGCTGTACAGCTGTTAGCTCCGTCCCCACTCACCAGAATGTACGAGCATGTGTTTCCGTAGACTGGAATACTCAGCAAAAGATCGCCCACAACCATCTGCCTCACACAGAAAAGGCTTCTCTCCTGGAAGCAGCCACCCACCACACACACGCACGCACACACACACACACACGTATTATTGAACTCCACAATACAAAGACTTAAAGAAGTGAACTGACTGCTGCAGAACATGTTGAGAGAATTTTCAGCGGCTTAAGACACTCTGGCAGATTTCTCGCCGTTAGTGGAGCCCGTGGTGACGGCCGACCCGTTTTTTGATGCACACGAACGTAAAAGAAATGTTCTTCCAGACGTATGGGCAAAATATAAACACCGCACAGTGTAGCCTGTCTGCTAACTGGTCCCTGGGTGGAAGAAGCAGACTGTGGAACAGGCCATCAAAATCTTAATGTCACCCTAAATAAAATATGACAAGGGTACGGTTACTCATTCTAGCAGTGAAATGGAGGCGCCAGTGCTGCTGACTCTTCAAATCTCCAGCCTTGACTGCACCAAGGAAGCACTAAATGAGCAGAGCCAAATGGCCTGAGTCAGTTATTGCTTCCAGCGTGTTTGGGCTTTTTATATGCGGGTATCTGCAGCTCCCCACCTGTGTGTATGCGTCTGTGGTTCTTCAAGTTTCCAGCTGTGGTGAACTTCTTGCCACAGTTCTTCTCCTTGCAGATGAAGGGCTTCTCGCCGTTGTGGGTCCTCATGTGAACCTGGAGCCTCTGCAGCACGTAGAAGCTCTTCCCGCAGCCCTCCGCGCCGCACCTGAACATTCGGTCGTTCCTGCGAGGCCAAGATAACCAGACAAAACGTGGCTTTGGGTTTCCTGCGCACGCGATTCATTAGCAGCAGCCCACCACGAGGTCAGACAGGGGGACCGCAAATAGATTTCCTACACAGACGTTAAGAGAGCTCTTGCAGTACGAGTGCACACTTCTCTCCGAGTCTCAGCTGTGTTTCTCCTGTTTGGCTGTTCTGTCTGCCTCCACCACAAACGACCTGTGGAAAAACACTGCGTGACCGCTCCTCTGGCTAACATCACATTCAGACTAAATCGGGCGTTGTGGCGATTAGCGCAGGGGGGTGCAGGAGTGTGAAACAATCAGAAAATCACGTTTTATTTTGCTAATTGACCGGCATATTTGCAAACAGTGCTCCCTCTCCTCATTCATTCCCTTTGTCACTTGACCGCCACTCGCGCAAATTCTCCGCCCAGGTCACTCCAGCAACCCCTGCCGCCTCCATCACCACAACCTAAACTGACCCCCATTCAATAGGAGGACTGGTTTTCGCCACAGCGCCTGATTTGGTTTGAATTTGTCCTAACTTGTAAACCTGTTTAACTGACTTTGTTTGTGATCTTAGAATCGGTTTCTATAGTTTCGTGATGGGCTGAGCATCATTCATGCAAAGAGAACAGAAGCACTTTAAAGTGATGCCTTGTGTGCGTTGCATTCTGTTTTACAAAAAGTAACAATGGCTGGAAATTTTCTATTATCAGCAAAGATATATGATATCTAAAAGCTATGGTGTGTAAGTACTTGTATAAAACGCTGGAAACACTATTAGCCTGCAAGGCTGCATTATTATTTTTCAATTTGGAAAATGTATCCACTTTAGGAAGGTTTGCACACGAGTGTATCATGATACTTTTGGCAGCAGCAGCATCTTGTTGGGACTACTGCCCGAGTTTATTGTCCTCTGTTACCTGTGTACGTTACGTGTTATCTGTGTGCGTGTCTATGTATGTTTGCTGTATATGTGTGTGTGTGATTTGTTGTGTGTGTAGGTGTGTGTGTTGCCTGTGCGTGTGATTTGTTGTGTGTTACGTGTGTGTGTGTGTGTGTTACCTGTGTGTTTTGAGGTGGTACTTGAGGTGAGCCGGCCAGGTAAACGTCCTGCAGCAGCCCTCGAACGAGCAGCGGAGGATCTGCTTGGCGAGGGGGCGGCCGGTCCGAGGCGGCAGCTCCCGCTTGTCTCCGTCTGCTGTCAGACTGTGTGTGTGGTCACCTAGGCAACCAGAAGAGGAAAGTGAGCGGGGCTGTGCAGAAAACAATCCCCAAGTACCAGGCGGCCGGCCTCTGGAAGCTTGCATAAAAGCTAATCATCGGGTACCGACTGAAACCTGCTGAACATCTACAGCCCAAAGAAAACAACTGGAAGCTGAATGCAATCATTCCCTTTTCACCTGCTCAGACTCCCCGCTTTGAATCTCTTTAAAAGGGTCCAATTTAGCTTACGGCTTGACAGGAGTAATGCACCTATAACTGATACCCTGCTGCTGAAAGAAACTTGTCTATCTAATGCAAGTTAGCGGGAGGGCAGCGATTACAGTTTCCCACTGAAACGCAGTCTGCTGCACGTTATTTAACAATGTACAAGTCTTTTCTGTCACAGTCGCTCAGAAGAAGACATTTTATTTTTTAGCGTGCTTCTTTTATCGTGGTCCTGCAAGAGCATATAAAAGACATCCAAGGTTGGATCTACAGTCATTTTTTCCTTTGCTAATTGGCTTGACCCTAATAGAAATATAATGAGGACAAGGATAAATGTGGAGGAATCATAAAGAGGTAAGGGAAGAACACCTGTGCTAAGAGAGCCCGTCTGAATTAAACTAGGCTACGTGATCACCTGAGGTAACCTACTTTTCAATATACATCAAAATTCAGGAAGCACTGAGCCAACTTTCTAAAGCATGTTGGGAATTGAACCACTGCCGTGTGTCAAGGCGCAGCATATAAAGCGGTGTGGTGTATAAAACAAACAATATGCACTTGTGGTGGTGCTGAAAGAATTCAAACAAACAGTGAAGCAGCGAGTGGAAGATCATCAGCTGCGGAAAAGGTTCCTACGGGAGGAAATAAACTCGGAGCTCACTCGCGCTTTTCTAACCGGGACCTCCGGCAGTAATTCGGCTCACGGGGAGTTCAAAGATCGGAGATGTAGCTAGGAGTCATAGAGCCTTGAATGTCATGGGTAAAAATCTCCATCTAACAGGCAGCCTGTGGAGGGAAGTCAAGTCGTCCTGACTCCCGGTGAGGGTCAACAGCTCGCTACAGCTCTGTGCTGCGGGAAACGAGCGCGTGTCTTAGATCAGAGGCGAGAGCTTTCCGGGTAAAGTGGGTGAGATTAAAAAAAAGGCATAGATAACTTAAGGTGAGCTACTGGCTGAGATAGTGGAGGAGCCGAAGCTCTTACATACTTTTAGATATCTGTTACGGAAGTGTTTACATAGCTGGACTGAAACTGGTGGCGCTCCTCAACTGTATGAAAAAGAGTCGCCTGAAACGCTCGCTCGTGAGGCGCCCCGGCCTGCTGCCGAGTTTCTTATCTACATGAATATATGGTCACAATTTTTGGTTATCAGGACTTTCTTGGCTGGAAGCAGTTGCCAGGCAACCAGTGGAGACTCCAGGAAGTAATGAGATATTTCATGCTAATTAGCGAGCTTTAGACACGCTGGTAGGTGGATTTTTATCACCGGGCGAGTTCTTTCCTAACTTTAAAGTGTTTGTGCTATGCTAAGCTAACCACCTGCTGGGTGCTGGTGTACATTACTGAATGGACATTGAATCGCAACAAAAATGATTCAAACGTGATCGGCGTTTTGCGATAATGTGTCATTTATATCTCCGCTGCATATCTGCTGTCAGACTTGTAAACCAGTGTAGACAAAGCTGCGAATTCATTTTGACTGAGAGGACTTCTGATGGGAATTGTTGAACACAGTTCCAGTCGGTGCTGATTATGCAACATTTTCATCTCATGGCTGACCTAATTTCGCTTCTTTCTATCTTTGATGCCTGCTGATGCAGACCTGACGATGATGCTATCTTACCACAAAATAGGCTGCTTCCTGTACACAGGCTTATTTCCTTTTCCTAATTTTAGTCTTAGACTTGACACTACATCACAGGTGGCTGTACTTTACGTGCAATTAGCACAGCACACATACATGAACAATGAGTTACAGTGGAGAATCTTCTTCCGCCGAGCCTGTTTGGCTGTACTTTCCGCAGTAAACGACCTCTAAAATCCTTTCTGCTTGTGTTGACAAGATAAAGTGACTTTACCATTACTGACACTTGCAGTCCTGGCATCCTGGCTGGCCTTGGCATCTCTCGCAAGCTGTGCCCGCGTGGCCGCAATCAGGCTGTCGTGTGCCAGCTCCTGTACCCGCAGATACCAGGGAGCACTGCCATCTATCCCGTAGTCCCCTGATGAGACCCCTTCGTCATCGTCCTCGCCGGCGCCATCTGCGGCGAAGATCAGCGACTCCGAGGAGGCTGTGATGCCTGAGAGGGGAACACGAGGCAGGAAGAGAATCACCGTGAGACAAGACGTTCAAGGCCAATGCAACATTCTGCAGGATCGTCGGTGAATGCAGCCCACTCTAGGTCACATTTCTGAATTCATTACTGTCCTCCCATTGAGCTTGGCAATTTTGGCTTTAATGACACGGCTTTGTTCTGAAGGGCTGAGAGAATTCAGGCCGACAGACACATTTATAAAGCGCATATACACACTAAAATCAATCCCTCTTCATTGGTGCTTTAAATTTAATCTAACAATAAGTAGAAAGTATTCTCTATCCTTCATGTCACAGAGTCACAGGCAGAACACAGCGCACTGTAGAAAAGGTGGCTGTCAAGGGACCAAAATTGATTTTGTGGCTCTCATGCCAAGGGCTGATGAACCAAGAGAAAGTGTCTGCCAAGGATCACTTCTTCCAGCCAAAATAATTCAGTTTTTCGCTCATGAAAATGTGTCACCTCGTTTCGTTTTAACACTGTGTGCAGAATCTGGAGTACGCCTACAAAAGTAGGTGCGTACGTCCGACTCTGCCACGCGTGAATAGTTACGGGTCAGTCGCTCCTTTACCTTTTGCGAGGTTCAGTAGGACATAGGAAGTGCTGTCTGACTGCTGTAGGTCATGGAGGATGGGTGGGGGGCTCGGTGAGGCCCGCGGATGAGAGTGTGCCTGGACCACTAACGCGCTTCTCTCCGACACGCCTCCGAACTCTGACAGGGAGGGAGAACTCTCAGGCTCATGACTCAGGCCTCCATCTGAGGAGGAAACAACAGTTTGATAGTTTCAGTCCTGAATAATAGTCAAGCGTTCACTTTGCACGCACACAAACACACACGTGCACACGTGGTCAAGTCATACACAATGCAATTTAAATACACATTAATTTAAAAGATATATATCCCATGACTTATACAGCCTGATGAAGAATTGGGTCCAGGTGCAGATAAAACTATCTTTTACTGATAGAAATACTCCAATAATTGACGTTTTATTTGTGATTTTGAATAATGCTGCAGCAGAAACAAGCTGGAAACACAACGACGGCATGTTGATTCAAATCAATGGAGTGAATTTGTTAGCAAACACTTGCTTCTTCACACATCCAGCAGTTATGGAGCAACATTATCATTCAACTGGAGTCATGTTTCTGTCCACTTGACGGAAGCACTTTGAATATATATTATCTCCTGAGGGAAATATCGGCCATGTTAGCTGCTACACGCCGCACACCTTTCACCGGCTTGTCGTTAACTGTGTCTTCTCTGCTGTGTGTATTTTGTTTTTGATTTTTTTTTTTTAGACCTGCCTGCTGTCTCTGAAGACAGCGCGGTAAAGCTGTGAACCCGACAGTTAAATAATAACGCAGATTCAGGTGATAACTTCCTGTAAGTTCATCGTTACACGCAACCCCTCCCACGCTGATTTCACATTTCCATTACATGCATTGTGATTATAAATCCAAACTCTTTTCTTGGTGTCAAACGTTCATGGGATCCTTGATCTGCTACAACTTTGCAGCCGTGTGGCTCACAACAACAGAGATTAATATTACTAGACAATAAAAACTAATACACAGTGGTATTGTGTAACATGCAGAGTACGCTCTGAGCATCACTGCCAGTGTTTTGGCCTGTGGTGATCAGGACAGGATGAGCCGCTGACCTGTGAGCTCCAGCGGGCTGCACAGCGAGCTGTCAGCCGGAGCCAGCAGAGGCAGGCAGGAGTGTTTGGACTCGGAGTCCTCCAGACCCTGAACCAAGGGGATGGAGGCGTTCTGCACAAACTGCACCAGCAGCTGAGGAGGGAGAGAGAGAAGAAAAGACCCGGTGTGAAGCTCGTGTGCCAGCACAACCTCCGTGATGAAAATGATGAGCAGATTACCTCTGGTTTGGAGTCAAGCTCATCTGAAAGCATGGGTCACCCTGTGTGGAGCCTGCAGGGTGACACGGGATGACAGTGACGCATCAAAACGCAATGCAGATTTACTACGATTGGATTAATCAAAAACGCCGCTTACCTCGAAGCTGACCTGCTAAATGTGGGATTATCTGCCGGTCAGAAACGCAGGGTGCAGGTCATCTTTGAGTCCAGACCATTGCTTAATCTGTGGTCAAACAACACGTCAAAAAAAACACGTCAAACATCAAGTAACCAGCTCGGCTTTGTTAGCTGTCAGCGAGCCCTCCAAGTGTGAGAATTAAAGAGTAAATAACCGCCTAGCTAAATGTAGCTTAGCACCAAGTGTTGCTGGATAAAACAGGCAGATGACAGCCTGCGCGTTAACTTAGCTAGCACGGTTAGCAGTTACCAAACTAGCCACCGGGGCTAACGGCCAGCTGTTAGCCGTCTGCCCGCTGACGACGCGCCGCGCACCTACTTAATGCTATTACGCCTTCAGTAACACGAAACCAGCTGGTTTACCTTGTAACAGTCCCGCAGCTGAATATTTGTCCCAAAACAGAGCAGCAGTTTGTTTTCTGCTCTACGGAGTCTCCGATGGAACAATGTTAGAAACGCTTCCGCGTTTTCAACGCCGGGGATCCTGTATCATCTGCGCCACCCAGCGGTCAAACGTGTGAACTACACCGTCAGGCAAAGATTCAAAAAGATACTGAGGCAGACAAATGAATAAATAAACATATATCCATCCCCCAAATACCAGAAAAACTAGATATTAACTAAAGTTTCATTAGGTTTTGACAACTTTTTTTTTATCTTATGTCCTCTGTTGTGATATTTGCCTTAATAACGATTCAGTGTTCAACCAAAATAATTCATTAATATATTCACTGCAAAAAGTTAAGCAAAATTCCTTAATCAATGCTTAATTGAGGGCAGGTGCACTGAGAGGTGGTTAATAAATGGTTAATCCGTATGTGCAGTGTGTCCATCACAAGGCGTCAATACTTTGTGATCAAACTCTCATCATTTTGAGTACAATTATATGTAACCTAATGTAACCTAAAAATGTACTCTGAAGTGACTCAGCGCTCTCGGAATTCATTTGGACAGATACTCGATACACGAGAAGACGGTTTTCTTTGGAATGACATTTATTACGCAGGCAATGAGTCTAACTTAAAATGTACAAAAAGAGCCCCGCTGCATGTTCAAACCCTTTCTCAGGTTTATTGATTTTTGATTGGCATAGCTGAAGTATCATTAATTATTTAGCAAGTTGCACGTCTCCAGATGCTAATGTTTTGGTAAATCCTTGTGGATTTCAATAACTTTCTGCATTTACATTACAAACGTCACATTCAGTCTGCCGAATGCTACTACAGGAATTATTTGGGCTCATGGTCGTTGCTGCTGGTGCACTACTGAAAGAGTTTGATGAAACAATCACAATCATTTTCACAAACATTTTCAGCATCTTTAAAATGAAAGAAGGCAGACTGAAATGTGCAGAGCTGCCAGCATTTAGATGGAAAAAATAAAAAAACAACAACTCAAAATCCAGTGTTAGAAAATGACTAGTGTTCTATTGTACAAAAACAGTCTTTACTTTTTACCTTTTCAATTAACTGTTACACAAACAGAAACAGAAAACTGCGGCCACATAACAACATGATCACAACAACGGTAATAACAATCCATGACACAGCATGTAGCACATTTAATAGCGGCACCACAGACTTATGGTTTGATACAGTGCAGTCAATAGTCACTCACGTACAGGAGCCGAGAGAGAGTGACCACAGCAGCGTGGATCCATGTAAACAAAACCAAACTTTGGATTACTGCGAGCTGATGGGAACCAATAAATAAACGTGTTATGTTAAAAAAAAAAAAAAAGGATGGCAGCGAACAACCAAAGTGAACACGACCATTGTTGTTGTGCCATTTATTAGCGAAAACATTATTGAACCATTTGATTGTTCAGTACCATCATTTATTCCACTGGCAGTGAAGCGGTATTGGAACAGCGAGATCTAATTTCAGCAGGTCGTTAAACTGTTTTGACTCCACGGCGACCCATTAAGAACAATACGAACAACGATTCCTCCGACACATCGACTGTCTGTGCATCTGACTCAAGTGGAACAGGTCTATGCGTTTTGTACAAACATTTCTGTGACCATTTCAGACATTTCACTTTAAATAAATGTGTTGTTGGCCAGCGATAGAAGAGGGGAATTTGCATCTCAACACGATGGCGGTTGTTTTTGGCCGAGGGGAAAGACCACGACAGTGCCAGCCAGTCTTGCAGCCTCCTGGTTTGAGGATCTTAATAAGGCCTTTTTTTAAGGACATGTGGTATTAGAATAAATTACTGATCCGTTACAGTGACACAACCGCAAAAACACGAGCTTAGCTTTTCTTTTCCATGCGTCAGGGATCGTTTTGCAATGAGTCAACTTTGAAAACTTTGTCATAAGGCGCACGCAGCTTGTAATAGACACACAGTCATGACTTTTGATGTTTAAAACTTGCGCCGTTAACACACAAGCACATCGACGTCCCTTCATAAATGAGGTGTGTGTCTTCTGAACATCTGCTGGGTTAAAAACAGAACATATCTGCATAGTTTGTTAGTTATGTTAGTTTTGTTATGTAGACAGAAAAGTCCACACTGTCATCGTATCTGAGAAGTTTGTCTGCACTTTATCTCATTATCTCGAGCAACGCTCATCGTACTGTACAGAAAGCAGATGATGCTCAAGAAGTTTACTTACTGCCAGCGCAAGTTTTAAAACCAAATTCAACGAGGACCTTGAACACATCAAATCTGGTTTGGGAGTGTCTAAAAACCAAAATATCACATCATCTGCTACTGACTGACTACATGTCAGTCTGTTACAACATAAAAGTGACTCTCTACTCACTTCAAAAGCTGAGACACACAATAAATGTTAGTTGTAAAACACCCACAATTCATTCACAAAAGAACCCAAACGCATCTGTTTGTGTGACAAACACTTCCACAAGGTTTGCTGCAGAATACACGACCCTCTGTATTCATGTTTACACGGGCTGCAAATTCGACTCTAAATGATCTCTTACTGGAGATGTTTCATGTGAGGCACTGTAAGTCAACATAAGCACAGCATGCACATCATCACTTCAGTTATTATTGCAGAGTTAAAGACAGTTACCGGGGAAACTCTGTTTAATACAAAGGAAACGGTAATAAAAAAACATCTGACAATGTAAATGTTATTTAGGAACAGTACACGCTCATAGTGTGTTTATGTTAACTCGTGATGTCTCTAACTTCAACAGAAAAAAGACTTTTGCAGTCCGCCTTAAATGAGCTGCCATTAAACTCTGCACAGAAATGACTTCAGAGCTACTCTCGGATTATTTTAGTGCAAGTGCAAAGTTAGAAACACAGACTGGGTTTGGATATTAAGGCCATAATTTAAAAGCATCCCAAAAAAAAAAAAAATAACTGAATCATCTGGATTGGCCAAAGGCTGATGCGCAACAACTGCTTTTCATCAAGAAACCGGACTTGATGCTCGTCTCAAAAAAGAAAAGTTTCACAATGAAAATGTCACACAGATGAAAGTAGAAAAGGATTTTAAAAAACAGAAATAGTCAGCACTTAAGTTAGATAATATTGCCACATTAAATTACATCCATGTGTATATTCAAAAACACACACACATACCCACAAAAACAAATGATATAACTCATGTACAGTCACTGATAAATATGGTTGAACTAAAGGAAGCACCCTTTACCCTCGCTGGCATGTTATTGGGGAAGCATCCAAACGGCTTTACTTCCAGCCAGTCTGCACTGTATTATAGCTGCCATCAACATGATGGGAATGCTAAACTGGAAATAGTCGACGGCCTGTGCCAAATCCTTCACGCCGAGTTTAGAAATGTAGCAGAAACTAAAAAGACACTTTAGGTTTGTCTATTTAAAGATGGTGACTGGCAAGAGGCCACGGACACATTCAATGTGACATGATGAAAACACTTTATAAATCATCGACGTTACATAATTGTAACCGCTGCAGAGAATAATTTAGATTATGTACACACTTGTCTGTTAACTGGATGCGTGGTTAAGCAGCACATCGGAGGAACGGAGCTTAGAGAACTACCGCGAATGATGAAAAACTGTCGAAACACAAACGTCAACCTAATTCAATCCATGTAGTGAGACAGTCTGTTGATAGAAGTAAGTATACTTCAGGTTTAGACGACAACAACCGTGCGCTGTTCAAGGTCAGATTTCCAGTTTAACTTCAATCTAGCTTTTAGAGTCTGAGCCAGTATTGTGCGTTCAGTTAAGAAAAAAAAGCTTTCATTCATGTCTTACATCTCTCAGGAATTCTGGGTCTTGATTGCCAATGAGCAAAAGATTTCTGCGCAGCACAGCAGCACTTTGAGCTTCAGTGGAAGAGATCTATTCAGGCTTTAGGTCCCTGACACACCAAGCCGACAGTTTTGGGGGGGGGGGGGGGGGGGGGGGGCATCCTACACTGGCGGCACTAGTCAGAACTTATCTGTGTCCGTTTGGACATTTGCACTGTCTGACTGACCTTGAAAATCTGTGTTAAATTTCAAAAAATTTCACTGTTTTTTTTTTACCTCCATTTTTTCTTTTTCCACAAATTTAAAGCCACAGGCTGACAACATCAAAGCAGTCCACTGAAACTTTATAAAGAGAATATAAAGATATTCTCAATTCATCCGAGCACACAATGAGACTATTTCCGCAAACTCTGTGGCACAAAAATAGAACGGTCGTTTGCTTCTATCTGTCATGTTTCCTGGACTCTCTCACAGGTGTAGATCATTATGTGCATGTCGGTGGTCAACTGACTACCAGTGTTACAATGAGTCATTGTGCAACTTTTGACAGAAGACACGAGGCAACAAAAACAACTTTATCAGCACAAAATCTTTGAGGTGGGATTGGTGTGTCAGAGCCCTAAGGCAGTTGGCAGCCAAAATGTAGGCCACAGCACAGTGTCTGTGTTAGAGAGTGTGTGGGGGTGGGTGTGTGTTGCAGAGCACATTACTTTCGGTCCATCTGTCTCTGTACGTTTCACCCCCCTCCCTCCCCTCCAAACATGCCCCCCCCCCCCCCCCCCCATCACAGTCTAAAGGATTACCGTCTCACACCAGTCTAGGTCTAATCTGCCTTCAAGCTGGCCTGAGCAGCTCTCTCCCTGTCTTCCTCCTGAAGGCTGGACTGCAGTTTAACACAGATGCTGGTGTCACCGCTCTGCACAGCTTGAAGGAAGAGGTCTGTGTGTTCTTTTAGCTGGTCCAGGTCATTCTGGGTGCGTCGGTTCTGCCGGTGGAGCTCCTTGGTGCGGAGTGCGATATCAAGCAGGCCTGACTTGCTCAGGATGTTGTAAGTGTTGCAGAAGCGCTTTCTCTTTGTATCAGCATCGCTATCGCTGCAGTTATTGTCTCCTGGTGTGCTGTTCTCTTGGGTGGCCCCTCTGGCGACAGGGAGCGTCAGGTTTTTGGCGCCAGCAGTGTGACTGAAAGACGGGGAGGTGGTAAACTCTGCCTGGCTGACTGTTGTTGAAGGCAACTCCCTGGCAAGACTACTGCTGGCGCTGGCTTCTGTTGTGTGGAGAGAAAGTCGTTTCTGGAGCAGAGGTGACATGGCACTGGAGCAAGCAGGAAGACTGGGAGTAGCTGAGCCAGAATTACTGGCACCGCCACACACACTTCTTGGCTGCTTCTCTCTCTGACAGTGGTCCCGGTGGTTGGAGGTCAGGCTGCTGCCTCTTTCTGACCCTGTAGAACAGGACGAGGAGGAGGAGGGGGAGGAAGATGAGGAAGCAGTTCCTCTTCCTGAGGAACTCGAGCTGTCTCCAGGATGTGGAGCAATCTTGGGGTAGGATTTCAGGATTGGAAGATACTTCTTAGGGCGTCTGTGTCTAGAGGAAGCCTCTTTGGAGGCAGGGGAAGCTTGGCGTGAGACCACAGGCTGGAGGAAGACCACCTGAGGCTGCTGCACCACAGGCTGAACCACCTCCACTGTGGGACTAAACCCCCAGGGCTTCATAGCAGGAGGATTATCTCCAGGCTGCAAAGGCAACAAAATTGAGAGCTTTAAAAGAGATTCTCACAAAAGCACTTGCATTCTTAACTCTTTATCTGTTGTTTACAATAAGACATTATCAAGAGAACAATATGAGAATAAAAACCAACAACACACAGTACTAATTAATCATGGAGTCTATGAAATGGTTAATACCGGCATACACACAGATTAGTGTAAGTAATAAGTAATAAAGTTTAAACTTATACGAACCACATACTTGATTTTTCCCCCCGACAAACAACTAAACGGATCAAGATTTTCTGTCTATTAACTGTCAGTAAGATTTTCAGCACCGCTGCCCACACAGTTCTAAATACACAACAATTTAAAATTGTTCCATCATAACTAATTCCCCTTTTGGGAATCGGTTCGTGATGCAGGTCTACTGACGACATGTTAGACCTGCTTTGGACTCGTTAATCAAACAGCTGTCACGTGTCAGTTTCTGGGTATGATTATTAGCAGAGAGTCTAACCTGCAAAGCAGTTCTAATAAACTATAGATTGACATTACATAATCATCAAATGAAGTTTTCACTACTCTCTCTGTGTTTTGCTTGTTTGCCCACACACACACCCTCTCTCTTTTTGTCTCTGGAAGCACAGTAATGACTTTAGCATGGCAATATCACTAAATTCATTTCCATCTGCCGTGAAGATGCCTGGAAACTTGCTTTCACCCCATCTGCGGGAGGGCTGGATGACGTACACGGACGAGCAGTGTATTAATTTAGACAAACTGCTGACGCAGTTTAGACCTACGTCATTGTTTCATATGGGTAGATAGATATTTTATTTATCCCTGGGGCAAAGTTTGCACCCATATAACTAGTAACAATGTGAAATACTAAAAAATAGACAAAATAAATCTGCTTCAGACACATACACCATTTAAACAGAAACCAGAGAAGAAAACGAGAGGAGCACTGTGAGTGACATATTGTGATGGAAATTAGCCATTTCATTTAATCAATGAAAACATAAAGCTTTAACAGAGTGACTAGACTAATGCCACTGATACCACTGATTAAATAAGGTCAGTAACAACAGTGATCTGCACCGTTAGAACCACCGATCATGTGAAAATCATTACTGTTTTTTTACATAGTAATCTTTTTCTCCTATTTTTTTTAACATTTAGTGAAATCTGAATTTAATTTAGAGCTACATTACTTCTACGTCTCTGCCATTGGTGAGAAAACAGTCTCGGCCGTATGTGAATGGTTAGTTTTTTTTGTGTGTGTTGACACTTTTCCAGGCAGCTGCAACTGGACCGTGAAGGCACATTAAAATTAGACACAGGCGCAATAAAACCGGAATAAAACTTTCCTGCCGTGACCCAATCTCTGCCTGAAGTTACAAGGCTGACTGTAAGCTCCACGTGGAGTCACAGCGGCAAGGTTCAACTGTGTGCAGCGGCAGTGTACCTGCTTGAGGAGGACGTTGTTCATGATGATCATGGGAGAGAGGTTGGAGTAGGAGCCTCCCACCACAGCCAGCTGAGAGGACCCCAAGCCAGAAGTCTGCTGCGCAGCGGGACGGGTTGAGTCCTCAGAGTCTGTGGTGTCCATTGTGCTCATGTGCTCCGAGCTTGCATCTATAGACAAGAAGGATGAGTACATGGGGTTCAATTAAATGACACCTTACACCGAAAGCACTTAAACTTGAGGTAAGAGGGTGGTCTAACCTGAGAACCCAGAGTCTCTCTCTGAATCAGCTCGGGAGTCTCCAGACTTCATGATGCGCGGTCTGTTCACTGCCCTGGAGTGACTCTCTGCTTTCCTCTTGGTGCTCATCTCCTTTCCTGATGCACTGACAATGTCCTTGGCTCGACAGGCCTGCACAGCAAATCAAAGGCTGGGAATCAAACAACACCAAGTAACGTCAGACACACAATTTTTATGTCAATGACCGGATATGGAGGCGTGTACGGACAGCATGACATTTTCTATCACACTCCACTGCTTATCTATGGTTAATATTATTTAATAAAAACAAGCAGATGCATAGCTGCCATTCACAAAATGTTTTAAAAGTGCGACATTAAAGTATTATGTTACAGTTAGCTTAAAACATAACCTAGCTAAATGTTATTAGTATGGGGCTAATGCAACGTTACAGTCTTAAGTTACGTAAAGTTACTAGCTAACTCCAGTATATAACATTTAATATATGAGTAATAACGACTGAACAAGGAGAGTTTAGATAAAGTTAGCACTTTGGTTAGCCACATTAGGCGCTAACGCTAACTCGCCAACGGTCACATTAGAATGCAAACGTTAAAATAACGTTAGAGCGTTAACTGAATGAGTACACAATAGCTATAGAACCACCGCAAAACATTTAATAAACGTTTAAAAAACACATGCGTACTTTGCTCTTGGCGTTATTCCAACGACGCCGTCTTCAAAGCTGACGGATAACGTTACGTGGTGGCAGCCGGACCGGGCTCTGTGTTGTTGTCTCGGCGACTCGCCTTCCTCCGTGTGGCCGTAGCTGCGGACTCGACCCTGCTCAGCTACATTGCCTAGAACTCGGTGTTCCACGGTACAATACACGAGACAGACCGCCCCTCCCCTGTCCCGCACGGTCACATGCAGAGCACGGTGGCTAAAGCCTCCAGCAGCTGCGGTTTAACGCCCTCTGTGAGCGTCAAAACAAAAAGTAGGATACAGACGAGCCGTGGGCTTTCGCTCATCTACCGACAATTGTTCCGAAATACACAACAGACAGGATATAACAACAGACACTCTGCCATATTTGGTAGTTAAGGGCGTTGCCATGTCTGGAGTATCGGACACGTCACATTCTTTAAGTTGCTACGTCAACCCACCTGGTAGATTTCCTGGCTTCTGATTGGCCGGAACAACCAGCAGCCGAAAAACGTGACCACAGCTCAATGTGTGGCAATTTCAGGACGTTGTGTTCGTCGTGCAGTTAGGTGTACAGTACAGCATAGTACAGTGTAGGGCAGGGCAGGCATCATAGATGTACTGCCGGGGAACCCAGTGACGTGAGGTTGTAATGTTCATCTGTATTACATAATGGTCTGTTTGGCCTACAGTTAACCTTAGCAGAGCAAAAAACACATCACCATCCCACCAGAACATGATGTCCTCACGTGTCGACATGCGGCACCGAACTAACTTAAATACACAACGCAACATGCAGTGACAAAAGTGGAGGTTGGGGTGGAGAAGTGTAGAGAAGACATCCACAAAAAATGCTTCACATATACTGCAAAATAAGGTGTCACAGTTGAAGTAGTTACAGTACCTGTTGGCAACATATGACAGTCATACTTTAATGATGCCTTCACTTACAAGGTGAAGTACATGTGAAATCTTTCATCATCATCTCACATGTTTCTAAAAGGCTGTGAATGCAGTTCAAATCAGTGGATAGCAGCAGCCCCCCGTGCTTTGTCAATAACGTGCTTATACTAGAGAGCCTTGTAAGATAAAAGAGATCGCAGTGTCATTCATCCTAATGGTCTATCAATGCAGATGGAGATCACACAAAGCGTCCTTGTAGTTGGAGTGAATTTTATTTCATGTCCCAGGCAAGAGTAAATAACACTTTACAGCAAGTCACATAGACTATGTGATTATTATAACAGGAGTCAGTCTTCAAAAGTGGCAATGAACGCGAAGTCATGGGAAGGGAAGGTCTCTGGCCTGATCTGACAATAAATCAACACTTCAGGGTCGATGGATCCTGATAAACTTGTAGCATTCAATTATCTCTGTACATATTCTGAATCTGTCGAATCCTCTGTCTGTTTTAAAAATCTTACACAAAAGCAGCTGTGATTTTTAATCAAAATTGACATTGGTTTTAAAAAAAAAACAAACAGCGGTTAGAGCCAAAGGAGATTGCCGATATGGTTGTTTGATTTGATGCTGAATCAAAAGAGAAGCAAAGAATGTCACGGACAAGATGGAAAGTCTGATGTTTGATGGATTGATCTGGATGAGGAAAAAAAGATATATGGAGAGCAGATGAATAGTCGGACGATCAGTTACAGATGTTCTATTGTTCGCCACTCCAAAATCACTCCTCCAAATCAAACTTTGGACAGATGTGTGAATCAGTGAAGATTTATCTTGTTTTGAGGGAACTGGCACCTGAAAAGTCAAGAATAAATCATTACAGAAATTGGCACTGCGGCATGTCTGTGAAACGCATCTGTGCCCATTTTAATGCCATTTAAATTTCAAATCTTCCGACACAGCTTTAAGACAGCAGACAATTTAAATCGTTTCTAGGAAAAGATGTGTTCATCGAATCTTGAAACACTATTTGAAAAGTCGTTGACTGCAACCTCTTTTTTCTATCTTTATGCAGAGGATTTGGGGGTGAATATTATCTACACTGTGTGTGAGTTAAATCACTCTTTTCATTAATAGATAAGCTTCCAGAATTAGTATGCTCTCATTTCCAAATTGCAACTGGACTCTGAGGGTTATGAGTAATGTGCTAAGGCATTGTCACCACCCAAATGATAATTTTCACACTTACATGGGGGGGGGCAGAACAGGCCTACAGGGCACAGGGTGCCCGTCATATGTCCCTTAAGATATGAGCCTCTGTGGGAAGTGACATTTCTCATCGCAGCATGAAAGGGCAAAGCGTTCTTCAGAATAACCAATGTATAATCCTGAACTGTCACTCCAAACATCAAACCAAGTGTTTATTCCCTCAGGAAGCTTTATTCCTGTTCGGCAATGGCCCCTGAATCTGCTGGATCAAAATTAAAAACTCTGCTACTGCTAAAAGATGGGTTGGATGACCCCAAGCTATGGCCATGCTGCAGCATTGTGCTTGATTAGACAACGGCCACAACAACACAGTCACACGGGAATAATACCAAATGTGGAGAAACCTACAGACCACAACCAGCACAGCCTTACTCCACAATGACCTCAGGTCCGATGTCTGTCTTTTAGCAGGGCTGACTCAGAGGGTGGATTTCTTTCCAAGTCTTTTAAAACTGCTGGATAAGATGAGGAGGTGGTGAAAGCCTATTTTTCCTTGTTCCCCCAAGAGTGAAAGTTTATGTGTTTAAATGATTGAGCCAGTAGTGATGCTTCCAATACTGATAATATTTATTTGAATGCTTAAAGGATAGGTTCGCTTAAAGCAACACGCACATGCCCATATGTATGTTGAAAGAAACAAAATCCAGGGAAAATGCACCCTCAGCGCCTCAAGCTTCAGGCAAATAAAGACGATATCTCCATCTTTTCAGTGTGAAATTCTTTCTTTGCTAAGCTGAGGTGGCGAGATAGCGACACAAAGAGTTTCTTCTTTGTGCTAAAAAGGATATAAACTGATTTGACTGACTGGTAATGCTCGTAAAAGTTTCTAATCCTAGATCTGGATCCTGCATAGGGTGGATAGTGTCCGTGCCTGATAAATGGCCACATCTCCATTTTTGCAACGCTATTAAAAAGTCGCAGTTTCTCAGCCCAAATAGAGACAGCCTGAATGACCATCACCATCACCATCACCATCGACCAAGGTTATTTCAACAGAGCTCCATCTGTAAAAATGTGTTCCCCCTTTAACAAAACCACTTTGTACTCGTCTATAAACCCAGCTGCAGCTTTGAACCTTAAAACCTCATAACATAGCCATTTCAGCACCCATTATTTATTTTGGGCATGGCAACACCTTCATTGTGAACTAATTCAAAAGGGGGGTTACACATCCATTTCCCCTGTCAAACAAAAGAGAAAGAAGAGAGAGAGGCACAGGCAGATTACCCGTGACACACGCTGCCCTTTTGACCTGCGTGCGAAAAGAGTGACAAACAAAATACCAAACTCGCTGCACACGAAACTTTTGGATCGGACTGTAAAATGATGGCTCTGGTAATGCTTGGTCTTAAAAGACCACTTTTAACTGCTTAGCTACATTTGCAGAAGGTCGATTTAGCCGCTCTTTGGATGCATTCAGATTCAATTTTAAGGCCAGGGTTGAACTCCACTGTTATCGAACTCACGCTCCAGTTGCACCTTTATCTCCAGCGTTGTGCACTTGGCTTGATCCAGACACATATTGACTATTTTTAACGTGGATGAAATGCCTTTGACGTGACTCCTTTTCTGACTCTTTTCTTTTCTTTTTGTTATTTTTTCTTTTGAATATGTGAATCTGGTTTTTCAGACTGGATTTTCAGACAAAACCTTTACACTTTGGCTGAAGCGCTCTGTGACTGCTGGGTTACGGGTCTGCCAACCAGAAGAGCAACAAATCAGACGATATGTTGTGAAACCATTTAATCTCATCTGTCCTCGGCAGCCTGACAGTGTGGAGGAAACGGTGATGAATGTAGCCATACACTAACTGTCTAAACATTATGAAACAGTGTGCGTGTGTGTGTGTATGTGCCACAGGGGGGTAATCCATCTCTTACTTGCCACAGTCGTTCGCCGTCTTCTTTTGCTTCCTCCTCCGCGGTCTGTTCCTGATAGACTCAAGGCTGCTGTGAAGGGAGAGCAAAGTGCAATGAAGATATTGATGTGTTTGTGTCTGACAGATGAAATGTTCATCTACTGACCTTTTATAATTTTGAGGTTTCTGACGGGCTCTGACACAGAGGGGGAAAAGCACAAACAACCGGCAGTTAGTTGTCTTAACTTGCATTTAGTGTTTATTAGCCAGGAGGATTCATTTACCTGCATTCACAACTCTGATGCTCCACAAATGTGAGTTCCACGTGGTGTAAAGATATCATAGGATTAAGCCTCATCACCTGAGAAACAAAGGAAAGGGAAAACTAAAACTGGCTGAACTTTTAGCACCAACTTTGAGGTATTTCTGATCAAAAGTTGTAGATTAGAGATGTTGCTACACCTGCAGAGTGATGTTGCGTTCAAGGGTAGGCTGGCACTCCAGATTCTCATCCCCACAGCAACCAGAGCATCGCCAAAGTGGGACACAGGCCGGCATGTAGATGCACTCCACCTCTCCGGGATACTCCTGCTCCACATCCACCAGCTGCTCCATGGGCCGACACATGCTCTTCACCCACACCTCCTGGAACGCCATTACTACGAGACGTAATGTACTTTTTTAGCTTTTAGATCAGGTGGAAGAGCTGGGGGAGAGGCTCAGCTTACCTTTTGAGTGAGTCTCTTCTGGAGGGTGTGAAATCTGCGAAACACACACACGCAGAAAACAGGTCAATCCTTTAGTTTTATTTCATTTAAAAGGTACATGGTCGTAGTGACACAGAACCTGCAATCAGGAAACTGATGCACATGAGAGAAGCGAGCATCATGTAGGTAGGTTATGTCAGCAGTGGGTTCATCGAGCTGTTTCAGAGCGCCCTCTTGTGTCAGAGAAAAAGCAATGCCCACTCAGTGATTCATTAAAAGTACATTTCCATCATGGTTTTTTGGGTGTACCTCTGTGCTGCTTGCTTGCAAATCAGCAGAAAGAAAAGAAAAAAAGCGGTGAAATGAGCCAGCCAACAAACTTGATTTCTCAATCAAGTTGTAATCCAAGAAGGTTTATTTTCACAAGCAGAAAAAACCTACAAAGTATGCAAAGAATAACAGCGAAGAATAGCTGCTGTCTTTACTCGCGGGAGTTTTACACACAATAAACACAGTTAAGACAAAGGCAGCACTGAAAAGTATCGTGACACAGCATGAATTTTGTTAAGTTCTCACAACACAGCCTCTAAAACTGACAATGGCAACGTTCCACGATTTCTGAACAGCAAATTGGGCAGAAACACAAGTGCAAAGTTGATCTTGGCTCCCTTCTTTCTTTTGAATATCAACAATCTCTTTGTGACTCCTCACCTCTCCGCTGCTCTCATCTCACTCTGTGAACATCGATGGGAACACTGTCTTTTGAACGCCGCACACAAGGAATGCTTCAAAAAGGACATCCGTATTATTGTGGGATCTTTCTGTTTGCTGTGAGTGAGTTTGTGCTTGTGCCCAACGCAAATGCAAAAGAAAACCCCAAAAGAGTCTGCACTGCCTCGTCCAACAATAGAACCAGCACAACGGCTGTAATTAGCATAAAACATGCAGACATGCATTAACAATGCAGTGTGATGGTGAAGTGGCTTGACATGATAACATACTGTATCTAAATCTGTTGCTTTGCTAAAAAAAAAAAAAAAAAAAAAGACCCCAAAAAATGTGGAAAATTGCTTAACTTACACAAAACTTCCAAGAAAATGCACAATGGTTATTGTCATAGTGAGCAGAATATTTCACGTGTCATTCTCTCTCCCACTTCTTCCAACATTCCTTGTTTTTTTCCTCAGTATGATTTTTAAATGTCACGTGCATGTTCTGCTTGACAAATGAAATAGTTTGGTTCGTGGTTTTACAGTACCAAAAACCACCGATGGATGTCTCATCTTGGTCAAGAGTCTTGAGAATTGAAGTATTTGTCCAGATTTCAACTTCTCCTGAGATTTGAGGAGATTTGCAAACCTGCGTTTTGGATAAAACTAGAACAAATGTGATTTTTTTTTTCCCTATTCATTAATGTGGTAGTAATTTGAGATTTTCTTTGTTAAAATTGGCATCGCAAAAATGTATTTTATCAATACTTTAACTTCTAGGCACAATAAAAATCTACATTTTCTTGGAGACGGGCATGAGAAGAAAGAGTCTGGTGATTCCAGCTCTGTTCATTCATCTTTTTTTCAAAGTGCTCAGGCTTACAAGATCTCCTGAAGGCTTGTATCACTGACACTGTGCCCTACATGCAGACCATTCATCTTATATTACACGCAGCAGATTGGTTCTTCTTCTTAACGCACAGTACAACCGGTAAGATTTCCATTCATCACCTGCTGCTGCCAAACATCTGCGAAATGTAGAGTGGAAATGGAAATATAGAAATGATTGTTTTAATAATATTTTTGATCAGTGGCCCGTCTGGCAGACTCATGAAGAAAGAGATGTGGAAGAATTACAGTCTCCAAACCCACAACAACTGCTGTCTCTGGCTCAGTCCAGCCAAGTTTGTTTTTAAAATTACCGATGCATCTCTAGCCAAGCCCTTTGCTGAATGTTTCAGCATGGAGCTCTGCGAACTTCTCTGTTTTAACCTGGATCGGTTACACGCAGCAGCTGCATCTGGCTGGCTGAGTCGAGATCTGGGTACATGATTGTAAAACACTGGCCATTCCCGAACCCCTTCAATGCAGATGGTATCTTTGTGGCACAGCCAGTCAGATATCCAGACGGTGCGGAGCAGATGTGTCCTCTCACAGTGAAAGCAGCCTGACATTCTGATGTGAGTCATGCTGGCTTCAGTGTTTTCACGTTAAGAGAAAGGATTTGTCCTAAAAAGGAAAGTCTTAGTGCTCTTCAACATCACTAACAACTCAGAATATCACAGGAGGAACTGAATTTCAAAATAAATGTCACTTTGATTAATGGTGCCTCACTGATAAATGCCAGAGCCGTCCCAAGAACACCTGACACGTACAAAACTGCAACCTTGACAAGAGATCAAAAAAGTGGCTTATGATCAGGAGGTATGTAAATAGAATAAACATAATATATTGAATTACCTGCGCAGGTGCCCGCTGCAGCAGAAGAGCCAATAAAAAGTGCGATATTCCGATGAAGCTTTGCATGCTGCCAAAGACAAGTTACCTCCCCTGGTCTCCGGTCGGTCACTAAGTAAGAAGAGGGAAAAGTGTGAGCAGCAGCGTCTTGTAGCGGCCGAGCTTTTGAATGGCGGAGCCCCGCTGTGCGCGTGCTGGACCGGAAAGCGCGCGCGTCGAGCCCTTCAATATACCGTGTACTGTAGATCTACTGGTGCTGATCAATAAGAGACCGATACAAGTTTGCAACTTTTATCTTGGTCCGGCAGGAATCAGTCAGTAAGTCAGAAAGTTATGTATAAATGATAACTAATCATCATAATGAGAAATATAACAGCCAAAACTGTGTTAATGAATCAGGTGAATTATGTTTTCACTGGTGTGTTATGTAAATCTGTATTATATTGAACTGCTGGAAAAACTGTCCACACACGCTAACATGACATATACTCTTATACATGTATTCGGGTAGAAAAACCTTGCTTGTGTTGTGAAACTTGGTTTGTGTTATTTATTATTGCATAACAAGAACGTAGCACTGAGTGCACTGAGTGCAGACCTAATGTCCACCGTGTATTTGTATACAACACTGTTGCCCATAAAGTTTAATTTTCAGACACATTCCTCTTTTTTTATTCCTGTTTATACACATCAGGTTGAAAGTGGTATAATTTTTATTTTTATTTTATTTTATAATTTATATTATAAATTATATTATATATTTTTATTTTATATATTTTTATATAATTTTATCATTTTTGAATGTTTTGTGAAGTTTTGAGAAGATACAATTTATCTGTCAAGAATAAATCACACTGTCACAATAATTTTCAGAAAAACAGTGTCTTTGATCCGTACATCTTAGTTCAGGGATTTAGATTTTTTCAGATAGAATTAATAAAATCTCTAAAAAAATAAAAATTGGTGATTCTTGAAGGATTGAGAGAAAAAATGATTTGACTTTCGTTTTCCCTGGAACCCTCTGATCACAGTTACACAACTTCCCAGTAGAACCACTGTGCAGTTCCATGTTATGGACCTCAGAGCAAGAAGTATTACTGAGGGAGGGTCGACCAGTACAGTACATTGGGATTTAACCAACAGCCTTCAGTTAACACCTTTACTTCTCGAATCTTAAGCAACCAGTTGAATTATCTGGAAAAGTTACAAAACTAAAATCATGACTGAAATGAAAGTAAATGGCTGCACAGCCCTTGAGGATAAAAAAATGCTGCAAACAAGCATTTTATTGTAAAGAAGCAAACAATTTTGAATTTGTCCTGGTCTGATTATGATAATGACATTCAGTTTGTCAGGCTCGGGAGACAGTATGAAGAGTTCCCTATAGCTGCTCTGAGAGAAATCCAAAGGTTATCAACACCGATGCTGCAAGAATGAGCCGAATCTGAAGAGGTAGCCTCCTTCATTCTTGCTTTGCATGTTTATGTATAACCATCTGGTTACTACGTATACCATATCTGTTATCATCAGCGCTGTAAACAAGAGCTGTATAAATTTAGCCTTCCCATTACTCAATACCTGGCTTCTTTAGAGGTGTTCACTTACATGTAATGCTGATTCAGGATTATGTTTACCTCCCAAAGTGATGTCGAGGCGCTGTGGTACCAGCCACAACTCTTGTTTGCTCATTCTGCGTTCTGCGTGAATGACAAGCACCGAGGTGCCCCTGCATTTATTAGAAAGGCTCAGATGTGTTTCCGCAGCCCGTGTGATTTATGGGGTAATCGGGCTGCTGTGTGTTGAAAAACAGCCTCTGTGGAGGAGATAACCGGGATGGATGATGACTCTCACTCTGCGCAGGCTGGGGTGGCGGAGCAGCTTGGTGCTTGTGTAGGAAAAATCATGTTTGTGTCACTGTGTACATGCATGAACTCAGCAACGTGCAGCATTACTGATGTCATAGGAAAACAAGAAACAAAAACAACCACGAGTGATTTTCTAATTCAGCGAAATCACAGATAATGTGTAATAATCATTAACGTCAGGATTGAGATGCTCAGATGTGGGCGTGTGAACTGTTTTTGAACTTACTGGTCCCCCGATAAATTGTTTGCCAACACTCATTACAGGCTCACCCACTTTCCGGGGGGTTTCCCGACTCCCAGTCTGATAGCCAGAGGTCAGACGGACAGCTGCTGCTTCCTGTCTCTGGGAACCACACTGATGCTCCAGTCCCAGTCCCCATCGAGGGAGGATGGGGTTTCCCTCAGCTGGAGTACAGGCAGCAGGTGGGACTATACGGCTCTATATCCTGGGATGTGGGCGAGGCTGTGGCTGTCTTTGGTTATATAGTCAGAAAGGGATCATCTGAGTACAAACACACAAAAACACTGGCCCGAATCCACAGGTAGGAGGTCTGCACTCCTTCTGCTTCACAGCCTTTTTGACCCTACATCAAATGGAAACAGATAGAGACAGATTTTAGGCCACAATTAAATGACCAAAAATCACATGCAGTGCCTGTCTGCATGCAGCGTCTTTCCACAGTTTAATCGCCGCAGCTCTCCTCCGCTCGATGCCTATTTTTATGCCTGTGATCAGAACCCCCATCTGATTTTCCCACACTTTCTTGCCAGTCTTGAGCTGCAGGTGCATTGTGGGTAAACGCTACTGGTTCCCAAGCCCACAGTAGCCAGACGGACCAACGCTGAGTGATGATGTGACCCAAAAGGCCAAACAGATGTAACTCCATTCTGGGACACGAAGACACACATTAAACAGCGTGTTCGGGCTTTCTTGAATAAATTTAGCTGAACACTGTGGATGTCATCATAATAAAAAAAACAGCAGAACATGTCTGGATCGTGTTCTGTAAGCATGCGTAGATCCACTTAATGTTTCACACTGCAGCACACTGGTCTCACTATCTACAGTTTATTCTCTTGTTTACTGAGTGCACTGAGGTAAAACATATAGATTTATATAGATATCTATAGACATATATAGGTTTTCTGTTCCTGGTTGCTACAGCACGAGTGATGCTGGTAACCGTTCCAGCGTTTCCTCCTACATGTAAGGGAATTCAGAAAGAGGTGAGGCCCGCTTAAAAATGATACTTCAGTGTGATACTCTTAAAGTTCATAGATCAGATTCAAGTGGGAAAAAAAATTTGGCAGCACTTGTGGCAATAAAAAAAAAAAAAAAAAAGAAGCTTTTTCTGGGTTGACAGTTAAAGTACGGAGTTATCTTGACCTACAATTTACTTGAAACCGACATGTGACTCAAACAGATTTAGTGATTTGATCTGTTACAGTGAGCCGTGGGTATAACATTAGAAATGAGTTTGTTTTCTAGCTGCTGGTCTGAGGACAGAAATAGCTGTCTGACGTTCAGTTCCTTACAAAATGTTTCCTACTGCTACTTTTTTTTTTTTTTTTTTAAAGCAGATGGCACTCTCGGATAAAAAAGGACAGAAAAAACATGTCAGATTGAATTCTGAATATTTATTGGCTCTTATAGATGTTTTAATTCTGTAAACAAAACACAATATTGACACAAAAAATGATTTAAATTATTTCACCTGATATGATCGCACAGGACCGTGTGGATGTATTGAAAGCCGTCTCTGACCCTTCTGTTAAATGTCCTACACTTGTTATGGTGGACAACATAGATCTCTGTGGTGTAGCATATGCAAAGGTTGGTGACCTCATCATGCGACCAGGAAACTTCCACCAGGCTTGAACATGAAAAGCCATTAATATAGCTGGAATAACTGAGAACACATGTGGGAGGGGAATATGGCCTTTATTAAGTCCAAACAATAAATAAGTGAGTTTTTCCTTCTTTTGAAACACCACGAGGCATTACCGTTAAAATCCGTCAGATTTCCACACTTTGATACATTACACTGGTATAACGATAATCAGTTTTCTCCGAAGTTTAGCAACATGTTCTGTTATTTTGCTGATAAATGGTGAGTCAGGCTCAACATGGTCATCACTGGAAATGTTCCAAGTGAAAATGATGTCAACAAAATCCAGAGTGGAGTGAGCACGTACAAGTTCAAGTTCAAAGGAAAGAAGACATGGCTAAATGTTCAAATTTTAACACTGTAATCTCTGAATAACATCAACGTAATCGCCTAAAATCCTGATATCTGTTCTGTCTGGTAAGAAACCAGCTCGTCTGATCAAACAGTCCACAATCAGTGCATACAAAAACGCAGGTGTGACTATTAGACGTTACAAACATCTGGAGCTGTTTGTGGAGTTAATATGCGAACAAGATGTTCCATTTAAGATTACTGAACTCTTCTCTCAGTTAGCATAAACGAGAGTAACAGGGTTTGAATTGTCTTACGGCACATTTTACTTCTCTGTGGAGAAGGCTCTCTTCATAAGTGGAGGTGGGGTCTTTCCAGCTTCGTAGAGGGATTCGGGAGGAGGGGAGCTCAAACAGCACCAGTCTGGGATGCGGCCTGTCTGGTTGTAGTAGTCTCGTGACACCGACCTGCTGCCCAGGATGTCCTGCAGCGCCCCAAAGATAGCACCTGTAGAGAAGAGAATCATATGAATACAGACTTTCCAAAGGATATGAGAGGCCACAAACAATATTCTTGATTTTACTCTTGAAGATTCTTTAAATTCTGCTCACTCAGAAAGCCTTCAGCTCTGCAGGTAGTCATAAATATTTAAATAAAACCTCATATCTGACCTCCGAGCCAGGCGGTGCAATTGGGCTTGGCAGGTGGAGCGTGTATACGCAAGCTCTTGCTGGCCAGCACGTTGCTGTACTTGGGTTTCTCCACCAGGAGGCGTATCTCGGCCAGCAGCCGGTGCAGGAAACCGGGCAGCATGGCCGTGCCGCCGATCACCACCAGATTCTCAGAAAGGACCTTGCGTGCGTCAATGGGGCACTACAGGAAAACATATGCACACGTTTTTACCACATTAGATGATGTACAGATGAGTCACCTGTTTTTTTTTCCAGCACGATGTGACAGATTAGAGAGAAATTACAATGAAAACAGACATCTCTGTCCGCAGCCTTTGCTTTTGGTGCAATGGATACGCTTCTTTAATTTTAATAACAGTTTACGTAAGAGAGAAATACACCTAAACGACCACCATCCACTTCTTCGTCAGTGCATTAGGAGAAAAGATGAGGCAGGAGGAAGCAGCAGTTCTACAGGACAGGTGCAGACTGAATCAAAATGTGATGGATGAAAGTAGCTGAAGCGGGCATTACTGCAGCGCCTTCTCTTGCGTGTAGCGCCTTAATCATATATCAATATCAATATATCCTGAGTGGAGTGCTGCACAGAGCGGGGGTTTAAAATGCATCGCTGCTACAGTCAAAGTCTGAGGCTGCTGCTCGACCTACTGAGATTAATTAGGCTGTCGGGCGCCGACTTGATCCCCACACGGGACAACCGAGCCGCTTTCAGTTACATGGTGCTGGCCACTGCCGAGTGTTGCCGTGGCAACCACACTGAGTCAAACTGCACGCTCGACTCCTATATGGAGCAAAAAACTGGGTCGCTGCATTCCCGCTCACAAAGATAAGAAGGGTTACAGCCCGATAATTAAGAATAAACTCTGTCAAACTGATATCCACCAACAGAGAGGCGAAAGCTTCAACTCAAATGATGTCAACCAAGGTACAAAAGATGGTTCAGAGGGCCAGGTGAGATCACACATTACCACAACAGGTGGAACTTTTAAGTGACTAGATATTGTTAAATAACTTCAGTAAAAGCAAGAGATATCAAGGTATTGTGACGATGTTAATTACTCAATTCGATTTGGATTTTGTGGTATTTGTGTGAAAGAAATAAGAATGCTGTGCAGACAGATATATTAGACCCTGTGATTAAAGGCATCAAGCTTTAAATTAAATTGCTTGTTAGCTTGTCAAACAGCGACTGAGACCCATCCCGTGACACCTCTCCAATGGCATAATTAGGGGGGCTGCATCCAACCTATTTTAGTAACAATCGGGTAAGAACGCCCGCTTACGTAACATACATACACAACACAGAGCTGGGTGTGCAGAGGTGAAAAAAGGACGGAAGATGGCTCTATAGATTTCAGAACCTCTGCCTGGGATCTTTAATGTTTTTTTTCTTCAAAAAAGTGAAAGTAGGCCAGAGTTCAGACTTGCTTCCTATCGAGAAAGAACTTTGATGTACAGCTCTAGTGTTTTCAAGTCTCCCACATGATTTATCTCCAAACTACCTATCATCCTGCACGCACAGAGCTACAGAAAAGACTGAGCAACTTTTTTCTACCTTGACCAGAGCGTCAAGTATCAGAGAGGCCACACTCTTCTCTTCATTGTCCTGTTCAAACAGGATCTCCATCACAGAGTCCCTGCAGAAAAAAATCGGTGAGTGAATACTTTGTGACAGAAATCTCATTTTACAGATAGACATGACAAAGATATATATCTCAAACTGAGAAAGATTCTAACATTATTGGGTGAACTACCTGATTGATCCTTTGACGTGCAGGATTTTCTCACCATCCAGAGGGTAATCAACATCTGGAGGAGGGGCTGGACGCTACAAACAAGAAGGAAGAAGTGTAAATAAATATACAGCAGTGCATTACTTAATGCGAACAGATTTAAGGCAAAGCTAACATAAAAACCAGTGTACAGACAGCATTTCACTGACCTCAGCTGTACCTTCCAGGTTAAACTTGGCTTCCTGGATCTTGAGGCCTCTCTGCAGGTCACTGACAAAGCATGTTCTGACTGCAGGAAGAAAAAAACTCTGTGAGTACGCATTAAAACTAAAAGCCAAGACTAAACTACATAATTTCCATGGGCTGTTGTGTAGCATATATTACATAACTTTATTATAATTATGATCTTTATGAAGTACAAGTAAATTATTTCAATCACAAATTTCACCACACACCATTTCTGTGCAGTTTACAGGCTTTTTTGCAGACATAAATAAAATGAGATTAATCATAAAACCCAACCCAGAATCAGCCTGAAAAAATAACGTCTGCTTTTGTTTAAGAAAGTTAATATATTCATGAAGTCAGGAGTGGTATGCACAGTTGGGCTGTCTAAATTCCTTGTTGATAACATTTTGGCAGGTCAGATCTCCTCGTATAATATTACAGTGGAGGAATTGTAGAGAAGAAGCAGCCATAGTTCCAAAAGTTCTCTAGGAAGTGCCATCTTTGAAGGGAATAAACCACAAGTATGATCGATTACCCTCACAGGAGCCAGTGAGATTTGAAATGAAGAAAATAAAATGAAATAAAAACAGCTCAGTCATACTTACCCTTGATATCCTCTACAGTCTCCTCTGGGATGGTTCCTGAAGACAAAAAGATGAAAAGGAGATAGAAATGAAGTGAAACTTAATTTTCTTCGGCTCACTTGTGCATAAATCAGCCGTTTTACTCCCAAGTTAGATTTATGATGAGGCTGAATCAGCGTTTGGGGGAATGTGTGAGCTGACACTGCAGCAAGTGCCAAGTCGAATATGACTTTATGGCTTTGAACATCGCTGCAGAAGAAATTTTGTCACTACTGACGTGCAGACTGTTTACAAATCCTGCATCCACTTGAGATTCTGGGATCTGAAGTCCATTTCTCGTTGTTCTCCCCAGGTCATTCACAGTGTAAATTGTGCAAGTGCAGAGATCTCAGCCATTCTGAGCTTACTGCAGAAGTCCAGATTGTTCAACAGTCCAGTCGAGTGATTCGGCCGGCTGTCTGTCTGTCTTAATTATTGATGCATATGTGTTAAGCTGCTCTCACTCTGCTGCACCGTAGACCTCAAAGCTGAACATGACTCAGTTTTCTCCAAGTGTGGACTCCAGAATAGACTGGGTGCGTATGTATAATTGAGATTAGGGAGACACTTAAATTGTCACACAGAAACAGGTTCTTCTTATGAATAGTAAACGATGCATAATGGATCAAAGCCATTATATTTTTCTCTGCATTGAAAAACAAATCAGTTGTCCATATCAGCGTTAGTTTGTCCATTTCAAAAGATAAAGACACACAGTGTGTAGTATTTATCTGTAATTACCAATGACAGCTGGTACACTCTGCCCGGTGGTGCTGTCTGTGTCCACAGTGCACTGTTCCACAAGAAGTCCATCTAATTCTCTACACAAAACACAGACACATGCAGTTCATGGGAGGAAACAAGCACATCAATCCATTTTACAGTCACACGATTTTCAATCCAAACTGAACAAAGTGTAAAACACGTCACACACTCCTCTTAAATCTACTTACTTATGGATGGCTTTCCCTCCCAAAGGTAAAGCCTCCCAGGCTGGCAGAATAGGAGTGCACTCATAAACCTGATTTCACAGTTAAGGCGGTAATGTATAAATCCCATAAGTCAAAGTTTACTTTTCTAAAATCTTTGCCATTTACATCATTAACGAAATATCATTAAAGAACACATCAGGAATATCAACAGCGAGATAGCAATTTGTGCACAGCAGTCTCAATTTTCGTGTAGCGAAGCTGCTTCTTACTGAACCTGACAGAGATTGGTCCAAGTGATGTTTAGCCGAGCTTAACATGAAGACTGGTAACGGACAGCTAACCTAGCTCCTTCCAAAAGCTGCAAAAAACAAATTGTGATTGACTGTGATTTAATAAGCAGCGGGTTAATGCACTCAAGCTACGAAGTGACCGACAGCTCTCAGAACTCATGTTCACATAGTGGAGAGCTTTGTCAGCTTTGCACACTTTTAGAACTCTGAACAAAATCCAGCTGACTCTGATGTACTCATGACTAATGTCCTGCCTAACAAGATGCTACAATGTGATACATTCAATTTAGAAACAGATGGCTAGGCTAAACGTGTCCTGGAAGACTAACTGAGATTAAACTGATGATAATCAAATAAGAAGGCAGACAGATCTATTCGCTAAGCAGCTGGAGTATTCCTAAAGGGTGGCAGGAAAAGGGTACAGGTAGGACCAGCGTCTCAGTGTAGCCACAGTCCATCACCAGAGCAGAGTTGATGCCCAAAGTCATGATGGCCATGAGGTGACTGGGGGCAAACAGCACAGAGGGCACCTGGAAAACACCATCAAAGAATAACACTCAGCACACTCACTGCAGCTTACACTTATTGTTAAAGTGTTAGAGCAGAACTTTCTTTACTTTTTAGTCCCTAAACTTTTAGGTTTATGAGCACAGAGCTGAATGTCTGTGAATTTTCAATAAAATACTGACGTACCTCAAACTGTTTGAAGAAAACCTTGGTGAGCGTCTCCCTGAAGTGAGACGGACAGAGGATGGACTCGATGATGACCACTCTTCTGTCGCGAGGGTTCACCAACAGGTGCCTGATTGAGACAAATGGGAGGACAAAGTTTGACTTGATGAAGCTTGACCACCAAGTCCTGAAGAGGGAATGTTCAACACTTTCTTACAATGTATAACTAATGCGGCAGCAGACTCTCACCTGAAGTACAGTAAATGGATAAACTCTTTGAGGATGACATAAAGCTCTTCTGTGTTGATGTTGTACTGAACCACTTTGACGGCCTGAAGGGGAGACATTCCACACCACGTTAGATTTAGCAACTTCTGAACTGCTTTAGAAATGATGACACCCAGCGAAGCACAGCGGCATCTCACCTGTTGCTGTCCTGGTTTCCGGATTTCGCTCGGAATGATGAACCTGGGCCCCGTTTCCCCCGCAAAGCCACATCTGCAAGTAAAAAGACGAGCTATTACTACCAATAATAATGCAATCAGTAATGGCTCATACACATAATATAATACAAGCAACTGAAACAAAGTATGTAAACATGATGCGTGCCGTCACGGCAAACAAAGGAACAAAGACTTGGCACATGATAATGTTACTAAAATAAAACTGCAGCTCTGTGTCAGATGCTGTGGGGCAGTGACTGCAGACAAAGAGTCCATTTGATCTTCATGTGACTCGCCTTAGCCCAGTTTCTCATCTTTACTTGAACAGCTCTGGCTACAATTCCAGCAAGATGACACATATTATAGTGGTATTTCTTTTTTTATTTCCAGTTTTCTGTTCACTGTAAATACACTGCACGCGTGAAGATATGAAAAGTCTAATAAAAAAAAAAAAAGAAGTGACTTTTTATCAGGGAGCTTTCAGACTACCACAGGCAGAGCTGTCATCATTGGGGTGCGGCCATTTCACAACAGACAAATGACAACAAAGCTGCTCTGGTCTGATGAAGCTACATTTAATCAGTTAGCCTTTTCCAACACTGTCCGCACAGGTGTGTCCAATGGTAATTAATTAAGGTCCAGTTCCATTTAGTGCAGCAGAGAACAAACGTGCACAAACATGCAGCAGCCTGACTCTGCTTGACCTGATGGGAACGGGACCTTAACTGTAACACCTGTGTATAAAAAAAAAAGAAAGAAGATCCGTTACATCTCAAATAATTCACTCTCCATCAGTAAAATAAAGCTCTTCTCAGCAGCTCGGCTTAATGTTGTCTGCGCCATGTCGCTGGTTACTTTTTGGCTTTGGCTGTAAATTGGCATCAATGCTAACGTTAGCTAGACGCCGCAGTGACTGTAGCGAACACCGCGACTTCGTTTGCTCCCAACCCTAACCTTTAACCCTAACCAACTGTGCTTAATGTGTGTCATACTCAACTCTGTGTTAGACCCAAAGTGACCTGGATGATTAGTTAAACATAACAGATGTATAGCGGCGAGTTAGCATATTGTGCTAACTGACTGACTAGCGGCTGAGACTCACTTTGTGTACGCTGCTCCCAGGTCAATAACGATCGCAGTCTTCTCTCCTCCACTCCCCAATCCATCAAATAAAGGCATTTTATGAGTTTACCTCACGAGTAACGTCAACACTTGGCGTTAACGGTGGCTAATTTGCATCGCATCAAAAGGATAAGACAAAAAAAAAATCTGTTGTCTTCCGGTTGGGTCGGGCTGTCTCCTCAGAAACGTGATGACGTCAAACGGAGGTGCGCGCCTGATCAGAATGTGCTGTATTAAAAATGTTCAGATTGATGGAAACTTTCTATTCAACCAGAGCATTTCAGATGAGTCAGTCAAATGTAGACAAACACAAAGAGTAAAACGAGAACATGTGTTTAAAAATAGCCGACTTCAAAATACATTTTTATCAGCTTACATCATTTTTAGACATTGCGGATATATTGTTGCGTTGTGTAATGTACATATATCTTCTTTCAAACACCGAAGCTCCAGGAGAGACCAGGAATAGCTGTAACAGCGAAGAGCTGTAAACACTTGAGTCTCATTGAATGAAAATTAAACAGAAGTTATGCGTCATAAAGGGGCGGATTTTTTTTTTTATGTCCTTCTGATCATTGAAGTACGCTGATGCTGAAGATGTAACCGCACTGGGCCACCACAGGAGGTCACTGGAACTTTTTCTGTATGCCCCGACTAAAAGTCTAGTCCAGTTTTACTGAACTGTCCACGAAAAGTTTTCATATTAGCTTTATATATTCGTCCCCGCATTACATTTCCCTAAATACAAGCGATTATCATACCATGCTTGTTGCATGATGGCATGAGTTCACATTTTAGGAAGTAAAACACACTCAGATCATCAGACCATGCGTTTGTGCAGGACATGTAACTTAAGGATATGTACTGTGACTTATGAACTTATTATACTAAGTTCTCGTGCATGCACCTACTTCTGTGTGACAATCGTTTGCAGAAGGTTTTAATCATGACTATCGATAACTGACATTTAGAATTGATTTACAATCAATCAGCAGATAAATTCAGCTTTTAATTTAATCGATGTGTTTAGATCTTGGTGATTAAATCAATGTAGCATTTTAAAAAGTGTCATATAATATTTAACTTACAGCGGGGGAAAATATCTGAAATTAAATAATGATAAAATAAATAATTAAAGCTGCAAGCAGCGTTGAACGGGCCCTCGCACTCCCACGCAACTCGACGGCTGGCACGTCGGAAGGCAGCAGTCGGAAAACGTGCAAGCCTTTGACGCTTTCAAAGCGTTTCGTTCAATTGACCACACACATTAGCCAGAATTGGGACAAACGGTCAAAATCTGAGGGAGCGCCACGCCCACACCGTTTCATCAAAATTCATGATTTTGATAACTTTTACTCGGGAAGCCTATATGAAGACATCTGCTAAGTTTGAAGTCAATTGGACAAAATCCCTAGGAGGAGTTCGTTCAAATATGACCCCTTCTCAGCCAGATCTATATACTAAAAATGGTGATTTTCATCATTAAATATCTCGCTTCCTGTTCATTTTAGCCCATTGCTCCAAGAGACTTTTTTGTACGTCTTGCCATGCTCTACAATTTGGCTGAGATTTGATAACTCTGAGTTTAAAACTGAGGCGGGGCTGCTTGAAAGAAAAATCCAATGGGGCGCTATAGAGCGATTTCGCCCCGCCCCCTAATTACACATGCAGCCGATTTTTGCATCTTTTTGGTCTTAATAACCACAAGAAGTTTCAGACAGCTCTGACAAAACATATGAAAGCACCACAGCCTGTGTTTAAAAAACAGCCAAAAAGTCAAAGGAGTTCGAATGTTAAATCACTGGGTCAAATTTGATGGTGCGCCACGCCCACACTGTTCCTTCAAAATTCATGATTTTGATAACTTTTACTCAGGAAGTCTATATGAAGGCACGTACCAAGTTTGAAGTCAATCGGATAAAATACCTAGGAGGAGTTCGTTCAAATATGACCCCTTCTCAAACAGCCAAAACACCAAAAATGGTGATTTTCATGCTTAAATATCTCGCTTCCTGTTAATTTTAGCCCATTGCTGCAAGAGACTTTTTTGTAGGTCATGTCTTCATCTACAATTCGGCTAAGGTTACATAACTCTGTGTCCAAAACTGTGGTGGGGCTGCTTGAAATAAAAATTCAAGGGGGCGCTATAGAGCGATTTTGCCCCGCCCCCTAATTAATTATGCAGCCGAAATTTGCATAACAGTGTTCTTAATAACCACAAGAGGTTTCAGACAGGTCTGAGAAAGTATATGAAAGCCCAACACATTTGCCTGAAAATTACCCAAAAAGTCAATGGAGTTCCATTTTTCGTCGAACGCTTGACTTTGACGGGTTGTCACGGCCACGCCCTCTGATGTCAAGTTGAAATTCTTTCTCAGATGTCAACACCAAGGCCTTAACAACATCTCCAACTAGTTTGAGGTGGATATGGTCAATATTTTCCGAGCTGAACGTCATTTCGTAAAAGTGGTCTTTTCTGTCGCCACTAGGAGGCGCTGTGAAAATCTGCAAATATTTTTATGGAAATGTATTCTAGGCCAGACTGCCATTATATATCTGAGGTTTGGTGAAGATTGGAGTATTTTTGGCAAAGTTATAGCACGTCGAAATTTCACGCCAAAACGCCAAATTTCGTGGCCCCGCCCCTCTGACGCAGTAAATCTGGAAGTCACGCTTTCTGATAACTTTTCATGGTCGAGGCCTTAAGAACACACACGCCAAGTTTCAAACAGATCGGATGAAAGCTGTAGGAGGAGTTCGTTCAAATACGACCCCTGAAAATGACCCCAAAAACACGAAAACGCCAACTTTGAAACAAAATGGCCGCCGTACGCTTCGTGATAGCCCCGGTCACCAAGAGACTTTTTTGTGCGGCTTGGTACTTTACATACTCCCGCTAAATTTCGTCCTCGTGGATGAAACCGTGTCCAGGGGCTCCTCCGACAACTGAAACGTAGGTGGCGCCGTAGAGCCATTTTTGCTCGTCCATGTGTGAGACCCCCAAAATACGTAATTTTACGCCCGACTTTGGGGGGGTAGGCAAATTTTCATAACTTTTTGAGGACATATAGGCCGTCAAAAATGCGATTTACTTGGGAGAAGAAAAAGAATAAAAATAATAAAAAAAAAAATAAAAAAAATAATAAACATTTGAAAAACAATAGGGCCTCGCACACAGTGCGTGCTCGGGCCCTAATTAAAGCTGCAAGCAGCGTTGAACGGGCCCTCGCACTCCCACGCAACTCGACAGGCTGGCACGTCGGAAGGCAGCAGTCGGAAAACGCGCGATCTTTTGACGCTTTCAAAGCGTTTCGTTCAATTGACCACACACATTAGCCAGAATTGGGACAAACAGTCAAATTTGACGGACCGCCACGCCCACATTATTTCATCAAAGTTCATAATTTTGATAACTTGTACTCAGGAAGTCTCTATGAACACATCTAACAAGTTTGAAGTCAATTGGATAAAATACGTAGGAGGAGTCTGTTCAAATAGGACCCCTTCTCAGCCATCCTAAAACTGTGATTTTCATTGTACATTTTAGCCTATTACTCCAAGAGATTTTTGTGTAGATCTTTCCTTTGTCTACAATTTGGTAATGCTGCTACAAGTGAAAATGGAATTGGGTAAATCACACCAGTGTTACCTGAGTAGTACGTCTGCATTCTCTCCAATCCATGTGTACAAACTGCACCTCTGTTTAATGCTTAATGGTTTCATACATTTTGTCAAAGTAGCTGTATTGTTTTTTTTTTTTCATGTGTCACAAAGTTATGTATTTATCATAATGTAGTCTGCTGGTAAAGGTCGTACAATGAAATGGTTTTATTTGGAAGAAGTAGCAGTAAATGAGTTTTTGTTCTGTTTATGAAAACACTCAAATCACAGGTCTACTGTATAGTATGCAGTAGACAAACCTGGTGCATGTTTGACTCTGTGATGTTTATGACACTGGGGGACCAAAATGCCCATTAAGCGCAAAGAAAAGGTTGAGCAACGAAAATGCTAATCAGTTGCATTCAACCTGCATTCCTGCATAATGGTCGATAATCACCTGTACTTCTTCCTGTTTAAATGGAGATTCACAACGATCAAACTGTGATCAAATATTCAACAGTACGCATTATGTGATGTCCATGACATTGGGACAGCAAATTGCCCATTAAACGCAAAGAAAAGGTTGAGCAACGACAATGCTAATCATCCGCATTTAACCTGCATTCCTGCATAATGGACGATAATCACCTGTACTCCTCCCTCTCTAAACGGAGATTCAGGAAAAAGTTGTTGTTTTATGGTTCAGTTTATTTATGTGGAATTTAACCTATTTGATGGACAGAAATGAAAATACAGAAAATGGAAAAATAAAACAAAACGTAAATTCCAAACAAACAATCAAACAAAAAACCCGCATACCACATAACGTAGGCTACACTCAGAGACCGGCCAGTGGACCGGACTGGAAAGCAGCCGACAGATTTATTAGGTTGTATTATGATTCAATAATTCCAAAGGAGGCTGAGTATTTATGGTGTTTATATCTAACATGTCGCTGTTTACTAAATCAACAGAATCAATGATGCGTTTCTTTTTTCGCGCTGGCGCTCTCTCTGTCTCTCGCTCACGATCTGATGGAGTGAAAGCCACAGCTGGACACACTGGTGTACAACAGCTGATCATATGTAGCCATCAATATAACTGTTATGATTGTGAGAGGAAGACGTTCTCAGAAATCGAGTGTGTTTCATAGGCTTCAGAAAGCATCAAACAGATATAGCCCTGAAAAATAAGTTACAAAATTAAACTGGCCATCAGACGTTACGGGGACGAATCGTGCAGTGTAACAAGACGTCATTTTAAATGATTACATGAAAATGTTATCAAGTCATTAAATCACAGCTGCACTTCAGAAATGACATAAATGCGTAATTGTTTTATTTTTGCATTTTTCCTGCTGTGGAGACAGAGGTGTCTGTGAGAAACGAGTTCACGTCGGTGGATTTTTGCTTTCTTGGCCACTAGGTGCGCGCATAGATGCACACGGATCAGCGATGGTCAATACCAATGATTTAGTGTGTGTGTTTAGTGTGCAATGTTCAAATTTCCGGGGGTTGGTGTTGTTTGTAAATCAGCGGTGTGTTTGTGGCTTGGTGTTTTTTTTTTGCGCACATTTTTACCCAGCGTATATCTTCGTATAATAACAGATGACAATGCTTGCGGAGACTGTTACTGCTCTGTGTTACGATTCAAACTGACCGCTCACACCGAGGCTCAGGGGCGTGGTAATGACCAAAGGTTGCTGGTTGGTTTTCAGGTAAAATGCGGTGCTCAACAAAGCCCCGCCCCAGGTGAGCACTATATTAGCCGGAGCTCAGGTGAGGCTCGCTGGTTCTGTTTGCGTAAGCATCCCGGATCTCACTCGTTGCTTCAGATAGTTTTGTCTGTCAGAACTAGCGGGAATCTTTTGCTCTTTGGATTATTTTCTTCAAGTCAAGCTTCACTCATTCTTGATCACGGTAAGTCACTTGTTACGGTATATGGATGTTACATTGTGATATGTGTGTGGTGCATGTTCCTGTTTTGTTAAATATAAGTTAGGATGTTAGTGGTAATATCGTGGCTTAATGTGGTTATTGGTTATTGTCTCTGTGGTGAAATATATGCACGATCACAGTGATATTCATATAATATGCGACAGGATCAGAGTATATTAAAGACGTAAAGACTATGTTTTGCCAGTGGTCCACAACCCCCGGTCCGCGGCCCGGTACCGGGCCGCACACGAAATAATTAATTATTTCCGTTTTATGTATTATCTGATTATGGACGATCTTTTAATTTGAAAACCCTTTTTATTTTATTGAGAAATGATTGTTTCGGTCGCTTGCGCTGCGTAACGGCAACGATGCCAACCAGTCACGATTCAGAGCCCCCCACCCTCCTGTGTTCAGGATAGTGATAGAATTTTTGCGTTAAATTGTGTAAAGATGTTCAGTTGTTAGACACACAGTATATGGCCACAATATTTTGTTACAGGGTAAGAGTAATATAGGTAGCTTAAAATCTAGTGTTAATTATTGTGTTTCTAAGTAAAACAGTTGTATGCCCAATTTAAATTAAAATATCAAAGTGATGTGTTGCACATGGAGAAGAAAAAAGAAAATGAGTGTTTTTGAGGCATAATTTGGTTATTGTAGTACACATGTTTAGTTTATTGAATTTACTGAAAACATATTGTGCTGTTCATTGTTGCAATAGCAAATGCAGATGTAAAAATTATTTGTGATGTGTCCTCTAAGGGGCTGCATGTGTATGTAATCTATGTTCCTGTTTTGTTAAATATAAGTTAGGATGTTAGTGGTAATATTGAGGCTTAATGTGGTTATTGGTTATTGTAGTATACATGTTTAGTGTATTTAGTAAAAAACATAGTGTGCTGTTCATTGTGTTGCTCATAGTGCAGTGTGTTTGTCTGATCATGCAGTGTGATGATGATGACATGTACACTTTATATTAATAAGAATTAATGGTTTTGATGTCACTCCTGTTAATGCAGATGTAGAATTTATTTCTGATGTGTCCTCACAAAAGAATGTTGTTCAGTATAGGAGTTATATATATTGTAGTTTCCATGTTTAGTTTAGTGGATTTAGTGAAAACATATTGTGTTGTTGTTGTTGCAATAGCAACTTTTTATGCAACCATTTTATGGGACATAATAAAAGTGTTGTTCTGACATTCTTCTTAAGCTATATGCTTAATGCAATGTTGTTGTCCTGATGTTTCAGATGCCGCGTGGCAAGGGCTACCGTCGCTCTCAGGCTGCCAAGAGGAGGATGGAGAGGCAGGAGAGTTGGCGTGTGGACGTCAACCCTGTTGACTGTGTACCTTTGGGTATGTACTACCTGTGTTTTGTTCTTTCCTGTGCATTTTAGAATGCATTTGTCTTTGTTGGTTTTTATTTCTTTGTGATATTGACTAACTTCTCATGTTATATTGTATGTCCTGTTTTTTTTCAGTCCGTGGTACCGGTCAGCGCCACAGGGTGAGAAGGTGGGAGGAGTCGCCCCTGACCAACAAGCCGCACAAGTTGGTCATCCCTGCTGCGCACGCTGACAAGAAGGTATTATTCGAATCCAAATGATTTAAGAGACAATGAATGCATTAAGTATACATTGCCATGTACCAATTCCTCCTGTATTTATTTCATTTCAGTTCGTTCTTCTTGTCGGTGACTCCCACCTGCGTGCCTTGGTGGATGGGTTCGTCGTGATGCCAGAGGGACCGCTGTCCTTTGGCTTCATGTGCACCCCTGGGGCGACGGCAGCGCACCTGAGGACCGAGCTCGTGGCTGCTGTGGTTCCTCATCAGCCCGATGCTGTCGTTGTCCTGGCCCCCAGCAACAACCTCACCGCTTGCAGGGGGCTAGAGGACTCGTCTGCAGATTTCGCCGCCCTGGTGAAATCTGCACGCAGCCGTTGGTCCAACGTAAGTGTGAATTTATGGTTAGAAGACTTATTCTGGACGATGTGTGTATTTTTGCAATGTTAAGATTATTGGCCTTTGTAATAACATGACATGTGTTTGGCAGGTTGTGGTGCTGGACTTTCCGCCTCGACTCAGTGTTGCAGAGGCGGAACAGCGGCTGCTGCGCATGGCGTACCACACTGTGTGTGTGGAGCAGGGTAAGTTTAAATTACACTGATATGTTGGAAGATTGATTTATTTATAGCTATGCTACTAAATAATCATTTGTAAAGTTAATTACATGAACTCATCACCTGTAATATATACTAATTATAGTGTCATTCATATTTGTTTAGGCGTTCCTTTCCACCACATTGCAGAGAACTTCCCTCTGCGACAGCGTGACTTGTGGGCCAGAGATGGTGTAAGTAATTTTTCTTTTTTTGCAGCAAAAGATTATACAGCTGGGAAATATACTGTGTAGTTTAATGTAAATAAGTCGTTATTGCCAATGAATGATAGTAACTTCTCTTGAATTTTGTTTTTTCAGACACATCTGAGCGACAACGCTGGTATGCCCATCCTCGCATACCTTCTTTGGCAGGCAGCTGACAGGGGGCTTGCCGTGCCAGACCCAGAGCCACCTGTGCGGGCCGTTCCCACCCGTCCGTACCGTCCCCGGTTTGCCCCACAGGTGGTCGTGACGGGTCACGAGCCACAGCCACGCCCAGCAGCCAACCCAGATGGCTGGGTTACAGTGGTTCGAGGCCAGAAGGTAATATATATTTGATTTATGGAATCACTGTTAATGAAATCCACATACACTGGGCTGTTATCTGTGGCATAACACTACATTCATGTGTAACACAAGCATTTGTCTCTTTTATTTTATAGCTCAGTTTGCCTGAAGCTGAGCTGGCGGCCTTGGACGCTCAGGTGTTGCAGCAGAAGGTATGTTATGATGAATTTATACATGATCTCACAGAAGTTTACATGTTGGTGGATTTACTTTGTGGGTTTTATGCTATGGAAATTGACAGTAATCTTTTATTGTCATTTTACAGGTGATGCTGAAGGAGTGTTTCATCCCACTCACTCCTGTGCGGTTCAGCCCAGCCTTGCTGCACGCTGTGGAGAAGACGAGCCCGTCTTTCCTCCCTTCTCCTGAGGTTGACACTGCTGTGCGCACCCAGGTAATTCACATTCTTTCTATCTTCTTTTAGCATGGCTTGTGTTTGCATTCATCATCAGTGCTAAATTCGAATAAATGTACGTATCTAAAATGGCACATTGCAGTAAAATGTTTTTTTTTTTTTGATATTTTAGAAGCGAAAGGTGGCACCGAAGCGCAAGACTCTTGTTGCGAGGAGAAGGCTGCCAAGAGAAGAGGTCAGTATTGTTGGTGTTCTGTGTGTTTTGGTTTGACAATATGAGAACATATTTAGTACATATGGCTGTATTCCTGCCTGCATATGTGTTGTACTTGTATATTAATTGTGGTTTGTTAACTGCTTCTGCAGGTGCACACAGTGGTGTCAGATGTGGAGGTGTTGGCTGTGGTAACACCATCCAGTGGCGCTTCTACACCTGTGGCGGATCAGGTTTGTGATTTCAGTTTTTGTTTGAATAATATCAGGAGATTTTAGTTGGACATTGCTGAAGTTATGTGTATAAATCTCAATACCTGCTTATTTTGGATGTTACTTGCATGTTGTAACCATATGTGATTCTTTTGTTCTCTTAGGTGGACACCGTGGTGTCAGATGTGGAGGTGTTGTCCGTGGTAACACCTACCAGTGGAGCTTCTACGCCTGTGGTGGATCAGGTTTGTGATTTCAGTTTTTGTTTGAATAATATCAGGAGATTTTAGTTGGACATTGCTAAAGTTGTTATGGATAAAGATGCCTGCTTATTTGGATGTTATTTGCATGTTATAACCATTTGTGTGTTTTTTTTTTTTCCTTTAGGTGGACACAACGGTGGTGTCAGATGTGGAGGTGTTGTCCGTGGTAACACCTACCAGTGCAGCTTCTACACCTGTGGTGGATGAGGTTTGTGAATTGATTTGTTGTTTGTGTGTCATCACCTTTTTTGGCAAATGCCCATAAAGCACACTGCCTGTACTTTAATTTGGTCGTTAACAATTCATTGACATGCTTTTTATTTTACAGAACGAGGCCACACTCCATGCTGTGGACCTGACGTCAGAGCCAGGAGTGAACGTGCCGCTGACAGTCCGTGGGGGAGATGAGGTTTGTACATTGAATAGTTTACAATCTTGTTTTACCATAATTGATTAAAAAAATACATTTAAAACCCCCTTTCAATGGGGCAAATCTTGTTTACCTAATTACAGCGTTACCACATCCTTCAAGTTATTAAAATCTGTTGTTTTTTTTCCAGGTACAGCCACCACATCCTGCCACACCAGGACCTGCACAACTGGGTCCAACTGCAGGAACGAATACGGTCTGTGACATTTCATTAAAGCATGTGCTACAGCATGGCTCGATTGTGCAAATAGAGAAAAGTGTCAGGGGGTCATTCCATCAGGGGAATGCTGTGTTAAGAAACCCTGGTGTGCAGTGCATGGCTATATCGTTAGTCAGCATAGCAAAACACAGTGTTCATAGTGTTTTTGACTGGGCGACTGAAGATTTGGACAGTGTTTTGTTTGTAGGCGATGCTTTGTACTCTTCTTTGCACAGTAATAACATGATTAGCGGAGAGTCTAGATTGTTGTGTGTTCCCGATTTGCCTCAGCAGTCAGTCCTTTATGGACAGACCTTTGCTTTTAAATACGGTGAATGGGTGACGGGGATGGTTGGCGTGGATCAGGGAGAGCTTGTTAATGCAGGTGTAGGGATGTCGCTAATGAAAGGGTTAGAATACATGCTTGGCAAATACAGCACATGTTTTCTGACGTTGGCAGCCAGTACATGTGCTGTTATTTGTGAGCATGGTCACTATGCAGTAGTTGATTCACATGCCCGTAATGCATGTGGAATGGTTGACGTGAATGGGAAAAGTATTGTTGTACATTTGCCAACTCTTGAAGATGTTTGTAACTATGCATGCCAGTTGTCTGGTTCTCTTGGTGCTGGCCAGAGGCCCTTTGAGATTGCTGCTGTTTCTGTGACAAATCCTGTCACAGATGACCACAGTTCAGAGTGTGTGTCTGAGCATGTGGTGTGTGCTGAGAACAGTTTAGCTAGCAGTGACTTTGAATCCGCTTCAGTTATAGAAAGGAGTAGTTCTAAGCGTAAGAGGGCAGATGTAAACTTTACATTTAAAAAAAGGAAAAGTTTTGACATCACTGCTGTAAATTCAGATGTAGAATTTATTTGTGATGTGTTTTCTAAGGGGCTGCAGTTTGATCCTCTTGATAAAAAAGTTGCACAAGCTTTGTGCAAACAGTTAAATGTAAACTTTGAGAAGCAGGATAGGCAGATGTGTTCGTTACCTGGCATGTTGGGAACTCCTTGCATGAGTGACAGCATTGTGGCTGATGGTAACTGTTTCTTCCGAGCAGTGTCTCAAGCTGTGTCTGGTACACAAAAAAACCACCTTAAAGTCCGGCGTGCTGTTGTCAGACATGTAGAAAGTAATGCTTTGCAGTATAGCAGTTTTTTAAGATCCCAGTATTCTTCTGTGGATGAGTATCTTAGTGCATCACGAATGAGGTATGTTGGTAGTTGGGCTACTGAGATAGAGATTCAAGCTACTGCAGATTTGTTGGGTGTGAGTGTTTATACGTATTACAATGATCGCTGGCTGCAGTATTCGTGTACAAATAAGGCCATGTCTAAGCAAGGGATCTACCTACAGCATGTTAATGGCTGTCATTACGAAGTTGTTGTTTGTGTTAATCAGCATCAAATGCAGAACTGTCACAGTGATAGAAATGTGTGCTTTGAGTTGTGTAAAGATAGTCAGCCATTAGACACCCAGTATATGGCCAGAAGAACTTGTAAACAGGGTAAGAGTAACACAGACAGCTTAAAATCTAGTGTAAATTATTGTTTATCTAAGTATTTAAAAACAAAGTCGTATGCTCAACGTAAATCAAAATATCAAAGCAATGTGTTGTACATGGATAAGAAAAAAGACATGTTCAAAAGGTTATATCATCAAAATATGTTGTTTAAGGAAAAGAAAAGGCAAATTAGTATGATTCGATATAAAAACAACAAGGATATTATTAAGGACTGTCTTAAGTTGAAATACCAAGAGAATGATTTGGATAGAGAAATAAAGAAAATCATGAATAGAATGAAGTACCAAGAAGACGATTTGTATAGACAAAAGATGAAAATAAACAAGAATAGGAAATACAGGGAAGATGAGTTGTACAGGAACAAAATCAAAAGTATGTCTCAAAACAAATACAATGAGGATAATTTGTACAAGACAAAACTGAAAGACATGTGTAAAACAAAATACAAATTAGATGATTTGTATAGGGAGAAAATGAAACAACTTTCTAAAACAAAATACAAATTAGATGATTTGCATAGGGAGAATATGAAACAACTATCTAAAACAAAATACAAATTAGATGATTTGCATAGGGAGAATATGAAACAACTTTCTAAAACAAAATACAAATTAGATGATTTGCATAGGGAGAAAATGAAACAACTTTCGCAAACAAAATACAAAGATAATTTGTATAGGGAGCAAATGATAGACCTTTATAAGAAAAAATACAGAGAGAATGATGAGTATAGGAAGAGAGTTAAAAGCATTTCCACAAAAAAATATCATGAAAATGATTCATTTCGCAACAAAGCTAAAACAATTTATAAACTAAAATATCACAAAGATTTGATGTATCAAAATAAAGCTAAAGAACGTAGTAAAATCAAATATAGGGTTAATCTCACACATAAAGAGAATATTAAAACTAGAAGTGCAAAGAAATATCATGGAAGTGCTGAGTTTAGGAAGCGTGTTAGTGGAGGGGTCAAAATTAAAAGGCAGCAAATGAAAATACAGGCTGAGGATTTTGATTTTGTTATGCAGAGCTTTTTAGACAAGGTTAAAGATGGTCCAGATTTTGTGTGTTGTGTGTGCCATAGGTTGTTGTTTAGACACCAGGTGTTGCAGTGCAGGAAAGACTATTATAGGAAGAAAGCTGGAGTTTGTTTGATAGCAGATAACTGCATCACAGAAAACTATCTACACGTGTGCACTACAAGCTGCACAAGGCAGTGTCTTTGGTTAAACACACCTAGAAGTCAGCTTTGGATCTGTTACACATGCCATTATAAAATTAATAAAGGTCAAGTGCCAGCTGAAAGCATCAAAAACAATTTGGCACTTGACCCTGTTCCACTTGAACTGGCATGTTTAAATAAATTGGAGCAGCATTTAATAGCCCTGCATATTCCATTTATGAAAATGTTAGCCTTGCCTAAAGGTGGGCAAAATGGAGTCCATGGACCTGTTACGTGTGTTCCAGCAAATATTATTCAAACAACCAATTTGCTTCCGCGTACTTCCATGGAAGGGTCTTTATTGCCTGTTAAGCTCAAGCGTAAGCTTACTTATAAAGGGCATTATGAATATGAGTATATCGATACAGCACATATTAAGCAAGCACTGCAATATTTAAAACAAAATAATGTTTATTATAAAAAAGTTAACTTTAATGCCGAGTGGTTCAATGAGTTTTGTAAAGCTGATGAAGCAGATCCAAATGGCACTGAGGATAAGATTGATAGTGTTCAGCAGTCCGATGTGCAAGATGAACTTTTGCATGACAGGCAGCAGCACTGTATGTTCCAGGACACCTGCCTGATGCCTGTTGATATTGGTCAGGAAGCACTTGACCAGTATTTTGGAGATGTATTGAATTTGGCTCCAGCAGAAGGAAACTGTCCTGTGAAGTTTCTGACTGATCACAGTAATGAAGCTAGATGTTTCCCAGTGTTGTTTCCCAAGGGTAGCCCTACATACCACGATGATAGACAGCATCGTTTGACGTTGTCGCGGTATTTCAATAACAGAATTTTAAATGCAGATGGACGCTTTGCACAAAATGTCGAATATATATTTTTTGCTCAATATATGTCCGAACTTGAAAAGGTTGTGTCAAATGTGTCCATTGCATTGAGAAAGGGCAAGGGAAATTGGAAGGATCACAAAGTGAGCGGTGAGGCCTTCAACACTGAGGAGTCGCTGAGGAATCTTTTAGAGTTTGATGATGGGTATCGGTTTTTAAAACCACTTAGAGGTACCCCGGCTTTTTGGCAGGGAGCACAGCGTGACTTGTTGGCTTGTGTGAGGCAGCTAGGCATCCCCACATGGTTTTGTTCTTTTTCTGCAGCTGATATGCGCTGGAAAAATCTTCTTTCTAGCATTTTGAAGCAGGCAGGTAGAACAGACACTGTGGAACAGCTAGAGTGGGCAGATAGGTGTGAGCTTTTGCGGCGTAATCCTGTCACTGCGGCAAGAATGTTTGACTTCCGCTGGCATTGTTTCTTGAGAGAAGTGCTGATGTCTCCTGCAAATCCAATAGGCAAAATAAAGGACTACTTTTATAGGGTGGAGTTCCAGCAGCGTGGCTCCCCACATGTCCATTGCCTCTTTTGGATTGAGAATGCTCCTATTATTGATAAAAACACAGATGCAGAGGTAATTCAGTTCATTGATCGTTATGTGACATGCGAATTACCGTCCAACGATGAAGAATTATTGGACACTGTAACATCTGTGCAGCAGCATTCTAAACGACACTCAAAAACCTGTAAAAAGGGCAAAACTGTGTGTCGTTTCAATTTTCCCAGGCCGCCATCTGCACGCACGTTTATTTCTCGCAGTATTACTGACGAGGAAAACATAAATTCATGTGCGTGCAAGCTCACTGAGGGACAGACGCCGGCACAGTGTGCTTGCAGATGTAGGGGAAAGGATAGCTTAGCTCAAATGAAAACGGAGGTTGCTGCAAAGATCATGTCTGCAATCAAAGAAGCTGTCAGAAATGACAGTCTTAACTTTGAAACTGCTGAGGAATTGTTTCGGCATGTAGGTGTCACCCAGGCTCGTTTCGAGGCTGCCTATAATCGTTGTGCTAGTAAAACGCAAGTTGTATTGAAGAGGCAGGCTAACGCTGTTTGGATCAATCAATATAGCAAACCCCTCTTGAAGTGTTGGAATGCAAATATTGACATCCAGTTTGTTGTTGATGCGTATGCCTGTGTTGTATATATTATTTCTTATATCTCTAAAGCTGAGAAAGAAATGGGGTTATTGTTGCAATGTGCACAACGTGAGGCAGCAAAGGAGGGCAACAGAGATGCAAAAGACAGTCTGAAAAATTTGGGGAGTGTTTATCTCCACAACCGAGACGTGTGTGCTCAGGAGGCTGTTTACAGACTCACAAACATGCATCTCAAAGAGTGTTCTCGAAAAGTTGTTTTTGTTCCCGTGGGTGAAAACATTGTTCGAATGAGTTTGCCGTTAAAGGTTTTACAACATAAGGCTTCCTCAGATAACTTTAGTGCGGATGACATGTGGATGCTAAACATTGTAGACCGATACAAGAACAGGCCAGGGAGTGTTGATTTTCAAGACATGTGTTTGGCTTCGTTTGCTTCGCAGTATCGCGTTTTGTCAAAAAACGAAACTGCTGTCAATAAGATCAAACTTGGAAACGACTGTGGTTACATTGTGAAAAGAACCCGCACACAACCTGCAGTTGTGCGTTATGTGCGGTTCTCTGAAACAAAAAAGCCAGAATTGTTTTATCAAAGCATTCTGCAGTTGTTTATGCCATATTACACAGACGGGCAGCTAAAACCTGTAGGCTTTGAAACCTTTCAAGATTTTTATCTTGATGGCCAGGTGAGATGTGCTGACAATTTGATGCAATCTGTCAAATCTGTGGTTGACAGAAATCGAAGCACATTTGAAGTAGAAAGCGAAGAGTTAGACAATGTTGAGGAGCAAATCAACAATGATGGGATTGTTGAGGATGCCTGGTGTGAGTTGTGCCCTGAACAGGAACTAGATAGGCTAGAATGTAGGGAAATACGTAGAATAGAAACACAAGCCAATGATGAGGAACAGTTAGAACATATCCCTGACTTAGCTGTTCAGCAAGAACAGATAGGTCATTTGGAAAAGAGTAATTCCATCATGTGCAGAAGTGACGGTTTGGCGTTGCTTCGCTCTCTTAATGAGACACAGATGGGTATTTTTAATCAAGTCAGACAGTGGTGTGTGCAGCAGGCTCAGAAAAAGAAGCCAGACCCATTCCACATTTTTGTTACAGGTGGTGCTGGCACTGGTAAAAGCCATTTAATAAGGGCTATTCAGTATGAGGCAACAAGGATTTTGGCACCAGTGTGTCGTCACCCAGACGACATTTGTGTTTTGTTGACTGCTCCAACAGGGATTGCCGCATACAATTTACATGCAACTACTATTCATAGTACATTTAGTATTGGCAAAGATGTTCGCTTACCATACACACCTCTGGGTGAGGAAAAGCTGAACTCTTTACGTGCTAAATATAGCAGCTTGCAGATTTTAATCATTGATGAAATCTCCATGGTTGATCATAATCTATTGGCTTACATCCATGGAAGGTTGCGCCAAATTAAACAAATAGGCGACAGTTCCCTGTTTGGCAATATAGCTATCATTGCTGTTGGAGATTTCTTTCAGTTGCCTCCAGTGCGTGGGAAACCACTTTATGTTCAAAATGTTGGTATTGATTTGTGGTCTGGTGTATTCAACATTGCAGTGCTAAACACAATTGTTCGGCAAAAAGATGAGCAATTTGCTCAACTGCTGAACAGAGTGAGGACACACTCTAAGGGCACTGCGATGTTAGGTAGTGATGTGCAACTCCTTAAGTCTCGTGAAACCGGTGAAGAGAGCTCTGCTCTACATATTTTTCCGACCAACAGACAAGTCAGTGAACATAATTTGGAATTCCTTCTGAAAACATGTCCTGATTATGTCTGTATCAGTGCTCAGGATTATATCAATAGTAAAAAAACAGGCAAGCTTGTGTTGTTAAAGGGTCATCATTCCAATGCACGCAATACCTGCTTGGAGGAAGACTTGCTTTTGGGGAAAGGAGCCCGTGTCATGTTGTTCAAAAATGTTGATGTGGCTGATGGTTTAGTCAATGGGGTGTGCGGCTCAGTCACAAACATTGTTTATGGAAACAGTGATAAAACGTTTCCTCTTAAAGTCTACATCAAGTTTGACAATGCTGACATTGGCAAACTCTGGAGGAAACGCTGTGCACATCCCCCTGGTGTTGACACAGCCTCAGTTGGCATTGATGCTGAAGAGGAACGGGTCACCTGTAAAGGTGGTATGAGACGTCAGTTCCCCCTCAAACTTGCTTGGGCCTGTACAGTACATAAAGTACAGGGCCTTACTATTGATGAGGCTGTAGTGTCGTTAGACAGAGTGTTTGCACCTGGACAGGCATATGTTGCTTTAAGCCGTGTCAGAAGTTTATCTGGTTTGGTTCTGAAGGACTTTGAACAAAAAGCTATATATTGTAAAGACAGCATTAAAGAGGCACTTAACAGCATGTCCCCATTTTTGATTAACAATATTCAAACATACAAATGCGGAACAAATGCTTTCAGCGTCTTTTTAATGAATGTCCATGGTTTAGGCTGCCATGCAAAAGACCTGGCTTTGTGTGTACAGCATTTGAAGCCTCAGTGCGTTGCTGTTACAGAGACATGGTTGTCTGATAGTCCCTCAGTTGAAACTGTGACCATTGACAGTTATCGTTTTCATAGTGTTCCTAGGAATGTGTGTTATAATGACCACAGACTGTTGGCAATCAAAGCCCAACAACATGGTGGTGTTGGTATGTATACCTCAGACAATTTGGACTTTGACATTATACAAATACCATCTGTCAATATCGAATGTCTGATATACAATTTTACAGCAAACCAAATGTTGGTTGCAGTTGTTTATCGCCCGCCATCGTATCCCATCTCTCTTTTTATAAAGAATCTTGGGAAGTTACTTGAGTATGTGGAACCACTCAGTGAAACTGTTACTGTCATGGGAGACTTCAATGAAAACCTCGTTGCATCAAAAACAATTTGCAACTTTATGACACAGAGAGGCTTTGTTCAGCATGTTTCAGAACCCACAACAGCAAAGGGAACACTAATTGATCATGTGTATGTTAAAACAACACATTCTGATGTTAGCTGTGTCGTGCTGCACACATACTTCAGTGACCATGATGCAATTATGTGTGAATTTACATGTGGAACTGATAACAATGTTGTCAACATATAACTGCTAGTTAGTCTTAAGTTGTATTTGGCAAAGGAGGTGGAGAGAGCTTCTATTTCACTATGGATTCCTTATCTCTGCTCTAATCTCTTATCTCTGAGTCAAATATGGATCTATATCTATGCTAATCTTTCATGGGAAAATAGAGTTGTACATCATAGGGTGAGCTGTGTTTGGAAACGGAGGCACAGAGAGAGTTTGTCTCACAACAAATTCTTTATCTTTGCTAAGTCAAACATGAATATTGCAGTTTCCACACTGCAATATAAAAATGTAGCTGTAAACATCACAGTATGGCTTGATAGAATGGGCTGCCTTTGGGAACCTAGACTGAGATTTTTATTTATTTATTTATTTATTTATTTATTTAATGAAATACATGTATTGTTGATAAGTCACATGTGACTATTGTAGTTTCCTTCACAGCAATGTGAAAATATAACTGTAAAAATATCGCAGTATACTCCTTTTTCATACATATTGCATGTTGATGATTTCATAACAATTAATAATAGGTTGAGTTGTATTTGACAAATGATGCAAACATGAAGTTTCTGTTTCTTAATGGATACTCTAACTCAGCTGATTCAATACAACTCTTCTCTATGTAATTGCACCTTCACTGCATGACATGCGTCTCCTAGAACATAAAGGCTATATTGTGATCATCTAACTCATCATAAATTTTCTACGAACAATTTTAATAAATATAACGTATTGATTTATGTTATGAAATACTAACCACTTACATACTTCCTATTGATTGACTTACTTAAGTAACTTATGATTAAACATGTTAATAACTGCACGCTTTTACTAATTGTTAACCTCTTAACAGATCATGAAATACCTGTTATGTTATATTATATATTGTGACTTATATGCTCTAGCTGATTTTGTGTTATTACTATGTAACCTCAAACATCTATAGGCCCTGCATTTGCACTCACACATTTATAAAGTGGACATAAACACCCTGTGGTGTACTTGCTTGCTGTAAGGTTAATACATATACACATATTACGATCAGGTACAGGACCATTTCCCTCCCTTGTGTTTCCCCCTATGTCCCCTTCCCTATGTGGTGTTGTCTGTCTATTTTGTCAGTCTGTGTTTCTGTATACAGTTGGGAAAATCGTGCACTCACCTGCCTGCATACCTGGATTCATCACAACTGTTCCTGAGCCTCCTGCACCGCTGAAGCATCAAATACCCGATCATACCTCCAATGTTCTCATCATCCTCTGACTGTGTATGTTAAACTGTCAATCTAATTTCTTGCTTGTTCTTAGGATCCATATACTCTTATTTTTAACATACCTTTCTCTTGCCTGTATCCCAGGAACCTGTCAGTATGCCAACATGCTGGTCTTCGTCTTTGCTCTATCTCACACACCGAATGAAACCTTCGTTCCTGTACATGGCTCCTTGATTCATCTACAAGCACTCACCTCTGTCTCCATATACATTACATTATTGTTTTCCTGATTTGATGTTATTTTTATGTACAGTGCCTTTGAATATCTTGAAAAACGCTTCTAAATAAAATGTATTATTATTATTATTATTAAATAAGTCATTCACTTGTTCCACATTCAATAAAACACATCGTATCTTGTTCAAATGTCTCCTGTGTTTGTTTTATTGTCTAAGACATTGAGCCCTGAAGGTCAAATCTTTACTCCTGACTGCTTCTTCTGCAAGGGCCACATTTGGATCAAAGGGTCAAATTTGATGAAGCGCCACGCACACACCGTTTCATCAAAATTTATGATTTTACCCAGGAAGGCTATATGAACACATCTGCCAAGTTTGAAGTGAATTGGACAAAATCCCTAGGAGGAGTTCGTTCAAACATGACCCCTTCTCAGCCAGATCGATATACTAAAAATGGTGATTTTCATTATTAAATATTTCACTTCCTGTTCATTTTAGCCCATTGCTCCAAGAGACTTTTTTTGTACGTCTTGCCATGCTCTACAATTTGGCTGAGATTTGATAACTCTGGGTTTAAAACTGTGTCAGGGCTGCTTGAAAGAAAAATTCAAGGGGGTGCTATAGAGTGCTTTCGCCCCACCCCCTAATTACATATGCAGCTGATTTTTGCATCTTTTTGGTCTTAATAAGCACAAGAGGTTTCAGACAGGTCTGAGAAAACATATGAAAGCACCACAGCCTGTGTTTAGAAAACAGCCAAAAAGTCAAAGGAGTTTGAATGTTGGATCAATGGGTCAAATTTGATGGTGTGCCACGCCCACACTGTTCCTTCGAAGTTCATGATTTTGATAACTTTTACTCAGGAAGGCTATATGAACACATCTGCCAAGTTTGAAGAGAATTGGACAAAATCCCTAGGAGGAGTTCGTTCAAATAGGACCCCTTCTCAACCAGGTCGAAACAGCAAAAATGGTGATATTCATTGTTAAATATCTCGCTCCCTGTTAATTTTAGCCCATTTCTCCAAGAGACTTTTTTGTAGATCTTGCCTTCGCCCACAATTCGGCTGAGGTGTCATAACTCTGTGTCCAAAACTGTGGCGGGGCTGTTTGAAAGAAAAATTCAAGGGGGCGCTATAGAGCGATTTCGTCCCGCCCACTAATTAACAATGCAGCCGAAATTTGCACAATATTGGTTTGAACAACCAGAAGAAGTTTGAGACAGGTCTGAGAAAGTTTTGAAGCACAACAGCTTTACCTTAAAAAACAGCCAAAAAAGTAAATGGAGTTTGAATGTTGTATCAAAGGGTCAAAATGTAATGGAGCGCCACGCCCACATTGTTTCATCAAAATTCATGATTTTGATAACTTTTACTCAGCAAGTCTATATGAACAGATCTGCCAAGTTTGAAGTCAATTGGATAAAATCCCTAGGAGGAGTTCGATTAATTATGACCCCTTCTCAACCAGGTCGAAACAGCAAAAATGGTGATTTTCATGCTTAAATATCTCGCTTCCTGTTAATTTTAGCACATTGCAGCAAGAGACTTTTTTGTAGAACTTGTCTTCGTCTACAATTCGGCTGAGGTTTCATAACTCTGTGTCCAAAACTGTGGCGGGGCTGCTTGAAATAAAAATTCAAGGGGGCGCTATAGAGCGATTTTGCCCCGCCCCCTAATTAATTATGCAGCCGAAATTTGCATAACAGTGTTCTTAATAACCACAAGAGGTTTCAGACAGGTCTGAGAAAGTATATGAAAGCCCAACACATTTGCCTGAAAATTACCCAAAAAGTCAATGGAGTTCCATTTTTCGTCGAACGCTTGACTTTGACGCGCGGTCACGGCCACGCCCTCTGATGTCAAGTTGAAATTCTTTCTCAGATGTCAACCCCAAAGTCTTGACAACATCTCCAACTAGTTTGAGGTGGATATGGTCAATATTTTCCGAGCTGGACGTCATTTCGTAAAAGTGGTCTTTTCTGTAGCCACTAGGAGGCGCTGTGAAATTCTCCAAATATTTTTATGGAAATGTATTCTAGGCCAGACTGCCATTATATATCTAAGGTTTGGTGAAGATTGGAGTATTTTTGGCAAAGTTATAGCACGTCGAAATTTCACGCCAAAACGCCAAATTTCGTGGCCCCGCCCCTCTGACGCAGTAAATCTGAACCTCACGATTTTGATAACTTTTCATGGTCGAGGCCTTAAGAACACACACGCCAAGTTTCAAACAGATCGGATGAAAGCTGTAGGAGGAGTTCGTTCAAATACGACCCCTGAAAATGACCCCAAAAACACGAAAACGCCAACTTTGAAACAAAATGGCCGCCGTACGCTTCGCGATAGCCCGGGTCACCAAGAGACTTTTTCGTGTGTCTCAGTATCTTACATACTCCCACTAAATTTCGTGCTCGTGGATGAAACCGTGTCCAGGGGCTGCTCCGACAAATGAAACATAGGTGGCGCCGTAGAGCCATTTTTGTTCGTCCATGTGTGAGACCCCCAAAATACGTAATTTTACGCCCGACTTTGGGGGGGTAGGCGAATTTTCATAACTTTTTGATGACATATAGGCCGTCAAAAATGCGATTTACTTGGGGGAAGAAAAAGAAAGAAAAAAATAATAATAATAATAAAAAAAAAAATAATAAACATTTGAAATGCAATAGGGCCTCGCACACAGTGCGTGCTCGGGCCCTAAATAAAAAGCTGCCACAACCTTCTCTGGTCTCTCTGTAGCAGGAGACCCGAAACTTGGGGTGATGGAGCTGACCACTCACCACCACCACCAGGCGCCTCATTTGACCCTTTATGAGGGGGGGGGGGGGGTGAAATAAATAAATAAATAAACACATGAATAAAAGTAAGGAGTGAAAAATCAGTGTGGACTAGATGCAGTGTACGGCAAACATCGCGGTTTCATCATAAAGCAGATGTCAAAGCAGTCCTCCTGCAGATTTGAAGCATTTGGTGGCAGCACTTGTGAAGCAGGCGGACATACGTAGAGAAGACTGAGACTTTGAGTCAGTGACGCTGAGCTGCACAACAACAAGCCTCTCCTTCAGCCCCTTCCACACCACACACACCATCCTGAATCTACATCCGTGCGGGCTGCATCTATCTTTTCTTTTTCTGTTTTCTTTTTTCGTTTTTGCACGCTGCAAGAGAAGCTCACCGCGATCCGCCATGAACTCCGAAAGGTAATGTGATTTCTTAATTATTATGCGAATCTCGCTCTCCGGGTGTTTGAATGTGATGATGCGTTTTTAAAGGGGGTTTGCATTCTAGTCTCCCCAATGTGAGGCTGCGATCGGCTCCACCGTGGTCATTCTTGAGCAGTCAAGGCTGGAGCCATTTGTTTACAGTGCAAAAAACGCTCGAGCGACCGTGTTGTCAGGTGGCGGACTTGCACGAGCACACGGGCGTAAAGAGTGCGTTAACCGTATCGATCACACGGTGGAGGTGCGCAGACAGAAAAGTGGGTTGTATTCTGCTGGGCTGTGCATCATCAAGGCTGGAGGATGGATGAATTCCTCTCAGACGTCTTGTCTGACTCAGGGTGTCACCCTGTCACATCCCGCTTCCACGGCACTGATTGATTATCAGGTGATCAATGCTGTCATTTCATGTGAAGCAACACATGCGCCGCGCACAGCAGTTGTTTGCCTTGTTTTTGATCTCATGTGATGTTTGGTAATGTGCATGAAAATGCCCCTCTCTCTCTTTATTCCTGTAGAGAGATGCTGCTCTGTGAAAATGTGAAAATGTAACATTCGTGGATCCATCTGTAGAGCATCCTGGAGGATAGAAAATCTGCTGCTATTTATAGGTGAAGTGCGGAGGGGTGCTAAGGATTGCTGTGTCAGATTCCCACTCTCTCTGCTTCTCTCTGCCTCTCTCTCTATTTGTCACTCTCCTTCTGTGTGTGTGTGTGCGCGCCTGTGTGCATTTCTCTCTTAATACAAAAAAAAAAAAAACGAACAGAAGTCTGAGATGAAAAGGAATTTCATCCAAATTATTCAAAAATGCTGCAACTGCAGCATCAAAGCATATGCAGGCGGAACTGCACAGTTAATCCTGTTCTCTCTGGTTATCACAGGCTACATGAAGTTCTCACTTTTGCATTCTGACCATATAATCTGCCGCTGCACACCTTGGTAATGTGTCCCGTCACACTGGCTTCCCTCCCATACGCTGCCACCTCTGCTTTGTCTCTCTGTCCACAGGCGGAAATTGCAGGTAGGCCGACTGGTTCACACTTCAGTTAACCCTATTACCGTTTGTCATTTGCGTCCACTCTCAGCAGGCACTGAGACGAGAGAAAGATGCTGATGTTTGGGATGCTCCATCGCCTCCTCCTGGCTGGGACCTGTCTCTGTGTCTATGGAACCCCTGTCCGCCTCGCAGACTTCACCCTCACGCAGGAGAGCGAGTGTGACGGGCAGTGTGCCAGCTCAGTAACAACAGTTGGGTCAACGCACACCACAGATGTGAAGTCTGAACCCTCAGATACAGAACATGTGACCGGCCTGATATTAAATGTAGGTGCAGGAGGAGGGGTTGGCCTGCATGGACGACCCGAGGGGACAGCTTCAGTGACGCAGACAGAAAACGGGGACAGTCTTGATGGAAGATCTGGGCCGAGTGATGCTGGCGGAGCGGCATGGAGCCAAAACAGCGAGGTAAAGAAGGTCGGTAGCACTTCTGAGATGGGAGACGCTCAGAGGCAGTCAAAGGCAGCTTCAGTGCAGCCTGTTGATCCAGAGGGTAAAAAGGAGGACATACCTGTCACCAGTGAGCCTATTTTAAGTCCTATAGGTGGGAAGAAGCAGTTGGACGTAGCCGTGAGTACCACAAGGTTGACTTCAGATGGATTTCTCACCTCCTCCACTGCACCAGCACAGCTGAGGATCACATCCAGGGAGAGCAAACCCCAACGCGGGGAGGATCGAACAAAACTACCCGGTTATGGTGATTCTCTCCAGGATAAAGACCCAGACACAAGTTTGCCATCCTCTACAGAATCCTCAAATCCTGGAGAACGGGTCCAGAAGCTGACCTCCCACAGTCCCATCCCTCCCTCAGTTTTCGCCTCCACACCGTTGTCAATTTGGGGCCATGATGGAGCTACAATATCCTCCCTCCCCGAACCCCTATTACCAGAAATTGGACCAAACCTGATGCCCAAAGAGGATGGACCAGAGAGCCTGTGGACTGAGGCAGCGAGGCCCAGTGGAGGTGAGTCATGAAAATGAGAAAAAAGCATGATTAGTGTTGATGTCAAAAATAGCCATGCATGGTTTTCTATTGAGGTAAAACTTTCTGTGATTATTAGTCACTGATTTAATGCGTCTAAACTTTAGACACACAACATCCCCCACAGAGTGGTGTATGGTGCAGGCTGCAGTCATAGTCACCCTATAAGAATTCCCCCCACAACAGGCTGCGTTTTCCAGCTTGCTGGAGTTTGCAGGGTTTCAGTAGGCTTCATTAAAAAAAGTGAGGCGGAAATGAAAACGACACGTCTAGTGGCAGAGATTGCCTTTGATGATTGGCAAAAAAGAAGGAGCCCGCTTTTCCACGCTCCACTTTGAACCCCAGCTGGGACCCGTGGCAGTCTAATTACTTTCTATTCCTGACTGGAGCCTAAAAAAAATAAAGAGAACACACACAGAACTGCCAGGAAAAGGCTGGTGGCAGGGTGTGTTATACAAGTCTTTGGAGGATTCAGGATTCAACCCCTTTTTTCTCTATCTATAACCCCCCCACACGCACGCACACACACACACACACACACCCTAAACCCTCTTCTCCTTCCTTCCCACCCTCCACATTCCCCATCCAGACAATTGTAAAGAAGCAGGCAGGTTATTATTCAGTGTGGCAGCAGAGGAAAATGGATTAAAGGAGTCTTGTCTGAGCCAATATGTGTTCCCGCCGTCCATTTGGGGGTTGTCTGTTTGATGAAGCTTCTTCCCAAAAGAAAAGAAGCTGACAAGAAAAAAACAGCATTATGTAAAAGGTCTTCATAAGCATTTTTCAGCTTACGTTAGAAATGCTTTGGACTAAAGGAAATGCCTGTGAGATGTGCAGTTTTTTTTCTTTCCCTGTGACAGCCCCCCTCTGTGGTAGCTTCTTATCAAGCAAGAACCATTTTTCAAACAATCCCCCTTTCATCGTGCCTTAGCTGCTCTGTAAACTCGAGTTCGGGTTCAGAACGGGGCTCTGAGCGGGTTCAAATGCTCCTAATGAGAAAACTGGTTCAACACATTCTGTCATAAAGCGTTGAATGCTGACTACAGTTGGATGTGAAGAAACTGCAACTTGTCCTCATTCGTTTGGCCCAGTTCACCAAAGTGAACGCGATCACAAAAACAACTTTCAAACTGCAACATTTCGCTGACTTTTACCAGAGCAATCCTGCCCTTTGGAGATTAAATACCATGCCACATATCCTGACCCTCATTCTGCCTCTGTGCTTGTGTTGACATGATTACAGTGGACACTGTGGTCCCGCTGTCCCAGGATGAAGCCACAGAGGGCACCATGTCATCAGAGGCTCTCCCTCTCATCTTTGAGCCTTTTGAAGATGTCACACCAGAGGGGGCACCGGCCGAAGCGGCGGCAGCGGTCACGCTGGTGCCCGGCAGTGCTCAGCCTCCTGCTGCCATGGCGACCGGAGGAATGCCTCTGTCAGAGGTGGACCTGGACCAGCTGGTCACCTTGGAGACAGACAGCGACGGCCCCTCGCATGCTCCGCCCCTGCTGATGCCAGACTGGATGTCACCTTGGCAGACGTCTGGCGCTGAGCTGTTGGAGCCAATCAGCTCCTCGGGCCCGTCTGTTTCACCGCGGCAAGCCGGAACTGAGCCGGAGGATCACTCTGAGAGAGGTGAGAGAGGTGATGTGGCAGGACCAGAACGAATGAATGAATCTCAATGTCAACATCACGCTCTGTGGAACAATTACTTAATGTACCATGATGCTGTTTTTGCACCTTTTTTCAACCAATCACATGAACTTCTTATATTTGATATCTAAAAATTAATTTCTCGAATGGCTTGGATGTGAACTGGCACCAGTGGCTGCACAGACCAATCCTCTCACACGTTGCCAGGTGTTAAAATGAGCCGTGAGTTGTAGATGCAGTTGTGTACACAGGGTGAAAACCTCCACCTCTCTTCACTGTCTCCGTGCGGCGTATAATTTATGACATGTAGGTGCTGTGAGGACACCGAACCTCGAGGCGAATTTGCCCACCGCCGGCCCCTCCTTCTCATCCTTCCAACATGCTAGGACAACGGTAACCATGGCAACCCATCGGCCGGTGCACAAATCCAGATCAGGGTTAGAGGAGATGGAGTCTGAGGGTAAGATGAGTTTTATTGCCAACGGAAAAACAATTTAATTTTAATTAGGATCTTCTTTTTTTTTCAATGACTTTATTTTGTTCCCTGCAGAGGAGGCAGACGAAGACGAGGACGACGAAAACTCCGAGGAATCTGTGGAGGATGAGAGCGAAGAGGACCTAACAGAACCACCTAAAACATCCTCAACGCAGCCTCCATACAGCCTCATCCCTCCGCCTCCTGTCTGGGTTCAACGCAACCAGGGCCTGAGTAAGAGACGGTTTCTAAATCAGCCATTTGAAAGCCTGCCAATTTGACTACTGCATTTAATGCTCATGCCATCACCAGAAACATTTAAACTGACACCATTATAAGGGAGAAATAGTTTTGTAGGACATTGCCCTGATAAATCCATGGCTCCTTTCTTCCAGTGCGGAGCTGGGTAGAGCTGATCAGAGAAAAGGTAAGACTGCCCTCTGCTGTCCTGGAAAGGTCTCAGACATCTATCAAAAAATGTCTTTAAAGGATAAATCTAACAATATTCTTATTTTTTTATTGACCTAAACTAACAATAAATGACCCCTCTAATAAATAATCACTAGAACATCCAAATGTGGATTAACCCGCAGATGAAAGTAGTCACAACAAATTGCCAGCTTGGGGTAGTACCTGGATGAGACACGTTAACGTTTCGTTTTGACCTCTGCGTCTCCACCCTCGGCAGGCGGGTTATGTGTCTGGGATGTTGGCCCCCGTGGGCATTGGCATCACTGGGGCCCTGCTTATCGTCGGCGCCCTCTACAGCATTAGAATGATTCACCGCAAAAGGAGGAACAGCTTCAAACACCAGAGGAGGAAGGTCAGGCAACCAGAGGTCAATACCCTATTTTTTATAACTTGTTTTAGTAGTTTCACTTGTTATTGAGGATCAGTCTTTTATTGAGTATTATATTTCCTCCCCAGCAACCTCGAGAGCCCGGGACCAGCCGTCAGGACCAGGCCATGCTGCTGGCTGACAGCTCCGAGGATGAGTTCTGATGAGACCCTTTTGGGGCTCCTTACGTCTGTGACCAATGGCTGATGCTCCTGTAAAGGAGGCTCGGCGAAACACCCCCCATCGCTATGACTACCGCATCTCCAATCACCCTGGGCTGTTTGGCTATGACTCATCTGATCCACAGTGTGACAGATTATAGGGCACAATTTGCACAGGCTGCACAAAGGTCAGCTTTGTATTCCCCCCTTCTAAAAGTACCAACATGAGCACTTTTCTGAATGTTGTCAGGTGATGTCAACTCTAATTATTTGGCAGGGCTGATGTGATGCACTTTGACGTAAAAAATAATATTGCTGCTTGTGAAAGCAAGATGCATCAGCAGGTTATTGGCAGGATGAAACTGTTGCTGGTATATTGAGGTTTTGGCTTTGTGGAGTTCAGGGGGAAGTGTGGGCCAGCGGGCTTCTGTCAAGTAATAAAAAAGGGCTGTAGAAGAGTTACATTACATAAACAATGTAAATACCTGTACTGTATGTCGCTGACTTGTGGTCAGTCATGTTAGTGTAAATAAAGTTTTATTTCTTGGTACACATCTAAAATATTTAAAGAAACTGATTAACATTTTAGTGAATTGATTTGCTTTCTTGCCAAGAAAACATCGATACTACTCTCATATTTGTCCTTCAGCTGGATCAAGCAGCCGGTTAGCTTAGCTTAGCTTAGCTTAGCTTAGCATAAAGACTGGGGGAAATAGCAACGCGGCTCTGTCCAAAGACGCCAAAACCTGCCTATCAGCACCTCTGAAAACTCATTAACACATTTGTTTAACCTGTACAAAAAATAATGGCTAAAAAATACAATTTGCTGTTTTACAGGGGTCATGTGCCAAATTGTTACTTGGTGGGGAGCAGTGACTCCCAGAGTCGCCGCCGTTTACCTTACAACTGCTAACCAAGTTACATGTTACCTTTAAAGACACTGGTAGACAGATTGTCTTACATTTGGACAGAGCCATGCTAGCTTATGCCCTGCCCGTTCAGTCTTTCCTCTAAGCTAAGCTAAGCTAAGCTAAGCTAAGCTAAGCACCTCCTGGCTGTAACGTTTCATATTTTTTAGAAAAATATAAGAGTGGTATCTATCTTCTGGTCTAAATCTTGGCAAGAAAAAGAATAATTCCCTAAAATGATGAACTATTTCCTAAAGCAAGATTTCCGCACATTTCAGAGATCTTTACATACAGTTTCATTTGAATTAATGCTTCGTTTAAATGTGAATTTTGTGGAAATGTAAATGTTTTATTCAAAAGGCATTTGTTCATAAAAGTTACTGTGAGACGCACATACAAAATACCATAATCCTACAAGTATGTAGCATAAAACAGATTTTGATGTACAATATAACTCCGATATGACTTCATTCTTTTGCCACTTGCAAAACGTTTCTTTTTTTTTTTTAAGTGCATGACTTTGTCTTAGTCTCTTTGTACACAGACCTGTTTGCAGGGATTTCTTTCTAACGAGAGAAGAGCTCCTGTTGGCTGGAAAAGCACAAACACTGAAGACGCTGGGGCAGAAGTTAATTTCACAACTGAATTCTTTTTTAACCTGCTCATTTTGCACAATGGTGGTTTTTGTGTTAATCTGATCCAGACGAGGACGGGGATGACGGAGGCATTTTGGCTGACACGTTCAAGCTCAAACAATGTCACATTGCATTGAGTTGCAATGAGGTGTAGTCACATAAAGTCCTTACATTTTTTGGAGAAAAATAATAAATTTAATAAAAAACTTTTTCTGCTGCAGTTCAGAAAATGACACTACATGTTTGTTATACCAACGAAGATAGCGAACGGTCTTGTCTTTTTGTTTAAAGAAAATATATTTTCTGTAACTTCATGAGCCATCTGATATGCTTAATGTACAACTGCCTGTTTATATGCAATAATACTGTTTTAGGGTAAGTGTGATGTAAAACAGTGGACACTTTGTCTCTTTATGTAGATACCAATCAGGATGTGATGAAATAAACGGTTCTTTTAGATGTCTGATTGTGACTCTTTCTTATCAAGTGTGAATTATGTTTTTAAATGAAAACCACTCCAGACAGCAGACAAGATAACCCAGTTTACAGCATTAAAAAAATCAAATAATTTATTTCTGTGTTCTTTTTCCACATTAAATAAAAGCTATCGGACATTTCCAGATCAAAATCAAGAGAGGGGACAGGGAAGAGGGACAGGGGAAATGGAAATCTGACATGCAAAAAAACCTTTTGCTCTCCCCTTTTGCACACTTCGTGGGTGGTGTTGGAGGCGGTGCTGGCCCACCCCGAAAAAAAATAAAATAGAAAAATGCAGGAAGCCCCTGTGGTTGGCTAGTTGGTTGGTTGGTTGTATGGACCACAGCTTTCTGTGGCAGCCAAGACGAATCTTGTTTATCGGACCAACAAACTGGTTTCTGGGGTGGGAATTTATGATTGTAACACTCGAAATGTAGGATGGCGGACGTCGCCCCAGGTGAGGAAAGAAGAAGTCGGGGGTTGTGATTGTTAGAAAAAGCCCCCTGGATACCGCAGTGTTGTCCAGGACGAGGAAGAAGAAAAAGCAAAAAGACTGCTTCTAACATCTGTGAACACTGAACTGGCATGTCAAGTCAAAACTTATTCCAAATGCATTGTCAGAGAGAGAGAGAGAGCTGAGTAAAACTATGCAACACGACAAGCCATGGCTACAAACTGATATTGATGACGGAGCCCTTCAGTCTGTGATCATAGTCTAAACAGAGCCCTTTGGCTCTTTGCGACAGGCTGTAATGCCCATACACCTCATGGAACTGCCAGAGTTTCACAGGAGTAAAACAAAAAACAAAACAAAAAACCAAAAAGAGACCCTTTTCCTTCGAAATCTAAAAACACCTCTTCATACTGATAACTGGTTTGAAAGTGTGAGATAGGGTCATTTTGTGAGTGGGGGGGGGGGGGGGGGGGGTTACCTATCCTGTCCTTTCGTCCATCAGTAGTGACTGTGTGAGGGAAGAAAAGGCCCAGGACAGCGGTGGGACACAGAAGAAGGAAAGCAAGTGTCCAACACAGAGACCGAAGATTTAAAACCAGGGAGGAGTTTAGGAGGGTGAAATCTGAACAGCGTCAGATGAGCAGGTATAGTCAAGTGTTCGGTGGTCTGGAGCGTTTTCACATGAGCGCCGCGAAGCGCTCAGAACTCTCCTTACACCTTTGGATGGGCCAAAGTAGCACAGAAATTAAAAAATAAAAGTCAAATCTGACAAAACAACCCAAACCGCCCCCTTCCCAACAGATGATTCACAAAAAAAAAAAAAACATGCTCTCAATATATCCGTTGAATAGAACAACACTTGTATACAAATCTGACAAAAAAAAAAAAAAAAAAAAAAGGTCATCTGATCCATTGCTCCATATGCACACAGACACAAACTTACATACATACACGGGCTGTTATATGGGTGGAAACTCTGTAAACATCTCTACGCTCCCTTTCAGTCCTGGGCTCCTCCTGGCATGAAAGGGGAAATAAACCCGGAACACGAACACGGCCCTGTAGTGTCGCTCATCGATCGGGCTGCCGTGAATGTTTCCTGGAGACTTTGAGTTTGTTCTGTAGTCAATATTGTGTAGCAGATTGTACTCTGATTTTTTTTTTTCCAGCTGTGCTGCGTGGCAGTGTCTTGCGGGCACACTTGCAGACGGGATAAAAGCACACAGATGCCCAATTGCATAATTTGAGGCGCTACGAGGAAAACGAAACAAAACGAAAAAAAAGTTACTTAAAATTGCATTCACAAGGTGCGATATGGGTGTCTTTTAATGTTTAATTCAGGGTTTTATCTCCCCTCCACTATCACTCTAACTGTCTCCTGCCTCTTCTACCGGATAACTTGAATCCTGGAAGGCTAAAAAAAAACAAAAAAGGATTTTATTTTCCTTCCTATTTTTCTCTTACGGAGCCAAACACCTTTAAAAAAAAAAAGGTGCTTTTCTTCTGTGCAGGGCCTCTGAAAGAAGATAAATTATAGTCTAGCAGTACAGATCCACACCGACACATTCATACATACACAAACACACTGCAGCAATTTCCAAAGAAGTGCATCTGACCTTTGTTCATCTTACTTTTTTTTTTTTAAAGAAATAAAAGCGACTGAAGCAAACTTTCTTTGCCATATTTAGTGTGGATATGGAACGTCCGGGCGCGTCTGCGACGTGTTCCACGCTGGAGGATCTTAAGATGTTAGCGAGGTTGGTTGTGCATCGAGTTAGGGCACCTGGGAAGTGCATTGTGGACTCAGCCGCTTACGCAGCAGCGTGAGGTTATACAGGTGTAGACAATCTAAATAAACTGAAAGCGAACACAAGAATAAAATATAATCTGCTAAGAATACTTGTCTATTTTTCCTTTTTTATCAAGAGATAAACACACGCACGCACGCACGCACGCACGCACGCACGCTCACAGCATACTCAAACAGGAATCCAGCATATGTAACACTTAGCGTCCGGTGTGGTGTCAAAGCGCAGGCCAGAACCCGGGCCCAGGCTGCCGCGTGACGCCCGTTATAGCGGGGCAGATCACTGCAGTTGTGGCCGAGAGTGCTTGGTGGACTGAGTGGCACTTGCAATGAGGGGGTGAGTAATCTTCTTTTTAGAAAAACAAAAAAATGTTTAAAAAGGAGCAAACTGAGATGGTTAGGACACATTTGAACACACCATCGTTGGCAAGGAAGTCTCTTTGAGAGACTCCATTTTCTCCTTTGTGGGAATTCTCTAGCAGCTGGCAGTGCATTTGGGGAAAAACAAGTTCAGAGGGAAAAGTCCTCACCCATACCTTCAGGGTTTGATGATGAGATATTTAAAGCGAAAAAAAAAAAAAAAAGGTGGCAGATCCACCAGTTGGGCAACAGTTTGAGGTGTTAATGGAGTGATTTGTTTCGATCAGCGTGCTCTGCACCAAACACAGGGCCGGGGTTTGGATGGGTTAGCCTCAGACTGGGTTAATTGACACACGCTCTTTCACTCTCACTTTTTTTTTTCCCCAACTCCCCTCCCACACACACACACACACACACACACACACACAAAAAATAAATGCATGCATATCTTTACAGGCTTCAGTCCTGGAGGCTGAGGCAGGTGATAGAAACAGCAGCAGGGAGCAGCTGGGCCCACTGGACAGGATGAGAAACGAACGAACAACAGAAAAAAAAACCCGACGCACGCAAACAGTACGCGGAAATCCAACCAAGCGCGCGCTCGCACAGTCGCGCAAACGCGCTCGCTCGCCGGCCGCGCTACGCGTACAACATGCACACGAAAACAGACCAACAGAAGACTTACTCCCCATCCCACCCACCCAAAAAAAAAAAAAAATGAGGCGGTACAAACACACAATCATACTGTAGCTTTTCCAACAACCATCCAACTTACAAGGTTAAAAAAGAAACACAAAAATAAACTCCACAAATATTTTCTTCCCAGTCTTTTTTTTTTTCCTTGCCGCCCTGCTTTCCTTGTTTCACGTGTGGTTGTTTTACTTGAAGTCTGTGTTTGTCCTGCGGAGGATTTGGTGTGGTGCCGAGTCCTCTGGGGGTTCGTTTTTTTTTTTTTTGTTTTTTTTTCTCCCCAACCCCGACGCACGTCCTCAGCTTGAGCTCGCTTGAACAACACCTCGCGTCCCCGGTCGATGCGGCATCCGAGTTTGAAGGTCAAAAAAAGGTCACCTAGTCCCCCCCCCTAGTCAAGGTCATCCCAGAGACCACCCTCACTCGCCCCCCTCCTCGTCACAGAAAGTATCAGGGGCCCCTTCATGAAAAACATCAGGTGGGATGTCAGTCCGTTTCTGCCTAAACAACAGTTGTTCAGAGGTCAAGGACAAAAAGAGGGTGTTTGCGGTGTCTATGCATACCTATGTGCATACTCCTGTGTGTGTACTGTGTGTGTGTGTGTGTGTGTGTGTGTGTGTGTGTAAGAGTGAAATGACCAGGGCAGAGCTGAGGCTGTCAAGCTGATAGTATAACGAGGTGAACAGCACCCGCTGTCCCGTCCTTCCCCGTCCCCTCTTCATTTCCTCTAGCGGAGCCACAGTTTGAGCCGCAGCGCGTCCACTCCGTTCAGGTAGTATCTGAACAGCCGTTTGTCTCTGACAAAACCCAAGTTCTCGTACAGCTTCAGGGCTGATTTGTTGGTGATTTCAGTCTCCAGTACAACCTGGGGGGACACACACACAGACGGCCATGTCAGTACATCGCTGTATTGCAACGGGACATAAAAGTGAGGCTCGACCCCGCGACTCTAAACCTGGCTCGGTTTCATGCTGTATCTTGTCTGCTAGGAAGGTAGTCATAGATACGACGAGCCAGCTGGGTTTTACATAATTATGTAATTATGAAAAGTATGCATGCAAGGCCAGGGGAACTGGCTTGAAGGCACGTGATGTCATAGATGGAGGGACGTGGGGGTCAAGAATAGTTTCGGTGAGTAAGCTAATTACACCCCGACCTCTCGTGTTCAAGGTGAAAAACATCTTTGTGTCTGAGAAGACATATGATAAGCATTCTTCTCAATAAAGCTCAAAACTCTTACAAATATTGCAGTGCCTGTAAAAATGTTTCACCCACCTTAAAAGACAAAAACCCACAGCGGATGCACGGAGGTGTTTTTCACACCGATCAACAGAAAGACTAATCAAAAACATATTGATCAGAGTTCAGTGGAAGTAGTCTTCTCCCAGCAGCTATTAGTTTCTATTCATCGCTCTCAAATTTGCCAGCCGTTATTCATGTATAGGCTTGAGACTACAATGAACTCCAGTAGCTTTTTTTTTTTTTTTTGGATTCACACATATTTCGTTACGTTTAAAATGCTGCTGCACGGAGGGGCAGTCCAGCGAGCTTTCTCGTCTTTGTGCGTTTGCATTTATATGCAAAGCACCCGAGACACTAAACACTTTATACAAACTGAATTTGGTCGGCCCGGGATGTTTTCCTACGGGGTGTGTGGGCGCTCCGACAAAGCCATGATTCACTTAAATACTTATTTAAATCCAATGGTATGCTCTGGAAACATGGTTGTTAGTGTGAAGCGATGCGTTTTAATCAGGAAACTTGTAAACCCACCTGTTCCCGTTTTTTTTTTTAAATCTTCCAAGACAAAACTGTAACATTGTTTACAGAAAAAAAAAAAAAAATTCTACATTTCTTCTTTCGGTAAACCTCGTGTGTGAGTCTTTTGATCTCGGTCAACAAGGACGCCAGAGAAGGTTTAATGCCGAACTGCGTTTCCACCTCAAGCATCTGAAATATTTTAAAAATCCAATGTGTGCATTGTGTTGTAGGGCAGGTGAGCGAGTGCGAGGCTATTCAGGGAGAAGCAGAGCAAGGGAAATAGTTTTGTAGTAGAGGGAAGATAGGCTCGGCGTGGTTGATTATCACAACCAAGGTTATCCCGCAAACTATGATAAGTGAAGGGACGGGGGAATAAAAGCGGGCCTTGAAACAGGGAGACTTTCTTTTGGTTCAAGCTCACACGGAGGATTTGGTGGTTTGCCAACACCAAACTAAGAGAGAGCCAAAAGGTTTATTTCAGTGTTATAGTGTATTTTTTTTTTTACCATGTTGTCTTTTCTTCTTCTCTGGTTTTGCTCAATGCAAGACTCTCCTCTAGCCCCGCTGTCTACATTAACATGCGAGTGCTGGCACGGAGCTCGATAGTGTGTGCCAATGTCAGGCATGATGCACGTTGGCAAGAACTCATAAATGTGTTTCGCGTTCCTCCTCGAAGACTTTGATTTTCTCTGCGTGTACAAAAAAAAAAGTGTTTCGGGAAAAAAAGGAAGACGTGAACTGATGTCGACGTCCTCCAGCGGGAATGGGTGCGTGCATCTTACCTCATCACAGTCGCCCTCCACCATGGCATAGATGGCCTTCTTCACCAGATTAGTACCTGACAGAGGAGTTTAAAGTCAGTGACAGCCACGCAAATGACCGCTTGACGTCCGATAGTGTACGAAATGCAAAAAGGCATGCACATGGGCTTCAGTGTATGACTTATCTAAATGCTGCATTTGCATGAAGAGATTTGATTGTCAAAGAAAGCACAAAAGACGCTGTTGCACAACGACTCGGCTCCACATTACGACATTCTGTGCGGGACGCGCACGGTCTGTGATCTCACCGATGCTTTTCCTTCTGTGTTTCGAGTCCACGGCCAGCATGGCGATGTAGCCGCGACGAAACATCTTCTTGTGCATGTCAAGCTTACATACTATGGCTCCGACACACTCCTGCTCCACCATGGCCTGTGACAGACACACACACACACACACACACACACACACACAACAGTTAAGTGTCTACTGGGGTGGCAGCTGAAGGCCGAGCGACAGTTCCTGCGCGGCTGCTGTCATCCTGCCTGTTCTGCCGGCTCTCCAAGCTGACCTCTGACCTTTATTTCACGGCACTTCCTCTTATGTCACATGTGGCGTTCCAGACAAACTGGAACTGGAAGTTTATGACCTTGAGGCTCAGGAGGATAAACAAAGAGAGGACAGTGTCTTTCAAAGTCGGGAAGACTAACTGGACGCTGCACGAGGGAATATCAATAAAAGCGCAGCACTCCCTGCTGAAGCTGGGGAGTAAAGATCTTGTAGATCTTGTGAAAGTCTCGTACACATGACGGGACGCAAGATTCATGCATCCGTCATGAACCCTTCTTCATTGGGCAGCTGTTAAGTCCAGAAAACTAAAACAAGTATGTGGTGTTTGTGACAGAAAAGTGGGTGTTGTAACCAGTGTGTCATCACAGAAGCATGTGTGTGTGTGAGTGTGTGTGTGTAGCTTCAGTACATGTCAGCACTATGTCTGGCTTCATTTAACACACACACACTGACAGGTGAAGTACACGCAGTCACACCCAGCACAGACATGCTCCTTCGGGTGACAGGGAGGATTCAGACATTTCCTTCACATGGTTTCAGTTTTGTACTCACCAGAAAGCAGAGCTGCGGCCAGTTGTGGATGAAGTACCTGTAGGTGTAAATTGAATAAGGCTCAGACAAGTCCTTGGTGATCAGTCTCATGATCCACGGCATCTGAAGCTCGGACTCGTAGCGGACATAGCGGATGCCGTGGCTCTCCTCTTCCGCCCGGCCGGGAGAGCCGCTCAGGTCGAGCCGGGCCAGCTCCGCGGCTGGCGGCTGATGCGGGTCGGCGTGGCTCCCCTCTCCGCCGGGCCCGGCAGCGTCCGGCGGCCCGACGCTCGGCGGTCTCGGCGGCTCCGTGTGATCAAACTCCTCTTTCCCTTCGTCCCCGGGGTGGCCGTGGGCCGCCTCAGTTCTCGTGAAACCCGGCATCCCGTTCATGCTATTGTTAACCAGGGGCGAGTGACTGCCGTTTTTGGAGAAGGGGCTGTGGCCTTCGTGTTGGCAATGCTCACTATTGTTTCTAGCGGCCGGAGCCTCTTCATTGCTGCCGCTGCTGCTGCTGTCACAGTTGTCCACGGACGGTCTCGGATTGTCAGGCCGGTTTCCTGTGTGTTGGTGGCTGTCAGCGTCCTCCGAGGGGCTCGCCAAGCCGTTTAGCTGCTGCTGCTCTCGGGCTTGCATTTTCAGGTGCAGCGCCGCCGGGCTAGCTCGAGCTAGCATGTTTTTCTGCTTACTCTTCGCCGACGTTTTGACGTCGCTTACCGGCTGCGACTTCTTCCCTGCGTCGGCGGTTACACGGTCCTCCCTGTGGCAGGCCGGCTCTCCGTCTCCCCCCGCCGGCTCCGCGCTCCCAGCCCCGGGGAAAGGAGGAATCTCAGCCGGGGATGCAGGCAGTGCGCTACTAGGCCCAGGCGGCACTGTGGCCATCCCACCGCATTAAGGTGGAGATTGACGCTTGGAAAACGTTGAACACAATCTCATCCACAAAGCGAAGAGATATACAATCAGTATACGCGGCAGTTCACCGAATATTACATAAATCCGAGGCTTTCTGGGGCGATAATGTTTCCGCTGGCGACGCTTGTCGCTGCTTTCTCCTCGATTTCCCTGCTGCCGCAAAGTGCTGTCGCAGCAAACGCCATTGCAACAGCAGACAGAAACGTTTTACGACAGTGGTGTAACGCATGACAGATGCAGGCAGCAGGGTACTGTACTCTGCTGACCACCCAGACACTGTATGACCACCCAGATCAGTCCTTTAGTGTTATTGATATTCATTTGCATGAATTCCTCTATTATACTGATCATTTATGAAGCAGGGATGAGAAAACAACATGCAACCTGATGATTATAAGGATAGGATCATAATAAGAGAAGAACACGCAAAGCATGGTGATATACAAGATAAAAAAAAAAATCATGTTTTTACCTATAATTCATGTGATGCTTTCAGCGGCTTGAAACTCAGAGAGGTTACTAAATCTATCTTCTTTTCCAGGGTGCCCGCAACTTTTATCATCTAATAAAGATTTCTGAATTTGTAGTATGACCTGATATATTTTGGACCATTTTAAAATATAAAACTGCCTCAAAAGTGAAAGGTTCAGAGCTCTGTTGGCTTTCTGGCCAGCAGAGGACAAACTGAGGATTAACTCGCCGCTGCAGTTTGTCCGGTAGATGTCGCCAGTAGATCAGTTTTGTGCATGTGCACGTTTAATTTGACTAACGTGCAACGTGCTGTGACGTTTACTTTTCACCTCAGCGCTCACCGTGTCTGATAGATGTGATGCACGTGAGTTATTTGCAGAGTAAGTTATGATGCGAGACACGACAGGTGCATTTTCCTTCACGGAGACTTGAGCGCTGCTAAACAGAGACAACCACGCTTAAATGTTAACGAGGTTTCTGACAGAGTCACCGAAGTCATCCAAGTCACATCTCACAACAATAAATGCAAATGTACACGCTTCAAAATCTTTGATTCTGTCAGTTGATTCTAGGCCAGCCGTACTTACTGCTGCACTACATGTCCTTGTCCTACTGTACCTTGATTGTTTCCCTTTTTGTAAGTTGCTTTGGATACAAATGCCAGCTGAATGACTGAATGTATATGCAGTTCTGACAGACACATATTCAGCCATATGTCTATGCCTCTGTAGCTAAACACTGCGCTTACTTCACCCTAAAAACATCATGAACTTCCCTGTAGATAGAAAAAAGTAAAATGTTTGGTGAGTATTTTAGTTTTTTTTTTTTAATTATTCTTTTATATTGAGGACAATAATTTCATTGTCCTCAATATAAAAGAATCAAAAGAAAAAGTATCAAAGGAGCCCAGTCAGATTTGAGATGTAAATCGTGACTCAGACTGGACTGAAAATCCAAGAATGAGACGTGTAAAATGTTTGTCCCAGTTTATCTGCAGGGCGACGTGGCCCGTTCTAGGTGGCAGCGTTGCTCTGTCCTGTCCTCAAGCACGTCCACGTCCTCAGAGGTGGATCACTGTTGGTGTGAACTTACAAGTGCAATTCTGCCTTATTTCATATGTATACTGGGAGGAGACCAGCTGCTTCCATTGAGCTGTACATAGACGATAAATAGATGCTATTAGAGACACCTTCTCCTCTGTCCTACATTAAACTACCTTGAACACGTGTGTGCTTGATATGTGGAAAGCGAGAGAGTCATATTTTGTTTGTAGATACATGTCACAGAGACTGAGAGACAGACAGGGAGAGAGACGGCCCATTGAAAGCTAAGCCTAGGGGCTGAGAACTCTCTGAAGAGCTGGAATCAGACATGCACAATCAGTTCCCCCTCTTCAAATCTCCTTTACAGGCCTATCTACTTGAACAGGCTTCTCTTAATTACTTTTTCTATCACTTAGCGAGGCTGTGCCTGGGACTAAGAGCAGCAGCATCTTGCCAGAGACACTTGGCTGGTTTGAATCCATATTTATATATCTTCTTTCTCACAATCATGTCCCATACCTTCTCCCCCCCCTTTTCTGCTTTCATTTTACGCCTCTCTTGTCTCTCCGTGGCTCTCCCCATACTGTCTTTACCCTTCTCCAAATATCTCCAGGGCGTCAGTTGCGTCATGTGACTGGTGCGCCTGTGATTACAGCAGTTGGCAACTGCACTGATCTGTGACAGAGAACGCAAAATACCTTGAAAAAAGACAGCTCGTGAAGGAGTGTAAGGTCAGTGTGGGGGCTCATCAGAGAGCGGCAACATGCTCAGGGCAGCCCAGGCGGACAATGACACCCGAATGCCCTCCTCCTTCAAAAGTCTCTCCCCGTCTTTCTGTCTGTCTGAACCGGTCTCAGGGGCTGGAGGCCAACCATTGGACCCCCCCTCCTGCTTCTCTCTCTCTCCTACTCCTGCCTGTCACGTTGGCTCACTCCACTGACTTGCTTGTGTCCTCCTCCTCCTCCTCCTTCTTCTTCTTTTTTAATTTTTTTTTTTTCTGTTTGGCGTCTGGTCCACTAGAGCTGTATTTAATTAGTTTCTGTTGGGTTAATTAGAGGCAAAAGTTAGGGGGTCGGACCAGAACAAAAGCGGGTCAGGCTGGACGGATGCAGGTGCTCCTGTGTGGTTGCCAGATTCCTCCGTTCAGATTAAGATGGCTGCAAATTGTCTGGAGTATTGGGGAGAGGGAGAGAGCCACCAGTGAATCGCAGGGGAGGAGGTTTTCCATCACATATGGGATGGCAGCGCCTTACACGCCCATGCTGGCATCGCTGCGCTTATTATTTGAGACATTTCGACAACAGCTTCCCTTTGCATTTTCCACCAGAACCACCTCATAGTCACCGGATTTCACTCCGCTTTCACGTCTTCCCCCCTCTTATATTACACTGCCGCACATCACACGGAGCTGATCTAATGTATGGTGTGTGTGTGTGCGCAAGTGAAGTCCCGTGCCAGTCTGTTTGCGATACAAGGGGCTGTGTTGTGCTGTGTGCTCTCATTTATATCGCTCCCAACGCCCTTCAGTCTTTTTTCATCTACGCGTGGCAGCTATACCCTTTCCTTTTGCTTTGTTGGTTGGCTGTGTAAAATGAAAAAAAAAAAAAAACAACATGTGAGGAATGTGAGGAAGACATCAAATGACCAATCCAGACAAGTGAAGTATACATAAAATGGCCAGCTCAGGCCTGTGAAGTGTACATCAGTTGTTTGAATGGAGTGATGGTGTAAATGAAACAAATGAAAACAGTAGACGCGTGTGTCGAGAAAAGCTTCAGGCTGCAGCACTTTGAAGGTTACCTGTTTACTTATTCTACTGTTGGCATGTATTCACCATTTTAAGATGTATTACAGCAAATGAATGGAGCTTTTCTAAACAGATGCATGGCAAATATGCACTTACAGACTTATATGAGCAACTTTGATCGCAAAGAGGAGCGAGGAGAGCCCAAAGAGACACAATTTGACCTTTTCTTCTATCCCGTGGAGATGAAGAGGGACCAGATGAGCTGATATGTGGGGAGAGGAGAGAGAGGGCATCTCTGGCATGGCTGGAGACCCTCAGTGTGTGAGGGTCCTGGGGCCCTTTAGACAGGCGCCAGCCCAGCAGGGTGGCAGAGACAATCACGCAGCACCAGATTCAACGCAGAGAGAGATGGAGGGATGGAGGGAGATGAGGAGACACAGAGGGGAGGGTTGAGAGCGGGTGGGCGGGTGGGTGGTGGGACAAAGAGCACTGTTGAGAAAGGTGGAGGACACGACAAGGAGAAGAGACGCCAGGTTCAGGTAGACACGGAAAGGGGGTGCTGAATAAAAGAGAGGAGTTGAAAAGAGCCGGATGAAGAGGGAGAAAACGACAGCGTGGCTCAAGAGGAGGTGAGAGGAGTAAAAGGAAGAAAGAGCAAGCTAGGGAGAGATAGCATATATTTCCTCTGTAACAGTCTTTATCACCAGCCCAGATCGTGGCGTATGAACAGTGATCCAAGTCAACCATCTGCTGAGGCTAGATAAGCCTGGGAGAGCTGGGTATTGAGCTGTCACTCAGTGAGGAGCGCAGAAAAAGAAAGAGAGGAGGGGAGAAAAGAACAGAGGAGAAATAAAGACAGAACGGGAGAGAGATCGAGAGGGAGGGAGGGAGGGAGGGAGGAAGGAAGGGTGCACGCAAGGTAGGGAAAAATTCAAAGGAGAAGATTTGTGCAGACTGGAGAGCATCCGTCTTGTTAGAGAAAGACTTAACGTCAAATAGATGTCCAGCCTTGTCCTGCCTAATCTTGAAATAATCCTTCGGCTAATGAGAAGAAGAATAAAATGGGGCTATTTATTGGGTTTTATTTTTGTCAACCCACATACAACCACACACACACACACACACACTTGTGCACAAACACGCACGTCCATCGTCACTCATGATCACGCTTATGGTGACATGAGGCTGTTTGTTGTTCATTTTCTGTCACTAACACACACACACACACACACACACACACACATTCATGTCACCAGTTACACCAACCAGGCTGTTGAAAACACACACACACACACACACACACACACACACGTTTTAATGGTGATAAAGTGTGTGGGGTTGTCTCGGTTGATTAGACACCTCTACTGGTGATGAGGATCCCCAGAGTAGAAGATGGGTTACTAGTTGATTAAGCCTATGTGCAGGTGATTAAGTTAAATCCCACTTAAACATACCCCCCTAAACCACTTACAGCATAACTATGAATGACTTTATTATCCTGTATGTGAGTGAAAGTGTCTGTTTAACATTCAGTGTTGGCTGATTGGTGTCGTCATTCACCTGATTTTTTTTTTTTTGTTTGTTTTAAAGACGCGCATCCAATCCCAGCTCTGTATTTTTGGATGTGTGTGTTTGTGTTTATAGTGTGATACTGTGGTAGTACGGGGGTGTGAATTAAGGCCGGGAGGGGGGTCAGGCCCGGGAGTGGGGGTTAGGAGGGGATTAGCCGAGGCCAGTTGGATCATTTTACAGCCGGAGGACCCCCCCTCACCCTCTGCAGTCTCCTGGACAATGAGGATTAAACTCCTCTTGTTCCTCAACTCCGAAAAACGGCAGGACGACAAAGACACTATTCCTCCTGGGTCCCCTGGCTGTAGCTGGGAGCTGAGCTGAGGAGGAGAGGAGGGAGGGAAGGAGCAAAGAGGAGGGGAGGAGGAGGAGGAGGAGGAGGAGGGAGGCAGGGGGTCCATCATAAAATTAATCCCTTCACAGTTTCCTCTGGGTGCAAAGTGAGATATGAGGCAGACATGTCTAATGAAACGCTACAGTCATCTAAGGGCACAGCGATAAAAGCATATATTAAACTAATGGAGCTCGTCATTAGTGCCTCCATTAAGCGGATCGAGAGGGATGTGCTCTCCTCTGGTGATCAGCACTGAAGATTAATCAGCACCAATAAAACTCCACCTTTCCATATTCTCCTAACTCACCGCGCGTGCAGCAGTCGTACGACAGTATTTAGACTCACTTACCCATAATTCTCTGGGGTTTGACATTTGGGAGATATCCTTCTTCACCTTCTTTCTTGCCATGCGTTAGATGAGAAGATTGATGCCACTCTGGCGGCTACAGCAAATGTGGATCAACCAGGAGACATTAGCTTAGCTTAGCATTAGGATTGGAAACAAGGGAAGAAGCAAGCCTGGCTCCAAAATGTACCTACAAGCACTTGTCAAGCTCACTGATTAACGCCTTGTGGCTAGTCTGAAGCGTAAAAAACAACATGTCACTGTTCAGGTGAAGTGTCTTTTCTTATGCCTCAGTTTTTGTACAGACTGAAGGTCTTTTCAGACAGGGAGTGACTCTCATGTGACCAGAGCGGCAGACAAGTGCTCCAGTAAACACCAGGGACTCTACCTGTAGTAACCATGGATACGGCACTGATGTTAATATCGACTGGTGTTAAGTGAGGACAGTTAAATGACACAACATTAAGTTAGCTGACTCATATCATAGCAGTAATCGCGTGTTGATTCATAGACCGACCGCTGCCATTGTTGATAACTAAAGTTATCTAAATTAGCAGAGTCATCACTTTATACTCTAGTTTCAATTAAAACGTTCACCTGATGCAGCCAGCCTTATGCCGACGCTCTGCCATGTGAATGCCCTCCTGTTTATGGTAGTTAGTTGAAGAGGATTCAACTCCCAGCAGGCACGCCTTGACAATGAATTACGAGGTTTGTCAATCGCTCCCCATCTTAAAAGAACAAACAAGACACTAAGTGTTTATTAGTAAGATCTGATCTTGGCGAGAAAGTTTGCTGATTTTGTTACTGCGTCAGGCTGCCTGCTCCTCCGTTTTCCAGCCTTTGAGCTAGGCAAACCATCACCTGGCTATTTCCCATAACTGTCAAACTGGTTCATTCAAAATTACATGGAAACAAACAGCAACCAAAATGCATGACTCGGGTACTCTGTCGGCAAAAAGCTCTCCAAGCTTAGAAAATTGAAAGATAAATCCTGTGTAAAAGCCCAGTGTTGAGCAGTGTGTGATCATAGCCTGAGGCATGGTGATTAAGGATTCCTATGTGGCAAAGTGTCCACCCTAGGACATGGTAGGGGGCTCAGTATGTGGTGAGTGTCAGGCTTAGGAGGACACAGATTTGGTTTTCACTGTAACGACTACTGTTGCTTATAGCGATGGAGGACAAAAGTAATTTTCTGATGTTGTGACGCCGAGGATCAAATTTACTGGTCAACATCCAAGTGAGAGGGGCATGAAAGAGGAAGACAAAAGAAACAGAAGTGCAGCGGTTTTAATCTGAGAGGGAGAAAAAAAATGAGGGAGTCAATATAGAAATGTAAAGAGAGGAGTGAAGGAGAGAACCAAGGAGCACAACAGAAACAGGGGGAGTTTGCGGGAGAGAGGAGAGCAGAGGAGGGCCCTTTCATACAAAAAAAGGCTCTCTTTTACTCATAAAAGGAGAAAAAAAAGAGCAAAAGAAAAGCTTCTTCTCGCCTCCTGGATGCAGTGTCAAACCCAATCAGTGTCTGGTCTGGCAGTGCTGCTCGTCTCCCAGGCACCAGCTCACAATGGAGGCGAGCCTCGGCCGCCACACCTCTCACTTCCAATCTGCATCCTCCAGGACAGGCCTGAGAGCGAGGGGGGGCCGCGGGTAAGGCCAACAATGCGCCTCAAATGTTCAAATTCTTATAAAAAAATCTCTGTGTGGTGAGAGAATTGGATTAACTAGTAAAAGTTTTTTTTTAAAAAAACATTCTTAAAGTAGCTTTAGATCAGTTCATGTTGATGTGGACAGCTAATATCGTTTTTTTTTTTTTTTTATTGTGAGGAAGCTGGTGTAAGTGTGGCTTAGGGTGAACGGCCGGGTGTAGGTAGTTGTTTCTCTTAAAGATTTTTAGTGCGGGGGGGGGGGAAGAATGGGACTTAATGTCAGGGTGCATATACATAAAGCCAAACACAAACATGGATAAACTGCTCGACGATTACAACGACCAACAATCCCTGAGCTGTGCAGTCCCGCGCTAATAAACGTGAGCAACAAGGCTTGATCCTTAAAAACCTTGCCGCTCCGAAAAAAAAAGGAAGAAAAAAAAATGTCTGTCTTCAATAGACACCCCCTAAATCGCATTGTTGAGCAAATCCTGTATTAAAAGGAAAGAGTTACTCTGCATTTATACTCCTGAAGACTTTAGTTAAGCCAGTGCCTCTGCCACTTTGCAGCGCGGGCTTCATCAAGCCTGAGTAAATCCGTCTCAATGGCGATTGGCTGAAGCCGAAGGGGCCATCTTTTTCACACGCTTCCTCGCTCGTCGCCCCCCCTGCTGCCGCCGCCATCTCGGCTAGTGTTTACCCGTCACCAAACAATGGCTGGTTACTGGCAATTAAACAGCATTTTCGGAGGAATCCGTGGCACTGGTCTAATGGCATTACTGTTGGATGATTCAATCCTTGAATAGTCAACAGGATTTTGCCTCTCACCAGGAAAATACTGCTTCATCGAATTACCCGTATTACATAGATTTACCCAAAGCTTATGATTCAGGGTTCACAGATTACTGCTCTTCTAAAGATGGCGGGAGAAAGGAGCGATAGGCCAGGGAGAGCGATGACTCCAACGCCTCGCTGCCGTCGCTGGCACCGTCATGGCTAAAAGATTTATCCGAAAATCTTTGCAGATTTAGCGAGGTTATTAATTTACCCGAACGCAAAAACACTCGTTTCGTTTCGGTAGTTTTGTGTTTCCTTGACGTGAAAGTCTCGGAAGATGGCTCACGCAGCAGGATTTACAGTCACACACACACACACGTGCGCACACACAAACATATAGGAGCCAAACTGCACATTGTGCCCTTTGACCTTCAATGGGTCGAGTCGGGCTGGGCAGCTCAGGGAACCAGGAAGACCGGCCAAGTCCATTATCTCACAATGAAGGGCTAATTACTGGGCCTGCAAGCCTCAAATCACACGGCAGCAGACTGCCTGTCTCTGTCCTCCGCTCACCCAACATCTTAATTGCTCTTTTATTCTCTCTCTGCTTTTACTGTGCCTCTCTCCCGGACTCGCTCCTTCTCTCGCCTCAGCCATTTTCACACATAAAAGCAAGATGCTAATTGCCTGCTATGGAAATATTGGGCCTGTGATTAGCCAGGCAGAGGGTTTGGCTGGCCTGTGTTTTTCCCTGTCTGTGTGAGGGGAGCGCCGAGCCAGCGCGCCGGGCGTAGAAATAGGAAACCGCAGTCGAGCGGCGGTGAAAGGAAATTCATTTTGCTGTCATTCACATGCGAGGCTGGGTTGAAAGTGTAAGGGTTGTCATTGTGCTCCGGTGGCAATTTGTCAGACTGCAATGTTGGCAAAATGTTGATAGAAAATCAGCTTGAAGAAAATTACAGGAAAATTAGTTCAGCTGCTTTTAGGCAGAGTTGGAATATTCGTATTGATATGTGACTAATTACTTTGGCATCTTTAAATACCTGGACAAGGAATCTGGACTACTAACTGCAAGCTCAGATAATAAGTCTGATCAAATGTTGGTGCAAATGATTGGTTCATGAGTTCATTATTCGTGTATAATGTTTTTAACTGTGATGAGTAATTTACCCAAACCCTCAGAATGTTCTCCTCCCTGACTTATTATCTCAATCTGTAGGTGATTTACTGATAATGGCCACACATAATCACCTAACAAGACAACAAGGCTTGGTCTTAATAGACTCCATCTTGAGATGCACATACATATGGAAATGAGACCCAGTGGGGGAATTTGCTTCAGCTTCTGCTACATATAACTCCGACCTGCTCGATTTCTGAAGAATGATTCCCTTTACCAAACTTTCAGCGTAGAACTGGCTAACTTTAAACCATCTATGACTACTGTCTCTTCATCTCAAAATCCAATTTTCTAAGTGTGCATGGACTTTAAGTTGAAGTTACAAAGTGTTTCTACGGAAAGATGTTAAGTTAAGTTAAGGAACAGCCATAATCAAATATCCTTTTAACAAATTTGACTTCTCCGACACTCAGCAGGTGCAACCTTTCCCCTCTCCTTCTTCTATTATAATGCCTCCACGGTAATCTTTAGCTCTTTTCCATACACGTCAGATGTTAGCAGGTTATTTTAGTAACTTTTCTTCATTCAGTCACCTGCCATTTGACCTCGGCCTTGTCCCAGAACCAAACCAAAGCTCTTTATTTTTTTTTTGAGAACCTTGGGCGGATATTGAAATGCTCTTTCAGACACTTTCTCTTTGCAGTGGTTCCCCCCAAGTGCTTTGTCCAAAGATGCTGGAAAAGATGGAGAAGACAGAGAGAGCCCGGTTTTCCCAACGATGGGAGCAGTGGAGTGTTTGGGCAGCGCAGTGATTGGTGGCAGGAGTGTGGGGGGGGGGGGGGGGGGGGGGGGTTTGAGGGACCAAGAGGGGTGCAGGTCGGCTGTTCAAAGGCTGGCTTTTTACATTGTTGGTCAGTTGGGGATTAAGGTCCTCTGTGCAGCAGAATAGCCCCTCTAATTAAAAAGGATAAGAAGGCAGAAAAATAGCGAGAGGCACGGGAGGAAGCAAAGAGAGAGGGAGAGGGGAGAGCAAATTTGCAGAGAAAAGAAAGAAAAGAAAAACTGTTTTCAGTGTCATTCCTGCGGACGGGCCCATCGATTCAGACTGGATTAACTTAAAACTCCTCCTCCCTGTTTCTCTGTCACCCCCCCCCCCAGTCTCTTTCTGTCACTCTTTCTATTTCGCAATTTCCGAACTTTGTTCCCCACATGCACTGTGTTTACTTGAAAGTACAGTTAAACAATGCACTCAAAGCATACCAATTGACCTACATATGTACATTGTATGGGGCAATCTCTGTATGAAACCTTGGCTGCAGCTTTATACGAGGTAAGCGCTCAGTCACTGCAAAAATACTTTTCAGATTTCATTCTGTTACAGGTTTGCTGTATGCATCAGACCCAGTGTGTGTGCATGTGTGTGTAGGTGTGTGTGTGTGTGTGTGTGTGTGTGTGTGTGTGCTGCTCAGTATTTGCCGTCATCACAATGTGAATAGATCGGCTGTGTGCTGTGCCCCAGATGCTGGCTGACAGTAGGTGGGCTGTTTGCCGTGGGGATGCCAGGTTGTGTTTTTGTTTGGCCCTCCTCTGTCCCGCCTGCCTCCCTCCCCTTGCCCAGTGGGGGGTCCAGATCTCCCGGGGCTGGTCCCTGCTGACCAATACCCAGGTATGAGGCTTCTGAGTTTGGCTAACACTAGCTGTAGGCCATGGGAGGTTAACGAGGGTACCAGCAGGGACAAGACATTCAACCCTCCCATGGACAAACCACAAGTGGTGGATGTATCTCAATGAAGGTCCATGAATATGATATGTTGTAAGCTATGCATGGGTGCAAAGGGGGTTGAGGAGTAATAACAGTTCAGGTGCAATAGCTGATACTCAGCTATCAAAAACAAATTCTCCACCGAGTCATCAGCTGGCCAGATGTTAAGTCTGCTACTTACATCTGAAGAACTTGCTGAACTCTGATGGACAAATTTATGAAGTTGACTCATAGCAACAGTGGCTACTTTTAAGGGAACAAAAGTGCAAAATGAAAGCTGTCATAGCGTATTAGCTGTGTCGCACCACCTAGTTGTATTAAGTCTTCTTAAATGAACATGTTTTAGGTGGTTATTAATGAAAGAAATATTGATTCTAAAGTGTTAATTGATTATTAATGATTTGTTTTGTTATTTTACCTCTTGATTCAATGAAATAAAGAACAATTCTGAGAACAAAGTGTGCAGGGAGGGAGTAAAAGGCACAGAGAAAATATAGAGTGGCTCTCCGGATGCTAGCAAGTTTGCTTGTACCTTCTCTTGCATCAACTGTTTTTATCTTATTGTCTCATTAGTAATGTAGCAAGAAGCTATCTAACTACCAGTGGGTATTTTTTTTTCACTTTCACCTTGTTGAATTTCTCTTAATTGAATAAAATTTTGCACAATTTTGCAAACAAAACAGTACAGATATAACAGAAAAGAGCTTGGAGATCAAGGTGCTAGCATGTTCAAGACTTGCTCGCCTGTAGTTCACAAACGAGGCCTGCCAACTCTTTTAAAACTGCAACTGACATTTTTTTTTAAAAATACGGCCAGCTTCATGTCTGTTGTGTTCCTCAGAAACACCTGCTGCCCGAAGCTCACACAGACTCTTATGAAAATACAGTAATTCAATATCTGTGGACGCTCACTTCGGTTTGGAATCATCAATACATGTATCGCTTCCTCCGCCCTGCCTATCAATAAATCTATCGATGTGAGTTTTGCAGTGCAGATGGCAAAGAGCAAGCTGTCATAATGTCTAATACAGTTCACTGTGTGTGTGTGTGTGTGTGTGTGTGTGTGTGTGTGTGTGTGTGTGTGTGTGTGTGTGTAACAGATGGGGTTGGCTGAGTGGGCCAAATCATTGATTTGACCTTGAGATGGACAGCTGAAGTGAAGAACTGAAATAGTCGGAGCAAAGAGAAAAAAAAAAGAGGATCCAGTAATACTGAGCACTTTGACTGCACGGCCAGTGAAAAATCAGTCTCACAATGCCCCCAACTTCATTCAGCCCCCCCCCCCAAAAAAAATCATTTGATTATTTCAAAGTTGAATTACCTATTACAATGAAGGTTAATTACTTCTTCTGAACAGCAAACACTGAAAACAAGAATCATTCTAGCAGATAAGAGGTTCATATTTTCTTCCAAAGACTTGAGCTAATAGATAAAGCCCACAGCCACAAAGGCTTCTTCTGATTTTTTGCTGTTATTTAACCACATGAAGCAGTCCTATGGGGAGCAAACAAAAGGCTGCTGGAGGAGAGGGGAGGCAGCACATCATACTTGCCTCTTGCCAGCCAGTATTATCCAGCAGTCTCTGTGAGAGAGTGGTATCTCAGTCCCACGATTCTTAGCCTTCAATTCATCTCCCTAACAGCAGGAGAAACCGTGACTTCGTCAATTGGCCCGGAGACAGGGGGAGGGCATATTGCCACAGACATTAACAAGCGACTTCACCTTTTTACAACCACGGCCCCGTTTAGCTGAAACGCTCCCCAGGGCTATTAGATATTTTCCGATGAATTATATATCAGAGCTGAAGATGAAAGGACTCTGCGTGAGCCAAGAATATAGCTGTGGGACAACAAGGGGACCAGATACTTAAGCCTGGTTTGTTTTAGTGTGAGTGCTGAGGGGAAATGAAAAAAACTGCACTCAGGCCTGCAGGAAAAACTCTTTTAGTCTATAATGACCAACATCAGATCACAATATCAACACACCCCCCGCCCCGTTGGCTTTATAGATATATTCCATAAATACTGTATTTTATTTGATACTACAGAGTCCATAGAAGGCTGTATTGATTTTAGTGTTGAAGCCAGCAGCCTCACAGTCTGTTCATCCGGCATGCAGACTCATAATTAGTTCTCCAAACCTGCTGCATCAATCAAAACCTTCATTCAGAGGCTGCAGAGGCCAAAGTTTGGTCAAAATGACATGAAACCAGATTTATTTGCACTAAAATATTACAATTGAATTCACTACAGATCACAGGCATTTTATTTAATCCCAAAATATTCAACGACCGGCCCAGACATGCACAAAATCCACACAGAAATTCTAAAGTGCTGTAAAATTCAATAAAAACACATCATTTGATCTGCTGTTTATATTTTCATTTTCCTTTTTTTAATGTGGCGTTAGTGGTGGTGTGCAGCTTCATGGGCCACCATCTTTTTTTTTTTCCTTTCTTAAATCTCCTTTACAGGGTCACACAGAATCAAAGCGTGACAGATCCCCAAGAAGTTATTTTCACCTCTCGCTACAAAACACTGCCCGGCTTTTGCTTGCTCAGCTCGTTTTGACAATTAAATCTGCAAGCCGCAGCTCTAATCTCCTGCTTGTTATTATGAGCTACATATCGAAATGATCCTGCAGGTGCTGGGCTCTGACTGACACCCATACCGGCACCCGAAAATAAGCTGTAGCCGTAGCTGAGGAGGCTGACTATAACATGTCTTGAAATGATCATAAAATTCGGCACGGCATAGTTGGTGCCACTTTGCTCCAGCCGCTGCGTCCTTTCACACCTCTACCCTTCATCATATTTCCTCTCCTTTCCATTGGCTGCGAAATTTCCTCGCGGTCTCTCTCTCTCTCTCCATAAATACCGAGCATGTCTTAGTATCATCCGCATCCAACAAGCTTACCAAGCAGGAAACTAATCAAAGCTGCTTGATAGATCCACTCTGCACTGCTGAGAGGGGCGCTAAGAAAACACCTGAAGTAAGTGATTTATTTCTTTCCTGTAAATGCTAAGTGAGATTTTATTATTATTATTGTCATTATTATTATTCTAATCGTCGGTGAGAGCTGCGTGCGGTGGAGATGCAGATAGCCCACAGGGTTGATAATTGGGTAGGCGTGCTTTCAAACTTTTCTCCCCTCTCTCTCTCTCCCTCTCCCTCTCTTTCTTTCGGCTCTCGGCTCTGTGGGCCGCGGGCTCGGAGCAAAGGGGCACTCGAGCGATTAATAGCGGGACGGTGGTGCGGTCCACAACTTTAGATAATACACTCCGACTGCTGGCTGTTTGACTAGAGACTCTGGATGTATTGAGGCATGCAGAGGAGGGAGGGCAAACCCTGCTCGAGTCAAGTTGGAGGATGACAGCAGGTTTTATCTGAAATCACAGGCCGTAATAAATTCGCATTTTTAATCCAACTGCTCTGATGACGAGGGTTATTTTCTGGTGTTATTTCAGAAAATAAAGTTCAATATTGAGCGTGCAAATTTCTATAATAACAGCCACCAATTTACTGATGAATTTCAACCATAGAAACACAAATATTAAACAATATTAATATATAATAAATATTTAAACAACACACCTTTTTTTCCCAGCAGCCATTTTGACACGGAATAGTCCACACAGGTGTTTCCAATCATGCTAATTAAGGTTCCGTCCCATATAGTGCAGCAGAGACTTTCCAGTGAGCCCACGCGCAGCACAGCAGCGCCCTGACTCTGTCTGACCTGAATGGAACGGGACCTTAATTAATATCATTAATAACAGCAGCGTTTACTGTTTCATGTCAAAATGGCTTCAGTGAAAAATATCTATTAAGGAAAAATGTTCACACAATAATAACAACAACAACAACAACAACAACAATAATAATAATAATAATAATTTGAGAGCTCCTCGTGCATGTGTCGGTTTGAGAAAGTGAGGTTGCTTGTGCTGGGTCCTGGGGGTTGATGATGAGGTGGTGGGGGTGCTCGGTTGTCTGGCAGTCAGCTGGTCTGATAAATACAACGCCAGGCTTTGTTTTATTTTCGTGACGCAGAAAATTAAGGAGGCCTGAATGCGGAGTCGTGGCTGGCGTCCTGTAATCAGGCCAGCGCGTGCCGTCCGGATTATCTCGTTAATTTCTTACAGAAAAAAAAGAGAGAGAGAGAGAGAAAAAAAAATCTCTTGTAGCCAATAATAATTAATGACTGGGCAGGGTGTGTGTTATTGAACGGATGTGGTGGAACAACCGGTAAGCCTGGGGTGCAAAAAGTGACAGATTGAGTATAGGAGTGGCCGTTATTGGCTGTATGAAAACGAGTGGTCCGGTTAGAGAGAGGAGCACCCCGCGGTCCTGAGAACTTTATTCTACAGGTAGGTGTGAGTGGAAACGTTAGGAGAGGCATCAGACAGCAGCATATGGTGTGTAGACTAATTACTATTGTTAGCAGCAATAATTAGCTATTACTAAAAAAGAAAGACATCATTAGGGCCTGTTAAACAGTTTGTGTTCAGTTGGTGCGTTCAGGGGCTTTCCCCCCCAACTATTAGGCCTAAACCCCAGAGGAAAAAAAGAATACAGATAGATAGATTTAATATTTTATTACATTTCCTAGATAGGAGATTGCGTATTTAATGTTCAAATGAATCGATATTGACCTAATACTTATTTAATTTTCTATAATATTAAAAAAAATGCACATTTGTCTCACGGATTAAATTCGTGCTGTGATTAAAATCTATTAATACCGATAAAAACATCACATTAGTATTTAAATCCCTGTAAATGTTATTGATGATACATTTAAAAAATATATTTTTTAAAGTTTTAATAATTAATTGTCGAATTAATTTGAGAAGAAACTTTTTTTCCTTGTCTCCACGATACGCGCAGACAAAGTGAAGGGGCCCATCTCCTTGTTTGTTTAGATTAAGATTAAGTGCTCCTCTCTAATCAACATTTTTCGATAGTCTCACCTTCCAAATCTAATTACCGGGAGCAATTCATTAGGAGAGGAGGGGGAGCCGCCCGGAGGAGTGTCAGTAATACGTGAGGAATGCCTCCGTGTTTCCAATTATTTGTTAAAGTTGTCCTTCGTATTTTAATTTCGTTACATTTGAATGTACAAGGGGTTTTTAGTGGAAACCAACAATGGGCCCGAGATATAGAAATGAAGATGCTGAGTTGGGTTTGAATGAGCGCGCAGTTTGCAGTATTGGCTTCATTGTTTGCTCCCTAAAGTCTTTTGTTATCAGCATTACTTATCGGTCAACAGTGGGCTTTGTTTCTGCAAATGGCCCCCCAATCAGCTGTCTATTTAGCTTCGCCTAACCTGTGGGTATATGCTAATTGAGAGCCCGGTTGGGGCCCAGCGAGTGTGCGCATTTTAACGACAATGTTTTGTTTTGGTGGTACTAGGAGAGGAGTGTGTTTGGAGAAGAGGGGGGCGATAAGGGGCGGGGTTATAGTAGCAGTTAGTGTGTGTGTGGGTGTGTGTGTGTGGTGTGGGGTGATGGCGTAAACGCCTGTCAGCCAGACAGAGCATCCTCAGTCCAGCAGGGACAGCTGGGGGTCTCCACTCGCCTTTTAAAGAGCCCTGCGAGTCCGAGGACGCCCACTTCTTGAAGCCCGCCGGCGTGCGTAAAAGGCTGCGCGTAAAAATAAAAAGAAATCAGACGGACGCAGACGATTCTGAGCAAAAACCTTTCCTGTTTTTGTGTCCCGCTTCAGGTGAAACACCAAACGGAGACTCGAGAGGATTAAAACTATTTTCTTTGCCCTATTTTTTTCCTACTTCTTCTTCTTCTTTGGTGCCCTCTAAGTCCGGCAGCCAGCATGATGTCCTATTTGAAGCAGCCGCCGTACACGGTGAACGGACTGAGCTTATCTACCTCAGGAGTGGACCTGCTGCATCCTTCAGTGGGATACCATGGTAATATATTTCAGGCTTTTTGGGTAGTTTATGTGTATTAAATAACGAAAAAAATGTGAATTATTTACAACCATCAACTTATTTTGATATTTGGAGTAACGGCTGGATGATGACCGTTTGTATTTCAGCCCAAACCCAAGGCCTTTAAAGAACCTTTAACGCCGATATTTATCATCTATAGAGATTATATTTGATATTTGCATATCATTAAGTTACAAAAGTTCTATATTTATAACGAGCAAGCTGCGTCATGTGGTTTCTTGTGTTAACAATTGTTTCTCACCCCTTTTCTTCACAGGCACCCCTCGCAAACAGAGAAGAGAGAGGACAACCTTCACTCGGGCCCAGCTCGACGTGCTGGAGAACCTGTTCGGAAAGACTCGCTATCCTGACATCTTCATGAGAGAGGAGGTGGCCTTAAAGATCAACCTGCCCGAATCTCGAGTGCAGGTGAGTCTCTCAACACGAATGCTACAAGTTTAGTCTCCACTCCAGGGAAAAGTGTCCCCTTCGTTCTTTAAGTGCCTGAAAACCGATTGTGATGAACCTTTTTTTATTCTCGGAATAAAGTTTGTATAGGCCATATTAATTATATAAAACCCAGAAGATTAATGGAGATAGGCACGATGGACAGATTAAAAACAACATGAACCATAACAGCATATTTAATTAACTAGTGTTTATCTGAGTTTATGCTGCATCTTATATCCTGGAAGCAGATACAAAGTATTCATTTTCCATACCCCAAGTTGTCTTTACAGCTATATAAATCTATATTAATTTGAAACCATTTTTCTTCCAGGTATGGTTCAAAAACCGCCGAGCCAAACACCGCCAACAGGCCCAGCAAACCCAGAGTGGGGTCCAGAACAAGGCTGTCAACAAGCCGGTGAAAAAGAAAGGCTCTCCGGTCAGAGAGGCGAGCTCAGAGAGCGGTGCCAGCGGCCAGTTCACGCCGCCCTCCACCACCTCACTCCCGCCCGTGAGCAGCAGCACGGCGCCGGTGTCTATCTGGAGCCCGGCCTCCATCTCCCCGCTCTCCGACCCGCTGTCTACCTCCTCCTCCTGCATGCAGCGCTCCTACCCCATGACCTACACCCAGGCGTCGGGCTACAACCAGGGCTACACGGGCTCCTCGTCCTACTTCCCCGGGATGGACTGCGGCTCCTACCTTTCGCCTATGCACCACCAGCTATCCGCCGCGGGCTCCGCCATGAGCCCCATGGGCAGCAACGGGGTGTCCAGCCACCTGAGCCCAGCGTCTTCCCTCTCCTCTTCGGCGTACGGGCCGGCGGCGGGACTGGGCTTCAGCGGCGCTGCAGACTGCCTGGACTATAAGGAGCAAACAGCCTCCTCGTGGAAGCTCAATTTCAACGCGGACTGTTTGGATTACAAAGACCAGGCAGCGTGGAAATTTCAAGTGTTGTGAGAGGAGAGAACTAAAATGTGACAAACTTGCAGACTATACAGGCAAAATTTCAAACCCAAGGTTGGGAGCGGCAAGTGCGGCGTTTTCTTTCTTTCTTTTCCACGACTACAGCCCCCAACTTCTACCTCGGGCAGAGCAGAACAAGGACTGCCAGCCGGTTGTCTCACTTGTTGGGTTAATTTATTGAACATTCACACTGACTTCTCCCCCAACTTTGATCAAGGACACGGAACAAATGTGTTGACCAAAAGGAGGAAAAAAAAGGATCAAAAGAGCGAAAGATCCAAGCCTAACTTGGTTGAGTTGGAGGAGTAGGTCAGGTTTTCTTCTAAGCTCCTTAAAGACTCCCCTCTCTTGTCTTTTTTTTTTTTTTTTTTTAATTTTGTTGGCACGCTGAAGGGCCCCTTTGATCAAAGCGTTGTGCATGAGTGTGTGTGTGTGTTATAGAGAGTGTGTGTGTGTGAGAGAGAGTGTGTGAGTAGTTCTGACATGAACCTGGATGCACTATTAATTTATGAGAAATATGTTTAAGACTAGTTATAAGAGACAATCAGTCCGTTTGCGTGTGCTCATAAATGTCCCTTATATGTTTCTGAATTACCCTCCCTGTGTTAGATTTCTTTTTACATTGTGATTCTTTGTACTGCCTGTATGCAATTTTTCTTCACGCCACAACCCCAGCTGTGGATTTGATAGATTTATTTCCATGTTTCCAGTGTTAAATTATTATTATAAGGACATATTAGTTGAATGAAATAGGGATTGCAGGGTAAAAAAAAAAAAAAAGAAATAAAATCAAGCCAGCAGCGAGTAAGGTCCTTTTTTGTAAAGTGCGGTGAGAAGGCCACAGACACACTAAATAACAATAAAGACCACTTGACCTGATCCAACACTGTGGCTTGCATGTGTGACTCCACCTCAGTCATCTGTTTGTATCACCTGTTTCTGCCCGCACGACAAACACGACGACCCACGCCCTCCATCAAAAGTGTCAGTAAACTCCATCCACTTTTCGTATTTCACACCAAGGTCCACGATTTCTGTCCGGGCTGGGAGGAATGTGAATTATGGCAGAGCTATGTTAATCCCGGCCTCGTAAAGAGGATAATCCAACATTTTTATTGACGGCTGCTCTCTGCTTCGGGGCGCACCGCTGGTCAGTTCACACGCAGAAATGCGAACTGAGCTCAAGGAGGAAACACGAGTTTAAAGACGGGTTATAAACATGAGTGAACATGAAACGGCAGCCAGGGAGGTGCACGTTAATAATTTAAACAATAACTCTATTTGTGATCCATATAAAGGAAGGTAAAGAAGGTAAAGTTAAAAAAAAAAAACTCAGTAAGTGGTGGAATACTTTGTTTCCATCAATCTGAAGCTGAAAAGATCACAGTAGATAATCTAAATTTAAAAATCACATTCAGCTCTAAATGATGTTTTGTGCTTTTGTTCCTCGTCCATGGATGATGCCGATAATCTCGATCAAAATCAAATTATCCAGGCATCTGTTGCAGGGATTGTGATTAGCCGTGTATTGCGCATATGGATCTGTGTGCGCATAAAGAAGCTACTTTGCAGCCTCTTTGGGCTTCTAAACACACACACACACACACACACACACAGAGTATGAGCCCGAGCAGGGGCTCGTGCATGGATTAAAGAAGTAGTAGTAGAAGAAGAAGAAGGCGGCTCGCGCTATCGGTCTAATTAGGATGTGACAGGAGATGTCACAAAGGCTGCTCAAGCAGTGACTTTTTGCTGCCGTTCAAGTGCTTTGTTACCAGTTTGACCTCCAATTAGCGCAGAATGACACACGCAGCCGCAGAGCCACGCGCATCTGGCTGCTGTCTGGGTGAGCTGAATTACACGTTAAACATTTGACCTATTAGATTTGTGTGTATAACGTGTTTCTCATAGGGTTAACCTGTGAACGTGACAAAGGATTTGGAGCAGCAGTCAGATCGCGCGTAAAAAGTCAACCTAAAAATCAGGAGCTGATGAAAGACAAGACTGATGAGGACAAATAAAAACCTGAGGGGCAAACACAATAAATAATATGAAAAATGAAGTAATTAAAAAAACAACTGACTAACAATAGTCTTCATTTATTTTATGGGGGGAATCCTTCATACCCACCCAGTGCTTCAAGTCCAATGTGTCCATAACGATTGGAGCTCTTACATTTTATATCATCATATCCAAATAAAATGATCTATATGTTTCTGTCTCATTTGCATGTAGTCCTGTAAATATTTTTTCTTCACTCCTTGAATCAAAGTTTCAACAGGTTCAGTCCAAAATGTCAGCAGAGAGCAGTCAGTCAGTCAGTCAGTCTTCCTGCAGCAGGAGGACCAGGCCCCCCCCGAGTATCCATTCGGTTTTAATTAAGCACAAGCGGCACTAAAGGGGACATATGGGTCCGGCAGACGCTCTTCATTAATCCTCTCATCGCTTTCGAGGATGTTAAACAATAAAAAAGAGCCTCGGAAGCCTCTTCTTGGCCGAAGCGACCGCACATTTTGTAGACCGCCGCCCTGAGGCAGGGCTTTCCCCAAGCGGCACCACTTCACCGCGGCCGCGGGGATTTACAGGTTTCCCCCGCCGGCGGAGGAGGAGAGGAGGTCCGACAGACGCAGGAGGGGCGCCTCGATCCGGCTCCACAGCGGCCCAATGATACTTTACTACACTGTTATTTATAACTCTTTATTTTTCATTATATATTCCTTATTTAATTCATTTTTTAAGTGTCTGTTCCAACAGTTTCTCATTGAGTGAATAAAGTACAAACACGAGGTTAAAAATGTATGCAGGAGAAAACAGAGGCTATCAGTGAATGACTGTATTTGGCAATACCATACTGTGAAATATATATTAACTGCATCTCTTTATGTACTACACCGCATGGTATAATATATAATACTAACAATAATGGTAATATTAATATTAAGAACTGTTAAATTGGCTGAACATGGCTGTATTAAATGAAAAAAAAAACATATCACACATCAGCTCACTTAGTCAGCTCATAGGTGATAGTTCTTTGCTGTAACAAGCCAGTATGTCTGAAGCGTTCATGATGAACAATTCATGACTTAAACAAGCCTCATCAGAATTCATTTAAATGGGCTAATGCTATTATCGGCTGCACAATGTCACTGACAGGCATGTGACTTTGTGTTTTTAAGAAGAGAGAATTAGTGAAAGTACACCGTGGCATCAGTAACTGCCATGTGGTCAAGCGGGATATGGACCTGATTCCTCGACAGCAGCTGCACAAAATAAAGCACTAGATGAACTGGATATAGTTTCTTTATGAATCGGAGGACACTGGAGATAAACGGCCAATTTGTCGGTGAGAATATAACTGAAGACTATTGTTATGCATAAGCATGTGTCCTACATTCCCAGAGAGACGATGTCTATCACATATCAACACATACATAATTCATCTGCAACAACAACAGTCATGGAATCTCATTTAAATGGATGAAACAATAGTGTTTCTGTACTCCTGTCAGACAGGCGGTTGAGGAATATGGTAAATGGTTACAGTGCACAGCCTTAACCCTTCATGACCCTCTCTATCTGTGTTAAGCCGCGCAGTGTTTGGAGTGATTTCATCTCGTGGATTACACAATTTGATGAGATTAAACTCAGCTCTGTGAGACACACGCTAAATGTTGCCATGTGATGTTTTAATGCGACACAAAATGTTCTTTTAATTGCTCCAAATACTCAACTGGGGGTTAACTTTGGGCTCAGTGAACTCGTGGCCATGTAAAGGTTTTCATGTACAGCTCCTCTTTATATTGTGTCTTTACTTTAACAGAGGACAGAAGGGAACCTGGTGTATCTTACACAGAAAATGCACCTCACTGACCAGAAGGCATTTTTTGTGTAATATCAGAACCCGATTCAACACGAAGGCTGCTTACACTGCTACAGCGAGTAAACTGTCTATCATTTGATAAAGTTCAGAAACATGATAAGGCAGCACTCAAAGAGGACTACTGTAAAAAAAAAAAAAAAGTTTGGAAATTGTTTAAAAAAAGAAGCACACATGCAAATAGAGCCTCGGTGGATGATGTATTTAGATCCTGTAAAGGTACAACATCAATTCCTGCATTCAAAATGACACTGAAATATTATATGTAAAATGTAATCCTAGTGTCATGAGTGAAAAATAGTCATGTGCGTTACGTTATTATTATACTGTTGCAATGCATAAGCAGGATTTTACTGTTGCAGCTGGTCCATGTGGACCTATAGTTTTAATACACAGTTTGATAGTTTAGTGCGTCTTAGCGGCCCTGCACACTCTGAAGGATCACAAGACAAATCTGCTGGGTTGTGAGATGATTATTGGGATTGGAAAGAAGAAGTTATTTTAATTTTACCTCTTAGTGCCTCAAGCAGTTATTTGAATGAAACAATCGCATGTATTTTAGTGGGGAAATGTCTCTTTGGTGGAACTGCTGATAACTGTGAGAGGTGACAAGGGGCCACATGCAACTATAGTGGTTTAATCTTAACAATGCCTTAACATGTAGTGGGGAATATTTTTAGTAATATACCTTTAAGTAAGTAACATCAGATTTTACATACCAAGTAATTAAATTAGATGATGCATGTGTGCCTAAGGTGTTAATTATTGTCAGTTTCATATCAAAAGTATACATTTTTATATCTGAAGAGGTGATTGCGTGTCCCATATTGTCATCGAAGAGGAAAAATTATACTGAAGTTATTCTTGATAACAAAGTAAACATTCAGTTGTTAATCTCATATAAAACATTTTTGGGCGACACTGAGTCTACCGCTGACTGTGCCAGATTTTGTCAGGTGCACGTAAAGTGTTTGACGTTCTCGTGAACAAATTAGGCGGGAGTGTGAGCATGTTTATTCCGAGCTTCGTTTGGCTCTTCTCCAATTTTATGATGAAAATTGCTGGGGAAAGTGCTTACTAACTAGACCTCCCGAGTGCTTCTCCAATAATAATAGCCGCTTTCGCCGTCTGTTGCTGCTATTTTCGTGGAACAAGCATGGCACACTGCACGCATGTTTTTCATTTTCTTATGAGGAGAGGGACGCCCTGCCAAACATTTTTGTACGAGATAACATTTTTATACATTTACAGCTTTTCTGTGAGGCCGTCGAAAGATCGTGTGAATACATTGTGAGCTAATGAAGGCCACAGGCTGTAATGTGTGTATTCCTATCTTTCCTTAAGTGCCTTTTAAATCCATGAAATTCTGTTTGATTTCTCTTAGTCAGCTTTTTGAGAGGACAAACCCTGCAGGCCAAGAAAACCCCTTTAAAGATCCCACAATGAGCAATCGTGCCCTAAAAATCATTAAATGTATCTGATTTGTGTCTTAATCTGTACATAATCTCACCCGATAATAACTCAATTTATGTAGAATTAAGTGATTTTAAAGACTTTAGCCTGTTATGAATGAAAACAGCAGTGAAATGTTAAACTAAATGACATTTGAGTGTTGCTAGGATTTGAGCTGTGTGTCTCCACCATATGGCCGTGGTTACGCGAGCCAAAAAAAATAATACTTAGATATTATCATTTGAGGAAACAACAAATCTCTACATATGTTGCACACACATACAGACATAAAGCGGAAAGCTGATCACAGATTTAAACAAAATCCAGTACGCGCTTCACATAAAACAAATGTCTCGGCGTTTCTTCCATCCATTTAGCTTCAGGATCTTACAACCCTGGATTATGCTGACGGTGGACATTCAGCCAACAAAGCACTCCTGTCCTTGTAAGAACAGACCATTAGCAGGGGAAAAAATAATCATAAATCTCCTTATAAGAGCAAAAGGGATATGTTGTACAGACAGATTACATGCATTTAATGGCCAAATTTACATCCATAAGCTGAAGCTGAAAGCATCTGACGTAAACAGACGGCCGAGTAAAGCTTCATCGAGGAAGGTATACGATGCTGAGGACGAGGCAGTGTGGGTAGATACATAAATAATTAAATCTAAAACACACATGCACAGTGGTTGTTGAGGAGCAAGCGATATAAACAGGTCTTCTTTGGCTCAAGTGTAATATTAATAAATGTCTTCTAACACAGGAAGATGAGTACAGTTCAGTGGACTTTTATCTTCTCCTCAAGCTCGAGGCTGCAGTTTGTGTTTCTGAAATCAGTAAACTTGAAATACATGGTTGGTGCCCTCTGACACTAAAATTAAAATGTTATCATATACAACACACTAAAACCTCAAAAACCTTGCACTGTACGTATTCATCTCAAATAGAAGCCCATAATTTATATGATGTGTACAAACTGCACTAGATTAAACAGTCTTGGTAAAAATCTGACAATAACCTCACTTTAACCTTGCAGGGCTAGCAATTACGATCATTTATGTTGGTCATATTAACAGACTAGTAAAAAACTAGTAACTAGGTAAATTAGCCATATTTTGGCAAAAATATCAGTATAAAATGGAAAGTAGGAGGATTGTTTGAAAATGTTTCAATTGACTTCATAATTTTGATTCCTGCTGTAAAAAAAATAAATAAAACAAAGTATGGTTGGATTATCACATTTACCAAAAAAAAAAAAAAAAGTTAGACATACAAAATGTAAAACAACTGACAAAAAGACTAAACTAAAGGTTCACTAACTAGTTTCTGGAGCTCAGTTGTACAACAAATACCAACCACAAATTACTTTCACACTGAACTAATGTGAAATCATTTAGAGTGACTTTAATTCAAAACTTGGCCAAAACCCAGACACCGTGTTAATTTTTGTGATTTTCTGACAAACAAAAAAATTCATTGCAATATTACAAAATCACTTGCTGCCGCTATACACGTTAAGTATAAACTGTAAATATTCTTGCAAACAACTTTAAATTAAGTTCAAATCAGTGCCAACAGTTCGATCAGCTGTTAGACACGCAGACCTCAACTGCCAAACCTCTCCTGTACTGGTGTTACAATACAGAGGTCAAAGGTCAAGGGGCCTCCCATTGCAGTAGAATGCCGCTTATGCATTGACGCAAAAGAAAAGTGTAGTGTGGAAAATGTCATGAAGTTACATTCATGCCCATTATTGCACTTAGAGACAAACGGTTTCTAAAAGACAGAAACATGAAAGCTAAGCTACAGTACGTGATTATTAAAGTTTCCTCTTCACTGTATTATTGACCTTCCTCCTCGCTCTGCCTCTCTCTGGGCAGATGGAGAGGAAGTACAGTGGAGGAGGATGGATGCAGAGTTTGTTAACAGATGCCTCTCTCCCTGCCCCGCCTCGCCTCGGCCCACCTGTTAAGGGCAGCACTGAGCTCCTGGAGGCGAGCATGTCTGTCGTGGATGCACGCCGGGGAGGAGGTGGCCAGGGAGGGGCAGACTGGAAACTCTGGCACGTGCTTTCATCCAGAGATTGTTCTTGTAAGTCTTGTGGCAGGGCATGTGTGTGTATGTGTGTGTGTGTATATGGGCATTAGGCGTGCATGTGCGTGTGAATGAGTGCAGGTGTGTGTCTCTATGTGTTTCCTCTCCCCTGTGGTAATACAAAGCACCAAAGTGTGGAGCAAGCGTTGGTGTGTTTATGGCGTTTGTGAATCAATCATATGTGTGTTAGTGTGTGTGTTTAGGGGAGCAGGAGGAGTGTGTCCTCTCTGCACCCCCACAGCCGCCACACGCCTGGCCACCTGCTCTGGGATTAGAGAGCATGCGGATTACACGCGTCACAATGGAGATACACAAACACAAATATGCCCTCGGCCAACAAAGGACACACACCGGACAGCTCCACCGCTAATCACTTTTAGCATCTTCAATATTTTCATAGTTTGGGGAATAATGACTCTGGACGCGGCGCACGACATGGCAGATGATGTTTGTGTTGAGTGATGCTGTTAAGAGTGCAGCACGAGAGGTTTTGAGCTGTGGATTAATTTTTGTGTGTGTGTGTTTGTCGAGGAAGACTTATTGCACCATTCACTTGGCTGGTTGTTTCAGTGGGTTTAAACATGTGTGTCTGTGTGCATGCGTGCGTGTGTGTGTGTGGGGGGTGCGTGTGTTTGCCTTGCCTGTTCCACTGTGACCCACAACAGATCCGCTGTCCTACTTTCCAGTCATAAAAACAGTGTGACGCCAACACGGACAGGCGATCGTCACCAAGAAAGGTCATCAAAAAACAACATTGCCATTGACAACAACGACATAAACGCGAACAACAATGACCATTGTGCGGAATTTAACGGCTAAAAAAGTTCCACTCGTAGATGATTCAACAGGCCTTTCTCGAAACGTCCCGTGAGGAACAGCGAGCAGGAGGGATGCAGTGAAGCACGATTAGTCACTTGTTTTATTGTAATGTGAGGTGTGTTTATTATAGGCTCTTTATGAGGTCAGAAACTTCATCACATTTGCAGGCTAACGACATAATGCACCTTCTTAAACGTTACTGCGTGAGGATAAATCTGTTGCTAGCTTTGACTCAGTTCCCCCACTATAATTTAAAGCAGCAATCCACCCGTTGTATATGTCAGAGGGAATTTTTTACGAGTGATGGGGAGCACTAGACGGCCTATAAAAGCACTTCTATAGTGTCTTGTGTAGCATTTAAGGACTAAAGAGGGACCATCTACGATCCTGCCTAGGATAAATACACAGACTCCCCACCAGAACTGAAGAAGCTTTCCCAGACCTGCTTTAACCAGCCTTTATAAATCTGCCTTGCAAGCACCCCAATTTCAAACGACTACAGTATCATGTTAAAAAAATCCAAATAACTAACCGAGAAAATAGGAATGTGTAGCAATAAAGATAAACTAGTTAAAATAGATAAAATAGTGTAAAACAGAAATCAAGCACCACTTTACAATAAGAAGTCACTTATAACTGCACAGCATTTAGACACTTTTTGTTTTGTTTTTAGTTTTATTTATTTTGTTAAAATGACAAATGTAACAAATAATAAGTAATGTGCAGGGAGAGACAGAAAACCCAGATGGGTGTATTTAAAACCTCCACCTTAGCGCTCCAACATCAGCATCAAATAATAGTAAGTAAAGGACACATTACAACTTATCTTCTAAGTAAGTTGTAGTTTGATGTCTTGGGATGTTCTGTTACGAGGTTGTGAGGCTGCGCTGTGATTTGTCACAGAGACATGAATGAAAAATGTCACCAAACTTCGTCGGGCGGCTCGCGATAGCAATCAGTCGCTCGCATGTAAATCTGACAGTCAGTGTAACGCTTGCTTTTGTACGCATGATGTAATTTCGGTGCTTCAGTGTCATCTAAAAATATTTTACTGACATCTTTGAACTAAACCTATCACAGAAATTACAGTAAGGTGATGTAAAAGGATGCCAAGACCCCTGATGTACAGCCAAAAACTACCACTGGTGTGTGTGTGTGTTTGGGGACGTTTTAAAACACTTGTTGGATGTTGGTGAAGACTTTCTGCCTTTGGGTGTTTTGTGATAGTCATGGTGGGATGTTTTGGGGGGGGGGGGGGGGGGTCTTCTGCCACCATCTTCCCCCTCTTCCTCGCCTTCTTTTGCCCCACGGGGTCGGTGGGTTTGTTTTGCTAATGACCCCATCCCGTTATGACCTCATTCAGTTTGCGCTCAGTAATTGGTGGCACACTGACACACTGCGGTGTCGAGGGAGGGGCTCACACGCCTAGGGGGGCCATCCCATTGTAAACATTCCTCCTCGACAAATAAGGTATTGTTATTGATGATTAACGGCAATGAAGGGTACTCTGTGTGTGTGTGTGTGTGTGTTTGGGCAGGGAAAAGGATAATGAGGATGATGGAGGTGATGAACGATGATGACAAGTGAGGCGTTACCACAGATTAACCTCAGGGGCAGTAATGAAGCTGGCTGAGATGACAGTAACATTTTTTTTTGTCGTGCTCTGTTGACAAAGACGCTCTTCACACCTTCAGGTACTTAAATGCTCTCATGCAAGGCACGGAGCGATGAGCAGACAGGACCGCAGAGCCCTGTTTCTCACTTTCATGCTGTCATAGAAATCCTCTCCTGGACAAACCGAATATTTGAAAAATGTAGTCTTATCTCGATGAATGTGGACGGGGATAAATGAAAGTCAGAGGAGAGTATTATTATTATTATTATTATTAATAGATAGTTGTAGTTTAACAGCTGCAGTTGCTTTTACGTTGCAGATTTTTTTTACATACAAATCATATGACTCCTTTAAAAATCTGATGCATTGTTATCGAGCAAACTACCCAACAATCTATATTAAAATGAGCTTGATCTCAACCATCAGTGTTATCAACATTACACTGTAATATATTCAGAATTTTGTTTTTTTGTTTTCATTGTTATGACCTGTTTGCTTTAGGTGGTCCATGTTTCTTCTCCATACAGTACAGTGTCTTGTAAACTAATTTTTTTGTCCTTACTTTCACGGTCTTCACAACTCTGCGTGGGTTTTACAAGTCACGCTGTTACAGCTGATATGGTTTTTTTTGCTGATGTCATATGATGTGCTGTAGGTGAGGCAGCACTGATTTCTAGTAGTAAAACTTGTGTTTTCCTTCAGCTCAGGGTCAGTCTGAGTAGCCTAGATGCATGAATAAATGCATCAAGGATGCACTTTACTGATGATATAAGGAGATATAAGACAGTGACACTGCTTATTCTAGTACATTTTGTACTAATTAAGAGCTAAGAGCATTTTTACATTGAGCTATTGCTACTCACCTAAAGTGTAAGATCACACAGCTGCACAGTGAGGGCATTTAAATATGCTGCACTAATGTGATGGATAGAGTTATTATCTATGACAGAAGTGAATAAGTTCCTCTCTCATCCTCCACTCGTTACCCCAAACTTTCATTTGACTCGCAGACGGAGAGTTCTCTCTTGCATGGATGGAAGGTAAACTATCTGACTTAATGTGGCACAAAATTATACCCTCGAGATGTGTGTGTGTGTGTGTGTGTGGTTGTGTGCGTAAGCGTTAAGTGGTTGCATGTCTCCTGTGAGAAATGCCTGGGGTCTTTCATGGGTTTTTCTAATGTGTCTGTCTACATGCCATTATTCAAATGAATTCAAGGGGAAGCTGTGTGTGTGTGTGTGTGTGTGTGTGTGTGTGTGTGCTAAAACACATCAAAAAAGTCACATGGTATCTATCTGTCTTAATTATAATCTACTATGTGTCATGTAATTACACAGACATTACCATTAATTATTGAGCATTTATAAATTAATCAGCATGTATCATGTCTTCTACGTGTGTGCGTGTGCTCTGTGGCAATGGATTTGGCACGTTAGCAAAATGTTTCACTGATGTTACATTGTGTGTGTGTGTGTGTGTGTCATACAGGCGAGCACCACAGGAACCCTTCCTCAAACATAAACAATAAAAAACGTGCTTCTGCTCGTGTTTGGTTTATATCTGGGAAAACACTTCTCGTGTGCACATGCGCCCGCACATACCCACAGATGCAAACACACACATGCACAAGCTTCTTTTACTTTTAGTGGGTGGCAGCAAAAGTCATCCCTGCAAGCTCCCCTCCTCCTCCTCCTCTTCTTCTTTCCTCACCTCTCCTCTCCCTCTCTCCCCTCTCCTCATCCCACTATCACATTGGACAGGGTCTACTTATAGTACCGCGCCAGGGAGTGCAGAATGGGGAGAGAAAGGGTATTATGACAGTGAGGAGAGAAAAGAGAGGGAGCGAGAGAAAAGAAGGGCAGACAGGGTATTATGAGAGAGAGGGATGAGAGCAGTGAAGGCATTTGGAGTCTTTATTCGCCTTCCTAAGCCACGGGCTCCGCTCCCAATCCGATTGGTCGATACGGCCAGCCATGTAAATGAAATGCAAAGCAGAGAGACCCTTCCTTCCCTTTGCCAATTTGTGGGGCCCTTTCTCTCTTCCTCCGCCGATGGCTTCGTTCTTTTATCAGTCTGTCTTCCTCGCAACGTGGCGCCTTTCTTCCTCGGTATCACAGCCCGCCGCCTTCAACCTCTGATTCTTCCCCTCTCTGGAAGATAATGATTTGTCTCTTTTTTCCCCCGGTGAGAGCTGAACTCTGCACTTCTCTAATGTTCAGCTCGAAGGATTTAATCCACAGAGGCTTTTTTTTTTATTTCCTGGGAAACTCCAGTGGTGATTAAGCATATGCTCTTTTGCATGTGTGCTGCTCTGTTTGTGTGCGTGCAGAATCATATATGTCCCCTCACGCTCTTTAACGCTGGATTTGAAGCCATTAAAGGCTGGCTTCGCCCGCTGTTTGCTTCAGTTAGGGTAAACTTCACAGGTCTGACCCCGAACGAACTTCTTCACCCATTATGTGTCTAAATTCTTTCAGTTAGACGTGTCATTTAATGTTTATGATGGGGACCCTCCTCCACCCTGACAGAAGTAGGGACTGTTGACACTAAACTCTTCCCAGGGGGTAGAGTAGCAGCAATGGGGGCTCTGGCTGCGTAAAGCCCTGGCTGTGAGATTTAGGTTGCAGTTTATTTATTTTATTTATTTATTTTGAAGAGTCTAATCAGCTCCAGCAGTGTTTTTTTTTTAAGGATGGGACGCAGTGACAGGCCGATAGACAGGGCAGGGCTGATGACAGTTTTAAGTGCAGACAAATGCCACAGTCTGTCCCAGATTAAAAATGCCTACTACCACTGTAATCCCTGTAGCGCTGCCAAATTGGTATTTCCCTTCCCTTCCCTGACCTGAGGGGCACTGAATGAGCACAGACTGGGACAGCAGGAGAACGAGCTTCACAGAGTGACTCGTGACCTTTCTGAACTCCCCTGGCCTTGTGTGTGGTTGGACTGGGCTGACTGTCTCGAGTCATTATCATTACTAAAAATTTGTTTCAGGAATTTGTTGGAAGGACAAAAAAGGGAAAAAAATGCATCAGGTCTGACTTTAGCTACTGAAGAAAGAAGTGCAAAGAAAGCTTCTGGAAACTCACAATTCTAAGTAGTAAAATATATAAACAGCGTGAAAAAATATGAATAAGAGAGACTAAATATAGATGAACAGATGAGAACTGGTCCACTGGTCCAGAGCCATGCTTTTAGACTGTTCGTCTTGAAAACACTGCCACCTGCAGGCCGCTGTTTAAAACACAACCGGATCAGAGCACACACCTCACACACACACACACACACACACTGGTGCAAACATGCACAGACAAAATCACACACAAGGACAGAAAGTGTAGTCTGTGTGTTCAGTCTAACCGTTGATAATGTCACACAAAAATGAAAACTGATAATGGAAAAAGATAAAACAAGTGAACCGCGTGATGTCATTTTGCATGTCCTATAATAAGTTATTATATTTTATGATATTGTTACTTTACAATTTTGGTTTGGTGGCTATGTTTGCAATGGGAGATAAATCTTATGACAATCTACAATAATCCACAGTGAAGCTGGTGATAACTCACCCACGGCTTCTCCAAGTAACAGGAAATTACAGCACAGAGACGCCAAACTAGGTTGAAAGTAACTCTGGTTTCTTCTTCTTTCAGTTTACAGTAGAACTTTATTCTGACAAAATAAAATAAAATAAATATTGCTGATATCTGACAACCTGGACAAACCTATCTGCATAGCTCGGAGGCTAAATGAAAGTTATGTAAAGTTATTCTGAGCCGACCCTTTAAGTAACTGTAATTCAACCGGTGTTGTGTGAATCATATGTTGACTGAAATGTATACGCATGCATGCACCATGATGGGCAAGTGTGTGGGAAGCTGCAGCACACTACAGCTCTTGACAAGAGGGAGGAGGTCTACCATAACACACACACACACACAGCCACTCCTTCCTCGTCCTCCCATCAACCCTCTCTTTAGTTGGCTCTCTCCCCTCCTCCTCCTCCTCCTGCTCTCAAACTCTCCCAACAGTCCTGCCAAGCTGACAGCTCCAAGCTCCGTGGAAAATGAGTCTCGCTCGCATTACAATCGCGCAGGACAGATTCCATTAGCACTATCTGAAATTGAGCGCGGGGAGCAGAGAGCGGGAGGCAGCGGCGCGTGCCCTTATCAGAGGCAGAGGGTGAGTTCCGCCGACGTCACTAATCCACCGGGCAGGATTGAGCGAGCACGCACGCAGACACACACACAGTGAAAAGACGACTCGGGGAAGACACGGGATGCACACAATCTCTCTTTCATATAGTGAAAACAACAGAAATATACCCATACATATTAAGGCACGCAGGAAATGAAAGGCTCACACACACTCTCACACACACACACGTATACAGATAGCAGTACCTCAGCACTCACATGTACCGAAAAGGACCAAGATTTGCATTCAGCTAAAAGGACATGATGAAACTGGTGGAAAACAGGCAACAGATCAATTCAAACACAGTCTGTGTGTGTGTGTGTGTGTGTGTTTTCCCGAGGAGTGCTGGCAGGTCTGTTCAGTGCTGCTGCTGCTGGTGGTGGTGGTGGGATTTGTAACATGTCAGTCCGTCGGTTTGAGATGAAACTGAGCCTCGCTCGCACTTGCTGTGTGATCTCCACCTCCCTCTCTTCTCTCTCTCTCTCACACACACACTCACAAGAGCATCCTCTTGTATATACGTCCCACATATACATGCTGACACAGAGACACGCGTGCATTCGCAGGAACACCCCCACACGAACCCCTCTGCGTCCTCATCCTCATAGTTATTAACCCCTGACACATAAATCCAAGGGTATATGTGGGTGTGTGTGATATTTGCTGTGTGTGTGTGTGTGTGTGGGAGGGAGGACGGGGTTAATCTTTATGTAGTGGGGATCTTTCACACAAGATCACTCAATTTAAATAGAGAGGGAACACTTTGATGTCCCCGGCCCTCCTTCCCTCCCTCCTTCCTTCCTTCCCCTCGCTCTCGTCTCTCATTCACCCCTCTAATTTGCTTCATGTTGCCCCCCCTCTGTGCCCCAGTGATAAGGTGTAATGAGAAATGTTTTCAAAATGGCTCTCACCTACCATGCGATGCTAATTGAGCGTGTGCCTGATCCATCCGTGAGAGGGGAGCGCTCATGCCTGACCGTCGAAGGTGCTGAGGAGAGGGGGGGGGAATAAGAACCACGAGTGGATAGCAGACAGTGAAATAAAAGTGACGCGCGCTTGCATCAACCCGAGCGCCCTCAAAGACACAAAGTAATGAGGGGAAACACCATCTCCATTAGCTGTCATTTACAGGGAATTACAGTGGCGCCTGCTCGGGGCTGTTATCGGTCACACTGAGGAGAAGAAGAAACTTTGGGAAGACGGTTGGCCTGCATTCGTTTAGCGGCCGAGGGACAACGCCGCACTTCCCTTCGTCAAAATGTGGAGACAAATTGGTTTGGTAGAAGTCAAAATTAAAAGACTTAAAGTCCAAAATATAAACAAAGAGGAAGAGGACTTGTTCCAAACATTAAAACAGAGCTGTAGAGTCACAAACAAACATTACTACAGAGGTGAGCCACACCAGGTTGGATGTAACCAGTGGCTGTAGAAGAGGTTTGGAAACCTGCTTCGTGTCATTACGTAAATAAAAAAAAAACATGACGTGACGACATAACAGAGCTTCAGAGACACCAAACGTGTCTACAGGCCTGCATGGCAGGCCTCGTGACAGCTATTGCCAGCATTAGCTGGTTCATTCATGCTCAGTTGACACATTTAAGCTGACTTTCAGGGACAAAAGCAGCTGGAGTATATTAACATTCAGATATTTTATGGTTAAATGCTGAAATGTTGGTTTAACATGGTCGTTAGCAGAGACTTACGCGGTGAGGAAACATGGCGCAGTTCAAATTCACCTCCGTTTCTAAGGAGACGCGGGTGGGCGGGGCTTCCGCTAATTAACACATTTTCAGCGACTTCCACAGCCTGTTTTACTGTTTATCCAGTCTGTGCTTTTAATGTTAATAAAAGAGTCTGTCACACAGCCTGACAGTGAAGTATTAATGCTAAAGCACATTTCAGGTCTAAAATAAACAGATGGTAATCAGTAATTGGTTTTATTTGAAACATTTTAACTAAAGTACAATGGAGGCAGCTGAGTCCATGTGGACTTGGTTTGGGAACCAGACAGTGACCTGTTCAAGTGCAGCAAGGACTCCACAGTATGGAGCATGGACTGGTGGCCAGTTCACCTCCCAGGCACTGCTGAGAAGCCCTTAAGCAAAGCCTCTGACTTCTCCCAGGGCACCCTTCACACTGCCATCTCTCCACGTTTGCACACACTTTGTGTGTGTGTGTGTGTGTGTGTGTGTGTGGTTGTATTTGGGACACATGTACAAAACTTGTGAAAAAAGAATAACCCCATTGAGGGATGACCAAAGTTGACCAAAGATACTTCCAGTTTATCCCACTGAATCTTACCTGAATTTTTACCTGTTATTTATACATTGTCATATTGTGATATATTCTCCCAAATTGGAATGATATAGTCTCACTTATCTGCAGTGGTATCTCACTTTGCAAATAGTTTTGTTTCTAAAGTTTTAGATAGAGCCTCTCGGTGGTGTATCACTTTAATATAATTTAGTTAGACTTGCTCACAGTCAGGATAAATAAAACAATATTTTAGAAATACGAATGCTTACCTAATACACCCCTTAAATCCCTTCAATTATTCAACAATTATGACTAGACATAACAAAAAAGTAATGAACAAGTGTAAAGAAAGTTTACTTTCTAGAAAAAAAAAAAGATTTACACATGGAGGCCTTAATTCTGCCTTCAGCAGACTGCTAGAAAGAAAATCCAGGTGGAGAAGCCGATAAAATGCCAACCATCTGCACGATGTTGACTGTAAAACGTAATCAGCATCGCTGAGCTCTACTAATGCTATGAAATTAAAGGTAAAAGTAAAGTATAAATAAAAGTGAGCTTCATTTGGGGGTCGGATAAAAGCGTGGGTGTTGTGTGCAAACTGAAGTAGCAGCGTCAGCAGGCTTCCCATCACTGCCACAGTGAGGAGGAACATTCCTGAAGGCTTAAGAGCTGCGTGTGACAGGTGCTGAAGCAGGTTCCCTCCTCTGTGTCACATTCTCATCCGTCTCACGTCCGCGTTGGACGTTCCCTTCCCGAAAACTGACGTGTGATGACAGCCCCCGCTGTGGCAGAGTGGGAGACCACTTGGTGAGTCCGGATTACCAACCCAACTGCCACAACATCACATCCCTAACAGGATAACACAGCATAATAAACTCCATAAAATAATCAAACTTATTACAACTCTTAGCCCCTGTTTAATACATTCTGCTCAGCTTACGTGTGCTGGCATTCACTACCACATTCACAGCCACAAAAGAGAATAGTCTTATAAGACTAGGGAACACAGGGCAGCAGCTTGTGATGCCTTAATATTGGCTTTAATTGGATTTATAAATTATGTGGCTAAATTAGCACTTTCTATGGCTCGGTGACTTAGTGAAATGTGTAGAAGGAAAGAAAAAAGAAGGGAAAGTCTTAAAGTTAATTAATCGTCTGTGGCCCCGGCTTAATTAAAGTTTCCCAGTGTTTGTAGTTAATGGGTGGATTGATGGTACAATGGTTTGAACGCCCCTTGTTACCTCCAGAGTGAGTCCACAGAGAGGAAGATATTTCTGAGAGGTTGATTAACACACACACCGACTCAGATGCCTTCACACACTCCTCACTTGTACGAGCTTATACACCGTGTATGCGTGCGTACGCACACACAGACATATGCTGGAAAACGCATGCGCACACACACGTACAGTACACACACAGTTCCCCTTCAAACTTCCCAGTCATAGATACCCATTACTTCCCATTGAGGGTTTCACATTAATTAGCTGGGATCAAAACCTACAAATCCCTCCACTGAGGATTGAACTGTATTGCTAAACCCTGCCTCCATCATCTATGCTAGGTCCCATGACATACGTGCACGCACACACACATGCACACACACACACAGCATGGCCCGATAAAACTGCAAGGGAGCCTCAGGGCGAGAAAGAGCTGCCGGGCCCCTGTTCCTCTCCTCACTGCAGTATGTACAGTATTTCCTGGAATATTTGCTCTGCTGCAATGTGACTGAACATGCATGAATTTAGGAACATACTATATTTATTATTATATTATATTTAAAAGCAATAAAACTAGATTAAGTGCATCAAGTTTAGTAATCTGTTTGTTTTTAAGCCACTTATGCACAGGGCTCCACAACAAACTGAATATATGCACACATATAAAGGCCTTATAAAGTGGATATGGCTAACATGCTACAGTCACAGAGTTGCAGTTGCAGGCCATAAAACCAAAACAATGAGCTGAAAGCACAGACAGTATAAAAAACATGCACGTCACATCCATGACGCCACCCTTAAGTTTCTGAAGAGCAGTTGTGAAGCTCAGAGTGTGCTGGCTCTGGTCATCGCCATCTTGGCAGTCCTGCCCCTACCACCACTTGGCTAATCCAAAAATCGGCAAAGACGTGGAGCGTGGGTGGGGCTGAGGCAGGCTGAATAGAGCCTGGGCACTCAAACAAGCCATCTGTCAATCAAAGCAGCTACGATGTTAATTATGCATAAATTTGAGCCTTAATATCATTTGAGCGGGTGAGTTATATAAAAATTCAGACTCAGTACAGTTGTCACGAACAGGGAAAATAGCTATAGAGACCAAAACTGTTTTTTGTACCATGCTGTAAACATGTTTATTTCTGCTGTGAAGTTATTTATCAATTTAGTATGGAGGCTTATGGAGACTGACTTGTTTTGTAACTAGCCCCTTGTCTGAGGAACTGCAGTTTTTGGTACTTCTGCTAAAAAATGCTAAAACACTCTACAGAGTTGGGAAGAACTGCAGAGGCAGGTAATACTTCATTATAGGTACGACGCTACTAGTCACTCCTTTCACTTTCCTTTCATTATACCGTGACTGCATATAAGCAGTTGGTGTATAAAAATGATTATTAATGCATCTTAAAAGCTTTTATCATGCCAGTTGATATCGTGTGCACGTGTGTGTTTGTCGTATGATCAGTCACAAAATGTCACCTACCAATTATCATCATCTTGTTTATTTCTACAGATTTTTCCTGGAAATGTCTTAGAAAATCAGAGCAACTTCAAACCGGAGTCGAATTCCTTGCATGTTTACACTTGGCCAAAAAGGCTGATTCTGATTCCTCCGGCTCTTCTGCTTCTGGGTCCAGACATCGAGTCTCCCTTTCATTCGGGCTGTCAGGCTTGCTTTCTCTTGTTAATACTTAATGAATGACGTTTTAGCAAATTCATATCAACGACTATAACATCGATGGGGATATTTTGTCAGTGACAACTTGAAGGGTTTCTTTCTCATTAAAATACTTTGCCCTCATTTAAAGTGTCAAGGAGGCAAAAACAACCTATGTTAGTCAAGTTCTGAGCTTCGACTGGGAAGGCCTCCCAAAAGGCACTATACTGTCTCTCCATTCTGAGTGTACTGATACCATACAGATCCTATGAGTAAGGACATGTTTCACTTATTACAACTTATTAGATGAAAATTATCTTAACATGAACCGGTATTTATTTTAGCCATAGTCTCTTCTATAGTGTCTCAGCAGGCTTTTGGTTCCCTCCCTTCCTCCCTTGGAAGAGATTAAATGTAGTGTGGCATTGAGATACCCATGAAATAGGCTTCATAATCTTTGAAAGAAGAAAAAAAAAAGCCTCTTCCCCATGGTTCAGGAGTGAAATCATTTCTCAACAAACTTTTGAATAACACCACGCTCAGCAGGTCTTTCAGGAGACAGCCAGAATTCTTTGCAAAGGAACCGACTTAAGTCTTTTAAATTGCTATTTTAAATCGAGCGTCCTGTAATTTTGCAGCCATTTGCGTCGTCTTATCACATTTGCGTGGTGATGAACACGACTGCCAAAAATTGCTCATTAAAACAGTCGATTATTTTAAAGAGGTGATGCAACTCAGAGCAACCTCAGCGTAGAGTGTATGTGTGCGTGTTTCTAAGTGTGTGTGTGTGTGTGTGTGTGCCCTGCTGCCAGCTTCAAGCTGGTAGAGAGCACCCTCTGCTGGCAAAAACGCCTGTGAAGCGCACCACTTAACTTTTTTTTTTTTTGCTGCATTTAAATGCGATGAACTTTATTCTTGATAAGCACATTCTTGACTTTGTGCTGATCTGCAGCATCTCACAGCCTGGAGAAGAAGAAACTCATAAACAGAGACTTTTTAAACAGGTTTATTGACATGTGTATAGCGATTGTCTGTGCACCGGACGATTACAGAAGAATATGATATAAAATAATACAAAATAGCTGTACAGAACACAGATGTATTTAAAAGGAATGCATTGTTAACTGTGAGGTTTTATGCTGTATTATACGTGTTAGCTACTCACTTGTCTACAGTGAGATGAGCTCAGAAGTTGAGGTTTTGCCATCTGGAATGAAGGTCAATTCATAGCTATAATTAAAAAAAAAAAAAAAGACAGGAGTTAATGATGTTACCGTCTGTATTAAACAACCTGACGCCGTGCTAAAATACTGTATCTGGTACTAAAATCTAAAAACAAAAAAAAAAGGGAAAGGAAATTGCATATGGACACCTATAACCCAAAGAGGGCTCAAAGGAGGAAAGAAAAGTCAAGATCGGATCAAATTCAAATCAGAAATCAGATCAAATAAATACATCAGGTCGGAAACTAGAAGCCAATGAGGGTGCTGCAACGGTTCTTCCATCCACATGCCAATGGTGTTTACATTAATTGTTGTATATATTATCTTGAAAAGCAGAATTCACTGGATTTGGCGTGCTGAGTAAAGGGCTGCTCATCGAGATGTTTTCACAGCCTGTTCCACTAGATCCCTTTTATGAAGACCCGTATGTGACTGATCCCAGACCTGCGGTGATCTACCTCTACTGTATGTCCTCTTAATGCCGTGCTGCTGTGTTTTGCAGTAGTGAAACTTTATTTATTTATTTTTTTGACTCTCTCCAAACAGGCTTCCTTCGAGCTGTGAGTCTGAAATCACTAATCCTGAGCTACAGTAATTATCAACACTACGTCAATTATCCAGCGCACCGTGGGGAGTTTAAATCTTGCATTTGGACACCGAAGAGCTGAAGAGCAGCTCCGAACGCCTGGATGCAAAATGAAAACGGGTGTCGCCGTGGACATCTTTCTGCAGTGGACTGGTTTGGTGGAAAATATTGGCATAGTAGTAAAAAGTGGGAGTCGATAGGTCTCATTCACAAATGTCACGCATCTATCAAGTATGAGGATTTTTATTTTTTAGGTTCTCTCTATGTTTTCTTTTTTTTTTTCCTTTTTGGAGAGGTCTTCCGAAAAAACAAACAAAAAAAAAACAAACAAACAAATAAAAAAAAACAGGAAGGCTGCAGGTTTAACAGCTGAGGACTCGGAAGACATCTTAGTCTGCGACAAACGCTCTCAGCATGAGTAACAGGTTGGCGATCAACCGTGCAAAGTTTTCGAGTTAAGTGTACGTGTAGTGTACATACTGTAATGTGTACGTTCAGCACATGCAAGATAGACACAAGTTCCATGTGAGTGTGTATTATCAATTATACGTCTTCCACACTTGAGGCTATTATTTGAAATCGTCTGGACTTTTTTCGAGCTAGTTCACCAAGCTACACCATAATATTCAGTTACAAAAATAGTATCACAATATAGACCATTCAATATGAGCACCAGGGAAAGGCTAAATATAGCCTGAGTATTTGGCTACATTCATTGTCTGGGCAATGCGTGTGTTCTTTTTTTTTTTTTTCTTCTTCTTCTTTAACGGTAGCAGTGTGGTAAGTGTGTGTTTGTTGGACACAGTGTTGGCAATGTTTTCTCACTCACAAGCTCTCCTAGATCTACCACACGATAATATTCGGAAACATACAGAACTTGCTTACACTGAGTAACAACAGTTAACTAAAACCAATTATCAGTTAGAAAAATAGTTTGTCGTTTTTTTTTTGTTTTTCTTTTTTTTAATACTGAACATCTAAAAGAATCCCTCCCACATCCCCAAATAAATCCCTCCCCATTTCCTAACAAAATAGTTTTCTTTGAAACAAAAAAAAGAAAAAAAAACTAAGGTTGTCTTTTGAGGTTACACAAGGTCAAACCTTTTTTGACACTCCGTCACACCAACATGGACCCTGTTTAGCATGATTCAGTAACCAGAAGTGTGTTCAAACTAGCAACAACGGCAGCAACGCAATATGTTCCGTCATGACCGAGGGCTGCCGAGCATGCTCATTTTCTGTCGGCGTGCTCGGGCTGTTGGCGAAGATTTGTATTTGAATAAATCGCCAATCATCGATCATTGATCGCACATTTCGGTTGCTCGTCTTTAAACTCTAGTGCTTTGGTTCACGTCACGTACACGTCACATCATTTGGAAATCAGACAAACCACGACGTTGAACACGCTTCTGGTTGAGCCCTTAACCTGGAAACCATTTCAGCCATGTTTGAAGTGACCGCCGACATAACACTTGGCTAAACATAGCACAACATCTAGCTTATCTATGGGAGTGCTGTTATTGCTGTAGAGAGTTATTAAGTGGATTTTTACCCAGTTTTGTCCTCGGCCCTTGCTTATCCTTCTTGGCTTGATAACTGAGATATGATCTGGTCTTAAAGACCCAGTGTGTAAGATTTAGGGGCCTCCATTTACAGAATATGCCAGAAATAGATTATAATATGCATAACTGTGTTTTCATTGCTGTATAATCACGTGAACATAAGAATCATTATGTTTTGGTTGCCTTAGAACGAGCCTGTCATATCTACAGATGCTGCAAGTCCTCTCACATAGAGTCTAGAGCAAAATTCTGGCTGTAGATAAGACAGCATGAGGCAAAGGGGTTGCAGTCAGCAACTACATGTTGCTGGACGGCACTAAATCCCACACACCGGGCCTGAATTTGTGGTGTGATCATACAGTGTGTTCTCTCTAGTGCTTCAGAGAGAGTCAAAGTGTCTGCAGGTTTTCATTCCAACCCAACGCTGCACATTTATGGAGTCTCTCTGCATAGATTTCAGACTAAAAGGATGCATGAAGACGAACGATGAGAACTGCATATCACAAACATCCTGGTTTTAACTGTGGCAAAGAATTTTCATGATTCACTATGAACTCGAAACGCAAGCCTCTGATCTCTCTCTGGTCTGATCTAACCTCCCACATTTATGATGAGTAGTTGCATAAATAGGTGACTTTTTTTTTTTTTTTAAATAAGGGGCTAAGGCCAGATGCGTTGTCAAAATGCTACCACAACCGATGAAAAAAAAAAACAAATGATTGATAGCAGCATTTCACAGACTTACAGTCAAGTGTTTTGGAAATGAAGAGGTGGTCGGATATCAGGCAGAGAAGTGCAACGCGCGAGCACTGCAGACACGCAAGACTCTGCAGACGTCTGAGTAGATAAAAAAGGCCATTCCTTTCCTTATGTGCAAAAAGCTACTTGTCATTTCATAAATGGCTTCTGAAACAGACAAACAAGTGATTAGAACTGTTTCTTTCATGTGGCGTAATAAATAATTAGTGGGAGGTTGCGTCATTTGATGATGGAGTGACAATGTATGTTTGAAAGGGGTCAAGCAGCATTGTTTAAGATAGATTATATATACAATTTGACTTATGAGAACCCTCTCTTGATGAAGGTTGTGGTGAGCTGGAGTGTTTGGTTGGAATGGAAACCAGCAGAGTTTAGCCTAACCCATGTGGGGTTTAGAGTACATACTGTCCACGTGACAGTATCGATTATTCTGTCTTCAGATCCTAAACCAATCAACGCGCTCTGAAGGATAAACAAGGGGAAGGATTCTTCAGCCTTGAGCTGCATTCACTAAGAACGTTTGACAGTGTTCATACTGACACACTGATCAACGTTCGCGCCATGAATGAAGCTCAGGCGTCTTCCTGTTATTGTGATAGTGGTTGCTGAGGAGTTGCGACTAGTCGATGGGGCCCTGGAAGATGAGCCGCGTCCAGCCGGGGGTGCTGAGGGCAGTGGAGCAGAAAGGGCAGATAGGTCTGAAGGCGTGCGTCCCGTGGGGAAGCGGGGTCTCAGCCCAGTACCTGGCTGTCCTCTCTGAGCAGACGTGGCCGCACGGCACAAAGCCATGAGTGGGGGCTCCAGCGTCCACGTACACTGCAGGCTCGCAGCCCAGCCACAGGGGCACGTAGGGACCCACGCTCCTGCACAGGGGACATTCTCGGCGGGCTGTGGAACCGTCGCCCTCTCCTGGGTCCTCCACTCCCTCGGATCTCTGGCCCCAGTCGTGGCGTCCGTGGACGTGGCCGCACGTGAGGTAGACCCAGGGCTGACGCTCCTCAAGGCTGAAGCAACACATCAACAGAGCGTCAGTGTTTTACTTGGTGTGAAGTCCTGGTGCACAGGAGGTGAAAATAATGTGTATTCTGGGGCTCCCACCTGTGGCTGCGTGGCAGGCTGGGGAAGGCCAGTGTGCTGAGGCCTACGGGACACTGGGGCCGGGACGCGTTAAGCTCCTGGCGAAGTGCTTCCAGGTGACGTAGGGTGGGTGCACGCATCAGACCCTCACCTGTACGCCACAGGAGGGTGGCGCCACACAGGTCGACCAGGGAACCGTCACGTAGTGCACTGCTCTCACCCTCCGCCTGCAGAGGTTTAAACACAGCCAGACACTTACTATCAAACCGGAAAAAAAAAAAAAAACTCACAACCTTGATGGAGCCAAAAATGAATGCAGACGTGGCCTTCAAACTGGCAGGGACTGACCAGTTTTCCCCGGCTGGGACCAGAGCGGGTCTCCCGCAGGGCGTAGACATCTCCGCAGACTGAGATCTCCCTCCACAGACCCTGCTTGGGGTTCTCTGGGAATCCCTCCGGGTGCATCACTAGCACCCCGTTGGTGGTCAGGCCGTCCATATGCCCATCTGGGTTTTTCCACTTGGTTGCTTTCTCCTGCGGTGGCACAGACACGAAGGCATATAAATCATTCACGATTCCCGAAAAGGAAAAACGAATGACGACGTAGCAAACCTTGATTTTACGTTCATTGTACTTTAAATGACTTTGACGCGGATTCCAAAAACATGCGTTTTGATCATCGGTCCACTCACTCCTAAGAAGATATTTTTGGAGGAATCAAAGCCAGCAGCGTAGATGCGTGCGGTGTAAGGTGGGTTGCGTTCACACACCACCCTGCAGGCAAAACGTGAGATGGTGCTGGGAGCGATGGAGGGGTCTTCGCCCTCTTTCCCCCCTCCGGACGTGTCCGTCACCACAAAGTCGATGGGACTTTCTGTGGAGCGCCCAATCTGCAAAGAGACATTCAAAACTAATATCAGCGAACATAACTACACAATTATTAATAGTATTACGTCAACCTGTGGATAAAAATAGACTTTCTTGGAAGATTTCCATGCACACCTCTATTCTTAAGACTTAATGAACACAGTTCTGAACCTAAATGATCTACCTACTGTAACAATTTCTGGAGAAACTTGCTCATGATGACAAATCTATGACTACTTTTGCCGTTTTCCTTGGTGTGTTACCTGAAACATGTCTGTGTTGTTGTCATGGCAGTACTCCACCACCACCGTCTGGTTACGGGACAGAGTGAAAGAGATGCTGTGCTGCCCCCTGCTGTGGACAGCCTGCAACAGCAATGGCAAGAAGCAAAGTTGAAGCGCTCATGGTGCGGAAAAACCTTTCATTTTCTTGACGGCTCAAGCATCAGATTTTATATTGTTACTCAAAAGTGAATCAGATGCAGCTGCATGAACAACTGCAAAATGTCATACTTGAATGTGGCGTTAGAAAGCAGCGTGTGACAGTGACCTAAATGCGACTCAGAGGACGGGCAGCCCACGTGCTCGTCATGCTTAGTCATCCTTCCTCTAGCTCATTTAAAATAGACAACAGGGAGTCACAGGAAGGAAGCTTGACACGCTGATAAGACGCACAGTGCGCGCACACACGTACGTACCTTGCTGTCCTGTGGCGTGTTGAGGATGTGCACGGCGCTGGGCTTGACGCCGTTGGCCTTGGCCCTCCGGTACAGAGCAAAGCGGCTCTTTCTGCGCCCACGGTCTCCGCTTGGAAGAGAGCCATTGTACCTGAAGGAGGACAAACAAAAACAAGGACAGGATGAAGATACAGACACGAGGACAAGCACGACCAGACTCGTCTAGATTAGACTACAGCTCAAGAAGAGACGCGCTGACGAGTTCAAGCTCATCGAACTTTAGTGAGAAAGCCTGACGGTGGAGGGGTGAAAAAAAAACAGTGTGATCTCACTGTTTGCATACTGCATTTATGGGCTGTCATCACTTGTGGGAACGCTATAAATAAAATGTCACCGGTGTTGACGTCTGAAGAAATAACTGCAATTATAGCCTGAGCTCTAAATGATTTTGTGCGTCTTCGCGGCTACATTGGCGCGGATTCTTCTGAAATGAATTTAGAGCAGCACACCGGGCCACTCATGACTCACATTAAACTGCTCAACCTCACTGAAAAAGGACAACTAGCACTTGATCTCGCTCACGCTGCTCGCACTTAAGGCTCACGCTTACTGAAGAGGAGCTTGCTCTTCATCTAAACTCCTTTTTTTTTCCCCCATTAAAGATTATTTTGGAGGACTTTATTGCCTTTATATTAGACAGGAGCAGCTGGAGAGAGGCAGGAAAGTAGGGGCGTGTGCTCCACCCGGCAAAACACCATTACATTAAACATGCCGTCTTGAGTAAACGTGCTTGTTACTGCTTTGAAGGTTTGTGTTCATTAATAAAAACAGACATTGAAGATCAGGTTCTTCTCAGGAGAGCCATAAATAATGTATTCTAGAGTTTTATAATTCAATATCAATCTTTTTTCTCTTCTTTTGAAAAGATGATCTCAGTTTTAATGAAATAAACTCTTCTGGTGCTGATTAAGGTACCAGCATTTTGCTTTGCAGCTGGGCTGTACATCAGTTAGGTCCGAGCAGAAGGTCAGAACGCTGCTTTTTAGGCTGTTTTAGCTAATCAGCAGGATATGGTCCTTGTTAAAAGCTATTTTGAGGTTACCCAGCAGGCAAAGAGACTTTGTGAGGGACAATAACTGCGTTTGCTGGCCTTCAGACTTGATCACATCACAGAGCATCTGGTCTGGCTCCGTTCTGATCTGTCTCACAGAGGCCTCGCGGCACTGGCTGAAGAAGTCGCTGCCTGGTTTGACAGTGTTTGCACTCGTCAAGAGAGTCAATCGGTGACAATTCAGCTGAGTCAGAGCCTTTCAAAGGCAAAAATATGCTTTCTTTTCTTCAATTCGTGTCAACACAAACTGAACACTTTGGGAGTTGCTGCTGGTCGACAGAGTACTTGACAGTTTAGAGGACAACCGTTCATCTATAGAAGTACAAAATGCAATACCAATTACAAACGTGCGCTTTGTCTTCTATGATGGCAAACTGGATCTTTTGAGTTTTTAGACTCAAGAGTCAGTTGGACTAGACACCCTTCATACTGCCATAACTTTGTGTCTTAGCTGCCTGAATGATAAAAACACATGTCAGGTGTAAATACTGGAGTACTAAACAATCTCTATGAGAGGTACAAAGGACAGTGCTAAGATGTTTCTTACATCTGTTTAATATCTATTCAAATTATGACACTTCATGACACTTTGGAGAAATAAACTTAAATCTAAGCAGATCAGATACAAACTGAACTGGGAATTAAGATAGAAACAAACCAGCGACATTGATATTTGTTGAAGCTTTGCAGCTAAGCTTCCAGAAACATCCGGAACCAACCATTTTCTCTGGGTAACAACTCCTGCAGCCGGATCAGGATTTTGGTGAGAGGATCGGTTATGTCACATGGAAAAACCGTCAAGCACACACACCACATTTACTCGTGATATTTTTTTTTAATGTGGAGTCCAGTCGCAGAGGATGACTCAGTGCTCTGCCTGTCAGTTTAAACTGGACCCTGTCTGATAAGAGGAGGACTGGGTCAGGAAAAGGAGAGGCACATGAGAACAGATTTTCTGGGGGGCTCTGGTTAATAGGCAGAGAGGACGGATGGGACCAAGGATAAGAGGACACAGGAGAGGAAATCAGCTTATGGAAAGAGAAATGGTGGCCGTGCCTTGACAGAAACGGAGACGGAAAAGAAGTCAGACGCCATCACGAGTATTCAAGATGGAATTTAAAGCTAAATGAATGAAATGAAATAAAGAAGCAGGGTGAGGGAGACAAGAGGGACAGAAAACTCTGGAGAGAAGGCTTGGCAGAGGTCGGTAGAGGGGAAAAGGCCAGTGGAAGAGCAGCTCAACAGAGTACGATCAGCCTGGGCAGCCCTGCCCTGCATCACGCATGTGCATACATCATAAAGCGCCGTATGAAATATTCACTCCTTCTGCCCCTCGACGCGGGGTTTATTTTCGTTGAGGGCAAGTCACCAATGAGAAAGTCAGCACTCAGCAAAACACTGGGAGTGGGTGAGAGACGGGGGGAATGCGACAGATACAGTGTTGAGAGGGGTATACGGGTGACATGGAAAGAAAGTGCGAGAGATAAAGACGGAGAACAAGAGGGTGTCTGCTCGGTGATGTTGAGTGAGTTAAGCCTCGCTGGGGTGCTGGACGGGGGCAGAACTGTACACAGTGTCCGGGCAATAAGCAATGGGCAGGCAGCCACTGCAAAGATCACATGGCCTGCAGTGAAGCAGGCATCGACCACGCGGGGCATGTGATCGTCGAGGCTGACAGATGCAAAGTTAGACCACGCTTGCACTAAAACGGGCCAGGAAAATGTGATATCTGACAGGAAGCAGTAGGAAGAACATCCCGTTCTGACACCAGGTATCTGCTGCGTGTCTGGGGACAGGCGGAGTGTCCCGAAACGACGTCAAAGTGTGCGTATATCCACCACAATCGGATGAATATCGTGTCATATCACAAAATGACAGCAATAACGGTAGACGGCCTTTCAGTCGAAGCATTATCCACTTTTCGCATGTCAATCAGCCCTTGTTCAAACCATAGAGATGACACTCATAATAGCCTGCGATCCCGTGGCCGTCACTCTGGCAGGAAAAGATCAAACCACACCTCAATCGCTACAGTTTTAAAGTGAGCTAACAGAAATGCATTTTCCACACTCGGCAAGGCGCATTACGCACCGCGGCGCACACGGCAGAGCACGTTGGTGTTTTAAGTTGCAGGGCCAAAAAAACCCCTCAGTAATCACTTTCTCATTCTGATCCGAGGGTGTAAAGGACCGCTCTGTTCAAACAGTCAGATGACGAGGAGGAGGACGACTAATCAGTATGCTGATGCCGGCTACAGCTTCCTCCACTCCATGTTCGGCCAGAGGGGAAGCGATAGGCCATTAGGTCAGTTATCTTTGGCATACACAGGAAGCTCCGCAGGGCAAGAGGGAGGCCTGTGTAAGCCTGGATATGACTGTGTGGGTGTGGGTGTGGGTGTGTGTGTGTGTGTTGTGGCATTTCTGGTCCCTGCAGACCCCGCACAGTGTGGTGGAGCTGCAGGGGTGGAAATGCTGTGGAAGCTGGTGGCTGTCATCAGCACATCCTGCCTATACTTGAGTGCTTGTGTGCGCTTGGTGATGTAGTAGGGCTTTTCTCCTCCTCCTCCGCCTCCTCCTTCTCCACCTCCTCCTCCTCCTCCTCCTCCTCCTCCTTGGCATGGATGGTCATCTGGCTGCGACGTTTATTAATTAATAATAAAACAGGCTTTATGACTAAATAATATGAGCAAGGTGCATGAATATTTCAGACAATGATATCACCCCCACCGGTCCTACTTTTAGCAATCTCAGATCCAGCATAGTATGACATCATTGGGATTTTCAAGCTTGAGCAATCCAGCTCTGCTTTACCCCCACCACTACAACCATTGATGAAAAAAAAAAGCGGCTACATCCGTAGTAGCATTACGTGCAGTAGCCAAAGCACATTTTGCACCTTTTGCACTCAAAACGCAGCGCACATGGCGCGGAAACAACACCAGCCTTAGAGGATATGTCCTCATTTGTGAGCCAAAGTTAGTTTGTAACCTTACAATACAACCACACACCGGTGCCACACGACGAAAGGGGGGGGGGGCTTGAGGCATGAGCTAAAATGTGTTACTATCGCGGCTTCGATCGATAAACCGGGTTTGGTTTCATCATAGAGGCGGATTAAAGCTCAACTCACACGTCATCTGTTGGTTTATTGTGCTAAATCGTGCCGCTACATATTTAACATTCATTTTGCAGCTGGAGGTTTCCCGTCCTACACAATTTCACTATCGCCCTAGGTTGGTTTCTTTCGTTTTTTTTTAAAAGAGACTTACCCCAAAATGACCAACTCGCCGTATTTCACCGGGTCTTTAACGGGCACATCATCATCTCCGTCTTTTTTCGGTGAATTCATCAGACTGGACTGCTCCAGGAGGGAAAAAAACGCGTCCAATGGCCAATAGTGGTGGGATAAAGCAATGCTAACACACTCGAAACTGTAGGGAAGTGATTTGGGTTGTAGTCTTGTCAAAGTTTGGGCACAGTTGGGCAAAGTTTTTCCAGACTTCTTGCTGTTTGTTTTATTGTTTTAATCCCGTGAAGGCGCATCTTTTCGTGGCTTTTTAACGCCAGTGTGTAGCTAGTTGGTATCGCCACATATCTGCTCAGTAGCATAGGATACAACAACGGCTAACGGCAGGGAGTGGGCCGTACCATGTTGCGTAGGGGTGCTTCTTCAAAACGTTGTACCAAAATAGTTGACAGAATTGATTCTGCACTCATAAATACACACTTGTTGGATTTATAGACAGTTTCCCAACACTATACTGACGATTGGGGGAAAACAAAACGTACTCACAATTCAGTATAAAAACATATTTAAGCAACCCCCCCCCCCATGGAATAAGACATGGATGCAGCCTTGCTGAGACGCTGGCTCCCACTGCTAGAATAAAATGAGGCGTTTGGAAGTCCAGGGGAAGTGTCCACATCCCCTGGCATGTAAAGGAGCACTGCTACATTTAAATTAAAACACTAGTCCATTTTGTTTAATGTATGTAAATCATGTAGCTCTTATCTCGTGGGTGATTATGAAGTCTGACGTAATGAGATGCTTCAGGGGGTGTGGTGTAAGCTAGGATGTGGGTCACTACTGCATCCCCAAGACTAGACACCCTTTCTTCTTGCCTGCATTTCATGTGGGAGTTGGGAGACACACACACACACACACACACACACGTATATAGGGGGAGTGGAGCCAACACTTCCACCTCTCTTTCACCTCTGTCTCTCTCTCTAACACAAGGAGTGGTGTCTATGTACTTACTCATCATACTGTGACCACATGAGGGCAGTACGCTTCAGTTGCAAAGTGCAACTTTCAAGTGAAGTTAGTCAAGTGTAGCTGATTACAATCATTTGTATATCTAAACACAGTTCTACCTGTGCTTTGGGCCATTGACTTCCACTTCATTCCCCACATGTTTGTTTCCAGTTTCTGGGATTTGAATGAATGGGACTGAGACTTACAGTCACGGTCAGATACAGCTGCCTTGTCACATACTTGGCACAATTTCCTCCAGCAGCCTGCTTGCTGTTCATTGTTATTTGATGAGACAGAAAGCAAAGCCCTTTGCTGCAGGCTTTTTGGACAGAACACGGGTCTGGGGTGTCAGTAACAGAATCTGCTCCACAATCTCCACAGCGGCATTGGCTGCCTTCATCTGGGACAGTAGCCTACTTCGTGTTCTGGCGGGGTGGTGCGACATGTAGTGGCTTGCACGCAGGGTAAGGCACACAGGCGCCATACAGCCTCCTAACATGTTTCTCTGCAGTGTCTGGCGGCTACGTTGGCCCTCGTTATGAGATACATTGGTGTCATTAAAACATTTGCATGTGCAAATTTAACCAGGTTGTTACCCAAGTGATGTGATAACCAATTAAAATGACCTCCCTCACTTGATAGCAAAATTCTGCAACTACAGCAGGATTACTGATGACACCCGAAGTGGTGGTGACTCATGAGTAACATTCAACATAACAAACAACCGAGCAACCACACCCTTAATCTGTGAATGACAGCTCACTGTAGTCACAGAGTAATCAACCGACTGCAGTGGTGACTCACCTCACACGGGGATACAATAGTATACAAGCTTCACTGTGTATTTCCGAAGTTTAACCTCCAACATACTTTTCTTCTGAGATACAAAGTAGAAACTGGATGGACCAGATGTGTGTGTGTGTGTGTGTGCATGTTTCAGTGAGTTTCTTTCCTACTCTGGGATTAAGGTCACACCCTCCTCACTCTCTGTCTCTTTCCTTTGCTCACTCTTTTCTCTCTGGCTGTCCCTGTCCTTGTTTGGCTGAATATTAGCATTTAAAATATATCCAGCCTGCATAAGACAGGAGGAATCCTCACTGAGCCCCTTAATTTACACTTTGTTTATGGCCATAATAATCAACCACCAGGGCAAGGATCCAGTTTGCACTGTTGGAGAGTATTTACTTGTCTGTCCAGGAATTTACAAGATAAAGAATGCACCGCTAGGCCATCAACCGTATCGGATACAAAATATTTAATAATAATGCAGTATTTCATTAATCCCCATGGGAGGATTTCAGCAACAGAACAATGGGAGGGATCAACCTGCTAAAAGATACTTAGCAGGCCACATACTTGTCATTAAAGAGTTGATTTTTTGGTTCATAGACCATCTTTCCGTTCATAAAACCGCCCCCAAAATAGGCATGTTAATATAGAGATCTTTCCATGGTGTCATCAGTTCTGTCACGTAGATCCGCTTGCAGTCAAAGTGATAAAAGAGAAGTTGATTTTTTCAGTAAAAAAAAAAACAATGGACATTTCAGTTTTAATTGACATCCGCTGTGTTCTATGAACCCTCATCTGCCAGACAAATCCTCATGAGTGAAGCGTGAGCTGCCCTGCGCATCCGGCTGCTGCAGTTTTGCACATTGTTGCTACTGAGTAATATTAACAGCTCACAAAATACACAACAGTATCAACATACAAATGCTATATAGTAGTTCAATCAGTGAGTCAGCAGCATGTAACAATTTTAAGCCATTTATGGCAGCCTGCTCTGACATTTATGTCACTGCCGTAAATATAAGGGATCTAGCTAGCCAAACTGGAAAGGAATTTGTAGTCTCCTCTGTAGCCTTCCGCAGTGTGTAGTTGCGAACAACCTCGTTGCATCACACAAGTCATCTAGAAACCATATTTGGTGAGCAAATCACAGATCAGATTGTATGCCTAATTGTCAACATGTGGAATGCATTGCCTCTGCTATCATTATGTAGTTTTTGGCAGGCTGCATTTCAAGTCAAGCGCAACGTAGTAGAAGAGGTAGCCACCGATCATTTATAATTGCATGCTCGTGCGGAACGTACACAAATAAGAAATGTGTGGGAGTAACTCTACTCTATGCTCCTGATATATACAAATATAGCCACATATTCACCAATTCTAAACATTTAGATATACATGTAATCACAATAAAATAAACACATACCGAAAAGTAAGTGGTGAGGGGCAGAAGAATAAATCACATTCCTAAAAACAGACAAGGTGAACAGATTGGAAAATTCTCCTTTTAAACACACACATGCTCTTTGCACATAATTGCATGATACCGCTAATGCTTTTGGCTGAAGAGCCTGATTCACAGACTGCACACTATCAGACTCGTGATGAATGTTACTTCTGGGTTTGTTTCCATGATTTATCTCCAGAACGTCAGCATATCAGTGACGTAAAGATGCTCCTGGGCTAATGGGCCTTATTTAATCGATTGATTGATTGATTTAAAGAGATGAAAAGATGGAAAACAGATATTTGGTAAAGGAACGGTAAGTAAGCGATGGGAGTCAAGACAGTCAATTTAAAGCACTTAGATGTGCTACAGCCATCTGCCGCTGAGTCTTTGTCAATGTTGCCATAGAGACAAGAGCAACAAAGAAAAGGTATTTCTGTAATTCAGCAACCTTGTCTCCCCTGCCTGTAGTTAAAGCTTAGACGGACTGGTGAAGCAGTACCTCAGACTTTTGGATACAATGTGCACCAACAGAGCAACAAGAGTTCAGCTAAATACACGTCATGATGATTTCTCATATGTAAGAAATCAGCGTGTGCTTGTAAAAGTATAAGTGCATGAAGCCTGGCCTGTAGCACAAAGGGCAGTGTCCTACCGGTGATGCACAAGTGCACACATGCCTGCTCGGCTTATGTCTGTGTGTGTGTGAGACAGACACCATACTCCTCTAACTTGATGAGGAGGGAGACTCCTACACCAAGCAGGCACGATACTGCAGATGGCTCAGCATATTCCCCTTCTCTATGGGCACTGGGACACAACAGGCTCTGCTAGTGATTTTGGCTCCCTACAGGGGAGACTAATTGCATACACAAGCAGGTTTGTTGCAAAACACTGGAAATGAATAGCATTAGAACCGGTGGCGATTGATTGTATACACCGTAGATAATAGCTTCAGCCAACACAGTCACAAAGTGTATATTCATTGCACTTTCAACAGTTCTTTTATTTCAACAGTTTTGAAATAGGGGCTGATATCCGGCAGTTTGATTTCACACAATGGTGTTTTTGGATTTAGCACATTGTTGGGCAAGACGAGAAAATATGACATGAGGTCATGTGAGAAGCAGAAGATAGGGAAGTCATTTGAGGCTCTCATAGACACAATCTCAGTAAGAACTGGACCTAATAAAACTGCTGCACATGTGACGAGATCAACCTTTGTGGCCGGTCGTTACTTACATTACATAATTAGCGATTAGCGGTCAATCACAATATACAAAAAAAAAAAAAACTTGAATAAATGCAATACTTGCAAGGAGCTAACCTAATTCTGAAAGTACAGTGGGATACAGAGAAACAGGAAACGTGTCAGAGGGCTGAGAAATGAACATCATGATGGCTTTTATTAGGACAACTGCAGCTCAGCTTAAGCACTGACTAGCGAGCTGAGGCGTCCTTTCTACAAATCATCGGGCTCCGTGGAGCACCTGCCAACAACCTGCCATACATGTACATGACCTGATCACACAGGCCACGCACACAGCTGCCGGCGTGCTTTACACAAAAGCAGATGGCTCCTCAGACAGGTCATTAATAAGAGCCGGTGGGGAGGCTGTGTGTGGTGTGGTTATTTTTGGATTCGGTGTTGTGTGTTATTTAGGGATGAAAGTTGTATTGGCGACTCTATTTCTGCGTTTGTGCAAGTGGGCGGTTGCCAATGGGAACCAGAGAGAGCGACATTTAGAGTAATTGGCTGCCTGTTCTGTCCGATAGTACGCCACAGCAGACCTATTAATAATTACACAACGTGCGAACGGCAGCCTTTGACCCAGCTCCAACAGGTTTTATCAGCACAGCTTTTAAAGAATGAATGAAGGCATGGTGACACTCGTTGGCTTGTCTTCTCACCACTTAAGATGAAGCAACAGTATTTAGGAATGAACTGAGATATAAATGACGTTGATTCACCTCCTCTTGGCCAAACTCATATTTAAAGCACTGTGCCTGAGTTTCACAGCAGAGAGTCGGTCCAGGTAATTACAGTGCCGTTTAACAGACACATAATTTACTTCGGAATAACAATACTTTAACCCTGCTCTAACAGTTTTACTCTAGCCCCAGGCAGACTGGGTATTCTCTGTAGTCTGTTGTACTTCTCACTTCTGTGGTGTGCCATGCGTCACACAGGAAGGTTGCAGCATATGTCACTTCCTGTCACAAACGAAAATCAACATTTACACATCACTTCAGGTTTTCATCTACAGAGAAGAAAAAAAATCTCTCTCCCTAACAAGAAAACTGTGTGTGGCTTCCTGTTATTTAATTTTTTCATATGCTGAAGCGACACATGTGACAGTAATCAATTTCAATGAGAGATTTCTGTTCTGTGCTAACTTCATTTATTACGTTTCCTGTATGAGAGATTGGTTTAGAGATTTTGGATGCAACAATGACAATAAAAACGTAGATTAAATAGCTCGTGAGGAAAACAAAGTGAAAAGATATGTATCCACAGGTCTCTCCACCTGCTCTTAGTTTTATTTTTCGAGACGGCGGTAGTGATAAAGAAGCAGATTCTGTTAAAAGCGTGCCTTTCCTAAAGGATGTGGAAAAAGCAATACTTTCACTTCTCAGCCTCCATTAATTACATCTGTGAGACTGAATCATTGCCCCTGCACACATCCCTCCCACTGCACAGCTTCTTCGCCAAATGCAAACACAGGCCTAGGGCTCCCTGTAATTATTAGCACATTGTCCAAGGCGGAGGGAAATGCAATGTGCGACAGATTCTGAGGAGCTTACAACTGGCTGGAAGCTGAATGTCACTCTGCATGCTGCTTTTATTACTCTGTTTAAACGGGCCCCATGACAACCGAGACACCGAGACTTTCTGAGCTTTAGCTGCAGCCCATCCAGCCAGTCTTAAAGTCCCTTTGTGTGTGGGTGTGTGTGTGTGTGTGTGTGTCAGTAGTAGGACAGGAAATGCCTGTGAAGACAACTGCAGATAATCATTCAATCAAAAAGTGAAACAAAAATGGAAAACAAAAGCAATCCATGGGCGAATCTTATCCTTGCTGAGCTCAACAAGAATTGGTTAGAGAAAGATTAGGCAGAAGGGTGTGTTCAAGGAACACAATATTTTCTGGTCCTGTTGCCAGTGGCAACTGGGGGATGCACTGCCCTGTATTAGAAAAGCCCCAGAGGTACTGGGGGCTGACGGGGATGTGGTGGTGGGCTGTGACAGCTAAAGGAATGGCTTTTAAGTAAATTATAAGAGTGTCCATAGTCTAAACATCAGGTTAGCAGGTAACACTTTTCTTATGAATTTCCAACTTGATAGGCACACGTCAAGGCTGCAGTCATTTCTTTAAGCGTAAAGGGTTGGCGTGTAGGATTTTGTGGCACCTAGATGTGTAGGTGTTGATTGCAACCCCCTCCTTTCACCCTCTCCTTTCTAGCTTGAACTGAGAAAAACATGAAAGGTCCTCTCTGGAGCCAGTTTGACTGTTCTGCGCTACCGTATAGAAAACATGGCATACTCTGAGGACCCACGGCATGTGAAGATATAAACCTAACGTTGGTGGCAAACGGTTGTTTGCTGTAACGATTCATATTTTGAGGCGATTATACTTGAGCCGAAAAGATAGCTACACAAGTCATGTTCAGTTCCTGCCAGATTCTGTTAATCTTCTACACTGAGACACTTTAAATAGAAAATATAACAGGAAGTGTTCCACCACAACTTTGCAACTGTAAAAGATAATTGTAGTTAACATATGGCTGAAGTTTTACTGTAGGCGGCCTGTGCACCGTTCGTCAAGACTTCTGCATCCGTTCTGCTTTTCATTCCACAGATTCTACACACGTCCGCGCCAGCCGGCAGGGCTAACGTATACACACGCATTTGCAGAAACATGATGAGAAAAAGCTTGAGGGTGGAACTCTCTGTGAGTGTCTCCCTTGTCCTCGGCCTCCTAAGGCAAAGCGAGCGTACTGTGTCTAAACTCCCGAGCTCTATGGAAACAACTGTGGGTAGAGACAGAGAGGGACGGCCCGAGGTGTGAGGATTTTTTTCAACTCTAGATCTCACTTTGAGTGTCAGTGTGAGTGTGTGTCTTCCACTTGAGGCTGGTCCGATGCATTTAGCAGTTCAAGCACCGACTGTTGCAGACAAGGATTTAAAGTTGCACGACGCACGCCATTAACAGCACCGGACAGGCAGGTAAATCCTAGAAAGCCGACGTTAGAGCCTTCTTAAATGTGAGCTCACGAGCAAGTGAGTCTTTCATGACGAAATTCACATTGTCTGTGCAGTTTCCTGGTTTGCCGGTCTGCTGAATGAAGAACTGCAGTGAGATTAAAGTCAAAGAGGAACGCCTGAGTAAACAAATGACAGGGGAACTGCCAATGAGCTGCATTTGAAAGTATTGTTTGAAACCACCCCTTCGAAAAAAAAAAAAGAGAGGCGTACAATAGTGTGGTCCACCCCCACCCAGCGACACACAATGGCAGCGCTAAACCTGAACGTGAAAGAAAACGAAACGGGTCGGGCTTTCATTCAAATCCAACACTTCCGTAGCAGCTTTCACTGGGAGGCTGTTTGCAGGAAACACATTTCTACTGAATCACATCTGAAGTCCTGATGTGACTGTTGATGATGATCGTATCAAACAGGTTGCAGGGAAACTGTGTCCCGTACAACCACAATGAGTGTCTGCAACTTCTATGCTGAGGAGGACAAAAGCACAGCCTGAATCCGTGAATTCGAACCAACACGGTGCAAATTCTTAAATCATGCCCTTTAACTGAGGGCCACAGGTGAGCCTGACAGCATTTGACACCAGCCAGTGTATGCGGTGCATCTGCCGCTGAGTGCAGTGACAGCTGTACAAAAGGCCTCTGACATGTGCAGCATGATTCACCGGCCTCGGCGCTGATGTAACATCAGGAGCCGTTTCAAACTGCTCTCCCTTTCCACATTTCCTCTCGCGGGAATAGGCAAGAATTTATCAATTTCGCTTTGCAATTTCCACATCCACAAAAAGAAGTCATGAATGAAAATCGCAAGCAAAAACAGGATCGCGCTCGAGGGCCCGCCGAGGCACTGCCCTCAACTGTTCAAATCAGGGGGTTTCATTACAATAGCACACTGTGAAAGTGCAGGAAATTCCTCTTCTTGTCCAAAAAACAAAAAAGGAAAAAGAAAAAGTGAGAGCAGTTTCAGGAGAGATAACAGGCTGTAGCATTTGTGTGACTATCTCTACTTTAACTGCCCGTCCCTGTCATTCACCAGGGACACGTCACATGCACAATGCTGCTTTCAACGCAGCAACAGGTCAAACTTCAACTCGGCAGCCACAGAACAAACACCACACGAGGAGGCAGAGCAAATACGGAGATAGAGAGCAAGCATTCCTGCACAGCACAGGAATTCCTGGACTATGACTCTCCTGAACATTGCTATAGTAACTAATCGGGAAAAGAATTTAATACCTTCAAAATGAAATCTTTTCAGGAAATGGGAGCAGATTTATTTTGCCACTTCTGCTTCAATAAAAAAAAAAACGAAGTCCAGAAATAGGCTTGCATTTGGAATCGGTGCGTTTCACCTGCCTGTGTGTGTGTGTGTGACACAGTGTTGTCGTTGCAGCTCGCCAACAGGTTCTTAAACCACCAATTTCCATGACAACTCTTTTCTCCTTTCAAGCGTTTCCTGACTTCACACGGTGATGTCACCACATTTCACACCCGCCTCTTTCAATGCATGCACACAGTCATTTGTCCTTTTCTTCGTATGGCTTGGACACACACAGAAAGATACAGTTAAAAAAAAACAAACAATGAAAATGACGTAGAAACTGTGGCCTGATCTCAAGTCTGCGCCTTACGGCGACTCGCACACTCTGGGCAAAATGCCAGGCTGGCCTTTTTCATGAGACTGTCACCCTAACCTCAGCAGTTACACAATACACTGCTCTCATCAAGTTCTCTGTTACCCAAATTCACCCTGCTTCTGATCGGATTCTCACCGAGAAGAATGATCTTCATCATGATGACATAAACATAAATTTTGGTCTATAAGAAATGTGTCATTTCCTGCTCATGAAAGCGTCCTACTTTGAACCCTTAGTTGAGACAATACTTGCTTCTTCTGTAGACACTTTAAAACTTTATGCTTGTTAACTTTTTACCCTTCATGGTTCAATATTTGGACCAGCTCCACATTAAATAAGCTTTCTTAGAAAATGTCAAAAACCACCCGTTGAGTTAGCTCCCTGGTTGACAAGGTAATACTATAAGACCTTCAACAATCACTACACTGAAACTAGAGATCTCATCACTTATTCACAGCCAGTGACTCACACATGCAAGTGCAGAAAGGAAGCAGGCCGAGACTCACTTCACTTCGCAGTTTGTTCTAACTAGTCCCTCTCTGAGCCAGTCTGACGCCCTAAATTCTCAATTCCTCTTTTACGTGCTCACCATTTTCAGAAGTGAAATATTGCTTTCGCTACTCTTTTAACGTTGGCTGCCGCATATTGAAGAGAGGTCACTTCCGTACTGATCTGGATATATTTTTTTTATTATTTCATCAGCATAGCAAAAAAAAAAAAAAAAAAAAAAAAAAGGGAATAAAAAAAAAAAAAAACAGAGCAGTATCTGTGAACTATTAACAGAAAGTTGCGTCTGCAGGATCTTGAAGCGTACAAGTAGGTGTGATGACGGGTAAAAATAGAAGAAAAGAAGAAATGGTGGTAGCAGTCACTGAAGCACCTACATTGGTGGAGGTGGGTTGGTGGTGTTTTTTTTTTTTTTTTTTTTTTTTTAAACACTTGCTGGGGTCCAAAAGTCAGTCACAGAAAAATCTACACGTGCACACAGCCAGCTAGTTTGTAAGCCCACCCCCTCCGTCTTCATCCCAAAGTGCAAACTCAGCAGTTGAGCATACCTTCTGTGGTAGTAACTGTCATGGTTTCGTGGCACCTGTAATCGTGATCGGCCTCTCTTTTAAGGCAGTTGAAACTACAAATACCCAACAGTAATGGAAGCGCAGAGAGAAACAAAAAGAGGCAATTAATAAGACTCGTGGTAACAGATTCAGACCCTGAAACGACAAAAGTATATATATCCATATCACAGTGTGTGAAGAGCGTCCAGCGTCCACATAGTGTCTTTCAGACAAACCGCCACAGTAGACACGATGGTTGTAATCACTGCACAGGAAATAAGTACAAACACATTTCCTCAATCATTCCAGTACAATCATTTATGAAAAGTTGTTTTGTTTTTTTTGAGGTCCTAACATATCCATAATACACATTCTTACAAATGACAGAGGCAGTTTGAGCCATGAGAGCGACACGCCGATGTAGGCAAAAGGTTTGTGGACTGTTCCATCCTTTGGATATGTAGCTGGGTCATGAGAATACTGAATTAGAGCTAAGCAAAGGGGGCAAAACTAGAAGCGCGTGTCCCAAAGTCCCCTAAAAGAAATGATACAAAAATAAAGGAGGAGGAAAACAAAAGAAATCTGCACCAAGAGCTCAAAAAAGCTTATTGTATATTTAAACAGTACTGATTATACAGAATGTGAACCAAAGCAAAACTACTAAAAAGAAAAGCCAACCAAAAAAACAATGTGTCTTTTGTTTAAATGAAATCTGGGGTTATAGTGAAGTCATCATTATCAAAAAAAGAAAAAGAAAACAAAATATAATTGCTACTCTCTTTGACATATATACTCAGCAGAGAGGTCGTGGTATTAATTGCTTCAGATTGCATTTTTTTTTTATACTCATGATTTCATTCTCAGCTACTCATTTTGCCTCCAAGTCTCCAGGCTGGTGATGGGAGAAACATTAAGATTTGTAATTTGAGGTAAGCCAGGTCAGGCCCTCAAATAGTCCATCCCCTGTTGTTGCACACGAGGGCTGAACGTACCAATTCCTATCTCTGATCCGGGTCAGGCCTAGCTTCTCCTGGATCTCGTGGGGTTTCATGGCATCTGGGAGGTCTTGTTTGTTGGCGAAAATCAGGATGATGGTGTCCTTCATCTCCCGGTCGTTGATGATTCGGTGGAGCTCCTGCCTCGCCTCGTCGATCCTGTCCCTGTCGGCACAGTCCACCACGAAAATGAGGCCCTGGGTGCCAGTGTAGTAATGTCTCCAAAGCGGCCTGATCTTGTCCTGGCCTCCCACGTCCCACACGTTGAACTTCACATTCTTATAGGTGACTGTCTCCACGTTGAACCCAACAGTGGGGATGGTGGTGACCGACTGTCCCAACTTCAGCTTGTACAAGATGGTAGTTTTACCAGCAGCATCAAGTCCAAGCATCAATATTCTCATCTCCTTGTTGCCAAAGATTTTTGCGAGCACTTTCCCCATCTTGTTTGTTGTGCATAAATACTTTGTTAGAAGGAAAACAAGGCTTCTCTAAGCCGAGAAAAGAAGTTTTCAACACCAGTTACAGTCTCGGTGTGTGCCGAGAGCCCTCCACGTGATGGCAGCGGTGGGCTGACACAAGTGTCAATATTCGAAAGGCGGTGACTTTCAAGTTTTGTTGAATGACAGACCACTACAATTCAGCTGGGCTATGATGATCTGACCTGAGCGGGTGACTTTGAGCCTTCACTGGGAGCAGTGTGTGTGTAGTCCTCGCAGAATTGGGTGGGGATATATTTTCATGATCCACTGCCCTCCTATGTAAGAAGAAAAAATTACATCCCCGTGTCTCAGACTTCCGTCAAAATCCACATTTCAAACCCGACTGAAAAATCCAGATAGTCTCAGTTGAGCTGGACCGGATTCAAATCAGCTTGCCTTTTCTGTTTTTTGTTTTTTTTCTTCTACAAAAAGCCTACTATATAAATCAGGCCCTGTCCAAGCCCGGGGTTCCCACTTCCTCCTTGACTGCCGGCTGTCCACACTTGCCCTTAGCCAATTCCAGTCGATGGATCTCAGAGCACAGTTCTTGTTAAAAACACGCCAAAATGTGAGCTCCCCTGTCCGTTTCTGCACCGGGACATCCAGAGGAAGAGCGCTCAAAAGGTCATTGATTCATCCGACTTTCTTCTCTTCCCCCTGTGACACAAGAGCGGTCCAGAGAAGGGAGGGGTGTTAGTACAGAGGACAACTTTAGATCCGAAAAAATATTCTCTCTGCGGGCAGAAAAGCAAAACAAAAACAAAAACCACAGAGTGCTGGGTGAATACCTGCGTCTGCGGCAATCATCCCCCGCTCCCCGAGCCGTTTCTCCCCGCTCTTGCCGCTCTCTGGCTCTCTTCTTCCCTCTCTCTGCTCTCCCCCTCTCTCTCGCTCTCTCTCCAGCCGTTCAGTCACAGCGGTGGCGGTGCTGTGTTACCGGAAAAGGTGCGGACCCAGATCAGCCGCCACTTCCTCTACACTGCTCTCACACACTGCTGATGCATTCAGGGACTCCTCATAAGCTCCGACATCTGATCACCCCCCAAAACTTCTGACAATATGGACCTTGAATAGAAGCCTGAAGTGTTATTTTAAATAGCCTTTGCATACTGATTTATTTGATCTATTTTTTCCATCTTATTTGCATATTATAATGTATTGTGGCCGCAGCATAGCATAGTTTAATAATTATGTATATAAGCTAATCATTTATTTATGGCTATATTTATTTTGATTTGTTTCTTATTTTTTCTCTTTGGAATGTTTCCTCCATGTAGGCAAAGAAGGCTAATTTAAGCTCCCCAAAAACATTCATCCTACATGAAAATACTATTTCCAAGCTAACAGCATTTTTGGTTATTTGATATTTGGCATTTATTTTTTCTTCTCTCCACGTGAACTCTTCTCACTGCTTCAAAGTGAGTATAAATTGTGGTGATATCAGACACTTTTGTACACCGATCAGTATTTAGCAATATTTCCACAAAATAACAGTTGGCAGTTTTTTTAGTCACTGTCGATCAAATCTGATCAAACCACACCGCAGTCCTGAAGTGCTGAAGCAGTTTGAGTGTTAAATCCTGTCTTGATAACGAGTATTTATGTTATAGATGAGAATCAAAGCAAAGGTTTCATGGGGCTTTAATACCAAGTTGAAGCAGTGTAGCACCGCCACTTCTGAGTGCAAGTTTCCAGTTGTACCTCTAACCACACCCGGCAGTGATCTGACGATGGTGTGCCAACACTCAAAAGGTTAAACCACAACATCTGATGTTAAAGAGTGTGCTGCACAAGAATTACATTAGGTCCAACCCACAGAGCATTGGAATACTGGGTTTAAAACTGAAATAAACATGAATTATTATTTATTTTTTTACCTTATTAAATAATCATTCAAACGCAAATGTAAATCTATTCATATTAATTTATTTAACAAATCATTGATTTATTAATTCGCAATAATTAATAAAACGTCTAAAGTCAAAGCACTGTACAAACCACTCTGGACAAATGCATCCTTAACTCAAATCATCAAATCTCCAACTGTACGTGAAGGCACCATACGCCATTTCGCATGCGCGCTTGAAAAAAAACTGAGCTGCAGACAGTCCATTAGCTTGCGCTGACGCCATTTGAGCTTTCGTTATGCATTTAATTGTCTTCAGTGTCACGTCTACCACAAGTATCACACACAGGCCTGTACACAGGGAGCATATGTAAGGACTCAGTCGACCTAACGGAGTTTACAGAGGGTTTACGGCCGGGTCTTTCCGACATGTCTCATCATTCATTCAAATCGGTCGCCTATGACGTGGAGGTTGTGAGGGGGAACTACGGCGTCTCACACTGACGAAAGCAGCCTGTTACTTTACACCGGCTCATTGAAACTGCCTAATAACGCCATCAACACAAGAAAGACGGATAAGAATGATGTATAAGCACGTATTTAGGCCAGTATCAACTACGTCTGAACTTTACAGTGGGCTAATACATTTTAAGCTCGTCATTCAACAAAGTGACAGAGTAACAGATGAAGTGCTCCTCACCAGTTTAAAACTGGATTTTCTATAGTATTTTTTTTTTTAGACATGACATACTACATACCCATTTTAAAATGTAATCAAGCATGTATTGTCAGGATTCTGTTTTAGAGAAGAAATCCTTTACTATCCAATCCTATCCTGTACTATATACGCACATATCCAACCTACGTTTACCAGTCTTGCTGTAATATATGCAATTATAAAACTACAGTTCATTTACTCTGTAGTCTATCACTGAGTCTAAAAATAGAGACGTCACTTTGGTTCGAGTAGAGAACAATATACTTCTCATCACCGGTGTGAGAACCAGGTAAAAACTCACCACTATTATTGTTTCAGTTCAGCATATCATTTCCCTGTGGATGATGTTTAATTCTGCTGTTCATTGCAGTCATGTCTCGATAAACTACTTTACATACAGGCCTAGTTTACTTCTACAAATCCCTCACAACAGTAATCAAATTGAAATGCTATATAATAGGCTAAGCGGTTTATAATCACTCCTACTCTTTTTGGGAAAGACAATATTTGTTCTCCTGCATCTAAAGTCCTGTGACCTTGCACGTTGGGTAAAATGTACCAAAATGTGACAGAAATCATGTCTGTGCACAGAACCAAGGGCGGGCAGGCGGGCACTAAACTGAGCATGCGCACAAGCCGTCTCGGTTCTTCCCCCAAGTTAAGAATGGTGGTTGAAGCGCGCCTGCTTCTTGTAGGTTAGCTGAAGTGACTTCGAAAGCTGCATTCAAGTTCTCACGGCTGGCCAACACTTGACGGGAGATAGTGGTAAGGTCGCTAAACGTACATTTATTCGTTTAATTGGTTTAACTTTGGTAGATATGTGGCCGCTTAAAGAGCCAACTAACGCTAGCTACTAGTGGTACCTTGTGGTAGCGTTAGCCGGCTAGCTAACGTGGTGAAGCCGCTGGCGCCGACTATTAACTGGAGAAGGAGGCAAACGCTTAGCACGTTGTAGCTGTCCTAGTTAGCCTGAGTTGAACGAGTTTATAACGCCATAAATGTATATCGCAATGCATATCCGTGATAATTTGAACGTTGTAGCTAACTAACTAAATGTTAGTAACTGATCAGCGTTGCGTTACTAATCGAGGGCTAACGCGAAGCTAACGTTAACCGTCACTTTAGTGCGGTGATACTTGGCAGGAAATAGGCCGGAGTCTAGGCCCAACTTCAGATTGAACTTTGACTATACAAACAACCTCGCGGCAGCAACACGGTCTCAATCAACAAGCGTTGCCAAGGCTAACATTGGTCGAGTTTTTGCATAGCACGTCGATGGTTATTTTTTCGATGGAGTCACACGCCATGTTATTTAATTAAGAAGCCAACCACGTGGGTACATTATTTTTAGTAGCTAACGCGAGGGTTTAGGCTAAAGCTGGCGCCCGTGTTAATGTTAGAACAAGGAAGTGTCCTGTGGCACCGACTGCTGCTCCTGCCGTGCTGACCCTTCTTGGTGTAAAAGCTAATTTAGTTTAACTTGAAGCAACAACTTTTTGAAACTGAGTGTGATCTACATGACACAGCGCTGTTCACGCCCCACTTTAATGATACCTATGTTTTGTATCCTTGGAGGTTAAACATGTTACCAACCCGGTTCTGGAAAGTTCCTTATCAACATGGTGCACACTTAAATTTGGCACCTTGTCAATGTATATTTAAGAGTACCACCCTGTATACTTAGATATCAAGTCGTGTAGTATTTCAACTAACTGGCTCTCTTATCTGCTAGGTTATTGATGATATTAATTAATTATTCTGCTGATGTGTTTTGTTTGTTTTTTTTTTTTTGCTTAAACAATTATACATTTGTTTCAAACAATTTCCGCTCCCACTTTGTCTTCTAGACGTTTATGGTTAAACACCCATAAACGTCTAAGATGTTAAAATTACTTAAACACGTGGCAAAGAGAGCAGAAACCAGATAATTCTGCTTGAAAAATGACAAATTGTGGATTGATTTTCCCAAATAATAAATTAATTTCCTGTCTAATTATTCAACAGGCCCGCAACTCTCAGACGACGCTATTACTGGAATGCTGGACACTGAGTCCCCTGCCATGGAGAGCAATGGGGATGCCTTTCTTCCTGACCATCCTGTTCTAGGCCAAGCTGCAGACTGGCCCATGGATCAGGTCGCGCCAGAACCGCTCACCAACATCCTGCCCGAGGACTCGGATGCGTCTCAGGATGCTCCGGGAGAACCGCAGCAACCAGGCCAAGAGATGAACTCCACGGGGCTAGGAGCTGTGGAGAAGGCTGTGGAGCAGTTTCAGCTCGCCAGTGCTCAGCTCTTTCAAGAGGAGCAACCACCACTTCCACCGCTTCCACCACAGCCCGCAGACGAGCCAGAACAGCCATACATACACAAAACTGAGGACATGAATTTAGAGTCAGGGGTTGCTGCACAGGACGGCACTCAAGGTAATCGAAATGGCTGTTGCGGTGCTGTGTTTTCAGTTTTTCTTCTTGCTCCTTCACTTCATGCCACTTAACTCTTCGTGTTTCTTTGTTGACTTTTCCAGAGGGTGCCGAGGCACCACAGGTGACAGAGGATGGCATGGAGCTGGAAGAACCATCCAAAGAGACAACAGAAGAATCGATTGTTCCTTCAGAGCCACAGCTGCCCAGTGAGTTTGAAAAGCTCTTTAAAGGATGTGAGGAGAACCCAGAAGACTTCAATGGTTGGGTCTACCTGCTGCAGTATGTGGAGCAGGAGGTAAGAAGACATTCAGATTACTATGAAGATTATTGAACAGAAGGACAACCTGCAATTTTAATATTCAGGATAACAAAGTTGTTATATTTTATACCATTTATTAAATGGGAAATGATAATGTTGTTTTCTCTCTTGCAGAATGTCCTTACAGCTGTAAGACAGACCTTTGATGTGTTCTTCCTACGCTATCCCTACTGCTATGGCTACTGGAAGAAGTATGCTGATATTGAGAAAAAGCATGGCAATTACCAGGAAGCAGAAGAGGTAAATATTTTTTGACACACTTGTTTTTTTGTCTTTGGTTTCTACCTTTAACTTACTACATACTTGTGTTATCGCCAGTTGAGCCAGCTGACTCTGTCTCTATTTTTTTAGCGCATCAATAGTTATTATTAGTACACTGACTCAAGACCATGAACCTTTAGAGACTGCATGCACCAACTGTGTTGGCGTTGAGGCAGTGAAGTCAAGGGAGAGTCACTCATGAATATAGTAAAATTGTTTCAGCCACTGACAGGCTTGTTTGCGTTTGCAGGTGTACAGAAGAGGCTTGGCGGACATCCCACTCAGCGTGGACCTGTGGCTGCATTATCTGACCTACATCAAAGAGAACTCAGACCCTAATGACCCGGAGGCTGAGGGACGCATTAGAGCGTGAGTCATTTACATGACGATGGATGAGGCTGCCTTTTTTTTTTTTTTTTTTTTTTAACTCTGATGGGCTAATTAAATAATATGGATTCATAATATTCACAATCTTTCCTTTATTTTCTACCATTAGTACCTATGAGCATGCAGTGCTCGCGGCAGGAACAGACTTTCGCTCAGACCGTCTGTGGGAGTCCTTCATCAACTGGGAGACAGAGCAGCAGAAGCTGGCTAACGTCACCGCCATCTATGACCGCATCCTGTCCATCCCGACCCAGCTGTATTCCCAGCACTTCCAGAGGTAGGGGAGGCGGAATAGGCGCTTTTTTCCTCAAGAAAGTCTAACTCAAATAACATATGTAACTCTGAGTTAAATCTTATTTTCCTGTTTATATTCTTCACAGGTTCAAAGATCACGTGCAGAGCAACAACCCCAAGCACTTCCTGTCAGAAGAGGAGTTTGTTCAGCTGAGGCTCGAGCTCTCGAAATCCAGCCTAGCGGCAATGGTCGGCGAGGATGAAGAGACGCCTGTTGCTCAGGAGGAGCTTCCACCGGGTACAGAGGATCTTTCGGACCCTGCTAAGGTAAATCCAATTTCCAATCCCACAGGAGTGACAAATTTCCACGCGTACTGCTTGCAGGGATTAACAGGAGCTTTCCTGTTCGCCATGATGAGATGGAAAGAAAGCTTTGTTCAGGTTTGAAGAGGTGTCTTTATGTCAGCAGCCAAGCCAATGAATGCCAGGGGGGATTCAAGTTGGCATCCAGTCAGGGACTCGCCCTAAAACTTTAAGGATCAACCGTGGCCCATTGACCCCCCCCCCAGAACCTGCACCCAGAGGCTGATATGCAGGGTGCAGACATACCTCTCCCCTCTACAGGCTTCTTGTCTCTGGCAAGCTCATGGTGATGTAAATCCTTGGCTGCAGGACTAGCAGTTTTGACATCAAGTGGAGCATGTCATGTTGTGATGTGTACGGGGCGTTGACCAAGTGTTTTTCCTTTTTGTGTGTGCCTTTTTTATGTAGAGAGTGACAGAGATCGAGAATATGCGCCACAAGGTGATCGAGGTTCGGCAGGAAGTGTTCAACCACAACGAACATGAAGTCAGCAAGCGCTGGGCCTTTGAAGAAGGGGTATGTGTCGTGTTCTTTCCGCAACTATGTTGATAGTTAAACGTGTTCTTTGAGTTCTTTGACACTGAAACAACATTTATTCACGTCCTTTTAGATAAAGAGACCATACTTCCACGTGAAAGCCTTAGAGAAGACCCAGCTGAACAACTGGAAGGAGTACCTGGAGTTTGAAATCGAAAACGGGACACCGGAACGCGTCGTCGTCCTTTTTGAGCGATGCCTCATCGCTTGCGCGCTCTACGAGGAGTTCTGGACAAAGGTAATGTGACCTTTATCCGCACTCTCACGCCCGCTTCTTCCTGCACTTCCCCATCCACGATGATATCACATCGACACAGTAAATCGTCCTGCACTCTCTTTGCGTGTAACGTTGATATGTGACTGTATCTGTTGTATTAGGGGATGGCCAGCTTGCCACACAAGATTTGACTGCAGCATTTGCCAACTACTACGTTGCATCTTCTTCGTCTCCCACTACCTTACAGAAACTTATCTAATTGGTTCCATGAAGGTGCTGATGGGTTTACACAGAAAATTTCTAAAAACGATCTTGTCAATGAAGAAATTCACTGTTTCTGCCAACTGAAATTTTAGGTTTAAAATGTGTTGTCTTTTTTTTTTTTGCCTTTCTCCTTCTCTTCTGTTCTTTTTTTTCTCTGTCCTCTCCTGCATTTCTTCCAACTCGCTTTCTCTTTTTCACTCTGAAGTATGCAAAATATCTAGAGGGCTACAGCACAGACGGCGTGAGGCATATCTACAAGAAGGCGTGTACCGTCCATCTGCCCAGGAAACCAGCCACCCACCTGCTGTGGGCTGCCTTTGAGGAGCAGCAAGGTGAGTGACGCTCAGACATGCAAATTGAACACAGCTGAATTACCATGGGGTGTGTGGCGGGGGGTATCTATTGGTGTGAATAAATGACCTCTTAGGGTGTAACTACATGGTGACGCAGAACCAAATTTCATGTCATTTGACCTGACCTTCTTGTGATTTTCTTTGCCCAGGCAACGTCGAGGAGGCTCGTGGCATCCTGAAGTCCCTAGAGGCGTCAGTCCCAGGTCTGGCCATGGTGCGACTTCGGCGGGTTAGTCTCGAGCGACGCCACGGCAACTTGGATGAAGCGGAGGCCCTGTTGAGGGAGGCCATGGACTCTGCGAAGAATGCTACTGAGTCGTCATTCTATGCTGTGAAGCTGGCCAGGCAACACATGAAGGTGCAGAGAAGTCTGAGCAAGGCCAAGAAGGTGCTGCTGGATGCTATAGAAAAAGACCAGGTGAGAGCTGGCTGATGACCTTCAGCAAATACACCCAACAGAGCTCAACAGAACTTCAAGAATTAGCAAGCTGCTGTTTATGATAATAAAAGGATCTTCACTTTACAATTTTTATCCTGCTGGATAACAAGTCAGACAGTTCAGTCGTCCATGCAAGTTTTGTAGACAAATTGCTGTAATGTTTGTAATATAGAAGTGCAGATATATTGCAGTCATGGCGTACACACTGACATTTTTGTGGCTTTACAGACGAGTTCTAAACTCTATCTGAACCTGCTTGAGCTGGAATACAGCGGAGACGTGACACAGAACGAGGCAGAGATCTTGGCTTGTTTCGACCGGGCCCTGATGAGCCCGATGCCCCTCGAATCACGCCTCCTGTTCTGCCAGCGCAAAGTCGAGTTCCTCGAGGACTTTGGCAGTGACATCAACGTGTGAGTTTGTTGTTCCTTTGTACAGACTGAGTAATGGAGCAACAAGAATGCATGTGTCATATTGGATATTGAGCGTTTTTCATTCTTTGACATCTTTTAGGCTCGTAGTGGCATATGAGGAACTTCAGAAACTACAGAAAGAAAGTGAATCCACAAAGAGGAAAGCTGAGAACGGGTATGACAGGTGTGTAATGGGACAGGGCTTGGGTCACACCAACACAGTTTCAAGTAACTTCGGTCAAGACGCATTTGTCCAGCCCAAGTGTCCTGTAGTTTATCCATTGTCTTACAGACGAGTTATTGTGTTTGACATGAGCTTAACATCTGCTAAAAAGTTGGCACTGTGGCTGTCAGTAATAAATACACCAATGTAATGAGCTCAATTTGTTGAACAAGGGGTTTTACTTGAAACTGTTCATCTCCAGCTCTCAAGAACCTGACGCTAAGAGACAACGTGTGGATGACGCTTCCTCTGCTGCAGCAAACGCACTGACGGACACGCAGGCCAACAACTCTGCATACAACTACAACTGGTACCAGGTGGGTTTCTTATCTGCGCACTGAAACACTCACGTTATGGTACACCAGTCATGTATGGCCATGTAAAGCATTTTTTATGCGCAAAATCTGTTTTGTTTAAACCAGTTTTTTCCCTCCCTCCTTTTTAGCAACAATACGGTGCTTGGGGACAAAACTCTTGGGGGCAGTACGGCCAGTACGGCCAGTATAACCAGTACTACCCTCCTCCTCCAACATGATTGACAAAATCCTGACGTGAAGATGGAGACTCAGAGGAAAGCATCCTTCCTGACCTGCCTACATCTCTAAACAGGACTATTTAACAGGGTGTCATGGAGATTTGAAACACACACGCTGATTTGTTTCTTTCTGGGTTAAAGTGTGCTAATCAGTTCAATTACACTTTGTAGCCATTTATTTTTTTTGAATATGCTACTCTTGGCCCTCCATGGCAGTCATGTTGATGAGTGGGGGGAAAAAAAACCTTCATTGCTACATCTGTCATCTCCAACACTGGCTGCTGTTTTAGGGAGGGGGTGGTCTTTAATGCATGTTATTTGTGAAGGCAAATTTATTTTCTCCCTGTGTGATAAAAGGCTTTTTTAATTTCTAGATCAGATGACTTAGTTGGGTCTCTTTCTTTGTGTTAAAGATTTAGACTTGTAAAGGAGGCTTTCGTCGATGTACCTCTGAGTCGTGTTTCTTCATCAAACTGAAAGATTTTTAATATTTCGTGGTTATGATTCCATAAATAAATTGAAGAGTTCCTCCTTTTTTATTTTGACTTGATTTCATAATAAAGAGATTGATATCCTGAACTGCCTGTTGTTGACTTCATCCTTTGTTATTCCTGCATAGCTCAAATAATTACTGAAATATCATAGGCTGTTCAGTGACAGTACACACACACACACACACACACAATTCCTTGATTATGTATGCATTTTTGTATTCAGTACAATGTGCAAATTATCACAACAAATAAAATTTGTATTGAACAGTGGTTTATGGTGATTTATAACGAGCTTATGGCTAATATAGAGTCACGTGAAGGAATTAATAAGTTTCATAATGCAAAAATCTACCGTGGCCTCCTCAGAGCAGCTTGTTATAACGACCTAGAAGGGCTTATTATCGGTTTATTGAGCTTTGTGCTGTTTTAATGCAACAGTTTAACTATAATTGCTGGTTAAATAATAACGTCAATCCGCTCAATCACCCTCCAAAACGTGATGGGCGTGGCTACTGCTTCCGACTCTGCTTACGTAAATCCGCTCATGCGCAGTGTCGGCCCTTAAACGGCCCTTTTTATGCTTAGCGTTGAACGACTAGCATCAAACGAGGTAAGGCCCGGGCAATATTAGTGAAAAAACCTAAAAGTGTTCAACTTTGGTCGACTTTACTACGTCGATGCAACACCTGTATCACCATTGATCACAATTACGCTTTATTTTGAGCACTTGGGCCGTATTTCGTGTGTTTTTTAAGAGACTTAATGAAATGCGTGTCCCATGCGGCTAGTTCAGCTAGCATAGCATTAGCGCCCAGCGCTCGGCACGTTGCTCTGCATCTTCTCGACACTTTTTAACTTGATAATTCAGTGGCACGGTGTACATTGTTTGTGAATCCACGTGTACCTTGTTTAAAAATCTCCTACTCGGACAAAACGTGGCGGGTTTAGTCGTCACTGTCAGCTGTCATTAATAAACCCAGCGCCAAAGTCTGATTTCCGCAACTGTGATATAGAAACTAAAGTCTCTCTGGTGTTTTCTTCATCAGCAACAAGATGCAGCTCTTCTTGCGTGCCCAGAACACTCACACCCTTGAGGTGACCGGACAGGAGACTGTCGGACAGATCAAGGTAAAATGCCTACAAGTTGTTGGAAACATAAGTAGTGGTGGTGTTTTCAGTGAACCTTAGTCATGGGCTGCAATAATAACGCATATTCTTTGTCTCAGGCTCATGTCCAGACTCTGGAGGGTCTCCTGGTTGAGGAGCAGGTACTGCTGCTCGCTGGATGCCCACTGGAGGATGATGCCTCCCTGGCATCCTGCGGTGTCACAGAGCTTTGCACCCTGGAAGTAGCTGGCAGGCTGCTGGGAGGTCAGTACACTGATGCAGCCCACGGTTGTTTGTGAAAATACTATTTTTAAGGTAGATGGAAACCTTATGAAATGTGCTGACTTGACTGCATAAGACAAGTCGTCATACCCACACAAGGCAGTGAATCTAAGATCTAGATCTGTAACTAACAAATATTCTCATTATCAATTTGATCTTTTAATCATAAGAAAATATTCATGTTTAAATGACTTAAATTTGTATTTAGGCTTTTAAATGCTCAATACAGATAATGGATAACTAATGAGTTAATCAATTAAATGTTGCAGATCATCACAAAACTAATACCCGCATATCTTACTGTTTTATTACACTACACAACCCATGTCTGCTTCTGAACGTATTTCTCTTTTCTCCTCAGGTAAAGTTCACGGTTCTCTGGCCCGTGCCGGAAAAGTAAGGGGACAGACACCCAAGGTGAGATCACGTTCTGCTTTTGATGGAGCCTCGTGTACCAACATGATACAAACCTTTCCCACCCTTTTACTGACTTTAAGAACACATTCTGTATAGCTTAAAGTATTCGTACGACGATGACCTTCACGCGTTCAGTTTTGGATGCACTAGCCTTTAGATACGTTCAGATGTTTACTACGTCATGGTCTTAGAGATGACGCACGTCTTGTTGTGTTGTCCAGGTTGACAAGCAGGAGAAGAAGAAGAAGAAGACTGGCCGTGCTAAGCGTCGCATCCAGTACAACAGACGCTTCGTGAATGTTGTGCCCACCTTCGGAAAGAAGAAGGGACCCAACGCCAACTCCTAAGTGTTTCAATGCTCTAAAGGAGGAACACGGTCACCACCCATCACTTTTTACCAAGTTGAATGTTATCCTGCTGTACAGAATAAAAAATTTGGCTTGGACAAAAGAACTGTGTGGTGTTCTTTAGAAAACTATTTACAATCGGAAGGGTTTTATGACCATTTGTATCCGTTTTAAATAGATTAGTTCAAGAGTTACTCTTATTCATGGATTCTTTTGAAAGCAGTTTGCCTCCATACTTTGCTAATCGATTACTATTGCTTTAAGACGGGGCGTCCAAACTTTTTTTTTTTTTTTTTTTAAAGAGGGCCAGTTTTGACAATGTGAAGATGACCGGGTCCTAATCCTGAGATTTTAGAAATTAAAGAAATTAACAAAAGCTACATACAAATGCACGGTTTTAAAAAAAATTCATTGTCACAATGATGTCATTCATGAATATAACCAAATCTAAGTCGATCAGGCATAAACAAATCTTAAAAACCAATTCTTCCTTTCTTTCACATCTGAAGTCAGTGTTGAATTTTAATCTTCATTCTAGACATGACTTATTATGAGTAATGCAATTCTGTCAACATTTAAGTTTAAAACGTATCACTCTTGCTCTTCTCTTCCACAGAATAATTCAGAAAGTAATATTGTGTGTCACATCTACAGATATAACACCAGCAGTTTTGTCCTTAGAGGTTAACGTTTAGTGCATTCAAATGCTTCATTATGTCAACCAAAAATTCTTAACTGCAGTTAGTCTAGATTGGCATCAACTGCTGTACTACACATTTAATGGACAACAGAGACTCCTAGGTCACCCTAGTAAATCTGACTAGTGTCCATGAAAGGAGTTGCTTATGTAATCTAATGTAGTCTAATTCAAATCGATCTTGAACTAATGCAACAGTTTTTTCCTGTCAGCGCCATGCATGTGGGTGATGGTAAAATTGACGTCCAACCTACATGTGTTTGATGTAAAATTGATCATTTTACACTTACTATTGATGTGAAAGTGAAAAATTGTTACTAGTCATCTCTGAAACAGGTTTATTTATCATTTACATTTTACATGCAAAAGAATCAAAACAATAGTGAATAAGGTTTCAGGGTGTCTCATATTTACATTATTGACAAGTCAAAACGTAATAACTGGTCATCATTTCTTGTAATTGTGATCATAAACGAGAAAGTAGAAACAGAACTGCACAAAGTGCCATTTTAACTTGAATCTTGACAAGTCCATCCTTGACATGTAGTGCATGCTGATCAACAGCTGTTAACTAATCCACGGCCACCAGCTCGACCTCGAAAATCAGCTTTGCATTGGGTGGAATTCTGGTAGGGCTGGAGTTAAGGAGAAGACACAGTGACACAAGTGTACCGACGATCAGCTACACAGTATCAATACCTGACCTCTGACCAGCTGTGTAGGAAGGGAAGTAAAAAAAAAACAACACACACAACAGCTAAGAGAATAAAGAGAATAAGACATAAGGGAATAAACATTATACATGACATGCACATTATCAGCCAAACAAAAGGATACTTGGAGTCAGGGAGCCCCTTCTTTCCATAGGCCCACTCTGGTTCAATCTCCAGTCGAGCCGTTTCACCCTTGCTCATCGTCATAAGGGCCTCATCCCACTGCGGAAGAAAAGGATTTCTCATGATGTCTAGTGGAGAGAAGTGTTATAACAAGGAACTGACAAAGCCTTAGATACCCCTGGTAAAAAAAAAATAAATGAACTGCATCACTTACTCCTCTGATGACTCTGCCCATGCCGACTTTGAAGCTCAGTGGTTTGGATTGTTTTTTCTTTCTTGCCGCTGCGGACAGAAAAAACAGCGACGGTTTGAAATCTATAGACAGAATGTTTATCGTAGGATACCAATTTAATGTGTACATATAACCACAAGGGCAAATGCTTAAACTTGAAATGGTGGGAGCGCTGGGTGGAGTGTGACGCAGGTCTGCCGCACCTGTGGGTATGTTGGTGTCGAACACAGTGCCGTCCTCCAGCGTGCCAGTGTACCAGCAGCTCACAGTGTCGCCCTTCTTTGGAAAGTTGGTCTTGTCACCTTTCTTCAACACCGCCTTGGTGTACTTGGGCGGACCCTGTGAAAAGCACCGCGGGAGCAGCGATCAATATCTTTTAGATGTGCAACGCAAAAATAAAAACCCCCTTAATTCAACACCCTGGACCAGTACCTCGTCCACAACCTCTGTCTTGACTTCTTTGGGCTTCTCGTCAAGTTTGACAGCTTTAACCTGCTCGGCCACTTCTTCGACCGGTTCGGTGCCTTTGAACCTCTGGGGAGGACACAGGAAACATGACACACATTTACATCAACGCCACAGACGCAGCCTGTGCATCATGGAGTGTCATTCTCATCACTTACTTTGCTCTCAAAGAGCTGGTTGTAGGCAATAATCAGCTGTTCTTTCTTGGCTGTTTTGGCAACATTTTTGATGTTTCCCAGCAGCTTGTGCTCATTGAGGAACTGAAAGGGAAAACGCATCCAGTAAGGAGAAAGTTCAATGGCATGTCTGTCTCAGTAATCACCTGCGCACATCACGGACAGCTTCAGGGCTAGCTCATGTAGGAAGCATGACAATGCAGGTGTCTCTGCTCTTGGTCAGAAGCATAAGGTTAGCATCATGTGTGAACTGTGCAGCGCTCCCGTGCAAACGCAGCTCTGTATTGTTGTGCATGGCTAGATGCTAAAACACAGCAGCTGCCCTCATGAGGCTAACCACGCAGCATGCTGCAGCTCCATTAAACACTTCCAAGCGTACAAATATTCAAACTACAGCCATGAACAGACCGGTGTGCTAAACATACCGAGTGTGCTGCATTGTCCTGAATGAACTTTATAATGTCTTTTTTGGGCAAATCATCACTTTTGAGCTGCTCATCGCTCCACTCCCGTGCTGGTTCAGCCGCCATTTTGAGAGGCGAACTGTCAACTTTGACCCTGTGGCGTAGCTTCATTAAAATTCAATTAAAACCTCTCTGTTCTGTTTAAAACTTGTATTATATATTTAAATTCTCCCCATGAGCTGTCAGATAATATTCACGACGAGTTAGTAAAAAAAAAAAGAAAAGAAAAACAGTGAAGTGCACGTAGAGAAAAATAAATTAAACACCGGAAATAGCGCTGAATAAACCAATAACCATTAAATTCATAGCATGGTGAACACATTATAAAACTTAAGTCTATTCAAGTGAGCCACTTATGAAGATTAATAAGTAATAGAGCGAGTTACATTACTCTAACATCTGTGCCCTGACACCTAGTGGACACATACATGTAACATTAAATATTACTTCCACCTGTGGTTATTAAAAACAAATAGAGATATTAAAATGAGTGTAGCTGTTTTAAGTGACAGAAATGTAGTCCCTGTAGTAGAACCTTATTCTTTCTCATCTGATGCTCACATAGGGTTAGAAACAGATGTGTCACCTGTTTTGTCTTACTTTGTTTAATTCTATTTGTATCATATGAACATATTTAGCCCTGTAAAGCCTGAACCATGAAATAATTGCAAAAAACACCCCAATAAAACAAACAAACAACAAAAAAATGTTTAGCTAATAAAAAAGAAGAAAGAAAGAAGAAATTATATGGTAATTTGCATATATCAGTTTTAATTGTCATTTTTGCTGGTATCTGGTATTTTTGTGCAGTCTATTGTTTCTTTATGTTAAACTGTTTATTTATGTTATGTCAGGGGTCCTAGATTTCCGCACTTGTCTGGTCCACGCTTCTTGTAAGTCCCCCTCATCGTTACTATCTGAGTTTTCCTCAGTACACATTGCAGTAGGAGCCCATTCCTCATCACGACCTTCCTCTAACTTCCCCACGTCACCTGAATTCCCATCCGTAATCATCAGTCACATCTTCAACACATTTAGGAGAGGTCCGGGGCTGATGAAAGCCTTCTTTCTGTACGGTGGAGGATAGCTCAGGTTTATTTCTTACACTGGTTCCGTGTATTTATGTGGAGATCTTAATCGTCAACACTTGGATAAAGACTATTATGTAGGGGATACTAACAACATTTCATCTCAAGTGGCTATAGACCTGAGCCATGGTAAATGACTCCTCTCTCATTGTAAATGCACTGTCTTTAATAGCAGTATAAATCCCGCTAATGGTAATTTTACTTCTATAGCAAGAGGAGAAGCTGTTGTGGATTATATATTAACACCCCCATGATTGTCTGGACTCTCGTATTGACTTGAAGGCAATCACCTCGTCTGAGCATTTGGATAACAACCCTGCTTGTATGAACTCATTTGTGTTGTAGCGTGAACTTCATTAAAAGTAAACTTTTATTGATTTTTGAAGACAAAATTAAGGACATACCTGTAAACACAAGTCTCTCACAGAGGTTGGGCTATGCAGAAGTATTGAGATTGTGTGAGCTGATGTGAGGTAAGGGAGCCCCATTTTCTTTTGTTCACTCCAAATTATGATGATTTAAGAGAGTTCATTTTCCATGAAATTGCTCAAAAAAAAAAAGAAAGAAATATTCCGGTGTACAGATAAGCAAAAAATTGGACGGGTTGTTTAATTTAGATGTGTTTAAAGTTTGCTCACTTTGTTTCAAAAGCCTCCAGAAAGAAAGCAAGAATACTTTAATTAGTATTTATCCTCCAGTATATGCACAGTCTACTATATGTTTTTGTGATTTTATTTTCTTGTAGACAAAGATGGTCTGAGGACATTTTCTATTGTTTGCAAATACACACACAGCACTCTGGTCCTGGCTTATATGAAACGATGGTGTCCTGTGGGTCCTTTGGGCTGTTATAATTAATACAACAAAGATTTTATTAGAACTTAGAATATACTTGATCTCTTGTCTGATTCTCCTCTGCACAGTGCATTTCCATTCATTTCCACTGTATGCAGATCAGTTATATATAGATGAGAAGTTAGATTTCTCTTTGCATTTGAGTATGGTGAATGCAAAACGTTTATTTAATATGTCAATCAGTCTGTCAGTACTGACACAGGTGTATAAAATATATATAATCTACAATATTTTATATGCTCTTCTTCCTCTGGTGGTTCGTACCACCCTCAGGGCTGACTTCTTCTTCTTCTTCTTCTTCTTCTTCTTCTTCTTCTTCTTCTTCTTCTTCTTCTACTTCTGCTTCGTCTTCCGTATTTCTGGAAAGTTGATGTCTATAGTATGTATCATTATCATACTATTCATACAGTTGTAAACATTGTACCTATTGTAGGCTATTAAATGTTTAAATCCAGGTAAACTTATCAGGTGCATTCAGATTTCTGAACTGATGAGGGCCTTTTGTCCAATAAAAATAAACCAGTAGCCTATAAATGACTGAATATTCAAATTTCAATAATTTAATCACCAAATTATACCTTTTAATCATATCTTATATGGATATTAAAACTAATGTGGTTCACACATTTAGAATAAAAAAGGCTTCTTCCTGGTTGTTATATATTGCTTGAAAGTGTAACAAACATCCATAACAGACCAGTGATATGTGTTATAGTTATAGTTATGCCATTTGTTATGTCTTGCTATATGTTGCACCTATCTTCATATTGTACATTGTTATCATAGCAAGCACCGTGCATTCTGTCAGTTTGCAGCCTCCTGCTGCTTTTCTCAAAGATCATGTCAATCTCCCCTTTGTTACATCATCCAGCCTCTGTGTTTGCGCCCCGCTGTTTGACTGGAAATGTTGGATTCACTGTGAGAGGTGCAGCATAAAGAGGCCTGCATAAATATGTCTCAGCACCGACTTTGGCTGCTTCTATTCATAAATAACCTCTTAAAAGCAGCGAGCTGATGACTAGAACTGGCTACAGAATAGTTTTATTTTACCTCACCTTGTTGGTTTCGAGGCAACAGCAGTGACTCCGGGTGAGAAGCTCATGAGGAAGAGGAGATGGCTAATTATCTCTTTAGAGGAAATCTCCCAGGTCTCATTTCACCTCCTTTAAAGCCCCTGATAGTCACAACAACACAAACTGTGGAGGTGAGACGCCTTCAGAAGAATTGGAATCATTTTAGATATCCGCATTTATAAACACTGAATAAAATGCACCTCTTCTGCCTTTTGATATTGTAATGTGATGTTCTCTCTATGATGACACTTCACATATACCTGTCTGCGTATAACCATGAGTTTTTAGATATCACTTGGCCAGTGGGCCTACTTAAAATGTCTCTTCGGTTCCTTTTTTCCCCCCACCCTCTCCCTGTCTTTTTATTTCATTGTTATGCCGGCAGCACAATGTTTGCTTTTGCATTTTAGAGCGATGAGCGCGTCTCTCTGTGTTTAGGAGCGTCTGGATGAAACTTGCATCACAGGAAGTTTCGGGAGGGAAGAAACGGCGATTGAGGATCGTGTCTGGTGCGTGGTGTTGTGATGAAGTATTTCTTCAGGAATGCAAAGCTGAGGAGCTTAAATGAGCTCACATATCAAGCGAGGGAGGAATTCAATTTGATGCAGTTCCTGAGAGCTCTTCACATCTACAGGTTACACAAACAAGTGATACACATTCTCTAAGATGTGCTTCCCGGCACGGAGACTGCAAACAATATAATCCTCAAGTAATGTTTGCAGAACAATGTCCTCAGTTACACTCAATTCAAGCACAGACACTGTCAGTCAAGTTTCAGGGTTTTGTGGTTAACTCTCAGGAAATCTATACGCAGTATAAGTAAGGCACCGAAAATTAAACAGTAAGAAATATGTGTGGATGAATTTAAATTTTTTTTAAAGCAGCTATCTTGCCCCGTCATAGCAGGAAAGCATGCATAATTTAAAGCACACTTGTGCTTTACTTTCTTTAACAGCACCTGATAGCCAACAAGCTGCTGCAGATTTGTTGTAAAGTTACATTGTACTTTGCAACAAATCTGAAAGGGTGTCGAGAAATGCACATAATTTCAACAGAAAACAACTTCTGTGGAGGAAAAAAAGGGCAGTCTCGACTACAATATAATTTGCTCTTCTATTTGCCTGATCTCTTGGCAATAGAGACATGGCAGAAGGTAGAGTACTGTTACATTCAACCCTAATATTGGCTGTTTTTCAGATGTACTTGACTTTGGCTTTGGTCTGCTGTGAGCTGACATTTAGTTCCACGTTTACAGCGTTCTGCCAAATATCTAAATCTCTGCATTCATGGAGCTATGAATTGGCAAACACTCGCTCACATCCAAATGCAAACAGAGCTGCATAGACTCCTCAGCCGTGTCATCTGTTGCACACTAAATATTGAACAAACATGGGATCAGCTACTTCAAGAAGTACACCGTAATACCCTTAAATTGAATTTGCTGAAAAATGTCCCCCCGGTGCTTACGTGCTTTCCTATCTGCGCACACATTTTACATCACCTTATCCTCAAACACCATGTGTTCAATATGTTTACAGATTTTCAGATATGTATGCGCGAATATGTTTAATGAGTTCTTCCTATCTGGGTCACTGCAGTTCTGCCCTGACTGCAGTCACAACCTTTGACCTCCAGGGGGCAGTAGGCACACATTGTTGATATGAGTTTTCCCTTCCACATTTAGAAAAGATTGATATTTTCAATATATGAGGTTTACAATGAGGCTTGACAGGAGGGAAAATGACTTTGATTCACACAGATGAAGAGCGCAACAATAATAAACAGCATAAACAATGTAAATAAATAACAGGTGAGGATGGTAAGGGGGGAATAAAATCTTTGCATTCTGCCGTGGTACCGAGCCAACTATGTACTGTCTGAGTGGATGGTGTTAATTCAGTGTTTATGGCTGAAACGCCTAGCGTGCATCTGTTTTTATGTATGTGCAAAAAGAAGTAGGAGTCAGTCTGTATGTGTGGCCGTTAATCTGCCGGTTTTCCTTGAGAGATTCTGCAAGAGGTAACTTAATTATACCTCTTGAATGCACCCAGTGACTTCTCAAAGGTCTGCCATAGACGTGCTATAGCTACATCTAGCATGACTCGAATGAGTACACTTTTTAAAAAATGTTGTTTGCCGATGAAGTCAAGACGAGGAGAACACGCTGAGCATGGACGTCATGTCACTCTGTTTTTCTAACCTCACAATGCTTTTTTTTTTTCAAATCCATTCATTTCGAAGGCCTTGAGTTTCCTTATGAATCTTAAATCTTAAAAAATAACCGCAGCAAACATCCCGAGAACGCGCTCGATGAATTTTACGAGTTTATAGGAAAGAGGTCGACACGCGGCAAGAGAGAGACACGGAAGTCAGGGGTGGTCAGATAGGCAGTCATATGTATTTTCAACTTCAGTGTAATCACTTATAAAGTCATGTTCAAGGAACAAAGCACTGAATTTACATTTCTCCTTCAATGCCAGTCAGGAGTAGACAAGCCTTGAAGATAACATCCACCTGTGCGCAAGCCAAGCAGCCAGGGTCCTGCTCCTCTCCTGAAGCATTTTTCCACATCCCTCCTACTTACAGCAGAGGAATTAAAGGCTTTCATAATGGAAATCATCTCTCGGTGGCCTTGGTCCACTGTGGAAAATGTATTTTCTGCTCAGAGCCTAATAAGCTCTCCCCTAAGCCATATGGCGGGCTGAGTTCACCTGCCTGCGCCCTGGGCTGTGAGAACACATCTTTAGCTTCATATGGAATACGATTCATACGCAGCACCAGCTCAAACCAACAGCTCACACTTCATGTGATGCAGGCAGAGCAGCTCCAGGGTGTGATAGGTCAGTAGTGGAAAACTCCACACCAGTATCTCACAGCGAGAAAGTTGGAACAGTTACCTTGCTCTATAAAACTTCCACCCATAACTGCGTCCCCTGGGTGGACAGTAAAGGTCGGATTAAAGTGCGGTATAGCAGGTGGGTTAATCAATAGGGAGTTTGGAATATCTCACAATCATGCTCCTGGTTATCATCATGCAGCAAGGAGCTCTCAATCCAACAAGCTGCACCAAGCTTTGGACCATTTCCAATCCAGAGTTTAGCCTGCAGATCTGTAGTCTCAGTACTAGCCCACGCCTGCCCTGTCAGATCTAATCTCTTGGCTGCATGCCGTGAAATGGGGCTTATTAAGAGTTTAACTGAGATCAGCCCAACCCCTGATCTGAAGCGTGCAAAGGAAAAGGGCAATCACTCACCTGAAAAATCTCAAAATCACAAGAACTGGGTGGCATAAGGGGCTGATATCAGTCACCGGAGGCTTTGCTGTACACCACTACGTGCTTTCTCCCGTCTGTCTCCGGGATGCATCATCTGTTAACCACTAATTAGAAACCAAAGAGAAAAGATGGATTTGAAGTTTCCATTCGAATTGGTCCCAGTACGATATCTCACAGGGCTTAAAGGGACAGACTTCTGAGCCAGATGCTCCCAAAACTCTTGTCTCCTCACATTCCTCTCACACTGTCGCTTTGCAGTTAAACAGCGAGATTCATGACTTATACATTTAAAATGTGGCATTATAACTTTGTCCACAGATCTGTCTAAGATCTGTCGAACAGCTCCTCATTTAACTGTCCTTAAACGTTGATATATACTGTTAAAAAATAGTTGCTTGTAACTGAGGCAGTGAAAGTTTGGCCCTGGCATTTTTCATGTTTCTCTCCTGCTATCACTTCACTTAGTCTGTCTCCAGACTTTATATACAACCTGAATACAGAAACAGTTGAATACAACTTTGCACAATAGAGCAATTACATTGCACGACAACTGAAAGAAAAGTAATGTTGTTTGAATGATGTTTTTTTTTTTGCCATGCTTGTGGCGTGGCTCTAGGGATGCCAATATCTATGTGTGCAATTATTGACCTGTCTGCCACTGCGGTCCAGACTGAAATATCTCAGCAACCACTGGATAGATTGCCGTTCTTTTAGAGGCATTCATGGTTCCTAGATGATGAGTTCTAATGATGCTGGTGTCTGGCTTACTTTTCCTCTCACATGTGTAGTTTTAAGTGGCGTAACAGTTTTTTTTGGCAAATCGCAGGTCTGAATAACACTTTCACTTTTAATTTGCTTTTCCGCTTGTAATTTACGATATCTGCTCTTAGCAACCAAAGGCAGCTTTTTTATGCTGATATGTAAGTGCTCAGAGTGCGTGGCTAAGGTTGCACGCTGAAAAAGTCAGTGCTCACCTGAAGCAGCATGAGCTACTTTAGCATGCAGTTAAAAAATCACTGGCGACCGGAGGGAAAACCCGAATAGATAATTCCTAACAAATAATTAGAATAATAACAAAGCAGGACAAGCACGGGTGTAACTAACACCATTAGGCATTTAACCATTCACCATTAACCATTTCCTTAATTGTCCCAGTAAGCAGTGACATGCACAACACCAGAGCTCTTGAACTGGCTCACCTAAAAATAATGCAGCCATCATTAAAGACCGTATGAAGGCAATTTTGAGATTGCTTTCAAAACACGTTAAATATGTTAAAATAGTTGCTACAAACATGTGAAAAGACTTTGAACGACATATTACTGAAATGTGGAGTTCGAGGTTTTCACCAGTTTTGAGTCCAGGATTTTTTGGGCGGTCCTAAAGGGTGGCTTGATGACACGCCGAGGCCACCCTGAGGATACCCCTGCACCCCCAGCACTCTAATGGTATAAAAGCCTTCAGCATGTTAGCATCATTATCACACTGTATGTGGTTCTCCGTATGCTAGTGATGATTCTTGTTTACACTCAGTTGCTAGCTAGCTCTGCCTTCTAATGCTAAATGGAGCGGAGTCCGGAGGAAAATACACCGGTAACGGGACATCTTTTATATGCACCAGCAGCCTGTAGCTATGCGTCAGTGATGGCACACATGGACCGTGAGGCACCTCCCCTGGGCGGGCGTAACCGCCTGCTGCAGGTGTGCCATGCTGTGGGTGGTTTATTTTTCAAAGATTTATATATACATTAAACACACCCTGCCTGTCGACCCCTGCAGTGGTGTTATCTCACGCCTCCATCCAGGGATCTCCCCCGTACAACCCGAGATCAAGGCTCAATCTCACCCAGACACACCCATCACTCCCACCCTTACCCCCCATGGATCCACCTTCAAACAGACCTTTAGTTTGTGTTTACCAACCTTGGGATGAGGTATACACACGTGTCCCCCAATGGGAAACAGAGAGGACAGAGATGGTCGATGCATTGTGATGGTGTAGGGAATACTGATTGTAGACAGGTTGGGAGATGGAGGCAGTGACATTGAACGGCATATGTCAAGACCGCATGGTTTGGCTCATGAGCTTCTTTTTTTCCTCAGCCTAATTCGAATGTGACACGTGCGCAGCATGATGCAAAGCGAGTGTTTTTAATTTCAGGAAACAGAATTGGGAAAAATTGGACACATTTATGACTTTGAATCGTAAAATTGATTTCAGTGTTTTTTTTTTTGATTTGTTCATCTTCTGGAAATAGGCTGATTTTCATACTATCACCCCCCCCCCCCCCAAATTGCACAGTTTTGTGGCTGAATATATTTCAGACCGACTTAAACATGTTGGCAATTCCCAGTTTCATCTAGCGGCGTGTGTGGAAAAGTGATTCACTGCCTCAATCAACCTCCATTAAATCCATGCCAGGATACCCAACGTGCCCTGGAACAAACCTCCTGTCGCACTCATAAAACATTCAAACCTTCAGATAAAATTTACACTAAATATTTTTCTCTCTCTAAAAAAAAAAAAAGAAAAAAGCATGGCATACCTTGCCTTATCAGTATGTCACATAAAACACCAAGTAATTTTGCTCTACTTACACTAAGCAGAATGTATTTTCAAACTTTGGATATTGTAACTTTTTTCCCCATTTGTTCAAAGATTGTATTGTATTTTAAAGCAATCCCTTTCTTTTACAAAAAACATGAACATGCACAGGCTTACACACCGTGCGTGAGGGTTTTTTTTTTGTGTAATTGAAAATGGGTTTGCGTTCAATAGATGGAATTCCATCTTCCGCCCTGCGCCTCCATCACAAGGATGAAGCGGCTTCCACTTTGGCGGCCATGTAAAACACATCATGACTGTGGAGAGAAGAAGGCTTACTGATAACAGAACATGTTTTTCTTTTCTATACTTAGTATTTATGAAACACCTCCTGAAGGTTATTCCTGAAGCAGAATCTTCTCTCGGGGTTGTCAGAGAAGATGGGCGAACATGTGACAGATCGTGTCATGAAAGTCATGAACCCATTATGTTGTTTGCAAATAAAATTGTACTCCACAGGGAGCTCTGGTCCTGGGATTCCGCTTTTTTGTACATGCATGAGCCTGAATGCACTTTGGAGAAAGATAAGAGGAGCGAAGGGAGAGGGAGTATTTTAGGGATGAACTGCTGTGTGTTAAATCTTGTGTGTGCTCGGCGTACGCACCTGGTGCAAAAAACCATGGGCACAACAGTCATGAAAGAGGTGACCAGTCATTTTTTTTATGTGCAGCTCTCCTAGCTTGTCCTCTCCAGCCAGCTGAGCCACTCAGGCGCGGAGTTTGATCAGTATGTGAAGCTCGACACGAACAAGGCACCATGCGATGAACATGAAAGGCTCAGCAAACACACAGGCACTGGCACCGACACAGACACACACACACACAGTTACACACACTCCTTCTTTTATGTGTCAGTCTCCTCTTTTGTTTTGGTCAAAAGGGCCCAAAAACACAAAATCCAACAATTCACGCACGCTCTAACCCACCAGCCGCTCCGCACTCGTTCTCCGAATCCCATTCATCTCATTAATGGAGAAAACGAAGGTGCTAGTGCAAGATCGTCTCCGGCACCTCTACCACCTCGCATTTCTGAAGGTGCCAACCAGTCTGTCTATCTGACAAAATTCATAAAGGTGGCACTTTTTAAGAGGAGGAGGAAGAAAGGTCATGTGTGAGTAATGAATCTGCACAGGGAATGAACTGCAGCCCTGCTATCTCACTGAGTTTTGCAAATTTTCCTCAAGTGGGCGAAGCTGTGACCACAGGTTCAATGTCTGTTAGAGACCCGTGGGGAAAGACGAGCTAAACTGAGGAGAGCAAATTGCTCAAACGAGGAACAAGGATAATCTGAATGTAAACGCAAACTATTCAAATATAACTCGTGACGTCCTGTGACCTTACAAACATGCCGGACAAAAATAAAGGCAAAGAGTGATGGCAATGATGATGACTGTGATATTGTGACATTGTTTACAGGTATAAGCCGAAGGTCAGACTCTGTCCTGACAAAAAAAAAAGTCATTATCTGGACGGGTGAGATGGTCTGCTGGGGCTCAGGCCTCATCAGTGTAAAGGACAGAGAGGGAGGCTGCAGACGACAGATACAGTAGACAGGCTGAGGCGTCCCAAGACGACAATAACAAGCCGTACAGGTGGAGATGGGTATCATTATGGGCAGGGCTGTCTGGCGCTCTCTTTTTCTGGCACAGACAATTCGATTAATTTAGGGCTGTGTCAGAGGTTGTTCCTTAAAATCTTGGGTTAAGGCTGCAGTGATGCACAAAAATGTGTTCATCTGTGATATAATTGGTTGACATTGTGTACTCTTAATGAAGACACTCTAGTCTATCTGGCAGTAGTTCCGTGCTTCAGCTATTTATTGTTACCTGAAGATCTATTCCCCAAAATGTTCCAAATAAGAACTGGTATGCAGTGGACACAAGCTGTTTGTCCACTTGCGGGCAGCACAACAAGCTATAAACACAACAGTGTCAGGGCGAACACGCTGGCGGACAGTTTGATATTTACAACGTGCACATAAAAAAACATGTTGTGTATCTGGTCACCTGGCAAATATAGATTAAATGTGACTTTGTGCTTAGCGTTAGCTTCTTTTCCACTGACCCCTGAGAAAAAAGAAAAAATGTTTACCAGCTAGCTACTTCTTCTTTTTCCTCTTCTTCTTCTTCTTCTTTTCTGTCCTAGGCATCGTGCACAGTCTATCAGAGCTTTTCTTTTTGCTGAAAACAGCTGTTCAGTGAGGTTGAGAGCAGCAGGACTGAATCAAAACATTAAAGTTTCAGACTGTAAAGCCAAAACAATGAGCTGAAAGACACTAAAGAGCTCCAAAGGAGAGCAGCCAAGCTGGGTGATAATTCTCTGTTGGGTCCGCCACCTAGAGAGACCTTCTACACTACAGGTGGCCGTTTGATTCATTGCAAATATAAAAAATATGGATGAGTGCAGCTTTAAAGTCACTCTGCAGCAGAAGTTTCATCTGAACTGGACTGAGATTTATTTAAGACTAAAACCCTGCTGTAAGCATAATGTAGATTTATCAAGAACTGCAAGGTAATGCCATTGCAAGGCTTCTCCTCCTGCCCTACTAAGGGGTGCTTACATCAACACTAAATTAAATTAAAAACCATATTCAACTTGTATCGTTACACCAATCACTCAAAAAAATCACGCCGAAAATCTCAATCTGCAAGATACAGTAGATCCTTTATACCACCTTCATTCCGTGCTCTCGTTTCATCAACCGTGAGTCACACAGGTCCCGTGACGCAGCTAACACGACTATTTATCATAACAGTATGATGGAGTTTAATAAAATAGCGCACACTTGAGGAGTCTAAGTGAGGAAATGGTTTAATCAGTGTTCTGCAGAATGGAGTGGTGGTCTCCAGCGGACAGAAGCATCTGCTGAGGTGGGGGGGGCTGATTGTCTACGTAGAAACGGATGAAAATAGGCAGAGGGAAGCGTAGGACGCGTACGTGATGACGTCTTAAGACTCAGACTGAGACATTATCACTCACACGCTGAGGGGTGTTATATACTGCGCGAACGAACTGTCGCGGTGTTATGTTTGATCAAGCTGAGGCTGGCACTTAAGCAGGTGAAAATAACAGCTTACAACATGCCGCACAAACACTATTTCCATGAAGTAGCAGGAGGAACCATCAGCTCCTTGACTTCAGCCGCTTGTCTTTGCACGATCCCGTACAGGGTGACCGGGGTGATAACGCGGGATGATGCAATTTTATGTGCAAAACTCCCCTTGCAGGAATATAAAGCGGAGGCAGGATGAAGTTCTGCTTTTAAAGCTTGACCCTGCTCCCCGGTGATACTGCATTCAGGAAGACAAGACTACAGCTCATACTAATTATTTCTAACTGATAGGCCAATCCATCAAGAGAGACAGTCTAAGAGAAGGAAGGGAGGAGGAGGTGGAGGTGGAAGGGGAAGGACGGTAAGAGCTCACGCTGAGGCTCAACCACTCTTCCTCTGTAGGGTCTCTCCTTTCTGTGGTTCTCCCCTTTTGTTCTTTCTGTTTTATCTTCATCCTTCCACGCGTCTTATTGCTTTTCCTTTCCTCACTTTCCTTGAGTTGTTTTGCGCCCGCCGCACGAAAACGCACCTTCTTTTGTGTTACAGGACTGTAGATCGGCTAAATCAATAACACAAATGCACGTCATAGTTTATAATGCAGCAAGCGATCTTCTGTCCGAATGAGTCAATGTGAACCTATGAGAACCTATTTAACTTTATTCCTCAGATGAGGATTGCATGACAAATGTCCACGGTCCAGGCGCACTGGGTCATTAAATTCAGATTTATAAGATTGATATCAATACTTATCAAAACACTAACGCCCCCTTATGCCATCAAAGGCCCCAGGCGCCTATTCGTCCCTCGTGAAGAGAGAGATGGATAGACCTAGAGAATGGACAAGAGCGAGGGAAAGAGAAAGGGATAGATAGAGAGGGGAAAAAAAATGTCCTCAGCCACAGCAGCTGAGTGCGATTCAGCATCACGGCCTCAGCTGACGTCTCCTGATAACAATGGTGAGGGATTAATCAGTATTCCGTGCATAGCTTAGAGCTGCACTAGTCCTTTATCACAGCAGCAACTGCGGTCTTCCTCTAACGCTAAGGTTAAAATGGAGATTACGCTTTGTTCCTGCTCACCTCTTCTAATGAACCTTATCTCCCCTCACTACCCATCTCTTCATTCCGTCTCGCTCACACAGAATAACACACCCCCTGCTCTCGTTTCCCCTCTCTGGTGGAAAACAAAGACGAGCTCTCTGTTTTCTGTGTCTCTTTTTTTTTAAGCGCAATGGGCCACTCACCCTGTTGTCTCCTTCATTTCCGCTTTGAGTCATTCACATTGAAGCATTTACACTTCTCGGCTGCTTAGAGGCTATCCCGTCCAATGTCTGACAATTTGTCAAAATCCCTAAACATGGACTCATTTGCTCCTAATGCTTTAGAATCGCTTAGTGCTTTCATCCAAACGGCGAAAGTAAAATTCACATCTCCCAGTAAATAATAACGTCCACGGTTGAGAAGAAAACCAATTTAGTTTGACTAATTAAAACATATTGTTGTAAGTCCAATACTATCCATCTCACATGCAAAGCAACAAACCAATTCACACAAATCCTCCTGCAGTTAGATGTTACAGGAAATTACACAGCAGACAGCTGGAAGTTGAGAGACAATTTTCTCACATTTGAAAACATGTGCCCTCAATTTAACCTTGGTTGGTTGCAGCAGCCCTGTACTTTCAAATGTAGCCCGATTATGCATATGTTTATGAAGAGATTCAAATGAAATTAAAACAGGTTGCACCATACAAACTAAACTATATCAACTACAAATGATGATTATTATTAATCATCATTATTCCTAAACAATTGTATATTTTTTAAAATTAAGAGTAAAACATATTAGCAGCTACTAAAAAGTAGATGTTTCACAATCAAGAAAAGGTGCAAGAAATAAACTTTGTAACGACATAGTTAACAGTTAGAGTTTCTTTAATATGAAATAAAAACATTATGCTAATAAAACATCACAGTAAATGGCTAAATAGTGTCAGTTAGGTTAGCAGAGATGGATAGACCAACTTATTTTAATCTGCCAAACCGTCTGCAAAGACGCTCTTTCCTACATTAACACGTTGGAAATGATATAAGTTTGTGCTGTTTGTTGTTGCAACCCAATTTAAGACACTGGTTTAAAACTAACTTCTTGTTGGAGCTTGTATTTATAGGTTATAGTTTTTTGAAGATTATCTTTATTTGTAGCCTTATTGTCTTTGTATGTGTAGTGTTACATGGAATAAATATTAGTAGAGTACAGATAGTAAGTATAGATACAAATAAGATGAAAGATAAGATGGAGGTATGGCAAGAATACTTTATTTACACCATAATCTCATAATATGGAATAAATATGGTACAGTCAGCAGTATAAATACGAATTCATACAATTACGGTGCAAACCAATCCAGTTCTCAGGCATGCTAAAAGTTGTCTGAGCTGTGTAATGGCTGTGTTCTTCAGGGCCGCCTCGGTCACACTAAGATAATTCAAGATGTATGATACGTCACCTTTGTTTGTGTGTTCCCTCTTGATTCCCTCTCGCTGTTTAGTTTTGCAAAGCTGAATCACACGCCGGTGAAACAACAGCAACCTTAATTTACACCTGAGCGGGAGGCAGAAGTACGTAACGCGGTGACGGCAAATCGGGCCATTCAACTTGAAAAGCTCCAGAGTACTGTTTGTACACGAAGGTGGCATCCTTCAGCACGTCGACTCTGTGATCCTCTCAGCCGTCAACACGATGAAGAGGAGTCGCAATGAGTCACGCAGAAGCTGGCGTTTTAGGGTGGCAAGGTGAGGAAGCGGAGGCGCCGACAAAAACTATAGACAGAAAAAAAATCACGCTGCTGCATGTTAATGTGTTCTCCTTTAGTATTCTTGGACATGTAAATGCCCACTTTCAGAATACATAATAAAGTTGAATTACATGTGTACTAATTAGAGAAATTATGTGATTAGAGTGGTCCTCAAAACTACTTTGTGTTTGTATCTCTGCAGAGCGAAGGACCTGGACCAAAACGCATCTCCCATGCAAATTTGTCGTCCTGATGAGGCAGGTCAAGTCAAAAGACGAAGAGATGTAAGAGGGGCAATTTGACAAAGTGTCCTCAGATATTAGAGAAAGTTGCAATTTCTCAAATTTCTATCATTGGGCTCTCAAATACAAAAACACCTTCTCGGCTTTTTGGAGGCCTTCTTATTTCTCAAAGTAAGAGCGCTGGCGGGGCCCGACTTAATGAATGATGAGGCAATTTGGGACAATTTTAGCTTTTACCTGTCTGCTCTTTAAAGGCATTGGTCTCTCTTGCTGGAGCCCCATCCCAGTGTATTCATTGTTTCTCCATTCAACTGAAAAATTCTCCTCATCAGCCTCTAAATCACATTCATTCATCTCAGGCGACAATATCAGGTGTGATGTGAATAAAATGTGAACCGAACGGGGAGGGAAATGCCATTACATTTCTATTTCGTTTTCCTTTTAGCTTTTAATCACCAGCCTTTGACGTTACATTTGCTGAAGTACGTCTACAAAAACTGCACCCGAAACATGCGAAACACCCGTCACGCGCTAACAAGACATTCTTCTACTACGGGTGAAAACTCGCAGATGCATTGGCATTCACGTTGAACCCTGTTTCCACGAACCTGACTGTAACTGTCTTCTTTTAGCCTTCACCTCCTGCTAGACGCTCACGAATGTTGACTCACTAGTTGCTGTTTCGTGCTCGGCACGTATCGTACCGTGGATCTATCAGAGCAAACTGTTGGTATCATTGTGAGTAATGTAGGCGCAAGGTTGTGCCAAGGAAGAAGAATGTGTGGAATAAAAATAAATATATATATATTTTTATTCTGTTGGGTTCACTGGGAGTCCAACAGCATTACAGGAGCGCGATGCTAATCGATGAAGTATTCTTGGAAGCAGCTGTTACAAAGGCAGCTGAAGTTTGGAAATATGTAACGTAATATGATAAACGGTTTACATATTATTCCCCAGCTCCTTCTGCTCTGTTGTTGCAGTGACCTTTTATATCTCCAGCCTTAATTCTGGCATCATGAATGACCGATGTGATCTTCCATTTACTGTTTCGGTTTCTCTCCTTTTCATCTGGCTCATTGGGGTGTTAACATGGTTTCCTTTTCGTATACGTCTGTAAATCTCATGCATAAAAAAAAAAGTAAAATAAAGAGTTGCTTCGGCTTCGAGGGACATATCTTTCATGCGTGCACTATTGTTCACAGAGAATCTATCCAAAAAAAAAAAAAAAAGCTCAAGTCATTTCTCTGCATGAATGCCCTTTCTAAACCAACAGGCTTTAGATGAATTCTAAATCACTCAATGTGCTTCACTCTCCACTCTCTCTCTCTCTCTCTGAGACCACTCAGATCCAAAGCTGGCATGATAAATCTGTATGCACATCTGCCAAACCATCCCTGTCTCCTCTCCACCTCCCTCCCTCCTCCCTGTTCTAACCCCCCCGCCACCCCTCCGCGGCCCCCACCTCCCTCCATCTCTCAGTCCCAGACTCATTTGATTTGGGGTGTAATTGCGGGTGCAGATCTGTGGCAGGGTGTGGAGAGGAGCGATTGCCGTGCTCCGCTGAGTGCTGAGGATGAGATAGACGAGAACAGTGCCCAGGAGATTCCGTGCTGCTCTAGCTGGTTACCTTGACTCGCACCTAGCTGCAAGCGCACTACAGCGCCAATGGGAAGCCGAGGTTGGCTTTGCCAGTTTAAGTCTCTGTGTCTTTGCTTCCCTCTGTCGTGTTCTGTGTCTTTCACACTTGAGTCCTGTGGGAGTCTCTTATTCTCTTTTCACCTGTCTCTCATTTCCTCTCCTAGTTTTGCTTCTCTTCATCTATCTATCTATCTATCTATCTATCTATCTATCTATCTATCTATCTATCTATCTATCTATCTATCTCTGTGTCTTTCTCTTCCGCACTCTCTCCACAAGCATGCATTTTCAATTCGATGTGGACTTAGTTCCTGCAGATTTATCCTTGCTAGGACTCGAGCTACCAATTACCACGCCAGGTGCCTCCACGTTTTCGATTTCACATTCACTTGGCGAGAAAAGTAAACCCAAATATGTGTGAATGCATGTTGTTGAAGAACGACGGGACGATCCCTCTTCCAAGTGTTGCCGCGTGGAGCCGCGGCGTGCAGCCCATCAGGGAAGCAGTCGCCCTCGAACACAGGAAACAGACCACAGGTTTATTTGGAACGTTTTTTGTTGTTGTTGTTGTTGTTGTTTTTTTGAGCGATCAGCTGTGCAACTTCCTCGCACTGCGCAAGGTTTGCTATCATGATAGTTTCTTTTAGCGGATGCCCTCAAAACTGCAACAATCTCCGTGGTGCAAGCTAGTAATCAAGTCCCTCAAACTACATAATTACAGCCGACTGTTAAAACCCATCAGCCTCCTGTGGTTCCATGCCAACGTATTAAACAGAGGTATAGCCTGTAATTATAGTCAAGACACATAGAGTATAAAATGAAGTGCCTATGGACAGGGGAAAATATTAAGCTAGTTCCCCTGTGAGTTGAGACCCTAGCAATTAAGTCCCAACATGCTACAGTACATAGCAATCAGATACACTGGGTTATAAGGCTTAATTGCATGACATTGACATCCAAAGCTTTCCCCAAATTGGCTCCCATAAGAAATTAACTGGTGCTATGTGCGATAAATATTCCGAGTGAGTCTATTTTGGTAAAGTGAATATACAGACTCAGCTCCCTGCTCTCAGTCGTGGCCTTGAGATCCACGCAGGAGCGATTCAGGTGGGAAAAGATTTTGAGTCTGGGAGCGGTTGCTCCGCAGGACACTCCAGGCCTTCACAGGGAATTATTTATTCAGGAAGTAAGTGTAGGAGCAGGCCATGGGGCCTCCCCTGCCATCATTTAGGTGCATGTGCCTGCTTCATTTATCCTCCCCCTTTTATTGATTAATTCATGGCCCTGATTAAATTTTCACAAGTTGCCAATTGTCCTTCACAACGTCTGACTCCCCTGTCGATCTCGGAGCCAGTGGGGACGGCTGCCCTCTTGGTAATGGGAGAAAAAGACGCTACTTCCTCTGGAACGTTTCCCCCCTCATCACAGAAGGAGCTAGTCTTAGAGAACCCTTCTCCCTCTCTGAATATTTCACAGATTTGCAGGCCATTATAATCTTTCTTTTTTTGGTTACCCAGTGAGAGATTACTTAAATATTGATGATATGGTAATTCATCAATAATTGCGGGCTGCTGGGATAACAACCCACATATGGGCAAAGGAGATTATCAATTAAGCAGTCAATCATTTCTCACTTGGAGTGTGCAGTGATTCTGCATTAGTTTAAGGTGTTCCACAGGAAGTCAGGCATTGAACAAAGTGCTATATAGTAAAATGTTGCTATCTCCATAGTACAGAGATTTATCTTATTATTCATAAGAAGTTCTGCCATGAAGAAGCTCTGGCAGGAGAAATAATTTACAGGTGGATGCAAATGGCAAGATTTCTTAAACTAGTTATGCAGCTAGCAGCCACATTTCCTAGCTGAAGATACAGCAGGACCTCTAAGAAAAGCTGTGATTTAAGATGTAAATTAGAGCCGGATGACAGCGCGAGTCACCTTAATAAATTTAATGACTGTGTTCAAGATGAAAACATTGCAGAAAAAAATGTCACAGGTTTGACAAAAAAAGTATGTTTCCAACAAGGCAGAGAGAAAAAGACGCGGCATTGTAAGTTAACAAAGTTTCCCCAAAGTAACAGCTGAATTATCGTACATGCTCTTGCTCTGTCTCCTGAACTCCTGCTACTTTCCCTTTCATGTTCCACTTTTCTCAAGGCGATGACATATAAAGCAAGAAAGCCCTTCTGACTATGAGAAATCACTTTCATTTCTTTGCAATAATAGAGTCAAAACCTACAATTATTCCCACACTTCTCTACCTGATTACCTGATATGCAGCAGCAGTGAGCGCACGCACGCACACACACAGAAAGAAAGAAAGAAAGAAAGAAAGAAAGAAAAGCTGCTACGCTAACCTCGCTATCGGGATAGATTTTTTTTAAAATCTCCACAGCAATAGATCAAGCTCATTCCCATAACAAGATGATACAACTCTGTGCTGCATTATATCCACGCACATTTGGATGTGAATAAAAACAGTGTGTGTGTGAGTCTGTGTGTGTGTGTGTGTGTGTGTGTGTGCGCGCGTGCTGAAATTATCAGGAAGCCATGACACAATAATTCTCAATATCTGTCAGTTAAACATGCATAAAAGAGATTATACTGGTAACGTAACTCGATAAATTGAATTGAAATAGACATGATAGAACATGATAAAAGGAGTTTAAACATTGCAGGGGCCGGTCAGTCGCAGCTCTGGAGCGTTCAGTTCAACTCTGAAGTCCAGTAGTCGCTCTTGTTTAACTCTTTAGCGGCTAGACGCTCTGCTGTGATCACAAAGTTCGCCGGCTTCTAGAGAAAAGCTCAGTGCGTGCACGGCAGAGAAAGTATGTCACATAAACTCCAGGCAAAGTATGTTAAACAACCCCTCTGCTGCTCAAAGAAGGCACAGCATGGAAGCTGTCGGACGGGTATTTAATAACTGAAGTGTTATCCAAACCGCAACCCTAAAATTAGTCACCACGTTCAGTTGCCATGGAGAGTATCAGACAGGGCTTTGTCTGTGTGTCAGAGAGAAGCATAAATCCCACAGCCCCGCGATAAAAGCCACTAGATTAGAAACACGGGAATGTGCTGAATGCATCTTTTCTATCTCTATCTCTCCTTTGTTCTCTGCTCACTTTGTTGTTATGTCCTTTCTCACCCCTCTCATTCCAGTTGCTCCTTACTACCTGTCTAAAGGGAAAAAATGGACTCTTCTCGCTGCCATCCCCACATCAGCCTGTAACTGTGCTTTTCTGTGTCACGGTGTCCTCTTTTCCTCACTCCTCTGCCTCTCATTTCCTCTGCCACAATGACGCTTGTTAATTCTCATTTTTTATCCCTTATTTTCTCCATCTTTTGCTGTCCTCCCTTTATTTTTTTTTTTGGTTGTTTTTTACCTCCCTTCCTCCTTCATTCCCTCTCAGACTAAGGGTTGCATGGCGTTGCCCCTGGTGAAGGCACCATCCCACTGTAAACGAATGAGTCTGTCACACTGCAAACAATCTGCATTCATCATGTCTTATCTGCCCGGGCCTCCATGGCAGCAGTCATGATACCCAGGCAAAGCGAATGTGTTTGGGCCCGTGGCGTGCAGGGTCAAGGTCTGCGGCTCAGGGAAATAGCACGCGGGCTCAAGGCTTATTTGGCGAGCTGGTGTTGGATTTAAGCATCAGGCCGTGGAGGAGGGGGGCAGACGGCTTGCCTTATCCTTGATCCAGGATAACGTTCTTTTTTCTATTTGTCCAGTGGATGGTTTGCTGACCATGCATGCTCTTTTCCAGAAATGCCCGGCTTCAGATTCATGCAGCTGCGGCGCATATACTAACATCTGGCAGGATAATAGGATAACCAGAGTCTTAAACCTAAACATAAACAGGTTTAAGTGCCTTGCTTGAGGGCTTATCATAATTAATTGTTGAGATGAGCGAGGAGCGAGTGCTGCTTAATCACCTTCCCCACCCTGAATTTCTCCCTCGGTTGCAGGCTTCAAAAATGGAGCATTTTCCTTCACATCGACTTCAAAATCACGCTGCATTGATGTTACAGATATAAAAAAGTTTCTACTCCGACAAAGAGTATTTACGGCTACCAATTCCTCTGTGAAATATTATTCCAGTGAAGCGTAAGTCAAACAACACTTATGCGGGGACTCATTGTCAGTTATCAAAGTCATTACCGCAGAGAGACACATGCGAGCGATTTCTGTAAACAAAAGCGGCACCATGGAGCTTGTATTGATGGATTCTGCGATGAACATACGTTTAGACTGTAAAAAATGTTTGTCAATATCAGTGGGATAGCTGATGGAGTTTCAGTGGACTTTATTGGATCCAATAAAGCGTTCTGGTCCTGACGCGAGTTTGGATTTTATAGCTCATGCGACGCCTTAATGGTGCACAATGACTCAGAGGGAACCAACAAAATAGCAGGAATACGTGAAAAACCTGCACAACAAGGACATCTTTATCTTTTCACCCAGAATTCATCAAGATGCAATTCCTGGAGCTGCTCCGGCATTAAACTCTTGACAAAATTTTAGCGCCCAACCGGCCTTGGGGTGCTAATGACGATAGGAAAAGTGTTTATGGGCGTCGTGTTTTGGAAGCGCGATTGAATGATAGCGCCGGTTTGAAGGTCAGAGCTGCAGCGTTGACCGAGCAACAGAGTCAGTGACTCCACCTGCTGCCTGGCAGACCTCTGGGCTACCTATCAGTCACGCACCCGGCGGACGGCCGCACCCTGGGTGACTGGACTACACCTCCCAGCTAGCCACTCTATCACCGCAGACAGCGCTCGCGGGAGCATGGGCAGAGGGCATGTTGGAGGTCGTAATCAAGTGCACGGCCTTACTCTTCCGTCTGATGGCGTGTGCGTGCGTGCGCGTGTGTGGAGAGGTTAAGGGTCACGTGGACATTTCGAACGACTGACTGGATGCGAGATGGGACTCGGCGGCGATAATAAAGATGTAACGTGGCGGGGAGAGCGCATGACACATGATAACTGTTGGTGTAATAATTAGGAATACCGTGATGGATGTCTGCAGCTGACCATGAACAACACGCACACATGTTTGTGTTTATATAATTACTAATGATAAACCCAAGCACGCTGCAGTTGTAGCTGCAGCTTTCTAATTAAAATTCCATCTCTATGCTCTTTCTTCCAGCCACTCATCACTCAAACAAAAAGGCAGATGTGTGTTTGGGAGCAAACATCTCCACTATATTACATTCTACAAATCAATTTTTCATTTCCCCCTCCCTTTTGCTTCTGAGTGAATTATGTGTATTATCCTTGAAGTACCAAGCAGGAGTTAATATAAGTTCACTGGTTGTGCCGCGATTATTTCTCTCGTTGAGCGTGCGCTCGTGTTTCTTCTTTCATAATTCAAATCACTGCAGGGAAGTCTCTGCAGGGGGGGTCATGCAACACCACACCACGAGCCTCTGGATCTCAGCTTGCATGGATACGCAGCAAGTTAATGAGCACCTTGAACAATGTTGCTCCAAACAAATGGAGTTAACCTGCATTTTAATTCAATTTGGCCTTTGATTGAGTTGTTAATGCCACATTTCTTTTTCTTTATTTTTTTGTCCAGATGCATGTGCATATCCACGAGAGAGCTCGAGAAAAAAAAACAAAAAAAAAAAACTCCCTTTGTATTTGGGCTCATTCTGTTCCCTGCTGCGATGTGAATGGATTCACTGATGGATGCAACATGAATAACAATTAATACGGATAATAGTAATGACCACTAGAGTTACTCCCTGCACTTACAGTGGCATTGGAGTGTTTTGTATCCGCTCATCGCATTAGCATTTTTAATTGGGAAAAGCACTATGACGGACAATATCTAAAAGTGGTGGCCTTTAAACTGATTTTCATTTCACCCTGAACAAGTTCTGTCCTAAATCTCACGTGGACCTTCTGCGTCTGCCGACGGTGAAATACGCTATCCTTGACTGATAGGGACACTGCTTCGCTAATGCATATTTAATTGTGTGAGCCATTACGATGCTGGAATATTTCAATTACATACATACATTATACTTTCCTTGGAGGAACAGCTCTGTGTTTAATTTGATTCCGTATAATTACTGTAAAATGAATTTTAATTGTTATATCCAATCCTAAAATAAATTGGCATATATTTTCTGCTCCCTGCAGTGAGGTGACTTTTCATTTGGATTTAAAACATTGCAATCAGACTATACTTGGCTAAATTAAGAAAATGGAGTCCATCTAGATAACTTTGTTTAAGCGAAGGCATGGCGACACTAAGGCCTCTATTAACCCACTTTGCAGCAGAATCTAGCCCGATGGAAATCTCATCACTGAGGGGTGAAGTCTCTCTAAAGTGAGCGGATCTGAATGTAAAAATAGGACCCGTAACCTTTTTGTTTGACCAAGATTAGGCAGCAGTTCCTGGCGAATCCTAATTGGCCAAGTTGTTTCTCCACCCAGACCTCGTCAAAAACGTTATGGGTGTCACAGTCGCCTGAACATCTGCCATATTTATTACAGTTGGCTGCCTGCTTCTGCTTTAAAATGAAACTGGCACCTGGGTCTGTGCTGCTCACTATGAAATTTTCACTAGTGGAAGATGAAATAGATGCATCCCTATCTCTCGCTCTCTTCCTCTCTCTCTCTCCGCCTCTTTCTCCGTCGATGGCGTCTGTTGTCCGAGTGGATCCAGCAGGTTCCGCTGGGTAAAGATGAGCTTCCCCTATTCGAAAATCAGGAGACACAGCCGCCTCATAATTAGATTTGCTTTCTGTGTGGCGCCAGTCCCTTCAATCTAATCTATTTATGCATTCCCTCTTTCAGGCCTCATTGAGATTCTATCGCCTTGTATTTGTACCCCGCCTGTCAAAACGGCCTTCTTTTCTTCACAATTTTGGGCTCATTTCACTGGCGGAGATGGGCGATGATTGCCCGCTGGTCTCATCGCAAATGCAATGTGCTGGAACTTAAGAGGCTTCTCTTCTCTCTTTAAAAGGCTGGAGTGTGTGCGTCTGTGTGCGAGTGTGCATGTTTGTTTAGCAGGATGGGACATATGCTTGGCTGTGGGATGTGTTTGTGTTCTTGTGTACGTGTGCTTATGTCCTTCTGTCTCTATAGTATTGATGTGGGCATCAATAAATAGTCCGTCCATGAGTGTGCGCGCGTGTGTGGCAGAGTAGTATAAGGTTGTGGTGGTGGCAGGGAGGAGGTGGGAGGAGAAGGTGGAGTGTTAAAGTAAGATTAACTTTATTGATCCCCGGGAGGGAGAATTGGTTATTATAGGAGCAAACAATGAGCTATGGGTGAAAATGCAATAAAATGAACCAGAAGATGTGTGCCATCGTACCAGAATAGACCTCTCCTTGGCGTAAATGAACTCTCAAATCACAGTTTCGTGTACTTCTCACAGTGGCTACACCTAATCTGCACAGTTTTCCACCCACACGTCACATTTCTTTTATCGTGATCACAGAGGATGAACTCAAGCGAGGCTTTTCACACTATTATATTATCTGAAATTAAAATGAGGCTATCTAACTTTCCATAACCAACAGTTGCTGTGGCTACAAGTGACAGGTAAAGGATAATGCAGTAGCACAAGACATAAAGTCAACAAACTGAATCAGCAACATCTATCAAAAGGTTTGCTAACATTAGCTGCAAAGCGAGACTAGCAGAAGGTGTGTTTGTTTTTCTCATGGATCCATTTTTTCATTTGTAAGATTATTATTCTTTCAAAAGTCACATCGTCTTGTTTGAAATAAACATTTTAGATACACAGGAGACACTGTCAGTTTCGTCTTATGCAAATAAAAAGTGATTTGATCACTTTGCCAAATTACAAGACAATTACGAGAGTGCATTGTTATCGACTGACATTATCCGATTTAGTTTGTGAGTGTGTGTATGTTTGTGCGTGTGCATTTTGTGTGGCGGCGTGCACTTGAGTAGCTATGTACATGTTATTTGTTCACACGAAAAGAAGAGAGCCACAGAGTAAATGGGATCCAGGTGACTTGAGGCGGTTTCGCCTCGTCTCAAGTGTTTCATTCCGTGTCCGTCAGCAATGAAACCTGTCGTAGTTTGTTGCCAAGCCTATCAGCGTGAATGGAAATGTCCCCAGAAGGGCATGGCAAAGCTTCAGTACATCCGAACAATAAATTACCTCGATAACAACAATGAATGTTTTTTTCCTGACAAGTCGCTTTCTATTTTATCATTGTCCAGCTGACACCGTCGCCGGTGCCAAGCTGACATTGGTCCACATTCAAACCAAATCAGGCTTTGTGGTGAAGCCATCTGCACTGAAGGACGCGGAAAAAGAAAGAAACTGTGAGCGAAGGTTACGGAACAACTGGAGTCATCCACTCAGGTGTTTAGATCAATATCCCGCATGGCAAGGTTCAGCAATGCTTTTATAGACGTGTGTGTCAAAACCACCCACCACTTTAGTTTTTATAAGATCATCAATAAATACAAAATCAATCAATACAAAATGGAGGTCATATTCTTAAATTTCAAAGCTGTATTTTAAAATTCTTCAATAGAAAACACATTAAATCTACAACACACTTTGTATTTGAACATTTCTAACCATAGCATTCCTTGGTGGTAGAAAAAACAGCCAAAAAAACAGCCACAGGGACACTCAACCTAACAGATCTAACCTGAAAATGAACCAGCTGAAAGCAACACAAAGACTGCAGCCGTTATCAGAATATTCTGAAAGATGCTAAGAAATAGTTAGAGCAACCATCCATCCATGCGGGGATTTGGGGATAGAGTCATCAATTAACCTGTTCAGTACACATGTCTTTGGACCCACACAGACACAGAACAGGCAAACTCCACATAGAGAGGCCCCAGCCGAGGTTCAGACCAGGATAGTTATAGCATGTAACCACAAAGTGTCATCTATATTCCTGTCAAACCTTCCAATGGGACCTTGCTAGCTGTTCCCCCCTGTATTCACTCTTTGTGCTAAGTTAAGCTAACTCAATACTATGCACAGTTATAAGAGAAGTCTCCTCATCTAAACTTTTGAAAAAAAATATTTTTTATTGAGATCAGCTTTATGGGTTTGACTTAAAGGTGTTGTGACAAAGCTAACTTTGTGGACACGACAAACGTATATGGCTATTTGTTAGCAACTTTATGACTGTGAGCTGAAACTAAATGTGAGATTTTAGTACTTTCGGTGGCTATATGTTTCAGATCATTTGAAAAAAAAACTCTAATTCTGTCTTGAAGACTTTAGAAAAAAGGAAATTAATTAGCGAGATGTTTACTTCCCAGAGCTTCCAGACTACCTTTAAGTGAGGCACGAAACCTCACAGTATAAATACAGTCACTGGAGAACAGAACAAGACTGCCACTAAAGTGCTAAAATCCCCTTTTCTAAATGTGAAAAAACAAGTCTGAAATTGAAGTCAGGTGTTGTCGTAAATGATTACTCAACCTTCCCGGCTGAATTCGAATGGTGAAAAAAGCCCGGCATCCTATAGTAGCTATGCTAATTGACTGCGTTGAGTAAAAGCTAGTCAGTATGACAGCCCGTTTCTGTGATGCTTGTTTCCTGTGTGCATTCAGATCTCTTGGGCATGTAATGCAGCTACGCTTCCTGAGAGCTGCAAGCAGCCGCACTGTTCAGCTGGTGACACCATTACAGTGAGTGATGGTCTGTCTGACGGGGGCTTCTGTCACCACTTGCAGGAGGAGTCAACGAAGTGAACAGTCTCTCAGCGTCTGAGGAGCTCTGCTTGTTGCCAGAGGGATAAACACTGTCACTGGTTGCTTTTAATTTTACTCTGTCTTGTTGAGCATTTGTCAGCTGAACCACTTGATTGTTGTCTCTGAAGCATTTTAGTTCACTATTTGACAAGCACTCACTTCCTGTTATCTAACTGTGAGAGCTTTTGTGGTGATTTCCAGGCTTTCACCACTTATGGTATTACGGTTAGATGTGTTCAGTTCCCCTACATAATGAATATATTATCTCATCTGACAGTTTAATTGCGACGTTACAGACATGTTCGTGCGTGCAGCTTGTGAGTTTGCATGTCTTACCGTCGTGACAAACCCGAAGATCACAGGAGCACCTTGAACTTACACCTCACAATACTTTGCAAATAAGATTAGAGCAATTTAATTAGGCAGAAAGCCGCAGTAATAAAGCCATTAAATTAGTCGCTGGTGCAGGGCAACAGTGGCAAGGAATCCCACTAATTAACCTGTGTCTCTTAGACTGTTGCAACCCAGCTTGTCATAATGACGAAGGCTCGATGGTGCAATGACCCAAGTGTCCCGACCTTGTCCAAAGCACTTAAATTCTCATCTAGTTGCAGAATTGGCAAAGTTCATTAGTGTAAACATACAAAGTGTGCAGCATCCTCTCGTTTTTTTCAACTCCTAAGACATTTGATGGGTGTAAAATGTAAACGGTTAAAGCATCATGACTTGAATGATGAATGATCACAGGCTCGGCTTAGCTTAGCTGATCCTTTTTGCTTTCATAACGCAGAAGTCATCAACATTTCTTCCACCTTTAAACATCAATCCATTTGAGATTTAGACCTGAGCTTGGTGGAGAAAATAATCATGGACTTCAATTGATGCTCATTCCATAAATCTCCCTTTTTCAGCATGCACAACCTTAAAGCAACATTGTGAAGAAATTGTTTTTTTTAAACATCTAAATTATATTCAATTATGATTAAGTCAACAACTTTGCAACAGTCATAACATAACAACAGGATAGCAGCCAGGTAATATTACTTAGTAGTCCAACACAAAGAAGCCAAGCTTGCAGTTCTGGCATGACACTGGCCCTGCTCTTCAACAACTCCCCTTTCTCAGTGGTCCACAGTCTGTGGTACAAACACTAACACTCCCTACTGCTCTGAACTCAGCCCCCTGGTGAAAAACCTAGCTAGCAGCAGCTAAAGTTGGCAACAGTTTACTTTGCTGTCCATCAGGAAACTCTGTAAATGACCGAGAGGAGGTTACACAATGTTCCTTTAACATCAGCTTCATGAAAAAACAAAAAACACTTCTCTGCTCTGTGATGCAGAATAGAGGCACATCATATTCCTTTATTTAGTGAAGCAGGCTGTGGATCAAGCAGCCATTATTCTTCTAAATCAGTTTCTAGTACTTGACCCACAGCCGTGCCCAAAGCAGAGACATAAAGATGAGAGTGTAAAAATAAATCCCGAGTCAAAATGAAAGCCGGGCTCGATTGCAGAAATAACATCTCATGGCTCATCACCTTGTGAACCCTCATCTACATCCTATCAAACACTTGAAAGTCATTTTTTTCCATTCTCATATGGCTTTGGTAAAATATGAAATGGCATTAATTACTTTACCTGTGCACATTTTCCTAACACTGCAGCTAGAGGGCAAGCTAGCATAGAAAACTGTTTTACTGAACGTCTCAGACGGATGAGCTTTAAACTGGGATCTCAGTGATGAAAGCCTGTATGTTAACATATCATCTTCATAGGATGTAAACTAAAGATGATCAGTATGCTTCCAGAGTAATACTGCACTGTACATCGCTCTTTGTGCATTACCTCAATGCAAGAGTAGCACAGGATGATATAATCCTCTTTGTTTAAATGATGAGAGGTGTACCCTTCAGATTATTTGACAACATAGCTGGATGTCTTATCTCAGAGGCTTACATTCACAGACATGCACTTACACGCAAAGCCCTGGAAAGAATCAGCGAGACATAAAACATGACATCTTAAAGATGTAACATGAAGGTCTGCGAAGCGCTGGATGTTTCTGTTGGTCTTTGACACGGTATCCGTTTTGGGTGGGTAGTGCTTCTGGCACGCGTTGGCTGACTGCAGCACCCATGGGACTTTGACTAGCCCCTGGCATTGTCATTCTTCATTGATCAGAGGGGAGAGGCTAACAAGGTCTCCAGGCTACATGCTGCTCTCTGCCTGCTGTTAGAAACCTGCTCCTACTGCGCTGTCTAGGCTGGGCATTGGTGCTTTCCCACTGTCGACGAAAAAACCATCTTAGTCAGGACCTAGATAAAGGCTAAATTATGGTTCATCACAACTTTGGCCTCAATTTTATAGTTCCTGACATGTGGGAATGCAGCAAAAAGAAGTCTGATAGGACAAGAAACAAAAGCTGTATTTTGAACTTGATGATACAAAAATATCATCAAGTTTATGAAATTAGGTGTCATAATCGGGTAAAAATGAGCAGTATTCTCAGCTCCAGGACTGTGGCGGCGTGTCTGCTGAATGTGCTGAAGCCACGCCCACTCGTGGGAGCAGTCGAGCAGCTCCCACGAGTGAAGAGACTCCCAAGAGACTGAAACGCGTCACATGAGTTCAGAAAATGACATGACTAACTGTGAAACAATCTGATCAAGGTGAATTAATCTCTATCTCTCTGCTAGGGGTGCAGGGGTATGCTGAGGGTGGCCTCAGCGTGTCATCGAGACACCCTTTAGGACTGCCCAAAAACTCCACATTTCATTAATATATCGTAATATAAGCCTTTTCACATTTTCAGCAACTATTTTCCAACATATTTAATGTATTTTAAAGGAAATCTTTACACAGACTTTAATGTTGTTTTTATAGCTTCTTATTTTATAATTATCTATAATTAGTGGACAGGTCTTTGAAGAGAAGCCAATGTGGAGGTGTCTTAAACTGGCTTTTTTTTTTTTAATGGCCAGCAGGGGGTGGCTCCTTTAGCTGTAAAAAGAATTCTGATTGTACTGAGTCTTACGGTGAAATGAAGCCACTTCTCAGTTGATTCATGCCATCTGTGAATCATTTCATCATGAATTTATGTGCCCAGTCTTCAGTTTGAAGTCTTCTTCCACACAGCATGATGTTCATGTTGTAAATTATATGTGGCTATTGGCGATTGGCATACGTTTCTCATTGAGTCTGTCCAGTGCAACACACCTGGCTCAGATCAAACTGTTGAACTAGACAATATCAAGCTACTGTTTCTGCTATGGCTATTTCTTTGTTGTTGTTCAACTGTAATATGAGGATGTTTGTGACTGCTTGAAAAGAACCAAGTGCAGCCCAACTCTCAGTACGTCACGTCACCCACCAGTTTCACACTCTTGTCCAAATGTGTTCATTTCTGGATCCAAAAACAAAGTTGGCCATACAGCCATAATGCCAAACTCTGGGTTTATACTTGGCTGTGGGATGACAAGACAACAAGCTCAGGCTCCAATTGTCCTTTCCCTTTCCGGTAACACACGTTTAGCACAGCCACTTCCACTGCAGTCCTGCTCCCTGCAATCTGCTCTTTCTGTCACGGTGACTGAAATAACATAAATACTGCAAATACTGTAATAGTCCCATATTCAGTAAATAGACAAGGTGAACTATCCCACTGTTTGTACCGTGGTTACACCGCAGTAGGCTCTCTGTAATGAGACAAGGTGAAATACGAGTTACCTAGAAACCAAAACTTACGCTGTAGGTGTCTAGGGGGGGACCGCTGTTAAACCCTTTGTGTCAAACACAATCTCAGTTGAAATCCCCCTTTCAGTTTCTCACTCTGTAAAGTGATCTCTACTAAAGTAAAATGACCATTAGCGAGGCTACTTTGCCATCATGGATTTAAGTGAAGTTATGTACAGAGCATAGCTCATTAGATTGTCTCCACACCATCAAATCCAGTGCGGTGATCCTGGCCCTCTTACCTGTAACCTGCATAGCAATCATCCCTCCCTCTGACCTACTCCGCCGACCCGCCGCTTGCCCTCTCTCTGCCCGCTTCCTCATTAGTGGCTGGCTCTCAATGAGGCAAATCCATTAGTAATCCTACTATCTAACACAGCATGAATCTGAAATTTTCCACTTTTTTTTGTGCGCTCACACAATCAGTCTTCACTTTCTCTCTAATTTGCATGCACGCAAACACAAGCACGAGGCACACTCTTCACCCTCACATGTCACTGTTCTTACTCCTGGCACTCTGTTTGTCTCTCTCTCTCTCTCTCTCTCTCTCTCTGCAGCTTCATGCCATTATTCCCTCTCTTCCTCCACATGTCTGTGAAATACCCAGAGAGAACACATACACGCTCCCTCCCACGCACTCCTCCTCTGGCATACGGTGCATCTAAGCTGGGTGAAATCATGGTCATGAGATGCCTCTGCTGCTTGGATCTAAATTGGCCGGTCCTGAACTCTGAGCTTCAGAGGATGGCCTGTGGTAACAAGGGGGGAAGAGGTGAAGCCCCATCCATACGCTGCGCCACTCATTTATTAAGTTTGTGAAGGAACTTTGCCGCTCGCAGGATGAGGAGGAGGACTGTATAATCAGTCGAGTCTTGAATATTCAAATGTACATATGTCTCACGTGAATATTTATGTCATCCATCTATGAAACGAGTGGAATGACTGCAATATCAGAGTACGCAGATGGCTCAGAGGCATGACTTGGGAAAGCCGTGTAATAAGTTAGAACATTTTCAGAGCGAGGCGAACAGACTGACTCTAAAAAAAAGCACTAAAAATAGAGATAAAATGAGAATTTGGAGCCTGAAGTTATCACATACGTGTTGTATTGAGATAGGAAACATATAACAAAGAAATGCTGCCAACTCAGATGAATAGAACCAGATGGGGTAATCATACAATTAATCTATTTTGTTACCTGTATCACCCTGAAGCTACGTGATACAAACCAGACTAAATTACACCAATTAGGTTGCTGTGATAGATCTAGGTGCTCTTCATCTTCCACCCCTAATTAGTTATTTTTGTGCTGCAATTTTTCCTAATTGAAAACGTCAGGAAAATGCATTTAGCACAAACAAAGCGTAGCTAATTGTAGTGTGGAACAATGGCAGGGGTGAGAAATGAATTAGCCCGGATGACATGTACAGTATGTGTGAGCATAGCATGTACTGCGTGTAGGCAAGCTGGTGCGTTTCCAACATGCAGTATGAGTCAGCAGTGGTTTGTGGGTAATGCAACACCTTCAGCTGGAATTGACTGGTTCTGCTTTTAGAGGAGCTTTAATCTAATTTTGCACATTTAGAGCATTAATTAGTAACTGGTGTATACCTTACAGTACTGCTGACCACTCTCTAATGCATGCCATAGATTTTTAGATTGATTTTGTACCTTCCAGGCAGCCACTGGTTTCCATAGTTTTCAGTACACTATGAAACCAAAGCGTCCACTGAGACTCTGCTACAGAAATTAATAATATAAGCTTCTGCTGGTGTAGTTTACAGCATAGTGTTAAGTTTGGACAGCTAAATCTGGTTGGTAGGTTAGTGGAGGAATCTCACCATGATTTTAAGGAAGCAACATTGATGGTTTGGTGGTGATGCTAACCTAGCCTGTTTCCAGAGCTCAGATTTGTTCAGTGATTTAAACAGTACACACGTGCACACACACACACACACATATATATACACACACATAGGTATATCGGTATATGGTAGATAGCTAGCTGATAGGTTAGATGCTAAATAAGCTACAGCTAGCATCATTTCATTGACCATTTATGAAGCTATCTTATCATGATGCTAGCTTACCCCCCAATTACTAAATTATCCAAAATTTCCAGTTAATTCTCATATATTCCCATAAATTATATAAAATTCCCATTTTCTATAATTCCCACAGAATGTTTCCATTTTGGAATACTTACACACCTTTGCAACCCCAGGAGGCACTACTGTGGCTACAGGTTGGTTTGTGCAAAACAAAACAAACTGGATTTATTAAAACAAATGAGCATTTCAGTCTGATTATCAGGTTAGTGCTAACTGCGGTCTTCAGTGTCAAGCTCAGACTGTTTGTATGACGAAATGTCAATATTTTACAGGACAATGACTCAGGACTGAGAAGGTATTACAACCATATCTGAACAGAGTGTGTTTTCCTCAAACTAACAAAGGCCAGATAAAGCTACACGGAGGTTCATTCCAGCTGTCACTTCAGCTGTGCTAACATATCGACAACGCCTCGACCTAACCTTGTCATTCCCACCGTTGCTCCCACCACAGTTGGCCCCTCTCCCGTTTTACACTCTCAGGGGTTAAAAGCACGTAGCCTTTATTCAATCTAGCTCTTGATCATGCAGATAATGACTTTAGGGAGCTAGTTAGGCCGAGGGACATGTGGAGGCTCTGTACACATGACAGCCAACAGACGGGATAAAGAGACTGTTGGCCTTGCCAGAATGACAAGCTGAAGGCGTTCATATTCAGCATGCAGCTTCATACGATATAATGTGTGCTCAGCTGCAATATTATGCGGGCTGGAGAAGACTTTGTGTTTGCACATGTGTAGATTTACAGTGAAGCAGCATGTGTTAAAAATACACACGGAGGCTGCAGGGAGGAGATTTCTGCTTAAGTCTAATTGTGTCATGTGTATTATTCACAAGCACAACCACAGGCAAGGTCGACCCTGCTTTGTGTCATAAAAAAACAAAACTATTCAATCATACTGTAAAGTACAGCAGCGCTGCAGCCCTGAATCTGCAAACTGTACTTCTGTACAGTAGATTTAGTGCATGAATAGTAATGGAGTTCATCTCCTATAAAGTCACAAGCAGGCAGAATTGTTCTGACACACACTTGTGTTAACTCCAAAATGTCAGAGCAAATTTACCCGTTGTCTCTTTCTGTCTCTCTTTATTTCATGCCCTCTTTCTTTCCAGTTCTCTCTTTCTTGCTTGCACAGGAAATTTAGTGGGATGCTCATTCTCCAGAGACAACACAATTTTCTTCTTCTCACACTTGAGTCCCCCCCACCCCCCAGTCAACATCTCTCATTTCTAAATTATAGCTAGGTAACGCCAGAACTCACCCTCATTACCAATCATAATCATGGAGGGAGAGAAGTGGCGATAACGTATGCATATGGGGGAGAAAGTGGCTGTCAAGTAGGGGGTAACACATGCAAATTGAAGCCTCGTTTTTACTTGAGTCTGAAGCCGGTTGAGACTGTTTTCTTTACTCTACATCCGAAATTAAGTGGGAAACCACTTGAACAGGACTTGAGTAGGAACCAAAGTTATGATCTCATTTTTGTATATCCTCTCTCGACACTGTTTCTGTGCAGCAGAAGCTCTCAACATCAGAGATTTTACTGCCACTTTTACATCCACCTTTGCCTTCCCCCCTCTCAGATTTAACTGACAATGACTGGTGGTGTTCTATATTTCTCCTATTGTCAACAACCAACCCTCCATACAAGTATTGTCTACCCAAAGCCTGATATAGCTTATTCCTCCGTGCCATAGAGCTGCATTGTTGCCCAAAAACATGATGGATGAGTCATACTGTTACACTGGGTGACATGTTCTTTCATTATGATGAACATGGCCACTGTTTATTTTGAGTCAGTGCTATATACACTGCCCTGCTGATGTAAATACTTGCTAGAGCTATGTTAATCTGCAGCTGAAAGTATTAGTTCACGATTTGTTTGAATCAAGTGCATTCAAAACTACAGTGCCCAGCTCAATTATGTAATTAATTATATAGGATTACACAGAAAGAAAGTACAGAGTGGCCTGTTTTGAGGAACCAATGAGCTTCTGACTGATTGGAAATTGGAAAGTACTGCGAGATAGATGAACGCATTATTGGTTAAGAAAAACAATTTTAGAAGAAACAGGTCATGAGATGAAGTGAAGCACCATCATCATGGTTACTTTGAGGTGATGTGTACCCGTGGGACTTGCTCATGCCCTTAATCCAAGACACAAAATGTGGTCATGCATGGTTGACATAGATATGCCATGTTCCGTACGGGCCTGGAAAGCACAGTGACTTGTTCCCAGGGAGAAGCCCAGTTTGCCGTGCAGATGGCCACAGCTGTAGCACATTGGCATACACTCTGTTCTGCTCTGGGTGACCCTCCCATGTGCCAGCTCGAGGTAAACGCTGCAGCTGTGGTGAACCTCTGCCACACTCCCTCGCTCAGCCCCCCCCCTCGCTCTGCGATGCTCTTTCCCTCGCATGCACGCAAGCAAACAAGCTCTTAGTCTCGAGGGATGTATATCTTCATCTGTGAATTCAGGGAAAAACAAACCATCAGAAAGCAGCATATGGCCCGCTTCTGACGGAACACATCTCTTGAGCTCTAACTGATACACTTACACAAAGGGCCCAGTGGCTTGAATGTTTTGCACCGCTGTCTGAGCTTTAGGTGGAATTATTTGCTCAATATAACAAGTGAGACTTTTTTTTTTTCTTTTCTTTTTTGCACAATTTTCAGTTTTGCATTGTTATTTCTTCTGAGGATGATATGGCTTGTCTTTGCCAGCTCGGAGTCCCAAGGACAATTGGAAGATGAATTCGGCAGCGTAGAGAATCACAAAAACTCCTTTATTTATGCATGTAGGTCGGCGAAGAACAAATTCTTATTTACAAGTCTAACCTTGGAGGAGTGAATTTTCCTCTTTAGTGGGAAGGGGAGGAGATAAAAAATGACGTTCAGGCAAACAAAAACACTCTACACTGAGGGACAATATTAGACAGTGATAAACAACAACATAAATATTGAAATAAGTGCAGACTGGCAGCCAAACATAGTGGCAAAATAAAATGAAAGCGGTAGGAATAATGAAAAGGGATTAGGCAATAAATAATAGTGAGAATGACGAAAGGCAACACACAGAAAAAAACAAGAACAGAACAGCAGGACACTAAAATCATGAGAAAGCTGTAACAGTTAAGCTACATTGCCAAAGGCACAGGACCAATATTAAGATTTTTTGTGTTGCAGTAGACTCAATAAAACGTGCAAATGAAGACACAGCATGGTATTTAAATCCACATTCAATATTTAGAAGAAGTTTTCCTCACCGCTGTTGGAAGAATACTCGCAGTGAAGGCAAACCCGAGGTGTTGGACAGTGATGCTGCCATCACCTTGTACGAGCTTCACATTTACAAAGAGGTAAATCGAATTTCTGACTTCTGTCATGCTCTACAAACAAGAGGAGATTGTGTCATGACAGATGAGCTGGAGGTGATGTGACATGCAGATGGGTTTCTTGTAGAGCACATGCTGGAAAATTCGCGTTGCTTGTTCTTGCTGCCTGAAAACGACACTTTGTCCTGACCTAATCACCACTGAAAGAAATGGAAACAAAATGTCATAGCTGAGATTTATTACTTTTATATAATACGCTATATGGCTAGGAGTATGTTGCCACCTGCGTAAAGATGCTATTACCCAAACATTGCCGCTTTCCGGATTTGGTCCCATTTAGCCACAAAAGCGAGGACAGCGAGGTTGGGCGATTAAGGTCTGGCTCACAGTTGACGTTCCAATTTATTCCAAAGGTGCTGGAAGGGGTTGAGGTCAGGGCTCTGTGCAGGAAGAGCCAAGTACAAAATAAAACTATACATTAGTGACCTCTTTTTAAAGATTTATGTCTTCAGCCAGAGTGAATAAGCTCGGGGCTGAGAGACACATATGGGGCAGAAAGTTATGAGAGACAGACCTACAAATTGTTGTTGTTTTGGTGTTTTCATGGGGTTTGTTGACAATAAGAAGGACATAGAATAATGCCCATTTCAGCAGCAAACTCTATAAAGGAAACTAGTTTTTAGGGACCTCAATGTCATGTTGAAAAAAAAGAAGAGGAAAACTATTGCCAAGCATATTATTCTCTAAATAAAACATCATTGTATGCTAGAGATTTTCCTTGAAACTAAAGGGCAGCACCCAAACCTTGAAAAAGAGCACAAGGAATTATTTTAATTTTGGATAATGGCTGCACAATTTTTATGTTCAATGCCAACATTCAGTGTTAATCCATGAAATAGTTTGCCCTTTATTCAACATAATCACAATCTTGCTCTAACCTTGACATTAGTGTGTAGTTTTCATGCGTGCATACTGCGGAAAGTGAGAATTAAGTTTGCTTTAGACTTTCTTCCATTACTGACCGTCAGTTATGGCTGAAATCATTGACTTCACCTGCCTTAAGATCTCTCTAAACAACTCAAAGAATGAATCCAAACAGAGATGTCTTACAGGTTATGCAACGCTGAGGTGTGAGTAAGGACAGGATCCCCAAATTTAAAAAAAACTAAACAAAACAACAGTGTACTTTTTGCCATGGAAACAAGCTGATATTCTGTCTCATCTCTCTTCAAGTGGTGGAGCTAGCATTACTGTTTTAGTAGCACTGGTTCAATACTGTGGTATGTAGCCTACATACTGCGTTTCATCTGGTATGAAAAATTTAGAACATGTGTTATATCACCATCAGACCCACAGAGACATGAATATCAAAGCACATTCTCTTGGTTTTGTTTCATAACACCCATATCATTCTCTTTTCAGCTCACTCTCACTGCTCTGATGCAACATATGAACGTGTATACTGTACATGAACCTTTGCAGGGCCACAGAAAACACGGAATGATTGGGGGGAAAAAAAAACGGCATCAAGCTAAAGCGGTGCTCACCCTCCTTTTTTCTATTCTCCTCTCTCCCCCTCTCTCCCTCTCCCCTGTCAACTTCTCCCAAATGAACACAGATGCCTTCTAATAGATTCTGCTAACTCAAAGACCATCTCTGGTGTAGCCAAGACAACACAGCTTATGATATATTCCCTCTTGATATTAAAAAACAAGTGGGATGAGCAGAGGGATTGTCTGGGTTCTCTTATCTGACTTCTGAGAGCCGTCATCTACCCCCCCCCCCCCCTTCTTCCTCCCACCTGCCTCCCCCCACTGCGCTCCCACTTGCCTTCTCCCCTGATCGTCACGGCGATAATATGTAGTGATGAAGGGGGGAGGTATGCATTCTGGAGGGATAACGATGTGGGCTAACTTCAACCCCCCTCGCCTCCCCTCTCTCCATATTCACCAAATCCCCCTGATGCTGTTCTTAGATCAGCCTATTTGTTATACACAGGCTTTTTTTTTTCTTCTCCTCCTTCCTGCGTGCAAGAGATGCTAAGAGAGACGAACTCCTTGTTTGACTAGTGCCAGTGTTGCCTTGTCTCTTTTAGCCACTGACGGTCTGTAGGGATGCGTGTGCTCGCGTGGTTGTGTGTTGGTTGAAATTAAGTGCGCCCGACTGTCTGCTGTGATGTCTTACGTCTCCACTGAACGTATGTGCAAATTGGCAAACTCGACTCGGCGTTCGTCGCGCGTGAACTCCATTTGTTTCTCTAAAGGCTGAAACAACAATCAGCAGCTAAGTGATGAACATTCAGTGAGAGCATTGGGAGAGCGAAACCAGAGAGATGCTGTGCGTAGGTGGGGTTATAGGGGGATCTGCGCCTGCCCTTTTGTCCTTGATGGCCATGTCCATTATAGGGAACATAAATGTTCTTTATATGTTGTAGTATGAATGTTTGTTTGGCAGATCTCAGTCGACAATGCGTATGGACACTATCATGCATTACAATCTGCTTGGATTTGAATTCTGTCAATAAACACATGACACGTGAAAGGAATATTTCACTGTCTACCCCTCACCGGCAATGTGGCGTCAGGTAAGAAAAGATATGCCACGATTTTATTCCATGCACGCTTTTGTTACTGTGAGTGTGTGGTTGTCTATTTGAGGCAATTTAAATGGATCATGCAGTTCATTTGTTGAATTGTGATCAAGTTCAGCGTGATATCTGAAGGTAGAGTGGAGCTGTAGCCTGTAATGTCACACGAAACGTCGGTTTCTTTTGATTTATATCATCCCCATTTCCATCTACATTTTGTAAATTTAGCCCTCTGAACTAGATAAATCAAAATCTTTGTCCCAGACCTATGTTTCTTTGGGGATATACACACTTTTTTCCGGTGGTGGTGATATCTTCAATATCCTTGAGGGTAAACGTCCACACATCTACTTAGAGATCCCAGAAACAAGATGCACCTAATAACTTTAGATCTGTCCGATCAGAGACCGTGTTTCAATGTTTTCTTTAGTGTCAAAAGTAGTCAGCCAGCAGATAGCAGATTGCTGCAAACAGGGACTGCATACAGCTAATCCAGTGTGACTTTTCATGGTGCAGATTTGCCTGAATGTAGATAGAATAAATACACTTAAATCTGGCCCAAAGGCTCCATAGAGATGTCATACTCCTGGCTGCAGCCCCTAAAGCATTATGGGAATTGTAGTTGAATTGTAGTAAATAGAAGACAAACAACAGCAATGAGGATACTAATTTGCTGCTCTGCTGCTGTTTATTTTTGGATGATGAGCTCAATCACAAGACTGTTTGAGCTGATGTCCATGCATCAATGTCACTACTAATCACACATTGCTTTAAAAGCTCAGATATCCCTTAAAGTGAACTAAATGGATATTTAGTCAAAGAAACAGACTGTACTGAAACCCAGTTCAGTCAGTGTTCTTTTGTTTTTATCCGTCACTCACAGCAGACAGACTGAGGTGCAGTGGGAATATGAGCTCTGACTGATCAATTGACAGCTATTGATCTACAGCCAGTCACAAATTATTGACAAAATTCTTTCAGTCAGTCATGACAAACCATTTTCTTATTGCATTTTCTTTCTCTTATAGCAATTTCATGAAAACATGACACTTAATCATTATCAAGACCAGGTGGTTCAGGTTTTCTTCACAAGAGCAAAGAACTGTATGAATGTATTGGATATGTTTTTGGATCAGTAGTATATTGTTATACTGCAGGACACCTTAAAAATACGTCTAAAGGAAGGTGCCCTTTAAAATATTATCTTCATGACATTTCAGTTTTATCAAAGGTCCAGTGTGTGAGATTTGGGGGGCTTTATTTATACAGCATATGGAATAATATGGAATGAATGGAATATAATATTCATAAATATGTTTTCTACAATCAGCTGAAAGTAAGAACTGTTGTGTTTCTGTTTACTTAGGATGACGTCATGGGACCTATTCTACATGTTGATCCTCTATGTTTCTACAGAAGCTCACAATGGACAAACTAAACACTGGCTGTAATTGGGTGTTTTGCGTTTCTTATGCCTTGGGTAAGAAACGCAACTACACCACTAGATGCCACGAAATCCTCAATGGTGATCCTGTTAAATATTTTTAAAGAAATCATTTTGTTCTGCATTGTAATGTTTTGGCATCTCAGTCGAGAGGGTAATTTAAATAAAAGATATTGAAGGGCTTAAGCTAACAGAGCATCTATGACAAGACTTGGAAATGGCAGATTTATATCTGAATGAAATCTGAAATCAAAATTGGTGGTGGGATTTGACTTTTGTGAGAAGGTTTTCTTTTTACAACTCACACCTACCTTAATTTCAACATTACTGGTCAGGTCTGTCTCCAAATAATACTCACACTCAAGTAAATAGACTCAAAGCTACAGACAAGAAAAGCCTTCACCGCTTAACGGCATGCATGCACACACATAAACCCTGACACACATGCACACACACACACTCACATCCCAGCAGCCAGTTGTTCCCTGCTTTGCATAAACCAATAATGTAATGGAGAAAAAGCCATTCCCTGATGAACAACGTTATGAATAATTTAAAATAATAACATCTGAAAACCATCTCAAACTTTTAAACTTGCTCCAATCACCCAATCAAAAAGTCCATAAAGAAATGTAATGCCAGTCAATGCACGTAATGTTACAGAATCATTGTACAAATAAGATGAGTTGCCTGCATTTACGTCCAATTGAATTCAATGAGCTAAGTCTGAGCGGGGTTTGATTTTTGCTGTGATGGATTACAGCTGAGCTTGCTTAGCAGTAGCAGAGTGCTCACTAGCTTTGTTTTTGCCGTTTGACTTTCCTTCACGCCTCGGGGATGAGGTGACCGCTGCAACCACATAGTGGGAAGAAGATAAAAGAATTGTATCTTTGCACGTGCGTGTGCTGCGAGCATATGTAGATAAATATGCAGATGAATAGCTCATTGTGGCGCCGCCAACCAGAGCTAAAAACAGCGGGTACCTACGGGAGCCCGTGGGCGTGGTCTATTTCTGACCCACTGGCCGCTGTTAATTGATGACGCTCTCACAAGGGCCATTGTTGAAAGTGACACTGCAAACGGCAACGTGATGTACAGGCAATATTTAACGAATCAAGCCTAAAATTAAACACATGTGCGCTGCTGTGCTGACAAATGCAATAATAATTATGTTTATTTTAAATATATTGTCAATAACGTATTATGCCAATCATGACAAATTACAGTTATTTTTCGTTTTTATGCTTTCTTCAGTTACAGACAAATGCATTTTTAAAATTATATAGACTACTACTTACCTACTTGAAGTATCATCACTTTATTGAAGATGTTTGATTGTAATCATTCGCTAAAATAACAGGATTTGTCCAAAAATCTTGAGTGACATTTGAAAAATGTGTATTTTGTGACATTCATTTAAATTCTGATATTTTACTTTAGTTTTATTGTTTTTGTTTGGGTGCCAGTTACTTAACTGTTTATTTTATTACATTTTTTTATACAGTGATAATATCTGTTGGGGTAGAGCGACTTTTATTTTTCCAGTTTTCTGCACAGTTAAAAAAAAACAAGGATATTATAATAGGTAATGCTTCATTTTAAAGGTAAAGCACATCTTAAGCGATGCATAACTAATGCATGAATTACGTTGGTCTAATAACACATGCATTAATTCAGGATGTATTATGAATGCCTGTTGCTTATCATTCATAAATAATTGAGTCACTATCAGTTTGTGTCCTTGGTTAATACTTAATGGATCATCAGTTTATGAATGTTAACTCCCAGTCCGTTCACACGTGAAGCACACAATGAGCAAGAAGCAAGTCACACAGGAAACTAAGTTTCTGGTCTCTCTGGGCTAAAGAAATCGGAATATGTTTTTATCATGCAGCAACATGTAGATGACTGACCTCTACGTCAACATAAAAAAACTGTTTCATTTGTTTTTGAGAAGACACAACGATTCATGTCAAATGACCAGTACGGTGCCCGAAGGTGTTCAAGATTCTTTCTCCAACAGTGCCAGCTTACCTCTGTGCCAAAAAATAGATAAAATACTCAACATTTATGCTGGTTTAGTGAATGTAAGAGGATAGGTTATCCCAAGTAAAAGACATTTAACAGGCCCCAAAACTGGAATGAGGTACAGCTAATAAAAAAAGGAGCGAAGAGATGTCGAAATGCATTTCGTTGAAGTGAAAAACCCACTGAAGTTGGATTCAAACCAGCGTTAAACAATGGAACTGAGACACTTTAAACTCAGCCAGATAAAATGTTCTTTCAGGGACGTAATAAGGAGACCTAGCAACACTTACATACAAATACATTCAAATTGAATGTGTCTCATTTTATGCTTCACTTTAACCAAACATACAAATGAAATATTTCCACCAGCTTTATGCAGCCTCTTTTACTTTTATGTGCACTGCATACCTTTACCATCTGTCACCTGCTTTCATGTATTTTCAAAAGCTGCAGATATAGAAAGTATGTCTAATGTTCTCTTCTATTCTGGGTAGTAAATAAAACTCCAGGTGCCATATGCAGCATGTCCAGATGTCCAGCATGCAGCTCTGCAGCCCCAGGCACATCATTGTCAGCTGGATCTGAATAAAAGAGATGTAAAATGACATGGCCTAGGATTTATTTAAAAATCTGTCACATTAGTTCAGACACTATTAATTTATTGGTCAACATATTTGTCACCCATCCCGATGTAGCACCCACTCAGCCTGTTGGGAGGAATGACTTACCGCCCATCACTCATCCAGCTGATATCACCCTTTTGGCTGCCCAAGAAACTCTTCAACTGACATGGTACCCTTGAGGGCACACTTAATCTGAAGGAGCTGCGTTCCTTCTGGCCTGACTCCAAACGAGGGTCAGGTCAGGATGCACCACAAGGCCTTTCCTTTCTACAGTATGACCTTGAACCTCCAGGACTTTTCTTGCACTTTGTACCTCCTCAACTTCTATACCTGGAAAGGCCTTAGTTTGATATAGGTTTCAGTAAAAAGAACATTTGGCCATGTTCTGTATGGGGTCAGCAGCTAAAATAGTGGGGTCACTGCAGAAGAATAACTTTTAAATTCTGTGTGGTCCTTGAAAAGTTTTGAGGAGCGTTGGTGTTGATGAGCCTGAATAAATGCGATCTGGTTTATGATGTTTGAAATTTATGTGCTTCACCTCCAGATTTCAGCTCTACATCCGCCCTTGTGCCTGAAATTCACTTCCTCTGCACATCAGCACACCATATCACTCTTTCCCCATGTGACTGCAGTCCTAACCTTGATTAAAAAAAACAAAATCCTCAATTGCAGCGATACTTACTGCAGCAGTCACGTGTGACATGTAGTAACAAAGGCTGTTTTTACTTCTACACACACAGCATGCAGCTGTGTGGACAGTCCCGCAATACACAAGCACATCACTTTTCGTATTTCTGCTGTGTCTGTCCCACCTAAACAGCTGCAACAAAGCTAAGAGTGAGGGAAATTTTAAGCACAGTCTGTACGCGCCCACACAGTCCAGTCTAATTACACCATAAGTGAAAACACCTGTGTGGGTCTGGAAGACCTTTAAGATAGTTTAAGAATAAAAGTTTTAGGAAAAATTCAAGAAATTATGATTTTTTTGTGATTTTTTGCTGTCTCTAGTTTGTCATTAATTAATAGCAGATTGCACATAAAACTTAGAAACTGCTGTTTTGTTTCTAGCATTATGTGTTATTTTACTTGAGGACATGCAAAAAGTTAAGTATATTAATCAAGAATGTAATGTTACTGTTGAATGACGTGTAATTAGAAGTTAATCAGAAAAGTAGCAGCTGACTCAGTTCATCTGGAGTGATTCATTAAGAATGCGGTCAATATGTAGATTCACTGATATCCGAGAAACTAATCATTGCGTAAACTGTCATTAACACAGCCACAAAATCTATGATTGAACTTATTTAATTATCTGATGTTTAATTAATTTTTTCATGAATACCTGGTAACTACTCGCTCGAGTAGTTTCAATCAAGTGGCAGTTTCAATCGAGTGGCAACCGCCGGCTCTGGGAAGTGAAGCCAATGTGGAAGTACTTAAAACTGTAATTCCTCCGGCGTCCGCTTGAGACAGGCTGCTGATTTAGAAGTGAGTCAATCATTAAAATGTGCAACTCCCCAGCAGAAACAAACATGTCTACAGCCTGTTTCAGACAGTTTTGGTTTCTACAGCGAATTTCCCTGTTCTTGACAACTCTGAGTGTGGTTAATTTTTTTTAACTCACCCGTTCAAATTATCTTAAGGCTTAAAGTTGCGCATAATTAACAGTGTGACCGCTTGATTGAGAGGTGGGTGCCATTACAGGTGGCTTATTTGAACACCCAGGCGTCATTCAGCCCGCCTCAGGTCGACCGATGATCCATGTCTATGCCGATATTTAGATTAGCTGGGAGTGGAATAAGCAGTACATCCAACAGCGCTTTGGAAACCTATGGGTGACGTCACACAAGGTCTGTCCATTCTTTATACTCTCATTGATTTCTAAGTACTATATTGTTTTGGGTGTTAGTGCTGATTGATCATGAATAAATGAACTCACAGGAAAAAATATCTGTGGTCAAGAACTTGTATTTGTTTGAATTTCTGTGGCGGTGAAACAGCTTCATCACCATGAAAAGATCTCAGATCAGATTTTCCATAATATCTCCTTCTCAATGTGTCTTTGAAAGAGAGCTCATATTTGCCTCTTTCTTCAGAGATAGGTCAATCTGCTTGTTTAAGGGCTTAAAAAAAAATCACACGTCACGTCAGTACAGTCTGCTCCAAAACCATCTGTCATCCAACTCTTTCTCATCCAGCCTCTCTTTGACCGGCTGCCCTGCTGTACGGCGAGTTGGCCCGGTGGGACACAATGGAGGTCATATCTAGAAGGGACAGTACATCAGCTGGACGCTAATCGGCTGACTCACCTTCACAATGCCCCCCTCTGGGATGGGCCAGAGGACTATCGAAGGGGAAAGGCAGAGGGAAATCAGACTGTGAGCGATTAGGTTAATGAAAGAGGGAAATGGAGTGAAAGGACAGAAAAAGGTGGCCCTAAGGCAAATAAGTTTAGAGGAGAGCTGAACCAATTGCTCTGACAGCTTTAGAGCACAGCATTGAGACACTGATTGGCAGAGAAGAAATAAGAGCCAAGATACACTGTCACCGGGTGAAAGAATTACTTTAAATGTACTATTTTAGGACCTCCCATTTCCATCAAGTGCTGGAAGGTCAATGAAAGCAGGACCATCACACAGAAGTCCCCTTTTTACAGCTGTCTGGTTTTACTGACTAACTCTAAGTTAACTGAAATTCTCCAGTAAAGTCTCCTTTAAAGTTCCACTCGGCAGGATTTTATATAGAAAACACAACTGCCTCAGTCAAGTAAGCTGCAATCAAGACACGCATCCAATCAAATAACGCTGACGCAGCACAGAACATGACGCTTTATGATGATTGTTTATATATTCTCACTTAGCTGTGACCACCAGGTGGAAATGTTGCACGTGCTGAGTGGTGGAAATAGTATTCAAATTTTAAAAAAATCAATTGCTACTGTAAAAGCAGCAATAGCATTATTATTTAAAGACAAACAAACGTGCATTTCAGACAGGTGAGATGTCTTTCATCTAAAAGTGCCCCCTGTCTGTGTGGATTCTCTCCAGGTCTTCCTCCCACAGTCCAAAGACATGCAGGTTTATAGGTCCACTGGTGACTCTAAATTGTCTGTAGGTTTGAATGGTGGTCTGTCTCTGTGTGTCAGCCCTGTGATGAACTGGCAACTTGTCCAGGATGTACCCGGCTCTCAATCACTGTCAGCTGGGACTGGCTCCAGCCCTCACGACCCTGACTATTCAGTAAAAAAAAATAAATACATTTTGAAAGCAACTAAAAGGAAGCAACTTTATTTCGTGTTTATTTTGGCGGACCTCGTGGACAAAAGTGCTAGTGCTTTCAGTCTGCTGCGTCGTGAGGATGTTGAGCTGTCTGGAAGAGAGCAAAAAGAAAGATGCAACTCTTTCTTTTTAAAATAGCTGTTTTTGGAAGCACAGTGAAGCATAGTATTATATCTACAGCTATGTTCGATTAGTAACTGTAATATCAGGATGGTAAAAAAAAAGCAAACGCTGTCAACATTCACTAGTAATGTTATGTCTTCATAATAATAACAAGCCAACAGCAAGATATAGCTCTATCTCTCATGTCCAAAGTGACTTATGACTCATGGACACACATGACTGTATACACAGGCATTTGCAGTAGGTGCAAACTAAGTGCTGCAGGCATAAACATGTTATATGCCGGACTAAGAGGAAGTGGGCTAATTCTGGAACATTTTCCAAATTCTCCCCAATCAAATGACTTAACGAAGGTTGACACTGTTTCTGGCCAGCGTCTCCTTTAAGTTTGTTGTTGTTGTTGTTCTGGCAATTATTTTCATTTTCTCTTTGCTGATCCTGCCCCAGTATCAACCCTACCCATAAAATATGACACCAAAGATAAAACTGTCTAAAGAAAAATCTCATCTTGCTTCTATTTAACTGGCAAACATAGCACTCACTGCCAAACTTTTCCTGGGTAAATATAAACATAAGCTCTTTCAGCCTGCGCGCCGTACATCATTTCACCTGATGTCTTGGGGAATGGGACCCAGTGACAGACATTATGAAGACTGCAGACTGTGACCAGGGCATCATATTTTATAACATATATCACAAGGATCAACAATGGCTGAAAATATGAACATAAATTTATGTGACAATGCTCTTGGATTGGGCAGTTTCTCATGATCATGGGATACTTTTGTGATTTGTCCATTAGTGGCATGACAGCGACATACAATCACACCTCTTGCTGTATCTTTATTGCATGATGCTGAATTTCACACAAACAATGCTTCGCGCATGCTTCCAGCAGCTTTTAAATGAAATGTTAGGACAAATGTGAAGTGACTGATGATTGAGATTTGCACCTTGTATTTGACTGTGCGAGTCTGGCCTCTGGACATGCTTCTGGTTGTGTCTTTGAAATGTGCTGTAGCTCCACGTTAACAAGTGTTTGTTTACAGAAAATGTCTCTGTCAGGCAGTAAAGAACAAAATGCAAGAATTATGCAGAGATTCTGGGTACTGGGGTGTTTTTGTCAAATGCTAAATAGTGTTAAAATCAGCAGAAGTCTGGTGCACTGAATTTTAATTATTCCTAATCCTCCTGTTTCTCTAGTACCAAAAAAGAAGACAATGCAGAAGAAGGAGAATAGGAAATGATGATACTAATAACTTCTTCACAAGCGTTTTAGAATTTGCTGTTTTCTTCACTTCAAGTTTGATGTCAGCAAAAATTTTCATCTCTCTCTAGTCTGTCTTGCTAACATTGTCTGGCGTTTCTCTGGCATCTCTTGGTTTCTCTGTGTGGGCTGTGTTCTCTGACTGTGCCTGACAAAAGTCAGAGTGAAACACAACTATTTAATACTTTTCATAAGCTCCAACAGTGTTTATAAATTGCAGCCTAGAAAAGATAACTGTGTCACATGTGAACATGCATTCATATGCACATGCACAAACACTAACCTCTCATGGGGTCAGTCCAGACAATACACTGCATGTGAAGTCTATTCACACACAAATGTGTCACCACAGAGCCTCCACACATAACAAATAACACCCGGTCTTACATTTACATTACTTTTAGTCGTTTAGCTGACACTTTTATCCAAAGTGACTTACAAAAAAGGGAATCAAGGTACAGTCCGACAAGGATGTGTTAGTGCAGCAATAAGTACTGTGACAGTACTAGAGGGGATAGATTTAGCGTGTCCAGTTTTGGTAGTGCTAGGAGAGGAGGTACTCTCTGAAGAGCTGGGTCTTCAAGAGTATTTTAAAGTTAGAGATGGACGCCTCTGCTCTGGTAGGAATTTGTAATGTGTTCCACCAATGGGAAACAGACGAGAAGAGTCTGGATTGCCTTGAGTGAACGGGTCATGAGGTAACATATACCTGTATAAGGACATCCATATAGGTGGGTGCAGAGCTGAAGACTACATTGTAGGTGAGCACTAGCGATTTGAATTTAATGTGTGTTAAGGTAGCCAGTGGAGCTTGATAAACAGCAGAGAAACGTGCCTTTGCAAGAGTTTCACTATGCCAGAGGCCTGTCAGGAGGGCGTTACAGTAATCAAGTCGTGAGATGACCACAGCCTGTATTAGTAGTTGGGTAGCATGTTGAGTCACACAAGACTGAGTAACTGTGGCAACATGATTAGAGAAGGTCAGTTGGTCATTGATCTCATCATCAAGACACAGGGCATCAATTTGATGTTGATGTCATGGTGTATAGTAGTTTTGGCTGGGAGGACCAGTAGATTAGTTTTTGAGAGGTTTCCGCAAGAGATGGTTTGCCTTCATCCATGTGGATATAGCTGAGAGGCATTCAGAGACCCTTGCAGAGACCGAGGGGCTGTCAGGAGGAAATTATAGAGAGGAGTGGATAAGTGGACCCAGGGAGGTGTTATAAATAGCAAAGAGAAGGGGCCCCATGATTGGGCCTTGGGGCACCCCTGTAGTGAGGTGATGAGATGTCTTACACTTGATGGCTACATACATGTGCTAACAGATTGAAAGTAGGATGAAACATCCTCACCAGACAAAACACGGAAATAAAGAAACAACATTGTTCTTGCATTGTAGAGCCAGTTGTATCATTATTAGGTATAATAAGTGTTTTGTCTGAACATAACACTAGTTGGCTGTTTAGTTTATACGTCATTAGACTGTTCTCTCGGGTAATGCTTGTTGGGTTTACTGTTTTTGTTTAAATTGAAAAAATGATGAGGAATGATGAGGATGCAAGCAAACACACTTTTGCTTTTGTGCTTTTGTAAAGGAAAAGATTATGCATACCACTTCAACCTACAGCTATGACTGGCCAAGGCCAATTGCTGCTTGGAGGTGGAAGTTTAGTAAAAGGTCAGTCACACTTTTCATTGCAGTCACTCACAGTCTCACTCCTTTTTTAATGTGTTCATGTTGCCTGGTTGAAATATCAGAAATCTGGGCTTCACTGTCCTCTCAAGCTGCCTTCTGATGATTGCATTCTAAGCAATTTATTTTTGATACCTTTCTTACTCCAAGCAAAACACTAACTAGGAGATCTAGCTGGCTTGTAAGGTGGTAAACAGAAAAAAAGGCTGGAATGTATTATTTAGTTATATGTCAGCTTGCACTATCTGGTACTTAAAATTTCCATTTAAATTCTAGGAACGGAGTGTCTTTTCTTCGAATAATATAAAAATCCCTTGTTTCTTGCACAGCTTGTATTTTTCATGTTGGATAAAAGCTTCACTCTAGGCATCCAGAAAAGGACAATCTTGTTTGAATTCAGTGGAGGTGATGAGGTCTATTTGATTGCCAGTCTTGTCACCTTTGGTGAAGCCTTAGAGCATTGTTGAGATTGGGCCTGTCACAGTGCTGGCATTGGAAAAGCATTTATTTTGGTGATATACTTCGAGCATTGCTCAGTATGTGCCATTTTTTTCCCAAGGACTGGCCCCTTCAGATTATACTGGGGTCCTCAGGACACCCCAGAATTTAGCTGTGAAAACAAACTGAACAAAACTAAGTCTCCATTTTCCTCTCGGTGCTAATGCGTTCAGCAGAGAAACAAACAAAAAGATATCTCGGAAACAACAGGAGCTATAGCAGATGTGTGTATTGATTTTAAGAAAACTCTCTCCAGAATGTAGAGCACGTTTAAGCACCTACAGGAACAAAACCTCTTAAAATCCCCTCTCTACCCACCAACATCTTCCTTCTCAGCAAGACAAAAAAAGACAACTTAACAAGCACTACTGAATTAAAGCCCAAAGGATTTTGAAGCATCTGGACCGGAAAATGTGTACAAGCTGTAAACAAATAGCCAAGGAACAAACTTTTGAGTCTCACCGAGCTCTCATCAAATGCAAAAAAATTCTCCTCACACAGCAGAGCTGACCTGGCCCTCACACAATATCCCCAACCTCTCATAACCCAACTCTGCAGCACTCACAAATAGTTCCTCTGTTGTCCAGGAGACAGCAAAGTGCCTCAGCAATGGCCTTTTGATCTGTAAGAAAAGCTCAGGTGTTCACAACCCAAACAAAGTGTGTCGAGGTTGGCCTCAGAGGTTAAAGGTTCCGGTTGATAGAGAGGAGCTCGCTGTTCAGTGTCAGAGAAGTTGGGTTTACATCAGCTGTGGGCCCTGTGGCATTTGTGCAAGATAAATAATGAAGAAAGAATGAAAGTCAATTACCTTTTTCTTTGACAACACAGCGGCAAAACTAAAACGGAAAGAGTTTGCCGGATTTTTCTTTCTTTCTCTGACATTTTCTTACATTCATCTTTCCTTATTTTTCCTTGCTCCGCTGAGGGGCAGTAGGTAGTAAGTGAGCTCGGGACACTCTACCCCCAGCAGCCTCTCAGTGCACCTTCACAAGAGTGTGAAATATAATTGGACACCTGCAGCCAAGGAGCACCAAAAATAGCACTCCATGTTTACACCAGAGCTCGGAGGAGGGAGAGCACTGCAGCGAGAGTATCGCTGTTACCCTTTGTTAGACTCAAACTTTTTTCATTGCTGTCATCTGATTTCTCGGCCCCTTCGCAGCTCTCAAATACAAATCCATCCTAAGTTCCTAAAAGCAAAATGAAATTTATTTATTTATTTTTTTTTTTGGTGTCTTTGTAGATTCTCCAACTCACTCTAACATCGACACAAATCTCTCAGACGAGACTGCTTGCCCTGAATTTGGTTTAGTGCAGTTCATTCAGGAGGAATTTCCAGTACAATACAAGGCTTAATTCCTTAGAGGAAGAATAGTTTGCTCTAAAGCAAGAGAGACAGCTTTGGTACACTGCCTTCACCCCTTGTCCACCTTCCTACATTCTTGGTTTTAAATGATCCCCGATCTCCCCCCCTTAGTGAACCGCGATTTCCAATAAACTAACTTCATCTGAGCACTGTCAGTGAAAGAAGAAAAACAGAATGACTGTATCTTTGAAGAACTGAGGCAATGTGTGCTGAATGCAGCGGGGATGAGGCCACATCTGTCCACATGCCCCCTATTTACAGTTCTCTCCTGATCAATAGATGCTCCAGGCAGTGAAAACCTCACTGAACCAGATCTACATCTCCACCCCTTTACCCCAGGGATCTGGAGAAGGATCTTAGCACACAATTAAAATTTCACACTTGACTGGATACCACAGACTGTCGATATTAGGAAAATGAATAACAGCAAAGTTTGCAGTAAACATAAAGTTAAAGGGGACTAATAACTTGCAAAAGGAACTGATAGGACACAGAGAGGTGATTAGACTAAGAGTCTACAGCCTAACATCAACATGCTGATGTTTTGCAGGTATAATGTTCAAATTCATCAAGTTACATTGTAAAGAATATGTAACAAATATGTCGATGTGTAAACATGCATGCTAACATTTGCTAACTGGCTCTAAACACAAAGTACAGCTGAGACTGAGGATGTCATTAGTTGTGCAGGTATTTAATCATAAAGATTATCTGACGATTGTGCTAGAAGAAAATCAGTGGATCATGAAAGCTATTACAAACCATCCTGACAGGGACAAAATTTGATTGCAGTCACTCCAGTGCTTGTCAAGATATTTTACTTCAAGCAACATTGTGTAACTCTTCTACAACAAAATAACAGATTTAAATGTTTTCTTATGCTACATGAATAATGTCTGTCTTCCCTAGTCTACGCCCTTTAAGTCTGTTCTGGCACTATGTAGCTTTGTGCTCCCGGTACGATCAATGACACACGCCACCAACTATCTTACTGAATTTGGTGAAATATTTTATGAGGAAAAGGTTTTGTGATTTTACCTCTGATGTCCTCCGGCTGCTCCACATCAACTCTCTGTGATTTACAGAGTTCCCTGATGGACGGTAAACTGCTCAAAACTATTGCTGCTGTTAGCTCAGTTTGTTAGCCAGGATACCCGCACTGTGAGCTCAGACCACCAGAGGAATGTACCACAGGCATTTTGAACCACTAGGAGAGGGGAGGTTATCAGACCTGTGGCGCAGGCCAATGCTGATGGGGAGTGGAGTCAGGGTCATGCCAGAACCGGAGCTGGGCAGGTGGGCAGTGTAACCGGGCTGAGCGGCATCTCTACCATATCAAATGACAGCACATGCAACAGGTGTCAGGACAAAAATGTTAATCTCATAGTGACATTAAAGGTAAAGCTGGGGGTCACCAAAGTCAGCAGATCATCCTCTGGGGACCATGAATGTAGACTGTGATTTTGATGTCACTAGCATGTCTACAAACAAAGAGAAGAAAAATACAGAGTACTGAGATTGTAAAAGCACATCTGTTCTGCGCTCTAAGTGGTCTACAGCCTTGAATTCTGGGATACTCTGAGTTGTTTTTCTTCACCCAGCAGAAGGTTTAGTCCTCTGGGAGAGAAGCTGGCACAGGATGGCTGCTTTGTTCTCCACAAGACATGACAAAATGAAACTGCTGCAGCTGCAGTGGGCTAAGTCGTGTCTTTCTGGCCAAAACAAAGAGACGAATGTCAAGTCATGCGGTGTGACACAGTCCCTGGTTTTGAAGGCAGATTTCAAGTCCATTTGATAAATATCATTTTATATAAAGCGCATGCCACAGAGTCAGCATTCCAGCATAGGTCCACAGCAACTATGACAGAAACTAACAAAATAAAACAAGTTGAATTTCCTGAGTTGTCAGCCTTTTGTTGGGGTAAAAGCTACTTCACGATGCTGTGGGGTGGATTTTGTCGAGGTAACGAAGAACCACAACCTGTTAAGCGGAACCGGGGATCAGCAGAACTTGTCAAAGACTTGGCACGGCACTTTTTTCACATAATTTCCAGTCAGTTCACATAGAAACGAAGGCTTAGCCACCCGGTGAAATATGTGAACACTAGAAAGTTACCTTTCTACTGACGGATGGATTTTTTCATGTCTATCTACCTCACTGTCTGCCTGTCAGTCTGTGATTCGGCAGATACAAAAACAGAAGGAGATAATTGCTTGGTCTAACTTGTCGCCTTCATGCTGAGAGGCACTCCATGTCTGTGTCCTGTCCTTCAAAGGACACTTGTATCACATCAAAACCATAAGTGGTGAGTGCAGATGAAAGGAGGAAATGGAAATTATGGATTGGAGTTTCAGATTCTTGCTCAATTTCAGCACTTGGATTTCTTAAGACATCTTAACAGGTTTTTTTTGTGACAGGAATGAAATGACATAAAAAGCACAACTCCTGTTAGTATATTTCTCTAAATATTTCCATCTTACTTGAAATTATTTTTGGAGGGTAGCATTTGCTCAAAGTCTCTCACATCAATATATTTCTATGAATTATAGAAGATATAATAATATTGCTACTTTGAAGATAGCAATGATCTTTAAAAAATAAATATTAATATTGTGTTCATAATACACACACTGTAGTTCTAATAAATTAACCAAATCATATTCTTAAGATATAGAAGAATATAGAAGATATAGAAGATAAACAGGTAGAAGAGATAAATTGCTACACAGTTTGTCCTAAGAATGGAAAGATTTCAGCTATTATTAATATTAGTAGTATTTCAATTGAACTCTGTGAATTTGTACAAATAACTTCAGAACTAATCTCCCTTTAGGTCAAAGTCGAATCAAATAACAACATTGCGGGTGCAAGATGTGAATCTTTTGCAGTCAGGTGAACACGATGTACAATAACCTCACTTTGATTTCCACTATAGCTGTCAGCTGTCATAGAATCACTTTGCTGGCTTCATGCTGACTCAAGGAGTGCTAATTGAAAATTATTTCCCGGCTCTGTTTCATGTTGTTTGACCTACTTTTGTTTAAAGGACATGTGACTTCATTGTACTGTGAAATGAGTCATCCCTCGGTACCTCCACAGTGTACTATCGTCCTCTCTGAAACACCGTCAAAGAATTAAAGGAAAAGAACCCTCTTTCCCCCCCGCTTCTTTTCTTTTTTCAGATCAAATTTGAGACCACTCAATTCGATGCTCCAAGCAGAGTATTTGAAGCCGCTCTAAATTATAATTCTTGGGCTCATATTTAATAGCGTGACCGCTCATAACAGCGGTAAGATAAGGGAGCAGTGGGGGTGGATCCTTGTGGCATTGTGTAATCAGGACGCGGTGATGAGAAAAGGTCATTTGTGCTAATGCAACATTTTTTATTCTATGAGAAAGACGTCAGCGCTGATAGATGATCCAAAGGTCACCCGTGTCATCACGCCCATTCTGTCCTGCGGGGTGATGCAAAACAGATCTGATGACTGCCCTCCACACTCCGCACTCCATCAGTGAACAAGAGAGTGAACAGCTCATCTGGTGGGCGGATAAGGGCCTGGGTGGGGCCCGCTCGCTCGCTCACATGATGAACAACCTTCCTTGCAACCTTACTCATAGCGTTAACTCACTGGCTGAGATTTGCAGACTTTAGCACCACGGAAATGAGGGAATCCGGCGAGTTTAAGGCACAGTTATTTCCTTTGCTGGCATGGAAGACGTATGGGAGCAGATTTATCCCCTTTTGATCTGTATCAGCAACTTTAACAGTAATAAAACGCCTGTGTCCTCCCACCCCGACACGATGCTTGGATAAACACACAATTCATATCGAGCAAATGAATCTCCTACTTGATATGCATAGGAGCAGTAATCATTATCTAGCCGGCTCATAAGTATTATACTCATAGCCTACCAGTAAACAAAGCTTATGAAATCACTTTTTGTCAATTAGCTCTCTGAGAAATGATCCAGAAAGAAATATGGATGTGATGTGGAAAAATTAAGTGTGGCATTGTCTTTATTCTTATGCCTTACCATCACTTTGCAAAGGACACCATACATTGAGAGCCTTAAGACGTGACAAAGAGAACGCTCTGATAACAAATGCTGGAGGGAATATTTACCCGGCGAAGCAGAATTAGATGTCCTATTTGAATTGTCTTGCTAGAATCAACAACATAAAAATGAATATGAGCAAGCAGAAAGAAAGAAGAGTGCCCACCAAGTTTGAGAAACTTTCTGTTCTGCAGAAGCGGGTCATGCTGTACCCAGGAGGGAAGTACATGTAAAACCACCCTGGGAGGTAATCCATCTTACGTATGAGACAGTATTGCAGTACAGAAATATAGGATTTTATAATACGGAGTGACACTTATTGTGTCATAATTGAATTAGTCAGAAAATCAGCTAAGATTCACCAGAAGTTCTGAATCTTTCCATCTGCTGTTCAATCACCTGGAAGGATGGAAGTGAAACAATAAAGCAGTGCGCTCGGTGAAAGTGCTCTGGATCTGTCCTGCATTAGCAATGAAGAACTCAATACTGCAGTACAGCAGAAGTAATCCCCACAGAGACGAAGCAAAAGTGCAGCAGCAGCGCGGGCGCACATGTGGAAACGGTGACCACAGTGCTGTTTAAGCTCCCTTTGTGCATCTATCCAGTGGCCACAATTCAAACAAGATCTGATGTCTTCCTCCCATGATGTGCACTCTTATCACACGACACAGATGTCTGAGCGGATGCCAGCGGGCTCGGGTCTGTGATGAGAACTCCTAGTTATGCGTGGTGGCACCCGGTGAGAGAGCCGGCTTCCGAAGGGCAGACAGATAAATTATTCAGCCTGAAGTTTTGCATCAGCGTGGCTCAGATGGCAGCGCATGATAGGGATTAATTTATGCAACATCCATGAGAGGGAAAGGAGAAGTCTCGGAGCCATGGGTTGAGTGAGAGGTGCTCATGTGTGGGCGGAGAGGCAAATTATTGCTCATAATGGAAGAACTGCTAATTGCTAAGTTACTGTGGACTGTGACACATTTTGCATTCAAGATACAGCTGATGAAGAAAACAATGTTAGTTACTGTTTGCTCTGCTCGCACTCACATTGTGACTGGATTTATTATTTTCAGATTATTTTGGTCTGCGTGAAGCTTTTGAATCGTATTTAAAAACAATAACTTTGGCTTATTAAGTTGGGGAAAAAAAAGATGCACTGAGGGAACAAAGAGTGTCCCAGCTAATAAATTCAATAAAACCCCCGCAGTGTGGCTCTTTTAGCTCCGTTATCAAAAAAGAAAAAAAAAAAAAGAAATTTGATGTGTTTTATTCTCAGAGGCGATCGGCTTTAATCATCCCGGCTAAACACAAATGAGTTTAAACACAGCGCGTTTACGGTGAATGAATGAGGAATATGGTTATTAATAATATGTCAACACCGCGCCCACCACAGATGTGCTCGTCTCATGTTTGCTTGAACGACTTTGACAAAGGCGGCATAACTGAATAGATATTGTTTGACTGACATGGGGAGGCCTGTCAGAGGAGCATTAGCAGACCATTAGCATTCCATGACATTTTCCCATCCGTCCGGAAAGCAGAGGTGGCCCTGTAAACAAAGTGCTGTTGCGGTGCATGGCAAGGAGAAAAGGGAATAGAATGTAATGTAAAATGGCATTGTTCAGTGGTTTGAGATACCAGGTGTGCATTCTAATGCAGATCTACAGGCCAACCTCTGGCTGAGTGAAACAGAGGAGGGAGACGATAAGGGAGTGGACGAATGGGACATGCAGCCGGGTAATTGAAAGTGCTTGGGATTTTAAAGGCCAAATGCTACCAGGGGTTATCAGCTGCAGAAACAATCTGAATTTTATATGGGAGTAACTTATTATCCGGACAAAAAGGAGGTTTGTCACGCTTCACAGAGGGCACGCAGGATAAAACAAGATCATAAAGGCCACAAGCAAACTTTGGAGGGCTGTTAAAGCACTGTAAAATTACTTTTAGCACCTTGTGTGCAGGAACAATGTTTGGATTGTGTACTCAACACCCTTTTGAATAAATGTGCTCCAGTTCCCTTCACAGTAATTGTCTGTGTAATGGAACAAACTCCATAATGTGGTGCTGATGATGTTTTTCTTTTTTCTTTTTTTTTTTTCATGAATCTCCACACGCTAAAAGAGATCAGTACTTGGTCACCAGTAAAGAGGCTTACATCACCGCTTATGTTACGATGCAGGGCAAAACAGAGCTGAAAATAAAGGTGAGAGCTGTTTCTGAGTGGCCATCACTGAGTGACCAATTCCCACAACGGTGCCGACGGGGGGAAGACACGTTGATGCTAAAAAATATTGTTCAGACAAATAAATGTTTTGTCATATGAGGATTCAGCGCGCGCAGCAGCATATGTGCGTGCGTCTGCGCGACCTACAAAACACACACAGCCATAGCATTCTCTAAATCGGTGGTCAGCCTTAGGAAAGCCCCAAGGCTAAAGGGAGAGCGATGACAAAATCTGCATCTCATAAAACAATAACACTCTCCCGCTGTTCCCTCAGGGTACATGGCTGAAAAACAACACTACTGGCAGATTCCCCCAGTCTTGGTAAAAAACAACTTGCCTTTCAGGAGCATGGACACAGCTTGCCCTTGGGGACAGCTGACTATATGGTGGAGATTGCCTATTAGCCCCTACAGCAAGGCTCCATTGTGAGCAAGAAGATCATCCCAACCTGCATTACTGTATTTGACAGTGTTGTATGAACACCAGCCTGCTTTTTTTCCACAACCATTTAAAAATGAGTACAATATCTTTATAGTTGAGTCATAGTTCAGCGTGTTCATAAACAGACGTGTTTGCTTTCGTGCTGTGGGTTATTATGAGAAGCTCTCAGACACACACTTTACGGGATGATGTCACACGTCGCCAACTATTTCTCTTATTTGGGTGGAAGTGGATCATACTTTATGGACAAAATGTTTGCTGCTTTATGTCCTCTGGCTGCTCTGCCTCAACTGTCAGTGATTTACAGATCGAGACAGTTACGAAATGCAAATAAAAATAACCGTGTTTCATGAAACGTTGACCCACTTCTTCAAACCAAGCTGCAGTTTGTCAGCTTAGATGTGCACTGTCGAGCCTTTTGCAAATAATTGTTTGTCTATGAGGTCTAGTAAACATGGTGAAAGCTTTTCCTTCTTCATAAAACATTCAAAAAAACAACTTTAAAAAAATAATAATTAAAAACATCCATTATTTACATCCATTTTAACTACCTTGCAGTTCTCGTTGGCTGAACTTTAACTTTGTTGGCACGCCGACACGTTACCACCATCTGTTTATAAGTGTGAAACCATTGCCCCGCATGCACGAGAACAAACAAAACACCTGAAGTCATTGCTTCATTAGCGGTCAAAAATTCCAAATTAATCTCCATATTTTAATATCTGTACGAATCTGCAGGATGTTTCTGACCTTGTGGGTATTAAGAAAAAAATAAAACATACTTGTTTACCTTGTATATATATATTTAGCATATGAAAGGAATGGACTGGACAGAAAGAAAAAAAAAGAAAAGTCCTTTCAGGCTGTGTACAGTCGTCTCTATTCAGGTTGCCACAAGCCTACAAGCTTACCTCAGTCCGAAGGCCCCTGCTGGCTAACCTTTGGATGACTTTCAAGTCCCCCCGTACACCATTGTTATTCCGCCGTCTTTCCCTCAGATGTCCCTTTCTTGCCACAATCATTCACATGCTCTCAGCTGTGAGAGCAAAGCGAGCATGCTAACTCCTCAGAAGTACCACAAACTGGGGAGCACTGTCAAAAGAACAATTTTCACAACATAAAAGCTTTTGTTTCCAGCACTCTGAGTGGGAGACAGGTGGCCCCCGTGGGAATAACTTGGCTTTCCCTTTGAAAAACTACGGGGGACAAAGGTGTCAAGTGCAGGGAGGCGACAGAGACAAGAGGATTTGTGTTTAAGCATTATGCATATAATACAAGATACTGTAATCCATTCTGTCCCGTTTTGTTCTACCTTGTTCTACCTTGTTTTAGTCTAAGACTGCAGTGGAAAATGTAGACACAGCACATAAAATATTCCTTTTCTTTATTTTTTCATTAGTTGCAGGTATGGCACAAAAAATGGGTGATAAATCCAAAGAAATACAGTGAAAAAGAAGCCTGATCATATATAAATATAGAGCACGTAACAGAGAAGAGTGACAGGTCATCATTACAGGGTGTTGGCACAGAACAAGATAAATAACATCACTGAAACACAGCTCTCAACAACCTGGATATTACAGCATCAAATCTCATTATTTCCTGGGGTCTTTTCGAGATCGGGAGGGGAGGGTTGGGGGGGGGGGGCGAGATTTTTCAACGGTGGCAAACGTCTTCATCTTGTCATTCTGCACGCAGTCAGCTGCACTGGCGGTAAATAACTGGTAAAATGGAGGAGTCTGCGCGGGCGCTCGCGTTTGCTCCCGCCTGGCCGGCGATTCCCGACCAGAGCAGGTGAAAGAGAAAAAAAAGAGGACAGAGAGAAGAGGAAAGCCGTCGAAGAAGTCTGAGTATTGAGATTCACTGCAACGCCAGAGACAGTAAGGTAGCACGGGGTGGCAGTTTTCCCACTGGTAAAGTTGTCACACTGAGCAGCCATGCCATCAAATAACGACATACTGCTTCTTCTTCCCTGACAGAGTAAAATGAGATCTCTGAAATGTGTCTACCTCTTCCAGTTATTTAGTGAGACTGCAGTCAGCCTCCTGTCGAGAAGTCACTCACTACTGCCTAGCCACTGTGTGGAAGTGAAAGAAACGCGCCGCATTAAGATGGCAATTTTACTCTTGAAAAACATTCAACACAAGGGGTAATGTTTCAGCTTTAATATGACAGACGTTTTGTTCCCGTTTGAGTGCTTCGTATGAACACTTTTCTGACTGCCAATTCTGTCAGTGCCGGTCGTGCCTAATCACAATGCCCCCCCCCCCCCCCCCCCCCCCTCCCCACCCCACCCTCAACCCTCTTGGCAACAATTCTCTTTGCTGAATCAATACCAAGAAAGCAGGGTGTCTATAGCGATAATAGGGCTACCAGCTGCAATTATATCATGCTAGTGGAACTGAATGGTTATTCGGGGAGTTAAAATAGCACGATGAATGGCACAATGTGACAAAGCCCTTCTTAGGTTGAACAGAAAATGAGAACATTTCCACTCAGAGAGAAATATTGGAACTGTTCCTTTTAGAGACCCAGGAGCACTCGGTATTGAGCATTAAAAAAAAAAAAGACCCCCCAAAAACTGGTGCACAAGCTAAGTAGGTAAAAATGTGAAAATTACAGCTGAATCACTTTAACACCTTCGAAAAACTACATAACAGTTGGAAGCGGCAGCATTACCGAGCAGGACTTTACTTTCGCAACAAGCAACTTGTGGTTTCTAACATCGCAAGGTACACACTCCTCAGGAATTAAGGCAATACTTTGTTTTAAATTACATTTTCTCACATAGCATCTGGTCATGGTTTTACTCACATGGATGGGTTTAATCAAATTTACCAAAGATCCTGGGAAATGATTTCCAACATACTGCATGTTGCTGCAATTATGTTCAATCTGCAGCCCGCACAAACTCTGACAGACCACATCTTTCAGTGCTACAGTACCTCCATTTTAATGGTATTAATGTAAGCACCGGGTACATTCATGCACAGCTGCATAATTAATTTGCGTATTCATCAAAGCACAAAGAGAAATAACGGACTCTTTAAAGAATCTGGGATGAAACACTGAAAACAAGTCCTTGTTTGTTTCCTTGGTCGAGGGGACTTACCAGGCGAAAGTTATTTCCTTCTCAGTTCGTGTAAGACCAACATGAATTATTTATGTTACACATAGGTAGCAAGTTTGACATTTTATTATTAAGGAAGATGAAGCTGCGTTTTAAAAGGAAAACATCATCTTTGTCTCTGCACCTTGTGCTGCAGACTGCTTTCCGCGTCCCACCTTCCCAGCAGCTATTGCCTTCTCTATGCAATAAAGATGAACTTGTCGTTTGTTTTCAGCAGTGTTACAAAGGGAAAAAAAGGCAATTTCTAGTGTATATACTGTGACCAGTTCGATGTAATGCAATGTAATACAAGTGGCCCAAACACCTTATTTATAATGTGCAGTATTTGTTGAAACCACAAGCTTTAGTTCTTTAGTTTTTTTTGCCCCCCGTGGTGTGTGTGTGTGTTTACTGAATTCTCTGGTGCATTTGCAGGCTGTACTTTCTAGTGGTTTTATTTGATTGCATCATATTGAAAGGTGCACTGAAACGTTTTCCATCTCGTTTGCATTTACTGCATGGAGGAGCAAAAACACAATACAATCAAAGTAAAGCGCCACGCCGAAGTACAACTTCAAAAATTACTATAGTTAAATCGACATCTTTCCGACACGACGCCAACAACTGATGATTTATAGCAAATGCTTATATGGTTGGGCTCTGCTGTTTTAAGGAGCTCTGGAAAAAAACGAATCCCCCTTAATCAACCCAAGCATGAACATTAAGACGATGATGAATTAACAACAGAAAGGATATGACACACCGGGAGCTTTGGGGGCTTGGAGGGAGCTGTGGCAGCAAATAACATTGGCTGCGGAGCAAGAGTGAGACATGTCAGGCTATAATGGCCACGCTGTAAATCATCAGGAATATGATTGGACGTTACTCATCAGCTGACAGCCGCACAGCTGCCGATTAAGTCAGTGATTGTGAAGCATGAACGAAACAGCTGATGCCAATCAGATGATGCAAGCGTAGAGAGAGAAAGGAACATTTATGATAAGACAGCTGCATTATAAGTTATTATGTATTATTGTTTTAAGATAAAAACTGAACTTAAAGGTCCAGTGCGTAGGATTCTGTTACGGCGTAGTTGCCAATGTAGAGCCAGTGTTTGGTTTAGAAACATGGCGGTTCAACATGGCGGACATGGTTGAAGAGGACCCGTGGTGTCTACAAACACAAAAGGATCATTCGAAGGTGACACAAATAAAATGATTCTTATTTTTCCAGGTAGGTTTTTAGGTATTTTTGGGTATGGAGCCCCTAAATATTACATACCGGAACGGACTAATAGATTCCAGGAGAGGTCTACCAACAAGAAAAGAGAAAAAAAAAGTGTTCTGTTATTTTGTTTTTGTAACCCTCTATTCAAATTTATGCCACTATCACCACCAACTCTTGCACAAGTGTCAAACTAAAAGTGTCCGCTGTGATAAACATCTGATAGTGTGTGTTGGCGGGGGGAAAAAACAAATGTCTCGGTCCCAGGCACAGCGATGCGAAAACAAACCAATTGGCACGCCTAGACACATTCAGCTCCAGCACAAACTAATCAGTAGGTACAAAAATCCATTTCCTCCTCGTTAGTTCATGAACGCTTTACACCTTCAACAACTATAGAAGCCTCCAATCATCAAAATAAAAAGTCAGTAAACACTGTAAGAAAGAGAACTGTCACACAGCACTGTTTACATATTCAGAAACTAATCTTAATCCCCTCCAATTGTACTTTGAAGTAGCTTAGAGGACTTTTATCAATAAATAGAGCAGAGCTGAGTGTGTAAGCTACTCACCAGGCTCACATCCCTCGTATACACAAAAGGGCAGAGGCTGACGCAGGGTGTGTGAATTGCACAGGAACGGAAATCAAGGATACGGTGAGAGCTGTAATGCCATGGAAACAAACAATGATTCATTTTTCTGTCCAATTTCAGCCTGCCGCTGTGGGAAAATTAGAAAATATTTCCTTCACAAAGATGAAAATTTCGCAGATAATGAATGCACCCAGAATTTATTAACACACACCAGAAAAGTAGGATAAAAATGAGGCTTCTGAAAGGCTAATACTGATATAATTCCAATACACACATAACAAAGTTCACAGTGTGGTAATTGAGAGGTTATAGAAGGAGGTTTTTCCTCCTCCCAGGCTGTTATTTTAAAGCAATAATTTGACTTTTTGGGCAAGCAAAGCCAATTTGCTTTTCGGCTGAGACTTAAAAAAGAAGATTAACACCACTCATAGATTTGCAGTTAGCTTAGCTTAGCATAAAGGCTGGAAGCAGGGGGAAATTGTTAGCCTGGTCCAAAGCAAACGAGACCCCCTACAAGCACCTCTGAGGCTCACTAATGAAAATGTTTTGTTTGTTTAATCCGTACAAAAACTGATGAGTGAAATTGAAAAACTCATGGCGGTTTAACTGCCGAACTATTTCTTAGCTCTTAGCTTCTTAGCTTCTTAGCTTAGTTGGTTAAACTTGTTGTTTTCAGACTTTGGCTTTTGTACGAATCTAAACAAAGCAAAAACGTGTTAATTCACGAGCTTTACACGTACTGCTAGGCGTGTTACCCCCAAACATCGCCAGGCTATCTGTTCCCCGTTTTCAGTCTTTATGCTAAGACCAACAAGTTTTCAGCAAGAAAGCCCAAAGTGTGAAATTTATTGCTTTAAAATCTTTGACCTCAACACCATAATGACAGCAAAGGTGTCCTTTCATTTAAATCCTGCTGTGATTTTGAATCATTCATGTACTGGAGGTGGAGTTACTATTACATGAGGATTTTGCATTCCCTTCATGACTGACCAGGTGCTCAGGGTCTAAAAGGAACAACTACCAAAATATCTTAAGGAACTCATATCCATACTTATAACAGTGATGACTGCACAGGGCACTTTGGCACTTTTTTCATTACCAACTATACCACAAGAGGATATAGCAACTAGCTAATGGATATTTTATCTGAGCTTATATTTTTTTTGGAAATTGTGTCAAAGTCTGTGACAAAGTCTGACAAACTTCATGTTCTTGATGTGTCCAAAACAACCTATGAAAGTTTGAAAGTTCTCATCATCAAAAGCACACAAAAAACATATGTTTTAGTAAAACATTACATCTAGTAAGACTGTAAGAAAAGAATCCCCCTCCCCCCAAGAACTGAATTTACATTCAATATGATCTGGGCCTTATGAAAATAAAAACACATAAATGAAAGAGGAAAACCCAACAGAAATGGATAGCAGGTAACCGCTGTGATTATGTCTCTGTAACAACATCATACAGACGATAATGATATTGTGAGGATGCCCTGAAATGCTCATCATTCTGCTCTGTTTTGCTTAACATATTTATCTTCTTTACATGTATCAGTTTCTTATCACACCTATTGTACACAGCTTTATGTTCACACATGTACATGACCCACTCGGGCCATCTCGGGCTTCCACTGAAGAGGCTACATATGCTGAACAACCACAACACCACACTGAACCTTTTACCCAGTCTCCATTCGTGACGATTTCATTTATACTCCTCAGTGGGTTCCCTCTAGTGTTCCGGTTGCACTATAAATATGAATGTCACGAGTAAAAACTGATCAATTTGCTGTTAAACGTGGACTTGTTTCAGTGTTGAAAAGCCAGTGGGAGTAGGTCACATATGTGCAGAGAAATATAAAATGGATTTTATATGTTGAGACCTTAAACTGTATGTTGTGCTTCCTGTACTCCAACATAAAACATTTATCATAAACCTTTGAATAGAGCTTCTTTAACATTTACAAGTTATACAGTTACCAAATTGGTTTACTTCTTATGCTTCCATCAGCTTTGATACTTAAGCAATGCAAAGGGAGACAACAAGAAGAGAAAGGAAGTTAAGTCATCTTCAACAGAAAAAATAAGAAACAAGACACAAGTCCTCAAAACATTTTGTCATAACCAACAATGAACGGAATTTTTCATTTTCTTATTTTCTCTTTTTTACAATACATTTTTTAAAAACCCCGCTGGTTAAGGTTATGGTCTCAGGTAGATCTTCCACAGTCAATCTTCACAGTTTGTGTAAAAGCAGAGAAACATTCTCGCTAGAGTAATAAAATATCATGACTATTATTATGGTCATTATTATCTTTTATTCTCATATTGTTCCATATAAATGGTGGAGGATTGGGGTGAGGCGCGTCACCCTAACGAAGAGCCGGCAGTCCCAAAGTTCCTACTCTCCTCCCTGTACAACGCAATGTTTTATTCAGCAGTTGTTCTTTTTCTTTTGTTAAAAAAAAAAACAAAAAACGCTCGTCCCCCCAGGGAAGGAGAATCATGGGAAGAGAGAGTGGGGTATTCATTCGACGAAGTGTCTGCATCCTCCTGTATGATCTTAAACTGTCAAAAAAAAAAAGAAAAAAAAAGATCCAGAGCCTCACTTTCACTGGTGCTGCTGTTTTTTTTTGTTTTTTTCTTATCCAAACCTGGTCTGCCAGCACTGCTGCCTCCTCGGCTGCCCTCACATTGAACTACGCGTAGGCATAGGCAAAGGCGCATGCACACACACAGGCACACACACAAGCACACAAACTCGCACGCACACAGGCAAACTTTCCCCATCCGGAGTTAAATTCGGGGTGTAGCACAACTCCGTACTCCCTCTGAACAGGCATGCCCTCCAATCAGCACTTGTGGGGCAAAAGAAACATGTAGAAAATAGCCCATCAGAGGAAACATGAACAGAGATGTGTCCGATGTTGATTAACACCCAGGCTCACGATTCGGTTTGTAATCTGAAGGCACTTTGTTTCATGGCAGAAAGTAAAGTGGCTTCTGTTCCACAGGCGGACCGCTGACTGAATATTCGAGTCAGGCCTCACTAATCGGACCTTTCTCTTCTCTCTGTTTGTTCCTCCTCTCCCTCCATTTCTCCTCCTCCGCCTCAACATCCCTCCTCCTCCACCTCCCCCTTTCATTTCGTCTCCTAAGCTTGAACTCCTTTCTGCCCTTCAGTCCAGCTGTCTACTATCCCGCTGGTTCTTCTGCGTTTTTTTTTTTTTTTTTTTTCTTTTTTGTTCTGCCACCATACCTTCGGTTGGCCACTTGGACTCGTGAGCACAGTGTTAAAAAGATACATAGGCAGCTACAGGGGGAGTAAGCAGACAGAACTAAATGTTGCCAGAGTCCTTGTTTCTCTACAGTACAGCACCAAGCAGATAAAAGAAATGCCAAGGTGTGACGTGAGGCTGGGCTAGAGTGAAAAACAAGTGTCGGTGATTGGCATCTGGTGCAAGATGAAGATAAAGATACACAGAGAAAGGTCTGATTCCATGTGTTTGTGAGCAGGGAAATGTTATTTCCTCTTCAAAAAGTCAGCAGTGTCTGTATTCCGCCGCCTTCCAAAGGTATTTTCGTTAACTTCATAAAATTGTTCTTGTGCTTTACAAACTGTCCTCCCTCGACGCTTGCGAACTCTTTTGCCAAAGTCCAGGCTTATTCATCGCCCACCTGTCTTTGTGCTCGTAAAGATGTCCCAAGTCCTGCATCGAGGGGAGTTTACTGTAAAAGAGGTCTCTTTAAAAAAATTAGCGCATGTTCTTTATTACCTTTTGTGTAACTTTTTTTAATCACTATTTTTTCTCTCTTTCGTGAATTTCGGTCCCTCCGTGGGCTGTCAGGGGTCCCCTGCTGCTTTCAGGATGCATGAATCTTTGGTGATTGGATGCCGAGGGTAGAGTTCACAGACGGAGGGTCTGAATATTCGCCTCTGAGATGACTGAGAGAAGGGTCACCTCTGACCTTCCAGGAGGGTCATCACCAAGGTGATGCATAGCAGCCATATATGGGAGGATGCGGACAGAGCCTTGGAGCTGAGATCTACATGGGAAGAACAAAAAGAAACAGAAAGTAATGGTAGCTGTTTATTAAATATACTGTGATGAACAAAGAGTGTTTTGTACTTATGGAAAATACACTGAAGATCATTACTTGCTCCAAATCTTACAATATATGAGCAGCCGGATAGTTTAGCTTAGCATAAAGAATGAAAACAGTGGAAACAGCCAGGCTGGCTCGTCCAAGGAAACAAAAACTGAAGTGTAAAAACTACAAGTTGTGATTTTACAGCAGGCTACGTGCTGGATAATTTCTTTGCTGGGTAGAGTGACTTTCTGGAGTCTCAGCTGGTTGGCGATGGCAAAACTTTAGCAGGTCATTGCTTCTAGACATGAAAACTTATTGATGAACAAATTAAAGAAACAAAATATAAGGCAGGCTGATCTTGTTATGATCCAGGCTAGCGTTACCCCCTGCTCTCCGTCGCTAAGCTAAGCATTAAGCTAAGCTAACGGTTTCCTGGCTCCAGTTTCATACTTTTTCCATTTATCACATAAATTCATGTTAGACTCCTCGTGTGAGATATGAATTGCACTGACTCTTGACATCACTCTTCTCAGCCTGCGCGACCACACCCATGACATTAAAATGAATTGATGTTGTCATTTTAAATCATAATGCATCTGAATGACTAATAATCCTGAAGTAATAAATAAAAGTCATCTTCCAGACCAAGATCGCTCACTCTGATTCTTGCCTGGTTATTTCCATGAAAATGAAAAAAGATTACTATGATTCATTTGTGGTGTGTTTGATAAGCTTGTAGAAATATGTATATCAATGTTCCTCCAACCACAAATAGCGGGAAATCAAAGGAACAATGTTTGCCTGCCTACCAATGTCACCTTGTCAATTGCAGGCCATTTTCTGTGTCCTGTTTTCTGCTTTTACCTTCTGTTTGTTCCTGCAGCGCAATTACAGTGCTCCACTCAGCCAGCGTGGCTATCATTCATGTGATTACAACACTGTTGCTACGGCAACCGTGTTTTCCCTGTGAGATGGTAGCTCAGTGCTGGCAACTGTCTAAGATTAGATCCCCTCTCGTAAATCTCAACCTCGTCCAATGAGGCAGAGTGGGAACCCGGAGCTCAGATAAGAGGGGCACGAGAGGAGATTGAGGAGGCAACGGTGCTACTCACTGGGCGGCGGGTCTCGACATTCCCCTTCCTCCAGCATGACATCATCGATGGCGATGTCTCCCTCAATGCCTGGTCCCCGGATACCTTCGAGTACCACCTACAGAGAGAAAAACACATCAGTGGCATTAAATGTTCAGCTTAGATAGAGCACAAAAACTAGAAGATGAGCTCTGCTTTAAGAAACAATCTAAAAATAAACACACAGTGTAATTTTGCCAAATTGCCTTTTAGAAAATATAACAGCAGGTGGCAAGGGCTTGTTGCAGTTTTTAATGTCACAAAGTTTAAAGAATCGAGAATGCTTGTGGTGTTCGAACAGTTAGAAGTGAGAGCGGGAACAAAAAAAAAAACCCACAGAAGTGCAGCTGAAACTATAATTACTTTCCGCAACTGCAGCCATAAAAATGATGGAGAATATTGCAGGTCTGTATTCGCTACTCACAAAGATTAGGCTTCCTGATGGCAAAGCGTGAGTGATATTGCTTTCTCAACGGCAAACACTGTGTATGGATCCCGTCCACTTCTCTGCTTAATATCGAGGCTTGTGAAGTGCTACATCAATATGCAGCCCCCAAGGAAACTAATACTTCACCGTACACACAGTCAAGAGCAGAAAATAGAGGGCAAGGAGGGAAATGCTGCTGCGTATTGGATTGATTAAGTTTTTTTGGTCTCACCTGGAAAGATGCTGTCGGATGGATGCTTACTTTGGCCTGCTTCCAGCGGTCACCTTGGTTACCACTTAGCGACCACACAGGGCCCTCGGAGGTCGTTTGGCCCTTCTGCTTTAGGAGGGCGTTTAATGTACCTGCGTGAGCAAGGCAGACAGGTACACACAGAGGTCAGAGCACACACACACACACACACACACATGTAAACATGATTACAATAAATGTAGAAAAATGTTGCAACATTGTACTGCACTGCTCCAGGCAGTGGAGCCATGGAAGGCTAATATACAGCACAGCGCCGAGTGAAAACAAGATAAATTGTCAGAAAAGCTGAACGGTAATTCGATGATTTTACATGGTGCTCCAGTGTAGGCTAGTTTTGCTTAATAACTCGGTTTGTTCTCCAGTTTTTCTCAACAACAGCACGCTGATGTTTAATTTACAGAAGGTCATCACTACTCAAGGTAACCGGTTTGCCATCGCTGCCTTTCAGCATTCAGCAGTGCATGAAATCTGTGTGAGAACACCGCCTCAGTGTAGCAGAGAGGTCCATCTGCGTATTATTTAGTATGAATAAGTAACTGTAATGAAACAGAGTGAATAAAGTTTCTGTTTACTTTTGTTTCTACGCATGCCCACGCACTCTCCTGCGCGCTCTCTTTCCTCTCAGTCATTATCCGACTTATATCAAGGTTTACTTCTCTTTTAAGAGAATAAATGGAGACATTATCAGTGTAAAAAAAAAACAAAAAAAAAACAAAAAAACAGAGAAACAGATTGCAGTGAACTCCGTGATCTCACAAATCCATCTAGTTTATGACTGAGTACGGAAAAAATAGTTTCACATATTCTAAAAGAAGATCCACACAGAAGAAAATATTAATTTCACTAGTTTCATAACCCGTTGTATCGTTTGTAATCTTTTAAATCAAGAACTGTGTGTTAGTCAGAACATTAAGCAGATTACAGAAAAGAGAAATACTACCAGCTGGAAACTGCAACAATGCTCGTGTCCTCTTCAGAGTAACTCTACGCCTATATTTGAGATACTTTAGCCACCCATAGTAGGTGGAGACTACACTGAACTTGGATCTAGACTTTTGAGCTTAATATTCATGTTTCCTGCATTTCAGATTTATATATTCCTCTGCCTTCGAAGCAGAGCCGAGCAGTAGCAAAGGTTAAACGTGGGTCATATGAATTGATACATTTATTAAGATGAGGTTCTGCAAGTGATTATAAATTATTCTCCAGCTCATATTAATCCAAATTAATTATCACTAATGGGCAGTGTGTGATGGGAATTTTTGGTGAGGGTAAATACTTTTCTTGTGGTGAACTGTTCCTCCTAATTTATCATCGGTTTCATTAATTATTCCCGCTCAGTCTGGTTTCCTTTTTCATCTCGTAAGGAAAAACTACCTGAGGTCACTGTTGGAGCCAACTCTATATTTGGAAATGCAATACGACAGATCCATTTCAACTGAATTTATATATAACCCTTACAATAACATAGAAATAGCGGCTCTTATTAAGACAGAATAGACTATATACCAGGTCTGAATTGAAGACTCCCCTCAGTGGGACCTCTTGTCAGGCCTGGGCTTTGATATAAAACTGTCAGATGATGACACCGAGTGCAACCACTTTACCCTCCTCTCCAAACACACACAACGATTGTGTTTGGGTTTTTTCTTCGCAATGCGAGAAGACCAAGAGCGAGAGAGAGAGGGAGGGAGAGGGAGAAGGCAGTATTTCTTGGCAGCGGGTCAGCAGGAGCAGTATTCAAACACCCAAATCAGGTTAGCATTGGCATCACAGTGAAGCCCAGCAGGACCACCGCTCTGAAGTCAAGCGAGTTTTACATGGCATGGAGAGCGGCACCTTTGCGTTGACTCAACTTGGGAGCGACTTCGACTGCAACGTCGCGTTTTTGTCTCGGCGGGGTGCCTCATTACTGTACGGTCCCCTTCGTATAAACATGTCTGCGAGGAAATGAAAGAAAGCCATACAGTACGTCCTTGTTCATGCTCTCTCTCATCAACACGATATACCCTTTCCCCAACGACAGCGCAATCTCCAGTGAGAGATGAGCTCTTGTACGAAACATGACCCGCGGTTTCATCTCCTGCTGAAGTGTTTAGGATGTAGGAGGATTCTCGCTGAGCTGGCTGGCTTACATTTTCTTTGAACTCATCGCGATGTAGGTGGTTATGTCAGTGTCATCACATCCAGAGCAAAGTCGGATGCTGTATATTCTTTGAGGAGTAGCTTTTTTTTTTTTTTTCTTTTTGAAAAATAAAAGGAATACCTGTGGAAGACACTTGTGAAATTTAAAAAGATCTGAGAAGTAGGATGTGAGTCTGGTGAAAAGTGAGAAATAGCTCCTGGAAATTGTTCAATAATGTAGTGAGGACAAGAGAGAGGGTGGGTTGAGGTGCAGTACCACCCTCCTTGCTAATAAAAGGAAGACTCCATTGCCTCTCAGAAGGTCAGGCTTAAAACAGACTTGCTTGGTGTGCTTTGCTGGAGACTTAATCCTATAAACAAATGCGACACGGGCTCCAAAGGCAAACTTTGATGTGCGCTTCAGTAATTAAGTGTGACCTTGTCTCAGGTATCCCCCCGCTAGCCAACTACGGAGGAGTTTTCTTTGAGACTGTGCCACTGTTCTCATCAGCGTGTAGGCGAAAAACTCCTTATCGACTGATTCTGGCCTACAGCGCTGCCGTGCCACAACTCGACTGTGACTCACCTCGGCAGCACACTCCCAAAGAGCATCAAACTCCCAGGATTTCAAGACGGAGCTGTGCCATGTCTGATGGCTTTGTGACTCACAGCTCTATATACGGAACGGCTTTCAACTAAATGAAACAACAAAGTTTTTCTGTGATAAGAGAAAAATACAGTATACGTGAACATACTTTATTTGGACCATTTGTCATATTCCCTTCTCTTGTGTTGGAAAATACCAGCGTTCCTGTGCTGAGGGGTGAATTTCTCTCACAGCCGGAGAAGCAGAATACTAAATGGAGCGTAGCTATGGAGGATCTGAGCTGGGTTTCAAGTCCTTGACATTTAGCCCATTCATCATAACGCGGCACAGTCTGGGCATGGGCTTCACCACAGACGGGGAGGGCAGAGAAGAGAGGGTCTGGCTGGCGATCAATTTGAGCAAATTGGAAATGTCACGGCCTACTCAACCTCGGCAGGGAGCCGGAGGAGCTCTCATCTCCCTGCTGAGTCGCCCTCCAACACCTCTATCCTTACATTCTCTCCACCTCCCTCGCTTCCACCTCTCCAGATGTTTGGTCCTGCCCCCCCACCTGGACACTTCCATTTGGCCTTTCCACTGAGGACAGCTGATAAGTAACCTGGCTAAATCCGAGACCCTATAGAGCCCTGTTGTTAACTCAGTGTCACACATAAAGAATCAATTCGCCCAAAATATTAAATTAGAATACTTAAAATACGTCTAGCCATGCATGGTCTGGATTTATTTGCATATAATTGATTTTAAGTTGCCTGCCACGACTGAAATACATCAATGGCATGTGTAATTTTGTGTGTAATGCTCAAAGCAGTGTAAATGTTTTGATTACTTATAATAATCTGTGGCTTACAACGAATAAACAGGGGAGCTCGTCGGGTGGAGGCCAGTGTGGTCAAACCTGCTGAATAACAAAAGTAATGATGCATAAAAAGGTCGTTTATAAGGTAACACAATTCCAAAAAATTTTAGGCAGCAGTTTGCCTCCAACTGAGGTATTTATATTATTAATGCAAATAAGAGTCAAACAAAAAACTTCAAAGGGAAATTAAAGAAAGTCGGAATGGAATGAGATTTGAAAAATAGAAAAAATAAAGCGCGGCTAATAGAACGCTCAGAAAGAACGAGAGAGAGAGCTGAGTGGGTTGGAGTTGGAGCAGCAGGTCCAGCAGAAGCTCATAGCGTAGCAGGTGGAGGGTGGAGATGGCGCTGATACCACCGATGTCTCACCAGAATACTGAGATAAGTGCTGCCAAATGCTCGCTGTAAACATCTAATCAAAAGAGAGAAGAGTGCAGTTGCCAGCCTGTAGTGATTTCACAGTTTATTGAACGTCAAGTTCAAGTTTAATGAGCACAAACGTACAACTCCCCGTCCGCTTTTTGAGCGTATTCACTACCAGTTCTCTCTCTTTTTTTTTTTGCATTGTTTTTTTGTTTCGACTAAAATATATATTTTAGTTAAATGGAAATGTTTGTTGCTCACTCTCAATCTCCTTTTTTTGAAAGCCCTGAAAATACATTTTCTCAAACTCTCAAGCTTCTTACTCAGAGTGCGCCCACAAGAACACAAAGAGTTTGAACAGCGTCTGTTATATCACATGAGAGATTTCAGCACAATTCTAGCTGGTTTGAAGTTGAGAAGGTGTATAACCACGTACGTCCACGCACCAATCAGAATTCAGCAGTACTACTCATCATGATCTGATGACAGGTTATGAATGAATGCAGAATCTGTAGGCAAGGGAGCAAGATTTGGTTTCAATTGGTTGGTTTCAATTTGAAGTCTGAGTGGACTAGTCACTTTGGTTGCATACAGGTAAAAAGTCCATCTGGAGAATACTGTGACTGAAATACAGACAGAGGACAATTTAGATATCTGTTCATAGAGTTTAGCAAAAATGTGTCATTCTTAAGTTGCTAATCAGACTGCACAGGAAGTCTTGGTTCACATATCCATCATCCGTTTTCAGGATAGCCGCCGGTTACACCAGAAGCCCAGAAACACTGGCCGTTGCCCCCGGGGGCTAAATTGCTGTCGGACGATAGCCTATGGGTTCAGACATTGCTGTCATTCAAAATATGACCACACCTCCGCTTATAATCTACAGTATGTTCGCATATTTCTTTGCATGTGAATGGATGTCATCATCATCTGTTGGCCTTAACAAGTAAAAACCGGTCCAACACTAACCTTCATGCATGACAACAACTATAGAGGCCAGGTTCATCTCTGAGACATTTAAGTGGCTTAAATTGAGTCCATTACTATCTATAGATTGAAAATAGAGAGGCCCTAAACCTTTGGGTCACCTGAAATGCTGATGGTAGTGGAAGATTTATGAGACGTATTGACATATTTTTAACGAGCAACAGATGAAAAAGGCTGAAATTATTGCAGAATTCCTATATGATCCATTTGTAGCTCCGTCCACGCTCTTGCAAAAAGGATACGAGACGTGTAAGACACATTTGAGAAACCCTTTAGTTGCTTTAGTAAAATAAAAAAAAGAGCTATTTTAGCCAATTTTTACCAAGCTGACCCGGTAACCCCACCCAGCGGCGCCCCTCACCTGCCTTATGAACCTGTGCAGTAGCTAATGATACAGGGTGAAGCCGAGACAGAGAAGTCGCCACTGGAGGCCTTCAACAAAGCACAAGCCTGCTGTTTTTCTGCTAGAGATCCAATCCTCGCTCAACACTCCCAAATGCACAAACACACAAACAGGCTGCACTCAGAGGAGGAGTGCCTTCGGTCGGCTGATTGGGTCCCCGGTGAAGGGAGCCTAAGAGTCAGATGTAAGCCACAGAGTGCTCCTTCAGTCGCTCTGCCATCTTCAAATGGGCCGTACAAGGCTGTTATCTACATTCAGAGAGGAATGGAAGACCTAATGCCTGGGATCTGTGTACACACCTTTGAAGGGGTTTTGTTGCAAGAAATGAGATTTCTTTTGCTGGAAACATCTGACAGCTGCACTTATAAAATCTTTGCACAAAAGCGCGAAACTCCCCGGTGCACCCACCATGGGAACAAACTCTCGGAAAATGACTGAACTGCTGCTGCTTACAGAAAGAAAAAAAAAGTGCTGCCGTTCCACCTTTTCTTTTTTGTCTCTGCGTGACTACTGCGCCTCACACATGCTGTAGGTGGCGGACAGCGGTTTCCAAAATCTCATCTCTCAACTAATGTCTCAAAGCCATGCGATGTCCCACGGAAGCTTGATAATGGACTTTTTTTTTTTTTTTTTTGGTAAATTAAATTTGTTGAGGTGTTTCCTCAGTGACTGTTGTTTAGCCACGCACAGATAAGAATGCACCTCCTTCATTTAGCAGCGAATTGCCAAAGTAATTCCACTTGAAGTCGCTCTTGCGGCTTAAGCAACCAGACGCACAGAGCAGCGACAGATCCTTTAAAGAACGAGAGTAATTACTCACTTCTTCATCTATTTCCACGAACTACTGAGCAATGAATATACATTAAGATAATGATTTCAGCGGCGGGTGCGCGGAAGAAGTAAACACAGACATTTGTTGTACGCGCAGGGGACAATGAAGCATCCGAGGAATGCATCTTACCTATGTGTTTTCCATACATGTGGTAGTAGAAACCGAAGCAGTAGGCAGGTGGGTTGGTGATGCCGTACGGGTTTTTAGGTGCTACGTTGAAAAACGGACTTACAAGCCGTGCTTGGTCCCCTTCCTTTCGTGGTCTTGAGGTCTCAATGTACATGTAGAAACCTTGAATCACAGGAACAAATAAAACACACATAAGTACATACATATATGTATTATTTATAGATTTACAGAAGGTTAGTGCAAGTAATAATTACTTGCAGACAAAATCATCTTAATTCGCAGCATTTAAAGGATTATTCCGCTTTACTACGGCTTTTACTTTGCAGTGTTTTATTATAATTTTGTGAAACAAATCAAGGAAAATGAGCAGACAGATGATTATACAGGTCGTACACAAGCCAATACTTTAGGCAGATTATCTAAAGCACTTTATTTGGAGGTAAAACCAAAGGTGACTGCACTCTGGATCGGTAATAATCCATCATTACACATTAGTGTGCAGACAGTTTAAAGGTAGGTTAAACAGTTTGGGAAATTGTTTTTCAATTTCTCTCCAAATCAGTCGAGCGTACGCGGAGGTTTGTTGTCTTTTCTGATTGCCTGACTGGCCATGTGTGCTGCTGATTCCCAGATTTCTGCATTAACCCGGCTGATTATGTTATTATAACTTTATTATATACCTATATGGCAAATAACAAATTACTAAGGGAGAAGTTAGAATGAACCAAAATGATCTTTTTATGCTAAGTACCCAACACGTATGTCTACAGTGATACAGGATGTTATCTGATGTCTTGTAGATATTCTTAGGGCATAAGACAAAGTCATTGTGCCTCAGTGGGGAACTGCACAAACAGTGACTGTACCCTTTGAAAAATGAGAGCGTCTGTCAGGCAGTGTTCATCTGGAATCCCACCACTACTTTCTGACTGCCCACTGATACACCAGCGAATTATTTGTCACTGTAAAAATGAGGCTTTCTCGGTGCAACTGAGTATCAGTTGCATTTTTGGCCAGACTGAGATAGCGTGATGAAAATGAAACCTTCCATATCGAAGATAAGGAGCAGGGCTTTCTACGAAGGACAGTCCTCCCTTTTTACTAATAGATATAACTGGGGGGGGCAAATCGAGACGATAACAATGGGGTTACATTCATGCTCCCTCACTCGTGGACGGCAGCGGCGACGGCGGTGAGTCAAACAGCCCTCTGATTGTGTCTGAACCACGTAATCTGAAGCCAATCTCTGCCCCGCCACAGGCGCAGAGGAGGTAGCCGGTGAGCGGCTCCACACCCCTCCAGCCAAAATCAAATGGAATATCTCCCTCGGTTGAATCTCATATCAGATAATTATACACAAAGAGGAATGGGGCTGGTAATGAAATGCGGGACGTTTTGAAACCATTAGGTGATTAAAGCCAATGCATTATTTACTGCTTCAGCTGCTGCTGGTGCCACAGCACCATAACAAGCACTTACACTGCACCACAGATACCTTTCTCCTACAAATCTAATATTGGTATTTATTAACTTCTTCAATATGGAATACATACATATTTAAGTAACACATTGAAAACTAAACTACTACGTGGATTTCTCTGGTTTAGGTGCCCGTAAAAACAGAACAGAGAGTCAGACTCGGATTATCCTGCAAATAAATGATGAAGGCAGCTCAATTTTACATTGTGCTGCATCAAGCCTTTGGTGACACAATGAGCACAGCTAAACTCGTCTGTTATGCAATCGGGAACACTTGAGCCCTTCAAACTTATTTCAATATTTCCCCCAAAAAATCTTTGTAGCGGGATCTTTGCGTAAAAGGTACAGCGCGTTCATGTCGTGCCACCGCTAATTTTACATCTTCCCACGTAATTTAGCATTAACGCCACGATCACGCTGTTTGCTTGTGCACTGGGGGAACTGATGTATTCATGCATGGATTACATAAGAAATAACAGAGTGGTGTCCATTTAAATGTGTGCATTCAACCAACGTTTTTCCAGTCCACCGGGCAGCTGCAATGTTTTTCGAGCCACGCTGACAGCTGGCAAAAATAATCACTTACACTTACACCAACTGTGTTTTTTTCCCTGTTGGGGCATAATTTTGCAATATGATTGTTCTGCTATAGAAATAAATGCCCAGCTGAGAAATTCAACTGAATGACTGAGCTCAATAGTTAATGAATACTGAGGTTGTTGGCGATTCGTATATAATTAGCTTTTCTTTAATGTACCGTTATATTGCACATATGTATCTACATATCTATATTTATATATATCAGTATCACGGAGAGCTGGAGACATTTTCAAGTGTCATTCATGAGTATAGAGAAACACTGTGAACAGGTCTAACACAAACAAACACTCTGCTGTGGTTCTGACACATTCATCATCACAGCTGCAATGTCACCAATAAAGCAATCAGATTATTTTGGAAGTGGAATTAAATGAATGGACCTTTTGTTCTTGCTCTGTACTCACTTCAAATCTCTGCAGTGTGTTGTGGAAACTCGAGAATGGACTTTCCAGTGAAGTATGAGACAGCCTGTGTCTGACACATTTACATATTCACATATTCTTGGTTTATGAATGAGGGAGGACAATGTGGAAAACCCATAGCAGACGGGAAATGTTCAAAGCAGATTATTTTTACATTTCACTAATACTTATACATTGGCTGTTTCTCTTTAACAGCAGAAGAAAAGGAGGAAAAAGATTTACTTTGAATCCCCAATGGGGAGATTCTTTTTTTTTCAATTCGATTTTTTGCAGGTCACATGGGCCATTACACTGATTAGATGTTTACAAAAGAAAAACACTCTGGATAAACAATAGAGAGGTTAGCTTTATTATATTATATGATTTAGAACAATTTTAAACATTCAGTTTTAGATGGGAAAAATGCCTTAAGGACGAGGACTGACTGAGGAGTTAATAAGCTAGTTAGCTGAGCACGCAAACATTTGACTTCTACATGAGTGTAGATAAACAACACACTGTTCTATTATTTAAACTTTTGCTCTTGTTCTGTGTTTTTGGTCTTTGGAGGTCTAAAAAGACTCCACCGGACAAGCAGTACAGAAGTATCATTTGCTGTATCAACAGGCTGCAGAGCAACTTCCTTAAATAATGGTTTATTTTTATGACTTCATTCATTCATACAATTATTTTTTGTTATGTGAAAAGCATAAATGGATACATAAAAGAACCTTGTACATGTACCTTGCTTAATGAACTGTAATGAACATGAACACTTGGGTCAGGCTTTTCAAAGTACTTACCCTGCTTGGAACCACTGCGGTCACCACCGGGCCCGGTGTTGGGTGTATACTTTGTATCGCGGGTAGCGGCACTGTGCCGCGTCCAATCAAAATCGTCATTCTTGTCCTGGGTGAACATGCAGATGGGCTCCTCCTCAAAGCTGCAGTGGAACTCTCCTAGTGAGCGACAGAGGAGAACCGGGCTCTTACATTCACTTCACTATGTAAGAGCGAGAAGTTGGGAGATACAGTATGCATGCAGTGTGACACCTGCTGTATATTTATGAGATTTCCTGGAGTGCGCGTGTGTGTGTGTGAGTGTGCACGCCGGTGTGTGTCTCGGGGGGGTATACAACAGCTAAGACCTAATTACACCAAACGATCTGGTGACGAGGATTTCTAAATTAGGATGTGACCTCTCGCTGACTGCAGTGTAGACGTCAGTGAATGTGTGGGTTTTTTTTTTCACATGACAGTGACACACAGTTCAGATCAGAGGGGGAAGTTTCTGCAGAGAGTGCTGCACCTTGAAACACCCAATGGCACGGCGCTGTGTGTGTGTGCGCGCGCCTTAGGCGAAAATATTAAAATACAAATCTCATATGGCAGAGGGCAGAAACACTAAATTGTGGTTTTCATTTTAAGGTCCTAATGGTTTTCTAGTCTGAAGCATTATGTGCATAAAAGGTGCATTTGTGGAACTGGTAATGATTTTATTTTATTTTTAATTTTTTTATGACTGAAACTAAGAATGAGTTGATCGTCCTTGGATGTTTTGTAGTGTCTCAATCAGCTTTCAAAATGGACACCGCCTCCCGCCTCCTCTACAGCTCTCCGTCTTTGGAGTGGATGTGCAAGCGGAGATATTAGGTGCACTCCCCCGCCTCTCCTCTCCCTTCTCTCCCCATCACCCCTCCCTTTCCTCCCTTGCTCTCCACGCCCCTCTGACTGCAATTTTTAAACTAGTGGAGTGCGCAGCGAGAGAATGAAACTCTAGGTGCTGTCACCTTTCAAGAAAAAAAAGTAATTGTAACTCCGGCATGAGGTGACGGTGGGTCACGTGTAGGGGACTGTCTAACAGTTAATATGCTAATGAATAGTTGGAAATGAGGTGTGCGGGGGACTAACCACTCTGTTTAATGAAGGCATAGCAGTAGGATCAGCAGTGTCAACACCTCCATTTAATCCATGTAACAAACAAACAAAAGCAGCTAACCAGAGGAAATGGCACTGCTGAGAAGTGTCCTCAAAGCTATAGTAAAAAGGAGCATTTAGATTCAGAATGCAGGCATGTGTTCTGATAAATATTCATTGATTTATTAAAACGTAGCTGGGAGCACTTTGGAGTGGTGACCTTGAGAGGCGCAGAATCTGCAGCTTTTTACTCAGGTAATGGAGGTAACATAGACCGAGGTAGAGCGTGGGTGGATGGACCCAGGGTGAGGACGAGGGCAGTGATGCTGCCAAAGAGACAGAAAGTGAGAGCAGGAGAGAAAGAAGTGATGGAGCTGGAGAGCGGAGGAAGGTGCCCGGGTTGCAGGCACTCTTGACTCTTCTCCTCACAGGCATGCAGATTTAAATGGAGGTCTAGCCCCCGGTGCTAGACACTGATGCCCCCATCCACTGTGAGCTAAACTAAATGTTTTCGCCTTCTGCACCCGGGAGAGATAGGAAGGATTTGGAGGAAAGGCAGCGGAAGAAGGAGGCGTGCAGGTAAGACAGTTTCCTTCAGGGATTTGGATAATGATGTTGGTGATTAGGATGTTTGTTATTATGTCGGCAATGTTTGTGTTAACACCCACCAAAATATATATCTATATAAATAAATAAACCACAATACACATCAGCGCACTGCAGCACGGCAAACAATGATTAAGCGTGCATTCTCAAGGCATGAATAATGTGGATTTGTAAAGTTTCAACAATGAAATGCGTCAAAAATGGGACCAAATATGAAAGAATACAAGCACATATTGCACGGACACATGCTCACAAAGCGCAGAGCGCGCAAATGCTCTCATGCACAGACGCAGACGCACACATCTCATCCCAGTACGCACCGTACATCACGCCTTGCAGCGATTTCAGGCTCTCAAAGTGTCAAATAGCCAGATGCAGGTTTTTACTTAGAATTCCTAAATGTAAGTCAATTTATCATACTTCATTTAGTGCTACTTAAGATCACTTAGAGGGATCTTCCGGTGCGGTGTGACACTTTGAGAGCCAGATCTCTACGGGACGTATAGTCACTTTGAGTCTCCCCACTGTTCCCACAGACTGTGTTGCGACAGAAGGAGCTCATGCTCTGGCGGGAGATGCTCAGCGAGGTGCACATTACTTACTCAGGTGAGGGTTGATGGGAGCTGTGAAAAGGAAAGAAAAAAAAAAGAGCCAGAAACAGCCATTAGTACAGAACATCTTAGCTGTCTGTCAATACTTGAAACACTGAAAAGCGTAGTGAAACGCTCGCAGACTCACGCACAGCGGTACAAGCACTCAAACTGTCGCACTTTAAAAAAAAAAAAAAAAAATGTTTGGTTGATCCCGTGCGCTCCACTACAGGTTACACAGAGCACAACACGAGTTGTGCACACAGCTGTTGCGACTCACCTTTCATCACGCTGTCATCTACTATTTAGGCGGCGAGCTAATAAAAGTCTGCATGTATAAAACTTGCACACTTTTGCGCAGTGTTCAGCTGTCGTGAAATGAAATGAAAGAGGCCCACGGGAGGGCTAGGAAATATTGTCCTCTGATATTAAAACACTGGAAGCACATCAGAGCGTGCGCTCTCTGTCTTCATCAAGCTCTACTGCGTTCACAGTGTACAAACAAAAAGCAAACACAAGGGCTAAAGAGGAGGCGCAGGTCCGCCGGCACAAACGCAATGCAATGATTATTGAGCGGGCAGAAAGAGAGATGTCCGGGACTTAAAAGTGGAAAAGGTGACAGCAGTCGTTCCCTGCCCTGTTATCAAACGTAAAAGACAGAAGGATTAGGAAGACCGGCCTGACCACATTAATAAGCTTATAGTGAAACTGCTTATCATTATTGCCATTTACTGGCATTGCTGATGTTCTTGTTCAAGGTGACTTCCATTTAAAGCGCTAAGCCTATTTTAGACTTCCATTTAGGAGCCAATAAATCATAAAAACGAGTAATAATCACAAGCAGTTGTCTGCTAATCGCTTCTCTGTAATATCCTGGATTCCTTTTGTGTTTCCCAAACAACAGCGTTATTGGAACTTTTCTAGATCAAGAACACTGATGACTTGAGCCCAGGGAAATACATGCAAGGCTTCTTTTGCATTCTGCCCACCTAACCCGCGGTTCAATGCTTCCCTCATTGATAATTTAGGAGGCTCCCGCCGCACCAAACACAGAAAGGTCAAGGGTATCACACGGAGTTGCACCGAGCCAGTTAGTCGGCACTTCACTTTTTGCAGAGTAAATACCATTTAACCTGTCAAGAAGATTCATGGGCATTTTCATGATCGATTGTCGACCGGCTGAATAGATGCGATATATCAGCTTTACCACAAAACTATGTTGCTGCGTGATTTATGAAACCTTGCTGTTCACGGGGGGAATTGATTTTAATCCAACCAATTAAAGTGAGTAATAACAAATCATTCCTACAAAGAACACATGTACTGGAGACTGGGGAAGTATTGCAGGGCTGGTGGAATTGGTCTTTTAAAAATCAGAAACGCGAGTAGTGATTTCTGTTTACGGCCGCGTGGTCCGTGGAAAATGTGCGTCCGCTTGCAGCAGAGAGAAAAGAAAAACACGTACACAGAGGGAAAGAGAGAGGGAGAGGGAGAGAGAACAAACCATTGCATTTCCAATTAAATCATATAAAACATTCAGTGAGCTGCAACGCTGCAGCTGAAGCCACACCATGAGGGGGGCACAAGTGTGGAAAGAATAGGCTGTGCACCCTCAGCCCGTGGAAGCTTGAATAATATCTGTTACAATCTGTTACTGATTGTGAAAATACCTGCACCCTAACATCCGAAGCTTCCTGCTGAATCTACACTGGACTACACAGAGCGCCACTGCTGCAGTGAAAGACTCTGCAGAGAGGGAGGAAACCATCCGGCCTGTTGCGGAGAAAATGTTTTAAATGACAACTCACAGCCCCGGGCCCGTGAATCGGATGCTGAGTTTTCTGACAAAACTCTATTCTTTCAGCCCCCCCCCACCTCCTGCTCGCTCTTTCCCTCTCAGCTTCCCATTTCCTGCACCCCCCCCACTTCACCCACCCCCTCCCTAATCCTTCCTGTTTCTCCCCGTTGGAAGAAGAAGAAGAAGAAAAAAAAGAGGCGAGCTCCTTCTTTCTTCCAAGACTGTGGTTATGAAAATATGTTTTGTTTTTCTTTTTTACCTGCAGCTTCCCCAGGCTGACTTACGGTGCCTTAGTCCAGATGCGTCTGCTCAAGCAATGTCTCTACCCCTGCTGAGGAAATCAAACTGAGCAGGCCCACAGGCTACTTTACTACTGCTGTGCGTGCACACACTCTAAAAGAACACGCACACACACACACACACACACACACACACACACATGCACACGGACACAGATAATTTAACTTCCAATTTAGATGACTGTACTGGATAAGGGGTAAACAAACAAAGCATAAAATAAACTGAGACTGAGATCTATTGTTGACTCAAGCATTTAAAATGAAGCATTCTTTTCAGAAATGTTAAAGCCTTCATCTGTGAATACTTTTGTAGCTCCTGAAAACATGGTTGGACCTCAAACATCCTCAAAATCCCCGTTGTTAAGCAGAGATGTGAAAAAAAAAAAGAAAAAAAAAACATTTCATTTCCATCCTTAATGCTGCAGCACTCTGCCACAAATAATGATTGGGGAAGAAATGTCTCTCAAGATGCTCGTGATCACAGCATGAAGTGAGTTTTTTTAGTTTTGAATGCAGCTCTTTGAAAACTTTTATTATGCCACGTCCTTAACCCACACATAAGGTGCATGTCCGACTCGGGGGTTTCTACTTTTCCAAATGAGAGGACAAAACAAATGGCCGCCTGACTGCATGTGTGCCTTCTATCCAAATTGCCTAATTTTGATTGAAACACAAAGTGAGCTCATTGACCGCCAAAGGACAGCAGTCCGTAGAGGCCGTTCCGGATGCAAACACTGACTTCATCTTGGCAGGATTCCCTGCTCGCTGGCTTGCGGCTGTATCGTAGAGCAGCAGACAATTCTATGGCTGCAGCCAAGTGTCCTCACAGACGACGGCAGCCCAGCTTCTTTCTTCTCCTTCTTCGTTTTTTTTTTTTTTTTACTGACCTCATATAATCCACACTCTACAAGATTCCCATCCATCATGTTTAGGGGGTCTGGGTGGGTGCCATGACATTCTGAGAAAGCCCTGTCACGGTTTCACAGCTCCAACCATCAGTTGGAATAATAACACTGTGGACAAATGTAATTCCCCTCATGTCTCCCTGACAAAAATAACACAGGCGGCATCACACTATTGTGTCCTTCAATCACATCGTCGCAGCCTAAGGATGTAACAGTTCTGCAGCAACACATACAGACTGGCCGTGGCCGGTAATTTTCTATGTGTTATCCTGCTCTTGCATCAGTGTGGATATGACACACTGATGCAAGAGATTCCTTAATGGACTTCCACATGGATTAGCTCTACTTTGGTCTAAATAGCAAGCAGAGGAGTAAGACAGAGATGTGGGGAAAAAACAGCAACGCACCGTCTTTCTTAGCAAGAGTTATCCTATCCATAAAATATGAAGCAAGCACCTGATTAGCTTACCTTAGCACAAACACTGGACTCACTTGGACTTGAAACAACAGGGGAAAAAAGCAAGTCTGACTCTGTACAAAATCCACCTACCGGCACTTAAGCTCACTAACTAACACGCTGCATCTCTTTTGTTTGACTCCTCGAGTATATCCGAAGCTGAACGTCTAAAAACCAAAATGGATTCAAGGCAAGCAGAGACAACAGGAAATGACTTCTCATTCAGGATATCAGTTTCCTCCTTTGTACTAAGCCAAGGTAGCCTACAGATGGATGTAGCCTTATATTTAAAAGAAAGTGGTCTTGATCTAATCTAACGCTCCACAAAGAGTATTTCCCCAAAGCTATCCCTTTAAGTCCAGTGTGTCAGATTTATGGGGCTCTATTTACAGAGCAGAAATGTAATATAATATGTATTACTATATTTTCATTAGTGTATAATCACCTGTCATAGAATGATCTTTTATATCTACAGATGCTAGGAGTCCTGTTTGACGAGTCCACCATTTCAAATAACCATGTCCAACCATGTTGGACAGTTTAAATGCAGCACTAGGGAGGGCCTTGTATGTTATTTGTGTATTCTGCAACCACTGTAGTTCTTTGGTGAGGTGAGCGGGTTGCAATCTGCATCTACATTACTAGATGGCACTAAATCATACACACTGGTCCTTTAAAGGCAGCACTCCTGAACATTCGCAAAAATACAATGATAAGACAGCAGCTACGCAATATTTTACCGGCTGGTATTATGCCTTGAAAAGTCGCTCTGCGTTGTAGTATTCTTCAGCAGTTTATCATATTGTCATGAATATAACAATATCCTGCAATAACAAGTTTCTTTATTAAAATGCTTTCACCCACAGAAACTCCATGCTGCAAGCTCGAGGCCCAAATATTAAAAATATCCTCATAATGATAAAATATAATGCTGTGTTTTACGGGTAAACAGTTGAGAGTTGAGACCAGGACTGAACAAAAGCTCAGACAGGGATTACACCGAACCACCACCGGCTGAATGATTACACCCCAACACCTCAGCTATAGCAGATGATAGAAATCATCAGAAGCCGTAGACGGCATTTAATGTAAGATTTACTGGGTTTTGACTTCAGTACAGGCATCTTGCCGTTTATGTCACTATGAGCTGCATAAAAATGGGAAATTAAGAAATAGCTGCAGTGTTTCACTGTGACACTGCGAGGCTTGACAGGAGGTTTATACATTAAATCCTTCATCTTGGAGGAAACCAGAGAGGGAGAAAGGAGCGTTATGAGGAACATCAAACAGATGCCGAGTTTGTCACTGCAGCAAAAATTTAAAAGAGTGTCTTTGGAGTTTGGTGACACAACCATCCTTCATCTTACAGCTGGGGACACTATAACCGCTTTTGTGTTTTCTTGCCAACTCACAGAAAAAGCTGCTACCACTGGCTTTATGTGCATCGGAATGATTGCTTGGCCTATTGGGCAATAATGAGCAAACTCACTCATACTTAGATTTTAGGGGCCTTATGTTAAAACTTCACAGTGGGAAAGTAATATTTATCCTCACAAACAGACTAACAGTCATATTTCTTGGCTTAGTTGTTTGTTTCCGTACGCGCGCACACACATTTATTTTCAGGGTCATGGGGAGCTGTAGTGAAAGGCAGGAAGCGCCGTGTTCGGCGTTGCACGGTATGTATACAAACATAAATATATGGGCAAACAGAGGAACAGAGGAAAATACTCGCATTCACACTTGAGGGTTATTTGGCGACTCCTAACCTGTGTGTGTTTTTGATTGTTGGATGAGGCCAATGCAAACAAGAGGTAAATGTGCAAACTCCACACCGCAAGAAGCAGGGCCAAAGGTGAACACAAGCTCGCAACCTTCTCGCTGTGGATCAACAGTGCTAACCACTGAGGGAAACCATCACACTGCTAACGCTCAGTATGTCACTTTCTGGAGTGAGAAATACAAAGGATAAAAAATTAGAAATACACGCACATATATAATATAACTAGGTAATTGTAAAAGTCAATATTGGCCTGATGTGTAAGTGGACTGTGCATTTATTCAGTGTATTACAAAATGTATTAATTAAAATTAAAATTAATTAACTATACAACATAAAATTGCACAAATTTGCAAATGTGCATATTTCTTGCATGTTTGAGTCTGGAAACATAAAACCTTGGTGTGCCAGCTGGGTTGTTTTACCTTTTCAGACAGACAAGCAGCGTGTCTAATCTGCATACTACAGTATATATCATTATCTATCACCACTACTGATCATTTTGACTTTTTTCTATACGTGGATATATATTCTCTTACATCTATGGTCAGCATTTGGTGTCTTACTGATGAATGAAAAGATGTTTCGTTACATCATGTTCATGCTTTGGATAAATAACATTTTGAGCTTTGATTCAAGGACAGACAAGAAGCTCTGCGATCTCTCTGCACTGAGTCAGCCTGATGCACACACATCAGTGGCTGTTGGCCATTGACCTGGATTATGCTGATTTCAATCTAAATTAGCTTTGCTTAGGTCAGTGTGCCGTGTGGAAACATGCAGGACAGCCTCGGCTTAGTGACAGTTTACCGACTGTGGTTGACATAAACAGCAGAGTTGAGGCTCTGAGCCACCGGCATATATCACTATATATCACTTACAATACATGTAAATAAAACATTGAATATGTCACCGATGCCTGTGCCAACATAGATTTACATTTCTGGTGCTAAATGTGTCTTGTTACAGTATTTTAGGATCACTTTGTTTATGTTCTGCAGCTATGAGTAGCTCCTCCATTTCCTTTGTGCATTGCAATGTGGAAGGACAGTGCACATCACTAACACGCTAAAACATCTGCCATTTTTAGCATTCATACTTCAAGCCACTGTTTACTACTTTTATCACCTGGTGTAAACACATCAGATACTCCAACTCTGCCGAGATGTGGTATGTAGTATGGATTTGGAGCGCATAGAAAGAAACTGTGCTTTGCCTTAGATCATACAGCGTGGGCTCACATTAGCCGACTGGCATCAGCTGATTCGCAATCATTTACAATCATCTACTTGGCCACCAGCATGTGTAACGTTCGGGCATATTCATTGCGACATACAGCAAAGTCATTACAACGTGACATTTCTCACTCTGCTCGGCGCTCATTCCAAAACTGTTTGCTGCTGTAGCTCCCTCCACTGTTCAACCTCCCGTTCCAAGCTTTGGGTATTGATTTAACAAAGACATAATGTCCGTGTGTGTGTTTATTAATGGTGGATTAGCTCGCTCTGCAAAATCCTTGTTGCTGCTCAGATTGTTTGAGAGCTCCCTCAAACAGCAGAGCGGTCTTCCACCAAATTTAGCCGTGAATTGACACTTGGTTTGACGTGCCTCTGACTCACACTGACGTTTCCCTGTTAGCAGGCCGCATGCTAAATATAGGTAGCATAGTAGAAAAATCAATATGAAGATACAGTAAGTGTCTCTCTCACTCAAATTAAAGTGCAAAATATACTGTAGGTGGCTTAGTAAGAAATGAAATCGAAGAAGTGTCTTACAGGAATAGAGCTGTAAGTCTCTTTCCTACAAGAAAATATTACCTGATATTTAAATAACCAGAGATTAAATAAAGAATAAGGAATTATGTGTAACATATTTTTTTCACACAAATTCACTTTAGTTCACCCTAAACTTGTAAACCTATAGTTTAGTAACTAAAATAACGCCCTACAGGTCCTTGTTTCCTCCTGAAAGTGAAAGGGGAGCGATAACGAAGATGATCATGGACTGTGGTTCACGTCAGTCAGGACGTCTTGCGGGAAACGTTCTCTGATCAGACTGGATCGTGCTCAGGCCGACATTAGGCTGCTACAGTGACGCTATGCTGTGCGTGGGAGAACAGAGCAGCCCTAGAGTGATAATTAGTCCTTTCTCTTGTTGGGCAGCTGATTCGCACATTGGTATTGGCTCTCTTCTTTCCTTTTTCCTTTTCTTTTTTTTTTTTAAACTTTGTTCCTCTGTATCTTGATTTTTTTTTTCTCCACAGTCCCAACTTGGCTGTCTCCATCTCCTTCCTCTGTGAGTATCTCTGTCTTAATTAGCCTCACTTCTCTTCACTTCGCTTTGATTGGATTCAATTTGATTCAATTCAGTGGAATTGAACAATTCAAGGTTTAGCAGAGACCACGCCGTATCACACACCACTACGAGTAGTCTCCTCTCTTTCCCAATTCCCTTTTCAGCAGCCATGATGAGCTGCAGTGAAACTGAATAATTCACAGCTGCAGCAGCAACACTCAGAAAGACCTCAGCAGCCGGTGATAGACAGAAAACAGTCAGCCAGTTTGTTACTGAAAATGCACATCTCAAGTACCTGTGCATACGTTCACACGGACTGCTGGGTCTACTGTGGATACCTGGTGGAGCACAGGCTGGAGAATGTACCTCCATTTGCAAGTTGCTATTTCAGTCTGTGGAGAAATACAGCAAGTTTTGATGTATTCTCACTGGCCTGACGGGGCTACATCATCTTCATGATGCTGCTATTTGATTACTATAGACCTGATTCAAAACGTACAACCAAATCAAACAATGCAAGAGCAGTAAACATGTTATTGTCCTGTCTGGTTCTGGGTTAAGGCACAGCGAGCTTTTATTTTGTTAGAGGAGCCACGCAGGGCAAAGAACCTTTCAAAATATTTGTAATATAAAATCGAAAAGCTATTTGTTCAAAAACATCCCGGGAGACAAATCACATCTTCTGGCAAAAAGACAAGAGGGAATCACGGACAGGAGAAATGCTTCATTTTGGGGGGGAAACTGAGCAAAGCAAAACATGACTCATCTTTGAGCAGCTCTGCTTGCTCCTGTGTCCCAGGCTACATGTCGAGTCATCCGTTTTTATGTCACGAGGATCTTTCATGTAGAGAAAGTCAATTTTTGCTCCCCTGACTCAATAAAAGCCACGGCGAAGAGATGATTAGTAAGCTGATCAGCAATTATCCAAGCTGTCTTCCAATAAGTGAATGTGCTCAGATCAACTTCAAATTATTCTAATGAGTTTGCTTTTTATTTTTCTCACACATATCATACATAATACATCACCGTGATGACTTGTGATACCAAAGTGAACATCTGATATCTATCAGTGTTAGTAGACATGTGGCATGATGCTGCAGCAGAAACTCTAGCTGGAATTAATTTAAGAGTATAACAAGGACAACATGACAGGCTGCAGCTATAACTCCTCCACCTGTGCATACACCTGCACACGTGGAGGCAGAAGACTGAAGTGCATCCGGCTCTTCTGCGTCTCCCCTACCCAATCTTCGTCTTATTTTTCAGACATGGAAACATTAAAACACTGCAGGACGAGTAGACTGTCCTCCAAAAGAGACATCTCTAGAGTTAGTATGCAGCACTCACCGCTGTAAGTGACAATCCGGATGGTGGAGTCACCCTCTCCGAAACGAGTGATGGGGGTCAGGCGCACCTCGTAAGATTCGGGCTTTACGAGATCAGTCAGGTTGTGTGTCATGAGCTCTCCTTTGTTGATTGTCCGGTCCACGGGGATCTCCTGCTCCCACCAGCGCTGCAATCCCATCTGCATGGGAAGAGGAAGCACAAGAGGTTCAGACATTTTTTTAATCACCTATTTACAAATTAAATAATTACATAACTGATCTACAAAAAGCACTTAAGAAGCTGTCAGCATTGGGTTGATATCTAGCAGAACTGACATGTTTTAATTCATGTTTCAATACGATCTGGAATCAATTTAAGACAATAAGATGTCAAATGTATTTGAATTAAATCCAAACTAAGCAAGCTAAGTCTGACCTGTACTGTCCTGGTCAAATGTTCTTCCTCCCCATTAGAGACAGACAACAGAACAAGGTTTTTGGCTGCTGAAGCTAATTCAAATGATAAAGGAAGTCGGAGATTGTTGACTAATTCTCTTGTTTTGAGGAGCTTCGATTAGTCACTATGTAGTTTGAAGGAAAAACAACTCGAGTTAACTTCAGATCTTGAAGTTAGTCAGCGTTATGTTGGATTTGGACCCAAAGGCGCATGTTGGCAAACGAGACAAGTGGTCACACTTGAACAATAAAAGCATTCTGGGAACGGAGCCCCAGAGCATCTCAAACCCATCTTTGAGATGGGGGCAGTGATGTAGTGGCGCTTGGAAAAGTGGCCAAATGCCCCCGTCAGCAACCCATCTAGCAAAGGATAAACACTCTTTGTTATACACAGTGACATGTAAGAGGTCTCTTATTTAGCTCACCGTGGCCAGTAGTATATCACAACGTTACTTAACTTCTGCTGCTTGACTTCAGGGAGTGGGGATAATTAAGAAATCGACATTGGCCACAGAAGAGGTGCCGATTTTGCAATAAATACTGACCCGCTGACAGGTGAGACAACTATATAATTATGCATTTTAAGTCAAGCATTGCTTATTCCTTACTCCATCCTCTCATATAAACTGGACAGCTATGTCATGCCTTCACCTTTCTGGGGGAAAAAGAACACTACTGAATAATGGGCATCTGAAGGGTGGGTATATACCCTTCTTTGCACCACTGGTTGAAGAGACTAGACTAGAGCTTCCATAAGTTTAATACTAACATGGGTCTGTGCTCCTTTATGTTCTGTGTTGGCAGGAAAGGGGGTATATGAAAGGGGTCTCTTGTTGGGACAAATCCACTGAGAATGATCACATAAATCTGTAGTTTCCTTCAGCCCTAAAAAAAGCTTTATAATGGTTTTAGAGAGATGTTATAGTTTTTCATCTCCTCGTTTTGGCTTTACGTCCCATAACTTGGTTTAGACTCAGTGTAATGTTTGGCAGCAGCAGGCCCTTTTTGTTTCATCACTGAAGCTCTCGAAAATCAACTGAATGCTACCTATCCAGCATCACACCGCAGACAGGCACGGCAGTTAATGACCAGGTGGCAAACATAGTGGATTGTTTGGCTGCTGCAGAGCCTGATACTTCCCCGGGGAGTCGGTAGCAACCAAAGAGAATGAATATTTGATTTCCATTCACCAGTTGGCCAAAAACCAAGCTCGCTGGATGTCACCTCATCACATGAACTATTGCATCTTTGCTATCATTACATCAAGGACCAAACTGGGTAATAGGTTTTGTTAATAATTAATTGGAGCATAAGCGAACATCATTCAAGGAAGTATTAAAGTGTCAAGTATCATCATTGTTGCATACAAACAGCGTGATTTAAAGTTCCACATAAATTCAGCTAAAATACATGAAATGCAAGGCTCTACAGATTTTACGTCTGGTATTATCACAAAAGGACAGAATGTACAGCGCCAGAGGACATTCTTCAGAAAAGATTGCTCCCGGGAACATTGTGCGTACATGAGCGCGGCAAACTGTATTTCTGCATCTCATCTGCCAATTAACCCCGTCTATAGGCATTTGTATGATCTGCCAACATTAAATGCTACACAACAAAACCAATTTTTCCGTGTAAGCTGTTGACAGCTAGTTGCTCATTAGCCACGTTTACTTTCAAAGCAGCTCACATCCTGTGAATTCAAAGCCGGTTATGAGCAAGCAGCAGAGATATTCTTATATTTGCAGAGAGAAAAATCCCCTGCTTCATTTTTCCTATTAAAAACAGCCTCAGTCTGCATTACTGTACTCGCAATATATGTATTTCGGAGTAGGGACAACACCTTTGTGCTCTCTGCATGATTGCATTAAAGTTTGTCTTTAACCATGCTTTACAATGTTTTGCTATCCTCTTTCTACAGGGACCTTGATCTGACACGAATTTAATACCTTGTCTTTGCACAATGCTCAGCACAAGCACTAAGCTCAGGTATCACACAAAAATTAGCTCACGCTTTTCATGTCTTGTGATACAATACAGCCCTCTGGAAAATTCAAAGAAACAAAATGAGGGCTTGCTGTGCATCTGCTGGGGGCAAAGAGACGAGAAGTAGGGTACATTTTATCCTTGAGAATCAGTTTAAAGGGAAGAGCTGCACAAAGACAAGTTACAGCTTCTGCATCACAATTAGTGACTTTAGGTGCCCTTCTCAGTCAAAGGAAAAGAGGAAGTATGTTGCCAGCAGGAGAGACAGACAGAGATAGAGTGAATGGAGGTGTGATAGCAGGGAAGCAGAGTTAGAGCGTGTGTGTGTGTGTGTGTGTGTAAGAACAATACCAATTAAGTAATTACTTAGAGCCTGGATGATCCACAATTATGGGGTGCAAGTTTTCATCACCATTAGTTTGCAGGTAAATAGAGTGTTGTGTCTGCCACTGGTAATTGCAGATGGAGCACTTGTCCCTACCTATCCTTTGAAAATTTTAGCTACCCTCTAAAGTACAAAAGGCACAGCAGTTAATTGCAACAAATTACAGTGTTGGTCTGCAAGTATATCCATGTGCGTGTGTGTGTGTGTGTGTGTTTGAACACTCGAAAAAGAGGACATATCAATTTAAACACATCAATAGTTTCAGGGGAAAAAAATGAGAACAACCTTCCTATGCAAAAAGCACCTGGTGTACACAGATGTATTGACATGTTCTGCCTGGGTAATGTCAGTAGAGGGCGGCGGTTGTATTATATGATTGGTAGCGGCCTCTTCGTTCATCAGCTGCTTGGCTACTAGCCGACAAGTAAAGTCAAATCATATTTATAACACTCATCAAACTATAGTGTGGCCATAATGACATGATACATTTAACCACCAAAATGTCCTCCTTTGTGCTACATTCTTTAAATCTAAAGAAATCTAACTGAAGATTTTATTTATCATAAGTGTCTGTAATTGGAATTAGCTATTTATTGTCAGTTTATGTCATATAAAACCATCAGATGTTGAGACTGACGTTCATAATGTTAAAAACAAAAATATGAGATCTACACCATTCACAAAAAGTTGGGGATATCCGGCTTTCAATGGTATACCCCCCGCTTTTGTTTCAATAAATTGTTTGAGATGATGAAATTACCATTGCATGCTTCTAGTTTCATGATATAATATCACTGTAGCATGAGCTTCTTCCATGTTCCATAAATTTGACCCAGAAGTTGAATATCCCTAACTTTTTGTGAACAGTGTATCAATAAATATTAATATAAAAATATTTGTTGGTAGCCTGATGAAGCTAAGATGAATCAAGCAATCTTTGGCTTTACATTTGCACACACCTAGTTTATTAGAATGTTACTATTATGGTATGTTATGGATTTGTTTCCAGATTGTAATGAGAGCACCCCATGAGAATGAGAATATCTTGGGATTTGTATCATATCTCATTAAAGTTCACACACTCAGTTGCTTATTTTGCTTACAGTATGATTGGGATGGTTGTGTGCTGTATGTATACGTAAAAACATTAAAATATGTATATGCAGCTGTATAACAGTTTTGGATACCTGTGTCGGATTCAGATACATTTAATTAGGAAGCAAATAATTGAAATAATGAGCTGTGTGTGTGTGTTTGTGTGTGTGTGCGTGTGTGTGTGTGTGTGTGTTTGTGGGGAAATACCATATATGGGCACAGAACCTTGCTGTTCCAGAAGCGGAATTCTGGAACAGAATCTACATCTACCTCATTGCTACATCAGAGGCAGAGAGAGCAGATCAACATCACTGGACCTACAAGGGAAGATCGTCGTTGGATCGTCTGCAGGCTGCATGCAAAGTGTTGGGCAAAATTGGAAACCCCAAATTGCTCTTGAAGGCTGAATCATCAATGTGTAAGTGCACGTGTGTGAGTGTGCGTGTGTGAATGTGTTAGTTACTTTCTGATCAGCTGTACGGACTTTGCATGGCAGCCTGTAGCGTGCTTTAAGTGGTCAACACTTCTGCACCAGAAGAAACAGAGGAAGAAGAAGAACAGAAGAACAGGAGAACCATCTCATCTTTTATGTATTGTAATTGATTTGTATTTATGATGAGGAAAAAAGCAGTCATTTTTTTAAAAAAAATGATTGCTTTTTTCCTCTACAGTTCTTTAAGTGGTCAGTTTGTCTGTACAAGAAGAAACTGAATCATCATATTTTCTATGAGGAAAACCCTCATCTTTCTTACTTTTTAACAGGCCTGGGCAAACTGTTCCACAAAGGGCCGGTGTGGCTGCAGGTTTTCTTTCCAACCAACCAAGAGCACACAGCACATTACTGGGCTCCACTGGGATGGGAAGATCGTCGTTGGATCGCACACCCACGCACACACACGCACACACACTCTTGGTTGGTTGGAAAGAAAACCTGCAGCCACATCGGCCCTTTGTGGAACAGTTTGCCCAGGCCTGGTTTTTAAGCTGGTCTACTGACCAGCCCCATACCCCTATAAAAGTCTTTAAGTGTTAACGTTTGTTGGTTTGGCAAGTATGGAAGCGTGGGGCATGTAAACCTCAGCTCGGCTTTGCCAGACACCTTTGTAACAACAAACAAAATAACCACTTATTATAGGGGGGGGGCAGCACGGGGGCAAAGAGTCTTCCTCACAGAAAGGTCTGAAGTGTCGGGTTGTGACTCTCTTATCTTCTCTGTTTGGAGTGACTAGATCCCCGTGTTGCCGTGGGTTTTCTCCGGGTTCTCCGGTTTCCTCCCACACTCAAAATGTTTTGGCTAATTCGGCTTTACTACACATCTGCGCTTAGGCAGAGGTGTAGATATTGAACTTGAATAAATGATAAAGGTTAAATGTAATTATAATGGTGGTGCATCTCTTTTGTGTTCACGATCGAGTCAGAGCACTTTGAGAAAGGTTTGTTCAACCTAATTCAGACACTAGACAGACAGAACCAGATGTAAGAAACATGCTACTCCTGTTGCAGACAAATCGTCTCCTCCATTTTCACTCGTCATTCTCGAACCATAAATCTTATATTATTTATCTTCATCCTCAGTTTTTCAATTGACCTGTCCTATTGTTGAGTACTCATTGTCTCCTTAGCTTTTCTTTATACGGAAGTTTGCTAACATTGAGAAACCTGGGCCAGAGCCTTTCAAATGACTTTTGGTATTTGTCTCCTAATTAACCCAACTACACACAATACATCCAAACATGTACAGTAGATACCCTTACTAACCATGTGCATGCTGTGGTTAGCAATTTGAATTTATTACATTTGCACAAAGCTTTTCTGGAAGTATTAGAGTTTTTCCAGGGTCAACAGGTCATGGGGTGAACATGAGCTGGTCTTATACTGTGAAACTATTGTCACTTGAAGCCCCTTTGTATAAAAGCAGATGTAAATTCAGTGCGGGGGCTGTGAAGTGGCCACAGCTTCACACCTCCATTAATTTTTGTGACAGAAAATGTCAGTATTGGATGGGACATTTAATTGAATATTTAATATGATTTGGTTTTTTTTTTCAAAATCAAATATCAAATATTCCAGTGTGTGATTTAGTTCATAATTGCATAATGCCTATTTGGCTACTCACAAGCCAAATTCTTTAAAAAGAAATCTATTTGTCCATGTTTGTACTATTACCAGGGGCTACCAGTATAAAATATAGAACTGCACTGATTGAGTGGTAACTGGATACAGAGTTTGACTGGTAGATTTCTCAAATCTTTTTAGATTACTTTTTAGACAATAATAAGACTCTTGTGGTATACACGAGTTTGCATGACCATACATGGCTGGCTGACATTCCCTTACATCCCTAACTTTACAGCTTAGATCACATTTTAATAATTCTAATCTTCTTTTAAGATAACATACTGTATAAATAAATATATTTTATCTATGAGTATGTTGGAAGACACATCATTAGCTCAGAAGGAGAGGCCCTGTTTAAACAGTACTTGGATGACGATGCAGGATATTTGTCACTCTTTGTTCATTTGTTACTCCATTCAGGGACAGACTGAGAAAAACTCACAGGGTCTCAGGGTTTTCATCATTTAACTAAGTGGCGAGGTCACCACTGAATGATATCACCCATAGGTTTCTGAAGCGCCATTTTGAAGCTCAAAAACACCATGTTGAATGTACTGCCTCTTCCCAGCTAATCTAAAAATAGGCAAAGACGTGGATTAGCGGCAGGCCATAGGGGGCCTGAATGACACCTGGGTGCTCAAATAATCCAGCTCTAATGGTTCCTGGCTGTCATTCAAAGTGGCCATGCTTAAGCCTCATAATTTGAATCAGTGAGATTAAATACATTTATACTCAGTACAGTTGTTATGAACGGCGAAATTAGCTATAGAGATCATTTTTTTGTACCAGGTTGTGAACATGTTTATTTCTGCTGTGAAGACATTTTAACATGGGTGCTTATGGAGGTTGAAATGTTATATAGAGTAGCGTAAAATAAACTTCAGCAGGCATTTTTTTACTCTTTAGCATAATACAAAGACAAAATAAACAGACAGCTATGGTCTGTGGAGACATAGACAGCGAATGGGAGAGCGGGAGCACCAATAGAGATAAAGCCAGTGAATCAGAGAAATAAAAGGTTGCTTTCGATTGTTTGTTTCATAGCAATTCAGTTCATCATATATAAACACACCCACACACCGAGAACATGGCCTAAGTGTGGATTAAAGTAGGCAAAGAAAATGTAAGTGACTAAGCATCCTTTTTTTTTCTTTCTGTCATCTTTGTCTTAACATAGTCCTGCATTATTTGTGCTTTTTTTCTCTTTGTGGTTCTAAGAATCTGTGTTATAAACTTTACCATCCAACGCAGAGTTAGGCTGTATAGAAGACTCTGGAGAAATGTAAAATAATAGAAAGCTAAACTGGTTACGCATCGTTCTCTACCATTAAACTGGGCACCAGTGTCATTCTGTGCAGTCCAAGTGTAGACCAACCTTTCTATTTTAGCACAAAGTTCCAACCAGAAGTCCACATATAAAGCCTTATTGAGATATATATTATGAGATAGGCTAAAAGTAGCTTATCTGTATTTCAATGCCCATTAAAAGCACTAACATAGCAGTTAAACTCTTCGTTCATCAGCTGCTTGGCTACTAGCCGACAAGTAAAGTCCAATCATATTCATAACACTCATCAAACTATAGTGTGGCCATAATGACATGATACATTTAACCACCAAAATGTCCTCCTTTGTGCTACATTCTTTAAATCTAAAGAAATCTAACTGAAGATTTTATTTATCATAAGTGTCTGTAATTGGAATTAGCTATTTATTGTCAGTTTATGTCATATAAAACCATCAGATGTTGAGACTGACGTTCATAATGTTAAAAACAAAAATATGAGATCTACACCATTCACAAAAAGTTGGGGATATCCGGCTTTCAGTGGTATACCCCCCGCTTTTGTTTCAATAAATTGTTTGAGATGATGAAATTACCATTGCATGCTTCTAGTTTCATGATATAATATCACTGTAGCATGAGCTTCTTCCATGTTCCATAAATTTGACCCAGAAGTTGAATATCCCTAAATTTTTGTGAACGGTGTATCAATAAATATTAATATATAAATATTTGTTGGTAGCCTGATGAAGCTAAGATGAATCAAGCAATCTTTGGCTTTACATTTGCACACACCTAGTTTATTAGAATGTTACTATTATGGTATGTTGAGCCGCATTTTGTAATAACGGTGCTGTTATGACTGTTGTCATATTTTGTATACTTTGTGGTCTGTGTCTGCTTGTGTCCTGTCTCCTTTAATGCAAATAGGGATGTGCCAATTCCCGGATTTGATTGGCGCAGCAATTTTCCTGGTCTTGCTCGTGATTGGCTGCAGATGAACACCACCCCTTATATAAGGAGCCAAGATGGCGGAGGAAAGGCACACAACCGGCGTTTTCGTCATCCTCCTCGATTACCAACCAGCCACATGTTTGATAGTGTTAACAGTAGTTCTCGTTTGTATAGTAGGGGTGGGCTGCCTTTTGATTTGATCTTGTTTTCTCCTGTTTTTGTTAAGTTAGGAAGGTAAGTCTATTGTGATTTTTGTTGTTCTGAGAAAGGTGATTTATTTTCTAGATAGAGCTGTTTTGGTTGTTGTTTTGGCCTTTGTCCACCCTGAAGCGGATTCCTAAGTTATAGTTATTTGAACATTTTTGTAAATAGAGTTGTTGTTGTAAATAGAGTTTTTGTAAATAAATATTTTTTTTGTTAATTCACTAATACCTTGGTGCAAGTGGCTATTTGGGATTCGGGGAAGATGACACCATTTCTAGTTATGCTCTAGGCACCCCTAGGCCGGGGCATAACATGAATTGGGGGCTCGTCCGTTTTCTTGTCGCGTTTTTGTTTGTTTGGTGACGCAGTTTCTGGTTGGCGGTAAATTTTGGTGTGTGGGGAGAATTATGGAGTTTGCACTGGATGATTTCATGATCAGTCCATCTTTAGAAAAAATAGAAAAATGTAGGAAAACGGACCTACTGATTTTGGCAAATTGTTACAGTGTGCAAGTGCCTTACAGTGCCAGGAAGGCAGAGATTAAAGAGTTGCTGTGTGCGGAGTTGGTGGGGCAGGGCATCCTTCCAAACCCAGCTGCTGACGTGGCCAAGACTGCTGCGGGTGACAAGGCGAGTGACGCGCCTGTAGCTGAGGTGAAAGCAGCGGAGGCTGCTAGCACGCTCGCTACTGGTGTGGAGCTTGGGCCGGTCACAGATCCAGTCATGGGAAACATGACTACGGAGGATCTCCGCCTAGCTTTAAAAATAAAAGAGGTCGAAACCAAAAATAAGCAGCTGGAGGTGCAGGCTATGCATTTGAGGATAAGGGCGCTTGAGCTTGAACGAGAAGCCCCTGTAGCCTCCACCCCGGTGTCTCCTGTCGGTCACAGCTCGGTCTCTGTTCCTACTCCTAGTTTTGACATTAGTAAGCACATTGCACTAGTCCCTCCGTTTCGTGAGTCCGAGGTGGACTCTTATTTCAGCGCTTTCGAGCGAATAGCGGCTGCCCTGAGTTGGCCTAAAGAGTTCTGGTCATTGCTCCTCCAGTGCAAACTTGTAGGGAAAGCTCAGGAAGTCTGTGCCAGTCTGTCTATCGAGGATAGTCTGGATTATAACGTCTTGAAGAAGACCGTGTTGCAGGCTTATGAGCTAGTTCCCGAAGCCTATAGACAGAAATTCAGAAATAGCGAAAAATCTGCTAACCAGACGTACGTGGAATTCGTGCGTGACAAGAGCGTTTTATTTGACAAGTGGTGCCAAGCATGTAATGTCAAGACGATGGCGGAAATGAGAGAGCTCATACTCTTGGAAGAATTCAAAAAGTGTTTGCCAGATCGGATTGTTGTTTATTTGAACGAACAAAAAGAAACCTCAGTAACAAAAGCGGCTGTGCTGGCTGATGAATTCATCCTAACACACAAAAGTGTTTTTTCTATACCGACACCTCGTGTTTCACAGGTAATGGCTGAGCACAGAAACAAATCGCCAAAGCTGATGCGTAAAAGCACCTTGCCAGCTGCGGGTGAGAGCCGTGAGTGTTTTTACTGCCATGAGCCAGGCCATCTGATCGCTGTCTGTCCAGCTCTTTAAAAAAAAACACACAACAAAAACACTAAACCTCCCGCAGGGGTGGGTTTCATAAACACCGCATCTACACCTGGAAAACGTCCTAAGCCGACGCCTAACCCAGAGGTGCACGGTGAGGTTGACTCTCGTTTCAAGCCGTTCGTTTCTCGCGGGTTTGTGTCTGTCACCGGTGTGGAAGCGGATAAGGTTCCGATAACCATCCTTCGCGATACCGCCGCCTATCATTCATTCCTGCTGGCTAGTGTTCTACCCCTTTCCGATAAAACTTCGTGCGGATCTGATTTGCTCGTGTGGGGAATTAAAATGAGTAAACTGAACGCGCCACTTCACATGGTCCATTTGCAGTCACCGCTAGTGTCAGGACATGTGAAAGTTGCCGTACTTCCACAGTTTCCAATTAGTGGCATTTCGTTTATTTTGGGCAACGATTTGGCCGGAGGAAATGTGTTTCCTCTGCCGGAGGTAATTAATGATCCTAGTTCGGTTGTGTCTGCTGACTGCCCCACCTCTGTCTCTTCTGTGTCAATGCCAAACTTGTTCCCCGTGTGCGCGGTTACGCGCGCACAGGCTCGGAAATTGGGGGAAACTGTGGATTTGTCTGACTCGTTCATGGCTACGTTAGGTGAGGGTGAACCCACCTTTTCTGTGTCTCCTGCTACGAAGGGTGACGAAATAGCAGTGTGTGTTAATGAACCTGAGTTTTGTCCTGTTGATACGGATCTGAGTTTGAACCTCACTCGTGAAATGTTAATTGACGCGCAGAGAAAGGATCCGTCTCTAACTTTGTGTCTGTCCTCGGTAGTAGCCGCCGAGGAAAACAGCAAAGCCACTTCTGTGTTTTTTCTAGACAACGGTGTTTTGATGAGACGATGGAGTTCCGACTCCAGTGGGACACGCGTTGTCAATCAGGTAGTTGTGCCAACAGCCTACCGACCGCTGATTTTGAATCTTGCACATGACACCACCTTAGCTGGCCACCTTGGGATTAAAAAAACCTACCACCGTGTGTTGCGCAACTTCTTTTGGCCCGGTTTAAAAACCGACGTGACAAAGTATTGCCGCTCCTGTCATGTGTGTCAAATTGTTGGTAAGCCGAATCAAACTGTCCCTCCAGCTCCTTTACACCCGATCCCGGTGCTTGGGGAACCGTTTGAGCGTGTTTTGGTGGATTGTGTGGGTCCCTTACCAAAAACTAAATCAGGTAACCAGTACATTTTGACGGTGATGTGCGCTGCGACGCGGTACCCTGAGGCCATCCCGCTGCGCACTCTGCGAACCAAACCCGTGGTGAAAGTCCTCACCAAGTTCTTTACCACTTTTGGTCTACCCAAGACAATACAAAGTGATCAAGGCACAAACTTCACATCCAAACTATTTGCACAAGTAATGACAGAACTAAAAATCAAACACATAACATCCAGTGCTTACCACCCGGAGTCCCAAGGCGCACTTGAAAGGTTCCATCAAACCTTAAAATCCATGTTAAAAAAATACTGTTCAGAGTCAAACCGAGATTGGGATGAGGGCCTCCCTCTGCTGTTGTTTGCCATACGTGAAACTCCTCAGGAATCGCTAGGTTTCAGTCCCTGTGATTTGGTCTTCGGCCATACGGTGCGTGGTCCCCTTCGGCTCCTTAAAGAAAAATGGTTGTCAGAGTCGCCAAAGCCTGAGCATAATGTGCTGGATTATGTCAGTTCTTTCCGTGAGCGTCTCAACGCTGCGTGTCAGTTAGCCCGTGATAATTTGGCACAGAGCCAAGTAAAAATGAAGCGTCGTTATGACAAAAAATCAGTTCTCCGTGTGTTTCAACCCGGTGAAAAAGTCTTGGTGCTGCTGCCGTTACCTGGATCCAGCTTGCAGTCTCGGTTTGCTGGTCCATATACGGTGGAAAGGAGAATCAACGAAACAGATTACGTCGTCCAAACTCCCGACCGGAAAAGAAAGTCCAGAGTGTGCCACATAAACATGCTGAAGCGCTACTTTTCCCGAACGAGTGATCTCCCGCTGTCTCCTGCTGCACCTGTGATGTCTGTGCCCACTACTCTCCCTCAGTACAATGTTGTTGATGATGGTTTGGCCGAGAAAAGTGGTTTGATGCCGGCCGCTCGTTTAAGAAATTCGGAGGTACTGAGTGAGTTGGAGAGTTTCTTGTCCCATCTGTCTGCCTCAGCCCGGGTAGATATTATCAAGTTGATTGAGGATAACTTGTTGCTTTTTTCTGATCACCCCAGTAAAACTTCTGTCCTGTACCATGACATTGATGTGGAGAACCACAGACCAATCAAACAACATGCCTACAGAGTAAACCCGACTAAAAGGGCCATGATGCAGCAGGAGGTGAGTTATCTGGTTGAGCACGGATTAGCTGTTCCCAGTGCGAGTGCGTGGAGTTCACCCTGTGTTTTGGTACCGAAAACCGATGGCACCCCTCGTTTTTGTAATGATTATAGAAAGGTTAACTCAGTTACCAAACCTGACTCTTTTCCGCTCCCCAGGATGGAGGATTGCATAGACCGTGTAGGCTCCGCAAAATATGTGACGAAATTGGATCTATTAAAAGGCTATTGGCAAGTTCCTTTAACACCACGGGCCTCCGAAATATCCGCTTTCGTTACACCTGACACTTTCCTCCAGTACACCGTGATGCCGTTCGGGCTGCGTAACGCTCCCGCTACCTTCCAACGGTTAATGAATATCGTGTTGTCTGGTGTTGAAAATTGCGAAGCATATTTAGATGATGTAGTTGCCTACTCCTCCACCTGGTCCGAACATCTCCACACTCTGTCCCTCATCTTCAGTCGTCTCCGTGAGGCCTCCCTCACACTTAATCTGGCAAAATGTGAATTTGGTAAAGCCACTGTCACATATCTGGGGAAACAGGTTGGTCAGGGACAGGTGCGTCCGTTAGCGGAGAAAGTCCAGACGATTGTGGATTTCCCAGTTCCCCTGTCCAAGAAAGCGCTGCGCCGTTTTCTTGGTATGTGCGGTTATTATCGTGGTTTCTGTCGAAACTTTTCTGATGTGGTGGCTCCTCTAACAGGTCTCGTAAGTCCCTTGAAAAGTTTTGTTTGGTCCCCTGCTTGCCAGGCTGCCTTCGAGTCTGCCAAGGCGTTACTGTGTAGCGCACCTGTGCTTGCAGCACCCTGCTTTGCGCGTCCCTTTAAATTAGAGGTGGATGCTAGCGCGTGCGGCGCAGGTGCTGTACTCCTACAAGAGGATGAGCAGGCTATTGACCACCCTGTCTGTTACTTCTCCAGGAAGTTCAATAAGCACCAGCTTCATTATAGCACCATCGAGAAGGAAGCTCTCGCCCTCCTGCTTGCCTTACAGTATTTTGAGGTATATATTGGATCTAGCTCAGAGCCCGTCCAAGTATATACGGACCACAACCCGCTAACGTTCCTCGCAAACATGCGCAATTCGAACCAGCGGCTCATGCGCTGGTCTCTTCTTCTGCAGGACTTCAACCTGCAGATCTACCACAAAAAGGGCACTGAAAATGTGATAGCTGATGTTCTGTCTAGGTGTTACTCGGAGCCATAGAAATTAAACATTAAGGATATGTTTAAATTCTTGGGTTCGGGGGTGTTATGACTGTTGTCATATTTTGTATACTTTGTGGTCTGTGTCTGCTTGTGTCCTGTCTCCTTTAATGCAAATAGGGATGTGCCAATTCCCGGATTTGATTGGCGCAGCAATTTTCCTGGTCTTGCTCGTGATTGGCTGCAGATGAACACCACCCCTTATATAAGGAGCCAAGATGGCGGAGGAAAGCACACAACCGGCGTTTTCGTCATCCTCCTCGATTACCAACCAGCCACATGTTTGATAGTGTTAACAGTAGTTCTCGTTTGTATAGTAGGGGGGGCTGCCTTTTGATTTGATCTTGTTTTCTCCTGTTTTTGTTAAGTTAGGAAGGTAAGTCTATTGTGATTTTTGTTGTTCTGAGAAAGGTGATTTATTTTCTAGATAGAGCTGTTTTGGTTGTTGTTTTGGCCTTTGTCCACCCTGAAGCGGATTCCTAAGTTATAGTTATTTGAACATTTTTGTAAATAGAGTTGTTGTTGTAAATAGAGTTTTTGTAAATAAATATTTTTTTTGTTAATTCACTAATACCTTGGTGCAAGTGGCTATTTGGGATTCGGGGAAGATGACACCATTTCTAGTTATGCTCTAGGCACCCCTAGGCCGGGGCATAACAACAATTTTGTAATAAACATCCAAAATGTAATAACTTTTTCATTTCATTTTGTAATAAAGCCGCATTTTGTAATAAACTGCCGCATTTTGTAATAAAATGCCCCAACGCATTTTGTAATAAATTTTGCCGCATTATGTAAAAAGTTATTACATTTTGACAAGATTATTACAAAATGCACTTGCAACTTTTTTATTTTCTAGAAAATGTAATAACATGGTGCATTACGTAATAACAATTCTAAAGCATAGTTTATTTGTTTGTTAATTGTATTTTATTTTACTTTAAAGTATTTGTAAAAGCTAGGCCTATTATTAGTATCACTGTATTAGCCTAGTAGCAGTACTTAGCAATTACTATCAGTACACTATTCAAAGGTTGCTTTAACAGAGAATATTATGTAAATTGCAGATTTTTTTTATTGGATACCAAAACCACACCAAGAATCCAACAATCCTTATTATGCTTCTTATAATACAGAACAAAACTCTGGGTATCAAAATTGAATCCATTCGTAAACATTTACATATGATATGATAACCCACCACCACCTGCAGCATCATAGTACCATAATTCAAATTGCTTTATGAATTTTGATCTTATGTTATAGCCCTAGATTTGTCTCGATAAAGGATGCTATCATTAAAGATAACGCTGCTTTTGTAGGAATACTAAAAAACAAGGTTTTAACAAATCTATTGTTTTCACAGCCGTTATAACATTTTTAGCCTTTTAATAGCTATTTCGATGCTTACTATTTATGAATGTGTTAATTCATTGCATGGAATATTAGGTATTCAGCTTCACTCATTCAGCCAATGGTTTTCAGTGACTTCACACAGGGAAGGTATTGCTCTCTTATCCAACATTCTCCATATGGCTAAACTAGGCAGAAGTGAATTATTAAGTTAAACTACGTAATTAGACTTACAGTGAAGGGTGAAGCACAACTATCAAAGCTGTTGTTCACAATGAAGATCTACCCACGAAATAACACATGAGAGGGGTGAACAGAGAGGCAAGCTTTGAAACAGCTTGGAACTGTAAAGTTTGGCATTCATCTTAAACCATTTTAGAGCAAAACAGCAAGTTATTTGTTATCCAAAATAATTAAGATCTGCAAAGTACAGTTTATGTTCTTACAATGACAAAGAAAGTTCAACCCCAAAGTTTTACTGGCATTTAAAATATAGATGGTTCATAACTTTTCATTCCTTCTGTTAAAAAAACCTATAATGTACACTAGTCTACTCAAAATAATAAAAAAATGAAGGGTTCCACCCAGTGTAAGACCATATGCTGGTGCAGTGGGCCCTTCCTTCTGATGCACATAGTATTTTGTTTCCAACTCATTCCACTATGTAAATAATATACATTATTAACCAGAATGCCTCATTCATTGTGATCTGGGATGTGTTGTTTAAATGTTCACTTTATTTTTTGAGCAGTGTACTAGTGTGTGTGTGTGGGTGGGTGTAGTTTTTTGCACATGCACAGTTTTCCTTCAAATGTGTCCTGCTTTAAGTTATTAACTCTTAATATGTACTTAGAGGCATAAATTTCAGTTTTACTTTACAAACTGTTTTAATGTAGTGAGCATAACTTGGACAATGCAGGTTTAAATTCAGTCATATAATTTCTTATCAAGGGCAAAACATTTACATAACTTTAGATCAACTGCAAAATGTCTTTATACTTCCATATATTGAATTACACAGATAATATTTGGCACAGTTTTTTCATACCTGGCATCACGTTGAACTCTGTTGGCTGTCTCAATTAAGCATGCAAGCAGCGCATGATCTTTGTAGAACTGATGCGGCAGCCAATCAGATTACAGCCCGCCCTCCCCTCCCTGCCTGAGTGACAGACCATGTAGAGCTTTGAATTTGGCCACAAGTTACTGGCCTATATAATTCCAAACTTCAAATAGGCAACTAAAGTTATATTCTGCCATACATAGATTTATTGGGCTACATAGCTCTAAGGGAAATTGCATAAAAAACAACAAAAGTCACTCTTGTATAAATTCATTGTTTAACAAACAACAATATTAGGTATTATTACATAATGCACCATGTTATTACATTTCCTAGAAAATAAAAAAGCTGCAAGTGCATTTTGTAATAATCTTGTCAAAATGTAATAACTTTTTACATAATGCGGCAAAATTTATTACAAAATGCGTTGGGGCAGTTTATTACAAAATGTGGCAGTTTATTACAAAATGCGGCTTTATTACAAAATGAAATGAAAAAGTTATTACATTTTGGACGTTTATTACAAAATGCACCGTTATTACAAAATGCGGCTCAACATGGTATGTTATGGATTTGTTTCCAGATTGTAATGAGAGCACCCCATGAGAATGAGAATATCTTGGGATTTGTATCATATCTCATTAAAGTTCACACACTCAGTTGCTTATTTTGCTTACAGCATGATTGGGATGGTTGTGTGCTGTATGTATACGTAAAAACATTAAAATATGTATATGCAGCTGTATAACAGTTTTGGATACCTGTGTCGGATTCAGATACATTTAATTAGGAAGCAAATAATTGAAATAATGAGCTGTGTGTGTGTGTTTGTGTGTGTGTGCGTGTGTGTGTGTGTGTGTGTTTGTGGGGAAATACCATATATGGGCACAGAACCTTGCTGTTCCAGAAGTGGAATTCTGGAACAGAATCTACATCTACCTCATTGCTACATCAGAGGCAGAGAGAGCAGATCAACATCACTGGACCTACAAGGGAAGATCGTCGTTGGATCGTCGGCAGGCTGCATGCAAAGTGTTGGGCAAAATTGGAAACCCCAAATTGCTCTTGAAGGCTGAATCATCAATGTGTAAGTGCACGTGTGTGAGTGTGCGTGTGTGAATGTGTTAGTTACTTTCTGATCAGCTGTACGGACTTTGCATGGCAGCCTGTAGCGTGCTTTAAGTGGTCAACACTGCACCAGAAGAAACAGAGGAAGAAGAAGAACAGAAGAACAGGAGAACCATCTCATCTTTTATGTATTGTAATTGATTTGTATTTATGATGAGGAAAAAAGCAGTCATTTTTTTTAAAAAAATGATTGCTTTTTTCCTCTACAGTTCTTTAAGTGGTCAGTTTGTCTGTACAAGAAGAAACTGAATCATCATATTTTCTATGAGGAAAACCCTCATCTTTCTTACTTTTTAACAGGCCTGGGCAAACTGTTCCACAAAGGGCCGGTGTGGCTGCAGGTTTTCTTTCCAACCAACCAAGAGCACACAGCACATTACTGGGCTCCACTGGGATGGGAAGATCGTCGTTGGATCGCACACCCACGCACACACACGCACACACACTCTTGGTTGGTTGGAAAGAAAACCTGCAGCCACATCGGCCCTTTGTGGAACAGTTTGCCCAGGCCTGGTTTTTAAGCTGGTCTACTGACCAGCCCCATACCCCTATAAAAGTCTTTAAGTGTTAACGTTTGTTGGTTTGGCAAGTATGGAAGCGTGGGGCATGTAAACCTCAGCTCGGCTTTGCCAGACACCTTTGTAACAACAAACAAAATAACCACTTATTATAGGGGGGGGGCAGCACGGGGGCAAAGAGTCTTCCTCACAGAAAGGTCTGAAGTGTCGGGTTGTGACTCTCTTATCTTCTCTGTTTGGAGTGACTAGATCCCCGTGTTGCCGTGGGTTTTCTCCGGGTTCTCCGGTTTCCTCCCACACTCAAAATGTTTTGGCTAATTCGGCTTTACTACACATCTGCGCTTAGGCAGAGGTGTAGATATTGAACTTGAATAAATGATAAAGGTTAAATGTAATTATAATGGTGGTGCATCTCTTTTGTGTTCACGATCGAGTCAGAGCACTTTGAGAAAGGTTTGTTCAACCTAATTCAGACACTAGACAGACAGAACCAGATGTAAGAAACATGCTACTCCTGTTGCAGACAAATCGTCTCCTCCATTTTCACTCGTCATTCTCGAACCATAAATCTTATATTATTTATCTTCATCCTCAGTTTTTCAATTGACCTGTCCTATTGTTGAGTACTCATTGTCTCCTTAGCTTTTCTTTATACGGAAGTTTGCTAACAATGAGAAACCTGGGCCAGAGCCTTTCAAATGACTTTTGGTATTTGTCTCCTAATTAACCCAGCTACACACAATGCATCCAAACATGTACAGTAGATACCCTTACTAACCATGTGCATGCTGTGGTTAGCAATTTGAATTTATTACATTTGCACAAAGCTTTTCTGGAAGTATTAGAGTTTTTCCAGGGTCAACAGGTCATGGGGTGAACATGAGCTGGTCTTATACTGTGAAACTATTGTCACTTGAAGCCCCTTTGTATAAAAGCAGATGTAAATTCAGTGCGGGGGCTGTGAAGTGGCCACAGCTTCACACCTCCATTAATTTTTGTGACAGAAAATGTCAGTATTGGATGGGACATTTAATTGAATATTTAATATGATTTGGTTTTTTTTTTCAAAATCAAATATCAAATATTCCAGTGTGTGATTTAGTTCATAATTGCATAATGCCTATTTGGCTACTCACAAGCCAAATTCTTTAAAAAGAAATCTATTTGTCCATGTTTGTATTATTACCAAGGGCTACCAGTATAAAATATAGAACTGCACTGATTGAGTGGTAACTGGATACAGAGTTTGACTGGTAGATTTCTCAAATCTTTTTAGATTACTTTTTAGACAATAATAAGACTCTTGTGGTATACACGAGTTTGCATGACCATACATGGCTGGCTGACATTCCCTTACATCCCTAACTTTACAGCTTAGATCACATTTTAATAATTCTAATCTTCTTTTAAGATAACATACTGTATAAATAAATATATTTTATCTATGAGTATGTTGGAAGACACATCATTAGCTCAGAAGGAGAGGCCCTGTTTAAACAGTACTTGGATGACGATGCAGGATATTTGTCACTCTTTGTTCATTTGTTACTCCATTCAGGGACAGACTGAGAAAAACTCACAGGGTCTCAGGGTTTTCATCATTTAACTAAGTGGCGAGGTCATCACTGAATGATATCACCCATAGGTTTCTGAAGCGCCATTTTGAAGCTCAAAAACACCATGTTGAATGTACTGCCTCTTCCCAGCTAATCTAAAAATAGGCAAAGACGTGGATTAGCGGCAGGCCATAGGGGGCCTGAATGACACCTGGGTGCTCAAATAATCCAGCTCTAATGGTACCTGGCTGTCATTCAAAGTGGCCATGCTTAAGCCTCATAATTTGAATCAGTGAGATTAAATACATTTATACTCAGTACAGTTGTTATGAACGGTGAAATTAGCTATAGAGATCATTTTTTTGTACCAGGTTGTGAACATGTTTATTTCTGCTGTGAAGACATTTTAACATGGGTGCTTATGGAGGTTGAAATGTTATATAGAGTAGCGTAAAATAAACTTCAGCAGGCATTTTTTTACTCTTTAGCATAATACAAAGACAAAATACACAGACAGCTATGGTCTGTGGAGACATAGACAGCGAATGGGAGAGAAGGAGCACCAATAGAGATAAAGCCAGTGAATCAGAGAAATAAAAGGTTGCTTTCGATTGTTTGTTTCATAGCAATTCAGTTCATCATATATAAACACACCCACACACCGAGAACATGGCCTAAGTGTGGATTAAAGTAGGCAAAGAAAATGTAAGTGACTAAGCATCCTTTTTTTTTTCTTTCTGTCATCTTTGTCTTAACATAGTCCTGCATTATTTGTGCTTTTTTTCTCTTTGTGGTTCTAAGAATCTGTGTTATAAACTTTACCATCCAACGCAGAGTTAGGCTGTATAGAAGACTCTGGAGAAATGTAAAATAATAGAAAGCTAAACTGGTTACGCATCGTTCTCTACCATTAAACTGGGCACCAGTGTCATTCTGTGCAGTCCAAGTGTAGACCAACCTTTCTATTTTAGCACAAAGCTCCAACCAGAAGTCCAGATATAAAGCCTTATTGAGATATATATTATGAGATAAAAGCTAAAAGTGGCTTATCTGTATTTCAATGCCCATTAAAAGCACTAACATAGCAGTTAAACTGCATGTGCTAAAGAACCATTTCAGTTGACAATAATAATCCACTTTTTATGTTTCTCTAAGAAATACAATTTAAGTATTTAAGTAGAAGACTTTGGATCAAAATGACTTTAAGAGGGGTGTCGATTAGCTCAGTTGGTAGAGCATCCGCCCCTTGTACAAAGGGTCAGTCAGTTGCCGTAGCGGCCAAGGGTTCGAATCTGACCTGCAGCACTTTGCTACATGTCATTGCTACATGTCATTGTCAAACTTTAGACTGGTTGCCATCTTCCATTTTTTTCTGAACTAAGTTCAGCCTTCATGATACAAAAACCATAATAACAGATCACTTAGAAGAGACTAGAGAACTTTGTTGTTATGTTGTTTTGAACTTTGTTCTCAAAAACAAATTTGCTGGTACATTTGCAAACTCCATCATTAGACTGCCAGTGGCTATTTTAATCTGTACACGTTATCTGTAATCTGCACACTTATCAGGCGTTTGCTGACAGTCCACTGTTCATGAAGTACGTGTGTGTGTGTGTGTGTGTGTGTGTGCGCGTGTCCTAAATCTCCAGTCAGTTATTCAGTCACGGCAACAGCTTCAAGCTCCAGACAGCAACAAATGGAAGCAAATAGTTCATTTTCTTTTCATATCAAAAAGAAATTGCCTTAATGTGCAAAATCAAATCAAACTTGAGCTGTTGATTCAGAAATATTTCACATTTTCTGACATTTTGAGTCATACACATGATTCATGGCATGATGGATTTTGCACTTTTGTTTTGATTCCCATTAATGTTCACAGAATCACCATGTCTGTGCTCAATTAAGGTTTCTTTTTACATCCCATTACCTTTCATTCTCCACATTTTCTCCACAGAGGCGCAGTGCCATATTGATTTAATTTCATTTGATTGCGGCAGCAGTTCATGGGGTTTTTATAGCAACTTTAAAACACAGCAGGATTGATCAAAGCAGCAGAAGAAGCCAAAAGAAACACGTGAATAATCAAAGTGATGGTGTAATGTTAGACGCTGAACTACTGTAGATTGCCTAGCGTGTAATTAGTGTGGCTCGGATTGATCTGCTTGCACACCCCGACTTGACAGATCAATTGAGAAAGACGAAAGAGGAGGAGGAAAAGAAGGAAAAGACAGAAGGAGCGGCTCCAAGAAGGCGAGATATAAATCGAAAGAGTTATCCTACAGAGGTTGTGGAGATGGGCAGTCAAGCTTCTGGACAGCAGGGAAGGTTTTGAAGAAGCCGGCTACAGTATGAAAACAAGGGCAGGCGTCACACCTTCTCATTGCACCCTTGACAGGTGCGGTGATTTGTGATTTGTGATTCTCGACCGTGCATGCCTTTCAGCTGGAGCTTCATTCCCCATTTCCCCTTCAGCCAGGCTGTCTCTCACGAACGCACTGGACGATAACACAAAGCAATCCATTACTGAGGCGTAAGGTCTACCATCTCTAAGTATCAATTCAAAAGCAGCGAGAGAAAATGATAATAATTCCAAGGCAATGGCTGGAAGCAGCTGCTGGATCTATAAATAGATCGAAGGGGTGTAGTCCACGTGCCAGAGCATTCTTTACTGCACCGCTTTTTCACAGCCAGTCCGGGGGTATCTCTGCATTTATTTATTTACAGAAAGCGCCTCTCCTCCTACTCATTCCTCTCTCTCATTTCTTGCTCACCGCCTTGACTTTTTTTTTTTTTTTTGCCTCTTTCAGAAGATATTTGAAAAAGAATCTTATCATCAGCCTAAATCAATACTTAAAGCTGGGACTCAATCAATCACAGAGAGTACACTGTATATTAAATCCAGTGAAAAATTCATGGAAACGTGAAAAAGTGAATTTTTCCCTACAGCAAAGAATCCCTTTCATCTAAGACAATGGAGGATATGTTGTTATGCCTCGCAGGAAAGAAATAATGGTCACAAAACATACCCTCTTGAGATATCAAGGCACGAAGGTGGAAAGAAACGAATTTGCCCAAACACTGATTGCCTGCTAAAACACTGAAGCCGTGTTGTTCTCTCTTCTTTACTAAACAAAAGTTGGAACGTTAATGCGATTTCTGAACGGCCGCGTGCTCGTTGTGGTGCAGATGCAGACGTAACAATCTGTGAAGAAAAACTGTACGAGGGGCCGGCTGAAAACAGGGCGAAGGCAAATGTATATTCCTTGGCAAGTTTTCAGACAAACGCCTGGCAAGTGCAAACATGGGCAACGCAAGCACAACATCATTTATTACCAAACAGACCGACTGAGATAGCTGACAGAAAAATCATTGTGCTACACAAACATAACTGCTTTAGAATGTGTTTTCAAGCTCCAATTCCTTGAGGGTGTAGTGTGAAACAAACATGAAATTATATTATTCATTGCAAACACAACTGTCAGGGTATGCTCGCTAATTCTGAGCAGAACTGAGATGGATTTAGCGTTGCAGCATTTTTCTTTTTATATATATATATATATATATAAATATATATATATATATATATATATATACACACGCTGTTTTGTTTATATTTCTCCCCCAAATGGCGGCTCAGCGTTGCAGAGCAAAAGCAACGTTAACCTGAAAATCTGTGGCGTTAAAGGAGCTTGTTCACTATTTCAAACGTCATGTAAACTGAAGGTGGTGCCACACCTGCTGCTGCTGCTGCAAAAAAAAAAAAACTATAAAGACTAAATGTGCTCCGCACTGCCGTGGCGAGAGAAGGAGTGAGCGAGCGAAAGGGAAAGCTACACATTGATTGCCAAAGAGAGAAAATGTAACCATGCCATCCATCAAATGCTGCAAACCTGTCATGTGTGGAGTTTACTTGAGAAGCGGGGTAAACAGGAGCTATGCTTGCTCTTTCTCTCTGCGGGGCTTCCCTTCCACCGCTCTGACTAAGCTTCTGATGGAGAGCGAAAAAACAGAAGAAATTTGTGAAAACCACAGAACTCATTCAAACGACCGCCCCTGACAGCTTCATAGTCATCCCGCCCGGCCCGCAGACGCTCATTCACGGCCTTAAAAAAACGGCCAGAATAAGACAGATGACGAATCGAAGCCGAAAGATTTGGCGCTGCCAAATGGAATACAGTGTGCAAGCGCAAGCTGTGCAAATGCTTCTATTGCTTAAATTTTCAATAAGAAAGGTTTTTTACTGCCCTATGGCTCAAAATGACTGTAATTCCACGAAGAACGGTCAAAAATAGGCTGGCCAGTACCACTAATTCAACCATTATTGTACCAGGAGCCAACATGTCTGGCTTTAAAAACGTGTGTTCTGGCTGTAACCATAGCTCCCAGAGGAACTGAATGAAACTTTTCTTTGCAACAATGCTCTGACGTTAGACGGAGAAAAAGAGGACAAATCAGCAGGCAGGAGGTTGAGTAGACAGACACAGACTCATCCTACCTGTCTGAAGCCAAGTCTGTAGGCGACAATGCGGTCCACAGCGTTGGGGTTCATCTGGGTCCACTGGAGCTTGAAGTCGAAGACTCTGGGTTTGTTCTGCCACAGGGGGCTGTAGGTATCATAGTAGAACTCTGGAGGGTAGGCTTTGCCTGGGGAGGAAGCAGAAAACAATACTTTATGCTTTAATAGTGTCTATAAACCAGTGGCCAGCAACTTACTGCACTTGACGCAAATATTAAAAAAGGGATGATTAAAATTGAAGCAGCAGAGGTATTTCTGTAATATGTACAATGAGTTAAGTGTTCCTTTGGTGTATAAACCTTGTACGGTAAAGAAGCATATTATGAGCAGTTACAATATTATACTGAACATGACTGACAGACATTTCACTACTGCTTAAATGACAGTGGTTGAACTTGTTGTTAGTGTAATGTAGCACTTCATGACCTCGGATCTTTTTGAACACATTCAGATAAACTTCAATGTCAAATTGCCAGATTCAACACTGGATGGTGGAAACATGCAAAACAACAACTGGAATAGTTTTTTAATTAAAACAAAGGTCTCACAGTAACTTTGAAAATGATGAAAATGATTACTCTATTTTTTAAAAGTTACAAGGTTACCATTGTTATTATTAATAGTATTTTGAGATCTCAATCATTTCCTTGCCTCCGTGTGCAAACTCATCCCTGCTGCAGCGGCATTCTTTCATACTGGAGTGTGAATGTGAACGTGTAAGTGTTTTATTTGTACACGTGGTGCTGTATTAGCATGACAAAGATGTATCTGCCTGTGTATCTATCTTTCATCTGCACTGTCACTTACTGTTTTCTGTTTGTTCTATTTTTACCCACCCTATATGACATCCCTTGTTGCTGCTGTGACCGTACTTTTCCTTAAGGATCATTTTAATTAAGTGTCATCTTGTGTTAAGTGACATCGTACTTTCCCGGCATTGAATCAAAGCGTGTACAAGATTGTAGCATGTCTCGTTAATGTAAGAATCCTGTGTGCTAAATACCTGCACAAAGTAAAAAAAAAAAAAAAAAAAAAAAAAAAAAAAGATTTCATCCACAGAGATCCTCTCAAACGTTTTCTTTGAATAGCACTTTTTGCCTTGTTGGAATCTGTGAGGACTTATTTCTCTATAGCGACTGCAGCAGGAACCAAATGAATCTTTTCAGCTTTCTAGTCTGCAACCTAAATTCAGACAACCAACGTCGGAGTTGGCAGAACATTATGTTTTAAATCAAGATCTGGAAACGCGCTTACACAATGGCCTTGCAAACTAATAACAGTGATTCACCTTCTGTCCCTCTGCTACTCAGGCTTCTTTATTGAAGGATGACAATACCCAAGGCATGTGATTTTTAATAACCGCGGAGAAAGAGACGTAGAGAAGCCACTGTTAGCTTAAACAAATGCAGCACTGGGATTTGACGCACCCATGTGGAGATGCAGCAAAGTAGTTGATGCATGTCGTGTGACTGGATTAACCTGTCAAGATAGTTTACGTTACTGATTAATTATAACAGAGTTATTTTCCTAAACAGCTTTAGTGGCATCCTGGGTCTCTCCCCGTAGACCCGTTGGTGTGAAAAGATCCTTAAACCATTTTATCCCCTTTAATTTGGTTCTACATATGACGCTCAGGGGAAGTAGTAAACTGTGGCTTGGGAGTCTGTGAAGGTCATAGGTTTGAAAGATTAAATGTCGAGGCTAAATTCCCAAATCACAGCAAGGCATTAGGCTAGTGGCTCTAAATCTACAGCTGGGTTTGAATACTGTAAAAACAATATCGTTTTCCTTGAAACGTTGCATGTGAGGGAAAAAATGATAGGACTTGTCAAACCATCTTATCACTCCAATGAAATCACCACCATTGGAGTGAATTTCTCGCAGATTTTTCCCGTAGAGTTCAACTGTAACAAACAAATTCTCGTCACTGCTCACCGGGGCTGATATTTGAGGGGACTGCGAGCTGGAGAGTGCAAAACAGAGAATCCAGCATCCACTTTTATTTCATCTCCTTTATCAGAGCATAAACTGCTCCACGGAAAACGACACGGTTTGCAGTCAGTTATGAGACTCAAATCAATGGAACAAACTTATCTTTGGGTGAACCGAGTGAACTTATTGCGCTGTTAGTGACCGAGCTGAGTTAGCAAGCTATTTATCAAACTTGCAAACTCAGAGAGGTTGTTGGGTCACTTTGTGGTGTGACTAAGGCTAATGCTGCTCCATATTTTTCTTACTGTCAACAAATCGGATGAAAAGACCAAAAAAAAAGAAAAGAAAAAAGGAGCTGCTATAGCGCTGTGGCTGTGTAGATAAAGCCTCCCAGCTTAAAAACACATCAATGAGACACTGTTTCTTCATTCTAATATTTCCTGACAAACTCATAATTTTCTCCTGCTGTTTTAGGTATTATTATGCTCTTTTGAGTGTCATTAAGTTTAGCGATCCGTGGCTTCAATAGATCTGATGATGGGATTTGGTGACAATAAGACAAATATAGAATAAACCCGCCCTCATCCTTTAAGGACAATTCATATGAAGTTAGGAAGAGGCGAATCTGACTGAGCGCTCGCTCAGCCGTGTAATTATGCAGCATTAGCTGTGAGTGAAGCCAGACGGCAAAAGTATGCATAGTCTTGAGATGAAATCTATACGTCAACAAGGAAAACAATACGGTGAGAGCACAATCCATAATGCGCTGGCAAATTTCAGGATTTCTCCGAATGCGCTGCACAAGTTCAGCTGTGAACACGCTTCAGAGACAATCATTCAAATTTAGCGAGGTGCCTTTGTAGGAGGGGAAGGGAAAAGAAAACGCAATTAGTGGTCTTTTTTGGTCGCCGACTGGTTTGATCAATTCTCATAATCGTCCGTGAAAATCAGTCAAAATCAACACCGAGGGCATTTTGTTCTGCATTTTAAGGAAATAAATCAGGTTAATGATGCTGTGGGCAGCCTTGCTGCAGATCACTTGGCCTTTACATGGATAAAGCTATTTGAAATACAATTGTAATCTGAGTCAAAGGAACACTCATTCATCAGTCAGATAAAATCACTCAGAGAGAAAATAATAAGTGAAAGCCAGAAAAGTAGTTAATTATTAACAGTGTAATTTAGTTTGAAATGTTTTGCCCCGGTTATGATGATGCATATCACAAGGCTTCAGCAGTGTACTTCAAGCCTGAACCTTGTGCTGCCTCCATGGCTTGCTGAGATGCTAATGCAACAACAACAAAAAACCCATTTACCAAGAAAAAAAAAACAGACTTTCTGCACTTCACTTGGCAGCTTTTCTCTATATAGAGCCAGCTGTGTTTACAGCATACAGTACAGTAAATGTTATATAAGCCAGGCTGGCAGATACTGTCAGTTTTGTACATGCACTTCATACTTTACAGTGAGGTTGGTACATAAGAGAGAGGCTGTAATTTGCAGTAGAACAAAGGCAGGGACAGAGAATTAATTTGACTCATCCCATTGTATGTTTTCATAAATTATCCTTAAAGATCGCTGCCTGGACTCTGCTTTAGGAGTACAGGACTGAAAGGGTTGCATTCATACGAGTACACCGTGTGCTCAAGTCACAAATAGGTGAAATTCATTCAAGTGTTTTGAACTAATTACATCACGTTGCGTCTTTGGACACATTTACAACAAAAGCAGCCACAATGTCACAAACTCGCCGCTGAACTGTCGTCTTTCATTCAAATATAAAAAGCAATGTAACGAAGTGAACTCGCCCGCTCTCCTAATAATATGTTATGTGTGGTGAAGCACATTACCTACCCCACTCTGCTTGAAACAGATAACCCTGGGTGGGAGACATCAAACATAAAGTACAGAAGGTTTAATTGATTAAAAAAAAAGAAAAATCCTGTTTATAACAGCAGAACCAATGCAATGACTCATAACAGCTCAGTGAAACCCTTCAGGCAAGAAGTTGACCTTGTTTGCAGACTTCCTTTTCATTTTTTAAGGGTTTATGAACATGTTTTCTTCTTCAGGAAAACACTTTGTCCCGCCATATGGTAGGGCTTGCTATATGGTGCTGGGCTGATGTGTGATGCAGGCTCTTGTGGCAGAAATGACGCTTACATATGGATGCACAGCTGGCCGACAACTCCGCCATCAGTGCACAAATAGCCATCTGACTGTGGGGAAAAGACATTACAGCCATTAGAAGACTTGGTGGTAATTGCTTGGTTGTGTCCTTCTGGGACAGAGAATGAAGTCTGTGGCGTTTTATTATTTAAGGGCAATGGCACTGAACTTATAATGAGTCACTTCCACCCGAACTATTCAGCTTATTCTTCCTCGACGTCCTCTCTCCTAGACTAATCCACTCAGACTAATCAAAAAAAATCAAAAAGCCCAGAAAGATTTCTAATCATTGATCATATTAACTGGAATTGGATTTTTATTTTTGTTGTTTGTCTTGGCCCACTGTGAATTCTTGGCCAGTGTAAATGGAAGGCCGATGTAGAGCGAATAATCCTGTGATATTGTATTGATATAAAAGAAGCAGAACCACAAAAATAGGTCAGAAAATAAATAAATAGATAAAAAAAAACAGACTGAAAAACAGCAGAAAAAGATTGCGTCTGTCCTTCAAGCCTGGCGGACTCTCAGTCTGATCACAGATAACATTATTCATATGCCGCCTCTTTACTCTGACCATGTAATGTCAGTCATTACTAGCTACAGGATTCATCAATGTCAGTATGTCTCTGTGAGCTGCAGAGAGTGTTCAGCATCATCCGCAGTTTACTGTGCGGGTGAAGTTCAGCCCAGGTGAACCGGGCACAGGCTTTAAAGGCCGACAGCTGAGTTACTACACGTCTCGACTCAAAGCTAAGGCACAAATGTTCACTGGAGACCAATTCTGATAAGGTTTACGAACCCCTGAGATAGAGGAATGTGCAGGTCTGAAGGTAAAATCAATCTAGTTTTTCTTTTACTTGAAGAAATGATTAAGACAGAAATAGCACACACATACATAAAAAACAAACAAACATCAAATTGTACTAGTCTAGCTTAAAAAAAGGCCCGAGAGACCTATTTAAAACACCTCAAAGAGCCAAACAAACAAACTAAAAAATAAATCAAGATGATAAAAACATTACTCAGAACAGATGATGGATGAATAATAAAATAATAATATATCAAAATAGACTGAGTGCAGATAAGATAAAACAGATCAGAGATAGCAGCTGTGTGTGTGTGTGTGTGTGTGTGTGTGTGTGTTTGTGTCACACAAAAACAAATACATTTTCCTCCTAAAACATATGCAGATATTTTGGCAATGTGTTTCACAGTGTGATCGCTGCATCATTAGAAACAATGGCTACAATAAAAAAAGGGGGAGCGGGGACCATGCGAGCACATCATTATGTAGAATCTGAATTCATTCTGTGAGCAAACTCACAAAATGCAGACAATGAATATTTTGTTCTAATTCATGACGGACTGCCAAAACGAGGAATTAGACATGGGAGAAATGAGGAACATTGTTTGCTCTTTCTTTGTGCAATTTCTGAATTCCAGTAAAACTGCAGCGTGCATTGTCTGGGAGACAAGACGCTGAAGAGAAAGAAGTGTGGACCGGATCTGCAGAATTAGTCGCATGAATGTTAGAAATGTCAGTGTTAGACAAACTGCCTTAAAGGACACTCTTCTGTCATCACAACTTGGGCCTTAACATTTTAAATAGAAATGATTAGTGTGAAAATGTAAGTGAGTGGAGATACGCTATTGTGTTGCATCATGGGATATGTAGGATACAGGGTTTTAGGGATGTAGCTCATCACAAGTGGCAAACTCCAGTTCTGGGAAATGAAGCCAAACCCGTTTAAACTGTAATTCCCCGAGCGGCCGCTTGAGTCAGGCTGCAGAAGTGAGTTAATCTCCATAACCACCCATATTAAAATGCCTACAGTAACTTTGCAGCAGAAATAAACATGGTTCAAACGCCTTTGCCCTATATAGCTAATTTCCCCGTTCATGACAACTCTGAGGGGGGTAAATTTTTTTTCTCACCCGTTTAAATAATATAAAGTTACGTATAATTAACAGTGTGGCCACTTTTTTAAAAGATATTTTGTTGGCCTTTTTGAGCTTTATTTGACGGAGAGTGGAGAGTGACAGGAATGTGGGGAGACAGAGAGATGGGGAATGACATACGGCAAAGGGCCACAGGTCAGAATCGAACCCTGGATTGGGGTGAGCCTTTGTACACGGGATGGACGCTCCAAGCAACACCCCACAGTGTGGCTGCTTCGAATGACAGGTGGGGTTACAGAGGGCTTATTCAAACACCCGGGCGTCATTCAGCCCGCCTCAGGTCCCCCAATGAGATATGTCTTTGCAGATATTTAGATTAATCGTGTGGCGGAAGAGGCTGTACATCCAACATGGCGGCAGCAAGCGTCGCATATTTATAGCTGACGCCACTCATACTCGAGGCTCGCCGTGAGACTATCTCAGCCTCTGCTGTTTCTGAGTCCCCCAACTTTAACGAGTGTGATACTAAATAGATGGAATCCATGTTTAAATGTCATGTCTGCATATGCTGTGACCTGTGTTTCACCCTGTCACTGCTTCATTAGTACACATTTGCAGCCTTAGGACAGGATGTAAAAATGCAGACTGCATAAATCACCGACCGCGTCACACTGGACTGAAATGAAAGAAGAAAGGCAGCAAGACTGTGATTTTCTTTTTCTCTTTTTCTGTGCTCTAACCCTGCCAACCCTTCAGAGGAACATGACTTCAGCATTTTCTAAAAACTCAGGGTTCCCGTGACACAGAGCCCGAGCCAAAGCGCAGTGGTACACATTACATCCCCTCTGAGGGGTCTCTCCCCTGGCACAATTTAATGGCCAACTTGGCCATTACAGCCAACTCGCTGTTTCCACAGATGTCCCAATGGCTTGGCACATGGGCATCCATGCACACACACACACACACACGCACACACTCCCCTGGCACAATGCACTTTTAGAGGAAACAGCATTTATATAAGCCAAAGAATGGCCTCGTGCCCAACTTTGGTGAGTTTGCATGTGTCTGTCGGCATGGCAACGTGTATGTTTTACATACAATTCATGGAACCACTGTAGCTTCAGGCCAAAACTTCTGACTGATGTTTATTACACATCAACGCAGCCTGGGAGAAAGTCTGAGGTAATATCAGGTGTCTACCTGTCTTCACTCGGTGAAGTGAACATACTGAGATACTACTATCTTATTGCATGAACAGAACCAAATATTTCATGAACTTCACCTTGAAGTGGTCTTACAAGTTATGGAGAGGAGCTGATTTCTCTCCGGTAGATTATTTATTTCAGCTACACTACACAAGAGTGTTGATTTCATATTGTGCTTATTGAATTTCAGGATAAAATAATCTAAAAATAATAAAAACATCTTTAAGAATAGGAGCTGGAATTAAGGGGATGGGGCATGCCAGATTTCATGGATGATGGGAGGAACCAAAGTGGATTTTCTGCACCATGCTCTTGCACTCAGGGGGTTACTAAAAGAGCCTCCATACCTTTGGCAACCACTGAGTCCAGATGGTGGGAATCTGGAGCACTGGGCGGGAGGAATGGAGCGATGGTAGGAGAGAGAAAGAGAGATGGAGGGATGGAGGATGAAAGGGAATGAAGAGGTGCAGTAGTAGGCAAACCCCAGCCCTGTTGAGAAAAACAAATGGCTGGAGGGGACTATCTCCTTCTGTCTCTCAGCTCTACCTGTTTCACCGGGGAGGACTGATTTATGATACACGCAGGAGGGTGGCGTCCATCTTTCTCTCCAGGCAAGTTGGAGAGAGAGAGAAGACGATAGAGAGACATTTCAAATGAGAAAGATGAAGAATGAGGGAAAGAAAATATGGACAAAGAGAGAAAGAAAGGGCAAGAGAGGAGATAGAAAAAATGGAGTGCAGAAAGGTACGATTAGAAGACAGCAATAGATGGCAAGAGGTAGACAGTATCAAAGAGGAGAGCAACCTAAGTGGCAGAGGATCAAAGTGACAAATACTCCTCCTGTGACCCTGCAGCTCCTGTCTCTAATGGGAGGTCTGGGAGATTGAAACCTTGGCCAGAGTTCCCGCGGTCACTCAGCACAGCCAAACTAATTTGGTCCTGTCATAACAACCAACTAGGAGATGGACACTTGCAGCTCTTGTTGGAGAAAAAAAAAAGAAAGAAAGAAAAAGAGGCAATCTCTAAAAAAAAAAATTGGAGGAAGGTGGTAAGTGTGTATTATGTGAAAGAAAAGGTTTACTTCATAAGACAGGAGCAAAGCTGTCATGGTCGACACTTCCCATTCAAATTGACAATGTATGATTTTTTTTTTCTTTCACCCTTTTAAATTAATTGTCATTTCCAGAGACATCTACGCGCCAAAAACACAGTGTGACAAGGACTGTTACATGTTTGAGGAGGCAATTTTCAGCTGTCCAAAAAAAAAAAAAAAAAATCTAATTACAAACTGTAGAGCTTACTGAAGAACCTGTTGTAGACATGCATCTGTGGCAACAAAATGGCTGCCGACAAATGAATAACACAGGTGAATAGAACACTCTGACAGCCCGTTTTGCACCACTAATCTGTGCACAAGAATGAAATGTGTTAAGTGTATGTTGGATAACTAACAATTAAACAGTAACTGGTGTAACTAGACATGACAGGTGTGTCAGTCTTTGGATTTCCAAAGATCCACTAGTTAAAGTAGTGCCCAAATACTTTATTTAAAGAGAAGTGTTACTTCCAAGACCATCAAGTATCTTATAGGTAAGTCTGTAAGTTTCGGTTGTGTCAAAAAAAAGTTTACTGCATTGTTTGGAAGCTGCCTGGAGTTTAGGCTAATGTTAGCGGCTCTGCCCTGCTCCTTTGATTTGGTTTACACTCCAGCAACCTCTTCCAAACTCATGATCTGAAACACATCAGTGAGGCCTCATCCTAAATGGTTTTTCTCTGTTATATTAAAAATGAAACAGGCTAAAATATGACAAATAAAGTATACACTTGACCCCTGTTATCCCTGTCTAAGTGTGTAAGCTAAGAAGCCAAACAGGGTTATGTTAGAAGCAAATACTGGGATATTTCACCACCAACCGCGTGTGTTTTGTGACAATAGACAAATCATTTGATGACAAGCACTCTTTACCTGTAACCTGGAAGGTGCATTTGCCTGCTCCGGCCTCGTTAATGACATTACAGGTGTATTCCCCCCAGCCGTCTCGATTCAGGCTACGGATGGTGTACTCCGTCTCATCTTTCTGGGCGTCGAAGGCTCCAGCATGGAGCAGCCGGTTCGATAGAAGCCATTCAAATCGCAGCACACGGGAAGGGTGGGCTCGCAGCACCCTGCAGGTCATCACTACAGGCCTTCCTAGTCCCTGACGCAACTCCATGTAAACCGGCTCCACCGTAGGAGGATCTGAGCGAGAGACAAATGGGCTCAGATGAGTTCAGCTGACATTTGATAGGGACAGGGAAGTGTGTCAAGGATGTTAGTGCAGTGGAAATATGAAAAAAAAAAAGAAAAGATCTGGATAAAGAGGGCAAAGAAGAGAAAAAGAGAACAAGCAGTGACATCTATACAAGACAGACGCTTCAGGTGAGGGCCGTCTCGGACAGAGTGGTTGTCTCTGACCTCCAGACTTTTTTAAAAGAACAAAATCTGGAAGAGAGAAAAGACAGTCAGAATATTATTAGGTATGATAGTTAGGTATGTGGTGAATACATAAATCTATTGAAAAATTTACACAAGGACATGTTATGAAAGAGTGATAACAAAAGGAAAAATGTTCAAGTTCAAGCTCACTGACCGAAGCTCACCGAAGAGCATGAAAATGAATATAGCAGCTTTTTGAAACAACCAATACATACTTAAATCATGGACAGAGAGCGAAGGCAAAGAGAAAGATTTTAAAGAACAGTCTAATATTGTAACATGAGTGGGAGTAAAAGTGTGGGATTTAAACATATTGTAACTGAACTTTAAACAATCAGCACCGCAAAGTCAATACGCCACGGCATTAAATGAAAAATGACGAGTGAAAACAATTGCGGGGAGAGCGGCAATGGGTGCAGGAAGATCAATTTTGCAGAAAAACTAGAACAATGTTCTGAGCGAAATCAGTCACGCTTCACGGAAAATTGGTAACAGGATGATGAAGTGCACCTCAAGCTTTCAAAATGGAAAATTAATAACTTAGTTGAGTATCTGACAGCCTTCACCTCTTCCCACACAGACAACCTGGCAGTGAATTATTTAGCCTGTCGTCCCGGAGAAGTGAGAGGCTGCATATGACCTCGGCGCAACCCGAAACTCTTTCTCTTCAGTGTGTAATATGTTACATTTTAGCTTATGTTGTATGCGCGCACACAAGACGTGCGCGGCTCTATGAGGACAGGACGTGTGTAAGCACTTCTGCGTGCAACAGTAAAATGGTTATGAATAATTTCCCCCCCATCCGAAGCGTCTTTGTTCTTGACATGCTCATACAGATGCTTGACAAAAGTCACTGGCGGGGCCTGAAAAACAACAGCGAACGCCGAGGAGAAGAGACAGAATGACACAGAGCCCCTTAATTGCCAGAAATTTGCATAATTCCTGACGGAGTAAAGGAGAGGCGGGTAGCTATAGCCAGGGTTGGGGATGTTACTTTTTAAAATGTTATATGTTACAGATCACTGATTACCTGATTGAAACTGTAATCTGCAACATAATCTTCTACATTATTCACACACGGTAATATAATCTAATTACTGCCTTCCAAACTTGATAGGATATGCAATTAAATGAACAGTTTATTAAGATTTACAGCATATAATTTGATAACACTCTTAATGTCATTATCTACAATCTTAATCAGCCATATTTTTTAAAAGATGTGAAATTTCACAAGCCAAATCTCTTTAAGCAATCTAATAAATGCTCGCCTGTTTTTCAGTATGTTATTTTCTGTGTTTTTGGAGTAGCTCATTTTTATTATTTATTTCCCGCCGCACGTAATTGAATTAACCTCAATCAAGCCTGTAGAGCTGAGCAGGTCAGATCCTGCTTTGCGGGCTCCATGACACAGAAACGCGCTGAGAATTGTGGGCTGCGAAACATCACAGGGAATGCGAAATAGAACGCAAGCCCGACAATCCAAAGTGGGATTTTACATCCTTGTCCTCACTGCTAATTATCACACAATGCACTCGAAAATCTGTATTGAGTTAACACAGCAGCTACTGTACTATGATTAATGACACACCATTAGAACAGATAATGGCTGAGTGACTGAAAAACAATAATCATAACACACGGGAATGACAAAAATAAATAAATAAATACACGAGAAGAAAAAAAAACAAGGAGTTTGGACTGAAACGGAAAAACAAGTTTGCCTCTTTTACCTGATGCTGTTCACCAGGTGGAGAGCAAAGTGGCTTTCATCTCCGCTAAATGAAACAGCAATCAGTTTCCTCCTACAAATGAGCCTTGCCTGGGCTTTTACCCAAACTACATGCCTTATCTCTGACTCCAAAAGAAGGGTCTGAATCTCTACTTATCACATTAAAATTGTAGATTTCTGTGTGGCTGTGAATCACAGCCCAGCTCCACAGCCTCCCTGAGTGGCACTAGACCAAATTGCAGTAAGTGCATAGCCATTGACATAGAAAGACAAATGAAGACAACGTCTGGGTCTGCGGCAAATGAAAAAAGAAGAAGAAGAAGAAAAAAAACCTCTTATATAACCAAAACATCCTTTAAACAAGGGCACATGCCTCATCTCCCCCCTGTGCATCTCCTGTGAAACAGCTGCCCAGTGAACGCGAGGAGAAAGGAGCGAAAAGGTCCTGTGTGATATTCCCCGAGCAGCGCTCTCCATGGTTAGTGTAGCAGCGAGGGCGGCGAGGGCTCCAAGTTGCTGTAAGTCACAGGCGGAGGGAAAACCCTGAGCACCGGCTGAGATGTAATCCATCATCAGTCACCGGTGGATACCTTGACAGTAATGTGCTGAAAAACAACATTTAGGAGCACGGAGGCCTTTTCCCCGCGGTTCATATAGACCGCCATCTACGGGGAGGTGGACAGAACAAAGACATGGGTATACGTGTGGGAAATACACACGTGCGTTTTTTTTTTTTTGTGTGTGCGGCAGACTGGAGTGAATTTGTGTGCACGCGTGCACCTGCATTTCTGAAATACCGCTCGACTGGTTTATAATAAACTACAGCTTCAGGCAAAATGGGTCTGATGTTTCTACTATGTGCTTCGGGTGAGTGCATCAAGAGAAGGACATGCTACTCCTGTGGGCAAGCCTGCAGGAGCAGATTGTGCTATAGAGTCCGTGCATGTGAGTGTGTAGTGTGTATACGTGACTGCATCCATTCTATACGGTTGGATGTTTATTTCATTTTGCTTTCATCCTTTCTCTCCCTGAAGCAACAGAATGGTGTTGCTCACTAGAGGCCAGGGGAGGTAGAGATACCTCGGACTTTTTATTCAAAGAAAAGTAACAACGGAAAAAAAAAAAACTCCATGAAAATGTCATTCATTCAAAAAAGACAGGACAAAAAGGAGCCGAGTGACGATTCGATTCAGGCTCATACAGATGGATTATAAGTTACTTCCTCAACAGACCTGAACACAATCAGATCAATCAATTGGCCGCGACCATGCTATTCAAATGGCCTTGGTCTGATTGTTTGGTCCATACAGGTTTCGATCGACAGCTTTCACACCACCCCAAATGAACAGCACCAGTCTGATCCGAACTGGTTAGGTGTGAATGCGGCCGGTGTTCACAGCATCACAGAATCAGTCTAGATTCTCACATGCAGTATGCGTGCATGTATACATGCTGCATTTCACGTACATCCTAGCGGTGTGGATATGGACAGTTTACCGAACTGAAAGCGCAGGACTGCAGGTGAATCTAAAACACACCTGTGTGAAACACGCTGATTGCCGTATTGCTTCTCACAGTTGTCTTTGAACCCACTCGGGCCAAAAAACTTCACGCTAGACTCTCTATGCTTCTTTGGGTCCTGAGCAATACACTTGCTCTGATTTAAGTGTCGGTTAAGTGAAGTTAAGTTTAGCGAGACAAAATGGCAAACTTACAAGACTTTGCTACAGCGGAACAACTCCGGTCTCTCTGGTCTCTGTTTCTTCATCTGTGAAGGAATTGGGAAAAAAAGCCCCGTGTCTGATGCAAGGAAAGGCCTGGTTCTCTCTGCCAGTGAGGTAAATAATGGCCTTATATCATGCAAAGATGTCAGTAGCAGTTTAGTGTTGCATCTGATTAAGGTGGAGCTAACATATTGATGAGTAGTTTAGCCTGACTGATAATAATACTAGAGGTTGTAGCCCCTAGTGGGAGTAAGACAAATATGGGGAGTCTGAATCGAACCCTTAGCCACTACGGTAAGGGCTGAGCCTTTGCACATAGGGCGCTCAATCTACCTACTGAGCTAACTGGCACCAGTGGGCTTCACACAGTTACTGAAATGAAATCATCTGAGAAGTTTTTAGAGAAATCACTTTCTGGTGGAGCTGCTCATAGACATACTCCACCAATTTCATATTTTACAGTGTATTGTATTTTATATAATATGTGTGTGGAGTAAAAAGTGCAGTATTCATCTATATCAATACCTTAAAATTATACATGAGTTAATGTGGTGGCTGGTGTGAAATCGGTGTTCCTTGTTGTCGCATCCGTTTACTGTCTGTTGCTACATGCTGGTGACATCGATTCAGAAATATGTCACGTTTTCACACGGCCTCGAGCAGTAGCACGCGGGAGTGTAAAAGAAACAAAAGCCTTGTTTAAGAATGGAATCAAAAGCATCTTGCACAATGCCATTTAGTCATTCAGCTGACGCTTCTTATCCAAAGTGACTTACAAAAAGGCGAAATTTAGAGGGGGTTACATTTAGTATGTCCAATAGAGACACCCCCGCTCTGGTGGAAACTGGTGGTGCGTTCCACCAGCAGGGGAGAATAACCTTTGTAGCATAACATGCTTCAATATCAGGTCTTGATAGAGGAAATAGCATTCATTAGGAAGTCAAACTGATCTACACAGAATATGAAATGATAACCCTGATTCAACTGATTTATAATGAGTCCCTGTGATGAATAATGTAGGCAAATGCTGCTCCGCATCAACGCGCCCTCCTTCCCAAACACTACAGACGCTTCAAACAATGAACTTAAGCAGCATCTACATTACCATATTGTAATTAAAACTTAAAGGATAATATATGAACTCGGAAATAAAATTAATGATAATCAGCGGAGGCTCTTCAGTGCGAGGACTGGCCTGGTGATCCGCTAATAGGTTTAACTCATCACTGTCACTGACCGAGTTGTGAACAAGTTGTGTCTAAGCCATGTGCAGACTTCTGTTTACAACCTACAGGCTCGCTGACCTTTTCTGGTGTGCATTTGATACGGCCGATCAATTCAATATTGTTCCATAAAAAAAAAAGGTTATTAAAATTTCATCCCCAAATGTGGTGCGTGAGCCCTGCTGTAATGCAAAAGATTAATTTGCTGGCGTTAGGCTAATGTGAATCGCTCTAATATGATTCACATTAGAGTGGGCCTCGGGGGCCGGCATTGCAGGCCTTCTTGATGCAGAAAGGAAAATTAATTAAAAACAATAATTGTGTAATTCTGCTCATTACTTTTGCCCGGACGTTAGCTCTTTATCCCGGTGTGTCTTTTTGATGTATGTCAGATAGCGAGTTGCTTGCTCAGGGGGACAATCGCATGGTTGCGTCAGGCAGGTGTCACGGACGATGTAAGGGGGAACAGAAGGGAAGCGTGGATAAAAGATTCCCGTGCATCTGGGCTCAAGTAGAGCTTGATAACTCTCAATCTGACAGACAGTGGTATCTAGGACAGGACGCCACTGTACGCCTCCTTCTTCCCTCTATTTCTCTCTTTTTCTTCACTCCCTCTCTCAAGCCCCTGGATCATGCCAAGTCAGTTTGACTAAGAACATTAGGGTGTCACAGCTTGGGATTTGGCGTTTGCAATTCTATTAGAGAGACGATTCTAAAGGCAGACGTCTTCCATCCCCTCTACCTCTCCTCCTGGCGATGCCTCTGCCAGCCAACAGATGCAGGTTTTTACATATCAAAGCTGTTGACTTGCCAGAGTCGTTCCTTCACGCCTCTAATGCTCTTTGCTTCAGAGGACTGTACCTCGGTCCCTTGATCAAGTTACTAAACGCGGCTTTGCACATGGCTCACCACCAAAGGCGGGTGGCACACGCTGGGACCTGGAAATGCAGGCGAGAAAAGCATCTCAGAGGGATTGGCTGGTGCTTACACACCATGAGACAGGCCAAGAGAACGAAGGGAGGGGGCATACCAACAGTCGCACTGAGCAAACAACAAAAGCGGGGTCGGATTGTGTTAATAAAGTAATTTCGGAAGACGAGAATGACGAGCAAAAGGTCTGCCTGTTTGGCAAACGCGAGGGAGTCCACAGTGCGTTGGTGTGTACACACGGTGGACACATTTCCCCATATATAAACCCGTGTCAAAGCAATCTGACAAATCAAGTGTGGATTTTTTCTTCTGGTTTTTAAACTTGGGCTTTCATGCCAACTACTAATATATAATAAGTAGCGAGCATCTCACAAGGAGAATGACTGACTGAAGTGAGAACATTGCAGAATGTTTGATTTAGAGAGTCACAACACTCTTCACTGAACAGATGTGCTATATGCCATCAGGAAAGTAGCGCAAGAGAGGTCAGGACATGCATTGCTGGGTGACTTGTACTGCGCGTGTCATCTCATGACGCAACCGCATGCCAAGGCGAATCTACGCGTGAGGAGGAAAAGATTTAATGGCCTGTGTCTTTCCTGGGAGTCTCCTCGCCTCCTGAGGCATGTCTTCTCTGTGTGTCACTAACAACAATCACTCCCTGTAAGTGACCCCTGTCCGCTGTCAAGGGAAGCAGCCACGGTGTGTGATAGGCGGTGACCTTTCCCGGGCTGGTGTCAGAGGAGGAAAACCTTGCCTGAAAACAGCCGTGATACTGGCCTCCACCTTGACACGAGTTCATTGAAAGGTTCGAGTCCTTCATGGGACTTATGTCTCTGCTTTTTGAAAATACAGTTTCGGCGTTCACCATATCATACATTTAGATAGGATTTAACTGGATCTGGATCTTTTGTATTCATTCATTCAAGGTCATTTTCATCCTCTTATCCTTTAGAATCATCCGTTATTCCAGACAACAGGGCAGTTCTTAATATTTTTATTGGTAACATCTCATCTGTCTTTTCATCTCTATGATTAATCTTGATCAAATTTGACTTTCTTTAGACCTGGGAGGACATGTTAACTTCCTTCCTCCTCTACAGATCTTTTGTACATTCCAGTGTGTTTAAACACTCATGACACACGATCCATGACCAACATGGTAGGAGATAACTCTGTGGCTGGATTTCAATTTCTGAACTACGGCACAGCGTTTTATTTTTCATGGTATTGTATGTCTCTTTCAGTAACTTCATTTCCACACAGGGAATGTGAACACAGTGAACCATTTTTTATTGAATCCTTGTTTTGTAAAATAACATACAGTACAGTGTGAAGGACTGCCAGGGGTGGAGGAAAGGCAGCAGTTTGACAAACCTTAACCCTGATCTCTATTTACAGAGATAGACTAATTAGATAAGTTCTGTACCCACACAGCCCGGGGATCAACAGGTCCTGTTACAGTTATAATGGTCATGGTTAGACTGATTGTGCTTATTACTGTGCGACAAGCTAACTATTCCAAATCATATTATCACTACAAATCTAGAGCTCAACAATCTGCATCGACGTACTGATCAGAATTCTGGAAAGATTTCACCAAACAAAGATCACGTTTCAGATATATGCTGCATGAACCAATCAGGATCATATTTTTTGCCAATATCTGTATTTGTGACACCCCTGCTGTTAATAAATATGTATGTTTTTGTTCCCTCAAATGAATTTCATGCTTCACAAACACAAGCTGCTCCACCACAAATAGGTCCAGTGCCTAAAGATAGAGAAGAGACTTTGGTCGCATGCCTGGTGGACACTGGCACGACTTCTAGACTGTCAGCAGATTATCTCCCGCAGCCTGTGCTCTGTCTGGTGGACATTTGGGGTTAACTTTTTAATTGATTTTTTTTTTCCTCCCATGATGTCTTAATTGTGAAAGAAACTATCCCATACAACTAGATTTTCATTCACTGTCAAAAAGACCATTCTAGCTGGAGGACATTTTATGTTCTTAATCGTCTATAAAAATAACAACCCTCAGCTTAATAAAAAAATAAGCCTTTTATTTTGACTGGACCCCGTTTAAATGTGTCACCTTTTATTTGTCACTGATTTACAGATGAAGCTGCAGCAACGCGTCGTTGCTGCAAATGCAGAAAGAAAAGACTTTTTTCTCCATTGATCATTCATTGCTGAGTAATTTTTGCTGTTGACCAAAAAGCGCCTGGACAGTTTGTGCTTATTTCCATTCTTCCTGCTCTGAGAAAAATAGTACACAGAATACAGTATGTGCCCCTGCTGCTTTCCAAATGGTAGGCAAGATCACTGTGACCTATGGTTGCTCGTGGCAGCAAACGGCTCTCTGCTGAGAGGGAGCAGCAGCATCCATTCGTCAACTCTTTTTTTTTTTTTTTAAATAACTGAAGCCAGGGTGCTATGTGGATGTGCGTTAATATTTCATGCGGTGGTAGATATTTTAATACAGTTGTTATTTAAAAGAAGGACTTGGGAAAATGTTCATCATTAGGGTGCTGAAAGAACATACAGCATACATACAAACTATGATTTAAAAAAAAAAAAAAGTCAGTACATGAATTTTACATTCAGCAATTCTTCTCTCTCGCACCACACCATCTTTGAAAGAGGCTGCAGATCCGCAGTGTTGCTAATGAAGGGCATCTTAGAGTCCAAATCCTTTGTTTACTCTTTAGTGTCAGCATTGGTGCGTACCAAAGCCACTAACCTTTGATATGGGGCTGTCATCACTGCATAATCATAATCAATTCAGCCAAAAAAAAAAAATGAACACAGCCTTCTTCAAAGCACATCAAAACTTCATTAATTCTCTTAACACAGCACAGTGGGTAACAGCTAGGCTGAGACGTGAACGCCATAGCAAAGAGCACAATAAAACTCTTGAAAAAAAAAATGAGGGCAGAATTATGCGCTAATCCTTGTCGGCAAGAACAGAACGGGACCCACTCTTGTTCCCCTTCAATCAAAATATTGGTAGTGGGTGTGTCAAGTTCATCTTGAATCAAAAACTCCGGTCGAGCTGCGGCCATAATTCTTTTTTCATTGTTCGCACTTTCAAAGTTGGTGGTTATTTTTCTGCAGTCTTATGTTTGGCAAGCCTAATGGGGAGGACATAAAACATGGCAGGCAGCATAGAGTGTGTCAATTGCCATTTATGTCAGAGTAGTTTAGGAGTGACATACTGCGGCACAGGTTCCTTCCAGATTAGTGTAAATTGAGATGGAAGAATGTATGGATTAACTAAGTAGGTCATGAGGAAAAACAATGAGCCGTTTCCTTCCCATCCATCTTTGGTTCTTTTTTTTTTTCTTCTTCTTCTTCAGCGGGAAGAAACTTCCAGTGACAACGCTTTGAATCCCTGACATTCATTCAAAATATTCCATTCAAATTTCCATAAATGAATACAAAATGAATGCTAGTGGGAATAAATTAGCCACTCGCTAATTAGCCGTTAAGCCATCTTTGAATGTCACATCTTAAGGAGTGGATGGGGTTCCTCAATGAGCGGCAGTGACGGGGGGGTCTAAGGCCTGGGGATATGGCACACAGTCTTTGGGTCTTTTCTGATACACACACCCACACACACACACACACACACACACACACGTGCGCGCAAACAAATTTGCAGACAGACCCTAATAAGTGTGGACGTCAGTATCTAGAGCTTTGTGCCTCCATTAATATCAGTTCTGCTCAGCTCATGCTCAGCAGATAAAGTCTTCCGCTTAGTGTAAGAGGTGGAGTCAGAGCAGTTTCCTCTCAGACCTGACTGAGGGTACCAGGGGATTGGACTAATTTTACACCCTTCAGAAGGAAATTGGATGGGCGTGGAAGGGAAGAAACAGGAGAATGTTCAATTTTGGCCACGCTGGGCTAGAACACAAAGATTAATTACCCTGCATACGTTGACAGTACATCACAGAGACAATGACAAACCAAACATACAAGAGATACTCACATACATCACTGTTGCAACACTGCAACGTGCGTCGTATACACACATGCATGGACAAAAATACACACAGTCTGTCTACTTACATTGTACGATCAGCTCCACCACGGCCTCCCGGGGCTTTACGTTGAAACCATTATACTGGCTGGTCTGGCAGCGGTATGAGCCCGTCATCTCCCTGGACACATTAACAATACGCAGCACGCCATCGTAGCTCTCCATTTGCATGCTGCCATCCGGCATGGGTGCCTCTTTATCGGCTCGCGACCACAGGATGATGGGCTTGGGCTTCCCTGAAACAAGGCACTCCAGCTCCACTGTGTCACCCTCGCGGGCCACCAGGGGGGACTTGCCCCGGGGGACTGTCAGGTTGGGGGGAACTAAGAAAGAGAAAAACAGAGGAGGGACTGATATGGGGCTCTAGAAAGTCAGCAGACGGGGTAAAAGGAAATGGTCGATTGGGGGGAGAAGTATGGGGTGGGGGGCAAGCGAATGAGCATCCAAGTTGCAATGGCAATGAAGCTGAGTCTCAGCCACGCACGCAGCTTGTATGGGAGGACCATGCGGATATTAGAAGCAGCAGGGGCTAACAGCTGGGACTGGGCGATCTGAGCATGTAATTTAATGCAAAACCATCATGGAGGCAGCAGTGAGGAAGTTAAATGCACTCAAGCAAATGGCAAACAATGAACAATGCAATGAAGAGCTGACAAGCGAATGCACTTGGTGACTGTAACATTTGAAGAAAATGATCAACAACAGCTCTGTTTGACCAAGTTTCCAGGCACTAAGGAGCCACATGAACTAACCTAAACGAAGCTGTTTCTCCCATCATTCAGCCTGTATGCTAAGTGAAGCTAACTGTCTGCTCTGGCTGCGGCTTCATATTTACATGACATTCCTTGATCCACCCGTTGTTCTCACTTGATCGCCGCTCCATCTCCCTATCTCTCTCATTCATTCATCCTTTCAGCACATTTGGACTCCCAACTGGCATCCCAACTTCAGTAAATCAAGCAAGAAATGTCCTACCCTTCACCCTAGTGCTGACACTAGTGGCATCCTCCACTTGCTTACTGTGTGAATGAAGTTGTTCTGATGTTGTAGCAGCCATTTGTTTTATGTTCAACCAACCATTAGCCTATCAAAAAGTACAACATGGACTCTTTTACAACCATGAACTATGACAGAGGAACTAAAGTCCACTCAAAAGTAAGGTTCCTGAAATAGTTCCTTATCCCCTCTGGAAATGGGCTATAAGTCCAGAATAATAAGTAACAGAATGGTAATAGGTGATAAAAATCCACCTAATAACCTTACTATAAACAGCATTGCCATTACAATCATCAGCATTACATCAGTACCATCATCATTGTCACATTTTCGTCATAATGTTGATCTCCACATCACATTTCATCACTTCCGCGTTGCAATACTATTTTTCAGGATGACTTTCATGACCGTCATTACAACATTCGATAATTCTTAGCACCATCACCATCCCTTGCATCATTACTATCACTCTCCACACAGCTTTTTTACTTCGCCGCACTCCTCCTCATGCAGCTCCTCATTCTCAGCATCATATAACTCAGAACATTTACAAGAGAATCCTCCCAGAGGTGATATAGCATTATTGCTGGCCATGTTACAAAATATGAGCCAATAAATATTTTCCTTTTGTTTAACGGACATTTTAAAGTCTGGCTGAAAGTGAACAATGAATAATAAAAGAAGTGTGAAGTGCCAAATTGCTGGACACATTTGCAAGTTTGCTTGAGTGTGCTTTTGTGTCTGTGTGCGTGCATGCAATCTATGTCTGGAAAGCAGGAAAACTAGCAGGTTGGATCGGGCAGTCTGGTTCCTCATCAAGCATGCTGGCCAAGTAAATTTGTTTAATTAGTAAACCTGGCAAATTGCACCGGCTCCTAGAGTGCTGTGTGTGTGTGTATTTGTGTGTTTGTGTACTTTTGTGCGAGTCCAAACCATCAGCACACTGCAAGACTATTTTGTAGCAGTGCTCCCAAAAATAGTTTACAGCCAACGAGTCGAGGAGCGAAAATCTCCTCAGCGATGATGAAACCGTGTCATGCTTCCCTGATGATTTTCGAATCACTGTCATTCTGCCCAAACAATGCAGCAGCTGGAATGAAGTCAAGCCACATTGAAGTTCCATAGTGATGAAATCACCAGCAATCTCCAGAAAATGAAACGGAGTCCAGCTATATTTCTTTTGACCCCATTTCTTTCTGGGTGAGAGGTAACAATCCCACTGTCATCTCAATTTTGCAACTGTCGGCTTTTCCTTTTGTCCTTAAAGTGAGTCAAAAGGTACAACCTGACTGAAACCGCTGGACCAAGACTTGAAACTGAATCAAATAATAGATTAATCAAACTGGTAGAAACAATGGAAAGCTTGTCATGCAGGTTGTGCTAAATCCAACCCTTAAAAATGAAATGATACCATCTGTATTTAGCTCATTATTGGAAAACGTTGTGAATGAAGCACAATATCAAAAAAAAATCTGTCAAATCAAAATTTGTCAATGAACTGTGTGGATACATCTTTCCAAATTTCTGCCTAAAAGCTTTTTGGGCCATTCAGGGACAACAGAAACGAGCTGTAAACAACACCAACCAACACCTTAGAAGTTGATCCAGTAAACAATGGCCTATTTACACATCCAGAAGACATGCAACAGCATCGTGATTCATTTGAAATTGTGATGAATTAATGAAGATGATTAATTAAGAACAATATTTTTTGGTTTCTTGGTCTTAAGAAACTCCTTAAAGAAATACCTGCCTCTCTAGCAGCTAGGCACTCAGGTACAGGTATTATGGACAACGACTAGTTGTTAATCTTTTCTCTCTGCAATTTAGCGCGGGGAAAGTAGCCCAGAGTGGGTTCGTCAAAGATTTTTGACTATGACAAACTAATTTTTCCTCTACAACGGAAGAATTGTGGGCCATAGATTCAAAACAAAGAGCTGAAAGACGCTAAAATGCTCAATAGCTCTGCAAGGAATTGTACTCTATAATTACTTGTGATTAAGCCAAGTGTGGGTGTGTATATGTAAATGTATATACATTTGGCAGCTTCAAACTCATTATACTGGATACAGGAAAAACTGTACTGATTAATTATTGTATTATGACAGATGGAAACGCCTAACATTCCTTTATAGCCAACCCCCATATAAAGCTGCTTAATTAGCTAGTTGGCCAGCAAACATGTATCTATACCTTTTCGTGTGAGTGATACGTAAACATGTTGGTGCCATAAGCACGGGATAATAAACACCAGTCATTCACAAGTAAGTCTTGGCAATCCTGTTTGGCACCAAAGGAGCAGCAAAAATGATCTCCATGGAGACAGTGACAGCGGACACTCATTTCACTCACAGACATTTGCTGATTGGTATTCACACAATGTCTCGACTGAGGCAGCCAGGTGTCAAGAGCTGACATATTTCTTTCCACAGCAAATTTTCTCCACTTTTCCCAACGTTTCCTTGGGTCCAAACAGAAAAAATTGTGAATTGACAGCAGCGGTATAGGATGGGAGCAGCAAGCATCCATTAGCGAGTGGAGGAGAGGTGTATTCACTGAGTTGCCATCATTACACCTGGCCTCTCCACAGCCCAGATTAGGCAGGCAATTACAGTTGTCTGCCTATTGGGTTTGGCAGCACAAATACTGGCTATCAGCTGCCATTGTTTCTCTCCTGCACCATCATGGAAACGCAAACAGGCGTACATACAGACAGACACTCGCTCATCGCTCTCTCTTGCTCACTCTGTATCTCATTCTTCCTTCTGCTCTCTCTGTCCAAGCGAACACCCTGCCTCTGTGTGTGAGACTGACCACCGAGATGCTCGGCGTGGCAGAGAGCCCGCTACTGGTCTTCACTGTGCTCTCATTGTGCCAAAGCCATCCAAATGCCAGTGATGCCTGCAGGGCATGCCCGTTGAGTGCGTATGCTTGTTTAGTGTGTGCTTACGTGGTTTTTATGTCTCTGTATGTGCATGTGTGTATAGCTGAGTGTTTCTCTTCTCGCCCCCGTGGGTGACACCATGCTGTGATCCTGCCTTAGTTACTCAATGGGATGCTTCTAGTTGTTGTTGTTGTTGACTGAAAACACTGCATCTATGTGTGTGTGTGTGTGTGTGTGTAGGGGGAGGGGGTGGTGGGTGTGTACCCAAATTAGCGACCAGACCTCCCTGTTTGGCCTCTGTAGTGCTGCACATCTCTAGGGCCTCAGCTGGAACGATCCTCCAAGTGTAGAGGCTGATTGCTGGAGCCTTTCGGTGGAATGTGAGCTGACTGCAAAACGTGGAAATATCTGGCACTTTGCATTTTCTTACAGTGACGGGTGCCAGAGTGGTGTGCACACGGACGTTTTGGAGAATAAACAACATTCCCGCTGCCCCCCTTTTTTTCTTTTTTTTTTTTTTTTTGGGTAAGTGCTGTGACATCACTCCCCATCACCATGGCAACTTAGTGCTCTCTTCTACTGCAACTCCTGCGGAGTGTGTGTCTGTATGTGTGAGAGTGTGTTTAGACAGCTTGAGGCCAATGAGTTGGTCACAATGTGACAGTACTCTCTGCTCCTCTGAGTCCTGGACCTCTGGGGACAGAGAGAGGAGTCCCGTAGGTCAACTGTGGACATGTTTGTGAATCTGTGTGTGATTGTATGTGTGTAAAAGGGGTTGCACCAATAACCAGTGTTGCTGAAGTGTAATAAATATCCGCAGATGTGTTAAAATTGGCTTAGTGCATTGATAGACTGCAGAGACACTCTAGTGACCACCATTGACACACTACCGTGTGTGTGTTTGTGCGTTTTTGAACTCAATGTCGTTCCCCTGAGATTTTAAAAGCTATCTTGCAATCAATCACGCAAACCCTTCATGAATTCATGGGGCTGAGATTGTTGAGCAGCAGTTTTTCAATACCAAAGCTCTCATGGCTTTACAGTTTTATTTGTGGCCACAATACTCTCTGTAATATGCTCTCTCTCTCTCTCTCTCTCTCTCCCTCTATCTATCTATCTATCTATCTATCTATCTATCTATCTATCTATCTATCTATCTATCTATCTATCTATCTATCTATCTTTTTAACATTTACCCAAGCATGAGTAAAATTAATTCCCACTGCCCACTTTAGAAAGGCTGAAATACACACCTTCTTGAAGCACCACATTTTCTACTGCTAAATACTGAGCAACTCCCCTGGAAGGACCAGAGTTTATGTACATCGCTCAAGGGGCCTCGGCAGTAGTTAATGAGGGAGAGAAGAGTGTTTCTTATTCATGTTTCCCTCACTGATTTTCCCAGCTGGACAGGGAGGTGATTTCCCAGATGGCCACCTCCATAAAGCATGACTTCAGGTGGTGCAGTTGAGGCTAGATGCAGGTACGCTGGGCATAATTTGCTGAGTTATCTAGTCTTATTAACATATTTTATGGGCATAACACTGTGAAAACGGGTCACAGTTTACCTAAAACTACAACAACCACTACACTTCTGTCTGCTATCCTTTGATTTCCAAGACCCATATAAATGTGTTTTTTTTTTTTTTTCATCACAGATATTGTGCTGCCAGGTGGTTATGCGCCTATCATTCTTGAAGTGGCATGACCGTGCATTCTACTGTTGTCATATGGCAGATTTCTCAGGACAGCACCCCAGCTTTGGGACAGCTGTTAGGCCCCTTCATCCCAGTTCACAGCTCATTGGGCCTGTTTCCGGACCGATGTTGGCTTGTTAATCCAATCTTGGGATCTACTGCTCTCAGATGTCATTATTTTAGCCCAGCTAATTTCAAGTTTTTAGATTTGACTGCACAGAAACTATTTTTTCTTAGTCATTTCTATAGAAGGACTCCATCTCAATGTAGAGTGATTTTATAAGTCATGTCACGTTCCCCGGTGTTTCAGTTTTACACATGTGCCACCTGACTGACTACTTGCTACCCTGAACAGTGAATGTCTAATCATATCTTAGAAACCATGACTAGACATGGCAGGCCTGTCAAACTTTGCATTTATCCTCATGTTGAAGTGGTGCACATGAGGCTGTGGTATAAACCGTACACGGCACTTAAAAGTTTTGAGGAAGGTATCTTTTTTTTTTAACCATAGACAGAAACATAATGCTGAAGAAGAGTAGAGAAAAAGACTTAAGAATGGATTGTTTGTCTTGTCTAATGCAAGTGCTGCAATCCAGTTAGCACGTAGAGCTAACTAGCTTATTACCTGTTTTGCTAACTCTGCACTGTGTGGATGCTGATAAAGAGTTTAGGCTAACATTAGTTAATTAGATTTAGGTAAGCTTACACTGATAAACAAACAAACAAGAGAAATTCTGCTCAATAAACTCCAGGTCTCCTGAATAGATCATCAGCTAGTGAGGGCATTGACTTCTGGCTTGGACATGCAGTTTTAGCCTCCATCTTGTAGCATGACGGCCTGTGTAGCCACCAAGTGCACAGTTTGAGACCACTTGCATAGGATACTGATCAACATCAAGTCATCTTGAAACAAGGAAAAGTCACCTGGAGATGGTCAACTAATGGAACAAATGTTACCATACTGAGTTACAGCTAACAACATTTGACAGTGAACAGTGTCAGCAAAATCTACCATTGCTGGCTATAAATGATAAATCTGCTTTTGTCAACCACTGTCTTAATACAAGGACATGAACTCAACTCGACGACACATGAGCACAAAGACCGTTAAAAAAAGTCATACACTGCTGGCTAATTGAAAATGTCTTGTGTATTTATCCAGTGGAAATGCATTTCCTACCGCACCAATACAATTATACAAACACAACAAAGGAAAAAAAGCAAGGAAAGGGAAGGAGAAGGTGAACAATAACAGACAGAACCACATTCTGTGAAAAACTCTGCATGTACAAACATGAAGCGAAAAAAACGGCAAACAACTTGTTTCCACCCACAGTGATCAACGGTGATCCTTTGCACCCTGTAGGTGAATCAGAATGCAGACCAGATTTCTCTTTATTGAGGTCATTGAAAACAAGCACATCAGCCCGGTCAACAGCCAGCGGTCATGCTGTCCTTATTAGAGTCACATGTGGCACAGTAATTCGAATGATGGCAGCTCACGACGAATCAAACAAACAATGGGAAGGCTGAAAGTAGAACACACAGAGAACCTTCCACGTGCTTCAGACGGCTGGAATTTATTTAAAAATAAAAAAGCTTGTGCATTGTGTTTATAATATCAGCTTATTTTTTAATCAACTGAGCACTTAATTGATTTGCTTAATTCATTAACTGCAGCGATTCTCGAGATTGACAGAAACGCGGGGTGGTGCCAGAGATTCAGGTGTGAGCGGGATGCTAATTGAGGGACTCATCATGAAAAGATTTATCTCGCTCACGAGAAGAGAGAGGTGACTTTCAATCCTTATACTTACTTTGTGATCATCAATCACGCTGAGGATGAGCTACAGACGTGTGCTGATGCTAAGATGTATCGACGGAGACTGTTCTCGCCGTGGCTCTTTAAAGGACAGGAATGCTGTTTTATTGAACCACGATGGTGGAATCCAGTGTTTGTAGTAATTATATTACAGTGCAATAAGCGGCTATCAGCTTTGCGAATCAGTGTTGGAAACTGGCTTTAAAGGTCAGGAATCTATCCGTAATAAGTCGACATGCTATTAAAATTTTATCGCTAAGATGGTCCCAGTAATTCCAGTCTGAAGCCAAATAACATTTCAAAGAGTCACAGATGGTAAATGTCAATAATTACATCAGCTAACGATAATCCAGCAAGACACACCCACTAAACATACATTTAACAGACATGCTAATGAGAGGATTAATCAGCTAGCTCCTGTTAGAAGTTTATGTGATGTTTCACACTAATGCTTGTAACTCCTTTCAGCTGTCCCTGTGCCTCGTGGTTCTTAATCTTGACAGTATCCAAAGACGAGGTCTGTGTCCTCGTTTCCAGGCCGCGCTCATAAATAAGCATTAGCACTGCAATCTCCGGGAGCCAGGGTGAGATATGAAGTTGCTTATTTAATGAGCGTGTCATGATAGCAAATATTAGTGCTGCTTTGCAAAGAAGGAGAAATCACAAAGGCTGCTAAGATTGGTGGTCATCAAAAGTTAAAAGAATGGAAGATAATTAATATTCTCTTTTGTAAAGATGCCCTGCAGGATGGGGCAAAGCCCGGGTATGGAATCTGGAACCGGAGCCAACGCTAGAACAGCCAGAAAGCTCCAAAGTGTTCAGACTAGAGACACTTTAGGCTCAATCGCTTTCCAACCACTTCCCCAGCACGAAACCCTGGCAGACCTGCAGTGTAATCTCCTCTAAACGCTTTTATTAAGACTTCTAATTGCAGCTCGGGCTTTCTCCCTTCAGGAGAACAGGCAGAGGAACAAAAACAGAGCTTATTTACCCCAAAACAGGCTGCAGGCATATGGCAAGGCAGAGGCATAAGGCGCTTTAGTACACAGGAGCTATACCGCATCGCTCTGATTCATGGCATAAATCTGACTGAAAGAACACCACGCATATTCTGTAGGAAAACAGCCCAGTCACATCCAGGTAATGCAGCGGGAATTGTTACTGGCAGAAGCAAAATTCAATATATTAGTTCCTATAACGGGAACAGCTCTATGACAATGCAACACTTTCATAATATTTCATACCCGCACATCTGACTGGAACAATGAAAGCTTAAGAAGCAATCACATCTAAGCTTTAAGGAAACCTTTCATTTCATATGATCACAATGGAGTCAGTCATTTCCTCGGTTATTTCCTCCATCAGACAGCAGTGTTTTTTTTGTTTTTTTTAACACATTAAAGGGTCTGTGTTAATGCATTGGCATCGCCCAGGCACTCCAAAAGAAGAGACTGCACTACTTAAAAAGATAATGAGGAAACAATCTTGGCAGGTGCGATTGATCCCACTGTTTTATAGCGTAGGGATTATCAAAGGATTATCTAACAATAATTATGCATCCAAGGTCGACACACTGCTTTCATGTTCACGCTGTGAGTGGCAGCGAGGTGTGTGTGTGTGCGCGCGATAGAAAAGAAACAAGGCGGTGAAAGGACGTAAGCGTGTGCAAATGCGCCCGTCGACGTGAGTGTGTGTGTTTAAAAAAAAAAAAAAAGGAGGAAATAAAGCATTTTATGAACCCAATCACAAGTCGCAAAATTTCACACAATCCAAAAGTCACTTATCGGTACCAGACACACAGCAGTACAAGCAAAGCAAAGAACAGACATCTCCCGAAAAGGCAGTAACACCAGCTCATGGGGTCTCCTCCCCGTGGAAGATCTGGGATTAGCAAACAGGAGACTCCCAAACATGGTGTCTCTGAAGGCTTGGAGTCGATTGGGTCACACCCCTCTGTAAAGTTCATGGGTGATGAAGTAAATGCGCAGTGGCAGCAGAGCATTTGCAGCTCACTGATTAACCTCGCACTAGAGATAAAGAATTGATTTGTCTCTCTAACAGTTGCTAACGTCGCCGTTACTACAGAATCTGCAGGAAGGGGAGTAAATACAAAACGCATTGTTAACCGTACGAAAGGTGCTATGTAATAATCTTCTGAAAGTCAGGCTCTCTTCTGAAGCTCCTCAACACTTCTTTCTTAAGAAATCTGACAGAAGGAGGGCTGATTAATGTGAAACACCTGAAACAGTAGACAGAGAAATCCACGTTTGACAGCAGATTCGGTCTTCTAAAGATTGAATACTAATTTTATTATCTCAGCACCTACAGTACATCTTGCCATCCTTTGAAACGACTGATACAACAGAGCAGCATATCTAAAAGACACGATGAACGGCTGCTGTAACGGTTGTCTGTTTCTATGAGACTACTCAACATGCCATGATTGAAACTACAATGATGCAGCTCGGTAGACAAGGCGGACTGGTATGTTGTGTTATTAACATGCTGCACACATGTATACAAACGTTAGTGGTGGAAGCAGCCAATTAGATGGGAGGACGATGGATATTTAGTCTCTGATTAGTCGGACTGATGGAGTTAGCTTTGGTTCACAGGGATCCAATTGAACAGTCATTGCAATATAGTGGTGTTGGTGCTGTAATATAATAGTCTGCAGTAAGTAGAAACTACAGAGGACAGTGGTTCTTGGACATTTTTCAGCCTGGGATAAATTACTGCAGTTGAGTCAGGCAGTGAACAGTTTAAAGAAGACATACAAGCTTTCTCATCCTGTGGAGATGGTCCAGGAAGGTTGGTTCAACAGAATAATACACACACAAAAGGAAATCTCAATAGTTTTGCTTTTATCTACTTAGGTTTTGATATTTGGGGTTTTTGAAGCCTTGGCACACGCTGTGCCTTTAGTAAAATGGCAGCGAATTGAGTTTTGAGCTGCTAAAGTATATATATATAAAAAAATGTTGGAAAAAGACAGACAAAAACAGGTCTTTCCCTCTAGAAATGTCCTATTTGCTCTGGGTAATCCATAGACTTTAGTCAGACATAGTCAATTGTCATTTCATCGCAGGCGGTTTTCTGACATAGATAAAAATCGGAAAACATACTTTGCTTCCAACCTGGTGAGCGTAACAGCTGAATGCTGGAGAAATGTCAACAACACAAACAGATTTTCCAAGTTTAATGATATAATATAAACATATATCTTACCTAGAGACAACTACCAAGCTGAACACTGAAGTTATTTTTACAACTGTCAACTGTTAATTAGATAGGGGTTAGTAATCCTCTTGTTCTACCGTTGACCTACTGGAGTTTTACACTGCAGTGGATGATTATAACATTTACAGTGTGTTACTCAGTGTACTACTTCCATAGAAATGGTTTAGGTAACCCGACTGGAGACAATTAAGAGTAAAATGATATGATAACTAAAGAATTGATAGAGAAAAACTACAATATTAGCTTAGATAGTTGAAAGAAAGAATTGTCCCAAGGCCCACAGTCCAAGAAACACTGTTTTTTTTTTCTTTGCTCTGTCGGTATGCATTTTCAAAACACCTGTCTTGATCATCTAAAGCAAGTGTGTCTGACAAAAGCAGCCATAAGGTCTGTGTGTGTGCATCGAATATGTTGGGGAGGGTGTGTAGATGCATCACTGACACAAAGGGGTGTGAGGCTCACCAGTTGTGGACGAGATGTTGACGTCAATGCTGATCTCAGGGATGCCTCCTCCCTTCAGAGCGGCCACGCAGGTGTACGTGCCAAAGTCAGTGAATTTGAGGTCGATGATGTCCAGGTTGGTGGTCCCGGGAGATATGTCGGGGTCCGTCTGGGTGATGACCATACGCTCTGAGCTGCGCAGGGCACGGCCATTTTTCAACCAGCTGAACGTCAGCTCTTCGGGCGGGGTCGCCTCCACCTGGGACATTCGTGACATGTTATGTCGCATACACTTGCAGCTACGACTTGTTCTGTTATGCCTACGTGTGTGTTCGCTCTACCTGACAAGATATCTTGACTTCACGCCCAATCTGGATGTTGTCATCGTTGTGGTAGGGGTCAGGAGTGATCCAGAATCGGCCCTTTTTCAAAGCTGGAAGAGATGATCCATTTGATTAGAACTGGAATTACATTTATACACAGCACTTGTTCCTTCCCGGTCTGAGACATGCTGCTGGAACACATTTACTGCAGGTTATGGCTCTGCTTGTCATATTGATGTGATTTCTGAGATGTAATCCCAAAGACATGATTTTATGGATTTTTCAAATTGATTTTTTCTTGTGTTTTTATTTTTCTCGGTGTCCCCACTTCAGGCTGTAAAATCACTGTTATGCATCTCCGGTTAATATACTGTAAATGCGATCGCGTTACTCATATCTGCTGAGACTTCACACACTAACCTACACTTACACTGTTTAAATGCACAGAAACTGATCTGAGCATAGAACTGTGAGCATTATTTCTCTCTCGCTATTTCTCATAATACAGCTGTAACTATTCTTCTAAAACAACAAGTGAAAGTTTAGCTTGTGATGCAGCAAAAGGGTCAAACGGATGACTTCACAGATAAAGAAGAACTATATGTTTGTTCTGAAGACTAACGCTTGGAACCAACATTAATATTGATAACTACAGGATTCAAGCAGGTTCACACACACTGACTCAAACATGCAAACACACACTGTGAAATTGGAGCGATACCTAGCAAAATATCCACCATTTCTAATCCAATTTTGTCTGCAAACTCCATTTTAAAAGCACAGCTCCTCTGAACGCAAGACGATGATTTCATTATAATGCATGCTGTATTGGTTTCTACTGTTCAATTCATCTCCTCAGCAAAAAAAAGCTGACGGCACCATGGAAATCTTTTCATCTAGCGATTCCCAAGTGACATTATCATATTCAGTTTGGCAAAGGGAAAACGAAAACAAAACCTGCGTGTCAGATTTAAACACAGGAAATTGAATGTGCAAAACGCTGTGATGCCTGCCGAGCTGCACGTTGGGAGGGGGGGGGGGGCGAGCGACACCCGCCTTCTTGACATGATCTTCCTTCCTCGTGCTTGAAATCAGCGTCGGCAGGCAGAGAATCCTATTTCTGACACGTGTCAGATACAAATATTACAATCATGTCAACGCTCTCGCAAATTCTCGCAAACACCGTCGAGCATCTGCATTCGTTCTTGCATCCCATATATTCTTCTTATTCAGCAGGGTGCTGCCTCATGTCATGTCGTATTCAATGGTAGCGGCGTGGAAAGGTGTGGCAATTAGCATATTATTGTGTGCAGCATATATCTGTGACCTTTATGGATACGAAGATAATACAAAGCATTACCTGCAACCCACGTTCATTTCCTGTTTGGGCTCTGCTCTGCATCACAGTGTACATATACTACATACATGCCAGGATTCAATTTCCTTAATGGCAAGATGCACAGTGTAAGGTTAACGACACAATAAGTAGTCCATGGTGGAAGCATAACTGTGAGGGGAACACAGACTTCCTTCAATCACACACGTCAGACAGAAGCCAGCGTGAAACAGAGTTGCGGTTACATCTCGACAGCCTGAAAAGGATTTTGTATCTCAGCATCATCCTCAGCCGAAGCTGGTAGCTGCTTCTTAATCAAGTATTATCTCGTACACGCACGCGCGCATTTCCACACATCCGTGTGCGTCTTTGTGCTGTCACAGGTGACAGCGGATAAACATTTGGATTAACTGCCTCTTCCTCCTTTTGCCTTCCTCCCACTCGAGTATATTCTTCTCTCAACTTAAGAAAGCCTAACGCAACTAGGCACTTAACAATCCCCGACCGAGCTCTACTTTTCCCGCCGAGGCCAGGTTTAATCTCGTACTTGAAGCTGTCTGTCAGACGAACGAACACAAGTCATTCTCCTCAGTTGCTTATACTTATTTCTTTCTGCAGTAAATATTGTGAATAGCCACACAGGGAGTGTGTAGCAACCAAACGTATAATTGTCAGTCTGGGAAGTGTTGGTTGTGTCAGGCTGAATAAATACTTTTCCACAGCAATTCTAGTTGTTCCTTGACAACAGTGACTGTGCATGTCTGTAAATAGTGTATTGCCTCATCACAGACTGCAATACAGTGCTTTCTTACAATGGTTCAAAGCAAAGACTGTATACTGCATATGTGCTTCTAAAGCCAGCGGATAAAGTTTGCAATTATTTAGTTTAGTTGCTGACAGTTTTATTTGATCACATTTTATTTATTTGCCTAATCTAACCCTACAGTCAACTCATTTCTATAATCTCCACAGTTGCACTGTTAAAAAGGTCATCGGGGTAACTCTCTTTATCGCCTGTTCACTCACCACCACGACTGATAAATCTCACCTGCCTTTTACACTACGCTGCTCGTGCCAGAGCTGCTCCACATAGGCATGGATTTAAAACTAGCTCCAGAGGCCAATATTAACCTGCAAATCATGTAACGAAATGCCAATGTTATCAGCGAAAAACACAAAGTTGGGCAGCTGTACAGAATTTGATTCACACTGGCCAAATGGACCTCCGGTGCTGTGTATATGTACACACTTCACTGACCACAGGATGTGACCAATCTAACTCTACAGCGGCCTCGTGGCCTCTGCGATCGTTTCACAATACGATGTGGACCTGTAGGGAAGGGATGGCTGGGCACGCCACCACAGTGTGTGAGAGCTGCCAGACTCTTTGTGTTACATCACTTGCCTATTTCTTTATTCCTTTCTTACTATTTGATTTAAACTGAAATTCAAATTTAAGCCATGACTGACAAGTCAGGTTGATAGCTCAGTGAACGGTGAAGCGCAGCCATTGGCTAATGGGCTAAGTTGTGTCATTCTCTCATTTTCTCAGGCAGCATCAAGAGTGTGAAGGTAAGCTGTCCCAAAAAAACATCAGCAGGTGCAAATTAACCTGCAAATTAAGTTGTGAGCCTTTACTTGCTCCCATTTATAAATGACTATGTGTTACTGAGCTGTTTATCTACTAAAAATTAAAGAACACACAGGTCTTCATACATAAACATTGTTAAACAAATGGCCAGTTTACAGAGCTGACACAAGGGAAGAAGAGACTGAAGTCCACACTGACCTACCTTAATATCTATGATAATACCAGCACACCCAAGAGACTTCCTATATTATCATACTGATCAGCGCATGTCACCACCAAGCATCAGAGCTAACATCAATTTTATTTTCCTTCACCTCTTCCACTGTTTGTGTTTGATGTTGCGATAGAAAATCAACAACTCCCGCTCGCTTGCTCCCAGATTTAGATTTAGATACCATGGATCTTGCCTGATAGGTAAACTGGGAATAGAAAAAAGTCTTTCTTGGTGGTCACTCGGCGCTATTTGTCCCCCAGACTTCTCCGCGCGGTGACTCAGCCCTCCCTCATTTTCTGCACAGAGCTGCACTGCAAGTCAAAATCGCCAGCGCCGCCTATGTGCACTCATGCATATTTGAGAATTGGTTCCCTCCCTGCCGCCTCTACATTCAAGCGTCCTTTCCTACGATTCTATCCGCACATAAATATTGAATAGCAAAGTAGGAATTCCAGTAAATCGACTACATTTGTGTACAAGAGAGATAAGTGGGCATTACTTCCCCCGGTTGTAGTAAATTTTGCTGGACAGCTGCAGTGACTAAAAAGGTGCCTGTTCCCTTATGCATGGAAGAGAATTTAAAACTGGAGGTATAAAAGGTATAAAAGGCACCGTGGAGAGAGTGTGAGGTGAGAAGAGCAGAGTTGGGAGACTTAATCGGGTGATAGCGTGCTGTCACTCTTCCTTCCCCGTTTCTGATTACCAATTCATGGCAAAAGTTTTACATGAATCTTTAAGGAGGGCTCTGCTCCGAAACAGAACTTTCCCATTTACGCTGGAGGTAAACTGTGTCTCTGACTATTGTTAAACAATTTCGACAACACCATTAAAATCTTACAAGAGTCTGGTGTGTGTGTGTTCAGTGAGGGTACACTGTAACGTAGGTCGGACAAAACATCATGATCTGTACTAAAATGAATGTATGTTTCTGAGGATGGACAAATAATCCCAATTTAAGGCCCCCTTGCTATCTTTTTCGGGAGCTTTCAATCATATCGTACTGTCTTCATTAGGAGACTGTGTTTACCTTGTTGTTATGGAGATGGATCTGTCGTCATAGGAGCTGCCTTCTCCATGACAACTGACTAGGGGTGTGTATCTCTCCTACTCAGACAATTATAATAGACAAACAGTCCACAACAACAATTTCATGATGATTGCAGCCAATTAAAATTTTATATTTTATGTTAAAACTAAATTAAACAAATTAGTTCCTTGATTTTTATTTCTAACACTGAATATTTTACACCACAAAATTAGCAATGGTGCAGCAGATAAGCAGCCGGAGGAGGCATTAGCTGTTAATTATGGCTGAACCGAAATCGGAATTTTTTCCTGACATGTCAGCTCTCAGGTTTTACCAATCATAACGATGTGAAACCAGAAGATTTCCACGCAGTCGAGTGTGGATCCTGATCATACTTCAGTTACAAAAATCCACCGCATATTGCAGATCCGTGCAGCCAAATCACAGAGGTTTGTGTTGTTGTTTTCTTATAGATAGGTTTCAGTTAAAAGTCTTTACACCCCTATGACTGATGGTTCGAAGCTCTGAAATAAAAGTCTAGAACGAGCTTTCATGCTCACGTTTATCAATCACAACTTGTGCTCGACTTGCGTTCATTAGGTGCCAACTAAAGCAGGCAACGATCAGCGCAATAAGCAATCTCGGGCGCCAGTGTGGAAAATCCAGTGTTATTTTCAAAAAAACACTGCCGGTATCACAGGCGATGGGGCATAAAACACAAGTCAACATAGGCACAAACAAATTCAGTATGAATTATTGATGGATTTTGGAAGCTGCTTGCCTTTTATCACCATCAGAGCTTCCTGCCACTGAACCTTGACTGCAGGAACATACAAACGGAGTAAAATATACACTATAGGGACACTTACTGGAGCTACTTTCGTCATGACAATATCCAAAGATGAGATATAGGCTCTGCTTGTGCTTACATTCGCATTACATATCTCCTGAATCCTATTTTGCCTGAGAGAGACTGCATGCAGTGTGTTCCAAATCATATTCAAGACATTTTTTGATCATTACCATTCATATTGCAATGTTCCTCTTTCTTTTTTTTTTTTAAACCACACACTGAGGTGCTTTCACTTGCAGCGAGCCTGTGTGATTCTCCATAGCTTTAATAGCCTGTGGGAATAATGGGTGGCCTGTACATGAAAAGCGCAGATAATCACACAAAGAGAAAAGCCCTGGTTGAGGCCTTCTTCTACAGAGAGCTCATGTCACACGGCAGGATTACAATACCACCTCTGGGGAGCTTCTTAGCAGGGCAAACGTACACACAGCCTTTACATACAGACTGTGACATGCACGCACTGTACGTACGCCCGTGATGATAAAGACACAATGGCGCGCGCACAACTGCTGCAGCACAGCGAGGGAAAGAAGATGTTTGAATATGCACTCTCTCCAGTGCATTCTCCCTGCCTTTGTCAGGCAGAGAAGAAAGACGTGTCTCACTCCGCTCTCACTCGGAATCATTATCCTCCTGTCTGCCCATCAGTCCATCTCATTTTTAAGTTGGACCTGTCTGTGTGCGTCTCTCAGCAGGCAACATACTGTGCTCTCCCTTCTTTCTCGCAGAGAATATCAGCGTGTGAAGCTGAACTCATCTCTCAGAGCCAGATGGATGTCTCTCCAACCGCCACTCTCCTCCGCCTCGTCTGCTCTGCTCAAGGTTAAATATAAAGCAGGACACGGGGCATTAGCATAGTTCAAGACACAAGGCATTCACACGCGTTCACGCCGCCATCCAAACACCTTTCATTTCCCTATTATCACTCCATGCATCTTCAAATTAGCACCAGCGCTCAATATCACGACCGCTCATCGCACATATCCATTCTTTGGTGAGAAATTAGTCCTAAATGCTGCTCACAACTTTCAGGATGACCTCCAGCTTTAATTTATGTCGAAAAGCATTCGCTTGCACCGAATGCACAAACATGTGCACATGTACAGACACACACAGACAGTCCTTAGGGCCGCAGCCCAAGAGACTTGTCTGCCTGTGCCAGTTCTAGCCATCCAGCCATTAAATCTGGCATTCATGAATGGAAATATATTCAGCTTTCGACCAGAATTTATTCCAAAGCAAATTTGATAAGGGTCATTCACATGTTGATTCACATGCTGACAGCCAGGGTTTTACAAGGCACGTCATGATTGTTTTCTCCCCACCACACAGTCTAAATATAAACAGCGGGGAGCTCACACTGGAAAAGATTGCATTTTTGCTTCTCTATAAATAACAGCAAGCTTCCAATCAGGGTTACAAAGCGTGCATTGTCGCTAGCGTGTTTGACTTTGAGTTTACGCTTGAGTGTGCGCGAGCCCGGCGAGCGTGCGGAGTCAGCCGTGCCTGCGTTAGCAGGTCGGAGTGATGGATGTGTCTTGGGTGTAAAAGCTTCACACCTGAATTTGTCAGCAACTCCTGGAGGAATTGTCGAGAAAATCCAGTGACAACACCGCGGCGTTTGATTTGGAATCGTTTGATAGCTGCTGCAATGCTCATTTCGCTACATCACACAGAGGGAAAACACATTGCTTTAGCAAAAAAAAAACAAAAAAAAAACTGGGAAGCACACATGCACATGAATCAAATTGTCTGTGTGCAGGAAAAACATGAAAACAAAATGCCAGGCTAGCTACCCACTTCAACTGCATGTACAGACAGCCCTGTCTCAATTCACCAAGTCGCCATTTGAGAGCTGCCGACTCATGTTTGATAGCCAGCAGAAGAAAGGAAAAAAAAACAACTGGGGTATCTTTGCATTGTCACAGCAATTATATCACAAACTGGTGTACTTGTGGAGGACATAATGGACTGAAGTGGTTAGGGGAAAGCAGGGTATTGACCTGCATTTGAAGACGTGTTGTGGACCCTTAATCCATAAAAAGGATCTTGTCAGCAGGGTGATGTGATGCCAGTAGCCTGCTGGGCTGGCTGTGGAGATGGCCAAGCCCTGGAAGGCAGTCTGGCTGGTGGGACAGTATGGCCAGAGAAACTACCATCTGCTGGGGAGAGATGTGTGTTTTCACACACACAGCCCCCTTTGGCAACAGCAGTTTGAGAGGGCTTCTCAAGGACTGCAGACGAGGATGAACAAGCTGAGATAGGCACAGATGAGGCCACAGGGTGACCCTGCAAAACATGCAAAAATTAACTCAATGTAGCAGAACCAAATCAATTGGCATTTCATGTACACGTGCAGTATTATGCGCATGAATATCAATTAACTGACAGACGACCGCCATTTCTTCCAAAGTACTTGTGATTACGAACGCTTCATGGCCACACACACACACACACACACACAATTGGGAGAGCATTTTTCTATTCATTGATTTTGAACTAAAGACTGTTTATTAGTCTATAGTCCCGATAATTAAATCAACAGACATAAGGTGCAGTTGAAAATGTATTTGCCTGAACACAAACAGGCCTTCGTACTTTCTGTTGCCTCTCTCTCTGGCACACACACAGACACACACACAGAGCATCTAAAGGTCTGGCTGTGCTCTAGCCTCGAGCCTGGCTCATCCTCTTTCAATTTTCCTTTTCTCCTCACTTCAAAGTATAACATCAGTAAAGAAAGTTGCCAGTGCAAAGACTGCACTGTATGTTTTGTCAAACACAATTAAAAGAAATACAATTCTGGTTTACAGTCATGAGAATTTATTAAAACTCTAAAGAAGCAGCAACATCCGAGATGTACGAGAGAACAAAGTGCGATGTCTTATCTTAATTCCTCCATGGCTAGATTATAATTTAGTCTGCATGAAATAGTATGACGAAGTAGGGACAGCACATACAATCCAAGTGCCATGTGCTGTAGTATCTACAGTGGATTTTATCCCAGAGTGTTTCCTGTGTAATTTCAATAGAGGATCAACCTCACCCTGTCCGCTCTGCCTCCATTTTCACTTAGAGGGTTTGCCATTTCAAGGGCCATCTCAAGTCAGTTAATGGGCGGTGGAAGTGGACGATATAACGCTCTGTAAACTCTCACAGTGCAGAGTCTTTATTGATGGACACAACAAAGTCCACTAGTTTAATCACCTGGGCCGACATATCGGCTGATAAGAGCTCATCACAGTTAAATCGGTATGGTTGTGTAGGTCAGCCAAGTACAGAAATACCAAAGATATGTTGGGGGCACATCAAATTTCAAATAAAGAAGAAGCTGATTCTTTAACTGTAAAATGTCTAATTCAGAGTATATCTTGGTCATAATTCTTACTTTCTTAACAATTTTCAGCCGATATATGCATATTCGGCTCTCAAATATCAATATTAGCATCAAAAATACAGTAAATCTACTTACAATAATGCAAACATGTTGGACAATGCAGCAAAAAATAATAAAAAAATCAATTCTGTCTTGCAGCTTTCCAAATATAAGTTTGTTCATGCCTCGATTTTCTGCTTTAACACTTGTGTTGGATTTACACAAGAGTAACAGAAGATGGCGAGACGTTCAAAAAGGAAAAACATCACTCTGTTTCTAAATACAAACATCTAACAGCATCCGTGGCGACGGAAATTTACTTCAAACAGTGGAAATTTACCACATCCCCGTGCCAACCCAGCCACCCACTCACCCATCCAGTCCTCTCAATCTGGAACGATGCAGCTTGACACTCAGTAACAGTAGTGAGGAGAGATCAAGTCAACGCGCGAGCGGAGAAATCGTTCTAGAAAAAGAGTGCATGTCGGCCATGCTTCGGCTTTTTTTTTTGAAAAGCTGGTTGCTGAACAGCACACGTGTAAACAAGTGTGTGAGGATGAGCACGTTGGACATCTAGACATGGCTGCTGCAGCAAGTTATTAAGGAACAGATAAACTCCATGATAAATCTCGATAAATGATGCAGTCTGCTGAAGGACAGTTGTACCGCCCATCCTCGTCACCTGGTGCATGTCCCAAAATTGGATTTCCTGACAGCTAATCAGACTCAGGAGAACAGTCCTGATGCCACGCTGAGATGTGTGATAGTGCGCTGAAATCTGTCTGGGAATTAGATTTAAGAAAAAAAAAAAGAGAAGAAAAAAGAAAAGAAAAGAAAAGCTGTCATGCTTTCGGCTTTGTTTGGTCAAATTCATTTTGACACCAGTGATGTTTTATTGGACTTCAGAGTGCTTCCCATCAAACGGTGATGTGTTTCAAGTTCGTCTTCCTTTGTAATTGGCTTTACTTTGATAATCAATATCTGTCAATGCCCAAACTAAAATGATATGTCATTTGAGTAAGTTGGTGCAAAATTATACCCTCCCGCTCTGTTCTTCAGAGACGACTAACTAATAACTATTGATCCCACGGCTGCACTGATGAGAGTGAGAGTGACTGTTCATCAGTCTCATGTGAATGTTCTCAATTTATTTTCTATTTTTCATCGATCCTTAACTGTCTTTGTCACATATTGATTAATTATGTCATTTCAGCATCTCCGCTTTGAATTTGAGACTGCTGGGATTTCTCGTTTTAGACTGTTTCCGCCTCAAGTTCACACCAAGACGTGTGACTTCACTTACTTTTGGACATAATTTCTCGTCGCTTAGTCATTTATTTAGCCTCCTCCCTGTCTGATTGCCTTTTCTTTAAATATCAGCAGTAAATTACATTGCACAGAAGTAAATGATGGCTTTTAGGCTTTAGGGGAATAAACAAGGCTCTCTCCATTATGGGTACTATTCATGAAGCACATGTTAACAGTTAAATGATTAAGGCAATGTTAAGACATGTCTTTGGTGTCTGGATTGATGCAGCCAGGCACTGAATTGAATCCTTGTTTTTTTAAACAGCTCGGCACTGCCTCACAAATCAATGACTATGGATCCTGCATGGCATTTAGTCAAGCAGAATAATACATATCTGTCCTGTTTAACTTTTAGCAAGTACAGACGGTGCTCTGTAGCATTAAACACACAGTATGTGATATGTCGCTATGGGTCACTCACATCAAAACAATAAGAAAACATTTTAAAAATAAAGATACGGTGAAGCAGCGTGGGACCATGGGAGTTGTTGTCTTGAATTGTATCTGACATGACTCAGGCAGAAATCACGTTCACGCACGAGTTTTCAGTCTGCATTTAGTCGTCTTCTCAGAGTTCCTCTTTCACTTTCTGACGCCGATGACAGGCAACCAAATGAAACGCACCTTATGTTACCTTAAATAAAATGACAGACTTCTCTGGGTTTGAACATTGTTGGAAACATTTGGGATGATAAAAGTAGACAACTCAACTAAATATATAATGTAGGTGGTGTTGTTTTTAGACATTTTAATGCAGAAATGTTAGATATTATTCCTTTAACTGTGACAACCCAATCTGCATTCAAATGTCATACCTATCTAAGGAAGGAGGAGATTTTTTTCTTCAGTGTTTTACCAAGATCCCATATGCGAACCATTGTCAGCTTTAGACGTACGACACATCAATGAGAGCATGATATTTATTGCAGCAATTGCCTGCATTGAGTGTGCTCTGACTTATTTGCTGCCATGGGACACCTGACACCTTCTCTTTGATGTAAACCTCTCGATTCTTAAGTCCTCAACAACATTGGCACTTTCACAATACGGAGAAGGGGTTTATCTGTCAGGGGGGCCATCAAAAATGATTTGTTGATGATTTGATTTTCATCCCAGGGAGCATATGGCTGCATAAATAAATGCCTTCAAACAGGCTGAGCACTGAGGCGACCTGATGATGGAGCTGTGGCATAATCTCTGAGATGAAAGGAGAAAACTCTGGGAGAAACTTTCTGAGCCAATCTGCTAAACTCTCATTCAAATGTGTCCCATTTGTGAGCGCGTGATGTCCTCTGAAAAGTTCAAATTCACATTTGGATCATCCCGTGAATGCTGTTTTGTTTGTAACGCTTCCACTAATTAACGCGCCTCTTTATTCACCTGCAAGAGGTTCCTGCAGTTTCACATTCAGGGTGTTGGGATCCTCCGCTATGTCACTGATGAAAGCCTAGTCACACACCACCCATAATCCCCGAGCTTAGTAATAGCAGTTGATTAAAGAGTATGAAAGTCGTTTTCCTCATGCATCATGTCGCATCTGCGCAAGTCTTAAATCAAAACAGCTTTTCTTTGCAGATAGTAAAATTGCCTGTCTCGAGCATTAAACTTCAAAAGCAGTATTTTTGCATTTACTGTACATAGTGTGCGCCTGGTAATAAGCACACTTCACCTTCTGTGTATCCATGTCGATGGAGAACTGTCAGTATGACTAGCATGCAAAATGGTGTTTTGATAACGGTTATTTCTGCAATGAGCTAAAGCGACATTAGCTGCTCTTCTGCTTTCTGTGCCACTCAGGTGAAAAGCAGCTTGGGGGAGAGGGGGGTGGCAGCGATGGCCCTCACCTACTACTACTCTTGATAAATCGGTTCTAACAACGGTTTCACGCCCACTTTGTCAACATGAGCAAACTATAAACTGTAAAACAGCACCGCAATATGGCCGCAGTGTTTAATAAAAATGGCCATATGCATACAAGATGTAAATGCTTTTGCCTTTAGTGTTCTCAGACAAAAACATGAAATAAATTTGTAAATAAATAATGAACCAATAAATTGTGCAGCAATTAAAGAAATGGTTAACACTTTCTTTAATTATTAAAGAATTAACACTAGTTTTCATTTTCAGTTTATTCATAATAGCTTTTTTTTTTTTTTTGTAATGACACTTTATGTCATGTCACTTTTCACCCCTTCGTACCTGTCACCACCCCGTCACCTTTCAGCAACTCACCTCAGTCTTTTTTATCACGATCGACGACTGCTAACTAAATTTACCCGGCTAGCAACAATAGCTACAACGTCAACTTAAATCTGAATCAACTACTTGTAAATAAACTTATCTTACTTAACCCATCTGGACATGCAGCCATGCTTTCTCACCTCGCACCACAATGGTGGTGGACTTCTTGGCCGGGTTTCCGACGTTGTTGCTGGCCACACAGCTGTAGATCCCCGCCTCGTCTGAGGTGATGGCCGGGAGCGTGAGCGTGCCCCCCTTCACCACGCTCCTTTGTGGCAGGCTATCATTACTGCTGACCCACGTGAGAGTCGGGGGCGGCTCTCCACCTGTGGTGATGCACACCAAGGATACTGTCTGGCCAGGATTCACTACAATAGGATCCTCCACGAGCAGCTTGATGGACGGGGAGGCTGTGGAGGAAGAGCATGTGGAGTTATAGCAAGGCTGGCAGAAGATGGACAAGTTTGGCAGTTATGACAGTTACAGTATGTGTCAGTTGAGAGACTCCACACCACCTCATCAGTCTTTCTCCATGTCTGTCCAACAACATTTAATGAGACGGCTTTAGAAATCACTGCAAAACCAGCAATTTGGGAACTCATAAAATTAAAATGCGAAAAAGTCAATAGTCTTAGAGTACCTGTCTTATTGGTGAGTCTGAAGATAACACTCCGGTCAGGGATCCCACACACATTTCTGACAGAGGCGATGCAGCTGTAGTTGGCATAGTCCTGGGGACGCAGGTTCTTCAGCTTCAAAATCTTCGTTTCCCCCTGCAGCTCAGACCAAACCAACACTGGTATGCAAATGTGTGCAAAAATATCAACATAAGCAAGTAAAAGAAATGCAGAAAACTAGGTAGTTGGAAAGAAATGAGAAAGGCCAAACAGCTCCAAAGAAAGGTCAAAGAGATGAATATGTATGTAGTTTTAATGAAGCCAAAAATGAAAAGAAAAAAGGTAGCAGAGCTCGAGAATATTACTGTAAAAACACTCCGAAAAAAAAACATGCCGGTATTTTTCAAGGAAATTGATGTGTCAACTTGCTCGATACCAACGAGCGGATTACTTTTCAGTCAATGGCACTGCAGTATTTTCATCATTCAGCTACAGAATTATGGATGGGCTCGGTGGGGGATCCTTCCACAGGAACGGCGATCTGACTGAGAATGTGCGTTTGATTCCCGTTGATGCCCGTCAACCGTGAGCCCCGCCCAGAAGACTATGACGAGGTGTGTGTGTGTGGAGCTTTGATCTGCTTGACTTCAATGTGTCTGGCTGCCGGGTTGGAGGTGGGGGGGAGGCGGCGGACTAACACATGAGTCAGCCGAACACTGCGGCAGTCCACGCAACATGACAATCACTCACATCTATCAAACCCTTTCATACCCAATGAGGCTTATGGATAACTTAATTGCATTAGATTAGCCACGGACTCCACACTCCACTTCCTTTTCCCTCTCTGTCACCTCCTCTGCTTCAGAGCAGATATCAGGAGATGAGCTCAGCCGTACTGAGAGTGCAAGCTTTACTCACAGCAAGGCGGGGTGTGGGGGAATATCGGATAGAAAATCTATTTAGAAAATGCAAGGGGCAGAAAAAGGAATGGAAAGGACAAACACATTAAATCGAATTGGACTGGGGGATTGATGGCTATATTGATGGAAAGATTGAACACTTAAGTACACAAGAGGTTCAGGAACGGGGCTTATGGCTGTCGGTAAAGGGCAAAGAAATTTTAGAGGAGTCTACAGTCAGTGTCAGGGCTTTTTTTTTCAGTCTTTTGAGGGATCGAATGCTTGTCTTTGGGAACACGCAATCAAAAGCGGCTTGATGAACTTAAAATGCATGTTAGTAAAGATGGAAAGCAGGTCTTTCTTCATGCTAGGAGCAGGGAAACATGTAGACTGTATTAGCCAAAAAAAAGCTGGAAAAAAAGAGCTAGAGGATAATGTCAAAAGTCACATAAATATGATGCACGCCTCAGCGGGGCGATGAGCAATATGTTGCTAGCTGCGTATTTAATACTTAACAGTCTAGACAATGTGCTCAAACAGAACATTACACACATCAAGGAACATCATAAACATCAAAACATATTGACTACCACAAAGAGGTGAGAATCGGACGAAATATGAGAAATGGCTTGATTGCACCTGCGATGATTGTGTTATTCTCTGGCACTCTGTAGAAAAAGTAATGGAGAGAGGTGGAGGAGAAAGTAACAGACAGCAGAAAGGACAGGGTTCCTATAATAAAAGCACAGCTCTGGGCCTCACTTAATTATGAACCTGTTCTCCGTACGGAGTTTGAAATGCCACTACTGCATTTCTCCGGTATCGGTGGGAGTATAAAAAAAAAAAAAAAAACATTTGGTAGACTGAAAAAGGTGCTGGGAAATGAAGAATAATGGTGGGAGAAAGGTAAAGAGACAAACTTAATTCACAAATGTGCACGGCCAAAATGGAGGCCTGGCTGCACTCTAATGGACTCGACGTGTGCCCGTAGGCTCGATTTCTGTCAGTTATGAATTTGTAACTCAATTATCGGAGTATGTTTCAGGCAAGTTCTGGCATATTGTTGAAAAATAATGTTATTAGCCATTTATATGAGCAAATTACTAGGACTTTAGTCGGGATTTATTTGGAGTTGGACTCGCACAAAGCTAATCTCTGGGCTTGGGTTTGCGCTGAAATTTCCAGACCCAATTAAAGCTTTAATAGAGGGCAGGATGAAGGAGCGAGGGAAGGAGAAAAGAGGTATGAAGAGCAGGAAGAGAAGGGAAGAGTGTCTGATGAGGCCCAGTTGTGCAGCTTCTTCAGCCTCCTTCACCCACTCCATTAGATCCCAGCCATCTTTCTTCATTTGGCCAAACATCAATTTCACTTCCTTTTTTCCCCCCTCTCTGTTTCTTATAAGCCTCTTTTTCTCCTCTCTCCCATGTCTTTTTCTCTCTTGTAGATTTCCATTCCCCTCTGCCGCCCAATTCAACGGACAAATCGCATTCGCCTCAATCAATTCAAGAACTACAATTCCCTTACTAGTGACAGACAAAGTCTTTGTTGGCAAAGCAAAGTCTCTTTTAGAACAAGAGCTTCTCAATTTTCAAATTGTAAAGAAAATCCAACGGGTTGTAAAAAAGAGCCGGATGTTTCCGCGCCTGCGGTTTCTCGAAATGCCCGGAAACTATGTGAAAACTGGGTTAGTGATGCTGACGTTGCTGTTCGTGGGATTAATAAGTACAACTTTTACTAACAACTGACACCAAGAGGTGGTGTTAGGGTCTGACGTGGGGTTGTGAAACAAATTTCACGTATCGATATGTCACCTTTGTAACGAGATGCTGCGTCGAGTCATTATTTAGCGACTGTGGATTACTCATCTCTGCTGTGAAAATGACGTGGATGAGGTTCACGAGTGTCATCTTTGAAACACTTTGTTCTACAGTACATGTGGAACACGACCCTCAACATAACGCATTAGACTAATGATTAGTGGTAATAATAATGATAATACTTTTGCTACAAAACAAAACCGTTTGCTCCTGAGAATGCGCTCTGCTCACTCACATCTTTTGTGACTGCAACATTAACCGACAAAACTAGTTTTTATTCACATAAATTAGCAATCGCACTCGCAAACAAACTTTGTAACACTCTCTCATGGGGAGTGAGAGAGAGAGAGAGAGAGAGCCCTGAGCCATAAAAATTTGATCATGTTAATAAATTCTCAACCTGCTGTGCAAAACTGCTCCGCCGCTTCAGTCTAGCTGGAACAGAAATGTTAGCTTTTCCTCCTCCTTTCGGTTACACACAGAAGGGTGCCGCGGTTGCAAACGGCCATGAGAGCGTCTCTTAATACGAGAGAGCACCGTTTGAAGGAGCGTGAGCAGATTTAGCTCCTGATGAACGCATCCTTTTGCTATGCCTTCACAAGCTTATTATGGTTGTTTGGCGTCCTCTATTCTCTATCAGCCTGTTTATCCTTTCTTTGGCGTGCGTTCATGTCTTCACGACAGCCGGCATAAAGCAGTATTACAACATTTCTGAAAGTCCTCGACTTTTTCCACTACTCTCTCTGATCACCGATATCACGTTGCCTCTGTCTTACCTGAGTGAAAAACGGCTCGTAGATCTCCACTCCCTTGTCCGAGCCCTGCGTCAGGACCTCTCTCCCGCGATGCCAGCTGTAGCGGACGGGCGGGTTGGAATTGGCAACGCAGCGCAGGAACACAGTCCTCTCATAGTAGAACTGCTCCTTAGCTTCTCCTATACTCTGGTGTACTGTCACCACCGGGTCATCAAGGTCTGTGAGAGAAAACAGAGAGAGGGAAGCTGTCAATAAACACTTTTCCATGAGTTGTTCAATTGACGAATGAATCGAAGGCTCGGATCAATCGATCGCCACAGACCACATTTCAAGCAGAAATACATACTGCGTCTGCCAAGCTGTGGTAGCAGTAATAAACAAACCGGCAAAGACAAATCGCCCATGATCTGTGCGCGCGTCTTCATCGTGGTTAAAGATCTGAACGGGAGGGTCAGAATTTTCATTGCACTTGGGGAGCCAGTTATCAGCATGCACACAGGGGTCGATGTGTGAAAGGAGGTGAGGAGCCCTCTGCTTGAATTACTTAAGTCAATAGGATGCAGCCCAAGGGCACATTGACTGGGAAGTCAATGAGCGTGCTGCTATGTGCTCCAAGTCGCACTCTATTGAGAGCTTCAAACACGAGCGAGGATGACAAATACTGTGCACCAAAGTGATGTTTGATGTCCGTCACGTCAAAGAAAAATGTTTGGTTGGCCTCCGCTCCGATTTAGACACTCTGTGATTTGACACATCTGTTACTCTACCGCGTTTCCCAGCAGATCTGAGGGAAGTTTTACCCCGGTGCTAGACAGTTTGGTTGTTTGAGAAAGCGCTTTTGGTTGATTAAATGGATTCAAAGTTAATCATCTTACCCGGCTATCACATTAAGCCTTGGCAAATGGTGTTCATCATAGCTGTGGTTTTCTTTTAGCATGCTAATACTCGCCTTTTAGATTATGTCCATTTGCACGCTCGGAGAACGTGGCGCGCTAGCCGCTTCCCTTTCATCTCCGTCCGAGATGCAATCAGTTTTTAACACGAGCAGAAAAGGCAATTTAAGGGAGAAGATGAGAGGAGCTAATGCAAGCTATCCCTCGCACTAAAATTGTAACTGATAAAGGCTGACCTTTTTCATGTGAAGGGGGGGGCAAGTGATTGAGTGTATTAATGAGCGAGTTAGTGTATCAGTGATTGAGCAACAAGGTGGATGATTGAGTGACGGAGAGAGCCGGGGCGTGAATGCGCGAGCGAGAGAGCGCAAGCAGCTTACAGTAAATGAATACCCAAATCTTTAACGATTAGAAGCCTCCAGAGAAAAACTACACACGCCTTAGGTATTATTAATGGATGAATTCATTGCTTTTAATTCGGTAGCGGTGGCCCACCCCAGGATTTGCTGAGGATCAGGTCCTAATCAAGGTGCCTGTGGGCCACAGTGCACAGCAGACCAGCCTCGGCACGCCAGCCACAGAATGCTGATTCCTCAGTTTCATTAAAGACATGTTCTGCCCTACAGCCCCTTAATCAAAATCTAGCAGCGGTCAATACTTCATCCAGGATCCATTACAGTGTCTCAGGTAAGAGCAATTACCTTTGGGGGGTGGGGGGGTTGGGGAAAAACAGGGGAGGGGTGTGACAACGCTCCGGAGAAGACAGAGCGACTGCGGTGCCATTTTAGAGGAGCAGATTGCTCTAAGTAAATACACTGATTCATTATAGAGAGGAGGGGGAGAGTATGAATCCTACATCTTATCTCTGACTCTCCCCAGCTTCTCTCTCATCTGTTTCCCGCTTCAAACAGTCAATTTACCAACTGTGGCAGGAAAGGAGTGATTCATTGACAGCCCTATCTACCCTGGGATACACGTGTCTTTGAACGTTGGACTTGATAGGAGGTTGTCTTTTTTTTTTTTTTTCCTTGCCTTGTGGTGACAAGCACGCAAGGGTGTGTTTCCGTATGTTTGTGCATTAGGTAAGGAGGGGCTTGAGCTATTAATAGGGCCAAAATTATATGCAGGGAGGACGTGTATGCTAGGAGCGCAAAGAGATAAATATGGAAATATGGAAATGTATGCACTGGATTAAATTTTGATGAATTTCAAACAAAATTCCACCTCCACCATCAGTCTTTCTCCCGTAAGGATGTTAGTGTGTGTGCCTGCGCGCGTGCGTTCGAGCGTGCACACGCGTGTCACTCTTGTGCAATTAGCTTCTGAAGTCACGCTCGACTGATTGTGAAGCTTAAATCCCCGAGCCCAGAGGAAAACCGCGGTGTACAGGCCGCCTGCGCCAGAGTTGTTAGGGTTTGTAATTGCAGGTTTATGGGTTCACAGGCCGGTAAATCTGCCCGTGTACGGCTAAACGCTCCAGCGAGCTAACCTTAGCATCACTCCTGCTCACTCCCACCAACCATGACAAGTCTTAAAGCTCTGGGTTTGTCTGATATTAGGACACGGGAGGTGGGGCGGAGTGACACACTGATGTGCAAATGCCAGATGTGCTAGGTGTGTGTCAGGGGAGGTCTCACAAGGCGAGCAAAAAAAAAAAAAAAAAACCCAAAACAAGAAAAACTCAGTTCGACAAGCGTTTTATCCTCTCGAGTGAGAGCAGCTCGAACAAAACCTGAAGATCCTGATATTCCCGTTTGAATGGCGGGAAAAGCGCGTCTACTTTACAGGCCTACCAAAACATTTGTTGGACAAATAGGCACAAGTGAGTGGTATGGATAAAAGAGGAGATGGAGATTAAAGAAGGTGCTTCATTATCACATCAAACCTGAGCTCCATCCTTTCATGTCCCCCAATCCCACCCCCCAAAAAAAAAGCAGACACCTGCATGAAAACACATTACCTCACTCCACCCACCCACGACACCGACTTAGACCCACACACGCCGTTTTTTTTTGGGGGGGGGGGGGGGTCTCTTGGGTGTTCATCTAATATCTTCCTTTTTTTTCTTCCCCTTAGCTTTGATGTATTTCACTCTCTCTTCCTGATCTGCCAAAGTCACCTGGGAGAGGAACACCTACGAGGCTCCCGGGCTGTCAGCCATGAGCGACAGAGGTCTGCGATTAATTTCACCTAATCACCGTCCCAGCTTGATTACCAGCGGGGGCCGCTGACCCGAGTGACATTTGCGCAGCGTCTTTCATGAGTAAAAACAGCCCTGTTATGTCAAAGATAAGCAATTTGCTTTTATTTGGCGCCAAGGGACGGCGGGAGACTGTGTTAGAGAGACACGGGGGCCCTGGTTGACGGGAAATTGAGACAAAAAGGAGAGCGTGTAAAGAGTACTAATTTTCAGCTATCCAGATGCAGGGTTAATGAGGTGATGATACTGTATAGCAGCTGTCTCCTGCACTTATTCCAAATAAGGGTGACTTGCTCTCTTTGTGGTTGGGCTTTTTTTTTTTTTTGGTAGAAATATGCGCATGAGGCATAAGTTATTACTTGGCAGCCTGCCGTGTGAAGGACCTCACCTTCAAGCCTCTTTTTTTTTTTTTTTAGAAGCTGAAGTTTAAAAGGTAGAGCCACCTCCACATAAATAGAAAGTAATAAGAGATGAATTTATTTTCCGGTTCTTTAGACATATCCTGGGCAGATTAAATGTCTGTCAAAGGCATCTGCTCATGCGAAAAGTGGTGTTTGTGTGATTTTTTAAAGAAAAAATATCAATGGGAGCTGTTTTTTTTTTTTTTTTTAAATAAGAGGCTCAGGGAAATAAAGACACTCAGATAATGGGCAGTGAGGATTAAACATGAGATGGAGAAATTTGCACCGCATGCATAATGCGTGGGATTGATGTGTCTAAAATTGCAAACAATACACGGCATCAGTATACCCCGTGTAAACACACTACATCAAATAAGACAGCGCAAATAAAACATGATGTACATATAATGCCGAATGGTGCGCTTTGATGCATTTCATTTATGTGGGTCAAAGGGTTAATAAGCCATATTGGTGATATACGACATCCATCTCACGTGGAAGCTTCTGATGGAATATGTGAATCCAGCATGTAATTTACTGTCAGAACATTTCCGTTCCCTCCGTTTCTCCACCCCCCTCCCGGCAACAGTGACCTCTATCTCATGGCTACACTCCACAATAACTAGCTGCTGCTAGCTGCATCTATTTGGTGGCAGCTGTTACTTCATACTAAAGTGTGATTGTGGCGGCTGGATGGATGTGTTTGGAGGGTGGGCGAGGGCACGATGCATCCATCCCGGCAATAAGTCCACTCTGACGCCGCCGCCTGTGTAACAGAGATATCTCGGCAAACTGAATATCATTCTCTGAGACACGAGATACGAGCGCGAGCGGCTTCACGCTCGCCATGCTGTCGGGGGGATAAAAGGAGGGAGAGGAGAGCATCCAGGGAGAGGCTCGTTCAGTCCGTGTGTGATATCCGAATGTGGCAGTGTAACACACATCTCAGCGGCGAGACACGCATAAACAGTGACTGACAGATCAAACAATAGGGAAGCTAAGTGCATCTCGCCACGTAATTAAAATGGTAAATGTACACATCGCTGGGGAGTCTCCGTTGTTTGCCTGGGAACCTCACGGTGACAACAACACTCTGGGAAGGTATTACTCCCAGCCCACACAACTTGGTTTCTGTTTTGTTTTTGTTTTTTTAATACAGATTAAACAAATGACACATAACGTGTTAATTAGCTTTGGCTGTGTTTGTAGGCGGATTCTGTTACCTTTGGAGCCAGGCTAGCTGTTCCACCCCATTTTCAGCCTTTGTGCTAAGCTAAGCTAACCAGCTGCTGGCTTCATATTTACCATACAGACATGAGAGTTAATCTATATCAATCCTCTCATCGAACCCTCAGCGAGAAAACGAGTAAGTGTATTTTCTGTATCATCAATGTTCTCTCACAAAACACATATTTCTACTTTAATGAATTTTAACCTTTTCTGTTTATGTGATGTGCATATTGCCTTACATCTGCAGTCAGAATATACAATCTTATTGACCAATGAAAAGATGCTTTGTCACATCATGTATATCATGACATAGACATGTAGACATAGACACATCGCTCTCAATTCAGACCGTAGACTATTCAGATGAGAATATACACATACATGCATGTACATCTACACTGTACTGTGCATATATACTATGGAAGTTTTTTTTTGTGTGTGTTCTACTTGTAACTATGACACAATCGATGGTCTAATCTATCCAGCCTGGATAAACATTAGTCTTCATACAGTGAAACATATTTTTGCATTTAGATGTTATGGTCACAGAGGTTGTGCACTCAATCTTGTGATTACCGTTACGACGTGCACTTTAAGGCACAGACTCCATGTTTTATTAATAACAATGATTATAAATGTAGTGCTCAAAGCGAACGCCAGGAAAGAGCGATAACAATGTGCAAACATTGTTGGCACGCTTTTGAAAAACATACCTAATTAGCTACTTCTGTAATGAACCGAATGTCGCCGGCATTTACCATTTCTAACACACACAAAAAAAGCTAACGGTAAAAAAAAATGAATCTGTGTTTTTGTGCCATCAATAGAACAATAATGACTATGCAGTGCTTTGTGTCACACATCACTAAAACACAGGTCTATTAGGTCAGGTGTCTGTGTGAATGTGTGCTGTCTCGGGTATAATTCATTACAACTTATAGCTCCCCATCCGGGCTTTAATATTTGAAGTTTGGAATTGAAATGTAATCAGTGTGTCTATTGCTAGGGGTGGAAACAACTCTTTTAATACACTGTAAAGGGGCAGACCTTTGAGACCAGGGCTTTCATAAAGGCTACTCTTCTGTCTCTGCCAGGAACACAGCTAGGGGGAGTTTGGACAAGTTGGGTTAAGGTTTGTAAAGGGCAACACACCACCCCTGCCATGGCTGCTGTTTGGCATGCCTCTGTGGTACTGTGTAACAAGTCCTGAATTATTCATTAAGCATTTCCACATTCCTGCTTTAACTTGAACTTCAATTTCTTCTGGGGGAGGGTAGAGAAAGCTTCTTTTCTCTCGCTTTCTCTATAAAATCTTCTTCACTTGACTTCCCCACCCTCTTAAACACACACTCTTCTTCTCGCTTTCTCTCTCCTGTCTCTCTCCCCTCGCTCTTGCCATCATAAGATATGCACTGAGCATTAAGGTAATGGTAAACTAACTCCCTCTCTAAGGCCACAGTCATCCGGTCTGGTTAAGTGTAATTACTGCCAATTAAAGTCGCAATGGAGAATGGAGTCAATGGAGCGATGGTGAATGATACAGCATGCTACAGCGTTGGAAGTAGAGCGTCCAAAATGGATATAGAGGACAATGGTCTTGTTAGTATTGCAAGACGATACTCTAATGTATGGTAAAGTGAGCTTGTCCCCTCGAGCCACTGACTGCTAATGTGCAAAAACCAAAAATGATTTCGGTAATATGTGGTATGCATCGAAAGAATCATTTTATTTGTGCTGTAAACAAATCTCCAGAGCTTAAATATAGACTTCTGATTGCTCTTTATCCCTTGAAGTCAAAACTATGCAAATAGATGATATTTAAGCTCAGAGAGTGGTTGATGTTTCCCTCTAGCCAGATGAAGTCATCCTGCACTTTAAACGCGCCGCTCAAACTGTTGCTTTAAGAGCTCGAGCTGTGTTCAGGAAGCCTCGGCCCACTTAGGACTGCTGCACCTCCATCTCCCACAGTGACAGTGTTTTTCCAATTATGCTGTCTTTGGAGGAACACTAGGTGTGTGTACAAGACCAATATGCATGTGTCCGCGCGCGAGCGTGTGTGTGTGTGTGTGTGTGTGTGTGTGTGTGTGTGGGCACATGGACCGTGTGTGTGATGAATGGAGGGGCAGACATCAGCAGCCTCACAATGCCGCCTGCAACCCCTCACTTCCTCCCAGTGATGGAGATGAGGAAATAATGAGGCCCAATTCGGCTGTGTGTGTGTGCGCGCGTCTGTGTTTGTTTTCATGTGCATGTGTTGGGGGCAGGGGGGGTGAGGAGTAATGAATCTCCTCTTCATCCTCTCCTTTAGACAGTGGCGTCTGCCTCAGCCCATCTCCTCTCTAATTCATCTTGCTAGAAAACAAACAGACCACAGAGCGGTGATCTAAACAACAACGCCTAGAAAGCCACCATTAGAGTTGGAGGCAAAGCACCAGTGACATGATGGAGTCCTTTTCTGGTTTCAGCCTAATCACCTTCTCCTTTGTCTGATCTGGACAAAAGGCCGGGAGATCCTTGCTTAACAATGATTTGAAAGCGTTTCCTAATTTCCCAGGCTCATTTTTGTCCCCACAAATTTGACACATATAGTTACAAGATTATCTTAATGGCTTAAGAGGGACATGCTATAGGAGGGGTTCCACGTGTTGTGTTCTTTTATCTAGGGAAATAACAAGATATTTCATTTATTGTTGAGCTGCCTTGTGCTCAACAGCGGGCTGGCTTAGATGGCTGATGCTCGTTTGACCACTGACGTAATGTCTGTGCACACCGCATTTCTTTAAAGACACCATAAAATTGGCAATTAAACGTCCCGGCAATCGCTGAATCACCAACAGCGATCTCTATGCTCTATGCCAGCAGGTGTGGACATCACATCTAACCAAGACAGACATCATACATACATAAAAATAGCCCTGCACTTCCGCCCATTCCATCTACGAAGAGTACGTTCTTTCCTTTAAAGGATAACTTCAGTATTTTTCAGCAACAGTTTTTGTATCTAAGGGACAAATGGGGGCAACAATCTTTAAAAATGGTCCAATATTGCGCAACTACCAGCAATGGCGCTGGCTGCAATGTAATTCTTATAGGCAACTGCGCATCAGCAATTGATGGTCAGTGAAAGTGCTTATTTTTAGCCACTGATGACTGTCCTCATAACATCCAGACTCCACTGATAAATACAGCATTTTTTCCTGGCAGATGATCATAAAACATGTTTCACTCGAACTTCAATCTCTTTAGGGTTTATTTTGAGCCAAACCAGACTTGGTGATTGTTGGAGCAGCGTAAAAGAAAAAACCAAGACGATTTTGGTGTCTCTCATTTTGATTCTTTTGACTTTGAATGAAATGTTACGATGTTATGATGTTACAATGATCTCCGAGGGAAAATGAGTGCATTTGTCAGTGGAGTCCGGTGGCTTGAAATTGAGTGATGCATGACTTGCTTTCTGGTTTAAGAGAAATGATATTGCTCTTTACTAAAAGGTGTATCTCTGTAGGGATCTTTTCCATAACACTGTCACTGACACTTGGAATAACAATCTGAGCAGTAACAAGCACTTTTAGTGGATGTAAATTGACAGTACGCAGTTGCCCATATGGATTATGTTGCAGCCAGTCTGGTGGCTTCTGCCTGCAGCGCTCTCGCTCAGCACTGGAACAATTTAAAAAACTTATGTCCCCATTAATCAATGAGACATAAAAACATGGGAAAATTGGGTCCTGGTTGAAAAATGTGAAAAATACCAATGTTACCCTTTCGATTGGTTTTTCTCACTGATTTATGTAAAGCTGCCACATCCTGTTTCATCAGAAATTACATCATTTTAAGGCTGAAATTAGGATGTTTTATTGTGTCTTTAATGCACGCCTCCAGTGTTCTGCCGAATGTTACATTTCATACAATCATTACAAATTCTACTCATCATATATCAGCCTCCATAAAAATCAGTAAACAACTATTTAATTTCTTGTCTCCCTGGTCTCCACATAAACGCCCTACATGATATTTGCTTAAATCATATTCTTTAGCTGATTTTTGCCTCAGACCATTCCAAGACTCCTGTCCTCATGAGGCTCCATTGCAGATCGATATTATCATTATTCTTTGTGATTCAAACTGTATCATTAAATCTCGGTATTGGGATATTGTTGTCCATATCGAAAAATACTGGTGAAAAAAGATAAATAATAACTAGCTGTCAGTACGTCATCTGTAGCTGTTTCTCCCCTAAAAAAGAAAAAGCAGATAAGGATGAAAATCGGCACGATTATCACATTAGCATACACAACACAAACACACTTCAGTACGTTTTAAGCTCTTGATGGGGAGAAAAACACAGGCACGAGATGAGGTTGACTCCACTACTCTGATTAAGGGCCCCTCCCCAGAGCGAGTCCTTGAAAGAGTAATGGGCAGTCGTGAACTGGCTTTACCTCCATTAACCAAACCAGCAAACATTTACATAATGTACACATAATGTGCTGATTCATTCTGTCCTGATTCAAACAAGGCTCAGATAACTCACCGTGGCTGTATCACACCATTTATCACACCAGGTCATTTACATCCAAAAGCACTTAAGAGCCGCTGCACATATATCTTTGTCTACATACATTAAGGGATCTTTTCAGAAGATTGTATAATACATCATCTTGTATCACAAGATCACATCATTCCTGAGATACCAAGACAGCATTCTTCAGCCTTTCTGGCACAGAACTCTGTTTTAAGTCCCAAAATTAATGATGAAGATGCCATGTGAGGTTTTGTAGTGCTTGAATTAAATTTTAAAGAGCACGGGATAAGCTCCAAGTGGATGGCAGAAGATTTATTATATATTTCACACCCGTTTTCCTTTAATTTTATTCTCCTCATATCTGTGTCTATAGGCTATACCGGCAGGCAGGTATATCAAGCTTTAGATTTCTCTGCGTCAAACTAATATAAACAGGGCTGCAGTCGAAGAAAAACTCTGAATTGAAAGAGTTTGGAAAGTCTTTAAACACAAAACTATAAACACAAGAGCAAAAAGTGAAAAGAATGAATTAAACTCTGTCTTTATCTGCTTTAACTTAAGCTAGAAAACGTTAGCCTGTCTGGCTAACTTGATCACAACCTACAGTAGTGACTGATTTCCGAAGTCAAGAAACTATTTCTGGCTAAAACTGTTCTTGGGGTTACATACATACAAAAAAGCCTGGTTCGCAACTAGTACATCCACCGTGTAGCTGAACGTTGTAATTCCCCACAGTGTGGATACTATTAGTGTTTATGCTAACATTAGCTGCTCTTTTTACTGCAGCAACCACAAAAATGATCCAAGCTAACATACGTTATTCATGAAACCTTTTCTCTTAAAACATTTAAAATGAAAGTAAATAAGGTAACATGATCACACACTTTTCCTTATCATGCATGTAATACAATCACAATAATATAGGGAGCTAATGCTACGCAACAATACAAGATAATAGAGACATTTTCAACCAACTCATTCTGTCTGGAATCAAGGACCAACGAATAGACCATCTGTTCTTTTAACCATGAAACTGTCAAAATAAAAGCTTTATATGCCTAGAAAATGGTCCACGAGTTAACAATTATGTATTCCTTTAGCCTGAGTCATAACTCAACCTATTGAGCCTGCCTCCAGCACTTGCCTCATCCAACTGAACCCACTAATCAATAGACTCCCCTCCCCTGAGATCAACATCATACTCTCCTCTATACCCAAATATATTACTTTAAATGAGCTTCTCCAGGGTGAAGTGCAAATCTCAGTGATGAATCAATGCAGGAGTTAATAGGAAATGCAAGCCCTCAGTCAAAACTTTTCTTGATCATCTTGTTCTGTGTCTCTGTGAGTCAATGTTTTCTCCAAAACCCCTCTCTGCCTTGTCTTGCTCTGCACACACATTTACTCAGGTAGCTTGCAGCAGGGCAGCACGAATTGGACACCTGATGAGATAGGAAGCACCAGTTATACTGACCGACTGGATAAAGCAAAGCCAGCATGGCCGATAAACAAACACCATCAGCTGCTGTTTGGTCTCTGAGCTCCTTCATGAACTCCATTGATGGAAGGCAAACATAAAGCAGACACACTTCCCCAAGTCAGGCTCACACCACATACTGCTGCACAGCGTTGCCCAGCTAAGGAGGCGTATGCCAAGACAAGTTAAGCCTTTGACGTGTGTGTGTGCACGCGAGTCAGAACCTCACCTGTGGAGAGTGTGTTCATGCTTAAGCATGTGCTTGAAGCCAACGGGCAGCTTCTATTTCTGTTACCTTCACACGAGGAAATGGACATTCACACGTCCTGAATCGAGATGAACCCTGCTGTTGTCAAAAAAAATAAATAAACGATTCAAGCTCAGACTCTTGGCCATGTGCTGACAAACACACAAAAACTCACAGTATCCTCATTAAAATTCTCTGGCATCTGCAGCAGCAGCAGTGTGGAGTAAGGGCTGTGTCCTCCCAGAGATAACACACGGGAAGCGGCCTATTGTCTTACTGTAATCCTTCTTTTGAAGGAACGTAGTGAGAAATATCAGGGAAGACCGAAAATGTGTGTGAAAGTAAGATGATATCCACAGTCCAGTGGGCTGTTTCTCACAATATATGCACCACCTGATTCTTACTATTTCACAGCTACTGACATACTGGCACTGCCTGACTGGGCAGACAACATTAATATCATCTGCCCAACATTAGCATATTGACAAACAGTACTAAGTGCTTTTTCTTTGCTGTAAACTCCAGGAAACTTGGCTTTTTTTTTTCCTCTCTCTCTCTCTCTCTCTTCTCCGCACTCCAGCTCTGTGTTCTCAATTTATTCCGTTTTGCCGGGCTTGTTCGGACCATTTTAAAGTGAGTTTTAAAGTGGTCCTTTATCACAACCTGTACAGTAAATGCTGACATGGACTGAGCAGGTTTAAGGCCACAGCAATTTGTTTTCCATTCGCCCATCAGCTTAAAGCATTTCGTTTCATTCCCTCTGGTGTAATTCAACAAACTACTAGCAATAATCCACTTGACTTGAAACTGAACATTTCGTGCACAAAACCTTAATTGTGAAAATTCCCAATGAAAATTGTGAAAATGTCCGTTTCGGTTTCACAGAGCCATGGTGGCATCTTGTTTTGTCCACCAAACACATTCATTTCAAATATTATGAAACAAAAAAGCTGGAAATCCTTACACTTATGTCTCTGATTAATCAACTACCAGTTTAGCATTTTACCAATTCAATATAATTTATATCAATAGTATGTGATTAAAAAAAAAAAGATCTGAAAAGCAGTGTAAATTGATACTGTAACATACTGTATGTAGAAATGTTTCATGCCCTTGAACTCTTTCAAAACTGTTGTTTCTTGGTCAGTCTCCTCCTTGCCAAATCACTTTTAGATATATTGGGCTGGCGATAGTCAGTGAACACCGAGCCTGCAATAAGCTGCCCCTGCAGAACTCTTAAGCCCTCCTCGATCAGTCACTCAATGAAACATTAGATGCTGCAGCAAAATTAATGCAGCTGAAATTAAATGAAAACACTGAAAAGACTCCCCTGTAGGAAAAAGAAGTGGGCATCTTAAGCTTAAAATCGATCACTGTAGGAGTTGGGCAAGGTTCTTTATTAACTTTGCAGAGGACCTTCCCTACAGACCTAACTGCCGACAAACACAACTGAAGTGTCAGCAGGTATAAAATGTGCTTAGATGGACTTCTGAGCTTTGTAAATACGTTAGCTTTGAGCCAGCTATATAGCTAATATCAGCTCCTCTGGGCCGCAGAGGTCAGTTATTACCATTAATTATCCCTCCCTGATTTCATCTGCTGCTCGCAGTCGAGTCTGCAGAAAACTTTCTGTCTGTCTGTCTGTCTGTGTCTGTCTGTGTCTGTGTCTGTCTGTCTGTTTGTCTGTCTCTTCATTTAATTTCCTTGAAACAGGGTGAAGCAGACAGTGGCTGCCTTCATGAAGAAGGAGGGGGCGTCTGAAACACGCTTTGATCTAATAAAGGTACCCATCTGAATATGATATTTAGTGTTTATTTTGAACATTGAAAACAGGGCCCTTGATTCCAGGAAGCAGAAGCAAATAAATGGTCTCAAAAGAAAACCAAGGCAGAGGAATGGAAAGATAATTCAGACTTTAAGCCTCTTAATGTAAAACATGGTGCATTCCATTATAACACCAGTGTTATTCTTCCTCTTTTCACATGTAAACACGAGGAGTGATATGAACTGAGACACACATGCACGATACATCTGACAGAGGTGTTGCTGGGAGGTCCAGCTCCAAAACACCAATTTTAATACTAATTAAAAATCGTAGCTGCAAACCACTAAAAATAGCATGTACTGCAGAGGCCCATCAATTACGTTCACCCCCAGGGGACAGCTATAACATTGCTCAGGAGGAATGATGTTCTTTTGCTGGATGTGCAACATAACACAATGCTAGCTAATGAATTACACACATACTGTGTTACAAGGCCAGATGCAAGGACATCATCAGGACAACAATTTTAAATGCCAGCGAGCAGAAAATATTTGCTGAATATTTATTTGAACGCTTTTTTTTTCTTTTTGTGTCTACATGTTTTCACTACTTTTGTTGATGCGTCTGCATTGTTATATAATAGCATTATATAATGTCAGTATTATCAGTATTACTTCATCACAATACAGTATAATCATGCTGCATTAGTACTGTATTAATATGATGTCTTTACTGTATATTATATGCTATTTAATAGCGTTGCATTATTAATGTATAGTGTGTGTGTATATTACATCTACTGTACATATATAACTATATACTTTATTATTATCTACTGCTTATACTTATATACATATAGAGTCCCCACATCATGGCTGCTGCACAAGGTTTTGTGTATTTCTTTCTCTAAGATCTTGTAATGGATAAATTGTACATTTTTTTGTATTTCTTCTATGTCATCTTATTTTATTCTATGTTGGTTTTTAATGCCTCTTTTACATCTTGTTGCTGCTCTAACATGGGGATTAAAGAATTTTTATCTTATTTATGATACCTCGAGTTTGCAGTTTAATAATAGTGCCATATGTAGGACTCTGAGGCATGTTACGTATTCATTCAGATGTCTAAATAACTGTTTTATTGCTCATGGGTGTACAGGCTATAGGATATAGGATATAACTCAAAAACAGAGCCCTTACACAATGCTATCAGTTTCCTTTAACAGCCCGTAGACTGGTTTGTATGTAAAAGACACATTTTCTGGGAAAGTCCAAAGCATTGTGACACTTATGCACAATGCTTTGCAACACTAGCTAATGTTAGCTCAAAATGGAGTCCACAAATGTCAACAAACGACGGGCATGCATTACAACACCACGTCAAATCTAACATTACTACTTCACTAAAGTGATCCATGATGCTAAACAATGTATTCATATAATCATGTTGATTTCAGCCAAAAATAAACTATCCAGTGGTACAAAGAAATGGTGTGCACTGTGTCTAATGACTGCTTTCTACTAGCCAAGAGAGATGCAAAGCTGTGGCTGGCTGGCCGGCTAGCTATGACTTGGCTGCGCGATGTGGGTCTGGCATTGCTTTCATGGTGTTGGATGATGGAGTGATTGGCTAACGGCAAGCTAGTTAGTATCATGGAGCCAATGGTCCAAAAAAAATAAATAAATACAGGAACATAATAGCAACGTTATTCCAAAAATGATCGTAATTTATCTTCCTGCAGTCAGTGTTCATTCATTTCAGTCTCATGTTGTCACTTCTGCCAGGATGATGCTCACTTGTACCTACGTAGAGCGCAGGCGCGAGCAAAAGGAAGTTGCCATTGACCTAATGGCTAAAGGTAACGTTAACGTGGGTGTTCTGAACGTTACACAGAGAACATTTAAGCAAACTGTGCTCAGCTGGAACTTAATCATTCACCAAATACACAATCATTAGTTTCCTTTAATAGCAGGAAAATTCAAAATGATGACCTTAAAATGCCAGATGATGAAGCTCACTGAGGAGCCACACTCTGATTATCCTATGGTCTGTCTCTGTTGTGCTATCTGGCCTCATTTCTATGTCTGCTCCTCCAGCTCTTTAGTGCAGCCAAGGTGAAATGGTGCACAGAGGGAACGAGGCTCCGACTGTCAGCTGGTGAGACGCTTTCAGCCTCTGCTCTGCTGCTCCACTAAGACCTTCTACAAGCTTTCTAAACAAGTTTCAATTCGACATCCTCTGCCCGTGTCAGTCCAAATAAACAGATACAAGGATGTGGCTCACACATCGGCGGGCAGGAATAAGACAGACAGGAAAGAAAATATGGGCAGAGGAGAAGAATCAAGTGGCCTTAAACTGCCAATGTGTTACTCGCACGACGACAGAAAGAGGCTCACATGGTAAATTCACATTTCCGCAGTGCCAGACCTCAGCTCTGAGCTTCGCTCTTCAGGCTCAACAGATTTTATTCACTAATTATTTCTACGTGCTTTAACTTTTCAGGCACAATCGCCGCAAAGCTGCTGTCACAGTGAAACTCATCATTTCACACAAGTGCGGAGGGAGGCGAGCGTTAACGCTCAAATATGCATCAAATGAATGTAGGCCTCGCTGGAAAGGTGTCATGGACTGGAGAGGGCTCAAGTGCATCTAATTTAGTACAAAAATGTTCTCCTCCGCTACCTCTTTCTTCCCTCTGTGACTGTAAATTGGATGTTTGGCAACAAATTAAGGGCAGACAGGACATCACTTTTCAAAGCCATTGCATTTTTTTTTTTTTTTTTACTTTGTTGCTTGGCATGAAAAAGCAAGCAGGGATTGTGTGCTACTGAGGGCGCGAAGACTGAAGTGAAAAATTAAGGAAGCGGCTTAAAGATCTTTCAAAGGTACCAAAGACACGATTTAAAATGTATCTGAGCAGAGTCTTTTTGAAGCTACAACACAGCTGACAATACACACATATAATACATATTATTTGGACATAAACAGCCACTCGTTGGAGGTTCTCTAAAGGTCTGGCTGTGATGAAAGGGCAGAGACTCCCCCGTATTGCCACTCTTCGACCACTAACAAGTTGAAATAGTACAATCACTGCCAAATCAATAAAGACAATGACCCTAAATCACCGTTTTCTTTCATGAATCTTGATGAGCCTGTGCCATTTGTTGTCGAGATACTTCAGAGATAAAGAGGTTGCACTTACATGGCTGTGTCAGGATAATAAGAGTGTTTTAGCTTAATTAATATTCTCAAGAGAGCGCCCGGGTGTCTTTGGATGCTCTACCTCTAAATAACTACATCCATTTACAGCAGAAATATGAAACGTTGCTATATCGGGCTGTAAGGTTTCATGTTGTTACACATTGATCAGCGCTAATTGTCTGTGCTGCTGCTTCTGCTGCTGTCTGACTTCAGTTAGATTTGTCTATTTTAAGACAGGGCAAATTTAGAACATTACATTTCCACACTTGTTTCATTTGACATAATCATTTATTGTCTACGGCTTTAAGTTGACCTGAAACATACAGATGGGTGATAAATTAAGTGAAAATCATGACTAACTGGAAAAACAAATGCAGATACATCCAGGTGTACAACATGGCACGATTTAGCAATTAACATCAAGTCATGCTCAGTGTCTGTGGCTTCCATGGGAATGCTGAACAGAATTAATTCTGATTTTGTATCAGGGTGGCAAAGAGTAAAAGACTTTGAAAGAACTAAAGTACCCTCTGCATTCAGATCTGTGGGAAAGACATGAGTAAATAGGGTTGGGAATTGTGGCTGACAGCAGACACTCGACGCCCCGTGATGCTCATTCAATGGTACGGTATGCAAGGGGAAAAAAAAACAAGAAGAGCAACTGTTCCGCCGGTGACTGAACATCAATGCAGGACGTGATCAGATTGTCAGAAGTAACAGTCCAGAGAATTTCATTTCATCAAAGTAGGACTGCAGTGCAGGAACCCCTCATTAGAATGATGAACGCACATTTGAGCGTCAGAACTGGCCTGCATGTCCTTGTCAAGTGGGGGAGTACATGTGTGCCATACAGCAAAAGAACCTGAATGCTTGAGGCCCTACAGTGAGGGGATTTGGTGCCTCTGTTAGACTGTTGGGGGCTTTTCTCTGACATGGATTGGTACTCTTAGAGTAAAGGGTCACTTCAAATCAATACAAAGTTGTTCAGAGTGTTTATTTTATGATAAAACATTTCTGTCCTGATGGGTTTCATCCAGGCTGACTACAGTATGCCCCCATCCATACGACGCTAAACAGTTGACACAGTAGACTCCCAGAGACGCCAAAGCTCACTGAAGCTGTTTGGGCATGTGGTGATCCAACATCTCACTGGTACTGGTTTACAGAGCAGCTGCACTGTAGTATTTTTTTTACTACACCGCTAAGAGAGTGACTTTGTTGCATAATCGGAACAGTGAATAGAAATCATTTCAGGGTCATGGCTGGAATTTGTCCTAGCAGAGAATTAGGCAGAAGACAAAGTGACACCGTGGCCACTTATTCGCACAGTAACACAGATGCAGACTCTGATAGTCACACCTTTTGGTTATTTAAACCCGGCTCACTTGGATATCTCTGTAAACCAGAAAGAAACACATAATAACAAATGGAGAAATTCAAACAACTCCACTCCGGGACCAAGGCCGGCCCAGCCATGACTTTATTACTGTGAAGCAACACTGGGCCACTTTGTCTTAGTAATCTTGTTTTGTGAATGACAAATAAAAAACACCCACAATGCATCATATCCAACTTTGAGCTATGTATGTCACACTTACAGTAGACGTCCACTCTGATGGACTTGATGGCAGGGGATCCAAGGCCATTCTCAGCCTTGCAATAGTAGCGACCTCCCTGGGTCCTCTGGATCTTCGCGATGTGCAACGTCTCGTTGAACACACTGGAGTCCTGGAAGCGGTCCGACACGCTGCCAGCTGTCTTGGTCCATCGGATCTGGACAACAACAAGGCAGAAAGATCTGCTGTTCATCTTCTGTTGTAGCATGCATGCGATAAATTGAGGGAGGCAAGTAAGAAACATTTGAAGGGCTGTAATTACCCACCACTCATACTCAAATAGCTCACATGGTAAATTCAGCATAATAATAATAATTTCCACAGCATTGATTTCATTAGTGCACCAGCCTGCAGCTTTGAGTATCTCTTTTCAACAGATTTTATTCACTATTTCCAATTTTCCAAATTTTCAGTTTCTTTCAATTTCTGCAAAGATACTGTCACAGTACCTCTTTCCTCCTTCCCACGTTTTTCAAATTAAAGGCCCCACAGCTTTAATGTGAAATTGCTTACAGGATATGTTGGTTTCACCAGAATAGATGAACTCTGATTGAAAAATAACAAACTGGAATGGAAGTTACTGGAAATAAGCAGTGAATTAAATCAGTCTTTCTGTTTGCAAAAATAAATAAATGAGCCTGGAGCAACTTTGCCTACTGAGTGCACACGTTAGTGTGGAGGAAGTTCATTAACAGCAAACAACATCAACAACAATGTGATTTCTCAGATCAGAAAACATGACTCTTACAAAAATAAAAATGATAATTATGAAACCTAGGAATAAATGGTTGTTTTTGTGAGATGTCACAGTACAAAGGGGCTACTTAAGGTACGAAAAACCTTCCTCCATCTCCTTTTTCTTCTGTTCCACACAAGGCTGACCTCAGCGTGGCCTTCTCGGCATGAGTACCTTTCACTAACTGATGAGACCCAGTTAGCCCATGGCATTGAGGTGTAATGAAAGGTGAAATAGTGTTACTCTCCAACGTGAGGTTGTAATTGACTCTCCATCATCACCTTCTCCTGTCCTCATTAAAGCATACAGCATGAACAGGTACTGTGACAACTCTGGCCTGGGGGCCACACAGGCAGAACTACGAAGCAAAAAGCTCCATTCAATCCCTCATCCTAAGTAAGCCACAGATGAACTGGCTTTGCCTGCAGAGTCTCACATATCTCTGTCTAGGCAGGGGGAGGCTATGAATTAGAATCCAATAACTCCACACTGTATGGTGTGGCATCGTCTTGGATACTGATAACATCCCATTTTACAGAGATAGCATCAGATGGAACAGGGATATCATTGCACGGAGGAATGGGGATTGGGTGCTATCTCAGGAGATTGCCGCTGTGCCGCTCTAGCTGTGGGGTTCTACCCATGACGATTCTAGCCCGGGGTAACGACAGCTTGAAGTTTGGTCATTTTCCAAACAGATGGGAGAAAGGAAATGAAAGGGTGGGTGGCCCAAGACCTGATAATGGTGCCCTATTCCAGAGGCTTTTTTAGAGCTCGGGGCTAAAAGATGACAGGGACAGGAATTCACATGCAGCAAAAGTTTATCAGAGGAGTTTCAGATTCTCTGTCTCGCTTGGGGTGCTACTGCTTAGAGTGGCAGAAATAAATTAGCTACCATGAAATTCAAAGCCTGTGTGTGTGCTGTATTTCTCCCTTTCACCTACTTCTTTCTTCGAAAAAAAAAAAGAAGAAGAAAGTCTGCAGTCAGACTCTTTCCCATCCCCTTATACAGCCTTTAAGTCGATATATTACCATTAAAGATAAATGCCCCTAAATGAATACACTGCACAGAAGAGGCTTCGCATGGCCTGTTTCAAATGCATCAAGAGACACTGAGAGAAAGCGCTCCATGAAAAAGTCCAAACTCAGCAACTGATCGATGCTAAAGCCCCACTGTTAGGAAATCTGGGGCTCTATTATAACAGTTGGGGACATCTTGAGTTCAGCAAAACAAGCCCTGAAGTTAAATAAGTTATGATTATAAATTAGATGGAGCAGAGTTTGAATTCTGTGTCACTCTCCTACAGCGCTCTGGATCCCCTCATGCAAATACAAAGCAAGCTGGCTTATGGCGACCTCAGCAGAATTCAATATTCTCCCAGCTTATACCCCCAGTCATTTCCTTTGCCTTTTGTGTAAAGAGCTTTGAGTTTTAGGAAAGCGCAGTATCAATAAGTGCATTGTTAAAGTGACACTAAGAAGCGGGTATTCAAATAACTCTTCATATTTTCAAAAAGAAAGTGCTCCTGTTTGTTTCACACGGGCAGCGGACGGCATTATTGGTGAGCTTTCAACTCTGTACCCCGGAGCTATTTTTTTTTCTCCTCCTCCACTCCTTTGACTTTTTACGTCGGAGCACCTCTATCCGCAGGGGGAGTCCTGAAGTATGCCTGGTGAGAACAGTTTGACCCTCTTCACTCTCCTCAGTGCAATGCAAATACTCTTGATCTGAGAGGAGCTGGCGGATTTGAGCAATATGATAATTGCTCCTTCTAGCCCACTGACAGCCTGAATGAAGGTTTTTTTTTTTCTTGGGGGGGGGTGGGGTGGGGGTATTTTTGGTACAGCACCTTTCTTATTCCTCAACTGAAAGTCTGCAGGTATACACTGGGGAGTCAAACTGTCCATGATGTACCACACAGCTGTGCCAGCTTTATGGCAGAAATGTATTACTCCTGCCCGCCTAAAGCAATTATGTGCATAAAGTATCACCATGAAATGTAGATGAGGTGTGGTTTTCATGTTTTACCTCGCATAGAATAGAAAAAAAAGGATCATTCCCATTTTGCATACTCTATTTCTCTTTTAAGAATCATCAAAAACATCACACCACTTAGATCCAAAGAGAAAAGCAAAGTCAATGCAATGATAACACCATTAAAACATCAAAAATCCCAATAGAAATATCGACATGCTCATAAGTAAAGTAGAAGTTCGTCTAGATTAGTATCCAGCTGAAAATCTCAGCAGTGTTTGAGACCACACATGCTGCGATGTCACGGCAAGAGCTAATTAAAATGCGCCCAGTGTCTGTTGTTATGCAGGGATCATATGCTGGAGCACGCGCCTTCGGTGAATCTCCCATAATGCCTGCTGTGACGTTTTGTTTTCCCTAACTGAGGACTGGTTTCTAATTGCTTGCCATCTTTTCTTTTAGGCACTGATGGTGGTCTGTGCCGCTCAGTGGTGCAGCCAAGTGTGGCTGAGCATGACAATCAAGCGATCAGAAGAAGCAACAGGGGGTCGAAATCACAAATTGTGAGTGCACAGACTCTACAGGTCTGCATTAGAACACACTGACCCTCGTAAAAACTGGATGACAGTATGAAGCATGGCGCGGTGAAGTGTTTGATATTAAAAAAAAAAAAAATCAAATCAGAATTGAAGAGGAAACACACTGACAGGGATAAAAAATGAAATTATTCCGCTTTCATTTGAACCACGTTCAGTTTGAGAGCTTCACTTTTAAGGCGGCTGAGAATAAATGAATGCGGGCGCGCAAGACAGGGTAAAGTTCAAGGAGAAACTCTAAGACGGCGCTCCCTTTAATACTGCGACAATGCAAAAAAAAAAAAAAAAATCATGTTTAAAAAAAGCACCATCTGTTAAAGACACCAGCACTGTAGACTAACTGTCATGGGAACATCTAAAACACATCACATACTCCAATTGGTCTGTATAAAGTGAAATGTCCCAGGGCCTGAGGTCAGCTTATTTGTACTCACTGACCCGTGGCGCTGCGAGCTGAATCTGGCCAGCCAATAATTGAAACAAAAAAAAAAAAAAGGGTGTTTGCAATGTGGTGTTGCTGGCTATTGGAGCCTGGTACTCAAACAAAGTAGTGTGGACATAATGGATGGAGGCCAGGGCAGTGGAGACAGGGGCAGATGGCTTCATCATCAGGGACTCTTTGATGTCTATTCACAGCATCAAAGACAATGAATGAAGCTGCAGACAGTGACCATGACGGCATGAACAGATAGAGCTGTACATGTACAGTATGCATGAAGTGTTCTGATACAGAGAGCGAGAGAGAGAAAGGAGTCTTTCTATCTAACATAGACAGGAAAATATTCATTTTAAGTATTGATTATTCATTACTTTTCATATTAACAATAAAAAATCCATACAACGTCAAGACAATTGTGAAAAATGCTCGTCTCAAGTTTCCAGAACCCCAAAGGAACGCCTTTAAATTGCAGCGATATTCAATTTCCATTGATATAAAACTGAGAAAAACTGTAAGTCTTCACAGTGGAGAAGTTGTAGCCAGCTGAATGTTTGGCAATTTTACTTGATAAATGATGGAGTTATCAAAAATGTAGAAGGATAACTTCATGTTCTTCAGCTAACTGAATATTCAACCAAATGTTTCAGCGCTGGATAGAGGAAGGAGAGAGAGATGCAGACAGAGATGGAGAGAATGGACATTTATTATTAGTCCTTTATCGAGACATGCAGAGTAGGGAGAGGCCTTGGCATCAACAAAGAGTTTTTCAACCATATTGTGTCTCTTGTGCTTTTTTTCCGACAGAGCCAATTCAGAGATAAAGGAGACAAAGAGAGAGCGGGGAAGAGATCGACAACGTTCTTTGATAAATCATTGTCAATCGTCATCAATTCATTTTGCACCTACTATGTAAAAAACCCCCAAAAAACTTCCTAACAACAATTTGCTTGATTTGTCTGGTGAAAATAGTTTGACACATTCACAATCACAACAGGATGAACTCAAGTACAGTAGCTACCAGCCTCAGCTGTACTAGCGCTAATTAGCGAATGTCAGCATGCTAACATGCTAAATTATAAAGGGAAACATGGTAAGTACTGTATTACCTGTTAAACGTTAGCATGTTGGCATCATCTAAGCCTCATAAAGCAGCTGGCAGGTAAATGATGTGAACATATTAGAGATTATCAAACTTCTTGTCGATTTATTCTCTGTTGATTGGCTGCTTTTCTTCAGCAGTACATAGCGATACGATGTACGCGCTAGATAACACAGAGAGATAAAAAGAAGAGAGTAAGGGAAAAGCTCTGGCCGCAAGATTTTCTGTCTTATCCTTGTCCTCAGAGAGCCAAGTTCCACAAATCCTTCCAGTGACCTCTGCACTATACATCTAGGAGAATTTGACTTCATTGCCCCCCCGAGTGTGCCAGATGCCAACAGTCGCAGTCTTCCTGCACAGCCCATAGTAACACCTTGAAATGCCAAACCCACAGGGCAGAACGAAAAAGCACATATTATACTGTGTGCCGCTGACTGACAGGAACATGTATTTCTTTGACAATTAAATGGAAATCCAGACAAGTGTTCCCGCTGCCACGTGTGTGTGTGTCTATGTGTGTGTGTGTGTGTGTGTGTGTGTGTGTGTGTGTGTGTGTGTGAGGCTGGATGCATGTATAGTTTTATTATTAGAAAGCCTCTGTTTGTCCTCCGAGGTGGGTGGGCGGATGTGCACGGTGCTGACAGAGAGACCCACTGTGAGGAAGCTGCTGCCTGGTTGGACACAATCCAGAGACTCCATCAGTGGGAAGGCCTGAGGGGCGTCTATGTAATTTAAGAAGTGTGCATATTGATAGGCATGTGGAGAATTAAACGGTGGCGAAATTGCCAACCGTGGCCCCATTTACTGTGGTTGGTCCTTTGTGGTGCTGATGTTGTACTTGGCACAACACCCCTCAGTCTATGCATTATCATGGGAGCCAGTAGTATCTCAAAGTCAGGGAAAGAGACTGAAATCTGGACAGTAATGGTGAAAAAAGCAATTTTGTGATTTGCTAATGCAGAACTAATTGAAGCCATTTACAGTGATAGAGTAGTGTGACTTGGCCCCCTGTGATTTCGTGGCACAGATGGAGTGTGTAGTTTAAGTTGCTGCTGGTATGGAGGTGGTTTAAGGAAACAAAATCCGGAATGATTCCACAGATAGGAGAACCTGCCCATTAATCTTGGAGATCTTAGGCGGTGCGGAGGCAGGTTTGCAGAGCTGAAGTCCCTGGTGTTTTAAGCATAACCCAGAATCTTTTTACCGGTCATCACGTGTGGCATTCTTTGTAGTCAACACAGATCTTAGCTGTGTGGGAAAACAACCTAAACAGACAACAGGGACGCTCCCGTCTAGTCTTTTTGCTCAGCCCCTGTCGGCGGAGCACCAGCTGGGAGACTTTCCAATGGACTGTTTTTATGCGTTGACAGTCACTTAAATGGAACAAACAGCTCGCGATAAAAATAAAAATCTCACTTTGTTTGCATCTACGTGAATGTACAGACTGATTATAAACCATAAATACTGTGTTAGAAGGCCTGGACATTAAAATGTCTCAAGAAGCTGAATAACATAACAGATACCACCTTATCCCTGGTAATGACAGTGATGGAGTGGAGTGCTGAAGAGCGCAGCAGGCAAGAGTTCTTCCAACCCGTACACCACATGACTCGCCGTGTCCTATCAGGGGTACTGGATTTATCCTTTAAATTCAGGTGAAGCGAGCTAATTTGTTTGGATTGCATTTTAACATGGAACACTCCGGTTCAGGAGCTGAATTATTAATTATTTTTTTGTTTGTTTGTTTGTTTGTTTATTTTTAACATACATAACTTCATCAGGAGAAGTGTATCAGGAGTACACATGCAGGTGAGGTGCAAACACTCACTCGAGGTAAGGACGCTCTATATCAGCTGCAGCAAATTTTTGTTGTGTGGTCCAAATCAGCAGAGGAGGTCCTGATCTTCAGACATCATGACAAAGAAAGTTGTACTGTACGATACAACTCCTGTTTTTCTGTTTTACCATTTACACCATATCCACATACTGGCAACAGAAAATGTACCTGTCAATGGTTAAACTGAACATATGCCATTAATAACAGCACGCACTGAAAGTGCACTACAACTTCTGCAAACTACTGATTACTTTTTCCCACTTATGCTCTTGAAAGATGAAGAAACTCAACTCAATTAAGACCTGGAACAAAAAAAATAGACTGAACATGTTCTGAGGATTAATATTTAATTCTAATGAAAAGATGAGCTGCTGTTGCTGTATTAACTTTGAGAGTCTGTTTCCGATGAGGTCGCATACCCTTGTGTTTTTCCACCAACATCACAAACCCGGCCTTAGGTCTGCTGCCACCCCAGATAACCTACTCGACTTCCGAAGCCACTCAGAATGAATGTGCACTGCCCCCGGGTCCCATGCCACTACCAGAGGGGGCCAAAGCTGACACATCCCAAAGTCCGGAGAGACACAGCCGAGACCCGCTGTGCCAGGGGATCTGCGTGAGTCTCATAATGACTCTGTTTCAAAGGAGATCCTGCCTCTCCTGCCACAGCCGTGCAGGGCTTTTGATCTCCCACTCTCCTCCTTTCCCCCTCCCTTCCCTTCCCCTTCACTCTGCTCTGTTTTTCAGAAATTCTAATTAAGAGGAAAGACAGAGATGATGAGTGCGAAGATGTCCCCCCTGACGACAGAAGGAGATGAACGGCGTGTCTGAACCTCTCGCTAATTTAAGAGGCCTCACCTTTTCATTGAAATATAAAAATCAATATGCTCTTTTGCTTTGGCATCCAGAGGGGAAGTGTACAAACTAATGGCCCTGTCTATCGATCAAGAGGGGAATTATATTAATTAATGTAAATGAGCTCAGTCCCGTCCAGAGATAGTGCCGAATTCTGTGCAATATGTGTTATCAAGCAAATTGGAAACAACATTCGATAAATGCTGAAAAGGTTAGTGTGTGCAAATCCTGTCCAGATTAATACGAGAACAAAATGGGACGGTGAGGTAGTTTGTGGCAGAGCTGACATTTATACCTACACGAATAAGCTCAGTTGGTATTTCGTCTAAGTGAGTAAGATGGGATCTTGTTTCTGTTTTGTCTTTTATCAACATGTTTTTCTTTTTGTATGAGAAAAGCACTAAATAGAAGGCGGCATGACCAAATTAAAAGGCCGTTTTCTTCGTCTAAAAGGTGGAAAGCTTTCCTAATTAGCCCAGATCACAACAGTAAATAAAAGAGTGGTATGGCAAAAATCTGTTTTTCAGTTGCAGGGGACTCGTGTGGATTCACATGACCCGGCGTCTTCTCGCCGTGGCCCGCTTCTCGCTCGTTACTGTTGTGTTTTGGCAGATCTTTCGGCTGTTTTGTTTCTGCCTTCTCATTAGCCTTGGGAAAGCTTTCATTATCAATGTGCAGGTGCACAATGCAACCTAAACCATCAATAATTAAAGGATTAAACTTTTAAGCTGGTTTAGTGCAGAGGTACGCGGCGTGCCACTCTAACGCAGAAATAAACGGAAGCTATAGGGAAGGAACAGAGACGGCTATTTTTGCCCACGCCGTCGGTTTAAGGCAGACGAAAGGGCGCAGAGTTCCTTACCTGGGGTCGAGGGTGCCCCGTCACCAGGCAGGTGAGCTCCAGGGTCTCTCCCTCTCTGATGGTGTAGACTCTCTCCGTGTGCCTCTCCTCCTCAACATTACAGGCATGCCCTGAGTGTATAATGCGGACAGTCGGAGGGGCTGCAAAAAAATAAAGCAGAAAGCGCGTTAGCATTCTGGTCATTTCTGAAGGAATGAGTAGATTTAGCACAACAGATGGTCTATTGATTAAGAGGCTGTCTCACTGAAAACACGCATTGTGGTCACGTTTGGAACAGACCAGAGGTATTTGTACAAGAAGAACAGAAAGAAAGAAAAAATTTAGACTTGATAATGAACACAGATTGTTTCAAGTGTTTTCTTTTTTTTTCACGAGTAACACTCGTGTACACGAGTAACACTGTATACATCTGAATACATGCATGCAGGTAAGCTAGTAACATCAAAAAATATTATAATCATGCTACTAGTTTGCACTACAAAGTAATGTCAGTGTGCCACATCACCTGCCCTTGCATTTTGAGTGACTCTTGAAGGCATAATGCACAATTTTACAAAGAAAAAAGGAACTCTAACATTCAGATGAACTGATTTCTGTTTTTTAACACACGGACGACCAATCTAAGTTATCGATTTATGATGCTGTTCAGCTGTAATGTTTGGAAACTAGTTGAATAGACCTATATTTCCAATCATAATCATGTGTGAATATTGAATATAATATTGACATTCATTCATGTAAATATACAGCAATTTTAAATCATTTCTATAATGAAAAACTGCAGATTTTGTCTAAAGTTCATCCAAACTGAGGCAGATTTAGGCAGCATGATGCTACTTGAGAGTATTCTTGTCATGAAAGGTGTTAATAGCGCACACACATTGTCAGTGTTTTTTTTGACTTATCTGTCATTTTGAGTCAATATTTGACTTCACCCGAGTCACCACCCAGTATCATGAAAAAAAAATCAGTTTTGAGGAAATAGATTTGGTAGTTATGGCAGAAGCAAATCAGTATCACTCCACTTTGATTCAAAGCGACACTCAATTTGCATCCTAACTCAATTAGCCAGTGCGAGCGGCAGCAATTCAAACGCGGTGTCAAGTAGAGGACCAACTGTAAACAAGTGATGGTGAGCCGCCAATCAAGTCATTTCTCTCACTCTCTATGTTTATCCCGCTCACTTCTTTTCTCTGGGAAAATATCAGAATTAATTTACATATATTAATTACGCACATTAAATTACATTGTAATTACATGCCAGAGGGGTCTCGTGATAAAACTGTATACAGAGTACACTTTGAAAGAGAAGGAAGATGATGTAAAATGAGTCAGCAATATCTTGAAAAAGACTTAAAAATAACTATTAACTTCTAAGTGAACTAAGTGTCTTGAATGACTGATACAATTTCACAACTGATGCAACTTTAATTGAAGATATTCTCAGCTGTCATTAGACCGTATGGAGAGTGGGTGTCCATATTTAAATTGGTTGAGACCTCATTTTGGAACAGAAGTCATTTTAGCACATACAGTAATGTAATGCAATTAGGTATATAAAAATGGCAGAGACTGTGATATGAGCGGATTAAACTTATTATTCAGCAGCGCAGTCACACTACAGTGCAAGTTCATTTTTTTTTCTTTTTGAACTACCCACAGCTGTAATCGCTGCACTCTTCATCATTAGCCCTGACCCCTGTGAGACAGTAAGGATATTTCAGTTCATCTACAACCCCACATACATGTGGGACGCAAGTGTTAAATGGAAGGGCGGAATGAGTCATCTCAGTTGAGCTGTGGATGTGCAGTTGCATGTAGCCGACCCCTGACAATACTAGCATCTGCTAGCATTTACTCCTCCTCCAACTTACATGATTAGTAAAGAGGTTTGGGATGAGATGATTTAAAGAGCGGATACGGGATATGATTAAGAGGAGGAGTACAAATTGGTGAAAAAAAATAAAATGATAATGAAATGAATCAAGCAGAAATCACGCGGAGTTTCAGACTGTAGGGTTCCTTTCATGTTGGAGGAGCGGCTTCCTGTGTGGGCCTCTCTCGGCAGACTTAGCCCCGGCAGCCGTACTTCTACCTCTATCCAGGCTGCGATGCTAATGAGTGTGGCGACACTCCTCCCCGGCGCTGCGATGGGAGTCTCAACCAGAGTGTACTCTTAGCCACGCACTCACCACTTGTCCCTCCCCGTTACCAACCGTGCTGTTTGCCTCCTTCACCTCGTTAGCCTAAAGCCGGGCCGTGCTGGTCCTGCCTGTCGAATTGCTACGCAGATTGATGAACGCTGATGCTAACTGGCTGCTCATAAAAGCCTCGTTGGACTATTTTCACTCTTAGCCCCTCATTGTCTTCCTCTCTCCATTTGGAGATGAAGACACTGGTGGTGTATTCCATAGGGGGGGATAAGGGCTTGAGAAATAGGCTCAGTGTAAGGGAGCTTCATGCAAGGCTGCCACTTGAAACAAAAAAAGGCTTAGAAACAAGACCCCAGGGCACTAGCCGAACAAAGTACTAATGCCATTTACTCCAATGAGCCAGTATCTCTGCAGCATACTATCAGTCCTGGAGGAAAGTAGGGAAACACCCGTAATTAATGATCTTCAACTGCTATAGCAGCTACCGCAACGGCTCTACACACACACACACACACACACAAGCAGGCATGAACCGACACTTGTTCTTTGCGCAGACAACACTAAGCTCACAGCAACAAAAGCAAATAACCCTCTCTTAACTGTACATAATGAGCCCCATAATGTTCTCGCAGTCGCACATATCCTTGTATAGATAAGGCCTGATTTCTCAGATCACTTGGCCCAAAGCGTGAACTGAAATCTCTCGTCATTACTACATAATTCCCTATTTGTTTAGTTTTCATGAAAGCCTCTTCATATTCTACTGACAGTAAGTACTCATACTATATTCAGAAAAAGAAGACATCTGAGAATGGAGAATGAGACATTAATGCACTGAGACTTGGGGTTGCGTAAAGTGAGATGTCAATGTGCTGACAGGTTTGAGATAAAAGATGTCCTGGTAGTGGGGATATGGGTGGTAGGAAAAAAAAAAGCTTTGAATACATCACAGCAGGTTAGACACAACTACGTGCCATACAAGTTCATTCACTGTTCGCTGTAAGATTCTGTCTCATATACAGGAACAAAGTTAGAAAGATACTTAAAGGTCCGGTGTGTTTTTGTGTTGTTGGTACTATGGACTGTTTACGTCCAAAGATGCCACAGGTACTTTTTGGCAGGGTCCGCCATGTTGGCCTTTACTAAATCCTACACTCTTGACCTTTAAAGGTACTCTGTAGATTATTTTTTTTGGAAAACAAACAGTTATGTTTACATTCATTCATACATGATACAAACAAATTAGGGATCCGCTCAGCAAAAAGCTCCATAGCACCAATCGTAGTCATAAATTTCACATGATGCACAGGGAATCAACCACCAACAGGCCCTGAAGTCATCTTTTTGTATTGTCAGAGGCCTCCTTCAACATGCTTTCAAAATCTTTACATGCTTAAGGCCAATTAATCAATAATCAGCTTCTCTAAAGCACTTTTTTCCAACCCCCCTTATCCTCACACAGCACAAGTACAAGATGTTAAATGAGTGGTCATGTGTCATATTGAGCAGCAGAACAGAGGTCATTTGGGAGCAATGAGCTGAAAAAAAAAACACAATTCTGCTGGTGGCACATTTGGATGTTAATTAGATACTTTTTTTCTGATCTTGTTTTTTTTTTTGTCCCTGCCAGTTGGGGAATTGGCATTGGCATAAGAAGCACATCTGCCACTCGCACTGATGTGAGAAGTGCAAAATTGTGCATGGAAAAAAAAAGAAAAATCAATGTGAAATATTGAGTGGATCTTTGCAGTCAAACCAACGCAGGATCGCTCTGGAATCGCTTGTTTATTTGCTCTACGAGCACTTGTAATTAAACAGAGTTGTTGATGTTGCCATGTGAACCTGTGGGTTAGGTTTGCATAAATGTATCTCTGTAGTGTCACTACCCCCACTTACCAACCATCTGTAGGCACACACACACATGCCCAAACTCTCATGAACACAGCTTCCTGATAGCTATAGGTTTAAACGTGGGAAAAAACGAGTGTTTCTCATTTTCATAACACATAATTTCCCTCTCTCTCTGCAGAAACACACAACACAGAGAGATATGGTAGAAGAGGTGACTGCCTCTGCACACACAACATGTTAGACACATGCATGCGTGTGTGTCCAGTTGTGTCTAATTGTGCATTATGTCATTGTTGTGTTGAATGAGTGGCTCCCAGTGGAGTGCCTAGCCTTCCTTGGCCTCAGTTGGGGGAGATGGAGACAGCTTTATCCACTACCGCCAATGGAGATTAAATTGGATTTGGCTAAAAGCAGCCTTGTCACCACAGTTCTGGAGTGCCTGAGTGGCAGAGGGGGTTACTGGCAATGGTGGAGTCCCTAAATTTGACAAACAAATGAATGTGAAAAAACTCCAACAGCTGGGGCTCGTTGTCGGTGTGGGCTTAATGTCCTCAGACCAACCCCTCAGGAGCACTAACCACATCCTGCTAGTTTCCTGGCTCCCAATCACCTTCTCAGAATGGAAGAGGCAGATAGTGAGAAACAGAAGGAGGAAAAAAAAACACATACACATATGCAATATGCATGAGGTAACAATTTAAAATATAATAGTTTTTGTTATCACAACCAATTCATTATGGATTCTGCACTAGGAATGCTGAAAATAAAACTCTAGTTGGTTATGAAGGGACTGTGGGGGGAAAAGTCCATTTCAGCTGTGTGATGAAACTGCACAACACATTACAAGAAAGCTTAGTAATAACACAAAACAGTTTTTATTGAGCTGTTATTATTAAGCTATTCAAACGAGGCTAGCGCTGTCATATTACATGTTGCCCTTATCCTTAATGAATAATGAGTTTTGAAAAAATAATTGGTCAAACTGGTCAATCAATCAATCTTTTTTTTAATTAATACCACTTTGACATTGGTGAAAATTGAGTTTCACTGAGTTTAAATGCTTTAATAAACACTCTCCTGTCCCAGTTTTTCTTCGGAAGACAGTGACACGCAGTGTCAACATCAGTGCAAATACAGAGGAGTCATGAGGAAAAAAGTAAACGGGGCTCGATGCAGCAATATCTATCTTAAGTGCTGACATTAGCCACCATAGGCTACTGATCATACCAGACCAAGTAACACGGTAGCAGCATTACTTTGTCTGGTATAAAATGAGAACAGGCACTTTGTAAGAGCACCATTATGTTCCTCTTACAAAGAGATACAGTGCAATGTAAGAGGCACATAATGTTCAAGTCATCATCTTGAAATCAGCCATAACTGATTGTTTTGGCTGCTTGGGGGCAGCAGATTAAGCTCGGAACACAACACTGATATACTATCATGTTAAAAATGTGTTGGGAAAATGTGACATCAGCTCCCCTTAAAGCTCCGTTTGGTCTCTGCAAACTCCGGAGGGATTTATCTTTGTTAGATATAGCTTTGTTCGAAGCTAAATGCTTTGCTCTGTGTTCACCAGCTAGTCATTAACTTTGTCTGTCTACAGTTTGGTGCTTGGAAGACAGTGTACAGTGTGTTTATTAGAGCTTTTTCAATTAAATTAGCTGCCTGCCACTGCTGGAAACAAGGCTGATAAGAGCAGAGGGACTGAACCAAAGCAGTAAAGCTGCGAGTCATAAAGCCAAACTATTGATAAGTGCAGCTTTAACGACTGAGAATAACACAATGTATAACCTAACCAAAATCTGCTATACGGTTATGGTTATCTAAATAATAAATCTATAGTGGCCCTACAGTATTATAGACTTAGACTGGCGTTACATTATCTTCCCCCTTATATACCAGAGCCGAGAAGATTATGAGTTATGATTAAAAGCAGTATTGGCTGTCTCCTCAGGTGGTGCAAAACACAGGCATTGGTTATATAGATGTGAATTTAATGGATTTAAACTCTGCGAATAGATAAACACAGTGCCCCACAACAAATTCTATTATTTTCTAGGCTTTCCCCATGCCTTGCACTTAAGAAAGTGTAAGCTTACAATAAACCCTGGCCTCCCTCCTGTATAATTGAGAAGCAACTCATCCATGGGGTTATCCATGTGTGTAAGGCCTTGAAATGATTTGCCAGCAGCACATGCATATTATTACATCAGGGGTTGTCAGAGCGTATTGATTACACACTGTAATGCACTCGCATGCACTCCTCGGCCTACACTGTTATTGTAAATGAGACTCTGTATAGATCCGGCTTCGCGCCATCAGCACAGATCATTTATCACGCGGTGTGTACCCCGGACTGAAAAACACAGACATTCATATGGTGCAGAGAGAGCGTCACAGAAAACACACCTCAGCAGAAAGAGACAGCCAGTCATTATTAAGTTTAATAGAGACATGTCAGGTGGTCAGACTGAAGCTCACGGTCATAAATTAGGTGCTTGAGATGAGGGAAGCTCATTAACACAGCAGAGGGGTTCGTTTGTCCGATCAGTCGACGGACACGGAAGCGCCACAAGAGCAGGAATCAAACCTTGCACAGATGAGCCGCTATTCGTAGAAAAACAAACATGCACACACGTCGACAAACACACACACCTTGTTATTCCAAAATTAGGCCAGTGTGAACCTGCCAAAGCCCTGCTGAGATGGAAGGAGAGTAGAGAGAGATGACTGCGGAGGGTGAAGGTGGGGAGATTTAGAGGACAGATTCATCTTTGCTCCCATATTTCGGCGCAGCACAGCGGGGGTTATGGAGCTTGACTGCATACAGCTGCATCCATTATGTTCACGCAAGCTTTACGGCATGCAAAACATCTTGGGGGAAGCGACACAAAGAGGAGGCCGGTTTCATTGATGTATAATTTAAAAGCTAGTGAATACTTGTTTTTTTTTTCTTTACTGCAAACCAAATGTGTGAAGTTAACAGAACAGGATATGAGAGGAAACGCTGCGTGGTGCATTTTGGCGTTTGGCTTGAAGCAAAGCTGTGATGGTGCGGTCTCTGTCCGTGGTGCTGAAGCATACAGCACTTGTTATTGTAGCCACGCAGGGAGAGCCCATTGCTACGCCTGCTGCCTATACACAGTGGAAGCATCAGCGCAACAAAACCAAACAGGCAGAAGTTACTTAATGTAACACTTTATTCTACTTCAGTACATGCATACATATAACTGTGCATTAAACACACCATCTTGGATTCTACAGTTTATGGGCTCCTTCAGATTCAACACCACGCATATACATTTACAAACATATGCACATTGTTAAGAGGTGCAGATGTACTGCAATACAAGATTTCAAGCTGTGCTAAAACATTTAGCTAATATGTGACATGTCCACAATGAATTACATTAAAATATTTAAAAACAACTACACCCGTGCTGTACCTTTTCAGATGTGCACTTAAATGATCCAGAGGAAACGTAAGTTTCGCGTGACTTAGGAAGGAGGTCTGCAAACCTAGATTTTCGTCACCTAATGGCGGTTGTTTAAAGACTACATAATTTATTAATAGAGAAAAATATCTGCAGAAAAACAATAATGAAAATAGTTGCCTAGCTGAGCATGTTGATGGTAAACCTGAAGCCACCTGTTCTCCACCTCTCTATAATCCATCATCATTGCGTACACTAAAATGCTTGAGAGATTACTGGGACTTTCTACAAATTAGGAGTATTTCTTTATAGCCTCATTATCCAGAAACACCATAGTTTTATAGAATATTACTCAGTTCAAAGACACTGACAGAAAACAAATGGAACTTTTGACCTTTTACATGTGAGATTTTAGACACTTTTAGATCTTTTTCACAGCTGAAATTGAGTCTTATCTTAGCAGGAAAAGCACAGATGTAATTAATAACATTAATAAGAGTTCTGTTCCAAGTTAGCCAGCATGCCCAATATTAGGGTCTGGAATTAGCCCACTTATGCTTCTTAATTAAACTTGTGCTTTTTTTCTGCTACAACATGTCAAAGTGCCCTCTGTGAAAAAAGTCTGTAGTAGCCTTAATGTTCACGCGTTCCCAAAATAATAAGTGTAGTGATAATTAGGAAGTCTTACAATAGTATTAAACATTCTCATTCTTTTCCAAGAACTAAAATAGCATCTTAATTTAAGAGCTGTGTTGAATTCCATTAAATATAATATAATCAAATATTCTGCGGGGAAAAAGCCGTGCAGCTACACCAACCTACAGGAAACAAAGTCTTGTTTGTCTTCTTCTGCAATGTCCAGAGATAATTCAGGTGCTGTTAGCACGTCTTGCTATAATGCTGAACAGTGGTTGGATGAATTTGTAGAGGTACATGTAATATGCAAAATCGGGCACAACAAATGCTTATGCGCACACATTAGCTACCTAATTTACAGTGGAAACAGGACGCTTTAGTGGTACTAAAGCCTGCGTGCTATCATCTGATCTAATACCTATGTCAACTTCAGGCGCAGGCATGTGTTATAGGCCCATTAAACTGAACATGACCAGAGAACACTGAACAGGTCCTTGGCTCGTGTAAGTCAGTGCAGGTTTATGAGGAATAAACCTATAGGCGTACTTTACGAGTACATGCTGGTAAATTTAGAATCTCATTAAAGACAATGCCTCTGTGTAAAGCAGCGCCTGATGGCATGATGTATCTTAAGAAAGGTTATCAAGCTGAGGTGTGGAATTATACTTTTCCTACCAACACTGCTACACAGTCAAAAAGTCATTGAGTACCACAGGATGACAGCCAGTGTATCACAGTGTTACAGTTGAAGTAAGCCTTTGTGGGTTTTTCCTATCCCATTCTACCAGTCGCTCCGTTCACGGTGCCACATTGGCATAGTCGTCCTGTTGTGGCAGTTTGATTTCCCTAAACAACACTAATCGGACATCTGTAGGGAAGGATAAAGCCCAGATTGGCTGTAACCATGCAGCAGTTCTCTGTCGATAGGCCTAACTCTGGCCAACACTCACACGATTGGCTGACGCAAGGCACTAGCTTTCTTTATGGTTGGCTAGTAGCGAGCCAGCAACAGCTCACTGAGGATAGAGTATCTGGCACCCCTCTGAAGATTGGGTGCTTCCCGCCAAGAAACTGTCTGATGATTGGCTGCGTTGACTCCAGAGTGAACTGATTGTCCTATCAATGCCCACAGCGCAGGTTGGCTGACAGTGCTGCCTGCTGGCTGGCTTTGCAATATGCAGCTATCCATAACACCTCCAGGGGGCATATGTCCATGTCTTTGAGTGTGTGCGACTGTATACCATCCATAACTTTTCCAATGGGGAGGTGCTTGGCTAAGCCCTGCCAGCAGGCTCTAACACCTCATTATTCTAAGCCAGGCAGGAAATGGGTTTTAGAGATCTCTCACTGAGCTATGATCTTGGAAATGAGGGCTACAGGTCTCCTAGTGTCAGCGGCACAGACCTGAGAAATTCCTAGTTAGTTCAAGTTAGCCACACTGCAGCACTTCACCAAAGATCAAATCCAGTTGACGAGGCATGTACTGTAATATCACAAAAACACAAACTCTTACAGTCTTGCGCAAATTAATTTGGGTCTGAGGGTTTTTGAGATTTAATGAATTTGAATTTTTCCACTGAGTCTTGTTAACTGAAGGGTGCTTATTCAATGTGATGTTAAATACGGCTCAGTGAAATGATGAAGATGAAAAATAGCAGCGCCTAAAGCCTCATTAGGGGATTTTCTACATTTGGGTGAAAAACTTGAGCAAGTTAGCACATATGCACTTACTGAGGAACTTAAAGAAGAAAGCAAAAGAGGCAGTGGAGAGGAAGATTAAGAGAGAGAAGACAGAGAAATGCTATATGTTACCCAAAATGAAAAACACACTGTGAGATTATTCCACTGTACCAACAAAGTGTTACTGTTTGGTCACATACGGTAATTTGAACATTCAAATGAAAATTACAATGTTGAAAAAACACAATAGGTCAAAACTACTAAAACCGTTTAAGCAATAACTGAGGACATTATGATTTTTAAGGTGGCATTACAAGAAATGACCTCCTGATTTTTTTTATTCAAGCCTTTCATACTGTGCCCATGTTTTCCCAGCACATCTTGCACTTTGCTCAAAACATAAAGTGCCAAACAATTCAACAAATAAACCAGAAAGGAGGTTAAAAGCATCCTTGTGAACCCGTCTAGACGGATAGGGACCTGTGCGGTTTGATACAATAAGATGTGCGCTAACAGTGATCACCTTAAGCTGCATTCGCGCCACCCGCGATGTGACTAATGTAAAGAGTTGCTGTGAGCCATAGAAACAGCAAAACATGTCATCTAATCACAGGTAAGCCAACACGACCTTAAAGGTTTGCACCTAGAAACAGAGGACTTGAGATATGGTGTTGTCATGTTAACAGAGAATTTACTAAGGACGTAGCTTTGTGCGGACACACAGCCGTATTTGCACTAGTAATAAGAGTCTAAGGCAACCCTAGCAGCACTGTGAGGCCAAGGAGAGGAATATATTTTTTAAAAACTTAAGAATATTTAAGTGTTTTACAGAATAAAATAATCATATCTTCACTGAAATGCAGACAGGACTGGTTTATATCAGTGGTTGTAGCCTGAAGGAGGGGAAATGGGCAACCACTCCTCTAACATCATCAGCTCTACACGGACTGGGGAAACGTGGGTGGGCAAAATGGATGAGCCACACTTTTTCCTTCCTTTAACATCATTTTCAAGGTACCCTTGAGCAAGGCATATATTGGGTTAGTGGCAACCAATAAAAAGACTACATGGAGCGCTAAAGAATGATCAGTCTGTTCTCTGGGAATCCCAATAACATCTCATAAACACCCCGATATCTGAATAAGTTGCTGAAAAAAAGACAATCAGAGTTAGAAATAATTGTTTTACCTCATCTGTTCAACTGAATCCTTTCAGCCGGACCCTGCCAGATGAAGTTTTAAAGTGAAGAAGTTTTCTTGTTGCCTCTATCTTCTTCTCACCCTCACTGCTGTGTCTCTCGGCTCAAAGACCTTTTACAGTAATTTTCAAAACCCCTTCATAAAGCTCTTGACACCGCATCCATCAAATAAAATTATTCCCTGGAAGGACGCCGCAACTGGATTGCGGCTTAATCAATTGAATTACTACAATAATACACCTGATTTAATTTACTATCTGCGTGACTCTTACAAGTTTAGTAATTCATACCAATTAAGATGGCGTTCATATTCAATATATTTGTTCCTGTTTGTCTGAAAGACAATTAGCATGAGCGAGATGTTTATGTTCTCAGATTGACGCCGGCGCGGAGAACAAACAGACAGAGGGAGGCAGACAGAGAGCCACTTTTAGTCTTCAAAAACATTGCTGGAGACAAAAAACAAGCAAATAAATCTGTTGCTGTGAGTGACTAATGCTATAAAACAGCAACTTGTTACTCGCAGACATACAAACAGATGAGAAATTAGCGAGCTGGTGGAGAAACAACGGGAGAAATATCTTGCTTATTTGGAGACTTGCTCGTGAAAACACATAATGAGTCGGATCACGGGGGACGCTGGAAATGAATGCAGCGTACAACAACAGTTAATTGTTATTTTGACACGCAGACAGATGCCGGGCAAAAGGCGAGTGAAGCGAGAGCAAGTAGGGCATCTGCGTCGGGTATAGGATGACCGACTGTAGGAGAAGAAGGAGCTGGAGTGAGTAAGAGGCAGCCGAGCAGGCTAATGTGTTTCATTTCACAGGGTGGTTATCATGGCAGCGGACTTCCTGGCACACACTCCCACTGAACACCAGCGCAGTGATTTGAAATGTTAAGCACATTGTTTAATAGTCCATTACGTAAATTGATATTGCTCATTGACTGTTGTCCTTGGCTGCCCACGTAGTGTCAGAGAAAAAGACAGAGATGTGCTCTCGTGCAGTGGAGGGCTAATAGGGTAAGCCATCACTGTTGTTTGGTGTTTCAGGAACAATGTGCCAGAATTTCACACCTGCTCCACTTCCTACCACCACACAAACCCACCTCCTTACACTCACAAGTCACAATAAAAATGAGAAATATATTTGCCAATAAGGGTTAATTTTGTCCATAGAGTAGAATATACTGACAATTTGCCAACATGATTACCAGATGTTTTTTTTCTTGCTTGAAAATTACTGGAAAGCTCCAAAGGTCCAGTGTGTAAGATTTCTTTGAGTATTTCTTCACAGGAATGCCAATATTCAATAGTATGTTTTCATTAGTGTATAATAACCTGAATATATGAATCGTTGTCTTAAAATGAGCTCTTTATGTCTACAGAGCGGGTCCTCTTCCATGGAGTCTGCCATTTTGTACGGTAGCTCAGAACAGACAAACTACAACTGATCTAGATATGAATTTGGAAGGAGAGTGAGAGACGTGGCAGAGTATTCATTTGGTTGGCACCACTAGATCCTCCACACTGGACCTTTAAATCTAATTTATCGATTATCAAAACCGTTGCTGCCTGATATTCTGTTGATTGACTCATCGCAAAATCAACTAATTGTTGCAACTCTATTCAGTTGACGTCTATATGAGAATTAACAGCAGAAACCTATTTCTTTAATTATCAACCCTCCAACCCTGTCATTCCCATCAAATATAGTGAGGTGGAGATTAAAAATAAATCAAAAAGGGATGAGGAAGAAAAAAGGAGAGGGGGTTCACAATAAAGTACAAAAGGTTGCCAGGCCTTACAGAACGTTTGGTTTCCCAGCATAGCCTCTCCCTGATATGCTGATAACTGCGTCTTGTATGGTGCTACACCAAAGACAGAAGTCAAAGGGTTAGGATCAATATCTTTGCTGCATATGAATTAAAGTTATAAAAATGTCTGTCCAGAATTTTGAATGTTTCCTCGCCCACTTCTCGACTATGGACAATGGAGCACCTTAAATCGCAATAACCTGTGTCTGATACATACTGATGATGAGTGCACCAGCTCGATTCACCACAGCCAGGCTGAGCCGAGTATCACTTTCCCCAGTTCCTCCTGCCTGCCCAAGAGCAATCATACAGGATGGATAGCACACCCCTATGAGCAGGGTCCATATTCAGTAACTCATCTATCCAGAGTGGGGCTGTGTTGGGTCCAGGGATGGAAAGAAATGTGTTTAAACTAAGCTTTGGACCTGAAAGCACCTAAAGAAATGGACTGGGGAATACTGAAGTCTGTTCTCAGCTATTCAAATGAAATAAAAGTGCCATCCTTAAAAAAGGTTCTTTACACACCACAGCCCAATCCTCAGTCATAATCGAAACGCTGAGTCTATAAGGCAAAGAGGGAACAGGGAGGTCATTCCCATCATATAAACCTTCAATGGCAGCATGGGGAGGCAGTATATTTTTGGCTGATCACCCATGAAATAAGCCGGTGGCAGGAATTTTCTTCATTTTTAAAAATCCAGAACTAAGATGAATGATTGTATAAAACAGACGTCTCTTACAATGTCTGTTGTGGCTAAAATACATAAAATACAAGAAATCGACGCTTTTCTTCCCTATTTTGTAAATGTGTGCATGACTGTAGCTGGAGGTTGGAGTCCACTGAACTCACCAAAACGTGTAGGACAGACCAGCCTGCGGACTAGATGCGATACTTTTACTCTGACGAGTGATGGTTTCCTGAAGCCTCTGCCCAGCTTAACAAAGTGCAGATGTTTGGAGAGAAATAAAAAATCTTTTTTTTGTGTGTGTGTGTGTGTGTGTGTAGCACTAGACTGACACCCCAATTGAATAAGATCTACTTCTCCTGCAGTTGGAGAGGCATTAGGAATAAAGCTCAACCGAACGGATGGGTCATACATCATTGAGCATTACTCGTGCTGTGCTGTGCCTCTAAAACACAAATTGGATTACCTGTGCACCCACGCGGATCACCCGAATTGGACAGGGGCAGACACACACACACACACTCGCATACACACAGAGGCACATATAGGCATGCATGTGCAAAACGCTTGTTGCAAACATTGTAAACTGCGCAAACCTATAGAGTTTTATGGGGGCTGCAGTAAAGGGAGCTCACACACGCAGCACCCGCAGTCCATCTCTATTTAAGACACTAACACCGCACGCGCACACACACACACAGAGTGCAATTTTTGTTCTCCGATAATAAATGCCACATTATTGTGATGTACAGCGGAGGACCACATCATATAAAGGTCGCTGTGATGGAATCTCCATTCCAAGCTGCCGGCCTTGACATGCGAAATCAGATCCTAAAACTGTTTATGGCGCTATGAAGCCAGACAGCATCCCTCTTCTCTTGTAAACAATCGGCTGGAAGCTGATGATTTATTAGTGGGGCATCCAGTAAATCTAAATACTCATTTCTCTAAACAACCGATTTCTGGATTTTGAGTTTTTAGAAGGCTGTTCTTTTTTCGTTGCTGTTGTTGTTGTTGTTTTTTGTTCATCACAGTCTGGTGGCCAAAGCTCTCCAGCAGAGATTGACACTAATGCAGCACAGCTTCAATAATGAGTCCAGGACTTTACAGACAGTCACTAATTGAGCCATTATTATTATTTGAACCAACACATTTTAAATAGGGCCGCACGACAACACTGCAGGTCACACGCAGTGTAAACTGAAAAGCTCTTTGTGGAATGTCAATGGTCGTAAAAAAGGCCACCGCGGCTGTTTAGATTAACGCGAAATGAGGTTTTTGTTAAGAGGTGCCCTGATAGCATCTGCAGCGCTGGAGTTGCGTGTGTAAGTTTGTTCTGATACTAATGGTTAACTATGATGCACTCTGGAAAGATACGTAAAGATTTCCATTGTAGGGAGTTACAGTAAAGCAGCTTTAAAGTTAGAATGTCCCTTTAAAATACTGGAGGAACAAGATTTGGTGGATAAAAACAAATCTACAGAGGCAACAAATAATTGCGTCTTCACCGTATTAAAAGTCCAAGATGTCATAGTTAAAGGCACCACCTTAATGACTAATAACACCACCATGTGTGGAGAAGGCCCTGTCTCTACAGATTCGTAAGAAATGCATTTTTTTTTTTTTACAGAGCCCTGAACTCGAACTCTCCTCTTACCTCACCAACCACCAAGCAAGCTTGGGAGAAAGATCTAGGCGTTGCTAAGGATGATGCTGACTGTCAGGAAGTCTGGTCTCAGGTCATGAACGTTTCTGTGTGTAACCGCACACGGTCTAGTATTGTGAATGAACTGACTGCTGTCTTCGTGCCTGATGCTTGGTCTCCCGGATGGTCGGATGACTGACGGTAAACACAGGAGACTTTTTCAATATACTGGCTTTTGCTGCTAGAAAGAACATTCTACTCTCCTGGATCAAGAATGTTGCTCCAACAAAAAAATCACAGCACAACATTGTTATGGACTGCATTCCTACTAAATACATCATGTGCATGCTTCGCTCCAGAACAGATGCTTTCTATAAGGGCTTGGACCCTTACTCGCAGTATATTGGGCCCACGCTGTCGTCCTCCTTGCTTCGTGGATTTCCCAGATGAGCCTAGCCTGTCTTTGTGACTTTGTTTCAAGTGCTCACTATCTCACAAGCGCCTTATAGCCTTGCTATGTTTGTATGCTTTACATTGATTGTCATCTGGATACTGCCTTGTCTTGCTGCAGGAGATTTAAAGGGAGGAGGCTGGGTCTATGAAGACTGAGTAGCGGTCCAGGGTTCCAATCTGACTAGCGCCCCTTTGCTGCGTGTCATTCCCCATCACTCTTCAGCTGTCTCTATACTGTACTATAAAGGCCATAAAAATATCGCAAAATAAAAAATAACTGACAGAAACTAGGTTTAAAAGTTACATCACCACTTCACCTCAATTCCTTCAAACGGGCATTGTTTGTTTCAAATGGTGTATCTGTTATTTTTAGGCTAAGACTTTAGGACAGACCCAGATCTTATTAGCAGACCTCCTGCTGGTTAAAAAGGCCATCTGAAATATGATGCTAAGTGAGCCGCCAGCAGCCCCGTGGTCACTGTAATCCCCACAGAATAAGATTATCCCTGCGTGGTGACAGAGGGCCAGGGTGGGCCAGGGCACTCCCATCAGCTGTGTGTCTAAAACAGAGCCCATTGAACACCTACCGCTAATCTCTGTACACAGACACGCCCTGACAGCCTGCATATAAACTCAGCCTTGACTGGACTTCAGCATCAGTCCCCCTGAGACCAGCAAAGTTTCTGAAGTGACATTTCAAGCATCGGCATCTCTTTTTCTGCTGCTGCTCCTGGGCTTCTGTACCGCTCACCAAGACAATGTATGAAGAAAAGACTCACTAAATATAATGCAGAGCAGCTTGCGTGCACCGTATGAAATAAATAACACATCATCGCTGTCTATCTTTGTCAAGATCGCTGCATTTTAAGCACCGTTAAATGAAGAAAGCTTTATTTTTTTTTCCTTCTTCTAACACAGGATCATGTCGCTGATAATGGCGAGTGAACAAATCTAAGTGCATCTATTTGCGGCTGTGTCTAACAGGCACCATCTATGAGCTACAACAGTGTGTGAAAACAGAGTGGAGCGATGTCTGCCTGCTTTGCTTTCATTGATTTGAGATCGTAGAGGATAAATCCGGCATGGAGGACGTAACCACGACTATTCTGAGGATGAACAATGATGAGTCCTCAATCATGATATTACAAGAGGAGTGAGGGAACATTAGTTTCTCACATTATTAATGTGTTTCTATATTCAGTAAGGGAAACCACATATGGTGGAAGACACAAGAAAGTGATTTCTTGCTCTGATTGTACTCGTGTTCTCACACTTAGATTAAAATGCATGTTTTCCTTTTCTTCTTAAAGGATCTGATGAGTTCCTGCTGGAGTTGATGCACAGAACCAGGAATTCTATGAAGTGCTTTAATGAAGCACATTCATGTCCCTTTCCTCGCGAGCGGGAAAATGTGGTAGGTTGGAACTGGATTCTGTATATTACGCGTCTCTTTGACATCCATGATGTTACTGATGAAGTGACTTTTATCCACGATTGCAGACGAGGCTGAGAGGAACATGATTTTAATTGCCATGAAGGATTTTTGAATCCAAAACCTGCATCCGCCTCATCCCATGTGCAACTCTGAGGTCGTACTTAAGCATTGAACCAAGATTTGGGTGAGTCTATAACTAAAGCAGTCCTGCGTGTAAAGTACTGAGGTTTAAGTAGCGTACATAAAAGTAGTGGGCCAGTTAGGATAATTCATCTGTTAAGGGAAAAGTGAACTGTAAAAATATACTATGATCTACACTAAAATTATACATTAGGCACAATGTGGTTCATAAAATAATTTGGAACAACTTAAAAATTTAACTACTGTTGTTTTATTTCACTCGAGCTTATGCACCAGGCGGGTCAGGTTTTGCGCTCGTTCCAGTTTAAGCCACAAAATGTTCGAAGTTAACACGTCCTCTGGTGGAAAAAAGTTTCTGACATCATCAGATGCACTTGGATTACTGAACAGGCCTACCAGGCGCTGAAACCAAATCCAATTATTTGTTTTCGATGATTTTCCTCTTCATATGAGCGACAGTAACACTAATAAAGCTCCTTTAATTAGTTTGACAGCAGAACAGCCGTGAATCTCAGGCTTCCTTTGGCAGATTCTTATTATATTTTTTGATATTTTGTGTGATTTAGTATTTAGTAAGTCTGTGCAGAGGAGTGTCAGTACAAAGAGACCGCCACGAGATGCCAAATGACCACAAATATCTGCAAAACCACTAAAAACTGATAAACAAACAGAGAGAGAGAACACCAAATTACTCCAGTGATGCAGCAGTGTAGTTTATAATCATTTGGAAATGTTAGTCTGGGGGGTCTCGCTCCTATAGAGGAGGCCTTGGGGGCTTTTTGCATGCCTGTGCCCCGGTGCCCATGGTCTTATAATTCATCCATGCACATAGGTTAAAGTGGCAACATGCATCTTGTTTTTAACTACAGCGGGGAGTGTTTTTTTTTATTTTCCTCAGCACAGCCTTCTTTCTCCTGGTCAAAATGTTACATTTCTAGGTCCTCTCTGTGATCCCTCTAGCTTGAAACGGCAAACAATCAGACAAAGAGTTGACCATCAGCCCACGGAAAGAGCTTTACAAGCAAGAAGGAAACAAAAGAACAGCGGACTGCAAGTTTAGCTTCACAATAGCTGATTTTGCCCATTGTTTGGTGCATCAGCTCACAACACCACCAAGAAAACACAAACACCAACCGTCAGAAAGCTAATTATTTAAACAGATACACACAGGTTCGCTAATAAATGTAAATTAAATTAATTTGTCAATCAACTGTCATGTTCCATGTTGCATACTAATGATCGCTGTCTCTCTTTTTCTTTACTGCTGTCCCACTTTACTCGTTTTCATTGGAGCCAAGCAGGCGGATTCACTGCAGAGGTATGGCTGTGTAATTCACGGTATCATCCAGCACGAGCTGCTCCACTTAATGGAAAGTATAGACGTTCGACATCCTCAAGCTCAACAAGCTTTACAAATGCTGGACCTCTGATATGAGGATGACTGCGATATGTTCTGACGTGGTACAAGAGGGGCTACAAGTTAATACATCATGAGTTCTGCTGGTTCACTTTTCACCATTCTTGTTTAAACCCATCTCCCACACGCCTCCCACCCCTCCCCCAACTTTGTGGAGGTGCAAAACTAAATAAGTAGAGTACTAATTCACTTAGTCTGGAGTTACACTTTGCAGCATATACATCCTCCGGTGAAAAAAAAGAAGTGATTTTATTTCTTTGTTTCTGCAGAAGCAGGACTGATGACATCAACAACAAAGAGCCTATATATCCTGACCATCTGACAAAACAATGCATTTATCTTTATTTAGGAAGAACTTTTACTGTATGCAGTTAAAAAAAAAACTACATTTGTGCTCCATATTAATTTGGTAATGAAAACAAAGTTGGGAAATGTTGGCCAAAGACAAAGAAATGAATTTAATTAGATACAACAAAAGACTGAAGGGAAAATATCTTGCAATATCTTTCTAACTGAGTCAATTTCCATTCTGGCTCATAGTAATTAAGTTTAGGATTTGTACACTAGTGAAGAGTACAGTGTGTGTTCTAAGAGCGAATCAGTACTGCAGTATATCCAGTGAGCCAAACTTTGCAGGCCTCTGCAGGAGGGCATAGATGTCGTACAAAAGGAGATAAACTCTTCTTCTACTACCTCCTGAACCCTGCAGAGACAGTCGTTTTTTGTTTTTTTTTCACTTGGCCACATCCTACACTCTTGAATGTGAGCGTGTTATATTTTTTCTCCACCCTTTGATATCCTACGCAGCGTTATTCCTCTGCTTTCACCCCGGTGAGAGCGAGCGGCGTTGGGCGAGAAAGGAGTGGCGGGGGGGAGGTGTCAGGGCGAGATAAGGGAGGAGAATGCCCGGGAGAAAGAACAGATTCCTATTAAGCAACTTTCCCCCCTCTCGTGATGTATGAGTGCGCTAACAATCACGACAGCGTTGCGTGTAGTTCTCCAGTGTTCTGGCTTAAATGTAGCTAAAGAGGCCATGGCGCGTGCAGTGCTCTGAAAGCCAGTGATTCTGTATAGTTCAGATGGATGCGGGCCCTTTAATGTTTCATGGAGTAGTTTCAGTTCATATCAATCGTTCCTCACATGAAATATTTAAAATCTACTTGTTTATTGAAATATTTAATGCTTCGGGCTCTGTTCATGCTCCAAGAAGCTCAGAGAGAGACTTTCTGGCCGGCTATAAATTAAAGTATTCCTGCAAATCTTGATTAAAATAAGATTAGCAATGTGAGTCTGAGATCCCATGACTGAGATGCAAACAGGCCATCACTGGAAGACACTGTGGCTTACAAATCACTGAACATTCAGTGAAATGGGGTCCAGTGAGAGTCATCTGTCTGAACTTTGAGGCTGACGTAAACTGAAAATCATCCAATGGAATATTTAATCTTTCCTTTGATTGTTCACAAGGGTGAAAGAAACATGAACATTTGAAAAGGAAGCCTGATCTGTGGTATATTACTATTTAATACCGACTGTTGTTTGATAGCAGCTTTAAAGCATTGTCTGTCAGGCTCTTACCGATGCTCTTTGACCGTATTTTAAAGGGCAGTGCATATATGACCATCGGGCTCTCCTGAAGGATGTCCGTTCTAATGAGAACAGGACGAGCTGAGCCAAATACAGTCCGATTCGTGATGTCACTGGTAATATGCTGGCAGGCCGTAACCGCTGGCTGGCTGGCTGGCCAGCTCTTACCACAGCGTTATTAACACAGATCAGTGTACCTGCCTCTCTTCAAACACGATAAGCTTCAACACACGGCGTTCCTCACTTCGCTGCGTGAGCTGCCTAATACCCACCAATAGGAAATTAAAATGTTCTCTCCACGCTATCATCTTAGCCAGTCCAACCTTGGAGACTGTCTCGGAGATTTCTGTCGGCAACCCCTCTTTAAAACAAGACCAAAATAACTAATTTTACCTTCGGAACCAAGTTAGTACAATCCTCCTCTTCGCTGTGAAGATTTCTATATGGATAAAACATGCTCATATGAGGTTATATGGGCCCTTTGCCCAGGATTCATCAAAAAAGACTCTTTCACTTAGAAAAATCTGAACACTACATTATCTCCAAGGTCCATCATAAATAAATCTCCATAAATCCACTTGAAAATCATAAAAATAAGATGTTACCTGTACCGCCAGACCTGAAAATCATGTTTTTAAGTTTAGCTTCAGTATCAAAAGATTCCAATGATACGTCTGTACATCCATGGGTGCATTGTGAACAGGAAGTGTAGCAGTAGCTGATTTAATGCAGTTTTAAATGGTGCCAGTTTGCCAAAATGTAATCAAATCTATACGAAAAAGAAGGGCTCAAGCTGAAGCCCACAGCGTTAACTCACCAAATCCCAAACATGCATATCTTGGGGTTAGATATTTCTGGATGTCCCATCAAAATGGGTTTTACATTCCTGAACACCCAGACAGCCAGACACAAAAAAACTCAATTTCAAAACTCAGCAGCTCAGCAAAGAAATGTTTTCTGGAAGAAAAAAAAAAACTATATTTAAAAAGGTTTTCACTTCATACGTCGTCTACCTCAGACTGCCAAAGACCCAGTGGAGTCACTGAGTTGTGGAATGCATTTCTGTGGATTTTATCCACGCTCTCGCGCATTAAAATCGGATTAGAAAGGGATTTCTTCACGCGTATGGAGAGAGAAACACCATGCCGTAACTGTTTAAATGTATACATGGGCATAAGAGCGATGTTTTAGACAGAATGTGTGTTCAGCTGCATAAATAGCATATGGTAGCTTCTTCCAGAATATAATTAAACAACCTAATAACTAAGATGAATTTTTAAAAAAAACAACAGCAAACAAACAAGAAAAACAGTTGCTTGGAGAGATAAATTGATTTTGCAATCTGCGGTGTGCTTCAACTTTCAAAGCGTGTCCTGGGTCACAAGCAAGTCAGCTGTTAAGTGGCCCTTTTGAGAAAGATGAAAGCGGCGCACGCAAAAAAGAAAAAAAAACAAGTAAATTTAGTTAAGGATGCAATCAAAAGAAACAACAGATTGGCATACAAATTCGCAAAGTCTTTGTTGTTGCCCTGCAGGACCCAGAGGAAACGATTAGAACAGATCGAAGGCAGGCAAACTCTAACACGCCGCTATTGTTGAAGCTTTCATGAAGTTTCACTTAGCTTCTCTTCTGCAGATCTGAGGAGCTCCAGGAGCCACAGAAGAACTTCTAAGATGTCGGAACCTAGAATAGCGCACTGACAAGTTACTGTCTGTTGTCAATGCATTCTCAGATCTCATAAATATTTCATGCGCTGGTGCTGAGATACCTGAGATAAAGGTGGGCGGCACTTTAAATAAATAAAGGAAAAAAAATGGGAAGAAGTGATGAGAGAAGATTCTGACCAGAAAAACATCAGTAAGTTAGTCATATAAACCTATGTCTTCTTTACGAGCCATTTATGTACAAGCAGTCTGCTTCTGTCAGAGGGAAATTATGTTTTAAAAGGGCCTTTGTAAATGTGTAAATCAGACTGAGGCATTAGTCTCCAATCCCTCTGAGCTGTGTTCGCAGAGCTGCACCACATCTCTGTTTGTCAGCGCTGAGGAATTGCAGCTGTCGAAAATGATGCGGTCCCATTAGTGACGGAATCCAAGCTGAGACGGAGCCAGACAGAAAGCCGCTGTGGGGACAAGATGATAACAAGGTACTCATTGGAGATGTGAGGGATGGTGTTTGTGCATCGCTTCTCTGTGTTTGTGCGCGTGTGTGTGTGTCTGATGAGGACGGGGCAAGAGGAGGAAACGGAGGGGTTAAGATGAGGAGAGAAGGCGTGGAGAATGAGAACGAGAGGGAAGCGCTTAAGGGAGAAAAAGGATGCGGGAGATAAGACGAGACAAATAGAGAGGGCAACAATGAGACTGGGGAGCAAGAGGGAGTGACTGGGACAGTAATCATGGGGAGGCAACACTGAAAGAGACAAATCAAAGCGGCGACTAAAGTACGTGAGAGACAGGGAGAGAGCAAGATGCAGAGGCCCAATCGCCAGTTCCCTGAGAGACTGGCAGGTTTATTCACAGGGAGTTACTGATCTCTCATCCTGTAGATTGTTTCACCTCCGAGGTAAAGCATCAGTGCAACAACGGAAATTATATCACTGCAACAGGCTATGATTTCACACCATGGGCGACGCTTCCCACAGTAGATTAAGCTATAATTAATAAGCAGGCTGATAGATTTCTTGATTAAAGAGCAGTTTGACACAGAATCGAGGTAAACTGTCTTTACAACCAACAGGACTGACCTGCAGTTTAATCGACCTGCAGCTAACACTGTAGCTGCTAACGCTGGAATATTAATTAAACAGCAACGTGATAATAGGATTTGTATACCATCTGCTAGCATGTAACTTCGCTTTGTGCTTTTTAAAGTTAATTGGACAAAACACCAGGCTGCACTGACACTGTGCCATGTTGGTTTGATCAGATCGGGGATGCTGTTGTGATTTGAATTTATTCTCTATCAGCCCTCCAACTTTGAAATCTGGTACAAATTAAAACAGTGATTGCTGCACTTTAAAGCGGGGGCCTGATCAATCTGCTAGAAGGCACAGAGGCAACATTAAGCTCCCATGCCCGTTCAGCTCTTTAATTTTGCTTCTGAACCAATTTTGAAGTAATCAAATTACAAGTGCCACACAGGCAACGTGCTGCATTCTTGCTCAGATATCTTCCTCACACACAGGCACAGGGCAGGTATGTGAAAGGAGGGAGTCAACTATCCCCCTTCCTGTACTGCTCGATTATGATGAAAAGACAACCGCATTTTGAACATGGTTCAAACGTAACTGACATATGTGCTACATTGTCACATCTTAAATTAGCTAATGGCTAGCTGACCAACTTGCTAATGAACATCAATAGCAAGCGGCAAGAGTTAGCTAGCTAGCCACGAGACTGTTTTTGTTTTCGTTAACGGCAAATGAAGTCACTATTGATTCGTACGTCAGGTCAACCACACAGGAGCTAACACATCATACAAGAGTATCAAGAAGGTGAACTCGCAGCGACAAAATAAACAATTAAATCGAGCTGACGCGTTTAAGCAAAAGTGCGCGCACGCTTTAAACCAAGCATCAACGGAGACAGTGCTATTGTGTTATGCACAGGTGTTAAGCAGCGCATATTCTTGAAATGCTAAAACAAAGTTAGTGCTTATGGACATGTGCGTGCATGAGCGTCTACTGCATACTAAAGGTGGGATTGTATAATTACTGCTATAGAAATATAATTACAACCTTGAAATGTGGCAATTACATGCGGTAATTATACAGGTTGCATGAGTCTGACTTTTATGAGCAGTGAAGTGGATGACAGCTTCCGATCCACATGAATTCTTGGAAGGCCATTTATTCTATGTTATATTAATAGCACCTTTCTTGCTTTCATAGGCAGGACGCTTTGTCGTACTGTTTCAGCTAATTATCGTGACATTAGGCTGCACTTCACTCTCTTTGTCCTTGGCGGACTTGCCAATAAACCCAGGTGGACTGTGATCATCTGACAGCTGTTTCTGATTTTCAGTTGATTACACATCCCAGTTTTTGGGTTCTTTTTTTTTTTTTTTCATGTGAACGTGTTTAATTAGGATTTTGGTAACGGCTCCCAAATCACTTTTAAGCCAATAAATTGGATCGTCATTTGCAGCCAAACGGTGGTTTAATCAAAGCGCAGTTATATCATGAGCGCAGATGAAAAATCGAATGAGATGGGAAAACAGACAATGATGAAATGACAAAATGATGGAGCAATTCCCGACAGCATTAGTGAGTGACTCCCAAAGGCAGGACGTTTACTTCCTGTTAGCGTTGCACAACAGCAAATATGATTTTAGAGTTGCGGCGCTCCCAGCTATAGCCGATGAGGAGAAATTATGTTCGTCTTTTTTTTTTTAATCTAAATGTTTCTTTTTCTTTGTTTACAACATAATGTTCCTAGGAGGACATATTATCCCTGCAGAGATGTGTTGCACATTTAAGATATTTTTAACTTAGTATACTTGTATATCGCCCAATTAAAGCCATAATTAATGCAGCAGTGTTGTGCTTCAAGGAAAATGTGAAACTTAACGCATGTGACGAATGAACAGCCGGGATATGGCTCCTCGGAAAAAGAGTCTGAACCGCTAAAAACAAAACACAAGGGTCAGAAATCTTTGATTGTGCTTTGAAAACGTTATTTCTATGAAATTCACTTTCATGGTATGTTTGTGGACTCTGTGCTGATTGTGTTTCTCCGCGCATCCTTTGCCCCCAATGTACTTCCATCATGTTGCCGCAGACAATTGGAAAATGTAATTTCTTCTCGCTGAATGAATGGGTTGGAGGACACACAATCTCCTGCTCGGGCCGATGTATGTCTCTGTCTTGAAGGAAAACAGTGTCCACAAGGACATGCTAAATCAGCAGAAAGGTTAAACAGGGTAGTAGAGAGGGAAGCCTTCATACAGTATGAACTTTTTGTCATTTTCTCTGTGGGTGTCCAGGCAGTGCTTCTGGGTAATATAAGCAATTGAAGAAGGAACATTTTCATGGAAAGAAAACAGTTTTAGTTTGTATTGCACACATGGCTCCAGTCATTCAAGCGGACCAGAATTACATTCCCCCTCCAGCTGGAAATATAAGTTTCCATTTAGGAGAAAATCTAAGTAGGCTTCTCATGTTTCTGGCCTCTTCTCCAGCAACTGGAGAAATGTTCTACTTCTGAAAAGGGGGAAAAAAAATCCATTTGAGCTATGTTGGAGACTCTAAAGTGGTTGGCCGTAATGTGTTCGCGAGTTGTTAACAAACCACCGATAAATCCAAAATAAGAAACCTCTCTGCTCCAGCAAAGGAAATGACAACAGCATGCAGTGTTGAGGGTACGCCCTAATGCCCTCGGTTCATCGCATCCGACACAAACTGGAACAAAGGACCCCATAGTTCTTCCAGCAACCCTTGACAGCAGTAAGGGGAGTAGCAGTAAATGGAAGCAGGCAAGCATGTTAGCCTGTAGTCTGCACATAGCGCGCCGATACAGTTGATGATCTTTCAAGGCTGCTTCTCCTCCCGCAGCAACGTGCGCTGAAAAATGGTGATGGTGGTGCTGGTGCATTACAACAGTGCATGGGCTCATTAGCCTTTACTTCAGTTCACCAGTTCTGATTATGAATCCTTTCATCATTTCTTCCAGTGGATGTGTATGTGTGTGTGCGTGTTTTTACTGCCAGCAAGCTTCTGCATATGTCTGTCTATGTGAGAGTGGCACCATACGGGGAAGCTACTTTCAAAGTGAGAATGTTTATCTAATCCAGGTGGAGGCTCCTTGTGGGAATACTGCGTCTTGTGTCAGATTGTTAAAATGGATTTACAGCTTTTACAGTTTACAATTATGAACGTATCATCGGTTGAGGTAAGGTAAGGAAAAAACAGTTTTTATTTGAGTAGCTTTAGCGTCTGTTTTTCCCCCAGTAGTTGTTTTGAGTGGGCAGTCTTCCACACCAGTTAGTACATGAAACTAATTGAAACAAAGTCCCCCCCCCCCCCCCACCCCACCCCCACCCCACCCCCACTTTCTATAACTAACTTGACATGTTTCGAGGCAGTACGATACCTCATGCGATGAGGGGCTCATTAGACCATGAAATTGAGCAATGTTACCTTGCCTTGTATAAAAAAAAAAAATTCAGGAGACAAAGGAGGCAGATAGAGAGAGAAAAGGGGGAAGGTGGAAAGACTGTGCTCTCCGGACGAAACAACAGAAAACATGGAGAAGAATCTTTCTTCCTACAGCTTCCACTAGAGGGCTTTATCACTTGTTCTGGGGGCATTTTTCATATTTCTGTGTGCCATGTTGCTAAACTTGACGCTGGCTAACGTCTCTTTCAAAATACAGGGCGGTTGTTCTGTAATGTTTTTATAATTAGCTGTGATTATTCACATCCTTTCGCTACAAGAATACACTATACATAATCCACTTTCATCAGTATAACTGTTGGGTTCATATCACTTTGAATAAAATATTAAATCCCACGCAGTTAAATATGCTTACTTGCTTTCTTGCCGAAGATGAGAGGATTGATACCACTCATGATATAATAACTGGAAGCAGGGGAAAACAGCTAGTGGGACTAAATCTCAAAAATAAATAAATAAATCTGCCTACAGACACCTCTAAACTTTGCCAATTTACACGTTATGTCACGACTGTTTCTTGACCACAGGCAGTAACCTCTTGGCGTGTTATCATCACCTTGAGGTTGCCAGGCAACGAGCAAAGTCTCCAAGAAGTCTCTGCATCCTGGCACGAACCTCCTGTGTCATTTTTACACTTGCCGGTGGGCAGATTTCGTTAGAGCCAAGTTGGCCGTTTCCCCGCTATTTCACATCGTTATGCTAAGCTAAGCTAACTATTTCAAAGTTTGACCCTCCCGTTTAGCATACAGACACGAAAGTGGTAGCAATCGTCTTCAAAAGCCAAACAGTTTCATCGATGCTTGCCTGATCAAACCTGCAAGGAACAATCTTCCAAAACGCCCAAACTTGATTCATCTTAATTAAATTAGTTATGCAGCACCCAATATCAAAACAACAGAGGGTGAGAAAGGTCTCCGCATTCATAGTTGGAGTGTGTTGTTGGAAAGTCAAACCCAAAAGACAAACAATAAGTGAGAATGGACATTGTCTGAAAGTTAATTTGAATTTGGCAGTGTTTCAAATCTGAGATGTCCTTGAACACCGCAAACAAGGAGATTTTTCAAAGCAGCCCCCGCTCACTTTACCACGTGACCGTAATGTAACTTTGGCAACAAAAGAAGGAGATATGTTCACTTGCAGGGAAACAAGTTCAACCTCTGCATCAGAGGAAAATAGATGGAAACAAGTGGCTGCCTGTCTAACATCAAGTATTCTGAAGGATTCGGTGTCTTATATGTTTAATGTCGTGGCAGTAATGTTAAGTATCTGTGATCAGATGTGATAAATGTGCAGAAACCATTAGTATGGTCCTCCAATCACACTTATCAGCAGCCTTCGATGAGAGGGCATCGTAACCTCCACTCTACTGGGCTAAAAGCTACGTGCACAAGCATAGCAACAGTATCCAAGGCTTGAATGAGGCCTGTGTCACAAACACTGACAGCCCTTTCAATCTGAACATGAAGGAAAATGGTTCAGTGTACACTGACATGCTGCTGATGGTGGGGGGGTTGTGCCTGACCTGAGCAGAGTAATAAACTTCCACCCCAAACCTATAGTGCACTTCTAGTACTGCAGAGTAAAAACTGCAACATTTTGGAAGTGGCTGTGCGAGGGGTGTAGTAAGGCAATAAAAAAGAACAGTGTCGCTCCATGGAGTGTAAAATGGGAGGGTTTGGCAGAGTGCAGAAAAGGGAGGACAGCAGGGGAGAGGAGAAGGAGCGTGGGTCGCTGGGGTAATTTAGCTCCGATCGCGGCGCACTGTCACGAGGCCCGGGGAGGGACACCCATGCATCACGCTGTAGCTGTGTCCAGAGTGCAGTCATATGATTGATCACCCCCACAACCCGCTTTAATTTAAAGTCAATGGCATCTATAGATACCTGTCAAGGCGGAGCAACCTGTAATGTCTCCTCACACGCCGCGAACCTCAGTCCTCAGACTGAGGAGCTGCCAAACACCATGTGGAGCTTTTAGCAGCCCACGAACAAAAGGAAGAGAAAGGGAGCGAGCGTGGTCATAACTCATCCAGATGTTTTATTTCTGGCAGCTGTGACAGAAAGCGTTAAGGTGTTCCCCGACGGTTTGAGTCGAAGATAGATTGCAGCAGGTCAACCGACGCAAACACAAGTCAAGATCAGTCAGGTTTGTTATCCGAGAGCTACTATTTATGGTCGCAATATGTAATTTAGAGATTGGTTTTAACCTTTAGAGGACGGTGACCTTGCAGGACAGTGTTCTTCTGCATTACCAAACTCACTCACGTGTGTACTTTAGCCAGCTCTGATTTAAATTGCTCTTTGCGTTCATCATTTTTCACCTTATTATTACAAATAACAATTGAAATAAGTGTAAAATGGCTCCCTCTATCTACTTGGCAAGCCTTTCAGTATTACAAATGACAACAGACGTCAGGGACATAAGATCACACCCATTAAATGATTCACATCCTTCAGCAATTACATTTTACTTTTGGCAGCAAACATATGGGCTATCTAAATCATTGAAGTAAGAACAAGGAGGCATTATTGACTTACTTTAGCAGATTACATCCAGGAAATCAAATCTGTTAATTTCAGCGTTCTTTTCTATGTAAAAGAGGCAAAAATCATGTGCTAAATCATTCATGACGCCACTGAAAACACCAAATCAATCACATCTGTGTCATCCAGATGTTTAAAGAGCATTCTTTTTTCTTTCACCCACAAACCTGTGCGTCCACGCCTCGTATAAACAGGGCCGGGTTTTTGTCTTGTGGCCTCCGAATATCACTATCATTAAAGCAGACCCTCAGGGTCCCTGCTGGCAAGAACCGCATTCTGATTCGTTGTCCCTGACCTCCACTCTTGCATTTATAATACAGGACCTTGCCCTGGAGGGTATGACAGGCACCTACATGGATTCAGAAAGCAAGTAGCCTGAAGCAGAAAGATATGAATATCTGACATCCTCTCAGGTTTAAGGTCAGGTGCTATGGGCAGTACACAGCCACTCGCACACTTACAGTATAACACCTGATGTGCACGATCTGTAGATTTTACTGTGAATGCATGCCTGCACGTGCAGATACATATTTAAAGAGGCGCACTGGTTCTTTGTTAGTACAATTCATGCACATGGAGAAGAAGCTGCACCTTTATTAAAAGGCTGGTCATGGTGTAGAGCGTCTTTTCAAAGATTTGCCGACTAATGCGGTACAGTAATGGATTACTTTTTAAAGTTGTATAGGGATTACAGTTCAATACAGTTGAACTTGAAGTAATTATTGTCAAATGTCAAATGTTACTTTGACCTTCGAGGTCAGCTTATTCCCTGTCTTGTTCAGTTACATGGTGGGATAATCGGACCATTTTTGACTCTTTCTTTTTAAAAGTGACCGGTTATGTCCAGAGTTGTCCTTGTCACATTGTGTTTTTTTTTTTTTTTTTTTTTTTTTGCCGGCTTGCTCACGTTAGCCGCGGGTGATACATTCAGGAGTCACTCCAGTTTCGCTTTTGGAGTTGAAGGGCGTGCGAACGGCACAGCTGCGGTTGGGATTTCTGCAGAGCTGTGTGCAGTCATCATCAAAGCTAGGCAAGCTCCTAGACGGTCAGTGAATTCTTCCAAACATTAAAGAGGCCTGCTCGTTAAACTGCCATGTCTCATTCACTGTCGCCACGCCAGTCTTAAATACAAAAGCGTGTGGGTGTCAAGGATTTGGAATTATTCAAAGGCACCTTTGACTAAGACGGGAACACATTGCTGTTGCTGTTGAGTAATTAGTTATTTTTTCTATGGATAGTGCTAACAGCATACTACATGTTACATGTCAGTGAATTAGACAATCCTGAAAACAGAAATCGTAAAATTCTGACTCAATGGTTCTCAATTTTTTAGATTTATGAATTTTTTTGACACATTAACTCGCGACGCCTCATCTACAGGACGTTGTGATTGGCCACGATCAGCTCATCCACCCATCTTCACATATTATTTTTTTTTAAAACATCACAAGATCACAAGAAAATCTGACAATGTGAAGCTAATTTTGTGTTGCAGACATATTCATGGATTTGACTGAGTTATAGCCAAGTCATATTCCCATTTGCAATTAGTGAAACATGTTACAGGTTACGTTACTTGACACCTACTCAAGAAATAACACATTGCATACGATTTCAGCACCACTCCACACATAGCCATGTTCTCAGTTGTTTCTCAGTTGTTTTCTTTTTTGTCTTTTCATTACAGGAACCTATAAAGGAAATGTACAATGTACTGTTTCCGATAATCAGCCACCTACAGACCTTTTCAGTACATGTTTTATTTCTTCTACTTCTTCTGTAAAGATGCTTGGAATTCAGTTAAAGTTTAGTAAGTCTAAAAGAAAAAAGAAACAAACAAAAAAAACATGATATATATGTCATGACATCCCCGAGTGTGGTCTCACAGCAAGGAACAAAATCTCTTTTGTTTGCAGCTTAAAGAGAGCCATCGCATGTTAGGCTTGAGCAAACTAAAACATAACACCCTCTGCGGGGGAGGAACATATGTCCGTTTTGTTCATTTCACGCACAGTAAACCGTGTCTGATTCTCCCATGTCACCCTGTTGCTTTAAATCTGCTTCTGCACGTGCATACCTGTGCCTGTGCGTGGACGGTATGCGCAGGCGTGAGCGTATTAGAGAGACACATTTTTGGATTCACTCCACTTCACGCTGTAATTGAGATAAGTGCCTTTGCCCTGATCGGCCATCCAGAAAGGGAGTAAATCAATGTCCAGTCATGAAGCCTAAAGGGTCAAAGGGGAGGTCTGCTGTGTTGCAGTGCTGGTATATCATTTCCAGGCACATCAGATCGCTTATACTGATGTGCCTTCAAAATTAAATATTACGTTTTTGGACCGGTGAAGCATACGAGGAAGTGACAATGTGTAATAATTAAAACCTGGCTTTCACTCAACCGGATTTGCATGATTTGAACCATCAGATGTCCACTGTAGTGCATAAATATCACCCATCCGTCTCTGAATCGTGTGAGTGAGATTTCTGCATAATCTGCCACCATTGGTCAAGGCCAGTTTTTGCAAAAATGCCCCCAAAATTAGCCAAATTATCAACAAATAAACACATAATTCTTGATTAGCTCGGACCATCTTGCCGTTAAATTGGCTCATTTGGGATTGGCACCCAGGATCTCTGGAAAGCGGCGGTGAATATGAGCATGATGGAAAAAAAAAAAAAAAAAAAGCAAGCAGCAATGAAAGATCGCCGCCCGAGAAACTAAGCCCACCAGCAGCTTCTCATGATGAGCAAAGGCAACAATACATTTGCACGAGTGACGAGGGCTTGCTGCCAGTTCGCAGGGAAACGGGGTCCATGAGAAAAGCTACCTCAGAAGGCAAGCGCCCCCGCCCCCCACAAGGAAAACCTCTCCTCCACGAGATGTTTGCCACACAGTTTCACATAAAGCAACCAACAGACTCCTGGATGCCGCTCAAGTCATCGTGAAACTCAAGTGAGACTAAAAGCTGATGAATGTGACTTTCAGACGGCCTTTAATGAAGCGTTTGTGCAAATTCCACGTACGCCAAAGCAAACCAACTCTTAAACTAAACCAAAGAAATGTCAACTTTGCCTCACAACGAGAGGCTTCTAATTACGGCGCCAGCACATTGCGCCCAATTTCTTACACGGCAGTGGGCCGTGACATACAAAAAGCACACTGTGACATAGAGAGACATAAAAGGCGACCGTGTAAAGATATTTCAAACTCAGGCTTGCCACTGTGACCCATTCAAAAGCTGCCATCGTGACAGGAAATATTCCAGCGGGAGAACTTTTACAGTCAGCTCAGTTTGCAGATCATAAAGGCCTTTATTGCCTCGCGCGTTACATTTCATCGCCGTGCACAGAGCTAAATGTGTGCCTATTTGCATGTACATTATATGTCAAGCTTGAGAGCGCCCAGGCCAAACTGCTCCCTGCTCTGTATTTAACGGCCCAAACCATGCCACAGGCATGACAGAGCTTCTCTAATAGTCAGTGCTTAGTCAAAGTAGGCATCCCTGAAATGTGAAAATCAATCATGGATGACAGCTCATTTGGGCTATCTATCAGGGGAAGGCAGACCGCGGGAATAAAAAGGGGAGAAATTCCAATTACACAGTTGATGACCATTTGCTCCATGGATATGAGTAACCTCTGGCTGATGTTGTTGATGCCTCCATCCACTTGTGTAATGAGCATGCTGCGAGCGCAAGTTTTTTTAAAAAAAAGTAAAACTTTGAATTCAGAATTAAGAGTAAAGTTGTCGTCACGTTGCATAGATGATCCAGGAGTTTCTATCCCAATCAAAGGAGCCATCGAGATGAGACCACAGACGGGCATTATCTCACTGTCACAGTGTGACAGGCGAATTATCCCATATAGCTGGTTGAAAGTGGCTACCTTTAGCTGATTGGAATAATTAGACAGCATGCTATACACTCGAGTACCTGTCTCGAGCAATGTACTGGATAGCGTCCATTTCAGCCCGCAGGTTCTTGAGACAAAAGTTCAACTTTAAATGCCAGCGACAAATCAAAAGATGAGATCACCATGCTCCAGACTGACAGCGGCTTACATGACCCGTTTAACCTTCTTGCGAGCCATGCAAACCCCACAATCTGTTCATTGGCCCTCCTGTCACCCGTGGACGGAGCGCCACAGCAGCCTGCCATGGAGTCAAACTGCTCAAAACTAATATAATTTTCGTCTGGGCAATCTAATAAAACACAAGAGCCATTTTCCCTCTTTTCTGTCCCTCCTGCCCTCTTTCCATATATCCTGGTGGAACCGCTATGATTCATAAGAGATGTGGTGGCTGCTCTCAGTATGCGATGAGAGAAAGGCACCTTGGGGAATTTTATGATCCATGACGAAGCGTCCGGGATCATTTTGGATGTATGCATGTGTCACTGCATATTAATAATGGCCTCTGTCTCATGAAAGCGCCAGCGCACCTTCAAAGAAGATAATTTAATCTTCTCCCTGCTGAGCCTCCTCTCTCCTCTCCACGCTCGCTAATACTTCTGCCTCAGAATCCCAGTCAAAGGAGCCATCGCTTACATTGTGCACCTTGGCTTTAGGATAATAAAACGAAGAAACAGGAAATGATAGAGGAAGTCAAGCCAACCAGGGGGAGGAAATAAGCCCTGGATTCATAACACGGCTGAGGGAGATAAACACAGAGCTGATGGCGAGTTTCTTTTCTTGCCTTCACGCATGTAAATTGAGTGGTCATACAACGTTACCAAAAAGCTAGTTGTTGAGGAAATTGACTTTTTACCTTCCTGGGGTTATCTATCCACTGCTGAGAATTATGTGCAGCCACTAAAAATTCTCTCATTAAAAATTACCATCCTGCTGTGCTCCTTTTTTTTTTTTTTTTTTTTTTTTGCCTCCTGTCCCCATTTTTGCACTGTAAGCCTGCAAACAAGCAAAAGAACAAGGCAGCCTGCTCTTAAGTGAGCTCCATGTGCCCTTTATCTTGCAGAAAGACTTCATTCTCTTTAAAGAGCTGGCACCCCGTGGCGAAGCCAACAAATGAGGAGAGCATTGTTGGATCCCGGACTTGTTTACGGGACACCATGGTGAGCATCGTCAAAGCCGGAGCTGGTACTCATTACTCAGTGAGTGCGCAGCATACCGAAAGCTACCGAGCCCTGTAAGCATCCACCATAAGGCATCACATTGACATATTTAAGTATACAGCCGATGTAATAACTGCATGTAAAATCAGAGTTGATATGTAATAACCTCAAACGCCCTCCTGTTTTATCCAGTTAACCTCCGTCCAATAAAACCTGTTGTAAAAGAGCATCCATTATGTAAATAGATTCGCAGACATATTCCCTGTATAGCTGCAAGACATTCACAGCACACGGGAGCCATGTAATAGCACGCATGATGACATGCTGCTGCTGACAATGGGCCAATGTCAGCTGATGATGTAAGTGCATTAAGAAGACGAGTAAACCTATGAAAGGAGCCATTAATAGTCCATCTAGAGAGTATCCATCCAGAGGAAAAAAAGAAAGTGAATGTCAACTATCAAATACAACATGGCAGAGAATTGCAAATGAATGCAAATCTGGGCTAAATCCTTTCAAATGCTGCAAAGAACACTTAGCATATTAACACAAGAGCTTGATCTCTTGATCTTGACGGGTGTTGACTTAAATAAGTTTTAAAAGCTTTGCAGTGCGGTGTGTGTAACCGCTGCTTTTGTGTACTCCTGAATGCCTGAGATTACTAGCAGCTGCTTACTTTTTTTTTCCCAAATTGAGAACACGGTCCATTAATTTTCTTGTTTATCTTTTTTTTTTTTTGTTTTTTTTTTTACAGCGTTCGGAGTTCTAAGTTTTTATTGAGAGTGCTCATATATCTGAGAGTTTGGGTGGGGGTGGGGAAGCACCTAAAACAAACGCGAGGAATAAAATAAAGTATTACATGTTAAGGATTTCAGGCAGAGGCGCCTGCGTTGCAATGCGTTGGCAACCCGGGATTACAAGGCGAAAAAAAAACCAAAACAAAAAAAAAAACAAGCTGAGAATATATGAAGAAAGATTTGCAAATATTAGGCACACACTCACACGCAGCCTCCCACAAAACTGTGCCATTATCGCGAACAGAAGCGCTAGTCTCCATATATTCAATGAGGCCTGGGGAAAAGAATATACTGTAGTAAATCTGATTTATCTTAACCCTCCGTGAGAGGGGAATGCCTAATGGAGTGTGTGGTGGAATCAGCATCTCATGCCCTTCATCAGCCAGAGGTGTCACTACAGTGCAGGAAAGGGCCGTTAGAGGAGGTCAGTGATGGATCTTTTTTGACATCCCACCTATTTGTTTTTTTGTTCTTCAGGGGCAACTGTGCATGCTGCCGTGAGTCACTTTTAGACAGTTAGAGCTACAGTCAAGGCCAGAGTGTATTTAGGGACCTACGGTCGCAGCATGAGGGCTGGGGGGTGAACGAGGCTCTTTGGTTTCCTGCTTTATACTGCACACAAGCGAATACATCGACCGTCATCTGCGAAGAAATGTAATCCTATTGAACAATACCTATTCAAGCTTTGTCAGCTTTAATGTGGCATAACAAGACTACTCAAAAGATCCTATTGCAAATGTAACCTCGATTTAATCATCTCTGTGTTGGTTATCGCTACATTCTCGGGTGGAAATTGAGACTCTAATTATTATTTTAAGGGGCATACATATGCGATTTCCTCACTGTTACACTATACATCTCATCTGATTGAATCTGAGTTCCTACTTTTAATGATGTTACTTTGAATGTTTTATTTCACCACCATCATCTGTACATGTCTACGGTTGTTGTTTTTGCTACTGTGTATAGCAGTTCTCATTAAGGACATACTGGTTCTAAATAAGCAGACAGCATTTGCAGATGGGAATAAAGAAATATTTAAATGAAGCACAACATCATCGCTTTCAATATCTGGTGTCAAATAAGAAGCGGGAATTCTTCGGGACTTCCTGGATTCACAGGAACAAAATAATTAACTTGACGCGGAGATTTTTGTAACAGCATCAGATTTTCTGTAAAAACACACCAGACAAAACAAGCATCCTGCAATAAAATGCAATCTAATACAACATCACCAAAAAACACATTGGTGTAACACCTCTATGAAAATTGAACACTATCTTGTCCACTCTGAATGTAAAAGTGCCAAAATTGCAATTAGGGGTATGTTTAGGCAATACCACATGAGAGAGTGGGAGTAATGTTGTGATTGTTGTACTGAATATCAGCACAAGGCTAATGATAATCACAACATCACATCCTCGAGAGTGACATTGCTTTTGTACAACAGTTCTCCAGGCATCATTTATTAATTTGGGTGACAACAGATTATGATTTGTTTATTTAATCATTTATTTGACTCCGCCAACATAAAAAGTTCTGTAACTCGACTGTGGCTGCACTGTTGCCAAGCAACACATCAATATTTTCGTGAACATCAGCTTGCTAGCTATAAGTCACACTATAAGTCACACAGTACATATCACCACAGGCTGGTCAACGTTAATATTGAGACTGAGCAGTTGAGAGAGAGAGATTTCTTTCAAAACACATTAAATGTGTTGGAAAATAGTTGCTGAAAACATGTGAAAAGACTTTGAACAATATATCACTGAAATGTGGAGTTAGAGGTTAAAACGGTTTTTCACCAGTTTTCAGTCCAGGATTTTGTGGGCGGTCCTAAAGGGTGGCTCGATGACACGCTGAGGCCACCCTGAGCATACCCCTGCACCCCTAGCAGAGAGTTAGTGATTAATTCATCTCGCTCAGAGTGTCTCAAAGTTAGTCATAAAATTTTATGAACTCATCTGACATGTCAGTGGGCACGCCATGACAGTCCTGGAGCTGAGAATACTGCTCATTTTTACCAGATTTTGACACCTAATTTCATAAACTTGTTGATATTTTTAATCATTCAAATTTGGCTGGGTGGTTAATAACACTCAGAACTGAGAACATATTTATTCTTACTTTACACAGACATTAAGTCATATGTTCTTTGTGGGAAAATGGTTATCCTTGTGGTGAAAAGTTTGTTAACGGCTGTTAATGAAAAAAATTAAGAGCTAGTGAAGCCGAGTAGTCAAAAGTGAACACTCACGGAGCGACTTTTGTCCAATGAAAACACCAGGTCGAAACCAACTGCTGTAAAATTAAAGATGATTTCCGTAATATTGTTACGGCTACTATCGCTTTATCATTTCTGGGTGTATTAGTTCAGCAGGACCATATCAGTCAGTGTCAGTGTTGGATATTTATAGGATTTTTCTGTCCATGGAGTGTTTTCTCTGATTAGACTAAATCAGATATTCACATCTCATTATCCATCAAGATTTGAAATGATCTTTGTCAGAGGGTTTTTAATCATCATTTAAATTGCTAAGTTTGGAGAGAAACCTCATTCAAAACGCTCAGACTCCTACATCAGCGTTCGCTGGTGCAGCAGTGCTATTTGTGAACATGCAAATCTATGCCATAAGTTAATGAGTTTTAGCATATTATGTCATCAGACAGGCCAGTGAGTAATTCCCACAGCTGTTCCCCTTTTGGCTTCTCAATGACGTTATAATCATGGCTGACTCCCACTTCCGCTGCAGCATGTGACCTCGTAACATGTACAACAGGCCACTTAATGGCGTAATAAATGAGTCAGAGGCCTTCTCCCTCTTGTCTTTCCTGCATGAGTGTGTTAGCGAGAGAAAGCGAGAGTTGGTCGCTCTGTTCCTGATGTTTTTAGAACATCAGGAACAGAGCGTACACCCATGCAAGTGTGATCCCTTCTATGTATGTGTGAATGAACTTCACGGTTCAGAGAGTGCTCTTTTATTCACTCTCATCCCTCTCAGGAAGCCGCGTTCGTGGCAATGACGAAATCCCCCCGTCGCCTTCAAGTTTTCTTTCTGTCGCCAAGCTCTCACCTCCCCTCAAGAGCGTGGAGGAGGTGAGAGGGAGAAAGCCAAAGCTGTCATCACAGTTTAGATCAGTGTCCTGCCTACACCTCAACTGCCTCCCTGCACCCACACCTCCAGCGGCGTATTAAGCAACTTCAAAAACAAGGTCACGGAAATATCCGGAGAGGAATCAAAGCACATAAACAGGAAAGAAAGACCCTCTTCCTCTTTTTCGCTGGGTTTCTGCTTGTGCCCATTGCAGTGCATGATTCAGCAGGAGATCGGACCACTGGAACGAGAGAGCCCGCAGCGTCGAACGCATACAAATGCCAGCAGACACACATTTAGACACATGCACAAACGCAACGTTGACACATACACATGTCGGGCACTCGCAGCTCATGATATTTTCAACGAGACATTAAGCATCCTCGTGTCTGCGCATGTGTGTATTCAGGCCGCATGCGGCGTGGTGCCTCACTGTGAAGACTAATACTCACCCGTGGTTAAGATCAAATTTCCTAAACAAGGCCTCCTCTTAAATAAGAAACCTCATTCTGACCGCCCGCTTCTCATGCATTATTAATAAGGATTCTAGTTAAAAGACGAGCCCTGGTGAGCTAAAGAGACGTCACACATTACTTCTGCCTTGCACCGGGAATGATCAATACCAACTACTGTCAAGAGGAGAAAGATATGCGTGACAACCAGCAAACCTTAGCTTGTAAGGGCAGAAGCTCTATATTATAATGCTCAGTCGGAAAGTTTACCGTCTGCAGTCAGGCTAGCGGTTCTGTGAGGCTGCTCCTAATCGCAACGGTGTGTCGTGCTAGCATTAAGACGCTAACGTGCTCACAAAGACGATGCCAAACATGCTGATGTTAATCTTAGCTGAGGCTTGTAGGCAAGCAGTCGTAAACAAAAAAATACTAAATAAAGTATTGGACATAAAAGAGGAAAAGTCAGGGTCAAAAAGTCAAAAGTCAAAACTAAAGTTTCCTCTGGGGAACATGAATTACTAGAGCCAAATTTCATGGCAATCCATCCAGTATTGCTGAAGTACATCAGTTAACCAATGTGCCGTACCTTAAAAACTTTCATCTACAACATTACAAACCAATCTTTCAAACAAAGGTGCATAACATCTTCTCAAACGGGAGAATCTGCTGCTTTTATCTATTTGATATCACTGTATAATGCTGGAAATTGAATATCTTTGGGGCAGGCAAAAGAATCTCTGGGGTGTTGGCTTGTTGGTTAGACAAAACGGGCAATTTGAGGATGTTAACCTGGGCCCTGGGAAATTGAGACAGCGTTTTTTCACACTTTTCTGACATTTACTCAGATTAAAGGAATAATTAAAAATGAAAATAAATGATTAGTTGCAGCCCTAATGGAACACTTTGGGGCCTGGGACTGTTAATTGAAAAAAAAAAAAAACAAGCAATTTGAAGATAGTTCTGGGGAATTATACCACCATTTCCTGACATTTTCTATAGACTAACCAATCAACAAACTGAAATAAGAGTGCCTGTTCAATCAAACCCACAGATTACTGGATAATGGAAATAATGGTAGTCACATCATTAGACTATATAAACCAATACATCAACTATAAGAACTTCACAAGCCATGTCACCACAATTCATCTATCATCATCAACACAGCAGCTCATCTCTAAATGAGTATTTAGTATGTTAATGTGACACTATACAAATCAGTTAATTGCTGATTCTCCTGGTTATTTACATGCTAATGTTGTTGTGTCAGCTTGCAGCCATTTTTTTTTTTTTTTTACATTTGCTGTAGCTGTTTGTCATTCTCAAACAACCGAGCACTCATTAATTAAATTCAGACTGTGTATAACTCAACTCGGTGCTGGGGTTCTCCACCCATTAGGCATAATTTAACAGTGCTGATTAAGTCTGTCAGGATACCTGAATTTTAAACTTCGATACTAGCATTTTGAGACTGCTACCTCTTTCAACACCGTGGCAAAGAAAAGGCCGTGAATGTTTTTTTTCTCTATTTAAATTAGCAGCGTGTACACAGTGCAGATACAGAAAAGCTCACAGAATGACAGTTGTGGGTATTATATATTATTTGAATACATTAACCCATTTCCAGTAGGTTATTTATCGTGTCACGATTTTAATGCTCTGCCTTAATTTTGCCTAAGTCTTTACTCACAAACTAATCTGCTTACCTTGCTTTTCCTCAACTTTACCCCCCACAGGAAAAATACCTTTACCTAACTGCGCACACGCACGCGCGCCAGCTCGCGCCGCCTCTCTGCTGTCTCTCTCGGTGTACCGCACGGGAGCAGCGGCAAAGAACAAAACATTTTGGGTTTTTTCACAGCGGTAGGTGAGCCACGTGCAGATGAGGCTTTTTGTTAATGACGTAATCGCAGCCGACCAGGTGTGTTTCCGACTCGCCTAATTTCTTGCTTGTAAAATAAACGTTGTTTACTTTGGTCTTCAGTAAAATGCCAGGTAACGTCTCCCTCCCTCCCTCTGCGTGTGTCTCTGCAGCACACCATGTGCGATTGTGCGATGGAGGAGACTAAGGTGAGGTGGGTCAACTAGTTTGTTAAAGATGGTGGCGTTCTGATTGTAGATCAGATTTTTTTAAACACGTTAAATATTACAAAATGTATAATTAAGGGAAACTGCCTCATTTCAAACATGTGGTATTGAACTCTTGATACTTGCACGCAGCTTCAGCAGCACCGTGAGGAAACAATCAGTTCGCCCAGTCCTCCCACAATAATTGTCTCTGAAAAATCAACAGCTATTACGCGTGAAGCCGTGGTGAGCAGAGTGTGTGCATCCCCAGCTCTGCGTCTCCCTATGACCATGTATCTGTACGGTCATGTCATTACATGTTAATGGGCTTTCCTCTGATGCTACGGCGGGGAAGAGAGACGGAGGCTGTGATGGAGAGAACAGGGAACCATTTGATGTTTGCCAGTTGAAAGAATAAGCCTTACTTTGGGTTGCGCTTTCCACAGAGGCATGCTGGGATTGAAAGAGCGCTTGCCCAGGGCTAGAGGGGATTTTTTGGTGGGCGTCACACATCCAATTACCTCGGTAGCATCACAGAAATCCAGAGGGAATGCACACACAAACAGTCAGATGCACACATTCACACGCGCGCGCGCCTGCTCGCTCGCGCCCACGCACACACCGGCGTATAAGACACCCACTGCAGGAGGCTCTCATCACAGAGGGGGCGCAGCCAAATTTCACTATTCTGCTTCTGCTGGATCGGTTGCTACAGAATTCATGAATATTATCAGCATGTGTTGATATCTGGCTTCTAATATAAATATGGATAGCAATATGGAAACACCACCCAGGTTCCACCTCTATAGAGAGCATTATTAATGCATTCAGAGAAGCTAATACTAGATTTGCAAGGGCTCCTCTGATGAGCCAAGAGGACCTGCGGATCCACTAATGTGTTAAGGTTTATTGGGGCATTTCAAAGCTGTTTTGAAGTCCTCTGTTTGCTAGCAAAAGCTGGGGCTTCTAGCTGTTTAATATCCCCACCGACAAACTTTAATAACTGCATGGTCCCGCATCAGCACACCAAACACGTAGACCCACCAAATCAAACTCATTTAAAACACATCCTGAAATTAATGCATCCAAACTTTTTCTCTTTTTTTTTGATTTTTCTTTTACTTCTACCTACGCAGGTTAATAACTTTAATATTTCCTCTTTCCTTAAAACAGAGGCCCGAAGGCCAATGGGAAATCACACTTCACCAGACATTACTATAAAATCGATTTTTGTGGTACATTTTTAATTATACAAGATTCGTCATTTCTTTTAATAACGAGATGAAATAGCCCAGAGCACGAGTTCTTCCTTATTGAAGCTGATAAATCTCTGATATCTGTGTAGTGTTAAATCACCTGGGCCACCACAGGGGAAATTACTCGACATTTGGTAAATACACAATTCACAGTATGATAAATTCAAACCTAAAGATGAGTGTTGGAGTGGGTTCTGGTCAAAGTCTTTGTCAAACTTCAAATCTTGGCGAATGCGGTCACAAGCAAAGTGAAGAAGGAAAGTCATTTCATTTCACACACGTTCCAACAATTTAATGCATCTCATTCCAAAACACAGCCCTGAATCATACAAGCAACATATGGATTCAGTACTGGGGTTTTCTTTAGATCCCAAGGACCAGCACAGCAGCCCCAAACAATCAACTATAGATTGACTATTGACCTGCAATTTCCCACAAGCACCCTTGCCCCCCCAATGAGCCAGGAGGATGAAATCCACAGCGAGTCTGGCTGCCACCTCCAGAAAAAGTTGCTGTTCAGGAAGGTTTTTCTGCTCAGTACAGAAACCTTTGATCGAAATCCAAGATATATTTTAGCAACTTTCCCAAGGTAATCACACCGATGAAGGGTCACCGGAGAGGTCCCACTAGCCCATTCATTATTATTCAATTGTCTAAACTGCTCAGAGATGATGCCACTCTTTCGGGCATTTGGTACACACCCAGAACCGAAGCAGTAACAACACTGCGTGTCAGGGAAAAGGCAGTTTAAGGCCACGGGGGAGTAAAACAAAGGGAAATGGGAGGAAGCAGATGTAATGGAAAGGGGCTTGGAGGTCACAGCTGAAACTGTGAACGCGACATTTGAGGAGGCCTCACTTCAGGCTTCGAATCAGACGCATCTAACTGACGTGAAAACATGCACATACGCAGCGCATGCGTGTGGGTTTGTTGTTGTCTTGGCTCGCTGAGCGTTTTAGCTAAGTTTCAGTGTTTTATCACCATCGCACCATTCTCGCTCTGGCGTGCACACATCCTAACACATTAACTCACTACATCACACAGAGAATGACAAGATATGATCAACTGAAAATTCATTAAGGAAAAGCATCAGATTTCCTACCAGAACGCGCACTGCATGCAATACAATGTCAGCATGAGACAGCAATTTTGGATTAATCAGCCATTTGACTCTTAATTTAGTAAAAACCCATCTTACTGCGAGTTTGTCTGTAGTGCCAAACAACAGGTTAAGAGTTAAAGAGTTACTGTAATATTAGTTTAAGTGTCTGTTTCGAAGTTGTTCCCAGCAGCAAGTAGTAACTTTGTGACTTTGTAATCTTCTAATTAGTTTGACCTCTGCAGACCTGACAGACACATGCACATCATGTCATCTGCATACTGCTGTACTACTTTAAATTACTTTGCTTTGTAATAAACTTATATTATCTAAAAGAGTAGCAGGAGTACCAGTCTCCTGAGGTGTCACTGCAGCCACCGCATTTCCCTGTCATAAAAAAATGAAAGTGAGCGTCGAAGAAAAGAGATCTGTGCGGTCAACAGTCGAAGCGAGCCTTTGTCGAGGCCAGCGGAGAGCGAGCCAGACCAAGCGAGAATTGCATGGAAGGCGCAAAAAAGCGTGGGATGATTCTTCCGCTGTCTGTGGCAAGGGAGAAGCTATCCAAAAGGAAGCACGCTTCATGCTGTGCAGACATGTATAGACCGGGTCAGAAGCCAGATTGGATTGCTAATAACTGAAGGCCAAAGCATGAATATCTGAACCAATTCACCAGACCATGAGGAGACCCAGCAAGAGTTAAATCGCTTTTTCTCTGGACTCATCTGATCAGCGTATTGTTCTCAGCAGCTGATGCGTGGCTAGTACCTCCGTGAAGCAATTCCTATACAGCCACAGTGCACAAATATAACTCCCGGTAAAACAGCTAAAAAGTGCAAAGCTTTTGCTGCAGCAGCCGGAATAAAGACAAGAAAGGAGACGGCAGACAATCTGAACTGGGCGAGAACTCCAACATCTGCATTAAATCTCGCTCTGAGATTTCTCTCCCCACTTAGCGAAATCTCAGTGGAGAAGCGCTCTGCCTACTCCAGATAGCTCTGCTTGCTTTGCCATAGGAAGCCATTAACTGACAGTACACGGCTTGAGGTTATCCCCATGGGTGTAACAGCCTCTGGGATATACTGTGTCTGGCGGAGAGATGAAGAGAGCATGACGCTAAAGAGTTTAGCTCTTACAATGTGAATTTTTGTTAGAAGAATGAGGTTTTTAAGTCTATTGAGGGATACACAGAAAGCCAAATAATCCCCCCCCCACCCAAAAAAAAAAAAAAGCTCAGCAGACAAATATCCCTTTAAAAACGTCGGGAGGGTTCGGTAAGTGTAAAAAGCGCACGAAGCGACCGCATCCCGCGTTCGCAGGCACTTTGAGGCGCGTTCAGCATCCATGATGAGCCTCGCTCAGATGGGCTGATGTGCGAACGTGGTGATAAATCACATTGCTAAATTAATATCTCAGCAAAGTATTGCCCTAGATAGATGAAGAGGCAGACGCGCGCGCAGAAAACGGGCACACATGCTCTCCCACACGCGCGCGCACACACACATACAGTCCACGTTCATCTGTGTTGAAATTCCACAGCGCCTCTGCAGAGCCACAGCACAACTTGTCTCCCTTTGCCAGTTAGGGGAATGACTAGATTTTGAGAGGGGAAGGGGGGAAAAAAAACAGATACACCATGTATACTTGTGTTTTTTTTTGTTGCGTTTGCGCGGACGGGCTGGGCGGAGGAGGTATGGATGCGATGGCAATCCCATGCAGGGGTTGTTGTACGCGTAGCTCCCCTGCTGTCTGGCTGCTTGCCGTTTGTTTTGAAGCTAGAGACTACTGAAGGCGTCATTGTCAACACATTTACTTCGCCACTGTTCCTGCTTGTCAGAGAAGCTTAGGCATTACTCGCTACAAAGATAAGTAGGCCCCTTCCTGCAGTTGCCTCATAGCAATGAAATGGTGGTTATTTTTGAAGAGACACATTTCAGCCCCCCCACCCTCGGCAACCCCCTCCTCTCCCGAATATTCCAGACACTGCCGCCCCCCCACCCACCCACAACCCCCCAGCCTCCGCCCGCACCCACACCCCAACAGCAATCTCATCTGCTCTCGTGCGCAATTGTAAGGCCGCTGCGAGGAGCTTGCGTTTCTGCAATCACTTCACATTTGTTTCAGCGATTGATTTCCTGGCATGTGAGGGGAAGGAGAGGATGAGCGAGTGGGTAGGCAGCGGAGGCAGGGAGGGAGGGAGGGAGGGAGACAGGGAGGGAGGGAGGGGAGGAGCGAGCAGAGGGAGGCAACAGGGAAGTCAGAGGATGTGCAATGCCAGGCTCACATACTGTCACCATGACAACAGACATCACTTCACAGGAGCAGCACTTAGGATGCCTGTGTGGGCTGAAGTGACATAGTTGAAGGTTGGCATTAGCCTCTTGTGGGTGCCACAACGTACCAATCCTCTCCTGGCTTGCGTTTTTTTTTTTTTTTTTGCTTTATTTCCTCCACAGTACTGCTAAAAGGCACCCTGTTGCTCTTGCCAGCTACCTATTGGGACTGCTGAGTGATTTGTACTTTACGCGTGTAAAATGCGGGTCCTGCCAGTTTGGCTTAACAAAGACAATCCAATTGACTGAAGTACGTAAGGGAAGACGGGAGGAGACATTCATATTCGATGAGCCCCCTTTCATCATTTGCGTCACTTTGAAGCTGGCTAGCATGTATAATTCTCTGTGATTTGAAGTGATGCCAATCACGGAAATGATAACTTGAGATACGGAAACGCGCCACAGACGCTAAAAGAGGGCCCATCTTAGCAGCTAAATCCGCTGTTCATTATGGAAAATCACAGGCACTTTCTGAGGGTATACAATTGATGTATTTAAATGCAAAACTAATGCATGACTCATCAAATGCATGCATTAATGGGTTATATAATATGAGCTATTTTATTAAGATTATATATATATATATATATATATATATATATATATATATATATATATATATATATATATATATATATATACTAAAACTTATGTAATGATTTAACACCTTACGAATCCTCAATTTACAAAATGAATTTTCATACATTAATTAACATGTCATTTACATTAGCTGTAAATGCGGTAACGCATCACTCACTCTCGGCGTCTCTGAAAGCATTGCTCTCTTTATCTACAAATTATATACCTGGCTAAAGGGATTTTGGTCTGCTCTTATCAGCACGCAGCATGCACGGCTGCATGGCTCGCTCGCCACATCTAAATCCAATTCACATACCGTATACAGTATTCATGAGCCGGCCAAACTGTAATGCATGTAAGAGGCATGACGGCATAATGAAAGCACGAATTTCTGCAGCATCCAGTAAGTGGCATCTGAGCTAACGGGCAGCAAATGCATACGATGAGACGTTAATGAACGTGCGGCTTAGCGGCGAGTTAATCGTTATGACTTCAGCAGAAAATGCACAACTCCGTTGTGTTGAGTACGATTCTGATTTTTCGTTCAGTGCATTTAATCAAGTGCGGTTTGGTGGTACTTGTACTTTACTTGAGTACTGACATCAAATGCAGCTCCCATTCAGAGACACATATTGTACTTTGAATCCGCTGCATTTATCTGACAGCTGTAGCTACTTGTTAATTTGCTAATTAAAGGCTCTACACACTCTCACAGGTGCTTTCATTACTCTGGCTAATTAGACCTCTCCAAGTCTATCTCACATGGTCATCTTTTATTCATTCATTATTGTTGATTCAAACTACCAAACAATATAGCAAGTCATCTTGAACTGGGTGCAAAGCAGCAGCTTCCCCCTCGTCTCTTCTTAAGACGACTCATTTTGTCACTTCTCCACGCTGGAAGCTGAAACTAATTTGAAAAATACGATTCAGTGTTCCCTCAGAAGTGTCACGTCAGTGTCTACTCTAAGTGGATTTAAATCACCATCTGTTGATTATGGGGTACATGCCATTATGCTAATGTGGCTGTGAATTACTCTTACAATACACGAGCATGTGATGCTACTGACTTTCTTTTAAACATATTTTTATCATTATATTAGTATTTCTTGGCAGGCAGGAAAAGGGAAAAGCAGAGAGGGAGAGACGTAGAGGGGAAAAATGCTATAAAGATCCCCCGCTGGACTTGAACCAGTGACGTTGTCTGAACCTGTATGCCAACAGGAGGCCTTGACGTTACTCGTATTTCATCTTTCATGCATAACAACAGTCTTTACGACGGCCAGCCCTGTCTCCTTCAGGAAAAACACCAGGCTGCTGTGTTGCTGTCTAATGTTGCAATAAATGATGAAGGACGAGAGCCAGCTAAAAACCCACTGTGATTTTTTTCTATGCTTTTATATTTCATTTTTTTTCTCCATTTTTTAATTAAAATTGCAACCGAGAGTGGAAGCGTATGTGAAGCAAGCACACTGCAGTGTCAATAGGAGTCTTATCCCAAGGATCTGCATGTGAACCAGTCACTTAACCAGCACTATTGAACAGTTTGGCCTCTTAACAGACATTGTACCTTTAATTTATTGGAGCTGGACCATGTGTCTGTCAACATGAGGAAATTAATGCTATTAGAAGAAATGAAAAGACTACAGATAAAAGCCGTGCCGCTATACAAGGTAATATTAGCAGGACCAAGGTTGACATTTGGAATTTAAATCTTGTTTTTAATGATCCAGATGACGAACGGCCACTTCATTAGAATGTCAGGAGACAAAGGGAAAAATATCAGTTCTGGTTCAGCGCAGGCCACAACAGACGAGCAGAATTACGTTTGATTCGAAATAAACCGGGGGAAAGAGGCTGGTCTGGTTATGCATCGGAGCAGGACTTAATGAATGAATGACTACAAGATCATTAGCAGCAGCTTTCTGTCCTCGGCACTGTACAGAGCAGGACAAGTAGCTCAGGGTTCGGGGATGTGGGCTTAACAGTTGAAGCAGCCAGCCAGGTTACAATAAGCTTCTTTGGTCCGCGGTGGGGATTTGGCCTTGAATGATCCAGAGGTAAATTGTGTTCCTGAACTCATCCAAATCCGCACAGTAGAAGGAAGAAAGTATTACAGCTGTTCATGATGGGTGCAAAGTAGCCAAAGCTACATTATACTTTCTTTTTTATGTATATATACCGTTTTGAACACAAAGCATCAAGAAAAATATAACGCTGTAAACATCCAGCCTGATAAATATATTCCATTCATCACAGCTGTGCACGACTCTATCTTTGCTTTGAAGTATGCAGAAGGAAAAAAGGAATGGAATTGCTTATTTTCTGTGCAGAGGACGCTGCAGTAGTTGACAATGCTGTTAAAATCCCCTCTACAACCCTTAAAGCTTACAGCTCCATCTTCCATTTTGCATACTGCCAAACTACACGCGGCTACATCTTTCAAAATAGCTAAAGGGGCAGAGAGAGGGCAAAACTGACAGTGGCATCCTTCCAGTGGAGAGTGTCACCCCGCAACACCCTCACACACACACACACACACACTCGCTTCGCATAAACACGGACAATGTGAACTCTCAGCTATTCACAGCTATACAGGAAGTCACAGAGATAAAACTAAAGGGGCATGTCACTGATTTTACGCATATAAGATGTATGACTCGGTGAAAACGACTTGTCTGTCTGCGGAGGAGCGTCCTCAAGACTGATTATGTCATAGTGATGTCGTCAGGATAATCTTGGCTTTGACTTTGAGATCACCGATTTCTAACAGAGAGGCTGCATTACAAACCGGGTTGATGCAGTCTGAAAGATGTGGGCATGTGCCACGCAGGAATAAGATGATGACGATGGGAAACACATTACGGGAAATGTAGGATCCAGTGTTTTAGCCTCTTAACTCAAACTAGGGGCTGAAAGTCTAGACAGCCTGGCCTCTGTTACTTTAAATCTATTTTTAAAAAAATCTTTCACGATCACACCCCAAATGTATGAACCTGTGGCGGAATACCCCTTTGACTTCAACTCAGAGAGAATTTGACATCTGGTTTCCCAAATTCACCACACTGAAAAACATCTGTTTCACCTTAATCGCATTGTGTTGGAGTATTAAAGTCACACTGTCAGAGATTATCCGGTGAATACTAAGCACAGTGGGAGTGCTTCAGACTTTAAGTTCAAACATTGTCTCTGCAGTGTATATTCAGTGCCATTCTCAGCGGACTCGGCCCAAAGAGAACTGACATTCGGTATGATTAAGTTGGTGCTATCTGAAGCCCCACCCAGGGGTACGTAGTAATCCCCAATGTGCACCCCACACCACTCCACTGCAGCGAATTATTTCTTCTCGGCGGTACCCAGCTGTATATCCTCATTTGCTTCTGATTGAAGCGCATGCTGTAGATGTCCATCCGCTGCCCCGTTCCCCGGGTAATGGGAGGAGAGACGGGCAGAAGAAAGAGAGAGAGAGACAGGCAGGGAGAGAGAGCGACTGAGAGCGTGAGGGAGGAGAAGAGATAGAGTTATCCGTAGTCTCATTACGGTGGGAAATGTGAGGGTCCCGATGCAAGGGAATGATGAAGGACTCTGTGGAGGAGGCCTCTGAGAACCAACAAAGACGGCTTTAGTTTCACTGGCAGAATGCATTTGCATAGCTTAGAAGCCAAAGCGTCTGAACCGGGGCTCATGAAAAGAAACCCCAGCAATTGGTTGGACTTCAATGCAAACGAGAGGGAGCGAGAGACGGAGGGAGAGAGAGGGAGAAGTGGGATGGGAGAGAAAGCAGTAGGAACTTTTTCCTCTTCTGTCGCATAACACAAAACGAGATCAGGAACATCTGCACATCCCATGGAGGTTGTCGCTGACTGACTTTGATGCAAAGGGAACATACTGAAGGCGGATCATCCACAGATAAAGTAACAAGCAGAAAAACACTTCCATGCCCTCATAAGAGTCATGTTCCATTGTACCCGTTTGATATTATCATTTAGCGCAGTTTGGTTGTCAGCAACATTAGAGATAAATGCCAATCGAGAATATTCAGCAGCTTAGTAGTTGCTTACATTTGCTACGATGGAAGAGCAGCTAGCAGCCTTGGAGAGCAACACAGAGATGAGCAGGGGTCGAGATAATAGAGCAATCTCCTGGAGAATGGTGTGTGTGTGTGTGTGTGTGTGGCGATTGTGTGGAGTGCAGCAGATGTTGTACTTTAGTGGTGTCTCTCTTTTTCCCTCTGTGGCCTGGAGTCACGGAGGGATGACTAGCCTTCATCAATCCTCTTTAATGACTCTGGCAGCGCCACTTAATGCACTGGTATGTGATTTCTTCATTACTACATCATGATCCCGCCATTTAGGCGGCGGCGATGACGTTCACCGATGTTCCGGGATAAAAATAATCGTCTCATTTTTTTTAGCCAAACTGTCCCATTCGTCTGTTCTTGGGTCAATTTGGAAAATCTGCGGACGTAAGAGATAGCAAAAAAGAAAAAAAAATGATGGGATCTGGTACTATCTATGATAGATATGACCAGAGCCAAAAAAAAAAACAAAACTCAGGCCTTGCCCTCTGTAAAACTCCTTGTGAAACCCACTTCAAAGCTACTGCCACCATTACGTGTTATCCTCTCACAGTCATTTAACCTGTGGTGCACGGTACTACATTTCACTGACCCCTCCAAGACGTCACCTGTCAAAGAGTACAATGGGAGGCAACGCAACGAGCATGCTAATGTTTTGGTGCCATCCATAATAAATGCTGACTTCTGAACTTGGCCAATACATTTTCGTCCGCGCCACCTCCCCCGAGATGCGGAGTATGTTTTAAACATGAAGCATATACAGACCGTTGGATCATCATGATTTAAATCAATCAGTCTGTCTGTCTGTCTATCTACCTACAGCAGTAAGTAAGCAGAACGTATGTAAATCCTTACTAAAGCACGCTCACTGTAGCATAGGTGGAACACCATAGTGATGTCAAAAAAGCGGGGTTGACTGTGCCTTAAGGGAATTTTCAGGCTGCGTGAGATACAAGCACAAACACAAGACAGTTAAATCCTCAAACAATTCCATCTGCTACATCTCCCCACGTCTCTTCTCCTTCCTCTGCTGCTGCCGGCTGCTGCTGGCTGCTGCTGCTTCAGGCCTACTCGTCCACACGTACCTCTACAGCAACACCACATATCAAGCATGATGAGATATGATTCTTTCTAATGAGCTTGCATCTTCATCCGCACGCACACGCTGTGCGGCGTAGACAGCCGGCTCGCACCGAGAAATCCCGCAGCTTTTGATCTGACATCCATCTGATGGGTCTGGATGGTTTGCATCGCGATGGTCTCCCCTGAATAGTACACGTACATGTGCATGTTGGAGAGACCAATTAAGTGGATGAGGATATCGGCGATGATTTCTTAAAGCATCAGTGTTTGAAGGGAGGTTACATACCCTTGGGCTTAATGCATGGCTGGAGGCTTTCGCTAACTCCAAACAACAACACCTACGTGCAGAACCTTACACCGCCTGGAGAGTGCTTAGAGGTCTGAACATTCGAATCACTAAATGTACGCTACACATGTTGTGCTGTGAAAATATCTCTGCAACAGGTGTTCGAGGGAGAAATGCGGGATGAAGCGCGCACATATATGAGCAGTCATGCTCCAGCTGTCTTGACACGTGCTGTGATTTATTATCTTATCCGCTCTCCTCCCTCTAGAGCAAAAGAATAGATAAAATCCCGGCGCATCATTGGTCAGGTGCAGCACCATGACTGTTCCCGTCATGCTCACAGTAACCTTTCTTTGCTACATCATCTCTGCACACACACACACATGCATCTACACCACGGCAACAAAAGAGCTTTTTAGTGCTCGCCGACAGCCTCTGAAGCACGACATCCCGCGTCTCTACTTGACCTCACACTCTCCCCCATGCACAGCCTCCGCGCACTCCCGACAGGTCAGGGCCGTGCAACCTCAAGGTTTCCTCCGTGGTCCCAGTGTTGGTGCACACGAACGATTATTTCCCCCCCAACAATGCCGCCGCCGCCGCCACTGCTGAGAGGATGACAGTTTGTGTGAGATCTCATCTGTGCCACTGGTTGCACAGGCAGACAGGTGGGCAGGGTAAGAGAAATACAAGAGAGAACGTGTGCTCATTGTGGAGAGGGATGAGCGTGTGCATGGGAGGGAGAGACAGAGAGAGAGAGAGAGAGATCCAGACAGACAGACATAGGCATAAGGAAGAGGTGGGCAGAGAGATAATAATTCATGCCTGTGCGTATTAAATGGCACTGCTCATGCAAACTGATTACAGTCCGTATGGTGACATTCAAAAATACATTTGGCCCGGTGTAAGACAAGTGGCACGTCGACCTTTTAAATGATAATTAACAGATTACATGTAGGTGACCAGTCTGAGAGGCTACATCCTTCAAGATCCAATCCAGCAGGTTCCGGTGTAATAATCTATGTCTGCACAATCCTAAATTTAGCCTGCTCACCGACCATCATGAGTGATGGATTGGATGAGAGAAGGAGGGGGGGGGGGGGGGGGGGGGGGCTGTGCATGATTGGCTACACACGCGATTTGCTGTATAACCTCAGGGTTGCTGTGAACATTTGGAGCCTCTCACTCAAACATGACATCCAGACCCCGGTTGGAGACCCTCACAAGAGTTGATGCTGCGTGTTTTGTTTTGTTTTTTTTCTAGAATAATTACTGTTGTCATGACACCTTGTGTGCTTCAAGAGAATAAGTGGCCGATTTATAAGCGACCACTGTTTTACAAGGTCATGATCACGTTTGGTTTCAGCGGGAGGCAAAAAAAATAAAATAAATTGCACACACTCACCGTACACTCCTTGGCAACGGATGCCCTCCACGATCAGCGCCAGCAGCCCCAAAACACAGATAATTAGATCCATCCTTTCACGTTAATCTCTGCATATCCAGCTCTCAATGGCAAGAAGTCCTTTCCGGGGCGGTGTAAGTGAGGTGCATAGACATAAGACAAGCACAGGCTCCGATCCACGCGTCGATGAATTCAGTCTCAGTATTCGCTGTAAAGGTATTTACGCCCGCAGGACGCACTCGGACGGCGATGTGGTTTTGATGTGTCCACTGCCAACGTAGCGGAGACGCGGAGCGCTCTGCGCCGCGCGCGGGGGGGATGCGGAGGGGGGCGGAAAGCGGGAGGGCGCGGGGGAGTGGGCTGCAGAAAAGCCCGGCCTTATAACAAACAGCAAACCTCTCCCCGACTCCAGGTAGGTGCGCTCAGCTGACACGGCGTCTCTCCCCGGACTTTAGCGAAGACCCCCGGGGCACCAAACCGACGGGGCACACTGACGCTGTCGACTGCAGGCGGACGGAGGCTCGGTACCCGCGGACATAGCTCCTCCAGAAAAAATCCAGCTGTGGCTCACGGCTCGCTCCGCGGATGCTGCGTTGACTGCATGCTGTCAGACGGAGCCATTACCTCTGCTTCACACACACACACACGCGCGCACACACAGACAAAATCTCACTGTTTTCACCTCCCGGGATGCAAAGTGGCCAAGCCGCCGTTGTGAAAGCTCGTGCGCTCACACAGTCACATCACGACTGCACCTCAACGCCGCGCGCTCGTCTCATCTCTCCCGGTGGCAATGACAAGGGGAGGGTCCGGTCCCGGTGAGGAGCGGGGCGGATGGTTTCTCTCCAGCTCCTCGGCGATGCCCGCTGTTTGCCTCGGCTGTTACGAGAGCACTTTTCTAATGAATTTCACGCGACGGTGGGAGCCGGATGTGCCCGCCGTGGAGCCAGTTGAGCATCAGTCACGTTGCGCAATACGTGCTACGGAGACCGAGTGGCACCGCAACCGGTCTGTGTGTGCTACGTCAAGAGGTGCGTGGCTTCCAGCGCTCATCTGTATGGGAGGCTTCGCTCAGCGTCAGGAAAGGCATGAGAGGCGCAGCTGCTGGATGCTGGGAGAGGGGGAGAGAGAGAGAGAGAGAGAGAGAGAGAGAGAGAGAGAGAGAGAGAGATGGTACCATTGGAATTCAGGAGGTCTGGCTTTGACAGACCTTTGCAATCAACACCAAACACACACACAGTCCATACTCCTGTCTGCTCATGTTTCACCATCCCTCCTTTATCAGACAGCCAGGATGAGATGCTGTCTGTCATGTAGCATTCATCTGCAACATCAGATTTCTTTGGCTTCAAACAGCGAGCTGTCTATGTTCTAGTCCATCCAAAGGCACACACACACACACACATACACACACATGCTGCTGCTCCTGCAGCCACAGGCCTCAATGTTTTTGAGAACTTTTTTCCTTTTTTTTTTTTTTTTACCAATACATGACTTTTAAAGTTTTGAAAAGGTACAGCTAAGTGGTTCCCAAACGGGGGCCCAGTCTGCCCTCAGGGGTCCCTGCTGGCAGTTCCAGGGGGTTCCTGCAAAATAAGAAATTCCATTTCATTATATTCAATTTGGCCGTATTTAGAGAGCAGAAATACCTGAGTGAGAAACACGCGAGCTGCTCCATCCTGACCGCGGGTTTCACCTTTCACCGTCGTCCTCTAAAGCACAGCACCGGCTAATGGTGTTATCAAGCATTTCAAAAGCAACATAAACACTTTATTGTATTTCCCGTTTAAGTGTTTGGTAATATAAATACTGGCAGGATCTAAAAGCTGGACTGTTGCTGTTTCCTAGCAACACAATTTCAATTAAATAGGTTTAATTAGCATAATATCCCCCCCCCCCCCCCAATGCTGAAGCAAATGTTGGACTTTTGGGACAAATGGGAATGAACGCCACAGTTTGATTCCTGATCAAACGACACACAGCTGTGATTTATCACCACGTTAGGTTCCCTGTGATGACAAATATATTTTTAATAAATAAAAAAAAATATTATTATTATAGATTATTGTTCATTTATATGTACCATACAATAACAGGAGACAGTGTGCTGACACTGTCCTCATGTTTAAAGGGAGCTGGGGATCAGATGATGATGCTGATGGTGGTGGGTGTGTTGGCGCCCTCTACAGGCCGCAATTAAATGAACCCATAATCATGCACTCGATGGGGGGGGGTTAGACCCAATTTGTGACCAAGCGATCAATTTTATTGCACATGATCACTGTTTAAAAGTGAAATAAAGACGACATCACGAGCATTCCATCGCCTCATGAGCTCTACATCATACCCAATCCTGAAACGAGGTGTTATAATGCAGCAGAGGACAAAAAAAAAAAAAAAGAATTTAGTCAGGTTAATATTTGATATAGGCTATTCCAATTTTTATTTCAGAATCTAAATGATTAATCTTGTCCATCCTTTTTATACGCTCATTAGTGTGGTGCCCTTAAACGCTGGCGAAGGGAAGATTTGTTGAATTTTTAGTTTCAAATGATATTTTCTGCTAACTGGCTTTGTTTTATTTCAAGGTGCGTGAAGCCCAGAGTGCTAGAATTTTTATCCTCCCTTTCATGCAGCATCTCTGTCTCTTTCCGCTCCCTCCCTGCGAGAGCGTATACAGTGCATGTGTCAGAGAAGAGGTCCTTTCATAATAAAGAAATCCCGTTTGACAGGCCGTTTAATAGCAGCTGTGCACATTTTCTTGGAAAGACTTGCAAGCTGAAGGGTGTTTGGCAATAGTTTGGACATGAATATAAGTCAGCCGAATGTCCTGACAAGTATAGGAACGTGTGTGTTTTGTCATATAGTGGCGCGCGCGTGCTTGCGTGTGTGTAGTATTGTCGCTTATCCCCACACCTGCTTGCTGCTTATCATTATGTTATTACTGTACCTTTGCATCACCCATCCAATATGGACTGGAGCAGGAGACCACCGGGGAAGCTTAGACTTTAACTCCTCCATCTGTCTGCTGGGGATAAGTCTGCGCTCAGCTTTTCCCCGTCACTCTGTCTTCTCCTTCCCTGGCGGAATATAATACAACCCTTTTTTTTTTTTTTTTTTATCCAAGATGTCTAAAGCTAGTACACTGCACTGACAGTGGAGGCAATGCGATTATGAAGCCTATTGTGAGTACTGTGTCTCCATGTAGCATCGGGTGGGTGGGGAGGAGGGGGGGTTATAAATATAATATGCCTTTGCTACTAGTTGTTGGGGCTGTATGACATTTCACTAAATGTATTCAGTCGCTCAGCGCGTGAGGTGTTGCGCATGGTATGAAACAAGACAATTTGGCATTTGGGGAAGGCCTCTGTGGGCTTCGCCTTCATCGTCAAACCCAGCGGACCCAGATGATGTCACGGTAAAATACAAGGGCAAGGTCAGCCGGAGAAAAAACATGAGAGGGTTATGACTTTGGTATTCTGACAATATTCTGCTCTGCCCGGCCTCACACATGAGCAAATCTCAAATGGAACAACATGTATTTTTCCATCTCGCTGCGTTAAAAGTCATATAAGAGCTGGTGGCCACCTGTGGAGACTCGGCTCACCACTGCGGCTCAAAGCCTGTCAAGAAACGCTCACTTTTTCTTATTTTTGGTTGCGTCACTGTTAGAACATTAAAGTAATCATTCGCTTCAAATGCCACGTTCAATCTCCCGGACGGGAGAAGTAGCTAGAAATTACACTGACTCGAGCGTTTGAGTTTTCCTCTGAGCGACCTGAGGAGTCTTTAAATGCGCTGTTAAAATCTGAAACGTGCGGCGTACAAGTGTTCGTGATGAGTACGGTTTTGGTCGTCGCTCAAATGTTGCACATGGCTAACTTCCTCGTACCACGCGTGCACATTAGCATGTGTGCGTGTCCCGCGAGCGCACACCCTCACAGGACACCGCCGAGCCTGTGCCAATGCTTCACTTAGAAAATAGGTCACCTCCAAGCTGGCAGAAAGATTTTAGGAGGGTCGAAATTTAAAAGTGGGCAGATGATTTGGTTTCCCCGTGTCATGATTCGTTTACGGCGCCGTAACGCCTCGCATGTGGCTTATCTGAGACCGGCTGGAGGGAGCGAGACGGCGGGCAAAAATGGATCCGGCAAGAACACTTGGCTTCCTTTCCAGAGTGCAATTTTAAAAAAGACGTGAAAGGTAAGTGCAATCATTACTCCAAAGAAAATCTTGACTGATGAGTCAATGCGCGTACCCTCTGTCGATTCACCAAGAAAGCAACTTCCTTTTATGTTAATGAAACCTAGACCACATCTGTTTTTTCTGCCCTTCCAAATGGAGCTGACTCCATTTAGATCCAGTGTTTCTTTAGTTTGTCTGTTGAGGAAAGCATCATCTACAGCACGCTCTTTTAACATGGACTTGTGAGAGATCTCATGCTGAGCGGCAGCCCTTAGCCTGACAACAAAAACAAAAGGCAGTTCTGACAGGCATGACACGCGTTTCTATTCTACAAAATGTTGCTTCAGACACCACCCGTTTCTCCCTGGGTAGCGCCACTTTGACACACTCGGTATTCGCGGCGGGAGGAAAGCCTGTCGGCACTATTTACACACATAACCGGGGTGAAAAGAGGTAGATTTCACAATGAGGTGCAGCGGTTCATGGCAGTCGCTATCAAGATGCCGTCAGAATCCAGAAAGCGCAGCCCCTTTGTGATGGTCCCAGGTGAGATATCAGGGTTGGTCTCCACCGAGGCTGAATTGTCAACGAATTCACTGAAGTGGTGTGAAGTTACCTGCACATCTGATGCTTTGAAGAACTTGCCACGGCGGTGTGAAAAGTATACAGCTCACGACCGTGACCTAAACCTAAATAAATAATAAAAAAAAGATTTTTCCCTTTAGCTGTGCTCACAGGAGGATTGTCATGACACCCACTAACACTGCAATCTGATTCAAATCTCCACGAATCAGTTCATTCATCCGTCCGTGATTAAAAAAAACAACTTTCATGTCTCCTTTTATTCAGCTATACTGCAACTGTCCATTTCAACAGGAGAGAGAACTTCCTATTGGCCTATTGATCAGCTGCAGTCCCAAGTGATTCGTCCCAGCTCGGATTGATTGAGGCTGTTTTTGGTGAGACAGCACCGAGTTAACATAGCATGCTAATTAAACTGTATGCTCCTTTACGGATTAAATGGCCCAATACTTGACGCCGCGCGCAGACACAAAGAGATTCATTTTCGAACCAAAAACATCAAGTAAACACTCCAGCAAACACTGTCTGAGGACGATCTGAAGATGAAATCAAAAGGAGAACGAGCTGCTGGAGACTTTCTTCACATTGTTGCCACATGGCAGCAAGAATAATCGGCTTCTTGATAATTAAATAACAATTAGAAGTGAAATAAATGAAACAATTAACTTTTCATTATGTCGAATCTAGTAAAACTTTACTCCTTAGCATCATCTGTAACTGGAGTATAATGAGTTAATGATAAACATAACATGGCAGTAATCATATTTAAAGATGATTACATAGGATCAAATCCTTACAGCGTGTTATAAGGCATTTATTAAATATTTGTAGGGATCATTCACAGGTTAAATGTGTGTTCATAACTCACGAGGACATGCGCAGCTTAAAGGTTCTGCTCATGATTAAACTCTGGGCCCATTCAATAGATTTTCTTTTTCCGGGGAGGGTTTCAACTGCATCTTACGTCCTTCATCAGCACAAAATTTGCTCAGCTGGCATGGAATATGCGATGTTAGGAATACATTACATGCATTCATAATGTAGACGGAGTAAATATAATAAGTTGATATTTTACATGAATGTAAATGTGATTAAAAATGTGATCATTCAGCTGTTTATACAGCAATTACAGACACATTGAAGCGTATTTAAAGATGCATTCGGGCAATACTATGTCTTTATATTACTACATGATACTGTTATGGTTGTAAATTATTGTTATTGTGCAGTGTTACTGCTTACACATGCAAAATAAAATGGTAAAAAAAAATAATAAAGTGCTACAGCTCTCTTTTTCTTATAACAAAACATTAATACTAGTGATTTAAAAAAATAAATTTTTCTTGTTATTGCATCATGGCTATTCTGATGAGATGGTTACAAGCCGACATATGTTGTTGTACAGATGTCAGAATTTTAATGTCGGAAAAACAAATATGTTGAAATATTGTGTAAAATATTGCAGAATCATTATTAGCAGATAGAATTAGCCGCATAAAAGGAATCTGACTTTGGTTTCCAGCAGCTCTTGATGTACTTTCAGGAACAATCTTAAGACACATGCACGTAGACATATTTTCTAACAACATCAAAGTGTCTTTTTGTATTGTGGGGGAAAAGACTTGTCATTATAATGAGGAACTGGGTGGATTTGTTTTTTTTTTCTCATGGCGGCAGGAATACACCGCAGTGTATTTCCACTGCAGTGCTAATCACAAATACCATGATCTAAGCAAGTACAATCAAGTTCCCAATTTAAACCCCTTCAACTGCATAGAAAATGTGATTCCCAGTTTAGTATGCAGCGCTACTTGGCTCTGTGTCTGAGAATGTAATTATCTCTCTGCAAAGACGGTAAAGTGAAGCCATGTTAGCCTTCGTGTCCTTGGCTGCACCGGGGCAGGAAAATAAATCTTCAGAACAGATTTCATTCAGGGTACATTCATTACACAGTACACATTGCACTCGACAGACAGTAAATTACATTACTAACTTCACTTAAAATTGGAGGTAAAGAGCGACAGAGAGGAAATCTTTATTCAAAAGTAAACTTCAAGTATCGGTTTTGTATCTCGGCAGGCCGTCAGCACAAAATTACACACCCGTCCAACCTCTATCACTCGCAAGGCCATTAGTAATCACTGTTTGTACCTGTGTGAGTGTACAAACAGATGCAGATAATTGGGTGTTTGGTAAGAAAGATGCCATTACAGTGTAATTATTTTCTTTATCTGCCGCAGATCCTGTGCCTGATTCTGCGAGAAAGCCTCATTGTGAATCAGAGCTCTTTTCTGGAACCATAGTAGGGCCGGAGGCAATAGCAGAAAGCAATGAAGTATGGGTAAAGTGGTGTGTGTGAATGAAATACAAATGCCACTCCATTCAGCGGGACAGAGTTTGCCATAGATATACACCCAAATGAAAAAGGGCCACAATCACTTTAGGCTGAGTTGCGAGCAAACAAATTAATTATTTATGAACAATGAATATTGCATATTGCGCTCAAAATTGTTGTTGCCTCTCCTTCATAAGGCAGCAGATTTGATTTACAGGGCTGGATATTCACTTCCATGGAAGCTGAATTCTAATCACCATCGCTACGTCAGCACGCGGAGTCCAGAAGCCGCCGACGCGCAGTTGATGTTTGTGCCACAGCGCGCTAAAAAATGTATAATGTATACATTTTATAAAAAATGTCCGCGTTAAATTATTTGCATTTCTTGACATGCGACATAAACACAGTCCCTCCATAGGACCCGGAAAGAGACCCGGAAAAAGACCTCAAATCTAGCCGTGTTTATATTTCTTTCAAGCGTGGCCAATAAGCAATGTTTTTTCCGGCGGCATCACATCATGTTGTGTCCCTTTATTTTCACCCAACATTGCCTTCTGATGTGCCCACTTTAAAAAGTAATCGAGTGGTCAAACAAAGCTTGAAACAGCCGCTGTGTAACCATTGGCTTTTCTATTTTGCACTGTGGTTCAGATGTAGGGTAATAATGGCTCTGCCATCTGCTCACCCGGTTGTCCTTTAAATTGTCTTCTTTTGCTATTGGCTTAAAACAAAAACCTGAGTGCACACTGCTGTTTATGCCAGGCACACATCCACTCCGGATTTCAAGCTACCACCGCCACCAGCGAAAAGATCGTTCTGAAAATAAGTCAGTTACACTGATTCAAAGCACTTGAAAATACATCAATATGATGCAATATGATGAATGGATTTTTTTTCTGTCTGCAAATAATACACGCTTTTCACTACATGCTGTGATTTTGAGCTTCTACTCCAAACACTGCTATAACAGACAAAAGGTTTACCACCTTTCCATCCATCCCTCCATCTCCTGTGTCGTCAGGGTCAGGGGGGGATATCCCAGCATGCATTGGACAAATGGAGGGGAACACCCTAAACAGGTCAACAGAGCAACCACATTCATACCTACATCCAATTTATTGTTTCCGCTTCACATGACTTGAATGTGTCTGTGGGAGGAAAACTGAAACACACAATGGAGAACATGCACTCCACAAAGACAGAGTCCAGCTGCCCAGGGCAGGTTCAAATCCAGGGCAGCTGATTATCCCATCAATCATTTTATGATTTTAACGGAAGGAAACAAACAGTCGCAAAGCTACACTTTCAAATGGCTCCAGATCGAGGTAGCAAATCTGATTTTTTTTTAACCTACATTAATTGTTGCATTTTGGTCCTGAGAAAAATATCTGGCTCTTTGGCTCCATGTTCACAAGCTAGCTTTGTTGATGCTGGGTAGGTAGCGTATGGTGTTTCATGCTGATGAGAGTAGTGACAGTGAATCAGAACAAAAAGCAAAACAAAACATAATGAGCTAAAAGAGGCTAAAACGCTCCGTAGATTTGAGGAGACCTTCAGAGTTGGGTGATAGTTCTGTGGTGGATCTTCAGCCCAAGTGGCCACTTTCACATTAGAAATGGCATTTTCATCCATTGTTAATACAAATATATTAAACATGAGCTGCTTTAATCCGACCACTAATTTCTTTTCATATTTATTTGAAGAAAGACTTTGGGATCAGTCGGTACTGGTAAACACTAACACATTTAGCTTGTCTGGACTTCACATCAGTCAAGCATTGCTGCAGGAATTGTGTGACAGCAGCAGCCAAAATATATCCAGGAAGCCAGAGCCTGAGGAGAATGATCTCCTTGCAATGTGTCATGAGATTTTAGAGGTGATGTACTGCTTAAGACACCACCTACACCTGATACAATGCATCCGTTAGTAATAATCAGCAATAAATAACAATCATTGATATCGCAGCTAGCAGCAGCTATGGATGGATATTCATGTTTTTAAAAGCTTTTGTTCTGAATGTCTAGCAGAGTTTGTTGATCTTTCAAGATCTATGTGATTCAACCTTCAGTTAAGTGGGCTTTTGGGGGGGGGGGTGATATGAACCTACTTTAACGTGCTCTGCCAACATCTCAAATATTCATGATGTTGTAAGCTCGAAGCAGAGAAGCGGTTCACAAACGCTGCTGAAACCTCCTTCCACAGCATCCTCTCTTAGACCTCATCTGAAAATCTAAATCTTCGCCCAAATCGACACCTGGGACGTGATCTGCTTTCGCTGCATAGCTGACGAAAAAATAATGGAAGTAATATTTAATTCAGCAACAAACTCCGCGTGTATTCCCTGTATTGTGTGTCTACTGTGGCTCTGCTGTGTCCAAGCAACAGAGACGTCATTTCCATGAAAACAGGCGTTCGTGTGAGGAGTAGATGCATTCTTGCTTCCCCAGTAGAACTCACACACGGTAAAATCCTCCTGCCGAGCTCATTATGAAATTAGATTTAATCTTTTCGGGGGTGCTGATGTGTTGATGCAAATTGCATCCGAGATAAAGCTAGCGTTTTTTTTTTCTTGCATAACTTCATTGGGATGCATGTTGTTAGCATGCAAACATGGATGTTGTAAGTAAACCAGACCGAACTAAAGCGGTGGGCGGACCAGGGAAGAATTCAATCATCTCCGTCTTTTCTTCATAAGCGTGTACTTATTTCCTATCATCATCCATCACATTTTCCGGCTGTCATTTAATTGCCGGGCAAGCATCCAACGCTGTAGACTTATATGTTGCTAATAGATGTAAAATGAGAGCAGACACCGGTGGCTGCATAAAGGGGATATAAATGAAAAGTTGTTACGGGATGGGATTTGGCAGATTGACAGCTTTTGCCGTAATCGAGTGTGACTATTCAAAAAGTGATTACTTCGACGCTTTGATGCCTTTTAACGGGAGAATTGCAAATCAGATGACGTGTGCCTTTACTCCACCTAAAAGTATGAAAATATCTGATCGGAGACCAAGGGAAAAAAAAGCATCACGGGCTGGTTGCGCATCTTTCTTTCATATATACGGGGTTATATATTACACTGTATGTCTTCATGTGTGCACAGACACAAGCTTGTTTGTGTGTGTTCGTCAGAAGTTGAGGTAGGTGGAGGGGGGGGGCTGGGTGTCCAGGGTGCGTGTGTCAACATGATAGCATGTCTCTTGAGAGCACAGCCAAGCAGAACTGTGATATGTGGAGGGGGGCCTAATTACGGTGCGACGCAGGTTCAATGTGCTGCCCTCAGCACTGCTGACCGAACACTTCTAATGGGACATGCAGGTGCCAAAAGAACATGGGGAAAACGCAAGGAGGGCTGCTTAATAAATAGATAATCACATCAGTTTCCCCCTCCTTCTCTCCAGCCGATTAGGCCGGGCTTCATTAAAGAGCAAGAAGCAGCATTACTTGCGCTATAGGAGGCTGACCGCGTTGACACCGGAATGCGTTTCGCGGCAATGTTCCGCTGATTGTTGCGTTATCGTAAAGGATTCTCAAAAACAATGTAGCGCCGGAGATGCTCGAGGATGCGGCCCTGGATGAGAGAATGGGTAGAGGAGGCAGTCTGCAATGAGTTACACTCACCGTCTGCATACAAATCAGCGAGCCGGCGACAAGAGACAGAGAGGCCGACAACAGATTTAACATCTCAGTGAGCGGGTGAGCGCGGTGCAGGCTGGCAGCTCCCATCTTCTCTCTTTCTCTCTCTCTCTCTCTCTCCTTCTACGCCTTGTCTTCACTCAGCCAACCTCCCCGGTGATGATGGTGGCAGTGGAGGAGTGGAGGAGGCGGCGGCGGCAGCAGCAGGCCAGCTGGCGTCCCGTTGGAAGGGCAGGTTGGGAGGGCAGCCAGCACGAACTGTCAGAGGCCTGGCAGGGTTGCCGAGGAGCCCGGCGCCCTCCATTCTGCTCAGCGTGATGCAGTAACTGGGAACACACACACACACGCGGCAGATTTTGAACGCTTTACAGTACACACAAGAATCTTCAGCTGAAGTCTCATCAGTACGTGTCTCTGTCTCCAGGCTGGGAGCTAAGTCAGACCAGGATTTAGTAAGAGGAAAAATTCAGATTAAAACCATCTCAATAGCACCGCCATGATCAGTGGATACATTTGTTGAGAAAAAGTTGAGCAGAGCTTTCATGTCGTTTTTCAATCTTGAGGAAATTTGTGACAATTCATTTCGACTTTGACTGGAGACGGAGGGAGTATGAGAGTAAGCAGAACAACAAGGAAGTTAAAATATTAGTTGTGTCGCAGCATCCAGATTCATACGACCCCGCTCTATCAAATAAATAGCAAACTAAATTAACCGCAACCAACTGTGGTCAGGGCGCGACCCACAATTATCACCGCCACAATAAGTTTCCGTGACTATTTTGCAAGAACAAAATACAGTGGGAAAAATCAAAGAGGCACAAAATACACACAGGGCGCACACAGCACAACATCATTTGTAACGTCGCACGCTAGTATTTCCTAATTAGCGCCAAGCAGATCAGGTTGATGGGGATGCCATTAGTTTTGGATGCATTTAGTCATTAAGCCGGGTTATTGGATTAAATCATTTCTGACCTGATGGATTTGTACTCCATGAAAAGTCCATCTAGCCATCCATTTTATGTTACCGCTTCTCCTCATCGGCAGCGGTAAGGACGCAGGGTACGCCGTGAACAAGTCACCAGTTTATCACAGGCCTGACACGGAGAGACAGACCACCATTCACTCTGGTATTCACACCTACGGACGATTCAGATTCACCAGTTATCCTGCGTGTGCTTGGACTGTGGGAGGAAGCCAGAGTGTCCGGAGAGAACCCACGCAGCAAACTCCAGTGCTGACCACCATGATGAAAGACTGATGTGGCTAAAAACACAGACTGTGTTGTGTATCTGTCCATCTTTTCTCTATTAGTCGCACATGCATACACATGTACAAACACACAAATAAACTGGGAATGAGTTTAAGCTGGACCTGAAGTGAAAGAACTTTTTTTTATTGTTATTATTAATAAATCTGTAACCTGTTGTTTGTTCTTTGTCAAATTTCCGTTAATTAGCCAACAGTACACCACGTGTGGTCTTGAAATTCAAGGTCCAATCCAAGGTCTTTTGAGCCTTTTCACATTTTTGTGTTTTCTTTCCATCTTTTTGTCCAGACGTCCACACAATACGTCCCCCTGTCTCTCTTCCCGCTATGTATTCTCTTTGTCAGTCTGCCCCTGTCTGTCTGCATCCTCCATGTCTGTCTTTTGTCAGTCTGTCTTTCCACTCATTAGCAGGGTTGTGTGTAGTGAGGCTCAGCGGACATTACATGCGCCATCTATTTGCCAGATGTTATTGCTTACACGGTGGTGATTTCATAAGGTGCTGTGACAATTTCATTAACTTGGGGGAAATCAGACTCTTTCCCAGAGAAGGAGAAAATGGAGAGGCGAAGGGGGGTTCGGGATCTGAAACGCTGTTACATTAGGAAGATGGGGGAGGAATACATCACCGAGGAATTACTGCACACAATAGACACGGCGTAGCCATTCTCCTCTATTTTAATGAGATATGCTCAGCTCATGCTACCTGCAGTCCTGTAGGTAAATGAAAACACACCAGGATGGCACGTTGAATTGTTACAGACGAGAACCTTGATCTGTTAGCAACGCGGCTGATTTTCCAATCTGCCCCGCTATGAATTCAAATCTTCAAATTGAGGGACGTCGGCGCCGGTATCAGACATATCCAATTTCAGGAACATATTGTGTTCTCAGAGTTAGGCGCTCACTGCAGGGCTTGAAGAAGAGTGAGAAGAAAAAAAAAATGTGCTGGAGCTGTGCACGGTCACATGGTTAATGGGGTTTCATTGAAAGCACAAGGCGAGGGGGTGATAGTCCTCCCTGATCACATTAGTCACATATCGATCAAGGCCTTCTGTCTGCTTGGTAAAAGGTGATCACGCAAGACGTAATCCTGTTAGCAGCTCTTTCCCCAACCACTCGCCCAGATGGAGAGGTATCTGCGATAAGGGTTTGTTATCTGCTTACATCTAAGGTTTCCCAGCAAGAGCTGTTTACAGGCTGTTTGTTCATCCTGCATCTGAATTGACTTTTTTTTTTCCAGAGGATCATAAATCCAAAAATAAGTTGTTGTCTCTGTGTCTTTATCACTTTTAGAGAAGGTATCTTATCTAGAAAACACCCCTACTGTACACACACACACACACCGAAGTTATTACGCCACATATGCACACGCGCATATATAAAATGTACATAAAAGACAGTTCCCGACAGCGGTTTGTGATCGCTAAAACGGATGAAGAGATAAAAGGGGATTCATCAAAAAAGCATGACGTTTAAAATGAGCGGCCAGTGATGCATAATTCATCACAGATCAAATTTGACAGGTTCTTATCTTCCTGTTTGGGGTTTGTTGTGAAACAATGCTGCGACTTTACTATTATTATTATTTTTTTCCCCTGCATTGTGTCTGACTGCTGCGAGAGAGAGTGAGAGAGAGAGAGCGAGGAGTCTAATTTCCATTTTTGCAGTCGAGCCGCATTAGCATACATTTCTACATGCGGTAGTGGGGTGGCAACCGGGGTCCTCATCAGATAGGATTAAAGAAGAGAGTCCGCTGGAGCAGAACAGATTTAGGGAGAGACGGGCAGAGATAGCGAGGAAGGGATAGAAGAGCTGTAGAGAGGGATGGAGAGGGGAAGAGACGGCGAAATAGCTGGACCATGAAACATGAGTCTTCGACCTAGCACAGCTTCTCCGCAGTACATCTGAGCCAGTTATTAGATGGTATTTGAGTCTTTTAGTAAAAGTCATGTCTGCTCGCGCTTTGATTTCTCTTTATTGTTAACATCAGTAACACAAAAGTCCGTTCTCTTACCCTGACTCACCCTATTACACTGGGTCATATTAAAGCTTGAAGCTGAAAGAGTTCACTCTGCTTGCATAATTTAAAAAGCTCCCATGTTTTATACTTTATTGGTGTTTTATTGGAGGTTTTGACATCTGTGAGGAGATGCATGCTGTTTTAAATAGCCAAAAATGATCTCGATATAGTTTTACATCTCCTCTCTCCCACGTTCTCCTCTGCAGCTGAAACTTTGATCCATCCCTTCATCACATCCAGAATAGAGGACTGCAACAGCATTTCATATGACACATCACCCAAAGCACTAAATATAACTGCAATATATCTAGAATTTTGCTGCCCGTCTCACTCCTGTGACAACATCACCCCCGTCCTCCTGAAACTTCGCTGCCTTCCTGTCCAACAAAGGATCTAATTCAAACTCCACAAAGCCCTCTAGCCCCCTGCTACTTCAATGACCTGCTCCACCATCATGCTCCACACTGCAGCCTCTGCCTCCCCCTTGATGCCGACCTCATGTCTCCACCTCTGAGGACCAAGCACAAGACCTGAGTTGACAGAGCTGCCCTGCTGCTCCTCTGGAATGTTCTTCCCAAACAAATCTGCACTGCACCAACCCGCCCACGTTGAAAACACAACTTCTAAGAAACGTGTGTCATGTGATTAACGTGTGCGTTGTATGCACTGCTTGATGATTTTAACTACTGTAAAGCATCTTTGACTACCATGAAACACACTGTAACGTGACTGCAGAGTTGTGAAATCACAACTTTACAGAGGTCCTGACAGTTTCTAAATATGAGCACTTGGCTTTGGATTGAGCTTTTGATACTTTCACAGTATTTTTATAGCACCTAGACCTGCTTTATAATCATAAAAAGGATATTTTACTTTCTACAATATGGGACCTTTAACTTGATACTTATTCTTAGAACAATGTCATTCTGCCCTTGCAAGGTACATTAGTGAAACTGATGGTATTTTTGCCACATCTGAAAAGTCTGGACCATTTAAGTTGCACTCATACAATGAAAATGTATTGTCAGACACAGATATTTCATAGCGTTCAAAGGCAATGTACTGTACAGTGGCAGACAGATGAGTTTCCACACTCGGGATGATTGACTCGGATGCTCGCAGTCACGTCTGCTCGAACCAGGAGCCTCAAGATGAATAGCTCCCAATTTAAAAGGATAATTCAAAGTTTTTATTTCCCCAGTTCCTGCCATTGCGGCAGTCAGGTTTCGTCAGATACAAAAGTTCTGCCCTTTTTCTCTTCTCGGCAGAGTCCCCGTGGAAGTCAGTCGAAATCAGAAGAGATTCAAACTTGTCCCTTCAAAACAGTTTTTCACATGACATTTATCTAAGGCCTGTAACTTCAAGCAGGATTAACAGTCAGCTGTGCTGTGTTTACTTCAGGAACCTTGGCAGAAGTAAAAATAGTTAAAGCTAACTCAGGGATTCTGCCTCATAAGGCAACTCTCTACGGTCCTATGCTTTGCATTCGGTCCTAAAATTAGTTCTTGCCAATGTATCAAGCAAGCAACTTGCATAGATGTCTTCTTTAACCAGTTTTATTAGTTACTGTATCTATCATTTATCTTTAGAAAGTACCAATGAGTACCAATAGAGTTGTAGTTCCTCTGTACTAACTGTGTAGTAACTCAGCTGTCACCAACAACCTCCAGCCTTAATCAGCAGGTACAGTTTGCTCTGTTGTCATGGAGATTATTGATATCTCAACACAGGACCTAGATAGGTGAAGGTCGGTACTTCATGTCTCTATTCAACGATGGCCAGATTTACTGAAATGGTGTCCGATAAACACTGTATGTGCGGTGGTTCTCAATTTGGAAATTTGCACTTATTCAGATTATTTCACAGTCAGCTCTTGGTCTGAGCCTTGACCACTGGACACAGTCTGCAAGTGAAGGGGAGAGGCCATCGATTTCATAAAGCAGAGATGTAGTGCAGTGATCTTTATTTTAAACTATTCGTATAAATTGATAAGAAAATCTTTTTGGTCCAATTATCTTATTATGCCAAGAGTCATGAATTTTAACACTATATTCATCACTGCACCTGAGATAAGAGGGCCGGGGCAGCTGGTGGAGAGAGAGAGAACTCCATTTGCGACTTTCTGAGAAACAGAATTAGTTTTAAGTCTATATTTCTTTTTCTTTAAATGCTTCTGTTTAGCTCTCCAGATGTTTCTGTGATGTGAGATGAGTACGTCTGATGTCAACGAGAATAACAATTAATCCAGAGGCAACCTCCGTGGCTGTGAAGTGAAGCCAATGCAGACATGCTAAAAACTGCAGTTCCTCAAATGCCCACTTGAGGGTGGTTCCAGAACGAGTCAATCTCCATAAGCTCCCATGTTAAAATGTCCAACTTCACAGCAGAAATAAACATGTTATATAATAAATAAATGATAACAAAAAACGTTGAAGTTATGCATAATTAAGAGCGTGGTTTGATTGACAGGTAGGTACCATCACAGGTGACTTGTTTGAGCAACACTTGGGCATCACTTAGCCCGCCTCAGCTCCGGCCACGCTCCACATCTTTGGTTTAGTGGGGCGCCAACACAGGTAGGACTGCCAAGACGGTGGCAGCCAAAGCCACCACACTCTGAGCTGCACAATGCCTCTTTAGAAACCTATGGGTGATGCAACAGACACGACATCCATCATTTCACAAGCGTCAGTAATTCCAGAAGAGCACATATCATTTTTCTTGTTTACACTTTTATAAACAGAACATAATGTGGTTTTTCGCATACTGACATGATTATGGAACGTGTGATAAGGAAAATAATACAAAATAATAATAATAAAAAAAAACAATCAATAAACAAGACAGGCAATTAAGAAGGCTGGAACACAACAAAATTCTCATTCTTTCACAAACATGTCATTTGGACTGCCTCAAGAACACATAAGGAAGAGTTAGATAGCTTATCCTGCTTGTAAAGACCAGGGCTCTTGGGCTGTTGTTTGGCACTGAGCTAGCTATGTCGGTTTGTGTGCAAACCTTGCTTGATGGCCACTCATTCACTTAAAACGGTGGAATGTGGAGGTTTAACGTCTGACTCAACGATGGTCTGGAAGCTTGGAATGTGCAAAGAGGAATACATGCCATCTTGCTCGCTGAACGCACTCTTTCTTTCTGCAGCAGCACGAACAAAGATTGAAAAGAGGAAAGGTACAAATGGATGACTGATCACCAAAGCCTTTGAGTTTGTTGTAATCATACTGAAAAAGCTGAAATAGCCGAGGGGCAGATGGGGAATCCAATGCTCCACATTGAACGTCCTTGCAAAGACGCCTGGATGATACTCAATATTCCTTTCCATATTCAACAAATGGAGTGTAAAACGTGTTCCAATAAATTGCCCTCCATTTTGCCCGGAGTTTCAAAGATTTTAGGCATCCAGAAATGTGTCTTCCATTTCAACTACAACCATCCATCTTTGGGAGAAAAAAAAAAAAAGCATGAACTGAAGAAACACAGAAGCTCAGCTAAATTCCTTCCATCTGGCCATTTGATGGAAATAGCAATATTTTGTTTACGCTGCGATATCAAATGGACAACAGACCATAATTCTGCGGCGACCGAATGCAGCGTGCTCGTTTTTGAGTGATGAATATTGTATTCGTGTCAGATAGATTTCCTGCAGTGATTCACTGCCATATTTATGAGGTCAGCTATGACAACACATGGCCTGCACGGAGTCATGTGGCTGTACATGATATTGTGCCTGGCTCCCCTCCCGTTTCAGCACCCTCATGGCTCCGGTCCTGCCCGTCCTAACCTTTATCATAACTCATCAGTGCAGGTCCGCTCTCCCTCTCTCTCTCTATTCTAAGAGCTCACACACATCCTTCAATGATTAATTTACCATCACATTCTTCTGCTCCAACTGAACAAGTTGAGGACATCAATTATGGACCTGTACGTACGCGCGTGTGTGTGTGTGTTGTTTTCATTTGGCATACCTGGACGAGACAAGGCTAGCCGGAAAAATTTGAATCGTGATTGTGTGGGAGATGTGACAATTTATTTGACTGAAGAACTGTGTTGAAAATCTGTTGTACTCCTCAGAGCAGCTTCTTCTTTCTCCACAAGAAGTAAAAAATATGGGATTTATGTATGCATCTTTAAAAAAAAAAAGATTGTGTCAAATGCAAATTGAAACAGACCAAACTGACCTCATCTCTGAACTCGCAGAGGCGGAGGAAGTAAAGCGCTGTATTTGAAACTGTTGATTCTTTCACACGAAAAGAAAAAACAGATTTATTTCTGTGAATTTTTAATTTTCTCCCTCTTTTGACTTTGATGCTATGATGTTTGTTCCAGTATATTGCGGCTCTGAAGCCGACTGTGTTGAGCAAATATGTGATCTGGTCTTGCCTGCAGTTCAACCTCTCCGTAACGCACCAGAGAATAAATGCACCCAAGCTTAAAAAACTAAACTCAAAGCTGATCAAAAAGCTGATCTGCCAGCATTTATTTGCTGAGACATATCTACCAGCATGGGTCCGCTCCGCGCGTGCTTTATACCCGTTGTAGGCCACATCGGGATCAAATAAATGGTTGTAGTTCAACCTTGTATTGGCATTTCAAATGTCTTAATATGGAACCCATCACAACCCAAATCTGATTTCCTTCATTTCTCCAAACATATGATATATAAACGAACAGCTCTGCTTCAAGCAAGCAGAGTTATCCTTTAATAAAAAGGATGTTCTACTGAGAGGAACAACAAATGTCAGAGTTTCATAATCGGAGTCGTATTAATTGAATTTTGTAGCTCACTAATGGCATATGATGCTATTACTGCATTTGTTATTTTTGCTGCATTTGTTAAAAGACTTAAAATAATGTGGTTTTAATATATTGAATGAACCGCTGCTTGTTACATTTAAAAAGGTCACATGAATGGATCACAATCCATTTGTTGGAAACTTCATCCTCCTTGGAAAAAAAAAATGTTTTAACGCATTTAAAAGAAAGGGCTTTCAGTGCTTTTACAGGAGGGCAACATTGTACATGTGCGTTGTACCGTACATTTCTTCACTCTCCTTGAATGTTCCAACTATTTCTGTCTGTAACTACACAATGTGCTGAATATGGTCAGGTAGACGGCTTGAAAGAGACTTCGACCATGTCAAACTTAAATGCACCGACATCTGGAGCCGGTATAATACGCATTCTATAGCTGTAATGGTGTCATAGCCACAAGCAAAGACCTGCCCTGTAGCCAAGGACTCTCCATCTTTGCCAGGTGAGATAATCCCATGGAGGGTATTCATCAGATTCAAAGAGACAAGGCTTCACTCTGTCTTTCCGTCACGCATCTCTAACCGGGATCTTCGCTCCTGCCTTCAGCCGGGGGCGAAAAAGTCTGTTCAACTTTTAAGTCAACTCTCGCTCTCGCAAAGGGGATCTAAATTAACATTGCTCTGTGAGGTGCGAGGCATATATGGATTTGAGCGGGGGGGATTTGCGGTGAGCACACAGTTATCAGCGCGGAAGCTTTACACCGCGCAGGACAGTCTGCGTTTGAGCCGTTGCAGTCGGTCGGGGAAAAAAAAAAGAAATTAGAAACACGGTGGAACTCGTACGGAGCTCCCGCGACGAGCCAGGCTTCATCTTGGCAGAGAGAGTTTAGGTTTAGTGACCGGTACTTTTAATGCAGTCACAGCAGCAATATAATGAGTCCTGAAGATTGCTGATTCCTCTTTATGCGCCCCACACAGGAAATCACCAAAACTCTAGCTGCTCATTATCCACGTGGCTGGATATAAAATACTCGCCGTAGATATGAGTTGCAGGTCCGTCAGAACATACGCAGACATGCATATGCATGCACGCACACACGAAAATAGACCTTGCTCGTCGGCCCACTCTTTTCCATCATATATTTCCAGCATGACTGAGCTTACCGCATTCCCCAGCAGAGCCCTTCTCCAAACTTGCAGAGTGCTTGAGCAAACACTGTGTACTGGGCCAATTAAAACTCTTGTGGCGTGGGCGAGGTGGTATGGCAGCATGGGATGGATAGATGGGGCATAACGACCCATTTGGGTAATGACCAGCTTTTCCCTCTCCCTCCTTCTTCTCATATACATCTCTCCTTCATCTCCTCCCCTCTTTTGTATTTCTGTCTCCCCTCCTCCCTCCTCCTCACTCTTCTCTCTCCATGTTGATTGTCTGTCACTCCCTCGGTGCTCCTGGGAGCAGCTAATTGCACCTCTCGCACTCCCCCGCCTCCCCCTCGTGTCATGCAATGCCGATTGCGGCGGGCACTCACTTTAGGCGATCAATGGCGCGAGTTGCTAAACAGCCCCGCGCAGAGCTGACTGCCGGGATGGCGGCTGTGGTCGATGCGAGGAGCTCTTTGCAGCCCATTGTTCATGCAATTTCAAAAAGACCCTGCACGCGCACCCCGCGCCGCGCATCGTCTGTAGCTGAAGTGTGCTGTTAGGCAACAGCCTTTCAAAGCAGTAGCCTCCATAATGGTAACGAAGATAACCAAAATGGGAAGAAGGCTGAAATAAGTTGATGGTGTAAATCGAAATCCACGTCGACCCAAAGGGAGAAACAAACGTGTGTTTTTTTCCCCCTCCCTATGTGCAGGAGCCTTAAATTGAAAAGTTTAAACCTATTCACTGGTGTGTGTGTGTGTGTCGTCTCTCATGCGTCGCTGTCAGGTGTCATCACGGGTTCCAGCTGACAATGTCGCCACTCGGTTCAGAATAAACGGCGAGCTGGCATAAAGGAATAACGGCAACGAATGTGACAAATTATCACTCACAACTTGTCAATCATCCGCAACCAGGGGTTGTTTGTTGTGACACAAATAGCGGCGGTAAACTTAGTCACAGCGAGGATGACATTTGCAAAGGTTTGGGTTCCCGTCCTCAGAGTGCGAGGAGTCGCTTTTTTATCCCAGCAGCCTGCGACGTCAGCTCTCATATGAGTATTAAACAACAGCGAGAGAAAAGGAAAAAAACAGATGAATGCTCTCACGCAGGATTGAGGCCACGTTTCACACAAAAAGCAGCGGATTGGCGATAATGATGTCTCGTTATCATTTATTCACCCGCATTTTGTGCAGACGCATTCATCTGAGCGCAAACAAACCCGTGATTGCATTCACGATTACTTACAGAAAAAAAAAGTGTGTCCTGTTTTGTATCCTCGCGGTCTTTATTTGGGCAAAATGTCTGCGTCAAGACTCCTCCTGGCAGATCGCTGAAAACAGAGAGTTAAACGCGTCGCACGTTGTGAAAGAGCCGTCACAAATGATCTGCTAACGCGATTACAGGGCAGTGCCCCTCAAGGCTGAACGTAAATGGCAGACGGAGGAGGAAGCGAGGAGGAAGAGGTTGTTTGTTTCAAGTGGGATGATGTTCGGCGAAAAAAGCTTTGACATGGTAGAAAAAGAAAACAAAGCAAATGGGAGCGAATGTTTTTTTTTACTTTCTTCAAAACCCAGACAGAAATGAAGAAGGATCAGAGCGGAGACGTGCTCCTCCACCCATCCCTGCGCTCGCTCCCTCTCTCTCGCTGCAATCCTACTGTAAAGGGCTCGCATTATCAATGCTTAATTACGCTTTAGGTTTCTCATCAGTTTCAAATCTAATCAAGTAGAAAATTAATATTTCAAAATCATATTTTCTGAGCAATGCTCAACTCTATTCACGTCTGCTAATGAGAGAGGCGTAGATACACTAGACAGGCTGCTGTACTCTTTAATTATCCCCTCCTTGCCTTCCCCCTGCGTTACACAGGATCACTTCACTGGCCACTTCCTTTTGACCGAAGCAAGCAGGCTTAGACTGGATGTGTTTTTAACCCGAGGAACTCAAGATGAGCTCATAATACTTTATTGTGGCACCTGTTCTAGATAATTTCCTCTTTTGTGAGCGCCCATCAGAGCAGCGCTGCTCGTTCTGGCATCATGCCGCTCGAAATGGATATAAAAATCAGAAAAATATGAAGGATGGATCAACTGTAGACATCTAGTGCTACAAAAAAAGAGAGACGCGAGACTGCAGACAATGTTGTGTGCCGAGAAAACCGGCAGGATCAAGAGTGTGCTGATGCACTTTGAGGTATTTGTATCATGTCACGCGCATTTAGTTGCTTCTACTCTCGGAAGACTGAGGAATGTTAATAATTCATACGCTCACAGGGTTAAAAGACGGATGGTCAGACCTTTGGCATCACTGGGAAGGTGAATATAATCAAGACGTGCTCGCCACGCGTACCAAATGCAGATCAAACTAATTGTTCAGGCAGATAAATCGCTGATCATCCTTTAATGACACTAACCCCGGGGCTAGAGGCATGAGGTTCAAAGAAATAATGATATACAAACTATGAATATATTTCAGAGCAGCAGGGAGCAGAAGTAGAACCATTAATCCAACCATGCTGGTGCAAGTACCTACTGTAAGTTTGCAAGCATCCACCCAAGCTGAGGCCTAAAGCACTGCATTTTTGTTGGAGTTATAGTTTGTGAGTGTCCTCTTCATAGTTTTGGTTAGAGTTTAGAGTTATGAAAAGCACTACTTACCAAATGAACTGAAATGCACCAAACTGTCCCCCAGATCGAGACTGGGGTCAATACTGATCTTTAGGGGATTGGGTATGGCCCAATCCATTAAATGGTTTCATTATTAATGTCAGATTTCAGTGTCAAAAACAAAGTATTTACCATCATTTATATTATTAACACATGCAGAACCATTGATTTAGCAAAACAGCAATCCAGGTCCACACACTGTGGGATACATCGATATGGACAAACAGAAAGAGAGAGACTAAAAGTGTGATGAAGTAATTACTAAGATCTGGGAACTTGGTGAAATTTCTATAAATTAAGTCAGACAGGGCAAAAAGCGCAAGCACTCAGACGGTTTAGTTTAGTTAGATAATCTAAAGCCCTTTACTTGGACGGAAAAGCAAAGGTGAGTGCGCCCTAAATGTTAGTAATAATCTCTCATTGCACAAGAAAACTGTGTTCAACCTTGAATTAGAAACTGGCTTTTTTGAACCGGGTGTCTTGCAACGGGCTGTTTGGATGTAATTTCACTTTAGTTCTTTTTTCGAAATTATTTTTAACTAACCCGGGGGTTTGTTTAAACCTGTGTGATCATCCGACTACTCGTGCTTCTCGTCCCAATTTCATTTCAGCAATGTAGACGTGTTCCCAGATCTGAGCAATTAACTTATTATTACCGACAGGAGTGATAGCCAAAGTTACAAAAATAGAAGCGCAACGTGCCTTTGAAGGCAGAATAAAAAAGCACCTTATCTGATTGCTTCTACTATACTAGTTCTAATAATTTCACCTACTTTTATGTAATTAACTTTGTTAAAAATAACGGGAACACCGAGTTCATTTGCTTCACCCTTCATGACCGTGTAATTTTGTAGCTTCCTAATGATCACTTCTGGTATGAACTCTTGGAAGTTTCATGCAAACAATAAATTAATCAACTCTCAAAAGGTCCCCTTCTATTAATGAGCAGAACAACAAAATGCAAAATGTAACTGCTTCTTTGTGCCCTTTCAGCAGTACAAATGCGCTAAATGGGCAAGCGCTGGAGCGGTCACCTTGTGAGTGTTTGCTGACATGAAAGTTTGTAGCCTTTCTAATAGGTACAAGGCTTGAATATACATTGCTTTCTTGCAGACACTGTCGCGCTCGCTTCGGTTTTTGCCTCGCCAGCTCCACACTATTGTCAAATTGTGTTTACAGGAGACATTTATAGATGTTTGCCACTGAAGTCCTTCAGTGAAAACATCAATCATGTGCGGTAACAAGTCAGAATTTGATTACTTTTAGATTCCAGGACTTGGGAATCAGCGTGGATTATACATCAAAATCATACCAAATATCGTCTACGTGTCACCACGGTTTTAGCTTGAAGGCAGGTGATTTAGGCCAGGTGTAATTCCTTCGCTCTGCCCTCTCCTGTTAATTAGATAATGCTTCACTTCTGCTGGCATCACACACTTGATGAACGCAGTCCTGGGAGATTACTTCTCCAGAGTAGCAGACAGGCTGGATTACCTAGACAAATTAATGGCTCTATAATTTGATTTTCCCAGGATTGCAATGCTTAAGCGACTCCAGCAGAGAGGAACGGTCTGAATCAGCCCTGCCGCGCGGTGACATTAGCTAATCACATCTGCATGCTAAAGAGACCGCTGGGCCAAGGGGAAACAAAAGGCTCCGCAGAGGTAGGAAATGGGAACGATTTTCTCCAGGAAGCGATCTGTAGGGAGAACCAGCGGGATTTTCGGCTCAGAGGTGCAGTTTGGAGTTCAACCCGAAAAAGCTCTACACTAGAGGACGCGAGATGCAAGGTAAGAGGTAAACCTGCTTCAAATGGAAGCAGCACAGTGCGCCGTGGGTGGCCGCTCGTCCCTGTCAGAGCACCTGTTGTGTCTGAGATCGGCTTGCAAACATTTGTCAAGTGTTCCACGCATGAGCCATTGGCTCCATTAGAAGGCCATGCACAATGAGGATTACGAAAAAGCAAAAGCAAGCACAGCTTCAGCTGAACTGACATCATCTCGGCTCTGTAGCAGTGAATTCAAGCTGTTCACCTTACTTTACAGGTACATGGTTCAGAGCTCTAGTCGTCGAAATCAAAGGTGTTACCGTCACAAAATTTTATATATATATATATATATATATGTATATATATATATAGATATAGATATAGATATAGATATAGATATAGACATACACACAGTATGTACCTCGTATATAACTCATGATATTGTACAGACTGTTGCAAGCCTGTGGAAACAATGACATTATAAAGAACTTATGTTGTCTTTTGCTGGTTCACAGTGCTAATAAAAGTTGTAATGGCAGCTCTACCACTTGCACAAGTCCCAATGGCATGTAATTAAACTGTCTCATCAGGGAATCCTAGGCCTAATGAGCGTCTCACATTTCAACAAGTAAACTGCTGCTGCGGAACAGTTGTGGGCTCAGGCAACCGTTCCCAATCCATTCTCGGGGGTAATTCTCTCTGAATGAAAGTTTTGCAATTTACTTGCAAATAATTTGGCTTCTCCAAAGCCCAATTCATTTCTCTGTATGTGTGCGTTCTGTATGACTGATAGTCGGGCTCCGTGTGACTGACGCTGAGTGACAGCCAATCAGGGGAGGCAGCTCTGCCTGTCCAGGAAGTCCCATCTGTGCTGACAGTGCAGATTCGATTGGCTCCTGCGCGGGGTTGGTTTGCACGCCGCCCACGTCCCGATGCACTCAGAGACGACGACATATCAACACCTGAAAACGGGCTAGCCTTGCAAAATGTTTGCGTTTCTTATGTAACGACAGCAGTATCTTGTGTAAGCATTTAGCACGGCCATTCTTACTGAAGTGTGCAAAAAGCTTTAATTCCCATGGCAACAGAAATGATCTAGAAGCGTGGGGCTATATTCATCTCTGTGAACGTGGTGCTGTAAGTGTTATTATGCAGGCATAAAATTTCAGCTTCACACAGGCACCGACCCATCAGGGGATGGATTCCAAATTCATGTGGCTGTTCTTTGTTCTTCTTTGGCTCATGTGTATTCATGACTAAATAAATGCAAATAACTTCTTTTAGTAATATCCTCCATGCATGCACGCTGCACATTAAACGATGACTCATCGTTAGCGGCGTTATCTTTTTCTTTTTTTTCCCCGGAAATCATTAGTGTCCTGTGACGTGTGTTTTAGGTTTAATTTGATGGGATATAAACTATATACTATACTGGGATATAACTATAAACTAAGGCACTTTTCAGCTCCAAACATAGACATAGACTCTTGAATAGGATGGGGAAATCACAACAACACATTCCCACTAAAGTCTATCTTATCTGTCAGTGGGCCAGCCAATATCAATGAGAAAAGCACAGGTGTTATCCTTGAGACCTCTATCAGTCAGTGATCAGCAAGTCTCTTCATCCTGGCACACAGCGTGCACTGGGGAGACCTCTTGTGACATTCTCCCCCCGTCTGTGGTTCACAGCACTAAATCGTGGCCATTTGATCTCTGCATACTCCCTAAGGCACGAATCGGCTCTGGCATTTGCAGACAAGGCAACAAGGAGCGACGTAGTGAGGAGGGTTAGGACATCTGGACAGAGCGGGGACGACGCTGCAAACCTCCTAAATACTCGAGATACGATGGAGGGGAAGAAAAGGAGCGAAGAGAGCGCAGATGAAGCTGCCCAGAGCTCCAGCCGACATGAAAGGAAAGAGCGTCACTCTGGGGCTTTGGCTGGAAAATGTTCATAGATAAGAGCAGCTAGAAAGTGCATGCAATAGTTGGTAGGGCTTGGCATGTGGTTATGTGTCCATGTGCATATTATTTGTTTTCTCTCCTAGCATGGAGGATTGCATCTGGGACAAAAGCTAATATTTGGTTAGGAGCACACACACACACACACACACACACAAAACGGCTACTTAATTGATTTTAGCCACATGAGGGCAGCACAGCAAACTCAACATCAACATAATATTGCGTTAGAAAATATGATATGGCACACATTCAGCAGGTAAGGATGCTGCAACTAAAAGCAACACTGAGGAGAGCAGTGATACTCAACTAAAATCAAAAACAAAACAACAAGCTGAAAGACACTATAAGGCTTAGAGCTGAGGGGATCTGCAGAGTGGATTATATAAGCTTTAAGGGTTAGAAAAAAATACTTAAAGTTTAAGCTTGGTAAGAATCACAGATCAAACTTCTCCCTACAGTTTTTCATGCTGCCGTGCTGCTTTTCAACTCTGCCTTCCTTGATATACAATAAAAAGTCACACAGCGACTAGCCGCCCTTTTCAAGTAATCAGAAATATGATGAAGGCATAGACGGCATTACACCACAGGTGTTATTTATTTTATTCTTTGGTGGTGTACAAGAAGAACTTAGCACATTATATTTGCTCAAGGTTTGTACTTAAAGCAACATTAGGTAGAAACTGATATTCTGTGATATAACTACGACTTTTCTAACAGCCAAACATCAAGCAAGTGCAACAACACAAAACATAGCAGCCAGCTAATATTATTTACTAGTCCGGCTAACAAACTGAGCTATCCTTAGCTAACAGAAGCTATAATTGGCATCAGATTACTGATCACACCACAGAGAGTTGATGCAGGAGGACAACAGAGGAAAACCATTTTCTCCATTTAATGTGATCCAGTTTGAAACAGTCGGTGGTGAGTGACTTGTTGTGTACTTTGTGATCTTTGTGAGAGCATAAATTTACATAATACAGAAACGGGTCGAGGTGTAGGTGTAGGCCGCCGAGTGGGAATGACAGAGGCATCATTCACCTGATTAATGTCAGTGCCCCATCAAAATAATTTCAATTCTGTCATTTTATGGTAGAAAAGTTACACAATGGTGCTTTTACTACAGTGTTGCAGGACTTGTGTTCAAGGGACTGCTTCACATGTTCACCTCACCCACCCAATAATGTAATACTTAAAGTATTTAACTACATAATATGTATGGGTATGTATATTTAGGTAGATTTTGCTGCCAATACTACTGTATATTTCCTCTAGCAGTATAACATCTCTATTCCAAATTTTACTTGAGGATTTTCTGTCTTAAACTGCTACTTTTATATATAATTATAACTATAGACTATAGGCAACTCCCTCCTGGTGCACAGCATTCTTGTCGAGTAAGATAATACTACCATGCACGTCTCCTCCTCACACGGGACTCAATTACCAATTAGCATGATCTTTATAAATCCAATTAGCTGCATCACCATCTTTCCCCACCAACAGCAGCACTAAGACTGGGTCCACTGTGGTGGCTGAAGAATTATCGGATGCCGAGAGGCTCCTTCCAGTAATCAGGAATAAAATGCAGATTGATCCAAAAATCACGTTCTTCTGTAAACGCCTCCCCTCCCGATTCACTCAGACTTACTGAGCTTCTTCAATAATGGCACAGTGTGCTGGAATGCTGAGTCCAATTGCACCATTTTCACCAATGGGGAACAGTGCAGTTTTCAAAAAGGATGTCGTTTAAGCTCTGAAAGAGGAAAAAAATGGCATTGATGAGAACACAGATCTTGGCCGATCTCAGAAGCAATAAAATGCTTCTTAAGACATATCCTTAGAAAAGTAGAGTCTCACAGTTTCAAATCAGCCTCCCGGTATGTCTGGCTCTTTGGCAGACACATCATCTTGAGGTGAAACTACCGCTGGGACTGTGATATTAAAGCTCAGTTCAGGCACTTGGCAAGTTTTTCCGCAATTAGAAAAAAAAACTCGGTGACTGGAGCATTGGTATGGAACATTAGCACTGGCCTTGTTTTGAATTTTGACCCCAAAAGACAAGGAGTGGTAGCATACACAGCAGAAACTCTAACACCTCATATCAAAAAATGGAGGGAAAAAAAAAAAAAGAAATAACCCAAAGAACATATTATTCTTGCTAAGCTTCCGGGAGAATTGGTCTGTCCAAAATACATTACTGCATCATCTCACTGAAAGCAGCGTGATGAATATCTTTCCAATATGTGCGAGAAGAGAGAATTTCTATTAGCAAGCTGTTCAGATAACATAGTAGAGAGAAAAAAATATATATATATATATATATAAATAACTCGTCCAGCTGGCTGGGTAGAGCTCCAGTCTCTTCTGTGTCTCCTGCTCTCGCTCTCTCTCGCTCTCCTCTGAGGTGTACTGTCCAATCAGCCTCCATTAGTAAATTAGATGTTATCTTCCCTGACTGGATCGATAAATTATCACATAACAAGATGTTGGGCCGCGATTTGCATTACTGGTCCTGACAGCATGTAACAAACTAATTATTTCTGAAGGACCCCTCGCTCCGTGTGTGACAATGTGGGAAATGAAGTGGAGACATTTCTGTGACTTGCGAATACCCACGGAGCTAATGCACAGAAATCAAAAGTCACATTAAAGCCGAGCTACAAGTAGATGTAGAGCTCATACAGGAAAGCAAAGGGCGCCAATATTAGAACAAAGGCATCGTCCTCCTGTTTTACCCCCTTGAACTGTTTTACTGGCTTAAGAAAGATATGATATAAAAGAACACTTATTTGTATTATATATGCCTATTGATTCTCTATCATAAAAGTGCTTTTTTTTGTCTCCAATATGCTACTGAATAGCTTCCTGGATTTCATACATTTTCACTTGAGTTTTACTGTATATTCAACTTGTCTGGAGCATAATAGAGAGAATATAGAGTTATTGAAATGTCATTAAGGACAGTCTAAAAGGCCTGAAAGAGCAGTAAATGTCAGGCCTAAGAGCCAGAACGGAAAAAAAAGAAAAGATGGTAACGGATAATATGTTGTTCCCTATAAATGGCGACATGTCTGTCAAGGACAATCAGTAACATGTGTCACCTTTAAATTGCGTGGGAGCTCGAACCTGCTTCAGATAGGTGAATTATCACATCGCGGTGAAGAATTTATTGCCTTCATTTTGTTGTCAAAGTCCTGATAGCGTGTTGCTCATGAGGTTGCAAGCGCAATTTCCAAGGACGTTCTGACACACAAAAGATCAGATAGTCGGCTACTGAGCGGCACCGCGATGATGAGCAAGGAAAATCTAATTCAGAAGACTCATTGTCTGCACGAAGAAGACTGAGAATTTTGTAGTCTGCGGCGCGAAAAGGTAAAACGACACTCCTGCAAAATATTACGAATTGTATTTGTTGAAGCAATATTTCAATTAGTCTCCAGCGTGAGACGAACAACCAGAAATACACACGCACAAAAAAAATGACAGTTGTAAGCTACATAAAGCCACATGGCACTGATCCTGAAATAGTTTGTAGTTATAAAAGAGGAACAAAATCTGTTTAGAGGTGTTCGGGAACACGGCTGCATGTGTGAAATAAAGAATAAAATAGTATAAAAGCCTTTTGCGGCTCCAGAGGGAGCTGTGTGAAGTCTGATAAATTGCCTCGAGCTGGAGAACACAGGTCTGAGAAAGGAAAAAAAAAAAGTGTAGGATGTGGAGTTAGACGCAGAAGAAGAAATGAGCTTACCTGGCTAGAAGCACTAGGGTACGCTAGCCGCTACTAGCATAACACACCTGAATGTCCGAACAAAGTTATGGATAGTGGATAGTGTGGACACAAAGTTTTGACGATGACACGAGAGAAAGCACCGACTGACGGTTGACTGACTGAAAAATAACCAGAAGGTATTTTATTAATTGATGATTTTTCAAACCAAAAAAACCTTAAAAATGTCAAGCAGTCTCTAGTTTGTCACTTTTCTTTTTTTTATGTCGACGTGAACTGAGTCGTGTTTGTCTGGGAAAGCAAACCATTTAAGGACATCACTGAAGTTTTTTCAACATTCAACAATTAAAAAAATAATTGCCAGACTAAAAATGAACATAATTTTTGCTTTCAACCAAAAGAAGATATCATCTCTGGTTCTGCTGCATCATCTCAAACTGCCCATCAAGAGCTGAAACAATTAGTCTCACGACACAAAATGAATCAGCAACAATACTGACCGTCCATGAACAGTCACTTTTAAAGTTTAAGTATGTGTATTTTGTTTTTGTCTGGTTTAGAGCATTTCTAATTGAATATATTTAGACTGTTAGTCACACCTAACACAGATCTGAAGATGCCTAACGAACATTTTCCACAAGTTTGCGACTTCTTAGAACTTCCGAGTTCTTGGGGACGTTGAAAGCTTCCGGCTGCAGACTTTGTGACACGTGAACGCATACTAAAAAAAAACTGTCACTGGCACACGACTGCCCCGTGTTGGATCATCCAAGCCAAGCAGGGGCAGGTCGCAGGTCAGGATCTTGTCAGAAATGGATAGTGAATGCTTTAGGAGACTGACGTGCAGACAGGGCGAGAACAGGGAGTGTTGTGGTGAACAAAAAAAGAAAAAAGAAAAATCGGCTTCAAAGATATACGGGAGTGGGTTTTTGTTTGATTGCCAGAGGCTGCAGTGGAAGAGGAGGGGGAGTGCTATATTAGAGGGAGAGAAAAGAAAACCTGTAAGTAAAAGGTATAAAGTGTCTGTCCTTATAAAGTCAGAGAGCGGGGGAAGGACACAGAAGATGGAGACAGAGAGAGTGAAGGGATAGAGGAAGGGATTGAAAAATGGAACAGAGAGGTAAAGGAGGAGGGGAGAGGGAGGGCAGGGGGGGGGGGGCGGCAGAGAGTCTGAGGCGGAGAGTAAAGAATGTGGGATTGGCTGGTTGGGTAAAGGGAGCTTTGGTCCCTATAAAGTCACATTACTGCAGGCTCATAACGCAGGGAAGCTGCTGCCTCCACAGATATGAGCAGTGGCTTTGGTACATGAATAATTCAGCCAGCAAAAAGGACACAGGGATCCGGGGATACAGTGGCATATGGATGGGCCTTTGCAAAGGCCCCGAGAGACATAACGCAGCAGGAAAAAGCACAAGTTAATCCACATCGGCCGTTAGATCTGACCTTACACCCCCATGAAATCAGGAGCAGAAGAAGCCCTGCATGTATGCAAGTCCATCGATCCTCACCCTCTTCCTCTTTGGCGCTCTGCATTGTATCTAGGCCTCATTAGGCGATGCGAAATGTGCATCATGTTTTACAAGAGGTTTGTTAGCATGGAAATGCATGCAATGCCCCACTGCGGGTTACAAGCTTTTATTAATCCGGAGTGGAGAGAGTTAATGTGAGAGTTCCTCGGCATGCATTAGATAGCGGCTGTACTAATGGGAGGCAGGCTGCTGGGAACCTGGCCGACAGGGATTAGATAGAGAAGTGATCACAGGAAAGACTTCATCAGAAATGCTGAGGCACCAGGCAGCTCATTACTACTGTAGCAGCACAGCCTCAGCCCAATGGTCCTCCTCTGCTCTCTGCAGCACCACACACACACACACACACACACAGATACACACAAGCAGGCTGGAAATACAGTATCGACGCAGACAGACACACACGCCGGAAGACTCCTATACAATTAAACCTACTATTCACAAACACAAACATCTGTTACGAGCAACACTTTTCGCATTTAATATAAAAAGCTATGCACTAAACCTTTACGGAGTGTATGTTACTGTGGCCCTATGGTTCCTAGAGTACTAGAGCTTACATACAAACGGGCATTAGAAAGATCTAAGGCACACATAGCGTGGTCACAGTGCAGACTTCAAACAGACGCCCGCAATTCATATTTCATGCTCTTGCGCTGCGAGTCTGAACAAAAGGTATTACGGCGTTTTCAAAAAACATCAAAACACATTTTCAATGAGGTTGAACGGTCCGAGATCTTTCGAGGACAACAAACACCTTTTTATAGGGAGCTGTTGGTGCAATTCTGAAACTCCTCTCTCACTGTCTCTCTCTTGTTTGACGGGCATACCTGCGTTATTGTGTTTTTTGGGGGGTTTTTTGGCCTTGCTCTGGTGGCCAGTGATGGTTTCTCATACACCTCTCACAGTTTTCTGGTTCCATCCATTGCCTCAGCAGAAACACTGAATTGAACAGGAGTTTCATCATACGTCAGCCTCCCATACAACGCCACCCTAAGCATTTACGGCATTCTTTGGGAGACTGTATTTTTCGACCGAACCTTTGAAAATCTGTATCTTTAAAGCAAAGAAATCACCTCCTCTTCACAGTTCTTTTTGTGCATGCTGCGCTTTGGAGGCACCCTTAAAAGAGATGTTTCTCAGTAAACCCACATACTGTCAAGGTGTCGACCGACACGGCCACTGTGCATCAGTTTGAAAGGGGAACTCAGCTAACTTCTACATCTGGCAAAAACTGGGAATAAACATAGTTTCTTCCTTCCAAACTTTGACTAACAAAGACAGAACCAGACAGCGGGGGTATGATTGCATCAGGTTTTGCGTCAACACCTTTTACATTTGTAAAAATGATAATTTGTTTGCTTTCTGTGACCCAAGACGGTGTGAATACAACAGGATGTTTATCTTTAAAAGCCGCACAGCTAGCGAACACTTGTCTGCTCCGGATGACAACAGGTTCATCACAGCAATTGCCCATCTCCTGCTCTAAAGAAGAAATGATTGCCAAAGAGAAGTGATGGCGGGGGTTTGTGTGCTCTGGAAACTGGTTCACAGGGACAGCTTAACAGTGATGTGGCAGAGGGGGGATTGGCAAAGCTCGTGTGCAACAGGGAAGAAGGATGTTTTGTGCCGCGGTGTTGACAGATTTTCATATTTAGCCATGCTTCTCCATTAGGGAGGCCAATATGAACAAATGTGTTAGCGTGATTTATATACACAAACACACAGAAAACCACACCAAACAGACAGTAGACATTAGCCATCAAGTTTGTCACAACGTGGCCCGACAGATTGCGGGCATAAAATGATCACAGTCTGTAAGATGCCAGATCCAGACTGAGAAGTCAGGCACAATTTGTGTGATAAATAAAGACAGATGGTTCAAACAAGCGAGAAAAATATTAACTTTGGGCAAACAGCAGCAGAAATAGCATAACATGCTCTGTTGGAACAAAAAGTCCCGATCAGCTTCTCCTCTGATGTTTGAGGACATTTAGAGTTACAAGTGCAAATGTACTGCTTCCCAAATATACATATGTCAGCACAATATTTTACCATGAGCATTTTTATCCATGCTAGCAGCGTGGCTTCGGGGTCTGTCAGGCGGTCGCGCTGCCACTTCAATCCAGGTAGAAATAACTTAAAACAGATTGCCATGAAATTTTGTAGAGATATTCGTGGTCCCAAGAGGTTATCCTCCAACTTTGTCTCTAGTTACAGCATCTAGATGACATTTTGGATTGGTACTGAAATATCCCAACAACTATTAGGTGGGTTGCTGTGAAAATCCACGGTCAGATGATGAGCTATCTCATAATATATTTTGGACCCCCCTGACCTTCAATGTGCTGCATCGTCAAAAAAACCCTGAAAATCTAATGATATTCCCATCAGCCTCAGCTGTACTGCACATTGTCTTGGTAGCTGAATTGACACTTCTGTGCATGCGTATTAGTTGTAGCCACCAAGCTACGAAAACACCAACATCTCTGGGTTGCTCTTCAAGGTTTCCACAAAGTTCTGCAAATCCAGGAAAAAACAGGACAGAGCCGCCAACGTTGTACTAAAGGCTGATAGCATCCAGAACAGGGCATCCACACTGAAGGCAAATGCTACACACTAATTATGAATGGAGCTTTTGACGTAATCTGCGACCCTCCAATGAATTAATGATGCCCCCCTTGACCTAAAAAGGAAGTTTGCTACTGCAATTTAACATGCGAACAATTGCAGCAACACACATCGCCCTTCAAGCTCTCTCTACACAAAGCATCATCCTTATTATAACCACACGGTGCTATCATGTTGCTGTTTGGGCGGTGACCAGTTTGATGTGCATAACAGATGTTGGTGTCTTTCTCTCTGAAGCAGCCTGCTGTGGCTGTGCACGATTTAATTAAGTTAACCACAGTGGATCTAGCATGCATAACTAGACTTTGACAATGTGTGTCACTCAAATTAGAGACTGCAGACAGAAAACATACCCGTCACCTTCAGATGACTGCAAAGAGAGTTGATCAGCTGAACATAAAAGCGAATGAGAGATGCTGATAAGAACAGACACGAACCTTTACTCTGCCTTCCTGGCATTATTGCCATAATTGCTATAAAATTGTATTTTTGCTGTGCATTTAGATGTGTCTGCTCGTTGATGAATGTATAGCGAAAATTGAACTGACAGGCTTAATATGCATAGAAAGCGTCTGAGGTTTTTTTGTGATGGTTTCCTGTGAGTTTCGGCCAATTAAAGTGAAGGCAACAGCACAAAACAGAGAGGCGGCATATGTGTTGACCTGCTAACCGGCACAAGAGAAACGCTGTGGATACTGACACTGAAACCGGAGTGAACTGCCAACATTGCACCCCCTGCCGCGGTGCTCCTCGTGGTGAGTCACCAAAATACCAGACAAGACACGGGCAGGAAGAAACCTCGCTGCTCCGGAAAAATACCACTTCAGCGGTGCAAAGCTGTCTTTTGCAACGCACCAGATTAAAATAGCAACCCTCAGCTGCAGAAAGTGTGAGTGAAAGATCAAATGAATCTAACAAAAAACAACAACATGAAAGGCGGTAGCTGGTGATGAGCACTAATTCTCGAGATGCATTCAGTGTAGCTTCCTGCTAGTTCATCTTTGGTTAAGATGCTTTTTGGTAAATCACTTACTGAATTTAAGAAGCTGCAGGAAATTGGTTAGCCCAGGTCTGTTGAAGCTCTGCTTCCTCAGGTACCCATCTAAAATCCCTAGCCTAAACAAACTGTAAGAGGGAACTAATTTTCTCCCTCAATTAATTAACTCTTGCTAAATTATTTTGACTGTGGGGTAGTGATCATCTTTAGACTATATTAAGAAATAATTTAATAAAAGAACATTTGTTCCAGAGTCTGATTATGGTACACAGAGATCCTGCACCTTGATATAAAGGCACATAAAAGTATTAATAAAAAAAGAGCAGAATGTGATCCTGACAATGAGTTCACGGGAAGCGAGTATTAAGTTTACACATCTCACGTCCGCCTCTAAAAACAAGTCACATATTTCTATTTTCTTGTCTACTGCCATTGTTTGTTGCATTCCGCGCCGGCGCCGTAAATCTGAAGGGATGTTTTCGCGGCGTGACCGTGTTAAATAAAAACCTGAGCGCTACGCTCACAGAGGTGGACTGCTGTCAGCGCCTTCTGCTTGACATGCAGAAAGCGAAGGGAGGCAAGAAACTGGGGAAATTTAGCCCAAGCAATCCTCGATCACAAATTCAGTGAATCATTAATGTATCATATTGCAGTCAAGACTGCTTTCCATTTCAATTCATTCTTATTTAGACACCTTGTTTCATGTGAAAATAATCACAAAAATAACCAAAAACAGAAATAATCATATTCATAACCGCCGGAGTGAGGTAGATTGAGGACGACCTGCTCAACCGTCTGCCTTTACCTTGTATTTCTTTACATTTCATCACTTCTTTGCCTTACTTCTGCACGGCCTTATTTAAAATTTATGTGTAAAACGGCAAAACTGAGACCGAGGAAGGTGCTAGGTGGCATCATCGCCACCCGCTACAGCATCTTTCCTGGTACCTCTCGTGGCGCAAACCCTAGCAAGATGACACCTGCGCGTAAAACGTCGGGCAGAACATAAATAAATGCAGACTCATGTGCGCGCTCAAGGAATGATACACAGTTAAGTGACAGTGGGACAATGTCACTGTTTGCAGCTGTTCAAACATGTCATCTACTCTCTTGTCGGGGGCTTCCCATGTAATTACACAGCTGTCACACTGTAATCACTCTAATCTCTGGTGAATCACAAGGAAATAGCATGGGCCACTCACTCATTAAGAGCCATGCCTCCTCTTCATCTGCCATGTGTTTGTTTTATAAACCTGCAGAGATAATCTCCTTGTCCGTGATGGGATAAAAAAAAAAAAGAAAGAAAGAAAGAAAAAAATCATCGCTAGCATTCTGAAAAGAAATAAATGTAAACACAAGCTCTGCCAGTGACAGCTTGTGCAAGATCACACACTTGGAAAAAAAAACAAAACACTAATGTTGGCATAGGGATCAGCAGTTCTATGCAAGATGTCTGCCGTGGACAGCTCTAATCTTTTTGGACTTAACCTGTGGTCAAGTCGAGCTGGTGCAGCGTCCACTTTTTTTGAAAAAAAGTTGAGACTCCGCAGAGTCGGAGCGTGAAAGAAGCGAGCTGTCAAGTCGCGTCGATTAAATGGCGGCTGATGTGACAAGTTCAAAAGGGAAGACATTAAAATGAAAATGATTGCCGTCATACGCTTGAGCTGGAAATGACAACTCGCAAACAGCCTGGCGCTCGTGCAAAGAATAAAGTGTGCGTTGCATATTACAATGTCTGTAAAGCCTCCACACATACACACACACACCCCCATGGACACCCACACAGGTGTTTAGACCATTTCTCAGGTGTACACAAGCTAGGGTGTTAGTAAGGGTGGGGCAATATTGTCATGTTTAGTATAAGTACGGTGACATGTATCCCAGCAGCGGCCTAATCATTGCTGACACGGGGTCACGTGTGGGCCTCGAGGTCCTCGGCAGTAGTAGCTGTTTGGCTTTGTTTGAGTACAGCAGGTGCCAGCCTGTCTCAACACTGTGGTGGACAGGGTCAAAGGAACTGATGTTGCCTTCCTGGACATAATAGATCTTGCCACTGATGTTTCATTAACAATAAACAGACAGTGACTCCAGTCTAGAATGCGCTGACGGTAACATGAACATGGGTAAAAACATTCTCTTTGACTATTTGAGACCGGCTCAGGCACCTTTGATATACTTTGAGTGTCTCAGTTTCTCTTAAATATTACAGCATAAGACATCAGAGGCTCCTGAACACTTTCTTCCCTCCTGACCTCACTATTGATTAGAGCAATTTCTCCGCAACAACCAGCCGTTCCAGTTTAGTATGTCAATACTATTTCCTGCTGGAGGGTTTAAACATACGCCGATTTCTACCAACACCTTGCATTCCTCCAATAACATGACTCAACCCATGAGACTTCACAAGTAGGGCAGAGCCCACAGCGGTAATGGAGAGAGTGTCCATCCCGCCAGGCTGAGTCATCAATTGTCCCAAAGCCTCAGGAACATCCTCAATAATTGCCATTCCTACCATCTGGAAGGAGAAACGCCAGAATGGCTACTTCCTGTCGGACTCTTAAACGCCGACTAATGAGCAGGAAATTGGCCCGACCAAAGCTATCGACAAAGAGACTGAGATTAATTAACTGTAAATACTTTTTGGTTAGGGATTGTTTGGTTGTCCTTAATGATCTAAGTTGTTTTGCTGTGGGGAATGCACAGAAATCGTAAATCTTGTGCTTGGTGAAGGTTCATGAGAGTTTTTACGTTCATCTGTTGTATATGGTTGAATTGACTGATTGATTTATTTGTCAGATGTGACCCTGACTGAGTGCTGACAGATGTACTCAGAGGTAATTAAAAAAAACAATTAATGGCTGCTGTAATCTTGAATTGTTCCACTTGCAGGTAATCAAAGATATTACAGGTGCAGTCTTTACAGAATGATGAGTGCGCTGCAGTTTTGAGGTTTTGTATTTTAAGCCTAGAAAATGTCACTAGAGAAAACTGTGTGTTTTGCTGAATACTGGGAGGAATAATACACTCCTCTGGGTGTCCTGTCTTGAGGTTATTTTGGAGAAAGATATTCCGTTAACCCAACGGGAAAACAACAGACCATCGAACGAAAAGCAATAAAAGAAAATTAACAAATGTAGACTGACTAACGGCTGCCGTGCATCCTGGCCGATCGCAGCCGTTCTAGAAGGTGATCGTGATCCCACCAGAAGCAACGCAGCATGTTTGAGAGGCGGCTCTTTGCTCCATGCACACGCGCTTTGATGAATGCCGTGACAAACCGCAGATCAGGTTGTCCTGAAGTCAGACACAAACGTCGTAGGGGATCCGGTCGATTTTTTTTTTTTTTTAAATAAGACACTGCGTGCAAACAGGGGTAGGGAAACAATTTAACAACGTAGCGACTTACTAATGGAATGAGTAAAATGACAAAATCTAAGCAAGTAAACAAAGTCTGGTGGACAGAATGCCTCTGAAACACTCCTGGTGGGATATGAATCCATGTGGAGAAGGGACAAAAACAGCGCTGCGGCCGTATCTGGTGGAAACGCTCCAGCGGCAAGGCTTTATATCTGCAGTTCTTTTATAAAAAGGAGGCTAATGTTGCAAAGTGAAGTTCAATTCTTATTCATTGATTTATTTATGTAGAAGGCTGATTTATTAAAACCAAAAACAGGCATGAAAAGTTTAACGCCGGTGAGGGAAAACAGCCGATGATGCTTTGCGTGGTAAATCTTTAATAGATTGCATTCCTATCACATTTTAGGTCGATACGCGACATCTTTCTATCAGCCGTTGGTTCTAAATAAAAACGCATATTCTAGTAGGAGTGAAAATAGAAAAATACCCATAATGCTGCTCAGTATGTATTGGGCTGGCAGATGGACTCTGTGCCAGTGGCAATGCAGAGAATGAAGATATTTTTGATGGTCTTACTTCAGGAATTTTCTGCAGAAGAGAGGATTAAACGATGGTGAGGTTTTAAGGCCACACACCTCCGGGGCTTCTAAGAAGTTAATCAAATGTTTTGGGGGAAGTTTATTTATGTGTGCTGCTGCGACGTATGCATCCGGAATGGCAATGCCGTCACTCTAAACAACCCATGGCTGTATGAGCCCAACTTACTTTTTTTACAGCTGGTATTCCCCATACATTTGTATAATTTCACTCCTCAGCATAGAAAAAAAAGGCATACTCTTCAAAGGGGGTTGCATAAATTGATTGGGTAAGAGCTCTTTCTATTCCCCCACCACAGCAATGTGAACACCAGTGCTATGCATCAGAAATAGACCTTCTTTTCAGAAGTATAGAGAGAGGATGTGGGGCGGGGTGGGGGGGGGGCATAGAGGAGACAGGAAAAAAAAAATATCGCATGTATTCAAACTGGAGGCCTCGCTGAATTGATGGGCACCAGGCGTGGAGCTTTTCTGAGGGGAAATCATTTGCATAATGGGAAAGTGCTTGGAGTTGGAGCTGAGCGCTCTCCTCTTGTGGGGACAGTCGGTGAAGTGGAGGGAGTGCACTCCTATCAGACAGAAGACCAGTGCCGAGGTGCTCTGAGAGGGAGATGCGAGCGCGCGATACGCTCTTCTGCTTCCTGTCACCTGCCCATTTCATCTGCAAAACAATTTACCAACAATCTCGCAGACGCCCGCAGCCAATATGTCCTCGCGAAATTCGCTTTTGAAAAGAGCCGCGGCAGAACTGCCCCGTCTTCATTCCGCTAATGAATCCCGCACAATAGTTTCCAGTCAACTTGCTGCGATAAAAAGAAGGCCTATTGATTCCCAAATTGAAATTCAGTTCCGAGTTCAGATCTGTGGAAGCCGGAGCAGGCCTGACCTTCAGTCGAACACACAGGCTCACTCTATTATACCATACAAGTCTGCTCACACCTCATGTTCATTCAGCCGTGGCTCTGAATCGTGATCCATAGCCATTCTTGCTTTAATAAATACACGAGACCCCAAATTTAGAAGCCGTACATTGCTATATTATATGGCTAATATTTGTGCACATACATTAGAGCGGTGCTTATGAAAAATAGCTTGAGCGATACGGTGGATACGGAGGACAAAGCGTATAGACTGCAGAGCTGAAAATGTGTCTCACTGCATGATTTATAGGTTTAGGCTTTTTTATGCAGTCTTATGATGTATGTGTGCACTTACCAGAAAGGAGGTATGTAGTGTAGGCTAGGAATTGAGGATCGAAGTGAATGATGCTTCAGTCATACATTTTTCAAAGGTTTTGGAGGTGCTTGGTGGTTTGCTGTTGCCTTGGAAAGAATATCAACAACAGCTTTGCAGGTGCAGGAAGGAAAATAGCAGAAGAGCACATTCTTCCAGAAACTGTTGTGGCGAGGGAGGAGAAAATATGCTCGCAATATTTCTTGCAGTGTGACGAGCATTTCCGGATTTGAATCCGAAACATGAAGCCCGCCATTTGACTAATGTTGCACCTTATCTTTTGAGAATGATAGTTGGCATTCAAGTGTTGACTGCTGCATATTAAAAGGGCACAAAGCTTAGCCAGCTAGTTCAGGCAGAAAACTTGAGCGGCGTTGCATCCTGATTCAGCTGCTGCTTTAAGCTGAGCTTATATACTGTCAACACCTTCTGGATAGTCTATTTCATTAAGATGTTAAACTTGCTATTCATCCTGTGCACCTGCTATTCCTCCTGCAGCTACAGTATCCGTGCATGTCACTTCATGTGCATACAGATATACTGTGCATCTATCATCATCATCATTTAATTTCAACTACACTAAACGTTTGTTATCCAGCAACGAGTTTGGCGGGTATAGACTGAAATTAAAGGTGTATTTTGGAAAATGTATGAGCTGCCGACATACTTGTCACCTTGATGACGAGCACATTTGCTCAGCATGCGACGCGCTGTTGTTACACGGCGGCTGGGTACATTTGGCACCGGCGCTGAATAGTTTTGCATTCTCTCAGGTCTTTACGGAGGCCGCCGCAGCAGCTCTTCGGCTCTGCTGTTAGCGAATGACTTGTTGTTGATTAAAAAAAAAAAAAAAGAAGAAAGAAAGAAAAGGAGGCTAAGTTCATTTGACCTGTGATGCCTGTTTTAATCAGCGGGTGGCTGGTTCTCCACCTTTAATCAACACAATTAGTTTCAACCCAAAGACCTGACTGCTTATAAACAAACAGGCTATGGATGCCGAAATAAGCACCTGCAGCACTTCATCTGATCGCTTCACTCATCTCTGACGCAACATTTGAAGCTAGCCTGCCAACACAAAAGCGCTGAAAATGTCCACACAGATATAGATGGATTTTTGGCCTTGCTTGCTTAAAAGGACTATAATAACACAGAGCGACACTGAACAGCACTAGTGAATGATACTGTGCCAGTTTTTTAAATAACTTTTTGGAGGTCTGTGGCACAATGAAATAAACTATACCAGACATTAGAATACAAAAACTTACGTACAGATATGTGCAGGCTGTCTGTTTCACAAAATGGTCTCATCAAACTCAGTCGGGTTTTCATCCAGACCGGCGCTCCAGTTTGTATATGGGTGAAGACAACCTTAAGTTACCCGTTAACATAGATCTTTCATGAAATGCGTGTGAACAACGTGCTGTTTGTTTATGCAACAGTCTTACACTATTTTTAACTCTCCAGAAGGACACGGGTTTGCGTTTCTTTTTTTTACAAGTTAGGAGACAATCAGTCACAATCAGTCGGAGATGTGTGAGGATGAATGAGAGTCGTTTCAGTTGACAGAGGAGGGCAGGAGCTCAAATTTCACATTTCCCAATGTAAACATTCAGCTCCAAAGTCTCCGTGGTAGAGGTGCGCATTCATATTAAACGATTTCACTTGATTTATAACTGCATTTTAAAAGGTGGCTGAATGATTAAGATGGGTGAGAAATCTCAGTTTCCTGAAAGCTCCATCAAGCATAAGACAACAAGATTAATTAGAAAATCGTTAATGTATAGCAACCGTGACGTGCTTTACACTGAGAGTTTCAAAATTCAAGCGAGGTCGCATTAAACCAGCAAAGTCCGACGCAAACAGCTAAATCTTTATTTACCAATAAATAGATGACACCATAGGTTGAAAGAGTTCCTCCTCATTCGGGGGAGGTTAACGTGATGAGACGGGATGACAAAAGAGCTTCATCTTTAGGTTCATTGTGTGTGTGTGGTTTGTTCCAGCAACAAACCTACACGTGATCGCCGGGATGAACCCATTCACCATGGTCCAAGCAAGGAAACAAAAGAACCAAGGAAGTCTGGAAGATGACACGTGATCTTTTAACTCGGACAGTCAGAGCCTCTTATTATCGTCCTCTCTTGTGTTATGAAGGAATCACTCCACAGCCAGTATGAACAGGCACAGGAGTAATTACACAGACTAAAAACTCATTTGTGTGTGTATAACGTGGGTGTGTTTCGTGTTATGTGCTATGTTCAAGGACATTCTGTATGATATTTCTAGTCAGGCCTGGTTAATCCTTGCGTTGCATTAATACACGTATTCAACGTGACTTCATTCGATAAACCTTTATAAAGAATTAAGCTTCCAAGGCGGGGTCTTTCTAAATGGTCAACGTAAAGTAAGTATGGAGCAACTCTTGATGGCAGAAACAGCTGAGCCAACACTCACCACAGTCTTACAGAGATAATTCCCGCTCTAATAACCTAAATGGCGTTAATTGCATTGGCATTACTGTTGGGGCAGGTAGCACAACCGTAGTTCTTTACAGTTTGATTCAAGAGGACTTGCAAGATATTTATTTAGCATGCATGCGTCATGCCTGCTTGTTTGTCGATGGCCGGTTGACACAATGCAACATGAAAGGGCTGAAATTTTTTGGTGCACAATGTCAGGGGCAATTCTGCAATAGTCCTGCCTTTAAATGACCTGGCAATTTCATCCTCGTGATTACCACGTGAAATAAAGATGGTCAGTCCCATTCTCTCATCTGTGACGGTTCTCCTGTGCGTCAGTCATTACATGTGGACTCCCTCTCCCTCTCTGGGTAATGCAGTCAAAGACTGGTGAGAGATTTCAGCACTCGTGCTACTGCCAACAGAGATGTCGATTAGACACGATATCCATTGAAGAGGGAGCCTTCTGCAGAGGGTCACAGCTATCGATTGTCTCCCAGTAACCCTGCTTTACGCAATTGCATATTCACTTTATAGTGCAGTTCCTCCTCCTAGTGCTGTTTATAGTGCATGTGCATGTATTTTATTTGATTTGATCTTGCCTCTTGTGCTGCAGGTTGCAGATCATGAAGCTCTTATCCAAGGATCCACTGAGGAGACCACAGTGGGAATTCATGTGATCAAAGACCAGAATGCTACAGTATAAATGAGGACATCAGGACTGTTCTCAAGGGGCAAGATTGCATTGCAAGACTGCAGAGAATTGGATTTGGGGCTCCTGCTTTGTCTGAGCTTAAACTACCCGCCTGAACTCAACTACACCTTTAAAGCCCTTCAGTGAGTTGTCATCTTTCCGGGATCGGTATCAAAGACTTATGCGTTGTTACCCGTGTGTAATGGTGAGGCAGACAAGATGCAGTTCTGCATGTTCACCATTGTGATTATTACAGCTCCCTCCATTGCACTGATCGCTGACTCAATGTGATACTCATTCTAAAAGCTTTGGACATGTATTTTAGTTCATCTCGCATTAACTTGGACTGTTTTTGTATGTTACGTTCCTCCTGCTTTGGTGTTTCTTTGTTCTGTTTCTTTTGGACATGTAGTGTTTCTGTATTCTAACTTGGTGGATGAAAGAATGAATGATAAAATGACTCAGTGCCGAGACCTACGTGAGCACATTAGGTTGAACCTAGGCTAAATATGAACAGACAGATTGCTGAACAAACAGTGTGATTATTGCAAATCCTATGAATCCTTTGTGGCCCAAAGCAGCTGCCCAAACCACTTCCAGGTTTCTTTCAGAATTATGTCACCAGTGGGACTGGCATGGGTAATCAAAATCTGCAAGCACAGTACAAACAAGTCAGATAAATCACCACACAACCTGCTTTTCAAATAAGATCTACTTCATCTACATGGATTTTCTTTAACTTTCTAGTAGTATCTCAATTAGTAAGCATTTCTCATAAGAAATAACTGAAACAATCAAACAAGAACTAAAATACAGAAATAAGACATAATTACCTCCAACATAGTACAATCATGAATACAACAAATAAAAATACATCACACCAAAACACTGGTCACTGAATTTCTTATATCCTCCTAAGATAACGGATCACAACAATGCAACTCCATGATCACATGGCTCCGAAATATTTTAAGCAGTCAAGAAACAAGATTGATAGTCTCTATAACTTTGTTCTGTACTTCTTTCTTAATTGTCAAATTTACACCGTGAGTCATAAACCCTCTGGCATCCATATACCTTTATGAGGGTTACATAATACAATACATGAAGTTAAACGGCAGTTTAACAGGTAGTGATTAAATACACAGAACACAATAAAATAATAGGTTGAGGTTAAAAATGTTTAGTATATTTGACACAGAGCTGTAATTTTCAGTAAATCTGATTTGTTGCACCAACGTATATAGTTAATATAATGTTAATTAAACTGATTTTTCACTGCAAATCTGTTCAGTGTGTGAATGCACTCATGGCCAAACCAAGTCTTTCTAACTGAAAAAGTTCAAACTTTTGGTCTTGAATAAGACCTCATCTCCCCCCTGCTGGAGACCCATCAGGTAGGGATTTCATGTTTTGGTCAAGGACACATTAGCAGGGCAGCTTCCTGAGAGAGAAGCTGAAGTCTATCCTGATATTGGAGAAAAACAAATGCATTTCTGAAAACTAGAGATCTTTATTTCCAGAGTATTTCAGACTTTCCTGGCAAATAAGCTTTAATAAAGCTTTCATGGTTTGTAAGCAAATACTTGTGGACCACTCGTACATCCAACCTTTTTCCTTCCCGTATTCCTATGAAATAGTGAGACAGTGGGATACCGTGTGTGTGTGTATGTATATATATATTCTGAGCAAGACTTGACCAGAGCAGCAGTACAGTGGCTAAGTATTAATTCACCACTTACTTTCCTCAACAGCCACATCAGAGATTTGGAGTCTAATGATTTCTGCTGCAGCAGAATAATAGGATCTTTCTTCACGCCACCCTTTGAAGTCAAAGAGCCAGATCGTCAGGGTAAAGACTGCCACTTATGATGTGCCTTAGGTACAAATGAGAGGCATTAGTTTGCTGGACCCCCACATGAATATCAATAGCTTGCACTGTGGGCTAGCCTTAGTGGTGCTGCTCACCTCCTATTTCCTCTTACAGACAAACTATCATAAGTTTTTGACAACATACTTTTTGATGCTACGGTAAGTACGAGAGGCTAATTTGAAACGGCAAGGAAGTGATCGAAATGACACCAGCTCTATACACTCAACAGAAAGTCAGTGAGTCAGAGCACTCGCGATTGTTGTCTGCGTTACTTCTAAAGCTCCCCGTTTAGCAGGAGTGACAGATGATTTCTGTTTTGTGCACTCTTCTTGATTCTTCACTTGTGTTATCGATTCTTTGACGTTTCTGTAGCTTCCCTTTGGCATTGTTACTATTCTTACAAGCATAAAACACCATTAGCAGCGAAATCTGTCTGTCAAAATAAATAAGAACTCAAAGTGAGTAGCATTTTAAGCCCCCCCCCCCCCAGTATTTCTGTAGTTCGCCAATTTGAATTATTGGTTTTTACATGAGCTTCTGAACACATTTCTATAACCACACAGTTGGACGGTCTTTGTAATAATTAATAACTTGATATTTTCAACACTGTACCCGATGGAGGCTGACTAATTAGTAAACTGGAATATTTCACACACATTGTTACTTTATTGATCATTATCACTAGCAAAATCATTGCTCATAAGTAATAAGAAGTAGAAGTCTCAAATGGTCTGACAACGGAGTTTATCTCTGCAGTTAAACAGAATACTATGAATAATAATGAGACGAAAACAACCTTTTTATTTGTATAGTTTTGGGTATTTCGCTTGTACATCCAGACTGTTGACAGCTGTGCTGAAGATAACAGAGTGGTGTGATTTCTTTGGTCTGTCACCTCGACATGAGCGGTGTGTCTGCAAACACGACAAAATGACAAAAAAGTACAAATTCGACAGCTCAGGTCTGCTGTTCTGCTGCTGGTTCGCAAAACTCGGTGTTATGATCTTAAACTCTATCAGAAAGTCAGTTTTGGTTACAGGAAGGAGTGGGTGATAAAATCCATATCACAGAATAACTAATGCTAAGACTATATCAATATATGCTGTGGTCGTGTAAATCTTCTCTAAAAACCAGACAGGAGTGTAATATTATACTAATACAGTCATAAATCAATCCTGCTAATTGATTTGCAATATTGTACACAAGGGACTAAACAACCAGGGTTGTAATCAAAGGGAGAAATGCACGGCATGGTAATCTTTCTTTCACAATTCGCCTGCGTGTGAAGGACGAGGGAAGCAGCAGGACTGTGATTGAGAATCTTTGCACAGACTGTATTTAATAAGACATTCTTTATGAATTGTTATCGAGGTAAATGTGGCAATTAATCACGACTGTGATGATTCTAAAAGAAACTAGAGCCCAATTTGTTTTCTAATTCCTCACTCCTCATTCAAAGTACCCTTAAGACAGGCTCAGATTTATCCCCAGGTTCACAGCTGCCAACAAACATAGGAGACTCTGGTCTGAGACCATGGTGAGCACCAATGTTTGGCCCAGGTTGTCTGGTCTTGTGAAATATAATTTCAGATATAGTCAGGATATTTAGGACTTCTGGATGCCGGAGTCTACAAGGAGAGGTTAGTCCCAGAGCAGCTGACTGTGTGTCCTAACCTTTGAGCCTTATGTTTGCTGGCATATTACTGTTGGCAGTTACAGTCCATGTATAGTTTGTCAGACCAAAGAAGAATGTGTTATCAATCACCCAGCCAGGGTTAGGTGTCAAAATCAGGTAAAAATGTAGGGGTATGCTCAGGGTGGCCTCAGCGTGTCATCGAGCCGCCCTTTAGGACCGCCCACAAAATCCTGGACTGAAAACTGGTGAAAAACTGTTTTGACCTCAAACTCCACATTTCAGTAATATATCATTCTAAGTCTATTCACATGTTTGCAGCAGCTATTTTCCAACATATTTAATGTATTTTGAAAGAAATCTCAGAATTGCCTTTACCCAGACTATGAAATCTCCTCTGCACGTCATTGCTTCCTCTGGCACTATAGTCACAATAATATCCTGTAGTGTGCGATGTGCTATTATTTTCAAAACTCGGAGTATATGCATGTTTGAGATCAAAGAGGAAAAACTGTGCTTCTCCCGTTTTTTTTCTCCAGAGATTAACACCATTTCAAAATGGGGTTTTCAAACTTTTGCAGTCTGAGCCTGGCTTCATAATAGAGTATAGAGTTTTCCTGACCGTTTTATTACTGTATAGCAACACTTGTGTCAAAACATAAAAACAATGTGGCGACTCTATATGAAGCCTCATACATCATAACTCCATATAACAGTGTGCAGTGGAACATTTAACCTTGTTACCAGACACCTGCGGCCATATATGCTTACTTGCACATAGTGTATCTAAAAACTGATGTAACCAAGGTTGAGGGTTCTGCACTTAGAATAACACTTTAATCATTTATGATCATATTAAGCAGGTTATTATATGACTGAAAATATTTAGCTCAGGAAAACAAACTGGTGAATGAATGTGTTGATTTTCTTGCAAAGCTTTATAGCTCTTCATAATTGGCTTCTTTGCACCAGTAAAAGCCTAAAACTAATCAGCACTGGCATGCGCTGTTACACCTTTACAGGACGTGGCGTGCTGCACACAGCAGCGATGATACTATTTATTGAGTACACAGTCATACCCGTGTTTTGGTTTTTGCTCGCCCCCCCTCTAAGCAGGTCAAAGAGAGGAGCACCCGTGACGGACGCATGGGCTTCAACCCAATTCTCCCAACTCGCCGCATCGCTAATTTTGGTCTCATTACATGCTGTTTTAACGGAGAGAGACAGCAAAAGACAGATGGGATAAGATGTAACGGTCATGAGGTGGATTTGAACAGATGATGCTGGGGGCTTGAGCCAGCCAGTGCACCTGGACAACTTGTGCGTTCAAAACCACACAGTTATGAATGTAATGGCAAACTAAAACATTGGGCTGGGCGCACAGAGATGTTTATTCATAGTGTATATAATTTTGGTCTATTCTACAGCCAGGATATGCATGTAATTGAAAGACATCTGTATTCTCTTGAATCCCTGTCTGGCTTTACACATAGAAGGATAGTCTCTCTGGCTTTAAAACAATTCCAAGCTAGCGGTAACTTTTTTTTTTTTCATAATATAATTCCACATTCATATTATTTCTTGTGGTCTGGTAATGGAGATTGAATAGAAATATGAGAAAGGCAAATCCTCCCTGCGCTCCCTCCCACCCTCCTTCAACATTTCAGTCCACTAGCATTAATTTAATGCTTCGTCTATCTAATATTGTAATCCTATAAAAATTTTCTGCTATTGTAATTTTGCCCATCACCACCTCTGAGTCATGAAGCACCACAGACCCACCAGTTTATATTCCCACAGACTCAAACTCCATCGAACTCCACTCTCTCTTTTTCATTTATACAGCTGCAAACTTTCTGCCAACGTGTGTGTGTGTGTACGTGTGTGTGGGTGAAAAGAGCAAGCGGGTTCAGGTTCTGCGTGTTGTGAATGATGCCTGATCCAATCCCCGGAGACGTAAAAAAGGGTGCAGTCTGATGTACAACTGCACAGACCGAAAGCGCACACGTAAACATGCGACACTTTCTCCGGCACCGCTTCCTGTCCCTCAGGGAAAAGGCTACAGGAGAATAAGTGAGTGTGAGTGTTTGCGTGTGTGTGTGTATGTGTGTGTGTGAGTGTGTGTGTGAGGATGTTGGGAGGTTAAGGCTGAAATGGCGATATTCAACAGAGACCAAGCCGGAGCACAAACTGAGAACTAGTTCAGGTATAGTGGCAATTTACTATATCAGAGATCTCGACACTCCTGGTTTTCCAGCTGGATGAATTAACTGAAATCCGTCTCTTTTATATGGAAAATAGGCCGCAAATTACCACCTGAGATGAGCTTTGAGCCAGTGAGCCAAGATGCAGCCTTCCGACTTTTAATATGCATTAGATAACCTGATTCTGACATTTTATTAATAGGGAAACTGTCAGCACAGGGACACAGAATTCTTTATTTAATCACTGCTACATTACTATGGTGATTGTGTATCAAATGAAAAAAATGACACAATAATCTAATTTTTGTGTCAACGGCATATTAATACATGTCAGAGAGAAAGAAGCCATTATTGTGGTTTGCGTGTATTCTGCCGGTGGGCTTGTATGTGGCTCTGGCTGTCCTTGAGGGAATCGATTGCACGACATTGTAATTCCTTTAGCATAAACAGAATCGCGCGACAACTAAAGGCATACGCTTGCCTCAACAACAGAAACGTACACCTAATTTAAATCAATAACGGTTGAGTTGGTGAACAAGTGTTGAAAACATCGCAGTGATTTGATCCCCCCCCCCCCCCCCCCCCCCCCCCGAGGAGCAAAGCACGTATTTTCATGCAATATATTTCCTGATAAATCTCTACAAATCAAAAAGAAATTAGATCAACTATAATATCATATCACCTTACAGACAATCCAAACAACAATACTGCTTTCTTAACATATAGCAAATGGCTCTCTGAGGCAATGTGGATTTTTATGTAATGCTATTTAAGTCACTGGAAAATTAGCATAGCTCAGGTAACAACCGAAGCAGTCACCGCCAACCGAAAAAAAAGTTGTTCTCTGTAAGGACAAACGTTGAGTGACACTTCCATTATGAGGATATTAGTTAACGGACAACTTTTAAAAAGCTCCGCCATCTGTTTTGCTGAGACGCTTTATGTAAGACAGAAACTTGCTGTGAAAGCATCCTCCTACAGACCCAAACAACAATAACCAACTTCAGCACGAAACACAGAGGAGGATGTAATGTGCCAAACTGATTATTGTACATGTCAATATTGTTACATTTTTCTGAAGTATTTAGTGAATACTTGTTTACTCTGTGTCTCAGTTTGTAATTCAATGCAATACCTTACAATATTTCAACATATAACAACAAGTCCCTCAAAAGTGGTCACGGAAATGAAAGGAGCACTGAGTAGACTGTCGTGGCACTTAGCAGTGCAGTTGTTGATTGCACACTCCTCACCTCACAACAACAAAATCAAAAAAGCCCATGATGTGCAAAAGCTCCTGTCTAGAACCTGTGTTTAGATTGTCTGCTCTGGGCTACCGTAGAGACATGGCGACTCAACATGGCGGTCTTCATAGAAGAGGACCCACGTCCATGGTAACAAAAACATAACAACTCTTCAGGTGATTATACGCTAATGAAAACATACTTGTATTCTAAATTCTAAATTTTACAACAAGATTAATGACAAAGTTTATTAGTGGAGTTTAGTGGTGTCATTTGCATTCATGAACTGGGTCATTGTGTAATACTTCACTATGATTGCTTTACATGCCAGCGCCTACATGGAAACACAGAAAACATAGAAAAGGCCTCGCAGTATTAAGGAATAATGACTTGGGCATGTACATAACTCGCCATGTAAGTGTGAATTAATAACTGCATTTATTAATGATTTGTGTACAGTATCTATTGATTAATCGTTACCAAACCACTCTGTTAATGTACAATATTTCTAAAAGCCTCTCTGCTGTTGGCACCACAGTGGAGCCGCGATCTTCAGCTGGCAGATTTGGCCCAGTTCACTTTTTACTTATCCTTTGATTGATCTTTAAGAACTTACAAGGGGAAAACAAACAATATTTCACTCATTATATTTAATTAATCATGTATGATTATGTCTAGCCTTTCTTTAAAATGTTTAATCATCACATATTATGCCCTGCAGCCAATAAGAATTATCCAATCACTCAGTGCTGCACTCAAGGAAGCAATCTCCTGCCGTTTTTTTTAGCCATGGCAAGTTTATTTATAGAGCATAATTCATTACATTGAAACTATGAAAATACAAAATATAAAGAATAAAAAGAATAAATGTGAGAGTTGTGGCAGCAACAAAATAAAACCCACAATGAACCGGTTGCGCAGCAGACATTTTGACCTGCCATAGCAGGAAACTCAGGTGTATTAATGAGCGCTGCATTGCACTTAGAGAACAGTCTGCTATTGTTCGTGCTGGTTCATGGTCACTTACTGAGGCACTTAATGGAAGTGAGCCATTGTTACTGTTATTAGGTGCACCTGTGTTTTTCTGGATTTGACCAGGCAAAATGTCTGCTTTCCAACCAATCAATTACCCATTTCAAAAGAAAGAAAAAATGAATAGTAGACACTAAAAGTAGTGTAGAACAGATGTTGTTGCAGGACATTATGGCAGGGTAGAAAAATAACTAAAGGCTTTCAGGAGAACAGAACATCACTTGGACTTTCCCCTAGAAGGACACAGAATTGGAGAAATCATTTTCTTTTCCCGGGCTGTTAATGTAGCCGCCCTGCGCTGGCAGTAAGTGTTTTTAAAAAAGATCACGGACACTGGTTTGGTTACAAACATCATTTGCTCACCACGTCAACTTTTCCACCTGCTACTCTCTGATACCGACAGAGCACAATGAATGTGCTTATCCATGATGGTAAGTGTAACCAAAGGTAATTGTATTTAATGTTTTTGCCAATTCAGAGAAGGTTTTGGTTTTCCTCCCTAATTGTTCCGTCATTTGTGGCACTGCCCACAGGCTACATGACAGGCTTTTATCAGCCACTGAAAAATCTTACAAATGCGATAAATTCAACATGCCCACTGCTGATGAGATTAATTAGAGACTGATTCACAGGATTCCTCAACACGAGTAAACGATTCGGTGGAAGCTTTCTGTGTTGACTTACTCGCCATTGTGCTTGTGGAAAAAAAAAAACGGAGCAATGCCTGGGAGCAAGTTCAGGCAGACAACTCGAGCTGCGCTGCATATACACGTGTGACATGCCACACAGCTCACAGTCATCCAATCGAAACAAACAGTCCCAATTCGGCGGTCTATTTAATCAAAATTTCCCGTCTCTCCCTGTGCTCTGCTAATGCCATATCCACATGCATCGGCATCACGGCCTGTTCGCCTTTCATTGGTTAAGTTACACTCATGAAAAAAACATTATAGTCTATCAAAAGCAAGAATAAACGTGTTTTGAGTTTGTCAGACCAAAGAAGAAAGTGTTATTAACCACACAGCCAAATTTGAATGATGATCAAATGATTAAAAGGTAGCAACAAGTTTATGAAATTAGGTGTCAAACTTGGGTAAAAATGAGCAGTATTCTCAGCTCAGGGTGGCCTCAGCGTGTCATCGAGGCACCCTTTAGGACCACCCACAAAATCCTGGACTGAAAACTGGTGAAAAACTGTTTTAAACTCTAACTTCATATTTTTATAATAGATCGTTCAAAGTCTAATCACGTTTTCAGCAACTATTTTCCAGTATATCTAAGAAATCTCAGAATTGCCTTTACATGGTTTTAAAACTGTAGGCTTGATGAGTTTTAGGCTTTTTGATTTTAAATGTGCGTATGAACAAATGCGATATTGCAAGAGGTACGAAGGTAGCTCCAGCATAAACTAGCAGAAAAGACACAAGACACCTGGACCACCGCTGTACACCATAATCTTCTTTACCATTTGCATTCTTGAACAAGGAAAAAAAAAATGATGCAAATAAAACAAAATCGTTTAATTTGATCAAGTCAGGCTGAACCACAATTAGGAGGTTTAAAGAATCATTTTCAGTCCAACACATACTGTATCTGGCTCCATTTCTCCAATGTATTTTCTGCCTGAATTTTGTATGCTGAGCAAAACAGGATTATCCTGTGGTGATACATTGTGAAATTCACAGGTGAGTGTTCCTTCATAATCACGCAAATTAAGAAAATTATGTTGAGGATTGAGAATCACAAAGTGTGAGATGACTAGCTAATCTCTTTAGGCGTGCGCACACACAACAAGTGCACGCTCAAAGACACACACTTTCTTCATGTGAACGGTCTCACAGCTGGCAAAAACAAATTGACAGCCCAAATTTAAGTAGAGTTATTACGCTGAGCCTGAGGAAAGTTCATCCTTCTGATGTTATTCATTCACTTGTTCTGAGCTGGCACAGAGGAAGAGATAAGAGAATGCGCTGCGAAGTCGTTTTTGACCCCCTGTGCAGAAAAGTTATTCTTTACAGCCTGTTTTGTTGTTAAATATTCTATGAAATCAGCTTGTGCGCATTCGATTGCAACAACAAACGTGATTAGGATTCAGCTGCTTCTCCCTCCCGCTCCTCAGACACCCAGCCACCCACAAGCGCACTCTACCGCGCAGACAGCCCTTGCTCTCCCCTTGTTTCCAATTCAAATGGGAATAGTGTGGAGAGTCACTGCCAGAAGAAGAGGCTTCATTAATGCTTTGGGTTGATGACACTCTCTTGATATCAATAATCAATCATGAAACCCCATGCACCGATCTAGTCAGTTAAGCACTGGTACAAATCAATACCGTGATGAAGCGACTTGTCCCTCGAGCACACCCCACTGCTCGGTCTGCTCTGTGGAGTTTCCTCGGGCGGACATTAATCCCGCCGCGCTGGACACTCCTGAGCGGGCCATTTTCTCAAAAAACGCCCTTCCTGAGTTGGTTCAGCACATGGCAGGAAAGTTAGCGCGGTATGCCCAACGACCTCGCCGTGACAACCAGAAAAAAGTAAAGCCTGATAGATCGTATACTGTAATGTCGAGTGTACAGTTCACCTCCAGTTCAGATGAGGCTTTAGGCTGTCACAACAAATTTCACACTCCCCCCCCCCTTTCCATTGTACGCTACTTCAAAGTGTGCTCGAGTGTTTACACGCACACAGCTGGATTATGCTTTTGTTGGCTCGTTGCATATATTACAAAGCACAAATAGAAGTGCATCCGTCCTAGAAACCTGACCCCTGTTGGCAAAAGCAGGACCTTTGTTTACATGATGATTACTTCTGTCCTCCAAGTCAGAACCGGCCGACATTGCTGCAACGATGAGATGTTTACATGCTTCCGTGCTTTCTGAATAATGCATTCGGTGTCACGGTACGCACACAGCTGTATGTGAGCATGTGTGTGCGAGTGAGTGTGTGTGTGTGTGTGTGTGTGTGTGGTGTTTTTAGGGGAAGAGGGAGCTGCACAAGGTCGTTAGCTTCACAGTGGTCCAGCTGTGTGAGCTGGCTAAGGTACACACAGATCGGATTTGACCTTGATGTTTAGCAGGCAGCAGGAGTCTGTGTGTGCGCGCGTGTGTGTGTGTGTTTTTCCATGTTGTACATGTGTGTGAGTGGTTCTCTACAGTAGAGGGCAAGAAAATGAACATTTTTTGACTGTGAGTAGTTTACCAAGCAGCCAGCAGGAAAGGTAAGGCCTGGAAAAAATGTTTCAGTAATATATTGTTTAAAGTCTTACTTTTTTTTCCAACATATCGACTTCACACAGACTTTAAGCTTATGTCAGGTGAAGAAAAAACATTTTCATCTACGTTATAGCTCAATAAGTTGCTGAGAACGATATTTATCACTATTAACTTTTCAAACAGTGAGGAGATTGCAGTGAAACTTGCATTGTTCATCTCTCGTGCACTCTTTTCCCTGCCACTTTTATTCTCAGTTGTGCGAGACTGTATAACCCCGCAGCTCTGCAGGACCCTGACGATGCACTAGATATATGTTTTATTCTTTATGTTTTACATAAAGTCGCACATGAGAAGAAACGGAGAAGCCTGAGAACATACGGTACACAGAAAGAATGTCTAATGAGATGACAGACACTCTTGAAACCTCTTCAATGCATCTGCAACCTTTCGCTAGCATCTTCCTATACATAGGACTGCTGTGGTTGTCAGGTGTTATATGCTGTGCTCTAATAGATACAATGCCTTCTCCGTGTCACACACTATAAAAGAGCTGTAAGAGTTTAATGTGTTCTCAGAGAATCATAGCTTTTACCCTATATAAGGTCTATTGCTACTTTTTCTACCTCTCAACAGAGAAATAAATCTCATCCTTGTGTTCTTTGTGGCCCAACTGAGGCCAGCTTGAGTGTGCGGCACTGCTATTCTCCCATGTCCTCCACACAAACAAAATGTTCCATTGCAGCTTCACATTTTGACTTAATGAGCAACTGCAGTTAACACCTCCATCTGTGTCCGTATCGTACGTGTGTGTGTGTGTGTGTGTGTGTGCGGGGTTGGAGGTGCGACACTTGTTGAATCTAGAGACGAGAGCGGCAGAGAATCGCCGAGGACGTAATGCGCTCTCGCTAGTAATCATCCCCTCACGTTCTAATCGGGACTCCGCTGATTTACGGCGCGGCCCGGTGCGCTCCGCTCGCCACTCGATCACCTGAACTTAACACATTACAGTACGGCGGCTGTTAAGACAAAACACCCCCGGTCTCTCCGCTGGTTCAACGAGAGCTATTCATTAATTTATTTATCTGGGCACTCACAGGAGCGAGGCCATGGAGATACAGCGGAGGGAGCTTTTTAATCAAGCCGCAGCTCCAAACAGGCTGACTGATGTGCAGTGACGCGTGTTTGTTTATCCAGGACGCAGCTGCCAGAGGGCAAGGTGACGAGGGAATTTCTCTCTCTTCCTGTTGCTCTCTCTCTCCCTCGCTCTCTGAACACACTGAGAACAGTTCTGCGAAAGAGTAAGAGAGAGAGAGAGAGAGAGAGAGAGAGAGAGAGAGAGAAGGCGAGGGGGGATCTTGAACTTTTTCTAACGAGATCTAAAGCACTGGGTGTAATTAGAAGCTGTCTGGAATGAGGACAATTAAGTGCGGTTTTGGTGTCCCCCAGGGTTCTCTCAATGGGCCGAATTAGAAAACGGGTGCAAAAAGATTGATGAGTTCAATGTTTTCCAAATGAGCAGCCTTATACACATAATTACACCGCGGAAATGAATGGATCATCACGATACAAACTCAGGCGAGGGTATGCTAATTGCTCATCAAATGGGAAGGCTGCGGTGTCAGCTACACAACTGCAGCATTCACAGTAAAAAAAAAAAAAAGAAGCGCTGGGGAGGGGGCTCTGCAGCTCAGATTAATGTGATCCATCTTCCTTTTGTCTGTGTTCATTATTCTATATTCACACTGTAACCCCAGTTATCTAGTCCTGCACTCCGCGCCAGTCAGATGCACAAGGACGTTGCAGTATTTCTTACAGTCCCGTATCGTGTCTGCTATTAAAACGCTGCTTCATTGTGATACAAGATTCCTCCATACAAACCCTTTCTGACGTGTGGTGGATGATGAAGAAAGTGAACATTTATACGTCGGTAAAAGCACCTCGCGTTCCTTTATTCTAGTTCCCAAAGCGTTGCAAGCTTTGGCGAAGTCTGCCAACGTTTTGATGCTTTTCGGTCTTGCTTGCATAGTTTACATCCAGCTTAACTTTCCCCAGGGAGCGCACTGACACGGTCACACGGTGCTGAGTAGGACATTTTGTCACCGAGTAGACATCAGTAAGTAATATTTAGTGGAGTGATCTTGGGGATAATGACATGGCTAATTTGAATAAATCCCCTCTCTATGGTATGGGGGTTATAATTATCAACAGAGGTTATAGGACATCAGAAACAGCTGCCAGAGCGCCTGTTGAGTTGATGTAAGGGGTCCAAATGAAAGTTGGTTTAAAATGGGAGGACATCAGACCTTTGATACACACCATTTTGATTCTTTTTCAATATTCACGCATTTTTTCTTTCCCTCTCTATTTGACTGTGTAGCTTACACAGTGAAAGACACTCAGCAGCATTTCGGTCTTGGTCTTCATTTGACCCTTTAATTTACACAAAGAATGACATTTCACTTTCTGGAATTATTTTAACTTTTTTTTTTTCTTTTTCTCTCAATCGAGAACAAATCTTCTAAATGACCCATCAGCGAAGTCATCAGTGAGTCGTAAGTTCAAATCATCAATCCAGACACTATCACCCACTGCAGAGTCGACCCAACTAATTTTCGCTGCCCATCGGACCTTTGATACCCTCATAGTAAGCCCGTGGTGTCAGTGTTACAGGGGACATGTCGGCAATGGTCTACTTATCAAATCCCCAGGAATGGATGGCAAATCCCTTTTTCCCTGACCTTATCTGATATCTGTCCTGCAAGCCTTTCAGCACACTCATCCTGCATCGCATTAGACCATATGGCCTTCGGCTTACTGGGCTGGCGCGTATCCTTCCCTCCTTCCTCCCACATGAATAAGTGAGTGCCCCAAGAAGGGTTGTCTAGATCTCTTTAGATATCCTCTGGGATGCACGGTCTTGCCTGGTGGAATGCAGTCCATTTGTGGATGCTGGCAAAGGCAGGACTCGCACTGCAGTGGGTTCGTATGGGAAAGTTCATGCAGATTTGACTACATATTTAATTCGGTTTTTCTATGGTTCAAGAGACACGCCAAGACACTGAACGCATGAAGTGGAGTTTAAAACGAAGGAGCAGTGTTTTTGCGGTAGGATTTTAAAATGTTACAACAAAATGGCTTCTGATGTGTTTAATGTGCTGGTTTGAACGTGTCAATAAATAGAAGCAAAAAACAAAAACCCAACAAAATCCCAAAAAGGGATTCCTTAGTCCTCAGAGGGAACGCCTTGACATGTTTTGATGCCGCTAACACCACAAAGGCTGCTGTTTCAAAGAGATCCATGAAAGGCGCGAGCAGAAAGGCACATCTGTGAGTACAGACATTAGGACGCCTCAAAACATTCCCATTCTGCTGAATTAAGGTCACAGCCTGAATCGGTGATGTTATCGGATCACTTGATATGAATATTGAGCTTTTACTTTGAATGGGAGGCAGTGCTGCTACCAGCAATCATGTAAAAAGCCAGGACGCACTGAGAGCAGCCATTACTGAGTTACATCAGAGCTATGGAATATTAAACCACTCATCTTTGTTGACTACATGGTTGTGAACTCCTTTTTAAAAACACGTGTGACATTACCAGCTATCTTACTGGCGTCAGCCATCATACTTATCACATTGAACTCATTAGCAACACATCCAGGGACTATTTTTCCCTGATGGTGAACAACAAATCTGACACAGGCGTCGGCAACGGTTACAAACAGGCTTGGTAGTGAACGGCTAACATGGTGACAGATTTGGGGGACTTTTTGTGTTTTTTAGCTGAGCCAGACCAGAGAATATTTGGCTCAAACTGATTGATGATGCTGTGTCGCCCTCATTGTTCTTCGTGAAGTTTTCTGAAGTGATGGAAAGTAGCTCCGGTGTGTTATGTGGAGAACACAGTGCCAGACTTAAGAAATAGTCTTTTAAATGCTACATTGCTTGTCAGCGAGCGTATGATAACTTGGGAGGCATTTTTTTGCTTGGTGTGCTCTGATTAAATTGGGATCGTGATTTTGATTGAATTGAAACTCAACTCCTGGTATTTGCTCCTGATGCTCTACACCACTGTTTTGGAAGAAGGAAATAACACGAGTAACAATCCAACCAGCTTTAAAAGTAACATACATTCATTGTAATTATGTGTGTGCGGTTGATCTTATTCATACCGATCCAAATTTGGGCAAACTTGGGCAAAATTCATAGCGTATCCCTACCTGTAGATACAGTACATCACAGACACATTGTTACTTTGATAAAATAGATATTAGAAAGAGAATTTCATTGTCAAAACGAAAAAACATTTTTTCTAGGAATGGCTACATGGATTTTGAACTTTTAGGCTTTGACAAACAATCTTATCATTTTAAAGAGTTTTGCTTCAAACCACTTTACACTTGAGACAAAAGGGCCATTGGAACGTCACCACATGGGAATTTTGACCAGCAATGAGTCTGAAGGTTGAAAACCATATCTCGCATGCTGTTTGATCGTCTGAAAGGCTGCCTGTCTCCATGCAGGTGTATGTGTGTGTGTGTGTGTGTGTAGTTAGAGTCTGTGGGGCGAAGTAGTTAGAAATGCTTGATGGTGCTGCACACTGCTGAGCTGACAATGACAAGACTGATTATGGTGTGCGGAATTTTTGACAGAACTTAACAAATTAAAATTATGTTGCCTTCAGACGCCTGTCAGACAAAAACTGAATTATGAATATAGCACGCATAAACACAGAGGGAGGGAGAGTGGGAAGCGTTACGTATCATAAACCCTACTTTAATTTAAATATTTACAAAAACTGACCAGACTTTGGCCTGCGCGTGTCAGTTTTGTGAGTGGAGTATCTGGTGGTAAAAGCCACGTTTGGATGAAATGTCCAGGAGTTGCTGCTGAGATGAGTTGAATAATTAGTCAATCAACAGAAAACTCTCTAACTCTGTAAGATAGGTGCCAATTAACATTATCAATTAATTAACGTTCTGTAGGCCTTTTCAAACAAAGCATCGTCTTAGTTTTGATTTGTGGCTTTTCTGTTTCATTCACCGTAAACTAGTTTTTGATTGGCAAAAGAAATCTGAAGACATCACCACATTTTTCACTATATTCTGGCATTTTATAGACCAAACAATGAATGTCAGCTTAATTGAAAAAGTAATAGTTATGAGCCCTAGTTAATGGTTTATCACAGTCAGCCAGATAGTGAGGAAAATGCATTTGAATGCACCTCTGGCATTGGTCAGGCATGCATCGTGATCACACTGAACGCAAGTATAAAAGCAATTGTGTTGTCAATCCACACACACACACACACACACACACACACCACAACTACGTGGCCGCAGTCTTCCGCCAATAAAATGAAAAGTTTGACGACACACGCAGGCGGTGTTGTACATAAACACGCTTCAAGAGCGAGTAACTTTTCACTTTCCAGCAGAGCCGAGCCATCAGCGCACAGTGGAAGAGAGGGGGAAATAAAACTCACTGTGGAAAGCCAGCTCGGAGTGCAGGGCTCATAAAGTTATTATACAGCCTATAGTCAGAGAGCATAACACCTGTGTGGACACTCGGTGTCTCAGGAGAGAAAAATGAAGCGGAGGAGTGTTTGGCTCATGGTTTAACCATGCTGCAAAGTCCCCCATCCTTAATCAAAATCACATCGTGTTTCGTAAAGCAGCTCATTTAAAATCTATCAAATCTCACTGTGCACGCTGGATATACATTAATGCTAGATGTAACTTTAATCAGATTAAAATTATATCTAGATACAAGATGCATTTTAATGCACAGTGTAAATGGAGTAAACATTGCTCACATTAGCCATTAATGTTCATACTAGATGAGGTAAGCAACGCCCTTAAATCTACTGAGCTATGGAGTGTTTTATCACTTATGAATTCAACTTTTCATGATATTTTTTTATTATTATTATTACTGGCAATTCACTTTTTTTTATTCATGCCTTCATTGAATTATTCATTGAATGTTTCTGCCTTATGTGGAAAAGTTATGAGGGAGGTTGCATAGAGAAATGATCTTTGTCACTCGGAGCATTAATCAGTGAAATCGCAGTGTTAGTGCAGCCCAGTACGAGGTCAAGGAGCCGCGAGAAGTGAGGGGAGCAGAAAAACACACAGAGAATCCTCCGAGGTGAAACATGGACACACTTGGCCCCGGGGGTCCTCTCTGACTTTCTCTCCCAGCTGCCACATTCAGATGGTAGCCTTCGGATTATATTTAGATAGAACTAGAAGAAAGAGAAAAGGACAAAAACAGTGGAGGGGGGGAGAGAAAAAGTGCATTAGAGTTAATGAGTTGTTAATAGAAGCGTTTGCTAGTCAGGACCAAGGACAGCGCCACGGAGAAATTCCAGCCAAACTTTCAGCGGGAGCATAATCCGGACCCTCATGAAGGAAATTGCGGCCAAATTAACTGCACGTGAGGGCTGCTGAAAGCACGCTGGGGTCTTGCAAAGTTTCATTTGCAAGTGTATTTAGGCGTGTCAGGCACGCAGCTTTTTCAGAGACCTTTGGTGAACTACACCCAATTCCATTCCATGCAGGATTTCCACAAAGAGGGTTGTGACTAATAGTTTGGACACATGTACTCCGGCTTGTGACAACTGAGCTCCGGTGTTAATTATGTCTGGGTTTAAGGATCAAATGAATAAACATGAGCTTTGTTTAATTATGGTCTTCAGTGGAGGAAATTCCTTAGATTGGGGAGGACATGAGCTGTCAGAAGGGGGATAATCTCGCACACCTCCACGATGACACATTCGCTAAGTCCCTTTAACAAATATGTTCCGACGCAAATCTCTTCTCTTAGAATAGGGCGCAGACCTACGGTTGCCCCGGGTGGGTGTGGAGGGGGACAAAAGCGTGCAAGACAAAAGAGACACGTAAACAAGAGAGACAGAAACAAACAAGGCAGAGAATGAACCGCGTGCCACTTCCTAACCCCCCACCCCCTCCCCATGCTCGGAAGCTTGCGCGTTGGTCGGGTTAACCTGCCGGCTGTCTCAAGGCAGCTCTTCAACTCAACGCCCAAATGCTGGTGTCTGCCTCTGAGCTTATCAGGCTTTCCCAGATGGTGATTTGAGCGCATGGAGGGAGCGAGAGGCGCACTGAAAGGGAAAGGGGAGTGGAGAGGAGTGGAGGTGAGTTTACGAAGATGAAACAGACTCTACACTTGGGGTCAAAAACATGACTTTTGCTCTCTCTCTCTCTCTCTCTCTCTCTCTCACTGCTGTACGCCTTTTCTTTCTCTGAGGTGCCTATGGATTAATTCCTGTCGGTACAAGTATAGTTTGTGTGATACACACTTGGCACTGTCAGGTCGGAAAGCTCAATGAAAAGTCAAAGCGGAGATGTCTGCAATGTTCATTAAAGAAAACAAAAATTGGTCCCTGTAAGCTTCTGCGTAAACACTTCAGCACAAGTGGAGGGGCCAGATACTGTGCACTCACTGAGGTGTTATAATCAGATATTTCACCCTGCACTGTCAGTGTGCTCAGTTCTTTCCAGTCCGCTGCTCGTTATGTTTCTGAACGAAAAAAAAAAGAAGCTCTATATCAGTGATGATCGCAAAGCCAGCAGCGATTAGTTCCCATCTTAGCCAACATCCAGACATCAACGTTTTAGACTCCGTTGCATAATACAATAGCGGGATTTGTTTACAGAATGTAAAAGCGTGTTTGGCCGCGCTTATGACAGCAAAACAGCGAGTGTCATCGTGATCTTTTCGGGGGGGGGGGGGGGGGGGGGGTGTTCAAGTGCTGCGCTACCCAGCTCGCTGCTACGGGATGCATCCGTGCAAACTCAAGAGAGAGCTAATTGACTGTAATGTCATTTTATCTGCTTCAGCAGGTTATTGACAGCAACATCCCAGAAGCCTGTTCATCCCTCTGTCAACTCATCAGCATGGGAGAAGCCATTATCATCTCATTACGTCTCACGCTTTCATATAATCCTGACATTTCCTCCTCCTCTGTCTGTCTTTCTCTGAGCTTTAGGAGCTGTGACGCATGGCTGTATTGTAGTGTTAATAGTGCAATGGTGTGTGTGTGAGAGAATGGGGGGGGGGGTGATAGAGGATGAGAAGGAGAGGTAATAAAGACAGTTTTAATTTCCTGCAGCCACTCAACAGACAATCCTTATCCATCTGCTAGTTCCCTCTAACAACCTCGCAGCCTTTAAATCTCCACATTCTTGTACTTCAGCAAAAACAAGCGCAAACTGCTTGCTTAAAAAACAACGGCTTGCTGAATCCACACCGACAATTTGAAAGCCGTCTCGAACGTTGGCAGCGTTGTTTGCGGAGAGCGTAGCCTTGAATGATGCCCAGTTATTACTGAAATAACCGTTGTGCAGTCGGCGATGGAAAGGTCACCGACAGACATGAGGAATGGGAGGTGTGCTGCGGCGATGGAAAGAACTCCGAGTGGTGTGTCCGGGATTAATCTTGTCTTTCCAGAGTTACCTGGGGAATGAGAACATGCTTCATGCCGAGAGCGGGAGCAGAAAAAAAAAATCGGAGAAAAACAGCTACTGTTTGTGTGTGTGTGTGAGAGACAAAAAGAAAAAGTCATGTATCTGCCCACAATGCGTTTGCCGTTTGCCCATGTGATGCAGCGATCACATGCTCTTTTAAAAAGGTGTGCCGGGTCTACAGACGACCTTCTCTCTGAACCGTGTTTCTTTTCATCTGCCGTTTCCAGCGACCCTCCGCTGTGCCCCTTATTAATCTTCCATGGAAAAAAAAAAAAAAACACAGTTTCAAGCGAGCGCCGGGTGCACGGGGATATCAGAGCAATCGATGCGAGGAGCGCCTGTAAAGGAAGCAGCAGCGGCGGCGGCGGCGGCGGCAGCGGCAGCAGCGGGCCCCAGTGATGTGGGCGAAGGTGAGAATCTCAGTATGAATCCTACAATTTATCCTGTGCAGCGCCGCAGAGAACAGAGGGAAAGTTCCACATTTCCACTTCAGCAGCCATCAATAGCTCTCGGCCCGTCTCCCACAGCACTGCTTCATGACTGCAGCTGTTACAGGATGGTTAGGTGTTTGTCAGGTGAAACCGAAGCATACCCAGATCAATGAGCACTGGTGCGGACGGGGGAAAAAAAACAACTGTATTTTCTTTAAAGGCTGTAATTTGCATAACGTGTCATTTATTTGGTATTTGAATGTACCTGAGGTGATTAGCTCCACAGCACTAAAGTTAACATATTTTATGACAGACGAGTAAACGTATTGTCACTAATGATGTACATTATCTGATGTAGCTGATATTCAATTGTTTTGCTCAAGGACGCTGCAGCAGAGAAGCAATAAAATTACAGCTAAAAGCAGTAACACGGCAACTGGGCTCTGATCATTTAGCCATGGGGGTGAAATAAAAAGTAAATTTAGAAGATCTGGCATATTTAGAAGAGAAATTAAGACCTGGGAGCCAAAACTTCTGAGAGTTTCTAGCATTCGACCAACAGGTGGTTGGTTCTCAGAATTCTGCCGCATTGTTTTTCACGTGGACACTTTTTTTTTGCACTTTGGTGCATTTTCATTCATGGGAGGACAATATTTTATCAAAAGATGGCGATTTATCACAGTGAACAATGTGGATGTGCTGCGGTGGAAAGGTTCGGACTCCTCTATCTCAAGCAGGAACAAAATGCTAAAGTTCAAATGGGGCTTTCAAACCAACAGTAATACTTGATACTCCTGCAGAACTTTTCTTTAACCTACAATTTATCAACAGTTCAAGCTTCTAGTCGCTGTTTATTCATTTTTTTTTTGTAAAAGACTCTGGTTTGCGAGATTCGATAGCTCAGAAAGCTGAGCTAACAGTGTTCCGCATGCAAATATGGAGCAAACACGCATGATCCATCAAAGCATCACTGTATCGGCCCCAATTCTGATCATCTGGATAGGAACGTATAATAATGACGGGAGCGAATATTCCTCTGTGTGCCGCAGCCCGCGTCAAGAAATCACACATTTCAACTACCTTGTCGGGATTATTCTGAAGTCAGAGGAGAGCTCATGCTTGCTAACTCAGAGGAATATTTTACTATTAATGTACACGTGCACACATGCACAGCAACATAAACATTCTTTACTTCAGCATTTCAAATCGGGAGCCTAGAACTGAACCGATACAGATCAACATAACAAGTCTGCAGGCGGAATATATTATTCTCGGTGTCTGACAGTTATGAGTACATGGATCGGAGTTTCACTCTCGCTTCCACTGGAGTGCACTGCATTGATCTCTCAGACTAACACTTCTAAAAAAACCATGCAGGACAGAAAGGCCTAAGACGCAATCCGTGTGCAAGAGACGGGATCACAGTGCAGTTAAGTTGGACTTTGCTGTCTGGGGTACACTCAAATGATATGAGCGCACACACCGTGACGCCTGATGACATTTTCAGATTTCAGTCGTCAGAATCACATTTCCATCTTTCCATTTGGGCTGTTTTTGCTGGGTTTAATGGCAACTGAAAAAAAAATATATATTCTGATTATTTTAATTTGCCTGCTTGCACGCAAACACAGATTTTTCTTTCGCTGACATTACCAACATTCAAAAACATCACACATGTTTATGCGCTCCCGTTTATTTCAACTCTGACACATCAGTGATGAATCGAAGACGGAATAGGGTAAAAAAAAACAAACAAACAAAAAAAAAAAACATTAAGGCCTATACCAAATGTGCAACAGCTTGCCATAAATCCGCACAGCATAAATTGGACCAATTATTCTCCTCCTGTCATGAACACACGGCCCGTTCAGTTGACTCAGAGTCTACGCATAGCTGCTGTTGTTTCTGCCGTTTCGTGCTGCCATTCCCGCCACGCCGCCGAGCTGCGTTCTGCAGATCTGCCAGGAAAGCTCGGTTAGCCGGCTCCGTCCTATCAGGAATACCAAGTGCATGTTTAGACGACTCCGAGGATGTGGATACAGATGCCTCTGTGCTCAGCCTCGGTGTGCAGGCTGGAGGCAGAACGCCACCATATTACATAAACAAAGCCTAATCGTCTGACTGTGTTGCTCGTCAGAGGGAACACGACGCCGCTTGTTCTGCGGAGCTTTGCTTTTAGTGGCGTATACGTGTGCATGTAAACACGGTCTGTGGGTATACAGTATGCAGGCGGGCTAACGTAGCGACACGTACGCACAGTGTGCAGCCTTTATTGTATTGTTATGGTGGCAGAGAGGCCGCTGTGCCCCGGCTGTCATACATGAGGGAACATGAGTGATATGGCTCCGCGCCTCCAGGCCCGGCTTGTCACTCTGCTAAATTGTTGTAATTTTCTCCTCCTGGACTGGCCTGCAGTTGTGTAACCTTCTACATTTCACCTTGCCGCCGTCCTTAGGTCAGAGAGGTAGTGAAAGCAGTGTCCTCATACATGTAATCCAGGTTGGGGTTCATAGGGTTTTAACCTCTATTCCTTTAGATGATGCATAATCGTGCATTTCTCTAGCAGGACATTACAGCGTAAATGTGCAACAGTTACATATAAAGAAACCAAGGCAAATTGCTTCACGTTAGGCCATCGTGTCACACTGTTAGCTACAAATGCCTCCCTCCTCTTCATTTAAAACCCTGCATATAGTCTCTGCCCTCCTATGCAGTTATATCTTGTGCACGGCCTCACATGGAGCAGCATAATGCCCATACGGAGAATCATAAGGATTCATCTCAAACTGCTCTATATGCATTGCCCTACAGTTCCTTCCTGATCTGACTAGGGGTGATGGAGCTGTCGATTTCTTTAACCCAAAGTGTCCGATAGCATCTCTCCCAGGTTTGCTTATCTGCGCTCACGGCGGAAGACTTAACAGAGCGGGTCGAGGCGCAGAGGCAGACGCCGGATCTGCGTCGGCTTATTTTAGTCTGAACTGGTGTTCAGACGTCTTTAACGAGTTGGAGGAAATGACTGGGAAGGAGAAGAGAGAGACGTGTCGTGGAGTTCAGTTTGGTAGTCGAGTGCTTGAATGTGACTCAGTGAGAAAGGCGCACTGTCAAATGGAAAAGTGAGTGTAAGTTGTTTATATATATATATATATATATATATATATATATATATATATAAATATATAACAAGTGCTGCTTTTGTCAGAAAAGGTTGGAGTGTACATGTAGTTTAATTAAACCATTCATTTCTTACAAGCTTGTGGGGACCATTATGCTTACGCAACTGGCTTTCAAGGACAAACAGAGTTGGAGCAACGGAGAAATAAGTCTATTGCGTCTGTCGTGACATTTATAAAGCAGGTTTTGGGGAAGGAATTTCTCCTTATAGGAATCTCAGGATGGAGGTATTGTATGCTGTGTGATCTGTGATGTTGGGCTGTCTAAATAAAGACGAGAGGGAAAGGAGCAAAGAGTGTATGTGCGCCCGGCCCTGTACTCAGCTGCTGAGTGAGGCTCTCAGGTTGCCATTTGTCCATCCCCTGTTCCAGAGAGAGGGGCAGGGCGCTGAGAGAGACTCCCTGCAGCAGATGGCAGAGTTATGCTCTGCAGAGGTGAGAAATAGCCCATTAGCCTGACCAAAAATTACAGCCTGCCTCCTCTTTAGTGCTCAGCCTCGAGTACACCTGACCAGATTGGGACTGTGCCTAGCATGATCATCACCCTGTAATCAGACTGTTGCTCTGTTGACTGGGAAAAAGAACAACAACGACAAAAAAAAAAAACAGTTGTTGGTCTGCTTCAGCCGTCCCCATCCTCACTGTGTGCATATCAATTCAGTCAAGAGGGATCCGATGGAAATGAATTGCAATATTTATGAAAGGTTGAGAGGGCAACTAAACATTTTTAGCAATTAGAGCCCATTAATGAGGAGCGTCTTCCCCCTTGGAGTTTAAAAAATGCCTTCAGCTAAAATTAAGGACTGGCTACGGTTACGGCTCAGCATTCGTGCTTTCTATTAACATTTTGTACTGGAAGCTAAATGGAAATGCAAGTTGTCAGCTAATCTTGAAAATGTCCACGTCTCAAATTAAATACAGACTAAAGGTTTATGTCCACTTGGAAACTTATAAACTTCACTTATTTTGACTACAACCCCGAAAAAAATAACCAATCTGTGAAAGCTAAGCCGTGCCCAAGAGGCATTTATGAGCCTTGGATGCAATAACAAAATATAAATGACCTTTTTGTGCCTCATAAAATGAGTCTGCTGTTGCCTAAACTATCTACTCAGTTGATAAGAACGGCCAGCGCACACATGAGAATATGTAATCATCTTGTTCGTCACAATTTCTTCAAGAGCGGGCCGCTCTATGGAGCCTCTTTTTAAATGTGATTCTTGGCAAATTACTGAAATAACATTTCTATTCATACTTTAGGTATAGCCATTGAAGAGTGGCACAAAAGGATAAGGGACTTTTAATGCCTCCCCCGTCCGCAGAATAAGGTGAGACTGAATTAATGTGGCACCTTTCCGAGCCAAAGACGCAGCATTACAATCTGGGAACTTGACAAGAGCGTAAGGCGCTTGTGTTACACTGGGAGCAGACAATTCAAGGAAGCGGCTTCAGAAGGAATTAAACAGCCGTGAGGAGTATATGTTCTGTCATGGCTTTGGGTGTTTGTGTCAGCCACCTCTGACCATTTGGAAGAAACCAACTCTGCACAGTCAACAGAGGGGAAACAGCACACAGCACCCATCTTATCTGTTGAGTCTGGTGTTTATTTTTACAAGAGTCAGACTGAGACAGCCAGGGGACACACAGAGACGAGAGCTTTTTGCAGTTTTTGGGGAGGAAAACAAAAACTTTTTGTTCGATACTAAGAAAGACTTTCACCCAAATTGGAAAATTAAAAAGTTTGTTTTGGTCAGCTGACGCCCTGATCAAATTGACACCAATCATTAATGATCAATATTCAGTAAAAATATGCGATTGGGAGATCTAGATTAATGCTTTCAAATCGGCCGGTGTGTAAACCAATCGATGATGCACATGGTACGCAGAGCAGCGGCGTGCAACACATCCAGACAAGATGAGGGCAAAGCGAACACAAACTGGGATTTACTTCATCTTGTATTTCGCCTAACTTTTGTGGATCATAACTTATCGGGTACAGAATTAATCTGCAGATGTTTTGGTTCAAGAGGAGTCCAAATATTTCTACAGATGTCACAAGAAAAAGGCGAAAATGTATCCTGCAACAGACTAGGACAACTTCTTGGCTCCTACCGTCTGGTTAGGAGGAGTGAGGAGTCAGCAGTCGGTATAAAACAGTCCAAACAAACAGTCGAAAGCTGATTGCTAAAAATCAATTTATAGCCATGTTGTATTTACGAAGGAAGGAGACGGCGAGCAGATGAGTGGTCAGAATAATAACAAGAAAAAAACTCAGCAATTTAATTATAATGACTTGAAATGAACAAAAGTTTGGTCAGCACAAAACAGCATTTGAATTTCAAAGAAACTTTAAAAGCACTCATTAAAAAAATTAAAATATGTTTAAGGTACTTCAGTACTTGTTCACTGTATTTATACTTTATTTATACTGCACTACCAGCTGCAATAACGAGAAACAATAAAATATCATCCGACTGCATTACATTATCGAGGAATCCTGACTTTCCCGGTGCAATATATTATTTCCCATTCATAAATACATGAATGATGTCACAAAGATCAGCTACAGGAATTAAATTTCAATTAATACCATGAAGGCAGGTGCTGCAAACTGGATGACTGCACAGTGCAAAACTTAATGACTCATTAACTCACGTTTAGTCGAGGGAACATGAACCGCCACATTATGTGATAACAGTAATGTGTGTTGTGCTGCGCAAACCCATGGAGCCCTGCAGTCCTGTGTTATTGGTAATTATGGGATACAACTGCGTGCTGATGATGTCATTAACCTGCATTTAGTGTTTACGTTGTTGCCTTCAAAACAAAAATCAATCTAACTTTTTGGATTCCCCGCAGGAACTCATTGTCGTCATTTTACGTACAGCGAGGTACGTTGTGCGTTCTGTGTTTATGGTAGGCGGTGTCAATACAGATGGCCTATTTGAGCAATGAGTTATTCGGTCCGCTGATGATCCACATCTTTGACGATAACATTCTTTATACGGTCATTGGTAAAATTACATGTTTATCATCAAATTGTTTCCATTTCAGCCTACCCTAATCTGTAACATATCAAAGTGATCATAACATTATAAGATTTCCAGAAGAAAGCTTATGGACGCTGTACTGTTGGATGTTGTTATTCTTAAAGACAAGGCAATGGTGGTCTGTTTCAAACACCTGGGCCGGAGAGAGACCAGGTGTTGTTTTTAGGGGCACCAGTTAACCTTGAACTTACTGCGAGTGCTCATTTCAGCTTTAGATGTGTCTCAGGAAAAGTTTCTAAGACGTCCAAGTCAGACAGGTCATCTAAAAAAAAAAAAGAAAAAAAGAAAAAAAGGCTATAAAAGTAGGACACTGCACATTTACCAACAAAGTTAAAGATTTCTAGCACCTCTCCATTGTGGTATATACAACAAAATGTGATGCTTTAGTTCAGGCACTGGACTGAAATGCAGACGAGGTGGATAACAAGAAAGGGGTGAAAACAAATCACGGAAGGAGAGAACATCAAAAGCGGTGGGAAACAAAAAGGCAAAGTAAGGTAACACAAGGCACAGACAGAGGAGAATTACATTTAACAAGACTATAGACTCAAAACCATAAGACAAACTACACAGCATTCAACCACTGACTTAACACTCTGAACGCAAATGAAACTGAGAGAAAAATAAAAGACATGACTTCTCTGCCTCTTATCTTTCCATATATTCACAGGACTACAGAGCAGATCGGTTTTAAATGTCATGTTTACATGAAAGAGAAGCACCGCATGTATTAAACACATGACATGCATTCATTGAATATGTGTTGAGCATACAAAATGCAGTATTATCAGTACACAAACAGAACATTCAAAAGATAAAAACGAGCAGCTACTGTACCAGGCTGCAAGTCTACAGGTAAAATAACAACAAATACAAAACTGGGGGAATTCCAACATGGAGGTTTGTGTCTTATTGTGTCTATTGAAGGTAAATAAATAATAACACAGCAGCTTTTTTTAAATCCAGCATACTGTACTGACCAACCTCCAACATAAACAGCTGGGTTTTAAACAGTTTACAGCAGAAACAGACAGTGTTTCACTCACATATGAAGCCCTCTCTCCTGCCGTCCATGGAGGTGAAAGTGGTGAGTACATCCACGTCCCGTTAACTTTTGCACATGCCACGGCAGCTCTGTGGAGTTTAACCTAAAGCTAATGTCAGCACTAGAAAACAAGCTAACCAGTGACGTGGGTTAGTTAGCTGTCTACAGTTTTCAGAGCTCGCTTCACACCTTTCTTCTCCACATCCCTCCGTCCATTCACAGCGCCACGGGGAAATTGAAACGGCTCTTTGCTGCTCGTGAATGTTTCTAATTAGCGATTGTGAGCTACACCTGGCTTCTTTTCGGTTTCTTCCGGTGCAGTACCACTTCTCACCACACGCGCTAATTAACGTTCGCATTACAATCCCGGGGGGGGGGGGGGGGGGGGGGGGGGGCGCTGTTTCACCAGTTTTTACACAGCTCTACAAGACGTGGGGAAGAGATAAAAAGTGACAGTGTACATACACAAATATAGCAGTTGTAGCTAGGTTGAACAACAAGTGAAGCTAAGTTTGCCTTCCTGAGAGAAAACTTACAGTCTTGTTTGAGTGAATGGGATGATTTAAGTTTAACTATAGCAGTTCAAAGCCACATAGCTAAACCATTTCCAGTCTCTAAGCTGTTATTTAGGTAGCATTTAAGCCTTTATTATAAAGACAGGAACACAAAAACTGTATCTCCTAATCTCCTAATACTATAGGGGAAGCCAACACACAAACACAAATCCAGCTTGCTGGTGTCACTAATGATGCCAGCTAGCATTGTTTTCATTTTCATACAGTTTTCTCTTTCCCAAATGTCACCTAAATCTCCAGCTATTTCTGAAAATAGATAAAATAGACAAATGCTTGCTGGCAGCTGTGTTTGGTGATTTAGCCAATAATTTATTCTTGCAGCATGTTTTGAATAATTTGCCTAATTAGCAGTTATGATATTAAAAAAGTAGTTGGCGACAGATGGGGCGCAGAGAAGCCTGGCATTAAGTCTCACAGAAACAGTTGCATAGCATCCACCGAAATCAATTCTTTGCCGCGGTACTGAGAGACACACTCAGGTCAATCAATTCAGCTTCAGACACTGAGATGTCTCCTCTATGCCTGCGCATCACAGGCAGAGGAAATGTTCAAAATCGGCAGCTGGATGGTCAGCGCTGCAGTATGTGTGACTGAAATTCATGTTGAATTTCACCAGATGTTTACAGCGGTTTTCAGATTCTTACTGCATTCTTTCCATGTCAAGACAAAACACTGTGTGCTCAAATCTTTTTGATTATTTCAAATGCTACAAATACTATCCAATGTACTGAAACAACAGTGGTCCCTAGTAGATTGTGGAGTGGAAAGGTAGGAAAATGAAGATTAATAATATACCATGTGAAGATTATAAAACATACCCAACCAACAATCCTGACTCAATACATAAAGGGAAACCTCTATGATTAAAAGTGTGCAACAGCTATAGAAGAAACCACAATAGTCGCCATGGCAGCAGAAAACTGAGACATAGGGGGCATTCACCTAAATAACAATAAAAGAAATAATAAAGAAAAAGAAAAAGACAATATGGGAAGATTTCCCTTGGGCTGTCGTTACCTGTGCTTAGCCAAACCGTGTACTGCACTGCTGGAAGGCTTTTACTGTTAAACAGCAGCAGGGAGTGTTGAGATTAACATTGCAAGGGAGTAATGGACTTTCATTAACCAACCAAGGGGAGCTGAGACTGCTGCTATCTGTGAGATGAATGAAACAAAAACCCAGGTGCATAACTCAAAAAAAAAAGAAAAAAATAGCAGTGCTGACGGCACTAACGACACACAACACTGCAGAATGCTCAACAAAGTGAGTCTTTTAAAATGTCACCGTCTCTCGCTTCCTGTCCCCCGCTTGGCCACACCGCTCTTGAGCCAGTCAGTTGACCGTGATGTCATTACGGTTCAGTCGTGGGGCAGGCACCATCACACGACGGCTCTGCTCACGAGCAGAACATAAACAGCACTGCATGGGTGGGCTCAGAAATCACCTGCAGGGAATGTGAAATGAAAGCATGGTTTGGCACGGACAGCACTTGGCCAGAACGCTCCATTCTAAATGGAAACATGATGTATGTGATTAAATGTAGCAAGTGTGTAGGGATGTGTTTTACTCTGAAATCGGTAGCTGCAGCTCCGTGAGTGTAGACGATTAGAAGAAATTGTATACACACTCACTTGTAGTTGCAAAAAAAAAAAAAAAAACATGCAATCAGGAAGATTTGCAGCTCGCAAACAGATAGAAGAAGTCACAATGAGTAAGGCACATGTAAAATGAACCAACATGACATGTTTATAGATATGCATGAAAAGGGACTTCCCAACAGTGCAAGCAATGCTGTGTACCTGAACTCCCAATAGGAAGAATTTAATTGTAGGACTTGACGATCACAATGTCTGACAATGAAGGAATGTGGCAAACGCTCCGCGAGACTGTGCCAAATCTGCACCTTTTTATTGTCTTGGAGATGACGGGATGTTCAGCAGACACTCAGAGCTTCCTGTCAAAATTTTGACGTCTGTTAGATCCCTTATGGTTTCTATCTTTAAATGAAAAGGCCATTGGCATTGGCAATTTTCCCCCTGCTGTAATGAAAACGTACCCAACTGCAACTCCAACGCTGTGATGTGTCCTGAAATGTTCATCTTCTACTGGGCACATTTTGACTATTCTGATTTTCCATCTCTCTCTCTTTTTTTTTTAAGAACAGTGTTCCTTTTCTATCTTAAATGATTCAACATTGAAGAGTGGCATGGTATCCACATACATATACTGTGTCTATCTTCTGGTGAGTATAAAAAAAAAACAAAAAACACAGCAGCAGAGGGGGAAGGGTGATAGAAGGCATTTTTATTGTGAGCGCACAGTACTTTGGAAACAAACTCCCCACGCGTCTTGCTAAGGGATGTCAATCAAAATGTCACACCCCCGTGTGCAGGTTGGCTATGTAGCCTTTCACGGTAAATCTTCAAGTTCAACCTTCCTATAGGCATTGGTTTTGTAAGTTTGTGAACTGCTTTACTGCGACATAAACTGATAAAAAAAAAAAAAAAGAAAGAAAGAAAGTGTCATTTTTCATTTCCTGGGGCATGTAAGGTGAATTCATATTTTACAGTGTCACCGTGGTCAGACGGAGTGTCCAGCATGTAGGAGGCATGAGCCGGCAGGCGGCTGAACATAATCGGTAAGAGAGGCCCAAAGCAAGGTCGGCAGAAGAAGCTGTGATGCGTTATGCCAATCACAAACCAGTGGCTTGGATTCACACTCACACACACGCACACACGCATGCATGTGCACCAGACACATAGACACATATGTCATCTAATAAATTCAGACTGAGTAGCCAGAGGGACCTGTGCTGAGACTCTCTTGGTTGCATTGTCAGTATTTACATGTGCTTCCTGTCTTCATTTAGATGCGGAGAGAGTGGACAAACATCAGAATCAATTGTAGGGGCTGCACTGATTCCAAATCCCCAGGCTCGTACGTGTTAACTTTTAAAAACAAAAGACGTTGCCTTAAAATACCTCCTGCGCAAGCACGGCTTGCACACGCGCACGCCTGATCTGTCCGTGCCTGCGCGTGTACTGTACGTACCTGTGTGAGCATTATCTGTTCTCACATCTCTGTCTAGTTGTTGTAAGCTGCAGTACTGAAAGAATTATCTAGTTATCATGCAAGATTCATATCTGGGTAAAAAAAAAAAAATGACAGATTCCCTTTGAGGAATCTGCAGATCAAATGCTCAAAAGAAAAAACTGCTCATTTTGTCCTAATATTAAGCTAGAATACTGAGGCCAAGCAGGACAGAGTCTGTCAAGCAAGAACCACAGACTGTCCCTGTTTCGCCATTTCTGTGTCCATCTCTGAAACATTTACCCTTGTGTTTCATCTAAAGTATCAATGCCCTACGGTGGCACTGTCTTTATATCAGTCACTCCTGCAGTACCTGCACTTCCCTTGAAAGCAGTCTAATTAGATGCCCAACCTGAAAGAGACTCCTGATATACCATAAATCCAGTGAAAGATCATTTTCTTTAATGAGTTGCTTTCATGTCCTCAGGTTCCACCAAAGACTTTCAAAAAAAAGAAGAAGTTTGCCTTTAGAAATAGCAGGGGAGGTATACACTGACCCATTTTAATGCCCTCAGGGTCAAGTGAAACGCCAATTTGAGCTGCTCTTTCACTATGAAATCTGTGAAACGCTGGTCTTCAAAAGCATTTCCGCTGATCAAGTTGCCGCAAGTATTGTGCGCAAGGATTCGCCGTCTGCCGTGGTTCAGTCTACAAAGAACTCACCTTTTTTCTTCTGTGCACTTAAGAAGGAAGAGACATCACTGGCCACGCTAAATGGCACAAGAATCCCGAATGGATGTCCATTAGCTGATTTTCTTTTCTCATGTTATGAATTGGTTGCTTCAAAATGATGTGTCACTATACTTACATTTCTGTATACAACATTACACTGGGAACTGACGCTATTTTTTTCAGACGTTAATTATTAATGTTAATTGAAGTTCTAGTTATAGACTTGCAATGTAACTACACTTATCTCACATTAATATCTCTGGGATTATTTTGTATTCCTTTTGGCATATTTTTTTTTATGCCATGAACTGTGGGTTTTTGTTTTATTACATGAAACAGACACCAGCAGTTCTCTGCTGGCAGTAATTGCTTACAGCATACGATGTACTAAAACACTCTGATGTGCAATTACTCTCATACTGAATACTGGGTGGGTGAAAGGTAAAAGTACAGCAGAAAAAAAGTGTTCTCACATTTTGTAGCTCTGAACAATATAAGAGAAGCAACTAAATCTCATTTTGTATCACTTATAATAGAGTCAGATAATAACTCATATGCAGTAGGCTAGTGAATTAAGTAAGCTAAACTTTTTTTGGCCACTTGGGGGCAGCATACACTGGAACAAAACAGAAACACTGACATATTATTGCCTTATAAATTAAATTTAGTAAATATGTTACACAACAGAAGTCTATTTAGTTTAGTTTTGGCCACAGATTAATTTATCTGGGCAGCAATTACTATGTGTGTGGCTGTAAACACATGATTTTCATCTTGGATAACTTGCAAACGAAATAAATTAACATTATCATGGTCTAACAATTACAAGTTAAAAGCACACATTATAAAAATAGACAGCGTGAAAAAGCCAAACACGTGTTGCTGTGATTCAAGCTACAGCTATGGCCACTTGGGCATCATTAACAAGTTGTAAACAGAATAACACAGACATTATGCTCAACATTAAACAAATACACACAAAACATTTCATTAAGTGTCGTTTCAACCTTACCTGAAATGCGTTTTGTGAAATGTTTTGACCCTCAGGGCCACTGTACCTGATGAACGTAAATCCAATATTTACTCTTGATGCTGAGCAACATATTTTTTTTCTTTACTAAATGACTAATGTTTACTAGCTAACTGTGACTTTCTCGCTTCGTGCCGCGTACAGTGTGTTTTTCATACAGTAGAAAATCTGTGAGAAACATTGCCCCCGGACCAAGGACACTAACAGTATAGTCTCACTGTGGCTCTTGTTCATTGTTGCTGAGTCTCCTCTGTGTATGCTTAATAATTAATCGCACACTCAATTGGTCACAATAAACAAGGAGCTATTTACCTCAGAAATGAGTATCTGCTCTCTTCATCTGCTCTGCATTCCGTCTATTGATTAGTCATCCATCCATTCAGCGTCTGTCTCCCTTTGACACACGAACACGTACAGTGTGTTCGAATTGTTTTCTACCTGCTAGGAACACACAGCACTTACTTTTCCCTTTTTTCTTTTTTTTTTTTTAATGAAACATCCCGAGAAGAAAAGGTAATATCCACATGTAAATGTTTTCACCATAATATGTGTCGTGCCAGTTCAGGGTTACATTGCTGAGTACAGAAATCATTTTTATATGTTATAACATTGTACATCACATGATATGAGGTGCTTTCAGAAATGAGAATCTCCTTTTCATCCGCCCCGCATGCTGTGTATTGATTTGTTTTCTGTCCAATCGGCTTCTATCTCTCGTTCACACACTCACACAAACAGGGTGGTAGCCATGATGTTAACATTACCGCTGTCATTAAATTTAATTGAAAAGGAATAATAAATGAGTTTTTTTACCAAATGAGGTGTCCATTCCCATATGCCTTATGCCCTCTAATATCATTATAATTTCAAAAAGATAACCAGGGAAAGAGCAGAAACTTGTATGTGCGCAATCCATATAATTTTCACCAGCACTGACTATAAAAATAATATCCATCCTTTGTGCGTAGGCTACTTATTGCCCATGTACAATGTTCATTTTGCTTTCCCTTGAGGTAGAGGAAGTTATCAAGATGCATAATAAGTCAATCCCATGGCCCCTATTAGAACAGATCTTAGGTCTGATCAGCTGTTTTGCTGAACTGTATGCTTCTGTAAAAAATCCAAACTTTCTGTCCACGTCTCCACAGTGCCCTCCTCAGGGCTTTACAACACTGCCTTTAATGCTACATACTGCCACACTAATTCTGGACATGGAGATGTGTTGTCCACGGTTTAGTGCTCTGTAGTGCAGACAGTGCTGTAAATATTAGTTGCACTTGTCATTGTTGCTTTGATCTCACCCGATCTAATTAAAGCGGAGAATGCAGCCTTTTCACACATACTGCAAAAGGCAGCTTGTTTGTTTGGTGCCGCCTCAGGATTCTCACCAGCATCACCACTTGTTTTGGTGCTTCTCAATCTATATCCATGGGGAGTCAAGTACTGCTAAGTATATTTGTGTATGCCAACTGTGCTCCACTACTACAGCAAGAAACAGAGGGTAAACATAAAACTTTCAAATTTGTACCAGCCATGTCATGCAGACTGAGTTTCATCTTTGGAGTAAACATGGCAAACGCGGCATGAAAAAAACATCTTACAGTCTGAAATACATTGACAGGATTTAACTTCTGAGCTTCAGTCGCACAGTGCAATATGAATAATATGAATAACAAATTGTTCACAAATGATTTGCAACATGCCTTGGTCCTTTTATCCGATTTAATAACAATATATAGTTATATCAGAATACATTCTGACTGTCTAAATCATTTACAGTGAAGCCGTGCAGCACGGTGCCTGGCGGCCAGCTATCAACATGAGTAACTCTATTTCTTCTTTCCTGGATTATCCCACCTATAGGCTATTTTCTATAAGTCCCTGACCACCTACCCCAACCCGCCACACCATCTCTGAGCATGTAGCTCCACAACTGACTCGTCAAGTACCCATCAGTGTCGTGTCGCCCACAACACAATTTGTGGAAATCAAATCAGCTAAAATATCTAAATATAAATATATAAAACATAAATGGTTATGCATTGTCATGCAGCTGAATAAAGCTGCTTTACTTAATGTTGACATTTTGGGGATGTATATTGTTTTCGCATGATAGGAACGGCTTAATATATTATTATCTTGAAGGATGTTACAGTGGAGTCACTACATTTGGGTCTCATAGAGATTTAAATCGAGAGAATAGAGAATTAAATCGTAAATTTAGATTATTTCACAATTTGTACAGGCCTTCATAAAAATAATATAGATCTAATATATAATAGCTTTTGGTGGTTGCGATGTGAATTTAGGATGAAGTGCTTCAAAGAAATTGAAGATTTACTCCAGGATCTTTATTGAAACGCTTTAACTGGACATTTGCCATCAAATCAATCTCAACATTTAACTGCAAAATCAATACATCATCAATACCGAGACTGCAGACGTTTCATCAGCACAGTCTTTCAAAGCTTCTCTCACTATCACAGCAGGATAATTTAAAGCATTTATGCGCCGCTGTGTGATTGATATTATACTGTATAACCAAGGTTGGTGAACAATGGAGCCAGATTCCAACTGGCATTCATAAAAAATCACAAATCTATCTGCATTACTTGTAATAATTCAGCGCTCTTGATAGTCAGGGGACAATGATGAATTTGCCCGCTCGGCTGATAATCAAGTCTTGGGTTCAAGGGTCATGTTCTGTGCTGTCTGTGGCATGAGCAAGAAAATTGTCAGCGCTGGCGTGTGCTCTTCCATGCCTGAACAGCTGACTGCAATTCTCCTCGTCCAAGTTTACTGTCTCAATACACTGGAGATGGATTATTTCCTGCTGAACTTTAAGTACGCACAGCAAATGGTCTAAATAAGCACATTAGATAACCAGTAGGAAGATGACTACAAAGTTGTTAGCATGAGAATGCTAACAGCTATTGAAATTATTTGACTGGCTGGCAAACAATGATAGAACAAGCTTGTGTGGTCTGAGCCACTACTCAAAATATCAGACTATGTTCGGTTTAAACATGCAATGATAATTTATTTTGGCCACTCACTCGGCAGAAACAAGCTAATCACACTGACATGCTAAAACTTTGAAGTCAATATGATAATCGTGTTAGCAGTTAGCAGTTGCCTGTTTACACATGCAGTTGTTACAGAGAAATATTAGCATTCATTCAAGGCCGTGCTTGTGTCTGCCTCCTGAGGGAAATATCTGGTTATTTAACAGCTGAAAGCTCCAGTTTGTTCACCAGCTAGCTGCTAATTTAAGAGTCCTCACGTGTGATCCATTGATATGAAAATATTGATTATAGTCGCTTTAACGTCAGTGTAAGGTAAGGTGCCTCTCTTTCATTAGCAGGTTATGTTTGATTCCCCGCTGGATTCATTGATGCAGCTCCATGCATCTGCCGTGACGCTGCAAAACCCGCACGCCGTCCATATCATGCATGCGCTTCCAGTTTGTTTCTTTTACTTTCTCCATCTTGCAGTCTTTGTTTCTCTCTTTCTGTCCCCCCTTCTCTTCCCCGTTGCAGCTATTCCCCTCAGCTCCCCGCTGACAGCTGGATTACCATGTATCAATGCAGTGCCAGAAACTGGCTGCCAGACAAAATCATGTTTTGTCTCATCCTTGGCTACTGCAGTGTGATGAGGGCCAACAGCGTATGACATTGGGAACAAGAGAAAGAAAGCCAGGTGTGACCAGAGACAAAGATGACAGGAGGTTTACGTTTCCATATGTAGGTATGTATACAGCCGTATGCATACGCACATCAACATTGTGCGTTTGTGCTCGTCAACATGAATTTTCTCCCCATGAAAATGTGACGACAGGAAGTTACAGATCGCTACATATTTGATAGATATTTATTAGTAATCCATGCTTCACTTTGAAGCCTATAGCTATGGGAGTTATGTGTGCTCATATATGTACATATACGGTACATCATTGCCTACATTGAGGTCTGTGAAGATGTATGTATGTGCTTGCGTTTGATGTCTGTTCGAGGGTTATAAATGCTTATTGTCCCAGAGACCATAGTGAAATTGCAGTGCGGTAAGAAAGATTCTCACTGGCTTGCAGGCTGAATATTGGATTTTCCAAAAAGTCAATAAAGGGCTTGATCATTAAAGTGAATAAATATTCTCTCCCCTCAAAGCTATTTCAAGACTTGCATTTTCCTATCACTACTGTGGCTCTTTTATTATTTACAGTATTGTGCTGACACACACACTCTTACTGCATGTTGTGTCTTATATGAAACCGAAAAGAGGCGCACGAAGGGAAAGTTGCCAATAATACAGAGACAGCTCTATTAAAATGGATTACCTTTACCCCCCACCCTCACTCTCCCCTCTGCGCTCCCCAAAAATAATGTATAAGATTTCTGTCAGGGCTTTTGCAATAGATTGGCTTTTTGTATATCTGTTTCCTGGAGGAGTAGGTGAGGTTATTTTGGAGCTGTTGGTAGATGCTGGTTGGTAGTTGGAGGAAGCGATTTTGCTGAGGAGGTGAAACAGCATCATGAGGGGATATACAGTATTGCAGTCATTATCTACTACACATACAGCAGGCTCAATCAGTGACTTTTTGTACTGCTGACATGAAATACACAGTAATAAAGTAATTATGGGGTAGACTGTTCAGTTCACTAAGCTGACGAGCAAATTCCAAAATTGATGTTTAAGTTGACAGAATTATTGCCATCACTGTCTACTAAAATGATAACGAACCAATGGCTCACTTAATTATAATAAATGAATTACTAATGCTTTATAAGCTGAACAACTCGCTAATAGCGGCGTGCTAATATACTCACAGTGCTAATGCAAACATGCTGGAGTTTGGAGCTACTGCATAATGTTGACCTCAACATCTTAACTTAACTTTTGCTAATTAGCGCAGTCACATAAAGCTGAGCTGAAGCTGATGGGGTCCTTCATCTCTGACCTGATGATGGCTCTAGATAAAAGGTCAAGGAATCACCAAAGCTATTACAAATGAGTAATGTATGCACCATATTTAATTGCGATCCACATAAAACCCAATACGTCATCCTCATGGTGGCATTAGAGGAAGTCATAGGGTCACCGATGGGACCAAAGAATTCAGTGGTCCAGTACATATAGCATCTCAAGATATTTCACTGAATAGATAAAAACTTTGACTATCTAGTGGTGGTCAGATGATCTTGAATGATTCATTCTCTGGAGATCATAAATGTTTGTATGGTTGCATTGCTCTCCAACAGTCGGAGAGATATTTCAGTCTGGACTAAAGTGGTGCACCGACAGACTGACATTTCTATCCACAGAGCAATGTCATTAGCTTTGCAAAAACCAACCAGCACTGACCCTTAATCTTGTATTTCCCTTTCCCATTTAAATTATGTCCTCTTAATCATGTAATAACTCTGGACTATCTGGACGCAGGCAAATTGGCAGTTTAAGGTTTCCATGTGAGGGCATACAGTAAGAGATAGGAATCATCATCTATGAAATAACGCCGTTCTTCCCGCTGATGACTAATGGTGTCACGAGAAAGCTGCACAACCGTTCATCCGTCTATCTGTCTGTCCTTTGTGATATCGCTTCTTCCATTTGCTTGCACATTGTTTCTGATTATTTACCGAGCTGCAATCCCCTAAACCCAGACAGACAGGAGAGGGCTGATTTGTATTCATCTGGACGTCCACACAACGTGACAGTGTGGAAGGAAAGGAGGAGTGAGTGGGCAAGAATACGTGAGTGTATGTGTGTTCGGGATATATATCTCAGAATGTACGTGCATGTCCAGGTGTGTGCATCCCTGTGAGAGTTTGTATGTGTGTGTGGGGCAGCTTACTTCTCCACACACACCCTGCACTGCCCAAGTTAATTAGTTTATTTATGAGGGAGGTGAGCAGCAAGAGGAGGCAAATGAAGACTTAGTATTGTTACTTATCCTGACAGAGCAGGATAGTGAAGAGATTAACTATGTGGTCTCTGAGATACAGCTCTTGTGGATTGATGACTCCTGAGCAACTGGGAGACAGACTCGACAATTCTTGATACTAACAACCTCCCATGAAAACCTTGTATCTCCTACAAGTGACCTCCTCTCAAACAAAAAATAACATCACTTGTCATGTTGGGGGTGAAAAACTCTCTCAAATTCTCTGTTAAATAAACTGATATTCACTTACAATACATGCTTTATTTCACTAAGACTTGACAACTTGACATGATTATGGATTGCTGGTGTTTCCATTACTGCTCTCAAATGGCTTGTCTCTCTCCAATAGGGCATTATAGGAGATGATGACCTTTCCTTGTCTTGTGGAAAGCCCCAGAGGTCCATCCACGGAACATTATTGTTTTCTATTTATATGTTACCCTTTAATCAGCTGTTTTTTCATCTTTATGCAGATGATACACAGTTATACATTTCTTTTCATCTTAATGAGCTGAACAGATTATATGTTGTCTATAACTGTCTTCATGACATCAAGAACTAGACGGACCAAAAACGGCATGTTTTGTATATAAATGTGTTAACAGACTAATGTATCAATCATTGCTCCATTTATTTTTGTGAAAACAGTTCAGCAATCCTCGGGTTCTTTAGAAGACCATGCAGTACCGACATACAAACAAGAATTTCCGGTTTTATTTTGAGAAAGGTCTGCTGAATCTGTTAATAGTCTCAGAACTACAATCACCACAACAGCCTGGTCCAATCATGTTTCATCTAGCTCAAAGAAACATTGCAAAAAATGGAATCCATCCTTTCATGTCAAGACCACTCAAGCCTTTGTAATCTCCCAGCATTTTCTTTTTCAGAACCAACAGGCTTTTAACAATCAAACAGCCTATACACACACACACACACACACACACACACACTCCACTTTTACAGTACCATCAAGACACTGGTTCCAAATTTATGTTAGAATCGATCTTATTTCTTTAAATTACTTATAAGGCATTTCATATTAATGTCTCAAGAACAAATTGCTGCACTCTTACATCATTACTGTTCTTCGCAATGTTTGAGGTAAGCATACAAACATTTTGTGAATCCTGTTTTGAAAAGTGCTGTATAAAGAATTATTATTCTTTATTATTACGATATTTCCCTGGAGGGCCAATAAAATGTATATCCATCTGCTGTAAAGTCCTGTTTTTTCTAGCTCGTAAGTTCATATAGCCCTCCAACTCAGAACACTTCTGCCAAGTAGAATTTGGACATTAGACATTTTGACCAAATTGCACCTGTTCTGAAATCCTTTCAAAGGCTCCAATTCAGGCTGAATTGGATTTTAAAGTGCTTCTGTTGACATGCGATGTGCTGTAAATCATTACATGGCTTTTTTTAACCTCACTATTCATCCTCATCATCCTTCATCTACCCAGTCATGTCCGCCAGTTGCTGGATGCTGTCAGCATGCTGAATCACGAAAAGGAAATCTGCAAGCAGTGGGGTATATTAGCAGTTGCTCATCTTTGGCACCAAATCCTGTTACAATTAAAAATGTGGCGGAAGCCTTTAAATCCAAAAAACACACATCCTTCCTCATTGCACTCCTACGAATGATTGGATGTGCACGTGAGGCAATAGGATTGCCTACATGCACACACTGAAGCAGAACAGGTCGAAGAAAAGGGACTTTACTTAATCAATGTCCAAATTAGCGGGCTTACAGACAGGCATGAGAAGGCACAAGCAAACAAATCCAGAGAGGCAAAGCAGGCAGGTCATAAACAGGCAGCAAGTCAAAACATGAGTAGTCAGTATCAGGCAGAAACAGGTACAGATGGCTGGAATGCAAGTGCATAATACTGACTACATAGTGAACTGCCTAAGGGAAAGTGCTGGTGAGCTGTTTATATACACTGAGGGACTGACGAGATTATGAGAAGCAGGTGTATCAGCAGGTGGGAATGAAATGGGAATGTGAACAGACGAGCAGGTGGATGTTGAAATCGGGTGACCAGGATGGATGAGGGTATCTGCTGAACAGGTAGAGAATGGACAGTCTGGAGAGTTCCTCTGTAATTCATGGGCTCGGGGGGGAAGTAAGGAATGCCTGGAGGCAGGGACAGTGAGACAGACTGGGCAAGGTGATAAGAACTGAGGCAGCCATATAACACCGGCCTTAGTGCCGTCTAGTTTAAAACTTAATGTTGACAGGATTAATATAGGCACATGCCGGTGGTTACCCGATGTAGGGGTATAGTAGCCTTGTTAATTTGCTGCACTCACTGTTTTATGTTGCTGCATACTAATTGCTTCATTTTGTCCTGTGTTAATTAGTGAATCCAGGGTAGGGCTTTTTTTTTCTCTTTTAAGCCCTTTAAGACATTCTTGTGACAAAGGCATAAAGGTGACTTAAAGGTGCAAGTATAAAATTCTAGAAAAACAGACTACAGCCACCTTTGCAGTGGCAAATTTACCTGTTACAGGGACAAAAGTCAGCAGTGATCCCTATTTAACGCGATAAACCAATAAACAAATTTAAATAAACACTAATTCGCTTTCTTTATTTTTTTCTTTTAATATTTGTGACTTAGACCGCCCTCTGTAAGACTTGGTAAGAGTGCCACCTTGGGGCCCTTACGATTTCACTTAATTGTGTTTGGTGGTGCATAATACCAAAAAAGATTGGTAATTAATCAAATTACCATAAATTGCCACACAATCTAGCTTGCCCACTTTTCCCACTTTGTTTTCCAGCCTTGAGAAAAAGATGATATATCGGACGCCTTCCCTCGTTTGACTACGGCGCTACTGTGTAATAAATAACCTCTGCCGCTGTTGTTTAAACTGGAAGTTTGATGGTGGCACCAATAATATAGTGCTCCTGGGGACTGAAGGCGTGCCAGTGTCTTAATGTTTTAACGATCCCATAATCTTTGCCCATATTGTTTTTGTCATAAATGTTGCTAAAATATATAACAAGATAGATTTTTGCCTTGTTGAACTAATTTGAGGAACATTTTATGAGCTTGGTGGCATTTAATTTTATGAACTTTCAAGGGCATTTCCCTCACTTAGCCTTGTGAATTTCCAAACTTGACTTGGACTAATATACATGATGAATTCAGTATATCATGCAATTTATTTAATGTCCCCCTAGCTGCACTTTGCTATTCTAATGAAAGGCCAACAAATAAGGCTCAACACTAATAAGAGCAGATGTGGAGTGATTGAAGTGTTCCCATTTTGAAGCAGACAACTGCAGTGTATTTAAGTTAATGCTGTTGAATAATTACCGTCTTGGTCAACAGGCTCAATAGCAACCGCCACTGTTTGCATTCAGATTGCCAACCGGTTACTCATTATGCAAGGACTTTAAGCAGAGGCGCTCTGGCTGCAATGATCAATCAGTTCTTGCTCTTGCTAGGCAGTGAGATTGAGCTTGCTAACTAACATTACACCAGGTACTTGTTGGAAACTTCTTAGAAAAGATATTATATTCATATCCAGCCATCTTAGATCAGTCGGCGTAGCAGTAAATGCTCCTCTGTTGGCTGTTGAGCTACGAGAACAGCAAGTGCTGTCATTCTGTGCTTTCTTTCTTTTTCCATAATAGACCATCTGTATTCAAGCGGTACAAGTTCACACGGGTACACACACACGCGCGCAACACATACACAATACTTGGCACTTAAGAATGACACAAGCTCTTCAATATTCTAGGCCACCGTCAGAGGCCTGACTGAAACACCTTTACTACAAATTACTTTATAGAAAAGATAGAGTTTGAGAGTATAGTTATCCTCCCACTCCCTATTGTAATGGGTTCTGATGCCTGATACATAGGAGCTGGGTAATGACATGCAAAATGCACACTGTGGAGGCAAGGTAATGGATAAAATCTATTTTCTTGTTTCATACATGCCAATTTGGAGTTGTTGGAGTGAGCCTGTTCGGCTGGAACCATCTCTGGTTGGTAGAGCTGACAGTAATGAGCACATCAATAAGAAACCTAAGATCTGCCCCCTCAGCCCTCCTGTCCTACCCTCCTGATGAATCGAAGTCTCCAAAGACACTCGCATCTGGGCCAATTTATGGCTATAATATGGCTTCCTCTGGTTCCAACCAATACTGCTGAGTGGGTGCTTTGAAAGCCTGCATATGAATGAAGGAATAAAAATATATGTGCTGTTTGCACCCTGGGGTTTGAAAATAGAGAGTGATTTCATTGCGTCTCTTAGAGCGATTTGTGATCACGACACAAAACTAAATATCTCTTAGTCGCAAAAAAGGACGGTAAGTTCGTGGGATGCTTAAAGAAAGAGTTTGACATACTGGAAAATGTCCTTATTGATCTTCTTGCTTAGAGTTGGATGAGATGATTGATACCACTCACATGTTTGTATCTTAAATATTGGGGCACAACCAGAAGACAGTTAGCTTAGCATAAAGAGTAAGAACAAGGAAAAAACAGCCACCAGCTCATCTAAAGCTCAGTAATTAACACATTATATCGCATTCATTTGTTCAGAGGTGCTCGTAAATAGGATTTGTTATCGTAGTCTTTATGCTAAGCTAAGATAACCTGCTGCCAGCTGTAGCGTCATATTTACTCTACAGATGTGAGAGTTTTATCATCATGTGTATTTCCAAAAATGTGTACCTCTTCCTTTCATAACCGAGAGGATATTATGTTTTACTCTGTCTTACTTTAGCAAACAATATAAAGCCATTTATAAAACAGATTCGATTGACCTTTTCTGTTTTCTGTTTTTGAGTGACCTCTACCCCGGTAGTCTCCATTAGGATCGGATTGTTTGCTCAACTCTGAGGGGAATTATGCAACGTTGATAACAGGTTGGCTCATGAATCATATTTACAGTTATAGCCGGAACTGTCAGTTCTACATAGACACATACTGGCCATAAAATGGATTTGTTTGATCACAAAACCGGGTGTAAAATTGGCTGCCTGTCACATTTCACACATTTATAACTACCGCCTGACTTTACCCATCAGGTCCCCTGGAAAGAGCAGTCATGTCCAAACACGTGTGAGCGTGTTGCGAGGATAGGATACGGACATAATGTAGAGACACAGACCGTGCATGCATGTTATAATCAGCATGCAAATAACAGGGTAAGTGACATTTCATTCTCAAATCAGTCGCCGACGGAGCGGTAATGGCAATAAAGTCATAGCGATAATGAAATCTCCAGCAAGGGCTCAAACTGAGGTTTTGCGGCTTTATGTGTGTGGCTGTGTGCATCCATCCACTCATGCACTCAGGCCCACTGTGGGCACATCTGAGTAAAATTAATATCTAGCCTGAGAAGCCTCCAGTGAGTTCCGCCTGGGTCGGTGTCATTCGGAGAGGCATATGCAATCAGGCACACTGTAAAAAGTGACATTTCACTTAAGCTTGCCACCGTGCCACCGGCTAATGCATGCACACACATCAGATGGCACCTGTCACAGCACTCAGCGGGAAGCAATATCACGGTTTCAGCCCTGTTCTGATAAATGGATTAGTTCAGATTAGCTGGTGTCCACTAGAGCAAATTCACTGAGGGCTGACCAGGTTTATGGAGTCACTTCCAGATGGTTCCTCAGGACTGTGCGGTGTTTGTGGCAGTTGTAGTATAAAGTTTGATCGCCATATGGTAAAGACGCCACAGTCATATTAAGCGTGACAAATGTATGCATGTGTTTGTCTACTGTTTACAGGAGAAGTAATCCGATTAAATGCGTTCCGCTCACTGTTCAAATAAGCGAGCTATAAATCCAGCAGATGCTATGATTGAAGTTCCTTGTCTTCAGGTGACACGCGGCGTCAGTTATCATCTCCGGGTCTGTGATGCAAATGGGAAACTTATCTTCTTTTAGTTGTCCCCAGTTTAATAATGATACCAATTAAGGATTTTGATCAGGTAGGTGATGGAGCCGTTGTTATCTCCATTGAGTAAACAAGGTTTATTTCTTCTTCATCACTAGGCTTCATTAGCAAGCATAACACATGGCTGCATCCTGGCGTTCACAAAGACATGAATCTATAGCTCGGAGTGGACTCCAGCGTACATACAGATTCGTGGAAACATCGGCACAAACACAAACTGTTATTTGAATTAAGGCTTTTAAATGGCTTGTCCTGGAGAGATGATTGATTGCTACACCAGCGGCACTATGTTTACCCACCTTAATCTAACTTGATTCCAGATATGTGTATACCATGGATGGATTTCTCCATTCCTTCTTGTGAAAGTCCTAAAAGAAAGTGCTGTGAGCTTCTACGGCGGAAACAACAGGTTATTCAGTCGCTGAATGGAAAGGAAAGATAAATCCTTTTTGTGCTTTGCAAGGTCACATATCTTTGTGCACTCTTGAGCGGAGACAATATGATGTATGAATGTTCCCGTTATGGGTCAGTGACGACAAACGCAATCATAAGAGAATAATGGAAAAGTACATCTGATTTCGAAGGAAGTGCGAGGATTAAGATTATATTTTGGTTGTGTGGTCATCTTGCATTTATGTTAAGCCTTCAGCATCGGGCTCTGCATTCCCATCTAAAGCCAACCCTAACCTTAATGATCCCGTTGATGTTCATTCAGATAAAATGAGGGGGGAAAAAAATATTTTTCTCTCAATGCCCGTCCATTTCACAAACACATGACAACAGACACCCTTTCCTCTTTTATCCTCTCACCCTCTCCCTTTCGCTACCCCCCCTCCTCTGTGTAAACTGGGAATGCTTTTCATGCTTCATTAAAGCTAGCAGTGAGTTTCCATTTAAATCCATTACTTTGTAAAGCTCAGCGATACACAGTGGTGATGATGTTCTCATAACCCCATTTAAGATTTCATTGCTGCTAAAATGAGCTCTGGTGTAATTCATAAGTAATAATGACATTTGGACCACTGTCGCCGCTGTTTTGTGCTTCTTTCCAATTTCTGCGCCGGGGCAAACTCAACGGGGGATGCTTCATCGAAGCCTATTCAGAGGCATCACTGTTAATTCTGCATAACACCGCAGCCGCCGCCGCCGCCTTCGTATGACGACACCCATACAGCGGGTTCCTCATCAACTGCTCAGAGACATGCACATAAAAGCAGCATTAACTTCCAGAAATGAGCAGATGTAATATCTCTAATCATGCGCAGGCACAGATGATGTGAAGTCCATTTTGGAAGATTGAAGGCCCCCATGGCTCTCTTTCGAGCTCGAGGAGGAGATGACCGTAGCATTTATTAACACTGATAAACCTCTTACCTGTACTTTCCCATCCCCTTTATCTCTTAATAAGCTCTGTTCATCCGAATTCCATTTGGCCACAATCAGCCACGGTGATTTCTCTCTCGCGCTCGCTCTCTCCCAAGGCTAAATTATGCCTCGTACATCATCGTTTCCTTGAGCCTAAGCAGATGCTCCGAGCAGAATGAGGTTGGGAGGGGTGTATCGAATTAATCTAAATAATTGGTCTTAGCCTGTTTGAGCGGGCTCTCACGCTGATCTCGGACGGCGTAATGAAGTTGCGACCTCCCTTAAGATGAGGCTGGTCAGTCAACCTTCAGCTCATGTGTAGCATGTGTCGTAAGCATAATTAGGTAGCTACAACTGTGGTGAGCAATGCAATGAAGTGTACCCCTGACCCCCACACTCATAAATCATAAACTCTATGTTGTCGCCCTAATCTTGATTATAAATAAAACCCCGAGGTCCAAAGCTGTTGAATTATTCATGTCTTGCTAATAGAGGTATTTAAAGATATTCTATATGTCTTTACATGTGTAATGCGCACACTTATCCTAACGACTCTTGGGATGTGTACAGACAGGCATTAGCAGAAGCTAACGGATGTATTTCTTGTTGCAAACAAAGGCAGAGAAAGGCCAGGACTGCTGTCAGGGGAAAACACAACATGCTGCTAAGCATACCATCGTGATAATCAAGCATGTACGGTCATCTAATGGCTTATTGATGTTTATTCTGTTATAGCTCTAGTCATGCATTGGTGCCCAAGAGAAAGGGCTCCTCTCTTTAACCTAAAGGCTTTCAATTTCATCCTGAAGTTCAACAGTCGCAGCAATATTTCAACAAGTAGAGGTTGTTGGCTTGGTGAACGCAGCCACAAGACATGGCGTTTACTACAGGGCTGTTTTCCTCGACTAATTTTCAAGTTATAGAATGGAAAAGTTCACGGAATAGACATAATTTCAGTCTTTATGCACTTTCTGCCGTAAAATGAGGCTCTGTTCTAGCTCTGCCTCCGACAAAAGTGAAGCGAGCTAAGTGACGTTAGCTTGGCAGCGGGTGTTTGAAGCTCTTACAATCAATCCAGCATTTAGGAAGCAGTAAATAACTGGCACCGTGTTTGTGATTCCACACTGGAGAAACTCGCTTGCGATATCTCACAATTCACAAGGTCGATAACAAAAGTACACATAAATAAAAATAAAATTGAAAAAAATAAAATATAAAGATAACAAGATATAAAATACAAAATAAAAGTAATATACACTATATACACCTTTTCAAATATATGGATATGCATGTTTGATCATTTCACAGAAATACTGTGCTGTATACACACATGCTGTATTATACTAGAGATTTTCTAAAAGACAGGTGTTAATAATCTTACTCAGTTAGCCTGAGCCTGAGTACAGACCGAAAATAAGAAAAACAAGAGGCTAATAAGAGAGAAAGTACAAATAGCTAGTCTGATATTCAATGTGTGTTTCAATGTCTGTGGCTGGCAGGTCTCCATTTCACACAATGGCATCGGTCAGGGAGTCTTCACCTCAACTAAATCTCTCCATGCAGATTGTTTCAAGCAGGAAAGCGAGACTGTCCTTTTGTTTTCCAGATCTGTGTCAGAAATCAAACAGTTGCCTTTTGTGTTGCTATCTTGAGCTTTGCTTGACAGAGACAGCTTGAAGAGTGACAGGAATGTGGGGAGAGAGAGAGATGGGGAATGACACGCAGTAAAGAGCCACAGGTCGGATTCGAAACCCTGGGCCACCGCAGCAAGGACTGAGCCTTTGCACACGTGGCGGCTGCTCTACCAACTCAGCCAAACGAAGCATCTTTGATGAAGTGTACATAAAGCACTGATTGCTATGGAAAAGGTTGAAGTGGAGTGAGGGGTGAGGACAAACTCGGATGATCAAAGAGATGTGGAGTGGAGAGGAGAAATGGGCCACACGTGGGGGGGGGGGGGGGGGGGGGGGGGCGCTTCCCTTTAAATTGCTATAAATAAGACTTTGAAATTCCCTGAACCTTTTGTCACGGCCCCATGGTGCTCATCTCTGACATTTATGAATTAATGAAAAGATGGCAGAATGTCAGCCTATCTATTTGTAGATTTGCCCAGATAGCGTTGGTGTGCGCTGCACTGTGTGCATTACGCTTTCTTCCAAATGTAACACAGATACATTTTGAACATGCACACACACAAACATGTGCAAGTCCACAGTGGGGAATGTTTCCTCTCTTGGTTTGCTCTTTCTCATTGCCATATGCGCACACATTCACATGTATACAGTAGTAGAACATCGGCTGCTGTAAATGAGGCCACTAAATGGTGTATACCAGATACATAATGAAAACTACTAACTTGTACTAATACTACTGTGTATTCAGTCAAAATGCCCTATTTTGCTTTATGCACTGGGGCTGGAGATGGATAAATGGGAGGGAGCTCTTACTGTTCTTTGAGCAGGGGGATAGAAGCCTGCTGAGTGTTACTGTGATTTGCTATGACAGCCATGCCCCAGTGCAACATTCATTTAAAGCACAAAGTAAGCTTCGTCCATTTGTTTCTGTTAGTGTGTGTACTGGGCTGTGGGTGAGTACAGGGCAGCGGGGACTAGATGAATGCAGAAAAGTGTGCATTTCCCAGCCAGGTGGAATCAGACAGTGTCTTCTTTAAATGACAGATGAGCTCGGAGACCATCTACATACATCATGTTTTGCTAGACTGATCAGGAGGAAGAGTGGGGAGCAAGACAGAGAAATCCCTCCAGCACAGGATTTTGGACTTAATAATTTCATGAGAGGCTGAACACTGTGAGAATTACACCAGACAGACAGAAGAGCCTGCTTATTTTCGGCACCAGTTGGGTGGTATTTTTTTGCTCAGCCTCCCTGAATGATTTTTTTCTTCTATTGAAACACATAGCTGGGTCAGACACACATGCACGGTGTTATTCCCTCCATTTTGTCCCATCTGTTTAACATGGCGCATTACTAACACAATCAGCAGATCTTGGCACCCGTTGCGCCAGACACGGGTGGAACAACTGCCGCAGAAGCGTGTATTTCTACACCGCGATTTCTTTCCGTGTCAAAGGATTCATTTAGAAATTACATTACCGCTGTAGGATCAGAATTAATCCCTAATCTGCTTTTGTGTTACACGCTCGCCAGGCCTCTCAGGCCGGCAAGCTCGTTGCGGAGTTTCACCAGCTATATTCGTGAATCTCAAGTGAGTTTTACAACTAGCTAGTCTCAAACGGATGATTTGCAAAAATCTTATTGTACCATTAAAACCCAAGAAATGTCTTCGCTGAGTACTTCAGTTAAGTGTAAATTGGCTGCAAGGAAAAATCTGTAGCTCCATCCAATCGTAAATAATCTGTGTCAACAGAAGGTCACTGTAGCATTACAAGCTCTAACATAACTTCCAAAAATAACAGTTTTAGAGCGCCGAACAATATATTAAACCTGACAATCCTTTGGAAGGGATGACGGGGGTCATCCCCATATTTCACAGCTTTATATTCCCCTAATATAGCACATAGCACTTTACATCTGTCTTTTGAGTGATGAGATATTTAGTATATAAACTGACTTAGCATATAAAAAAATATAATGTGGGTATTGATTAAGTTATTCTTCTAGTACAAACTTTGCAATGTAATTTAACCTGTTTTTGTCTCCGGTAGTCTGTGCTGTCCTTTCTTCTGCAACATTGTTGAAGACTTAGGTAGTCAGTGCATATACAGGTAGATAGATGTTTGATGGGTATGCTCCCAACACTCAAAGATGCAGAGTAATGATCTATCTTGGTAGACAAGCTAGACCAAACCCTTACTTCTCTGACTTTCCAAGGGTTAGATTGAGGGTAATTCAAAATCTTCACAGTTTATATCACCGTAACTTTGAATTTTAAAGTGTCTGTTTGGCTGTCTCTGTATTTTATGTTCAAGCTAACGCTACTTTTGTCAGATGGTCCAGCTACGTAGCAGTTCCACTTTGCTGCAGTTAAATTAAAATTTCGACTATGTCTCAATGCAGGTACTTTTGTTGGTACACTTCTGTGAGTACACTGTGTATATTATGTACTTCCTAGCGTAGTGCACTACTTTTGACAGGTTAGTTGTCTGAGTTCGGGCACAACTACCGTGCACCGGAAAATGACCATAGCAACATTTAACCACTCTGTCTCCAAATTGCAACATTTAACTGCCAGACTATAAATGCAAAAATATATGTACAGCTTACATTCGTATATTGCAGTGGTCAACGCAACAGCTTCTTTGGCCACCATTTTCACAATGCCGGCGCTCCTTCCCTTCCACTACATAGCCAAAAAAGATGATACCACTGAGGTCGAGAAGTGTCCGGCATTCCGCATTCAACTTTTTGACCTTTATGAGTGCATATATATAGTGCTTATGTACTCAAAGTAGTATGCTGGAATAAACTTTCAGAATATCTGTGGGGTGCACTCATATTTTGAGTTGTTTACTGCATGTAAATGCATCCTAACTTTTATTTATTTGTCAATTTGTCTGTCTCTAATTGATTCTATTCTTTGACAAACTGATGTTCTTTTTTCCTTTCTTTGATTTTCAAGTGTGCAGCAGCACCATAATTTGGGTTAGTCACATTTATTTTTCACAATTTTGGGGATTTCTGCTCGGTCTTGTTTGTGTGAACTGTCTGAATTCCTCAACCTTCCATGGCCATGTCCGTCGCTCTGAGAACCATTTGTTATGCAGGTTCACGAGATCAAGTGGGTGTTTGTCATTCCCGAGCTCACTCCTTCATAGTGGCTGGCTGCCTGTCTCTCCGCGATACCACAGTGGGGAGAAAACAGCATGACACGGACCATGGTCGTCCGCCTCGCAGAGGAGGAATGTACAGAGGCCACCTCTCATATGTTGCTCTGATTTGCTCCAATGTTAGATTGATTTCCCGGCAAGATGGCCAGACAGACGGTATTTGCTACAGCCGTATGATTTTACTGTCAGTCATGGAGCAGATGCTTGTGCTCTGCTGGAGATAACAGGGGCGCACCCTGGAAAAAGGGGGGGGGCCTCACGCACACACGCGCACACACACACACACACAGTGTTATGCTCATCGACAGTCAATGCAGGCATGAGTGTGACCCCACAAATAGTGATGAGGTCATTACATCCGACACAGACAGAGCGGGAGCCTGGAGGCTGTGCGCCAGTAAAACAGAAGAGAGTACACCATGTTCTCCAGAAAGGCCAGAGGTCAGGACGTGCTAGTCCCTATGCTTGTCCACGGCAGTGGATACAGGACAGGGGAGCTGGTGACATCACACAGGGCCACTCGCAGTGACTCACAGACACTAATTATGGTTTCAACCTCTTGCACTCGCTCAGTTTGACTCCTCTCCACCTCGCTGCTGACATTTCCACCTGCGACATTTTGACAATCTCTCTCAAATCTCTCGTTCTCTCTTGCTTGAACTTCTTTCTCACCTTTGTCAGCGTGCGTGCGCACGCGCGCGCGAGTCTTTCTCTCTCGCGCTCACACATCTTGTATGCAACAATTAGATAGTATAGCAACATTTATATCCTGTCATAGTTCATGTCATCCCCTTCCCTGCCTCGCTTTTCCTCGCTCGCATTTTCTTCGCAGGCCTCTTTGGAAACATTTTTAGCTCCTGTAAGAGCAGAGAAGCAATTGTGAACTGCGACTAGAGGAAATGGACTGAATGGGGATAACACTCTGCCACTTGACTGGGAAAAAAGGCAACATGCGCTAGGGTAAATCAAGGCTCTTTTTGGTTGGGTCTGCTGATATCCTGTTAAGGGATGATTTACTCAATATCCAAACAGGTGAATAGAGTGGTGAAGAGGTTACGCAGTGAATGGCAAGATGCGCAAGCATGAGGCGGCAAGAAGCGAAGAATATAACGAGTAAACTTTGTGAAAAAGAGGTTTATATATAGAGAGAGAAGAAGTGCTGTAAAAGGGAGGGGTTGGTTTGCAGCAGCAGTGGGTGGGTTTCTGTTTGCGCTCCCGGTTAGCTCTCAGCTGGCTGATATGAAGGAGCCTTGGCAGAGCAGTCAGCCAGCAGCCAGCACACCTGAGGAGTAAACATGACAGATTCTGATAGACCCTGACACAGACTGATAAGCGCTCTCCCACAATCCCCCAGTGCTGTCCACAGCAGTGCAGAAACCTTATCGTTCGGTGCACCATGCCAAGCCTGCCTTCCCTTACATCGCCACCTTCGCAGTCGGCGCTCAACCACCCCCGATAGGCCGAGCGATCCCGTCCACGATGCCCGGTGTGACGTGGCGGCTGCGCGTGCTCAACCTGGTGGGGCTGGAAATTATACTTGACTCCTGCGATGATTCATCTCATCTTGGTAACCAGCATATTTTATTAACATCCTGAGGCTTGATTGAGCACCACTCCAGATCCAAGTGTAATGATGTAGAGCGGGCTACCATATAAAGAGAAAATGAATGATGAGATGCCAACGTTACACCAGTTATATGCAAATTGGCTAATAAAGATATCTCTCTATAAAATGATGTGTAGGAATAATCAAGAGAAATAATCAAATCAGACGCATGGGCTGGTTACTGTAAAATATTTCTTTGTGAGGAGAGGTAGTCGAAGTAGTGGACACAGTCATTTATGAAAAGATGTAGTGGTAGAAATATTAAACATAGCAGTGCAGTAGAAATAGGAAGAGCAGTAAAACTGAAGTAGATGTATGATATATTAGACCTGCATGCAGGTATACCAGGGTCCAAGTGCCTAAGCGATTTTCCATAAAATACATGGTATTCTGTGATTTAGCACCCCCATTTTCAGAGTGCAATACCACTGTGGTAAATATGGGCAGTTGTACATGTGTGTTTGTTAGGATTATGTTACTTATAATCAAAAACTAGCAAGTCAATCACTTTGCTAATAGCACAAGACAGGGTAGCTTCTTGTTCAGTCACTCTGTTCTTAGCTAACTCCGTCAATATTCTTGGCCCTTCCGTGCATTGTGGCTGCTGAGCCCAGTAACACTGCCCACTTGCCTGGCTCCGGTTCTGGCACAACACTGGCTATGCTCCCTTCAACATTCCCCTTAGCCTGAAAACCTCCTCTTCCTCCTCATCCTCTTCCAAAACACCTGTGGTAAAAATAGTAGCACTCCCCACAGTGCTCTGAGCTCACAGTTCAGGCAGCCGGCTAACTGAATTAACATAAGCTAACAGCAGCTACAGTTCACTCTGTAAATGAAATGAGTTGATGTGGGTCAGCTGGAGGACATCAGAGCAAAAACTGAAAAACATTTTCTCCAAAAAATATAACCTAGTTTCATCAAAATCAGTGAAATAGTTTGTGGTGTGTGATTCTGTATCAGAGAGCGTTACGTACTTCTCGTGGGCGATCGTACCGGGAGCACAAAGTACTCAATCAGTTAGGGCATCATCAAATTTATTTCGTGGTCCAGTGTGTAGAATCCAGTGCTATGTAGTGGTGAAGCATGAAAAACTACAGTGGCCGTGACACTTGTAAGAAACAATAACATAGTTATGAATATGATATTCAATTTCTGTCAGAAGATACCATTAAATGCTACACACTGGACCTTTAAAATCATCAGTGGTAGAAAAATGACATGATGTTTGTTTAATAGATGTATTTTCTTGCCATGTCTGCACCAAAATTATACTTTAGTATACTTAGTTACTTTTCTGCATTACACTTAAAAAAGCAAAAATAAGAATAACTGCTCATTCCCACAGGTCCTTGGCATTAATCCATAACACCTCTTAACTCTTGGTGTCACTCAGTGACGCTTGTTAAAATGCTTATAATTTCCATTGACCCGACGTCATTGATCTCTCTATTTGTGTATGCGCACATACACTCACACGCAGCTAATCAATTGTAACCTGGCTCTAACTGATCCCTATCACTCTCAATTAAGCAAATCAGAGTTTGGTCTGCTGATACCCTCCGGCCTCTAAACATGTGGACTGCGCATCATGTTAACTGGTATCGGATCCTCTGGTGGGCAGACGGGCTGGAATCAATAAAGGCAGAGAGGATCCCCAGTGCAGCAGTAGCAGCGCACACAGCCGAGAGTGGGCAGGTCATGCTGCCGCAGGCGAACAGGCAGCGAATCTACTGGGAAAGACATATCTCAGCACCAAACAACAATGTACTATACTAGCCTTTTCTGTGTGACTTCTTAATCCTGTACTTGTCATTGCTGTGGGCAACGAGGCATTTCGCCGTAACCAAGCGATTTAACCCTGCAAGATCCCTGAAGACGGGGAAGTTTTAGACAAAGGACCATGAATTAAAATGGACATACTGTAGGGCGCATTAAGCGAATAAAACATACCGAAAGTTTACATACCCTCTCATCTAAAGCACCGTTCTTCAAGACAACATGCCATTACTGCTGAAATCACAGCTCTGAAAGGCTTTAGGCATCGTCTGCCGGGAAGACGTCCTCTAAACACAAGGAGGCATTCACTTAAAAGAAAAAGAAGAAGCAATCAGCAGTGAGTGCTGAAAGGTCAAAATAGCATCTCATGCAGAGACAGTACAAGGCAGGCAACGCCGCGCCGCGCACGTTTTGAACGCGGCTTTGGTGCGTGTCAGTCAAAAAAACGCTCAGCCACGGGACGAAGGTGATCAACCTCACGAAAGCGCTCGTCTTCCCGTGTAATCTGGCTGCGGTTTGTTGGTGGTTTTCTGAAAGGAGCGCGCAGGTGGGAGAAGTTAGATGACTCAAATGCTGCATTAGGCCTATTTGTCAAAAAAAAAAAAAAAAAAAGAAGAAGGAAAAAATCCGCTCTGCACCATACTCCATTTTACTCAAGAGGAAAATGGCCCTCTCTGCAGTGATGACATAAGGACTGTGTGTCATATTTAATGCCAGTCATTTTCTGACATGTTGGTCGGTCCGCAGAGATGTTGTGTGTAATAGCCAGAGGCGTAATGGTTATGGTAGGAGTGGGGTTAATAAAAAAATAAGAAGGGCTGGAACTGGAGTGAGCAGGAAAGCCTGCTCTTTGTGCCTCCATCTGAGCTGCCGGGTTTTATACCGCTCTCTGATCCTCTCTGGCTGCATCATTCGCACATTCATCCTGGAAAAATAGAGCTGCATCTGTCACATTGTCGCTCGGTGAATCGTCCTCCATCTGAATTACCTCCTTCAAATATTCAAAAATGCAGAGAGAGAGAGAGAGAGGGGGAGAAAAAGGTTTGGATGAAAAAGTCTCGCCTGCCCATTACTCCGAACCCAATGCGGTAGAGGTGTTGTCACGGAAACCAGCAGCCACTTTTACCAATCAAACATGCGTGACAGTTCATTTTCTCTCCTGGATTAGAAGTGCTAGTGCCAAAGTGTGAGCGGAGAGACAGCGAGGCCGGGCAGGATAGCGAGAGTGTGACAATTGGGCGGAAAGGGAAGACACAATTCACAACTGGAGGCACGGTGGAAAGAATTAACAACTACTAATAAGATCAGTGGGCGGCAGCTGTTCGCTCGCCATCTCGAACATCTGTTTATCATATCAAACAATGCAGGAATTTACAATTCAGAGGAAGCCATTCTGCGGCGGCTCATGACAAATGTTTACATGGTGCCGTTGTAAAAAAAAATAGATATGGAAATCGCATATATTGATCCATCATTTCTAGCCCCTGCTCATCCTGCCATCTTCGCACTATGACTGGCATCAAGTGTGCATACTGAGAGATATGTATTCCCCTTCTTTAATATGCACTTCAGTATAATGTCCATGCAAATCATGTTAAATATTCACGTTCGCTCTGGCTCTCTCGGAGATTCATAAACGCGGGTAATGGAAAATGTTAGCGTGGGTCACATTCAGGCCAGGCGTCGTGATTTCAAAGGTTAACACCCAAACCAGTGTACAAAAGAGATTGACAGACCTGGTTATGGTCAGATATTTCCATATTGCATAAAGGATTATGGCCGTGTCTCGTCTCTTGAAACCATAAAGTCTGGATATGCTCATTTTCATACCTTTAGCTCGGTGAACGTATACTGTATATGTGCATGACTGTAATAGGGGATTACAGCGACAGAGACCACCCGGTAAAGTAAAGTATATGGTTTGATTGCCCAGCTATGACCTGTGTGAGAAATAAATTACAATGCTGACAGAACACCACATCCTCTTAGCCCCGAGGAGAGCGGAAAAGACGAGGATCCTCCGTGACACCGTTTCTCTGCGGATTGTTAAATGCCACTTTCTGATCTTTTCCATTTATGAGTAACATTTTTATCCGCTGCCCCTAAGCACCGCGCTTTGCTAGGCTACATATGGGAGGCCAGTCAAATGCCGAAATAGTCGCTGACCTCCAGCCGTCGTGTTGTGCAAAGCGGGAGTTGAAGGTTGTTTAACCTGTGTTAAGTTTCTTCAGCGTTGTTGTGTGTGTTTTTTCAAAAGAAGGTTTAAAACTACTGCCGCTCCTTCCTCAAACCACCCTTGAAGACTCACGCAGCTTCCTCTCACTCGTCCCTACGTCGCCACCTGGGGCACGTACGTATGTACGGGCAAATATCAGGGCCGTGTGTTTGAGCATCTTCTGTGTTCACTCTTTGATTCGTCTTTTTTTTTTTTTTTTTTTTGTCTGGCGAAGGCTGCTCTCCCGCTGCGCCTGCCCTACGCTTCCTGCTCCAGCTGTACGCCACCACTTCAAATGGCATGGCGCATTCAATTAGATGTGCCCCGAGCTGACAGCCTGATCCAGGCTGCATCTCCCTCTCTTATTTTATTATTATTATTTTTTTTCTTTTTCGCTGCGAGTGCTGGAGTGCTTCTCCCCGGAGAGCAGCACAACGCCTCCTGTCACCTCACCTTCCACTGCCCCATGCCTTCCTCCTCGTCCCTGCCGCTTTCTGTCTCAGCTGTGGTGCAACACTGCCCCCACAGGTGTGTTTGGGCCCTTGCAGGATCGTTGTCACCACGTGGCGGGGCAACACAGCAGGCTGTGATTTATTGACTGACTCATGAGAGTTGGTTTCACACATGATAATGTGGGACGTCAAATCCCATCAGTCGACGGCTGTTCATTCGTATAAAAACTGGGATCCGTAGCATGCACGTAAATCTGCCTGACATGACCTTTGCCTCAGTGAATGAGGGTCAAGCTCAGCTTAGGTCTTTTCATTTAAAAGACTTAAATACTACACATCCATGGATTTGTAATAGATCCTCTGCTGTTGTGCACAGATGTTTGTTGGATTCCTCTGCATGCGTACGGTGTTTATAACATTTAGCATTGTGAATACCAACACAGCACACGCTGAGTGCCAGAAAGCCTTTTGCAGGATACTTATCTTATACTCCTTTTTTCTAGCTCTGCATGTATTACTTCAGCTGTGAAATTACACACTGACTAAGAGGAGTAAATGTAGATCATCTGGCTAATCTTTCAGATAGGTGAACATTTCATATTCTCCTGTCACACGCCAGGTAAGAGTCCTGCCTATTAATATTCAGCTTGATATTGTGTATAGAATACGGCCTTTTGAGCTTCACAGGTGAATAATTTGCTTTCTTGCCGGTATGACTGCAAACTCGGAAATTGCTTCAGCCTTATGTGTATTTAATTTCTCCCCCGGAGTAAGGAGACACATGCATAATGTGCAAACATTAAAAAGGTCAAATTGGGTTTGACTTTCCAACCAACTGCTTTCGGAAACCCATCATGTTTTGATCAAATCTCCAGGACTTCATCATAGGTTACTGCTTGAAAGCGAACATGTTCGTGAACCGATGCAGCTTGAAAATAATGGCAATAAGAATTATGAAGTTGTGACGCCCTGATAAACAATCTGTACTGAATCACAGTAATGTAATTGTCCTGTTGTTGTAATTATTGTAGCAATCAATAATGTTAGGGACAGTTCTTAAGGTCATAACGTCGATAGAAATGTTCTACTATTTTCCTAAATATTCACAACACATCAGTTTAAAATCAGAATGTCTCATTTCCTCATAGATAGTGTTATTTGCGGCTCGTAGATTCTGATCTTTTAGATTGCCCGCTCATTTGTTCCAGTGTGACATTATCTCGCTGCGTATTCTCTAATCAGAGTTCATCAACTCAGACGTCATTGGACTCAGACTTGTCTCATGTCTATACTACATGACAACCAGCAAGTCCAACAGTTAGTTTCCACCAAGTAATTTGATTGGACAAGAGTCCCTCCATGAGTGCTGATACAGAGCACAACATCAGAGACTTTTAGCTACGTGCTGTCACTCACAGGTGTTCTAAATTCATTATCCATCAGAAATTGTGATGAACTTTACACTGTAAAGATGAACACGTTCCACAAATAACATTTGACTTGAACTATGGACAGTCTTCAGAAGAGTACTAAGGTAAGGAAAGAAGCCTGGATACTTCAGGTGACAACTAAGAGAAGAGCAACAAAGCTAACACATGGGCTTTGAACCGATTCTCAAAAATACTGACGTCAACTGGGCTGTGGTAAAATGTGAACTTACAGTTTAAAGCTACTGTTCCCTGTAAGGGTACACCGTGTACAAGTGGCCAGTTCATCACAGGGCACATAGACAAATCAGGGTCACCAATTACCCTGTTAAGTGCTTGTCTTTGGACTATGTGAGGAAGAGAGAGAACCCATGCAGACACAGGGAGAACATGCAAACTGGACATAGAAAGGCCCCAGCTGAGGTTTGAACCCAAAACCATCTTGCTGTGGGGTGCTAACCACCGCACCATTAGCTAGGTCAAAATGAGCACCTCTTAAGGGTAAGCTTCAACAAAGCTAAGGGATGAACATCACATTTAGGCTACCAGCTGAATAAGTGAAACCAGCTTTTCAAATTATGCTGCACGTTTCAAACAAAAGTTCGGCCTTTGTCGTGATGCGAGGTCGAGTATCGTTCCTGTCGAGTGACACTCGTCGTACAGCCTCTTCTGGATTAGAGAACAGTTTTTTTCACAGCAGCCATTTTGACTTGTAAGCACAGGTGTAACTAATAACACTAACGACGGCTCTGCTCCTTTGAAATGCCCCAGTAAGCCATGCGGCTAAGCCAAACTGCAGCAGGAACTGTGGAACTAGCTCACCTAAATGGAAAGCGGGGCCCTTGTTAGCGGCATTAATCACACCTGTGCCTCCCGTGCTGTGGAATGTCAGCCGCAAATGAGTCAGACGATTTTCTTTTTTTTTTTTTTTTACTTTGCCTGTGAGTCTTTCACGAGGGGCTGATAACGCTTCGTTATCGTTCTACGTAACATTAGCGTGAAGATTACAGACACATTTCTCCGTGTGTGTGATATGAATAAAGTCATTGCAGGAGCAATTTCCCAGTTTCCATAACCCCCCCCCCCCTCCCAACCACCACCACCTCCCAGAAATCTAGGGAGAAATTAATGTTTGCAAAAGTCATCTAAGCTCGAACTGAGGCTTTGCAGCGGGAGGATGCGTATCCCATGGTGGTTTGAGAATTAGGATCTGTTTGACTGGAACAATCGAGTCAGCCAGGTGCTCCACGCTGGACTGTAATAAAGCTCACTTCTCGGCTCACTTCTCGAGGGAACACAGAAACATGGGAAAATATCCTAGGAAACAGTGTAGTCTGCTGATGTTTGTGGGTGTAGATATTGCTGTTTCCTGGCGTGGATTATCGAGGATTTTCTTAACCTCTCCGGTTGCCGTAAGAAAATGACAGTATCATGAACAAAACAGCCGCCGCTTATCAATACTTAGAGCTGCTTACACCATAGCCTCTTAGTCACTGCATAATTTCACTGTGGGAACAAACTGCCCCCGCCTTTGCCTGTTGCTTTTTTTTTCATTATTATTATTTCTTATTTCAATTACTCTCTGTGTTTGTTCTTTCTGTCTCTGGCTGCTGCACTTTTGTATCTCCCTTTTATTTGCCATCACTCAGCCAACACCGATCCCTCTCAGTCAAAATTGAGGGAGAGCGCGCGCGTGAGCCGCGTATTTGCTCACAGGCCTTTTGAGGAACCTTGCAGTGAGAAGTGCCTCTTGGTCTAACATTTGAAAGCAGGTAAACCCAGTGGAATGTTTCCATGCCAACCGCGCGCCGTAACATCTTCAATTCACTTATTTTCCCTATAATCTAGGAGATGGATGAGAGACCTGTGCGATGTGCCTGGCAGTCAGTTGCAGCAGCAGCAGCACTGAGACTTAACCCCCCCCCACAAGCCATCACACAAGCCTTCTCTTCTGATATTCTCGGGCTAGTGTTTTATTCACGTTTGCTTTCGATGTTAAGATGTAGCTGTATCCATAAAGTGTGTACACAGTAATATATTTATAAGGGAGCGTGTACAGGCCTGACACATGCACACATGGGTGCATAGTGACAAGCCTTTCAGCACAAGCAAGCGTGCCTCAGCATTTCAGCCGCACACAAGCAATCACTGTTGGTAGAGATGGCCTCATTGTGTCCTTGAAGAGTTCATGTTTGCTACATGATATTAGGAAATGCTTTTTTCAGGTCTACGTAACAGGCAGCATTACAGAGCTTTTTTTTAACCTCTTTTAGCTCACTGTTTTGGATTAAATAGGGACTGAGCTAGAGACTTGACATTTTTAACAGAAAGTTTTATTTTTAAAAAATTTTGTGAGTTGGGTGTAATGAAAATTTTGTGAGTTGTACAAGTTGCATGAATGGAAGTGTACTTCATTTTCCGCTTTTTTTTGTTTTGTTTGTTTTGAAAAATACAAAATATGAAATGCACCTTGTGAGAAAACATGGTAACTTTGGGGGGAGAAACATAAGTATATCCAAGGCTCTGATTTGTTTTATACATTGTACAGAACAGAAAAATATTTCAGTATGAAAACGAGGTAAAACATAAACCTCAGAAATCAAACTGAGACATTTATTTTTATTTTCACATTACTTAAAACACTTTTCTTTTCTTTTCTTTTTTTTTTTTTTGCATTTTTTAAAGTTTAAAGTTGCATTTCAGGTTTTTACCAACTTTGGTCATCAGTTTCAGTCATTCGACTGACTGGTCTGTAACGTTGTTTCCAAGTATAATTAAGATGACTTTTATCTTTTAGATTCAGTGTTTTACACAGCTAGCTCTGCTCAGTTTTTTCCCCCACTTGTCATATCTCTCATAATTTCTTTTCTGTTTTGCTCACTCTAAAAAATAACAACTATAACTGTAAGAAATAATAGCTGACACAGAGGAATAACAGTTAAAATATTAAGAAACAAAAAGATGAACAGACAAATCATTATTCATCATTCTAATAAAAACATTAAGTACACTGATATTCACCTTTTAAGTTGGGTTAGGGTTAGGGAGTTCACACATTCACACTTCATGACACTTCAGTCGCTGACACTTTTATCCACTGTAACTTAGTACAGTGCAACAAGGACGTGTTAGTGCAGCAATAAGTACTGCAGGCAGAGAATTAAGTGGCAGTACTAGAATGGGATAGATTTAGCATGCCCATTTGGTAGTGTTGGAGAGCAGGTACTCTCTGGAGAGCCTCGGGAGTCTTTGAAAGGCAAAGAGAGGGACGCCCTGCTCTGGTACCAACTGGGAGCACGTTCCACCGACGGGCAGCAACAGATGAGAAGAATGTGTAGAGTGAGTGCTGTGGCTCAGGTGGCAGAGTGGGTCATATCCAGACACATCTATTCGAGCCAACTGGTTTAATCGCATCATTTAAAAAGAAGTGTGAACAGTTTTGAGTTGTGGTGTGGTCACAACTGTGCTCCGCTTCAGATAGCCGCGTCTCCCATTTTGCAACACGAGGGCGTGCACGGTGCGAAATGTGTTTTTGCGAGCGAGTTTAGATTTTTGCCAGAAGAGTAAATTACAGTTAATGTGTAATTAATCACTGCATGAAATCTGATAATAACATGAAATATAAGAAGATTCATGCTTTCTAAAGTCTGTTGTTTCCTCTCTTCATATCTTCATACCTCTCCTCTGTCTTGTCTGTTCTCACCTCTTCCTTTCTCTTCTTTTTATTCCAGGTGTTTACTCCATTCTTCTTATCTTTTCTTTTCTCGTCCCCTCTACAATGCGTCTCCCGCCATTATTTATGCAATAACATTTTCCACCCGTTCAGTTACCTTCAGGTTATGTGGCTCTCTTGCGCCACCTGCTGTCAAATCATTTTCTCCTCCATCAAGTTCTTCACCCACTTTGGCTCAGGGTGGCTCCCCAACAGCTGGGGTTCACCGGGCGTCAGTGGAGAAAACAGCACAGTTCAGCTCTATATAGGCCGTGGCCCACATGCTTGAAAATGAGCTGGCCTCTAAACGGTTAAATATTTCCTCGCGCTTCATTACAGAGGTGTAGAAGTTTTACTTCAAATCTGAGTCACAGACAGAATATTATTTTAACACGGGCTCAGACTCAGACAGCCAGCGCTTAGCCGTGTGAATACCAGGACTACATTTCACCAGAAAAACTGGTCAGACAGTGAACATGCAAGCGAACAAGAAAGAGCCTTGTCGAGAAGGCCGAGGTTGGATGAAACAGACTTTTCAAAGTGTCCTATCAGCTGCTTGTCTTTGCAGCGGTGTGCTGAGGAGGCAGCCTAACAAGAGCATTAATACACCGGTGGAAAAAAAGAGAGAGAGAGAGAGAACCTGAAGTGAGCATCAAAGACAAACACCTTCCTCCCCGCCTCCGTAGTGGACTGATGCAACATGGAGCACTTGTGTGCTGAGCTCATTCTGTCCAACCCCGGCCTCTGCCAGCCTGTGTTAGAGCACACCTCACAAACTCTCCTCAATGCATACGAGTGAGGCGTGCTTATGTAATACACTCTTACATTTTATATATATATATATATAGACGTCCTCCAACAATGCCTGTGCCTCTGTTTGATGGGATAATGATGCCCACATTTGATTCCTCCTCATGTATTTATTAATGTGCAGTGTACATCCTCTGTGATATTGCAAGTTTATATTTCTTTATTTCATCAGTATATGGGTATATTTCATTGCTCTAACATTTTGTGCGCAGCCCGGATATCCCGCGCTTCATCATGAAACGTGTTACTCCAATTTCACACGCTGCTCTTCTTTTTCATTCGTCTTATCATTCTTATTTAACATGTTCTCTCCTGTGCTGACACGGTGAGCTCGCGCGTGTTCTCATAACCTTCACTTCGCCGCCGATCTTATTAATGCTTCGCCACATTCCAATCTCCCCACCGGGATCATTAAAGTTCCATCTTAATCCTGCCGTGCACAAAGAGATCTGTTATTTATGATAAACAGGACTCTGCCAAAACATCATTTATATGTTGCCCGGGATTAAATAGGTCCAAACCCTAAACCCTCCAGCTGATAAATCATCAAAGTGCAAGGCGTGTTCTAAATATATAGACGCTGTGGATTCTGCATGAAGTACACGTTTCAAATCATTTTATAAAAAATATAAATAAATAATCAGCATATATACTGAGTATAAATGTTTTCAGTGGTCTTTCAGCACTCTCTGGAACAGTCCTGTTCATCAGCCAGTCTGAAACCTCACGTTAACCACACACTTAGTGACTGAACAGGTTAACTTAAGCTGCTGCAGCTGCTTGATGAAAAGAAGGTAAATGCCGAAGAGTATCTGAATGCATAAATGGCATTTCTCAGTGCTATAAGCAATTTTCACTGTCCCCGTCTCTTGATTTGTGAACGCGAAGTGCTGCTGCCATCTAGTGCTTCACCCTTAACCTCGTGTTTCAAAGACCGAGGAGGACATGAATTACATGAATAAATTCTGGTTACAGTCCACGTGGATCTGCAGAGGACCCCACCTGTCTGCGGAAGCGCACTGATGAGAGATTAGAGAGCACAAGACACACTCTGAGGCACCTCTCAGTCTGCAGGGCAACATTTAATAGGCTGGTGCTTGTGCTGAGCTTACTTAATATTTCAAGTTTGGTATCCTAGGTCACAAGGCACTAAGCAATTAGCCACACTACAGGGGATCTATCAGATTTCATCCACTTTGAACAAGACCAATATGTCAGCGTGTTAGCAGTTCTCAAGCCGTTCCATGTGAATGCACGCTGACTTGGAAATTAATCAATTGCTCTTTACTGCGGTGCCATTTATTATGGTATGTACAGCCGCAGGGGACGATTGCATTACTTCATTTCTTGTGAAAAGGCTCTTTAAGGGTCGTTAATGAAGAAATGTGTGCCTCAAAGTTGAGTTTCTGCGTGTTGTACTCGGCATCTTTTCATGTCACATCGGAGCAGCTCTTCTGTTACTTGTAGTTTTCCTCTCCATCAGTTTCACGCACTGGTTTCCAGTGATACCACCCCCCTCCTCCGGGGTTATCCACCAATTATACAAACCCATACACGAATTAACCCCAAATAATGTGAACAAAATCACCTTTTGGATGTGATCACACACAGTGTTTTTGTTGGACTTTGCAATTACTTATGGTCATTTGGAGACCGTCCAGGTCTGGCAGGTGTCTAACATTTTGTACACACGTGCATACACTGAGGAGTAAAACATATTACACCTCTTACAACAGCGCAACATCCCAGCATGGATCCCTGAAAACTAGTCAAGTCAACAAAATGCTATATTTAATGAGCATATTTATGGCAGGACTGTTGCATTTTTACTGTCAGTGTAATTTGAAAGTTTATGTAGAACCCCAAAGGAGTGTTTGTTATCCAGGAGTTTAAGGGATTAGACAGGTTGCGTACACTAGGCACTTTATATTTAAGCCCTCATGTGCTATAAACAGATCCAATCAATATGTGTGAATTAAAACTTAACTTAGTTTAAACCTGTCAGAAATTAATTACTTGGTAGCGTTAAGAGCATTTATTTGATCATTATATTAAAATATATTCCAACTTCAAGGATGGTAACCAGATATGAATAGCTGGCACATCATTTTATAAAACTTTACCAGTGTATAAATATTGGAATTTAGTTTAGTGTATTAAAACCAACTACAAACTTGTTTTCATTGCGACGTTCACATCATTAAGTTGTTTCCCGTCTTCCATGGATGTTACTGACACGACCATCAGGTGGAGAAGCCAGTGCGTAAACGAAAAGTGAATGAATAAAAACACCGCACATTCAGCTTGGACAAAAAAACACATTTATTTGCAGTGCTGAATTATCCCATCTTGGCTCGCCTTCCAGGAATCAAATGACTCTTCTGAAGAGGTGTTAGCGCAAGACATCTAGTCCAGCTGTGTGAAAATAAAATCAGGATTAGTTAAGGGGAAATTATATTCGTCATTGATTAGATAGATAGATGTAGTGACCAATGAGTGAGAGATTGACTTAAGGATGCTTCAACAGCTAAGTTCAGATCCATAGTTATAAAGTACAACATCAGTCTGTTGATAAAGTGGACAGTACTACTTGCCTTGACGAAGCCGATATCTTTAGCGTACTGCCTGAAGCACTGGCGGCACATGTTGAGCCCGTATTTACGGATCAGACCGTGTCTGTTCGAGCATACTCGGCTGGAACAAAAAAGGAAAAGAGTTAGTTTGCATACGTTTACATGAAAAGTGTCAAATGTCCACAGGCATCAGTCATTCACACCAACTGCGCTAGTGCCCGAGTACACACAGACGCTGCATTTCTCCGGGCATCACTGCTAACTCTGAGCAAATAGTCCAAGTAGTTCAAAATGTTTAATATGTAATTTACTCTAACCAAGCCCACGGCTCATATTTGAAGGGGTTACCCGCCTTTTAGAGACCCAACAAGAGCATTTTCCTTTCAGAAGCAGTGAGCGGCTAACTAATGACAATGCTAACGCTAACGCGCTAACAGGGTGCATCTCCACCGCCATGTTAGCTCCGGAGCAGCCTCCATGCGGTGACCGTTTCCGTGATAAATTTCAGAGTACTGGAAGCCGCAAACCCCCTAAAACCGACTCGCTTCAGCACATATATCGATAAATCACAGAATTAGTTCGGGACTGACCAGGATCGGGATCCCTGACCGAATTTTCTGGGGTGACTCCAGTAGAGCTGCTGATGGCCCATCTTGTCTCTCTCTCGCTCGAGTGTCAGAAAGGAAGAAAGACCGCCGCGCGTGCGCAAATGAATCTTCTCAGGCGGTGTGTTTCCGGAAGTGGTCCGCGTGTGGCGCCTCCTGGTGGCAGAAACAAACTGCGGCACGCAGAGGGACGGCCTGCTGGTGGCGTTACAGTGAGTGAGTGGAGGCATCTAAGTGAATAAGAACACATGCATACACACACTGTGGCTGTTTGTATTGAAACTGGGTAAACTGAATAACAAAGTAAAGGACAGGAACAACAGGATGAATATGAGAAAATATAGTTTCCATATGTTTTGAATAGGTCTAATTTGGAGTAACTGTGACCTGAAACTGGAGAATATTTTCTTAAAACTCCAAATGGATTAAATTAAACATGAGAGCTCATGCCGTTTGATGATTACATGATATAGTTGATACTTCAGCCCAGAAGAATTTCATTCTTTCTTTCTTGACCTTTTTGAATGTGTTAGGAATTATTAATATTACAAAATATTAAGTAATCTATTTATTTTAAAAATATATTTGTATGTTATTTTTAAAGCTTTTTTTAAAGGGTGGTTTACCTAAAATTACCATATATAAATGAAATACCTACTACTGTACATATATTTATATTGTTTATATTTATTAGTGCTTGATCTTATCTTCCTTATATTTCTATATTTTTTACTAAATCTTTGTTATGCACCAAAAGCACCAAGAAAAAAAAAATTCCTTATTATGTATGAGAAAACCTTCTTGGCAATAAACCTGATTCTGATACAAGAAAATGATCTAATTAAAAAATATATATCATTGCTCCCAGAAGGAGGTGCTATACATTTACGGGCACATACATTATCTGTTCATATTTCTTACTTGTTTTCAAACCACTTTGAAAACAAACCATTTATTACATCTATAACGACACGGGGAAAAACAAGACTTTTGTGTGCGTCCTGACAGAACTTAGATAAATACCTCTCTGAAGAATAACAGATGTTTTATCTGTGCCTCTATATTGTTGTTGTTATGAAAGGCCTCATTAAAAAAACTGCTGCTGTAAATGAATCAGACATGGAGCTGCTGCTTAGACAGTGAGTGATGGGACAACTCATGCAGTATATAGATCACTGTGACAGCACCCATTGTGAATTAACCAGGATATATGTCCTCATACACTGTAAGCCTTGTATTCATATCAAATCATATAAAGCAACCATGCTCTGGTTTGCAGCTTAAGGAGACGGCTGCTTGTGTGCAATGGCCATCATACCTGCAAGTAAGCAAAATTCAATTTTAAGGTGGAATTCCAATGTTCATGTCTAAATGTATATATTAGCCCTGCTATGAACTTGTGAAGCACTTAAAGGTATAGCAAACCTATCCCACCCTATGATGAGCCAAACAGAGGCTGCCAGCAGCAGGGATACATGATATTTAGGGTGTCTCGGGTGCCCCCCGCTGGACCAGTGCATTGTGGGACAGCGGCAGGCAGTATTTGGGGTTTTTTCTCAGCTAGCTGCTGCTGCTGGTAGTCTGGTCTCGTTTCCATGCATCCAGCCGGAAGGTATGGAGGAGAACGGGACGCCACCGTGCTAATGTTTCTCGTCGAAAGGACCGCACGGCTTCTCTAGTTGTAGGTGAGTCGTGTTGAACGCGGATGTTTGTGGTGCGCCATGGACGGTGTTGTTGACGAGGTTTGGTCTGGACGGGGGGGGTTTGCTGCTTGTAAGTTGCTAGCCGTGGAGCTAACTTACTGTTAGCATCTTCGGGACGCTCGCTGTCAGTTAAAAAAATAAAATAAAATAAACACAAATGAAGCTGTGGCGCTTATTTTTTCCCCCTTTTCGTGCGTTACGAGAGCATTTCATATCAGTGTGTGAAATGTGAAATAACGGTGACGGTATGTTGTCGATGAAAGCTGTCTCGGCTCGGTGCTGCTTTGACGGCGGCCAATACGGGGCAGGAAAAAAAAAACTAACGGTTTGTAGGCTTCAAGTGCAACATTTACACGAGCAAAGAAACGCGACAGACACGGGTATGGTGCAGATTAAATCGAAATAAATAAACAGAGCGGATAAAAGCGGGTACTTTGAGCTGCAGGACGGACGCTTCACTCCATTTGGCAAGCTGCGAGTGTTATGGAAACCATTGAAACCGTGCAGAGACGTGCTCACTGCAAACCTATATCGCCTTTTTAATCAGCCATTAATTACTGTCCGTGTAAATGAAGCAGCGCTCCGGTAGAGCGCGTGTTTACTTTATTTACTTTTATAGCGCCTACCAGTATTCGTGATTATATTATGTTAGTGTTGGTGATCCTTCACTTGAGGAGTCTTCGGGCAGGGGGAAAGACAGATGACAGGGTCAAGTAGGAAGCCAGAGAGAGCGCTAATTTAATAACCAAATAAAAGATCGAGGTCTGTTCGGCAGAACCGGCTAATCAATATGGATAATTCGGTTAAGGAGGGAGATTTATGCAGGGGTAAATATAGAAGTATGGAGAAATAATCAACTGATGATATAACCAAGAGAGAGAGAGAGAGAGAGCACCAGCCTGAAGCAGGCATGCATTCAGCCATGCTTGTGGCTTTGGTGATACTTATTTCATTTTATACAGATATTAAATGAAACCATTGCTGTTGTTGTAAGTGCCCTTCCATTAGAGCTGGGTGATTCAGCAGAAACATATCATAACCTGATATGATTATCGTGTATCAGTTCAGAGGTCCCCGCCGTCCAAATTGAAATCTCAAAGTCGGGAAGGCTTTTCGGTCCCACAAGCTTGTTCTCTAGCTTCACGCCGCACCTCAACATCTTCACGAGCGATTGGAGTTTTCTCAGGTATGGAGCTGAAGCAATGAGTCGTTTATTTGATTAGTTGATAGGCAGGAAATGATTAAATTAGCCTCTTTTGATGATGGAATGATTTGTGTGATTTGTTTATTAAAAAGAAATGCGTCTGAAAATGAGGATGTGCTTTTTTTTCTGGTTTATGTTATTTTAAAGTCTGTGAGTCTCTTCAGCAATGCTTTTCCAACATATTTATGTATTTGGAAAGAAATCCCAGAATTGCCTTTACGCAGACTTTAAATGTAATTTCTTCCAGGTTTGCTCAAATGTCCATGAACAAAACATCCACTTAAAGTCGTCCTCGTGTGCTCTCAGTACTTGCCTTTTTTGCATGCATTTGCCAAACTGTGATAGCATATTGATCAGAAATTAGACTGTGATAGAGATTTCAACCATATTTCCCGGCCCTAACTTTATTTATTGATTTTCACTTAGGTGGTTCATGCTCGCTGGCTCCCAGCAACCGTCATGCCTTATGGAATATTCATCCGCCATCAGTGACATTCCAGCGGGATCCATGTTTACAACAACAGTTCATTTTGCCAATAATTAGCCTCATAACAGCTTCTTTTTAATCAGGCCTGCTCCGTGCAAAAAACAAAAAAAAAACATACCATCACAGCTGCAAACCTGTGCTTTTTGTACCACTACAATCAGCTTCTCTCCCTTCGCAAGAGGCTGACCCCCTATCATGAGATTCCGAATCTACAAGAGGAAGGTGGTGATACTGACTCTGGTGGTTGTCATCTGTGGCCTAGCTTTCTGGAGCAGCGGAAGGCAGAAGAAGAACGACAGCGGCTCGTTCCCCAAGGAAGTGGAGACGGCGAGGAGAAGCAGCAGCATTAGCAGCAGCAGCAGCAGCAGTAGCATCAACAATCATATCCAGGTGCAGGCCACACCTGCAGTTAGCCGGGCACCTGTTCCACCGCCTATTATACAAGCCAATGACACACACCAGGAGAAGGCAAAGGAGAAAGAGAAGATACTCAAGCCGGAAGTAGATAACACCACTCTAGTGTACCGTGGCATTGTCTTTCAGCTCAACTTCGACCAGACAATAAGAAATGAGGAAAAGTTTAAGTCAGCGCGGCAGAAGGACGATCTGGTTGTGGTGGTCCAGGTCCATAACCGACCAGACTATCTTAAGCTATTAGTGGACAGTTTGAGGAAGGCCAGAGGTGTGGAGAGCATACTGCTGATATTCAGCCATGACTTCTGGTCCCCTGAGATAAATAAAGTGGTGGCCTCTGTTGACTTTTGTCAGGTACTTCAGATTTTCTTCCCCTTCAGCATCCAGCTGTACCCCCAGGAGTTCCCCGGGCACGACCCCAGGGACTGCCCAAGAGACATTCCCAAAAAAGACGCCTTAAAGCTGGGCTGCATCAATGCAGAGTACCCTGACTCGTTCGGCCACTACCGTGAGGCGAAGTTCTCCCAGACCAAGCACCACTGGTGGTGGAAGCTGCACTTTGTATGGGACAGAGTCCGGATTCTGAAAGACCACAAGGGTCTGCTCCTGCTGATCGAGGAGGACCACTACATGTCCCCGGACTTTATCCATCTCTTAAAGCTGATGTCAGCTCTCAAAAGGGAGCAGTGCACTGACTGCGACATCCTCTCGCTGGGGAGCTACAGCCACATCGGCTACTCCAGCAAAGCAAATAAGGTGGAGGTGAAGGCCTGGAAGTCCACTGAGCACAACATGGGGATGGCTCTGAGTAGAGAGACGTACCTGAAGCTCATCCAATGCACCGAGACGTTCTGCACTTACGACGACTACAACTGGGACTGGTCCTTGCAGTACCTGACTGTGTCCTGCCTGCCCTCCTACTGGAAGGTTATGGTGAGCGAGGCGCCGCGGATTTTCCACGCCGGAGACTGCGGCATGCACCACAAGAAGGCTTCTTGCATGCCGATCAGCCAGAAAACCAAGATAGAAAACATCTTACAGAGCAGCGGGAACCAACTGTTCCCAAAGAACCTCCTGATAGCAAAGAGACTGCCAGCCAACGGGGCCGGAGGGGTGGCCCCACATGTGAAAAACGGGGGTTGGGGAGATATCAGGGACCATGAACTCTGCAAGAGTTATGTTCGATTACAGTGACCTTATTGCTACTATTATATATTATTGTCTCTTTTGCATCCTCTATAAAGAAAAAAAGCCTTTTAAAAGTAAATCTTTATGGACTATTCTTCATATTGCCTGTTTTATTGGACTGTTCCAAATAAAGACGAATGTTGGATTTTTGCTTCTTTAACACAAATATGTCTTCATGTCAAATTATTTAAGTGATTCCTGACCAGTCTGCTTTGTTTTGTAAGCTGTAATTAATAATACACTAAACAATATATTGTTGTGTTTTCCCTAACAAGCCTTCCCGATCGGTGTGCTTTATGGTATCAGAAATGTAGAACGTCTCTAAATCGCGGTAAATTGGGAAGAGCAGACAAGCGCTCATCAGGGCAGTCATACATTTGGTGAATCTGTGGATTTAGCAATCCCACTGTGCATGCATAATTAATTTGAAGATATTTATATCACATAAATTTGCTGAGATCAAAGGGAGATCCTTTGAGACACCTTGTTCCATTTAAATAATCTCCCACTTAGCTTCTCTTCAACAGGTTTTCTAGAGCACACCAAGAGCCTCATTACACCTGTGACTGCGGAAAGGATGTCACCTTAGGTACACAGCATTAATAAACATGTCAGTGACACTTACATTTTAGGGCACACGGCAGAAACGGTGTTCTTTGCAAACGCCTTTTGATAGAGGGAATGTGTGTTCAATACAGGGTTTTAATTTTGTTGCAATGCATCACTGTCCAGCTCAACACTAAAGTGTAGAATATGCCGGCTCCGGTACCTGTATCTTGCAGAGATTTTGATTTCACAGATAGATGCACACAACCGGGAGAGATCCCAGATAAATGCACACAACCGGGAGAGATCCCAAGACGCCGATACAACTTTTGCGTTGGTGCTGTTGCTGTTGAAGATGCATTTACATTTTAAGTGCTCGGGCCACGGCTTAGTATCGATGGTTTCCGCTGAGTCCTGTGCTCAGTGGCTTCTCTGGAGCTGCATTGATTCCCCCTTCCCCCCCTCGGGCAATGTTTAACAATCAGTTCTGCACACTGTTCAAAATTTGGAATAACTGCAATGTTATCGCTGACTGGACTCTCCATACAGCTGATATTAAATTCATCCTCTAGCCGACTCAGCTGGACGTACACAACATAAAGTTCCTAACATTGCATTAATTAAATATGACCCGCTAAATGTAAGGCATATATCCTTAGCTGAGTTATTTATTACCACAAACTCAAGACAGACTAACACTAATGAGGCCTAACAAAGCCCCTCTCTGTGACAAACAATCTCTGCAGGCTACGAAGTCTCATTCTGTTTCTTATGTGTGAACTTTAATTCCTAATGCGGCGTGAAGACGTGACTCTGGGACTGCTGTGATGAGGTCATGTGACTGGCAAATTGCGCAGCTGCTCCCATGGTGGAGGCCCAATTATTGGGCTCACATCTCGAGGGAAACACGGCTTAGAATAGAATTGAGAATAGGAGGAAGTGGCACTGTGCTCTTGACTCTTGGTGACTAGTGGTGAAGCCCTTGAAACCCTAATGTACCGTTGGCCATGAAAGTGCCTTACTTAGTTAAATATTTTTAGGCAAGAATAAAAAGTCGGACTTGATGGGCGAGTTGTGTACTGCCTACTGATCAGTAAACCTTTAGCGTGAAATAAAAATAAAAAATAAGACGGATGAATAAATTCAAAACAAATAGAACTATTTTTATCTGACTGCCAGGCTGAGGTGGGTTAAATACAATTACTGACCTGTGATGTGCCTTCAAGGTACCCACAGGGCTAACCGCTGCTCTGAATTTATTATTGTAAAAGTGGATTTTCCTTTGTCTTTACCAACACTCAGGTGTGGAGTAATAAGTTGCCGGAGCATGCAGTGAAAACGCAGTCTGCACGGCATATCAAGCCTGAACCTTGGAGGTTTTCAAACCATGTTTTTTTTTTATTTCAATTGATACTATAATTAAATTAACTCAAAACAGTATTTCATCAACAGTTTAACTTTGTGTTCAAAACAGCTATCGCTATCTATTTCTGTGTTAATAATGCATGAAATGTGTGAAGAGTCATTCATAATTAAGAACTCGTGGAGAAATATCACCTGACCCTGCAGTTCAGCTCAGTTCTGTTGAGGGTTTTAATGTCTTTAAGCATAATGTTTTGTGGTCTTCCAGCCGCAGCTTGTGTTGGTTCACTCTCACAGCTCTCATAATGTCTGCTGTTAATTGATAGCTAACTGCTAACCTGTTACTTCCATGCTCTAATACTGTCTTCAGGAGTTGGTGAAGGAGAATGAATATTGGACTTAAATATACAGCAGGTGCTCAGAAAGACCCCAAAATAAATGCTAAGGTTGTTCCATAACAGTGGGGGTTCTTATCAACGTACAAAGTCATATCTCAGTGTTTTATTTGCAGTTTAGTTCTGCTGTTCCCAACTAGCACAAAAAGGCATTTAGTCTGAGTTTAAACATTTGAGTGTGACTGTGACATTGGTCTATTAGTGCGGTAGGTTTAGGCACTGCAAATCCCGTCACCTTTGTGTCCTAATATGCTGTACACCGTGATGTTTTGTCCTTTCTCTCCCAGAAACACGGGTCTCATTTTTTCACCCAACAAGGTTTTGGGTATAAAATTACCCAGAGTCCAAGCTTCCCAGTTGCCAATTGCCATGACAGCCATTTTAAAGAAGGGTGCTTGAATTCCAGTGGTCCTTCATTTCAGTTGATGACACATCAACTTCATGAGCTCTGCTTCCCAACGCAACTCGCTCCTTCATTTCTAAACTCACTCCATGTCTCAGTATTAGGTTAAATCAATGTCCCTGTGGAATTTGTGAAAAACTAGGTTAATTTGATAATCTCCGTAATCTGACCAGACCCGTTTGTTCAAAGCAGATCTGTTACCGACAAAATGAGGAAAGTCATTTTCACTTCAGCTCAATGGTATGCATTCATTTTCCCAATCCGTGATCCTAAACTGTCAAGTTTTTGCCAAACGTTGAATACTGCTCATTCTCACAGACCGTATTAATCATTCATAGCCACTGCACATACTGCTAGGTAAACAAAACTCTGGGTCAATATATGGAGGCATGCATACCAGGGAATTGCATCACCCAGAAGATGATTAAAGCAGGACCTCACAGAAGCAATGGGATTCTCTCCGAATCTATTGAATTTCTATCAAGTGCGACCTATTTCCCTGAGGATGCAAGATAAATGTAGCTGTTTTCTAAGCTCTTACTGTATGCTACAGTGGTTGGATTGCTATTCAAATGGCCAGTAAGTGGTGGTAAAGAATAAACGGTGGTTGATCGGAGATAGAAAACAAAACAGGAGTGTATATATTATAGTCGGCGTGATGTTTTTATGTCAAACATCTTCTCAAGCACCAGTCCTGACTGATACCTGCTCAGCACTGATGCGGACAGCCAGCCAGAGCCTGTCAAGTGTTGAGTGACACTCTGACAGGATGATCGGGCCTCTGCAGCCGTCTGATCACGCTCCCCACCCCTTTCCCTTGCCGTGATGCCACAGACCGCTGGTTTAATGGCACTGAGTGCTCGTATTTCTTCTAAAAGTGACTCATGCATTATGGAGGAGCAGTTTTATTCCCCACTTGGAATATAAAATATATATGAAGTAGTAGGATGAAGGAATAGGAATGCATTTGTAAAGACAGAGAGGGAGCGAGAGAGAGAAACAGGATATACATTTATAGACAATGTTTTCCTCATTTGATCAAGTGATCGCTGTTATCAAATGTAAATTCACTTTATGTTTATGAGGAATTCTCATGCTTTCATTTGTCTAAGCAACACTGCCACCTAGTGACCAACTGGAACCCAAGCATGCCCCAGAGTATTCATTAGGCCACAATACAAGCAGTGGTCAGATCCCACTGTGAAAATACTCCAGTACAAGTGTGAACAACATTTATAGTACTCATTGTGCAGTAAAATGGTGTCTGTCAGTGTTGTTTTTTTATTACTGCTGCATTAATACCTATGTTGCATTTTGCGGTTGATGTATGAGTGCGATGTGAATGTGCCCTATTCTATAAGATTATCTGATGTTTGTAACCTTGCTGTGCTGGGAGAACCGCATATCTCATAAAGGTCCAGTGTGTAAGATTTAAGGGACATTATTTACACAAAATGGCAGAAATAGAACAGAATTTTCTTAAGTATATTTACTTTAGTGTGGTGTTTTGGAGGCAAGTTTGTTCCCAAGAGACAATGTGGTAGAACAGGATCCGCACTGCTTTTCCAGATAGTTCCTGAGGCACAAAATATTACAAGAAATGTGAAACTCTTTTCTTTTTTCTTTCTTTTTTCTATTTTTAAGTACATCCTATGATCTTTATTCCCAAATGTTGAAGTATTTTGGCTGTATAATGTGTTTTTTAATTCATTCATTTAATTTAAACAGAGACAGACTACAGAGGTCACGTACCACAACTGTTATGTTTCTGTTACCTCAGAACAAGCCTTTTATATCTGCACACTAGGAAGGAGAGGCATCAGGTTTGCAATCAGCAGCTCCACCGCTAGAGGCCACCAAATCCTACACACTAACCCTTTAAAAAAAAAGGGATTTTTCATGAGCTCAGTAACAGCTCAGCTATATATACACTTAATAAAAAATCAAGTGTTAATAAAATCCACAGCCAAATTTAACTCAAGTCATAATTAATTCTTCTTAATACTACCTATACCTGTGTTGTGTCTGTGTATCATCTGTTGGCCCACACACACACACACACACACACACAGGTGTTCTCAGTTATCATGCCTAATTAGAGCTCTTGATGCCAGCTGTGGTTGACTGACAGCTCCCTCACTCTCCTGTCAGTCAAAGGTGGATTTTGTTTCCCTGCCCACCTGTTCGAACAGGACAAATAACACACTTTAACTCATGAATACTAATATGAATTTTGGTGACCTCACATGTTTCCCAACACGGCTCCCATCTAACGAAGCAGAATAAGCGAGAGCGGAGTATAATGAGGTAAATGAAATGCGTGGCAGGGTCTTTAATAACTCTGCCTCACATGGACAGAAAAAAAAATCAATTACATGTGAATGTGCTCCTGGCCTGAATGAAAGAAGTGACTCAGGACTAACATTATTATAGATATACAAATGCAGTTGATGGGCTCCTTTGCTCTTGATTGGATCAGCAATTGGCCTTTATTGCCATTCCCTTAATTCCTAATGATGTGGAATCTGATTTCATTACCAGCATTATCAAAATGAGCATCTCGGAGGCATTTGTGCAGCCGCTCTGCTTCTTTGTGTAATAGAATTACAGGTAAAATGTTCTGATGGCAGCATACATTGGCCGAGCTAAACGCTATTATAATGGAAGTGCATTCATATGTTTGACTGCCAGGGGAGTGATACAGAGTCCCGCGTCGCCTGACCTCTGACCTCATGTGTGAGTGCAGCATGTACATATTGACTCGCCGAGTGCGACGCGCTCGATAAAGTAACACAAATGGAACGATGTAATCTGTCAAAGCTGTTTTAATTAGGCGTCACATGGAGGGAAAAAAAAGGCTCCCACTGTTAAAATCCTCAGTCTTCCTATTGTGGGTGCTTGGAAAAAAAAAAAAAAAAACACACTCACCTCAAGCATTTTATTCCACCAATCGAGTGCTGACATAAGTCAGTTCAACACAGTGTCAAATGTTTGTTCACAAGTTCAGCATCAAGTTCAGTAATTATTACTCACAACGGCAGGACTCGACAGATGTCGGCCCTGTCTGTGGAACATGGTTGTCAGTCTTGTTTGTTAGTTAAAGTGAATTCACACACGTTGATGGATGGAGACTAGTGAGAGGGGGTGGGCGGGGCGGGGGGGACTATGCCGGCGTTAGTCTTCCTGTGGTTTACCTGAGCTCGGAGTGATGGCTGAATTAGACCGCTGCGTCTGCGCCTATCTGCCTACGTTGTAAAAGGAATCTGCAGCGACAGGCTAGCTAGCGTTCAGCACTACCTGTTAGATAAGAGGATTTCATAGACATCTCCTATACCAAACGTTTCATTAATAAAAATACACCTGAATTCTCTTTATGTACAACAGAAAAGAAACATTTCACCTGCATATTCAAGATTCATTTTAATATTATGTATAGACTTTCTGTATTAGAAATATCACTATTTTCTGAAATGAGGATCTTTGAACTAATGTAATAATGATCATTTCACCCATAAATCATTGAAGTACAATATTTACATATAATACAGAGCCCATTTAATCGGAAACAATATTAAAATAAATGTTCAATAGATACAAAGGGTTTTTTTTTTATTCTATTTATATTTCAACCTTGTCAAGGAGTCCTTACACACTCCAAAAATGTAAAGCCATTCTCCTCTAACAAACTATTAAGTGCAAACAATTTTTTTTCCATATAAAAAACTATGATTGCAGCATCCAGCGTTGAGACAGAGGGCGATAACAAGCTGTTTCCCCTGCCCGAGTGCTTCCAAAGTTGTCTTCAAAATATTTCGCTTGTGTTCCACCGTCATGAATTCAAAGAGGGAAAACAGAAAGAATGAAAGAAGATCTGTGCAAATTCACTCTAAAGTGTGATAACTCTGATTAAAAGATTTGTAAAGGAAGTAAAACAAAAAAAAAAAAAAAAAAGAAGCTCCAGTGTCTCTTGAACGGGGGTCCAGAGAGGACTGGGGCTGCACGAGGGATCGCCCAGGAAGTTACAAATGAAAGAGACTTGGCATTGGGGCTATGCTGCTGCTCCAAAACAATCCCTCATCTTATTCCCTTTAGCTGTGAACACATCTGAAGAACCAGAACACACGGGGAAGAACGTGTCAGAATTAAACCCACACATGAAAAAAAAAAAAAAAGGTTAGGATGAGGCGTCACCACAACGCTTACGCCGTGTCTAGTCTTTTAAGATCTACAGGCACAGAAGATTGGGTACTAGAATTTGTTATTTTCAGACTAGACGCGACTTGATATGACCGTCGATGGAACAATGAGTCAGTCGACCCCTTCCATAAAACCTCCTGGACGATTTAAAGCTTGTACTCTTACTTCCAAAAGCAACCCCCCCCCCCGGACAAAAGAGAGGGGTCGAGTTTCTAACCCTGGCTTGGCCAACGTCGGTTATTGGTTAGAACATGAGCAGTAACACAAAGAGAACTGGGTGGTTGTAGTGATGAGAATGAAGGTGACGCTGGAAGTCGTGTGGGGTGTGACAGTGTGTGAAGAAGCGCTGCAGGGCCGTGGGACCTTGGTCATCCCCCGTCTCTGTTGCATGGAGCTGTCATTAGCAGCACCAGCACTGGGGCTATACTACTGTTCCACTGGGGGAGTTGGCTGGGTTGTTTTGAGATGATAGCAATCCCTGCGGAGAGACAGATAACACACATTGATAACAAACAACAGTGTTACTTGAATGTATTAAAAAGAGGCAGAATAGTGAGGCCATGAGGTTTACTGTCGGAGAAGATGTGCTATTAACCGGGTTTAGTATAAATCTCGCGTGGAATAACCAAAAACCTTTAGCTGCGCACGGTGGCGTTAATGGCTTCTGAATGCAGCGAGAACAGAAACGGAAAAAAAAAAGATGCCTGTACTCAAGACAATGCATGTTAAAGAGGTGTCACATGACAGTATCCTCGGGAGGCCTGTCACTCACCACTTTCCCAGGCCTAGCCCATGTGCAAACGAAACCCTCCTGACAGGCTGTTACCAGACAGTCCTCAAGGAAGATTAACACAGTGAGTCTCTCGTGAGCGATCTTCTTGCACACCAGCGGCTCCAGCAGCGGCACGTCCTCCATGCGCGGGCACAGCGTGGTGCCCAGAGTCTTAGCTACCTCCGTTTTAGCCGTCCGCGACGAGCTCAGCTGGTTGAGCTTGTCGCTGCTCTTGCTGCTGATGTGACCCATGCTGTGGTTCCGCTTGTGGTCCTTCTCGTGGCGCTCTTTGCGCGAGTCGTGTAGTGACAGGGTCGCAAACTTGCTCACGCCGGTGGCGATGAACGCGCTGTCGATGATGCTGTTGCCCTTGGTGGTCGTGGTGGTCGTGGCGGTGCTGCTGCTGTTGTTGCTGCTGCTGCCCGTGTGACTGTTGGGGGTGCTGCCCCCTGTTGGGGCGGAGGAGTGTGGCAAGCTGTTGGACCGAGGCAGGGTGCTAGGGAGGGAGTTAGCTTGGTTGCCACTGGTGCTACTATTGCTCACAATGTCTTTACCATTAGTGCCACTGGGGTTAGTGGTGGATACAGTAGTAGTAATAGTAGTAGTAGTCGTAGTAGTTGTTGTTGTTTGTCCAGTGGCTGGAGGGCTTGTGGCACTCATAACATTAGTGTGAGTCCTAGTGCGGGACAAAGGGAGGTGAGGGAAGAGAATGTCCTCCGTTAGGTCCCACAGACACAGCTGGGTATCCTGGCCCACTGAACCAAATCTGTAGGTCACACTAACAGGCCTACTGTCTGTAGAGTTTCTCTTAGAAAGACGAGAATGAGAGCTGTTCGCTCGGTCTCTGCCTGCACCAAAGTGAATCTGCTCGTGGAAGTCCTCATCGCTACCGCTGAACTCAGCGGGGGGGTCACCGTCCTCCACGCTGGTGGTGCAGTGGTCAAACGCCACCACGCTCACCCACGACTTGTGACCGTGCCCCCGCGCGATCACCCTGCAGTCCGAAAACGACCACACCGTCACCAGGTCGTCCTCCCCCCCGGCCACGATGTATCGTCCGTCCGGGCTCCAGCACACGCACAGTAAGCCGCCGAAATAGCTCTTCATCGTGCCGTGGAGCTCCGCCGCGTCGAAGCCGAACACCCGCAAGAAACCGTCCTGGCTCGCGCAAGCCAGGAACTTGCCATCTGGGGAGAAGGCGAACTCATTGAGCGCCCCTTCGCCCACTGTCCATCGCAGTAACGGGTTGCGGGCCGACTTGCTCTTGCATGTATGCACGGCGTAGTTTTCACCCTGCTTGAGGAGCTGATAGTGAGGTGCCGTGGTCCCGCAGGTGTTTTCCACGTTGTACAAATACATGCTGCCGCTGGAGTGAGCCACCAAGAACAGGCTCTCTGAGCCGGGAACCCATCGCACACACGTTACTCGTGACTTGTCTATGAGTCTCTGGGGGACAAATAACCAGAGAAAGAGAATAAAAAACAAAGACTAGTTAGCTAGTTATTCCATTATTTCACTAAGAGAAGACATCTGACAACTGTAACAAGCTACAGAACATTAGACGCTGACTGGAACTCACCTCTTCATTGAAGAGTTTGCTTGTCTCCTTCTTTATTGGGTCTATGAGCTGCACCTGGCCCGCTGAGAAACCCACCAGCAGGGAGACGCTCTCTGCTGTAGCCGTGAGGGGGTTGAAGTCATGACACGTGGGCTGCGTTCCTTTGTATATCCTCTTGTCTATGGGCTTACTAAGATCGGCAGCCTGGAACAATGAGAAACACACACACACATTAGTATTTTTAAAAAAAGAGTAGTTTTTGTGTGTATCTGTCAGCCATTTTGGCGCCGCTCAGAAAAGACAAAGAGCTGTGACTGTGATGGACACTTGGCTCTCGTTTATTTTGCTTGCCAGGTGAATTAGATTTCAGACGTCGCCGCTCCCTCCAAGGTGACCTCCGATACTTAACTCCACGGCTCTGCACTTCTGTTTATCTTTGCTGCTTTTTCCTCCAATGATTTCTTGTATGGGAAGATTGACACATAATCCATTTATACTTCAGCCTCGGTAAAGAACATGAAGACTATAAATTTCATTTTGATTCTCTCAAACACCACCAGGGGACAACTTATCCCAGATCAGAGCGCCAGAAATGGGGTCAATTTCACTTTCAGTCTACAGAAAAATAACACTTTTTTTTCTCTCTTTCTGTAAAGTGCTAACCCGATGTTCCAGGTGTATGATCATAATGAACTGTGACACGTGGAAAGTCGTTATCCAAAAATAGGCAGGAAGACCGGCCCGGCTGGACAACATGTGTTAACCGTATAGTTTGTCTTCCAAAAGGAACTCGATTTAAACCAATTAATGAAATTAAAAACGATTTCCCGTAAGGCATCCAGACGCGTGAGACAGTCCTGTGAGCTTAAATATAATAATCACCGTCATCATCAATCATTACTTGTTTTGCAAGTAGACAAGCCGATTCGCTAGACCTGGCAGTAGATCTTGAGGGGACGGGAGTACATCGACGTGACAGACAGCGATGCTAATCTGACAGGCGTGTATTTGAGCACTGGATCAGTGAAAATGTGATATCTTTTATGCTTTATCGCTGCAACTCTTCTGTGGTCTATTCTGATGCGTTAAAAGAGGCAGGGAGAAGGCTTAGGAGATCTGAAACTATAAAGAGTCGGCGCTGTCAAAGCGAGGCAGCTCTAAATAAAACAAGAATCCCTGGCAGACTAAAACGTCTACCAAAATATTTGACACGCAATCTGAGTGAGTGAGTCAAAAGAGTGAGTGGCATAAACAACCCGACACTTGCTTTCGTCCGTTTATTTGGTTAGAAATAGCTGGAATACTGCCAGCCAAGTTCAGCTGCTCAATCCACACAGCGGTAATTAAAATCAAACACAGGCAGGGTCTAGACGACCGGCCGTACGTAAGACAGCGACATTTTGTAGGTCAACTCGGTGGGAGAAGGGAATGTCCGAAATCAGAATTGTAGGCGAGACAGTCAGTCACACAGACAGCGTTTCCCCCACCTAACGAGATAAGTGGGTGCGCCGCACGCTAATGTCGACAACTTATCCAATAATCCCCATCCAGAATCAGGCAGCGTGACTCCTCATAGTCCCTCTCTGACTTTCATCTAACAAATAACGCCCTGTTGTCTGACCCGCTCTCGTTTGCCGTGCCGTCGGAAACGGCAACAGGGCCTCAGATGCCAGCTTGGCGGACGCTGGAATATTTGCAAGGAGGGAAGAAGATGACAGAGTTAGTTCAAGAGGCACTCATTCAAATGTGAGGGCAACAGCCAAAACATCGCCACGGTAATGTTCTTTTATGTTTTGCATTTGTACCTAGTCCACCGACTTCACCTCAGCCAGGAATGTGTACCAAGACATCTAGGCTCATTTTAAATTAAATAAAAGCCCAGTAACTAGAAGAAGATCCCATGTTTTGCCAGCTACACTGGCCGCTGCCACTATGCAATGAAACTGCAAAACTGGTTGTGCCTGAGTCAATTTTAAAGTTGTTAAACCAAAAAAAAAAGTCACTTCCTGTCACCACGCCGTGAGATTGGGAGGGACCACTGACACCACCAGAACCAGAGGAATAACACTGGAAAGTTGTCGGTTGCCACATCCTGACAGCCACATCACCCAGCACCCATCATCCCCCCCTTGTCAGTCACCATGCCCTGCCGAGCAACAACCAAATGTGGCTGGCTTGCTGCAATGACATCATCACTGTGTGCAACCCAAGAACCGTGGTTCACCATTGCATCACGTCCAAACCGTGACAGCACAGCGTGCACACACACACACACACACACATCACTCCACGACGGACAACAGTCACCCCTCAGCACCACTCCCAAAGCTCCCAATGTCAACACTGAGCACCTTGATAGAAAACACCTCAGCTGACCCTGCTCCTGCTGCTGCTGCTGCTGCTGCTGCTCAGCACTGTTGACAACCTGCCACCCATTTGTAGCACTGTCACGTAGATGTAGGAAGATAAACAAACACACCGTGAGACGTGACAGGACAAGCCTTTGCTCACGTTACCCGCTTCTTCGGGAAAAAAAAGGCTAGTGTCGCAGCTCGTCACTCGACTAATAGCTCAAACAGCTGGCGGGCTCCGGAGCGCACGAAAAAAGTCTCACCGAGGCGCAAACAACTACTGTGGCGATGTTAGCCGAGAATGCTAATTAGCTCCCAACTTAGCTTAGGTCTGCTACATGGCCTTCGTCTTGACAATCTGCGCACTTCAATGACAGAAGCCCGGAGAGTTGACAGCCGCGGTGCAACACGTTTGAAGCTGCCAAATCAATGGGCTGCTCCCGGACTGCGCGGGCTTCGTCGCTGCAGTCAGTGTTGTTTACCTTTCTCACGCCTTTGTAGATATAAAAGTACAGTTCCCGGCCCACATTGAAACAGATCCTGTCGCCGTTGCCGGACTGGTCGTTTACATTGACGAAGGAGACCTTGACGGGATTGGAGCCCTGCGAGTTGAAAGGCACCCTGTTCGGGCGGCTGTATTCGGAGTGAGTGAGGAGTTTGTAGACGCCTTCTCGTGTGGTGAATTGAGTTTTAATTTCGTTCATCTCCTTCCCTCCTCCCTCCGCCGCCATCTTGGAAATTGGCGTTCATCCTTGTCCGACCCCCGGATGTTACCGACAGCGCATGCGTCGGACGGTTGAAGTCCTGCAGCCATGCGTACAAAGTCATGTGAGACAAAACTAGAAAAATAAACAGTGTTTGAAAGTAGTGAACGTATGGTGTATATTTAATATATGTTTTGACTCAGTAATATATAACAAATGCAGCTGTCAGACGAATTGCACCTATTTAATACAGTGTATTACACCAAACAGCTGTAATCTAAGGTATTATCTACTTTATTACATAAACATAACACAGTGTCTATCAGAATATTGGATATTCCAAAAGCAAATCAATTAAAGCACAATATAAAGTCCTAAATGTATGGAATATACAAGGAAGATATACATATACAAAAATATACATTCATCAGGCAAGAAATAATTACGCTGCATAGATTTAGATTTAATGTGATTGTGTTTTTCGCTTTCCGCAGAGAAAATGCAGCAAATTTGCCATCCTTTGTTGGGTAAAATGCAGAAAAAACAATAGACTACAGCTTAAGAATGAAATCCATGTGAGCACACAAAGGACAGCATTATCCCAGACAGGAGACTGAAAACAAGTGGACTTTGCTGTGATCAATTTGCTGTGATCAATTGAATCAATTTATCAAAATAATGATATCCGATCATCTCAAGATATGCACCTCCGTCATCCAGCTCTTGATACCACACTCATTTCTGTATCACTGGTGGCACGTACATGGATCTTATTCTAGAAAACTATTTAAACTATCTAGACTCTCAGCTTCAGAAAATATCATCTTACAGCGATTGCGAAAGTCCTCGAGGTTTCTCGGTAACCTGGTCAGTCAGCTTCTAGAAGAACATGTTGATTACATAATAGATCTGTAGCAAATGTAATTCACTGCCATCCTCTGGTCAGCTTGTGAACTTCCACAATGGACTAGAGAATTCTACATCTCCATCTTATATAAGGTTGTTTTTACTACGTGGTCCCGCCTTTGAAAATCCCTGAGTGTAAGCTGTTTGTTATATTGTTGTGGAGGGTGACAGATTTGAATAATAGTATGCTGGCAAGCCTGAGCCCTTTTCCATTGTGGCTCTGACAGTTCTCATCAGCATTCTTTATGTTCGGCATATTTGTTAGTGACAACTTTGTATAAATTTAGTATTACTGTTACCTGTGTAGCATTTCCTGGATTTCCTTCTGAGTTATTAATCATCTTTGTGAAAAGAGTTTGCTTTTGACTTATGTTGTAATCTATACCAGTATTTCATCTGAGAAATACTGGTAAAACATCAGGCTTACATATCATAACACTGCAATTCAGTTCTTTTAATTAGCCATACCTGTCAAAGTCCCAGGGCAGGGTCTACATTGCTGAACTTCTGAATCCAAAGTTCCATCAGCCTTGTCTTTGGTCATCAGACTGAGTGATAACAAATAAACATTTGCAATTATGGCAAATGAACTGTGAAATATCTTCATTCTGAGATGGCTGATTCTATTGCAAGTCCATCTGATTAAGTCCAGCTGGTGATGAAGGCCATAAGATGTGTCTGAAAGCTCTGGAAAGTGTCCAGCTGATAGCCCTCATGCTATTTTTTTTTTTGTCAAACTGTTGTGAGAAAGTTTGTTGTGTTTTAAAATGTGACATAAACTCATATACGCTCAAATGCTATATATACTTTTTTCTGTTGCTTCTTTGAGACATGCTTCACATCGGTTGCAAAGGTCTTTCCGACTGTGAGAAACCTTTGAGATTCACCCCAATCTGGCATGCCATAAAAAGAAATGTGCCTGCTGTCCATAGGAAGCCGTGTGTGTGTGTGTTCAATGTGGCACCTCGACAGCTGCTGATAGCAAAGGCCCTGCACAGCTGTGATGCTTTTAGGGGGGTATGGGGCCTAAGAGCTAGACAAGCTATCAGAAAAGCTCTCATTGTGATTGACAGGCACTCCTTGTGACTCTGCAGCCCTATATGGGCACATAAACTTTGGGGCTCTGGTGTCTCACTCACCGCCCCCCCTCTCCCTCTACCCAGCCTTTCCTTAACACCCCCCGCACTGTAGTGTACGTATCTTCTGGAAGCTTCTGAATGGGAGCTTCTAGAAACCACCCCTTAAGTATAAAAAGACACCGGCATGTCATCCGGTCTGTAGCGAAAAAGACACTCACTCGAACTCACCGAGAGAGACATACTGCCCATTGGAGCCACAGCGAAGCACACATTTGGAGCGCTTCAAGAGGAGAAGACAAGAACTCATTTGACTCACACATTTGACGACTACCTTCAAGAAGCAACTGTAGAAAAAGAGAGTATTCAAGGTAAGACTGGAACACCCAAAGACAATCGCTAAGATTTTGATTTGTAATTTAAATACAAAAAACAATTAGTGCACATGAAAATGAAATAATTGATAAAACTCCACAAGTATAAATGAAAGCGTGCTTCATTTAACTGTTTAATAGCAGTTACTGGTAGTGTGGCAGAACAAACTCTTTAGCATTCATAGTGAGACTGTTACATGCAAGGAGCACATGGCAGGGTGACCCTGAGTGCGAGAGCAATGGCGGGTGAGCAGGAAAAATCCGTGGCACAATGAGCAGATACAGCAATTTCACATTTGCGCAGAAAAGTATCAGAAACAGCCAACAGACACGGCCAATGCTGACATTTTCATAGCCTATTTTAACTATGATCACTTAGAACTTAAAAAAGCTGGAAAAATGTTACGACAAGGCAAAACTTTTTTGTTCTAAACACAAACGCCACAGTCATGAAGATAGAAGATAATCGATCATGATTGGCCTAAAGTTAAAACTCTATTTTTTTCTGGCATCGTTGAATTTCTAGCTGCTGTTTCTTCCTTTAACATAAAGGCGTTACATGACACGTGCTGTCTTTGGGGGTTGGGGTATAGCATCAGAACTCCACCCATTCTCCAAATGGCAGTCTTTGATTGACAGGAGGAACATGTGTTCATCTACTGTCAGCAGTAGCCTGCTCCAGCCACAAGGCCGTCTTTAACTAGGGGGAGAAAGAGATTTCAAGTCTAACAGCAGGATATTACTTCCAAGATATCTAACATATAAATTAAAGGTTTTATTTAGAGCAAATTAATCCAGTTTAAGATTTGATTTAAAAGCAGTATAACTTGCTTTTTTTTAGATGCCTGAGAAAGCCGGAAACGTTATGGAGGAAGATGTGGAGACCTTTGCCTTCCAGGCTGAGATCGCTCAGCTTATGTCCCTTATTATCAACACTTTCTACTCAAACAAAGAGATCTTCCTTAGAGAGCTTATCTCCAACTCCTCAGATGTAAGTAAAAACAACACTTAATCACTACATCGCTGTCTTTCAAATGTAAGCAGCTCTTAAATATGTGCAACCATCACTATTTTAACATGCTTATCCCTTCTGGACAGGCTTTGGACAAAATCAGATATGAAAGCTTGACAGACCCCAGCAGACTTGAGTCCTGCAAGGAACTGAAAATTGAAGTCAGGCCAGACCTGCTCACTCGCACCCTGACCCTGATCGACACAGGTATCGGCATGACCAAGGCTGACCTGATCAACAATCTGGGCACAATCGCCAAGTCTGGCACCAAGGCTTTCATGGAGGCTCTGCAGGCTGGAGCCGACATCTCCATGATCGGTCAGTTTGGTGTGGGTTTCTACTCTGCCTACCTGGTGGCTGACAAGGTGACAGTCATAACCAAACACAATGATGACGAGCAGTATGTGTGGGAGTCTGCAGCTGGAGGTTCATTCACAGTCAAGCCTGACACTGGTAAGTTTGATTCCCTACTTCATATTATGCTCTATTCAATTTGGAATAATTTGAGAAATGACCGGGCGCCGCTGTCATAATTTTTCAGGAGAGCCCATTGGCCGAGGAACAAAAGTGATCCTTCACCTCAAAGAGGATCAAACAGAATACTGTGAGGAGAAGCGCATCAAGGAAGTTGTGAAGAAGCACTCGCAGTTCATTGGCTACCCCATCACACTTTTCGTAAGTTCTAAGGTCCATTAGCAATAAGAATTTACTAGATTTTACTAGAATTTACTTCAAACATAACACTGACAATGATAATGACACACTTTCCATATAATCAAGGTGGAGAAGACAAGGGAGAAGGAAGTGGACCTTGAGGATGGAACAAAGGAAGAGGAAGCTGAGAAAGAAGCTGCCGAAGCTGCCGAGAACAAGGACAAACCTAAGATTGAGGATGTGGGCTCTGACGAGGATGAGGACACAAAAGATGGCAAGAACAAGAGGAAGAAGAAGGTCAAGGAAAAGTACATTGATGTTCAGGAGCTGAACAAGACCAAGCCAATCTGGACCCGTAACCCAGACGACATCACCAATGAGGAGTATGGAGAGTTCTACAAGAGTCTCACCAACGACTGGGAGGACCACCTGGCTGTCAAGGTAAGCTACTAATAAACATGCCTTGTGACTACATCTTTGCAACTTTTACCATCACTTAGTATGATGTTTTGAAGTTAATATTCATACTTGTCTCTTGTTTCTGCAGCATTTCTCGGTGGAGGGCCAGCTGGAGTTCCGTGCATTGCTCTTCGTACCCAGAAGGGCTGCATTCGATCTCTTTGAGAACAAGAAGAAGAAGAACAACATCAAGCTGTATGTTCGCAGGGTCTTCATCATGGACAACTGTGAGGAGCTGATTCCAGAATACCTCAGTAAGTAACTTCAATCCACGATATAGGCATTCTACCTCTTATAAGTCACAATTATTAATTCATTATTAGTTAGTTAGGTTGTAGTGTTTTCCACTAATATATCAATTTTGTTATATTCATGATGGTTCGGAAGGCTAAGCAGTGTTTATCTTTGTTCAGATTTCATCAAGGGTGTGGTGGACTCTGAGGATCTGCCCCTCAACATCTCCAGAGAGATGCTTCAGCAGAGCAAGATCCTGAAGGTCATCCGCAAGAACTTGGTCAAGAAGTGTCTGGAACTTTTCACTGAACTCGCCGAGGACAAGGACAACTACAAAAAGTGCTACGAGCAGTTCTCCAAGAACATCAAGGTTGGTTGACTGAATTGATCTTTTAACTCCAACCGTCGACTCAGAGAACTGAATTGAATTTCACATGTTTAATGGTCAGTATAAGTAACCACTCACTTCATGTTTACAGCTTGGCATCCATGAAGACTCTCAGAACAGGAAGAAGCTGTCTGAGCTGCTGCGCTACTACACCTCAGCCTCTGGAGATGAGATGGTTTCCCTGAAGGAGTATTGCTCACGCATGAAGGAGAACCAGAAACACATCTACTACATCACAGGTTAGCTATTGAACTCTATTTCCATTCTTTCTATGCTTTTGCTTATTTTTTTTCTTAAATGTGTATGCATAAAGAATTTTCATACTGATTCAAGAAATTTACATTAACAGGTGAGACCAAAGATCAGGTGGCTAACTCTGCCTTCGTGGAGCGTCTTCGCAAAGCTGGCCTTGAGGTCATTTACATGATCGAGCCCATCGATGAGTACTGTGTCCAGCAGCTGAAGGAGTATGATGGCAAGAACCTGGTTTCAGTGACCAAGGAAGGCCTGGAACTGCCCGAGGATGAGGACGAGAAGAAGAAGCAGGAGGAGCTCAAAAATAAATTTGAGAACCTTTGCAAGATCATGAAGGACATCCTTGACAAGAAGATTGAAAAGGTAAGGAAATGGCAGAAATGATATTATATTAGTACTTTTATACTCATATATTATGGTTAGTTTTGTTGGATCATGACAATAATACAACTTTTCATTCTTGACAGGTCACAGTCTCCAACCGCTTGGTGGCTTCCCCATGCTGCATCGTCACCAGCACCTATGGCTGGACAGCTAACATGGAGAGGATCATGAAATCTCAGGCCCTGAGAGATAACTCCACAATGGGCTACATGACAGCTAAGAAGCACCTTGAGATCAACCCTATGCACCCAATCGTTGAGACCTTGAGGGAGAAGGCTGAGGCTGACAAGAACGATAAGGCTGTGAAGGACCTGGTCATCCTCCTGTTCGAGACTGCCCTGCTGTCTTCAGGATTCACACTGGAGGACCCACAGACACATGCCAACCGCATCTACAGAATGATCAAGCTTGGTCTTGGTATGTTCTTTTCCTCCTTGGCTACTGACATTACACACATTTCAGTAATCACTCCGTTCATCATACATTAATAAGAGGCTTTGATTGCTAATGAGTCCATTCTCATTCACAGGCATCGACGATGATGATTCCGCAGTTGAGGACCTAATTCAGCCTGCTGATGAGGACATGCCAGTCTTGGAAGGAGATGATGACACATCAAGAATGGAGGAAGTTGACTAAAACACTTAGTAGACTTTAGTAGACTTTCCTGCTTTGTCATTTTTTATTTTTATAAGTTATATTGCTTCTTCAAACAGACATTTCGTCCTAACACAACTATCACATCTCAACAGTATTAACTAGTCAATGCAAGTTAATTAAAGGTATTAATGTAGGCCACAGTGTGGCTTAGTCTACATCATATAAGCTACTTATATAAAACTACTGACAACCAGTAAGAGTGATATAAAGCCTCTGGGAATTTGGCTTATGTCTCTTTTTGTAACTGTTAACATTTTTTATCAAATGGATTCACATTTGTAATAAAAATTTATTAAGAAATGAAACCTGACATCTCGCTCAATGAGTCGACTGCATGCTCGCTTACATAACTTTCAAATCACAGTTAAAGTTCAAACTTTCATTGACCAACTTCGTCCTAACCTGGTTGTTCTGGAATCTTCATTGAGCGCCGCATGGGTTCATTCTAGTTTACAGTCCCACACGCGTTCCCTATCTTCGCTCAGCCTCCCCTCCCTCTAAGTCCCACCCCCTCTAAGACTGGAATGGAGAGAGGGGCGTGCACATATGATGACTGACAGCCCGGTGCACCTGTCAGCGACCACTAACACGCGGTGGCGAGGAAGATTCCAGATGGTTCTGGAAGCTCAGGTCAGGATTTCTCGAACGCTCGGTAAGGGTACTAAAGCAGCCCCGTCAGCCCGTGTCCGCACTAGATAGCTCACCAGCCGGGTAGTCTGCGACTTAGAGTCGACCTCCACACAGCTGACACCGAAGTTTTCGACACACCGAAGACCTAAGGTAAATGAATTCGATATTTTCAGATTAAAATACCTTGCAACAGAGATGACAACTGCTTGAATATAATATAATAGCAGTCATTGTTAGTTTTTAGTAGCTTAGTTGTCATGTAGCTTACTATCGGAGCTAATTATTTTCTAAAATGACAATAATGCTAAATATTCTGACATAGCTGGATGCAGATGGTGAGTTAACAGTAGAAAGCCGGCAATTTAGTTGAAGCACATCGTGTTATAATCAGATTATGACAACATAAGAAGCGCAGGGTTGTCTTTTTTTGACAGTTTTACATCAGGGTTTGTATCAGAGTGATCTCTCGGTCATATCAGCGTTATTTGCACATGTCGAAACTTTTTTTCCCTCTCTCTCTCTTTATCAACATTACCCTGGCAGCTATCTCGCCTTTTGCGTTCCTCGAAACTGTGAAGACAGCGGCCACATGCTGCGTTCACGGTGCACTTGTTAGGCAGGAATTATGATAAGTAGGAGCACAGTTTAATGAGCCTTAAAAGAGATCTCCTGAGCCAGAGGGATTTTTTTTTTTTCGTAGATTTTCTTTTTCAGCCCGTGCCACTCTCTGATTATCACGGTGATAAATAGCAGGATCGGTGAAGCACAAGGACATCATTCACAAAATCTACTCTAAAAGATGAAGAGGAGGAGCTTTTTTTCCATTCCTATGGAAACTGCTAGAGAGTTCTGTTCGCCTCTTGGTACCTTCTAGAAACTTGCATTTCGCCTGGGAAACCGGCAGGTGGAGTCATGTGTGCTGATGCTGATATTGCAGTTCCAGCCATGTGCTCCTCTCTGATCAGCCAATAATTAACAATGACAGTATCTGTAGGAGAGCTTAACAGAGACTTGTCATATTCAAACTACATTTATGGCCTGAACTACACTAATTTATCACCACTGTCTTGCTTGTAGAACACTATAATCTAAATTGTATAAGAAGATTTGAAGAATGATCTTTCTGCTGTCTCCACATATACATTTTTGTCACTCACATAAAGGCAACAGCAGTGATGATGGATTATAGGCGGGAGCTGCGAGCAGAGCTAAACCGCCTGTCACACCACCTGCTTGCACAAGTGATGCATGCTGACCCATAAGCTGTCGTTACTGATGCAGACCTCATTGTCATTACTAGTGCATTTCAGATGCTGACAGCTGGTCAGCATCTCGATTATGGTACCTACAGGTGACGGACGGACATAAGAGTCATGTCATAAATAAGATTAAAAGATCATTTTTGAGACAGGTCGTATGTGGTGGTGTTGATTCTTTTCTATCATATTGAAAGGTGGAGATGCATATACATCAGAGCCAATAAATTGTCGCTCGATCGTGGGACATTTTTTTTATTATGGATTACTGTAATAATATAATTAAAGATAATAAATGATCAGACAGTAATAAATTATTTTATTTTATGGAAAATGTTTCATAGGCATTCTATGAAGTGTTTTATGTAGGAAAAAAATAAATGAACTTCTGAAGAAACAGATCTGTTCTTTGCTTTGACTGTGTAACAATAATGGTGTCTGTAGGTTTATTTAGGTTAAAAATATACTATATATTAGATCATCCATGCTTGCTTAGCTTTTCTTGCCCTCAGGTGTGAATAAAATACAGATTATGAACTTCTTTTCTGCACACAGATCCATGAGGTGCCTATGTAACTGGAAAAAATAAATGAGAATAAGCAAAAATATTGGGTCAGACTTGAGTTGTACAAAAGCGTCTAACATTATGCACCGTGGGTTAACTAGTGCTCTAATTTAAGTAATTCTATAGGCCTTTGTGCATTGTGCTTTAGTTGGACAAATGGTGTCAGCTGATAGGATGTATTCATTTTGTCTGCATGTTTAATTCATTATGCATGCTCTAAAAAACAATACTACTTTGGCTCCTTTGCTTAGATGCCCGAATTACACGACCAACCAATGGAGGAGGAAGCTGAGACCTTTGCATTCCAGGCTGAGATCGCTCAGCTTATGTCCCTTATCATCAACACCTTCTATTCCAATAAAGAGATTTTCCTTAGAGAGCTTATCTCCAACTCTTCAGATGTGAGTTTGTCATAGTGTTATTCTTAAGCTGCTTTCTTAACGTCATGTAAAAGATGTTAATTAAGCTCTTTGTTCAGAAGTATCATTATATAATATGACTGTAATTGAGAATAATATGCCAATAATCATGGAATTGGAAAAATGTCAAACACTGAATAACTTAAAATTTTTAAATGGTTGAATTAATGGAATTGTTTCTCCTTCAGGCTCTAGACAAAATCCGCTATGAAAGTCTCACTGACCCTTCCAAGCTGGACAGCGGCAAGGACCTTAAAATTGAAGTCATTCCCAACAAAGAGGAACGCACCCTGACCTTGATCGACACAGGTATCGGCATGACCAAGGCTGACCTGATCAACAATCTGGGCACAATCGCCAAGTCTGGCACCAAGGCTTTCATGGAGGCTCTGCAGGCTGGAGCCGACATCTCCATGATCGGTCAGTTTGGTGTGGGTTTCTACTCTGCCTACCTCGTGGCTGAGAAGGTGACGGTCATAACCAAACACAATGATGACGAGCAGTATGCCTGGGAATCCTCTGCTGGTGGCTCATTCACTGTTAAAGTGGACAACTGTGAGTTTAAAAAAAGACCTTACTTTGTTACTATTTGATACTCTAGTTTTGTTGTTAATGGGATATCTGTAGGAGGTGTCAGGGTTGACTTGTCTCTCTCTCTTTTTTTTTTTTTAATAGCTGAACCCATGGGACGTGGCACCAAGGTGATCCTACACTTAAAAGAAGACCAGATAGAATACATCGAGGAGCGAAGAATCAAAGAGATTGTGAAAAAGCACTCACAGTTCATCGGCTATCCCATCACACTCTTTGTAAGTATTAATCTAAATTATTTTAATTAAAAAAAGTCCAACTTCCCAATCTAATGGTCACTGACTAAGTGATATTTTAATTCAGGTGGAGAAAGAGCGTGACAAGGAGGTGAGTGACGACGAAGCGGAGGAGGAGGAGGAGAAGGAGAAAGACAAGGATGAAGACGAGGAGAAGGACGAGGACAAGCCCGAGATTGAGGACGTCGGGTCAGATGAGGAGCACGACCACGACCACGACCACAAGTCCGGTGACAAAAAGAAGAAGAAGAAGAAGATCAAGGAGAAGTACATTGACCAGGAAGAACTGAACAAGACCAAACCCCTGTGGACCCGTAACCCAGATGACATCACCAATGAGGAGTACGGAGAGTTTTACAAGAGTCTAACCAATGACTGGGAAGACCACCTGGCCGTTAAGGTAACTCTTATTGTCTATGTTGGGCATATTTTAATACAAGTAACATACTAAAATTTGAAGATGAACCATATCTGACCTATAAAACTCTTTTTTTCCTCGCAGCACTTTTCAGTAGAGGGTCAGCTTGAATTCCGTGCCCTGCTCTTTGTGCCCCGTCGCGCTCCCTTCGACCTCTTTGAAAACAAGAAGAAGAAGAACAACATCAAGCTGTACGTGCGCAGGGTCTTCATCATGGACAACTGCGATGAGCTCATCCCTGAGTACCTCAGTGAGTATTCAACCAATCAAGCAGGGAATTACGAGCTTAAACACATTGGTCATAAATCAAATAATTCGATATCATCTTGGAAATCTGAATGTATTTCTAACCAGCTTGTCTTTAACCCTTCTGTCAGATTTCATCAAGGGTGTGGTGGACTCTGAGGATCTGCCCCTCAACATCTCCAGAGAGATGCTTCAGCAGAGCAAGATCCTGAAGGTCATCCGCAAGAACTTGGTCAAGAAGTGTCTGGAACTCTTCACCGAACTCGCCGAGGACAAGGACAACTACAAAAAGTGCTACGAGCAGTTCTCCAAGAACATCAAGGTTAGTGTCCTCACCTCACCTCACCAAGCTGCAAGATTTTCTAATCCTGTCACATTTAGACTTCTGGCAGCAACTTTGCATTGAACTCTTAAATACTGTGTTAAAATCTTGGCTACACTGCTAACCGATGGTTCTTTTGCTTCTAGTGCAAAGCTTAACAAGAACCTTTTAGTTAATGATAATAGTATTATCCTCTGACCTTTCATGCAGTGACCATCTGTCTGATCCTTTAGCCATATTGTACTGAGGTAAAGCTCCTTTGTGTCTTGTTTGGAGCTCCTTACTGCCATCTTCTGTTTAAATGCACCCTACCTGCGTGTTCCTGACATTCAGTTTTATTTGTCCTTTAGCTCGGCATCCATGAGGATTCACAAAACAGAAAGAAACTATCTGAGCTGCTGCGATATTACACCTCAGCTTCTGGAGACGAGATGGTGTCCTTGAAGGACTATGTCACGCGTATGAAAGACAGCCAAAAACACATCTACTACATCACTGGTGAGGCTGCTCTTCATTTATAAACTGTATCAAATCTGTTGTAAAAATAGTTTTGTGTGTAACAGGATACCCATGTCTGCATTTCAGGTGAGACCAAAGATCAGGTGGCTAACTCTGCCTTCGTGGAGCGTCTTCGCAAAGCCGGCCTTGAGGTCATTTACATGATCGAGCCCATCGACGAGTACTGTGTCCAGCAGCTGAAGGAGTTTGAAGGCAAGAACCTGGTTTCAGTGACAAAGGAAGGCCTGGAACTGCCTGAGGATGAGGAAGACAAGAAGAAGCAGGAGGAGAAGAAGGCTCAGTTTGAGAATCTGTGCAAGATTATGAAGGACATCTTGGAGAAGAAGGTGGAGAAGGTGAGCAGATTAATAAAGTGAAATGATTAAAACAACACACAGGATGTTGTATTACGCAATATTGTGCATAACCAACTATTAACTCCTGTTTACCTCCACAGGTCACAGTCTCCAACCGTCTAGTCTCATCCCCATGCTGCATCGTCACTAGTACTTATGGCTGGACAGCCAACATGGAGAGGATCATGAAGGCCCAGGCTCTAAGAGACAACTCCACCATGGGCTACATGGCAGCTAAGAAGCACCTTGAGATCAACCCTGACCACCCAATCGTGGAGACCCTGAGGCAAAAGGCAGAGGCTGATAAGAACGACAAGTCTGTGAAGGACCTGGTGATTCTCCTGTTTGAGACCGCCCTGCTGTCTTCAGGATTTACCTTGGACGACCCTCAGACCCACTCCAATCGCATCTATAGAATGATCAAGCTTGGTCTTGGTGAGTATTTTGCGTTTATTGACACGCCAAAAAGCTTTCATGATATTTTTAGCCATACTTTTTGTCAATTTATGAGTGATTAAAAAATTTATCGTGCAACACGTTAGCCCATAAAGTGATTTAAATCTCTTCAGACACCCTCACTGACTCATCTTCCTTTTTTTTAGGTATTGATGAAGACGATCTAACGCCAGACGATGTCACCTCTGCACCCACTGAGGAGATGCCCCCTCTGGAAGGGGATGATGATGACACTTCCAGGATGGAGGAAGTGGATTAGGCCTGTGTCTTTAACCTGTTGAAGTTCAGAAATAGTGTACAATTTAAAGATTAATGTTGTAAAAGAGACTGGAGTGTCCCTCCCCCATCCCCCAAACCCCCCTTTTTGAAGTTCACTTTATTTCCTTCCCCTTGAACTGACCACATGCAGTTCTGATTCATTCCTTTTTAGAACTTTATTTTTGAAGTTGTCACTTTTTGTATCCTGAGTTTTATTAATGTATTTGTTTTTGTATTTTTTGACATTCTGACGTTCTTTGAGTGTTCTTACTTTAACTGTAAATATATCAATTGATACTGTATTTGAGCGGGTGGGACACAAATAAAGATTTACCATGTTAACAAGTCACGTTTTGTCAAGTCAGGTCTTTCTGTTCAACCGTACTGGTTCTCTGGTACGTTCAAAGCAGATGAATTACTGGTCCATTGACACTGAAGCAGTTAATTGCCACAAGACAATAGAAAATGGGTAGAATTACAGCATTAAGGAATAAATAATTAAGGATAAGTGAAATTTAAGTGCTAAATTATTTACAAGAAAGTGTAGATACTGATGTTTGGCAGGAAATTAGTATAAACTCAGTTAAACTGGGCTATATAGCAGTGAAAAGAATGGAGCTTAATAAACAAATGTCATAATACTGTTACCTTTTGCAAGCTGCAGTCGTGACAGTGATGTGGACCTCTCATTGTTCCTCTGTGACAGGGTTCTTGCAGCCAATTTTAGCAGTGAAAGTAAGGCTCTTGAATTGGAAAAATTGATTCTTCCAAGGGCGTCTCCTCAGTTACCCACTACATCATTCTAATAGAGGTGACAACAGAGGGGGAGCGCAAAGACAGAAAATGGAAATTTAGTTCAGAGCATTAACACTGTGATGAGATAAGCAACGGGCAAGAAGGGGTGTCAAGATTACAGACGGTCATAATCGCTTCATAGCACCCTAAGTCCTGCTCACGGCAGACATTTTGGCTTGTCATAGTCGGTATTGGAATTTTTAAGTTATTATTTATTTGTGGATATTAAGTGCGGTTATTTCTCATCTGTAGTTCCTGGACAGATTTTAGAAAGTCGTCCAGAAAAACAGAATATAGAATTTAAAAGATAAAAGATAAATTAATAAAGTTAATGAGATTATACATACACATGCAGAACAATAATGAAAATAAAAAAAGAAAATGTTAATATTAGTCTAAACATCATTCAGGACAACCCTATGCTAGACTGTTAGAGATGCTAGATTCATCATGGAGGCTCATAATGCTAATGCACACACAAAACTATAAAATGAGGGACTCAATAAAACATTAACTCAAATATGCCAAGCAGAAGCATGGGCATAAGGACAAAAAAGCAAAGTGTGCATAATCTATATAGTACAACATGACACGGAACTGATATAATTCAGGGTGAATATAAAGTAAGTGGCAGTAAAACCCCAGCAGGTGGCAATAATGCAACACTGGGGATGCAGGCTGCTGCATTCAATTATTCTAGAAAACCCTGTGGCATCAGGATGATTACTAGCCAAAGGAAAATAGTTAAAGTTAACTTAAATTGGGTTAAAAACACACAGGAAATGATTTAAACTATTGCAACATTACGGTGAGAGGATTAGCTTAACATGTTTAAGAAGAATGAAAGAGATATTGAGAAAGAACATACTCGTTGGACGATAATGAAGTGGAATTTAATATGAAAGTCATCATGTGCACGGGAATTAAGGTCTGTAAAATGTTAGAAATAACAGCAAATATGTCCTAGGTTGACATATTCAAATTGATTTGCCTTGTCCGACACTCAGAAAATTCAGATATTTACATACAGGAAGCCTGTTGTTTCGCGCCACTCATTTCCCAAATGAAATTTGCTGTTATAATTTGATTCTGCTTGAGCAGATTTCAGGCGAGGGGGAGAGAGAGAACACGATGATCTGCCGTAATCATGTGTTGTAATAGCCTGCCTGTCACCAGCAGGGAGCTCTCAGCACAATGTTCACCGTGTCAATCCCGGAGCCGTTGGCATCAGCTGACAGACAGCAGCCAATCACGGAGCGAGGACGGGCTGAACCGCCTTACAGTGTGTGGTGCCCTGAGAGTTGTCAAGGTTTTGATTGTGGAGTATCCGAGAGGGGAGCAAGGGCGGCTACGGTTGTACAATGCCGAACAAGACGAAAAAAGACAAGGTGAGTTTTACAATTGGCAACGCGTTTTGTCGCGTTGGGAGAAAGTTTGCACCGTGTGCGTTTCTGTGTATTTAATAACAAACCGGCCCCCCGTAAAAATGCTGTTTTATAGCTGCCAGCGCAGTGTCCCATCACACTAACGTTAGCCAGCCAGCAATAATCACCAGCTAGCCGCTATCCTGCCAACATGTTAGCGCTTGGGTACGCCGCGCTTGCCTTATTTGAATAAAGCTTAACTAGAAGTGAGATATGTTAGTCCACTTTAAATGCACACGCTTTCTCAGACGGCGTGTGCTCGTTTTAAAGTGTGAATTTAAGCACTTTGTGTCTTTTTTTGCCAAAAAGCCGAAAGCCGGGGTCGTGTGACTCTGAAGTAACGTTCGCTAGCTAGCAGCAGACTTGCCAGTGTATTCAAACAGGAGTGTGAGACTGGGTGGGCAGGCGAGCTATATTTAGCACGGCGGAATTCATTGATAGTCTGTTTACTGATGTTGTCAGCCTGCTTATCTGTTAATGTCCAGTTGACTTTCAGTGCCTCAACTTTTTTTTTTCTTCCTTTCAGGAGACCCCGAAGTCTGCCAAAGTGGGCAAGGGTGGAGGACAGGAGAATTCAGATCATGAGGTAGGCTAAACACAGGACACTTTGCTAGAAACTTCCTGGAAGACAGTAAGGACTTTGTCTGACACAAGTGCCACAGATATTATATTGTCACTGCTTGAATCTGAACCGCCTTATCGGTGACAATAAACCCCCCCCCCTGCATTTATCAGTGCATTGCTGTCCTTTGCTGTGATAACTGGGGGAAGGTCAGTGAATAATGATCGTCAGATAGGGGGACAGGATCGTGCCCTCAAATCAGACTATTCAATACATGATGGGAAATCCTGCATCACATTGCTTTTCATATCAGGTAGAATTGTCGTATATTGAGTTATTTATATTGTGTGAATCACAGTTTATAAATAGTACAGGCGTGTATAGGGCTGCGATCTCTGAAATCAGCTATTTATAGAGCTAACATCGTGTCATTATTGTGGATGCAACTGCTGTATTTTTGGAGGTTGTGTTGCCTTTCTAGCTGCGTCTTACCTTAACCAAAAAGCGAGGCTGATTGGATCCTCACTTGTCAGGGAGGGACACCTGTCCTGGGTTTTCTTCTATGTTTTTTCCCCCCCCTGTTAAAGGGGTTATTTAGCTCAGTTGGTAGAGCGGCCGCCCCATGTTCGAAGGCTCAGTCCTTGCTGCGGAAGCCCAGGGTTCTAATCCGACATGTCGTTCCCTTTTCCCGCATGTCGCTCCCCATCGCTCTCTCCTTACATTCCTGTCACTCTTCAGCTGTTTCTATCAAATAAAGCTTGAAAAGGCCCAAAAAAAATCTTTAGAAGAAAAAAGGGGTGGGGGGTTATTTGGGGGAGTTTCCTTATCTGAGCGTGTCATATGCCGCACAGATTTTTTCTGTTTTGTGATATAGTTGTCAGACTTTGCTCACATAGTAATATTGAAACTGGCTGAATAAGGGTGAGATGTGTTAGTGCACCTACTCATGTTGTCTTGCAGTAGCTGTGTATCAGCAACTAAATCACGGGTTGGGGCATTTAACGTGCTTGTGATTGTGGAGCCAGTGGCACAAAGCTACCGCTGGTGGAATAGTGACTGAAATCCTCTAAATCAGAATAATAAATTGATTTAGTGTCCTCTAGATCTTTGGTTAGCCGGTTAGCTGGCTTCTGTTAGTGAGCAGTGCGTTCACTGACAGGACTGGCTTGTACCTGGATCGTGGTTGCTGTTCTTGTGACTCGAGCTGCTGTTTGCTGATAACCTGGTGCTAAATTGCTTGTAGATGACATCAGTTTAGGACGGCAGCAAAAAGAGGAGAGTTCACCGAGGTTTCTCTACTACTTGGACAGTTTACTATGCTTTAAAAATGAGCTTCCATCCAACATGTACAAATCTAATATCACTGCCATGTACTATTTACAGTAGTTTAAACACTATTATTGAATACAGTATTGTTAAGATACATGCCACTTATTTATGTCGGTATGCAGGTAAATAGTCTTTGTAAGTCCATCAGCTATAAAAGAAATCGATGTGTAACGTGGCAAGGAGAATAGTTTAATCAGCAACCATGAACAAATTGCCCTGAGAAAATTGAAAAGTGACCACTCAAAAGGATTGGTGCCTCAAAAATAACCACCGCTATCAGAAACTCATCTAGAACAGTTTGCTGTGAGCAGCTCAGGGCTGGAATTTGTCATCAGATTGCCAGAAACCACTTTTATTGAAAGCGAATGCACACGTCTCCTTAACTGACATTGATTTTTCTTTCGCTTGCATCTGGATTGGGTCACATCTGGAAAGGCCAAAGTGGTACCTTCAGCCTATATTACACAGTGTTAAAAATTGTGTTGGTTCGGTAATAACATAGGCATCTGGTTTGAATCATTATGTCATGTTATTGTAGCGCATGGTTATGGTCATGTACTGTATTTGTAAAATAGCATGAAGGTTTCCAGTGGAACCAGGTGCGCCGTATGGTTTCAGACACTATTCCAAGATAAAATTCATGTCAACAAATTCAACAAACAACAGATGAGACTTCATCCACTGCAATCACCACATCTAAACATCACCGAGCCGTTATGGAAAGATTTCAGCTTCCCTCTTGTTCTTTTCTCACGGAAAGTCAGAAATCTTGATACACTCATTTCAGTTCTGGTATGACCGCTGACATCTGTTTGCGCAGTTTGAAAGGCAAAAGGTCGCGCTCCTCTTAACTAGACATTTAATATTAATGTTGTTAGGGCTGTTCGCCACCTGTTTATTGCCCAGTAAAGTACACAACCCTGTTTGTCTTCAGATAAAATGCACGTCAGTTAGGAGGCTTGAAGGAGTTATCTGCTTCATGTATTGAAAGCTGTTAAAGAAAAAAAGGTGTATATACAAATATTTTTCTACTCTTTTCTTAATCCAAATGAGTTCTCCATGATTTAGGCATATGTTCTCTTCACCGTCGACCTTCTGAATTCCCTTTTTCTCCCCTCAAACTGTGGTTTCAGTCTCCTAGCCGTGTCTTACAGGATAATAGCAAACAACCTTGTGACAGATTGAAATCTCCAGGCCGCAAGCTGTTGTTGTTATCCCCCCGCCCTTCCTTTTGTCCCCTTTACTTGGTAACCAGAAGTGTTTGTTGAGACTGAAGGGAATGCTTAGAATATATAGGAAGCCTTCATTTGCCGTCACACCCGTCATGAGGTACAGTCAAAGCGTTAAATTAGATAATCACAGCTGTTTCTACTTTGCGAACTTGCAAGTAAGGAGAGTTCTTTCTTGCTCGTGGCACAGCTCCTAAGCTGCCTGTCTTGCAGTCCTGCAGACGGTGGCCAACTTTAGCTGGGTCTTAAATGAATTTAATAATTCCCCTGTGACTCGGGCTGCTCCGCAGCTGCATCTGGCGGAGTAAGCTCCGTGCCATCAGGTGTGTGTTGATGAATGGATGCCAGCAGGCAGGTGGGACCAGCTGTGAGAAACTCGCCACATTGGGTTGGTCCCGTGTCAGGATTATATCCAGCCCTCCAAAACCCTTCTGGGTTTTTATTATTTTTTTTTTAGGTCTTCTGAGACACAGCTGGGCAGATTAAAAAAAAATCAGAATGGTTTGTTTTTTTCCATGTGAACTTGATGAGCCCCCGAGATAAATGTGCTGTTATTAATAGTATTTGTACATTGGGTAAAGGGTGGTTTATAACCTTAGTTACAAGACTCTGTTTTGTTAAGTAAATAGTGACCCACTGTGTTGAATTAAAAGGTCCCGTGTAGTGCATGGCAGCCGAACTGCTCAGCCAGTGTCTACATGCACAGTTTTATCAGATTCCCAACCAGGTACCTGCGCTCTCTCCTGTACTCTGCACCACATGCGCTTGCTCAGTGTCACTAATGTGGGTTTTTCTCTTGTTTCAGCAGGGCTCTAACAGGAAGGCTAGCAATAGTGTTCCTCCCACCACTCAGCTGCTAAAGGGGAAGCAGCCAGGTTCCCAGACACCTGTCAAAAAGGACAAGAGGCAGAGCTCCTCTCGCTTCAGCTTGAGCAACAACAGGGAGCTGCAAAAACTGCCTGCTTTCAAAGGTATTTACCAGAGCAACGACTAAAGCCTGTCAACTAATCAGATAATTAACTGCGGTTTGATGCATATACATAAATGTGCTGTCTTCAGGATGGAAGTGTTTGGTTGTGCAATTGCAGACAAATTGCCTTTTTGTAGGCAAAAATAATGCATTCAAGACTGAAGAAAACGCCCAGAAGCTATACATAGAGCCGAGTTTTCCTCTAGGTAGGCGTGGTGAGGAATCCCTGTAATCTTGACACAGATAAGTGCAGGCCTCACAGATACGCATACTTACAGGTACGCGCTCAGTTATTTACTCACTCTTTCCACGCCGAAATATCTCTGAACATCCCCTGCTGCATCATCCTCATTTTAATACCAGGCGAGCATGACATTACGCAATACATGGAAACAAACAGAGGACGTACATGGCATGGACTTTGCGCTGGATTTAACCCAAGCGTCTATATTTAGTGGTAATCCAGAGATAAAGCTTTAATTCCACGGCCCTTGTGTTTCAGGATGTTGCCAGTGACCAGCAATGTCTGGCCGGCTATACTTTTGTTCCTCCTCTCGCAGAGGAGAAATCGGCGGGTCTTTGCAGATGCATATTGACGTTTAATGTTGAAGCTCAATGCCGGGATAGCACCAGATGGAAAAGCGAGGAGCGTATGCAGCCGTTATGCCCCCGGGCCGTGATGCATGTTTCTGTGTATGCATGCATGAATACACACAACAGCGCTGTCCGCTGCCTTTTCCCAGCACTTTAAAAAATAATTATATAACTTGGCGGTGCAACCTGAATTGTATCGACGTGATCTCACTGTTTCATAAGGGGGAGCAGTTCCACATGTGCACAAGCATCAGTGCACGGTAAAAGGCACATTGTGTTAACAGTGTTCCTGCGCGTGAAGTGGAAATGATTTCAGGCACATTAGAAGCTTAAGATGCTACTTCTGCTTAAAGAGGAGTAGGTGCCATCAGAAAGACCTGAATTTCCTCACAGACGTCACTTTGAGCCACTAAAACAATGCTCTTAATATGATTTTTTTATTTTTTAAGAGAACGGTGGCTTTGTTTTGTTCCTCTCCTCGCTGTTTTAGCCCGAGTACCCTACTTGCAGCGAGCCAGCGAACACACTAGAGCAAAGGCAACATTCCTCTTCAGTGAGAATTTTCAAATGTTATTCTTCTCTTTGTAAGACTTGGCTAATAGGACAAAGTGTTACTATCTGTGACCAAAGGCGACAGCAGCTGTTGTGTTATTGCCATTTGTCCACCAGTTAGTCTTTTATGTGAGATTAGAGTTAATGGACTAACAAAGGAGTTTATTCCATAAAATACCCATGTATCTTTATCGTGTTTAACCATTACCCTTGTGCTGTGTCAAGAAACCAATAAGGATAGCTGCATTTCTGATAAAAGCTGCTCATTTCCCACACTCCAATGAAAGCTTTGATAACATTCTGCACAGCACTATCCCTCAGTGCCCCGGTAGATGTTATCACTTAGTCCTGTCCAAACACGCTCTTCGCTTGGCCTGTTTTTCTCTCCAGGCATGCTCACCACCTCCCGATGGAAGCACATGTCTCAGAGCTTGTCCTGCAGAGCCATACGGCTGAGGCGAGACTTAAAAAACCCAGACCGGGAGCAGACCCTTTCCAATGAACTCACCCCAAATCCAAGTGTTGCTTGCTGTGACTCCAGAATACATTTTAACTGTTTGTATATGGTAACGCAGCAGCTTAAATACGCTGTGTTGACACATAATGTGTTGAGCCTGTTTAAAAAGGCCCTACCGAAGTGCACAAATCAAGGTATTTGTGTTTTGGATAAATATTTGCTGGACATCAGTCTGACTTCAGCTTGTAAAACAGGAGATAAATCATCTACGGGGGCCTGTTTATTCAATTTCATTGTCATGTTTCGAGTGTTAACATACTTGCCAAAAAAGCCAGAAGAACAACAGTTGTTGCCTCTGTATGTGTTCTCTATTGAAGCAGGAGCGCTCCACCATGAAGCATCTGTCTCATAGGATTTGTCGCCATCTGCTGGTTAAAGTATCAATTATTTGAGTTAGTGTATTGTTGATCAACTGGAACAAACTTTTCAGTTGTCAGGACGTTAATGTAATATAACTTATGTGTGATATTTTGATTCGAATGACTGGATTGAGGTGTTTTCTGTGTGGTGTATCTGTGAGTTTAACAAGCCAAATAATACAATACAATTTGAGAACAAATCATGATTTAGTGCAGCACATTCAGACACATTTTGGGTAAGCTAGAGTAGTTATTTGATCTGTGTACCGAGAAGAAACATTTTGTACAGTTTGCACAGTACACACAGTGTCATATTGTTTTCTTTACACAGTTAGCGTACTATCATGTTTGCTTAACGTGTGGAAGACTGATGTGTATCTACAACACATGCAGAGTCAACTTACTGGCTTAATGTTAATCCTTTCTCATGTTCTTTATGTGTGTTTTTGTTTTAACAGCCAGGTCAAAAGTTTGAGTGTCTGGCAGCGTAGGAAAGCTTGAAGCGACACTAAAAACTCATGCAGACATGTTTTTAACAGATACTTAAAGCAGGATGTGAAGGCAGGATTCAGGGAAGGGTTTCCTGTCCAACTCCTGCAGGTGGTAGAGGAAAAGACTCCACACACCTCTTGAGAGCGACTTCCCTGGTGGGGGAAAAAAAGGCATAAAAACCAGACAGGCTGTGGGAGTTGTAAAGGCTTTTTTTTTCAAGGTCTTTATATTTCACAGTATGCAAAATACAAATACAATTCAAAGAATAACTTATCCCTAGTCGCCACCACCCAACCACCAGACCTGACCTGAACCGCTGAGTCATTTTGCGTACTTGTTAACAAGGTGCGTCACGGAAACAAATAGCAGAAACAGAAAGAAGAACACGTGACAATATAAGTAAGAGGTTCACGTGTGTGACACGGTTACATTTTCTGTGCTCCATTTGATCCACAAATGCCAAGAAAGGCTGCCAGGTTGCATAGGATTTTCACAGACTTACTGAACTTCTGTCATCACCTCATTATTTGTTAGGCTGCATTGAGTTATATTATGACGTGTTCAAGCTCTAGTTGAAAATAAGTATTAGGTGAAGGCCAAATAATGCGTTCAAATGTAATCTTGCGTAATTTTTTGCCGGAAACTTGAACGGGTGTTTGAAGGAGAAATTTCACAGGTATATGAAACATGTTGCAATAGTATTTGTAGACAAACTTGTCCTTAACAGTAGCTCTCACTGTGTGCAAAAGGAAATTGTCAACTGCTGGATCTAATTATGATAAAATTATATTCACAGCAGTATTTATGGTGATTTCTATTCAGTGTATTCAGCTCACGTTCGTGCAGGCACAGGTGTTTCCACTCGGCATGTTCAACATTTGTGATTGGCTGTGTCCCAACGTTATACCCCCATACAAAAACTGCAGATGAGAGTCTGAGCTGTTTTCATATTTTCAGTCTTTATGTAAAAGTTACACAGAGCAGCCACAATGAGCATGACTTTTCATTTGAATAGCCCACTTTGAGGATTCATCAAGCGTCCTGATAGAGCGGCATTTCTATCATTGGAAGCTGCTTAAGGGGAAAGTTCAGCTGTGGTGTTGATTGTCTGTTTCTTCAAATGGATTTGAGCCTTAGGTGCTAATCACAGAGCACCATGACACTCCGATCAGCAGACCTGTAAAAGAACTGCTCAGCTGCGTATTTTAGACTAGCCTGCTGCTATCAATGATGAATTGGGCGAAAGCTCCGCTAAAACGCAAGCGAAATACACTCCAGACTCATGATGCCTCACAAGTTCACTCTCTTTCCACTGCCAGAAATAGCACAGATACAGCAAAAAAGCTCAGGCCTGATGAATGCATGTGCCAGTAGAGCATTTGGAGCATATTTGTCACAAGCAAGTGTGTTTTAGCGTTGTCTTGTCTTGGTCAGAACAACAGATCTTCTGATGGGAGGTTGCCTCATGACTAGGCAACAGGATGGCAAGAAAGAGTCCTTTATATGCTCAGACTAGACCCTGTCGCTGAAACACCCCACCATTGTAGATATTAGGATCAGACAGACTTGATATCAGAGTTCTGTGGCACTTCTGTGCATTCACTCCCATGTTTGTGTAGCTTTAACCTTGTTTCAGACATTCAGACATAGACGGCTGGTGAACAGTTTCTGGCCAGTGTAGTAAAAGCACACAGCAACCTGGGAAGAGTTTAATTAAGGTTTAATTAAAAAACACAGAGAAAGCAATGAGCCTGGGTTATATTTTTGTTCTCAAGACTAAGCTTACTAGTTAGCCAGTGAATGTTTTTACAGATATTTTGATTCTTAATTCATGGAACCAACAAAAATACTTGGGTGAGAGCTTAATTGGTGGTCTTACCAATCCTTGAGAAAGAATGTGAACTTTTATTCTGCACTCAGCAGTCAAATATACTATAACGCTAAAACAACACTGCTCAGCAGGAGACGAGAAGCTATACTAACAGGCCACAGAAATCAGGTGCTCTCGCTCAAATGCGACATCCTGACCTGAACCACCCTAACACCTCCTGCAACCTAAAGCAGAAGCGCAAACCCACAGGGAGGAGCTGTGGCACATTACTATGTGTTAAAAGTTTTGTCCTCCTCTAAAAACCCGGCCGTGAATTTGCAGTTTTTGCGTGCACATTACACATGACATAAACTAACTACAGACACAGTGGGTCTTTGACCTAAAAACACACTGCTTTGATTGTGAAACTGTGGAAAGTTTCTTAACTAGATTATTAAAAACGTGTATTTTTATGTAGACCAAAGTTTACAGCTACATCTGCTGGGAAGAAGACAAGTTATCAGCAACAAACAATGATTTAAAAAGTAACAAATTAGGCGCCATCTGTCTTTATAGCTTTGACAATCATGAGGAGTAAGAATGCTCTAATTAGTTTGAAATGTTAGACTTTGTTCTTCACAACAAAGCTACTATACAATTAGTTGAATATGCTACACACAAACTCTGTTTACATAGAAAATATGCATGGGTTGTTTTTGTTGGTAGAGGTCTGGTTATAAAATGTTAATCCTCATGGGGTAAGCCAAGTGCACAGGAAATGACTTTTTCCTTAGTAGTCTCTTACTTGCTATATTTCATGGCGTGCCCCTCCTCAAACGTATGATAGTGCAGCATTACATCAACAACAACATTAGCAAATCCAAAAAATAGATTTTGGACTCAATGTTTTCCTACACTGAGATGCAAAGAACATTCACTTCATTGCATTTGCATGCTTTTGCATGGCTCTTACGTGGTGATACTATAGGTTGCGGTTACGGGTGAATCATGCGCACTGCGTCTCGACCTTTCTACTGTGATTGCTAGACAAATAATCAAATTGTTTCATTACACTTAGTGTTATTTTTATTTTATTTTTTCAGTGCAAATCGACTGCCTGCGTCGCTGTAGGCTTGCCGCCCCCCCCCCCCCCCCCCCCCCCACACACACAGCTCTTACAGTACAGGGTTTTGTCCCCAGTGCGACAGACATAGTGCTGTTCACTACATATGCACATCCTGTGTTGCTCACATTGAGACTTCCTGCCTTCCTGTTTCTCTGTCACATACACCTGGGCTCAGGCTGTGGTCCTGGAGAGCCATCTGTCATGCAAGAGCTCACACACAAAGGCAGCACACACATGAAAAGGGCTTTTATCTGACACGCTTTGGCAGCCTCTCGTCTTGTTCAAACCTCAGTTTCTAGTTGACAGTCTAGTATTTATGCAGCTGATTTATGTACATATCAAAAATCATGTTTAAACCTGACCTGTGGCATGCATGGTTAACTCTTGTGGGTTTCATGCATTCATTTTAAAGTTCAACTTGTGTTGAACTTGAGTATTGTAGTTTGTTATGTCAGTTGTGGTATTGGGGTCTGTTGTTAGGTGTTAGGTTGTAAAAGAGGAATGAGTAATGTCACTTCAGCTGTCCTCTTGATCTGCATGTTAGACAGGAACGTGCATTTCCTGGCCTTATTCTTTATTTCACCAACAAAACAAGCTGAACTGATGTCAGATCCGTAGTTTGTGTTTTAAAACTCTTGACAGATGTAGCTGCTTTCGCTCCAATCACAGTAACAGTCCCACCCCTTTCCCCCCTCAGCCCACCAGCCAATCCCTTCCCTCATGTTTATGTATTCTGACAGCCAGCCCATGTGACTCCAGCCAGCCAACCGGGCGGCTGCACTGGGGTATGACATCACTAACTAGCTGGTTCCCTCCAGCAGCAGGGGAGCTTCATTTTCTGCTCCGAGTGTTCGTGCTAAAATGGAGGCTGGCTCCTCGCCTTAGCCTGGGCTGCCCTCTTCTCCCCTGTCTCCTGCCTCAGCTCACTGATGTTGGCATGTGCTAGAGCTGCCAGTGGGATGGTTCTGGATGCACTGAGCTCCAATGGGCCTTTCCAGCCTGTGGCTCTCATGCATTTTAGAGGTGAGAATAGGAAATTTGCTCCCCTCTGCTGTTCTGTGCTCGTGTGTGTGTGTGTGTGTTTCATGTGGAGATAGGTAAGATTTGTTGCCATTTAGCAACTGCAGCTGCTGCTTTGGAATGTGCAGAAGAAAATGTGTCAAGAGAGTTTTCTAAAAGTTGCTGCGGGAGGCTGAGAGCATTTATCCTCTTGGTGCTGTGGCAGCAGTATTTTTGGAAGAGGAAGCGGGGGATTGTGTTTGTATGTCAGCGAGGAAGGGTTTTGCCAAGACATTGCATAGCTTAGCTCGAGTCGGGGAGGGAGGGCGAGGGGAGAGTGAGAAGGAGTGCTAGTTTTGAGTCTCCCATCCCCCAACAAGACTGCTGATGTCATAGGAAGTGAGGTCAAAGCTTGTTGTCGGTGCGCGTCTGTATTGTGTTGTGTGTATGTGTTGGTGTCAGCTGACGCACGTGCAAGTCGAAGTGCTCCGTTTGTTGTGGCCGTATCTGCTGCAGGCTTCTGAATTACAGTCTAACCAGACAAACGTGAAGCTGGGACCTTCTGCAAGTTACTCTAGTGCCAGCGAATAAGTATTAAGGCTGATGTTTGCTCTTATGTTACTTCACCGACTTTTCTCCTGAAACAGATACGGCAGTGTGCATTCACCACGCAGCCTATTATCGCACACACGTGCAGCGAGATGCTGGGCTCCTGTTGTGACTTGCGAGGGCATTGAAATGGCCTGTCGAAACTGTAGGGATAATTGTAGTCACGCAGCACATCGCCACTTGTAACAGCTTGCAGCGGCTGACCTGTGTTTGCATTAAGCGAGCCAGCCCGGCGCAAGTTCATTAACAAAAGTTCATTATATATTCGCCTGCTGATATTACAGTGTTCGAGATCTGTACTCGGGAGCAGTTTGCGTCCATGACTGGTTTCCTGTATGCATGCTGGAGTCTTTAGATGAATAAAGGTCATTTGCCCATCCATGCAGAGAGGTCTGTGTGTGAAGTCTGCACTTGCACAGCATGTCTCTTAATATTTTAGGCCTGTTCGGAAACCCTAGTGCTGTTGTGTAACGGGAGCCGGTAGATCTGTTGGCACTCAGGGGTTGATGAGATGAGGTGCTCATGGGTACACCCATGTTTCAACTCATTAGTAACAGGCACAGGGAGAATTCAGCTTTAAATTACCTATTAGATTTTAGATTATGAACAGATTATCTCCGTTTAACTGAATAAACTTAAAGACAGTTAGCTCCTAAGGGAGTGATTCTGGTGGTGATACAAAGGGCTGACTAGTTTTGTTCCTGTTAATTTGTTTACACACCAAGTTTGGTGTCATATAAAGGCTGAATACTTGGAAGGTATTGTAAAAAGAGAGAGCAGGGTAATAGTGCAGTAACGGACACAGAAAGTGGCAGAAATACGGAAAGAAAAGTTTTTGCTCTGTGGCAGCAGCTTCACAGTCGTGAGTTGGAAGACGGAGCGGCAGAATAAACTCAGCTGTGTCTTACAAAAACACAGTGTCGAAACAAAAACAGATCCCCATCAGGGTTCCCCACAGATGTGGTAGCTAAAGCTCAGGGGTGAAGCCAAAAATGCCAGCTGTTTGACCTTTGGTGCGGTCGATTAGATCCTGTTTGTGGACAGTAGTTTGGATAAAGGGAGTGAAGAACGATACTACTGAAAAGCTACTTGCAGACTTGTCACTATTGTACACTCTGTCTGAATATAGACAAGTGTTTTGTGTTCGGTAGGCTTGACTCCATGTTCCAAGGTACTGTACAGCACAAACAAGCCCTGAAGGCTCCAAGAACAAGTCGTACAGTTCGGTGCCTCGTCTACTACCTCTGGAAGTGTTGTAAATAACTTCTTTTCCGAGTGAGCGCTGTGTGTTGGGAGGAAATGTAATGCAGAGGTATTTTTGGTTCAAGAATCATTAAACAGGATATAGAACAGAAAATCTGGCATTTCTAGGTAGCACACAGGTAGCAGCATTTTTATATTTGCGTGCGACTGTGAGTCAGAAATGTGGAGGTGTAGGGGAAGTCTGTCTGTCTGGTGCTGGCAGTCTCAGTTTGAATAATTTCGGTCATTGCATTTTTGATTAGTATCGGGTCTAATGTTTGTTTCAGTGCCCTCGTATGGTGTAGAGACAATAGGCAAAAAAAATCCTGCAAATGAATAATTCCAGGTCACATTCTCGTCTGCTTCATCTCCATTTTTATTGCTGTGTTTGTGGTAAACACGTGGGTACATTCTGACGTCGTGTTGAAGGTACTCGGGGCTGTGTGGCGCACGCTTTCATAACCTCAACCTTTCGTAACCATGAGTATAACCTCATGGCAATGTTTGCTACAGAAAAGCAAAATTCCTCAAACACAGCACCTCTCCATCGGAATCCGAGTTTCACCTTCTTGCGCTGCCTCTTTGGATAGACTAAACTGCAAAAGGTTTTCTTCAACCTGACACCAGCTGTTACTATCTGATGTTGGCACTGTGTGTTCTGTGCTATGAAGTTGCATTAATTTGATTTATGGCATCGGCATGCCGATAAGTGATAGAACAGGTTATGCAAGACTTGAATATTAGTATATGTGTGTGTGTGTGTGTTGGGACTGTTCTCTCCGTTATAGGCCTAATCAACCTGATTATGTTTGTTTGAGGCTAAATAATAAGGCCAGTTGCTTATTTACCTCTTTTATTATTGGAGAAACTTTTTCTAGTTTTGCTGTACAGGAGCATCTTGGACTGTCCCTTGGGAAATGTGTCACAATGTTAAAGCTGTGTATTACACTCCTACCTGTTGCATTCTAACCATGTCCTGCTATGTTTAGATATGTTTTTCCTTTTTATTTGTCAGTGTTGTACAAAGTGTTGACTGATTGGTCCTGGGTGTTCTCTGGACTCTCAGTCGGTATTATCCGTGTTTTTATGCGGCCTGTCTGGCTGACGCATCATCTGATGGACACAGCAAACTAGCAGCGTGTCATTCCAGAGTAACAGCAGCAGCAGCAGCAGCAGCCCACATATATCTTTGATTAGCAGTGGTCACCCCCTGGTCCAAAGTCCCTTCCCTGTCTATGGTCACCATGGTGATGTGCAGTACACATGCAGATTGTTAACGGCGAGTGAAGACTGGCTCATAGGTTTTATGAGGTGACATTTAGTCCCCGATAATGATGTTGGAGGAAATCTGTAGCATTTATTTTTGGTACTTTTTGTATCTGACCAGCCTGAGGCGAAATGATTTGCAGGAGAAGCTGTTTGTGTATATCAGTGTTTCTCAGACTTTTATACCTCATACCACCTCAAAAAAAATCATCTTGTACCACCATCGCGACAGACTTTAAAGACAGTTTAGCAGCAAGCAGGTTTATTCATAATGAGATATTTTTTTATATTGTTGACTATTGTGGAAAACTGAACAGAACCTGTTTCACAATCAGAGCTTCTTGGAAAAGCGGCTCTCCTGATCTACACTTCTCTTCCTGATACTTCCTGTTTGACTGTCTTACTGTCACATTTTAGCTCATGACTAATTAGGAATGATTACGCTACTTCCATGAACGTGACAGAGCACCCTGATGTTGAAACCAAATATTACCGTAAAAATGCATAACCTACTTTAGATTACATTCCTGCAATCTCATAGTTTGGAGATTCCTCCACGTACCACCTAAGGGAGCTTGTGCACCAGCTGTCATACTCGTACCACAGTTACAGTTTGAGAACGAGTGCTCCATGTCACTGCTTACATGCTTCTACTGGCATTTTGTCGATTTTTAAAGTAAAACAGTTATTCCCTGAGTGAAAGCAGCATCTACATCATGACAGAATATTTATTAATACTACTGCTTATAGTCGTGGTGTCCTGTCTGCTCTTTCCAAAAAGCCATAAGTCAGCAACAGTCTAGAGCAAACAAGCTATTTTCAAATCCTTGCACCTGGAGTTCTAGCCTAGTTTTCTGACTTGTTTATAAAGTATTACATGGCCTTAAGCTCCAGTTCTTATGTGAGTGAAACATTTTTGGTGCACGAGTTGGGAAAGCCCTTCAGGCCCTCTGGGAGCAGACTTGTAATGGCTCCAAAGTGCAGAACAAAAATGCTTAGTGATTCTGCATTTAAATTTAACTCCAGTGCTCCAGTGGAGGTTTGTTGAAAATAGTTCTCTATTAAGATGATCATAGATCACATTTGGGGACATTTTAGAAGTTATTATACTATGAAAATTTACCTTATTTTACCTTATAATGTTTATTTGAATTCTCGATTGTATATTATGCTGTGTAAGAACGATTCCTGCTGATCATTGATTTTTGAGAGGTAGCCGTTGTACGGGGATAATACATGCACGCTGGCACAGAACGGAGGTTGGCTCATTGACGGTGAGTGTGCAGCATCTACAAGAACATGTAATGATTTTTAAATTGCATGTTAATGATTCTACACGAGCAGGTGTGGCTCAATATACCTGGAGGCAGCCTCTGCATCATTGATGTTGCAGCGACACTGTCTTTGAAGGGCTAAATTATTGATTTATGAAGTCTTTAAATGAAGTTTTCTACACGTCACCACATGAACATGAACACTCTGACTGTGAGATGGTCGAGAAATGATTTTAGGCACTGATTACCAACAATGAGCAACATTTACCTTTTTCCAGTATCATTTGATTCACTTTTGGATTTCTTTACTCCGCCATCTGGTTTGTATGATGTTAAACTTGTATCCATGGTCATCGTAGTTGGATAAAACAGTTTTTAATCAAAGGGTGATTGTTTGTCAAACTAAACTGCGATACTGAGACGTGAGTCTGTGACCGCTCCAAAAGTCCAGAGAAGTGTTCATTCCAACCTTCCTCCCATTTCTGCCTTGCAGATGTTCCCCCTGCAGAGCAGGAGAAGCTGTTCATCCAGAAGTTGCGGCAGTGCTGCGTCCTCTTCGATTTTGTCTCAGACCCACTGAGCGATCTGAAATGGAAGGAGGTGAAGAGGGCGGCACTGAGCGAGATGGTGGAGTACATCACCCACAACAGGAACGTGATCACGGAGCCCATCTACCCAGAAGTGGTTCACATGGTCAGTATTTAAACACATTTAACCGCACACTTTGATTTGTCACTGACAAAGTTATCAAACCACCTTCACAGCCATTGATATTAACTTCTTTTGAGCTGTAACAGAAAATCTGAGGATTATTCCTTATTCAGTTTTAGAGTAGTAATTTAGCTGAGAAGAGGAATCCTTGCTTTGTCTCATGAATGGTAAACTCCACAAATATCACCAGACCTAGAATTTCAACATAGCAGGTGCTGACATCTCTGCCTTTGGTTTTGTTTTGAGTCTAGTGATTTGATTCTTGTATACATGCCAATAGTAATAAATGAATGTTATATTTCAGTTCTTTTGTTAGTGTAAGGTCTTTTTCTCCAGTCTTAAGTGTCTCCATGGGCCTGCAGAAAGCACCATTTCTGTGGCTTTTATATAGTGTCATTGCATCTGGTATAAAATAGTTCCATGATGCATAAAACCTACATGTATAAGTTTCTGTTATGCATTAAGAACATTATTCCTACCGTCCCCGTTTCCTACAAATGAAAACTTCTCCTAATTTAAATTGCTAAACTGGCAGCCATAATCACCCGCGATGGATAACACAGGCTTACCCTAACTAGTGATGTTATCCCGCAGCTAGATTAAGCCAATTTTACATAACAAGCCTGTATTATTGCAATCCATAAATGCCTTGCCTCGTGTGCGTCTGGCTCAGACACACGCAGCAGTACAGTAGGCCGTTAAAAATGTTTCCCCACATTAATCCCTCAGCTACATGTCCCCGAGTCATCACCGAAGTGGAGTGAGATGGATTCCTTTCGCTGCAAAGTTCTATGAGGCGTTGTCGTGAATTAGGCTCGGCTGTATATCACTTAAATGAGTGTGACCATGAGGAGCCGTTTGACTGAGCGGAGCGTGCCCCAGTTATTGCATTTATATTCCATTAACCTCTGTATAAAGATCTGTTATTTGTTAAGATGTTCAATCTTTTTTTTTCTTTCTTAATTTCTGCGCCGCGGGAAGAGAATGCACTGTGGTTCCTACTGCCAGCAGTACTTCTTTCAGACCCCTTTAGTCTTCAGTTTTGGGCTCCTCGCTGAGTCACACGGAGCTCACATGAGCATCAGCGACCTCACTTTGAACCTTCCTTTTTTTATCTTTAAAATCACTGGTTAGCCATTAAGTGATGCATATACTTTGTTCTCTGAAGGGGTGGTTGTCTAAAGAAGGCCTTGGGAGAGAGTTAATCCATATAAGGTCACTAAACCTCACTCATCTGTCGCTCCTACCTCTACAGATTTGACCCTGTTCAGCTGCTCTGTATTCACTGCGGCCGTCATCGTGTATTTATTAGAAACGTGCTCCTCTGAGGTTGTGGCCTGGATGTGTTCACCGTGCCAGGTTTGCTTTCCCAAGCCAAATTAAAAAGCCTTTGATGTTAATCAAAGCCCTGCCTCAATGCCACATGGTAAACTGCAGGCGATCAAGGTGCAAATTTCCCCCCATTGCCCTTGTCTTGCCTTCATTTGATCAGTGCAGCAGAAAATGCAACCGAGCTGTCAAATCAGCATGAAAATATACTCTTATTCCTTGCAGCCTCTTTCGCCGTGCCCCCTTAAAGACAAAGAGTCTTTGAAGCCCACTGATGGCTTTCATCATCAAAGTATGGAGATTGACACGACAAACTCATTTATAGCCATAAAGAGTGTATTCTCATGTTAAGGCTGTACCTATTATTTTCTCCCATAAGCCCTTGTTCTTTCATGGCATGTTTGATGCCTCAGTGTTCAGGCTTCAGAACAATATTTTGACAGACCTCTGGATGACACGACAGTGGTTGTTCCATTAGACTTATTCTCTCGGGGCAAGGGGGGGTGGAGGTTAGAAACGGTTTCTGCTAAGAATATAAACACGATGGAGAGTGAGTATGTTTTGACCTTTGGTCGACTGCACTCTGGAGAGGCTGCCTGAAGTGTGCTGTCTGGAAAGTGAGAATAGACTAAGAGGGGAAAATAGACGGATGCTTCCCAGTTTGGGCGAGCAAGCCAAGAGGAAATACTCAACCATCAAAACAGATTTTCGTTCATTAGCTGTCATAAAGAAAATACAATGTTTTCTCACTTTGAAGGCAGATTATAAAGATGCATTAACAGAATGGGAACTTGGAAAGGTTCTGGGCAACAAGTGGAATACTGGCAATTTTTTTTGGCTCGTTTCTGAAAAGCAAAATCAAACCTGAAGATAAACCAGTTTACAGAGGCTACATAACATTGCACAAGTGTTTGATTTAGCGTGTATTTGCACTGTGATCGGCAGTACAATAGCCAACATATCTCACTGATTTAGTTCGTGCTGCCATGGCAAAGCTGTTTCTTCGTAGTGTTAGCAGTCTGCTCCCCCAGCAACCCATTCATTATTTGTAGTAATATCGTGGGATAAGTTACTGATTGTAAATAACCGTGTTTGCTTGTCAAACACTGTGGCTGATGGATGTGTGAATCCCTCATCAGGTTCATTATTCCAGCTGTCAGATGTTTTTTTTTTTTAGAAGCAAACGTTGAATCCGCGATTGTCAGGTAGAGTCCACAAATGCAACAACCAGAGCTAATGTTTACCAGGGTTTGGCAATCGCAGCTGCTATTTTTTTTCTGGCTAAACGCAGTCTAAAACGTGAGTGTCAGTGTGCACTGTGGGTTATGAGAGCATCCTGTGTAGATGGTGAAAAAAAGTCTGCTGCTTCCAGTGCGTGCATTCAGTTTCTGCAGACATCTCCAGAGAATTACATTTTATTTATTCATGTTAAAGTGAGTCAAGCATTAACTAGACTGCAATTGCATTTCATATTATTTCTTCATTTTTCATCATTCAATTTATTTTGCCTTTGTTTGATTTAATCGGCCAACCGTACCCCACACTGATATTATTATTGTTATTTATATGAACAATAATGAGGCTAATGCTGGACTGGAAGACATTTCACAATCTGCATGTTAAAGTGCAGTCAGTGTTTTTGCACAGCCTTTGGATACCAAAGTTTGACTTTTCCCATTTTTGTCCAGTGACTCCATTGTAATGTTTTTGCTTGTTTTGTATTTGATTCGAATGAATCTGTAATTGATATCCGTGTCACTGGTTGCATTGGACTGTTGAGCTGACCTACCTTTCTCTGCTCCCAGTTTGCTGTGAATATGTTTAGGACGTTGCCTCCATCATCCAACCCCACGGGTGCCGAGTTTGACCCAGAAGAAGATGAGCCCACGCTAGAGGCGGCATGGCCACATCTACAGGTACACAGCACACACACACACACACACAGACACAGTATTGTTTCTGCTCTGTAAATTGATGAGTAAATCAATTCAATTACCTTCATGTCCTCTGCTCTTCCTTCCTCAGCTCGTCTATGAATTCTTCCTACGGTTCTTAGAGTCACCTGACTTTCAACCAAACATAGCCAAAAAGTATATTGACCAGAAGTTTGTAATGCAGGTGAGCATATAATGATGAGCTTGTGTGTGTGGTTCTAAACGGTGCGAGCTGAGTGAATGAGTTTCTCAGTAATGTTTTTTTTTTGTTTGTTTTTTTGTGGTGCCCAGCTCTTAGACCTGTTTGACAGTGAAGACCCCAGGGAAAGAGATTTTTTAAAGACCACTCTTCATCGCATCTATGGCAAGTTCCTGGGCCTGCGAGCGTACATTAGGAAACAGATTAATAACATATTTTATAGGTGAGTGAGTAGTTGAGTCAGTTACATTAGTGGCACTTGTGTTTGTGTCTAACAGAGTGTGTTTCGTTAAATGTACCCCTACAATATGTCAACGCGTTGCTGTTTTTCAGATTCATTTATGAGACGGAGCATCATAATGGAATAGCAGAATTACTGGAAATATTAGGCAGGTAAGGTATCGCTGAGAGGCGCACTTTCCTGATGTTTATGGTTCAGGGTGTAGATTTGTTTTTAACCACAACTCTGTTAACAACTCTATTTTATGACCGTGCTTCTCTTTACAGTATAATCAACGGATTTGCATTACCATTGAAAGAAGAGCACAAGATATTCCTACTGAAAGTTCTGCTGCCGTTACACAAAGTCAAGTCTCTTAGTGTATATCACCCACAGGTAACCACTTTGTCAGTCTCAAATCTTGTCTTGTACTTTGCCATAACCAGAAGCCGATAGCATCTGTGTTTACATGGCTGCAGTTTTGTGGTAACATGCTGCCTTCTTCCCTTAGCTGGCCTACTGTGTGGTACAGTTCCTAGAGAAGGATAGCACCCTCACAGAACCGGTAAGATTTGATTTATCCACCCCGTTATGTCGTTAATATTGTTGATTGAATTATCCATCAGTGTCCTGTCTGCTCCAGATTAGTTACTGACCGTCTTAACCCCACTTCAGTTTTTCATATTATTGAGTACGCTTGGTTGAAACATGACTTTTCAGGTACTCATGTGCAATATGTTTGGCTGCAGCAATCTTTCATTATGTCTTCATGATTTCCTGCGTGTATTCTATTAAAATCTGAGTAAAGAGCAGAGAAAAAGGCAATTGAATTATTTTGATAAAGATCAGAAGGGATACGAAGCGAGAAAACAAGGCGTAGGCTGTTTGCTTGCTTATCTTGTGTGATTTCAGCGCAAGACATAGGAAAACAATCTGCGTCTGAGTTTGGTGGATTCAAAGGTCCTCAATCCCACACGGCAAATACAGTTATACAGAACGCATACACAAAACTGTGCTTGATCTTGCTTTTTTTTAAATAAACCTGTCATCCATTTGTGCGCAGACGGTGATGGCTTTGTTAAAGTATTGGCCAAAGACCCACAGTCCAAAAGAGGTGATGTTCCTCAACGAACTGGAGGAGATCCTGGACGTCATCGAACCTTCAGAGTTTGTCAAAGTCATGGAGCCCCTCTTCAGACAGTTGGCCAAGTGTGTGTCCAGCCCACACTTTCAGGTATGTTGCACATCCTAGTACACATTTTAGATGATTTAATATGTTTGTTCTACATGTTTCTTTCCATCAAAAGATGTCTGTAATGCAACCTTTCTTTAAACCAACGTGTTTGTCAGGTGGCAGAACGAGCTCTGTACTACTGGAACAATGAGTACATCATGAGCTTGATCAGTGACAACGCCGCCAAGATCCTGCCCATCATGTTCCCATCCCTCTACCGCAACTCCAAGACCCACTGGAACAAGTGAGTCACCACACGGGCTATCCCCTCGTGTCCATCTCTGTGTTTGTCTGCCAAGTACGTAAATCAAGTGACCCGTGGTAATGTGCCTGCAGGACGATCCACGGGCTGATCTACAATGCTCTGAAGCTCTTCATGGAGATGAACCAGAAGCTGTTTGACGACTGCACCCAACAGTTCAGGGCAGAGAAAAGCAAGTAAGTCACAAGCGAAACATAATATTCGAGTTTCCAGTACAGCTACAGCTCCGTCTCTAATTGGACGGTCACAGGCATCGTAGAAAGCATCATACAAAGATCATTAGAAATGGAAAAAGTGACTAATCCAGAACTAAGCCAGAAAAATAAACAAAACCATAAACTCCTTTTGAACGTAACGTATTTGTGACATCAGTGTGTCTTTGTGTAAACACTTCCTGGTGATGCAGTCTCTGATGATTTTGCCTCTTTGGTTGTGTGTCTCAGAGAGAAAGCCAAGTGGAAAGAGAGAGAGGAGGCGTGGCTGAAGATCGAGAATCTTGCAAAATCAAACCCACAGGTGAGTGAACAGATCTTGACCTTGTAATATATTAATACAGCAGACCTCTTACTGCAGCCTCAGTAACTATAGTATACCGTTTACCTATAATAGTATGGTATGAGGTAGGGAATGCTTGTGAGAGCCTTTGAGCACACCAGTATAGCCAAAAAACAGCTGAGAAGCAGATGGAGGCGAGACTCCATATGTTCATAGTGGCACGAGAGAAAAGAGAGAAAGAGCCTGAGTGCGACAACAAAACCTTTTTTAAAGTTGGTGAAAGTTTTAAAAACTAAAAACAGGATTAAATAAGCACACACCGGAGGAGTTATTTCAATGGTGGTGTTGCCTTTTTTTTTTTTTTTTTTTTTTTTTTAACCGTCCCTCCCCTCCTCTTCTTTTTTCTTCCCTGCACAGTTTCTGATGTACATTGACTCGGTAGGCTCAGACAGTTCGATGGACATGGAGACAGACGGGCCGCTGCTAGATGATGTCAACATGCTAAAGAAAACAGTAGAAGACGAAGCCACACAGGTCAGGAAGAAACACGTGCTTGCACAGCGTAGCGTAGCAGTGAATTCCGGTGTGGTGTGACGTGGTGTGTGTTTGTGTGAAGCAGGTGCTGTGGCAGGGACACTAGACTTCATGGACAGCGTGACTGCTTTGAGTGTCTTCTCTATTTACAGTCGAAGCTTCACATGTCTGCTGTCATATTTTATGAAATATAAAACTCATTGTATAAAATAATTCATTGGATTAAAGCAGTTAGTCTTTTTTTATTAAATCAGCTTTGTTTAATGAATATAACTCATCAGTTTCATCACCATGAATTCATGTAGGCAGCAGGCTAATCCAATAAGGGCATGAAACGGTGCTGTAAATTGCTGCCAAACTGGCCTGTTAATACAGGTGCACAGCAAACAGTTTGTTTCACCCAAGTGTTTGTTTAAACAGAATGAATAAATAAAAGAAGAAGAAAACTACAGCGCTGTCAATGAAGCTTCCAAGTATTCGTAGAAACACTTTTCTCTGGCTTTTTCCAAACAATTCTCAACAGATTACTTTCATTCGATGTATAAATAACCACGATTATACCCAAATCTGTCTTTCTAACTTACTAATGATGAAGATTGGAAGCTGCTTCATACTTTTGAGTTAATGTCTAACAGCCTTTACATAAATCATGCTGCATTAATCCAAAATAGATATTTATCCTCTCTGACTTTATGCATGTTTGCATTGTTTGGCTGTTTGAATTAGTCACATACAGATGTTTCTCTGTGCTCTTGGGTCTAACATTGTTCCAGTAAAATGATTGTGGGCTTTTTATATGTTCATATTTCATAATGTTTAATTTACACTGTCTATAGTGCGTCTACACTTTAATGGAAACCACAAGCCTTTTAAATATTTAGCTCAAACTCTGCACAAATGATGGGACACAAATTAACTTTGTAGCCAAGCACAGCTAAAACATCTGAGGCCATTTCAGGTAATGTTACACATTAGGAAGACAAACTGTCCGAGTCCCTTCACTCTGTCCCATAAATAACTTCCTCTGTCAAGATGATTATTCAAAGCAGACACGTGTCACGTGATTCCCAAAGTATCATCCCAGCTGTCTTCTAACTCGCAAGTGGAACAGACGGAGAAACGTATCCCGTCATGCCATGGAATGACTTGCGTTGTGATTTGGATGATGTGCAGCTGTTTCGAGACTTTTGGAAAGTGCTTGTTGAAAGTGAGAGAAGGGGGTGTTTGAGAAGGCAGAGTCGGTTTGTTCTTTTGTCCCTTGCAGAGGTGAACGGACTGTGAAGAAGAGTTGCAGTGTTGATCAGTGCTCAATGTTCATGATCCCTCTCTGTCCCCGTGTGTCCAGATCCAGAAAGATCAGCGTAGAGAGCGCCCATTGATGAGAAGGAAATCTGAACTCCCCAAGGACATCTGCACTGTCACGGCCTTGGAGTTGCACCGGAGAGCCGAGGACATGATAACAACGCACGACGGCCACTAAGGAGACCACCCCTAGATCCACCTGTAAAACCAGCAGCAGCAGCAGCATCCACCACACGGGAACCACAGGCCCACTGGGGCCCAGCACAACAACAGGACTCTGGTATCTCAGTCCAACCCAGCACAACACAGAACTGAACAGTCCCAGCTCCTCCACCTGACACAGAAAATGTCGCACACCTTAGCCTGATTTCGGGCTATTCGGGGGACAAGCGGGTGCTCGGTCCCTACAGACCCCTCTCACGCTCTTTTACCCACCTGGTTGTCGTCCAGCAGCGACGTTGGTGGTGCTGGACGGTCCTGTGGCATGCACCGTGCCCTGAACTTCACCCAAGATACTGTAGTGTTATCTCTCTTTCCTCCGTTTTTTTTTTTGTTTGTTTGTTTTCCTGTCCTTGTTTTCTTTTTTCCCTCGGGGTGCTGTGCTGCCCCCTTCTGGTCATTTCTCTCAGGTGTTCTGTTCTGTGTGTGTGTGTGTGTGTGTGTGTGTGAGCTGTCTTCTTGCCTCTTCTTTATAGATGTCAGGTGCTTGTACAAATAATATGAGCCCCCAACTGCACAGAGGACGGTCTAATTTAAGAAAAAAAAAAAAGAAAAAAAGGCATCAGTTTATGAGAAAATGTCCGTTGTTTCTATATATTTAATATTAGCTATTTTTCTCATAACATTTAAAAAAAGACAGCTGTTTATATTTTTTCCTACATAGTATATTTAGGAGCTCCTCTCAGAGTCAAACACACTTACTATCTGTATAACTCTTCTGTTTGGAGCTTGCTGTCCCCCCCCCCCCCAGTTCATTTTCCATTAGCTGTGAAGATTCATTGATCATTCTGTTAATCAGGACACGGTCATCTGGGGCTCCCAGCAGAGTGTGTCTGGATTTAAAGTGTTACAACACAGTTCTGTGCTGGCCTGACAGAGGTCGTCCAGGTTCAAGGTTTTTTTTTTCTTTTACCTAACAGATGCGTAGAAGCGTAGTTTGGTGCCAACTTCTCTCATCGATTTAGCTCCTTTCTTAAAAAAACGCATCCTTTTTAAAAACGTCTAGGCAATAAGTTAGCGAGGTTTAGCAGCGTGTGTCGGCAGCTCAAACAATGGTCGGATAGGTTACCGCACGTCTTAGATCCTTTGGATGAGCCTGAGCCCGGCTTATTGCGCCAAGTTACATGAGAGGGGATTGTGGGATTTATTTTTGGTTAGCCCGTTTGCACCCAGCCGCCGGAACACGGCCGTTAGCATTCAGTACACGTCGCAGTCATTCATGCGAGGTCAGCGAGACGCAGTGGCTCGAGTGGGATTTACACGACGCCGTAGCGTGGTCAAGGGAGGTCAGACGGGGGCAGAAGCCGCGCTGAAAATGACGATGTTCGCTTTTTCTACTCTTCTCCAGCAAGACCCTTTTATTTATAAAACACTTTGTTCGAGATTAGACTGCTTCACACGTGAGGTATGTTTGGTTTGAAGAGGTCAGACATTAAGCCTTTCTTTTCACAGTGCCTTTTATAGTCTAAGGGGATGTTTTGCTCAGCTGAGAATCGAGTAGTAGCATGAAATAAAATTCCACAAAAAAAAAAAAGAAAAAAAAAAATCAAAAAAAAAAAAAAAAGTATCATTGATCTCCAAAAACAGGCTCACGCACTTCCAGCTGCTTGCCTTGTTGAAGCTACAGAGTCGTCTTTTGTAGTTAGAAGAGCCGGAGAGGAGCAGCGTAGTGGTCGCCCCAAACCACTTCAGCAAGAAGAAGCACTTCCTGATAAAACTTGAAAGAAAATCGAAACACAACTTAAAAAAAAAAAAAAAAAAAAATCCCCCGAACAAACTAGTAAAGAATTGAAATCCGCGATGCTGTCTGTCTTGGTGTGCGTGGGGGTCACCTTCGGCCCACAGGAGAGGAAATCGCTTCCATTCTGTGCCCTCATTGTCCCATTCCGCTTAATTTGTACCATTGTTTGACCCCTTCTGCTCAGACCTGCACACTGGCTGTAACCCCCCCCCCCTCTCTCTTCTTTACTCCGTAGGGCTCCCAATCTGTTTGATCTGCTTCTGGATGCCTGCGAGTTCTTTTTCTTGTGGTTTCTTTCTTCTTCCTTTGCCTGCGAAACCTCCTTTTTGTCAGTGTTTTCAACCGAATGTGCAAATTGTAAATAATGCCGCAGCCGCGTTGTTCTGTTCTCTCCCACGTTTGTCTCGAAGAACAACATTCACCAAAGGCTCCCACCAAGAAACCTCGTCCCGTCCCACCCTGACGCTGAGTGGATTGTAACGAAAGCAAAATGATTCCATCCCTCCAGAGACGCGTCGGTTTGTCGGTCGTCCCGTCGGTGACTGCTGTTCTTCTTGAAATGGCTTTAATATTGGCTTCTTTGGAGCTCTCTTCATTTTACATAAGCTTTGTTTTCTTTTTTCTTCGAGAAGAATGAAGTGTCCTTTAGTATACGTCTCATACTAAATGGCTTCATCTAATATTGTACATATAATGTACTTTTATTTTATGTTATAACTATTATTAAATGGTAGATTTCATATTTTGTACAAAACCACCCCGTGTACAGAATACAGAGGTTATTAGCAACAGCAGACAGTTAGTATGTGGCACAGACTCCAACACATGTGACTATTTCCATTTAGAAACCGCATAGAGTTTGGCTAGTTTTTTATCTATTTGTAAGCTGACATCTATTCAGTTCTTGTTTTTTTCATCTCCAGACATGTGTTGAGATTCTACATACATGAGCTTCTTGTGTGTGCTTTTATCCAAATCTCCAGTGGTGTACATCTATCTATATACAGCAAATAAAGAGAACATGTGAGTTTTATATTTTCATCCTAAAAAAAATTGTTCTGAGTCGTCATTGGTCATATTAGTCTGAGTGATGAACACCAGACCACCTCCGGTCCAGAAAAAGACCCGTTGGAGGGTTTCCTTCTGGACAGGTGACACAGTGCAGCTTCTCGCTTCTACGTCAGAGAGGACGAGGGGAAATGTTTATTAGGCAAAACCCAGAAATGGATTTCTAGCGTACGAAAATCTCTGCAGCCGCTTCATGATACGTCCACATAAAAGCTGACAAACCAGCACCATCGCACAAGACTTGTGCTGACAGACAAGAGCTCTGGCAGTTTCATCCTTGCAAGGCAAAATGTCGAATATTCTGTCAAACTTTGAACAAAACCATTTGTGAAAACAGCAAGCCAAGTTCATGTCATCAGGGTCGACTGTGTGCCGGGTCATGTCTCAACAAACTAGTCTCAAGTTTTAATCTAATGCAGTGAAACTGAAACTTTCATGTTTAAAAACAAAGGTCAAGTGTCTGGAGTTGGTTCAGTCAGTTGTTCCATCATAGTAACAGCGGAAACTACAAGAAGTAAACACAGATTTGTACTTATACACTGAAGATGTCTAGAATTTTATGGCAGTGCAACATGCATTTATCAAGCAGTATTATAACACGGAGTAAACAGTAGGCTTATGAAATTTCAGTGTCAATCAAGGAAGCTAAGACTCATGACTCATAAATAATAAAACAACACCAAGACTGCAACACCCCCCCAAATTAAACTGCGTGATCTGTCTTTTTAATTGAATTCAACTCAATTGAATTCAAATCAAATGTGAATGTAGTCCTTTGTTGCCATCTGCTGGGCAAAATTACACTTAGCACCGTTGAAAGCCTGATGATTCATCTCAGGAAGCTTATCCAGATCATACATGTTCTTCACAGTCCCGGCACACAGTGCAGCTACACTAAATCCGGAGGTCTGCACAGTCCACACACAGGCCGCGACCTCCCAGTGGGAGCCTTTTAAGGAAGATTTCCGGAAGCTTACTTGGTACTTTAAAGAGAGAGAGAAAAAAAAAACCTCTTGATATAATTTTAATTAAAACCACAGCATTTTTAAAAATTACACACTTTAATCCGTATTTGCTTTATCACATAACTCTATTACGAGACTTATTGCATTTCTCCGAATGATTTGACATGCTTGTTTGAATATAATGTGCTGTGTGCCATGTCACCGCGCGGCAGTCTAGAATTAGGACAGGCAAACAGGTTATGTATCGCTGACTAATAGATCCTGAGTGAATTCGTAAGTCATCCTTGCATACAGTATCATCTGAAGGACGCTGCCTTGCTTTCCTTTCAGATGATGTTGCTAGGTGCTGCCATCAGCCGTTCACAGTTGCCCTGGCACTGGCTTATCTGAGGTCACTTAAGTTCCTCTATTCATCTGAAGACAACAGTGAGGTTTGGCACCCGCCCACCCTCTTATGTCTAGCACCCCTGCTGGGATCTGCGCTGAACCCAAATGAACCTGCGGGGATTTAAAAAAAACATCAAGGCTTGTTTTTTTTTTCCTTTTCTTTCTCCTCTGAAACACAAATGTTGGGCAGTGATGATGATGATGATGTTGACGGCGAAAAAAGACATTCAGCCGCCGGTGTGTTCGTTTGAAACTTGGATGGATTCACCCTGGGTACATTCCACGGATCCAGTTTTTCAGGGTCAAACATAAATTTCTGTATTTACTACTAAATAGGCCTATTGTAGCATAATAGCTTTTGTCTCTAAATGGCTGCCCTAATGAGGGTGCAGACTGTCTCCCACAAAAGATCCAATTTTCCTCATTATCGACGCATTGTGTTCCAATTACCTAAGAGAAAATATTCCTCTGGGCTGGATGCGCCACCGAGAATCGAAATACGTCAGTGGGTTTTGTGCGCAGTTTAAAAGGCTCAGTGTATCTCTCACTCTGCTCTCGGAGGAGGTCACTCGGGTTCATTGTTTTTGCCTGCAGTCGGAGCGCTGTACTCGTTCTTGACTTGAAAATATGGTGCGTTGTGTTTCTCTCTCTCTCTCTCTCTCCCTCTTACTGATCAGGATGTTCTGACAGTCTTCTTTGACAGTCAGTGTTCAAATCTTGTTTTGCAACAACCACCCCCAACCACCCCCCCCCCCCCGGTCTTTGCAACCCAAAAAAAAAAAAAAAAAGCCCATCTTGTCACGACAGGAGATGTCAGAACCTATTGCCATGGAAACAGTGCTCAAAAGTTTGGAGCGTCTACCCCCATTGTGACTGCATCCAATCAGATTTTAGGAAAAGCTTTCAGCGCTGCGTTACTTTACACTGAAGTGGAGTGTGGGTACATCTGTGTGGACCTGAATCTGTGTGTGTGTGTGTGAGAGAGAGAGAGAGAGAGAGAGAGAGATAGCGGCGTGGTGTTTGTGAGGACTGGAAGTCAGAAAGTGACTCATCACACCACCCTGGGGGTCTGAGATGGTCTTGAATCCACCTCCTCATCTCCTCCTCTCACACTGAAGCTCTGCAGCACTTGAAGTCATCTTCAGCAAAAGTCAGAAGTCACAGGTTGCACATCACCCGTCCTCCCCTTCCATCCTCCTCTTCTTCCCCTGAGGACGGAGGTTGGGGTGCAGCCAGTCCCAGTTTCTTTGATGCTTGACACTGGGCTTCAAAGTCCTCTGCATCAAAGCTGGGGACTTGGGAACAGGCCCAGCAGCGGCCCAGCATCCTGCCTTTAAACTCACAAAAGAGAGAGACAGGATAGAGCCGTCTTCCCTTTAGGTTCATCCGGATTTAACAAGACAGGTCAAAACAAAGCTGTTGAAATTACACTTAAGTGTAACGTGGAAAATGTGTTTGCGCGTCTACAGCCATTTTACACAAGAAATGGCAGCGAAGCCTTATTTCCAGTATACTCTGCTGTATTAGTCTCATCATAAATGAAAATCTAAATGAGTTTTAGCCAAGTTGACAAATTGACAAATGACAAAAAAGCTCAAAACTCAAAGACATTTCATAAATCAGAACCAATGAATTTCTGACATGTTTGCTTTTTAAAAAAAAGTCTCAAATGACACATGGATTATTCAAACAGTTGCAGCTTATTATCTGTCAATCAGCAAATGAAGTGTTTGACTAATAACTCCAGCTCTGTTGGGATATTTTCAGATATAAGAATATGGGATACATTTCCCTTTCTACATTTATTTGTTTAGAGATGTTACCCAGACACGTGCACAAGCCAAAAACCTACAGCCAGTCAGCAATATAAATAAACATGTCAATTTCTTCAAAATTCTGACATCCAATCACCGGATGGAGTCTATGATGCAGACATGTATAAACACTGTGAGGGGGGTACAGTGCCTTGCTCGAGGGCAGCTCGGCCATGGCAGGGGGGTGGACTGACACCCCACCAGCTGTCGGTTCACCTTTCCAATCTTCAAGCAGTGAGCAGGAATCAAACCGGACGACCCACTCTACCACTGAGCCACGGCCGCCCCAATGTTATAATTAAATTATAGTTTTAAACAATACAATATAAGCTGGTAAATACATAGACGTGACTTAGAAATCCAGTTTGCTACTTGTTAAAGAGACTCTATGAACGCGATTAAGCATTTAGCACGGCGACCCCTTGGTAGACTTGGTAAGGCACATTCTTTGCACGATGTTAGTTCTATAAAATAGATGACTGAAAAAGAAATCATGGAAACATGACTCTGAACCGTAGAAGGTGAAGAGTGTGAACAAATACTCCCGCTCCTTGTTTATTCCAAGGGGAGGACAGTTAATAGAGTACACATAAATAGAGTGTTTTGTGTCTTTTGTATTCACAGCGCAGTACAACACATAATGATGTACACTGAAGGTGCTAACCTCCAGAGTGTCCTGGTGACGCTGTCACATGAAGCTGCTCTGAGGGACCGAAGCAGCTAAAATGATGAGAATGTTCTCTAGTCAGTCGATGGGAATTTAATCAGCGACCCGTTTTAGAATTAGTTATGCAAATTTAGAAACAGCAAAACAATTCTTATGGTTTCTTAGACATGTGTATTTGCTTTTTTTTTCTCTCTTTGGATGTTGTTTCTGAAGAAATCGCCTCAGCCTCTGGGAAAATGTGAATCAATGTCAAATGTGTGTCACTATTTGACATTTCTAAAGGATTCTAAAGGATTCATCAGTTCATCAAACCATAACACCAGCCAGCCGATCGACTGATGATGCAAATTATCCTTAGTTGCAGCGCTAATTTATTTATGGGCTTTTGATTAGCCCGAATACTCACTAATGATGTGAGTGCTCCTGAGAGTACAGCAGACTGAGACAAGCCCTGTCTTGTGATTTGTGTTAGTTCCAATGTGAAGACGTAATCGTTTGATGTGCACCTTTACCAGTTTTCTGAGACAAAAAAATCACAAGTATTTACTTGTATTTATTGATTTTTAATAAATAACAGATTTAGGCAGCTCAATTTACAGAATATGGCTTCATAACTATGTCTTTGTGAGTGTATAATCACAAATCAAAAAAATAATTGTTATGTTTCTGTGACCATAGAACTTTTAAATCCATCTTTTCTATCTGTCTACGGACAGGCGCACCACTTTGCCTCCTGTGTCAGTAGACAGGTACTCTGCCTCCCACCTGCTTTGAAAGTTCCCTGTTCTGAAAATCAGCTTCCCATTTGACCATTTCCTGCGGGGTATTAATATAGCTGTGCGTTGAGCAGTAGCTGTAGTATGAGTGGTGGGAGTGGGATTTACCAGAGGGCCATTAATAATAGATGTATGAAATTATCTGGTGGGCGGGCTGCGGCCCGTGAGCCTTGAGTTTGACATGTATGATCTATGGGTCCTCTTCAACTGCCATATTTCTACAGTAGCCTAGTAACTATACGCCGTTAGATGCCATTATCCTACTGATGGGTCCCTTAAAGTTCATGACCAAGATATTCCTGCAAAACAAACGTGGATATTGCGGACACTGATCGTTGCCTATTGCATATGCAGTGGACAGCTCAGGCCTGATTGGGTTCTGGTTTCGGATAAAGATAAAGATCACCCAACCCTAAAAGCCACTTCTGCCTGAACAAAAATAAAAGTGTTGACATTGTTAGTCCGCTCCCCAAAAAAAAAACGTGCATGCTTATGTGCATTCGGGGGGATAAAACTGTGGTAACCTCTTCAGCGGTAATCCTGTAGCCTGTCGGTCTGGGAGCGACAGAGCCGTACCAGGATGCTCTTCTACTGTGACTGTCTGGAACATACACACTTACACAACCTTTAATATAGTTCCAGTATCTGGGGCACCCGGGGACAACCCTATTGTCTGAGGCCACACAGACACATAAGCCTTCGTCTGTACAAGGGACACAGGTAGCCTGTCTGGCTATATGTGGGGCAGATAAACCAGAAGAGTGTAGACACGCTGTCCTCACCTGGCTGTCTGAAGCCTCGCTGTTCCAAACACACATGGTCAGAACACACTTTGAGAGGCACGAGGGGCAGAGAGCGCAGAGGGCAGAGCACCGGACTGTGTTTTAAAACGAGACAATGACGGCGGAAGGAAATTGGACGGAGGAAGAGACAGGCGGAGACGCGCGGGAGAAGTCTTTTACACTCCTTTGCTCTTTTTCCACTCGGCTAAACGTTAGGCGGCGGTGCAGAAAGTGATGGAGGCAACCTTTCGCAGAAGGGGATGTTAAGATGAGAGACACGGGCGAATGATTTTTTCTGAGCGCGTGCACGGACGCACATGGATGATATATGTGTTTGGCAGTTACTCTGTAGGTGGAAAGGAGGTAAATTGTTTCTGCACACATTTTCTCCAAATGAGAGTGTATGTATTATAATCATTTGCACAAAACAGGCATTCCATCTCATCTAAGCCCCCCTTTATGTTCTCCTCAAATCAGCTATGAGCACATGCATGCACTATTTCAAAGTCATTCCAGGGCCTGCTATGAGCATGAGGTCCGCTACATCATCGCTGAACGTGAATGTCTTATGCATCATAAATCCTTCCTCATAAATAGAAACACGAACGCAAACTGCAATGGGAACAACAAACATGATTATGCTGAGTGCGTTCTGCATTGATGAATGATTTTGCCCATGTCAAGTCAGGCAGCCACGTGTGATCGAACTGATGCAATCCATTGATAGAAAGCCGATAGAAGCCTCTTCTGCCGGAGCTAATTGAAGCGTTATCCACGTCTCTGGTGGTCAAGTGAGGTCAAGTTTGTTGTAATACGTCTCATGCAAAGAGAGGGAAATTTGGCTGCTGATTTGTCGGTGGTGAAGGAAGGATAATCTGATGGACGTCTGACCTCTTACCTCTAACCTTTCTTCTCAAGATAAGTCATGGGTCGAGGTCATTTTCCAACTGCGTCTGCGCACGTTGTGGAACTTGAAAACACGTTGCTGTTGTTGTCGTCATGCCATTAACCAGTGCACGGTGGCTGCATTTTTACCGCACAGTGCATACGACAAGCACGGACTGGATGTGATTCAGAATAAACGGCAAAGACAAAGAAATCAGCAAAGATCGTAAACACTTTACAAACACATAAAGGAGCATGAGACAAAAAGATATTACATTTACAAAACAAACATATATATATATATATATATATATATATATATATATATATATATATATATATATATATATATATATATATATATATATATATATATATATATATATATGTTTGTTTTGTAAATGTAATATCTTTTTATATATATATATATATATATATATATATATATATATATATATATATATATATATATATATATATATATATATATATATATATATATATATATATATTATTAATATACATTATTAAAAGGGGAACAATGATAATACTCCTTGTAAAAGAACAATTTTACCTTTTAACCAGACACTGAATCTAACCATAAACTTTATAAACCTATGAGAAACCCCTCACACACCTGGAAACCCCTGGACTAGTGTATATTCAGTAAAAATGTCAATGCCATAGAAAGGAAAGCTGTGACTATAACTTAGATTAGATTTAAAAAAAATAAGATGTATAAAATTGTATAAACAATTAATTGTGGTACTTGGAGCCATCAAACAGAAGTAAAAAAAAAGAAAAAAAAAGTGATGAATTCAGACCTTTTGGTTTTACTAAAAACTGTCACCATCTGCTTTAGAAGTACTGTGTTACAGTATTCTAACGCACGGACCAGCCTTTCTCAGTCTGACTGCGGCCGGAAACAACTTTAGAAATACTTCTGTGATAAAAGGCAGTCATGTAGATATTAATTATGTGCTTCCATATTAAGATTTAATAATATCTAATCTAATTAAGATCTACTAATGCACAAAAAAAAAAAAAACAGTCAAGCAGCAACAGTTTCCACTTTAACACATTTGGCACATTTGCCTACCTGAATTTGACTTGACTAGCATGGCAAAAACTTGTACTATTATCTTAGAACATTATATTTACTTACTACATTCATGCCCTAGAGGTCAATGCTAACCTTAGACATAACTTCAGCTAACCCCACACTTGTCATAACTTTTTTAATCTTTGATCCAAATAAATCTTAACCCTATTCTGACAAGTGTGAGAACTGCGCCACAGATTTTTGTGCCTGCGTGGGAGATGAGTCCCCGCGTGTGACGATTCCGACATGTTTTAGCCCATTTGTGATGAAGACAGCGGGGAAATAGATAAAATTTCACATGCTGCTCAGGGGTATTAATGACTGGAAAGCAGGCAGGTGGTATTCCCACTTCTGCACAGATCCACGCGTCAGAGGTGCCGAGACATGCGTCATGCAGGGGCCTCACTGTACCGCACAGCACCCTCTGAAGTGCAGGCGGATGGCAGGGAAGAGAGGGACAGAGAGAGAGGCAGGAGGGGAGAGACTGTATGTCAAGCTGCACTTTGATCTCGACTGGCATCATCTGGTATAAATCTGATGTACTGAACACTTCACAGCGAGCGTTTGGTTGAGTATTTTTTGACAGAATGATGAGAAGATGCTTCCAGTAAAATGAAAGATTACACAATGACATCCAAATCATCTGATTCCAGACGTTTCCAGACGTTTTATAATAAGAAATGAGGGTGAGCCTTAACTCTCCGAGGCTTTGTTATTGAGAGCTGCACCCTGTGACATCTGCAACTGCCTGATCTCCAGATAAATTGATCTCATAGCAACCGCATCGCTATGGCAACCGGGATACAGATGCCATGCTGAGGTGATATGCAAAGTGACTGGCTGCCAGACTGACACTTTTTCCAAAAGAGAGAGAGAGAGAGAGAGAAAACAAAACAAAAACACAACTGAATGATTCATCAAGTTTCCATTCGTAAATTAATGTCTGCATCACTGGCCTCCTACCATTTCCTGTCTACTGTTCTCACACTAATTACTTTTTACCTTTTCTCCAAAGCACCTTGCTCTCACCGTAATTGATGTTCCTCTTCAAAATGTGATCAGAGATGTTCGTAAAAGTCGGTCTACAAGGTAACGCTTGTAAGTGCTCTGCTCTTTCATTTTTAGTTATTTACTCTCCATGCAAATTAATTAAGAAGAAGATTGTTTCAGCTTAAGCGGTGTCATTAAAAGTCTGAGCGGATGCGCACATAAATGAACATAAATTAAAGGACTAAAGAATTTCTAATTTCATTATCATTTCATTTATCTGTACGGTCTGCTTGATCTTTATTCACTGAAAAAATAAATAAAAAGTTGCTTCCATCTGATATTTTACATTAGCTAAATTAATTCAATTAAGTAATGTTTCATTTTAATTGATAATGTATGTTAATTAGCCAGCCAGCTGCTTTGGACTGTTGTTTTTTTGTCCGTCAAACTTTTGTTTCTCCAGTTTTAAAGCTAGTGGCAGACAGCTCAGCTCAGCTCAGCGCGTGCGGACGAATGTGTGTTTCATTTCAGGTGAGCGCAGAAGAGATCAGTGATTTAAATGATGCGCCTTTTCCCCAATGCTGACGTTCGATTTTTATATCAGCCGTTCCTCCAGCCAAGGGAGAGACTCTGTGGTAGCATCAAAAGCTTCAAGGAGTTGGAAAACTGTAATTATTGCTATAAATTGCTGCTGCACTGTCTGCTATCATTATATTCTTTCAGATACATGCAGAATTTATGTATTTATGCATTACCACGATCCCCTGCGGGCCAGATGTGAAACCTGAAAAGCTGCTGAAGATATTTTCAACGAGTGCACTCTGACAAAACCTGTTGCTTTGCACATTGCTGACATATGAGTGAGATATTTCTAATCAAAACCTTTTCTACGGTCCTGACCAGGATGATGGGGCTGATGTAGGATGAGGGGAACGGTACCGCCTGTGTAACACGGTGAGTCTAATTAATTAGAGTTCAGTATCTTATATTTATCCTATTAAGTTCTAAAAATAGAACATGAAACAAACAAGCCGACCGTAAGTCAGTATCTTTGGAAGATACCACATGATTTTCTAATTTAGACTGTTAATGTTGGCCCACTTTACCTTCACCTGAACTTCAGAGTGAGGTCTGTGGATTTTGCCCTCCATATCATACAGTGTAGTCACTTTACAGACGCATGGCCAGGAGAAATACACACCAACAAGTCATTCAACCTGCATATGGCATGTGGGTGTGTTTCATGGTATGTTTATGGACTTCTTTACTCCATTCAGACCTCCATTCATTCCACATGTTTGGAATTTTTAAGTATATATGACTACATTGCTAAATGTGCTCAATATTGTATAATATTTTTTTAAATATTTGATCGCATCTTGTTTGTTTTTGTGGATGCCTGTACAGTATATACCAGCAGACAACGGGACTGTGCTGAAGGTCAAGGTTTAGGTAACTGCATTTGCAGCCTGCCACTTTGCACAAACCTAAACTACCCTTCTGAACTCAAGTACACTTTTAAAGCACTCGGGTAGGTTGTCATGGAGCTGGAAAGCAACACACTCTCAAGGAGCCGTATGAAAGTCAAAATCATTAGTGCGCTGTTTGTCTCACCATATTGAATCTTGGACATTATTCCTCCGTTGCTTGCACTGATATTGGATTCAGCACGCTAAATATTTGGACGTGTTAATTGCACAAGAACTCTTTTTTGCACACCTCCTGCCTGCCTCTAAAGTTTTCCTTGTTGTTAGCTTAGATATACCAGTCCACTCACCGGTCACTGGTAAAGTTCTCATAATGTGGATTAGCAGATGGTGGTTTATATGTGTATAGAGTTCTAAGATTATTGAAGTGTGTTTACTCTTATGTCTGGTTGTGATTATGACAGGAATTATTGAAAAACTTGGGGTGTACTTACACTTACTGCAGGGGGAGCTAGTAGTGCTCTGAAGGATAAAGTACCAGTGAAGCTGTGGCTGATCTTCAGGCGTGCTTGAACTGCGCTGACTATGCTGGATGAGTACACAGATGTCACACATCAGCTTCTAGGAGGACCACTGTGTGCCAACATGAACTATGGTGAGTTACTGTACGACAGCGACAGACCCCGGTTCAAAACTAAGCTCAGACAGCTACGGTTCACAAAGGAGGAGGTATTCAGGAGTGAGGACAGGGGCAGGTTCAAGGAGTTCAATTACATATTTAGCAAGGAGGTGAGAGAAGGCAAACGATAGTTGACAGCCCCCGCCACCTCCAAGTGCACCAGCACTTACCCGAGGTCAGCAGAGGCCTGGGCATCTCCACAGCTGCCTTTATAGCTGACATTCTTCCACCTTCTCCAGCTCCCTCATCAAACAGCCCAGCAGACGATGTACTTCAAACGGCAGGTGTAAGCTGTCCACTGAAGCTCCTGCTCCCCTGAAAAGATAAGGGATGGTGACAGAAGAAAACATCAGATCATTGGGACGCAATAATGAGACTATGACTTTCTTTTTAATGAAATAAAATATTACCATTATGTTTTTTATATGACATATGATGGGAGCACATTTAATAACGTCATCACCGACTTATTAGCACCGCCAGTTGTTCTTCGTGAATTGAATCTTGATGCGCCTGACAGAATTTACATTAATGAGCTCCGTAGCTCAGGGATTTATGCGACTCTGACTACTAAAGCCTCCGAATAACTTCGTCTGAATTTGAAATGTATTCTTGGACCGAAGGACAAACAGATTTAGTCTCTCATCCTTTACAAATCAGGTAAGTAAATGGTTTCCTCACAGCTAATATGGAGAGAAGGAGTGATAGGAACACCCAGAAAAGGATTCTTGGATCAGGATTATTGATTACTGTATTGAATATTGTTTCATAAGACACACGACGCAAACAAATATGACGCCATCTTTCATCAAAGGGTAAGAAGTGGTCTTTATATGAACTTACAGCACATCAAAGTCAAACACAGTCTGCATACTCGTCCCCTCCCCTCTGGAAATGATTCCTCACCGCTCCTATGACTCTTTCAATAATATTATTATTGCTCATGCTGTGTGCATAGTTTATGAAACAGACTCCAACCCCCCTAGTACTGTCTAGTTCATTTGATTTATTATTAGTTTATGTTGTTTTCAAAAGTTTATATTGTCTGCACATTTCTATATATCATATGAAAACCCAGATCTTTACAATTGAGACTTGATTCTCCTATAATATTGTCCTCTTCAGTACAGGTGTGCAGTCCTGCTTCTTTCACCTGCATGCCATTTACTATACTTTTAGAATAAAGTCACCCCCGACACTGCTAAAATTTCCTGCCTTCAGTCTTACACCCAATAAAAAAAGACAGAAGAACACCGACGAAACTGTCAAGCCATCCTGAGGGTCACCGAGGTCAGGAGATTTAAAATTGTAAAGTGTGTTATGGTGTTTCTCTGCATGGATACACTGTCCCATGGTTACAAACCTTGTTTTCCTCATCATATGACTTCAAGGGCTTGCAGCTAAATGGAAAGTCATGGGGTTGGCCAGATGAAGAGATATTTCAACAAGGGATTTTATGTCCTGATGAGCTGTACCTTTTCTCAAACAGCATAATGATAATTTTATCATCAATTTCATTATCATAAACTGTACCCCACACTCGAGCTTGGGAATATCTTTTGACGTGTGCCAAGTCAATACTTAAAGCCCCAATTCATGTTGTCTGCAAGTAATCCGGCATGAAGAGGTGGAGTCACGGATGAGACAACGTCAACGGAACGCAGACGTGTAATGGGTGCGTACTTGATCGGCAATGCAACCTACAGTAAACAACAACAAGCCTACTGTGCTACTTTCAATTCTATAAAATATGCTGATTGAAAATATATTTTAGGAGGAATAAACTATTCTTTCTACAATGATCTTAGTGCTTATCTAAAGCTGCAGTAATGAGTTTTATCTTTTGGCCACTTGGGGGCAGTTATTTAATTAGTGCGTTGGCCATCAGTTGCCTTTTTACATATTTAGACCGAACGTCGCTGTGGTTGGTAACGTTTCCCTCTTAAGCTGCCAGTTGCCTTGCTACGTTCAGCTAGTCCTCCACTCTGTCAGTCTGGACAGATTCACTACAATGACTTTTGTGAAAAGATGCCGCTGTGCCTGATTCCATATGTGCGTTTTATTTGATCATTTATGATTAAAGGGCCATACTATTACAATTTAATTACCTGTGAGAGTCACAGACCGATCTTTAATTATGTCCAGAAATTGTTTCGAGGGCTGCCAACAGAAGCCACCATCCCCTGACTACTGGCTGAAATTCACGCAGTTTACACTTGCCCTGCTTCGGGAGGAGCTGAGTAAGAGCGATAAGGAGGTGATGAAGTGTAAATGTCACAAGAAACACTGACAAGAAACCGTCTCCTCACCATATAGATCCTTGAGGACAACCTGGAAAGCAAGGAGCAGGAACTCAAGGTATGTTGCACAGCAACAAAATATAGTCATTATATGCACAGAGAGTGTACAGCATTTGAAATATTCAGGCGAAGGCAACGTTTTATTTTTGTTCCTCTTGTAGACTTGCAGCAGTGTTAATCTATGCTGTACCGTGTTGGTTGATGTTAGTTTTGAAATATTTTTACATGACAAATGTTATAGATTGTGTCTCATAAATTGCTGTGCAGTAGCTTGTAAGTGAGCCCTTCCATGGCTTTCTCTCTGCCCCTAAACAGGCTGATTTATATGTAAAGGACTCTGTAAAGAATCCGACAGATGTGGCGTCTGCGCACACTCCTGAGTGCCTTCCTTCTCCACGGCCCTGCAGTGTCAGCGTGCAACACTGGGCAATATTAAAAATGGAGTCTCCTGACACCTGCCACAACACAGTCCAAACTAGTTAGTCAAAACTGACATTACCACAAAGCATGTGAAATACATTGTGATTGTTTTAACAGGCTAACATTCGCTTGTTTGCTTATGTGGACAAATGTCACACACACAGTATGTGCTATCACCTCAATGACAAAATCAGGCAATAGCGGCTGAAGTGCAAAGTTACTACAGCAAACTAGCATATGCACTGAAGGCAAGAGGGCCACCGGCAGTGCACCACCCTGTCAGCGGTGTAGTCACAGTAGCGGTGCTATATATCTGTGCAGCACAGTAACGCGCAGGCAAAACAGCAGTGGCTGACAACCCTAAACTCTAACATCATTTATCTCAAACATGGCAGTGTATGATAACCCAGATCTGGCTCTACAGTCAATGCCTCCTTAAGCAGCCGCAGGATGTTCAAGGCGACTGCAATACAATGCAAGTACATTTTTGTGTAGCTGAATGACTAAACTCAAGGTAACTTTTACCTCAGCGGGATATCAACTCTTAACGCCTTTCCTGTGGTGAGCTCCGGCACAAAAGCTACCTATATATAAAATGTGTTAAAGTGTCAAAACCACTTGCACTGAGACGAGGCTCTAGTCATACCTTTGAAACAGCGTAACCAGCATGCAGGGCCTGAGCAACAGGTTGCTTTAAATTGCCTGCAGTAAGAGAGGTACACTGATCAATAAAAGACTTTTAAAAAGTGTTCTAGGAGATTAGCCTGTTCCCTAGCCACATGCATTAGACTGAGATACTCAGCGCCGCTCATATATATCGGCTCCTAATGAGCCCATAGTTTCCAGGTAGCTGGTCTGGCTAAGACGGTGGCATTACTAGATAACAAAACTAGCACGATGCTATCTGAGTGGGAATGTTATAGCTTGACAAATTATGTCACGATCTAATGTGATCCACACCGATTTATGCATCAAGAAATGTTTTGACTTTAGCCAACAATAAATGACAATGACAATTCTACTAGCCAAGACCAATGCACGGCAGGGGCCAGCGAGCTAACTGTAATCGAAGCTAATCTCGGGGTGATCGGCTGGCTGCTTGTGCGTTATTATGGAGCCAATGGTCCACATAACACACAGGAACATTACAGTTAGCAACATTATCCTCAAAATGATTGTAATTTCTTTCCCATGCCTCCAGTGTCCAGTGTTTTGTAACACTTTAAGCCGATGCCACGGGACAATGCTTTCAAGCAGCAATGTGTCGGTTTGTAATTCTCTTTGGATCTATGACTTCAAGTGACCGCTTTCTCATTACACAACCATTGTCAACCTACAAAAAAGAAATCTACTCTTGTACAGATACATCCAGTGTGGGTGCAGGATGTAATAGGATTTTGGATCAGTTGCTATAAAATCAGAGAATCAAAGACGATCGCTTATGTGGTCATATACATTATGTTATAATTTATATTTGAGAGTCCCATGTTGCCCCTCGGAATTTCCCAGCATGCTAGGGATTATGAGTTGAGACTATTTTTGCGTGTTTATTCAACAGTTAATAACTTCCTTTAACCAGGAAATGCCTCACTGAGATTAAGCATCTTTTGTGTGCCAGCCAAGACACCAAAGAAATTGTTTCTTCTAAATCAAATCACATTTTATAACATAGTAAAACGTCCCAACAACAAATAGGATGTTCTTGCTCCTTCTGCCTGGTGCCTGCATGTCTGGGAGATAAATGTAGAAATTAAGCGGCATAACTGGTTAGATTGAACAACAGAATGTGTGTCACTATACGTTTCATACATGAACATACAGTATGTGCAGATAGCAAATCATATTATCTGTTTTGCTGAAGCTCAGCTGAGCAGCGGTAACAGGACAGTGTGCTGTCTCACAGATGCAGTTGTATTGCATTTATTTTGTAAGAATGAAGAAAGCACGTGAACACGTTGCCCGATACAAACGGATAAAAAGTAAAATGTACTGCCCATAGTATGTCGTCATTTCACAGTATGTGCCCCCCTTCTGTGTCCCAAAGTCCAGACAAATTACAGTTGCCTTCAAAATTCGTATTTCTGCTCTAAAATATGATACAAAACGATACAAATGTAAATTCTGTCACCTGTGTATTAAATCGCAGGTTTCAAGAATTTTTTCAATGTTTCTTTCTGTGTGCACGAATGTCTTGCCTTTTTTTTTGGTACAAAACTAATTTCACAAATTTCACTTCTAATATTTTCTTGTTTGGGGGAAAAAATGCTATGAAGCTAAAGCTAAATCCAGAATAAAATGACCTGTCAAACATAGATGTGAAAAGTGTTGGGGAGTGCTGAGGGGGCGGTAGCACCCCCTACTGCCAGAACAAGCAGTTTGTCATAAATAAGATTGAAGTTTTTATTTCTTTTATGGTATTTCGGACAAAGTGCGTCTCTGAGAGTGTTCATTTCTTCTTCATTAATCAAGATTCATTTCCAAACAAACTGTATTAGCCTATCACATGGCCCTCTGTGGTACATAGCCTGATCTCATAAAGTGGTAGTTGTTCTGTTTTTATTGCTAACTTTTAATGTTGTCACAGAAAAGAATTTGAAGAATTTGGGATTTTTTTAATCTGAATTTCCAGTGTTTACAGTCTCAGTCATTTTTTATGAGCCTCCCACCCATCCTTTAAACCCAAACACTGGTGACAGGAAGAGAGAGGCAATATTGATGCGCCAAGCTAAAGCTAAAAGCTAAGAGCTTAATATAAGATGGCTACAGTGTGTGGTAATTAAAAACCTTTTCCTCTGGGCAGCCCCAGCCTCTGAGGAGAGAGAGCTGATGCCAGTTCGGCTGCCCACGGCCACTGAACCTGCAGCTGCCGACACCTCAGACGGTCGACTAAATAACTAAGCCTCTCCAGCTGAAGGAGTCTGATTTTCCAGACAACAACAGCAACAACATTCAAAGCAGATTGGTTTCAATGGCAGCGCTGACTTCATAATGTGGAAGAGGCTGATAAAACCTTGTGCGTCCCCCGCTTGCTGTTGAAATGAGGCTTCTCAACCAGGAGACGATAAGAACTCGAAAGGCATTTGGAGGAGGCTTTTAAAACTTTAGAGATCTAGAAAGTTGCATTTTCATTAATAGCTGCGAAAAGGATTTGTTAAAAACCAAACCCATGACTCCATTGCTGTGTGACCTCGTGGTGAATTAACCAAACCCTGCAACGATGGTTTTGGAGTTGTCCGGAGCTCTGTCCAGCCCTAACCCTAACCCTGTCACAGACGGAGCATCTTAACAGCTCAAGCTGATGCTGCCATGTGACCCCACTAAACCTGAAAATGGAGGATTTATGTTGAACCTGCATCCACAAAAAAGGGTCCCTGCGAAGTGGAAAAGCCGATCCAGCTGGGTTCGTGTCTCGCTGAGATCTTTCTCATGGCTTTGAACACTCTCGCATACTTCCAGCACCCACCCCACCAACTGCAATCACCTTCCAGTGTCTTCTTTGCACGTAGCTCCGCTGAGTGCTTTTAACGTATTCAGGTTCCTTGATGCCTCAGTTGATTCTCATTATATCACAACATGCGTGGTTTGCATGGCTGTGCGTGCCCTTAAGGCATAAGTGAAGGGGTGAGCCGAGAGCAGGAGAACTGACATGCCCTCTTCCCTCCGTCCTGAAAACTCCTTCACTGTTTCTATGCTAAAAAGGAAAAAAAAAGAAGCCTGTCCCCATTTGAACATTCTTTTTAAATCAATTACAGCCTTTCAGGCGCAGTGATAAGAGGGTCAGTCAATCGGTGATGTCTGACCAAAGAGCTTTTTAAGAGTGGTGACCTGAGACTGGGTGATAACACAAAAAGAAAAGCTATCACTGTCAAGCAGGACTGACCTCAGATTCTCTGCAAAAAAAAACAAAAAACAAAAAAAAACAAAAAAACAAAAAAAACATCTGTCTTGACATGAGAGACGCTGGAAAAGTGATGGGAGTTGAGGGTGCTTCAGATTTTTTTCATTAGTATAGATGTCTGGAATACTCAGCATCATCATATAGCAGCTATTTATGATGTACAGCCTTTGTGGAATGCAATTTAACACAAGTGCCAACAACTACCACAGAGTAATCACACACAGCAAACCAAGTTATCATAGTTTGAAATTAAAGTGCAGATCATGACAGCACCAAACTTGCTCTGAAGGGTCCCTGTCGAGGGCCTCACATGGACTAAATTATGCCTCTGTCAGCAGTGAGTTGTATTTATTGTCAGATGCCCAAGTTGTAATGGGTTCTGTTATTTCATTCTGCATCACATCGGACGTGCAACTGTCTCTCCTGACCAGTCACCGAAGAACCGACTGGTACTCAGCGTTTGCGCTCGAGCCAAGCAATGGGAGCGGGCCCTCGGAGGGAGTGGACGCATTAATCGGCTTGTTATCTTAATGAATCCGATGAAAGCGTGACAGTTTGCTCTCGCAGTTCGAAAAGCTAACTCTAACCAAAGCGTTGACAGCTCTCCTGGTTGAGAACAGACGAAGACTCTTTCACATAATGAACCCATTTTCTGTGGTTGAAACCAACCTGCTTTGAATGATCTTGAAAACTTTCCCACCTGGCTGAAAAAATCAGACCTCTTCATCTGGAGAGGCTCTTTTTATTCTAGTTGACCAATCTGAGGCGTCAGCAGCTGCAGCTTTAGTGGCCGCGGGCTTCGTTGGCTGGACCGGGGTCAGTTCTTGCTTGGTCAGGACATGCAGGTTCACAGTTCCCAGCTGTTTTTAGGCTGGCCTCACCTAGCTGGTTTAATGTTTTTCCCTCTGACTCCAGTTCTTCGGCTGAAAGGATGAAAAAAGTCTGTGAAATTTGGAAATTTAGATCTGATGGAGATCCCAAATTCCTTTTTAGGACATTATGAAAAGAACGAAAACAACATAGAAGAAGAAGAACAGGCTGACTGCCTGAAAGCTAGAATTGTCACAAACACTTCATCCGAAATAAAAATGCTATAGTAAAAAATTTGATTCGATTTATTTTGAAATGTTTTTTATTATTATTATTATAAACTCCATGTGTTATAATGCCTGTCAGTAGTGGGTGCTCAGACTGTTTAAGGAGATTTAACCTTACGCTGCATCACACCAACTAATCAGCTTTCTCCAGGCTGATCCACGTATGTGACTGCTCACAACATAAAAGAAACATTTGATCAAATAGGAATTTTTTTTTTTTTTTTTTGATGACGCGAATGTTTACTTAGATCTGTTTGTGGCTGTGGATGAGTTCAGTAATGATTTCCTCAACTGCAAAAAAAAAAAAAAAAAAAAAAAAAAGACGGGGGGGGGGGGGTATTTGAAATTCAATAAAGAGAATTAAGTTAAGAGTTTTCCAAGAAACTTGGAGTGCCTGTTATCAAACTGCAAAAACTCTGATCTTTTCTGACCTTTGCTTGATCTTCTCCTGTGCCAGCCTGTTAATCAACATGAAACAGCTCCCTTCTTTTCCGCTCTCTCTGTTCAGGCTAAACAAAACTGACTCCACTCTTTTTCTTCCCCTTTCTTTTCTCACACATCTCACATATTAGAGGTGGCTTGATGAAAAGTGATCAGTCACGGGGACGCGCAGCGTTTCTCCTCTGTATGCTAATGAGGTGTCACTCTAACCTGGCTCTGGGTTTGACTGAAGGAGTCAGAGCCAAATAAAACAGGATGGGGGAAAAAAAAAAAATCACGACAAACTGTACAGGAAGTCGGTATAACGTCATCAGACTGACAATCAGACAGTTTTGCAATTGGTCCAAAAGGGAAAAAAAATGTGAGAGTTTAGACATAAACTCACCATATTTATATTCAATAATAATAATAATAGAACAACAACAACGAAAGGATGAAGTTTGAGTGTGTTTGTTCCACAGTCGACAGTAAAATCATCAGTCTGACATTTATTTAAAAACGTTTGTTCAGTTACAAGGTTTAACAACATTACATCGTTTGGCAATCGATCATTGAGGAAGGCATCCTGCTGACATGGGCCCGGTGTCAGAATCATCAGTGTCGGTTTTCTGGCTTCGCCTTTTAAAAACCGAACTTCACAGAAACACCGGAGCGACACATCAGCCTGAACGCACGCACGCACGCACACGCACACACACACACACACACACACACACATACCAGTATTGTATAAAAATAGAGTGATCACTAATTGAATCCAGTTGATTCCAGACTTTTCCATAAAAATAAAAAAAAAGAAATAAGACAATCGCTATGAACAATCGATTAAGGTCGAGACCAGCACAATATAAGAGCCTACAGCCTAGAGTTGGACTTAAACACGACTTTAGGCTATCTGTCAGAGAGTCCTGAATATCTTAACACGAGAAAAAAACAAACAAAAACAAAACAACATAATGTGCCATGTGTGAACATTTTATAGCAGCATCTGAATATTTTGCACTGTGTGTTGGACATTTAAGCGGAATGGAGAGTCCGGCTTCATCTTCTTTTTCTTTCACTACACATGGAGCACCGCTCTATTGGAATTCACCAGATCGTTCCTGTATTGCTCCAGCCAGTTTCTAAGCTCGGAAATCCGGTATCCCTCTGGACCTCTGCCCCCCTGGTACACCACTCTCTCATCCCTCACGATGTAAAGTCTCTCAAAGTAGGCTCCGTACGCGGCGTTGGATGAGTTGTCCATATTATCCACCACCACGTTGGTCCCCGGCACCTCGGTGAGCATCAGCTGAGCCGCTCTCAGTCTGTCCTCCAAGCAGCGGTGCTTGGGGATCTGATACGGAGCGTCCGAGCTCACCCAGCCGTCCGACGGATGCGCCTCCTCGATATATACAACTAAAAAGTCCGCAATGTCTGCGTACTGGCTCACGACGCGGTGAAACGCCGCCAGGCGCGTCATGAATGGCGGTCAGGAGCAGCTGCCAAAGTTAAGGATGAGCGGTCTCTTCCCTTTCATGCAGTCCAGGATCCGGACCTGCCTCCGGTCGTGGACCAGCATCACCTCAGTGTTGGGCGCAGCGCGCCCGAGGTGCGCAGATTTGAGAAAGTCCAATTTCTGGCCGTACCACACGGCCCTGAGGGACTCCAAGGTGAACATCTTATTGGAGTCAGAGACGCACACCGGCGGGTCGTCCGGGCTGTCCTGCCTCTCTCCCATTTTCAGCAGCACTTTTTTCCTAATGCACAAGAAATCCAGGAGCCAAAGCATGACGGCGGCCAGGAGGAACCGGGGCAGCAGCATCAGGCACAGGGCTGCATGTTTCAGCGCCCTCGCCATTTGGACACCGCCAGAGTCGTGCGTCATCTCTTCCCCTTGCCGATAGGATGCGACCGGGCCGGCGAAAGAGACAACTATTTAGTCACCTTTACCCATTGGAGAAAACTATCTGACGCACGCAGCCCCTCTTTTTATAGGTACAGCACCATTTGAATAATAGAAAAAAAAGAAGAAGAAGAAGAAGAAGAAGAAGGGGAAAAAACACGCCTCCGGTACCCGCACCGCCCACTCACATGGTGGGGATTACCTCTCGTCCACTCTGGGATTCAAAGACCCGGAGAGAGAGAGAGAGAGAGAGAGAGAGAGAGGTGCTCTAAAGACGAGTGTTGAGTCCACACGTGTAGATAAAACATGACAGATGATGAGGTTTTATTATATCAGTGTGAGACACTTGGGTTAGTTTTAATTGGCTGTAGCTGAACGCACGGTTGGTCCTGGAAAGTCAGGATAAGAAGAAGAAGAAGAAGAAGAAGAAGAAGAGAGAGAGAGAGAGAGAGAGAGAGACAGAGAGAGAGAAACATTGACTTGACTTCACTCTGCCTGACTGTGGACTCCCTTGAATGAGTGCAGGAGCCTCTGTGGCCACTAGACGGCGCTGGATTCATACAGTCTGTTAAAGTCGGATGAGTCATTCACTGATGTGCTCTGGCCTCCATGTGAGGAATAGAAACAGCACAAACCTGCCAAAACCAGTTTCAAAACTGAAAGACAAGTCAATTTTGTTCAAAGTCTGTTATGTCAGTCAGTTATGACTGTTTTTGTAGAGAAATCAACCAGTTTAAACTGTGTCTATTGACCGCGGAGCACCACTCAACACCCTCCTTACAACATCTAAACACGCACTGTGTCTCAATGCACGCACTTCCACGCTTACCCTCGCAATTTGTGAGACGCGCATTCACACTGCAAATTATGACAAAACACACACGCGCTCATAATTGTCAAAAAGTTGGACAGACCCTGCCCTCACTGGTTGCCATTTTGGCTACATAGCGTAAGCAAAACGACCACCAGCGTTGTGGAAACGGTGGCAGCAGAAGCTGCCGGAGCTGAAGCAGTTGCAGCGAATACCACAATATGTAAGTTTCACATTATGTTTTATATTTATATTTTTGGCAGATAAATGTTGGTGCTAATGCTCCACTTGCTTCTGGTTGTAATTTGGTGAAGAAGTGGAAGAAAAAGCATTTGTCATCTTCATTTCTGGTAAGCGCCCAATGGCCACACTCAAACTGAGGCAACAGTACCCTGTCGAAATGAGTGCCCACACCACAGAGTACATAGTGTTCTCATAGAAATGTACTAATGGAAGTATTGAGACACAGCAAAAAAAAAAAAACTTTTGCAAACTTATTTATAGTAAGACGACTGTATTGGATTATATTTTAAGCGTACGATCTAAGTGGCATGAATTAATTGGCCAAGCCAAGCAGGTGTGTCCAATAACCTGTCCCAATAACCCAATAAGCACCATCACACACGCACTATTCATGCAATCACATGTAATAGCAGGCGTCAATAAATAATGCTAATCTTTGAGCCACTTTGTGCAGCCTTTCTATGATAAAATAACATATTTGAAATCATTTCGACACTACATCAATGTGCAGTCAGGTAAATGGTGTCTCTATCGTCACTCTGCGTCCATTACGCCTGATTCTGTACTGTGTGACTTTGCGCTCCCGGTATGAACACCTGCAAGAAGTACACAACACGTTACGACACAAAGTCACACGCCAACAGCTGTTTATTTTGGCGAAACTGGGTCATGTTTTGTGGAGAAAATGTCTGGTTTTCCCTCTAACGTCTCTGTGATTTACAGAGTTTACTGACGGACAGTAAAGTGAACTGCTGCCAACTGTAGCTGCTGTTAGCTAATGCTAACTAATATTAACTCTTTGTTAGCCGGGCTGCCCGGACTGTGAGCCTAGAGCGCCGAGGGAATGTTCGTGTTTGTACGACAGGCATAAGTAATATAAGTTGGCTGCTATGTCTTGTGTTGTTGCACTTGTTTATTATTCAGCTGTTCACAGGTTCGCTACTGTTACTGTTTCAGTGCTAAATTGAACTTAGTTTCTATATTTCATTTGATTCTTTTTTGGTGTATTTCTCTGTTCTTAGGATTGTTTTGTGTGAGCCATTGAATTTCCTTTCAGAAGAGGTTGTCGGCCTCTGTGAGACGCGTTTGACGTTGTTAAACAAAATAAAATATTGAATTATTGCAATCTCATTTTCAACACTTGACATCTCGAAAAGTGCAATCTGAATGTCAGTCTCGTCACCTCACCCGCAACGTATCAAACCCCGTCTACCAGCAACTTATCATTAGTGTGTGGTTGCCAGGCAACCAGTGGAGACTCGAGGAATTCCATCCAGCACTTTCATACACTTTTGTATTAATCAACGATGCAGTTGGCATGTGTTTGGACCAAATGGCAACCTCAAGTGCTGGGAAATCGAATGCCAATGCAAAAGTGCTAAAAACTGTAATTCCTTGAGCGGCTGCAGAGGTGCGTTAGTCTCCATAAGCCGCCATGTTAAAATGGCTAACTTCACAGCAGAAATAAACGTTTACAGCCTGATTCAAAAAACAGTTTTGGTCTCTATAGCTGATTTCTCAGTTACGAACACCTGTAAGGGGGCTGAATTCTTTTCCCCCCGTTTTATCATTTCAAGGCTTAAAGTCATGCATAACTGACAGCGTGGCTGCTTGATTGACAGGTAGACATTCGATAGACATTGAGTTTCAGTAACCTTCAGGTCGCGTCGCTCAGGCTCTATCCATTCTTTATTCTGTCAGTGGTTCGGACGAAGCCAGGCTAGTTGTTTCCAGGTAGGCTAAGATAACAGGTGCCAGGGTTACTTTCACATTTACATGAATCGTTGTGGAGATCTAACAGCGCTCCACAACAAATCAGATATTGTGGGAACACAGAAACGGTCAGACAGATTGTGAAACTACCAACAGTTTAGAAATGAGTTCCACGAGGAAAGAAAGTGAAAGCAAACGCGTCAAAATGCGTTTAATTGCATCATGCATTTCACAGAAAAACTGTTTCGGTGGAAAAAAACAGCAAGTAGGCCAAAGTTGAACATGCTTCCTTGGAATTCATTTTAAAGTGTGTTGTTTCTCTTCCATATTAAGTCTTACCCTAGGGGTTTGTTCAAAACCTGTCTGATCTCAGCAGGGAGCTCGGATCATATAACAGATCTAGAACCAATGGCAACCGAATAGTTGACTCAAGTCCTGATAAACTGAATTAATCCTTTAATATGCATGTATTTCTCCGTCTGCTACACCTCACAATCCCAGCACAGACGTCCGGCGCTGACAGGAGGCACCTGGAACTTCTTAGCAGCTGCGGCGCTGGAGGCCTCTGATGGCGTTACAGGGAAGTATAAGGGGAAAAGCAGACGACCTGGTGAGAAATGGCCGTAACAAACCAGATGTGCTGGTCTGACGTCCCCGCTTCTTTTACACGTGCGTCTGGTAGAAGTAAGGTAGAAGTCTGTTTGTTTAGTAAACAGCGCAAGGAGAGATATTTGTCGCTACATCCGTTTCACACAAAAGAAACTGCCGTTCTTTTTTTTTTTTTTTTTTTTTACCACCCAGCACCAAAAACAGTGTGCAGTACTTCATTTACATCTTAGTTATGTAACTTCTCATAGTGTGACTATGTTTAAAACCTACTGGATCATTTATAGGAAAAAATGAATAAATGAATGAAAAAATAATATTTAGAGAGCATCAGAATTAGATTGGAGCACCGTCACCAATCAGAAAGAAAAAAAATATAATTCAATACATTGCTGCCATTCAGAAAAAAAGGAGCAGCCTTCTTGAATGAAATATAGAAATATGTCACAATACATGACTGCACAAGTCATTTAACCTTGTCCTTAGAAAAACTTTGTGCTCAAGCTGGGGAAAAAAACCCATAAGCTCTCGTCTGAAATCCGAAATTGCGAAATCCTGAAGAAAAAAAAAAAGACCAAAAAGAGTCAGAATGGAACCTTTCCGTAGAAGTGGGTGTGACTCAGATGCTGATATGAAAACAGCCCAAAGGCGCCCAAACACACTCACGCACTCAATGCCAGCTGACTGCTGACACGCAGGTTTCTCCTCGTGAAGCCATTCTCACTTTGACACGTAGAATTTATTCATTTCATCCCCGTCTTGACATGAACCGGATTTCCTCGATGACGTACTTTTCTGTGTGCAGGAGCTTTACTTTGTGGCAGCAGTAAGGATCGGGTTTGATTAAACACTTTTACAGAATGAAGACGATGATTGAATGCTCTTGAACTTGAATGTCAGCCCCTGTGGCCGCTGAATAAACCGCTGGAAGGACACAATATAATGTGTTTTCTACGAGGTGATGCGAGGTGTGCATGTGTAGTTTGTAGAAATAAGCCAAGGGATGAATCTGTTATTATATTGACATCATCTAAAGCAATTTGGGTTGAAGGTCATGGAAGTGATGCCAAACAATGGGTTCGTCATAAAAGTAAGAAACAGTACAAAGTACAAAGCGTCTGATCCTAGTCTGTAATACGGAAACCATCCCATCAACACTTAGCGCTCTGTAATCAGGAGTTCCTGTGAAATTGGCTTCTCCGCACCGGTCTACGAAACTGCTGCTGTGATCTGGGTTGCACCACTGGCATCTATTGGTTGATTACACCCAGGCAAAAAAAAAAAAAAAAGAAGAACAGAGCATGTGTGGTGGCTTGTGGAGAACTCCTGGCCAGTTTTGCTTTCTTGGGCTGAATGTGATTTTTTTTTTTTTTTTCCGAGAATCATTAGGACTTCTAAGCGCGGCCTCGTATGACCCAGAGGACCGAGAAGTCATCACAGAAATCCTCCTAAACTCATTAACTCCAGAAAAGATTGTCACCACACTAAACACTCGCACATGAGTCCTTCAGATCACAGGCCCAATCCTCGCTCACATAAACACACACCCACTTTGAGGGATAAATACCTCCTAAGCACTTGACTGCATATGTGACAGGACGAATAGGTCAGTGACTTAGCTTCTTACCTTGCATTCGTGACTACGCGTCCACCCCGACCCCGGTCGCCTTTTTGCTTTCTTGAACCTTTGCCCACTTTATTTGCTCACTTTTGTTAGCGAGCCTCATAGAGCTTGTGATATTGAAGTCTAATTTAGCATAACAAATAAAACAAATAAATCAGGCGAGACTCTCATCTCTTTGGGGGTTTTCTGATCACCTTTACCACATTGTTTCCTAGAATAAGCAATATCGAAAGTCTGTTTTACTTAAGAAAGCCTTATGGCTTTCTTTCCTTTCATTGTGTAAATACCTCCTTCTCTTCTAAACCTCCTTCTCTGTCACCACAATCCCACAGCTACTGCTACTTTTCACATTCTCAACCGCCGGCTTGACAAGTATGGCTTAATGAAACACTGAGCCTTGATTCTGTTTTTTTTTTCTGAAATAAACTGCTGGAACGCTACTTTCATTAGACACAGCCTGGATCTTGGCATGGGAGTGTGGGTCATACAAGGACAGCCCAGAATAGGAAAAACAGCCCGGACAGAGCCTGCAGCAAAGCACTAAGAGTGGCAGGGATCCAGCATAAACCACTATTAGTACACTGGCCACTGGGGAGTCATTGAATCCACACGTCTCAGGTTAGGACGTACACGCGCGCAACCATTAACGCGACATTAGTGTTAAGGCTGGCGTGACATATATATCATGCGTGTGTCACACAACATGTTGCATGGGGTTCAAGGCCAGGTGAGGTCGCAATAAAAAGCACTTTTAACTATTCATGGTCAAAAATACAGCCCTTGCTTTATGTTCGTCGAGCATTTGAGTAGGTTTGTAGTTACTAAGCAACTGTCACGTAGTCCCTCTCAGCCTAATCCATCTAGGCCGCTGTGGCTGCATGGAGCCTTCGATGCACACTGATACATCACCTTGGATCACCAGCGTCCTTTGTCCACGAGCAGCACATCACAAACTGCCCGTCTTTAGGGAGGGAGAGGCTTTTTTTTTTTTTTTTCTTCCCTCTTTATCACGCCTGCACAGCCCGGTCATTTAGCTCAGAAAAATAACTAATCTGTTGTATTGATAAAGAGTCAGTGCTCGGGAAGATAGGTAGGTTCTTACACCATGTTCCTGCCTGTGGTTTATCAGTCTGTTCAGAGACGATTTCGTGCTGCCTCTTTTGACTTTTCAGCCACCAAAACCGAGCAGATAAAGCTGGGACAAAGTGCGTCAGCTGACGTTTGATATGATACCGTCGTGAAAATTAGAGAGCCTTCTCAAATGTCAAAGTTATTATCCAGAGAAGATTTTTTTTCCAGGAAGGGTACTAATGTGATTCTGATTTGGACAGGAGTTTCACTGTTTTGTTCATTCCCAACCCATTCTTTATTGTGTCCAACTGCTTGTCATTAGGGCATGATAGCAGAGGCTCTGCCGGTGCACGTCTTCCTAGAATTGAGTGTTTATTTGACCCACTTGGAACATAAAAGTATGAATGAGAACAGAAGTCCCCCCCCCACACACACACAAAAGAAAAAAAAACTGACTTCACATGGTTTTCCTTTCATGTTCGACAGTCGTTTCAACAAAAGCAAACCTCATGTGATGTGTCACGGATGTTTACATTTTTGATATATACTGTACATATATAACAAGCCTGGAGAGAGTCACAGCTGGCCCGCTTCTCTACAGAGATGTCTTTAAGTGTTCATCCTGGGTTTAAGGCGGTTAAGACATTTACATCTATTCGATGTGTGCTGTTTTCTGTCTAACAAAGGCAAGTGTGAATTAATAATGTTAAAAATAGGCACTACGTGTCGCAGCATAGATTTGCCTTGGCCTACTTTTTATGTAATGTACATGTGTTTCGTCATACACATAGACACACTGGAAGCATATCATATGTTTTTTTTTTTTGTTGTTGTTGAGGGTTAGCTCAGAGAATCTGTTTGTGTCTGCACATGTGTGTGCATGAATGCCAGAAACAGCTATAGAGGGTCTGACCATAGGTAATAAAACATGCTCTAAAGCTCAAAATGAACACGGCATACTGTGTTTAATCTGATGGAGAAAAAAGAAGTGGTTTTACAGGGAGTCCAGGAAGTTGCTGCTCTCCATAGACCATAAAGCAACTGGCTGCTGCTGACACATATTCATATTTATATATATAGTGATATTCTCATCAACAGGCGACAAGAAAGGAAATAAGTTTAGACTGGAATATGTCAAATTTAATGTGAAAATCCTACTTGTTTTACTGATAAAACAGCAAATATGTTAATTGGACAAAATGAAATCTATGTATTATTTTCATATTTTCATTTTTATATTCGCTTTGCAGGCGACGGTTTTGCCTGCGAATAGGTTTTAGGTCAGGCCTGATTATTTACTGCTAAGACTACGCTGGAAACTGTGCTAAGAGCATAATAATTCATATATGAACTTTTTAAACATCCATATATTTTGGGGGTTTGTAAGCTTTAGGAGCCTCACTAATCCAAACACAGAATATTTATAGCAGGAAACTTTATTTCTGTGCAGTCTGTGAAATGAATGGCGAGCCTGTGGATGCTCACCTGTGCGTTGAAAGTAATTTGACTTTTACGGGTCCTTTAAAAAAAAAGTAAGAACAGGACGTCCACTGTTTGGTTCATATCAGAGCTGGAGTACGCTCAACATAGTTAACAAAGCGGAAAACCTTCAACTTAATCTGCGGCACAAAACGGCTTTTAATGTTTAACACAATTGTGTTGGAAGTGTATAGAGCACAGTAGACCTTCGCTTTGAAATCTCTGTTTTTTGGTAGCTACAGTATATTAATGCTCCACATTCTCCTGACTTCTTGGTCTCTGTTCTGACATCAAGCTAAACAAAATATCTTTGTCATTTGTCAAATTTATGTCCTTGGATTTAGCAGTAGCTCACTAACTTTATCATAACGCGACAGTGCTTCTCATATTTCACTATACTCTGTGAGCACACACCTCTGCCAAACTGGCTCTAATTTTGTGAGAAATTTGTTCCTGAAAAATCTTTTTCTAATCTGCAGTTTTTTTTTTACTTTGCTTGTTTTGCAGTTTGAACCACTGACCCTCAAAAAGTCACGCTGATCACATGTGTCCAGCTCATCACCTATCAGCTGTTATCTGTCTGTATAATTTGCAATAACTGTAATGGACCATGTGAACATCCTAAACTGTCAATTAGCAACAAGCGTCGTGTAGTTAAAAGTGCTTTCTGCAACCTTTGCACTTTAAAAGCTGATATGAATTTCTTTAAGTAGTGGAGCTAAGCAAAGTTTTGCATAATTTAAAGACCACTTTCTGGTTCCCTCATGAGCTGTTTTCACCTCACATGACCCGAAGGTTGGTTTACAGAAGGGAAAACAGGTAGGACGCAGGTACGTCTGGAGTATTCGTTTGTCCTGCTATCACATATTAATGAAGATCTCTTCATACACGCATCTTGCATGAGCACACACAACATAAATATGAAGTTTTTATTAAACGCATAATAGGGCAATATTGTGCCTTCATGAAAATTTTAAAATAAGAGATTTTTTATTTCAGCTGCTTCTTGATAAACACAATTTCCTTTAAATATTTATATGAACTTGAGTTTATGCTCCATTTTCCATCACAAACTCCACTGCCCTCTTTGACAGAGACAGTATTAAGACTTGACTAGGTCTTGTTTAAGGCCAAATAGGACTTAGACCACTTTGGGACTTTCCCTCCAAATAGTATGGTCTTAAATACTCTTAAAATACCAAGCCACTAATGCACGGGGGGTTTCCACCAACTCAGACAAGACTGCAAGGAGATTAGAACAATTTTTTACAATAAACAGGATTTAAGCTAAGTCCCTGTTTTTTTGCTTGTTTGCTATAGAGTCGAAATATGAAATATTAAAGCTATGAGAGATTACTCAGGAAATACAACAGACAATGAAGCTGTCTATGTAGTATGGCCACAGTCATGTTGACCTGATAACGGCGTGGAAACACTAAGGGAGAGCACTGAGCAGAAGACAGTCATGGTTCAAATGAGCAAAATGTTTCCTATTCTTTTAACCTCTGGTACAGTCGTATCACATGCACCGCTCTGCTGCTACAAATACTTAGAAGAGCTTAAAGATAATCCTTGAAAAGTTTAATATTTCCTCCTCTTTGAGTAACATTTGTTTAAAGTTCCCAGATGTTTTAGTAAACCAATTATATTACTATTCAAAATGAAATAATACCTTCATGACACATATGACAAATGTTCAGTAGGAAAAATTGTGTTCAGACAGCTAGGGGGATTTGGGAAATATTGACAAAATGTAATTCACTGTTGGTCTTTGTCTTCTTGTTGATAGTATTAAAAAACAGGATGCCGCCAGCCTTATCCTTTAAGGCATGGGTGGAGCAGTTATCCTCAACCCCCCCCCCGAGTGTAAAGAGAAGAGTTCCTTTACTTAGTAAGATGCGAGACAGGTCTGAAGCCAAACAGAATCGACATGTTCAAAGAAAATATGAAATAAAAAATATGAAAATAACGTATGGATTGGCTAAATGCTGAGTTTACCCTGCACTGTCGACAAATAGCAAGCAGTCTTGTCGCTTATCTTGCCTTCATCTTTGAATTGACAGAGAACTTGAGTTGAAAATAGAGGAAGCTATTGTAGACTAACTGCATCATCTTTTAACAAATGTATGGGGGTATGGGGGTGCTGGAACCGTAGCTGGAAAGGTGCCAGTTCACCTGCTGAGGTACGGAACGGCTGTTTAATTGCTGTTCACGATATTTGCATGTCTTTGAGCCCTTTTTTGTGTGTGTGGTTGTATTTCAGGTAACACATATGAAAAAAGAATTTCCCCTAACAGTAACATTTGATTTGAACTGTACAACAAACCCAAATAGTGAAGACAATATATGCAGGAATTCAACACTGGCTCTGCTCCCCATCTGCATTCCCCCCACGTCCCCATCACCTGTGGTACAAACACTAACACTCCTGTTGCTCTTAGTTGTTCTGAGCTCATAGCCTGGCTAACAAACTAAGCTAACATTAGCTAACAGCAGCTACATTTCATAGCAGCTTTCCATACTGTTCATCAGGAAACCAAGTCATCACAGCAGCTACAGATGGTTCTCTGACCATTTCATGTATTTAAGGTTAGTGGCTTTCTTAGCAACACTTTTTTTAAATTGACGACAAAGCAGCTCCACACTGTCACACCTAATCCTCCATGCATCACGGTAGAATCACACATGTACACAATCCATTCACCTTTTCCGTGTCTCCTGTTGGTGCCAAAAATGACAAATTTGACACAGAGAGACCAAAGTACAGATCTCCACAGCTCTAATATCCATTCCTTGAGTTTTTTTTTTAGCCCAAGCAATGCCATTCTTGCTGTTGTTCTTTCCCAGTAGTAGTTTCTTTGGAGCAATTTGACCATGAAGGGCTTATTCATGCAGTCTCCTCTGAACAGCTGATGTAGAGATGTGTCTGCTACTTGAACTCTGTGAACCTCCAATCTGAGGTGCCGTTAATTGGCCATTTCTGAGGCTGGTGACTGTAATCAATTTATCCTCTGCAGCAGACATAACTCTCTGTCTTCTTTTCCTGGGGCGGTCCTCATGAAACCCAGTTTTATCACATTGGTTTTTGTGACCTCACTTGAAGACATTCAAAGGTCTCAAACTAATTAACTGAGTACTCATTCTCACTATAATTTGGATTACTACCACTAGTCGAATAGGGCTATTCACTGCTGGCCCACAAAGAAATTTCACTAATGAATTTTTGACAAGCCACTGTCATAAAAACAAACTGTGGCTACTTTGTGGAATGCAAAATAGAAAACCTTTTACTTTGCTGACACTTTTTTTTTGTTAACCACCGAATTTTATAGGTGTTATTTTGTTTAAAGTCTTCAGCGTTAATCTACAATGTAGAACATAAAACAGAAGAAAAAACACTGAATGAGAAGGTATGTCCAAACTTATGACTGGTATTGACATATGTATATTAATTCAAATAAACCCCTTTGCTTATTTCTTTTTTAGCAGTTTCATCGTGCTTCAAAGAACATAATGTACCAACCTCGGCACAAATTGTGCAAGAAAAGAGAGGGTGGCTCAAGGTACTTTATTACGTAAAACCACGCCGTCATCTCTTTTTCATTTCATCCCAAAATCTTTGACTGAACTTTTGATGCACTACTTATGATCATCCTGTGTTTCTGACCCTCATGGGGCATCCCTGACAGGCTGCTGCATCTTTAGATGTCCATTGCCTTTCTCAAATGAGAGTGCAGGGGGCTGAATGCTGAACAGCTTTGGTTACCACATTGTGGGGTGTTTATACTGCTGTTACTATGGAGATATGCCTCTCCACTCTGCGTTATGTAATAAAGTTTTAAAATTCATTTATCTGAGGATGAAAGAACAGTGAGCCTCAGCCCCTCAGAGAGAGTGAACGAAAGAAAGAGAGAGAGAGATCCAGTGTTATCAAAAGTGTTTTTGTTGTCTTCAAGGTTGGTTATGATCTAAACGACCTCATAACTGGCTTTCAGGCTCATTATCACCATGTGTCCACGTCATGATTGAACTTCACTGAGTTGAATTTATGAATTAACTTTCTTCATTGATGTTTCAGTGAATTGAGAAAATATCTGCAGCAAAACTTACCACCGCGTACCACTGTGAATAAACAATTACCGTATAGAGAATAAGATCAGAGCAAGTGTATCTGACAAGGGCGAGAGTAAAAATTCAGTTGCGGCAAAACAAATTAGAGCAACATTTAGAGCAATGTTTCATGTTAGTCAGAGGAATATTACCAACTATTCAGTATTAAATACTCATCACCACTGCAGCAAAATGTTGTATTTGATCTTGAAAGATTGAACTTCTTGGAGCAATAGTTATGAGAAAATATGAGAAGAAAGAGGCAGGATAACAGAGGGATGGAAATGCTCTGATTATCTTTCATGGATATCGACATTATAATATGGACACTAATCTGTTTTTTAGGATTGTGATTTCTTCATGTGACAGTGGTCACAATTGCCTCTTTTCATTTCATCATAAGTAAAAAAAATCTTTCTGGCTATTAACAACATTAACGCTAATGCCCTAGGCTAACACTACAAATATGTAACACAACAAATGTAACAACCATCTTTGTGGAGTGGAGTAATGCGAACACACTTCATAGTTAGAATAATGGGAGGTTTACGTGTTCTGTTCATTCTCCTCTTATGAATAATGGATAATTATGCTAGCAGAGCATAAAAATAAACAAAACATGAAGCCGCTCATCTAAACATGGCACCATAGCACCACTGGTGGTCCAAAACTCCACAGGGCACCTTTAAAGTACCCATATGCAGGTATGGCATCCAGCAAAATAATTGAGTGATATGCTCAACATGGTATATCCTAGTGAAACCTCACACCAGTCCAGGAGTCTGTATTGTAAATTGATTGCGTTTATCAGGAGGCCATATGTTTTGACACATACTGTGATACACGTGATCGCATTTCAAAGAGTGGCTGCAGAGGGGAGGACGTCATTTAAGAGTTAAAGAAGAGCTGTTCCACAAGGGAAAGGGTAAAAGAGGAATTAGTCATCAGTGTTCAAGGGAATTAATGATTGATTCATGATCTTTTCAGTGAAAGGAATGAAAAGCAAGATGAAATAAGGACGAGCCTTAAAAAAAAAAAAAAAAAAAGAATTAAAGTTTCCCTCACACCGTCATTCTAGGTTTAAGCTTAGCCGCACAGCACTGGGAAATGTGCTGAACAGAGGTGGAGTTACTGGGAGAAAGCCTTTTTTTTATCTAACAGCAGGCTCTCGCTCTGATACTCAGGAGGAGCAGCAGGAGGCAAGAGGCATGGAAGTCGAGATTGCGCAGAGGGAGCGGGGGTCACACGAGGCCAGGGTGTCTCCAAGGAACAGCAAGCAGGGTACAAGGCAAAGGCTGGGCATGTGGATGGGTGAAAAAAAAAAAGAAAAGAAAAAGCTGGCATGGATGTGGGCAGGACAAGGTTAAACGAGGGGAGCAGGCGAGACAGCGTGAGTCAGAGGACAGGTTACAAGCCTGCCATGGCGCGGAGATAGAGGTGTAACTTACAACACCAGATCTTATCTGGGGGAAAGTTCCAACCACCCCTGTCGACCGCCGTGACGTGTTTCATGGGCCTCCAGAGTGTGCCGAGCTCGGGATGCATGAGGCCTGCACAAATACGTGCACATGCTCCACGCGCATATGCAACAGCACAGAAACAATGCTCGAGGAGTTGCGGTTATTTATGAGCACTGATAAAACTAGACCCACAGGACACTTTTGCAAGCAAAGATGAATTTATTTTGGCCTAACGTATGCCATTACACAATGCCGGTGTTATATTAGCCTAGAGCAATGAGAGAAGCGAATGAAGCGAAAAAAAAGGATTAAATAAATAGGGATAACTGGGGCTAAGGTGCAGGCTTTGGTTTGTGCACTATCAGCAACAGCACCAGACATGTACTGGTGAATACAGAGAGAGATTAGTGAAGAACCAGGGTCACAGGAAGGGGGATACTGTGGTATCTCTATCTAGTACAAAGTGCCCTTCCAGAGAAGGGCACATCTCTCAAGGTTTCATTAGTTTGCTTAGTGGTGTACATACTGCTGACATACTTTAGTGGGCAATAAAATCAGTCTGATGGACTGAGAAAAGTGGGTTGAAAACAACTTTACGATACATTTTGTGGGTTGTCACCAGTAAACAGGCAAAGCTATAACTTACGGGAAACTCTGTAGTAAAAAGCATGCTGTCCTACTTCCAGTTTGTGTGTATCATTTGTTTTATTTACTGCAGGTCTGGGACTTCATTGATGATGATGGTCATGTAAGTTTTCATTATGTTGGTTTGTTGGCTGTACTGTACAGTTTTCAGTCATGTAGATTATTGCATCCTCTTTACATGGCGAAAAGACATCTTTTAGTTGTTTGTATTTCATGTCCTCCCTCTCAAATTCAGTAAACAACCACACCAAACATCCTCGAGTCATAAAGAAATAATTGGACTTGGACTAGTTTAGCCTTTAGAGCATAATCTTTACACTATTGCAATATGTGAGCCATGTGATGTTTTATGAGCACATTAGCAATAACAAACCAGTTCCTATCATATGAATAGTCACATTGTTAATATGTAACCCTAACCCAGAAAAGACCACACAACTAGGACACGAGTGGACCATCTATACAACAAAACGTTATACGGGCAAGCATGCAGAGCTTTCTTTTTTATAGCAAAAGCAAAGCCATCTGTTGGTTTTGTTGCTTGATAGTGTTATATATCTAAACACATTCTGTACAATGTGAAACTAGGCCAGTATAAATAGATATTGGGAGAGGGGTTGTCACTGAGTTTCAGTCTCAGAGCACGATGTTAAACTGCTCGATGTGGTTAAGCAAAAGTTATGTGTGTGAACCAAGCGCTCTTCAAGATCATCAAAGCTGAATCGCGTTAAATCGTTCCACAGCTAACTTTTTTAACACGGGGCCAGCCGCAGCGAGCCTTCGCCTTCGGCCGCTCTACTGACTGAGCTAAGCGCCGCCCCGCGGCTAACTGAAACAGATTGGATTAGGGCAAACAAAGTAAAGACGCCTTCACATTTTGTTCAAAACAGTCAAGAACCATTAGCCTGATTGAGGAACAGAAATAGCCTTCATAATCCCACTGTCCTGCCTACTCCCACTAGCAATACGTAATGTTGGCAGGATTAATGTTTGGCCACCTTAAGAGTAACTAGACTGAGCCTACTGACATCAGGTGACTTACAGTACATACAAGCCAACTGTGTAATCCTGATCCTCAGTGATCACCATTTTCAAAGGATCTCAGAGGCCTTAAGGAGGAGCACGTTCAATCATATCATAACTTTAGTTATCAAACTGGAAAAACTGCAAAATATATAGAAACTGGTGAGTGAAGAGCCTACCTTTGGGGCACAGTGGGGCTTTGAGCTAAAAGCTAACATCATAATGACCTTGATTTACTGGCATCTAGAGGAATAGTGGATCGTAACAGTCATCAGAATTCATCCCGTGGGATATTATCTAGCGCATTTTGTGGAAATCCGTCCGATAGTTATAGTTATATTTCAGTCTTTCATAAAAACACTCGCCTGAGAACCGGATGTATCTGCAAAATAATGTTTCATTTGTTCTTGCAGATTTGTATCACTGACTGTTACTAGTCTAATTAGTCTGACTCATACGGCTAAAAACTAGAAGCCCGTAGAAATGCAAAATGCTTTGACATTCATTCATACAGTACATTCCTACGTCAGAAGGAATGTGAAACACAAGGTAAAACCAGATGAATCAATTTCCGAGAATGAGGTAACACCTAGTTCATCTGAGGTGAATGCTGATATCAAGGGCATGATAAAAGCAGTATGCCCCACAGTGCCCTGGATTTCCCTTTTGAAAGGCTGCAAATCTATCTGGCTTTAAAGTGTGTCATGATTGCCTGCACAACCTGGAACTGTGTGTGTATGTGTGTGTGCTGGTGTGTGATTCATCCCGACGTGTACGTGTTTAAGCCTGTGTTGTTTGTCCATTTTAAACATCCCCTCTTACGTTTTAACAGCCTCCGAAAGTACATTTTGTATTTGTTGACGTGAGTTATGCAACCTTAAAGTCATCTTAAGTAGCTCCTTTAACCTGTCAGGTGAGTCTGCGATACTATCACAGAACTCAGTGTCCCAACGCTTGACTGAAATGTCAACTGTACAAAAAAAAAAAACTCTCAAGTTTCCCAACGTTTGAGTTACACGTCTATCATTATGAGAACTGAGACAAAAAGATAAGAATAGGAAAAGTCGTATAAGGCGTAAAATCCTTTCAGAATGACACAACGTTGGTAATTCATTTGTTTCTTTCTGTGATTTTCAACTTTTTAAAGTCTCTTGTGGACCTGAAGAGCCAGTGCTGTGCTTTAAATATTTGTCCACAATATTCCTCTGTTCTCCCGGAGGGGGAAATCCATAAAACCCACACAGAGAATAGATAAACCTGTAATTTTAAAATATGAATTCTCGCGCAGTTTGCTTAACAAATGAGCAACAACTTGCTCAAACAGAGAAGACATAAATTACAATGTATGAAAACATGTGCTTTTTATGTTTGTCCCTGAGGGGAAATACTTTGTACATGCAAACCTCCTTTTTTTTTCCTTTGCAGTATTTTTTCATGTCAATCCATTTGTCCTGTCTGCACTACTACTAGTAGTATTTAACCACGTAAACAAAGAGGGGGGAGTGGCTGTCACCTTAACATTTCCATTATATGACAAAATATAGATTGTTGCTGAAAAAGATTATGTTTTAGGGAAACTCTCACATGGACAATCACATGCCCTTTATCTTATTCATTTGTTTGCTGTTAGAACTGTTAATGCTCACCACTATCTGTACCTCTTTTAACCTCGCCTCTCAGCTGTAAACAGGCATGTCACCGGGTAATAATACATCTTATCAGCGTGCAGCACATACTATATAGTCTCAACATGCAGAGCACGCAAAACACATGAGAGGTTCCAAATCATAAAGAAAGGGCAAAACCGTAACAAGGGGGCACCTACAATGGCAGAGGTCAACGCAAAGTTGAGATTATAGAAAAGGGTGTAACGTAAAGTCTGCTCAGTTGGACTAAGGACAAATTAAATCCCCTTTGAAGGAAGCCCTTATCTTTTGAGTTTTACACATGTTCTTGTGTAAGCCCTTGTTTCTGCAGGGAAACGGACACATACACTTCCAGTAAAATCTGCCACATCAGCAGCCCTGGGATATTTTATGAGGGTCACAAACTCCATTAAGAAGTTAGTGATTCCCATCTCAACTACACATGTCACTTTTTCATGACTCATGTTGCACACTTAAAGACAACAGTGTTGTGCAGAGCATGTTTTGCGTTTTTACAGGATGCTGAAGGCATGAAATAGCCAGCAGCTGGTTATCTTAGCTTAGCATAAAGACTTGTTTAGCCTGTTATATCTATGCAAATATTCTCTCAAAGTGTGAAGAGTCAATTTGTGGTTTTACAAAGGGCTATGTGGGGATTAGACAGATTTTGTCACTTTGGAAAGAGAAAGAACTAGTCTTTCTCCTCATCTCCAGTCATTATGCTAAGCTAAGCTAACCAGATGATGGCTCCAGCCTTATTGTGGGGAGTGGTAGCAACCTTTTCATTTAACTCTCCACAGGAAATCAAATAAGTATTTAGCAACATGTTGAACTGTTCCTTTCATACAGGTCAGACTGGCTTAGAACAAAATGTTCTTTCCTATCCTGCAAGATGTACAGTAGGTTATCGTGAAATAAAATCTGCAGGGACACAGAAAAAGACATCACCCTGGTTGAAGCATTTAAAAACTCACAAGACAAGACAATAAACTTTGTACATGATTCAAGTGATGCTGAATACTGTATGACATCTGGCTTGAAACATACTGGTAATCTCAAGAACAGCTGGCCGCCTGAGTTTTTTATGTACCTCAGCATTTGGTGAACTACGGAAGCGCATTGCTGCCACCCTCCATAACACCCTCCTCATGTTATAACGTGATATCTCTACATAACTTCATTCAATTATACTTTAATCTTGGTTTGAGACATGGTGACATACTACAGTTGTTGAGCACTGTAGATGATATTGTTATCAGTGTACGTACTCTCTGAAGGATTTTGAAGAACGGGTTGTACTGAAGAAAGAATGAATCCAACCCTCTTGGGTTCTTCTCATTCTTATTGATCTCAAGTGAAACCATACATCACCGTATTACGAAATAACGTGATAATTTCATATCACGAAATAATGTGATACTTTCACGTTATAGCGTGAAAATATCATGAAATAACATGATAATTTCATATCACGTAATTACGTGGTTATTTCACGTTACAGCGTGATAAATATCACGTTATAACATGAAACTTTTCACGCAATTACGTGATACTGAGCCAAATTATTTTTTGGAGGGTGGCAACATTGCGCTTCCGTAGCTAACAATGTTAACAGCATTAAATAAACATCTTGTAAGCAGCAGTCCACGATGATGGAAGGTGTGCTGTAATGACCAGACATTGACACAGAAACTGCTGGATCATGACTGTATACTATAAACAACACATATTCATGGAAGAACATCCTATATTTACAGTAGTATATATCCTCATTTAGGACATCAGAGATGATCAGATTAATGTCAGAAGTTGCTCTTTCTTGGATCTGTGCCACGAGGAATTTTTCAGGCTTTTCTGAACCGCCTGTTATGTAATAATCATGTGAATGAGACTGAAAACGCTGCATCCTTCAAGTATGATTTCCTCTCAATTGCAGAATTGCAAAACAGTCAGCTATCAAAGTTTTTCAGCAGTGCGCAGAAGAATTCCGAAAATAAGGCTGCAGATGAGTCATGGCATGCATCAGGCACACATTACAACACTCTGATGTTTATGAGAGCAGTCTGTCCTGGTTTTGAGGACATGAGACGTGTGCTTATTCACTATCACCACTTGACCTGAGCTCACTCCATCTGAGTAAATCTGTCACCTCGTTTGAACTTTATAGATCCCATGAGCTTGGGCCCAGACTGAACAACACATCCTCCTCCACCCGACTACAACTGTTAACACCCACTGTGCAATAAATCTCTATACGGCTGGAGTGAGACAGAATCCAAAGGGTAGTAACGGTGTGATTTGCAAGAATGAGATAGCTGTGATAGCCATGAACTGATTGAGGTCATCTATGGTGAGTCTCAATTCAGTGTTGTTCAGCCACTGCCACAAACTAATTAACAACACAGTTTAGGTGCGTGTGTCATTCTCTCATATTACGTAATGGTCCTGGGGAGGTTGGGGTTTAGGGGGGCTGTTGTGCCAGGTGGCCTGCAAATGCACCGGAAAATTACTCAGCTGCAACAACCGTGAATCCACGCAAACCCTCTGATCATTTACAAAGCGGACATGCCCTTGCTTTTCCTGTCCTCCTTTCTCGTCCTCTGTCCTCAGCTCAACTCTCCTCTCCTTCTGCCTTTTATTTTGTGTCCGGTCACTTACTTTCTTTTCTTGTCTTGTCCTCTTTAACCCTTCCCTTTCTTATGCTGACCTCACCGCCTCCCCTACCTTGGCTACAGCTGAACAAATGATTAAATCAGTTGTTCTACTTCACGGGGAATCCTTTCTATAAGAACTCGTAACGTTCTGGTTGATGTATAATGGATTCCATATGAAATGTATTTATTGCCATAAGATGTTATATGTACTACATATCTGTGCACAATAAAATCTTAGAGGTATTTTATTTTACAGTTCACTGCAAGTCCTTCGGCCAGAACAGTTCCCATGTAAACAACAGAGTCATTAAAATACGTGATGCTCTGTCACGGATGAATTGAGGACATTCTCTCAAAAACATGTTTGCTCTTGTGGCGGTATCCCATCATCTGCTGTCTCCCATGCCCCCTCTTTGCTGGTCTTTCCCCACTCTCCCTAATCTCACTCACAGGCCAGAGTTTTTGGACCCAAAAGAGACTCTTTGAGCCAGCAATGGGGACATGACCCCAGTGTTAATTCCTTTGTTCATAGTGATGTCCTTTATTGATGTGGCATTCAAGCAGTGTCACCACAGCGGGCAATCAATCCACCTGAACTGACCCTGAAAAGTACACAAACAACAGCAGTGGGAAAACACTCACAGCACTGACGTAACAGTGCTTTAGGGCAAATACATGATTAGGAATTATGCATTCAGTGAGCACATTTATAAATGATTTATAGCAACACTCGATTGAGTGTTTGCAGATTGTGTGACAGGTCATATTGATGTTTAGTACAGTGTAACATGAGAGGGGAGTGTGTGATACTGGCTGGTAAGTGCTGACTGCCCTTTGCTGTGACTGGTACTAATTTTATCATTAACACAAAAAGTTACAAAGCATATTGGCTGTGTCCAAATTCCGGAGCCCTGGGCTTACTGTAATTAAAATTTCCTACTCTGAACCATAAAAGCGCCGTATCTTTGTAGGGTCTCAGGGTCAGAAAATCTAGTGTCAGGACTTTTATTCTTTCAGTCTTGTGCTTACGTGGTGCATATCCCTAAATGAGTGTGGTTAATCAAATTAGCACACTACAAAACTGGAGAAAATGAATATTTGGACAGAGAGTGGGAGCCAGGAAGTTGTTATGATACATTTAGGGCTTTTCAAGGGCAATTTAAGGAAGTTATTCAAATGAAGGGTCAGTAATTCACAATAATATTCACATTAGAGATCCTCATAGGTCCACCTGAACTCAGTGACCTGGACATGGTGTATAAAGTAAGTATAAAGTATAAATTTAAGGCCAAGAACCACTTGGGAATATGGGAAAAAAATATTTTATTCAGAATCAGGATGAAGCAGATTAATATAGAGCAAAATGCAAGATTTTTTAAAAACATAATTTATTATTTTTAATAATAAATACATAAAGCTCGGCTCCATCATGGCCTTAGGTGAATTTTTAGATGACAAAGAACATGAGGCTCAGACTCAGAGATTCCAGTATTGGCTAAATGCAATAACTTTTGAGGACTTTCCAGATTCGTGCCAACCCTGCTTAGGCAAGCACATTCGTATGGCAGTGTTGCTCATTGTTTAGTTCTTGTACAACAGATCACGTCTATGAAATGGGTTGCATTGCATGGTTGTTAGCAGAAAGTACTGTTAATGGATACTATTTGTTTGGGAAATTGATTTTTTTGAGGCCTACATACTGTGCATAATGCAACAAGTTTCTTCATGCTTGGAAAGGTAGGGTGAGGTGAGGTGCATTCAGTTGGCTGCAATCAGGAACTTCACCACTAGATGCCACTAAATCCTACACGCAATTTGAACCAGTAGCAAGGTTCAACATGAAATTCAGAGGTAGAAGGATGTAGGGAAGCAAGTGTGGGAGTGATTAGCCAGGAGGGGGGCAAAACCGAAGGCCACACAGCAGCACACACAAACAGAGACAGACAGAGCAGAGGTACAAGTGGAGAGGGAAAATAGAAGAAAAAAAATGGGGAAGGAGGGAGCAAAAGCCACATAATGACCATAGCAGATCTCATCATATTGACACAACTGCATCCACTAGAACATATACTGGACAAACAGGTTTTCATCTTCACGCCACATAAATTTTGCCCTCAGCAAATTGCCATAATACCTAGAGTAGAGCTTAGTGGTGGAATACCTCTCTCACAAGAAGTTAACTTTCATGGGAACCCATCATGTGTTACAAGTACAGTAAATAATTTATATGTGGCTGGGATAAAAATTCCCGCTCCTATATGTTTTCATAAATCCACTATTTGCTATGCTGTTGCTGTCCGTCATGACCTCACTCTCCCTTTGTACATGAAGTACACCAACTGTACACACACAGACACACACGGCATACAAAAAAATGTGGCTAATACAGTACATATAGGATAAAATATATTAACAGGTGACAAGTATAAAACTGTATATACGAAATGGATATCAGAACATTTACAGATGGCAAATGTGCATGGAGCTGCAGCCCATTTCTAGTTCTAGCCTTTTGTCCGGTCCGGAGTGTACTGACTACTGGTAGAAACAGGGAATTAATCAGCCTTTCCCTGACCCAATTATTGTATAATATTCAAAGAATTTAAACAGACTTGGTTAGAGTCAGGCGCAGAGAAAGACAGTAGACATCTTTACTAAAAAGCCAAGAAGTCATACAGTCTATACGAAATACATTCAAGCAGGGAGTAGGCACAATCTGTACAACCAGGGGTCAAAGTCCAAAAACCATAGTAATACCGAGTAATCCTAGAAATTTCTGGAAAGTGACAGACACGTGGTACCCTGTACATAAACAGGGACAGGTGAACTCAGGTGTGAATAATCAGGAACTAACAGCAAAGATTTAAAAAAAAAACAACACGAGAGGAAACACGAGAGGCCAAGATTAACGGATTGTTGCACACACAGATTTTTATTCACACGTTTGGTGGCTGTTGGTAAGAAGTGGGAATTAATCAGCTTGGTCTGACCCAATTATTGTATAATATTCAAACAATACTGTGCCAAATAAAACACACTGTAATGATTCTGGGTGGATCAGAGACTTTGGCGCAGAAACGATCTTCAATCTGCATGCAGAAACTTTGCCTCATTAAACTTTTATACTTTTGTCGTGTTTGTTATGATGTATTTGCAAACTAAAAATATGAGTTAAGTAGACACGACAGCCTTTATCTTAATGAACCTCCCCATATTAGGATATTTGTTCTATATATGGTTGAAAGCATGTTGGGGGAAATAATCTTTTCCATTTGAACTGTTTACAGCTGCATTAAGTTATTAGAAATACAATGTTGGCCCACATTTAGATGATGAAATTGCTTACCAAACTGTGTTTATCTGATAAAATCCAATAATCCTACAAGAGACTTACAAAGGATTTACACTATAATGTGAGATATTTATTCAGCTGTTAGATTAGCTATGGACATACAAATCCATGCAGGCGAAATGAGAAAGTCAATAATTCCAAAGCACAGTATTTTTCAGGAAAACAGATAAGTGTAGAGTTCAACTCATATCTTGCCCTTTGGTTGTTGCACTGATGCTTTTTTCTTTTATCCAAACGTGTCCACAAACATTTCAGGACACCCTTTAGATATTACAGCATGTCCTGCTTTTGTCATCATTTTGCGCAGCACTTCAAAAGCCTTTCATTCTGCTCTCACTCTGATGTGTTTCTTTTTTCTGGTTTTCTTTCTTTACGTTTTCTTTGATGTAAAATATTCTGTTTTAGAATTAGACCTATGAGAGGTTTAATTTTTGCAAACTTTAATATCAGGGACTGTGTGATGATATGAAAGAACTCACTCTATACCAAGCTACACATAACAAAAGACAATAATATCTTCTATTTCAAGTAAAAAAAAAAAAAGGATTTAAGGCTAATTCTACTCACAGTATTGAAAATATTCTTCATACCTACTCAAATAAAGAACATTTGCACAGAGCACAGTATCTGTTTGTTTGGTGATTATTCTAGCTGACCCATTATTCAGTCCCTTGTTGAGCACTGTATCTCAGTGCCCACTGTATCTCTGACTCACCAGTTATTTGCACCATTAGAAGTTGAATGTTGTGAAAAATAGAATAATGGTAATGTGCTGTAATGCTGTAGACACAGGCCACCCTTTTTTTTTTTTTTTTTTGCCATTTTGTTGGCTTCTAACGTCCTGGATGTGAGGACAGAGATGATGACAGATGATTTCTTCTTTACAGGAACCTGTAAAAAAGAAATCATCTTCTTCCTGGCATATTGGTGAAACATGCATTGTATAAGTCGTTTTTTCTGTGGACCAAACACAAAGTTTCACATGATGTAAGAATAATTTTGCAATCTTCATGTGCTAACCCTGTCAGATTTTGCTGTAGAAAAGCTGAACTGCAAGATTTTTTGAAAGAAAAGCCAAAAATCAGTTTTAAAACAGAGAAGTTATCACTAAATGACGCCCCACTATCTCCCTTTCCCGTGTGAATGTTTTCTACACGGGTATAATTTACTGGTGCTCCAATTCTCTGCAATTTTTGGGTTCTATGTATTACTTCCCTAATGAGGCTTGGGTTGGTGGTTTCCTAATGAAAAAATGCATAAAGCCCGTTGCTGGCAGAGAGCTATTTAGAAAATACGGCCCTGTATGTTTAAATACAGCAGTTAGACAAACAGGCAAATTGAGCAATGCAACAGAAGTTGAATCAGGTCAGTGAAACGAAGGTTCATTGAGCGAGTCTAATGGAAGCGGGACTAAACCTCCAAAACAAATTAATTTAGTCAAAGTCAATCAACGTTGCGATTTGTGTTTGGCTGCAGTAAAACTGAATGACGGTGACAATTAGGAATAATAAGGCCCCTCCATTGTTCTCACGTCCCTATAAGTTCTAAAACGGAAAGATGCAGCTGGCTGAGTCTCTCAGACTGAACTGACAGTTGGGCCTGGTTTCACTGAGGTAAGAGTTCAAAGTATTAAGTGGGGCAGAGGGGGTTTTAGAGCATTTACTGCCTGTTTGCTGACAACAGCAGCATCAGCGTGCTATGATGCAAGCCTGCTGTGTCAAGCCTTGGCGTGACCTCTTTACTCAGTGGTATGTTAACTCCATGGGCCTCACTGAAGGCTAGCCTGGTCCTAGGAATCTATGTTCTTTCTTCAACTCTGTCACATAACAGAAAGAACATGGTGTGCAGTCTAAGTGTTAGTCATTATCAGTCACTAAACTGTAAACTCGTTGGAAGATGCCAACGCCCTTGCTGACATTACCGTCCTTCAGAAACTGTAGAAGGTTTTAAAGTTACAGTGAAAATACTGGTGTCACATAAAACTAGTAGACCTATGTCCACTGTCATCTTAGCGTAGTGGGGAGGGGGGCATTTACAAGGGGGTCCATTGCCCTTTAACCTCAAGATATCTTACTAAAAAATAGGTTTCATTGGTATGCACGAGTCTCCCCTTTACAGACATTGCAGTTTTTTTGTATTCATTGAGAACTTGACATGTAATTATTGTATTGATCATATTAGGCCCCATATTATCCATTTCATTGTAGTGTAAACCATGGACCTATAAAATGACCTGTTGTGACCTCCAGGGTAATCACAATCTCATTAAACTGTCCAACCACAAACTAGAGACCTTGTGGGCAGGTCAGTGATACTGGACCTTGTTGTGACAGTGGCAACATTAACCTAAACATTTACTAGACCTATTAAACGGTAGATTCAGCTTCATTCAACTGGCTGCACGGTAGCAACAACAGGCCGTGTCTTTCACTTTTATTTAGCACCTGTAAAGACACCACTGATGTTCGTTGTCAAAAACCAGGGTGAAGTTCCTCACTTCCTCCCGCAGCTCAGATGTCTTTGTGCCACAGCTATGAGCACAGCTTGGGGTCAGGAAGGTAACTCCGCTCTGAGCAGAGGTTCACCTTTTAGTCTATATCCGTCTTCTCTTTAAGCTTGCTGTCTCTCTTTTCCTTTTTCTTGCAAAAGAAAAAATGAGACAGCAATTAGCCACTTGACCCAAAGAGCCACTAAAGTAATCAGCAGAAGCAGCATGGAGATGCAGATGGATTTCCATAATACTTATTACTTTTGGGCACCTTCTCTACCGTACACACCGTCTTCACCCTCATAACTTCTTTAGTCCTTTCTTCTTTGTTCAGCTATTCTTCTCAGTCAGCTAATTCCTGAACTTCTCCGGAGCCTCATATTTCATTTTCTTTGCCACTTCTAGTTATATTCAGTCTGTTAATGGCTGAGCTCTTCAATTTCAGACTTGTTCTTTCACCTGGCTCGCCTTCTGAAGAGCTTCCCCGGGTTGACCCAGCACCTTGACCTCTTTCTCAAACACTCCTGTAATCTTGTGCTTGTCGTCATGTCAGGCAACAACAACATGTCCTTTCATTCTTGGATCAAATGATCTTACAGCATAACGCAGTCCAGTACAACTTCACCATTAACAATGTTCTCATGCACATGTGTGTGAAAAGACCTCATCATTAAACATCAATAAAATAGACTTTGGCAGAACACCTGCATTAGAATGCATTAGATTGTATGTGTGCAGATAATTAAGTAGCCACTGAATGTACATTTAAATACAAACACATAAAAAATGACACAAATCAAAATAAGTAAGCGCAAATGTAAATGTACACACAACCCCTGTCATTAATATATTTCTCTTTTGATGACATAATACCAACTTAAGCCTAACAACGATCAGATCCTCCAGTGGGGACTGAATTAGTGGGTGAGAGCAGAGTTAGTTGGAATTTTTCCCCTCCAACACCGTTAGCTCACAAATAAGATGTAGCTACATGTTAGAAATAATGGTACAGGCACTGAGACAGACACAGCCGGCAGACTCAGAAACAGCACACCAGTTAAGTCTCAAATGCCGAACTCCATGAGGCGATACTAACTACAGTCTGAAAATATAGATAGCTCACTCCTAATGATCACAGCAAGAGCTGAGCCAAGCGGGGTGTTAAAATCATCATATATTAAATTCTTTTTTTGCATAGGGACAAAGAGTTCAGTCTGCGTTTCACAGCATATGTTCTGGTGCCAGTTTTTATCTGACTGTCTTTCTACACTATCTGTTGCTGTAACAGGGCTGGATAGCGTCACAATGTAGTAAAACAAGGTCAAAACAACCCCGTGTGTATGTGAAAACGGACACAACTCTGTTTCGATGAACACTTGAACACATTGATGACCTCAGTTACTTGAATTTGTCTTTTGGTCTTTGCAGCTGGTTTAATTCCTCCACTCCAGGCTGTAGTCACTGTGGAAACTGTGATTCCGTCACAATAACTGAGATAATGATGCGCTGCAGTATCTTGTACCTTATTACCCGCGTCGGGTTCTCACATTCACAGTGCTGCAGTGTTAACAATGTTGTAAAAATAATTCTGCGATAATTTCGTACTGGAGGAAGGAGATCGGAGTCAGCTCAGAGTTCAAAGGTCAGAGTTTTAATCTTGTACAAGAGGAGCATTCGCAGAGCAACATGCAGGTCCGTTACAAAGTGAAGACTCCATATTTCAAAAGGAAAGCTTGGTATTTATCTGGTTCTGTGGGTGTGCCCTCGCTCAGATAGTTATCAACAGAGAAGGAAGTGATAACACAGAGAAGGAAGTGATAACCATGAGTGGTGGCTATTCAGTACCTTACATGTGTCGCAAAACAACACAAAGGGTCACAAGTCACATTTAAACAGTTACATTGATCATTCCTGTGTAAGACAGTTCACATCTCTTTTCATTAAGTACAAAATCTTAATGAAAAGATAGTCAGTCTATGTGTTTGACTACGGACCTATCCCTACCTATCTAAACCATCCCTTACACGTAAAAAGAACAAAAGAAATGGGGTCACTTTCAATATGTACAAATGCTGTGAGTATTTTTCTCCAGTGGCTCTAGTTGGCCAATTCAGAAAACTACAACTTCAGTTAGATTTAATATCATAATCAGTAAAATAAACACATACAATAAACAGCACTTATCCCTTAAACCGTATCTTCATCAAACAGGTTACCATATAAATCCTCATCTGTCGGATCAGATGTCTTCTTGTGCTGTATTCTCTTAGTCCCCGTGGTAGTCGTCGATAGTGGGTGATCCTTTCATATAGTATAGCCGTTTTGGTCACAGTGGTGTCAATGAGTCTCTCTAACAGTCCTTTCAAACAAGGGATACAACAGCATCCACAAGTGATATGAATGGCAATCATTACGGCTACAGATAACATCATAACTTTTATAGAACCTGCCCATTTTCCAAAAATGTCCTGGAGCCATCCTGTCAGAAGATCATTGAAACCAGAATTTTCCGCTAACTCTTCAGATAGGGAGGTTAATCCATCCAACACTTTAGTGATGCTGCCATCAGGTGCTGTATTGTTAAGAATAAACGAGGTCTGTTACAAAGTGAAGATTCAATATTTTGAAAGAAAAGCTTGGTATTTATCTTTTTCTGTGGGTGTGCCCTCACTCAGATAGTTATTAATTCATGTCCTCCTAAACCCAAAGGAATTAATCACAGAGAAGGAAGTGATAACACAGAAGGAAGTCATAACCATGAGTGGCTATTCAATACCTCAGTCACAGGTCACATTTAAACAGCTACATCGCACATTCCTGTGTAAGACTTCAGTTCACATCTGTTTTCATTAAGTACAAAATGTCACTTATCTTTGCTGGCCTCCTCGAGGCAATGATGACAACGGAGAGGAAAGCAGCTTTTAGATGGCATCAAATTCTTATATGGTGCTGATCCACTGACTAAAGCTTCATAAAAACAAACTGAAAACTGAAGACTATACAGATTTTTGTGTCAGGGGTTAAATGGTACAATGGAGCATCTCTCGCATAATGAAATCATCTGAAAGAACTCCATTGGGTTACGCGAGTCAAGTGATACAGGGTGGTCTGGTTGCTGCAGCATTTCACCACACAAAATTTGCCATCATTAATGCGTTTGCGTAAAGTTTGATTATGACATATATCATAGGACCAATCATAGTGAAATGATTTGTGAAATATATTCAAATATATTTTATTACATTCCCTTGAATGCTGCTTAGAGTGGCCACAGTCCACGGCTCTTCTTTAGGTTCTCCGTGTAGGTGTAGGTGTGGCGTGTGTTTGACCTTAGCAGATAGACGAGCCAAAGAGGACAGCTTCCTTCAACTCTTCAGAAGTGAGGTATCATCACGTCATGACAAACATACTGATGAATCGTCCATTCTCCTTGATCAGCCTTCAGTAAATCAACATAAGAAATCTTGGACTCCTGTGAACTTTCTCTTCAATGACTGTACTGATCATTGATGAACTTCAATGGCAGACTACAGGGAGTCAATGAAGTGATGCGAGTTACTGAAAGAAAAAGTTGTGCCCTGAGGATGCCCTGAGGAGACTCACCAAGTTTGGATCAATGAAAACCCCATTGCCAAGATTAACAGCTTTAATTGCTGAGATCATATATCACACCTTTACCCGGTGACAAAGAGAACGAGAGGATCTCATAGTTTGCAGAGCACGGCAGAAGTACATAATTACTGGACCGTGTTTTGAGGTTTGTGAGGAGGCAGCTCTACTGGTTTGTAAAAAGAAGTCTAATTGCATTGAGACTTATGGGGAAATGCTCCTAGTCCAAACTGTACCATTGGTGTTGACTTTAAGGAAAGTATTCATGACACAGTTATGATGGTCTTGCCAGTGTCACAACAATGTGATAAAGCTAAAAAGTTTGGAAATCAGGCCTTCTATGGCATGTTTATGACATCACATGTCACCTCGGATAATTCTACGTTGCCATAACAAAGACAGTGAAACAACGTTACATAAAAAATTACATCATTAACACTTAATGACAACAGTCATTAACATTCCGTCGTGTGCAGGTGTCATGGTAACTTGAGTTTGCAACTTGGACTTCACACTTATGTTACATACATTGTGATTTGAGTCTTGATTTAAGAGCCTCCTCAAAAGACTTAAGACTTGCCACAGACTTGAGATTTTGGGACTTGTGAACAGTCTTTAAACTTTCATTGTGTGTTTTTCCATACTGCATTTCAGTAGCCTGTTGAAAGTGATCATATAGCAGATGACTAAACATTGCTGATACCATATACTAATAAATGGGAGGCGTGACAGTACAGTAGGCCTATATACTTTAAATTCCTAAGATATAGCTAGGCGGTGTTCTAACCTGGATGACATGCAGCTATATATTATATCTGCAGATCTGAGCACAAATATCACAGACCAAAACAAGTAACCTGAACATGTTTAGAGAGTAAAGAACAAACACAGCTCCCGTTATCTTTTAACCAACCGAACCATTCAGCCAGGTAAAGAAGTTTCCAACCTGAGGCAATGAACAACAGGCAGCAGACACTCCTACGGCTGCTCCCACACTCATTGCAAATGAGCCATAGCAATCCACACACACCCACAGAGGTGTGTCACTCCAATACAGAACAGAGCAACTCACAGAGCAACACGTGTACAAATACAACACTACAAAGTAATTACAATATTTCCCCAGAAATATTTAAAGAATTTCTAAGAATATCTTTTGGTCAATATTGACTTTAAAAACTTCAAAAGTTGTATTATGAGACAACAATCAATTAATCAAGCGCTTTAGATGGAAAAAAACAAGGCCATTATACAATAAAAAACTTTTATTTTCACAGTTTCACTTGTAGATTTCGTTGGGTTAAACAACTTTTTAAGCATGTTTTTTAATGTTTTGTTTTGTTTTTGGTTCTCTTTCTGTATTGAAGTTATTTTTCCATCAGTTGATGTGACACCACTAAATCTTCAGTGAGTTAAACTCTACTTTGCCTCTTTTTTTTCTTTCTTTTTTCCGCTTTACACTGTGAGTAGGTCAACTGAACCACAAGACACAAAAGAGAGCAAAGGTCTATTTTATAATCAGTGCTCCATTATCTGATAATTACAGCCATCTCCAGAGGAATGTCGCCCATTAACCTTTCAAACTTACTTCCTCCATACGTCCAGTATGATGCTTCATGAGCCATGAGAACTTCTTTGTGTGTTTTTGGTGGAATTAACATCCGGCTTTTCTTCTGTCAATTATAAAATGCTTTGTCTGAAGTGATTTGAGGATTTTCAGGATAAACATTATGTGGTTTTGTTGTTTGTTGCCTCAATCTTATTTTAGTGTCATTTTAGAGTCATTTTAGTTTTGGGATTGGATTCCTTTATAGTATACATTTATAGATGATACTGCAAAACTCTTTCATTTTAATTCTTAAAAAATGAGTAACAGACTAAAGGAAATCTATAATTAAACTGATTTTAAAGTTAGACTGATTAGTTGACTACTACTTAGTCAATCTCCAGCTGTTTTAGTAATCATTAAAGTAATTGTTTATGCAAAAATTGCATTTGTCAGCCATTCAAATGTGGATTTTTTTTTCTGATTTTCTCTGTTTTATATTATATGAAGTGGAAAATCTCTATGTTTTGGACTGACAAAATTAGAAAAAAAAATTAGTCATTTAAAAACATAATTTTGAACTTTGAGAAACTGTGTCATGCTTCATATATTACTGTCATTTTATAGACCAAACAGGGTTAAAATATTAATTGATCAAGAGTTAGAAAATAATCTGCAGATTAATGACAATGAAAATAATAGTTCCCTTTTTTGTTTAGTTATTAGCAAATTACATTAACACAAACTGTCACACAGCTCAGTCGACTTTTACCATTAAAAAGTGAAAAAAAAGGCATGGGAATGTGCAACCACATAATGACCTCACAGGAAGTTAAACAAATGCTGCCAGTGCCAACAGTGCATAATTGAGCATCACAACAATATTAGGCTATTGCAGAAGATTTGATATATTGTGTAATTAATTGGGTCCAGACTTTTATTATGACGTTGAGTGGATGTCAGCTTCAAACAGAAGTTTGTGCTCAGCTGTGCCGAGGGAAACAAAAGGTTGTGGCCTCATGCGGTCTTCCAAATGGATACAAGGCTTCTTTGTCAAGAAGCCCAATGTGCTCCTGAGCCCTGATGGAACTCCAGGGTTCATGTGAGTACAGCAAACAAGGTCATAGTTGAAAGAAACCAACTTTGACTGTTTTTGTCAAGGAGCCCAATGTCCTCTTGAGCTCTGTTCTTGAGCTCTGTTAGAACTGCCCAAATCCCCTTACACCTTCAGGTTTCCAGATCTGGTAACGTGTACCAAAGTAATTTTTCTCTTTATCACCTTTGGCTGAACTGGAGGATATTTATTTGCACCAAGTTAATTCTGTAGATGTGAACAGCACTGACCTGAATTTAATTTTAATCCACTAAAAAGAGATAGATAATAATAATATATTATAATATATTATAGATAATATTCGAGCAATACAGCCCAAAGTTGAGGGCAGGCAATGGAGATTATGTATAACAACTTATCCAGTGCAGTGGCAGGAGACTAGCATATATAGCATATATGCAACAAAATTTAGGGTGTCATTAACATCTACAGGCAATTTAATCTCTAGTTCACCTAATCTATGCAAAAACCTAGCACTCTTACCAACCCATGTCTCTGCACTCTGTGTTCACAGTAATGAGCACTAATTGGTATTAAACAATATACAAGCTTTTGCTATTGCATGAGAGCTGCACGTGAGAGTGCCGAATACTGTGTAAATGAGCAATTAATGCAATCACAAACAGGACGAGGCAGAGCTCTTCAAATGAACTTTCTGTCTAATTAGACGTTGGCGCACGCAACACAGAGCAACAAGTCCAAGTGTTCAATATCCAGCCTTAAACTAACTTTACCTTACATTCATGCTGTCTCTCAATTCATGTACTTCCATACATACAATTGCTATTTTGAGTACATATGTGCATTCACACTGTCAGTTGTGGAAAAATGCAGTGTACTGAGAGCACCAGCACTAACCTTTAACCCTAGGCTTATAGAATATCAGGTAAATGAGGATTAAATACCAGCCATGTACAGTGATCCCATAGCATGTTTAAGTTTCATTGAGTATTACACACACTTCATCAGGCAATACTTTGTGCTATACTTGCCAATTTATAAAGATGATCTGGCTAAAGAAATGAAAACTTTAAACTGTGTGACGATGTGGTGAAGAGAAATGATAATAATTACGACATTCTTTTGTATGCAGACGACAGATTGTTATAGTCATCAGCAAAAAGAAATGATTCATTTTAGGAATTCTTCTAACAGTAGCACTTACGAGTTTAATGTTGGCTCACATACCTATGTGGATTTATGTGAATACCTTATGTTTCTATTTTGATTGAGTTTTATAAAAGGTGTCATAGTTCTTGCTGAATAGGTAGAGCTTTGTGAAGAATCATTGCTGAAGGCAAAACATCTGAAGGAGTTTTCAAAACCTTTATAAGCTCAAGATGTGCGTCCTGTACTTGACTACTCTGCTGTGGTTTGGGGCTTTCAAAATACTTCGATGTGTGAATATTTTATGGGTGTGCACACAACATGTACAATATGCACCCAAGTGAGCTATAGTAGAGGACATGTGTTGGGAACCATGGGAGGCTAGATGGAAGATATGTATAGCCCAGCTGTGGAATTTGTTACTTGATACGGAAGACAAATGGCTCTTGGTCATGAGAAGTAGCTGAGGTATTTCTAAAAAATGAAAAGCTCAACATTTGTACATTCAAAGAATCTGTTTTTTTTCACAGTATCATGGGAAATGACCTGCTAGTACATGGACTAGCCACACAACTGTATACATTTAGGTTGATAAAATATGAATATGGTCCTGATAGTTTTGTTGTATTTGTATTATTTTGACTACAAAGCCTTGAGCCTTTGAGCTTTGAAGCTGTCACACTGGACATTTTTCTCTTTTTACATTTTGTAGATGAAATGATTAAATGATTCATTGAGGAAATAAACAACAGTATAATCAATAACATTAATCACTTGCAACCGTGTTAGGATGCATCTGTGTTAAGATGTGTGTGACAAAAGTATTATGTCCTGTGTGTAAGTATGTTTGTATTTCTATATCAGTTTGACATGCACACATCTGGTACAAATGTTGGAGGGGGACAGATATATCGGTGTTGCTCCTGTAACCCTATGATAAGTAAAGGATCAAGGTCAGAAGGCGACCCTAAATGCTGATTATAGTGACAATGGAGGAAATGTAAAAGGTTTCCAGGTGCAGTGTTTGCTCAATTTATGTCGAGTTTGTATCTTTCTATGTTAAGCGAGATTGTGTTTTCCTCTGTGCCAATACTAAACCGTCAACTGAAGATCAACTTAATGTCTGTTGTGTGCATTTGACTGCTTGTCTTTTGGTCCAGAGGATTCAGTCTATCAAACCCTAAACTATATGCATAAGGAAAGTATACACTGGTCAAAGCAGCCTACATATGTAATGTAGATCTGGCTCTGTCTTTGGGACCAAGATGTTTTCTTGCCTTGTTCAGAAAGGACTGCGCTTTTGGAGATAACTCCAAAGCCACATTATGTTTATACACAACCTGAGGCTGTGTATAAGCCAAGGTTTACAAACTTAGTGGTTTGCACATTTACGTCACCCGGAGAATGATTAGTATATAACACACCAAGGGATTTGTGTGTATAATCTATAGGTTCATGTTAACTTCTGTGACATATTGAACTTTCAAATTTGTAATTATTACCCAAGGCCCTTCTCTGAGCTTGTCTCCAGGTCAACAAAATGTGCTGTGCACATTTTCTGTGCACTTTGTACACCCTCATCTTATAGTACGTTAAGTCAGATGAGTGCACACTCCAAAGAAACAAACAAGGGTTTGTGCAATGTTTGTGTAAGCCAGGACATGTTAAAATATATGATATACTGATATGTTACAACCATTTAATGGGTTACAATGAAGATATGTCATAAATATGTCATAAAATCCAGTGTCCTGCCATGATAAAACAAAACCAAAACCAAAACTAAACCTGTAAAATATAAAGACACATTGAGGTGTTATTGCCCAGTAATAAACATTTTTTTTGTAAAATACTACTGATTTTTAGTAGAATCACCCTTCTCTGTATTTTAATGTAAAAGCAGAAGAATTAAGGCTCAGTGACATCTACACAAGACAAAACAAAAAAGATATTCTTCAGTCGAGTCTCAAATGTCAAATAAAATGGGGGCGGCCCATGGCGTAGCGGGTTAAGCGACCGGCCCATGTATGGAGGCTACAGTCCTCGTTGCAGCGGCTCCAATTTTGTATGCTAATAAAAGAATCGATTGGGAAAGTTTCTAGTTAACCATTGCAGTGGACATGAATGGTAATAGTAAACATGCTGCCAAGGGTAGAGGCCAGAGAGATCCAAAATACCACAAAGTTCATTGTTTTCAAATCAACTCATATGATTTTCTGACCTATTTGGTCAGACAACCTTGCTTGTTGCATCTAAACTTTTACAAATGACTGTTTCAAAATGTTTCATGCTTGTTTTCTAATCTGCCACTATTGTTAAAGTGGGTTTAGGCAAAAGACTATTTAGAGAAGGATAAAGTGAGTTTAGGCCAAGTGGCAACCTCTGGTTCTGGGAAATGAAGCCAAATGCAGAAGTGCCAAAAACTGTAATTCCTTGAGCGGCCACTTGAGATAGGTTGCAGAATTGAGTCAGTTTCCATAAGTAGATGTATTAAAATGTCCAACTTCACAGCAGAACTAAACATGTTTACAGCCTGGTTCATACTACAGTTTTGGTCTTTATAGCTAATTCCCCCATTCATGACAACTGTGAGGGGGGTGAAGTCACCCATTCAGATTATATCAAGGCTTAAAGTTATACCTAATTAACGGCATTAACAGCAAGTGCTGTTACAGAAGGCTTATTTGAGCAATTCTTCATTCTCTCCCAATTTACATTACAAACTTAAACAGCACTTTAATGACTTCATCGTTGCATCCATTGAATCTGTCAGTTTCTTTTTTCTTTAACCTATTTTAGCTGGAGCAGCTTTCACAGCCTCTCAGATTCTGCTAAAAGCTTTCCTTGACAGTGGATCTCACACTTCAAGGGGCCAAGTCATAATTTGGCCATCTTAGCGCCAAAGCCGTTACTGGCTAGCCAAGCGGTGGAGTACTTGTCATACATACATAGACTATGCATGACTATGTCATACATAGTCATCTTGGAGGCTGCAGACTCCCATCTGTACTGCTTTTAGAAGGTGTCTTCCAGAAGCTGCCAATAATATCATGAATACATTTTCAGGCATCTGTAACTTCAAGGGGACCAATCAGTTACTCGTTGATAATGCCACACCGTTATTCTTCCCCCACCTGACTGAGGCAAACTGGTGCTATTTGCCAAGCCCGGAGATCTGGGATTGGCGTGGCATCCTTCCCAGACTGCCAATTGGAGGGGCCCAATTGCCGGCATATCGGGTATTTAAACTGGAACCGCCAAAGCATTGTGGTGGCTTGTTTTCTTTGTGTGCTGAGCTCGCCTTGCCAGTGATCCAGCCACCATATCAACAGTCACCCTCACCTCGTCAGTGCATACAATCCTTTGAAAATTCAGTCTTGAACTATTTGTTGGCCCATTTTTCTGTAAGCATTCTGCAATGCTTCTGAACACTTTGCAGAATTTTCTTCTTCAGAATCCAGGAAGGTTACAGTTCATGAGAATGGCAGCTCGAGAGGCTAAACACTTCTTGGAGGCTTCATGATTAATTCCTTGCAGCTCTTGTAAAGTTCGCTTGTGGCTTGGCTCATCAGTTCATCTTTTTGACCCTGTTGACAGTTACTGATGAACCGTGCAATGATCCCGTTGTCACAGTTTGGCTATTTCAGTTGCTCTGCAGCCTTCTGGAAGGCTTTTTTTAAAAATCATTTCCGTCTTTTTAGTGTATGTTAGGTCTCTTTTTTTGCCCATGTGACACCTGAATATACAACTATACTGACAGTTTTAAACAATGTTCTTGGATATAGTTTTTGCCTATTCTCCTATATGCATGTTTTGGCCACTGCTGTTTCGCTGATGTATATATTGCAGTATGTGGAGTTTTGTCCCTTGTAAATACAGGTGTGAGATCATCAGGCTTTGATTGGTCCCAAGCTGGGGGGGTGTGGTCCCAGAAGCCCAGAGATCCAGGATTGGCATGGCATCCTCCCCAGGCCGCCAATTGGAGGGGCCCAATTGCCAGCATCTCTGGTATTTAAACTGGAACCGCCAAAGCATTGTGATGGCTTGTTTTCTTTGTGTGATGAGCTCACCTCGTTTAATGAAAGTTTGTGAATGTTAACAGTGGTTAACTTGGTCGTTGTTTGTAGAGGTTATTTTCATTCGTTACTGGGACTGGGCAAGGTTTAGTTTAAAAATTGTACTGATTGCACAGAATATTTCTGTTAGATTCATTAGGGTGATGTTTTTGATGTGTTTTTTGTTATTAAGAGTTAAATTAGACATTGAGGTTTAGAGTTCCCATTTAGTTTCAACTTAGATAAGCTCTGGTTTAGAGTTCTCTTTTTGTTATATTTATTTGTTGTTTTGTACAGCGTCTGTGTGCCCTTTGTTCCCTTAGTACCTCACCTGTCTTTGTTCTAGCAATTTGATCTTTCAATTTAATAAATACCTTTGTTTAAACCTTAACACATGGTTTTTATGTTACTTCCCCCAACCTTGTGTGTGAGGTTGTAACGATGCACATACTGTACGACTGTGGTGCAAGTTTTAAAAAATTGGTTAGTTAAGGTCAAGACATTGGAAACAATGTTGTCATAGTATAAAGAAGAATTACTTGGTTATGGTTAGAGAAAGATCAAGGTCAAATTTAAAAGAAACCAACATTGGCTGAGCTCTGTTGGAACTACAGAGTTCATGTGATTACAGCAAACCACCGCTATACCCACACACCTCCAGGGCTCCCACCAGATGTCATCCAGTGTTTAGGAAAATGGAAACAAATAGCAGTCTCTCTTCTTCATGTTACATGCTTTGTTAACCACCCTGGTCTATCCCATATTTGTTCTTGACAGACAAGAATCACAATTTACAGGCCCTGATCAGATAAATGTGAACATAGTTCATTTTAATTATGTGAACAAAGTCTCAGGGGACATCATTTGACTAGATTTGTTAGACAATTGAGAAATACTTTGCTTTGAATTATATTTTTCATTCTCAGAAGGACAATGAGTAACAGTTACAAAGTTACTGTATCACTCTGTGCTGCACAGTCATGGTAAAACCCAATGAAGCTTGCAGCTAGTGATCTTTGTGTTCTATTAATTAGCTGGGAAAAGAAAGAAAACAAAACCTCCTTAGTCGCCAATTATACATAATATTTCTGTTTTTCTGCAGCTTTTCCAAGCTCGCTTTACAACCTAAATCTACAGTCTGATGTCATTGTGTTTCCCCTGTGGAGAAGATGTAATAATTTCATCATCTTATGAAGCTTGAGAACATTTCAGACTATTATGTTGCAAAGAATGTCCTGACGAAAGGAAGAAATGTGGAATTTATCTACAGCAAATATCTGGCTCAATACATGGCTTGAATATTTTGGGTTTCTTTCCCCTTGGTCTCTTCTGCCCAAGTGTCATGAAGAATCCTACGTGCTTGCGTGTGACTGACCTAGTCTGAACCCTCCACTGTTGCACCAGGCTGTCAGAGTGAGTAGGCGATCAGAGATGCCAACATCAAGGCTGCTGAAAGGCTCGCTCCCATCGCTGCGTGACGGCTCCCTTCTTTCACCTCTCTCCTATATTATTATATTGTTCTACTTTTCTTTTGCTTTTCCTCCTCTTTATCTCCCCCTATTCTCTTAGACATGCCCGTCCTTTGCTTGCTGCTGTGTTCTTCTGTTCTTGCTTTCTCTGTTCTCTCTATGCCTGCTCATTATCTTTTCTTACACAGCCTTCTTTCTTTCTAACTAATTTTCTGTGTTTTATCGTGCACTCCGCAGACCTTTGCTCGATTCAATTCAGGTCAATTTCCCAAGCACTTGCTGTGGCCTGTTATTGCTTCTTTAAACATAAGACTGGCATTTGCTACATTTGCAACTGCTATTAAGGCATTTCTCAATCCGTTTTACCAATCAATATTTGATATGGTAGGTTCTGTGTACTCACTCGCTCTCTGCCTGCTGTTTTGGGTTGTTGGCTTCCTGGTTTAGAGGCTAATGCAATATGTAGAATTGGAAAAAGTGTCAGAAATTGTTCTCGATCTAGATAGTTGGGCCTCAGGCCAATAGCTTTACTACTAAACCTTCTCTTTTTTGAAGTTGGTTGAAGTTGCACCATCTGTCTGTCAGATCAAATGACATTAGGCTACAGCAATCACAACCATCTTTCATTCTTAGGTGCTGCATTATTGCTGACCTCTGAATTGTCCCGTTACAGGGATATAAAAGTCAAAACTAACATACCTTAAGTCTGCATCTCCTGGGGCAACTTTGCCATACCTTGGTGTGTCTATAGCTGTCCTTGCACTATGTAACTTTTGCGATCTAGATACGAAAAAAAATTTGAGGACTGCATTCTTCCACTTACATAACATTGCTAAAATCAGATGCATTGTATCTCAAGAGGATACAGAAAAACTAGTCCACGCATTTGTTACTACTAGGCTGGACTATTGTAACTCATTGCTTTCAGGCTGTTCCAATAAGTCTCTTTGCAGCTGATTCAGAATGCTGCTGCACGTGTTCTGACAGGAACCAAGATCAGAGATCACATCTCTCCCATTTTGGCTTCCTTGCACTGGCTACCTGTTAAATCTAGAATAGAATTTAAAATTCTTCTTACATACAAAGCTCTTCATGGTCAGGCACCATCATATCTTAAAGAGCTCATAGTACCTTACTACCCCTATAGACCACTGTGCTCTCAGGATGCTGGGTTCCTTGCGGTTCCTATAGTTTCCAAAAGTAGATTGGGCGCCAGAGCTTTCAGCTACAACACTTTTAAGAGTAGACGTAAGACTTTCCTTTTTGATAGAGCTTACAGTTAGGGCTGACTCAGGTCATCCTTTTAGTTATGCTGCCATATGACTAGACTGCCGGGGGACTCTCTCTCAGGGTTATGCCTAGTCAGGCACGGTATTGGTTGAAGATGCAGTCAGATCTCCCTTTACTGAACTGTCTCTCTCTCTCCCCTCACCACCACCATCTGTAAATATATATGTCTCATCACAGAGGCTGACAGAATGCAAGGGGAGGGGAAGGTAGAATACACATACATACAGGTAGAAAGAATAACAAACAAACAGTATAGACAAACATGACAAAACTGTCACAACATTGGCCTTGTGACAATACTAGTTTCTTTAGTGATATAACTGTCAAAATTTGATATTACAGTCTGAAGCTGGGGGCGCTAAATGACAAAACGTCTATGCAATGTTGATTTAAGGCTGCATCCAAGTTACAGTTAGGGAGAATCAGCTTCACTCAAATGCGTTTGCCATTTCTATTGTTCACTCCATTGTACTGCTGTTCTGGCATGTTTATATACAATTATTTGATTTACCACATCCTTTTGGGAACATAATTGCTTTCCACATTATGTGCAGTGGCAATATTTCCAGGAAGTCTAGAGATGTTCTTCTGTGGCATGCAATTTGTAGGGAGGTGGTTGGGGTTGGCTTGAAACAAACATATTCATATAACATCTGAAACTAGGCGTGAAAGCAAAAGAGGCCACAATCACATGTGAGACAAAAAGCCTATGGTGTGAAAGATTTGAAAAAAAGAGTTTGACAGAAGTTCAATTCCTGCCTTAGTTTCTTATTGCTACACAACTGGTTGATCATTTCCAGAAGTGTCAGATAGTTTCAAAAAAAGAAAGTTGAAAAAATACACACAGTTCACCTTATTTGTTACAAACATGTACATGAGGGAGGTTCAATCATCCGAGCGCTTTGTTTGAATACTGTATACTGATCCCTTTAGGTTAGGTTAGTGTATAGATTATATTTTCAATATTTAACTTTACCTTAACCACATGTTCAGAGTTCCCATATTCATCGTGTGTCACCTCCTGCAAGCAAATGTTATCAGAGAAGAAGAAATGTCAGTGAATGTTTTACAGTATGAATAGTTTCTGAATTTGTGAATCAGGTGTGTTTCTTCATTATGTTGAAAGCTAGGTATTACATTTTTTGAAAAATGGTATTTTCTCTTGGAAATCTGTTGTGTATACATACAGTTTCCAGGACACAGTGTTGAAATCTCTCTCATATAATATTAATAATGACATGAGCTTGGCATCCAAAATTGGAATTTGTGTGTTTGGACAGAAACCGGGGCTCAGTGCCAGTGTTTCAAGTTAAAAAAAAAAAACTGTGTTTAGATGTGTCAGGAAAGAAGAAAGAGGTGGCGTACTGATTTATGCAAACTTCACTGTATATCAACTTAATTCTGCTTAATTCGAATTGGTTACTGGGGACATTTGTGGTAGAGGGAACGCTAGCATCACTATTATGGGTGTTTACTGCCCCACCTCTGCAATTAGTGAAGCCCTGGAGAAAATTAGGAATGTATGGTTAACTTATAGATCTTCTGAGCTGCTTATTATGTGTGACCTTAACCTCAGCTGGTTTTCCGCCCCTCCACTGAACACTGTAAATAAGGGGAGATATGCTTCTGACTGGAATACTTCCATTATTGCCAGTCTCTAGATCACCTCTTCTCTGCTTTTGCTTTGATTTTATTTGACTATTTAATTGTGTGTATACACACACACACACACAGACATATATATATATATATATATATATATATATATATATATATATATATATATATATATATATATATATATATATATATATATATATATATATATATATATATATTATCGTTTATCTGTTTTTATTTCATTCACCTATTCATTTGTATTGACATCATCCACCCTGTTATTGTGTACTTTTCTATTTTTACTTCCGCTATACATGGATGAGAGAAGGCACAGTATGTGTATAGGATGACTGATGCAACAGTTGGGGGTGGTGGTGGTGGTGGGACTCATTTTTCTTTTTCCTTTTCTTTTCTGTTGCCTTTCTTACCTTTTGGAGTGAGGAGCTATCTGAAGTTATTTTGGTTTGGATGGTGGTTTGTTTTCCTTCCGGTTTTCCAGCTACTCAAGCTGGACAAGTGCAAAGAACTCTGTTCTGAATTAAATCTGTCTCAGCTGATATCCAAACCAGGCAGACCAATGAAATGAAGAATCTTGTTAAATCAGTCGTAATAGATCTTGTTCTAAGTCCCCTGGCAATCTATCCTATAGCAGCATAACTAAGGGCTGACCTGAGCCAGCCATAATTATAAGCTCTATCAAAACGGAAAGTCTTAAGTTTACTCTTAAAAGTGTTGACCGTGTCTGCCTCTTGAACCCAAAATGGTAGTTTGTTCCACAGAAGGGGAGCTTGAAAACTGAAAGTTCTGGCTCCCAATTTACTCTTGGAACCACAAGGAACCCAGAACCCTAGAAGAAAAGAAGATGAAGTTTAGTCATCATAACTAATATTCAGACTTGTTATATGCTCAAATAGTACAAAAACATGGAGAGAAAGCATAGATAGTCAAGTGGAGAAAACAAATTAACGCCACTTTTACACTTACAATTAAATTTTCTATCTGAGTAATTTAATTAAAATCTGTGCATGTAGTTAAACTGGGTAAATACTCTGGAGACCTAAATTACTATTGCTGCTCTATACTGCTCTAACATCCTAGAAACACTGTTATGTGATCACTGTTAACTGCAGTAATTTCTGGAGGTTAATTACAATAAGCACTGTACAATTAGCTCTGCACAGCACTTTAATATGTCATGTAGCTAACAAATTTTAACAGTTTCTTCAAATATAGTAAATATATACAAATATAGTTTGACGAGAAAGGTGTTCCACAGGGATCCACATTGGGTCTCATAACATTCACTTTACAGACTTAGCCACCACTCTGCAGTGCAGCTTCCGTTATTGTCATGGCTAAATCAAATTAAATCCAGTTTTCGCTGATAATGACAGCCTGGATTTATTGTGGTCCACAACTAACTTTATTCTATAACTTAATTAAATTAAATTAATTTGACAGCTAGTAAATTTGACAGCTGATTACTACGTACTAACAATGAATTGGTTTCCATTAGCAAGCAAACAGCTTTTGGAATGAGTTGCAATGGATTTTGCAATCTAATTAAAATTAGAAATTTAATTGTTGCAATTTTAAATAAAATCTGTGATCAGTGTGTCTCTGATGACTAATACTTAGACTTTCCAGATAAATAAACCTTAAAATGTATGAGATGAACAAAATGTCTTTAGGCATCAGTGATGGACAATGATGTTCATTTTTCATTTAGAACCACCTTTGCCTGTCATTACGCAGTCCTCCATACAAGAAACAAAGCACATCATTTGAGGCAGAATTTGCACCGAGCATCAAAAAGATTTATTCAGTACGTTCTTTCCTCCTTTCCTTTGCCACAGTTAGTTCCAGTTAAGTGTGAAGTACAATAGCGCCCTCACTCCTCCGCCTCCATCACCATCACTCTCCCTTACACTTGTTAGTCACCAGTAGGAATAACATTTTTTCTCATGAATGCATCCTTCGTCTCTCTCATTCTTTTCCCCCTTCAGAATTAGATTTAAAAAGGCTTTGTTTTCCTGATTACTTCTATTGGATTAGTGTATTATTTTAGTTGGTTTCTATTTTGGCCATTTTGAATAACATCTGTACTTATTCAAACCACATTTGTGTCATCTTGCAATAATTGTATTTTTTTTATGTTTTCGGTCCAGTTCTTCTCCCTCTGTTCCTCTCTTTCTAGCATCTCTGCTGCTACCCTTCCTTCTCATCCCTCCCACCCCTCTATGTTCTCCCTATTGATGCCATCTGAGGTTGCAGGCCTAGGCCGCGGGAGCTGCAAATTTACCCAGCAGCACACGTCACTAACAGGGGAGCGCGGAGCTCCCAAAATAGCCCAAACAGCAATTGGTGAAAGGGGGCCCAAGTGGTAGTTACTGAAGACCGATTCTGACAACAAAATGAAGCTTTCCGGACATCATGTGAAGACCCATCATTTAATGAGTCACCCACGTAACCCCTGCTGGTTGATGTATCATCTGTTTCAGCACTTCTTTGGACAGCCATTCAAGGTTCCTGATATTTTATTTTAAGCACTTATTCCGAATGAATTTTAATCTTTGTCCAAAGCATGCACCTCTTAATAACTAGGGATTTGTGATGAGGGTTTTTCTTTTTTTCCTGAACATACATCCATAACAAACATATAGCTACACAGAAAATATACTGCCATACAGCTGAAAGACATGAAAGGCTCTTCTGATGTGTGTCGTGCAAGGGCTTACCACTCACCGATAAGCTTATTAAAATGCCACCAACGCAATATGTACAACTGGGATAATAGACTGTTTCTTGGTCTACTTTGTGTGACAGAAGTGATACTGTCTTCTTATTTAAATTGTCAGAACAACCCAAACAGATCACTGCCAAACACTATAAACATGCCATGTCTCGTGTGTAGCTTGCTTTATCCCCAGCAACATGTTAGCTGAGCAATGTAGCAGCACTGAAGCATTGCAAATATGTTGCAAATCGATTAAAAGTAACTGAAAAAGGTGTCACCCAACGAGTAATTTCGTCACCAACCAGCCTGTAACTTTTCAGTTCAATCTTTAGATGCTTGCATAATTATGGGATGTTGTTGCATAAGGGGAAAAGACGTGCGGGGTTTAATTGAAAACAGCTAACAAAGGCAACATTGAGGGGTTTTCTCAACAGTACAGTCTGCATTTCCTAGAATTTCAACATGCATCCCTTTGTGGAAAAGCCCAGTTTATGAAGCTTGGCACTGCTTTAGAACGGAAATAATGACGTACAGATTCTTTAAACCTTTGCGCCCTTTCATGTATGTGGATAAAAGGCTGTGATCTACACAGAACTTCTCATAATTGTAACTAATGAACACTGTATATATATTTGCATATATATTGCAGATAGTCTAAAAAGTTGTCTGAGTAAATTATGGGTCTGTGAAAGTGGATTTGTAGATTCACAACAACAAACTGTAAATATACTAAAAGACACTAATTTTTTTGTGTTAAGTTTGTTTTTGTTTACAGCTTCTAATCCAAAGATCTACCACAGAATTGACTGAAAACAGATCTCCTGGGGTCTCACCCAACATGACCCCACTTCAATCACTGAGTAAATCTGTTATTCGTAAGGCAATTAAATCATTACAGTTGAGTTCTTTATAATAGGCCATTATTGCACCCATGGTGGGATAAACATCAGCCAATTACACATGTAGAACAGATGAAAACATTAATCTAACACATATCTCCCATGGAGATTATAACTGTCATTTCACACAACAACAAACCAAAGAGAGAAAAGAGATTATGGAGAGTTATTGCAGTGATAATGCCTGTAGGCCGGTTGGAGAAGTGGTGGATCACTCAAACAGCTCTAGAAAATGAATTCTGGATTCCACATGACATTTCTTGTGGGAAAATCTGATACATTTAATTATTTCACTAAACAATAAGCTTGTTTGCCACTCTTACTACGGAGGGAAATATAAGTGGCTGCTGTATTGAAAAAGTTTTTGCATTTCTTGACTCTTCTCCGTCTTAAAACTCAAGCACAAATTTATATTGAAATTCATCTACTGTGCAGTTAATGGATGTTACCACATCCATGGCTCTGAGGGTATATTTAGAGCATGAAATCAGTAATATAATAATAATAATAATCTTCACTAGCAGATCCATGTTGAAAATCCATTTATGAGGCTACATAGACAAAAATGGTGTCACAGATTGTTTCTGTGTGGTACACTTCAAGTCAGACAAAACTTTGGAGTGTCTGAGTGTAGTTTGCATTTCAACATGATATTTTAGAATTTAAGATATAATGTGTAGCTTTTCTTAAGACTGTACACAGGAGATAGAATTGAATTTATAATAAGACAGACATACATCTTTTAAAGCTCATTGCAATTTGTTTATGAACAAGTCTCCTTCAAAACATTTTAAGGATAAGCAGTATCTTTTGAGGTTATATGTCTTTTGTTTTCATATCTTTAAATAATCGCTGACAAGAAGATGCACATTTTCAGTTATTTATTTCAAATCTGTAGATTTTAGAACAAGGTTGATCAATTTAATTTACTCATTTATGATTATCAAGTGTTTGATTGCTGTCAAAAGTAACTGTTAGAGCCATATATAAGCCAAAAAAACACAAAACTCTATATATTTCCTAAATCTAGATGGCCGTATACATTTTTCACGAGATCTCGGGCAACTCGTGTTAAGTTCTTGACTACATCTAAATCATTCATTCGGATTCTCACCCACGTTCATTAAATTTTAAAATGTGCAGCTCTGGCACTTCACTTGTACAGTATGGCCACTTTATTAACTTGTAACCTTTATGATTATGCATTTGTGTGTTCCATGTACTTGGCACTTTATCATTGATGATCGACATGATGTTAGACATTTCATATTCATGTATATATATATATCAGTTTGGTTGTGTGTCCCCTTTGACTGCAGGTTGAGAAAAATACCACTTGTAGTCTCATGCGAACATTTGCATTTACATTTAGTCATGTGTACAAAGATGCTAGAATAGTTGTGCTGAATGAATGCAACAATAACCGTTTCATTAATCAACAACCTTTACTATGAAAGGCACAATAAGCATGTCCATCATAATCATACAGATAAAATAAAAAAAAAAAATCACATTTTCTCCCTGCTCGGTTGGAAAACTCTGATGTAACTGTCTCACACTCTGAAATCAGTCATATGTCAGTAACAGTTCTTAGGATGGAAGGATGGAATAAAAGAAATGAGTCACTTGTTCAGTTTACAGACTCTTTGCTCTGAGGATTTCAGTGTTGGATTTCAACAGTGTCTTTTGCTGTCCCTTACTGATATACAAGCATTTAGCCAGAACCTGAGTCTACTGCTTCTCGTCATAATACTATTCATAAATACATTTCACCAAGGTTTAAAATACCAAAATATGTTTTATTCAGACTGCCTGGCCTCGTCATTTTTCTGCTGAGCTGGAAAAGAGCTGCCATTGATATGCCTACATGCTGCATGGGTATGGACAAGTACCATGCTTGTTGCATTGTGCATGCTGCAGCTCACTCAGACCTTAAAAAGTTTTTAACACAGTCAAGTCAAAGCCTAACTTTCTAATTCAACAGACTAAAAAAATTTAATTTCTTGGTACACTGTTCTTCTAGCTACACTAGTCTTGTGGACAGTTTACTGATCATCAATATGGAGCAAAAGAAGCAAAAACAAAGTAACATGCTGGTCATGGATGCCATCTAGTGGTTAGAAGGTTGCTGTTCCAATCTATGGCACCAATAGTGCCCATAACTGCAATTGTTCCTGAGCATATTAGGAAACTTTACCCTATCTACCTGAATATTACACAGATGTTAGTGGAAAAAATTCTTAAGAACACTGCAGTACAAAATACATTTTCATGTCTTTGCCATTATGCACCATTAAACAGAAAGACAAACTCCAACAGAACGTTGAGACTTGAGGTAGTCAATACTACTCAAACCCTAAACGAGGCACCGTCATGCCCGCCTCGGAGGAAACCGGTGAGAATCTCGTATGTAACAAACACCACCATGTTGACGGGGAATGCTCGCAGACAGTTGATGCCTAAGCTCCTGAAGAACACTCCTACCCCCTCTGTCCTCACTGTCTCGGTGATGCAGTGATAAAACCCATTGTATCGCTTCACGCCCCGCGCACCGTCCATCTGCAGACGCGCTTTGATCACGTCCATAGGTGTTCCTATTGTCCAAGCTGCCATTCCTGCTATTCCCCCGGCCAGCATCACGCCACTCCAATCTGGAGGAAAAGAAAAGGCAAGGATGTTAAAGGGATGCACTCCCTTTCAAAATGTTAACTTCAATTTTTGTCCTTCTCAAAGCCTTTCAGATATAACATGGAGAAAGACTTTTTCACATGGGCTGTGATGGAGAATATGAAAACATGCATCAAAGTAAATTTACCAGTGCCAACAAACTTAAGCCTTTTCTTCAAAGAAAAATGCAGAGCTGACTTCGCTCACCTGGTCTTTTCTTGCCGTTTTCTGTCAGCCATTCACAGATGTATGCGTAAGTCAAAAAATATGTGGCGTATGATGGCCCGTCTCTCAGCATGAGTGGGAGTGTTCCTCTGTAGAGTCCCATGATCCCCTCCTCCTTGATAATGCTCAGCACACAGTGAACTGGGCCATGGTACTTGGGTTTGGGAATGTTGGCTCCTCCTCGCTTGGACTCTGTCTGACACTGCAGACGTACTTTTACAATGTCACCTGGAGACATGACTGATATCTGTCAGAGGCAGATAAGGAGAGATCCAGTTAGCGGTAAACTTTTCAGTGAAGAAGCCCTTTAATTTCACATGCCTAATATACACATGGAAAAGAACTATGCATCACGTTACCCGTTTCGGTCTCAATTATTGAGAGCGTTACCTGAGCTATACCTGCCACCAAACCAGACAGGAAGACCTCGAGTTTGGTGTTTGGACCACAGCCATCTCCTCGCGCCTGGCTTAGACACTGCAGGCAGTTCCTGTATGTGCCAAACACCACTGAAGAAGTCATGGAAATTGTGGTGATGGGGAAGGACATTCCTTTGAAGAAGCCATGGACCTGGTGACACATTTTTGGCAGACTGTCACATTCAGTGCTGATTTTTTTTTTTCTGAACATTTTCTAGCAGGCACTCTACCGTCCACACTAATCCCGCTTACCCCTTCTTTTGTAAACGTCGCCACCGTGCACTGCCATAGTCCAGTGAACTGTTTCTGGGTTTGGATGCGGACCTAGAACAATGAAGAACATGATGTAAACATGATGTCCGTTTGTTGTATCGCCGTCTCGGCCGTTTCAGATACACGTGTGACTTCACGTACCTTCACTGTGTCCAGAGGGTAGCCCACTGCAACTCCACATGCCCCTGTGTGGACACAAGCAATGTTCAAGGTTCTCTTAACTTAACTTCTGAGCCTAGCTTTATTGAGCTTCACTGTGACTCTTTTACAAACGTGTTGTTGACAGGAAGGTAAAATATTAGGCGCAACTGTGAAAAAATGAAGGTAGTCAGGCAAAACAAGGCATTTGAAATGTACAAATTAAGAAATTATAAAGTGAAAAACACATATTATAACACGAGATCCCCTAATTTGACACATTCATTAGTTTCACTTTATTTATTGTCACCATGTTTTCTTTCAGTTGTTAATGGTTATGTTAGATGGACTAAACTAGGTTAAGAGTAAAGATAGCTCATTTAATATTTACATAAAGGTGACAGGTCTGTTATGTCGGTTTAGCTTAATCCTTCAGATTAAATTATTTTATGGTTACAGATATGACATATAACAAATTACAAGACAAGTACACATTAATATCAGGGTTTATGTAATCTTCTCGTGGGCTGTCACGTTATATTGACACCACGCACGAGCTACACACCGCAGCTAGCTATTTAGCAAACACTCCAGCCGACTCATGCTAACGTTACATGAATGACAAGCTAGCGTTAGCCGTTACCTGCAAATGATCCGGACACAAAATCGACGATATGCATCCCGTCAGACGGTGACTGACCGACAGATATGTGTCTGATACGGGCCCATTCTTCTTCCAGTCGTAACCTTGAGTGTGTTGCTGTCACATCAGAGGCGTGTCTGACTGCTAGCCAAACAAGGTCGACTGAAAGCGCCGGCCCCGACTTTAGCCGAAAATAGCCGAAAGGATCACTATTTATAAAGGGGATGTCAGCGCACGGAAACTGTGTATGTGCAACAAAAATCCCAGAGAAGGCATTTTCAAGTATGTCACATTACGCTTCACACATAAATAATCATTCAATTTGTGAGACAACTCTATAAACGTAACGCCGTATATTATTTGATATAATTTCCTGGTGCTATGTACTGATGATTGATAACATGAAACGTACACAGTTTATTACATAACGAACCTGCCTTCATTCACTCACACAGGCTCCAAAGCAAAACATCACAAGGCACCAGTGACGCACTTCAGCTCTGGGAGCCCTTGCGGTATGCAGCCAATGAGCGACGAGGATTACTCCTGATGCACGGGGGTGTAGCGTTAATTCTTCGTTCCGATTGGCTAGCCGGTGCCGGCAATTCCCGCCCCCCTGGTAGTGACTTCCTGCGACGCTAGCTTCCTTGCTACAGATAAACCTCCTTGATACGAGCGGCGGTACGGGTGTCCGCATTGGCTGCGAAGGCTACGCCGGTTTATGGAGGTCGTGTAGGTCAACTGGAAAGCTGTGTTAGAGTAAATACAGAGCCAGCTAAATAACCGGTTAGATATAATAACACTCTTCTTGCATTGTGAGGTTTTTAGAGGGGGGGCTTGTAAATATCCCGCCAGTGCTAGCTAACCTAGACGCTAACCGAAAGTGTCATCTACCATTAGCTAGATTAAACGGCTCGGGGCAGTGGCAGGTGTGTAGTCTTTAGTCAAGATTAGGTCATATTTAGTCCTTCTTCGGCCGGGTGACGTGAAGGCGCGGTGATGGACTTCGTTGCTGGATGCATCGGAGGTAAGTCAGTGACAGCTGCTGCTGGTCTTATAATTGATAAGAGGAGTAAAGCGCCGTTGCCATAGAGACGCACTGATTTGAGACCCTCTTGCCGTGGTGAAAAGCCCCTCTGTTCTTTAAACAGCAGGGCAAACCCAGGGTCTTCCAGCACCACCCTTACTAATGTGATGCAACTCGTTCACACGATTGCAAGTGTGTTTTTGAAACAATGGAAACCACCCACCATAAATCCCATACCTACCACTGACTGCGCTGACCTGGTGGCATGCCATGTGGTTGAATGAGTCTTAGTCATGCCTGGGTGCAGAGTCAGATAGAAACTGATGGTGTGAAGTAACTTCCTTTTATCTGTTATTTTCCATACAGTAGTCTTGTGCCATTGCTGAAACGCATCACTCAGAAGGTTAGGTTCAAAATGTAGACGTTCAAAGGTAGGATTTGAATTTTCACTTCACCTGGCCAACATGCATCATATCTCAATATTTACATGGCGAAGCAATGGGAATGTCTGTTTCCTTCCTCGTGAAGGGTGATTCAACCTTCTGGTTTGGTCACATGCACGCCCTGCTGACAACTTAAATCATGCAAACACTACACAAGTGCAACCTGATCTTACAAGCGACGAAGGCTCGGCTGTTTAAAGTTTCCACACGCGCCACAGGCGGATGACATGAGTCAGTACACACCCCTCCACAGACCAATCCCATGCTTTCTTTACTTAACTGCGACTGACCTGGCAGACCATGTGGTTTTCCCACCCTCTCACATTTGTGATGCGATTCAGGGAATCGTCTACAGTCAAATGGAAAGTTGCCGTTGCAGCTGTTCAAAGGTGGCCTAGTTTCTGTTTGACTCAACACTCAAAATGGGGTTAGCTGAGAGGTTTCGTTCCTGACACCCGTGAAGCTCGAGCCTGCATCCTCGGACATTAAAAGATGGGCTGAAGAGAACTGTGATAACAACCATGACACAGCACCATCCCCTCCGTGTTTTTCCTGTCCTCGGAGCATACCACTGCATTGAGGTCAAACTGACCACTTGTCATTGTGTCAAACACATGCCTGCTTGTGTTCTTTTCCTGGCTTACAGCCGGCGCTCACTCCTGATTGGCTCTTTTTACAAATGGGTCAGGTGACAAAGCAGGTGCTTATGTAGGATTAGCTTGTTGTGGTTTGTTTACACAGGTAGGCTTGTAAATTCAATTCTATATTTTTCCATATTTTTTAAAATCATTATTACTATTATTTATTGTTGTTATTATTATGTGTATTATCAGGGCTGTTATCTTTATGCTTGCAACCTTAAAACAAGTTAAAGACAGGTTAAATACAATTAATGAGTTGGCAAACAAACTCTTGATTGTTTTTAACTTGTTATTGAATAAAGTATTTTGTCAAAAGTGATAAACATTAGATCAGTCAGTAATGAAAATAGTTATTTTATTTTTAATTAATAATTATAAAGTATCACATTGCCTGTTTAAACCTAATGCAGCCATGTATGTGATTGTAGTCCAGACGGTACAGCTAGTCCTTCCTTTCAGTGTTAACTCTTAATGTTGTTTATGGTTTGGATCTATTATTAGGTTGCAGCATGGACTCAGGTGAGAAAGCCAAACTGGCATCAGAACATGGACATACGCAGTGTACAAGCCCGGGTTATGTAACTTTCAAAGGTGTGCTAAAGAAAGTTTTACAGAGTGATGATACCCAGTGACCTCGCTCTTGCTCCATAAGGTAGTGTTACCCTGGAGGAGATGGCAGCGTGCTCTAAAATTACACAACAGTGCCAGCAGGGAGTGGTTTGGCCTTCAAAGACTGGTCAGATAGGCCCAAGAAGTCAGTGGGTCCAGATTTCTTAAAATAAAATGGAAAGTGTTGGAAGTGTTGTCATGTGTGCTGTCAGGGTAATGACGACTTAGTGGAGGGTTGGACAGTGTTGTGATGATTTTTCTAGGTTGTACAGAACTGTACAGTATGTACAGAAGAGAGATGCTGGATGAGCAATGGGAGCAAATTGCTGTGTGAGAAGGCAGAGTTGGCATTCAGTTCAATAACCAATGCACAGTAAGAGGTGAAACATAACCAGTGTTATTGTTTATATAGATGTCTAAAAAACAAATCTTTGTTATGTAAGAATGATATAAAGAACAAGTTAACAATGAGGCTCTTTTATAATTGTGCAGTACAATGAGTTGAGTGTCTCTCTCTTTGAGCTTTTGCATTTGCAACTTTGAACCAAATAATGTTCGAATATCATTTATGGTTTGTCATATCACTGTTTCTCCTTTGTCTACAGGCGCTGCTGGAGTCTTGGTTGGACACCCATTTGACACAGTCAAGGTGGGCAACATAATGTTCATGTTATAGCCCTTTTCTACTGTGTTCACAACTTTTTATTACCCATTAAAGTGAGCTGCTACATCATCACTGCACATTGTGGACAGCTAACTTTAACATTAGGAAATTCATCCTCCCTTTACTTAGTTTACTATGAGAGCAGAGAAACAGGCTGGTCTTCTGGGGTTAAGCTGCTCACTGAGAGAGTGTCTTCTTTTCTAGGTGAGACTGCAGGTCCAGAGTGTTGATAAGCCTCTGTATCGTGGGACCTATCACTGTTTCCAGTCCATCATACGGCAGGAGTCGGTACGTAGATGCTATTCATGATTAAGGTGATATTATGTACTGTATATGTTTTTAGCTCTGAAGGTTTTCCAGCCTCTGGTGGTTTGTTGCTTCAAGGCACCTACCTCTCTGCGCTGTAGAGTTGCACGCCAGCTGCTCACGATGACACCTATGCAATAGTTATGTTCAACAGGATCTATCTTTAGCGAGGTCCAGCGATCATGGCTGGACCTAGATGGCTGTTAAGGTCTGTGAGGTCAGAGTGACCTGATAGTAAAGCTATGTCACTTTCAGTCTTATGACTGAATGCGGCACTTTCAGTTGTGAAGCCAAAGTGGGGAACACTTTGAGTGGAGATACATGTAGTTTTATCAAATTGGGTCAGACTTGTTTGGTTATTTTCGAGCTCCGTAGAGTTTTGTTTCCCACTGTTTTAATCTTGTATTGTTTTTGATTATCATATTTTCTCCCAAGCAACTAGGATAACTATTTTCAGCATGAGTTGTGTATTTTAAAATCTAATTTACATAAGAGGATTTATTATGTAAAAACTCCCAGCAGAGTCAGAATGCTGTCTGTTACATATTTTTCTGCAGAGGACAACAGAAAGGAGAACCTGTTTCCAGGATCATTATTTTAAGTAGCCTCTTGGCTTTTCACATTTATTTCACTTTGGCTGCAGGAACCTTTATTACAGGAAGTCTTAAAGAGGTGGCCAGGAAGGCAAAAATGGTTGTTCTGAGAAGATGAAGTAACTGAAGAGGCATAGTGGTTACAGCAACAGAAATAAAATGGAGGTCACGAGGGGAAGGGGATTTCTACTTGTGATGGGAGTGCAGGGGAACCATGGTGTAAGAGTTTTGCACATGCAAGAGTTGTACTTTTTCTGAGTTAAAAAGATACAGCTGTTGAAATAAAACTGAGCCATTTCATGTGTAGTAATGTGTTAACACACGTGGTCTAATGTGCTGTTCCTGACACCCTCTACAGGTATTCGGCTTGTATAAAGGCATTGGATCCCCCATGATGGGCCTTACATTCATCAATGCTATAGTGTTTGGGGTTCAGGGAAACACCATGCGGCTGCTGGGACAGGACACCCCCATGAACCAGTTCCTTGCCGGTGCAGCAGCAGGTGCCATCCAGTGTGTCATCTGCTGCCCCATGGAGTTGGCTAAAACCCGCATGCAAATGCAGGGTACCGGAGAGAAGAAGTCCACCAGGAAGCTTTACAAGAACTCCCTGGACTGCTTGGCACGCATCTACAATCGAGAGGGCCTGCGGGGTGTAAACAGAGGTATGTTGACCACACTTATCCGCGAGACACCTGGCTTCGGAGTGTACTTCCTGGCCTACGATGTGTTGACGCGCAGCCTTGGCTGCGAACCAGACGACCGGTACATGATCCCCAAACTGCTGTTTGCCGGGGGCATGGCTGGCATCGCTTCCTGGCTCTCCACCTACCCCGTGGATGTGATCAAATCACGGCTGCAGGCAGATGGGGTGGGCGGAGTCAACCAGTACAGCAGCATTGCTGACTGTGTACGACAGAGCGTGAGGAGAGAGGGCTACATGGTGTTCACGCGAGGCCTCACCTCCACGCTGCTACGGGCCTTCCCTGTGAACGCGGCTACCTTCGCCACTGTCACCCTGGTCCTCTTGTATGCGCGGGGGCAGGAGGAAGGACCTAAAGACTGCGAGGCGGCTCAGCCAAGCCACCACACACAGATACAGCAGCAGGGCCAGCCCTCCAGCATGTGACAGCGCAGGGGGCCACACCCTCAACACGGGCACTTTAAAGCATTGGAAGACAAAATATACATCCATACAAACCCTTTATTACTGTCAGACCAGTCATTCCCAATTTTGAGTAACAATACCTGGTTTATATAAACTTTCATGTCCGAAAGGCTCATCCTATATTTATTTGCAGCAATATTTAAGTTTCAGGTTTGCCTCTGAAGATGCAGACTTATAAAGGGATGGTGTTACCTCTAACAAGATTTCTGAAAGTTTGTGGAACAGCAGTATGTATCTGTGAGAAACCTCTTGTGTGACATTGATCTTGTTACAAAGAGGATGGAGCGGTTAGGTAGTGAGCACTGTCGACACTGAACATCCCCTCTCTGTTACACACTGTATATCTTGAAATGTGCAGTGTTTAACTGCACCTGTATATATCACTGACTTTCTTTTTTTTTAACCTGTATATTGGAAATGTTTTTCCTGCCTTATATTTGTAAAAGAAGACGAAGCACCTGTTTGTCCCTGAACTGTAACCTGCGAAGAGCTAAGTAAGGAAGAAGGAATGTAGCATTCGATAAGTGTCCAGAACTTATCGCTTGTGCTTTCAGTCCAAGACACATTGCAGCTATTATCTAATTGTCACTAAAGCACTATTAGTCCAAGCAGTATATGTCAGCACTCCTATTCAGCAAACTCCAGTGGTCTGAAAGGCTCTTCAGGATTGTAGATGGCACTGTATTTATGTCTTGTTTGGTTGTCTGGCATGTTGTGTTTTACCAAGTAATTTTATCATTGTGACATGACCACTGTATTAAAGACCTGATCCAGAGGTGGAACGTGGCACTACATGTGGCACCGTACCTTTTCTTTTACTTTTGGTACATTTTGGTTTTCAGTTATTTTTAAACATGTATATTAAAAAATAATATATTTGAGAGCTGGACATTATATGGTTATTGCAGTAATGTCATATAATCTCATGATTAATGCTAGGTGCTCCTTTCAAACAAAAAAAGAGGGGCCAAAAAATCTGCTCATATTTGAAATGATTAATTAATTAATTACAGTCTGGTCATATTTAACTTGTCAAATGTGTAACCCATAATATTACCTCCGGAGGTCCGTTTAGGTGATCTGTTGCATTCTGGTTTGAGTGAATTTGGATAAAATTGATCCAGTAACATTTGCACCCTGAAGCATTAAGACTTTTTTTGGCCTTAGTCGACCTGCAGTATGAGAAAATGATTGCTAAAAACTAAAACTGTAGCTTTAACAACAAAAACAAAACAATATGAGTTGGAGAGGCTCTGAAAGACCCTTTTAAAAAAAAAAAAAAAAAAAAAATGTATTTTTTTACTTTTGGCTTATTGAGCCAAAAGACGTGTGTGTAAGTTTCCCTGTGGAAGATTTTGAAGGTTTTGTTCCTCTCAACCTGACGAACATGTATTTGTGTGTACCATACACTGTACCTAATCTGGAGCGGGGCTTTAATTAGACTTATTTATTTTCACAGTTACTGTATTATCTCAATAATGTACAGGTCTTGTTAATGAGTGAGAATTGTCTGCTTTCTGCATGTGTGGTCAGTATCAGATGACTTTAAATCTTCTGCCTGAATGTAAAATGTTTTTGCTGTAAATGCAATCAAAGTTTCTCCGGTACTAATTCTAATGTTCCCAGTTCCCACCGAAGCAGTAAATCGTCAGTACAGCTAATGGATCTGTTAACTGGAATGCTTTTCTGAGCTTTTTCCTGGGACAAATCAAACTACTGTCATTTGTGGAGGAACACTATCTATGAAAGAAGAGCAGGAAGTCACATATGCACTAAAACCTTCAGTGTGTTGAATGTATCACACCAGTGTTCGCTCATGGGCGTCTGTAGCAGAAAGAGGAAGCGATTTCTGGAATTTCTTGGACTCTTTGTTTCAATTTTAAACACCATTAATTTGTACTTTTCAACGCTGCTGAGAGAAACTCCCAAAGTTTTGTATTCTGGTTCTGGTGGTGGGTGACGAGGACAAGTGAAAGTGGCAAAAGTGCAAAGGGATATTTGGTATGTTGGATGAAGCTGCTTGTTTCAGTCTCTTGAACAGTGACTGTTACATCTCACTGAAAGGTAGATCACATCTGAAACTTGCTTTTTGACGGTAACTATTTAGTCCAGCTGATGTGAAAGATGCAGTGTGTACGGGGTGTAACTGTAATAATGTGAAAACATTTTGAAGAGTTGATGTAAATATATATATACATATATAACATATATTTTTCAGTCAAAAGTAGTCGTTTGCTGCCTTGAATGTCTGAGTTTGAGCAGTTCTTAAAGTCTATTTGACCAGTTTGAGGTTTGCTGTTATGCTAAAAAGGATTTTAACAGAAAAACTGAGACATGATATTTTTGTAACATAGTCAGACATAACCTGTTTGTTGCAGATCTGTACAAATGGGTAAATAAAAAATGAGAATTCAGCTGCTGTTTGCTTGTTTGTTTTGAATCCAACCATCTCTGCACTTGGCTTGGATACAGCATTTCACATTTTTGAAATTTGCACCGACTCGTGGGTTCTGAAAATATTTCACATAATTAAGAAATGATTCACAGGCTATGAATAAGATGCCAATCTCATTAAGTGATGGGGTCTAATAAAGCTCTACTGCTACATATGAAACTATTTGTATATTATATAGCACTTGGCTTATAGATACATAGACATGCAAATATTTTTTTTTCCGGAATCTATTAAAAGTCAAAGCTAATGAACTCCTTTTACTAATGTAAAACAGTTCCCGGATTAGATATTGACAGTCTGGAATGACGCAGATTCAAGTGTTATCTGGGTGTGTGAGGATCAAGGTTTACTCATATGTTTTTATTCCCACATAGATTTATTAATAAATCTGATTATATGAGCATTCAACACAAGCCTGTGTCATGCTTTCTGCTGTCTGCTAACACTCAATGGCAAAGCATTAGTAGGTGTTGCAGAGGGAAACCAGGCAGCACATTTGTTGCCTGAACAAGAGACCGGTGAAATCAGTGTGCCATGAATTGTATATTTATAGGTGAATGGTCCAATCAGCTGGCAAGTAAGAAAACCAAAGTCCCTTTCAGTCTTTATGGGTTTTGTGCAATAGCTGATGTAGAGAGCAAATCTAAATAAAAAAATATATAGGTTAATGGTAAGGAAGTGGAAGGAAGCTGTATCTGTACATCAAACAATTAAGTATATTGTTAATGTTAATAATAATATGTTAATATATGTTCATAATGTTGCAGTATTGCACATTTTCAACTGAATGTCTCTGAAAGGTAAAAGCATCTTTTAGCAGTGACTGTAGTTTTTAATAGCTCAACCAAAGCGCCACCTGCTGATGGGTGGTGGTAAATGCAACAACATGACAAGGGTCATCCAGTTCATCGGAAAGAAAGAAAGAAAGAAAGAAAGAAAGAAAGAAAGAAAGAAAGAAAGAAAGAAAGAAAGAAAGAAAGAGTTACTATAAAATTCTTAGTATAGTTTTCAATGTTTACAAAACCGCTTCGAATGAAATCTGTTAGTGAGATCCACTGTTGAGTTTTTCATTTTTTACTGGAGAGATCACCACATACAAGTCAGTTCATCTAATATTTACCTCCTAATAGTTTAACTTATGAAGCTGATTTTGTTTGTTAGAATAATTTAAAAATCCATCAGATAAAAGATGAATCTCAAAGACATTTAGACACAGAAGAGCTGTTTGTGCCATTTTTGCAACAGCTTTAAATACAATTAAGTTCTCACAAGAGCAGATTATTACATTACTAATTTACTAACCTGCTATCTCCTTCATCAATTTATCTTCTCCATACTACAAACAAAAGACTGTTGAAGGTCAAAAATCTATTTTCAGTTAGACATTAAAAAAAATCACAATACGGAGCCCACGATATAATAAGCAGCAACAACTTCATCATCATCATCATCATCATCATCATCATCATCATCATCATCATCATCATCTCCTTCTTCTTCTTCTGACACAAACTAAACCCTGACTTACAGCAGCTGTATTGTTTATATTAACCTTTTCTGACAGACACTTGGTGGAAATCTCATACTTCGAGCCAGTCAGACTATCTGCTGTAAAGCTGAGGATGTTGGCAAATGCAGGAAATGAGGTTTCTCTTGACTAACATTAAGGGTAACAACAGGAGTGTACTTGCTCACAGTGAACAGGTATATAGTGACTGAAGGATGGCTGGCGTCGCTCACAGCGTGATAAAGATGCTGCTTTTTTGGATTGTCAGAACGGGTGAGTGAAAAAGCAACACGATCTTATCTTAGTTTTAAAATGTTATCTTGAACATTTAGGACATCTCACCCTCTTTATCTTGTCTCTTCAGGGGTAAACGAAGCAGACGGTCTGTCATTTCCCAAACAGAGTTATAATGTGGCATATCCGTGTGATGATTTGGTCTGCTATTATATATGGCACTTCAGCACAACCGAAACAAGTCATTACACAGCAATAGTCAGTAATGGAGAGATCCGGACAGCTACGCCAGAGGATGAGGGCTCAAAATGTACTCTGCAAATCAAATATCTCACAACAGAGGCTGTCGGACATTATCGCTGCCAATCAGGTCCAGATGTCTCTCCTTACTCTAACAGTGAGTACTGTCAAGATTTAAGCCGTATTGCTGTTTGAACTGATACAGGATTTATTTCACCCGATCATGAGAAAATCTGAGAAACCTGTGCCATGCAACATAAAAGAAAGCAACACTTTTCTTATTTCTTTCTTCCAGCCAGCCCCGAGTTAAAACCCATACCTGGAAAATCCGTGTCACTGCAGTGTATTCTCCTCAGCTACCCAGAGCTGAAAGATTGCGATACACTGCTGCAACCGGGCAATCTCGTGTGGGTGGACGAAGCTGGCGCCGAGATACAAGAGGATTCACAACATCAGATAACACTGAGGTCTCCTTGTGATATAACTCTGACTGTCACTTTTCAAAGTCCTGTAAACAAGAAGTTTCGCTGCCAGGTGACTGTGGATGAACAAGTCCACACTTCAGTGGAGTTTCGAGTCAGAGTCTTAGGTCTGTATGATTGATCCGAACTAGTAGACTCCTATGCGTTGAATATAAAGACCTAAGAATAACAAATGCCATTTTTCTTTTTAGGTATGAAAGGGAGGGGAAGAGGAATAACCATAGAGGTAGACTCTAAAAATCAAGGTACAGTATTCTTGGTGATCAGCTGCTGTTGCTCATAAAGGCTACAAATTGTGTAAATCAATAATCCTACCAACGCAAAAGAAATTTTACGAATGCTCCAGCTCACTATTTTTAAACTGCATTCAGGATCACGCTCACCTGGTCTATTGTGGAAAGCACTATACTTATTTGCATAGCTTTACTGAATCATTTCAAGTGATTTTCAAAGAATGGTTTGACGTTTTGGGAAACACGCTGTTTTTCCAAGATTGTAATGGGGCTTGGTGCTACACTGAGACCTCAAGAGGTCAGTACCCCTAGCCAAGAACACACAACATACAACTAACCACTGGTAGGTGATTTTTTTTAATGTGAAATGAGTGGATGTTGCATTTTCAGATGGCAACCAGAATGTGGTCGGCGCCGCTGTGGGGGTGGTGGGATGTGTGGTTTCAACAGCACTGGTTGCAGCATTTGTTGTGAACAAAAGAAGAACAAGTAAGCCCTTCTAAACTTCCTGAACGTAGGTAAAAAAAAAAAAAAAGGGGGTCCGTTGAAATCACTAAAGTGGAAAATTGTCACATATCAGTGCGCAGCCTGTCCCAACATGTATACAGCGCCTTAAAACACGCACACACGTCACCTTGCACAACTGTACCTTATGGTCTTTGAGGCAATCGCTATGTGCTAACATCTTACAAGTTCTGTGTTCCACTCCTCGTGATGGATTATTCTGCAAATATTAGATTGTTTCTTATGTAGCCTGTGTAATCTGCGTACTTATACAATCAGATAAATCCTGTATAGATCCTGAGAAATCACACACACCATCTGCACAGCACTGACATAACACAATTTATAGTTTGTGCATCTTTATTTTAGGAAACCAGCTGCCTGATGACTCTCAGTTCACAGCCAGTACCAACAATGTAAGTCAATGCACATGTCAGAACATACAGAAAAAAAATCTCTTGTGTTTTTTGCCGCTTTAAATGTTAAGAAGTGTGTGTGTCTCTGCGTGTTTAGGTTATGAACGCAGACGATGTGATCTACGCTGACATTCTTGTACCCGTCGGCTCTGGCGCGGTGTGGGTCCAAGAGTGCGAGTCCACTGAATACGCCTGTGTCCGATACAAATAGTCTCCAATTGCAGTGTATCTTTTCTTTGTTTGTGAGCTTCAGCTGTGCTACTACCACGCCACACACCTATACTGTAACTGTTGGCAATCAAAGTAAGTGGGAACCTAACTTGACTTTTCCATTTTGCAGTTCAACTTCAGAGAAGTATTTCAGTTACAACAGTCTACCTCAATACATTTTATTTTACATTTGACTTCCTGAATCTCCGTTCACTGTCAGTTATGGTGTTTATTACTACTTTCTTTGCAAAACTATGTTCTGGTCAATAATAAATCAAGAGACGACACACTTGACTATTAAGTCTGCAGTTATTTCATAAAACAAACTCTTACAGTAGTTGTAGAGAGAAGATATTCCAATAAACTAACTTTAGTTTAAACTTGTGTGTTCCCCTTTGAGTTACATTTCCTTCAAAGACTGCACAAAATTTGGGCTGATACAGAAATTAAAGCAAATTACAGCTACTACTACTACTACTACTAGTCTTTTTATTATTTGGTGTCCAAAGCAGATTGCGGAACTTGCGTGATGCGGTGACAACCAAAGAAAAACAGGATTTGTTGTGTAAATCTCCCCACCACAGAGAATTTCAAAGCAGCTCAAGACTCGTAGTGTTTTGTGATGTGGTGTTTTTGCAGGTAATGGTGGTTTGGCATTCAGGTGGCCAAACTCTCCAGCCAAACGTGGCACTTCATTTAGGACACAAACCTGTGCAAACACACTGAATTAAATTTAGTTTGGAGCTGGCTTCAGTCTTCATCTCCTTCTACTTTCCCTATATGCACACATTCACACCTGCACACAACCACACACACAAACATACATACATACACACAGACACACTCAGCCACAGCAGGTGACAGACTGCCGGAGCCGGTCCCAGTGTTGCCCTATTTGCATTTTAAATGCTTGCAGCCAGCCCACTACTGTGTTCACAGTGCAGCGCAGCACAGCTAATCTACACACCTAAGGTGTGTGATTGGTTACAGCCAAGAGTCTGAGGGGGTTGAAGAGATGGTGAAGACACAAACATTGACAAGAAAGGGGGAGATGAATGAAGTCAAGAGGACGCACCGGGATAGGTTGTAGCCTATTAAAAGAAAGCAGATCATCCAATTCTGAATGTTTTTATATTTCAAAAACAGAATGCAAAGGATGGAAGCAGACAGATCAGTTCATCATCATTTACTGCAATCTGTTTAAAGGAATCACAGTGAATTAAATATGAGGGCAAAGAGGGAGTGTCTGTTAAGAGAGAGAAACAGCCATGAGCCACGGGTAAGATTTAAAACGCTGTAAAGGATATCAAAGTGCATGAAATGTCCGTGAGCTCACGCTCAGATCATAAGATCTGTGCATAACATGGCATATTCAGTATATAAAACGTAGACGCCGCTGAATATTTCTGCATTTCTACATCTGCAAGGTCAATGTTATGTTCAAAACGCAACTGCCTATTTCATAAAGTGTCCTTTAAAATGAATACACTTCACTTCTTTTATGCGGTTTTAGTAGGCCCTCGCTTTTTTGACTTTCCGTTTCAAAACGTGTCATCATCATTTGGAATTTTAGAGCAGACTTAAGGTCAAAGTCATTTTGCAAATGGTTCAAAGCATTTCAACAGACTGATTTCTCAAAGATTTAAGGTCAAAGACGGCAACTATAGGAAGCTTTTTTAACTCACAGACATATTATCATACCTTTTAACAAGTGTGTGTCTACATACACTATCTCAGCTTGCACCGCAGAAACACAAACCAAAGTGGTGAAACTATGCTGATTCTTTTGTAACCCCCCTCCCCTCCACACACTCACACATTGTCCAAATAGCTGATAAGCTTTCGGCCAAAGCCTTGAACCCCAGTGAACTCAGGCACCAGCTTGTCTGCCAAGTGCTTGGAGTGGACACATCAGTCAGTGGAGGCCAAATGCTGCTGTCCCCTGGTGTGTGAGTGTGTGTCGGTAAGAAGCCATAGGGTCCTGGTCTACAGTATAGGGGCAGTTGGGGGTTGGGGGACGGTGACTGGGATTGTTGTGCGTGTGTGGAACAAAAGGCCTTGATTACTGAAATCCTGCAAAAGGCAGGAGAGGAGGTGTTAAAAGTGATACAGTGGAGAAACAGAGCAGACCTGGAGCTCAGGAGCCTTCCTCTCTAATAAAGCTCATGTCCACACCCTGTCTGCACATATCCACTCTAATCCACAAATTCACCTCTGTGCTGTCTCTGCGGCACGGAATGAACAATAAATATAAAATCAATTCATGGTAAACGTGCAAGAAAGAGCAAGTTCAATACTGCACGGGTCCCTGGATTTTTTTTTTTTTTGCACAGAGGGAAGATTAAGTTTAAGTTTAACAAGTAAGAAAATCAAACTTAAACTTCGACTATATTTTTGTGCAGCCACGTGAAAGGAAGGATATTTTAATTGATGACGCAAACATATCCCTGATTGTTCTTTGACGCCATGAGCACTTGGCAAATAACCTTGAAATTGAACTGCTGACATCAGAAGTTGGGCTTGACAAAGAGAGAGAGAGAGAGAGGAAAAAAAAGTGTGTTGACAAAACCTAAAAGCACCGATACCCGTTAACCCTGCAAGGCTGCCTCTGTGCTCCTATGGCCCATGACACGTTGGCTTTTGTTAACACTTCACATTGAAATTGACCCTGGCTTGTAGTCTACGAGAGGAGGGGGAGGGGGGAGGGAAGGAGGTGTTTCTTGACGCAAAGACAAAAAAGCGAATCGACGATTAACAATTTCCTGAAGGGAGGTGCTGCTTATCACTCCCAAAATCTCCTCCGCGCACCGGAGGACGGGACACTCTCCGGAGCGACGCGCACACAATGGACTAAAACTCCCCGAGAGAGATCAACACTATCAGCTGTGAAACCCTCCGCTACAAAACCAGTCACTTCATTTCTTTCTTTTCTTTTTTTTTTTATTTACTCCCTGGACGTGCAGGTAAGAAATTGTTTCTCGCGTTACGGTTAACGAGGGTTAGTTTTACGCGTGAATGCGCGTTTTGTGTTGTGCTCAGTGATTTTTAAACGTCGGAAAAGTCAAAAATGATGGGGTTGAAATTAAAGAAACCACCAAAACACCGAGAGTCTCAAACACATCAGTAAGGCGCAGCACAAAGTAGGCCACACTGTTGTAGGTGATGACTTTGAAGTTGATATGAATTCGTTTTTTATTTGAATTCGTCTAATTTCATATCTGCTTTGCAATGAGAAAAAATACCACTATGTTCGTACTTAAATGTAATTTTAAGATAAGATAATCACAAAGGGGATCACAGCTATGGTGTTGCAACAAAAGGAGTCCCCCCCCCCCAGTGTAATAAATCGGTGGGATGTGTTTGTTTAGTTTGAGTCAAAAATGCACCAGCAGCATTTCATTAGGCTGCAGCTGTTGTTTGCCAGCAGATAAACCACATTAATCTAGTCTACCGGTAACAAAGACGTGAACGCATAAGTCTATGGAGAGTTTTCCATCTATTTTCACTGAGCGTCCCTCCTCCATCGTCTTTTAACTTTTGTTCCATCCTCCGTCTTCCCTCCAGCTCTCAACAGACCAGGTATGATTCAGAGGAAGGAGGTTGTGCTGTCTGTTCTCGGGGAGCTCCAGGAAGCCACGGAGAGCTCTGGCCTGGATGCTCTGACCAAAGTGGCCTTGGAGGTGGAACAGGTCCTCGCTCCCTTCAAGCTCCCCATGACCCCTTGTCAGGATTTCCCCGAGTGGGCAGGGGTGGACGACACAGCCCATGGCTTGTACCCAGCCGATGCGCCTGTAGGTCTCCTGCCTCTAAATTGCAAAGGAGAGGGGAACCTGCTGTTTGATGCTGTCAGCATGCTGTTGGTGGGCAACACTGACCTTAGCTTGGAACTACAGGTGAGCAGTGTTGGTTTATAAGTGTACATACTGTTCCACTTCAGCATCAATACAGACTCCTCCCTAGCTGTTTTATATGTCAAGTTAACGATCCCAATACTAACTGTATTCATACTGACCCTCCAGGTACGGACGGTGGTGGAAATGGTGCTGTGGAAGAGATATTACCTGTCTGGCATGATTGACTCGAAAATGATGCTTCAGGCTGTCCGCTTCAGTCTCTGTGCTGAGGAGTCTGAGGACATGCTCAACCTACCTGGGACAGTCTTGGAGGCCATCTTTGATGCAGACGTCAAAGCGTCCTGCTTCCCCGGCTCCTACGCCAACATGTGGCACGTATATGCCCTGTCATCTGTCCTGCAGTTTAACATCTACTCAATCTACCCCATGTTCAACCTGAAGATTCGACCCTACTTCAACCGTGTCATATGTCCACGGGTCTGGTCTAACGACTCTAACCGACTAACCCTCCATGTCATGTGGTCTGGCGAGTTGCAGTCTGAGTCACTCTTTAGACCAAATCACTTTGTGGCACTAGTCCAGACAAGTGACCTCACAGTTGGAAGCCCGGATAGTGAACGGAGGGAGTCACCAATCAAGAGTGAGGACCTGAGCCAGGACTCGCAGCTTTCTTACCCAAGTCTGAAGGACAAGTACAACATCACCAAGAGGACCTTTTACCGCTGGAAGAGGCAGACGCAGGAGCACTGCAAAAAATCAGCAGCCAGGTATGAGGCAAAGTATTTCCTGCAGGCGTGCTACTTGGAAGGCAAGCTCATCCCTCTGCACCAGTTTAAGGAGTTTTTCCCTGAAATCTCAAGGTCGTCGTACTACAACTGGAAGCACGAGCTCTTGAAAACTGGAGGAAATTTTTCTACCTCATCATCAACCGGAGAGATTAGTCCTGGAGAGAGCACGGAACAGGAGGCCTGGTCTTCACCTGAAGCAAAGCAGGATGAGCTGGACCACCATGACAGCGTGGCCAGTATGTTTGGTCTCAGCCTCGGCAAGCTGGATCTGGAGCGGGCCCAGACTGTAGCTCACATGCAGGAAGCAAAGCGCTGTCTACAAAATTGCATCGCCATGAACGCCTCCCTCCCCTTCCGGATCTTCAAAAGAAATTTCCCAGGGATCTCCAGATCCACCTACTACAACTGGAGGAGAGAAGCCATGCTGTTCAATGGAGGTTACAAAGGCAGTGCTGGCAGCAGTGAGGACAGCTCAGATGCTGACAAGAGCCAAAGTCCAAAAAGTCTGTCACCAATACTGGCTAACGCCAAACAGCTTGTATTGCCCAGAGCAAGGGTCTGCAGGCGAAAGCACAAAAGTTTCAGGCTGGCATACATGAGTAAAAAACAGCTCAGAGATGCTGCCAAACTCCACGTCCAGAAGTCCAAATGGTCCCTGACAAAGTTCAAGCTCAAGTTCCCATCCATGTCACCTTGTTTCTACTGGCTGTGGCGTAGCAGTCAGAACCGCAAGAAGAAGATGATCACGCAGAGTTCAGAGATCCACCTTCCTGTTCCCGAGAGTCTTGAGAACACTTCCACAGAAAACAAAGTCATGGAAAGGAGGATGGATAGTCAGCATGTGCTCCCATTTGCTGAGAGTCCCAAATATCTAGAAAGTTCCTCCATGCCCCCCTTTGATGCCCCACATATAAAGCACACCCTTCACGGCAAGGCACCCATAGATGAGCAGATGTTTGCGATGGATGTTGTGGCTCTGGCCAACTTCAAGGCCAAGGCTAAGCTATTCCTGCAGCAACGCTTCGAGGAGAAATCCTTCCCTACATTTAAAGAATTTCGGTCTTACTTCCCCTTCACTCCCCGCTCCACGTACTACATGTGGAAGCGAGCTTTGCACCATGGGGTGTCACTGGTTCATGGGTAAATACAAAGCTTTTATGCCATTTAAAAAAACAACGGCTTTCGGTCAGGAGTAAAAGAAAACTGTTGATGAACTTTTTGACCCCCCCAAAAATTCACATTCACCTCTCTGCCTTTGCATTTTTTTTTTTTTTTTTTGTAGACATACTACCTACACCTTGTTGACGTCATGTTCTGAAAGACTGTTAAGTACACCACTGGCTTAGCATCGAAATGCATTGTGTCCTTCCTTTGCCCCACCACCACAGCTCATTCCTCCCTCCCTGGACATTTGCACGTGTGTGAAAAGAAACCGGTCCATTTAAACCCTGCATATTGCCCTCCAGGCAACAGGCAGTTCAAAGCTGTTATTTACTGGCATTTTGTTTGAAGCCGTTTCTCCCCTATTCCCTGTTAATCCTTGCTGGGCAGTGTACTTGGGGTCATTTTTATTTTTTCAACTTTCATTGTAGTAAGATTGTTAATGCTTAATTGTATGTTTTTTGTTGATGCTTGCAATATTGATTTGGGATTTTTTTTTCTTTGAATGTAAAGAGCAACCATTATTTGTGTTCAGAGACGGATTTACTCCTTGTGCAGAAATCCTCTAAAACAGTTTTCCAGTCCTTTTTTCATAGTTTCCCTCTTGATTGTTGAATGTAAACACCTCAGGGATTCACTTTGTGCACCCAGGTTTTCTGTGGTTGTCTAAAGTTTTTGACATTTTAATGGCAAACTTTTAAAATGCCTCTTTTTTTTCCTCCTGCGAACATTACAGTATATAAACTGTACGTTTTGTCACACTTTATTTGCACTAAAATAGTTCCCATCACAGTGTGTTGAATGTATATACTTAACCATTATGTGTCCGTTGGTTAAGTTAGGATTTGCCAGCATTTTTCTTTTGTTTACCTGGTTTCTTTACTTGAAAACTGAATATAAATGAAGATATTTTATTTTTTTGTACAATCCTTCATTTCAAAACTACCTATTTTTGTTATATTGGGGTGTGTTTGCCTTTATAAGCTACCTTTTTGACTGCTGTTTTTTTTCATTAATCCTTCTCCATACCGGTATTTTGCAGAACTGTCACTATCGCAGCCCTGAAGGATAGATTTCAGTTTACATTTTGTACTTAGTGTATTTATTTTTCTTATTCATTACATGCCTGACATTGGTACTGTTGATACTCACAGCCTGTATTGTATAGTCATTTAGTAGGGATGGAAATCTGTGCTGTTAGGCTGTGTATCAATAAACTATCGACCAGCATCAACCCGTTGCTTCATTATTCGTTCATTGATTGACAAGTTCTCATATCACGGACTATTTAACACTACATTTTTAGTGCTAGTTGTTATACATGACCTTAGGAACTGGTACTTTATCTTGTCGGCTCATTAACACAGGCACGGCCTGACAAATTGTTAGAGCCACCAGTTGTTTCATGCTCCACAATATCTAAAAGCAGTCATTGCAATAAGTTAGGCAATTGTAAAACCTCTTTGTAATTTTCCTGAATCAATTGGTCTTCCTTTCAAGTCAGTGAGCCATTGTTCGGACTGAAGTGATACCAATAACCCCTTTCTAAGCACTTCTAATCTCATGCCCCATCAGCTCTATCTGGGTTTGATTCGCTGCTGGGATAAATTGGACAGATGAACACATAACACATTCATGGCAGCGGCCTGCATGTCAGGCCTTACCAAGCTAATTCGTGTTGACATCTGGTGTGCAATAAAAACTATAAAACAAATAGAAAGGAGGAATAAAATCGCTGTATTTAACCACGTCCAAGTGTACAGGCAAACAGGTCAAACAAGCCAGTTGCTAAAGAATAGAAATGAGCTTTGAGACTGTTTTTTTTTTCTGCCTATTCTCTGTTTAGCTATTGTGCTCATGCTAATGAAGGTAATGGTCAAGAGGGTGGGATGGAGTACAGAGAGAGAAGGAGGGGGAAGGGGTTAATTGTATGCATGGGGATAGAGGTGTTTGAGATAAGGCCAAGAACATCCAAGAGTTTTGGGGGAGGGCTAGAGGTGTAGAGAGAGGGAAGAGGGGGCTGTGATATAGACCTTGTCTTAAAAATCAGTACTGAAACTATTGTTTTGATCAATAGCAGTGACCGCTGCTGAATTTATATTTTTCCCCCATTAGTTTGTTTTTTTACCTATCCTGAATTAAATGTAATGCAACAGTCAATTAAGGATGTTTGTATTTCACAGAGAACCCGAGGATTCACCAAAGCAATTCACTATTCAAGGTGGGTTGATTCTTTAAGGTGAGATTGTGCACAGTGCATGCAAAATTATGACAACCTCTTATACCTGTGTTTCATTTTCGCCTCCACATCACAGATTGCAGTTAAAATTTAATGGTCTGATTTGCACGTTTTGAGCAAAATTCATTTAATAATTAGTGTATGTCATCAGAATGGTCAAATAATCACATCCTCTCTTTATTATGGGATAAAACAAATGTTAGTATTTCCTCCTAATCTGATTTAAAGTATAGATTCCAACCTTTCTGTTATGGAGGGATAGAAACACAAACAAGGGATTTATACTTCGCAGGATCCCAACTTCATTCGTATAACTCTAAGCCCCATTAGCTTCAACTGAACCTTGGGGAATACTTGATAAGGAATGATGGCTCAGGCGGTGTTGCTTTAGGTCACGGTAAGACATGAAGCATAATCCGGGAAATCCGGTTAGAGCAATAAAGCATACCAAAACTGATCTCTGACTTGCAGATTGCGGCACCTATTACTGATAAATATTGTATCCTTCATTACAACCAAAAACAAAAGAAATACAGCATGTTTATATCCTTTTAGATGTTAGGAAGGAATTACTTCACAGCCAGTATGGACCTGAGGAATGATTACAACTACCAGTAACTCTTTTGATGTACATATAGGCATGTGAGTGTTGTGACTTGAAAAAGAAAACGTGCCGTGTTCTTTAAATAGTCTGGTGAAATTTAGAGCTAACATATGGAGTAAGATTTGATAAGAGGTCCATATTGTCATAAACTCTGGAATATTTAATAGCCATATGTTTGCTGCAGGAAAGATGTCTCAGTCAAGTTCCAGTTGACTGAACATTAGCATATGACAGGCAATCAACAACATTTTAAAAAATCCAAAAAGTTTATCTTAGTTCAGTTTATAAAGTCATGTGACTGGTGTCTAAGATTCATTGAGGTAACTGACCTTGCAAATATTTGATGAAGTCTTAAGTCTGTTTCTTTACCTGTGCGTCGGTTTGCCATCTCCATTTTCATTACTGTATGATAGCAGGAAATCTCACCGGCACAGAGCTACTCTGCATTGTTTATCTCAAAAATAGCATGAAAATAATGAGGGTTGGCAGGTGGGAGCGAAGGTCTTCGAGGATTAGCATACTGCAGTCAGTTCAAAAAGACAGAGCGATAAAGCAGAGAGCCGTCTCAAGGATGCCAAATATTCTCAGTAAACAAAACAGACCTATGGGACTCTTTAGGCTTCCAGTTTGCTGCCAATTACCCTCTGATAGGAGCAGCGGCATAAACTCGGAGGAACTCTGAAATCTGGGTAGACTGAAGAAGAAGGGAGGTGAAAAAGCAAAGCAATTATTGACTGAAAAGTTCGAAATCAGATGACATTTTCAAATCAATACATGCACTCGTTATGATTTCAACTCCTCTCTCTAAAGTCTTAAAGAAATGTTTCACACATTTACCATATAAGTACCAATCCCACATGTATCTTACATAAGACATCTAGTCACTTTCTTTGTTTCAAACACATGCAAACCTACAGCGTACCCAGGCATGGTGACAGTTTGTCCACTAGGTGGCAGTGGTTTGCTTTATAAGACAGTTTCCATGGTTTTGGTTGTCCTCACAAAAAGGCTTACTTCAGGCATGCACTCTTTGGTTTGGACATAAAATCAATGTGTAACTGCATAGCTCAGGGTGTGTAGTGCAGATTTCTCTGGTGATAACTCCATTAATAAACATAATCCAACACCGCGGCCTGTAATGTATAAGCCAGATAACGTCTGGGAAACAAATTGCCTAATGACAGATTAAACAGTACAGAATGAAGACAAAGAAAAATGAAAAAGAAAAAGATGAAAGCATATATGAGCTTATTATTTCGTGCCAGAATCTCCCTTTGATGTATTTATCATTTTTATGGTTATTAAAAATCTAATAACTTAAATATAAAATAATCTGAATAACACTGTTGCATCAAACATCAAGAGTTCACAGAGTGCTGGATGCTAGACATAGCTTAGGCCTGCGTGGTCACATTAGATGATACCTGGATAGGATCCACTGGGAAACAAATTTAGAAAAGATATTTGGCCTCAGTCATGTTTGCTGTGCTAGCCTATTTGACACGGTGCCTCAAGTTATTTTTAATGGAAATAACAAACATGCATAATGACTCATATGCACATAAATCTATGTAGGCAGAGGATCTAACCTTTGAGGAGCAAGGCCTTTCATGTGATGGCACATTTCAATTTTTCTCTTAACAACAGTTTCACCTCTTGAATTCAGATTAATCACGGTCTGAGACTCAGTCATTTCGAAAGAAAACACGTGAGTTTCAATTAGCACACATGATATTCATATTTTTTGTTGTTCCCAGCTGGCGCAGCTTAATGTGATTCAGCATTGTGTCACATTAGGTGGAGAAAACAGAACACGGTGCATCCAGGGTTTTGTGAGCATAAGCAAATGCATATTTTAGGCGATTTTAGGACTAAAAGACACAAAGAGCAGCGCAGAGGGAGAACGCGACTTATATTCGACTTAAAAATTAGGCTGATGTGAAATCGCCTGCCTCAACCTGTGTGGCTGCTTGTAAGATGAAGTTCTGAATTGTTTATGTCAGTTGAGAGACGAGATGCTTTTTTATGAATTTTCCATGAGTAATGTGCAATTTGTATGCTTAATTATGCATAATGTTGTGCCCATGAACATGCTCAGACCTTGAAGGCATGACAAGGAGGATTTTCTAAACACAAACCAGAGGAGGAAAGCATTAGGTAATTCAATAGGAAAGCATTATTTACTTACTGCTGTCTCATACTGCTCCAATCAATCTCCTCACACATTTATTCTGAAATGATTTACAGCGCGTCTGCTGTTGTTGCTGTTGTGTCCAGCGCCCGCTCCATCTCTCAGCAAGTAAACATACACGCTCATACGCCCGCTTACAGCAGCTGCTGATCAGATAACTGCGCCGACAAGTAAATCAATGAGCGACAACCCCTGACTCATGTTTCCTGTATCAGTTGTTTCACTCTTTGTTTTGCACTTAATCGATAATCCTGTGATGTCATTTTTGCTGATAGAAGGGTGGGTGTGTATGGTGTGTGAGTGAGAGACACGAGGGAAGTTTTCAAACAGGAAACCAACCAACCCTCCAGTATTACGCTTTTATTTACTTGTTTGATCTAGTTTTAATTTCCTCACATGGTTGCACATCAACCATATGCCTTCATCTTAAGGGAACAGACAAGCTTGTTTGGGAAAGCACTTATTTATTTTCATGTCGAGCAATAGACAAGAAAATCCATACCGCTTTCCCCATCAGTCCATTCAATATGAAGCTACAACCGTTTTATCTTTTATTTGTTTAAGATGTACAAGACAGGAAGCGAGTTGACCCTGAGGTTGCCAGGCAACCAGATGAAACTCCAGGAAGTCACTGTAAAACCCAAAATTGTCATTTTTACACTTCAGTTTCTATACAGAATAAACAATCCATAATTAACTTTAGAGGCTCTGGCAGGACCTCCTGAGCAGCTGTGGCTCAGGAGGTAGATCGGGTCGTTCATTAATTATAGGGTTGGCAGCTCGATCCCTGGCTCCTCCCGTCAACATATCAAAGTGTCTTTGGGCAAGACGCTGAGCCTTAAGTTCAGTTGCCAGGCCAGTGCTTGGCAGCTCTGCCGCCATCAGTGTGTGAATGAGTGATTGAGAGGACGTGCTTGTCTGTTAGAGCCAGGTTAGCCGTTTCCCCATTTTCAGTCTAAATTTTAAGCTAATCTAACTGTCTCCTGGATGTAGTTTCATATTTACCGTGAAATGTGGTACTGATGTTCTCGTCTAACTACTCAGCAATGATGCGAATAAGCAGCAAAGTTTGAAGTTGTTCCTTTAACTTTTGACAACGTTTTTACTCATACTTGAGCACTGTGAATGCAAGCATTCTCATCATATGGCATGCACTTGCCCTCACCTTCCTACAGGGCTCAGTGTTACTGCGTCCTCTTGAGTGAAGAATGAAGGCTGGATTACCCTGCTTGTCAAAATGACGGGGAAACCATCCACCATATCCCCTGCTAATGCCCTCTTTTGATTCCCCGTGTTATTAAGACAGCCTTATTAGTAGCCTCAACCTCACCAAATGAACCTTCCATAATGACCATGTGGGCACTATTGTGAGTTGGGTGGGTATAAGCACAGCTGTTGGTTCCCCTAATGGCTAATGTCCGGGGTTGTGATTAAAAGTACCGTGACCATGAACCATGAACTCATTTCAGCTCGAGCTATTGTCTGCAGAATGAGAAGATAAGAGCTAATTGCTAGATTTTGTTTCAGCACAAGAAAAGAAGAGCGACATACAGGGGAATAACTGTGAAGTGAGGACGGGAAATTAGAGTTTGGGTAATAACTGGCTGTCTAAATTAGTAACTCCCAGAAAACACTTTAAATGAGAGCTTTTGCATTTGTGAGAGCAGAGTTTTGATTGCTCACAGCTACACATCTTTATACTTGTTAATTTTACTTCTCTTCTGTCCTTTTAATAAAAAAAGTATATAATCCAGCTTTATTTTGTTTATAGGAGAGGACCTGTCAGGTGAGAGTGAATCATCCTGAACTGTCCTTGCTGTACACGCTATTCTTCGCAGCCAAACAGTAACAGTACATGTGACCCAGATAAAGGGTCTGTCTTCAAATGACCCAGCTTCAAAGAGTGCTCAATTGTTTTTGGAGAGCAGAGCAGAGATCAAGCCTGTGTGCTGTTCTCAGATCAGTCTATTTCACCAGTCGTTTGTGAGTTTGAGTATATCATGTTGAATTATTGTAGCTGTTCTAGGCATATGCTGTCTCAGGCTTCAGTCAGGCCGCTTTGGGATTGTAATAATTAAAGAAATTTACAGAACTAAGAAGATCTTAGATGGGGGCTTGGGGAAATACATTTCACCTACAAGCTAAGCATTCTGCACTACTGCCCTTGTGAGCGATTCTTAAAATGAGCCTGTGTGTATGGGGGGGTTCCTACTATGATTTGCACATACAAGTTTAAGGATTATTCATCCTCACAAAATGATACATTCCTCGGAACTTCATCCAAGCAGTAACTGGTCCAAGTCTCATTACATTCTCACATTATGTCAGTTGATGACATAATGAAATAAGATGAAAGTCATTTATTGCACTGATCACATCAAAAAGGTCAGCACTTACTCTTTAACGGAGGAAAAAAGAAAGTCCGTGTCTCGTTTCTGCATGCGTAAATTAGTCCTTTTTGATTTTCTGATTTTAGATTTAACATTCTTGTTAAATTTAAAATCATTACTTGCATTCACTAAATCAAGTAAAAAAATCATCGAGATAAAAAGATATTACAGTACACTATGTTACAGTACGTAATACATTGTGTGGTAGACCAACAAAGAAAGGTAAAAGCAGTAACAGAGTAAACCACACACTCCTGCACTGTGGGTCTAGACTTTTCCCATCCAACTCAAGTGTCTTAAATTTGGGGACTACCCATTGTTTGGATGCCCAATTATTTCAGAGCCCCAATAGTCTGAAAAATGTCCCCTTGAAGCAAAAGCCCATTTGTCCAACAGCTCTTTATCCCAATAACAAAGGCAGCTGATCCTCAGGCCCATTTTTCCAAAAATACTGGTGTTTCTTGCCCTTAATATCTCAGTGTATTTGGACGTGCAGGAAAAGAGAGAGTCAGGTGACCTTTGTGATCATGATGTGGTTTACCTTTACCTGAAATGGTCGCAGTTTTCTTACATTTTGCCACCAAAACTACTTGATTAGGTTCAGGAAAAGATCATGGTTTGGGCTCTCAGACGAATAGGCTTTTAGCCCAGTGACACAAAATTCTCAGACATTGGGGTTTCGGAGTAATGGGCCATCAGAAACAATGGTACAGCACTTTTAATTCAGCAAAGAGTCTTCTTTAAGCATCTTTAGAAACGTCTTCTTATTCTTTTGTTTGTCTAAAACATTAGTCGTATGTCATCTTTTATCTTCCTGCCCTGTCACCATACCTTCAAAATTATAAATGATGTGATTTTGCAGCTCTAATGAGCCTAAAGATATACTGATGAAAGTGTGAGAAAATTAGTTGTACCTTGCAAGCCCATATGGTCTGTGTGTGTGTGTGAGAGAGAGAGCAAGTATGAGTGTGCGGGAGCAAAGGCTCACCATGCTGAATTATAGCTGTGTCACTTCCAATCAAGTCTGTAATATTTCACACAAAGCCAGAAGAGTCCCAAATCCCTCTGTCTGAGTGCATTTGTTCATCTGCCCGCTCTAAAAGCAGAACTCTTTGATTGTATCTGGAGAATTGGAACACATTGTTTCTTAAAATCACTAGAAGGAAAAAGGACTTCAACTTTTCTATGTAGACCAGGTATATATGGATATAATTTCACCCTTAAAAGAGGCTCTGATGCTTCTGATGTTTTAAAAATGTGCTTTGGGGTGGAGAACACACTCCGAGTAGGTTTGGGCAGAATGCTGGAGGGTCTGGACTGACAACTCAAAATGTTAGAAGATAAAAGTCAGGATTCCTGTTGGTTAGGACACCTGCTGAGGACCTGAAGTTCACATCTATACAGAGATGAAGGTATATGAATTCAACATGGGTTGTAATGGGCAAAAGAGGAAAGGATAAACATAAAGCTGCTAAAGAGTGCCGTAGGACTGCTGTATCAGCACTGGGGCAGATTTCCATTAACTTCTAATGCCACACGCTATGCATTGAGATTAAAACAGGGTAAAACTCGTGGTCACTCGACCACGTCGTTGTTATTCTACTCTTCTATTCCACATGGCATCGATTTCACCATTTTCACATTTTTGCTTATGTTTCAAAATATACTTCAGCCACAAGATGCCACAGAATGACAAGCTGTTCACCGCTTTGCCTCATCTGTGTAATTTTTAATTTTTTCTGTGTAATTTCTTTTTTTTCACATGTTGAAGCTGTGCACATGGGGCTGTAAAGAACGGACCTGTTCCTTATATTGTGGTTTGGAGGGTGGTGTGTTTTCTAGTCTTTCCAAAACCAAAAACACAAGAGCAATGTACCGTGTACAGTAAAATAGTGTTTGTCTAAGCCGCAACCCAACCTTGTGTTAGTGCTGCATTCCATACTTGTATTTTCATTATTTTGTTGGGTTACAGGTCATGTTAAAAAAAGCTTAGTCCACAAAACCTCATTGTAGAAATATATTACCTGATGTACACTGCTACACTGGTGAGGACACTCATTTTGCCTTGGACATCAATACTATACCAATACCATTTCACAAGGTTTATGATTTAAAACACATCAGTGGACACATTGAAACGTTTTAGAGACCAAACCTGTTTTTGTACCAGGCTGTAAACATGTTTAGTTCATTTTAATATGGGGACTTATGGAGAATGGCTGGTTCTGGTTCTGTAGTGGCCGTTTGAGGAACTGCAAAAAGCAAACATCTGACATTTGGTGTAAAACACTGCAGCAGCAGTTTAGTGTGGAGAGACAAAAAGATAAAAACTTTCCAGTTCTCTATGCAGATTATTCAGGATGAAGTCAGCATGTTCTTATGATAATGTTGCACCTGTTTGTGGAGTCTGGTACTGCTGATGAGAAATTTGGCCCTGCTATAGACAGTAAACAAGAAAATTGTAATTTTCCATCCCAAATGCCAAACCAATTGTAGGCTCGTGTACAAACATAGACAGTGAAGTGGATTTAATGCCCAACGCAGAATGATAGCAGACAGCTCAAAGGATGGAAGTGGAAAATAGACTTGTCAAATTGATTGTGAAACTGATCTGAAACAAACTGAACCAACCAAGGAAATCACAACTAAAGCCTCTTCAGTTTACCTTTCTGCTGATGTTGGCTTTTGTATGCAAAGATGTTGGACTGATATTAAAGGCCAAAAGCAAATGGAGTAAATTTTATGTACCATCAAAGCATGAAGAAACCCATAGCATGGACACATTTCTTCCAATCGAATTTTTATTTTGGACTTGCCTTGATCGTTAACGACCAATAATTCAGACAATATTGAACCTGCTGAATTTGCACCACATTTGTATTTTAGTGATTTACTGCATTTACAGATATATCCAAAGCAATCATGTCAGCCTTTCTTTGGTCTTCAAATCAATCATGTTTTCTGTATTAATACAGTTACTATAGCTCCAGGTGAAGAGGACAGAACATTGAAGAGGAGAGTGCTGCTTTGTTTTCATTAACTGTAAATTAAATGGCATTTACCCTGTAGGCTGGAACTTCAATATGTCCTGATTTATTAGCTTTGGAAACAAACTCTGGGAGCCATGCAACAGATGACCAACCGATCCCCAGGGCCTGGTCCTTCATTTGATGCAAGCGGCTGCAGCAGCGCTATGCTGCAATGTGTCCAATCCGAATGGGTCTTTTCTGTCAGGAGAATATTGACTGCATTACTCATTATCAGCCAAAAGTGTCTCTGCTAGTAAACTCACACTCAATGAAGTCAGCTATCAAAAGCAATCCTCAAGAGGATGTCTGGCCACGAGGAGATGATCCCAGCACAATCATACATCTCTCTCTGTCTCTCTTCCTCTGTCTTAAATAATCTGTCTCCATCCCTCTCTGTCTGTCTCTCCCTCTGTGGCTTTATAGCTTTTTAATCAACTCTTCCCACCTCTGCTCGCTGCTCTTCTAGAGGCAGAAGGCAAGGGGAAACAAGATGAGGACATCAACTTCACAGCCTTCAGAAACCAAGTTATCGTGCCATGCCAATAAAGATGACTTTAAGGAAGAAAAATAAACACTTGAAGCAAGTCTATACATGTAATGTACTTTCACAGCAAAAAAAAAAATTTTAGTATGACAGGTCAGGAGACAACCTCAAAGGAATAGCTTGACATTTTGGGAAATATGCTTACTCACTTCTTGCCAAGAGTTAGATCAGAAGATTGATACAACTCTCTTGCTCGTATGCTAACTGTAAAGCTATAGGCAGCCGAAAGTTAGCAAAAGTTGCCTACCAGCACCTCTCAAGCTCACTGATTAACTGCTAGATTCCACCAGGCAAGGTGTTCCCTGAACACCATAGCCGCCGGAGCTGATCGCGGCCGCAGGGCGTGCGTCTGAAGCACCCTAGCTGTTTTATTTTTGATGGATGCCGTGAACAGCCATGTCAAGCAGCACGGAGGAGATCAAGACACGGTCGGAGACAGAATAGAGAATCCAGTCAGTTTTCAAAATAAAACACCTTGTCCAAGCTTCTGATTGTAAAAACAGCCAAAATATTATATTTAACTCATTTACTCATGGTAGAAGTATGGGAAACCAAATCAAGTCTGAGTTAACAAATCTGAGTTAACAAAGTCTGCTCTTGGTGGGGTTTGAAGCCACGTAGAGAATGGACTAAAATGGCGTTGTGGCTGTGACGTGACAGATATGTGCCCGGTGGGATCCAGGTGCAACACATCAGATTTAATGTCGCACACACTAGCGTGGAGTGACATCAACCTTCTCATTTAACTCTATATAAAAGTAAGTGAGTGCAGGCTATGTCCCAAACTGGCAAACTGAAATGTTTACACCATTTTATTGTATGCTGTAGCATTGATAGGGAATAAAACTTCTAGCCTCCCTGGAATCTAAGTTAGATTATCTTTTAAATTACTTCCTGTATTGTTAGCCTTTCAAAAGTCTTTCCTAAAATCCCTTTGTTCAGCTTTTAATAGAATTAAAATTTGATCCTTAATGGGATGTAATGCAGCTGTTGCCTGTATGTAGAACCTGATTTCCCGACAGAAATCACTGAACATTTATCTTGTCTTGTCTTGTCTTTTACCTGTTGAACTACATAAACAGCCACTGTCTGGGAAGTGTGCCATGAAGCGCTCTCAGGATTTTCACAAACAAAAGCAGGGTAAAGTTTTTTTTCCTCCAGTCTGTTTTCTGTCTCATGACTATGCCTATCCGGTGCCTTTGTTTACATTGGGAAAGTTTGATTTATTTGTGCGCCGTATCCACCAAGGCATCATCATCTTCCTAAGAACAGCGAGGTAGAACAAAGAAATGGCTTGCGATACACACAGATAAAAAAAGAAGAAGAAAAAAACAGTAATCACTTTGGCTGTCAAATGATTCTTAAAATATGTTTTTATGGTCGCGAAGTCTGAACTTCAAAGAAGTATTAGATTCTAGTGTCACTGTACTAGGAGATGCACAGTCGCGCTCAATTGCATCCTCCAAATGTCACTGAGGAGGGCGAGGAGACAGATACATTCAAATCTGCAGAGCTTCAAAAGAGAAGCAAAGCACTCGAATGGTAAAGGAGTCTATTGTTACAGTCTGAGCTACAATGCAGGCCGTCACAATGCCTCCTCATGGGTAAACCAAACAACCAAATGGAAAAGAAGAATGTGTGAAAGATAAGCAGGAGGATCCCTCCCGCATTTATCCCACAAAGCCTTGCTTCGTCAGCTCATTCAAAGAGTGCGGAAGGGGAAGACTTTAAAAGTATTCATATTTTTTTTAATATTCGTTTTCCTCCACTTAAAATGATGCTTACTGCTTTTCCTCGATGACAACTTAAACTGAACTCATAGTAAGGTCACATAACACAGTATGATTCAGTACAATATAATATGATATAATAATGAGATACGAAACACTGACAAGATATTACGGTACAGTACAAAACATGACATGGTACAAAAAAATGATGATACATTACAATTACAGGACATTACGATTACAATAGAATGTACAGTACAATGCAATGCAGTGCAACAGAACACGATAACACAGTATAATATGCCATGATGTGCATATTATACATACAATATACATTACAACATGTTACAATATGCATTACAACATTGCGTTATATGTATGTGACATGATGTGTATGATACTGTATTGGATTATGCAATACAAGATTCAAAATAAAACCTCACTGAAGAATTTGGATCTTTTCTCATAGCAAAAATGTTGTGTTTGTGTTTGAAGGCCACCTACTGTCTACTGTGACCTGTTTTCTTGGGTTTCCTTGCTCTTCAAAAACACACACATCAGGGCTATTAGCATTGTTTCTCAGTCGCTACAATATAGCTGCCTACTGATTCGACAATACTATTGTACATCACTGTATTGTATATAACATGCTAAAAATCTTCCTGGTATTACATAAAAAAACTAATTAAAAAGATCTCATTCATGTATTTTAGAAAAAAATGGGTTTTGTTGTGTTTTGTGTTGCAAGTGAGCATGTGATAATTGCAGTTTTTTGTAAATGCTGTGCTACATACATATGATAATCGTCCTTCCCCAATTACCTTAGGAGTGCGTAAGTACAGGCAGTCATTAAGACAACTACTGCTTAAGTTTAGATTGTACAGAAAACCATTACCATTATGCATGACGTTATTGTGCGCCGTGAATGCGATGGAGGCTGTACAATGCAAACAATCAGTACAACATCTTTGTAAATCCTTCAGCACTTAGTAAGCTGATTCAATGGTTGATTCATCTAGTCATTGCACGTACCCTATGTAGATGCATACCATTTACAGTGGTTAAACGGTATGTAAACATGTACCCAGAACTTACACACAATTAATCAGGACATTGATATCCAAGTGTAGTTAATTTCACCTTCACCATTTGACTGTGCAACAGTTAATAAGTCAGCGAGATGCAGCTTCTCCAAAAGTTGTGTGTGTGCGACATGGAAACTATTTGACACAATAGCCCCAGAAAAACCCTCTTGAGTCCACTCCTATGATGGAAATTTAGAAAACATAGTTCATCAACCTCTTGAAGAAGAGGAAGGCTCTGAATTCAAGAGGCTCTTGAATGTTTCACCCCCCTCAATTTGTCCAGTCAGTAGAAATGGGCTGACATTAGCTTACAGCACCTTTCCCCCAAACAGTTTGGACTCCAGCTGTGGAGCACTTAGAACTATGGTTAAGCCGTTTGTTTAATTTTACATTTACATTTAGCAGACGCCTTTATCCAGAGCGACTTACAGAGAAGGGAACAATCAAGGCACAGTGCGATAAGAAAGGGGGTAGCTTTCTCGTGTCCGAATGTAGGTAGTGCTAGGAGAGAAGGTAATCTCTGAAGAGCTGGGTCTTCAGGAGATTTATAAAGGTAAAGAGGGACGCAGTGATCTTGAATCCCACCACATGCTGTCAAAGCAGCCACAGCAACAGTGCAGTCAACAACATTAAACTAATGCATCAGAATACATTCAATAAAACAAAAATGGTCACTTTACTGTAGCAGTAATCTCTGTTCCTTCATCTACTCTATTGTCAAATGACTGGACTGAACTGATCAGTGCCCATAAGTCCAATTTGTTTCAGTGAAACACTTGAAAAAACCTCAGCGGGTTTGCACACTATAGAAAATCTCCAATCTGCAGCAAGTCTGCATCACAGAGAATCTAATCTAATCTCTTTCCCACCACTTGTGTGCTACACACACAGCCTATATCGCTGCAAGAAAAGGGAAAGTATTTGATACGTTTAAACTTATATATCAGTGGTTTTTACAATACCTGGTCTTAGGTGCTTTCTTTTGCAATCTTCTCCTTTATGATGGTTGAATATGAATGTATCAATATGCTCTGAGTAGACAATCTCTGGCCTCTAAGGAGCTGGATATAAGTAAACACCCAAAGAGTCTGGATCGTGATCTGAAATTAGGCCTGCGTTTTCACTTTCAGGTGGTGGAACCTAGGAGGAGCACAGAGGTAAATTGATCCCAGATTTGATGGAAAAGTCCTCTGTTGCTCAAGGGGATCAATCCAATGTCGCCTTTTGAAGATATAGCAACACTGTTTAGCATTCAAAAAGCAACTCCCTCCGAGAGAACAGAGGAGTGCAAATAAGAGAACGGTTCATTTCTATGCCCCCATGGTAACACAAATGTACCCTATCAAAAAAAAAAAAATCCCAGACAAAGGCACAGCAAGAGGGCCTGGGGCGTCAATACCTGTCCCAAAATCTAAACCAGAAGAGTTCTGTCTGCCAGTCTAATTGGCAATCAATCTACACTCACAGAAATCCTGAAAATCAAACACGTCCCTTTCCTTATTTCCTCACCCTCCCATGCGACTGTATTTGGATGGCAGTGGAAAACAGAGGCGCTGCATAAGCGATGAGGGCATTATGAAAACGGACTTGTTCTAAACAATTACCGCCTCATTGATTTGACATAAACAAGTCAATATAACTAAAGCAATGCACTTTGTCAGACACATAAAGAAATGGCACAGAATATGAAATAATGTAGCAAATGCTCGTGACGTTTGGCATCCGTCCTCGTATGCCATAATGTTATACAAGAAATTAAGCACAGGGTTGAGGATACTTTATGAGCGTCGACGGTTGATGTGTTTTTCCCTTCAGGGCCACATGATTAAATATGAGATAAACACACAACTTTGATTTTATGATCTCTGTGCCACACACATACACGCACCCCCCCATTTCCAGGATTAAAAGTGATATGCTAAGCCTCTATCACCACTCACTGGATGCAAGCAAGCTTAGCAGAGCCAAAACACCTGGAGTGGAGTGAGGGGCCCGAGAAGCAGAGCTTAGGAGCAGTACGTCGCCTCTGCTCTAAAGCCAGAATGGTATTGATGCTAATAGGGCTGGGGCAGCCCTGCAGCCTGCCACCTGTATAATCTCCTCTAATACTCTCACCACCCGCGGCTGTTTACTTTTCCATTTGCCTGAGTTATCCTTCCACACATTCATCACGTTTGTGAGATGATGCTCTCTGCAGCTCCTTGTAGAGTCTAGAAATTCCAGCCACTGATCCTGTAAATGGAGTTATTGTATTTTATGAGAAAGAAAGGCAGAGGGGGAACAGACTTAGAGTCATCCATACATGATTATTCATTTACATGAGCGTGTTTCTGTCAGCGTTGCCACGTGTTGAAAACCAAATAATCATGAGACTTGTAGTTGAAGCTGGGTTATTGTACTTCCAGATAAGGATTTACATCCTGTTTTGGAGATAGCAAGTCAATATAGCGGACCATTTTGCACATGAAAAATGAATACAAGTTGTGCTCAATATGTGCTGGATGTGATAAATTTCAGGAGGAAATTCTGTCATGTCAACCTGATGATTGTCTATTTATGAAATGACTCATATTTACCATATACTACGCTCTGTTTACTGTTCATTATTGCCAGTGTCTAAATTCTGAGATGGTCCTCCAAAATCCTCCAAGCAGTGTGAAAAAATGTGTGAGTGAATTTAAACATTCTACTAGCAGTCATAATCCTGAAGTAATTCAGGATCACTTAATGACTACTGATCTCACTTTACTTGAGGGGGCACAAAAGTGCAACTAATTAGTACTTTGTAGATTTAATTAAAGTTGATCAGGACCAATTTGTATATCTCCCAGTCAGTTCTCCAAATCATCATGCAGTCAGAGTTATCCAGTAACTCATATCATCATGAATAATTCATCATTTCAGTTACATTTCTCACACCATGGAATTTAGGGGGCTATATTTACAGAATGTAATACACATAACTATGTTTTAAAGCACGTCCCTGATTCCCGATCAATTTCATTGCATTATGTAAAGATGCACTCATTCTAAACTTGACGATTGTAAGAATCTTTTTTTTTCTTACCTTACAATAAGCTTTTTGTATCTACACACACTGCCATGTGTCTGCCAGTAGCCCAGAATAGACAAACACTTATGGCTCTTGATATTGCTCTTTTCGCATGTTTCTCTTTAAGCTATAAAAGGAAGGGCGAGTGGAAGGGGTTCACAACTGCACTGCTAGATGCCAGTAACTCTTAAATGCCGATTCTTTAACTGCTCACATTTTTGTGGACTGTGTTGTAAAGTAGTTTTTGTGCCTAAATGTTGTGCCCGGTCTCTAGCAGCTATAGGAGCCAGGAGAATGACCTGAAGAGTGTGAAATGAGCCAGATACTGTTTATTACCAAATGGCTAGACCAGGAGCCGTTCCCCACTCCAAGGCCCACTGTTATTAAGGTCTGTTGTTTAACAGTCAATAGAGCAGGTAAGTGGCAGTGACTTGATGTTGTGGCACAGGGTACACAAAGTCCCAGCTGAGCTACATGACAGCCAATATCCTCCACACACTTCTCTTCTCGCTGAGCTTGTGCCCATATGTGTGGCACACTCCTATGGCAATTACCCAGATAAAAAATGTGCTCACAACTGAGTTGAAAGGATTACTTTCTACAATAACTGAAGACTTGGCGGTCTACACATCATCCCGCGGAGTCCAAGAAAAGTCTGTAATTAAGCCAAGGAGACAAAATGGTCTATCCCTAACATTTCTGTTGTAAAACTTAATGCAGTAATGAGATATGTAGCCGGTGGCTTTTGGCTAACTAGCACACATGTGGGACTTATTTGTGAAACAGAAGTGTTTTTTTTTTTTGGAGAGATTAAGGAATGTGGGTGGCCCAGGAGGAAAAGGCGACAAGGAAAGATTTTAATACAACATCTATAAGAGCCTTTTGTATAATCATATCATATTTCCCTGTTTACACATTGTATTCTGTGTTATCAGTCAGTGCCTGGGCCTGATCTGTCTGAGGTAAGAGCCCTGCAAGCCAAGCAACAAACAACTTGATCCTCAGAATTGCTGGGTGTTTCATAAACTTTCACTCAAGAAAAATCTCCACTGCTCTGCTCTTCCACACCGCTGCCAAACCCTGTAAGGCAAGCTTTCAAACTGCTGCTGGAGAATCAGTGTGAGAGGAGCATTGAGAATAGAGAATAGCCCTCCTCCCTGGCTGAATTGGTTTTCTCTCATGTTCATCAAAGGGGTAGCACATCTAAGGTTAGATTTCTACGGCAATCCAAATGGACCCACTGCAAAAAAAAAAAAAAAAAAAAACCCTTGCACAGGGCATACCAGAGTTTGGTGTCTAGAGCAGGACCACTGTCTATTGCTGTGCCACAAATCTAACCAAGTTTGCTTCATTAACAAAAGAACAAATGTTTGAAACCCCGACCGTGTAGCCCTATGGAGAGGGGTGAAAACTGCTCAGCACATCACCAGAACAAAACCATGCCATCTGTGGAAGACCTCTACAGCCAGCCGTGCAGGAAAAAGGCGATCAGGGTCACCAGAGACCCCAGCCACCCCCAGCCTGCTGCCATCAAGCAGACGGTACCGCAGCATCCAGCCCTGCAGCACCAGGCTCAGGGATAGTTTCATCCCACAGGCCATAAGATTGCTGAACTCTTGAGCTCGCCGCTATGTCACTTTAGCAGCACCACATTGATACAAGGATGGGCTTCTGCCATACTTATACAATACTTACTGCTACTGTACACACATTTTATACTGCATATTCTACTACTCCATCTGCATATGTACCTGTACATAGTTACGAAAATTACATAGTAATCAATCACTTGAAAGATGATTCCGGTCTGATCAACTTTGCTGTCCACGGACACTGTTATTAAACCAGTGCATTGGCTTCAAATGTTGATACGTTTCTACTGGTGCATGTGTGACATCACTTGTTTTCCAGCTGAGACCTGCTCACGTCAAACCAGTGAGGAGAGCATGACAAAAAACATCCATCCATCCATTACCTGTAACTTCATGTCCTCATTAGGGTCACGGTGGGGCTGGAGCCTATCCCAGCCTATCCCACAAGTCGCCAGCTCATCACAGGGTTAATACACACACACACACACACAAAAAAATGTTTGCTAATGGACAGTTAGCTAGGTCACAAGCTCACTAGCTAGGAGATCTCTTCTGCCTTCAGCAACTCTTGAAACAACAAAACGATGGGTTTCCTTGTCATCTTGATGCTAAAGTGATGCTGAGTTCGTAAAATGATTTCATTGAATGAGCTTAATGATTTAATGATACTTTCCACTCATGTTAAAACATTACAAAAATATCATCAAATAACCATATTTCCATAACTTTGTCAGATTGTTTTGTTTCCATGTCGGAAGCCATCGCTTGTAGTGACAAGCTAATTGTTTTCTGGGCCTTTAACGTTTTACTATACAATTTGCCTGGATCAACATGTTAAATTGCTGGTGCAGATATTTATTTTATGTAATTAGTGACTTTCAAGCAAATAAAGTGCCGCAATTTGTTTAAGTATTGCTGTGGGCACTTGTAACAAATGGAAATGTGACTTCATTTAACAAATAAATGCGAGAGATGTGCGCAGAGCCACGTAGGCGAACTCCTGTGACACCGGCGCGGCATTAATGGCTGGTTAAATGGTTGAGTGCCACGCTGAATATGTGGGTTTGTGTGTAGAAGTTGTATTTCTGTCCTTCCTTAGAAATGATACCAGTGCTGCCAACAGCTTTCAACGAGTGCCTCACAGGCCCTGTACACCACTGTGCTGGCTCTGCTGATGGCAAACGTAGAGGTAGTGGCCCCGCTGGGATTATGATGGCCGCATTTCTGATTATCATTTAATGACATTATAATTACATTTTTGTGTCAATGTGTCTCAGTAATTGTCCCAGTGGCTTTTATAGTATATAGCTGGAGGAGCGTTCAGAGACTGGAGAGCTGTGCTGAATAATCACAATTAGAAACATATGAGTAAAGAAACTGAATAGAGAAAGTTATTTAATGCAGGTAGACTTAATTTATACTGTCATCAATAAAATTCTTCTTGTTTTTATCAGTTTAAAAGCAGCTCTCTTAAAGTTTGAACAGAGTGAAAAGGAATAACCTCCTACTCTGCGACAAGCCTAATTAGCCTAACACAGCCTAAAATTAGGATTCATTCATTAACACGAGGAGAAGCAGCCACTTTGGATCATTCGACCAAATTGTTGAAGTCGAGGGGAAGCACATGGAAGACAGTGCCAGCTAATTAGCACCTGTGTCGCAGCCCTATGTCTACATTTCTGAGATATATAAGCGTCCTTTCAATGTGCGTATATGGCAGCTGTCTGTCTGTGCAGAAACCATATGTCTGGTGCCCCGCTGAGGTCTACGTTATCCATCACACATCGAGAGTTCCGGGGGGATGGAGAGGTCATTGACCCTTCGACTCTGGCACTAAATCCACGGTGAAGATTACTGGCTTCCGATATCAGGCCCCGCTGAGCCACAGTGGAAGATTGCACATAAATCTCTGTGAGAAAATAATAAAAGGCTCGGTGCTCTCTCATCTCAAAGCTTAGCACCCACACAATCACACAGCTGCACTGACACTCACACATATTTACATGCACAGAATACAGAACACAACGTACTGTATACAGACACGCCGCTCAAATAAGAGACATCGATTGAAGTCTTAATGAAGTGAAGAATAATGACAAAAGGTGAGTGGACAACTTAACTACACAGCCATTAAAGATAGATTAAAGACGACATCCATTACAGATTAAAAATGTAAGAATTTTTCTTTAGGCACTCTTTTAATTCTAAAGCGCCTCAGAGGTATCATTTCAGAGTTGTCGAGTGTGCAGATGACAGGTGGCTCTCAAGATGAGCTGGTTACCAAAGCGCATCCTCATAAATGACTGTAGGATCTTCCGACTGTGGGGATGATGTATGAATAGCCTGAGCTGAACTTGAGGCTGAGTATATAGCCATATCACAGCTGTGCTCAGGATCAGGCACACGCACATGCACACACACACACACGTGCAAAGCTGGCCAATATGTGCCACCTGCACCCACATGGACCACACACACACAACATCACAGCTGCTTCTCACACACACACACGAGCCCACATGTGCAAAGTTCGCGCATGGCTGCACTCTTGTACAAATACACACATTTATGTAAATCGAGGTAGGCTGTGAAAGGGCAACCAGTGGTGAAATTGCATTCCAGCTTCTTCTTTCGCAGCGTTTGATTCACAGCCGCTAAATGAGGCAGTCATAGCTTAAAAACACGGTATAGGTTTATGCTTAAGATGAAAAAGCACATGTTGACATGGATCCATGGACATGCTTTTCCGTTTTGCACATTAGCTGCTTACATGCTGGTTACTGAAATGCATAATTGCTTACATAGGTTCCATTTGATTAAAGTCAGTCAGTCAAGTAGTTAAACCAAAAAATGATCACCTTTTAAGTTGATGTGGCTGTTGCGCAGCATTAGCATTCATACTGAGTTCTGTTCCCAACATAAGTCCAATCTTTACTCTGTTTTTTTTTTTTTTTTAGCTCGGTTTTGGTCTCCACCGACCCCCGAGGGAAATATCTGGTTCTTTATTGCCACAGTGTTCACTAACTGTCACTAACTGAGTCTGCCTGCCATTTGGTGTAGTGCAGGCAGTGTAAAAGGGAGTTTTTAGAGCTTTCTCAGTTGTGTGGTGCGGCTGAAATACAAGGCTGAACCACAGCAGTAAAGCGAGAAAATCAAATCAATGCGCTGGAAGATGCTCTGCAAAGCTGAGAAGAACTACAAAGTCACTGCGGGTTTGTCACCATGAGCAACACCTTTCATGTTACACATTTGATCCAGTCTTAAATATTAGTTTGTGCAGCTTTAAATGTAAAAGTAGATAGTGTAATATGTTACTCAGTAAATGTGCATTGCAAATAGGGCTTCAACTAATCAACTGTTTTATAAAAAGATTGTAAAAAACAGTCTTTAGTCCAGAGATAATCAGTTTACTGCATAAAACAAAGAAAAACCTCACAACTGAGGTTTGAAAAATGACCAAAATATTCTAATGTTGGTCGAATAACTGCTTATACTTTCTGAAATCAACCTGAAATCAAATGAAGGCAAGCACATCAGCGAATGATTAATGAATAAAGAAATGCATAGAGAATGTTTTCCTGTTTGTTATACAAATACTGTGATGATGTGTGTTTAATCGACATACTCAGTGCCCTGAGAGTTTTTACTGAGCTTCATGTAGGTGGGAGTTAATCTGCCTTTCCTGGAGGGCACAAAAAATATGACATTGTGCTACTTTTAAAATTAAGCAAGCCTATTATAACAGCAGTACATCTAAATGAAATGCAATCCGTGCGCTCACAGGTGTTAATAAATACAAGCACATATTAACATTTGTCTGTTGGCAAGTGTGGGCAGGCCATACGTGTCCACATATCGGCATGTGTGCATTTTCAAACATCAATAGCCGCCTCGTTGCTGCACTCTAGCCCTCTGTAAATGTGTGCACAGAGTCTACCGAGATTCCACCGAGTCAACAGAGCCAGACAGACCTCCACGCCGTGTGTCTGTCTGCCTCCTAATCCTCACACTTCCCATGCCGCCTTCCCGAGCTAGATATCAAGCAAATGAAATGAACACACATCCCCAGTCGATGAGGCTTCCATTTGAAAGCACGAGGCATTAATGCGAGGCCCTTCTGCACTCCTCCCACACTACAGTAGGCTGAGGAGGAGGAAAAGGAGGGGAAAAAATGACAAGGCGGAACTCCCATGGGTTGATACTCAAATGATAGATTTGTAGGGAAAGCTCTTCATGCTAGGCAGCAGCATAAGGGCACATTTTATCAAAAAAAAAAAAAGAGAAATGTGTCAAAGTGTTTTTTGCCACAAATATCATCCTTGCTGGTTCTTAAATAATAGAGGATCTCCTCAAGGGTTGAATTCCCGCTTGATAATGAAGCATGAGAGAATACTCAAATGCAATTATTTGGAAACACATTAGATTCACAGTGACTAGAAAATGTAAAATATATTTTCGCCAATAATATTCAGCACCGCTGTGGGGTTAATTGACATATATTGCCTCATGGGTAATGTCTGTGTTTATATATCGCACGTTTAAGGCTTACAATGACCGCCTGCCAACAGAAAATGCAAGTAAAATTGAATTTGCCTTCTCACAGCGCTTGCCTGCTGAGTCAAATTCTATAACCCCTTTCTTCATTTGCAGCGTGCTACGCCCAAAACAGTTGGTCGAGGTGTCAAGCGTGGAGGTGCATGACGAATGAAACGAGAAGAGACGGCTTCCGTTGGAAAATAATTCTTCCTCGAAGTTCAGAATGGCACGTTGGCAACCTACAGCACTAGAAACGCCAGCGTGAGGCCAAATGCAAATGATGTGCCCGTTAACCGAATTTACATTCGCGGAAACATTGAAAGTCCACTCGCGTGTTTTTCACGCTTAACAGCGCATGTTCCCTCTGTTCTCCCCAGTAAATGGATCATCTGCAAGCTTCCCTGCTGGGCAGTAACAGGTTCACCACTCAAGCAATAAACCCGCTATGCGCTCTCTCTTTTCGGCCGTAACTTGCAGCAAGGAGCGGGCTTACATAGCCCTTTTATCCAGAACCCCTGGACTCCGCACAGATGCTAGCTCCTAAGGCCATCAAACTGTCAGTGGGAACTGACACAAATGACTTATGTTTCCTGTTCAACAATAAACTTTGCTGCTGAGTTTGTTTTTTTTTTTCATTCTGACCTCAAGGAAACACAATAACACCAGTATAACCTTTTTGAATTAAATGCTAATTATATTGGCTAATTCTGCACCACGTTGATTTCAGCTGTAGTGTGTTGGTCCGCGTGGTGGTGCAGTCATGTAATCTGACTGTTATGCACAAGGTCAGAGTTTTCATCCTAACAAAGACTAACCAGTTGTGTTTTTAATAACTATAACTCTTTTGCTGGCTTCATCCGGGTTTTTTTTGTTGCCCAGCCCTGACTGTCGTTCAGGCGTATTTTATCCATTTTCTCCTAACCTTCAGCATACCTTGGCAGCCACGCTCTGACATTGTAAAAATTGAGAATTGTTGACATTGGATATAAAAAAAAAATGTGCAGAATTGTCGAAGACCTCATTCTCTCCAGCCTGGGCTGGAAGAAATGCATTGCTTTTGTCTTGGGTGTACTTTGGCATGTTATGTAGAACGTACAGCATCCCTGGGAAGCTCACAACAGCTGTTCGCCTTTACCAACAACAGATCGTATGCTGGTTACGTGAAGACTTTTCACAGCCAGGAGGGCTTTCTGCCAAGAGTATGGCAACTTTAGGTGCTCCGTTCAATGCAGCAGTGATAGTAGACATCTGTGTGGCCCCGTCTTAGTCTTTTGTCTTACTCTGTAATCTTTTACAAGCTGTTGAAATTGAATAAATCTTTCTGAGGGTCTATGATAAATTGTGGCACTGGAGATATGAAGACGATATTTATAAGCTCCTAGATTGTACCAGCATTACCCCAATTAGCTGGTAGGTATAAAGTCAGGTGTGGTGGTTTATCCTTGATTCAATGTGGGGTTGAATTGGATCAGTATTGATTTCAAGAGCTGCGCGTATTTAGAGAGCCCGTACTATCTCAGACCCATTGTGACTCCAGTTGTATGATCACAGGCCCTCGTACTGTGGATGCAGAGTGCGGGTGATGATGCTCTCGACAGGGCCAGCACTGCGTGAAAAAGACTAGGCAGGTCTGATTTTCTCAGGAAGAGCAAATTTCTTCAGTGTTTCCCATAGAGCTTGTCAACACAGGACTGTTGTTAGAATTTGTTTTGGTGGTTAAGCAAAGTGAGCCTTATCTGGGCCAATGTCTCACAATCAAAAACTAGAACAAAATGTTCACAAAAGGCGTTGCAAAGTGTAGCCCCTGATAGTAAGAGTGACTGAAAGTACAACCACCATTATTAACATAAAATAAGTATATGACTTGACTAATCACCACAAGAAACAACCGACTATTAAGAGTCACATTGGCTTGTTGATATTTGCAGAATTATAATAAAACACTGAGGCTGATCATATCTCTCCTGTTTCAAGGATTTGCTGCATGTATATATCTCGTATCATAATGTTACCAATGTGATTCTGAGTCAATCCAAGCGCCATCGTTCAATAACACTCAGTCGCTTTCCATTAAAGAATTTCCCGGGGCATTAATAGATGAAATTCCTAGATTGTATCAAAGCAATTATTTGAACACAGTGCGATGTTTTTTTAAAAATGAAATTGAGTTATTTTGCATTCAAATGAGTGCGAGACGCTGCGGGGCAGCCTACCAACACGTATTGTAAACATTAAAGAAAAACGCCGATGACATTGTGAGACAAAAACATAGGATTAGTCATGTAAAAACAAAGCCTGTTAAATTGGGAAAGACTCAAAGCGTTTTTTTTTTTCTTTCTTCTTCTTCTTCTTCTTCTTCTTCTCCAGGTCCATGTTTGTTACAAAAAGGGTGCTGCGAGAAGAGTTGGTGTTTGAAGGAAAATGAAAAGAAAATGAAAGCGAGCGAGAGAGAAAAGCAAATCCCATCCGTCCCTCTATACCCCGATTAATTAGTTCCAAGTTATCCATGAAAGTAATACACTGATAAGGCCAGGAACAAACAGAAGCCAATTACTGGCATTTCCCTCTGAGCTCAGAGCTCCTGAACACCAGCAGCACTGATGGAAAACATTTAAGGCTTGTGGGATGATTGGATAGGTGTTGACGGGTGTTTGCAACTGCTGTCTTTGCTTGGTAGCGCGGAGCACATCTTTTCATTACCGACACGAGTAGCCACCCTTATCAAGCTATTTTCATCGATGATGAGAGATGAGACCTCGCGTAAAAAGCTGTCCACGGCGACAGCTGCGACTGAAGGACCTGAGCGGTGTCTCAAGGGCCACGGAAACATGCACGAGCATGAAAACATGCACACACAATGAAGCAAGGTCCGACAAACATTTCATATCTCTGATATTCAGTTCTGCCTGTGTGCCTTGTCTTGCATTATACTTGTGGGATTGCACTGCTGCAGCATCATCAATACACTGATTAGGCTGCCGCCATGCTTCACAGGCACCCTTTGACCCAGGATAAGAGTTTTTCTACAATAACCCCAACAGCTGGATTCCTCTGCCCACAGCATAATTAAGAATTGATTAACAGCCGACTGGTCTGCTAATGCATCAATGCTCAAAACCACAGAGTCCAGAGCGTTCGGCAGATCTCCACGGGTCTCTCTCTCAGAGCTTACTGAGCTTACATTTTTTTTTTTTATGTATAAAAATAGCACCTACATTGGCATCTGGATGTTCTACCTCCAAACACGGCACAAAATGACATTTTTTAAAGAGCACGTTCATTCTCTTCCTCATCATTATCCATTCTTGTAAAACATAATAATCAAGCACAATCACCCACCATGTAATCAGCCTCTTTTACTCATTTGAAAGCACCTTTTTTTTCCCCCTCCAGCAGCGTAGGCACGTTCTCCCAGACATCATTCATCAGAACACACTTCTACGAGCCCTCTTTTTCTTGATTCTTGAAGGGAAAGGGAGAATGTCAACAAGCAGGACTGATTTGTCACCAGAGTAGGGCCTCGTAAACTTGGCCCGGACCCTGGGGATGTCAACAAAGCCTTCACACGGACTGGCTCGCCATTGGATGAGGCTGTCATTGAGAGATAATTGACTGTCAATTAGGGACAGAGACAACAATGTGAGTCAGGAGGAAGGCAGTAAATCACTACCTGTCAGACGGTCTTGGCTTCACCCGGTCTCGTCTTCATTCCCTTCGCTCTTTGTCTCTGTTTCTCTTTTATACATGGTTCACCCTGAAGTACCCTGCTCTTTCACGTTCTCCGCACTGTTTCATGCTGCTCCCCTTGATGGTATTTACAGTATCCATGAACAGTGCCATTTTGTTTCTCCCCGCGACCTTTCCGAGGAGTGATCGCTCCATTCACCGCGTCAAGACAACTGACTGAGTGGTCCCCGTTTTAAAGGTCTCCCCCTGCCACGAGCTGATTGTTGCCACTCATGTCTTGCTTTGCTTGAAGGCCAAATAGTCTCGCTAACATTCCCCAGGTTACACACATTGACTCATGTATGTGGCTAACACCCTTTTATCTCGTCATTGTAAGATCTGAGCCCGCTCATGGCACTGAAGCGGCATTTATCCTGGTAAGCTTTATTGAGTTGCCCGGCTTTTGTCTGCGCTTACAAGCACAAACACAATGCTGTGAGGAAGTCAATACGTTCAAGAGCTATTCAAATAACAAACCCACAGTACAGTATGGCTCCAGCTTGACCAGAATTGAGGTTTGCTTTTGCGCATATAGCAGCAAATTCTTCAGGTTTGCGTGTCGTTGGGAGTTCTCATTTGTTTAGGAGTGATGCTGCTAATCAAAGAGGCTTTAGCGCTGAAGCAATTAGCCGGGCTCATAATCAGAGTGTTGATGCCAGCTGGAAAAATTGAGAGCGTTAAGTGCAGCCTCCTGCAAACAATCTCTTGTTTGTTGAGCTATAAACTGGGAGAACTACAAGTGCACCGCTGTATTAATAAAAGGGAGAAATCTCACCCGGAAACTAACACAGGAACTCTGCGTGCCGGTCCACCTGCTGAGCCTGAGACAATGGAGCTAGCCATCTGAGACTTCCCAACACTACAGAGAGACTTATGTCCTCGTGAAACCACAAGGAACAGAAGAGGTTGCCACTGGCGACTGCAGGGGATGTTCCTACGGCGTCAAGGTTTATAATGACAGCAGCAAGTCAGTGTGGTTGTCTGGTGCATTATTTCCATTTCATGTTGCCTATAGCTGGATGCTCCTGTAGTCCTCATCATGCCAACGGAGAGACACTGTCGTAAAACTCCCACCAAGATGCTGTTAACTTGATCAAGCGAGAGCACGATGAAGACAATGAGGTCCAGATGTCATTTGTCTGAAATGCAGTAATCTTTTAGGAATCATTAGGAGTTAAAGGAAATGGACAGATTCATCACTTGAATGCCTCGCCCGTCATCACTCTTACCATTTAGCGTCTTACTTTATTAAAGAGACGAAACAGTCTAGCGCAATCTCTTGTCTAATTAGTTGACACTCCACGGTGGCCTTTAATGGCCACATATATGTGCAGATCTGTGAAAGTCGTGTGGAAGAAGTAATTGACTTGTCTCCATTCAGTCGGGAGTCGTATTCTTACAACCTTGACATTCGAAAGTCAGTTTTGCCTCGTAGACATTCAGTTGCTCTCAATTAACACGTGAAAATTGGCACTATACTTTCATGAAAGCAATGGATGCCCATATTTCCCCTGCAGTGTGTCGCTGCTTGAGGGAAAATGGCTGGTTTTGATTCGCAGCAGCTCTGCCATACCTCTGCCGGTGTGAGAGGTCTAGGCCCCTTTAACTGCTGTGCTGATTCCTTTTTAATGTTCAGTTAATGAAAAAGCATTTTAATTCGGCTTATGTCACATCGAGACTGGCATTAATTCTGTGGACAGAGGGAAGAGCCTAAATTCTGTCCTTTTTATCACCAATGTGGAAGAAAAATGGGTGCAGTTCCTAGAAAATAAGGCAGTTCCTCATGACCAGCATCTGTCAGCAGACACCTGCAGCACTACTCTGAGCGGGTCGCTTTGAGTTGTTCATTTTATTACGTTTCATCCTCAGTCTGCTCCTCTTTGTCCCGAGGAAGATAGCTTTTGAATTTCATAGACAGTCGTCTCCGCTCGGAAATGTTTATTAGGCAGACAACCCTGAACTCACACAAAAGCCAATATGGAGGGGAAAAGAGATTAGTTTTCACTTCTGCTAAAACATGGACTGATGTGTTTTTGCCACAGGCAGCAGATTTAAATGGCTGTATGTGTGTGTGCTCCTTGGTTGTGTGTGCATGGTGGTGTCAGAATGTTAATCGGTTGTATTTGAGACATGAAGTATCTAAAGATGCCAGTCTGTCTGTGTAGCATCTTCAGACTAATTGTTACTGAAATTGAGGGAGGCGTTGAATGTGTCAGGATGTAGATTATTGAAATGTGTTAATTACTGATACTGTATATTTTGATGACTGAGGATTTCATCTAGTTAATGGCTGATTTGGTCCTGTTTAGAGGAATAGTTCCACATTTTGGAAATATGCAAATTCGCTGTTAGACATGGAGATCAAATCAACTCTTGTTTCTTCACAGCCAGCCGCCGGTCAGTACAAAGACTGCAAATACAGGGAAACAGCTAGCCCGGCATTGTCTAAAATTAAAAAAAAAAAAAAAATCTGCCTACTAGTACATAAAGTTCAAAAAGTAGCATGTTACATCTTGTTTTTTTATCGATAAAAATCCTGCAGCTGAGACTAAAACAAACAAGATATAACGTGTTAATTAGCGAGCTTCAACAGTCCTGCTGGTTTCCTCCTCACACACTTTATTCTAAGAAAGCTCACCGGCTGCTGGCTGTACACATTCATATTGAAAGACAACTAAAGGGAATACGTTTATTAAAAAACTTTTCTGGAAAAGTCAAGCTTTGAATATGACAGGTCCCAGATTTCCAAATTACAAGGCACTAACTGAAGTATTACTAAACCTGATGAATCTAAAAATCCTGATAACTTATGTCTGTGGAGAATACTTTTAATTAGCACTGAATCTAAGTTTGTTATTAAGGTTAGCCATGCAGTGCCCTTAAAACTATCTATATAGAACTAACAGACATCCCACATGATAACAGTCATTGTGAGTTGTGTTATGTAAGGTGCCTATTGATCGTTATTCCGACCACCTGCAGGCCTTTGAGGCGACTGGTCCAAGGCCTGCTGCTCTGTAAACTTTTTCCTCATGGAGTTAGGACAGGAGTGTGTGTTAGATGGCTCATGTCCTCCATGACACTCACAGTCTTCTGTATCTTCTGAGTTTCTTTCATGTCTTGAAGCTGTGGCAGTGATGTTGCTATTATTTCTGTTAGTTCATACAGAACCAAGTAACACACACTAACACACTTGCTTTATCACTAAGCAAGGTGTCCAACTTCTTCTCTTACTTTTCTGCAGTCAATCAATTTTTTTTATCTGCTCTCTGTATGAATATGAAGTGGTATTATAGAGCTTTTGGTGGTTCAGGTGGTTACAATAACAACAATAAATGTCTGTACCTCAGGTTCAGAAGCAGGAGTGAAGATAAATCCACTTTTTAATCCTAAAAGTTTATAAAAACAAACTCGTCTCTCATCTCTCTGCTGGTATATGACTTCAGATCAAAGCTCAAAACGATGTGACTCCAGGTGACTCCCCAGGAAGCTCAAGTTCTTCCCCTACTGTGTCTTGAGCTCCCAGCAGCTCTTGCAGTTGACAACTTTCTCAATAAAAGTAGCGAACACTTGTTCAAAAGCTGCTTAAAGTCATCAAATTATGTCATTTGGTAAATTGAATATCGATGACACCAACGCGCTAGATTGCGCAGGGCTTAGAGAGAGATTGCTTAGCTATAAGTTATTTACAAAGTATAGAGATATCTTTAGCCAAACGATCACAAACATACACATATATTTAGGAACCCTAATCAAGTGTCTCTGTTTAAACCCGCCTGCCCACCTACTGCTGCTGCCTGTGAGCACAGTGCAAGAGGAGAGGAAGAAGCCTGCAGCATGTATCGCAATAAATTACAATATAATACTGTATATACTTTCTCCTGATGGCCTGAATAAGTCACTTTGTTTCTAGTTGCTTTTTAGAAATGAAGTGGCTAAGAGGGTCTGAAAAGTCGCTAGATCTGACAATAAACAAACTCACCAAGCTGGTACACTACCTCATGTCCTTTCTGCTCAACTTACTTTGTCGACACGTTGGACTGAGAGCAAGCTAAATTCTACACTGGCTAACTGACGCCTCATGAGGACTGATGCTAGCTGGATAGCATGATCATTTCAGTAGACATTCCTGCAACAAAAGACGTCAAACGTCCACGTCATTTGTTTTATTGATAATCCATCCATTTCTGTAACCGTTTCTCCTTGTCAGGGTTGTGGAAGGCTGAAGCTTATCCCAGCTGGCATTGGGTGAGAGGTCACTAGTTCATCACAGGGCTGACACAAAGAGGCCCGGTAACCACTCAATCTCACATTCTCACCTAACTGCATGTCTCTGGACTGTGGGAGGAAGCTGAAGCACCTGGAGAGAACACGCAAACTCTACAAAGTAATGGTTGATAATGTTACATCATTGTTTAAAATGTTTTTAATGTTCCTCATCTATAATTCTGGCCCAATCTCACACATTGCTCCTTTAGGAATAAGCATTTATTCCTAAAATGTTCAACTGTTCCTAAGAGAAGCAAAGACTTCACTAATAGCCTACTCCATTTTACCAGTTCACAGGCCCATAAAGCTGAATAATAGAACTTGTAGCATGAATCTATTATCCACAGTGATAACTGCTTTGTTGGCATTTTACTTTATCTTATCTTTAAAAAAAAAGTTCCTCTCAGCTGCCCAGCTGCTGCCTCTGACCAACTTTGAATAGCTGTACGTACATAGATTCCTCATCTTATGTTTCCCCCTCACCGACTCTGCTTTCCCTTGCTTGCTTTTGAGTTGATAAATAAATCTTTACAGAGGTATCTGGCGCTCTCCCGAGGGCTTCAAAATCCATAAAATTAGTTCCATCTCGCCCCCTCCCCACCCTTTCCCCTCTGCTTACAGACAAACCGACAAGTGCAGAAGCAAGATAAAAGCTGGAGTTATGTGAAAACATTATTATGTGAAAGGGCTTTCCAGGAAACGCACTGCCTATACTCTTTGAGAGGTGCGCGGAGTCATGGATGAGAGAGTTTTTTTCTCTGTATGAGAGGTTCTCAGCCAGACCTGCATTATTCACTGGATTTTCAACAGCAGTAACAGCCTAGATATCCGCCTGCATAAAGAAACTGCTGCTGCAAGGTAAACAACGATCCCGATGCTGGACTGAGAAAGTCAGTGCAGTCAACGTGCAAATCGTTGCATAATTTAATTCAACAGCTCCTTTAAGCGTCTCCCTTCTTTGAATCAAACCACCACAGGTTCATTATTGTGCAGGCGTGATATAATAGAAAAGTAAACTAGCGTTTACATAATTTATGATGACGCTTGAAATGTGTCATTTAAGGTTTTGTGACTTCAGTGATGATTAGATGTGTGTGTGTGTGTGTACGGTATCTTACATAAAAAAGAAGAGAATCCATTTTCCATGTTTTCTTCAATGTCTACTGCTGCCAGACGAAATAATGAGAATTTTGATGCACTTTTCTGCAACTATTTCTCATGAATAACTCACAAATACGGCAGTCTTTCTAATCCATGTTTTTCAGCAGTAACACAATTTCCTTTTGTCCACAGAGGTTTCCCTATTGACAGAGATAAGTAATAGCAAATATGCCCACAAAGAATATCCAGTCTAAATATAGAGACTGGATATGAAGGCATAGGTAAAGCTCTATGGCAGTATTCAGTGTGGCGATGGGAATAAGTTTGTACCAAAGGGGGTTTTTCATGACCAGAATGCTTTTGTGATCTATAGTCATAGCCTTCGGGGGAATGCTACAAAAATGGAGCCAAAACAGCCTGGGGTCTGGTTAGTGCTCTCATCCAAGATGAGAACATTTAGAGAACATAACATCTGCGTGCCTGTTTGGGGATTTTTTGAATGTATTTTATTTTTTTTTAGTTTTCTTTTATGGTTTGGAGATTTTGAGATGTGCAGTTTCCTGTAGAAAAATCAGTGCCCACTCCTCTAAGCTCCCCCTTTTCCCCCCAAATAGTCCTGCATTGTAAATTCATAGGGCGTCTTTGAAACCAGCACAAAGAGTCACATAAGCTAAGTGTGCCTCTTTAGCCGAGGTTGCAATCTATGCAAAAACCTCTAGCAATTCAGTTAAATCTAAAATTAGCAAATCTTTTTTACCATGAACCACCCCAAATCCAATAGGTTAAACAAAGTATGGATTAGCATTGTTTCATTTTATTTTACAGCTGTAGGGAATAACCTCAGTGGGAGGAGGCTATCCACTTGCTTTTCATTTTCCATTTTCCTCAGCCTACTCGTTGGTATGAAATTCCTATATAGGGTGCCTTGAAGGTGCCTTATCTCCCCAAACAAACCTCAGAATGATTTAAGAGGAGTTTGCAATGTCTGGATTACTTGGTATTACAACCCCCAATCTTCTGGCAGGTTGGTTGAAACAATATGATTGCCAGCAAAAAAAAAAAATCTGTAATATTTGCAATAAAATTCAGTTTCTTTCCATTCATGTCTCTGTTTTCTCCTTACAGAAGGCTGGCATCTCCGCCTCGGTTGAAAAACAGAAACGGAGTGAATGTTTACCGCAGTGAAAAAGAGCGGTAGCCGAGAAACAGATCCGACTCAGAAAACAATCAGTGAGGGACATGTACCATGCAAGCTGTAATTACAAAACCCAAATTGTTCCACAGTGCGGAAGCTCTTTTTGCCTAATCCACCTGTGAACAATACAACCGGAGCTGTGAAACTCTACTGACTTGCAGTTTTTTGTCGCGTGGGCAAGCACGGTGGAGGTTTCCAGTGTATTGCACCATCCTTGAGTGAAATACAATAACCAATCTCAAGAACTGCGCTCGCAGAGAAAGAGTTTAGTTGCTGTAGCTTCCAGTTAGAGGCACGAGGGGAGAGAATAAAAACCAGGCTCATTGGCGATAATGCTTGACATGCGCCGCTGATGGTTTGTGAAACGATGAAAACTGACTCATGTGCGGTTGAGAGGAATCGGAGGAGTCAGATGCCCAGCGCAGCTTTTTCTGTCAAATTATCGATAAAAATGATAAAAAGATTGTAATGATTCTGTTCTGTTTACAGTTCCTCCATCTTCATCTCTGAATTCACAAATCTTTTTAAAGGGGGCGTATGAAATCCCTCTCGCACAAATCAGTCAGAGCACCAGAGGACGAGCAAAATATTTTCTGGCTCACTGTCTTGTTTGCTCCGGCAAACTCACTGAATGCTGGGAAACACAACAGTCTTCTTTTGATCTATAGTGCTTATTAATTCAATCTGCCTCTGTGTCTGTTGCTGCCTGTTTAGCATATCCTGGTAGGGGGAGAAAAAAAAAGTGGAGCATGCTCTTTGTTTTGTTTTATTTGAGCATTTTTCACCCCCGATGACTAGGCAAGTACCTCAACATTGTCTGCTGTGCTGCAGCGTGTTCACTGACAAAGACATCAGCTTGTGACTCACTCCTTACTCACTCCTGTAATAAGAGCTCTTCCCCAGCTGGTGCTGCAGTCACACCCACTCTTCTTGCATGTACACTGGCACAACACTGCCATGTTAAGCCCATAATACCTCTGAATCAGCATGGACACAGCAGTTCTCGGCTGCATGTAGGGTTTTGTACCTACTGTCATGGGGGTATCGTGCCTATGGGGTGGTATAGGTCTACCTCCAACTCAACTAAAAATATAAAGTGTGCTTTGTTTAAAAAATACATATATTTACAAATGTATTAAATCAACATTATCCTTCTATTATTTGCAAGCCAGCACGCACCCCAGTTTTATCCAGTCTGATCAAAAGCTGAACTTCTCTCTCGGCCAGATTCTGGGATCTATGTCTGGCAGCGTCTTGCTCAGTCGAACTCACCTTTTGTCTTCTTTGCTTGCTCTGTCAGCGTCCTCTTAGGTCTCTTTGCCTCTGCCATTATGTCCATAGAAGCTGCTGAGCCCGTTTACATTGCCCACTCAAGCATGACAGGGGCACTACTCTCTCTGTCAGCATTCAAAGCTCTCTCCTCTCTGTGGTCCAAAGCTCCTGTGCTACACCAACACGCCCTCGGTGCTCCGAGCGCCCGGTCCAGCTAACTGAGCGGCGCTAACCAGCTAAAGGCAGCTACATTTTGCAATTACTTTACTGTCCATCAAGAAAGAGGAAATCAGAGGAAAAACAGAGAGCGTTTTCACCAGAAAATATAATCCAATTTCACCTAAATCATTTAAATAGTTGGTGGTGCGTGACTTAAAGCTTATAAGCCTTTTCCCCAGCGTGAACTGTACCACGGCTTAAATTACAGTTAAATTACCCATCACAGTAATTTCTCTGTAGAATTAAGACATCGATATTATGACGTTACTAAACATTTCAATTAAAGTGAGTGACTTTTGAGTTACAACGTGACAAAAAAGTCACAAACAATGTTTTCAGATGACCTCGTGTCTGATTAAAAAGAGACAAGCTCCCCCTGGCTAACCTGTAGCTTTCACCTTCCTTTCTGTCAACCTGGAGCTCAGTGGCTCAGATATACAAGTTAAAAGTAATGGACAGACAATACAACAGCATCAATTTGATCTTCCCAAGTCCACCGAACAGAAGATTATGTGTAATAACCGAGTGGATCAGAGACCTAGCGGTAAGAAGACTGTGCTGATCATGATGGAAGTGCTGTGTCTGTGGGTGTGTGTCTGGAATAAATTGCATCGGTGACCTATTTAACCTCTCCTCAGGAGGTGAAGGATCAAAGAGCAGAGGTTAGGTTTGTCATGGAGAGGACACGTGATAGAAAATTAGTAATATTTGTCATCTGTCACCATGACAGTAAGAGGACTTACAAGATGAAGTAGTGGATTACCCGTGCTGTTTCAATCAGCAAGACAAGAATAACAGAAAAAATGTGCTTGTCCGGCTTTCTTGGCAGAGAGGTTGGATTATATGTATCACGGCCAGGCAAATGGGAGAAGACTCCTGATGCTACATGAGGTAAGACAACTTGTGAATTGTGAACTTGTTAAGTGATGCGAATTTGTTACGATCCAGTCTGCGTCTCCCGGAGTGGGTTTACATCTGACATTTCCCAGGTTTTAAATAATAGACACAGGTCCGGTTAGGGGTTAGCATTCCTCGGCTCTGTGTAGTTATTCTTAATGTGCATTCCCCAGTCAAATTCCCCTTGAAACGAACTAAACGAGGCAGAGGAAACACTACCGCATTTGTCCACGGGGGGCACCGTCACCACCACCACAAATTTGTGATTTTGCTAAACTACAAACAAAGACGGAGATCCAACATATTTGGTGTTGGTGCTGATGATGGTGTACTTGAGTTCATACAGTTTAGGTGCTGCCAACGAAAATATTTGGAACCACTGTTTCAGATAATACATACCTACAAATACCTGCCAGTCCCAACCCACTCAAATGTGATTGCTGCTCTGTTAGGCTGCACGGATGTGACTATCAAAATAATATAAAGGCACAGTGTGAAATGTCAGTTTGTCCTGTACCTGTATTGTTCAATGTGTGAAACGTCGCGGAGCAGCACTGCATTTCCGCTCAATAACCGTGACGGTGACAGCACAAAGAGAGGTGTTCCTTCCTCAACGCAGCCGCGAGAACACTGCAGCTACAAATTTCAGTGCTGCTTCTCCGTCTCTTTCTGGCAAAACCACCTACACTCCATGACTCAGTCTGTGTTTGCTTTTGCTTTAAGGACAACTCAAGCATCTCAATTACTCAGCCAGTTCTTTCAGGTTGTGGAGGGTTTTTTTTTTTTTTTTTTTTGGATATGAATCCGACTATAGACCTTCACGTTACATAAACCAGAGAAAAACATTTTTTGCTTTTAAGAAAGGCCATCCTTCCTTTCTGATTTATTTGTCATTACATTTGAACATTTCTTTATTTGCACTATATACATGTTGCCTTCACACAAGATTGGAAAAAAAAAAATCCCAAAACATAAATGTAATTTAAAAAAAAAAAGGTAATCTTCTTTAATTCGGCTTAAGAGCACGACACAAAGAGAGCACTATCGCCCCGGCATTGAGGAATGCATTCAGCAAACGTCTTTGTCGCTTGGATGTGTACGTCAGCTCATCACAATGAGAAGAAAATAACAACAGCATCGAAACCCACATACTGTTGTAACACATTGCACAATACCAGGTTGCCAAAGAAGCCAGATAAAAACACATCATTTGAATGACACGCTACATAACACAAAGCATGTTCATCATTACCAGCAATAAAACTCCAAGAGATGAAAGCGAACGTACAGAGTCTTTCGGTATAGTTACAGTGATGGTCATGATGTGTGCATACACTGACGTGGAATCAGTAGCTCATGAGTTATACCACCACGTGTTAAGAAGGGGTCAGAGGTTATAAGGCCAAACATGTACAGTGTAACAATCAGCTGTTCAGATGACCAGAAACTCAATGAGGCGAAGAAATCAATCTGCGTTCGGCGCGCTGCCTTTCATCAAAACGCAACTGCAGTGTTTGCTCATGAAGGCAGCCAAAAATAAAATTCAAAGGAAAGCTTGGAGCCCTAGCTGCGACTTTAGCTAAGCAGAGCACGCTGGAGAATATGGGCAATGTTCAGTCTTCGTTAGCGCAACAGAACTGACATACATATTTATTTGAAAGTGTTCACAGGGAAGAGGATGTGTAAATGGATTGTTTACTTGCAGGGTGTGACAGCAACCGGTGACGGCAAAAGTGGCTTATTAGTGAAATTAATGTGGTTGTGCTATTTTAGGTGCTATGCTCTGGAGAGTACACATTCCTTCAGAAAGAGCCATTATGCGGAGCTAATTGTGCACCATAAATGTCAGGTATGACTAATGCAGGACCTGTGCAGGGAAACTAAGTGTATAATGTCACCTCTTGAGGCTTCATTGCTTGAAGAAGCATCTACCTAAGACAATCTACAGTAAGAGCGCAAACTCAAATCTGAGTCATTAATAAGCCCTTTATACAAAGAGAATAAAAAGAATTCATCTGAGTGTTTGCTTTTCAACTTGGGAACGAATTTTTGAAGCTGAGCAAGGAGCAAATTGAATTGTCTCAATGCTTTATTACTATAAATGCCCTCTGTTTTAATAGCTGGATTGGGGGAATGTGAGTTAAAGTGCCGCGCAAAATACGAGCCCGCTCACAACCTGATCAATTTTAATTTAAGCTTTTTTATGATCTGGCAAAAAACAAGTTCTTAATCCAATCAATCATGCGTAGCAGTACACTGCTGGCGTAGCTAGAGTCATGCAAAGGATAACTGATCACAGCTAAATTCAAAGCTGTCACACTGCGACAGTCTGTTTATATGTGCAGCCCTGGAGGATACGTAAGGCCTGCCTTTTAATGACATTATCTACCTGATTTATAACTTCCTCGCCCATTGTGGACGGCTGATGTTTCATTGTGTTACCAGATGCAGCGATTTTTGGGAGACACTGTACACCGCTTTCCCCTGAATTTTGGACCATCTGGCCACCTCACTTCTGTGCTTTACTTCAAAAGCTGTAATGAACATTCCTTAAAGCGGGATTAATCAAGGTGCCTTTGGACGGCAGGCAACACAAAAAAGACAGACATGAAAACAAAGCACATTTGCATGTACGTAGGCAAACCATATCAGGCATGAACAGATTTTCGTTAGATTCCAGGGCATGTCTTTGATGGATGGACACCTTCTCCAAGGTAAAATACAAGCCCGAGGCTCCATTTAGATTCTTGCAATTCATGCCAGTGCATATTGTTCAATGAGAAAGAAACTGCCTCTGGTTGTATTTCAACATTTTTTTTCTTAGAGCTTTATTTTTCATTGATTGAAATTATTATCAGTAGTTCTGTAGTTCAGTAGATCTTTTTTTTTTTGTAAGTTTTCCTGGAAATGAAATCTGTCCTTTGTCACGTTTTAAGAAACTGTGACTGTGGTCATCTACCGTGAGGCAGTGAGCCCAGAGACAGATGCAGTCTTGGTGTTTTGAGTTGATGTGGAAAGCTCACGGTCTATTAAAGACTGTCCTGGGTGGCGAACTGCAATGACAGGAGACAGGAGGACACAGGAGGAGACACGACTCCACAGAGAGGCTACAATTTTTTTTTTACTGCAGCTCAAATAACAACAACATAAAGTTGGTTTAAGAGTGATTTTGTGTTGATTTCTAACCTTCCTCAACCTCGCCTCTTTAATAATTGCTTAAGTTCAAGGAGCTATCGCAACAGTCTATTCTCCTCAGTGTTTCTGTCAGGGGTCTTGGAAGTTTAAAAATCCAGCCAAAAGAGGATGTAGTCAATGGGATGCAATCTGGACTCCAGCATGGAATACTTCCAAACCCTCTCCCAGTCTCGCAAAAAAACAAAAACTTTGCCTATCCCCAATTCCCTTTCTTCTCACCCTCCAGCTTGACCTCTCCCCAGTCCTGTGGCTAATCTTGGCTGACAGAGGGCCTGCAGGGAGAGAAAGCTGGAAAGGAAGGAAGGTGGAGGGAAAAACTGTACATCCCCGAAAAAAAAACTTTCCTCGAAGTCTGCAAGAGCAATGCCGTTCTCCCAAGAGGAGGATGTTCTCCTCCTCCTAGGCTCCCGGGAGGTGTGCGGAGGGAAGGTGAGGCTGCTATATGTGTCCTGGTTTAGATAGGTAGGCGATGAGAGCTACCACCACCCCCACATACACGCCGGTGCCTATAGTGATAGAGAGGGCAGCGAGGAACAAAGCCCGTCGGGAGGCAATGTTGGCCAGCGGGAAGTCACCTTTGTTCACAGCCTTGGTGGTCTAAAGAGGAGAAAATACAAGAGAAGAAGAAGAAAGTCAGATACAGTTTGGAGGGACCTCAAGAGAAAGAGTGACCCATTTTTCAAAGGAACCATAATTACAGAAGCTGTCTTGTATTTCTGTGGTGATGTGCGGGGAAAAAAAAGGGAATGCATGCACTGGATGATGGGCCCATTGACCGAGCGACTCAGTGTAACCCCGGAGAGAGCTCATCATGCATGGCAGGACTAAAAAATGGCAATTAGTTGGAAAATGTCAAGAAGCAGAGGTTACAGTCATATCAGCAGCTGGCAATGAATTAATAAATGACGCGCAAGAAGAACGGATTTATCATAATTCATCATCAGAATAAAAGAAACACAACAGAGGCAGCAAAGATTGAGCAAAACGCCTTTCGAGACTGGGGCAAAGTGAAGAAGAATACGTTTCGGCAGTGCTGCTATTGTCTGATAAACAACATTATGAACGGACCTCATCAACAACGTGCGCTAAATGCGGAAAACTAAAAATATGAATGCCTATATAGGTCATTAAAATCTGGTTCTTCGTGCGTCCACATTGCATCGTTAAATGGTCATTTTTAAATTCTTGCTTAAACTTATTTATACAATACTTTCTTTTTTTTCTCCAGACATCAACCCTCCTTCAGGATGACCCATTTTCCATGTATTTAAGGTTATAGCGCAGTTTTACAACCCAATATAGACACTTATAGATCCTCTGTGGTGTTGTGTTAACAAGTCTGCCTAAATAACAGCTGCTTTCGCATACTGCTGTAGTGCGAGCCGGGCGAAGAAGTAAACATCGCAGGCTTTGTCTGCATGAAATGCACTGATGTTCAAATTGTTTCTGGCTCTATAAAAACTCCCAAACACAAAAATCGTTTTTAATCATGTGAGCCGTCTGAAATAAAAACCTCATCAAGGCAATAATAGAATCTGGCTTGTCAACATGAACGGTGGCGCTACGTTTTCTTCCTCGCCTCATTATGTTAGTGGCCCGTTGCCCTGCTGTCTCCCCCTCATCTGATGACTCTCTCTCGGTGCTTCAGAAAGGCACAGAGTCACACCTGCACACACTCACACAACAGAGGAAGTCAGTCAGTACACCGAATAACAAACATCACTGAATGAGGAGGTGCTGACTTATAATTAATGTATGAATTGCTAATATTAATTGTTGTTTGATTCCGTCAATGTGCGTGCAATATTTAAACGGATTAGTGACGACAACTACACAAATATCCGATCTTTGAAAGAACAAAACTATAGTTCTGTGAATAATCTGTTATTTAGACAGTAAGATTAACATTTATTTAGAGGCGAGCCCAATATTAGCAGCACCGAGTGCTGTGAGAAATACCTGGCTTTTCGAGCTAAATGCCGTGATATATTCAGCAGAAGGTTATGTTTACTGTTGGATGCTGGTATAGTATGCAGTGTTTTTTTTTTTTTTTTGGTGGTGAAACAGCTGCCCGCTCTGCCTGAAAATAGTACTAACTGACTCTCAGACTGAACCGAGACATTAAAGCTGCAGGTCATAAAACCGAAACAATGAACTGAAAAATGCTTTGAAGCTCTGTCGAGCAGAGGGTAACTTCCACCTGAGTTTAGGTGAATTTTCAGATTCAAAAACTGGCACGTCGTGGTGAGGTTCAAAATGCAACCGACTGAAGTCCCCTCATCTCACTACCCCCTCCAAATGTGGTTAACAAAAACGATGCTGTAGAACCAGTGTTTGGTGGAACCATTCTGGGCTACTGTAGAAACACGGCGGACCCAACGGCAATCTCTACGTCTGAGAAATGAAGCCAGGTTTACAGCCTGGTTTAGACAGTTTGGGTCTCTGTAGCTAATTTCCTCGTCCATGACAACTGTGCTGAAGGTGATTTCTTTAAACTCACCTGTACTAATGATGTTAAGCCTTAAAGCTGCACATAACCAACAGCGTGGTCGCTTGATTAAAAGGTAAGTGCCGTTACAGATGGCTTATTCCAACACCCAGGCGTCCTTCAGCCCGCCTCAGTTCTGTTGATGATCCATATTCTTGCCAATATTTTGATTAGCTCCGTGGTGGATGAAGAAGTACATCCAGCATGGCGGCGGCCGGTGCTGCATGTTTTTTCGCTTCAGAAACCAACAAGTGAGGTCACCCGGGCACTGTCTATTCTTCATACTGTCATTGGGCAGACCCTGTGGAAGAAGTACTGTGGTGTCTGTAGATATAATAGCCTCATTGTGAAGCAACAGAACGATTCTTATTCTCAGATTATACACTTATAATACACTAATGGAAACATAGTTATACATATTACATGCAAGTTCTGCCTCATTCTGTGTATTCAGAGCCCCCGAAATCTTACACAGTAGACATTTAAATAACTTGTTAAAGGGCACCCCATAAAGTTTCATCAATACACTTTTGTAAATACAAATTATGATTAAGTTGTTTTTATTTCTTGATTACAAATTATTTCAAACAGAAATAAAAAAAAAACAACACTTTGTCTATATTCAACAGTCTATTCCTGGTATTAGTGATAGTATTAGTATTAGTATTATTAGACAGCATCACTGGAGTCCCTGTCAGTGTGGGTGAGACAAAATAAACATTCGTACTGGACCGATGTTTATTAATAAAGCAGATAATATCAGCTGTGTAACTGGTGCCAAAAGGGGCTCTTGCTTTTTGTATCATTCCACTATCTGGGTAACGGATATGAACGCTTTCCTTGAAAATACAACAATGACTTGCGCTTCAATAAAGGTTTCTCTTGTACATCCTGCCCATTGTTGATGTGTTTACAGTGCTGCCTGTGCTGGGTATCCTCCAGCTGTCTTGCTATTTGAATGAATTTGCCTGCCATGAGGGAAATTGAGGGAAGAGAGACGCCTATGTCGATTTGTTGTTTTCATTTATCTAGTTTGAATAGAGGTCAGCACTGAAGCAGAAAATCGACACATACAGCCAAAATGGTAAAAGGTGTTACAGCGACATTGTTTGGACTTTTCTATTTACTTTTTCATTTTCTGTCCTCATTACCTTACCCCAAACTAATTTCTGTTCTGTTTTCTTCCAAATGCAGTCCCCTATGAATCTATTAATTTGCTTTCTAGTTGATAAGATTCACAGGCGTACACAGTTCAGTATGTTGCTGAAAACACGAACAATTAATTGTACCTATGTAACCGAATACATCGGGCACAAAGATGCGCTGAATATATGCCAGCACAGTTGGAAATGTAGTGTTCGAGTGTGTCAAACGGGCTTCATTATACTGTTGGAGTCATTCTAATGACAATGCCGCTGATGTGTGTGAATGCGATGAAACTGGTATGAGGGTCACCACCCATAACTCAGAGGCCACGGTCACCTCTTATAATAACCGCCGCAGAAGACGAGGTTATGATCCTTATTCACAACAGAGGTTGAGAGTGACTGTGGCTGGTTTTCTGTCTGACGGTGACAGCGAAAAGAAAACCAAACACCAAAGCAAGGCGCTACATCAATTCCTGTTTTGACCTTTGACTTTGCTCACAAGCTCTCAGGCTGTGGGTAGAAGTGTCTCAAATGAGGTTTCCTGTCAAGATGCCTAACCTTACTCATCATGGCAGAGTGGGAAGCTCAGAAATCAGGGAGGATCTTGAAATCCAGTCACTGCTTTTCCTCATTGAGAGGAGCCGGCTGGTTCGGCTACCTGGCCCCCCGGCTTATTTCTTTTTAGGTGTGCTCTGCATTGCTTACAGTACTGAGGTAAATGTAACACACACAAAAACTCCTTTCTGGAACACGTCGACATTTCCCTGGAGAGGTGGAGGATGTTACCCTTTGACACTGTGAAACTGACCCAGCTAAAAAAAATGTATTATTGATTAGAAAGTGAATTTTGAACGACTGCTTTATGCCTAGACGTGTGGCAATCAAAGTGAATCACGTCGCTAATTATTTAAGCATTATAATACAGCAACGATTAAAACAACATCAATAAACAGCTCACAGACAGGATTGTCACTGATGTGCCAGTGTTCTGTTATGTACACTGATGTTTTTCATGAATATTTAATATTTACTGTCGCCTTTTCATCAATACATTGCACCTAGAATTATATTTTAAAAAATGCTGTATTATTCATAGCTTCTTCCCATTTGCACTACAGTCATGCAAACAGAGTCAGAAAGTGAACTCCCATCTCGACTCTGCTATTCCCTGCTTGTTTCTCAGCAAGTTAATTCAGCAGGACAGATGCAAATTAAAACTGACGCAAAGCGTGCCATGCTAATCTTTTGCCTATAACATCAGAATAATAACACGTAGATGTCTTGTTTATCACTGCGATATACTACAAAGCAGATGAAGAAAGGACTCCACGCGTCCTTGCATTTGTTTGGGAAGCATACTGCACACGACTGCATAATGGCTACTTACTCGTTTCAAGTGGTTTGCTATGTTTGTTGAAACGGAGATGCAAGTTCTTGATTAGAATACGGCATTTCACAACTGTCAATCACAAATCACAATCTATTTCAGTGGGTTAGTTCATGGACTAAACTACAATGCTCATGTTGTGTTCTGGGTTTGTTTATTTCATGTATCTAGCTGCTAAATCTGTGCCTGGCTTGCAGGATCTGCTGCACAACAGCAGCACAAAGAATTTAGCTTTGGGTTGTTTCCGATTGTTTGACAAAGAGAGGGAGAGTATTCCTCAAGCGACATAGAGATTGAATGAGGGCGAGGGAGCGCTGGTATCGAGAAAGCCGGTTAGTCAGCAGAGTAACATAATTTTCTGATCGTTTCATAGCGGTCACATTCAGGACAAATCAACACTGTCCCAGTAACCACCTCCGCTGCCACAGAACCCTGTGGCCACTCGCTGTAATGTCTGATTTGGTCTGAATGCAGCCTTTTTTTGAGACAAAATAAGGTTTGTAAAACTGCATGCCGTGTGTTTCTGTTGACAAAAAAGTGAGAGCGAAACAGATTTCGATTAATGACTTTCGGCAGGCAGCGAGGACACAGATTCAATGCGACTGGATCTTGAACTGTGTTATGGGCACAGTGATTTCTGTGGCTGAATTGTTTTTCCTCATGATGCAGCCAACTTTCCTAATAATAAATAAAAGACTCTGTGATGGGTGCACTGCTGGCTGAAAAAAAAAAAAAAAAACTGCACATGGGGTCCTTTCCACTGTGCACCATGTGTTTCATTAGTGTCAAGAAGGTTTTAGAGGACAATGCCTAATAGTCCAAGACAAAGACAGCCAGACGAGAAAGACTCTTCAGACAAACGCCTCGAAAGGTCAGGAAGCAAATCTAGACAAAGGACATGTATTCAAGACAGCCTCCATGTCAATACAGTAATTACTGAAACAAAAGCACCGCCATGGAGGCCTTGTGGGAAATTAGGTTTGAGTTTGCTTTCAAATATGAGACAGAGCACATTCTCCGTTTGAGGATGTATTACGCCTCGCCAGCAAGATCTTTAGGAAGAGACAAAGTCCTGAAGAGAGTCGTATTGAGACAGTGGACGTTGTAATTATCTCCGTCGTTGGCAGGGAATGGAGTTGAAGGGCACATGCCTCTTATTTCTTTTGCCCGCTGAAAGCATTTGTTAAACGCCGTAATTGATTTATCAGTCTGTTTCGCCACTTCACGACAAATAATTAAATCAAGAATGCTGTGGCTCTCCCAGGGGAACATGACGACGAAAAACTAAATATGATAATTCCATAATGCCGAAATGAGTACAATAGGGTAAGTGGTGTAATAGGTAAGTGTGTGTGTGTGTGCTTATGCTCGAAACACGCCGGATACGTCAGTCTGAGGGTTTTTTCCTTGAATCCCCTTGAGAGCGAAATGGTTAGAAACATTAAGACTTTATCTCCGCAACCTTGACAAATTGATTGAAATGTGGTGTCACGGAAAAAAAGATAACATCTCAGCCGTTGCTGCATGGAGACTTATATTACGATGCATTCTGTCAATTCAGCGCCCTTAGCAGCTTTTTCCTAAATAAACAAAGCATAAAAGCCCCAAATCTCTCCCCCTTTTCTCTCTCCCCCTCCCCGTGCGTGTCTCCAGACCTCCCCCCGTGCAGCCAAACACAAATACATACATTGTTTCACAGGAATGAGCTCATTCATTTTCATCCATTATGATGACTCGCAATGCCGTGAGATAACTTCAGGGGAGTCTTATTTGCATAATCGTGAGAGGAATCAACCGCGGCTCCTCAACTCTGCACTTTTCCAGCGCAGATGTCTCAGAGCTGAGAGAAACATTTATCAGCATCTCCAAACAAAACACTCACCCCATTAGAGGCAATAATTGAAACTCAATTCCGCTTCCCAATCAAATGCTCCAAGCTAATTTTCCCCAGATATTCATGGTATTTTCGTCATTATCAGTTGTGTGTGTGTGTGTGGGCGGTTAACGCTGAATCCTAAAGCTGTAAAGCACTGTTTACCATAAAGACGTTACACAGAATTAACGATGTAGTCTTTGGCAAATAGGATATGAGCAATTTAAAGCAGCAGATGAATGCATGTCTGTTTGTGTGTGTGTGTGTTTACGCCGATACTCTTGCTCAGCTCCTCGCTTTGGGAAGCCATGCAGCGTCTCTCTCTGTTTGATTAGACCTGACCTTCCAGTGGGACAAAAACGCTATTGATCTGCCGTCCGCAGACTCTATTACAGTCACTAACCTGTTTGTTTGTAAATGTCCTCAAGCGGAGCTGATGTGCTATCATTTTCTAAACTTTTCTCCCTGGCTCATTGTGCTGCCACTCCAATCCCATAATGCATCTGCTCGGACTGCTCTACGAAGGCAGAGAAATGGTAAAAACAGTGAAGTTGAGGAAAAACGGTTTGAGGTTTTGAGTCCGGACTGATTATTTGTATGGTGTACAGTATTACGATAGTACAATAATATCCTTTGGTAACACTAATCGAATCACTTCAGGTAATCTAAAAAGAGCTACACGCTTGCTTGTTTCAGTCTGCTTTCGCTTGTTGACAAGCTGCCATAAATATGTAACCCAAGGAAAGTACAAACCCGATTCCAAAAAAAAAAAAGGGACGTTTAGCTGAGAGGACGAGACATCCATCATATGCAAAATCTATTTAAAATGTGGACTCTCAGATGAGCTTGTCCCTAAGGCAGTTTCTGGATATTGCTGATATATATCTCTAGTCTTTGGTAGAGTATTTACTTGCATTTCCAAATGCAGCGATGAACTGTGTTTATGACAATGGTGCTCTGAAGTGTTCCTGAGCCCATGTCGTAGTATCCTTTACACAATCATGTTTTTTATGCGATGCTGCCCGAGGGATCGCAGGTCATGGGCAGTCAGTTTTGTTTTTCAGCCTTGCTGCTTATGTTCAGAGATTTCTCTGGATTCTCCAAATTGTGTCCTGAGAAATGTTCTTGCAGTTTTTCATAAAGTGGTGAACCTTTTACCAGGTAACAGGTAGGAAGATGTGGGCAAATTTGTCTTGTCTACGGATAACTGTGGCTACCTTGCATGCTAGATTTAGCTTAGTAACATTTAGGGTCCATTGTAAGTTTTCATTCATGTATGATCACCTGAAAATAACAACTGTTGTGTTTATTCGTTGTCTTAGAACAAGACTTTTTTACAGTAGGAGTGGGTCCTCTTTCTTGAACTGTGCACACATTCCTAAAACATAAAATTTTTTTATAGCAAAAAATAAAACGAAAAACAGTCGGATTCTTTTCACTTTATTGACCAGATTTACTGTACTTTAGCTCTGTAGGTCAGCACAGATCACCACACTCTTCTGCCAGTACAGATGGTGAAGAGGCAGGTTCGCACACAGCTCAGCGTTGAGCTAAAAACTTACAATATCCTCGCACTAACTCCTGCAGAATGAATTCACTTAGTTAGGGAGGGCCCCCGAACAATCGAATAAAATGAAGACCAGTGAAGTGGGTTATTGAGCTATAAAATGAAGCGATCCCAGACTCCCACCATATCTTTTCCTGACAGCTCTTCTGGACGGCACCTTCTAAAGGAGGGGAGATTGGCAGAAAAGCCATCCATCCCTAAACACAGCCATCACTTCCCCGTAATTACCCAGGAAGAATCAAATTAGCTCCTGACAAGATAATTCACTGACTGCCTTAATCTGCTTCGTGCCCACAGATAAGACAGCTAAATGCTCAAGCTTTTGATAAGAATTTATCGTCAAAGGCAGGCCAATTTCCCGAATAGCTTAGTCTGTCTCTAGCGTGTGTTTGTTTACATGTGCTTTTAAACATACGCTGATCTTTTTTTATGTTGACGGAGGTCACAAGAGAGGCAGTGCTGACGAGTGGCTAGATAAGTTCCCTTTTGCACTTTGTTTGACTGACACACCATCATCGGAGCTGTCTCCCACAGAGCAGCAAAGAGGGAGGAAGACCAGAATCAATTAGAGAACCATTATGTGCCGTTTGCCAGTGTCTCCAGCTAAGGACATATTGACAAAAAGTTTAAAATATACAGCGTTAACTTGTCCTCCCTTGACAGATTGCAGCCTGAACTCACGCAGATTTTGGAAGTAACTGCTGTCTCTGTACAGTGGGTATACACTGAAAAAGATGCTACGTACCATATGTACTGTCTGTTATCATGAGGAACACAGGATCTTTCTCCAGTGAGATGGAGGAGCTAACAGTGCTAACAGAGGGAATATCGAGAGTGTAGCATCATGTGCCTTACGGAGATGTGGCTGAATGAACTCTGGATGGCTTCCAACTTGCAGGAGTGGACAACTGAAGACAGACAGGAAATCTTCTGTTTTTTTTTCTTTTATTAATTTGCACACTTAAGGGGAAAATACTGTCCTAAAGAAAATCCAAAATGAAATTTAGTGATGGACATAACAGTGTTCCTCTGCTGTCTAAACTATGCCTAAAACAAGGCTGTTTAATGTGTCTGGGAGCTCATCACCTTTAATACGCCTGCAACACCTGCGATTGGGTTCATCCTGAATCCTCTTGAAACCGCCACCAGTTCAAAGGCTGGCTCTCATCTAAGTATTTTGAACACCTCATTTCTTGGAGTTTATAGATAGCGCCTTGAAAGTGATTTATGTGCTCTTCCTAAAGGCGTCTTTCAACCTGTTTACAGAGCATCAAGCAGCCATTACCGATTGGCCTTGAGTTATTGATGGGGAGCTCAGGAAAAAGTGGCCTTGCGTTGGCAGTAAGAGAGTCAGCTGTCAGTCCTTTTCATGCAAGGTAATCCTTGACGTTTTTGGTGTTAAATCATACATAGAGCCGTGCATGTGCACGTGTTGTTTTGTGCTTGTGTGTCTGAGAAATCTTGAAGCGTGTATGTGTGTGTGAGGATGCACCTGTATTATGACAAACAGATGCTGCATCACTCACATATGTGAGTCAGACAGTGAATCCATGTTTATATATCATATCAAATGTTTATATATCATATCAAATGTTTATATATCATATCATATGTTTATATATCATATACCACAGAGCTCCACTATTGATGATTTTGACTTTTTTCTATATATGAAATGTACATATTCTCTTCTTCATTGTCTGATGCCATGAGTCTGGATTATGCTGATTAAAATATAAAAATAAATGAGCTTTGATTAGGTCAATGTGCTAGACAGATGCAGGACAGCCCTGCTATTGCTACAGTTTTCCAGCTGAGGTGGACGTAAACAGGAGAGTCGAGACTCACCGTTACAAACATTAATAAAAAAAAAACAATCCACGTGAATCCATTTAAAATATGAAACGGCTCACTGATGACTGATGACACAGATTTCATTTCTGGTGCTAAATGTGTCTCTTTGCAGTGCTTCAGTTTGTTTTGAAAGGTAGTTTCTGACAAAAACTGTTTTTATCCTCCTGAGAAAAAGATTTTTGGACATATGTGGTTTTCATTGGACAGTTATAATATATGTGTGTGTGTGTGTGTCCTCACCCCCTGTGAGAAGTAAAATGCTGCAATCCCCAGTGGCCAGAAGCAGCAGAGCATGGAGAATATGGCCAGGCCCAGGTGGTCTCGTGGAGGGACGACTATGAAGTTGTCCTCGCTCTCACTGTCGCTGGAGCAGTCCGTCTGCACAGAGAACAACAACTCGGGTCAAAACATACACATGTTTTGCGCTCTAATACGTTCTTTCAGACAGCTTTGAGAGAGAAATAGCTTAACAGTTTTGGAAATATGCTTGTTCGACTCAGGGATCAATACTTCTGTCATATCTACGCGGGTAAATTTATGGTCACAGTCAGTGACCTGTTAAAAAAAGCTCCAAAACTACTAGCATCAACAACTCAATCTTCAGACTTATCATTTTATATCGTGACATATTAATTTTCTCGTTCAGCTCTTGGCAAGAAATCTGTCAATGTATCCATTTACTGTAATATAAAGGTTTGTGAAGGGGATGTGTGGACAGAGAAGCGTATTGAGGCAGATTTCATTGTGAAAGCTTTCCTTTGCACAGTACAACAATCTGTACACAGGTAGAAGGGATTTTTAAGTCGACCGGGCGGAGCAGGAATCTGCATTCAATGAAAAAGAAAAAGGCATTCGTGTAATGGGAAACAAAACAGAGACGAGTCACTGCATTTGTTTCCTCGTAATGTCACAGCTCGTATTCATGGACTTTTTGCGATGGCCCATTAGTTTCTCATTAGTTTTGAGATATGCAGATTTCTACATTTTGGCATCTAAACAACAGCTGGCATAAAAAAAAGCTACGGTTGAAAGTACACTTTCATTTCAGATGTGAAATAGTTATGAATCAAACACACCTCTTCCCTCAAGCTTTATGAAACTATTTCACGCTCCACGCAACATTCCTCACATGGAACTGAAATGCCTTTCAGCAAAAGAGAATAAGACCTTCATACATCTGCATACTGTTTAGGAGATAACAGATGCACCAGTCCAGATCCACGGCAGAAAATATCAGGGTATATTACAAGTTTAAACCTTTAGGACTCATTTCCAGTGTATCTTCCCCCCGAGAACAAAGGCATGACTAAGAACAGAGATTTATTTTCCACAGCGCCGGTAATGAAAAGAAATCGCAGATTGAGGCCACGGTTTCTATAGGAGCCATTAAGCTGCATCCTTCACACATCATCCTGTTTGAAGGATGATCTGTCATGAAGGTGGGGCATGGAAAATGAATGCAAGGAATCAAGGGTAACAATATACTTTTCACTTAGCAATACCTTGTCACTATGCAATCCTTATTTTTTGTTTGTATTTTCAATGGGTTTATAATTACTAATTTCAGCACTCATTTTGTGTGTGTGTGTGTGTTTTTTTCTTTTAAGATTGATGTCTTATATTTTATATCTCTATATTCAAGGTAGATACACTCTAAAGACATTCTTCACAGTACTCCAAGTCTTCCAGCACAGCTGCAGCCTACCCTGATGTGTGGCGTGTTGGCCTCAGGCCTGGACTGGGGTTGCCCACCTCATTGTTAAATAGAGTTGTTTTTCTGAGGTGGGTGCTGTTGTAGCTTGACTTGAATCCCTTTACGCCTCTCGCCACTCTCTGGGTTAACTGTGTGGTGTGAAATCCCGACAGCATAGGACATTGGAATTATTTAATACTTTTGGATGGCATTTGTATTCCTTTATTACAGAGTGGACAGTAAAGAGATTAAAAAGGAAATGAAAGAGATGGGAAATTAGCTGCAATAAAGGGGCCCGGATGGAACAAACCACCAAGTGTACCCTGAGCGTCCTGGATTTTGAGTGATGCTTTCATCTTGTTAAATTTAAATCTACTGTTACTACACTACAAAAAAAAAAAAGATTAGATTAGGGTCATCTTAAAACAAAGGTAATTTTTTGTGGATGAATGATTTGAATTGCACTGCAGAGTGCTCTTTTAAAAGCGTAATTTTGTTGTTGCATGAAGGCATTATAGTGCTGTTTGCTGGGAGCTGGGAATGTATTTGCTTCGAAGAGTGAAACAGTTCAATTAGTTTTAATAACATCCAGCTCTTATAGTCACGTTGCCTGACTGATGGTGGGATTAGTGGCTTGGTGGTTGGAATGTGTGGGGTGCCTGCCCACTAATGGCAGGGGCAACAATGGAATAATTTAAGCCAGAAATAGACCTCTGGAAGACAGAACAAGCATATTCAACTCACCATGCAACACCACTCTCTGTTGTCAGTCTCTGCACTATGAACATGTTAAAAGCTGTGAGCACATGCCCCTGCCGAGATGATCGATATATTTTCATTCTCTTCATAATGCAATGCTGAAGGGGAAAAAAAAAAAAAAGGTCATAACACATGAGCATAATGCAACCTACATTCTGCATAATGCCATTCTGCCTTCATGGCCTTAAGCGAGCGCTGCAGTGCAATCTCTGCAGAGCCAGACCTGCTCTGCTCTGTGCCTTAGAGCTCACTGACAATATCTGCACAGCCTTCTGGCTGTTTGGAGAATGAAAACACACATCATCCAGGGATCCTGGCTGTTTGGTTGGCTTAGTTTACCGGGGAGGAGGAAGAGAGAAGTTAAAGAAGCAGAGGAAATCAGTCAGGCAAGCCAACATCGAGGTTGGCTGGAGTTGGTGCTGTCAGGCATGTGCAGGGAGCTACATGGAAGTACAGTACGCGTACAAGAAGGTCATTAATCATAAACCTTCCAAATGGTTGCAGGAAATCCAAAGTAGATGAAAACTGGCCGCCAACCCCGAACTGCCTCATGGAGCAATTATTAGTGTGATCACATCATTATCTTTTCCTCAAATCCATTCATCCTGAATTCAAATCACACTCTCAACAACCCGACTTTGAATGAGAATGAGAATCTGTGTTCGATTTTAAGTAAACAGAATTTTGTTTACCGATTTCCTACCTGACTTTTAATGAGCGCGTGTGTGTGTGGGTGCGTTGTCATTCACTCACCATCTCGCCCCTATACGAGAAATTCCTAATGACTATGCGAGCTGCTGCTGCAAGCTGCACTCAGATATGTCTTGTGGGGCGTAAATCCTGTCAACATGAGGCAACAGGCTGACAGGTAATGAAGAACTAATGGATGGTTTCACTACGCTGTCATGACAGCATAACCAACAGGAGGGCTTGGGTAAGTTATTTGTTGCCAAATTGCCTCCGCAAGACACAGGAAATATTGCCCCTGTCCACTTTTTACCCCCATGGTCTCCATCCTCCCTGAATTTGTCTTTGGACCTTTGTCTTTTTTTTTGCTGTTGTCCTGACTTCATTTCAAGTGAATGTCTTGTACCATAACTCCTGTGTGTACTCGAAAAGCAGGTAATCACATGCAGATGGCACGAGGGTGAACATGAATTTTAATGCACCTTTGAATAGAACGACTCCGCTGTGTGTGAAGTGTCTCACGGGCTGTCACTTTTATTTGATATCCTTTTTATCTTGATGCGCTAACATGTCTGCAAATTCAAGCTAAGCAGTACAGAGATGATCCCGGTTCATGATCTTCTCAGTGGAGACAGTAAAATACATAAATAAATACAGGCTTTGTGCACAGAATGTATAGCCCACATGTTGTGACTGGCTGGAGCACTTTTATAGACACATTTGTGACATTTTCTTTGCATATTTTGGATGTTTTCGTAAAGGATTTCTGCCTTTTCTTGGCTTCTGTCGCCGTCATTTTTCTGTCCCCCTTCAAATAAAACAATAATAGAAAATGCGCCTGGAGCTTGTTGTCCTTGAGGACATGTCGAAATCAAACAGTCACGGCTTTCTTTGTACATGTTGCTTTGATGTGCTTATGAATTCAGAATCATGTTATGAGATCATTTAGATGTCACAGGCCTCTATAGGGAAGAGGTGAATATATTACTTCCCATTACCATGCTGTACAACTCCAACACTGACACAAGGACGGCGTTTGGATCTGAGCAATGGAGCTACTTGCCTGAATGTGCAAGAGAGGAAAAGGGAAAAACTACGCACCACACGCACACACACACACACACACACACACCGCAAATTAAAAGGCACTGACCACACTGAATCAAATTAAAGCACCCGCAGGAAGGGATGTTGTCTTTTCAACCATTTTATAAAGCAAAAGCCAGCAGTTGCGATTACATAAATGGATAGCTTTACTGTGCTGCTACACAAAGGTGAAGTATATAGAGAGGTCCGGATGCAGAAAGAAATGACTTTGCAACCAAAGGGAATTCAATTACTTGGCTGAATGCATAAGCAAAGTTAATGAGCAAATGCCATTAAAGAGGCAATACGGTGCAAAATGGCATTTTCAGCAATCTTCACACATGGTTATATAATAGGTATTCACAGGAACTCATACTATGAATACTATGCATGATGTTCTAGATGCTCTTGTATGCTCTTAATAGTCCCTTCTTACTGAAGTACATTTCTACAAAAGAAGGCACGTTTGCTTTGTACAGGTCATCTAGCCTCACAGTATTTTACAAGGCAGTTCTACCAAGATAACTTTCACCCTCTGCATCCTAATACAGGATCAGTACAACATCCTGTATCCCTCCAGATGGTGACGTTAAGTTATTCCAGGGTAAGAGCAAATGGCCCCAGATGTGTTGCAGGGTGTTCATCTTAAGAGTTTTTAAATTTACCAGGCCGTGTGATACCAAAGTCTGAAAAAGGAATTACAAGCTTTACTGCGCTGTTAATAAAACCTTGTGATTTACAAAGTGCCCAGGGTCAAGCAGCCTTGTGAGGTTCACCACACTGGGGAACCTCAATGAGACACTCAGTGACAGAGCGTGTGATCTCAATGAGAAGAGCCTCGTCATGATGCAGCCCTCTCGAACACGTATTACAGATGTACTACCAGCGGGGAATTAATGAACTAAATATTTGTTTTTTTCTCTCTCTCTCTCCATTGCCCCAGTGGCCACTTGTTGGCAGGTGTGCAAGTTAGGATGGTGTAATGAGGCTACAACACTACACATCACGTTCAGGATTCACATCATGCTCTGTAAACAGGTTGAAAAAACTGCGTTGTGCAGGAGAAGAATCAGTCATGAAGTAAATCTCACACTATGAAACCGGAATACTGAATGTATAAATTTCATGTTATTGGGACGACAGGGGACTGTGTTCATTTAAATTCATGGTCGAATTGCAACTAGCCTGGTTTGAGATCAGGCTGGACGTGTCACTTGCCACCTCTCCAAACCCCCCTCGTTTCCTATCACATCTCTTGTAAGTACTGAACAAATACTTTTAAAAAGATTATAAAAATTACATTAACTTTCATAATCCATAGGTCGCCTCAGAGATCAGATCATTACTATATGAATAATGCATGCAAATCTCCTTGTCTCAACAAGGATGAGACAAGCCAGTGTTAAACAACAGGAGATTCACTAACACTTAACCCCAAAGCTGCACATTGGCCTGGATTAAACAAAATCAAATTTTTAGTTTTAGGACTGTATGCATGCATTGTACTCATTCATCACAAATATCCTTTCATCCATCAAAAACCAATAGATCCAAAACCCAAAGACTCCAGCTAGAGTATCGCCAAAACCATCACCTCCCTGCATGTTGTAGGCGCCACTCTGGCTGAGATTGCAGCAGCACTGAAGTGAAGCAGCTAGCATCTATAATTCAGCAGGTAATCGATTGTCCTGTGCCTATAGCCGTTTAATATGGGATATGACAAGGCTTTATTACATATTCACACCCAATAAGAAGGTGACCTGCCAGACTAATGGAGAATGACAGAGTAATACTGACAAGCCTCAAGGTAACTGTAACCACCCACCATAAATATATCACAAAAAGAGCCACACCTCTCTTTAGGTCACCAAAGCTAAGCTGATGGTGACATCCAAAACAGCAGTGGTAATTTCCTTATTTTCTTTAATAAAGGGGATTTGTACTGTTATTTTTAATGTTTAAACTTCATGCACAAGCTCAAAAAATAAGGGACCCATTTCATCTTTGTACATTTACTGAAGTAAGTCAGGTATAAAGTTATATTCTTTGACAATTCCAAGTACTTTTCTGGAGCCACAGAGTACAGCTTACATTTTTTATATCTCGCGTTGCTCCAAACCATGGGATAAATATCCCCATTTAGCAGAGAGGAGCAAGCTTTAAAATCCATTGGACAGACCCCGCTTACTGCTGAATTGAAATGATCCAAGATATTGGTTTGTCATTTACGGCTAAATGAGAAATGGGATATCTCTGAAAGATTTCACTAGAATATATGACACAGGCTCATATTGGGTGCTGGACCCTTCAGGAAAGGAACAATATGTGTGCACTGAACTGCAGCATGACTACAATCTCTGGTTTAATGAAGACATGAGCGCTCATCTCCCCTCAGATTTAGTGAGAATGGATATCCCTTCCGATCAAACCTGGTCTGATCTAAAAAGCTGCACGGGGCAGTTAGAAATATACTTATTTTAAAACTGATCTGTCTATTTATTTCACACCCTAGGCCATGATTTTAGCACTTTAGTGTCTGTGTTGAAAAAAAAAGGGTTCAATCAGAAAAGCTGAGAAAATCCAATTTTTATTGAAATGTTGCACAGGGGCAGGGCTACCACATGTTCGCATTATTATGTGAATATGAAATGTACTGATAAATGCAAATTTCATGCACTGGAGATGGTGTAACAGATGGCAGACAAATAGATATGGTGGGTCTTATCCCTTGCTATTTTTATGCAGGTGAAAATACATTAAAATTTTAATGGACCGAATGCATGACTGCAAGATCAAAGATATCCAAGGTCACGTTAGCTTGAAAAGCATTGTCCTTAAAATTATAATCCTTGAAATTTTCATTACATCAAACCCACTTTTCTATGCTATTGGCATTTAATCTGACAAGCAACTATACAGAGTTGCTTGTCAGGAATCTGCCAGTTCAGGAATTCAAAGAAGCAAAAGCAGTCATTCAGAGGACAAGGCATATTTATCACCTCAAGTATAACTTCAGTAATTCAATCCATTTTCTGCTGCTTATCAGGGACCAGATCATGGCATGCCAAAGGCTAAGCAAAGTAGTCCAGATGCCCATGTCCCCAGGAAAGTTTTCCTCTGCTCTGCCAGATGAGATATAACCAGCTAGAAATCATATACTCCAAGAGAGTTCTAAGAAAAACCCCACTGTTGTCCTTTAAAAGGTATTGGGTTGACTTTCAGGAAACATTAAGGACATTCTGGGAATATTTAGGGGAAAATTAATATATGACATTATGCTAACCCATCATGGTTCTCAGAACTTTCTAGGAATGTAAAGAAACAGCTGCTAACCTCTGCTGACTACCAGTTCAGATGCCAGAACCACTCAACAATTACCTTTTGATGCAAAGAAGCATCTTTACTACTCCTGATTTCTGAGCTCCTTACTCTGTCTCTAAGGCTGAGCCCAGCCATCCTACGGAGGAAGCTCATGGCCAGGGGTGAAGGTTGTAAATTCAAAAATTGTCTTCCAGCTCAGCTCCCTCTCCACCACAATCAAATACTTCTGACGCCAAACCAATCTGTCTGTCAAACCCATGCACCACTTTACCCTTTCTCATCAACAAGACCCAGAGATACTTGAACTCCCTCACTTGGGACAGCAACTCGCTGCCACCCCGGAGGGAAAACTCCACCATTTTCCAGCGGAGGAAGTATGGCCTCAGACTTGAACGATTCTGACTCTCATTCTGACAGTTTCACACTCTGCTGCAAACCTCTAGCTCATCATCTTCTGTTGCATATCTGACAGAGTAGCAGCTCAAAGATTGCTTCCTGCCCCAAGTGATCGATAAGTGTGTAATTTCAAATGGAACTCTGGGGCTTGTATCATTAAGACATTCTTATCATTACCACCATTTTTTTTCACAAGTGTTGCCAAATCAACCTGAACTCTCTTTATATATAAGTCTCTATTATAACTTTAAGGGGCGTTTCCAATAAAAAATCAGTATGTTAAACAGGGTCGACCCTAGTGAGAATGAAGTGCTGCAATGGGATCTGTTTAAAATGAAGGTAAATCAATTTCTGCTGGTTCATTAACCCCAATTTAAGTCCTCAATCTGAGGCCTCAAACTGCTACTCTTCACAGGAATGAGTGCATTAAACCAATGCCTGAACCTTGGCCTGTCTTGCTCAATCACCTTATTCTTACTGTAACTATACTCTGTTGTTAGATAACTTTGCCAGCTGTGTCCACATAAAGAATACAGAGTAACTACCTGTCACAGACCCACAGACCTACAGTGATGAGCACCCCTGTTCATTATTATAGTTTAGCAAGGACCAACAATATGCTGTCTCCACTCAGCCAGGACAGTGTAACTGTATCTAACAATGTCCAGCTTAGGCAGAGCTATCTAAACACACGCTAAAAGCCTTCTGTCATCAGTGACAAACAAAAGTGAGAAATAGCTGAATTTCTTCTTCTTCCTTGTTTTGGTCAACAAATCCTCAGTCGTATCACCTCGTACTCGCCACGATCACTTTCACTGCAAAGCAATGCACACAATTTGGTTGTTGTCACTGACATTTCTCTGATTCTGCTGTCAGACAACGAGTCTAAAGTAAAGTAGTAATTTGTCTGTGGCTCATAAGTGCTACCTGTTAGCCCATCAGTAATTTGGGCACTGCAGCACTGACATAGATCAAATCACTCCAGACAACATAAATACATCTCTTTGTGTGATCTGCTGGATTGGCATTCGAAATTAGTGATTAGAGTTGGAAGGTGAGCGGGCATGCAATATGGCATCCACACCCCGTGGTTTTGGGGGTATGGAAAAGCCAAAATACAGAAACCTTTTGAAATGTAGCTGGCTCACTGTGGACATGATCCTTACCTGCCAGTGAGCAATCAGACTAGGAGGCAGGCAGAGGCAGAGGGGGGTCCACTTGGCAGACCTCCAGTGCTTACTGTACACTTGTTAAGGCTGGAGTTGATAAGAGGAGACAGATGAGATTTTCTTGGTTGTCTGGCACAGAGGCCTCTAACATGAAAAGACTTTAGCTCTGTGTCAGACTTGTCGGCTTCTGGAGGTGAAATTCTCTTTGCTTTAATCTTCAGCACGGAGGGCAGACTGCACAGCTGCAGCCTTACAGCTGAGGGTTCAGTGCCTTGCTTAGGGGTACTTCAGCAGGCCGCTTGTTGTCCCTCTATTTATTAGAGCTTCTGCTACATTGTTGTTGAATATTCTGCTCAAAAAGAATGAACTCAAGTTAATGAAATAGCAGGAAGAGAGAGATTAAAATGGTGTTGCGTGTTAGGATATAAAAGCAGGTAGATCTTACCAAGAATTGATAATTGGATGTTTCTGATGCTTGAATAAAAAGCCCGTCTACAGCTATTACTGAACTCTAAAGTGAAAATGTGAGGTTTTAAATTGCACGAGAAATGCAAATTTCTAAAGTAAAACCATATACAGCAACTCGTTTTTTAATGATGCATTCCAATTTTGACAGGTAAGGACATTAAATCCAAAGGAAATGCAATTCAAATCTCCTTGATGAAAAGTCTCTTCTACTTTACTGATCCTCTTCAGGGACTATCTGCAGCGTACTTATCAATAATTGGAGAATTAGTGCTGTATTAAATACATCCATTTAAAAATAAAATATGAAACTCTTTGTTCCACTGCAGTAGACCCCCCCCCCCCTTTTAATTCCGTGCGACAAGTTGCGAGAACACCAGGGTTTTAATATCTCTGTGTTAAAGGCTAGGCTAAGCACATCCCGTACCGCCTGAAGTTAATGACCTTTTATGAATTGGAGAGGATTTAAAGCTCATTATTTTACACTGTTTCCCGCATTGTATGCAACACCTGGAGAGCAGTGGCAACAGTCTGCACCTCTAAAAATCCTTCTGTCACTTCCTTAGGCCAAGTCTTAGTTGACAATAATAAGTCTAATCACCGTATTCATTCCAGCATTGCAGATTAGATACCACAATATAGCGACATATTTGCACTTCTACCAACCTGTGAGGGACTTGTTTTATTTACGGGAATTAAAGTTTGTCTCAAAGAAAGCTGCAGCTGGTAATCAGCTTTTTGCATTGTCAATATTGCTGTCTCATCTAGTTAAAAAATGCTGATGAATACGTTTTAGATAACATGTCTAATAAGCAGTGTGAAGGCTGTATCATTCCACATTTTAGGATTATGATGATTATGGATTAGACATTGTACAAGATGCAGTTGAGCAACAAGATTGGTGAAAAACTTAATTTTTAGTGACACAAACTCTGGATGGGTTTCTTGCTGAAAACTTTTCAGTGCTGAATCAGGCAAAAGCCATTACACCTTACTGATTCCTTTATTAGATCAATACAGCTCGCTAAGAAGGTGCTGCATATAAACAGAAACAGACGCGCTGGAGAAGGATTAAAAAATTTTAAAGACACAGTTGAGATGTAGAGTGTGAAAAGGGAGCAGCAGTTCGATTCCTGAAAGATGTCCCTGTAGGCCTGGTTACACCACAAAGTAATACAACTGACTGTCAATTAGTAAGCACTTTGCTCAGTGGCTCTTGGGACAACATGTCCACAAAGTTTATTCAAAAAGTAGTGCATATTTGTACCGAGACTCCTGTCTCATAGCTGTCTGCGAACCATGTCATTTTTATTAAGCGGATTCCACTTCAGCTGAGGAGTAACACGGCTAATAAGCTACACTAGGTTCTTCATTTTGGACCTTCCAACTCTCCATTTCTTAAAAAGCCAATGCTGTCAAGACCATGGATTTATAACATGGATGTCTAAAGAGAACTAGATACAGCATTGGAGGCAGCTCTCTGTTCATCCTGGAGCTGCTCAGTGGCACATGAAGCAAAACATTTTCTGGGTATAAAATTACGCGGCTCTTCCGCATATGCTTCCACATTGTGTGGCCTATAGAGCAAGCGCACTAGAGACTTCAGGCAGCTAAGCCTCTAGACTAAAGGATCAAATTCTGATAGCGAAACATGTCATTTCACAGGGGTTGAGAGAGATGACATAGCTTGGCCACTATGTTAAATTCAAAGCCTGGCACTCTTCTTGGGAGCTTGATGTATAATAAGACCTGGATATGGTGTCCCCACTCAGCCTTGCATCCAATTTTGCCCAGTGGCCACTGGTAAAAAAAAAATCCTGTGCAGAAATTTCTCATTCGACCATCATTATAAAATGTAAAACGTGTAAAACTGTTGACAAGACACCTCGAACACTAAACAAGGTCAATTATGACTCTGATCCATGGAGGGTTTTTCGATTTGTAAAAACTTTCCTCAAGCCAAAAAAAGCTAAAAATCTGTGACATCATCACTATGTAAAATAAAATCTATGGGCTGTGTGGGAACTCACATGTGGGACCAGCAGGAGAAACACTACTGTGTGCCACATAACCAGGGGCTGTCTGTCTAGATACATACATGGTCAAGATGGCTTCCTATTGGTCAGTGGTGCAAACTCTCAGATCAAAGGTAACCTCAACTTTAACACAAAAAATGTACTTGACTCTACTTTGCTAATGCATGCAAAATTGCTCATGATGTCATTGCATGAATTGATTTTGCTGTGTTAAAATGATAGTGTGTCTAAATATTAATTCTTAATATTTAATTTGTGTAATTTTGAAGGAAACTTCAAGCAGTGGACAAAGCTTTTGAGCAAAGTCGTGAAGTACGTCCAGTGTTAAAAGTGTGTGCACTGACAAGGAACAAAAAGATCAGCAGATATGTTGATGATGATGTTCTTTTTCTGTACATTTTCTGATCACCATCATACCTGTAACAGCAAACATCCTCATGTATCTTTGTTCTTGAGTTGGCAGTGCTTTATAATGTGAAAGCACGTCACGCCACCATCATGATTCTGTGATCAACCCTTAACCAAAATAAAAATATGAGTCATCATTTTCCTCGAAAAAGAGCTCCATAAAATCCCTCTATTCAACTATGGACACACATGAGTGCTGTGTACCCATGAAGAAAAAAACATTTTAGATTGTACTACAAAATTGCCTGGATATAAAGTGATCCTCTTCCATCCTTTTGTCACACTCCCAATCCCAACGAAGCCTCCACTATCTAAACCTTTCTTCATCTTTGTACTTCCCTCATAGAGAGAAAAACAGATGGAAGTATAACTGAACTGAAATCGAATTGGAGAAGTTTCCAAGTGGTGATTTGTAAGAAGATAAATGTATTATTCTGCACTGGAAAAACACAACATTATTAAATACAAACACATACATTTTCACACATACAAATTAAATCTCACGTTATACTAGGCAGTTACATAAACAACAGATTAAATTTAATTTAATTAAATTTAATACATAATGGATAGAGTTACCGAAGAGCTTTTGAATTATAACATCTTTGTTTCTGAGAAATCATGTTCTGTCTGTAATTCTTTGTAATGTTAAGAGTCACATAACATAGCCTCTGAAAATATTGAATGGGACTTCGCTTGGTAATTAAAACAGCCAGATACATGGTCGGACTAAGAGAAATGCCTCAAAATAAATGTCAATCTTATCTTCAGCTATCAGGTAAAAGCTCAGAGAATAAAATTCAAATATAAGTAAATAAACTGTAAATGTGGAGTGGGCTTTTAAAGGTACCCTGTGGAGTTTCCTGACCTCTAGCAGGGCTATGGAGCGATATTTTTACAAGAGAAAGCGTCTTGCACACACAAACACACACACACTTATATATAGTAGTATGCATTCCTGCTGCATCTTTCACTCTATTTCCACTCTGTGTAACAGTTGATGACAGTAATGTACAAATAAATGTGACAATTTGCTGGGATATGCAGTAAACTCTGCAAGTGAGCAAATATTGCACAAATTAAATGAAACTCAGCTTTCTAATTGTTTAATGAGGAAGAAACGCGCACAATAGGATTGTTAGAGCTCAAGGATACACAATGCATTTGTAAACCCTTTTGTCTGTTTACAAGAGAGCTCCGCAGGGTGCCCTTAAGCTAATCAACATTATTTCCAAACAAACCCACAAAACTATATTTTGCCTCAACTTGTTAGTTCCATCCCCTAAGGAGAGAAACTTCGACAATGCAAGAGTAAATACTGAATAATAAAAATGGTTAGGAGATTCACTGCTCTGCTCGAACATGCCATCGAGACACGAGTTACATAATAAATACGTCTTGTTTAGTGGTTCTTTGTTAAGTAATAGACGCCAACTAGTGTATGTATCAGAGGAAGGGCGTTCTTGACTGAAGCCTTTGCATTGTGTCAGACTGTGGGCAGGATAGTGGAGACACTGTGCACTTTGCGGTGTCAATTACCTACTGCTGGGAGGCTCCATAATAAGTCCCACTGTGTATTTTCCCCTTTACATCTTGAAACTAGCTGTGGGGCCTGATGATGCTTTTTTTTTTTTTTTTTTCAAATGTGCTTGTTCATTTGTGACTAGGAAACATTAGGAAAAATATGAACAATATGGTGTTCACTTAACCTTTGAATAGCTAAAGAGGAGCCTCCGGTGTGTGCACAACAGTCATCCGTTCTCTTTTTGTGAGCATCCACTAAAGTTTAAAAGCGAAAAAGTAAATCGGAAGAAGAGGACATTTGCAGATTATTTACTCTTTGGCATCTGCACATCAGTGTTTTCCCTGACGTTAGTAAAAGAACCATGTTTTGTTTGCCTCATAATGTGAACTGTGATGTGTGCCCCCAATTTATAAGCACCCGTGTCACATTGCGTTTCAACAGCTACATGTTTATCACAGGAATACAGGTTAATTCTAGTGGACTCGGGGGTGTGTGTCAGTGCATTAGCTTTTACAGGACACCGGTCAAACTCAAAACCCTATTCCGGCTGTCCAATCCTCTAAATCCTCCGGAGTGCTTTGTGCTATTGGCCCGTGCCAGTTGACAGTGAAAATGCTGTGGCTAATGCTGTAGTACTGTAGCACCTAATATCCCTGGGTGAGGAAGACATGGATGATTTATTATTATCTAACGATGAATTTTAGAGTTGGGAATTGAGGCCAAGGTCAGTGGATCAAATGGGATTTGTGGTTAGTAAAATGTCAGTCTGATCCAGGCATCAAGCCCAGCAGGTGATGATACAAGTGTACAAACACGACAGGGATACAAGCAAGCTCGCTCTTCCTCTCATTCAACACAAACACACTACAGGTATTCAAGCCCATTGGCCTGATATGAGCCATTTATTGACTATTTTTTTGCCCCTTTTATGAGAAAAACAATATTCCTACTAAGCTGTTGAAAATGAATCTGTGTGTATTCTGATTAACGTAATGAAAAAAAATCTGTGTTGCGATATTTGCTGATATCCAAAAATCTCTTAATATCCAAGTATTTCATAATGTTTAAAAGTTGGTGTGTTTCTTCTACTGAACCGAAATGTGGAATTTTCACTGTGCATGCACCTCAAACCTCAAGTCCTGTTGTGGTCACCTAATGTGCTACATTGTTGGCTAGTTTATTTGTAAAATTCAACATGTCTTACATGTCTTAATCGGGAATAATGCCTAATTTGTAATATCCAAACATCTGTTATACTGTTTAAATAACCTGTAACAAATTTGGAATACTCTCATGTTCTAAATTATAGTGGAACATTTGTGTCATGTAAACTTTGTCATTGACACTCATCTACATAAAGAGTTTATTGTGACCTCCAATGTCCCTCATCTGTCTTTTTGGAGAGTTTCAGCATCTTTCATGCTCTACAAACTCTTTTGGATGATGGTGCAAGTATAAAACTCTAGGTTAAGTGCTACATCACAAAAAAATGGCTATTCATAGCTGATATTATCAGCCTAAAAAAATCCAAAGTCAAACGCAAGCCTTCCTGGCTTCTTCCTTCCTTCCTTCCTCTCTCCCTTCCTTCCATGCATTTTCTCTCTTACCTCGTACTCCACATACTCCTCCTCCTCGACCTCGTAGGAAACGGTTTGGATCTTAATGTGCTCGCCGTCTTCCAGCAGCTTCGCCTGGGGATCCTCCGTGGCGGGCGTGTCCGTCCCTGCTGTGTTGGACGCCTCCTTCGCCTTCTTCTCCGTGAAGGTGGTCTCACAGCACTCGCTTTTGTATTCCTTAGCCTTGATGCTGCCGCTGTCCTCCTTGTACAGGATGAAGTTGGGCCTGTAGAAGGCCTCCACTGCCAGATGCAGCGAGGTGGCGTCCAAAAGCTGCTGAGATTTCATCTTCCCGTTGGTATTGTAACTACCTCCGCTCACTACGTTACCATTATTCACCTTTCCTCCTCCCTCACCTCCACCTCCACCTCCAGCAAAGTAATTAATAATGTTTTCCTGGTATTGGTTATTAGGGAAGTCACCCCCGTAACCATTGACCATGTGCTTACTGTTTTTGTCCAACAATGGATTCTGGAGCTCACTAAGATTCTCCATAGCAACAGAGGTCAAAAGGTGAGTGGGTGGAGCTTCTCGGTGACGTTAGCTCTTGCGAAGCGATGGGAAAGACAGGCAGTAAGACGGGATGTGCTCCTCAATGGCGTGTGCTGATGTCAGGATAGGTGTTAATGGCATTCAGCATTGGTCACTCTGAGATCTACAGAGGAAACAAACAGTAACAGGGAAATGTGTTTAGAGCCAATAAAAAGGATTTGGAAGGAAATTTTTACTTGACATCTACCAGTAGGTAACACTTTACAAAACACTTGCTCATGTCAGATCAAAGTTTAGCTGCCGAGCAGCAACAACTTTTACAGCATCCGCCTCGTCAAGAGCTGCACCCTGCAGATGATTCAATTAACTTTAATTTGCTTCCTCGCTCTTGACACATAAAGTAGCACACACACACTCACGCACACGTACTTGAGTAGTGACAGCAATACGTCAAAGCATCAGCATCTACTATAATATAACTTCACTGATATTGTGCCATTGTTTGGGTCTTCTTAAGTGCCATCAACCTCACTTCCTGATATGAAGCACTTGAGCCCTAGTGCACCTAGAAAGCTCAGAGGGCTGTAATCTTCCACCTCTGTGTGACTCTGTGACTGACATTTAAGGTGTAATCAGTTTGACATTGGTTGCAAATTGTCTTGAATATGTGAATATATGATAGTTAAAGATAATAATAAAACAGATTGAAATAAAAAAAAACAGTTGACAGAAATTCAAAAATATAATTTGCCACTAACCTGAAACTGTATTTTAATCATTTCTGATGAGTTTACTTTAGGAAGAGCCAAGAAAGATTTTAATCTGTTAGGAAATTAAATATGAACTTGTGAAATGTATTCACTACTTTTTCATTTAAGCTCTGTTAATTATCGCAGATGTTCCAATTTGATCTTGAGTTTTAGTGTCTGAATTAAAATGTTTAGATCTGATTGGTGTTTATTGAATTTGAGTGAGTAATTATATATGCCGCTTAATTTTATCTTTAATAACTATTATATTTTAAGAAGAAATTCAAACAACTACTTTTAAAAATAGCTTTGCAAAACAAAATCAGTTGTAAATTCAGTGGCGTTGACCAGATTTCATATTTAAGTATTCTGTAATGCTTCTATACACAGATGCACAACGCTACAGATAGATTTTTACGGTCAGTAAAGTAAGTTGATCAGTCTTTATAATACTGATTTTAACCATACAGTGGAATATCTTCTTGTGTACTAGCTCAGAGAACCTCAGCCTGTGGTGAGGCATGCACTGAAGTATGCACTGACTCTACATTTAACTATCAAAAGCAGCAAAACAAGCAGCAAAGCAAAAATAACAAACTTCTTTCCCTGCTAGCTATTTGTACACTGCAAAGGAAACTACCCAGAGTTCTCTGTTGTCACCCCTAATCTGATTAATCTGCCTTTAAAATAGAAATGCCGAAAGCAGATTATTTCTTGGGGTCCTGACCCCAATCGTGTATGGCTGGCTTACTGCACTATTTTACAAATGCTTAAAGGTATTTCCAATTGAAGACAACAAGATTACACATAATACAAAATGGCACTGTGGTGATGGGACACGGATAATAGCTTGTTGGTGCGTAGGTTAATAACTTGTACACTAATCGCCTCATGGGTGATTTGTGTATGTTCTTGATCCGTTGGTTCATCATGATGACACACATCAGCTGGTTCGTATTTAGCAAACACAATTTGTGTCTTTATTTTGCTCAACCTTTACATCCCGTCACACCTCCATTTACCACAACAAGATCATGAGAAGCAATGAAAATATTAAGATCTTTCCTCGTTATTACAACGTCTTAAGCTCCATATTAGAGGATGTTTTGGAAATAGAATAGTCTTCCTGTCCCAGTGTCCTGAGGAAGAGATGGATTGACCTACATCCTACAGTATGTTCTTCCTACTGTGTCCTATCTGTCCTTCATTTACACTCTATCAGAATCACTTGCGTCTTACATTCCCCTACCCTTTTTTTTTTGCTGCAGTTTGTTCATCCTCTCTAAATCTCCTTTTCTCATCCTTATTTCCCCCAGCGTAGGGTTTTTTGTTTGCTATACTTTTCAAGTTTTCTTTCCCATGAATAAAATACAAGCCCCGTGCTCCCAGGCTTCCTGAAGCTCAGTAAGCACCGGACAGCCAACAAAGTTTTCGCGGTTCCTCCCCATTGGACCACCTGCATCTGAATGTGCTGACATTGTTGTTCCACACCAGCGCGCCCTTTTGTCCACAAACTATATAGCCCCCAGGGATCGAACACTCATGCAGGAAGCGTGAGTACTTACAAATTCTCATGAAAAACTAAAGATGAGCAGGTGCTGAGGTTGCTGTCTACTTAGGATGCTATTGCTGCATTACGCTGCTGCTTTTCAGGGGCAGGATGGTCTCTGGCATCTGCCTTGCTGGAGTGTCCTTAAAATACTGCAACTCCGCCAACTCCAGGGGTGATGATTTGTTGCTGAAAATTAGTTGCGACCTCCCGGGTGGGACTGATGAATAATCAAAACAGATTTTGCGGACATGAACTGCATCTGTTTATTGGTTATGGCTGTCAAAGAAAACTTTTACATAACGGTCTCTTGTGTCCCCAGGTTTTTAAAATGTCAAATCAAAGTATAGCCACTTAAGTAAGAGGGGGCTCCAAATAGAACTTTAACATCAATAAATCACTAAGTGCATTAATACCGAAGTGCAGCTGTGATTAGCATAATCACGTGAGACGGTTTGCAAGGAGGACAGGCAACTTCTGCGGGTTTCTGCGCCACCAGTTTGAAGATTAGATGTCAGAATCTTGCAGTTCACCGAGATATTGCCTCGACAACACAGAACAGGATGCTGCTCTTTCAAAAATCTTTTTTTTTTTTTCACAGGGGCAGATGGTGGAGCCAAAAAAAAAATGTCCATTTTATTTTCTCTTCTGCATTGTTTTCCTAACATACCAGCACAAACAGATCAATGCCAATGAACTCACTCTCTGCGACATGGTTTAAAGAACCAGACTGTCGGGCACGTAAGCAAAATTCCTCCAGTTCCCTGTTTCTGTAGCACTCCCACTCTACAAGCTGACAGCGGATTACTTTTTGAATCATTACTTAGGGATGCTTGAAGGAATCTTTTTTGGTGTTGTCATGCTTCCAAATATGTTGCTGGTGCGGAGAAGGCCTTCTTTTTCAGGTTAATGGGAATTTAAGTGTGGATAAGCCATTTCAGCGCAAGATGAGCAATGTAGGACACCTCAGAATCGGTGGGAATTAATCTCACAGAAATAACTACCGTCCTGTGTGTTTTGCGTGTGCGTTTGTGGGCATTTGTGTTTCGTACATGTACGGCTGTGAGTAAATATGCGTGTGTGTGTGTGTGTGGGTGGGTGGAGAGTGCAATGAAGAGATAGACAGAGAGAGAGTGAGAGAAGAGGGGAAATAAAGGGAGAGCTCACACTAATATGTGATTCTCTGGTTGAATGCATCTGGGCGTGTTGGTAGACAGAAGCGGCTGGGAGGTATGAAGCGCCGGGGAGGTACAGCCTGAAAACGAATGAGGCAGAGCAAACGCCGTTGTGAGGAAAACAATTCAGCATGACAGAGCTGGCACGAGCATAGGCCCGTGTGCTGCAGTAGTGCTGCTGTGTAAGAGAGCCCAGAGGTGTCTGACAAGGGGCTAATAGATTAGTGAACAACCTGTAAGCATCCAGGTGCGCGTGGGTAAGAGCGAGACCGTGGCATTGGTAACATGCCAGCCACGCCGATATGTCTGTGCTCCTGAACCCCATTAGACTCCAGTCAGCACACTCTATTTCCCTGTGTCAGCCCGTTGCCAATCAACCCCAGACCCCTGACCCTGAAGCCGAGAGCGGGTATTATCAGCCAAGCCTCGAGGCCAGCGTGGCAAGATGCAGCTGAATACCAATGTGTCTTATCTGTCGGCCATGTTTACCCACCCATTCCATCCAGCCTGTGTCTCTTGCAGTTTTTCCCGGATACCGCATGTGCAGATCGGCTGACTGCGTTCGACAACAACAACTTTATCTTTCTGTAATTTAATTTTGGAAGCGCTGGCTGGCGTATAATATGCATAATAAGGGAACGGCAGGTAGTTATTGATGATCACAGATCAGGATAATGTTTGAGAGCTTGTTGCAGGAAATCCAAACCAGTCCCCCAAACCACATGTGATGGTGAACCTACACCACCCCTTGCCTCAGCACATTAAAGTCGACCGACAGATTAAGCAACAGAAAGGGATGAAGTGAGTAATGGGCTTAAAACCGTGTTGAATGATCCATTTATGAACTATTATCATCAAAGGAAGCTGTGTAGAACGTCATAATCCACTTGAAATGAATCTGAATCCTAGTCCTGTGTCAGCAGCCTCTGCTGATAGTCTGTCCCCTCTGTCGAAATGTCTATCTGCGAAGCTGATAACACATTAAACCCTCAAGCAGGAACCTTCCACAGAGGATGCTCTCTGTCTACCCCTGGACCCTCGTCTCCCCTCTTGGACCACTCATTACTTGGCTTAGTGTCTTCCACACCTCCGTCACATGATTTAAAGGGTTCCTTGATTAAATCCTCTGTTGAAAATCTCAACCACGTTTGAATAATTCATCGGGGTGTTTCTGTCAATAGCAGCCATGTGCAATGTTCCTACAGTGGTTCATTGTTAGTGACAGCCAAGTTGTCTTCATTGATTATGGTCTCCATTAGCTCATGGCAAAACACCAGAATAGATAGACAGACAGATAGACAGACAGATAGATGGACAGTTAGATAGATAGATAGATAGATAGATAGATAGATAGATAGATAGATAGATAGATAGTGACAAACAAAACACTTCAGACAACAGAGCGAGATAAATGTGGAGTGTCTTGGGTCTGAATTAAATTGGAGAAACATCTGATTTTCCACAAATGCTGCTGAAGCTGTGAGCAGAGAAGCAGCCACTTTCTGGCAACGGTTTTTCAATCTGTTAGAGCCGCAGTTCAAGCAGCGATCAGACCTGACATCACTTGTGCCGTCCCAATTGTTGCAGGCACCAGTGGTACATCAGAGGGAAAAAGTGGGGAATGAGAGTACTGTGTGTGTGTCTGCGTGTGTGTGTGTGTGTGTGTTATGAAAGAGGACATGAGCTCCTTGCTGCATGCCTCTTTATTTTTCCCCGAGCTGCTAAAACCTTGGCTGACAGTCATCCCTGGTATCACCTTAAACAACCACTTCTTGCATGCATAAAAAAAAATAGGAGAACAACAAAACATCCTGAATGAAGACACCGAACCACTCCTTTTTACGCTCTTTGTCATCCTGTCTTGGCTTTCTTTGTTTACAGTGTGAACAATTACTCACGGACCAAATGTTCTGACCAATCTCCATGCAGGAAAAAAAAGGCACTATGAAACGGCACATAGCTCACTCTGTCAAGAGTGACTTGATGACTTCATACCAAAGGCATATCTCAGTCACAACACACACACACACAAAGACAAGGAGATCCATGCTCCAGCAGTCGCAGGTGGAAACTGTGTGCAGAGTTCTTTATCAACAACATCCTCCGTCACAGCAGACAGACACATTGCATTGCGACACTTATGTCCATTGAAAACTGAGATATGAATGTATAAAGACCTTAAATAAACGTATGAACACGTTCTGCGTAAAGGCGCATCATTAGACAATTACGGCCACATGTTCCACAGCTTTAAAACAGAGCACAGCGCGCGCTGTTAAGAGCAAACTGTGAACAAAACAAAACAAAAAAAAGAAAATCTGGATGGACGGATGAAATAAATCCTCACCTTTGAGTTCTGGACAATCCAAATATTGTTCGGAAGACGCAAACACCCGCTTGTTTCCGTCTGTACATTGTGGCTGGCATTCTGAAGGTGTCGCCCAGAGAGGAGAGAGAGAAAAAAGACATTTCTTAGACTTTCTCATTTGAAGAAATTAGCCAATCATTTTGGGCGAACAGGTCTCCTCTCGGCAAAACGACCGCCGTCACCCTCTCGCAGACTCTCCCCTCTAATAAACGCGAAGGTCTCCCTTCCCAGTAAACCGTTTTACCTTGACAGCGGACTGAGATGTCGCGAAAGTTAAAACACCTTCAGTGAGAGTGTTGGGAGAGACGAGAGAAGGAGAGGAGAGAGAGAGAGGAGAGGGATGAGTGCTGGTGCGGGGAGGTGCACGGGGACCAGGCGCGGATGGTGAGAGGAGGAGAGCGGTCCGATACGCTTCGCAATGCGCGCAGAGGGAGAAAACAACGTCCACCCTCCCTGCGTGCATGCGTTTACTTTCCCCGACTACTTCCACTGTAAACGAGGTTAATCTTCTCTTATGTGTTTTTTTTTTTCTTCTGCAGCTCATGAGGCATGGAGTATCCACAGCTTTATCTCGGAGCAAATATGTTTTAGACACCCCTTAAATCAATTACTGAAACCCTACAGCTGGAGCCAGAGGAAGGAAGCCGATGGCGAGCCTGCAGACTGTCATGTGTTATATCTCATGAGTTTTCTCTCAGGGCAGATAGCAGCACCAAAGTACCTTTCTTAAACAGCCACTACAATTACTCTGAGTGGACCGGTGTTGTCTGTTGTGAGCCCACTGATTTGATTAGCTCAAGCAGAAGAGAAAGCACAGGATGACAATTGTTCTGGCTCTAAAATTAGTCATTTTATCTTTCCTCAGTTTTCCTTAGTCTTAAAATAGAACCCGGGGAGCCCAAAGTGCAGGTTATAAAGGCCCCGAGAAGCTATTTTCTCAATCAGACTTTTATTATGAGCGATGAGCGATGCATGGTCACAAAATGTTCCTGCCAAAGTTACGACAGCTTTCTGTGGTTGTGTTTTTTTTTTGCCCTTGCTGTTCTGTTTGAATGGTGCAGGACTCTGTTGGAACAAGGGAGATGTCACATGTTTGTGTGCACCGATCATATTTTAGAAACCTTTTTTTTTATCAATGTGTGGGGTTGTCGGATGAAGCAACATCAACAGAGTCCTGGTGAAGCAGATTAGTTGAGTTTTGGGTGTCGCGTTCTACACAGAATTACTACAACAACTTCTGGCGTCTAGACTCCCTGCGTACACACCACCATCCCACTGGTGGCGGCGGGGCTGAACAACAGGAGACGATGATGCTGATGCAGCAGAGGGAGAGATGGGAAATTTTGGCAGCTTACATAGAGCGCCAAATTGGGAGGGCGCGTTCGGACCTGGATTGGATGATTGTGGAGTGCGAGGCGTGCCACGTGTGTACGTGCAAGTGCAGCTCCAGTTGTCTGCCTGAACTAGCTCCATTCACTAAAACAACTCAAGATCACACTTTGGGCAATTAGCTGGAAATTATTCCCTCTCGTTCCACTAAATGCAGACGTATGAATCTAATCAGTCAAAACTATCATCACCTATGAAATGATCTCCCATGTAGCGACGCTGTACCTGATAATTACGGAACTGTCCCTGCAATTCACGACTGTTGACCCAAATCATATCAGCTTACCACCATTATTACCCATAGTTGTCGCCTTGACCTGGCACTATTTTTTTGTCAGAGCAATCTTAAAACCTCCATACATGCAAGTGAACCCATTTTACCCTCGCTAACTGTAATGAAGAAATCACATTACTTATTTGGAAAGGTACAGGTCAGATCATTGGAAAAAATCCGTGAACATTATTCAACACCACACAGCAAGCTTTGTGGAGACTCATGCATCATTTATTGCAAATTTCAGCCTCCCTGTAGGTGGAGCTGATGCCTGATCATTCACCATAAATCCCCCCCCCCCCATCTAACAGATGTTAATAAGATTATTATTTTGACCATCCGTGCTGGAGTTTTAATGTGCACGCGACAAGACAACCCAATCCCTGTCTCGAATGTCTTCTTGTAGTTGGTATAGTAAAATAAATAAATAAAATCAATGAACTTGGAAGATGATACACACACACACACACACACACACACACTATGAGGGTGGTTGTGGGGATAAGAACTGTTTATTAATCTGACAAATCAGTGTTCTCTGCGCCTGTATATTGATTTTTCTGTACACGCGAGATGGTTTTAACCAGGTTTTAGGGTTCAAATAAGGTGAGACATCATTGCACAAGAGTGCTGAAGAAAATACACTTCCACGGATATCTCTGAAAGAATTTAGACTGATAGGGAATTCTATTAAGGCTGTGTGGAAATGAAAACTGAAGAGTGCAGCAGTTTCCTGCTGTTGTGCTGAAGGACTCTGCTCTATAAATGTACTGTCATTATTACTGCTACGACTTTACTGCTGGATTTATATTTAGAAATGTGACGTGATTATAAAAAGCCCGGCGAGACTTCACCGCAGTGTGATGATTTAATGCAAATAGAAAACATGTGTCTCGCAGTTTTGACATTGTTGAATGTTAACATATACACACATGTAGATGTTGTCTGATTTATAGGCCATAACTGTTAAATAGGCATGGTTTATGTTCACTGTTAAACGAAGGTCGTTATTTAAAGTTTAAGACAGCCTCCGCGGGGTTAACGTGTAGTTCAAGTAGCTCATTTAAGTGACTGAACTTCAAAGGTAGGCCGGGCACCAGGTCTGAAATCCTGTATCATTATCTGAGATCTAAATCTTCTTTAACAGCATATAAGTGGAGTCCTGACCACAATCTTGTCAGTTTGATTTTCCAGGAAAAAGGGCTTTTACGTCTCGCAGCGAGGGATCTGCCGTATTGACACTTCCTTCCTTTCATGTACAATATATTGTCCGTTTGGCATTTGAACGTGAGCACTACAACATGGGGGGTGGGGGGGAAGTTGAGAATGACCAGCGGAGGGACAACAGGGGGAGAGAAAAGAGGGCGAGCACAAAGGGAGGTGGCTCTGACAGGCGGTGTAATAGCCTGAGTGTTCTGAAACAGTGATCACACCTCCATTTCAACATTTTCCCCAAACCACCCCTGCAGTGTTTCCTGTTATTTCTCTTTCTCACTCTCTTTCTTTCTTTTTTTTTTCATATTGTCATTTACTGTCTCCTTTTTTTCCCCCGTCTCCTCCTGTAACTCAGTATCGCACGCAATCATATCTGACAAATAGATTCAGATCCACTGGCCAGCAGCACTCAAAACCTCATCAGAAACCTATCAATCATAGATATCATCCGCAGCTTTTCCTTCCGTCTTTTACGCCACACATTTTGAGCCCAGCTTGACCACCAAACCGCTGTCACGGCGGAGAATTTCGTCGTATCCTCGTCTGCTTGTTGGAGGGGGTCATTTAGCTTGCCGCCATACCCGCAGGCATGCCTTGCATTACAGATGGGCTGGAAGATCCAATTTGTTTGTGTTGAGATGACTCCGATTCCTTTGCCACAGAACATTAGGGCTGCAAATTAATATCCCTGGACTCACAGGTCTGTTTCGAGACAGGAGACAGGCACACTGGGATAATGGCAGATGCATGGGGAGAATTCTTTAAGACCCATGTTCTTTATAAACCCTTGTTCTCGCCTCCCACCTTTTTTCCTGCCTTTCTCTCATGGTTTCATCTGTCACCTTTAGAGATCTTCTCCCAAATGGGTTTAGAAGGTAGAGGGCTCATCTACAGCGTCGTGCTCAGAGTTACAACATCTACAGTCACTCTTACCTCTCAGACAATCACTGGGGGAGGAACAGAAGGGAATACAAATGAGCAATAATGTGAAAATAAAGTTTTGAGAAGACCTAACTTCTGTACAGCTGTGCCAGAAACGCCGGATAGGAATGATTGGTGCACATTATCATAGCTGATATGTTTTACATTCTATGTAAGTGATTAATGTGTGTGTGCAATGTGTTGTATTCATTTTTCTGTTTTTTTTTTCAGCACAGAACACATACATTCATGCTGACAAATATTATATCACAGATGTATTATACATGTCATTATTCAGTTAATTTCTCCTGTTGCAACGACATAAATGAGAAATGTGCTGCTGGCAATGCTGGCAAGGCCTGTCATGTGTTCTTAAGCTCTGACATTCATTATGCCTATTTGCATAATGTTCTTGCATTGAATATATGGACATGGATATGGATGGATATGGCATAGTGCTGTTATTCAGTTATTCTATAGTGTAAATATAGACTGTGTAGGCATACAGTATGTCATCAGTGTCTAATGAAAACCATGCATGTCTAAAAGTTGTTGTTTTTTTTAGGACAATGAAAAAACAAAAATTAAAATCCATGTTTACAGTCTCATAATTTAAACAGATTATTATTTTTTTTATTTAGACGTGCGAGTAGTTCCATGCCGCGACTCTCCTGTTTATGTCCACCTCAGTTGGTAAACTATCAATATAAAGGCTGTCCTACATGTTTCCACACAGCACAGTGACCAAAGTTATTTTACTATTTTAGATTGAAATCAGTACAATCTAGGTCAATGGCCATCTGACATTGTAGCTACATGCCAGACAATTTCCAATCAGACAACAGGAGACAATTTGGTGTAACTGGGAAAACCCCCATAAAACAGAGACATAACACTATAATTAGCTTAATTTACTTTAAAAGTACTGGTAGGAGGATTTTCTTGTGACCTTGGGACATAGCCAAGTTAGCTGTCCCCCCCTACTTTGAGTCTTTATGCTAAGTTATGCTGACTGCTGGATATCTAGCTGGTGCTACACATTAACTGGACAGATGTGGAAGTGATGTCTATCTTCTAACTTCTGACAAAAAATCAGTGTCACAAAGAAAACAAAAGCATCAATCAATGATATAAACCAGCTGTAGTTTCTGTGATTTATCCAATTAGCAGCCCTGCAATAAATGCACTGAGAAGAGTTACTTTACAGTAAAGAAAATGTCCAAACGTCTAAATAATCTATATATTGAGTTAAAAGTCATGTTAAATTCCACCAGAATATATTGACCCTGAGGCCATAGTGTTGTCTCAAGGTAATACCTGCAAAGTGGAGAGAGTCTAACCTTTGTTTAGTTTGTTTAATGTGGCTACAGCAGAAGAGCTGAAGGTTTGCATGCAGCATACTAAACATCATCATCTCAAGGTAAACAAAACAACACAGCTTTATAGATTTCATATCCCTTTAAGCTCACTGCTGAAGGTAAGATCAGCAGGTAAGAACATCAGCTGTGTACTCTCAGCTACAGTATAGCATAGAGCCTTAACACCAGTGCTGCAGCTTCTAAGGGACTTTCAGGCACTCAAGAGAGAAAAAATTGGTGCTTTCAGACACACCATTAAAATCCTTCTGAACTCGCCATGGAAAGAAAGAGGTAATTCTTTTTAAATTGTTGTTTCATCTTTTGACTTTAAGTCTGTTTAAACGCAAGGTACTTTAATGATTGAAATCCCATTTATTTTTAGCGGTTGCTAAACTTCTATTTTTTTCCCACATTCGTGTGATTTTACAGTCGGAATGAGAGCCGATCACAGTGTCTTTTAAAACAAAGCTTTGCGTTCTCTCCGGCACATGAAATAGAGAACAAACAAGTCTGAAAATAATCAAGCTAAGAGTGGACCCATCCATGGTGCTGAACACACACGGGTTTAAAAGGACTCTGAAGGTCTTTCATGAATTTTGTGGCTGTTTGAATATAAAGAGAGCTGTCATAGCAGATTATTGGGAAAAGTGCAGAGACTGTGAAAACGGACGGCGTCGCGATATATCTCTCCACTCCAGCTATGTCTTTAATGTACAGCCATGGCCACGGTTTGATTTAAAGTTGTTGCTTGTTGCTTTCCTGCCCACTCCATGTCAAACATTAATTGTTTTTACGCTTGTAAGCACCGCTCTGTTTATAGTAACTGGTCTTTTACTAATAAGCTTCACTGGGAATCCATAAAGCCTCTCATTTAAATAGTGTCTCTCCCCCTTGTTGAGCTTGACATTTTGCCCAGTTATTGGCTTTAAAAATCATGCAGTGATATTTCATTTTGCACCAGAGATGTTGTTTGTCTAGTAAAAACACTTCACTGTTCCATCCCTGGTATGAGTAACATCACACCTCTGGATATATAGTGTCTCTTACTCTCTAAATACTCACTTGTGCATTTAAAAGTAAGTGTTAATTGCTAATGCTAATAATTTTCATATCGCCTATTAGAAACAGATTTTTATCTTTTTTATTGGGTGCAGGGGATCTTTGGGATGAGATGGGAACCTGAAGATTAATTGAGATGCTGCTCAGAGCTCTGCATCAAGGTTTTCTTGTCATAAATATGGAATAAACATTGCATTTTGTTTAGGTGCCTATTCAAATATTAAAAGTCAATATTGTGTGCAAAAAGGCTTAGTACATTATGAATGAAGTTTATGTTGGCCATTCTCTCTTTTCTCTCTCTCTCATTTTTGACCCCTTTTGACCAATTTTATAAAAATGTGTCATAAACTTCTTCAAAATACCATGCTAAGACACCAAGATCTTGAGGAGCATCATAAAAAATTCATGCTGTGGTTTGGTATGAGTAACTTTTGGAGATTTCTATAAGAATTGCGTTTTTCTTTCTCTCTCCCTGGAAATTGCTCAGAAACCTTCTTACTTGTCAATAAACCATACATCCTCTCAGTGTTGTGCAATTTTATGATTGCTGATTGTCCGAGGTCACCTAATACATGGAGGTGAAGTTTCAAAAATTGTCTCTCTTCAAAGAAATCATTGCCATGGAATTTTTTAGCATCACACATAAATATAATCACGGTCACTGAATCCACAGGAGCCTCAGTGTTTTAGTTATACTCAATTTATGCATTTCCAGTACTGTTTAGGGACCCCAGTATGCATAAATATTCAAATACATTACATAAATGCATACTGCATGAAATGTTTTGCCCAAAGCTGCATGGGATTTGAATAAAGTGGGCATATCTGTAAAGTGGGTAAAGTCCATTTTCATTCACATGTCTTGAGGTGAGTGGTTGAAAACGGCAACAGTTTTTGTTATTGCTAAAATTTAGCCTGGCTAACTTTTCCACACGAGCTAGCAATACCAATGTACCAATGAATGCCTTTGTTTTTTTTTTTTAGTTTCATATGATCTTCACTCTGCCTTTAAAACCGAGCCGACTACAGCTTCAGAAAGACAGCAATGTCGCAGCGGATGCCAACATCCACGCGGAGCAGAAGACATTAACTTTCACTTCTAAAGTCGTCCCATATGGTGGAAATATCCTCTCTTCTTAAGCACACATAAAGTAAGTTATACAGATTTTGATGTCTTTTTCAGAACTGTGCAGATGAATGAACTGTGGCGCATAAAAGTTGAAGTAGACATAAAAGGCAGAAAAAGTAGCGTTCATTCAGGCATGTAGACCTGCTCAGAAGGAGAATAATCCTTTAACACAAAGTCACTTGTCAGAGCAGAGTGAACATGTTTCAGTCAGTTCAACTGGGCATGCTAATTTTTCGCGGCTTCAATGAATAGTTTTCAAGATAAGAGAATTTAGTAATTGTTTGACTTGACTCGGCATGAAGGCGATCCCGTTAATGACAAGAAAAGAGCAAAAATAGGGCAGGGTTAGCCTCAAGTTGAATCCATGAAGCTCCCAGCACGGTTCTCGATGTGTGTATATACTGAGCATTAAACATGTATTCTCTTCTTAGCTGTTAAAAAGGCCAATGGACCCTACGTATCAGTCTGAATGGTATTTTTCTGCATCTTGCATTCTTATTAGGCCGTGTACCAGAAAAATACTATGGCAGCTCTTTGGGACTATCTCCCACTGATGGCTGCACTCAGCTCATCCGGCTCTTTGATCAGGACCCTCTCCATCTCTGCGGCATCACTGTCAGCCTTTGGGTGTCCTATTAAGCATCTCTCTGGTTCTTTGATTCCACCACCTGCCTGCGCTTCTTGTGCTGTGCCTGACCACGGCTGTTTCAGCTGCCAACCAGTCACACTGCTCATGTGACCATAGATAACCCCCAAAGACTGTTCTACAATCACAGAACCCACCCACCAGTGTGTACCAAACAACAAATGGAGGCATCTGTGTTTGAGAAAGTCTCACGAACAAATCCTCCAGTGTGCATTATAATGACTGTAGCAGCAGTGTCCCTTTAGCAAGTAATTAAACTGTAAATGTAATTATCTTAATGGAAATATATTGCAGAAACAGTTGTGCAGGTGGGTGGAATGGTGGCTCTGTTATTACTATTTTTAGAAGTCTGACATTTTTTAATTTGGTGCCATCCGGAGAAGATATTAACCTTCAACTTCATTCAAGGAAAACCAGATTTTTTTAGGGGTCAGGAATCAATGTGGTAGCAAAAAAAAAAAAAAAATCTTAAATCCACATACAGTACATTTGCATCTTTCAGCTGGCATGGTTTCATGAAAGAAGAGTTCCTGTCAGAATACCAGGCCCAATTTCAGCATCCCTTAATACTCTGCCAAACCTCCTGTGGCTGTCTCTGACTTGATCCAGGATACATGATTGACAACTGTTTAATGAGGGCCTCTGTACCTTTGATTACGAGGATCCGCTAATGAACAGCATGTCAGTTTTGCCCTATTAGCAGAGAATACAGTCCTGGCTACCCTGGGTAATCAGTAGAGCACCGTGTCCAAATGCCAGTCAAAGGGCACAATTGATATTTCATGCCGCTCCCTGGGGAAAATTCTAATCATCAGTTCAAACTTTTAGATGTTATTTCTCCGGGGTGATGTCATCTGCTCTGTGTAAGTGCCTGGAACATATGCTGTGATAGCACAGTCGTATTTATCGATGTCCTCACAACATTTATCACGCACTTGCACACGACCTTGCTGACTTCATGTTTTTTTCTCTCTTTGTTCCTTTTTTTTTCTTTGATCAGCAGTGACATACAGATATATTTTCCGGTTGTGTTGGAAAACTGACATTGCCCGAGGAGTTATGAGGGACAGTAGTCTGACTTGTCTGGACAGGTTCATATCTTTTTGTCAAAACCACAGTAACGCCCAATATTTTTTCCTGAATCAAAAACAAATAAATCCAGAGTGTTTTCTGTCTACAAATCATGTCTAAACACTCCAACTCCAGACCCAGACATCACACCAAATTATAATCCATTCATAGCATCCTAGAAAAAATTGCAGCTAATTAACTGCTAGATTACTGTTCTCCTAATAACCCTTTTGAATATTTACGGTAATTTAGACAGGAAATGGCACGTGTCTGACGCTCCTCTGAAACCTCAGTTTCAGTTCTCCAAGCAGAGTTTTTCATACCAACAATCATTATAGCTCACTTAATCATCTTGAAATTAAAGTAAGAAATTTAAAATTTAAGTCTCAGCAACTATTGTGATTTCAGTCCCACCCAAAAAGAGGTAAGTGTTAATTTTGACTAAAAACATCAGTGAATCCTTATGTAGGTGTGATTGCATTTAGATTTTTGCCTATTTTTTTCCATATGCAGATGATACTCAGCTGTATGTTGCTCATGTCTTTTTGTTGTCCTGCATTTGTACAGTTATTGGGAGATGTTCACGTGACTGTTAAGATTGTTGACAATGATATGCCTATCATCTATCATCTATCAATTGTAGTGTTGGTGATTTTCACAGAGGATACTGTACGAAGGTGAAAATGTATAACTGTTAAAATTTTTTTTTACTATGAGGTGGTTTAAAGTTGAAACACCAAAACAAGATGAATGGCTGAAAACTGTGACAGAAATATCTAATGTTGGTGACATTAGATATGCAAACCAGTACTTTCATTGTGTATTCATTGTTTTTGTGTGTATGTTATGTTGTCCAAAATAAGAAATTTGCTTTCAACAAATTTACTCATTTTTATATTTTGGGGAGATTCAGTAAAGACCGAAAGGGATGAATTTTAAAAACATGCAATAATTCAAGGGTATTGAAGCATACCTGCATTTTGAACATTGTCAGAAAAAAAAAAGAAAGACGCCTAACAGACATCGTAAACCTGCCTTATTTGTGCGGAAAGGTGGTTGTTGGAGTCACCTTCATTGTGGGCCGACATCTGAAGAAATCTCTAGATGAGTCAGAATGCGCAATGAGGGACTGCAGGAGGAATATTCACAGCTGAGTGCTGAAGGAGGCAAGGGAATCTAATCACCAGCCAAGAGTGAGAGAGTTCAGAAACACACACACACACAAAGAGACACAATCCCACACACACACCTGGAGAGACCAGTATTACTTCAAAACAAGGCACAGAATCAGAACCATGCTTCACTGCTATCTCGCTCAAACAGTTTCGCTCAAAGAGGTTTTCTTTATGAACTATATTTATTGTTTATGGTCTTTATAATTATATATATATATATATATATATATATATATATATATATATATATATATATATATATATATATATATATATGTATTATATTCTCCCGCCTTAATATAAAATAACTTGTTGATAATTGCTCAATTTGTATTACAGGGTTATCACCCTGATTTTTATTCAAACATGGAGACATATTTATATATATAGTGCTATATTAACATCCTTTCACTGCACTATGACCGTGTGATCCACAGAATGGCTACAGTTATTACAAATACTCACAACTGAATCAAATCAAATATAAGGTTGATAGGAGCAAATAGGTTTGTAGACATATACTTCTTGCTAATGCCCCAATTCAATTAAAGCCTCGTTTAGCATGTCGCATGTAGTCTAATCTCTTTGTAAAAGATATTGACGTCTAAAGGGGGATACATGTGGAGCAATAAATTTCCTCTCACTTTGCAGAAAGCGATGACACCCTCCAGTTATTGAGATTATGACTGAATGACTCAGCCGGAGGTGGATATTGGAAATAAAACTTAACTTGGAGTTACTATACCATGCTCAGAGAATTTGGCTGTCAGGGCCTTTTCTCTGTAAATTCAATTAAAATGTCAGACTTTGTGTTAGTCCATGCATAACGTCGGGTGTATTATATATTTTCTGAGACAGAGGAGTAGAGCATGTGGGCAAGAAGGTTGGAGATTCGAGTGGTTGCCCCGTGAGTAAATTACTTTTTCTATAAAGCAGCTTGGAACAAGGTCCTCAGAAATATGGAATAGCAGCCAGGAAGTTGAATGAAAGTTTGCTTGACTTCTCACATAAGCTGCATTGTTATTATAGATCATTTTGCTTTGGTGAAATGGACTCAAAAAAAAAAGAGGGCGATTGGATTAAGATATACTAAAAGTTATTTTTTACTAGAATAAAGAGCACGTAGTGCGTGGCGCTAACGACCTTTGTTGGAGGTCATTTTCCATTTTATCCCCCTGCTACACACAAAGAGGAATGGCACATCATGCTTTGTTCTTTTCATATTGCCTGTTGGTAGGTCAACACGATAATTAAATAGAAAAATAATTAGGAAGTCTGCGTGTTGTGTACAAACCCAAATCAATTACAATTTTTCACATATCATCCTTGGTTCAGTAGACAGATGGAGACAAAGCACGGCTGTTTGTGATAACTATAAATCTGCCATTTCTCCCAGATGAGGATTGATTAATACAGCTGCCAAACCATTAGTTCTGTCAAGGGGGAGATTTATTCATCCGTGTTCTTTTTTCTTATTTGATAACAGTCAGAGGTTATAAGTATTCCAGCACCACCCTGCACCAGGTATGTCATAGATAATCACTGAAATGATGTTGAGTGCTCTAACATTATGTCTGACAACATATATAGGGAGTGACTCACAGCCCGGCTAATTTGGTGTATGAGGGAACAAGATATGCATACAAACAAGGCTAAAAGTCCATATCTCTGGTCCAGCCCTGAGGGCAGCGTTTTTCTTTCTGGAATGATGATACATGTGCTATGTGTTACAGATATTATAGTGACATTTTTGATATTCTATATCCAAAGACGTCAAGCATGTGCCAAACAAATCAGTGTTCAGCAAATCAGAGTTGACAGCCCCGTCTCCAAGAGATGTTGTTTAGCATAGCAACTTATGTTTATTAACAACATAATAAGAAAATGTCCTAAATTACCTGGCAAGATGCAAAACTGTTGATGCTAAACATATCAGTAAAATCATCAGTGACAACTTTAATTTTTCAGGCAAAATAGTCTAATCTTCTGATACACTGTCCGCTCAAAGTAGCTGCAGCAATATTCAAAACATTTTTAACATTTAAATCAAAGTCTCTTTCTAACTTCAACCAATGTTCGTTTGTTGCCTAAAACTCAACACACCCTGGACTGGGGTCTGACATTCATGGACACTGCATGCCTGCCCCCTCCTCATTCATGTTACATTAATGTAGTGTTTCAAAAAAAAAAACATTAGCTTGACACATACTCCACTATGTCACTACAACTTTATCATGAAAACAGTTTAGTGGCATTTCTAGACAGGGTTGAAATGTCGGGGTACATCCTGTAGACAGCATGAATACTTTACGATACGTTGTCATTGGTAAAACTTTGGACAAAACACTCAAGCGGCCATCTACATCATTGAACTTTACCACAGACTTAGAGCAAAAAGTAGGACTGTCAACCAATTAAAAAGTTTAATCTATTATGGGTTGTGATTAACTAATCTAAATTAATTGCACCTTTTTTTCTGTGAAAAGCATACAAACATATTTAAGCATGTTTTAAATCATTTTGTAGCTGAAGAAATCAATGAAAATGAAAATGAAAGTTCAATAATTCTATTTGAAAAACTAAAAAAAGTTTTCACTGTTCAAATGCAACATGTACGGTGGCCGACAAGGACAAACGCTGCAAACACAGGAATGATGCAAGACCACAAACACATAAAACAAATGCAACAGAAAAACGCAGAATACTGCAGAAATCACATAATGGAAATGCTACTACCAGTGAGTCGAATACAGCAGGTACCACACAGCCTGGTTCTTCTTCTTTTATTTAATGGCAGACGATCGTTTAAGGAGCACTGCTGCCACTTACTGTGCTGGAGAGTGGGCTGAAGAAGTTTCCTAATTCCACTAGTAGACACAGCCCATTTAATCTGCGTTGTTGTTGTTGTTGTTTTTTTTTAATCACATTATTTTTTCTATAATTAATTAAAAGATATTCATGAAAACAAGATGTGCCATTGAAGCTACAAGAACAAATAAACATTTTTTTTCTATCAATGACTGAGATTTAAATAGATTTCAATGCTACATGTACACCAGATTCCCTCCATTACAGCCTCTAAGTATCTCAATAATGTCCACTAAGTAAAACCATTTGGGTTCAACAGTCTAAAATATGAGTCAGACTTTTAATCTATATACAGTGCTGTATATTAATCGGCTGTTACACACCACACTGTGCAGTTTGTTTCTGCCGTGCCTGCAAATAATTACTTGAGCTCTGTGTTCATATTTTTTTGCACCAGAGTTATATATAGCATTCCACAAAATCAGCACAACATTGATATTGAGAAATCTGGCCAAAAATAGCATGATGTTTGTCTGTTTATGTCAACACCATCCCACTCCCTGATCCTGCCTTCCAAAATCCTCGTCCCTGAGCAGGCAGAGGCAATTTTCGCTCCATTATGCCGTGCAAAGCTGAACAGGCTAAATGAACAAGCTCGAAACAAGCCAAGCCATTTAAACGGTTTTTACACGTGAGGCTATTTTTAAAACAGCACAACAATGTTGACCAAATTGGCTGGTTAAATCAGCTTGTTGTCTTCCTATGCTGTATTTCACCAGCGTTTATATAGGCCACAAAACACAAGAGGATATAAGCACACCGTGTCTTCACCTTAAATCCTGTGTTTGTTCACACTCTCTTGCCAAAATAATGATAAAAAAACAGCCAGTAAAAAGCACATAAACGCAGGATTTTATGAGTGACAGATAGAGATTGACAGTGTCGGTTGGAATCTGCTTATGTTATGAGAGGCAGCATTCTTGGCACCGGGGTTTGACGTGTTTTGTTTTCTTGTCTATCCCTCCCGTCTGGGTCTTTGTGTCTTTGCAGAGACTGTCTTTTTTTTTCTAAGAGATGTTTTTTCATTACAAGCAGACTTTTCTCCGAGGAACTGCTACTGATGCAAGCTCACACAGTCATTCACCTGACAGCAGTGTCACATGTCGTCTTTGTCTTTGCTTTGTTCTTCACAGTAATCTGTTCTATGAGCATATCATATTGTGAATGCACATTTTCATCGCGCAGTACAATATAAATGGATCGCAGAATCGGTTACTTAACTGCGATATTTTTTCTTTCACCGTCCTGTTGTTAGTGCTGAATTGAGCAGGAACCTCAGTTCAACACTCAAGTGTGCTGAATATACAGACTTGTTGGCATGAATAGTGTTTATTTGAATGCAAACATATTCATGGGTATTTCATGATTGTAATTCAAGAGAGGCATGTTACACTTCTCAAAAGTCTCAAATTTGATACTACAGGAAATATCATTCATTTTAGTTACCACTTTTTTTCTGTTAAACATTATGTTTGAGTATGATTCAGCAAAAACATATTTCAGATAAGTTCATTTGCATGAGCTGCACATGCTACCGACATAGAAATGTGTTCTTTTTCCTGTAAAGCCCTGTAAAGACCAACCGGGCGGCAGATAACCTTAAAGTTTCATTTTAATTTCCATCTGACAAGTCTATGATTAAAACAAAGACGGTGCTACTGCAATACATTTGCCATTGCTTGGCATTTCAACTAAGTCATAGGGGACATGTTATGGGAACTGACAGACTTCCACAGAAAATGAATGAGCCTCCAGTGTTCTGTGTCTGGAACAAGAGGCGGGAGTCTCTGCGCTGAGAGAGATAAATTTAGGAGAGAAAATGTCAACTTCTGTTGTGTGCTCGATTTGAAATGCACCGGAGATGTGAAGGTGAAGCTGGTGCAGCGTCTTTGGGTTACGCATGCACCTGCGCACCAACACACACACACACACACACACACACCACAGAAAGACACAACCTTGTATAAGGTTTATCTTTACAGAGTACAATTCTTATGTGTGAAAGGAGAACCACATGCAGCTTCTTTTTATCCCAAATCTCATGTATTCTGTTCTAATTATTTAAGTGATTAAACCTGTTATTTTAATTGCAAAAAATTGTAAATCAACAAAGCTGAGATACTTTCAGTTTTGATGCAGTGCAATTAAAGGTATTTGCCTGCACTGTACAGTGACAACTAGCTAATTTCATTTAATTTTATATAATCATTCATCTTGATTAGCTAATTAATCAATTAGCAAATCATGAGAGGATACTTTAATCTTAATATTAGGGCAAATGAAGAGAGGAGTTGCATTTTAACTTATTAGAAAAATATCTGCGCTAGCCATAAATAAGGTACGACGAGCTAGTCGCCATAGCAACATGTGACAGGATTATTTTCATACCAACAGGGTGCTTTCACATTATACAACACACTGATTAGTTTAATGGATTATTAGCATATAGACAGCGGCAATGCTACTGAATAACAACAACAAAAAATGTCAGATATGTTTTCCTGGATCATCGGTCAGTCAGTGAGGTCTAGAACATTGCGGAAAGAATTCTTTATGAGGGGCAGGGTGAAAGGTCAAGGAATACAGCGCCCTTAGATGGCTGTATGCATGTACAGTAATGCTCACAAGAATGGACATTTTCATAGGTTTTTCTGTGCATGTACTCCAGGCTCTCTAAAAGTGATAATAGATTGTTGGTGCTCTCCTTCTATCTGTTTGTCTATATTTGGATCCATTGGACAGGCCATCCAATCTATCGCACCCTCCCACTGTTTCTGCAACGTACCCGACGGCGTTTCATGTCTGCAGGCCGTGATAGGAAGAAATTCAACCGAGCTTACAAATCGTTTTTAATGAATCTGTGCACGCAGACCCCTCCCTTCTGTCGCTTTCAATTTTTTTTTCACTTTCCTTATAATACTTTTAAAAAAAAATAAACGGAAGAGTGATGAGGTGTCTACATGCCTCCGTTACCATTTTTAAGTCTCCCCCAACCACCATCAGCATCTGATATGAGAGGCAAACGAGAAGCAGGAAGAACAAGAGTGATATTTGTTTAATGACTTCAAGCGAATTATGAAGGCGGCACACGCTCTGCAACTCTGGAAAAAAAAACGTATATTAAATGGATTGTTTTCATTTGCCTCTGAGGCAGTCTGTATTATCGTTGGCATGATAATACCAAGCCTCTGGCTGATATTAGACTGCCTTGGAGATAAAAGTATGCAACAACCCTTTTATGTATTCGCACAAATGTTCATTAAAGTGCGTGAAAGGAAAACAAATCAAGGGACAAACCCAGACGATGAAAAAAGGAAGAGGAGAATAATTCAGCGATGGTAACGGTGATATACGGTACACAACAAGTGAATAAAGCACTTCAGAATCATCTAGAAGCCTCATCTTTAGCATGAGCCTTTTTTTTTCCTTTTTTTTTTTTACAATCCTCGCCTGAGACTTCGAGAGCCAAGAGAGTTGGACAATTCATCATACACAACAAATGCATTGACACATGCTCACTGCACTTGCAGTGGCCCAGAAACCCACAAACAAAAAAGTATTAAAAGGATACCATATGGCCTACCATTCAACTCAAGCATACAGGGGACATGTTCAGCGCCGATTTCCCATGGGGAGATGTTACATGTTTTATGTTCTACAGACTTGTTATGAGGGGGACTATAAATAAAAGATCAACACTATTAGAATTGCGCTATTGTGCTGATAAAGCAGGTGATATGCTTTGGTTTTATTATGTTAACTTCTGCCCTGTTTTCACCAGGCATATGGAGGGAGATTGCACTGTGTTCTCCGCTCTTAATGAGTGAGCGGTCTATTGGATGCTACACCGATACACCATCAAAGAGAATGATCATCAGTGGTGCACACTTCATTTACTTCCTCATCGCTCTTCCTTATATTCTCTTTGCCTCCATCTCCCCCTCGCTTGCTCACTCTCTGTCACTCTCACCCTCTTCTCCTCTCCCTCTCATCAGTGGCATACCTCACTGCAGCTGCATTAGGACCACTCTAATCTGTGTGGCAGGATGGAATGGGATGTTCAATGGCTTTTTCTCGTTTCCTGGCTGAGAGGGCCGTGTAATGTGCTAATGGACTCTGCGGCTGCTGCCTGACCCCCACGGTAGAGCGTGTGGAGTCAGGGCTCACAGCTGTGACCAACCCCCCCACCACCCCCGCCACCCCTCTCTGCTACTATCTCAGCCAAACAAGTGTGGCTTCACTGAAATCTTTTTATAGTTGTAGAGAGACTGGCCATCCACTTCTAAGGTCATTAGAGCTTCCCAGGTGAACTCTCTTTGCTGCATGTCTGTGTGCCCTACCACTAATAGGTTTGGATAGACATGCACTCTGACATAAAACTGTTAAGTTCTAGCACATTATCAGAAGCACATGGGTGTATTTTTGTTCTTGAGTGATATTTTAGAGAGGAAAAATATGAGGGTTGTTACTTACTGTAAGTAAAAATGGGTTTTCAGAAACACTTGGACTCAGCGTTATTCAAGGTGACCCAGAACTTATCTGCTCCTAGTGAATATTAAGGCACAATGACAACAAACCGGCAGGTTCACTCATTCTGCGTCAAAAACTTTGTTAACATTTTGTTCTCTCGTTTTATTGCTGATTCATTGTCAGTCGGGGTGTGTGGCAAGCAGATCAGAGCTATTAGTTATGCATAAGTGTGTATTAATCTATTATGTTGTTTTGTGGTGTATTTTTCTCTAACGGTTAATCCCCGCAAATTAATGATGCGGTGTCTAATCAATAGTCTTTACAGCTATAATAGAGAATAACAGCAGAAAAATGTCCACCATTTCAAAACACGTTTGGATTCTGAGACTAATTACGCTTTGATTTCGATTCAGAATACGACAGAAGAGACAGATGCTACAGTTGCACTAGTCGTTTTATAGCTCATCTGAACCCATTTTATTCACTTTTTTTATATAATATTATAAATAAAAAAGGAAATGCATCAAAAATACCACTGGGAGGGTTTTTACTGTGTATATATTTATTACTGTTGATGCAGTAACATGTTTTTTTTTCTTCTTCATCTGCTAAGTAACTAGTGTAAAATTAAAAAGTTCAATTGTACTTGATTAAATGTACTTAGTTACTTCCCACCACTGGTGTTCTTTTTTTATGGGCAGCTTAGTTTGAAACACTCCACAGGAGTGCTGCCCTCATCTCCATCAGAGCACGGAAAAAAACATGATGTGAAACAGGCTTAAATCTGTAAGACGAAGGTAAGAACAGAAATGTTGAAGTGTAAAAAGTCTGAATGTCAGCAGCTCTTCTCTTCTGCAGGTCCTAATGTTATTCATCACATCAGAGATTCTGACTGAGATCTCAATTACGAGGCTTGCTGAGCAGACAGTGGTGTCTTGATTTTTCCCTGATAAAAGTGTTGTCAGAGGTCTAATTTCAGACCACAAGAAAGTCTAATCTCAGTGGGATCTTGCTACCTGACCAAGTGGTTTGTCCCATTGCTTAGTGTTACCACAGCTAGTTAGTCACTAATTTTCACAAACTTTTCACTTTTAACTTTTAATGTTGGTACACTCAATAGATTAGATATACAGCATGTGCTTTTATAGTTCACTTTGTCCATCCTATATATTCAGAACATGAATGGTCCATGTTCTCTCAAAACCATTCACTGCTGAAAATGTGTGAAAAGACTTTGAACAATATATTATTGAAATGTGGAGTTGGAGGTCAAAACAGTTTTTCACCAGTTTTCAGTCCAGGATTTTGTGGGCGGTCCTAAAGGGTGGCTCGATGACACGCTGAGGCCACCCCGAGCATACTCCTGCACCTCTAGCAGAGATTAATTCATCTCGCACGGTGTTTCAGAGTTAGTCATGTCATTTTCTGAACTCATCTGACACGTTTGCTGCTTGACTGGCTTCAGCTCATTCAGCGGACACGCCCCCACAGTCCTGGAGCTGAGGATACTGCTCAGTTTTACCCGATTATGACGCCTAATTTCATAAACTTGCCAATATTTTTAATCATTCAAATTTGGCTGGGTGGTTAATAACACTTTCTTCTTTGGTCTGACAAACTAAGAACACATGTTTATTCTTTCATTCAAACCAAAGCCTTTGTGTATGTGTGAGTTTACATGTGTGTGTGGTTGTCTCCGGGTTCTTTGTTCATAAGGAAATACTGATCTCACAATTCTAAGAAATCATTTAAAATGTTCCTCAAATACCTTTGCAATCTGTTGACCTCTGAAGTCCTGCTGAATAAGAGACAGAAAACATTTCCTCCCTCGCATACATATAATAAAAGGAAATAACTTGGACCTCAATGTCGGTCTCTCTGTTCTTTGCCACTATAGAAAAAAACATTTTTCTGAACATTGCTTTCTGAACGGAAAGTAATAATGGATGATTCCAGTGACCTGGAGCCTGTTAACAGTTTATTGTTGTAAAAATGCTTGCTGATGTGAAATATAGGTGTTCTTTTACCTTAACAGCTCCCTGTAATGTCCTCATCACGGTAAAAGAGCTTGAGGAAACAATCATCACACTTCATAGCGGGATTTCCGGCTGACTCTGTGTAACCCTGGAATATCCTATCAGACGGCTTAAAAGCAGCACTGATGCAGGTAAAACACAATTTTCATAGTTCTTTGACTACGCTGAGAAGGGTCCACACTATTTTAGCTTGTCCCTCAAGCCATTCTGGTGACCACATGCAGTGCAGAGAACCAAATGGGATGCCGGCAGCCAGGGGCAGTGTGACATTTTCAATAAAGGTACCGGCAGTAACAGAAGCAGGGCAGGCCTGTCCATGGACGAGTAGCAGAGCTTTGTTTGTGGGCCCTCTTCCCAGTCACTGCATGATATAATCAGTAATATTGTTCATAACCACAGTCCAGAAGTATCCATAACCCGGAATCATAACAAATCAAAACACTTATAGGGGTAACACAGGCTCAAACATATGTCTTGGCAGCATCAAGCTTCAATAAACTTGGACTCCTGTGCATTTCCTCTGCACTGACTGAACTGACCATTGATGAAAAGTCTCCACAACATTTATGATATTTTTATAATTTGATATCTGTATATTAATATGACTAATATTTTTTCTTGGGTGAGATAAGTCAAGTTGAGTCAAGACCACAGAGCTGTCACACATTCAACCAATAATGTTTATTTAATTCAGCATCATTATTGAAAAGTCATTGAGATTCAGTGGGTTGATGAGTAACGTAAATCATTATCTAGCTTACGGAGAACATTGCATTTGGCTAATGTTATCTGGCTAACATCAGCCCTCACAGACACTGATGAAAATGAGTCTTCAAATAAAGAAACAAAGTTTGATGTTATAGTCTGGCTGTTAAAGGTAAACTCTTGAATCCAAAAGTGATGATTCCTGGCACAGGCATCAAATCGATGATCCAATCCAAACACCATTTATTGTCACGTGAAGTTTGACTGGTTAGTGATTCAATAATAACCATGCCATTCCTTGTGTGTCCTTGCATACCAGGTATTGTTACACAGATACTTGTAATGTCAACATTGAACATTTTTTATATTTTATATTTAATAATAGAAAACATTCAACATCATTCAAGTCATCATGTCTCAAGTCAAATCAAGTTATATGTCTTTATCTTCCAAGTCCAAGTGGAGTCTCAAGTAATTTATTTTCTGTTGAGTCACCAGAACAGGCACAATGACTGGAGTTCACATCTCTGTTCATCCTGCCCAGAGTCTCTCCAGATAACAGGGAAGAGATTTGTCTGCCAGTCAAAGGTGCAGCAGTAGCAGCAGCAGCCTAAGCTGAACAGAGAAGACAGAATATTCTTAAAACACATCAGGATCACCACACCCAGCCAAGTGTTACTGGCACTTCCTACCAGTTTACCCCTGAGAAACAAAGGCCATGCAAGGCAGTAATCCACATAATGCCAAAAGACGACAACATCGACATCACTTCAATACCAAGAAAAGTCTGAAGGAACTCTGTAAAACCACCAACAGAACACGACCACCCTCACTGTCAAAAATGTAACTACAGAATGAAGAAAAAAATCCACAAGTTTGCAGCAACAAACTAAACTTGGTTCTCTGTTATCCTAAACACAGTACACATACTCAAGGAAAGGTTTCTTCTGTTTTTTGGGGAGGACTTCATTATCCACATCAAGAGTCTAAGGATAACTGCTGTGCAGATTGTAAAGCCCCCCGAGGCACATTGTGATTTGTGATATAAATAAATATGTGGATGAATAAAACTGACTTGATTTAACATGTCTGTGCAGCCGCCAGCACTCAAAATGGGACACAGATTAACATAAAAAATTTTGCAACTTATGCAACTGTTTCATTTATGTCAAACTAAATTAAATGAAGTATTGAGTATTTTTTTAAAAATCGACAACAACACAATGCTACCAGAATATAATGATATTAAATCTCACATACTACATATGGTGAGTGTTGGCTCACGAACGTATTCAGCTCAGAAGTTATTCTTCCCTTTTGACGTGGACTTTTTCACAGCCAAAAAGCTGCTGGGGATCTTTTGTTGTTATCTGGCAGATGTAGTAAGCGGTATCCAGCAGCAAAATGTTTTTCTGACCTTGTGAGACAAACACATTAGACATTAAATAATAAGCCCATAGTTTAAACACTGAATTTAAGAAAATTATATATATATATATATATATAAAAGAAAGAAAAAAAGCTAAAATAATTACTGGAGAAAAGAGATGCAGCTAAAAGGTCCATGACACAAACCAACCATGAACGAGTTATCTTGCTGAACCCTACAGAAAAGATTTGTCTGCTTCTATATGAATTTAAATGTTACATGAATTAAACTAAATTCAGTGTTTGACTTGACCTCTGGTTTAGCCCTCCACTAATATAAATGAACACCAAATTATTTTATCGTGCAGATCCAAATGTTATTGGACAGAATGAACCAAATTCTGAAACAAACAATTTTTCATAGCAACAGAGAGACAAAGCTTCCCTGTAACCATAGGAACTTCATGGTAACCATAGTAACATGCGTGTGGGGGCATGCAGTGTTGATGCCAGAAGGGCCGCTGACTAAACTTTCTCCTCATCATTTGAATAACTTTCTTGTCGCTAATTGCTTTTTAGAAATAAAGGAATGAAATGAAATTAATCATTTCTCATGTGTATGAGCGAGGGAGCGCTGTGTTTGCCACAAAAGGTTCAGTGGTTGCGCAGTATATGGTTGTGTCATCAATATAGAAACAAGATACCATCTCCGTGATTTGACCTATGTTTGCACAGTTGCCTTATTAGGGCAGTCAAGATCCACTAGTAAACAACAATTACTTGTTGGAATTATTTCACTTACTGGGTGACTCTAGTCACCTCTGTAATTTAGATCTGATGTTCCTTATTCATAGATCGGAGCCTGCAGGTCCCAGTGCGGGTCATGGCTATTCTGAAGGTTAATGTTTTGGCATACAGCTGATTAGATCCACCCCCAGTACATGTAAAGATGAGGCGGCAGATGTGGCGTTGACGTATTCCAAGGTGACCTCTAAATAATCCACGACAACCATGTGACTGTTTCCCCTTCACCGAGAGACTGCAATAAGCTATATGTCTCAATTAAAGAATGACCTTTAGTCATTATTCTACTTTTAAACGTGTCACTTCTTGAGTACCAGCAGTAAAATGCAAACTGTTAGTGCTAGTGTCTACCTCATCGTCTTTAAAGTTACTTTTCACTCCCTGAAGCTATCTCTAAGTAGATGAGCCCCCAGAGATGCTCCCTAAGGCCCGCCTGCCCACAAAATCACCTGCTCCCATGGGACAGGAAGCAAAGCCGACGCAGAAGAAGAGAGGAAGCCGATCTTTGTCTTTTGTCTTCTGTTTCCATAGTTCACAAACCCTGAGTGTTTTCTGTGAGCTAACATAGCATCAATAGCGATATGGATCCTGGTTTGTATTTCAAAGCCTCTCGACAGTATAATGGCCAATACATGTGTTGAAGGACATTTATTTTCCGCTTTTAATCATAGCTCTCAGCATTTCTCTGCCCCGAGCAGCTCATGCAAATTCACAACATGTTCAACTATTTATGTTTTTGTGTTTTCTTTTTAATTAATATGCTCACTGATTGACGCCAACAGACTCACTGAATGGCTGAAAGGCAGAAAAAAGGTCAGTTAGCTCAACACAGTTTGAATACAGTTGATTTTGTTCATGTGTTATTCTGCATGTACAGTTTCACCTTGAACCTTGATATAAAGAAGAATAAAATGCAAATCTTAGTAATAAAATTGTGAACTAGTTACATGTCACTGGCTGTGTATACACAAACTTTGGTATCAGCTGGTATCAGCATGTTTTAAACTCTACTACACTCACAGATGGCTTCATCTTTTCATACTGGTGTTGTGCAGCCAATAATTAAAACTTAAAACTACACTTGAGTCTCAAGGATATGGAAATTCATGTGCATTTCTTTATTCAAAGAAAATCAGCTCAACATCAGGTTTAAACTGAAATCCACACTATACACAACCCTGTCTAAATTTCACGTTCAGATGAATGGGTTCGATTTTATACAAACGTGTTCTACTGGAATCTAGCCTTCTTTCTCAGCTGAAGCATCACCGGTCCTCATTTCCTCTCTGTCCTGTCTCACTGAGGACATTTAAACTGATACCCTTGGGAAGGACTGGAGGTGTGAACTGGTCCTTTTAGAGGAGAAAATGGAGTTCACAAGCAGCTGACATTTAAATTCTCTGAGGATCAGGCCGGAGATACTTTTAGTGGAGAAGAACTTGTGACTAGAACAAGGATTTTGGATTGATTTAAAAGCCAATGACTGAGAAGTAGATGAGAGGTCAAGTAGCAATCTTGTTTGACGTTTGCTGTAAGATTTTTTTTTTTTTTTTTTTAGAACTACTCTAATGCTAAAGTAAATATTATCGTTCAGATACAGTAGGATCTAAGTAGGATCTCAGTAGATTCTACAAAGGATATACTGTCTATATGTACAATTTTACAATAAAGATCAGTTTACCTGAAGGTAGCACTGCTCAAAATTTAACAAAGCTATAATAGAAATTAGCCAGTCAGAGAGGGCTTCACAAAAAAGGTTAATGAGTTGCATTATGTATGTTGTAGAATGCACAACAAATCCATGTAAGTGTTCTGAGTTTGTCAGACCAAAGTAGAAAGTGTTATTAACCACCTAGCCAAATTTGAATGATTACAAATATTGTCAAGTTTATGAAATTAGGTGTCAAAATTGGGTACAAATGAGCAGTATTCTCAGCTCCAGGACTGTCTTTTTTTGTTTAAAGCTTGTGGCTAATGTACACAGACACCTGTGGCATTAATAGAAAGAAGTTCCACGTTTACCTTGACTTTCTCAGTTAATTACAAAGCCGTCAGTGTTTCCTGAGGACATGAACAAGGAGGCTGAAATGCAAACAAAGGAAAAACAATACTAGTGCATTCCTTTAATTGATTTGTTTGAGGGAGGACTCTTAACGTCTTAATGAGGAGTTTATACCCCTTTTAATCCATTTATGTTGTGTGATATTAAAATTGGAATAGCATCTGGAATTTTCTTATTTGCGCTGACAATTTTCATTATCATAACCGCAATGCCTTTTGTATTCTCTTGTTTTTTTCCATGAAGGCTTTTATTAAGTTAATTCTGTCTGGACTGTCAGTGATAAAGTGTGTTGAGAATCACCACAAGGCTATTTCATAGGTGGATATGTGGTCCATCCTAATAGGAATATAAAGCCGTTCAGTTAGCTGCCTTAGACAGCTTAGACCTATTTGGAAACACATGTCTGCTGCTTTCAAAGGACTAATCCTGTAACAACCTCACAGGTTTTTTTTTTCCCCTCTATACTTCAAAATACAAAGCAGATTTCCAGAAGTGAACTGAGGCAAATTAAACCCTTTGGGTGGATGTTCAGCTCTACAACTGCTTTTGCTGTATTTAGAGAAAGTCCCAAAAAAACTTTCTCTGCCTGTTTTGACTTAATGATTCTGAGCAGGTTTCTCTCTTTTGAAAAGATATGACAAGTGACACGTTTTTTTCTTTCTTTTCTTTCTTTTCTTTACTTACTTACTTCATTTTTCTTTTGAAGCTTTTTCACTTCCTGCACACAATCCTGAAAACCTTTTTGCTCACATTTTATCTTTGTCATACTTCACTTCTTTCAACTCCCACTTCATTCTGTAATGGCTTGTTATAGTTTCTTTTATCTTGTTACATTAGCTGTCATTCTTTTACCCTCTGTACGTACAAGCAGGGCAGATCACCCTCAAAGACCAAGTGTTCCAGTTCTCTACTTATCTTGAGCATAGTGTATTATAAGCAAAAAAAAAAAAACATTCCTTTCTGGCACTTTTCACAAATAGCTTTAAACTAAACTGCAACATCAGACCACTACTACTCAGTTTACCTTTCAGGATTTCCCCAAAAGCTGGCATTTTTTCTCTGAAATGTTTCAAAGATCTTTCTCTTTGTATGTTTCTGAGCTATCACTAAAGCTGTCGTTTCAGTGACCACATTTTCTCCAGCTCAGCTACACACTGCAATTGCTACATAAAGACCACCATCTATCTATCTATCTATCTATCTATCTATCTATCTATCTATCTATCTATCTATCTATCTATCTATCTATCTATCTATCTAACATACATACATACATACACCAGCAGATTGTTAACATGTATATATGTATATATAGTGATCCAAGCTATGGAAATGGAAATAAATCAACATACCTCTTCCACTCAAGGAAATATTTTTGCAGTCGGCAATTGTCTGTGTGACTGTGGGGCTGAAGGGGTCTGTGAGCAACTAGCCAGCTGGCTACCTTTGGCATTGGCATACATTTTTATAAAGCCAAAACAGAATCCAACTGCATATTTCATTTGATGTATGAATAGTATATTGCTATGCGATTCCAAACACAGAAGTGGCTCCCTCCTCTGATCTGCTGGCACACTTGCTTTAAGCATTCTCCTCTGCATGCTTTCCAGCCTGGCTGCCAGCAACCTCCTGGCCTCCCAGTTACCAGGGTTAGGTGAATAGATGAAAATATCGGTTATTGGCAAATCTTTTGGCAGTTGTTGTAGGTGATTTTTGTCATTTTATTTTGCTAATTTAATGGGATGCCTCAGAACATTATCATGAACCTTCATCCAAGATCAGCTCCTATACCACTGGAAAATGCTTACATACAGAACAGTGAAGTATTTGAACTTGGCTTTTTTAGTGTAACTTGTAGGGGATGCTGTAGTAAGCTAGTTAGCTTGACATGCTAACGATTGTGGCTTTTGTTATAGCCGACAAACATTGATTAATCGACTTACTGCCAACTTACCTTTAAGCTTTTGGGTTTTTGGTTATAAAGAGGGAAAAAGGAAAAGAAACAGCCAAACTTTTCTCTCACTCTCACTACAACACCATTCACACTGTCTTATCATGCAGACAAAATCAAAGCTCGACAGATTTGCCCAGTCCAGTTGCTAGGCTACAATCGCTGCTGGGGTTTGGGGTCATTGAGGGTCGGTCCTTCAAATCGGGTTCATTGTAAACTTTGATAATTTACCAGCTGTAGGATGTTCAGTGCTTTATGGGCTTGCTGAATCGTCATGCACAAACACAGATTGGAAGACAGGCACTCTGGCTGTAGCACCTGATGTCGAGTTGACAGAAATGACAGTCCAGTACGCTCCAGTGAGAGAGCACAATGACAGCTTGATCGACTTGGAGAGGGATGTAAATGACCCACTAGCGTACCCGAAGAGTATAAAGTGGCAGATTCAGCCCTGCTGTCAGCCCCCTCTCAACCTCTACCTCTTAATGCGATTAGAGGCTTTAATTAACCCCAATAGCTTCCTCCCATGACTCACTAATAACAGTCTCACAGACAACTTCAGTGCGTATGACGTCATTCCATTTACCGTATCTCTACCTGTTTAGTTTCTCTGTATACAACAAGTTCAATAGGGGTATGTTGTGCCATTATTCCAATATTCGTTGTGTATAAAACGTACAAACCAGAATGCATTGTTCCTTGGTCATTAATTGTGTAAAACGGAGGAGTCAGCCAGCAGCTATTCACACACATTAAATGTTATGCCACTTTTGCATGCATGCATAAAATCACACACTACAGCAATGTTGTGTCAGCGTTCTTTGGTCATGTGTGAGAAAGCGAGGCTGGCGTAACGGCGGTCTTCTTTATGGCACTATTAAGAGATCTCTGTTTGAAAAAGGGGCTGATTTCTCTCTCTGTCGCTCTCTGTTCAGAGTGTTTTTCTTCACTCATCTCATCTGTCATTCATGAGATTCTTGTATTTTTTTTCCCTATGGAGTCCACTCTGTTGCCTGATGTCATTTTATTCCTGACAAATGTGTCTTCTCTGCTGCCTGCATGAAGAAAATGGGATTTAGAAGGTTTTTCCTCACGTTTGATGGACTAACAATATATAGTTTGAAGACCTAGTACAAGAGGAAGTTCAGATTACTAGAAATAGAGTATGGTATTTCATGTATGTTTACTTTATCATTGTTAAGTCTATGTATCAACAAACAGCTGCACAGCTGTGATTTATATGACGTTCTAAGAATAGAGCTCTTCTGTTCTTTAATCACCAGCAACTGTGATTGATTCCTCTGTGTTTTTATGCCTCATAATGCCCTGAACACCTGTCGTACCCAGCCGAACATATCTGCCCGCAAGTTCGTCCACAATGCTGCTAAGCAACAGCAGGTTAGCTTCCAGTTTGTCATTGGAGTGATTTTAAAAGTTATTTTAATCACTGTCAGAGCTCATTTTGGACAAGGGCTTGATTATATCTCTGCTCTTTCAGCCTCTAATGGGGACAAATGAAGCTTGACAGTAATGGACGTGGCGCTGCCCAGTTCTGAGCCAAGTTGCTTTTCACATGATGCACCCCGGGATGCCAAGTGTCCCTTAAAGCACATTTTATTATTGGATAATTGATTGGTTGATTTATGGATGGATGGATAGATGGATGGATGCTCTACCTTCTCACAAAACACTGAGCACACGTATGTTTGCTTTCTTCCATATCCGTTTCTATAATTATTTTGATGTTGTGTTATTATGAGATTAAATATTTAAAACAGCTTTACAACTGGTGAAAAAGAAGAAGAAAAACACCATTTGGAGGTTTCTGCAAAATTCCAAAATATGTTCAAAGGATTTTTTACATTTGCTTTTCTCACTTTCTGCAATAGCTGTATTATAGTTTAGCTTAACGTGTTAAGACTCCCACACCCTTTCTTTTTTTTCACAGGCAGACATCCTCCCGCTTTAGTACTGAACATCAGAATTGGACAGAAACTGTGAGGTGCAAAGTCTTCTACTGTTGTATTGCAAAAAAAAACACATGCCTAATGTAATCCCCCAATGTTCGTCTATCAAATGTGGACAAAGAGGAAGCAAACTGAAGTAAACTGGAGTTTGTGTAGGTTTGAAGCAGCATATGTGAGTCCTTCCTGTGAGTGTCTGTATGTATGAGACTGCATGTCCGCGTGTCCCTATATAAATTGAACATGATGCCATGTGTCAGCAAAGTGTCAGCCAGCCATTTGTACCTGCTTTATCCTTTCCAACACAGCAGCCTGAAATAAGCGACATTTGGAAGCAACAATGAACTGGACATGTGGGCTGTCCCATCATGCCACTGTCTAACAAGCAGACAAGTGGCTGTAATGGCTACCTGCCGCGATTTGTCCAAACTGGCACTCAGGCTTGCACCTGCTGAGTGCCTCCACACCCACAGCTCTCACGTCAGTAGGCATCAGATGGATGTCAGGGACGGGAATGAAAGTACAAGTGTGACCCAAAGCTCCAACCATCCGTTAAACCACTTGAGAGAGAGGTTTTCTTTGACGAGTCCAGCAGCAGAGGGGAGCTTTAAGATACCAACTGGAGCCAAATGTAAAGTATGATCACATGCTTTGCATATCTAATCAGATAAATGTATAAAATACAGTCAATCCATTATCCCCAAGCTGCAGGAGGACTTAGAACGTCCCCAGCGGCGATACTGAGAATTTCTTAAGCTGATCGCTCCAGGCAAGGCTTATGAAACTCATCGTCCAGGAAATAGATGACCCATCATGCCACATTTCATGCTCATAGCGTGATCTTCACTATGGCCTGATGATAAGAAGCACATACAACTATCTGTCTCTGCACAGAAACACTCAGGTAATCTGGTAAACTGGAAGCATAGCGGACCATTCATCACTCCGCCTGTGTCTAGATGCTGTCAATCCACAACAAATTGAATCGTTAAAGAAAGATGATTGAGAGAGACAGCTGGACATGTTGCTTTCTGACAGATGTGGTGAACCGCACACTTAACAGCATCAGAGCAAGGCTGAGTGCAGCGGGATAAAAGAGTGCACGGCAAGTTTTAAGGACTTAAGCATGGATTTGAACAGAGAGATGGATTTCTTTAGAAATGTACAATGTCCATGCCCCGCTGCATTCTTTTGTTTTTGTTTAATTCTATGTTATTAATAATGCAGTCTACCTATGCCTTCACATGTGCTTATATTAAGGAGCCACTAATAATGAAGGTAGGCAGCGTGACAATAACACGGGCATCTTAAGGAGGCCAGAGACTGGAGCAAAGCAGAAAAGCTCTCTCACTCCAGAGTCCCTTTCAGTTGAACAACACATGTTCTGGCTCTTGTCCATGTGGGTGTTGAAAATCTAAGGTTGATAGTTACTAAATAAAGAGACTGCATGCAGTGCAAATATACAGAGGGTGTGCAGACTATAACATTAAAGCAAATATTGACATAAGTGGGATGAAGTGTGGGTTAACCGGAGCATGAAAATTCAAACTTTGCCAACAAGTCAAGCTAAAGCTAAAACATTGATTTCATATTTAGAATTGAGGATGTTTAGTGTTTTTTTATTGCCCTAAATTTATTTGCCTAAATTTGCGCCTGTGAATCAATTAACAATGACATTACTGTGCCGCACTGCAGCAGTTAATTTAATCATCATGCAATCAAAATGAAAATGTATCTAATATACAGTGACCATTTCCACTGAGCTAAATGTTAGAATAAATAGCCGTGGTACATTACGAACAAAAATTAATATAAACCTTCACACTGTGTACAGCCAATATGTTGAAACGCAGTGTCGTCATAATGATGTTTCAGTTTCCTAGCAACAGATCATATTCAACACTCTTCCTCTGTCTTCGTCTTTTTTTCTTAATGGGAGCTGATGACTTCAGGACCAGCAGCGAACCAGCGTCTGATTAAAATCAGACACGACATAGCACTTCAGATGAGGCAGGGGAAACAACATGTGTGTTACGTGTTCTCTACTAAAAATACACTCAGTGTGAACACCACACCCCAGTTCATTACCACATTTGAGCAAGATTTGAAACAGAAAATCAGCATCCTGGGTTGGGAAAGGATCCAGCTTCAAGAGTGGAGTGTATGATGGCTTCCTGACCTCCTCCATTGTGGGTTTTGCCTTGACAAGGTGAAATACAAATATGGTTTGTTTAAATTGTACAAAAAAAGCAAAGCATTACAAACAAGTCACCATTTTGCAGGCCATTGTGCAGCAGACTACTTCTTTGTCTGAATGCGTCTCCAATAAAAGATAATCTGGTACATAACCCCTAACTTTGCTTTACAAGATATAATGGTTAAAGGTGATGGTAGGCAGATTCTCTTACCTTTAGAAAGTAGGTTTTTCAGTCTTTGTGCTAACGTTGACCGGACGCTGGCTCCAGCTACATATATATTACAGACATGAGAGTTGTAAGAAAGCACATTTCTTAAAATGTCAAGGTATTCGTTTAGATTGGGGAATATCATGAGAACAACAAAGTAATACATAGTAATCACAGAGGCTTGGGAACTTAGTAATATCTAGGCATTTAGATATAACAATGGGGGAAATGTTTCAATAACAGCTCAATCTGCTCGCAATTATCAGGAAGATGGTTAAAAAAAAAAGAGTTGATAAAAGATTGTGAGTAACTGAGCCTGTTGTTAACTTATTACTAACATCTTCTGCTGTTTTCTGCTTTCACCCCCCCCCCCCCCCCCCTTATCATCAGCTTCACTGAGGGCTGGACCTGGTCCCAGCTGACATTGGGTGAGAGGCAGGGCACACCTAGAACAAGCTATACCAGTTCATCACGGGGCTGACACATGGAGACAAACAACCATTCACGCTCACATTCACACCTCCCGGCAATTTAGAGTCACCAATTAATCTGCATGTCTTTGGACTGTGGGAGGAAGACGAAGAACCTGGAGAAACCCACGGGGGAACATGCAAACTCCACACAGAAAGACCCCAGCCAGGGTCAACCTTGTTTTTGTGAGGATTACATGCATGGTGTGTGTGTGTGTGTGTGTGTGTGTGTACAGACTGAGCCTAACTAGGAAAAGTATAAAAAAAATATTTACAGATGTGACTTTGTGTGAGTCCGCCAAGTGACCAACGCGTTCTCTCCGGGGAATCCAACAAATTGCTCCACTTCCTGATTTCCATGGCAACCTCCATTTCCATCACAGTGGGATTTTGGATAGGCGACTCAGTTTCACCGTGTCTGCCATCTGTCTCTCCAATATGGAGGTTTGTTTTGGGATTTTTTTTTTTTTTTTTTTTTTTGACAAAAGAAAAAAAGAACAGCCTTATAGGCGGAAGTAGAAGGGTTTGGCAGAGCACCAAACAGATTCCCTCCACTTGTTTATCTAAATTATTCATGGTCTTGATGCATTATGCATCCAGAATGAGACACACGCAAATCAAGCAGCACTGTTTCATGTTTTGTCTCCATGTAAGCAAGTAGTAATTTGGCATAGTCATAGTCATACTGAGTTCTGTTTAGCATCCATTCACAAGCTATTCTGGGCCCAGAGCTCTGTTGAGGCTCGCATCCGAATACAAAGATGAAGCTGCGATTTTGCCTGTGTGTGGTTTGGCAAAATTACAGACATGTCTCTTATGCAACACTGAAGGTCACTCAGAAACTCTGGACGTGGTTTGTAGCTCGCACTGTAGCATGAGAACTGAAAATAAATTAACAGTTGGAAAACTGACCCGATCTATGAAGCAGGCAGAGATCAAACACGAGAAAAATATCCCAACATCCCATTTTTCTCCCATGGCAACCATGCAGAGAGAACATGTCCTGTCATTATAAATACTACATAATAATTTTATTTATTTTCTTTGTGGAGATTTTACCTGCACCAGTACAACTCGTCCTTCACATACACCTTGTCCCTGCTGGAGAGAAATGAAACAGAGATATGTGGTTTGTTGTTTTAGGCGAAATAGCAACAGAGGCCAATCTGGTCTCTTCTAGCACGCGCCTCAAAGCAATAACCTCGCACAGTCTCTTGCATATGAGGCCATCCTATACAGTTCAGCAGCACGGAAGAGTGGGACGAGTCAGCTCTTTTCACAGGGGTTGACGCACATTCCTGATAAAGTAACTCTGCGAGGGCCTTGGTCTGTCCCACTGTGCAACGTGCAAGAGCTCTGTCTCACAGACGTGCACACTGTACGCAGCTCTAACAGGCTTCAACGTCAAAGAACAGGAAAAAAAGAGGGCATGTGAAAGGAACAAATTCACATGCAATTCTAAAAACCTAGTTTGTTAATTCAGTTGTTGTCCTACGACACCACGACAACAGCTTCCAATTATGTTGCCATCCGACTTAATCAAAACAGCATTGACATTTGTCTTATAGTGAGAAAAACAGCAAAGCTGTACTAAATGTTTAAAATGAGCCTTACTTTGGCGGCCAAAGAAATGCCTCGTACATTTACACTCAGCTCGCATGTGGGATCAGTTAAAGGTGGCCAGTGAATCTGGGTTCTGGTCTGTTGACTGTAAAGATTGCAGGGACAGCTACAAAAAGATGACACCAAGGTGAGTCACTTAGATTTTAAATAAATGAGAGCTTCTGGTTAAAATAGAAAGTCATAGACTGTATTTTTTAATATACTTCAGTCTTAGAGAGACAAACAAAAACATCTGCGAACAACCTGAAAACTAAGAAAACTGAGATGACAGTGGTGGGTCATTTGGGATTGTTTGTCCAATGTGAAGTCTGTTTTACAGATGGGCAGTGAGTGAAATCATGCTGATCACTTGACAGAATGTTAATAACATTTAAATAGTCAATTTGTCATTGACAAAAGTCACTTTTTGTTTACTTATTGTCTCATTTTCATGATGGAAAACACAAAACGTTGTCCATGAATATTCTTCATCATCGTCTTCGCTGACAAATTAACACTACTTTGTATTCTAGTCCGTGGCGTGTGGGCTCTCTGTCCTGACAGAAAAACCTACAGTTTAAAAACGACACCAAGCTTTCCAACATGAGTTATCACCTCTGTACAGGAAAAAAGTGAGGACACCTCCCGGTCCCCAATTCATCAGACTGTCCAAATACAATTGCACAGCCAGCCCCAGATCAAGCACACCATTTATTAACTCGAATCTCTTGGTGTCAGGCACAACACCTCATTCATCCTACCACTGTGCTGATCCCATGGGCCTTTTACTCCAAGACAAGCGGATAGATCCTCCCGTTCAGGACCTGTGGGTGTCTGGCACATATAAATTGCAACTGTTTTGGTTTGGATGTAATTTCTTTTACCTGTGTGAGACCCTTCACCTCCTTTGGTTCCTTAGGGAGGCAGTCATCTCCCCTCTAGCCCGTTGTCTCCAGACTGTGTTAAGATTATTGAGGGGAGAAGAGGCAATAGAATGCAAACAAAGACCAAATCTAATTTAACACCCCATATGTGGGGTGTTACATTTTTTTTTACAGTGCAGGAATGCTGTAGATATTTGGGTATTCTAAAAAAAAAAAAAAAAAATTTTTTTTAAAATTATTTTTATAGTTCATGTTCAAAAAATCATTTTAGTTTTCCTTAAAAGACATTGGTGCATCTCAAACTAGTGGACGCATTTCTCTTCACCCTTCTCTTCCTTCATTTGATTGTTTCTCCTGCACTCATGATTGCTAATTGCTCACCTTGATGTGAGCAATTAGCTTGCCAACTGAAAAGGATTTTTCATGAAGGTACAGAAACCGTGCTGTTTGAAGTCTGCGGGTGCACTTAATGTTGATGCAAAGAATTTATAAACCGAGGTAGCGTAGGAAAACTGACAGGTGAGCATGGAAGGCCTCAGAAAGGAACAGCGGGCAATGCATTCGTAAGCACAACACCTGAAGACATACTGTAAATGGAACATTATCCAACTCCATTAGCTGCTGGAGCACTTTCTTTCTTGGCGACCTAGCGAAGCATCACTACAGTAAACTGAATCCCACCTAAGTAATGTTTCATAATGGCGGCGACGACAGCATCTTTCATTACGCTCATTATTCTGAAGTAGTTTGTCTCATCTGAATACATTAAGGAAGGATTAGAGTAGATCAGAGTATACATGAAGGACACAACTTTTCACAATCAAAATTGAAGTTTTAATTATCAAATAAGCCGTATACCTTTATCTCCTTGACCAAACACATATAAATATGAATGAGGCAGGAAGCACTTTGTCAGTTCAAGTTAAATTTCCATCAAATGCTTTATAAAGATAGTGCGTCATGTCTCTTTAGCTAGTTCAGTTCAATTTTATTTATATAGCGCCATATCATAACAAAAGTTATCTCATGACACTTTCCATACAGACCGGGTCTAGACTGTACTCTTTATAATATTTTTCACAGAGACCCAACAATCCCACCATGGTGACGGCAGAAACCTTGGGCAGACCATTGGTGGACGGTCAGATAGAGAGGGACAGATAGAGAGGGGGGAGGAGGGATAGATAGATAAGCAAATAGAGGGATAGAGAGACAGAGTGAGATACAGATGCACAGCAGCAGCAAGTCATTAAGTACCTACAAACTATAATGGAGATATGGTAGCAATAATGACAGTAATAATATATGTAGCGGACGTCGTGCAGGACCACAGCAGCCACAATCCATGAGAACCTGCTGGACGAGAGAGCACAGAAACTCCGGGGGAAGAAGTTTAGTTAGTGACATGCATTAACATTAGCATTAATGAGGCATGAATGTTTACAGATGGAGAGAGAGAGAGAGAGAGGGAGAGGGAGAGAGAGAGAGAGAGAGAGAGAGAGAGAGAGAGAGAGAGAGAGAGAGAGAGAGAGAGAGATGTATGCAAAGATGGCTGCAAAGAAAATCATTGATGACCCTGAGATCCTGAGTTCAACTGGCTGGCAATGAAAGAAAAAAACAAAAACAGCAACATACGTGGTCATTAATTCAATTCTCTGGTCTGACTGGGCAGCCTCTCACTGTTAACTCTAGTGAGTTCACTTCATCTTATTTCTCTTAGCAGTCAGAGATGTGGATTGTGAGCCCCCCAACACACTCCACCAGCAGTCTACCTAATCTATTATTGTGGTACACAAACACACACACACACACGCACGCACACACACACACCACACACACACACACACACACAGATGCTTCAAACTTTCGTTTACAGCCATAAACAAGTCGAACACCAACATGTTCCCTCCTTCCTTTCTCTCTGTGTCTCGTTTTCTTTCTGTTTTTCGGGGATACAAACGTGACAGATATAAATGGAAATGTCAGCAGTGGAGCAGCTACCCAATCCTCTGCACAGGATAATGGCTGATCTGCTGGGGATTTCCAAAGGGGCCTTGTCTCTAACCCCCACATCCTCAATTACCAGCCCACCAACAGGCCCCCAGATGATCTCCACATAGCAAGGATGAGCTAAGGAAAAAGGTTTCAAGCAACTGCATAGACGTTTCACTGTGCATACACTCTACCATCAAACATATCAGCTATGTGTATGTTTGAACTCACCTGCTTGGACACAACCAAGCAGACATGCACGCAGCATCCAGTGTTGCTGGTAGTGGTCCTAAGGACACGTGCTGTATCTGCCCACATACAGTTCGGTATAAAGATTATACAGAGCTATCACAGACTTATATAGCGAAGGAAATAGAGGCATTAAACATCAGTAGCGTAGGTGTAATCTTGGCGCTAAGCTTTTTAATTAGATATAAAGTTAATGTAGCGCTCACATAATGTTAGTTTTGCATGTAAATGAACTGCTGCTTTATTTTTCCAAGTCAGTGGTAACAGCGTTAAGACACTCCTCTGCATGTTTTTAAATCAAAAGCATCATCTTTAAAAAAAAAAGTCTGCATAAGGACAGCTTTAAGCACACACACACATCCCAGCGTTCACATCTTTAAACACAAGGAAAATCGAACACTAAAAAGCTACAAATTCCTGTTTGTTTTTCTGTTTAGTCATGTCACACCACTACACATACACAGCACTTCCAACAGGCTTTGTGTTTGTGTTCTGTAAAGGGGCTGTGACTATCACTTATCTTCAGAGAGCAGTGTATCCACTGCTGCAGCTTCACAGGCGCATCTACTATGACAGTAAGGTTTGTTGTCACAGTTGCCAACGTGTAACACAGATGAAACATTTTAGCAAATGTGCTTCACTGTGATTGGATTAAAGAAGCTGCCTGCCAACATCTGTCCCTCTGATGAAAGTCTGGAGTCCTCTGTTTTGGAGGGGTACTGCTGGCAGGTTGGAAAAAAGGTGTTTCTGCACTGGAATATCTTGTTCAGTATTAATGAAGACTGCAGACAGAGGAGGGGTGCAGTGGTGCTGCTTCGTGTATTTTCTCCAGTCATGTGAACATGGACATTTCGTGTCACTGTGGATGCTGCAGCGGCCTAATGAAGAGGAATGGTTGCTGTCGGGTTGCATTAGCTCACATGCTGTAAAATGCAAGCTGTGAAATCCATCATATTGGAGGAGGTAATTATGCATAGATAATTGCATCGTGTACAGAGCATTCTAACAAAAGCAAATAAATGCCCGCTTTCTTTGACACCGTGGAAATACCTTGTTCGACAAGATAGACATAACAGAGACTCCTGAGCGCTGGAATCACAACCAGAGAATTCAAGGTTTTACAAGCAAAGAAGCTTATTGTAAGAACATCTTGGTTTTATGTTGTTGTTGTTGTTGTTTTGTGTTTTTTGACACTATGTCTTCATTGTGTGTTACTAGGAAACTACACACTGTAATGTGAAAGCACACAAATCACAAGACAGCATGTGTAGAGCACTGCTGGCCTGCTGCTATTCAAGGAAGACAGTCTACCATCATGCTAGCAGCTGTGTGGGGCTGTACTAAGGAACAGCGCTTTAGCTTAGCGTGTTTAACATAACATTTGCTAATTGTGGCAACCTCTTCTCAAACAGCCATTTGAGGCTGGCTGCAGAGCGAGTTGATCTCCATAAGCCCCCGTGTTAAAATGCCCAATGTCGCTGCAGAAATAAACATGTTTACAGCCTGGTACAAAAAACAGTTTGGGTCTCAATTTCCCCGTTCATTTATTGAACACACCCATTCGAATTATGGCTGAAAGTTATGCAGAATTAACAGCGTGACTACTTTGATTCAGGGCTTCACAACAACTTACCCTAGGGTCACAGATCAAAAGTTCATGCTGTACACTCTCTACTGTATGTTTAACACGAAGCACAGCTGAGGCTGATAGGAATTTTGTCTTTTCAAACTGACTGATGCAGTGGGTTCGTAAGGCCTGTTTTAGGCGGCAAGGCAAGTTTTAGGTTTTGTTCATGTGAGAGAGGAGGAGGGATAAATTACTTTATTTTAATTTCTCAAAATAAAGAGAAGATAAAAATAAATATTTAGCTAAACATTTCTAAATAAGGTTAACTCAATGTCTTAATATTTTATCATCATTTTCCCAAAAATGGAAACAAGTGCACTGAGAAGTTTGAGGACACATTACATGGAGGACTGGAGATCCACTGTTGACAGCCTAGTCTCGAGTTAAATCCACCTCCTTCCTTGGTACTTTATATTCTCCTCATGGAAGACACAGCAGGGTGTCTTCTTTTTTTTTCATTCTCTGGAGTCCCATTTGTGTTCCTGGGGTGAAAATGAAATAGTATGCATCTTGGGTAATGTCAGGGGCCCCTTACCTTTCTGGGTTTGATATCATGAACAGATATTACAACTATAATGGAAATCCATAGTCTGACAGAGGCATTCACCATTCTGACAACTGAACACCAGCTCGATATTTTGTACTTCCCAGGAATAGATATCATGTCTGGGCTGCTTTGCATATACAGCAGAGGCATTTAGCTGGTCCGATTATATCATCACACTTTTCACTGGATCACTTAAAAAAAAAAAAGAGCACTATCGCATGTACTTATTCTCATTCCATGCCTCATGGGTTAAACTAAATCACACATCATCCATTTGAAGAGAGATTACACTCACCAATAAATTAACTGAAAACTAGCAAGCATCCCTACAAGTAACATAAAAAATGACTGTAGTGTTATATGATTTTCCTGCATGCTGTTGAAGACATCATTACGAGGGTCTGTGTGCAATTTGGTTTTGGATGAGGCAAATAAATATCACTGATGGAAACCATCACTGTGCACAACTCCAGACCTATTGGAAATGTTGAACAAATCTGAGTTGCTGGTGGCAATTCTGTACATCTGTAATCTGACTATTGCTAATGAAGCATATAAACCTCAGTCTAAGTAAACATTATGAGGTTACCGACCCACAGCCGTGTGTTCAATAAACTGAAGGATTTTGCATTGCTTCACTAGCTATGACCACACCATAAAGAAGATATGTTTAAATGATTTATTTACAAGTTGAAAAGATTGTGACTGAAGCGTAAACTCTTGTACTTAAAAAAAAAATGGGGTAGGTGGTTTACAGCACAGTTGAGGTGTGCTTCCTGCCTCTGAAACTCTACCATTGATACTATAAAGGACAGACACCTTATCTGTCGTCCCATGTCGTCCATAGGTTTCTGATGAGCCGTTTTGAATTTCGCTGCTACCATTTTGGCAGTTCTGTCACCCACCTGTCAATCAAAGCGGCCATGCTGATAATTATGCATAACTTTAATATAAAACAATAAAAAATAAAAATCAGACTCAGTACAGTTGTCATGTATGGAGAAATTAGCAATAGAGACCAAAACATTTAGTTTATTTCTGCTGTGAATTTGGACTTTTTGTCATTGGGGCTTATCGAGTTTGACACATACTGCAGCCAGCCTCAAGTGGCCATTTGAGGAACAGCAGTGTTTGGCACTTCCTCATTGGCTTCACTTCATAGCCACAGAGTTTGCCAAATCTTTGCATTTATTCTGTTATTCTGTCAAGTTCATTGCACATATTCTGGAATCAAAACAGGTTGTACATACATTGCATATCTCATGTATCCATATATGACCACCGATTTTGTATAGTCTGGTTTTTATGTAGTTTTCATTGGACAGTAATGAGAAAGTAGTGGCACGTGGTTATACAAACACAACATACATGTATCATGCATACAGCTATACATACATAATACCATACACGTGTTTGTATGGTATTATGGTGTATGCTTACACCCTGTTAATGTCCAATTATATTCATTCTGCCCCAGCTCCCCCAACCATTCAAACCTCTTTCTTGCTTTTTTGCTCGGCCTGTTGTTTATTTGAAGATTTATGTTCATGTCTATGTCTGTTCAGGGGATATTAACTATCTGAGCAGGATCCTCAGTTGCTGCTCGGTGTCTTTGAGAGCTCTCTCTAAAGTATCTTCCACCAAATCTAACTAGTTTGACTATTTGTTTCAATGATTCAGTAGACTATATCAGTTAAAAGAGGCCAGACTGTATTTGGTTCATTTACAATGCCTCTCTACAGACCTACACCAAAGTCCTTTAAATCTACAGCAGCTGCTGTGGTAAAGTTTCAGACTTCTCACTCTCACTGGCGGACAACCCCATAACCCCCTCATACCTCATTCACCTTCCCTCCACTAATGAAGTCCTTCTGATGGGTCACCACAATGCATTACCCGAGACACTGTGACACTGAGTAATTAAAATCGCCTCATGAAGCCAGTGAGGGGTGAAGTCAAGAGCAGTCAGAGCACGCAGTTGGGACGAGGTTCGGATGAGTCAACTCTAAGAGGCCTCGCTACCTCCTCCATCACTCCTACACTCAAAGGGTGAAGGAACGAGGACGGAATCCAACAGGGCGACTTGAATTCGAATGAGACATCTGCAAGCGAAAAGTAAGTACAGACCATGAAAGTAAATGCGAGGGCGGCTTATATCGGCTTCTAGATCAACAGCAAAAAGAGATGTTATGATTTACATTGGAATGATTTTTCAAATGGGCTGAGGAGAAACTGTTATTGCTCATTTGGAAACAGATATAGTAGAAGGGGTCAAATAAAAATGACATTGGCATTGAGCTGTTACTTTTGGCCACGACTGTAGAATACTAAAACTTAAATTGGACGGTCACTTTAATCCCTTTGGTGCTGCTACCAGCTCAGGCTCTCCTCGGATTGATTGCTGGTTGTAAAGCATAACAATATCAGGCAGGAGCAAACTGTTCGATGGAGATTAAAGTTGTGTTTGTGTAGGCGTGTGCGTGTGTGTGTGTGTGCGTGCGTGCGACGAAGTCTCACAATAACCATAAACGCGCCAACTCTATCATTCTCCTTTCCACTTAGAACTCTCTCACACACACACACACACACACACACACGCACGCACACACGCAAAACACATCAGCAATTCAATCAACCTCTATTCAAGCAGAAAGCCATTTGAGTTGTCAGACGTAAAAGATGAAATCCTGATCTGTAGTATTGCTGCCATATTTTAAGTACAACGAAAGTGAATGACTGCCAGCTATTGATCAGAGGTGTTTCATCACTTTAATGGTTCTAACTATACCCCAAATCAATCTTAATAAGCCGAAATCAACTTTTAGAGGTAAAAAAAAAAAACATTCAAATGGAAAGGAATACTCAAATAAGAAAAAAAAGGGGGCATATCAAAAGATGTCACCCTGATGAAACTTTATGAGAAACGTTTTAAGCTTAGAGTATCTCTATTGTCTCAAATATTGTCTGCTTCGACCGAATGCGGACATAATGTGACGTCTATTGTCTTTTTTTCTTCATTATGTTTTTGGCAGGAAATTACAGGTCAACACAAAATGAAAATAGAAATGTCAAGCGTTTTGTTTACTGGCAAATCTCCCCGCCACCCGGCCCCCCTCCCCGCTCACACAACTTCAATGTGGTTTTGTTAAAATTCTCTGGAGATTGTTTTTGTGGACTTTGAGAGCCAAGCTGGACCACATTTCCCAGATTCATTATCATTTAAATGGAGCCGTTACATCCAGCGTATTGTTGCTCCCAGTCTGTATCACAGATGGATAGTTTCTTTTAACTGAGCCATTTCTCTTATCTTCTGCTCATCTTTGATCATACCTGACCATCTCTGCCGTGTCTCCAGGTCTGCGCTCTTAAGCGTTTCTGCTCTCTGAGGAAGCGTGTTTTCTTTTAATCAGTACTTGAAGGTCAGAGAACTGCCATTGCCAGAATATTTATAGTTTTTTCCACCAGTCAAAGGAACCAGTGACATTTATTATACAATTTTCAGTTCCTTGAACGTTTTCTGACGAGTAAAGTGTATTTTTATGACTGCGGCCTAGACAAACAAATCTATACACTCCATCACAGAAGCTTCTCTCAGTTTCCCCCCAAATACCTGCATTCACCTCTGACACTAAAACTTTGAAGTTCATAAGCTCTCAATCACAATCGACTTTGAAAATACTGCACAGACATCGAGGGGAAAGTTGGATACAAAGAAAGGGTACGGGAAGAAATACTTAATGTGCATTCTTCAGCTTCTCTTCGTGTCTGTGCGGCGAGTGTTTGTATCATTTTCTAGCTGTCTGAGCCTCTTCCCCTTCATAGCGCTCAAAGTGTCGCAATGCAACTCAGCTGTGAAGTGCTCCATAATTCCATTTCAGAGGTGATTGGGACCTTCATATCTGCAACGCTTCTACCTGCAGACACTAAAATGACAAAGGACATTTTCCACTCACTGGTTTATGTCAGTCCAGCCCCCTTTTTTTCTTTCCAAGAGAGCACCAAGTTTGAGGTAAAACGTGTCTGATGTGATGCCTTTTGATGTACTCTTAAATTTTCTCCTTGGGGGAAACAATAGACAGGATTTGTGCTGTCACAAGTTGAATCAACTGCCGAATTGCTTTTAACTTTTCAAAAAATGAAAAGAAAAAAAAAACCGCCCTGAAACTTGACAGCATCCTTCAGCAAATGCAAAGTTAAAACATTTTCTGTCTTTCTCACCCGCTGGAGAGCCTTTGAGGAGAACCTGATCAATTTAGGAGGTTTTTCAAACCAGAGAAGGAACAACTACCCTGGGTATTACAGTAAAATAGGTCTTTCTTGTGATGTATGCCAACATTATCTTTTGCAGAGTATTGATGGATCCAGCCTTTGTCTATTTAAGTGGCAGGGCTGAGACTTCATTTTCCAGCTTTACATGCCGGTTTCCATACAAAAGAGAGGTGTTAGACTTTATCAGAGTTCACCGTGTGCTTGCATAGGCTTTTCTTTGCTACAAGGAACAGCCGAGGCTATAAATCGTGATGCAGTAAAGGTGCGAGCGCAAGGAGACTGAGGGGGAGGGGGGAAAGTGGAGGGGAACAAAGAGCAAGGAACAGAGAGGAGGGAAAAAAACAAGGGAAAGAGACAGAAGGAACATTGAATTCTCACCGAAGCATATTATGAGTGAAATGGAGGGGTGGCTGTAAATTACAGATAATTTGTGTCATGAGTTGGAGGATTTAAATCACTGGAATCAATGTCAAGGAGGAAAGGAAAGATATTGCACCTAGTCAACATTAGAGGAGACGAGAGCTGGCATTAATGGATGGGTGGAGACGGGGAGTTAAAAGTACGAGAGCATGAGAGGAGGTCAGGAAAAGAGATGGATGATTTTTCACTCTTCTCTCTCTGTCTGTTGGCAGGTGTATGCACGCATCATTAAAGGGTTGAAAAATGCAAGAGGCGGAAGCTGTAATGACTCACTAATGACCTTGACCGCCAACTTTAGCGAAGGGGACTCTTGTCTGCTGCTACCTGGGCAGCAAGAGGAGTGTTAACATGATTAACTGCGAGACTGCCAAGGACATGAGTGAGGAAAGAACAGAATTATCCAGACTATTAAAGTGCTCTGTGTTCATCCATGACTACTGTTTTTTTTCTCTCTCTCTCTCTCCTGTCAGCTCCTGTCAACTCCAAGCAGGACATATCCTTTGTTCACTGTGTAATATGTTTCATCCATCCTCAAGGTCTGCTGTCGTCTGGCTTGAAAAAAAAAAGTCAAACCAGCAGCCTTCCCTTCGCTCATATTTCAGACGAATATTTCCCAAAACAGATGGATTGTTGATGTAAAATGTGCCCCAAGTTGTCAGACAATGCTTAGTTCTGAGAAAGACAAATGGACGTTTACCACAGCTTGCACTCCTGTTCATTCTGCCATTCTGTGCTGGCTGCTGGTGTTTGTCCAGTGCATTCGCGCAGATGGCACTAGGGACGGGGGTGATATGACTCCCTCAGATTCATAGTGACCCCCATGGTTTCATGGTATCAGCTACACACGTGAAGTAGTCACATGTTTTGTTGTACGTTTGTGGGGGGCTGGGAAGCGCTGGGAGCACTCAACTTACGTTACGTTACCTTAGGTTACGTTACGTTGTCCCGAGCGCCAAGTTCTGACTTCTGACCAAAAAACAATGCCCCCTGAAGTCAGTGGCCTGTTTGATCAGGTATAGACACTAGTGAGATTGTTGATGGTGGTGCCCATATCATCTGCTAAGGCAGAGTTTTAGCGGGTTACGCAGATTGAAAATATGGGTGCAATCAACCATGACTCAAAAAAGACTCGGTGAAGACCATATTCACCAAGAGAGGCTTGACAGACTGGACAGACAAGAATTTGCCCGGCTGTAAAGGAGGAGGATGTTTTTGGTTCTTTCAGTGAGTCCGCTTTGAGACAGTAAATTTGTTTTGCTGCACTATAGGGAATTCCTAATAGCACTACTTCTGTCATTTAAAATGTGAATTCTTCTGAGCTTATAAACAAATGTTTAAATAAAACATATTTTGCATAAGGCAAGGAGTTTTGGTGGGTGATTGGCATTCCAGACAAATAATCATCATCATCATATATGGCTAGTGTTGACCGGGTAGGCCTTTATTTAACAATGTTCATCGTTGTTTATCCATGATTTCAAATAAGAATTCTCCAATGGCCCATTACTACTTGAGCGCTAGTTAAAGCCCAAATTACACAAAAATAACATTTGCTGACAGCTTGGTCCCTCCCCAGTTCAAAAATAACATCTGGTCCAGTGCATGTCCCAACTATACAACTGTCAATCACACTTTTCTCACCTGTTCCACAGCATTTCTCTAACTGGAGGTAGAGGGCACTCTACTGGCAAGAGGCCCAGAGGATTCACCAACAGACCACCACACTGAAACTAACAATGGTGAGTGTGCGGTTGTGTTTGTGTGTGTGTGGGTGTGTGTGTGTGTGGTACTTGATAAGGATAATTCTTGCAGAATGCAAATGTTAGATTATAAAGACAGCAGATTAGCATACAAGCATAAATCAGAAGAGCTGATAGCACTGCGGAGGCTCTTTTAGAATTTAGAAATTAAAAATTATCTTCCTCATTTGCATTTTAAATAATTGAAGGCATGCATCAATTTTTAATTATAAAATCAAATTCGGATGCTCTCTATAATCTTCATTTTTGTTTCCAACTTTCTCCTTCAAGATCTCAACAGAAGGCTTGTTGGATTTACATGATCCGCTCCTGTGAAGTCGAGATCCACAGCAGCCGTCAGAAAACAACTGGCTCCCATTTTATCTATCTCACCTGTCAGACAGGGAGAATGTGAAGCAAAGAGAAAGCCCGGAAATTAATTACAGAGCAAAAATAGAGAGAGTCATCTATTGCTGCTGACAGAATACTCTCAGACTTGAGATAAGGGAATCCCATTTGTAGGAAACGGCCACTCAGCACTTTTTCAGCATAACCCGTTAACGGAGCAGGTCAGCCTGTGGGTCAACAGAGAGATAATGCCGCTTCGATGGTGGCGGGCAAAAATAAGTGTAGCAGGATATTGTCACTGTGTGAACATGCTTATCTAACATGGAAAATGGACCTGGGCCGGTGGCATATTGCCCGATGATATATGAAGTTACTGCAGCAACGAAGAGAGATAAAAGAGGATTAAATTATGGGAGGTTTTTTTTTTTTTTACTATAGTTTTTTGTCCACCTCCAGTGTTTTTCATTTCTTGATCACAGGCAGCATCTAACTTTGCTTTCCCTGTGGAAAAGTTTTGATGATGGGTTATTTCCAGGCTGCAGGGGGAAAGAAAGAACATATTTTATGCTGTTGTTTTGTTGCCTTGTCGGCAAGCATTCAATCTGGGTGAATTACTCTCTCCATAATATTTTTGTAAACATGAATATTGAATTATGTGCATAAATTTCATGTCGGCAAGTCATTATTGTGTAGTTTTGGGGGAAACTACATTGGTATCAGCAAAGAGGTCACATCCTAGCCTTTACTTCCTCTACTTGTTAGGGCACTTTGAAGATCACTTTGGCAGTTTAGCTCTCCATTTATCTCCCCACTGTCTGTTTCTCTTTTAATTACAGACCCTGCTTTGTAGGAATCAAACAGAAACAATTAAGAGAGTGTTTTCAAACCACTCGATCCTGCTAATGAATGGTCTTGGAATACAAACTAGCAAGAAACTTTATAAAAAGTTTAAAAGGAGAAATTAATTGGGTTGGACGCAGATTATATTTCCAAAAGAGGATGTTGTTGGAAAGGATGCCTTTTGCATCTTAGATTGAGTACGACTGTTTAAGCTAGGGTTATTACTCAGCACTTTAATCTAAAATGACATGTGATGCATTCAAAGCTAGAGACTGAGACTTTGATGCTGTTTTAATAAGCCTCAACAGCAATAGGCCGGTTTGCTCGCGATCACATGAAGTTCATTGAGGGTGGCAGATGATGAGTGAAAGGGAGGGCTCCTGTCAGACACGGTGCTTAAATGGTGGAGAAACCCCATAGCATCAGATGCATGTCAACAGAGTTGTAAAACATGTGGCATAGTGCAGGGACGTTTCAGCCTGGGGAAGTCTGCACAGACGTCTGAGTTTGATGAATTAATATATATATATATATCGAATCACAAGCCTGAACTTTGTGGTGGTTGTGATGTTGTTTGCAGTTGCAAGGCGAATCAATTACGTCTGTGGCTCAGGCTGTAATCTCAATTGAGTTCTTTGCAATCAGCAATATGTCAAATGGACATGAAGCCTACAATTATTATTAGTTTTTGGATCAGGCTGATACTGCAAGCCAGAGTTGAGGATAAAATTTCAATACCCTAACTAGAAAACATGGTGAGCGTGTATTTGTGGGAGAAATAATGTCTGGGTGTGTTTGACATAAAGCAACAGCTGTGATGAATACAGATTGAAGAGCCTTTTAGTTTTTTTACAGGACGCACCAGCTTTAGAAAATATTACACTCTCCAAGTACCAGCATTATGACAGATGTTAAAGTCACAGGTGTATGTGCGCTTTATGTATATGAACGTGACTACGTAGCAGGCTGATATTGCCACAATATAATACAGGAAATGCCTGCATTGAAATGATTTCTGCATTTGCAGTTTTTTCAGTGATAACGATCCCTTAAACTATTTCAACATTTTCATTTTTCCAGTACTTTTGTTTATGACCAAATATCTGAGAAGCTATAATCTTATCATGCTAAAACTAAGAAGGAGAGGTAAAGATGGTAAATATTATACCTGCGAAAATAAAGGTAGCATTGCAGTTAGCACTGTCACTGCAAGAATGTTAGCACGCAAATAGCATTCAGCTCAAAGCCCTGCGGTGTTGCAGATTAAATATATAATCGAGTCACTAAGCATGAATGTTTTCTTATTTGATGTGCGACTGTCTTTCGCTCTACCATATAACCCATGACCTTGGACATAATAGTTAGGAGCCACCATGTCTAGAACAGTGCGTAGATAGGAGACAACATGTTGATGGGTACTGATGAAGGATGACAGCTGCTTACGCCTAATACAGCATAAACTTCCGATATAAGGAGTAGTAAGGAACATAGTCTTTGTTCATTCTGCAGAATGTGGGAATGAATCCAAGCTCACATTAAGGCGTACTTGAACTCCAGATCTTGGCCTCATCTCTTCATTGAGTCTGCAGCTTCAGAAAACCGTTATTACAATGACGGTACATTCTTGTGCACCAGTAGCATCATTCTATGATAGCCACTATCCGAGAAAATACAAAATTCTGATAAACACTGAACCTCTACTCCGTTTTCCAGTATAGATGCTCATGTTTCAGTGCACACCATCACTATTATGGATGAAACTCAGGCAGTAATGGGAATAGATTGTACCTGCACAGAAATTATACATCAAAGGACAAACATCATACTAGAGGTAGCTCTTCATCAGACTTAGACTTTAAATAAAATATCTGCATGCTTTACTCAGTCCCACAAACATAAACTATTCTCTGTGTTTATGATTCAGTAGGTATTGGAGATGTAATCTGAGCTACTGGAAAGGTGTTGGGCATGTGGGCATATTCCCAAACAAAATTCACAGACTAAAATGTATTAGCTCTTCATACATTTGAGCACGGGCAAATCCCAACAGACTAAAGGTAGCTGAGTGGTTGTAGGAATCAAGGACAATATGCACACAGCTTTTTAATTCGCTATACATCTTCTTTCTAAAACATCAGAACTCATGTGATGAGTTAACAACTAAAAGGAGCCTGATTTTTTTCTTGAAAATTATTTCTTAAAACATGAAGCTAGATCTCATCAGGTGGATATACTATAGGGAAGAGGCTTTTTTCACAGGCATATTTTGCAAATAACACAGTCTACTACAAAAAGTTGAATGATGCTACACAGCCCTCTTTGACAGTCGCCATGGTTACACATGTAAACGAAGCAGCATGAATGACACTGGCATCATGGTAAGAGGAGAGGAACTGAATAAGACCGAATGCTCAAGTCAGACAGTGCATAAAAAGGGAATAAAAGAGAGAGCGGCGCTGAATAGGATAGTGTGGTGTAAAGATGAGCTAACTAGAGGCAGATGTCATTGATGGGAAAGCGTCTACCTAGGCCTCTTTCACAAGTGGCACCTGCAACAGTTTACTTGTGGTTCAATAATGCAGGTAAGGTAGTGCTTTTGGCCATGACACAAACATGGGTCTCCCGTTTGAAAAATGCGTTAACAAGCACGCAAGAAGCTGCAGCACATTAAACCTTACCCTGACCTTGTGTAATGGGAGTTGTTAATGTGTAGCTCAGCTTAAACGCAGTCGTGACTCATGCGTCAGGCCTTTCTTTGCTACTCTGCACTGGTGGAAATAAAGCAACCCAGACAAGAGTGTTTATTATTTTTTCTCTTTCTGCAAAACCTGTGATTAATTCAGTGCCAACTGTTTTCACGTTCAGTGCTGATGGTTTTACAATTCTTTCTTTCTGCAATATCTGCACGTGGCACTACAGTATAATTGAGGTTGGGGAAACATGGTCATGGCAAATTAATTGTGGTCAGATCTGTTGCATGGTAAGTGGGCACTCATGCCTGTAGGGCCCTCATGTCCATTATAATACAAATAATACAAAAAGCTGTCATATTGTACGACTTGCAGTATATGTGGAATAGCTCTGTATGTGACTGGGACCACAGGGCTGAAAAATCTAAAACTTGCATGAAATATTGGCTGAAATATTAATAACATGTAACATGCTGACATACAAAACAAAGTGCCTTTAGGATGTATAGCCAATAGTTAACAGTTATAGCACATAGTCATATTCTACCTGTTAAAAATATATTGCACCAAGATTACGTGTGCGAAGGGCGTGACTGTGATATATGTCATGTCATATCAAGTTCACGCAGATTATGATTAGAGTGACAGTTACGGCCCATATACGTTCACTTCATCCGCAGCTGCGACATGTACCACAGAAGTCACCTCTAACAATCGACATGAATATCTGGTACAATACCAGAGGCAATGTGATGCAGTAGAGCAACCTCGTGGGTGCAATTTACATAAATCAATGTGCATCCATGATCCTGTGGTTAAAACAATCCACTTTATTAATTCAGTACCAGACAATAAACCCTGCATGACGACTGCATATCACTTAGGAAAAAATATAGCAAAAAATAAGCACACGGTGAAGTTGGGCTGCAACACTACAAACACAAAGTCTGTGTAGTTCAAAATCCCACTCCCCCTTGCATACATGATGCATCGCACCCCGTAAATGTACTTCAGTCGTTAGGTAACTAAAACTCTTTGGAGACTGTAGTTAATCGAATTATTAACAATAATTCCCGGTGTGTCGATCTTAATGATGGCCTGATGTGTTACATGCACAGACTTCCACACCCTTGTTTCAAACCACAGAAGAAAAGCATCCCGATTATAAGGGTGCCTAATTAAAGGATTGTTAAACATGTTTAGCAGTTGAATAGTTCTTATCCAACCCATCATCTATCATCCAAAAATGATTTAGCATGTGCGGACAATCTGTAATATCCAGATAAGGACTTCCTCTGCAGTCTGGTTAATATGACTTGATATACTTGATATGAGAAAGACACATTTCTGCTAGTATCTATGAGCAAATATCTGAATATAGTGTAAATGCAGATGACCTTGAAAAAAAAACGAATAAAAAGCTACGTCATCATGATCATAGCCGCTGTGTTCTGCCTCTTTTGTACTCCAGACGGACTATTGCAACCAAAGCCCATTCATACATGACTGCTCAGTACTACTCAGACTACAAATGAAAAGAACGTTACTGGTTTTTGCAGATCCTATGCAGATATCTGTTTATGGAGATTATCATCTTTTCAATGAATTCCATAGGCAACACTGGGAACTAATCTAAAAGAGTTCTCTCAGCACCCTTAGTAAAGTTGCTCATTATATCAAATATATCGGAAAATAATATTTGGAATTTTGCTCTTCTCTTCTTGTATTCAGTCCAGTAATTGCCAAAGTCCTAGATCGTGCTCTAGATGTTGCTCTGTTTATGTCAGTATGTTTTATAGGCAACTGCTTGCAAAAACGGTTTGCTGACAGTACGCTCTTGTAAAATCAGCATGCTGCTGGGTGCTGTCTTATGTTATAATATGTGCACTGCGCCTCTATTAAACAGTTTGTACGTGTACTTCCAACAAACCAGCATCAATAAAATGTGAGATAACAGAAGTACCTTCAAAGTAAGTAATACTGATTTTTTTTCTTTCTTGTTTTACACTATGATTTTCATTAATAAACAACCCTGACTCTGGTACAATGCTAGAGATGAGGTCATCTGGGTGGCTGAGGCCAGGGTAACCTTTTGCATTCCACATATGGGAATGCAGCTGCTTTTGTCCACACTGGACAATGAATCCTGCAGTGGCAAATTGCTGGAATAGCTTGTGGATTATTGATTTTAATTTCTGTTTTCTAGATGATGCTGACATGGAAACGTTGCAATGCAGGAGGATACAGCAGAGAGTGCCAAAGGTCAAGGTTAAAGCACATTCAGACTCTCACAACCACTTCATTCCTGCTCAAAAAGCAGGATATGCACAACACAAAGAGTATTATACGCAAACATCCTCCACTAACGCAGTAACTGATTTGGTCATAGTTCTGTTTTGTCTACTGGTGTATTTTATCCACTATCCTTTGCATGCACACTCATATAAGTGTGAAAAACGGCACTTTCCTTCAGTCCAAATTATCTCCACCGCAAGCTGTCCTCAGTGGCAGAGGGCTCTGCTCCAGCCTGATCATGTTACACAGTAAGTACTACCGCTCGGGATCCTCTGAGGCTTCTGGGGAAGAAGACGGTTTGGTCCCTTTAGCTGGGGATCCAAACGAAGGGTAAGGATTTACAGAGCGTATGGGGGCCAGGATGCAGGAGCCATGGGGGGAACTATGGGGTGGGTGGCAGCATGTGAAAGCATGCTTATCAGAAAGCAAGGGCTCTGGTGTCCCATCATCACCAGGAGCAGAGCATGAATGAATATGAGGCAATGTTCATGAATATTCTATTGAGCGTTATCTTTCTCTTTCAACTTTCTTTTTTTTTCACTCTTTTCCCCCCTTTCCAGCACTCCTTTTTTCTCTCCCTCCTACTCTAATCTTCCACATGCTTTTCCTCGTTTTATCTCCCTCTGTCTCCGTCTTTCTGTCTTGCTGTGGAGTGTCTGAGGACATCGAGTCCTTCACCACAAGGGGTAACAAGCACTCACAAATCATATTTAAATCTAGCATGTTCCAAAGACTTCTTGAGTCTTACACAAAGCTTCAAAAAGACAAGACTTTACCAGAAAGCTCCCACAGCGAAACATTTGTTAAAGTCATGTTTTTTTTTCTTTTCCTTGTATTTTTCCTCTTTCTGTCTCTTTCTTCATATCCACCATTGCAGGGCTGGCTGCACACTGGCTATCCTCTTGGTAAATCTTGGCATCTATCTTTATGTGAGATAACCACACGGAGGGAAACCAATTATACTTTTTTCACAGTAGTCACAGTAATTATGCCTTTTTTCACAGTATGATTTTGCTCTTTGTTTTCCACGGCTTGAAGCGATGTCCCCACACCTTTATCTTCCCCTTCTCTCTTCTAGCATCTTAGTGAGATAAGCACACAGCCCATGACAAATAGTAAAAACAGAAGAGGAAGTAACTTTATATAAAGTAATTGTCTAAACAAGCTTAGCTCAGCCAGGTTTATGCTATTTCTCTGAAATGTCTCTCCTTGCCATAGTACATAAACAATCACAAAATATGTTGTTCCGTTTTGGGGCTCATGCCGGTTCTGCTTTGGTTCTTTAGTTCGCACTGCCTGATCGAGTCAAAAGAGGTGGCTTTTAAATCATAGGGCTGCATTGTCCAGTTCCAATTGGCACAAGGATTTGACCAATGGTGCCATGGTCTGTGGGCCGTAAAATGAGCAGAAGGGCACGGCTTTGAATGTCTGTGCTACAGGACCCCTGGGCACAGCTACAACAATCAGTTGCTTGAAATGGAAGTGCAATTGTAGGCGAAAAGGGCACCACCACTCTGGAAGAAACGCAGAAAAGGCTCTGGCCCCGACGGACCACTCTCTGCCTGATCGGTTCTGGAGCTGGCAGGGTCCACACAAAGGTCATTGTTTGGGAAGAAAAGAGGAAGAAAATGGGTTTGTGTAGTTGTTTTTACTCTGTGTTCTGATACAGTTAATCTTGTCAAAAAGATCATTTGACTGACAGTGGAGCTCTAACCTAGAATAAACTACAGCAACTGCAAAAGGACTTTTTGGTGGGGGTGGATTACTGCAGTCACCACTCACTTGGAACATTTAAACAGACATGTGACTGAAGTCGTTTAGTCCAAGTTTTAAGTACCAAGAAATTCTTTCTTGGGCAAGTCAAGTCAACTTACAGGTAATGTCAAGTCCAGTAAATCCTTAGTTCAGGCAAGTCAAGTTCTAAGTGCCCTAAGATACAGTCTTGAGAGATGGATGGATGATCTTAATGGTCACGATGAGCTTGACTGACAGTAATATTCATCCAATCATGGCAATGCCACTCAAAGTGTGCACATGCATACTGGGTATCATTACGCAGAGACAAAAACTGGCATTTTTGACCTGCTGTTTATAACTCAGAGCCTTCTTTCCCAACAGACACATATAAATTGGCTTTTCATGTCACTCAAAAATGTCCTGAAACCCTGCAATGTCAAGGATATCTAAACCCCCTCCCAAAAAAAAAAATATATATATCATTGTCTGTGTAGCTGTCTGGTGCCACAGTAGGAGCATCGGCCAGACAAGGAGCAAGTGAAAGGCTGTTGAGTGGATGGATGTTTTGCCTCCTTCAGTCTTGAGCAGCACAGTGGGGCCATGAACTCTCCTGCCAGGCAGAGAAAAGCTCAACACCGCATATCCCACCAGGAGGTTCTGTCTATGAAATAAATCCTAGCAATCTCCGCATCCCAACTTCTGTGCCTTTCTTTTTTCTTTGCTCTGTCTTCCCACACACACATCCCGCAAACAATAATCAACCATCCTGCTCTTTTTTCTGTACTGGCTGCTAAGAGAGCAAACATGCCCTGGCCAAACCCAAATAAAAAAATCTCAGATAGGCGCAGGAAAGGGGACATATTTGTGTCTGTGTGTGTGTGTGTGTTAGCGGTGTGGGGATGTGGGAGGGTTATGAGTGAAAATATAATCATGAAGCAGCTGGGGGTAGAAATAGGTGATCTCTTGTGGCAGATAGGAGCAGATGGGGAATAGTGGTATGGGGAAGAGAGAAAAGCAAACAGTGATGAAAGAGCAAATCTGCTGGTAATAGTTTCAGCAGCTGAAATGATTAAAATGGAAAAGTGATTCAGACCGGTCTTTGCTTCGCAAACAGCCACTGCTGAGTGAACTTTATTATAGACAGTGTTTGAGTGACAAAGAAACAAAGAAAAAATAACCGTAACCTTCTAGATGGCGGATGGAGCAGTATAAATATTTAGATAAAGCGTGCATACATACAGTATATACTGGGGGTATGTACATACAGAAGTTGAGAGCCATGCTAGTGGCTCTGTGATGCTGTATTAAACTAAATGCTAAAATACTACAAGTTTAGTGTTTTAGCGCGCTAATTAGCACTAAACACAAAGTACAGCCGAGGCTGATGGGAATGTCATTACTTTTGCGGGTATTTAGCAAACCTCCAGGAAGAGCAACAGGCTTTGAAGTTAATTTGAAATAGTGGCCAAGCTGTGTAATGACAGCAACAATGTCCGTCACATGACTCACACTGGCCCAAAAGTAATTTTACCCATGAGCTCACATTGTGGAGGAAGTGGCAGTAAACAGTGCATAAGTTATTTTAGCATTAGAACCCCCATCACGAGTCATGTCACTATTAGATATTTGGAAAGTCTAGAAGAGCCACACAATTAAATCATTTTATCTCCGTTAAAGCTAGCTAGTTTGCAGCTTTTCATATTATTTCTTATTTCCATGTGTAATGTGTTTTGAAAGAAATCGCTGAAGTTCCTTTACACAGACGAATCTCTTGGTTGGTTTTTGAGATAAAAAACACAAATGTCAGCTTCATGGTAGGGCCACAGTACATTTTTTCCCAAGTACATCATCTAGAAACATGAATTTCTGCGCCAACATAAGTGTTAATGTTGATGTCATGGCAATCTGACATCGCCATCCCTAGAGTCATACTGCTAGCGTGGCAAAAAGAACTATAAACTATCAATTAAAGGAAATCTAAATCAACTAAGAGCTTCAGTTCATCAACCGCCAGTCATCTAATTTATTACCTTCCTGTGAACCACTTATATGCGCTGTAATTAACATTAAATTGAAATGACTCACCCATGTTGTTCTTAATAGAGCAATTTAAAGACGGTAAACTCTCACACTTTGGAGACGGCCGTCCAGCAGAAGTGTTAAACACCTTCTCAGGGTGTAAATTGACCAATCCTTGTCTCAGCCTGTCTGTGAACCCCAGAGAGCCTTTTTCTGATGAGCTGAGTTTTCTTCCTCGGTAGCCATGCAGAAAAGTTCGATATACTCAGCACTTTCCAAAATCGTCTGTATCCACCGCGGGGAGGATTGAAATTGAAAGGGAGCACACAATGGCTTGAAAGCAAAAAAGGTCGACCTTGGTGAAACCAAAGCTTTGTGACAGCTGTGACTGCAAGGACACACACATGGGCACAGAGTACGTGTGTAAGTGTGTGTCGAAGGGAGAGGAAATGAATCCCCTATCTAGCCCACTAATTCGCTCCATGAAACTCCATTCAGCTTGGGCCCCTGGGAGCGTTTCTGTCATTGCCCTGTAATTAACACTAAACCTGGTGATGAGCTACCGCGGCTCTAATAGTAATTTTGATTTAATGTATGCACACAGGTTTACACATTATTCTATTTTGATCTGAACGGCACCAAAATGCAATTATAAAGTAATTGATGATTGTGTTTCCAATCAGAAACAATTTGATGGAGCCATCTCTACTCTACTACATTTTAATCAGATGCAGGTGCAGTTGTTTCATGGGCCTGTGCTGTATCTGTACTCTCATTGTATGTTTTTCAGTTCTCTTTACAATAACTAACCTTGATTTTATTACTAAGTGGTGTATGTAGCATTATATAGCTGTGTAAAGTTGTGGTCAGCAGATGACCAACAATATTTTTTTAGTCAAATGGCCACAAAGGAACTGAAAGTTTGAAAACGTATTTTTTATTTGATATTTTTTAACAAACCAATTCGATTTTCAAAGCCACTCAAGTAGAGCACGCAATACAAAACCAACTTTTTTGCTATTGACCAAAGTGGCTGGATTGAGATTTATCTCCAGTAATTCTGAGCTCCGTGTAATGAAAGAAGCCCGAAAATGAAAATGTGTTTCATCCCACCAATTTGTTTTTGGTGCTACCTACCGGCATACAATCATTTGCATTTAGAAAAGGTCATTACTTGATAAAATGAATGCTCTGTACTTTCAGCGTGAGCTGGGGAAGCGGTTTCAAAAAGTGACTTTTCCCGACGTGAACCCTCGCTGTGCCGTTTTGTAACCCTTCTTGTAATTTTAGAATACCAATTTTCCACTGTCTCGTCTTCATAGCTGTAACGCAAAAAATCTCATTCTTTTCAAAGTCTTCTTGAGCAATAGAGAGGCTTGTTTTAGTCTGAATGTGAAATCAGCACCATCATCTTCAAAGTTGTGCTTAGTCATGGAGAGAGAAGAGAGAAATGAGAGTTTAACAGCTTCGTCCTCCAGTCTGTGTAGCTTCTTCACAACTGTCTTCGTTTTTTTTCCTGTTTGTTTCTTTCTTTGTTTTTCTTTTTGCTTCCATCACTCACCACTTCTAGGTTTCTTTATCCTTTATCATACTTTGATCTTTTAATAAATACCAGCGAAGCACAGAACCTCATTCAAAGACATTCCGAATAAAATCGCTGTGGTTTAGTGTCATGGTTGTGTTGTTTAATGCTGACTTGCATACATAAAATAGTGATCATACTCCCTTTTTAATGGAGCGTGAAGGACATGATGACCTAGTCTGATTATAAAGTAAATAAGATCAACACAGTTATGTGCATACTGCATTGGCATAGAATATTTAAAAGGAGAAACCTCACCCACCCCACTGAACATTAACAGTTACAGTATATATATATATATATATATATATATATATATATATATATATATATATATATATATATATATATATATAAATAACAGAACATCACCCACAACCAGAGAATCATCTCTTCAGCTTTTGTTAGTAATACTTTGAACTCTGAAGAAGACGTGTGTTGGGTTGAAATATCACTAATAAAAACTTATTTTGAAAATTTTCTTATTGTTTTACTTAATCTATAATAAGAAGAAAGGGAGCAACAAAACTGAACTGAACAAGGATTTCTTTGTTTTTCAGTTTGAATTTTGATAAAACATTTACTTGCCGTGCACCTACAGAGTTATTGTTGAACTTAAAGAATAGTAAAAGACAAATCCCACCACCCATCTGGCAAGCAGTACAGAAGAGAAACTCCTCAATGCATCCTCCGCACTTCACCGTACATAATAGATGGTTGTTTTGTGTTTAGTATAAAGGACTACTTACATTTTGTTACAACTCTGAGTTGTCGAATGAATGTAGAACCTTGAACCTTGTAATTCTTTCTTTTGTCCGTATACTCGAATCGGGCACGAAAGCCACAATTTATTTATTTTTTTATTAGTTTGGTTTCTTTCTTCATTCATATCAAATTTCCTTTTTATATAAAAGAAAGAAACAGAAAATGATGCATATCCTTGTGCATTATGATGCATCTTTTGCACAGAGCTGTGTATTTTGACCCTGTTAAAACTTCTAAAAAATGTTCTTAACAAACAGATAGAGACATCTTACTGCTATACTGGTTTACAGTTTTACAGTAAATTTTAATTCCCCTTCCGCCCACCGGTGAGCTAAACTCTCTACAAAGTTTCTGCCTGTTAAAAAGGAAGTTTCTCCTTACCAGGTCACCAAACGCCTGCTCATGGTCGGACATGAGCCTCTATAGTCCTTTGCATATGGTTGTTTGGTATGTGTGTTGGTGTCGTTACTGCTGGCTGCACCACAAATCGCTCCCCGAGGATAATGAAGTTTACCTTGAACCCTCAAGTGTCATGACATAACTTATAAATACAACTGGCATGAGTATAAATGATCATATTCAGTATATCAGTGTAAGGTATTTTACAATTGCTCATTAGTCTACAAACAAGGGAATATGTCTATGCTTTGCTGGTCCAATACTGTTATCTCACTTTGTAGAGGCTGCTACGTTATTTACCTATCTACCTCTGTCCTTGGTTACCATAGTAATCAGAACGGTGCCTGCTTTCCTAAACACAAACATACAGCTGCTCTGTATCTCAAGGAGAAGAAGTAGGTGTCCTCTACAACTAAGAATTAAGGCTATCCCTACAGTAACCTCGAGACATAGATACTTGACCCTGTGTAACTCCCATATGTGGCGTGCTAGAATAGAAAATCCCCTCACAAGGTGTACTTCTGAATTTACAGCAACACAGCCAAAGTCCATCCTCACTCCAGCTTTTAAAAGATGGTGTTGTCTTTCTTGTCAAATCACATTCACATCCACAAACACCATCGGAGTGCGCGCCAATCCTTTTCTTCTTCATCTGTAACACACTGACAAGCGCGAAGGTCAGAACAGGGAGGCGACAGGCTCCGTGAACGCTAAAATCCTGTTCATAATGAACCTTAACTGAGAAGCACCAAGGTCAAGTCTAACAGTCTGGTCCTGCCCTCTCCACAGTCACAAACCGAGGTAAGTGTGTGTGTCTGTGCCTCGAGGGCAACCTTAAGGCATACACACACAAATCACCACACACTATCTTGAACACACACACACGTGCACATGCATGCAGTCCCCAGATGGTCATAGTAAGGTTGGGCGATAACACTGCTGGCTGCTCTTCTGCCAAGACAGGTCAGAGAAGCATGTATCACTGGTTCATTTAATGACCTGCCATTCTACCCTACCTGAAGCAGTTTTTCTATATCCCTTGCCACACTCCGAGGCGTGAGTGTGTGTGTGTGTAGCTTAACAATGAACTACCTCGATATGTTTGTGAGAGAGAAAGAGTTTGTCTATGCATCAATCTACCTGTGACATTTGTGTAAAATACAGAGGCGGTAAAACAGATGTGAGAATGTCAGACAGAAACAGGCGAGTCAAGTGATTTGTACAGATTGCCTCAACAGCCTTCGCTGCAACACAGGTCCTTTCACCTGTGGCTGTAATTAGCGGGAAAAAAAACAAAGAAAACGGCGGAGAGAATGAGGCCGGGAGGAAGGGGAACAGCCAGACAGGTTGCGAAATAATCATGATGTGCAAAAAAAGACTTTCCTCCACCTTTAACAAATGTTATTGTCGCCACAGGCAAACTGAAGACTATCCTCGAGGTGCTTTGTTTTATTGTTTCACTTTATGGGGCTGCGCGTACGCATGCAGTTACCATATGTCACTATGTCCTTTCAAAGCATGCTCTTTGTTCTTCGCTCTTTCAAATGTTAACCTTAATGATTTTTATCATATCATTTTATTACCCTTTCAGAATGAGGGCGTATCTGTAGCCATGCGCTACGTGGGCTTGAATAGACAGTGGGTGGAGCAGCAGCTTGAATACCTGCAAAATGAAACGAAACCTCCTGCAATAACCGTGCAACTCTCGAGCTTTTGGTTAAGACAGTGTCAGATTCTGCAGTTTGTGGGGGCGCATACTAATACGCGATATTGTGAGGTTGTACCACCATGCAGCACCTAATGATAGCATTATTAATATATATAAATACATCATAATAAAACATTGCAGGCTGCAGTTCAACACTTCACACTACAGTATCAGAATAAGATGTATATTTCAGTATAGTATTACAGCTTTAAAATGCAATTATTTGAATAACTATTGAATGAGATTTCATAATATCCGACAGGTTTTAATGCTGCCTGTTTCCTAAATGCCCCGTTATATTAAAAATCATTTTAAAATGTCTCTAACAAACTTGTGGCCCGGTAGATTTCTGTCACTTTCAAAAGATGCATGAAGTCAAAATTAAATAGTGCATGGTCCTTTTGACTTTTTTGGTTTCTGGTTTACTTGTTTTCTTAGTCTGAAGGGCAGAACAGCACGCTTTGTAGTCAGATACTTTCCATCTGTTCCCTTTTATTTGGTTAATACATTTTGGCATCTGAATAGAGGGCAGCCCTATATTTGAGAAAAAATAGGGCTGCAATGCTCAAGGATCTGAAAGCATGCAATACCCAACAGCTTTTGCTGAAGCCATAATTCTAATTCAAAAGTATATAAGCCAGATCATTGTCATTCACAGTTCAGATTGCAAGTGATTTCATTTCATTCATTCATTTTGCAGGGCAAAGATGCCTTGTGAAGACAGGAGGTTAAAGAATTGTAAAGCATAATAAATGGTATAGGCCTAACCTATCCATATTTGTGTGGAAAGGTTCGATCTCGGTGTCCGTAAATGTACCTTTTGATTTTTTTCAGTCAAAGTAAAATAAAACAGGTACAAAACTCCTCACTGCTTTGTAGGTTGTTGGGTAAAAACACTAGGTGATCCACATGTTCTGGTCTGAGACTGCTTCACTTTGCAGTGACCACATCTTTCCTCCTGTAGTGGAGGAAACACTCTCTGTAGACACACTTGTACCTGGGATACTCAAGTAGCTCTTGGAAAGGCCGGAGAGGAGAGGAAATGTAACCTCATGGATACGCCAGCAGTTCAAAGGATCCTCGGTGAGAGGCAGAGATGGGGCTTTGCAATATTTCTCCATTTACTCCTCAGCCTGGAAAGGCAGCTTTGGGTTGTACCGCGCTTTCAGTGAAAGCATGTTCCAGCAAACTCACAAGCAGCAACGAGGGCATTCTCTTGGGATCACAGGGACATGTAGGCCTGTCTGTCTTCCTCCACTGGCGGCATTTCTTCTTCCAGAGTTGTTGTTCCCCCAGGTGCTTCGTCTGTGTCCTCTCATTCTGTGCTTGAACAAAATAAAGATTACTTTCGTATTAAACCAGCAGTTAGCCTTTTGCAACCAAAGCAACAGCTCGCATCCATTAGGAATGCTGTTTTGTCACAGTCTTATAAAACCCATTTTTACTAGTTAAATTAAGTTTTACATGAAACATGATGGCATTACCTCCAGGGATGCTGCCTCTATTTTCCCCATCCGTCATCCTCTGTGAGGACGGCACACCTTTAAAAAATGGGTACAGGCTCTATGAAGGGTGTTCTCTGCCTCACTGTTGTACCTTTTTTTTAGGAGATCTGCTTTGATGGCAGGCTTGATTTCTTTAAAAACTGCAGAGTCTCCAGTGTTGTCCGTCAGGGGTTGTGCATTTAGTTGAGTAATGAGACAAACGGTTCGATTTCTCTCTTCTGACATCAACACAGTGACATCTTTTATTGGCTTTAATGCCTTCATAACATCCTCTGTATTTGAAACATATTTCTTTTGAGAGTGCAAGGATTGGACTCTTCTTTTCTCACCTCAGGGGACAGCAAAGTGGCACCAACTATGTCTCTGTTCCACCTGGTGGCAACGTCACTTTTTAGTTCATGACTTAGCGGGTCAAGAAGTTTCTGTGTTACTTGCAGATGATCGGTCGACGTAGAGCCGCATTAGTGCAATGCTGAGTTTCGTCAGGCTCTGCCCAGAAGCCTGGAAACGGCGGGTAGATTACACTCCTGCTGTGATGAGAGATTCAGAGTATGAGCGAAGCATTGTGATTTTCTAACTCAAGCTCTAAGTATCATGTGAGATGCATTGTCTTTTGTGTCTAGAACTACATCTTTATCTGTTAACTGCTATTCTTTCACAGCATTACATAGTAGCTACGCCACATGAAAACCTGTGTGACTCCATCTCATTTTAGCTTTAAGCACCTGCCACTATACAGGCATGATCATACAGAGGTACAGAGGGTGGATGGAAACTGGTCAGAGCGGTGAAAGTCAGTCAAAATGATAAACTTAGAGGCCAGAAAACCAAAATAACAAGCCAAAAGATGCTAAAATCCAGGTTGTACACAAACCAAGTCATTTCCATGTTACACGTAGTCATGCTTTCCTTTATTTGAATCTTGATTAGTGCAGCTTTAACCCTTTAGAAATGACAGTTTTGCTAATCATTTGTTTATATGAACAGATCATGCGTAGTGTACTGAAGGTGTTGGTGCATAATGTGCATCTGTGGTAAAGAGAGGACGAGGGATAAAACCAGGTGGGTAGTGTTTGTGTGAGCAAGCAAAAGAAATACTGATGAAAACAAACACAAAATGTAAAGTGGATCTCACACTCACACACTCTCACTCTAAACATAAGCAATACTCTGTCAAGCTGCTTTTTGCTTTGAATAATTTTCTGCTGCTGATTCGATCCCCACCCAACCAGTACTAATCAGCTGCAACATAAAAAGATGTTTCATCAATTGTAACCTACAAATGGTCAAAATATGAAATTAGATACCCCCAAACAAATAGAGCTAATCAGACAATCACTTGCCATAAATGTCAAGCGTTACAAGATACGTATGAAAATACTAATTAGCCAGATGTTGATTGTCACAATAATGATAGAAGGATAACATGAATGAAACATGAATACCATGCTAATGTACACTCTCTCCTTGATTATCAAGGGTGCACACATAAAAGGTTGTGTATTACAAACATAAGCTACGTTGAATTTCTCAGTCCACAGAGACTTGGCTTGGGAAGCGGAGGGTGGTCGGTTCAAGTTCATCACAGAGCACAATATGGAGCCCAGACTGCTAGCTAGAGAGGTGCCAAACCTCCAGGGCACTGGCAAGGTGGCCTTGAGCAAGGAACCGAACCCCTAACTGCTCCCACAGCGCCGCTATATGGCCATCATTCCACCACCTCTCCATGTTTGTATGTTCATAAGCCCTTTGTGTGTGTGTGTGATTGTATTCCAGGTCTATGTATGTAAAACTTAAGCAATCAGTAAATTAATCTTCTTCTGCTATTTACTAGAATTCATGGTGTACATAAGGTCTATCTCTGTATATAAAGTGATATTTATGACCAGTATATGAAAATTGACTTAAATAACTTGATCAGCTAAGCTGTAAATTATTATTGTATGCACACAGAGACTCATTGCAGCCCTCCCCGCTAGTTTAACAGTGAATCCAAATAGCCTTATTTCCCCCCTTATAAACATCAGACGGCACTATTAAAGTCCACACAAGTGGCAAATTGCCTGTCCGCCTCTCATCATCAATGCCACCGGTTTTGCTGCACCTCAGGCCTCATTGTGTTTCTCCAAGTTAATTGATTTGGAAATCGTTTCCAGTCGACACAGAGCTGAGTAAACAGGCGCAGAAGAGGTCAGGGAGGTAGGAATCTGGTTAAACGAGATTGCATGTTGATTTAGGTAATAAAGCAGCTTAATTTGATGTTTTTTTCTCTTAATTCTGCCTGTATAGAGATCAAAGCCTCTGTCTGCTGATCTACTGTAGGTACAATAGTCTTTTAAATGGCTCAGTTCGAGGCCTGCCACTGCAGTTGAGAAAGTTTCGTGGAGAAAAGTGAAAAGACTCCATCAGCATTGTGTAGCTTCTTACTGTAAAGCAGGTCTGGCAGGATTACAGCAGACGGAAAACAAGTCTGTTTAAATATTGTTTTTTTGTGGACAGATTGCAATTCATAATCTAGGATTGCTGTAGCCTTGAGCAAATTTTTATTAAATTAGTTTTTCCATTTAAATTACCGTCTATCAGCAACTCATTATACAGAGTATTTTCTCACATGAAATTGCTCTCTGTACCCTTTTGAATTAAAACGATTTTTCTTGACTACGTCCTCTGAGACATCTGTTTAGAGGGACAAACTTTTGATTTCCCCTTATTTTGACTTTTTGGTTATGACGTGTTTTGTTCTCTTCAAGGACTAGAAAAACAATTTTCCACATCTATTTCTTCAGAGAGACAGTCAAATGAAATGAACCGTGCATGGAAAGGACATGAAAGCTAAAAGGTAATCCAATTTCCATTAAATGTGATAGTCTTAAATTCCCCTGCAGACCTTCTGGGGAAAGCCATGATTAGAGACTGTGAATGCATGTCATTTTATTCCAGTATTTCATAATATGAGACTTATTAATAAATGTGAGTGTTGGAGAATAGTCGTTTTCCCCCAACTGTTCAGTGCCGGAGCCTGCAGAGAGAGTTGTGGGAGGTATTAATAAAAAATCAGTATTCAGCATTTGACAGCTTCCACTCAATCATCATATTTTGGCCACATTTCAAGACAAAAATGGACAATTGACCACTATCCTGCCTTCACTAAGAAGGATAAAGCACAGACTTTTGAGTTTTTTATTTAAAGATTAAATCGATTCTACTGTACCAACGCTGCCTCTCATATATAAGCTTATATCTCGCATTAAATTCACAACACAGAATCTTTTGCTACTTGAGATTCAGCTCTTTGCTCAAGGAGTGAATGTCAGGCAGCTTATCGTTCTGATCATCATGTGCATCAAAGGGAAACCTTTTGGGATTAAACATCAAGAATACTCTTTATATTTGCAAAGTAAAGCGAAGGACAAACAAAATGAGTCACTAAAAGTGGGGAATTCCTCCAAGAGTTTGCACAGCCACAGACATAGGTAGGTGTACACATTCAGATCTGTACTGAGTCACCACAGTGACATCTTTGATTTATATCCTGTTCAGAGAAAAAAGCCTTTAGGTATAGACTGCTGACAGCAATACAGTGGTGCTGACCTTTTTTAACACACCACACAAACTTGAGTTTGTTTATAAAAGCATTCACCCACACTGTATTGCAGGTCTAAGTAAAAAGCAAGGTTAGGTAGAGCCGAGAGAATGCAATTTATAATGTCCCCGTTCATCCAAACAGAAAAGCCTTCCCAAAAAGCCTGAAACAGAAAACATGCTCAGTTTATGTGCTGTTTTGGATTCACGTTCACAGATTAAATGGCATTTTGTGCAGAACTTCCTGTCCCCCTCAGACCGAATTACAAAAGCGCTGGCGATTTAAATTTTCATCTAGCACCATCGTCATGTCAAATTTTATTTTGGTTTATATTTTTGGCTAAATACTTGCCAAAAACTAGTGGCATACCTAACAGCCTCTGCTGTACACTGTGGTGCATATTTGCATATATTAGCATGCTAACATGACATAAACTAAGCCGTCACTTATGGAAAACATTTGGGAAATTGTCCAAATATCCATTTTTAATATCCATCTTAGCTAAAGAAGTTATTTTGACCTTGGCAACAGCAATTTACTCCAGAATATCATTATAACAATTTCATTGTGGCTATGTTAGCACAGTGAAGTTAGCCTTTTTCTCACATACAGCCTATTAGCATTTTTCTCAAATACAGCCTACAGAGCTGGCTTGTTTTGAATGTTAAGTCTCAGTCAAGTGTCCAAGGTTCATTATCTAGCTGTCTTCAGCTGTTTTCAAGTAACTTATCTTATCTACTATAGCTATACTTAAGTCTTTGTTTGACGATTCAGAAACTGCTTGTTAGCGATTCACTAGTGCTAATTTTGTAATTATTGTATCAGGTTTCAAAAACTGTTGAAAGCCTGTCTTTTTTTTGCCTGTCTCTAAATCAGCAACAGTCAGTGTTTTTTCTATGCAGGTTAGTTTCTTTTTATTCTTCCTTGCATAAGTAGGTGTTCAGTTGATGTCTTCTCCGTGCCCACATGAGGATGATTTATCAATGCCCAAACAAGCGACCTGGGATTTACAGGAGAAGAAAGTGTGTGACAGCATACTGACCGGGGTAAACTCTGCACAAAGACCCCTCGGGGGGAATGTGTAAATGTTAAATCACAGTTTGAGTGGTGGGTAAACTGTATTTACATACGGGTGATAAGTGAATCAGTTTAACGCTGCTGCTTTAAGTAAATCCAGCCTCCCACATCGGAGTCGGAAACCAGCTTTTCCTGGTTTGTTGCCATTCCCCTGCCCTCTTACTCAGACTCCAAACTCTCTGTAGCCTTTGCACTGCGACAAATAGCTTCTGCAAATTACCTGAGAACACTCTGCCGGTGATTGCCTGTTTACTCTGTGTGTGCCCAAACTCCTGAGGCTGTTGTAATAGATGCATGGTGTGCTGAACCTCATGGCAATTTGAACCAAGGAAATATATATTTTTGTGTCATCCATGAAGAAGTAATAATGCTTTTATTTGTTTTTCAATTATAGATAATGAGCGACGAAAATTGAGACTGCTTTTTTTCTCAGACTGTTATTGAACATACTTTCAAATAAGAATGGGCTATGAAAATAAAGTGTTTCGTTAAGCTATATAAAAAAAGTAATTACAAAGGATGAATATACTACAATCATCTCAGGACACCTTGGAAAGAAACCAAAATTCATATATAATGCTCAGTTTAAAAAGAATAAGAATATTACTCAGCCTGACAACACTCACACACAATGTTGAATGATTTCACCTTGACTGTCCTCCACCCATTCAGATGTGCAAGTTCATGATCCACCACATGCCACTTCCCTTTATGTGTTGTCTGATGAAATCAGCAGGATAATGCTGCATCACTCGCCTTCTACAAAAAAGCGTAACAATCTAGGCAACGTTCTTCCTGTCTCGAGGTACACAATCCAGCTCTGAATCACGTCTTCTCCCTCTCATCTTCCCTGACACCATCCTGTCATGTGTTAACAACTGTGAATAGAAATAAAATATAGATATAGGTATAGATATAAATATAAATAAAAGAGAGATGAGATGTGCTTTAAATGTCAAAAAAATCAATTTAGAACCGATTCCAAAGAAATATATGATGCAATGACGTGTGTCTTTGTTATGCCTAAAAACTTGCTCTTAAAAACTTGCCAACTGAATCAGTTTGAGGAATGCTTCTCAGTAGGAAAAGAGTACACAGAGAGCTGCAGTTGTCAGGGGTGGAGAAGATAAAAGCATGTTTGACCTTCTCCGTGTCACTGATAGACAGGAAAACCTTTATTTTGGAGGTGGTTCTTTGCTGCAGAAAAGAGTCTACGACATCTATTTTTGATCTACTCTTAAAAGATAAGAAGCAGATCAATTATGACACCTCGGTTTCAAGGAAGGGGGTTTGAGATGAACACCTATAGAGACCACGTGGTGCTTAATTGTCTTCAGCATTGTGCTATTGGAGGACTTATAAATGATGGGTTTGTATAAATGGGTGTCATCTGAATAGCAGTGATAAGGAACATTATGTTTGTGAATTATGTGACCTAATAGGAACATGTGAAGAGAGAAGAGGACTGGGCCCACAATGGAACCTTGTGGCACTCCTCAGAAGAGGTTTGTGAGTAGTAGAGGATGAGGAGTTAAGAAGATGTACAGACAGGATTTAAACCAACCCAGACTGTATCAGAAGTGGCATTAATATAAAGAACAACTTGACATACCAACTTGTGTACTGCTAAGCCAGACATCATCACTTTGACACAAAAACATCACTCTTTTATCAGACACTGACTCCTCCAAATGACATCTCCTCTCTGTCCTCTGTGCTCTACCATAATAGCCCCCATTACAGCAGCTCCTAAAGTTCAATATTTTTCCATGGCAACAGTGGATGTAAAGGCCTGCCTATTTGTGGTCTGTGCCTCTGACTGTGGCAATAATGCAACAAGGATTCAGATTTTAAGTCTGTGAACTCACTGTAATGGTTTAAGGGGAAAGCGGGTGCGTGAGGCTTTTGTTGTGCTTCTGTCTTTCCAGGGAAAGTGTTTTATTCATGACCAACCACATCACTTGTATTCTTATTGCTGACATATTTTGGCCAAAGAAAGCTTGTTCATCTCAACTCAAGTCAACACTACATTTCACATTGAATATTCCAGTGGTTCCTAAGTGTCATGTATATTTGGGTAGGTAAACAAGGCAGAGGGTGGGTGGGCTTCAGGATTCATTCTGCATTCATGAATTCAGGAAGGGCAGACACACAAAAAGACTCGCACACACACTAACAAAGACAAAAACATATATAAAAATAATGCTTGCATTATGTACACAGAAAATAAAAGAAAATAAACTTATACATGTGTGCAAACTAAGCATCTAACACACACGCAGAAAGGTGTAAATAATGTTTGCACTTCTGCATAGGCACAGATGCAAACACCTACACAGTCTCCACAGACTCTAAATGATCCTATTTGACATTTACTGGAATGTTGTTTTTTTTTTTCTATTGCTGCTGTTGTTGATCAATAGCAGCGGTCATACTCAGCTGTAGCCCTCTCTCCCTCTGTAAGCCTGATCAATATCATGAATGGTCAACATACAGTAAGAGCCATGAAATCAGCATTAAATACATGGAGGTAAATATATATATTCAGGATACACCATCACTTCATGGGCATCGCGGACAATAGAAAGACTCACTAAGTAGTACAACTCAGGAGAGTCATATTGGATGACACTTTAATCATACTGTAGCCCGCATTATTCTGATTTTCTCATCTCTCTGCTGTGCATGTTATTTCAATTTAGTGTGTGTGTTTGAATGTATGTCTGTTTGACGCCACTGTAGCAGCAGCAGCATCCCGTGAATTGATTGGTTTTCCTCTGTGGACACCATGCACACTCATACAAAAAAGTGTTGTGCTGCTGGTGAAAAAACAGCAACATCCACTTTAGGGCTGACCTGTTACACCAGCATCATCTCAGTGAGTGTGAAAGTGTGTGTGTGTGTGTGTGTGTGTGTGTGTGTGTGTGGTTGAGACAAGAACATGAAGAGAACATGGATTGCTATGTAATGGACAGATCAGACCAAAAACACACCCTACCAAGCAGCTGAAATATACTGAGGTGTACAGCATTTTTTTTCTGTAGCAATAAAATAATAAAAATGGTTTGCACAGAATGGCATGTTATTTCATAGCCTCCTCCCTGGATGGACTGGATTCAAGAGATATTTCACTTTGGAAAATGATTTCAAATCACACTATGTGATGTAAGTGTGAGCAGCAGAGCCAAAACCATATTATAAACCACAAGCTATAACCCATAATTCTCTGTTCTACTCTTGTTGTTATGTGCTTCCAATAAATCTTTTGACTGCTGTGAAGTTTGATCCCACGTTCTGTGTTGCTGGATTGATTATTTGCTGCAAAAATACTTTTAAACACTTTTTGCAGACTTTTGTCTGCAAGAAAATGAAAGCATCATATTGGCTCCAGATATATTTGTTCAAAAAAGTCAGTGACTGGGTGTATTGTGTTGTGGAAACTACTTTTTTTTTCTCTTTCATAAATTTGGTTTTATCTCTTTGATGTCATCTTGTGGTAAAATATTTTTTAAGAATCTAATTTTCTGAGATATAGCATCTGCAACATTATTCATTTTCAAAGGTTGTTTTGACACTTTTAGTTTAGTTCCTTTGCCTGACCAAGGAATAAAAATATGTATTGTTTCCTTTACATACTGGTTCATGAGGCTTTTTAGAACCAAACCAAGAGCTGTAAGTCATGCAGTCTGACAGGTAACTCAATGATTGAGTAGTTTTGGAGACTTGTCATCTTGTCACCATCATCGATACATGAACTCACCATAACAATCCTGGTGACTGACAGCAGGTCATGCAGCTTCCTGTATAAAATTAGCAGAGTTATGTTCTGTGGTGTCAGAAAGAGTTCACTCAGAAATTATTGATTATGAGCGTTATTAATCCAGACTGCAGCTCAACTTCATTTTCTGAATAGTGAAAGACAGACATAAACAAGAATGCACTATTGCATGCAGTATCACTGCGGAGATAGCTACTGCTAGGTCATCGAGATTTACTGTCAATCTGTCAATCCGTTGGTCGGTCAGTCGGTGCATTTGGCTCTTCCATGGTGCCCAGAGGATGAATCTTAATGACATGGAAGAAAATAATATAATAAATAAAATGTTCATTTATCCTGTGAATTATCTCAACATCTACTCAATCAGTTGCCACAAAAGTTTGTGCAGATATTCATGGTTCCCTGACAATGCATCCTAAATACTTGTATAGTAGGTTTTTGCACTAGCATCACAAGGGGGTTGATATTTATGGTGGTAAATGAAATTTTCTATTTTCCTCTCAGGGTGAATTTTAATAACTTAGTGATCCCCTGACTTTTTATTTAGCACTATTAGCTGGTTTAAAAAAAAAATCCACTATTTTTGTTATGATTGTGAGAATGTTTGCAAAGTCCTCGATGGACAGAGTGAAGAGCTTCAAGTACCCTGGTCTCAACAGCAATACAGGACTTGACCTGGGTGCTGATTATTCTGTGGTGGGAATGGCAAGGCAGATAGCCTTTCGCCTCAGCCCTTTGAGGAAACTCTGTGTATCCCCTCAAATTCTTGGGAATTTATACACCTCCACCATTGAGAGCATCCTGATGGGGAACAGGTATGGAAACAGCACCGAACAAGATTGCAAGGCCCTGCAAAGAGTGCTTCATTGAGCTGAAGGTGCAATAGCTTGTTCTTGATCCTGCCTAAAAGACATCTATACCAGACACTGCAGAAATAAGACTAGGAGGATCTTTAAGGATCCCAGCCACCCAGATAATGGCCTCTTCTCCCTGCTGAGATCAGGAAGGGGGTTCCAGATACACCAGGCAAGCAGTGAGGGGCTCAAGAAGTGCTTCTACCCTCAGGCCACAAAGAGTCTGAATGAGGACACTGCCTAGAACTCATTATCGCTATTGTCGCAATAGTGAACTTATTATCCTGTGACAAGGCAGATAACGTTTCACCACACTCCCTTGAGGCAATGGGTATCCCTGTAAATACTGAGGAATTTATACTCCTGCAGATTTCTTTTTAATCATGCTAGAATCATGCTAGCTCCTAAAATTGTGTGGTTGGTCCTTTTTCTTTTACACTGCAAACAAACCACACAAGAGTCCGGTTGGGTGAGGGCTAAGACCGCCTGCTTTTTTAGTCTATGCAAGAGTTTGATTGAGAGCTTTCATACCAGCCCAAGAGTTTGAGTTTGTTTGCACTATACCAAACAGATTAGGTGTACAGCCCGACTGTCACTGCTACCTCTATTGCTCTTTTACTGTAACCTTTGTGCTGTTTTTAAAGTGTCTTTTCAATTCTGCTGCAGTTTTTTATGTTTACATAAAAAACTGCAGCAAATCTGGATAAATGTGTGTACAGCAGCATAGCTCGCTGAGACATTTCTTTGCAAACCTTTTCGGTCAGAACACTGTCTCAAGACATTTTGGCTTGGCTGGTGTTCCTGATGTCATATAGTCAGGATCAGATTTGTAAGCGCCCTGCTCCCTTCAGATGACCTATCAGGCACTGTGGTTTGCCTGGCTCAGCTGGTTGATGCCAGGTCTGGCAAGCAGCATGATGAAAGTACAATATCAGCAACAAAAATGCAAGAGTTGATTTTTTTTCAGCTTCTAGCTAAACTTCTGTGCCTATCTGTCTTCAGCTCAAATCTGTAAACAGCTATCATAGTTACATTTCTCCTTCCCCCCGTGAAACAGCACAGCACCTTCAGCTGGGATCATTGAAGGAGTGATGGCAATGACCAAGATCCTCCAGGCTTGAAACAGTATTACTATTACAGTGCTGCCATGTACTCAATCTGACTTTTCCCTGAACAACTACTCTGCTCCTCAGGCCAGTCATTTTCTGAGCTTGGGTTGTGTCGATATTGACCTCCCACAGGTACACAACTCTCCTTTCGTCATTCCCTCTTTCTACCCTGCAGGAGTAAAAAAAAAAAGAAGCCACATTTCCCTCAGTGCCTAGATTCATAACCTTTCTGCTGTCAGTCAGAACTTATGGTGAGTGTGTTTGTTTGTTTGCAAGTGCATGTGACGTTCCCCCTAAGGTGTGTGTTAGTTTCAAGGTGGCAAAAGTATATCATTAAAGTACAAATATGGAAATGTTTCAAGCATTCTACATGACTGTTTGACTTCTAAAGAGTTTCACATATAGTATAAAGTGTACATTAAGCATAATGCATATCTCTACAACATGGCCTTTGTGCGTCGTAGGCAGATTCTGAAAACATGCGGCTCATTATGCCTTAATGGATGTTTAATTCATGAAGGGGAGATTGAATTATCTAATTCTTTTTCTCAGAAACTCTTAATGGGAAGCTGGTGCAGGACTGTCACAAAGAGTAATAAACCAGGGAATACAAAATGTCATATGCATGCATTACAGAAAATATGCTACATTCCTGCTCCGTGGACACAAGTTGCCTCAAGTCCACCACCTTGTGTTTTAAAGGTTGTAACTATAGATACTTCATCAAGGGAGGTCACTCTTGTCAGTTTTATGACAACACGTGACTATGCCAGCAAAGCATGTAACATGTGTGAGACTGTGTCATTGCACAGTGTGGCTTTTTATCCGGTTTGTTTAAGACGTGACGAAAAAGCAGTTTTGTAGGTTATTATGTGTGTTTTTACTGCAAAAATGAACATCGTCTATATCTGGATACTTGCCAACGTGAAGATCTATTTATGTAAACTCACAAAAAATCTAATAATGTGACAAGCCAACGCAGCATATTTGCACTCCGTGCATAGCGCAATGTAAATCTGTAGATCGGATCTGCAGACAGCAAACTGCTGATTAAAATATTGCTCAACAAATATTCTGTATTCCCGCTTCTTGTTGTTCTGTCAATGCATTATGTTCTGTTATAGTTTTTTGCTTCACTCCCACAGCTCTCTTGTTGCTCTATTACACTCTAGCTACTGTTTATCACTACTGCAATTATTGTGATTTTAATTAAATCATTTTGAATTAATCAAAGAAATTATAATCAGGAGCTCCTCAGAATATGTTTGTAATCAGCTCTTTCAAATATTGCATGCACTTAATTATCAATTAGGGGTAACAGATCACTTTTTTTTTTTAGTATTTTAACTAACTAAAAACTAAGAGACTAAGCTTGGTGTAACATCTGTTGCAGTGACCTATCAGTGCTTGCTCCTTTCATATATAATCTATCTCACTTATGATCCCAGCAGTGCTTTTCATAAAAAAATAAATACAAAAGATAATTAATGTGCAAATTCTGTGCCCTTTGAAATTAGGTTCACAGCAGCTGTTTTGATAAGAGCGAGGCAGAATGAGCAAGAGGCGAACCGTGGCACTGAAGAGATACTTTAGAGGCGATGTGGTGTTTTAAAAGAAAAGCACCAAAGGGAGCGGGGGAGCCGAAACTGTTTCCCGAAGATACTAAGCCTCATTGAGAAGTGGAATTTCCACTTTTGAGGTTGTAAACCAATATGTCAGACCGCGTGATGATCGTTTCACAAAATCGTTTGCAAAGAATGAGAATATTTGCCTGAAAAAAAAACATTGATTTTTACTTTTTTGTCTTGTTTTCCACCACCGACAGTGAAGCATGAAGAGCCATTATCGTTACAAAACTAGAAAACCAGGAAAATAATAAAATAAAAAAAATAAACAACCCTAACAAATATGAGCAGATTAAGACAACATGTGAAGAAGTATTTTTAAAATTTACTATATAAAACTAATGGGCATCTGCCCAAAAATAAAACATCTCTGAAAGCTGCATTAAAAACCAAAATTTGCACAGTTTGGTGGAAGAGAGAGAAATCTGTGACAGGACATAAAGTATGGTCCCATGATTTATAAAATTAATGGGCCCCCCACTGTGCATTTGATCTCCTCTAATTGCAGAAAACCCATCAAGTTATTTAGTCATAGTTATGCTTTGGGTGCCACAGAGACTACAGCACTGTTGGAATAAAATCCTCCTCTGTGATGTTAAGAGGATCTGCTCAAGGTTTAAAATGTCTAATAGATAAATACCCGAGCACAGTTATTTTGTGTCTGGCACAGTGATTTGCATTCATTATTTGGTTTTTCAAGTTTACTTGTCTCTTACCTGATCCCAAAATTACTTTAATCGGCAAAAGCCGAAGATGACTAATGCACCAATCTGCTGATGCATACCAGTTTATGTTCAGTAAAGTCAGTGAACTTCCCCAATCGTATTAAAGGTCCAGCGTGTAGGATTTAGGGGCACCTAGCAGTTAAGTTGCAGATTGCATGTAAATGAATACTCTCCCATACCTCATTTCTTCTTCCAAGCATGTCAGAAAAACTCTAACTGCATAATTCACATAAAAACCAAAAGGTTATATCAGGAGTTGGTGTTTGTTTTTTCTGTTCTGGGCTACTGTAGATAAATAGTGGTTCAACATGGCGACATCCATGGAGGAGGACCGGCCCTCACTGTAGATTTAAAGGGCTCATTTTGAGACGATGAAAACGATTCTTATTTTCAAGTGATTATACACTTATGAAAACATACTAATGAATATTGTATTACATTCTCCTAAATCCTACACACTGGACCTTTAAAGAAATAGTTCAACATTTTTTGGGAAATATGTTTCAGTTAGATGATTTAGGTTTGCATGGTAAATATTAAGTCAGCACACAGTTAGCTTAGCTTAGCATAAAGACTGGAAACAGGGGGAAACTGCTAGCCTGGCTCTGTGCAACAGAAAAGAATCCACCAAATAGTGGAGACCAAAAGAGAGACTGTCAAAATTGAAGAGTAAAAATAAGACGTTGTTGTCTTACTTAAGTTATGTAATACTTCTTGGCCTGGTTTATCATACAGATTAATGAATGATATCAATCTTCCCATCTAACTTTCAACAAGAAAAAATTAAGCATGTGTACTTTCCACAAAATGCCAAACTGTTCCTTTCACTGTCCTACACAAGATCAGTAATTAAATTAATGGAGCTGTTTAATGTGTCTTGAGCGTCCAGTATTTGGTGTCTGTAGACAATTAGAGCCCATACATTGTTAAAATAACACCTGTACAAGAACCATTACTGTTTCAAGTGAATCATCTTTACAAGATGGTACCATTGGTAACTACCATTACTAATGTTGGATGTTTGACAGAGTTCATGCAGCTCCTCTGAATTTAGTATGCATTTGTTAGCCTCCTCAGGCCCTTCTTGTTCTATAGTAACCATCTGTCAGCCAATGACAGAAGTGTGAGATTTCATCTGGCCTCTAAGGCTGCCTGCAGGGAGGTAAGTCTGCCCAAAATTATAGACCAAATAGGGGAAAAATGACAGGCCATTCTCATATCAGTCTGGGTTGTATTTCCTGGAGAGAGCCCAACTCTCCTCAGATTCAGCTTCTCATATACGTATATTACTTTTTTTCTCCCCCAAACCAATTCCACCTCTTTGCCCCCATGTGTACCCGCTGACAGATTCAGCATGGTGTCCTCTTCCATATGCCGTTGTTCTCCGGCGTGTCTCTATTATTACACTGCATTTCTTCTCCTTAGTTTTACTGCGTCAGCCTCCTTTCCTGAAGATTAATCCTACAGCTCTCTTCTCCCTCTTATTCAGATTTTCCCCTCTGCCTCACTGCTTTCACCTCATCCTCGCATAAGCCCTTTTTACCATGCACGCTGTCTCACTTCTTCTGAGCGCCGAGTGCAACACTGGGGAAGAAAAAGTTGGCGATAATAGCATGCAAGTCTTTGTATCCTCTCTCGCCCGCGTCTTTCTCCCTGCGCTCTCCCCAATCCCTCATTTTACTCTTTTCACCTCTCGCTCTCAGTCATGCCTAGCTTTGACCTCCTTTTCACGCAAGCAAAAGCTCCCGACTGCTACCTCTTGCTTCTTCTTCTTCTTCTCTCCCATCGTTTCTCTCAACACCTCTTTTTATATCTCCAGAGCTACAGCTTGTCAGCGGTGGGAGCTGCTCTGATTCCATCTCCCAAATAAATGACTGTGAGGAGATAAAGAGAAGGGGAAAGGCAGAACGATTGTGCGCTTGGAGAGGAGGCTCTCGTTCCTCGGAGATAAGCAGGAACATCAGGAGTGTGTGGGTGTGTTTGTGCGAGCGTGTGTCTAAGGAAAAGAGGCAGCGGAGACGGAGCTCCTGAGGGCACCGCAACGTCTCAGCTTATCAGCCACCAACACTCGGGCTTCACTTAAGACCACCCCTCACTGCTTCTTCTCGATCTGCAGTGATAGGCCGTGCTCGCTTTCGGGATCTCTCTCTCTCTCTCTCTCTCAAACAGCCAAACTTAATCATGTGTGGAATCATATCGCCATCAACCTGTGAACTCCCTGATGTGAAATTTTACATTCAGGCAGGAAGAAATGTTTTGTGGCATGCGTGTTCTTCCTTTGAGGAAATGCCGCACTCCATGGGTCAGCACCTTCGTTGAATTTTATATGAATCTGCAAGAATGAATAATTGCATTTTTCCTTCAAGAGAATCACACTTTTTATAAAGAGATCTCTATGCTTCAGCTCCTCGCCAGATACTCCTTCTTTCTAACACACACACTACCTCTTTCCATCTCTCAAAAGTTCCCCCTTTCTTCACCGTAACAGTTTAATAATTAGGACCAGCAGCTGCAATTTCTGACACAACTAGTCAGCATGCCACAGACGAACAGATCCCTCGCACTTCCTTTCACCCGTTCACTTAACAGTCTGCTGCCGGCACCCCCTTTCTTCCTCCGCTCCCTCTTACCATGACAAATTGGGATCGGAAGATGAATGCCGAATGTTTTGTTATTTTCTCCGTGTTTCCCATCTGTGCCTATCGCGTTCCAGAAGTAGGCCTGCTTTTTATCGCCACAGTCGAGCGAATACTTACATACATGAGGGGATGTGCGATGTGCCAATACGAAAACAGGTAAGACAAAGGGTTTGTTTACAAGATCTCACAAAAATATGCAAGGTTTATTACCGTGTGTTTGTAATTAGCGAAAGCGAAACCTGACCCGAAGGGAATGGTTCCTAAAACCCTGTCGAATCTGTTCATATTTTTATGTATCAGCCCTGAATAAACATCACATTAGGCACAATTGATGAATACAGCAACAGATGGCACTGTGTCTGTTCAGTGGAGATTTGGTGCATCTAAACAAGCATCCAAAGTGTCCCATTTTATTGAATAGTTCCCTGTAATTAGTGTCTGCCATTTTAATTGTCTGAACTCTGAGTTGGTAAATTCATCCACCATATAGTCACCCAACCATTCTACTATGTTGCTTACAATCTCTTACCCACAAACTAAACCTGGCCCTAACCTTGATATATGCTGAGAAGTGAGAGACAAACAAATAAATGATTTATTCAAAAAAGTAGGAATAAAATGAGGTTAAAAAGACCCTACGAGTATACAACTGTAATATTTAAGAACATAATTGCAAAGAATATCACTCACACACACATAAGATGGTTCACGGTGAAATAAATGTAACACATATTCATACAGTTCCTGACCTGCACTCGCTGTGCAAGTTCAAGTGTGAAGTTCAGTTATTTCTCATAAGTTTTCCCTTAATGAGGAACCTAAGCCACAAAAACAGAAACACACCTCATTATAGACTTTATTATAAAGGTAACAAAACCTTTGGAAGAAACTCATTAAAATAATAATAGTTATTCAGACCAGACACAACCAGCCCTTGTAACGGGTCACAGCTGCAGGGTAACGCAAGCTGTAAACTGCAGTCAAAGCCGAAATACAAAATAATTAAAAGGTTAAGAGTGTGTTGGACAAATTTTGCACACAGTGGTACATCCTAAGGTAAGGTAAGATATTCTACCATGAAACATTAATACTTCACGTACATAAAACATGAGACGACACATAGTGGTCATTTTATGTACACTATCACTCTCACAATGCAGCATGTATGACTCTACACTTATCTCACTTTTCTCCAGTTTGCTGAGGTAACTATTGATTGTCTGAGCGAACAAGGGAGTGATTGCGACAGTATGCTCAATGTCAGCACGCTAACATGCTAAAAGGCTAGCATGCTGGTGTTAAGAAGCACGTTTTTTCATGTTCACCATCACCGTACGTGTTAGCATGCTAATGTTTGTTGATTAGCACTAAACCCACTGCGGAGGCTGATGGGGTTTTGCAGGTATTTGGTCATGAAGCAAAGTAATCTGCAAATTTGAATTTTAAACTGAAGACAGATAAAAAGTCAGTGAGGATTATGGTATTTCAGTCGATAGATGAAGATAGTTCATTACCAGACAATAACATCAGTGTCACGTGGTGGTGGTAATGAAAATGAAAAAGATGTATCGTCTTGACACTATGGTGGGTAACTGTATTAGATTTTATGGCAAGCCATCCAGTCAATGTTGAGCTATAGACTGACCTTGCTGTCCCTAGATCCATGCTCCTAATGTGGCTAAAATTTAACCAGAAGTGTTCTTCGAGTAATCTTGTATTACCTCTTTCCATCTTACAGTGAAAAAGTGATGTTTTCTACAATCCCAGTGAGTCTATAACAAAACTAATGGCTTTGAAAATAGTTAGACTTCATGACATCATTTACTCATCACTTTTAGATTAAACCTTGGATAAGAAGAACTTCTAGTTACTAGGCTCGTGTTTACTCTTTCATGCCTTTCATTTTTAGGTAGCTCTATGATTTTATTTTTCATTACCAGACCAGTCCACATTTTGACCACTTCTTGCGAGCCTACACACAATTTCACTCTTCTTACAATAAAAGACATTGCAAAGCAAAGAAAAAAGACCTTGTTGGTGCCTCTAAGAGAGTCGCTGATTATCTGTGATTGGTCAGAATCAAGTCTGTAGAAGAATGTATGACTCTGTGATCACTTAATTTGATAGTGGCCATTTCAAATGGTAAAAATATTGTGTTGTCTGAGCTCAGACTTAACCGCAGTGCAGCTGAAGAAATCCATTTATTAACAACTTTTCAAAATATAACAGCAGGCATAGTGGGCTGAGGGAACAGCTTATTAATGATTTATTAATGTTTACAAATGCAGATAACTTTTGCTGATGGCTCAATACTGGGACACCTATGCCCATTTATTAAAGACAACCTCCTTCATTCTTCAAATTCTCTCTTTCTAAAATATCTCACTATTAACTATTATGCTTAGGGTTAGTGAAAGATTGTGTTTTTATGGTAAAGGTATGCGTAGGGTGGGGTTACGAAACAGTTGGTTGATTTCATGTCTGTAATGGGCCATAAACTCCAGTTCAGCTACGATTGATTTTGCACAGCTTGAACACCCGACGGCTGTTCTTGTTAATGGCTAACTGATCTATAAAATATGGATAAAATATTCATTTTCCATCAATAGAGTTACTCTTCATAAAGTTTGCCTTATTAAAAAGTGGAATTTGAAGAAAAGACTATATGAATAGCATTACTTTTTTACTGAATTACAGTGTTCATTCATGCTGCCGCAAGTGACCTTTTCATTGACTTTCCAGCAGGAAAGAAGACAAATTAAGTGATTCATGTAAATGGTGTCAAGTCATAATAGCAGGTCTAAAAGCAAGTAAAAGCAGCACTATTCGAGAAACCGTCAACAGTAAGCTCTTTACATCCTTTTAAAGCATTCCTGCAGTTCATCCTAAAACCTGATACTGTGTGTCTCTTCAGGTCGTTCGCAACATTTCTTAGATGTCCTTCCAGCAGATACGTCGAAGCAGTGACCTTTACATTACTTTGTATCTGCAAACCAAGATAGTGTCATGCTGTCCCCATAGACCCGTAGCAGGGTTGTCTCACCACAACACAACCAGGCCATCTTAGTCGATTTCACGGGAGGAATAATTAACAGAATATACAGTATGTGTTCTAATGACTAAATAGAGTGAAATTATTCTGCATTGTGTGAGGATGGCCATTATAATGCAATTTTGCAGCTCCTGTTATCTGTTTTCAAATAGTAATTACCTTCATACACTATCCCCTCTTTATGTTAAAGAAAAAGCAGAAAAGCCCTTTCATAAGCCAACTTCAAACATATATACCATGTACAATGAAAATGATTTCAAATTACGGTTTTTAGTTTCCAGAAATGTGGACCAAAAAATTACAATTAATTAACCCTATTAGTTTTTTTGTTATCTTTGAAAACTGCTTCTGGATGAATGACTGTGTTTATTTTTTTTTATGTGCACCAACTACTCCTCATTCTCCTCCCTGTTTGGTTCTTCATTAGACAGAGAAAAGCCAATTATCTCCAACAGGCTTGCTGAGGAGTGACCTCGAGAGAGAGACAGAGATGGGAGTGTTAACAATCATCCAACCTCCAATATAAGAATTTGATCCATTTACTCTAAAGTATTTGACAGCTAGCACATCCACCGTTGCACTCTGAAATCCTTTAAAGAGAAAGTCTCTTGCCTCCTCGTTTTTTTTTTTGGACTGAAAATCTGTCTTCCTGTTGACTGCCGAGAGAGATGTGAATCAGAGAGAGGAGACAGATGGGCTTTTATGAGGTAAAAGAGTGGGGAAAAGACGCCTAGATGACTTTTTTAACCTTGGGCACATCATGTTCACTCACACTTGTCACTGCTTTAGTGGGTGTGAAGCAGCGCACAACTATCCTATCAACGGGAGTTTGAGTGGCATGAAATAGAGATTAAAAGCAGTGCAAGTCAGCAGGAAGAGAAGTACGGCACACATAAACTGAACCAAGGACAGTTTGTCTGTTTTGCAGTAAAAACTATTGCATTCAGAAAGCATGTTGTGGGCACTGATGATCATGTATTTCTTTGTGACGGTCACAACAACATTCATTAGCCAGCTCCAATTACTTTAAGTGAGTTCCTATTCAGTGAAAGCTGCAGATAAACCCTGTACCATGATTGATTTTAGTACAAAAGAAACAATCAGCAAGCCATCAATGCAGGAAGGCTTTGGTGCGTGTGTGTGTGTGTGTGTGTGTACGGGGGTTGATTTTCAGCAGGAAGAGTGATGAGATTAATGTATGTAATAATTGGGGTGACAGAGGGTCAATGCTGGATTCTTAATGAGGCTTTCGGTTCTGGGGACAAGGTGCCCTCTCATGAATGACACATGTGAACCTGTCTCACTTCGACTATCAGGCTGTGAAAAACAACATGTAGAACAGATGTAAAAGACGCAGTGACATCACGAAAAGAGCCTGATATTGTAATGTGAGCCTCCAATAAACAACACAGTATAAAGTTACAAAATAAAGATATCATTTTTTTTTATCTTTGAAATGTGAGTTTTTAAAGCCAATTTGAAATTTAAATGATGTTTTTTGTTTGTTTATTTGTTGTTTTATGTGAACTGATTTGGTCAAAATGAGTATTAAGGTACTAAAAATTAAAATGTGTGTTTTATTTGCCCAATTACTGTTCTCCAGAAAGTGTTTGGTTTGTGTAATATCTGCCTGGATGGTCACTAAACATATCTGCAAATTTTAATTCCAGCACAGGTAATTAAGCATTCAGCTGTTGTTTATCCCATCTGTGTTTTATTAACTCCTTATAGCATATTACTCAATACGCTAGTCTGTGCATTACCTTGTGTCTTACTTTGTGATCCGATTCACGGATGACATCCAGAGGTATACATAGACTTTCACAGTTTTGACAGTGGCATTATCATATTCGCACCCATGTGAGACAGTAAACGCTAATTAGACCCCTTCATTTCATAATGAACACGGAGCGTGTATGAGCCGACTCGTATGAAAATTTGTCTTCATTTCAAACTATACCGATACATATTTGACATATTTTTCACAGGCACAGTCACGATTCAGCACTCAGGAGTGTTTGTGTAGTTGTGTGTTCATGCCAAAATACCAAGATGAATTCTACGTATGTGAAAACCTACGTACTTGACTATAAACCTGATTCTTGTAGTGTCTAGTGGGATCAACATTTCAACATTAGCTAGCTATGTGTCAATCTTTGGTGTGGCAGCTAGTTAGCCTAGCTTGCTAGCTTCCACTTTCCACGTGAAAAATAGACACGTCGTTGTATTTCTTTACACAAATAAAGACATTTCAGATCAATTTGTCTGCAAAAATAGATTACTTTTCCTCTGATAGTGTTGATTCTCACCTCCACCTGCAGATTAAAATCAATAGTCATGAAATCAGTGACCTCAGAGACACCAGCCATCGTGCTCTGTGAGCTTATTCTGCCTTTAGACATACAGTAGCCGACAGGGTCATTGAGGGCTTTGGCACCTGAACACACTTCTTCTTTCCTTGCCAGCTAGTTGGAGTTCATACTGAGGCAGAATGTCTGAGGTACTGCATGAAATATGCAACTGTAGCTTCCAGTCTAAGTAGATATTATAGCATATACTTGCTCACTCTCTTTTCTCGCTCCCCCTATCATATAGCAACACATATCGCCGCCTCTAAGTCTCCTCGCTCTCCACTCTTCTCACAGTCTATTCTATCAGTCCCGCCTCTCCCGCAATATCAAAATGGAAATGATGGACAGGCAATCTATATGGAAATGGTATACAGGTGTACCAACACACTGTGCTCAGGGAACGTGGACATCCCTAGCGTTAATCTGTGCTTCTCTTGCACTACAGTATATTCTCTATGGAAATAGCTGTGCTGTTGCTTTAATGCATTCATCAGCTTTAAGGTTTGTTTTTCACTGATGGGAAGAGCGCAGGGCAATACATGGCAATTATTGATGCTGTGGGTTTGTACTTGGCGACCCAGACAACACTCTTTATAAATGGAATCAACTATTTGTTTAAGTGGGTTGTAAGCTGCCATAACTTGTATTGTCCGAGGAGCAAATTTAATGCAAAAATAAATGCATCAGCTATACAGTACAGAATGTTTCTCTGTCTGGAAAAAAGTTGGTATATCAATAAAATTTTAACAGTACTTTGCAGTGTTGCTACAATTGTGTGTACAAGCCGTACACGCTGTGCCTCCAAAATGCACTCAAGTATGTTATTACACTGCACCTCTGCTGTAATTTGTGTCCAGAAGTTCTGTAAATCTGTAAATTCGACCAGTATTTTGGTGAGACAAAAACAGGCATTTGTGCCATCAGCAGTTTACAGTGCATATAATTTACTTCTAACCTGTGTTTAATCTCCCCTCCGTTATGCCCATTTCCAACGCATCTAATAAAGAACAATACGAACAAAGAGATAATAATAAAGTGAACACATTCATGATGTCTCTAAGTCAAAAATAAGCAGAATGAAGGGTGTCGTTTAGCTCAGTTGGTAGAGCAACCGCCCCATGTACAAAGGCTGAGTCCTTGCCGCCGCGGCCCAGTCACTCTTCAAGCTGTCTCTGTCAAATAAAGCCTCAAAAAAATAAATAAGCAGAATGTGAACAAGCAGCCAAAACATCAGTTGAATTGAATCATTGGGGCCAGACAGCATTTCTGCAGTGTCACGATGAAATCAACATGATAAAGAGCTTCTTTCTTGTTACATAACCAACTACCTCCCACCGACTTTGTGCACAGAGGGATTTATTACATTCAAATAAAGCCATGCAGTATTGGGTTTGAGAGAAGGCAAGGAGTTAGATTGTGGAAAGGAAGGAAGGAGTGAGAGTCTGCTCATTCTTCACACATTCAATATGCTGCTGTGGGTACACACTGTTCCAAGCCAAGTTGTTGTTTTCCCGTCTGAGACCCACCGTGCTGCCTGCAGCCCAGTCTACCTCCTTAACACACTGCTTTAGAAAGGTCAGAGCGGACTCCACAGTACAGCTTCCTACAGCTGGACCAAGACTAAGGGTGAGGACGCAGACACAGGTCCCAGCTGAGTTTCTGGCATTATTGAACAGTAAAGCTCGGATGGAGAGCACGGCAAGATCAAACAGACTAAGTGCAATGAAGGCCAAGAAGGGGAGTCGAGTTTGAACTCGGGAGAATCCCCAACCAATAAAGAACATCAGTGTGGAGACTGAAGCTGTTCTTGTCATCCAATCAGTTCCTTTGACTTCTCTTGATTCAAAATCAGAATTAGTTGCCAAGAACTTTCTCGCATCCAAAGAATCTGCTGGAAAGAGTTCTTTCCAGTTGCTTAACCATGGTTCATATTATGTAGAAAATATAACAAAGATAAAAAATCAAGTACTTAGAGTTGTTCAACTTGGTTGAACTCAAACCTTACATATACAATAACATCAGCTTCCCTTTTCCGCTAGCTTTCTGTCTGATATCAAGGTCAGGCTTATCTGGGCCCAGCTCTTTCACACGTAGTTTGTCCGGCAAACTTCTCCTCTCAAACGGATGCTGAAGTGATTTTTACCGTAGTGAGGGTTGAGTCTTGGAGGACTACCACTATGTACGCGATTATAATGTAGAATAGCGCTTGTATGTAGCCGCCCTGACTTCAGCCGTGCCTGGCTTGTGGCGAAAAATTATCTGCCATTCTGGAGTAGATTTGAGGACGCTGACTCAATCATGTATCCCAATGTTCATACTTTAAATTAGTGATTGCTTTAACTCCTTCATAGACCCGCCTCCTCGCGGCGATTTCTCCAGAGCAGCTGAGACATGCAGACAAGGGACAGCATATTGCTACGGAGTGGATTTTCTATCATATTTTGCACATATTAATGGGTGTATTCCATTATTTAAACACACAACTATTGAAAATATGAATGATTTAATATTATTTATTTTTATTTTTTCCATTTGATTTTTGTAGCTGACAGATTGTTTTGAGTTTATTTCGGAGGATTAACACTGTTAATTGCGCGTATTTTCATCAAAGTAATCCACTGTTTGCCGTGTGTAATCGGGGCTGATATCATATTTGTTCCTGCATGATTATTGTAGCAAAGAGAGTTCACAATAATAGGATGATATTTATAGAAACACAAATTATTGCAGACTTTATGAAAGTGACGCACAGACATGAAAAACAACGTTACTACATCAGTTCCCACCCACACAGGATTATTTCCTTTTCCATATTTAATATAACATAAGTGTGATGCAGTGTGAAAGATCTGTGGCTCATTGTTCACACATTCATTTTATGTCATTGAACAAGATGTTTTCAGGAGCTGAAACAGGAATGTTGCAGGGTTTTTCATGTGAATTTCTGTTTTCTGTCACACAAATGTGGGTTAACTTGACTGACTTCAGTGAGCAGGAACAGAAGTACTGAACTAAATCTGAATGAATACAGCTTCAACTAGTAGCTAGTGTTTTGGTGCCTTATTAATGCCATACGCTGCTCATTAGAGGGGAGATACACAGTTTAACAAGTTGTGCCGATAGTTATTGCCCACAGAAAATGTCCAAGTATCTGCATGTGTTATATTTATTGTTGTTTTCTCTTAAAGTGATTGCAATGCATCTGCTGCAGCGTATCAGAATCTCACGTTTGTTCTTCTCTTCTTCCTCAGGTGGCCCGTTTCGTCCTCAGAATCCTTATCCTGAGATGCCTCCTGATGACCCAGTCGTCAGGCAGGTTGACCAGCTTTGGGAGGCTGAGGCCGAGGCCAAGTTGGCATTCCTCCCTCTCCTCCACTCCAGCAGCTTCTTTTTCTTTTTCGTCCTTTTCTTCTTCCTGATCCTTTTGAGGGTGACCATTTTCCTCTTCCTGCTTTCCTTTGCCATCCTTTTCCTTGACGCTGTGTCATTTCTTTTTTTTCTTCCTCGCTTTACTTTTTTTCTGTTTCTGATTCAGGTAGCATCTTGCACTGGGACCATCCATCGTCTCTGTAAATAGTTCCAAACATTTATTAGTTATCATTTAGTTAAGTTATTTAACTCTGTGGGGCGGCCTTTGCATCTGGCTGGGCAAACAGATCCCCCGACAGCCTCTGCATCTGTCCACAAACCCAGGTAGCATCTTGCACTGAGGTTTTTTTTTGTTGTTTTAATCCTTCCTCCTTGCTTTGACACGACGACTGGGTTGACTTTTCTTTCCTCCTGGGCGGAAATGCTGCGGGAAGCCCTTGCGTCTGGCAGGGCTGTTGACCCCTTGTCCAAAGGGCAGGATAGGATAACAACTTAATTGTGCGATGAGAGAGAGAGAGAGGAAGACGGCAAAAAGCTGTAAAGAAATATCAAACAAAGCCACTTCCACTCTCACCACCAAGAAAGCTCCTCAAAGAAGCGTTTTAGACTTCATGCAGCTTTTAAAAAACCCCAATAAAACCAAAACTCTGACCGAACAGATGACTTCCTGTGGAGCTCCATCTTCTTCAGGTATAAACATTGAATATGATTAATTCAAAAGTTCAAAAACAAGCTTACTAACCAATTTTTCTCTTACCAGCCAAAAAAAGTAAGTACAAGCTTCTCATCAGACATAATATCACTTACATATTAACTCACAGAAATAAACCATCAGTCCGCTGAGCTGACTTTGTTACTCTGCTTTAAAACGTAACTGTATTAATTTTAAATAAAACACTCAGACGTCTGAGGGGACACTACATATTGTCAGATTTTCTTTTAAATCACTGACGTTTGATTCATGTGAATCAGTTTTAAGCGTCATAGTTAAACTGTTGCTAAAACAACCAAATTCAGCAAGTACACAGAGTCATTTTAAATCAGTTCATGCACAGATTCAACTTTAATCTTGTCTATTCAAAGGGGTCTTCAACCAGGGGTCCATGACCCCTAGGGAGTCCGTAAAATAATGGTAAATCAGTAAAATAATGGTGACTGTGAGGGTGCAGATCATTGAGAAATTATCTTGGCAGTTAATAACCAATAATAATTATGCATGACCACATATAGGCTAATAGCCCAGAATATAAACAGGTTAATAAGGTGAAATAAAAGTTGAATAAACTAAATATAAAAGTTATTATAAGCCAGGCTAAAAATAGAAAAAAAAAAAAAAAGGTTGTCTCGTCCAAGGGGTCCTTGGGCTGAAAATGTTTGAAGATTAAAGTGTTCCTGCGGATCCAACATTTCTGAGAAAACCAGCAAAAATCAGGGGATTAAGAACATGAACACATTTTTTTTTCTGGATTTTTCTGCTACAATGTTTGTTTCTTAATTTACAATTAACAGTTTAGAGTAACAGAACAATTTCATACAGTAATTAAGTATTACTTTGTGACGATGCTTCCTCCACTAAATATTCATCGCCATGCTGGAAGCCACGAGAGAATGATTTTCTTTGATACCACGGGCTAAAAAATAAGCAATATAAATATAATATTAAAAATGGTTTTGTCCTGCGAGTGGCATCAGAGTCATATTACAAAAGGCTCTGTAGATGCTCGCCAGTCTAAAATGTCAAATATATATTAAAACAGAACTTGTAAACGATTGACGTATCAATTTCTAAGAATGCATAGCATGTTGGAAAGGCTGTTGACTTTTACACCTGTGTCCCCTGTGACAGAGGTGATCAGCTGCGCTGTTGAGCGCATGAAACAGTGCCGTTAGTAGTTAATAGGCAACACAAGAGGTATAGCATCAGAACAGAGTGTCAAGTGGATAATATACAATGACATCAAATTATATAGATTAATACATGTTTAAATCTATGATATATATTTTAAAATGAAACAGCTGTACAGTTTTGTGCAGGAATGAGCGATAAACTTTCTTTAACCCCATTTCCCCCCCAGTTCAAGCTGTTAAACATATCCAATTCCACAAGGCGACAAAACCAAATCAAGTCTGTTCTGTGTGGGCTTGTTTCTACTGTAACGTTGTCGCTATCCACATCTCCAATTCTTCTGTCATTGACAGTTGTCTCCCTAACCCAAACAGAACCTTCCTGTGCAGTTGCCATAAAAATATCTTCTCCATCATCTATCGACAAAAAATAAGCCAGCAAGCCAACATGTGGATAAGACCTGCACAGCTGTATAGGTTTTTGTTTTTTGACATAGAGAAGTAGCAACTCCTAGCTGTTAAGTTTTCCTGGAAACCGTGGCTTCCACGTAGGCTGAGAATGACGTTGGCTGGACCGATGTGTCACTTGTTAAGGCAAAATACCTCAGCCACACTAACATAAATCATCCGGCATGAGCTAGCACAGCTCGAGATCTCGGAATAGCTGCCTATGTCCAATTAGTTCAGCAGTTCAAGTAAGTTTGGTGTTGCATCCGTTGATGAGTAACGGTTTGCAAGAAGGCCAGAAATTAGTGATACAAAAATGTCTTCAAGAGGAAACGTGTTCTCTCTAGACTTAATATGAGATATTTTCTTCATGTTTTTCTGACCTGCACCTTCCATCGCAGCTTTGAATCACTGAAAACGATGTTGGCAGGAGGGGTATGTCACTCACTGGTTAGAAACAAAAGAAAATTACCTGCAACCCCACCCCGACAAGGCACTGGCTAACATGTCGACAAAGCCAGACTGAATAGAGGAAATCAAATCAAATTCAGTCAGGCTAGTTTGATGTGGCTCTTTATTGAAGCAATACTATCGTATATAACTTGATGTTTGGCACCAAAGAATTGTGAAAAGTGTGCAAAAGACGCAGACTAAGTGCAATGTGCAATGGACGCAGAGTAAAAAAAAGAGTAAAGAATAAGATATATAAAATTTATATATATAATATATAAATTAGTCTTCAGATTGGTTTTTACATGAGGCACTCTTGTCTGGTAGGGACATAAAAGAATTGGATGGCAATTTAGGTTTCAACAGTAATCACTGGGTGAAATTTATTTTTACTCACACATACAGTATGGTCCCTGTTGTTTCCATAGCAACAGGTCATTCTGCCAGAAGAAAGGAGTCATAAAAAAGTGGTTACATATCTGACAAACTTCATTTCCTCATATGTATCTCTCTCCCTATGTCGTCTTGGTCTCTGTCAACAGCCTATGGTGTCTTTTTCTCTAGCTCAGTCTCCTCTCTCGGTCCCTTTATGTCTCTTGAAAATAACAACCACATCTGTGTTGAGTCTCTTCTGCTTGATCGTATCTCAAAGAGTTCATCGTGAGACCTGTTTACCTTCAGATCATACTCCGGTGATTCTTTTTTTTTTTCTTTTTTGCTCTGCACTCTTCACCGCTGACTGGATAATCAAAACTCCCCTGGTCTTTTCTGGCTTTTAGGGACGTGGCCATAGAAAGAAATAAAGTTGCTTTTAAACAACAGAGTCAGTAATGAGGACCTTGTGTTTTGTCTGTCTGGCACCCGTTCTTTAAAGTAAAGCAGTCAAGGGCCATCTATTTCGGCTGTGTCAGTCCTCCTAATGAGCAGACACCAACAACGCACTGCTGCTTGCTTTCAAATAGTTCACCAACCAATTATTTGTAGAGTTTGAACTTTTGAGGACCACGGTATGGAGACATGCTACATCAAATTGCAGGGTACAGGAGTTACAGGTGCAGGTCAAGCAAGAACATTTTAACACAAAACTAACAAATTGTAGATTTGTGGAGTTTCAGGCCTATTGGTCTGTACCATGCGGCGTGTCAGCAACATCTCTGATTCTTCTTCTTACGAAAAACAAAGACCAGAAAGAGAGTGCATATTACACCCATTTTAAAGCCAATACATTGGCTGCCTGCACGCTTCAGAAGGATTCTTTTATCGGTTTATGAATCTCTTAGTGGTTTTAGTCCCACTTATTTCTATCTGATTTACTTGTGACCTATTGTGACCTGAACTATTGAGGACTCTCTGTTCTTCTGGAAGTGGCCTTTTAATAATACCAAAAGTCAGAACAAAAACCCACGATGAGGCGTCCTTTTCTCACTGAGGTCCACGTCTGTGAAACAACCTCCCTGAAAGAACTGAGAGCGGCTGAGAATGTTCATATTTATAAGAGCAAACCTAAAAACGCATCTTTTTAATTAGGCTTTTACTTAAACTATTCATATATCTTTTCTGTTTACGTATTTTGATCTGTTACACCATTTTCACTTGATGAGATGGCGTCCTCCTTGATGATTCTAGGTCCTCCTTGGGGATCCTGAGACGTTCCCAAACCAGATGGGCTATATAGTCCCTCCAGAGGGTTCTGGGTCAGCCACGGGGTCTCCTCCCAGTTGGACGAGCCTGGAACACCTCTAAAGAAAGGCACCCAAAGGGGCATCCTAATCAGATGCCCAAACCACCTCAGCTGGCTCCTTTCAACGTGAAGGAGCAACAGCTCTACTCCTAGCTCCCTCCAGATGTCTGAACTTTTCGGACTATCTCTAAGGCCGTGCCCAGCCAACCATGAGGAAACTCATTTCATTCACTCGTAAACATTAAAAAAATAAATAAATTCTACATATCAAAACAGATGTTTGAAGTTGATGTGCATCGGCACTGGTTCAAGCAGAGCACTGAAGTCACCCTTGCATTAACTGATGGCATCAGCTGATTCATTCACGCTTCACCATCACTGGCTCATCCACCAGCTGTTTGGCTAACAGCTGACTAATGACGTCCATGCAGGTGTACGGGATGGCTATTATAAACTCCTCCGTATGTGCTATATTTTTGCTAAGCCTGTTGACCTAACTATAGATTTATGTTCATGTAGGCAGGATTAGTTCTGTCATTGTTCCTCGGGCTCTGTGAAAGCTCCCTAAATGCCCACAAAAGTAACCATTAGCTATAAAACGGCCAGTGCATTCACTAAGAGTGACTAAGGGACTGAAAAGTAGGTCACTCTATATCTTTATTATTGTCCAGTCTTTATGAACCATTTGACATCTGTGTGCTCCCGCCTATGTCAAGAGTCTTAGGCTCCGACGCTTTGTCGAGATGGCTGATTAATGTGGGAAGACCTGTGATGTGTGACTCATCTGGAAAGGTTGTGACCCTTTAGTGAAATCAAGTGAGTGTGCCAGTCATCGGTCGGTGCCAAGATTTTTTTTTTTTTTTTTTTTTATAGCGGAGAAGAAAATCAACCACATCTCTTGTTTTTCTGGTTGTATAAACATTATAGCCTAAATGCCAGAGAGGATTTACATACAAAAAATACAAGTAAAAAACATCTCTCTTTCACAACAACAGCATGGCTGCGTAGCAGTGCCAGGAGCAAACTGAGTGTGTTTACTGTAGCAGCAACGACAGAGGCACAGAGTTTGTTTTATTCCTATCTAAATACGCTTGTTTATCAGTGAAAGTTTCACTTATAGGCAGATAGGTGGGCCGATACCTTCAGGACAGAGATTACCTCATGCGAAAAACTTCACAGCCAGTCTTACCTTGCACTCCCCTTGTCATCTGGCATTACAATCCTTTTCCATCTTTGTATGTCTTTTAATCTGTTTCCCCACCACCAGTATTAAGCATTCACAAAGGAGGACTTAGAGCGAAGCTCACAATATGTTTCATATGTGCTCGTTTACAATACCCGGCTTTGTTTAGAAGCATTGCTGGCATGGTGCTTTTTCAAAGCAGGTGTCACAAGTTACAAATATCACATAAAACATGTAATAAGCATACTCAAAGTTCAAATGTTATCAGGTAAACAACATGCAAGGAAATAGACATAACGATGCAAACGAACTGGTGGTGACAACTGCGACAATATCGACTGTGAGTTAGAATTATAATGCATCTTGTCCGTTTGCATATGTGCTGTCTCACTTTTTCATTGTGTGGTTTGCTTCTGAAAAATAGCCAGCACAACAGTTCTCTAGTCTACAAGTGAGCAGCCGAGAAAATGAAGAAACATTCTGTTCCAAGTCAGAGTCGTTCTCAGCCTGAGCACTTGAAGGGGAAATATAATTATGAAAAGGATGGCATGGCATCATCTCAGCAAGTGTAAAGGTTATTGTAGTGTGGTATGCAAATGGGATTTACATTCCTCCTCATAGCAGAACTTCAAATTCTATTTGATTTTGATGAATTATGAAACATCTCTAATGTTTAAGCTGAGTAGTCCGCATCCTCGAGCGCTTTTGTTTCGTTGCTGAAATAAACAACTCTCTAATAATAAGTTTGACACTTTGTTTACATTTTTTCCAGTTGTTCCTATTTTTCTAATAAACTTGCCCATTAGGTGGATCCTAAAAGTCCTTATGTCATAAAGCGACGCATAAATAATTCCGAGTTCAGCCAAAAAGACAAATTGCTAACTCACATCAAAGCTTGTGTTTTCTCAATAATCCATTATGTTGACTGTCAAAACAAAGGGGCTAATGAGGCTGGAGGATGCACAGTTCACTTAGAGACCATCTTCATTTATTTATTTATTTATTCATATTTTCAAAATGTAACATTTGAATTTGGGCTGTCGTGAACCCCAGAGACAAACAGCCCAGCAGTCAACAGCTTGTAGTGCAGCACAGTGTACTAATGCACGGTATAAAATATTGGTATATCAATGGGAACTTAGTTGTGTATGTGTGTAATAAATCACCTCTGTTTTTAGAAAGAAGAGGGACTTCCAAAAGGTAGTGAGCCTCTAAAAGTCCTCTGACTTTAAAAAGGAAATACTGCGGGGATGTAAATTGGTTTGAAAGTGGCAAATGGCTTCAACTCTAACACCGCCCCGCTGAAAGAGAAATAACAGTAATTCTCACCATTCATATCCTCCGGAAAGCGTGGCGCGCTGAAAAGAAAAGATGCTGCCCTATAAGAGCTTTGGCTTTTTATGTGTTGTGGAGCGAAATATCACAAAGTGGGCCTTAATCTTTAATTGCAGCATTTTTGTCAGAATCAAATTTCTGCTGGCAGAAAAACATCTATCAACAGCAGCGCTTGCGCTGTGCGACAAAGGCCCTACTGTATGTGGTATAATGAGGCTGAGTGAAATCCAGCCTCCTAGCCCTATTTTCACTGAAGAATTGTGAGCTGCTGGAGCACTGTAAAGAAAATACCTTCAGAAAGGTCTTTCAGGTGGGGGTACAAAATTAAGGCATATTTTTTTTTAGATACAGTACATGCACTTGACGCACTTGACAATGCTTCTCTCGCTGTGCCTCTCAACTAGTCAGTCTCTCTTTTGCTCACCTTTCCCCTCTACCTCAGGCAACACCAATTATGGGAATAAGAAAGGAGGGCAGAGGAATTGGAAAACACTTCAAAAATGTGATGTTATAGCTGTGTAGAAATAACCCAGTACAGGGCTCTGTGTTGTGTTGAGCGAGGAAGAGCACTCAAAATATCTACACTGAGAAATGTGAGCTCCTGCGCGCTTGTGTCTTAGTGTGTCGCAAACTAATGAGCACAGATCAGGCTGGCAGATGGACAAGTTGTCAAAAGGGTTAAAGAGCACTTTGATTCTGCTTAATCTGATGCTTCCTTCAGCAGCACGCTCGCCTAAATTGATTATTAGAAATACTGGAAGACTTCCCTCGCTTCAGATATTCCCTCTGTCTCTCAGCAGCTCAGTCCTGCTGGGAGCCTCTCTGCCATCGCGCTTCTCCTGACAGATTGTGTGGCTCTGAATTCTAATTGTCAGAAAGGAAGCAGTCTGTAATCTATAAACCTAACGCCAACTGTGTCTGTTTACAAATTGATGTCACGACGCAGGTAGGAAACAGTGCTGGGAAAAGCAATCGTGTTCCATGATGCACATCATACAACCATTTATCCTTTCATGGATGAAAAATACATTGGAAATTAATTTATCTGTTGGTATAACGTGACATTTTACCCAATATATTTATTATAATTTACTAACAGCTCCATATCAGACAGGATACAGTAATACAACAGTGAGGTGCATTGTAGAATTGCATTTTAAAGGCACTAGATCATTTATAACACTGACGTAAAAATCAATTTCATGCTAACACTATAATTACGTCTCATGTTATATATGATATATGCTATCCAGAGGCTTCCCCCTCCAGCAACCTCGACAGGCTACATGGGCCTGAACCCCCATCACCTGTGCTCATAAAACAAGGGATATAATATTAATTTGTTTTCACAGTATATCAATATGTGGTTCTTGAGGCTTGGTCATCCGGGAATACTTCCAAGGCTTGTTGGTAAACCGGTGTAGGTAGTCAAGATCACTGCTAGCACACTAGTGAGCTGGGCTGCCATGTGTGTGCCATACAGTCACAATAACACATTTGGGCATTTTGTTTTCAGAATGTGTATCACTTCTTTTTAATGAGGAGTTACTGTTGAAAAACTCTTGGTTTGTTAGTTATTCTGTCTCCATAACTCTTTTGGCCAGCATTTTATACTTACTTAAAGCCCTACTGTGTAACTTGTCGTCCAGTTGCTGCACATAAGCTCTCAGTGATTTACAGAGTTTCCTGATATAAACTGCTGGGAACTATAGTGCTGTTAGCTAATAGCTCAGTTTGTTAGTCCAGCCTGCCCAGACTGTGAAAGAGTTATTGTTTGTTCTATATGCCTTTTGGACCACTGGGACGAGGAGGTTTTCAGGCCCTGGGAGCAAGGGAATGCTGACATTGAGTGGCGCCACTGTCATGCCAGAACAGGAGCTGGGCAAGCTGCCAGGCAAAGATACACAAGACGGAGTCTAAGAAAAGAAAAGGAACAAGCAAGAAGTTTTCAGAGAAGAGTAGATCTGTGACTTTTAATTGTTTGCAAGAGCTTAAATAATAGACGCCGAGCTGGGATTCTTGCTATTACCTTCTTGTTGATTAGTAGGTAATATTAGCTGGAAGCTGTGTGTCATAAGTAATATAATCATTACATATAAACGCAATGTTCATTTGAATAAAAGTGAATGGTAATAATAATCTTGGTCAACAGGATAATTTAGCATATTTTGGGTGTTTCTATATTGTATGTCAGTTTATCTGAGGTCAGAATGACCAACATGGAGCATTTATTTAAGTAGTAGATGTAACCTCATCTCTTTCTCTGTACTTTACAGGTATGGTATGGCATTGTGGATTGAACATTATCTGGTGTGGACATGTAATGAAAGCTTATAAGTTGAACTTGTTGTTCTACTTGATCTGTAATCCAAGCCATGCCTTCTCCAGCCCAACTCCAGAAATCACAAAAGTTTAAGAAAGGTATCAGCTGTCTGTGTACCCACTGTGGTGTATCAACTACCTCTAAATACCCTACACCACATTCCCCCAAACAAAAATCTTTCTCCCTCTGTCTGGCTCCGCTGTGCTGTGGGGTGAATGGCTGATGTATCTGCATTTCACCTTTGATGACAACGAGGCAGCTGGAGGCAGCCAAAGCCAGCAGAGCCTGAGGTTAAGGCAGGAAAGCTCCCAGGAAAGTGAATCTTTGCATGGGAGCCTCCCACACAAAGATTCACGTTCCTCAGGGGGCGCCACAAATGTTTGCCTCACAAATTAAGAATTCATTTAAAAGTGCTGGTATAAAACTCCAGAACCAATTACCATTGCTGTGTGAGCTACAGTCTCAGGAGCCTGGAGGAGGAAGGGGGGGAAGGCTTGACGGTTTTCTATTTTTAGTCACTTAAAGTGTCCCCTTAGACAGGTGTTTTTTTAAATCCTTGGGTAGATATAGATGATAGAATCATTTTCTTCCTCCACCTTTTTTTTTTTTTCCATTTTGTCCCCTCAGTTGCTCCCCAGCCACTTCCCCCTTAGCTGTTTTATTGAATAATCATCTGAAGTCCCCCGTCCCAGAGCACATCTACCATCTCTACCAAGGTGCATTGAATTTACATCACATTTTTAGGCATCTGACTGATGCACAGTGTGACTTATGCTAAGTGAGCTTTTGCAGGACAACAAACCAATGTCAAACCTCTGCAGGGTTTGAGTACAATAGTAAAGTCTTAACTATCTTGGAAGTGTAAAGTCTACATTTGATATGTTAATTCCTGTTTGATCCTGAGGTTTTATTTACCCATTTACCCGTCTTGTATTTGATCACACCTTCTGCCTAAATGATATGCAGATCATCATAACATTATCAGTTAGATAATTCATGTCAACTATAAAAAGATGGTATCAAAATGTGATTAATTGTGTTCTTACATTTTGGATTTTATTTCTTTTTTAACAAAAAAATAGCACTGAGAATGTTACAAAAACTGCTTATTCTTATCAAATGACAGGGCTGATTAATTAAATGCAAGGTTATGATGATGATGAAACTTCATTATGTCCTCACAGGCAGGAACAAAACAACAGCTGGTGAAGGCCAAAACCATGTTGAGAAATGAAATAGAAATTATTAAAGTAGACGTAAAGAAGCTTTGTTATCTTCCATGACCTGATCTTTTCAAGTGTTTAACCTCCAGAAGAAAGCAGAAAGAGTTTTGAACAATACATTTAAAGGTTAGCAATTTCTGCCGCAAATAGCAGCGTAGTCTAATTACAAGTGCGTCCATCTTTAGGCTTAAACTCCCACCTACAAACTCAGTATCCCAGTATCCCTCTCCCCACTGACGATACACAATGGTGCATATTGTACCAAATCCTTCTTCAGTGCTGTCTTAGCAGCAGAAAGTCTGCACTGCCAACACCTCCCCACAATGTACCCACAGAGCTGTCAGCAGCAGTCACCATGGGGGGAATAAAAGACAAAAATGATTCATGTGATGTTGTGTTGTGCGCTTCTGTAAATCAGCCAGAACAAGTAAACAAATTTATGTTTCTTGTACAATACAGGTGACAAGTGAGGGAAAAATATGAGTGAAGAATTTCATTTTATCCTTTTTGTCCTTCAGGAGTGCAAAAGGGGCTGATTTATGGGTCTGCTGTTGGTTTCGGTGAGTACATATGTGTGTGTGTGTGTGTGTGTGTGTGTGTGTGTGTGTGTGTGTGTGTGTGTGTCTCGATATAACTATAAATATGCGTGTGTGTGTGTTTTGTCAGCCACTGTACCAGACAGCTGGACTAGTACTATTCTGTTCTGGCCATTGAACCCAAACTGGCTGGCTCAAGCGTGATTGATGGAGGTCAGAGTTCTGGACAAATCAAAGCACAGGTGAACAACACATATACACACACATACACACTGGACAACACCTGGATTTTCCAGACTGCCATCCTCTATCCACTCACATTCTCCAGCTGATCTATAGGAGCTTTAGCTGCCGTTGTCTGCCCACTCCCAATTCGCTCCTCCACTATTTCATCACACCATCTTTCGTGATGCTGAGGGCCCCAGAGACTGGACTGGACTGTCAAACTGGACGTCAAATTTAAATCTACTGTAAATGACCTGCCATCATCATTCAAGCCCAGAGCTGTAGGAAAGGAAATACCATTCACTCTTATATTTCCATTTAAGGCTCTCATAGTCTCATACTTGGTGTGGAGTAGTACTAACATGCTGATATTCACTGCCCCCCACTGACTCTGCCAAGAACTACATCATACTAACTGCTGAGGCTGACAAAAGGTCTGCAGTATGTAATTTTTGGACAGACAGTAAAGTAACACAAGCATGTGTTCAGTGTACCAGTGCTGGTCCGAGCCTTTGTGCAAATCTTCCCTTCGAATACACAAAAAAGAAAAAGAAGGGACAGTGCAGTAATATGATGGAGTGATACAGAAAACACATCAGGATTGTTGTGCTGTGAGAAGTAATGGAAAAAAGTCAGGATTCATTTTCGACACTAAATTGCCATTGTCATGAAGTAACGCTCTCTTCCTGACCTGCGTTTTTTAACAGCGATGACTAATTAGTGTTTTGTTCTATTTGTTTCTTCTGAAGCACACCAAGTCTTCCTGTGGTCCATGCACGATTCCAACATGTTTAGCATATCAGAGTGGGTGGCAAGGGTGCTTATGTGTGTGTGTGTGTGTGTGTGTGTGTGCTGGGTGCAGGACAGGGGAGGGGGGAGGGGGTCATAATTAGCAGCTATAGTAATTAGACTAAAGGTCGATGTTAACAAGACGGAGTATCTAATTTCTCACTAGATATGAATCTGCACGCAGACCACAGGCTGTGAGAACACACACACACACACACACACACACACACACACACTCAGACAGACTCAGACACACCATTACTCATATGTACACAAAAAAGTGAGCCGACATTTCCATTCTGGAGGTGAGGTGACCTTGCTCGTGACATTTTGCTCCTGCCGCTTAAACCTCCCTCTTCCTCTCTTCAGCTACTGCATCTCATTAATGCTGATAGCCAATTAACACAAGCAAGAATTACTAACCTTTTCCGTTTCTCCTCGGCACCACTAATGACCCCAGTGTGCTCTGCTACTTATCTTTATCCTTGCTATCCAAAGACGCGAGTGAGTTTATTTCCATGCCCGGAGCCCCAAGTTAATGCGGCAGCACTCATGAGGAGGAAGATGAATATAGTTTTGGTTCTGTTTATTGTCTTAAAGGGCACCGCCACCTATCAGGTGGCTTTCATGAAGATTATATCTAGAGGTGAACAACTCACCCGTGTGGATGTACTGCCAGCCTGTCTGATCATTTTTTATGTCTCACATTTTTCACACAGATGGTGTCAACCTTTATGTGCTAACCCCGGCGTCTCATACTGCAATAGTGTCTAACTATAGCAGTAGGCTAGCAGAGGGAGCAAATTAGAGGAGAAACTATCTGGATCTGTTTTTCTGATTGCGTGATGTCTTTATAGAGGTTTAGAAAGACGTTTTCAAGGACTGACATTAATGATTAACACTACATTTGACGTAGCCTGTAGGAAGGGAGCGTCAGAGGAAGCATTAAAAGCTCAGCGCCGTCTATGCTTTGACAGTTCTTTCATTCTCCCACACAAGCCGAGGGAAAAGATAGGAGAGACACACAGAAAGGGGAAAGGGAGATATATAGGGACCAAACCTTACAACCGCAATCCATCAATTCCTTAATTAACATTTGATTAGGGTAGATGATGGTCTGTATTGACATTTCATTAGTAGCAGAGTCAGTATAGCACCGTGTCAGTTATCTTAATGGCTTGGTTGGGCTGAAGCCTTGCAGTCACTCACCCCAAACTGGAAAGAAGGGCTAGGAGCCAGCCAGGACCTCTAATGAAAATGTCTTCCCCCCTCACCTCCCTCCTGCTTCACCTTATTTTCCATCTGGCTAAAACTATTAGCCTAAAATTCTGCCTGGCAACTTGGCATTCTTGGATATGCACATATCAAGAGGGAAATGTCAGGTCTACTTATTTTTTAAACCTGCCCTATCTGATTTGCCCACTTGGGGGCAGCTGAAACAATCACTGACAAAATGATCCGATCCATCACCTAGACATGTCAACACCAACAAGCAGATACAGAGCAACATTAGCATTCTTTTTGGAAGCGTGTCCCCGGCCGCTTTGTGAATGTTAAACACCCAATCATGTGACAAAAGTCTGGTTCTTTAGCTGCTTAACATCAGTTCTATGTAACAATCACTATCTCGATCATTCATTTACTACTTGCTAGAATATAGACATAAAAAAGTAAAAAGTACACGCTATAAACGCAACTTTTTGTGTATAGGCAGGTAGTGTACAGTAACTTTTTCACCGCCATTAACTGCTACAGCGGAAAACATTACAAGAGCAGTGAGCGTGAATTAAAACAGAAAAGTTGCAGCCATAAAACAAAAACAAGAAGCTGAAAGATGCTAAAAAGGCTGTGCAGGGCTCATGGGAAACGAAGGCTTAAGTGATTCTCTATGGGTCACTGAAAAAGACCCCTGTCACAATACAAACAGTAATTTGATCCACTGTTATTACAAAGAGAATAACAGGTTCATCAATAGCTGGACCATCCACGTAACCACCAACCATCAAAGTGCTCACCATTTACCACTCCATCTAAGACTAACTTAGTGTGAAAATACCTCTGATTGCTATATATGGACGACAATATAACAGTGTAGATTATTTGGCTAGCACGATCGATGATAACAGCGTGCCTTTCAGTGGCTTCAGGATACCTGTCTGTAGAGAATAAGAGGCAGCCGTAAATAATTAAATGAGTGAGACCAAGAAGAGGACGCTGATTGGGGCAGGTGTAGGTGAAAGCAACAAAAGTAGGAGGGTGAATGACCTTTACTCTCCGCACCCACAGGGCAGCGATATTACCCAGCAGGCCCCTCACTGAACGGATCGATCCAGGTGCTCGGCTCCTTCAGATCAATACCAACCCTAATATAGTCCATACTAAACATTGGCTTTTTAATGAGAGACCAGTGGCTGTTTTTCACTTCACTTCTCTAGTTAAAGTGCCTATCATGTTCCATTTCACTCTCATTTCAACCTTTGGGCACCTCCGAACCCTCAGGGCAGCTGCAGATCTAGAAGTTAACATTTCAATCAATTTGCTGGTTTGAGGTAGTCTAATCTGTGGTGTCTGGGGCTATATTCATTCCTATATGCAACAATGATGAAGACCAAACTCCCTCGAGGGCCCTGTGTGAATGTGTGCAAGCAATCCTCGTGCTCTGAGCTATGTGAGTGGATACGTGTGAATGCAGGATGAATATATTCAAGATAAATTCCAGTGACTCAGTTGAATTGCTGCTTCTAAGACTATACTTCATAAGTTCATGAGTAAATGTCACGAGTACTGCATTTGGTTATGTAAATGTGTTTTAAAGTTGTGTTGCATCTGCTGCTCTGGAATTGGTCCATTGTTTGACAAAGCGGCCATCATCTAACAACAGCTCCCTCATGTGGTGAAAAGCTGCTCTGCGCCTACTCCTCGACTGAGCTACAGGCCTCCTAATTTGTGTTCCACTGCTTGGAGTTTTACCCTTTTATTTAGTGTATGTTAAAAGTTCCTGCTGAAACGGAAGCTGGATACAAACACAGTTTACTGTTAGTCTCTGTAGTTAGATCGCTTTTACAAAAGGTCAACATTTGTCCAGATCACTAAAGATTATTCGACCCAAAATGTCACATTTGCATTCTTTTTGGGGAGCCGATTCTCCTGTAGCTCTCGGCTAAGAAACATCTTTTTACCTTCAGGCTAGACTTTTGAAGGGATAAAGCCCCTCGCCACAGCGAAGCTCAATCAATAAATCTTCAGTAGACTAAGAAGTGAATTCTGCACTGAAATCATTCAGCATTTATCTGCTTCAAGTGAAGCAAACCTGATGTGTCTGCAAATAAAGGTGGGCTTAGCTTTATTTCCTGTTTGATTGTGGATTCATTGTCGTCCCGAATCCCTGCATTCCCTCAGATATTCCATTTCCAATAGTCTGCTAAGCTATCTCAGCAAAATCACTGAGTGCATACAATAACGCCAACAACAACAAGCTATGAAAGCCTCTCCAACAAGTGCTCGGGCTCACAGGAATCACAGTTCATATTTCTTGAGGCAGGTCTGCTCTTTCAATTCCTGGATAAACCTTGAGAGAAGGAGTCCTTGAGGAAGACGGAGGGTCCAGGACTTACTTCATTCTTCCTGGTACCTCCTGCCCTCCTGGCATGACCTGGATAAGGTCTGATCGCACTGCCCTGCCCTGGGAAAGGGGAAGCCATTAACAGTCCCGTGAGAAGGACACATTCAAATAGGAAACCATACAGAATAAACACAGTGTGAGCGCACCGTCGCGTTCCCATGACCCAAAATGACTGGATGTGTATGCGTGTGTATGTGTACGGGTGTGTGTGTGTGTCTGTGTGTGTGTGTTCAGTGTCAGCCAGATAACCAGGAGAGTCGTGTGTTGACCTAGCCAACTCCCTGCATGAGTTTAGACTACAGCTGCCACCTCCCATAGAAATAACCATGCAGGAGATTTGAACTTTGGGATATTAAATGAAGGTAACCACACCTCCGCAGCGGGGGAACTGCGAAATGTGACCAGGTCTGGCTGCAAACTAATCTTCAAAGCTTATTGGGAATTGTAGCTCTACTAGAATGCCTTTTCTGGCATATAAAATGCCTCCAAAACACAAACAGAAACTGACATGTTTTCAGGAAATTAAGTGGTTGTCAAATTTCTGACTTAGATTTAAGGGCAATCTGGGAAATGTTGGCACTTGAAAGCACGGTCACTCTGAAAACCAATAGCTGGGTACGCAGAGACATGAGAGTAAGAGTGAGGGCTGCAACTTATCTGGCAGCTATTTTCCATATTATTCTGTTAAATGTTTGGTCTGGGAAACGTGAAATACTATACTCACACTGAAGAAGGTGGAACCACAGAATTTGAGGTATCCAGATAGATAGATAGATAGATAGATAGATAGATAGATAGATAGATAGATAGATAGATAGATAGATAGATAGATAGATAGATAGATAGATAGATAGATAGATAGATAGATAGATAGATAGATAGATAGATAGATAGATAGATAGATAGATAGATAGATAGATAGATAGATAGATATGTCAGGTTCATGCTCAGTTCCAGATGTGAGATTAAAGTGATCTTTCTCTGAGTCAGCCACTGCCCACTGAGAGGCAGTAGAGTTCCAGTGTTAAGCACACCGCCCATGCAGTCCTGAGTGCTATCTGTGCCTGGAGCCAAGCATATCATAAACACATTTAATATTACTTCATATACTGCAGGAAAAATCATATTTAATCAAGCCCAAAATTCAGCTAAATAAAACACAGCAGACCAAAGGCTGCAGAAACACTGCTGATATATAATCACAATATTCCAAGCCTACATTCACAGTACATAAAATGAACATTTATATCAAAAGAATAACATGCACTTTGTCCAAATCTTGCACGCGTGCGTTGATTTATGGCCACAGCTTGGAACAAAAACAGGTTGCTTTTCATTATTTCATGAAGATTTACTATGTGAACAGTTTCAGCATGAGGAGCTCAAGTGCAGTCATTTCACTTGGTGATGAGCCAGGGCACTTCAACATCATTGCCAACATCATTTCAAACCCGCTCCCTCTGCTCTTGAATGGGCAATCAGTGCGAGCTATGCCCTAAAAACACAGGTCACATCCTCAGCCGGGCGACCTGAATGTTGTATATATTATGTATACATAAGTAAATGTGTGCCTTGAAAAAGGTGGAGGGGTGTTGAGACCTAAGGGGTTGGGGGTTGTTCAAGGAGGTTTTGATTATGCTATAATGAAGGCTAAGGTTGAGAGCGCGAAAGACAAGGGTGTGTTTTCCTCGCACATAATAACGAGAAAAATCATGTAATAGAATATAGAACATTGCATTTTCCAAAGCTGATTCAATGCTGTGTTCTGCAGATTAATGAAGTATGTAATAGCAATACTGTTTTACAATGGCTTTATTTAATTCCTGCCAGAAATCCAAAGACAGTGCAGGCACAGACAGATTGATAGAGGGTTTTCAGGCTCAGTGATGGATATAATAGCATGGTTATCTTTATAGGCCTGATGTTCATGTGTATGTGTGCGCGCATGTACTCATATTTCTGCCTGCCTACTTGTGCGTCACAGCTTCTTTATACGTGAGTGTGTGCATGCATGTATTGTGTGTATATATCAAGGGGGATGGGGGTTGTCACTGAAAGCATGGTGCAGATTAAAAAGGGGGAGTGTGCAAAGGAGTAATGACAAGAAAGAGGGAGCCGAGGGTTCCCAAGGCAACCTGCTGCTCCCTGGCCCTTGCGAGCTGGCGTGGGGGGCCCTGTCTCATCTTGTGTTGTGCCTGAGCACCTGCACACTGTTTGCACAGGCAACAGTGATTATTTTGATGATCTCTTGGCTTGCTAGAAGCCCACATCGTAGGCCATATCCACTGATCTAACATCTCCCTCTAGATGTCATTCATTTATTCAGCTGGAAATGTGTTGAAGAAATGCCACATATGCAAAGACAAAAGGACCCAGCCCAAGAGAAGAGAAACAAACAGAGTGGACCCTGAACCCATACAGAGCCTGACAGTTGCAACATGCTTGGCGTAGCTTTAAGCGATGGATCCCCAATGGTGTGTTTTAGCCTAATTTCTATACTCTCATCAAAGTAGGGAATCTCAGAGGGAACTTGGCTGGATGAATTTTAATCGATGACATGTTGGAGGATGTGAACGCATCAACAGCATTTGACAGGTCACAGAACAAAAATGGGCTGAAAATCAAACTCTTGAACATCAGGCCACTGAATTTCTGGCTGTGTGTTTCCAAGCAGATCTGAAAGGCCAATAAAAGCACAACTACCCCATGGAGTATTAGACTATTGAAAGAAAATATCAGAAGTCCATAAATAACAATTAAGCTACATTGGATAGCTGAAATATGAATATGAAATATGGCTGTGGTTTAGAAGAGCCATACACGTGCTATTTTGATGGCTAATTGCTAACAGCTGAGTCAGAGATAGACAAAGTGCTTTCCATCTGTAAATGCAATGTGAAACTCTGTAAAGTTATTTAAATTTGGCAGCTACAAAAGTGCCTTGGGTTATTGCAAATCACAGAATTTCATTAGATCTTCTCAGATTGTCGGAAACAAGTTGAAAACACTGAAAACACTGAAATATTAAATTCATATGGCTAACCTAAAAGAAATACTTACTTGTTTATACACATTTCCACAGAGCAACATTAAGATTTATTTCTGGTTTTGACTCCTGATGAATGAATAAATCGATGTAAGATTCACACTCATTTAAGCTCTGTTTTACTCTCCACCAACTCCTAGCTAGCTCTTTAGCCACCACATTAGATGCCCCGTCATGCTCACCAGCTAACTTTGCAGTATTCTGATGGGTTAGCGTATAGCGTGTTTATAATAGCTTTTTTTTAGCAGCTTCCTGCTGCTGTACACACTAATGAGAGCTGTGAATCAAAACAAAAATGAGCTGAAAGGCACTAAAACGCAGCACAGAGCTCAAAAGAAACTGCAGCTTATGAATCTTTGTCAATTCGTCACTACAAAAAGACCCTTTTATCATACACAAACTAATTTAGTCCATCGTTGATGTAAAAATATTGACCATAGCAGCTTTAATTCAGGTGTATTGGCCTGTTCAAAACAATGATGATTATTAGCTGAAAAAACAACAAGGTACCGTCTACACACACAGTCACACACACTTTACCCCTCCTGAAGACCTCTGCATTTCCTGTTAGTCCCAATAATGCAAGAACAAGCAGCTCTACTTCCTGGTTCTCAGGCTGGCGAGGAAGGAACCTCAGTCTGGTCACACGGTGCTCACCGCTTCCCCCTCACCTCCACCCCAACCCCCCTCCCTCCCTCTCTCCATTCTTCGCCCTTCTCTCTCTCTCTCTCAGTTTTTCTCTCTCATTCTCCACCTCTCTTATGTCATTGACATTTTTCTCTCACTTCTCCTCACCTTAGTCTCCTTTCACCTCCCACACAGGCCCACACAGATTCACACTGTGGAAATAAAATACGACTGCCTCGCCTAACAGGAGAAAGGCACACAAACACACAAACAGACTATGTTTTCTCACTGGAAGCAGGATGTTCCCCAGATCGAAGGATATTTTTACATGTCACTGACATGGTTTGACAGTAAAAAACACAGCTTCTATATTTACAGGCTGTGTTTATCTCCTGGTGTGGAAAAAGGATGTGGAAGTTGTATTTAAAAAGACAGCGATGGGGAATTTGGAATAGGAAAGGAGCCATCAGTGGAGAGACGGAGATAATGAAAGAGAATTCATAGAGATAGAGAGAAAGGACACAGACAGTCAAATTTCAATGTGCCGTTGTAGTAAAGTGCAGGGAAAGTGATCTACTGTACACTCTCCTCCTAAAAATGGCCACTCAACACCCCAAAACTCTTGTATAAATCATTCATCGAGGCCTCCAGAGCACCATACGGGAACTTGCTGATGCAGTTCCAGAACAAGTGCCGACAAAGTAGTGCACCGTGCGGTTATGTGTCCCCATAGACGTGTTATAGCATCATTGTCTGGCTGTGAGCGCCGTGCTCTTTGCTCGTGCTCCCCGTGGCGTGTCCCATTAGTGGTCTCTAGCAGGCCACAACTCATTCCCCGCACGAGCCAAAATACTGCATTATTAATCAACCTCGCTTGTTTACCCTGTGTGATCAACCTTCAAAGCAACCAGTATGATATGGCCACACGCGTACACCCGGGCATCCACGCATTCATTCTGCATGTACACACACTCACACACACACACGTTATTTACTCTCCACTATTATACCCCCAGGCCTGAAGCCTTTTGGGAAAAAAAAAATTGGTGCTCTGGTTACGGGCAACAATGGTGGCATTTAATATGGGTCATGGTTACTAGGCAACCACACGCCAACTGGACTGGTGTTGGATTACTGATCGTTTCATAATTAATTACGGATTATGAATAATTGATTGAGAAGTGTTGGGTAATTTACAGTCGTGTGTAAATGGGAGACACTCCGCTGCCTTACCCCCAGAGTGTGTGTGTGTGTGTGTGTGTGTGTCTGCATGCAAATTATATGCATTTATGCACCCAGCTATCATCTCTAGTGCTATGAATAGTGGATGATATTTTTAAGGGAAAATGCTATTTGTAAAGGTCTCTGTGCAAGCATCTCTCAGTCTAATAATAAGCACATCATTATGCAGAGAAATCTTCAGGTTTTCTCATTTCCTTATTCTTCATTATTTTCAGTGAAAGTGAAAATACCGAACTGATACTGACACCTGCAGTTTGTGCTTTATTTCAGTCCAAATGACATGGGTCAGGAGGAAAACGCACCCATTTTTTCTCTCTGTCTTTTGTTTTTTCTTTACATAATACAAAGTTACAACAGGAGAGTGTTGTTCTGGATGTTGGCATAGTATGATCTCTGATTGGCTGGTGAGAGGGGTTTAGAGAAGTGTGTGTATTAACAGATAGAGAGAGCGTAAGAAAGAGAGGCAAAAGAAGAGAGGAGGATGTAGGTGAGAGGTAGATAAGCGGTGCGTAGGAGTTTGAGTGGGCCGAAGAGAGAGGGAGAGAGAGGGAGGGATGGAGCTGAAAGCAGATCTGGACAAAAGGACCAGCCAGGAGAGAAAACTGTCCTTTATTCCTTATTTTAAGCTGATACTAAAAAAGCTAGTGCTCTTAAACATTCACAAATCCATGTTTACATCTGGACTGAGACAGTTCAACTTGTCCCACACGTTTTGCATACGATTTGAAGCATGTCTATTTGTGTACTTTAGATGATGGCATCAGTGATTGACCTTGCGTAATTCATAGTGAGATGTTGTTCTGGAGGTGACCAGTAGGGGTCAATGACCATCAGAAAGTCCTGCAACAGCTGATAGATAGATAGATAGATAGATAGATAGATAGATAGATAGATAGATAGATAGATAGATAGATAGATAGATAGATAGATAGATAGATAGATAGATAGATAGATAGATTAAAGAGAACAGACACACTAATGTGCAGTTGTGCACTTTTTCAAGTTGTCTATCCTCTAGCACTACAATCCGTTACTATGGAAACACAGAGATATGTCAAAAATATGTTTTGACATTGGCATTACGGGTAAGGAGAATGGTACAAGGCTCACAAAGAAGCTGAAAACGAAAAAATGTGTCAAACATAGAAAAGAAATTAAGTTGCAAATCCATGTTCTCATGCCAAACCAGACCACACCAAGCTCCGCTGTAAATTCTATGTTTTTGCTTTGGTTAAAGGGTTTTATCAAGAGATACATCATTGAGATAATTCAAAACAATATTCAGTTTAAACTTAACCACATGAACATCTTAAATACACATAGAATACTCTGTGGTAAAATGCGGGGTAGTTTTCTATGATTGTCCTAGAAAGAAGATGATATATGATACATAAAAGGTCTTGATATTTAAGCAAGAAGCTGTGGAACAGTACAGACGCTAATGCTGTTCATGTAATGTGGTTATGTTTTCACTACTTCGGAAACAACGTGAAACACCAAGTAGTGTTAAAGTAGGATCTAAAAGATTAAACAGACAAGTGGAAAATGGAGAGAAGAGGGAAAGAAAAAAGGAGAGCGGGATTGTGGAGGAAGCAGCGGAAAGAAATAGACACCAGTATGTGTGGTATGAGCGGGAGATGCATAAAAGGAGGGAGGGAAAAAAAGAGCGGCGGCTGTCAATAGAAAATAGAGAAGGGAGGTGAAAGGAGCGGTGGATTACTGCAGTATCATTTTACTCCTTCGACCCCCACCATCACTCCTTCAAACCCCCTCTTTCTTGGTTTCATACAAACACACACACACACACAATATATATATCATTTATAATGTTATATATAGTGTGAATATAAGAGTGTTCAAGTGAGTCTCAGACACACGCAGGTCCCTATCATGTTTCATCATTAAGGTGTGAGTGTTTGTGTGTTGTTTATAGTTCACAGGGAGGGGAAACACAATGCTGAAAGCACCGACTGATGAAAACATCTGCATGTGACCTTTACGTGGTGCAAATTCTGGCTGATTACAACATAGATGGACAATGGTCCCAGCATGAATCTGACTTTTAAAGACAATAGAATATAAACCGAAATGCATTATGAAAAGAAATATGGAAAGTTACGGGATCTCCGTCATCCCGGTGACAACAATAAACACATGGTCAAGGTTATGGAATGTTTGTGGTCAAGATTTCACATAAACAGCGTTGACTGGAAACAGGAAACAATCAGCGGCCTCCCGTGTTAAAGTCTGATGTTTTGTTGAATCATCCATCCAATCTGACCTCTTCTCTATATGGACTTAGTCGCTCCATAACAACATCACCTGACCTTATCCTTTGCTCCTGTCATAATAAGTGCTACCATTAGAAGGCTGGCATCTGAACCTTAAGATACGTTCTTTTGGAGCACAAACAAGTAATCCTGTTACTCTCTTGGGAGCACAGTTTTGACAAGAAACAAGAGACTGATGGCTAAAAAAAAGGGAGCATATAAAGTGAGAATAGGAAAGGGCCCAGAATTGACCCTTGGGGAACTCCACAGGGCAGAGGAGCACAATCAGACACTTTGTCAGCAATGGAAACAAATAACTGGCGATTTCATATACAGGAAGAAAACCATTCTGGGACAATGAGTTGAAAGATGTCACAGTAGCAGGATATGAGTACCACACTCCCCTATTATCACGATGCTTCTCTTTCTCTTTCTCTTTCTGTCAAACCAAATGTCAACGACCGGCTATATGTATGTAGTTTTGTGTATGTAGTTTTAGAAATAAAACAAGAAACATTTAAGAAATCAAATGATGAAAATGAAATGAAAAAACTTAGTGGGTCATTTTGTGGTGAAAAATAGTTGTGGAGGGGTAAAATATGTGAAGTGCAGGACATATAGTACCTGTGTATATTTATCAAGCAGTAGTAAAGCTGCCAAGGGTCAAAGTACAGACGTAAACTAGCCTGACAGCACTGCAGATAAACTGCAGGCCTGCTGTTCTGTTCCCTTCATGTGTATCTTGTGTATTTGTTTATCAGCAAGGATTTGAATCTGGGCTAATGGGCTAATAGAATATACACCGTGGACAGCCAATCCATCATCATGATTGTTGCTCCAAATACAGGGGTTAGGTAACACATCTGTTAGATAATATTCAGGAACTGACACTCTGAGGTGTGACTTTTCGAGATTCACACCTGGCTCCTGCTTTCTTAAACCATAGAGTTGTTCTAATATTTTATGGGAGCATCCTGCATGAAATCAAGAGGAAATAGGACTCCGCCTTTACCACAGGGTGGCTGTGTTTATCTCTAATAGGCAGGCTTGCATGTGTGTGTGTGTGTGTGTGTGTGTGTGTGTGTGTGTGTGTGCACTGGCACTGACATCCTGCATCCTCCATGCTCATCTGCTTTTACAACCTATTAATTAGAGCGCCGCTATCACAGAGCCTGTGGCAATCTCTCTATCTGTTGCTCACTCTCCCCCATCTCACTTTGGACAAGTAATCTCTCTCTCGCGCTCTTTCTGTCTGTCTGCTTTGAATCGGCAAAAAACATTTTCTCTTTCATTTCAGACACCCTCAGTGACTCACTGTGTATTTCATTTTCATATTTATCCAGAGTCACACAAAACCATTGCAGGTATGCAATCATAAAGAAACCTGTGACCGTGGCAGTCTGAAACATTTTTTCTTTTCTTTCTTTCCCACAAAGGTTGAGATACAACCACATGACTGCTACAGGTTTACTGGCAAAGTCAGGAAGGATATACCTGAATAAACACTGTGTGTGTGTGTGAGAGAGCAAGCGTGTGTGAGTGCGCACATGCACATACATAGCCCTCACACTCCTACCAAAGGTAGTTGCCCTTTTCATATGTGTACATGTGGAAATATATACTGATCTGTTGCTGCTATACATACTATATGCACAACATGTTCAGGAGTGTATGTTGTATGTGTGTGTGTGTGGGTGTGTGTGTGTGTGTGTGTGTGTGCCCACAAGTATTGGTGTGCGCGTGGGACAGGTTGTAATTTAGCAAGGGAACATGGAGGCTCATGAAGGGGCAAGGCCCAGGGGAGCCATCAGGCTGAACTCGCCGTTCCCGGGACGTGCCCTGGGAAGAGACCCGATGTCACTGGGATAAAAACAACACACACGCCCTGTCAAACAGCAGGGAGGATGGATGGATGGAGCGAGGACAGGGGGGTGATAAAAAGAGACGGAAAAGAGAATAATGACCGCCAGAGTTTAATGGACAAAGACAAAGAGAGAGAGAGAGATGAATAGATGCAAAAAAAAAAGAGAGCGAGAGAAGGAAACGAGACAAAGAGACATAGGAAGAGATGGAGAAAGACCAAAAAAAAGGAAAAAAGTGGAGAGTGTGCAACCTATGCTCCCCTGGAAATAACACGTCATGACTTGGCAGTGTATGGCAGAAATTCTGATCCTGTAATGTTTTATAACAATACCTCACACATGAACCCCTGCTGCATTTCCCAGTGGATGGCTAATGTCTAGCAGATAATAGTTTTCAGGACAGACGTGTGATTAAGCAGAAAGAAGCCACAAGTCAAACGTTCTGGCCGAAGAAGAAACTGCGCGTCTTTCATCACAGCCCCCCTCCCCGACCAAATAATTCTGCATTAAATACCAGCACAGCAGCAGCAGTCCAACAAGCATTAAAAGCAGACGTTAGTGACAGCTGAGTTGGATAACGTGACAGCTCAAGATGAGTCAATTTGCTTCTGTCACTCTCACGCAGCTCTCTTTATCCCAGATGAGCCCTAGCATAAATATAAAGGCAACATCTGTGGAACATCCACCCACTGGACAGCAAAGATTTATGAGAGACATATTGGAAAGATTGAACTATTCAGACAGATTAATATTATCATTAGAAGCTGGGCATGGAGGAATCTTACATATTATGTGCATCTCTTTCTCTCAAGCATGTTAGTTTTAAGCTTCAACACGGATGCTCTGCATGAGTCTTCGCCCCCCCACTGCACCCCAATTACCTAGACTTCCTAATGGATATCCTCTTGTCTTTGCTCTCTGATCCTCTACTGCCCCTCTGGGATGGGGGCCTTGTGTGTCTGCAAGTGTGGTTTGAGAGTGTGTGTGTGTGTGTGTGTGTGTGTGTCTATGCTGAATCACTATACTGTATGTATGCACTGTAACTGGATAGGACTATTTTACACAAGCGTCCTTGGGTCTGTTCATTACAGGTTGTACCGCATGACCTGGCGACACGGTTACAACTGATATTTGACCCTTTGCAGTGGTCTGTCAAGTGAGCCAGATCATGTAGACGTCAGGTCAGCCAAAACATGAACGTTAAGGACATAACGAGACGTTTTGGTGGAAAACATCAAATTCTTCTTCAAAGTCTTTTTTCAAACTCTGTCCCTTTTGGTTCTTTGCATGGTTTTTGTGTTTTTATTTCAAATCAATTTTAAATTGATTTTTAAATCTTTAAACAGAAAATGGCAACATGGCGTATGGCTTCTTTATGGCAAAAAAAAGAAGAAGTCTATTTATCGTGTTTATTTATGGAAAGTGACTGAGAGAGTAAAGGCTGACTTTCTTTGCAGATGTCTTGCCTTTAGATGTTCTGTAAACAGAAGACTGTGGATGAAATTGTTGCTCTGGTTTCAGACTAAGGGGATATTTTCTACAGAGAACAGCTGTTGCATCTCCGAGGTAGCATCAGTGCTGCTCTTTGGTTTTATCCCTGTAATAAAGTTGTCCTTGTTCTTGCCCTACAAGAGTAAAATTGATGAATCACCTCCCTATCCTTTCATTCACTTGATATCTGTGAAACTGGCTGTTGTTTTTAACGCTAATGCTAATCACGTCTACGCTACTAAAGCTCCGTCGGTGAGGAAAAAACACCTCTTTTTTCCGTGAAACTAGGTAAGCTGTGAGATCCGGGAAAAGTGTTCAAAGCCTCTTCCTTTTCTCAGAGATCAAACAGCGAAGGGATATTTACTGCTTTGTTTGGTACTGCCGGGAGAGGATCGCATCATTAGATGCCGAAGGGAAACCAGAAACGCTTTAGTTACAGTCATAAACAAGAAGATGTGAGACAACAACGGAGCAGATGGCATTTGCTAGACCTTTGCTGTTTGATGCAGAAATGAATACAGAGAATGGATGACTGTATATTTAATGATTTTATGAATAAATCCATATTTGTACTGACTTATAAGGCATGTTCAGACAGTAACTAGTTGAGAAATTTAGATTTCCAGGAATTTCATCACAGTATTGAAGCATCTTACAACATACATGTACAGTAAGTCAGTAAGCACACGCTGTATATGATTTCAAAGACATTTGACTACCATATTCTTTGTATGGTGGCCAACTAAATGCTCGCTATAAAAACAAAGTAAGGTACAATAAAAAAAACCCTTGCTCTAATGGTAAAAGAGCATATGGTCAGGTAACTGTTTAATGCATGGTTATCAGTACAAATCACTGATAAAACATCTAATAAAGTCCATTATGAGAAGCAGAGGCAAGCAGAAACAGTTGTTTTATGGCTTGACCGTGCAGTTAAAAGCACACCTGTGTGTTTTTCCAGGTAGCAATTAAAGTCTAAAGTGATCACTACAGTTAGTTCGGTCATGCCGTTTTATATGAGAGAGTGAGAGACATGACAGGTTTCATTATGTCTGCCTCACCCGTCATTATTTGACTGAGCAAGTGACAGTCGCAATAAAAAGAGAAAGGAGAAACAATAACCTTCTTTAAACATGATATAAAATGATGTGATTTCTATTCAGATATGATTGGCCCTAAATTTTAATCTCAGCAGATATATGACACTTTAACAGCAAGGTAGATTAGCTGGACTTTGAAAAGAATAACAAAAATAGTTGGCTTATTTGTACACTGGCTTACCTTTTAAATTAGTCTAAATTGGATATTTATTGTCTTATGTCTTCATGTGGATATGGATATCACCACTTCTTTATTATACACGCAAGATCAATTTTCTTTGTCTTGCAATTTATTTTAAAACAAATATAAACCAATATTTTCTGGAGTCCCACAAAGAATCAACTTGGGCCCATTCCTTATTTTCTATTTTTGCCAGTGAGTTGCCAAAAAATAAAATGGTGACAATGCTGTGTTATGCAGATGACTAGTTTAAAATAAACAATTATGTTGTAATTAGTTGTCATAAAATCAGTTAAAGTTAAACTTGTGTATAACAGTAATAAAGTAAGTAATAAATAGAATTAATCATTGCCTGCAAATGTGAACTTTGTTCTCACTGATAATATGTTATGAAATAACATTGATATGAGTCACTTGGTAAAGTGCTGCATAGAAACTTTGGCAGCCAACATAATTTCTCCTCCACACTTACAGGGTAGAGTGAGGCGAGGGGTATTCAGTTGGCTGCAATCTGCCCGCCACTAGATCCTACACACTCGTCTTTCAAGGAGCATCCATGCATACAGTAGCATTACAGTCATGAATTATAGTGGAAATGTCTGCTTTATTACATTTGCAATTTATCTCATAAAAGGTCAAATTAGGAAAAAAAAAAGACAAAAGATGTGCTGGGAGATTGTTTGGTGTGTTTTATTCATTTATTTTATGGTCTCGCTTTTGTTTGATTCTCTTATTTTTTGTATTTTTTTTGTCCTTTTTTGTTTTTGTGTGGTCTGACTATTTAATAACTACATGCTTATGTCTTATGTATCACATAACAATGTAGTGTGGGTCATCTGGGCTTCAAAAATAATTCCAGGCAGGATTTGCTCACTAATAAGACCTATCAGTTTCATGAACATCAAATCAGTGCGTGGCTGTTGCTGTCTGATTAAAACATGTTAGAGATTAATAGCGGGGATAAGCTAAGCCATGCTAGAGTAATATATTTTTGTTTAGTCACCCAAAATGTCCAGCCTATTTCTGTCTGGCCCTTCCTGTCTTTTTGGCATGGCCTGTCCAGTCCTGTTCTGGCAACAGTTGGGGAGCTTGGCTGTAGCGGTCATTTCCTCATCCAGATGAATAGAGGCCGTTCCAACGAACAGTTGTATGGTGTCTGGGCCCCAGGCCCCGAGCCCCAGCTGCTATCTCAGCCTCACAGTCAGTCTGCCGAGTGTGAATATTCATTTAGCTGGCCACATAATCATAAGCTCACCGATGTTTGTGTTGCTGCCGCAGGGGGTTTATATAGGGGCTGAGGGGCCCATTCAAACACATGCGGTTCAGTTTATTGCCAGCGAACAACGTAGCATGCTTTTAGGATATGTCTCCTATGACCACTACATCATTGTGTCTTACACATTGTTTCAATGAAATCATTAAATAATAGTATATCATACCTCAGGATATTGGCCCATAATAACTGTAAATGTTCTCTGTGCTCCTGGGATGGTGTCTACAAGAAAATGAGAAAGAAAACCACAAAGTGCCAAACATAGCTAACATTATGTTAATATTCTAGAGAAGTGCACACATGCCCAAATTCTCCTGGAAGAATTCACCACAGAATTTCGTCAAACCATGGTGGGGGCTGGCTGGTCTGTCTGACAGGAACCAGAATAAGTAGCTGTGGGTCTTTTTGGCCCTCATGGGGCTTCGTGATCCTGCAGGCCTGGATGGCACAGAGATGTTGAACAGCTTCAGCACCCTGCTCTACTGAACCAAGTAATTCCCTGCCAGTTGGAGGCTTATAGAGCAACTCTGCTCCCTGGGAAGACGCCTTTCACAGCTACAACACCGACAAATCACTATTTTCATGGCTTGACTTCCCCTCCAGAACCAGGGCTCCTGCCCCCATGGTATACTTAGGAAGAGGGTTAATTCCCGGGTGTCTTTTGCCCAATGCTGTTAATAAAATTGGGACCTCTGACTGGGCAGGAAAAGACTCTATTTGGGGGGATAGGCATAGGACCAGATGGTCAAATGCCCACAATTTGCTTTCCTCTGCAAATTAGGTTGGATGAAATCAAGGCAGCTGCTGGAGAACCGTGGGGGATTAGGAGGATACTGGAAGTTGACATTATTTTCATTCAAACCATCAGAGACACACCAATTTCTCGAAAACCACTAAGAAAATCAACTTAAGAAAATATAAAGAAAATGAAGAGCCTGGCAGGGCTGACGTTAACAGTTTGTAATCCCCTTGCAATCTCTCACTGCGCTGGTATAATTCCTCTACACGACAACGACAGCTTTGCAGATTTGCAGACAGCTCTTTGGGTATTATACACCATCTTTGGATAATTCATTCTGCCTGTTTAGGTGAACATACCACAGAGAGCAAGTGTGGTATCTTCTTTCCTTTCCAGTGGTCTCCTTTTCGGTCCCTCCTCCCCTCTGTCCCCCCTCGGGGCGGCAGCGAGCGGGGGCGCTCGCGGCGGTAGGACGGAGTCTCCAGGTGATCGAGTTTTCAGCCAAAGCACCTTGAATAATTAAAACACGTGGTGGGCGAGCCTGCTCAGGTTTCGCGGTTGATTCAGATTACCATGTGTATACAAACAGATGGAGGCGCGTACGTAAGCACTCGTACACTCGCACGTACTCTCTTCTGCGTAAAGCACACATGCATGCACGCACACACACACAAAACACAAATACAAACACACTCCCCAGTACTGCCAGGCTCTTGGCTATGCAGCTTTGTGGGAGGCTATCTCACACCATTATCTGCCTGTATGGGCCGGCTCCCTCCCTCACTATCTGCTGTACAATCAACTGTGGCTTCAAAACAACTTAATCCCTCTGACTGGCACACTGCGCTTGTGTTGTTGCTATGCCGGCTAGATGTCCTGCACCAGGGTACAATTTCACACCATTGTATCCCACTCAGTCCGGTAGTTATGTTTATCCTTAAGGGTATTATGGAAATGTATTTTTCCCTATGAATGACCAACAGTACTTCACTGATGATTTAAACATACTTCCTTCATGCTCTGGACACTCTAGATTTATGGTGCCAAGCACAGGAACTGGGAGTCTTTTGTTTATCAATTTCGGTTCATGGCTCCAAAGGCTTAAGCGAAGCCTTTGTATGACTTAACCATGGCTGCATACCCAGCATGTGACACTGTTTTATGTAGTTTCATTGTAAACAAAGAAGGTTTATTGTGTAGCGTTAGAGCCATTGTCACTTTAAGATGTTAGATTGTGACTTCCAGCCAAGCAATGACCGCTCATCACATTTAGCATGAGTCTAGAAACTGTCAGCGATTCACCCAAGGAGCTCTCTTCTTCTTTTTTGGGGTCCTGAAGAGAACTGACCAGTATTACACAAAAACGCGCAGATTTATGCAAACTTTGGAAAAATAAACATTCTTTTGCAAAGCAGAAGTGTTTTTTTTCTTTCCTGTCTTATTAATTATCTTGGCACTCCTTAGATTTATAAACCCCTTGAGGGTCCCTGCTGGTGTAAACCACATCCTTTGCTCTTGCTCTGATGTCATCGGTGGCGGAAGAAGTGCTCATTGTTTATCTTAATTGTTTAATTTATAATACTGCATCGTGTTCCACAAGCTGATTATATACTTTATATGAAAAGCCTTGATCTGCAGAGTAAACTTTCACTACAGCTCTCAGTAAATATAGAGGAACAGAGGTATACAGTCATATAAAACGAAGCAGATAAATACAGAAAAATTATCATTTCTGTTCATTTATAGATCTTTCCTTATTAAAGAGGAACATAAAAAAAAGAGATACAAGAGGAGAGAAGCTACTGACATGCCCTCTACCTCCCGGCTGTGCCACATGGCAGCCCAACCAGCATCAACCTCTCTGGGCTGTGATACCAGTGATGTCACACACCTGGCCGGCCTCTGCTGCCATCGTGACACCCGATCATGTTTGGCATGGCCTTGGCGCTGTTCATGGATGTTGGTACAAGTGTAATGTGACAGCTCGTTCCTTTCACATGGCATCCGTCTGATGTCGTCTCTACACACAACGATAGGCTTATGCTACTCAGTTACAGCACTCTTCACTTGCCAGGACAGGAAACGCAGATCCATTTGGATCACTTCTGTCAATTGAGTTGGATCGCGTGCGGATTTTGGAGATACCGCTGGCTGCTAAGTTGGATGTATTTATGGTTTAAATGATGCTGCAAGTGGCTCAGGATCTCCTTCATCGCTTTAATTGGGGCAGCAAACTAGCGGCACGCACAGTAACAATGCGACCAGCTCACAGATCAAATGTCAATACGCTCATTATAGTTGTAACAAAATCTAGAATAAAACAAACTTATTTATTCCTCCTTATGCAGTGTACATTTCATTTCCCAAGCCATCTACAGCTGCATGACAACTCATCGAACTTCATCTGCTGATGGAGATCATGTGTTTTTGTCTAAAGCCACTGAAGAAACTAGTAAATGGACCCTGAGCTGAGATTGTTTAATCATTTGCCATTTCCATAGTCAATAAATAAATAAATGGCTCATGATACCTTACATGTTTTTGTGCAATATACAAATAATCAAATATCCAAAATGAAAACATAAAACATATTTTTCTACATGGGTGGTATAGTGGTGCAGTGGTTAGCAGTGTCCCTTTTCTGTGTTTGCATGTTCTCTCTGTGTCTGCGTGGGTCCTACATACATACAACATGCTCTATATCTAACATCATAACTTCCTGACAAATTTGATCTTGCAGACCTGTGCACGCTCCATGCTGTCACACAGACTGGATGACAGAGCGGAGTGGTTTACACCTGGTAAGGAAACAACCATTGGCTTGACTGTGCCATGGGTATGGGAGAGCCTCTGGGCTTCCACCACCTGCTCCATTTCTCACATTTTGTCACACCTTAGGGGACATATCTCATCCGGTCCACAACCCAATTACTTCACAACACGTTTAACTGCCATCAAACGCTGCGCAGCGGGGGTGCAAGGGAGCTGCACAGAGCCGGGCTGTTGCCATGGCCACTGTCACTCAGCAGATTTCCAAGGATGGGAAGAGATACGGAGAGCTCTCTGATTGGTTTGTTGCACTATTTTGACCAACAGAGACAGGAGCAGTACTCACAACAATGACAGACACTGTTGTTATGCAATCGAACAATTAGAATATGCACATTTGTGAATACTGGCTGGTCTCGCTTGTTAAACTGGAAGCATGACAGCAAAAGTGGTCGGAGGAAATTCGTAGTCTCTCTCCCTCGTTTGCATATCAGATCAACCATGAATTAACACCATGTGCTCCCTCATATGATCTGTGAAAGTATAAGTAAACCCTCGAGAAAGGAGAATTTTTATGTCAGAGCAGAAAAAATCCACTGAAGGAACTGATTTAATCTGTGATGGAGACAGATTGACACAAGACAGACAGGAGAATAAACAAAAACAGTATTATGTCTGGTGGTTATCTCCAAAAATGTTCGGTTATCACCAGGTAGAGCAGTTCCCGGTGAGTAAAAAGGAAAATAAACTCAAAATTTACTAGAAATACAGGATAAACAGAGACATGCAGAGACAGAGAGGAAGAGAGAATGAAGCGTCAGCAGCATTTCATACCACACACACTGAGATTTTCCACTTGACCAATAATCAGACATGTATGTCAAAGGCAGCTGATAAGATACCTGCTGGTCTAAGCCAAAGCCACACGGTGATAACCACAGAAAAAGTGTACCATTGTGCTAAGGCACCAAAGAAAAGCTATGCAGACCACACCAAGAGTATTTTTAAAATATTATTTAGAATCTAAATTTTGTCTATTTTATCACAACATCAAAAAAAAAAAAAAAAAGAAAGAAAGAAAAGAAAAATTTATTTTGAAGCATCCAAATATTTGCCCAGGGCAATTCCAGTTTTAGTCTTGGATCACAAACATTCCAGTGACCTGAACAAATATTGCTTTTGTGCTGCTCACCTTTTTATTGTGCTTGATTAGGCTTAGGTATTGCATGTTTTGTTTGCGATTAACATCAGATTTTTTTGGCACTGATTGTTTGGCAAATTTGGTTCCAAAGAAAAAAGCCAATTCCCAAAGACTCGTCACTTCTGCACTGATTTATTTAAAAGGCAGTGTTTCCATTTTAATAAATCAGTGCAGAGGTGGAGTGTGTCGAGGAAAGATTTTTTGGCCTTAATTTGGATTTCTGCTCACAGTGAAAAATTGAGAAATAAGACCTTTCATAGGTCAGGAAGTGACTAATTGTATTTGCAGAATCGCCTAGTTCAATTTTAACTCTACTTTTGATTGTTTTATAAAAATTGTCTTTAAAAAACAGATGGACGGGAAGATCAATATCAGTTATCAGGAACAAGTGGGGATTCAAACGAAAAATGAATAATCATGTCTAGATGAGGATGTGATATTGATCCAGATCCTGTCAAGGTGTGGACATAGTTCCTGTGCAAATGTGATGAAGTCACGTCTTCCTATTCTATTTCCTCATGGTGACAGCATCGACAACAGGAACAGGACCTGACTAACAGTCTCATTTCCCCTGGGCTCTGTTTCCTCTGACTCAACTCCTTTGCACCATGAGAGTAAGACGCACACAAGAACACACACACAGATTCATCCCACGGACGAAAAACACATGCTAACTCTTTAAACAACCCGTGTTTGTGTCGGCCTCCATCTGAGACTGGAGAAAACAGCTCGATTGGTCATAAATAAATGTCACAGTCTATCCTTTCTTTATCAGGGGACACTTTGGGCATCAAAGCAAGGGAAACTCAGCACCGCTCAATCATCGAGGAGTGCTGCAGGGCAGCGCCACAAAACACGCCGCTGAGGCCAGATACCAGGCCAAAACTAATGTAGAACGGAACCCGCCTTGGTTTTTTAACCATCCGACTCAGAGATACTGTACAAGCAGGGGGGGGGGCACTAATGGGGACCAGAGGTCTGTGGTCTACGTGATGCTGGCCAGAGAGACCAGACGGCCGATGACTGATCTGGAAGAAGGGGGAGGGATGGGGGTTGTCATTAAGGAGCTGCTCCAGCTCTAATCATAGAATAACACTCCTTCTTTTATCTACCTTCAGCTCCACCTCACCATGAGAAAAACCAAAAGAGTGTAATCCAAGCCCTGGTACTGCAGTGAGCCGGGGTGAAGTTCACTGATGAGCCCCAGCGAGGAAACATCTGCAAACCATCCACATGGAATGAGTCTTAAAATAAGGCGAGCTCGCCCAAAAGGAGGAGGATTAATTGGATTATTTGGAGGAGTAGTTGTTTGCTGTAGTCATTATGTGAATCATTATTTATATTGAGCAAGAAAGGCATGGCTGTGTCATCTCATAAAGTAAATCCTGATAGAGCTTGCCAGGAGACGTATAATGTCTTTGACAGTGAGTAAAAGCGTGGCTTCAAATGTAGAAACTGGCCGTAAATCCACAAAAATCTCATACTGTCTGTTGTTAAAGAGGAACTCCTCATATAAGTCAGAGCGTCGTCTGCTCCTGATTTGGGTAATAGAACCGAGAAAGCTACAGTAAGTGTACACTGAGACCCAACGGACTGATCTGGTCTGAAAACACACACATAGGATGTGTGAATAGGCTCATTCAGATAATTTGCTTTGACATTTTCATTCCTGAATGGTGAGTAGATACAACGCAGATCTTAAACTGATTAAATAGGCCCGAGGAGGGAGCGAGGAGGGCATTAGTTAAGAAAACAGAGGCGAAGGCTGAGAGCGACGGGGGGTTCGGCTTATCGGCGCTTTGAGCTGGGTCACTCTTAATTCATTCTGAATTAGCCGAGTCGTGTGTGCTGAAATAATCACTCCTTTGTTTATTTGCTCAGGCCCTGGCACAAGTCTTTATCTGCCCGGCTAGCACTCGCACCTCTTCCCTGCTCCGCCTCGCTCCGCTCTGTCTGTCTTCAAAACGCAGTCTGGGTGAAAAACAAACACTGATCTACCAGGAAGTAAAGGACAGAGGGTCACTGCAACCTGTCTCACAAAATCACCACTTGTTTTCTGTAAGCTCGGTCTGTTCCATCAGCAGCTGGAGAACATGATTGGGCTGAGTAACTGACAAGCCCTACAGGGAAAAGCTGCCTGTCAGACTAGTGTTTTTAATAGCCTTAAAATACAGGAACTCCCAGCAGAGAGTCACACCTCAGACTGCATTACTTGGCCTTGGCATGACAGGCAAATCAGACGGTGATTGAAATGTAATTATTACTCAGTGTGAGAAGTGACAGCATGTAAACCAGCAAGTGAAACATTAATTGGCACTGGAGCGGCTTAACTGTTATACATAATAATGCAACAACAGAAAAACACGTGTCCCAAGTTTGACAACCTGCCTCGCACTTTGTAGAAATATACGAACATGTCAGCCATGCTTCTTTCAAGGCAAAAGCCCTCAAAACATCCTCATCTATGACAAGTTTTCATTAGAAATCACTCCGGTTCGTCTGCATCTGCAAGGAAAGCATGAAATTGTACGCAGCATGCCTCATTAATTTGCAGATGTGCCGACTGATTCACTTACAGGACCGTGTAAATATCCCAGAGACCGACCAGAGCAGATTACAGGGACAATGCAGACATCAGTGCTCTGGTTAATTATAGTCATCACTCAATGGAAGAAAGTAGACATGTGTTAGACATTTGATGAAATAAAGCAGTGGGAAAATATTTTGCGAATTAAATAAATGATACAGGTTTCAAAGCTCAGGAAATGAATGTTGTCTCATAATATTTGCGCAGTGTGTTACATGTAATAAGGCGTCAAATCCTTCTGAATCTACTGAAATCTGTCAGCTTTTTTTAATTCCTCACCTCTGGCCCCATGAACTCTCAGTTTGCATGCATATCATGTTGGCACAGAGTCTCCATTTTGATTTCCATTGTGGCCGAGTCTGTCATTAAGAGCCCAGAAACAATGGCCAGAATGAGTGGTGCCACAGTAAACAGCTCCCCTGTGAATCCAAGCACAACAGTTCCACATCGCGGGAATGGGAGCGTGAGCGACTACGGCGCACTCGCTCTCGGGCTGCAAATCATATAATGACATTATTGTGACCAGTAAAAGCTCATTCCCACACAATAGCTTTAAATCACATCATAACGGAAAATGGTGCGTGTATTGCAAAGATGATAAGTGAGAAAGCAGCCTGTGTCTCTTTTGCCCGTCTGTGCCCTCGCTGTGACCTCTCCGGGGTTTGCGGGGATAGGACAGATTGTGCTATTGTGGGTCTGGAGTGCTAAATGTTGTCTGCCAGTTGCTCAACAAAGAGTACGAAACAATTCTGGGGCACTCCGTAGGATATGTGCTGCAAGATTCAAAGAGACACTTACTGGCAAGGCCATGTTTATATAACTGTGGCACGTAGAGTGGGACCCGATAACAGAAGACATTTGAACATTGCGGCATCACTTGAATGTTTCCAACTTCTACTTTTCATCACCTATTTCGATACCTTCTTTGACGTGCGCTCAACAAAATTCCCCTCTGCCGTCAATCCATCCACCCTGCCGTTCCTCTTCTTGGCCTGTTGCAGCACATCAAACCCAGCTTGCGTTCAGATTTTGGGATTGAGCAAGACATAGTAAAGGTCGACACTGCTGGAGATATGTTTATTCGCAGAATTAGAATAGGAGATTGCTACCATGCACATATCTGTCGACTGAATTAGAAGCTTAGTTTAGCGCTAAGACTGGAAACGGGGGGTAATAGCTAGCCTGGCTCTGTCCAAAGGGTGACAAATCAACCTACAAGCACTTCTACATCTCACTAATTAAGAGTTCATATGTTGTTTGTTCAATATGAGGGTGCAGCATGTTTGTGATATGGGTGTTCAGCTCTCCGTCAGCAGAGCAAGCAATTTAGTTTGATTGCATTTATTGGTGCGTGATGTGTAAAATCTGCACACTGCGGTAAAGGCTACTTCTTCCATGAGCAGCTCATTGTTGAGCCCTTGGGGGAACACTCAGCAGACAACAGGCAGAGCTCTGTTTCTGCTCTCTGGGCAGCAGGTACACAGACACAGTTTACTGCAATGTGTGATCGTATTTTAATGAGGAATAAAAGAATCAATGGATACACATCGTAATAGAGAGAAAGGAATAGTTTGACATTTTGAAAATACTTTTTTGCTTCCTTGTTAAGAGCCAGATGAGATGAGAGGATTGAGATCACTTTCATGCACCCACTTTCTGTAATGTCTTATCCCTATCACCCCGAAACCCCACTGGGCACATCTCTGTCATGTCGCTGTCGATGCTGTTTTGGTCCGTCCTCTACGTGGCCTCACACCACACCAGAAATGTTTCAGAAAAGGAATGTTTAGCCCAGGCAGACTTTGTTTACTTGTTCAGATTTGGTCGTTTTCCTTGGGTTTATGTGCTTCTACATTTGTAAATATGCTACGTCGTTATATTGTATCATTTTTGGCTGTCATCATGACCAGCAGTTTGCAGGGGGTGTTTGATTTCGAGAATCGGCCGTCAAAAATTTAACAGCCACGGATTCCCCGTGGAGCCGAGAGAGTGTAATGGGGTTTGAAACACTGACTAGAACGGCCACGTATAGCTTTGGTGGTCAGGGTCGTGAGCGGTTCGAGCCTATTGTCGCTGGCATTGGGCGAGAGACAAGGTACACTGTGGACAGGTCTATTTAGCAGCAAGCAACCAGTTGACTTAGCATAGCATGCAGACTGAAAACAGGGAAAACATTTAGCCTGATTGCGTCCAAAGGTAATAAAATCTTCCTACCACTACCTACTCACTAATTAACGTGTCATAGTGTTTGTTTAATTTGTCCAAAACCCAAAGTGTAAATGACATGGCATGGTTTTACCAGGGTTTGGCAAAGTTTGTTATATTTTGGGCATATACAGACAGTCTGTTTCCCCTAGATTCCAGTATTTATGCTAAGCTAAGTTCATATTTACATACAAACACGAGAGTGCCATCAATCTTCTCACCAAGAAACAGAATAAGCGTGCAGTTCTATTCCTGACTATTCCTTTAAAATAACCTGTTTGTCTGCCATGATAAACATGTCCCTAAAATGAATTAGCGTTGTGTCTTAACAGTACTGAGGGGTTCAGCTGCACCACAAACAGAAGAGTGCACAAGTCAGTATTTTGCAAACACCTTGTCGGGATTGTTTGCCACTGTAGGAACAGGTGTAGACATTGCAGTGGGGCACTAATACCAGTTGAAAGAGCCAAACTCCTGCTGTTTTCACCTGTCAACACACCACAAACACACTACTGCATGAACCAGCTTTTCCACTCAATTACACTCAGTGGCCCTGTAATTGCTGCCACTATCAGCAACCAATTTAATGGGCCAGTACTCTGCATACTGGCAAACACTCAACGTGACCCTTATCTTTTCGCAGCGAGCTTTTTCAGCCCTAATTCCAGCCAAATGCAGTGAAACGTCCAGATATGAATCGTGTTCATTTCAAACTACGCGGGCGCGGATTTGTTTATTAAAATACCCAACATGTCAGTGCCCTGAAATATCTGAAGCATCACCACAATGGCATTATTTTCAGTGAGTCAGAGCAGAGACTGTCTGCCAGCTGTCTCCAGACCGCACCACTACTGTCACTGTTATCTAAGACTAACCACTCTCTCACATTTACACACACAAACACACAACTGTAATCACTGAAGGATTATGCTGCTCTTTTGTAATCTCAGCCTCCAAGTATGCCTGTGTCTGTGAATGAACAGATTACTTTCAAGTCAGAATAACGGTGTTTTTTTTAGGGGTTGTAGCTCAATAGTAACTTATACAGAGACGAGGACAGGGCTGACTCAACAGACAGTCGTGGACACGTTTTACTAAATGCTTATAATGCAACAGTTAAAAGTGATCCACAATGAGCGGCAATGTGGAGATTTCTTGCACACAAAAAAGTTACGTTTACATTCAGTGTCTCAGAATTTTGCAAAGGTAATGAATGTGTATATTTCCTCATCAAAAAATGTGTCACGCTCTTATTTGCATGTTACAAACACCAACTGTTGTGTGTGTGTGTGTCCTCGAGCACATTCGCAGTGCAAAGAAAATGTAAAAATCTAGCTCCAGTGGTCTAGAGGTCAAAAGCTCCAGTGGGGATCTTTAAATGTTTTAATTTAAATGGTATGATGACATCAGGGTTATGGAGGGTTTAGACCGGGGGAGGCAGAGAGTCTATTACAAAGTACTGTAAAGGCAGGGAGTTTGAGAGACATGGGCAGTGTGGGCAGGAAAGTTGATATCATATAGAAGTTATGGGAGCTTGACCCATAAAAATGACTAAATGTTAAAACATCAGGCTGTCAGTATATCTCGTCCTCTACTGCATGAACTTTGCAAGTTCAAAAGAGTGCTAAAGTCCCCATTTAAAGAGTTCAATATACATTTGTTTTACATTTTCATAGTTTAACCACCACACTGTTGCAGTACCATGGTTACACCCAGTAAGAAAAAATGAATAGCCCTGCTTGTTTCCATCATTGTAGCATCCTTCTGTAAGACATCATCTGGTTCCACTGGCCAACAGTACACCGGCTAATGTGAGCTGTAACCAAATCTGACACAACTGTTATCTTTGCTGTTTGTTCTCAGGCTGACTTCACGGCTTCTAAGCTTAGAAAAGGTTCAATGACATCCGAGAAATCTCAACAAAACCAGTCCTTTATAACTTGGCTGGACCCTTATCACTCAGACATTGAGTCCTTGCACTCGCTCATTAAGCACACATTTAGCTGTCGTCCTTTTCAAATGTTTATGTGCTTTTGCTTTAAGTTTATGTGACACTGTGGCAGGTGGCAGAGAGAGACAGGGAATGGAGACAGAGAGAGAGAGAGACACCTTGATCTGGATTTGAACCTGCCATGTTTCTCATACACTGAACACATTTTAGACCTCCTCGGCCGCCACGGTGCCCATTTATTATATGTCGCCTTTAACTATTAATATCCATTTCAGACCACTAGCTAATCCTTATGTAGCTTCTGGACTGAACTGTCAGTTCATTAGCAGTCTTATTTTAAACACATTTAACAAAAAAAAGAGAGAGAAGAATCACATCTGGTAGACATCATCATCATGAGGATGCAGAAACTTTCTGGGGTGGAGGGCGCATGTTTTCAGTCATCCATGAGTCAAACACTGATTAACAAATACTGAAAACTAATTGTTTCTGGGATTAGATCAAGAGTAAGGGGATCTAATTGGACTAAGCTGTGTATCACCATTTAGCATTTTCACTGGGGCAAAGTGCACACATTTGAGAGAGAAAAAAATGTGTCATCCTCATGTTTATTATTCAACTCATCACTTACATACACTGATAAGCTTTTTGTCAAATGTTTCCAGCTAAATGTCGCCTACATTATATTAAACGGCTTTTTTGTATCAATACAAAGGGGCCTCTGCTGCTTTCTGCCAAGCCTCTACTCTCTCATGCAAAGCTAAATGAGAACAATGTGTATCTCTGTTTGATGATAGTACTGCGCTGCGGCCGGTGAAGAACACCCAAATTGTAATCTGACCCTCTAAACCAAAAAAGCTCAGTCAAATAAACACATTTCTAGCGACAAACAGAGCTACACACACAAACAGAATAACACAGGCATCACAGATGTGCCTCTCAGCACACACTCATGTTCGCTCGATCCCACCCAAAAAGGAAATTACATGACGCTATCGACAAAAACGTCGACCCCAGAGAGTTAACTTTAATAAACCTAAAAAAAAAAAATAAAAAAAACCTTGTGTGCATTTTCTAATAACTTGAACTATACCCACAGTAATCCCTCTTTCCAGCAAAACCAATCACTTTGAGCTTGACTCCTTTTGTTCGGCGGCCTGGTTTTGGTCACGGCTTGTTTGCAGCAGGATGCTCTCATCAAAAACTTCATCCTTATATTGGACACAGGTGACGATATACACAATGTCACAAACTACGCCCTTCATCATCCCCGACTGAAGCGCGCAGCTGGCTCGGCCGGCCCGCCGCATCGACACAGTGTGTCACAAACAGTTAGATCCGAGACTTTAAAATGCTTCCTGCGCTAGCCCGCATATGTTTTCTATTTACCCGCCTCTAAAAAAACGCACAACCACGGGTAAGGAAAGTACCTGAAGGAGAAAGGGATCATACTAGACGAGCAGTTACAAGAAAAGCGTGTGCTAATCCCACTCGTTTTGGAGAATGCTTTTAGCGTTGCTAGGGGCACCAGGGTCACGCCTGAGTTATTACCGAGGTTATTAGTTATCGACCAACTAAAGTTCTCACATATTTCTGTCTGGGTGAGGCATACAGTATGTTTTGTTTTGAACCTCTTAGATGATGAAGAGTCACGCTAGCAGCTCTGCGGAGTGGCGGTGCATCTAAGTACAATGTCAGCAGACTAACATGCTGGCAATGAGCTGCGGTAACAACAAGTACAGCTGAGGCTGATGGGAATATTATGAGCATCGATTTATAAACCAAAGTTTTAACAAACTGAAATTCTGGCCAGATGAAAAGCCAGAAGAAATGATTATTAATCATCCTACTGTAAATTATGGCTAGCCCAGATAAAAATGCTGTTGCATGCTAGTTTCTGGATCTACTTGGAGCCGGAGTTGTGTCAGGTGTTTTCTTTCATTTCATTGGAGAAATGATAAAACGCTTTCCAAACTCAAACACGTCAGCTGAGAAACAGACACGACCAGTGACTCCCTTCCAAATGTTCCTCGCTCTCTCCTGTGACTGATTGACCTCTCGGGGCTTTCTAGATGCAAACCATTTTTTCCTCACTCAGCTTGTTATTTAAAACGGCGTTTGATGCCTGAGTTGCTGCGTCTCTTTTTTTGGCCAGGTTGCTTAACAAGCGATGAGAGCCGAACCGCGTGCTAGCGCATCGTATTACAGCTGGGCGGGTCACTCGGGTCAGACACAGGTTACACCTCAAACGCTGCTGCACTCGCCTCGGCGTGGGGTTTAAAGGTCAAGTCGGTACCTTTCATTTTTAGGTTCAGAGAGACAAGAAGCAGACTTTTCTTACAGTATGACCACTGAACTTGAACCAAACTACAATTTCCTACAATTGTCCCCCAAAATAAGTTGGTGATTGAAGGAAGTAGCCTCATCTAATGGAGAATATTGACCTGCGGTGCAACATTAAATCAGCTTTAAAGGGCTTATGATTTCCAGACGTCAGCTTTAGTCTGCAGGATCAAACAATGCTGCATGTCTAGCTCTATAAGCCACCTGAGCTCCTTTTCGCTCGGCTCCATGTGTGAGTTCCCCCTCTTTTACAATGTAAAGAGCTTCAAGGGGGCTGGAAAAGCGGCATATAAATTCAGTCCATTATTGTCTGCATATGTCGGCACCATTGTGTCTCCCTGCACTTATTGTCCTCTACTGCATTTCTAGACTAATGGCTTAAACAGAAGGAGAGCCACTTGAAGGTGTTTCAGTCGCGCTACTGCATTGTAGTCCCAGAAAAGCGTGTGAGCCTCAGAGTAAATGAGCTCCGATTTACTCAAGAACTACAACTGGTCTGTAAAGAGGCAGGAAGTGTGTTTAAGGGAACGATTTTTTATGATGTGTGTTAGGATTTTAATCCACCTCACAGAGTTGCTGAGAATGCTCGTTAGGCTGAAACCCAATCGTCGATGCTGAAGCGTGGTCATTTGCCCAAAAAAAAACGCTGAACTCGTAGCTGTTTGATGAGGCGGAACGCTTCCCCGCTTCATCCTCTCCGCCTCCCCTCGTGTCTTGTTCGTCCAGGTGCCTGCCTGTGTTTTCGCTTTGTGAGTAACGAGCAGAGCGAGGTTCTCTGCAGCCCCGGAGCTTTATTTACGATAAAATAGTGGAAAAATAAACTCGGCTCTGACCTCACATCTTGTCATCACCGTCAACAGGTTGAGCTCATCTGCTCCTGCCACGGAGGGACCGGTGTACAGTACACACGCCAACATACACACAGAACAGCAATTATACTCAGAGACGGCAATGAAATACACAGAACTGAAAAAAAATAGGATGCAAACAGTTTTTCAAGGGCAGTCAAAGATCACATTGCTTTTTTTTTTTTTTTTTATTCTCATTGTGCCACGGTCTGTTTGTTACAAGGGCATGGTGTCAGGAAGATAAGAACAACAATGCCAGAGTGAACACAAGTGGCAGGGAACAGTTTACGAGAGAGAGAAAATGTGCATGCGATATTTCGATAAGGAGCCACGGTAAACTATTTGGATTGTTCTCCATAAACACGCGTCCATACGGCCTGTGTCAACTGACGACAGCTGCGCTTAGCTGACAAAGGAGCAGCACGCCGCGTCTTTAAAGTGTATACTGTAAACACCAACCGTTCACAGATTAAAAAAAAGTATCTTCTGAAAATATTAATGGGGATTTGAGCCAAAAACCCCACTCAGGAGCTCTGGGCAGCTGTGTTTGCCTCCAAGGAAATTCCTTTAATATTTCTCCAAGCATGTGAAATATTTTGGCGAGTGATAATAGATTCAAGCTGAAAAAGTGATTAAACTAGATGGTTTCATTGTTCTAGAGACCTCTACGTGGAGCGGCAATCTGTGTATTACTTCTTTTTTTTGTAGGGAAAGGGACATTCCCTTTTTAAATCTCCCTCTAATGAGTAAGGTTTAACCTCTCTGTATCTTAAATGTATCTTAAGTGTGATTTATATTGCATGTGACGATGCATGTGAATTTCCAAAAGCTTTTTTTTGTCTCTCTCTCTCTCTCCGCTCCACATCGTATGAGAAATCCGCATTTTGAAGGTTCCTCCCTTGTTGCTCTTTTGGCCTGCTATGTTTTTCTCTCTCCTCCACTCAAAATCCAGATCCAGACAATCACCAGGCGAGCTGTCATTCTTCCAGCCTCTGGAATGTCTGAAACCTTTTCTGCTGATTTCACACGTTAGAAAGAAAAAAAAAAAAAAAACGGAGGGAGAAGTGAGTGTGGGGGAGGCGGTGGGGTTGTTTGTCGTGGCATTTTGGCATCGACTCAAATGGAGTTAAGAGTTATGGCTCTGATTGATTAGGAGACGATGTCATGCACATTACTGTGTGAAATACCACTACAAAAAACACAGTGGGAGACAGGAAGGGGACTTATCGCTTTGACTTTGGTTGATTCAGGCCAGAGGCAGCACTATGGGACTGCATGCGGGGCTGTGCTGCCACACACGATCCATTTACACTTTTCGGGCCGCTGCTGTGACATACTACTCCTCCACCGCCAAGCCCAGAAAAATCGTGCGCACACATCACAAATCAATGCCTGGCAAAAAATGATGGATAACATTAATTTCCAGGCATTTTACGTTTGAACGTCTCCGCTGGCAGAAGTTCAGCGCAGTAAAATACCCGCCAAATATTCCTGTGTGTGGGCAAATACAGGTGTTTTGTATTTGGCTGGATGCGTATGCTGTTTGTGTGAGGCCGTTGAAGCTTTCTGTGTGTTGCTGCAGCAAACCAGATAGAAATAAACTCAATCAATCTTCCTGTCACGCCAGCTCTCAAGGGGACATGCGTTTCTTGAGTCTTAAAGTCAAACTACACAGCGCTGTCCGTGCACTTAATTGAATTTTTTTTTTTCCCCCTTGAAAAAATACATTGAACTCCACAGAATCCCACCAGCTGTGGGCAGATCAGCGCACTAAGCGGTTGTGGGGAGGGACAGATAAAGAATGCTCCGAAACAAGATCGCACACGCAGGACAAGAGATAAGGAGAGTGTCCATACTGCGCGGCATGTGTTTGGACTGTAACAAAGCAGGGAATAAGGAAAGCACCCTGACACTGATCTATGATCAGCCAGATAGAGAACGATGTTGACGTGATTCTCCCGAGCAGACGTGGTGCAAGTCAGAGCAGGACAGCAGCGGTCATGTTGAAACTATTTCGGAAAGAAGAAGAAGAAAAGAAAAAAAGGGAAAATGTCAAGATGTCAGCGGTCCCTTACCTGGTGGTAGAGATGTTACATCTGAGGGGTCACTGGATTATTATTGTAAGATTTTAAAAAAGTATTTTAAAAATATTTCTGTGGCACATAATGTACAATTTCAGTTGGAACAGGCTCCGACCCCACTGTGACCCTGATGAGGATAAGTGGTTACAGATAATGGATGGATGGATAATGTACAATTTATCAGATACAAATCAGCCAACGTGCATATGCAGCGGGTGATGGGGTCGTGAGCGTTTGGGAGCCACTGTTACTCAAATGTATCAGAACTTCAGTGAAATTTCATGATGACTCATGGCCACTTTAAGATGTTGTTTCATGCTGATTTCTACAACATTTCCAAGGACAGATCCTTCCTGACACCTAAATTATCTGGTTGCAGAGGACAAATGGCATTCTGGCATCCTGCCGGACGTTAGTGAGTGAAAACTCCAGGAATACTTAAGTCCACCTTACATTTAAAATATTTGCAACATATGTGTGTGTCCCCAAGATCATGAATAAATAAGTCTCTTTTTACTCCCCTAATATTTAGTGTAAAGACAAGCTGCAGCTGCGGTGACCTGGTGGTTTAAGGGTTAAGGTGCCAAGTGTGAACTGCAACATCCACGGTTCGTGTCCGGCCAGGGACCTTTGTTGCATTCTCCATCTCTCTTTCCCCTCATTTCCTGTCTTCTGTCTAATAAAGGCACACAATGCCCTTAAAATACCTTAAAAAGACAGTTCAACAATGAGCACAAGTAAATCTATAAATATGAGTCTACATTTCCTGTACTTAAAAAAAAGAAGATATATTTTTTTTACTATAAAAAGATTAGTGCCTAATCAAAATGCATGCAGTCCCATGGAGTTGATCTATTGAGGAAAGAAACAAATAGATTAAGACTTTCATTTATTTTCAAAGATTAATATGAAGATTTTTTTTTTTTTTTTTTAAAAAGGCCTGCTGCAGTTTGAGGAGGATAGATGACATCACATCCCGGCTCATTTATAAGGAAACTGCTTCAGTGGTAGTCATCGAGCCCCTCGCTGCTTACAGGGTTTTGTTTGATCTCCACTGACACAATTCAAATGAATTTGCGTCGCCAAATGACTCACGAAGGAGAAGGCCTGCAAGTTTCGACAGCTCCAAAAACCTTCAGCTCCTCAAGTTGTACATTTCCCAGAACACTCAAGGAAACGCGCGTTTACCTCCGCGTACATAATTCTGACATCATGAGGCGGGTGAAATATTTGTTTCTCACAGCCGAATCGCTGAGATAATTGAGCCAATACATCAGTGAATGCAGTTCAGAGAACAGAAGGCGAGGCCGAAGAGTGACGCGCCATTCGTCTAAGTGGGCCAACAATCATCACATTTTCATGTTTTTCTATGTGTCTAAGTGTTAGCGGAGGCGTCTTTCATGTTTGGCAGGTGAGCTGATAAGAAATGTATTGCTCATTTGTCTCCACGATATATCGCTGCACTACAGTATACGTTATTGTTTTAATGATACTTCAGGTCTTGAGTGACACAAGGTGAATTGGATATAATTGACGTTTGCCTTGCCCAGATGGCTGTCTGTGTGTGTGTGTGTGTGTGTGTGTGTGTGAGGCCCTGTGTTCCACAGTATGATGTAGGGGCTGCGTTTCTCCCACCAAATCACACTCTGGCCAATGTCACTCTTCTGCCTCGGGGAGTAAATATCCCTGGGAACCAAACCCCCGATGAGAAAACCTCCGGAACTGAATGCACACATGCATACATACCCCCAAACAGAGACAAAAACACAGCGACGCCTGTGCAAAAACATAAGTGATACAAATCTCGGTTTCATAATGTCAAAACTCGACTAGGAGGCCGACCAGAGGAGGTCCAAACTTAACTTCATCTGCAAGCACAACAAGAACAAAGCCTCAGATACAGAGGTGACCACTTTGGCTCCTAATCAGCTCGCATTGAAAACTGATCCAAAGCCAGCTCTACGCGCACAATTAGCAGTCGCTGTGACATTGGTTGTCGTCCCACATGGGTATACAGCTTTAAATTAGACTTTTTTTTAACTTAAGCCCTCTCAGGATCTGAAGATCACTTGGGACTTGAGAGAAAGGGGGAGGGTTCATTCACAGAGAGACCATTAAGGGCACATGCCATTTACCAAACAAATGGCATCAAACCGTTGCCCATTAAAAAGGAAATTACTCCAAAATTACCCCGAAGTCAATTAGGCTCATTATTTTTCCTTCAGCACTGTAGGGGGAGGGGGTGCCATAAGGGAAGCAGCCTTTAACAGTTGTTTCAGTCAGCGTGTCACGGGAGGTCAAAACAGGAGGATTTGCAAAGAGAGGGGGGGGGGGGGGGGGGGGGCACTGAAACACCTGCTGGAGAAGAACGTGGACGCAAACCTGAGTGATGTGGAAAGTGCCGGAAAACGGAGCCGTTTACGGGAAGGAGGCAAACCGCTTGTTGTCGTCCGGCGTAGCCGCGCTGTTGATTAGAAACAGAAAGCAACATGTTGACGAAGCTCAGGGCTGCTGTGATTGCAGTTGCAGATTTGGTGACTTTTTGTTACAAACCAGACGGTACTGACAACATCGAGTTTATCTCGGCGTGATAAGGCAAACATGTCATACTCTTGTGTCTGCTCTCTACAACTGTCTGGGGGTCGCTATTATTATACTTCATGTATTTGTGTCCTGTGGTGTATGCAGCAGTACAGAAAACCTCACGACAAGGAAAAAAAATCAAGACTGACAGCTGTACCTAAAGGAATAGCTCAACATTTTGTGAAACGCAGTTACTGGCTTTCTTGCCTCCTGAATGAGAACATCAATACAAAGCAACAGCCAAGTAGCTCAGGTTAGCGTAAAGACGAGAAGCAAGGGGAAACGGCCAACTTGGCTCTGTCAGGAAGTCAAGAAAGGCAAAGAAAACACAAAACCCACTGTAAAATCAAATACTAGTTATAATGTGTTGGACAGAATTTATTTCTCCTTATTTTCGGTCTTTATGTACACCTGAGCTAACTGTCTCCTGACTGTATCTTTAGATTTACTGTGTAGACGTGTGTTTAACTGTATAAATGGTTACAATATTCTAATGTTATTTTACAATAATAGTACACATAGCTTCTTATTTATTGCTTTAGCTCAGTTACTAGTCTAAAGATAAATGATTTAATCGATACGTACTGTATGTACACAGACATACGCACATTTCCCCAGAATATCTTTAGATACTGTATATATATAAATATATTTAAGATAGATGCATTGTAGAATTTCAATAACCTTATATTAAAATATATGTGATGGTTCAACCATGTATCTACAGTACAATCATTAAAATGATAAATTATTATTATCTCAGTACATTGCACAGCTTTTCTTCTTCATACTGTGAATTTTTGCACATTCCTGCAACTGTACAGATCTCTCAGCCTAAAAACAGATCAACTGCACATATGTTTTACATGTTTTTATTCTTTTTTTTAAATTGTTATACTTGATGATGTTGATTTTTATTTTATTATTATTTTCTCGAAGCAAATTCTATGTGAAAACCTACATGGCAACAAACCCGATTCTTAGAACAGGACAATTAATCCTATACTGCAGTATAGTGCAATTATCCCTAAATACACTGAATATATATAATCAAAATGTCCCCATATAGAACATATGTTGTGTGCTGCCCTCCCTCTCAACCCTTGTTTCCAGGCTAAAATGATTAAGAAAATATTTAAAATAAACACTAAATGTATTAGTATAATTAATCATCTCCCAGGGAAAATCCAGTAAATTTCCATTGCATCGGTTTGCAATCAGAGAGTATTCTTGTCTCCAGCCTCGAGTCAAACAAGCTACACCTGATTCGCTTTCAGGGCAATAGTTTTAACACAATGAATGCCGTATTCTCCTTTAAACACAAAGAATGTGCCAATACGTTATTATCAATACACACAAGGAATTAGCATTTACTCGTCCTTAAAAGGGGAGCCGGGGCTGAGGCCACTTTGCACTATTGAAAAGCACTCTGCTGTCCCCAAATATAGATCCCACTGCTCCCCTTAAGTGCAATGCTACAGCTATTCGTACTGCATTCTTTACAGACACCATACCATTAGACTAAGAGAAAAAAAAGAGAGGGCATGCCATGTCACACACAAAAGTAATTGAATCGCTTCCTTTAAGCCCTATTCGATTACTGACACTCATAAATGCACTTAGGTTAACCGTCCTATGGGTCCATTTATCATGTCAGAGCGGCAGTCAGGATGCTCTTAAGGAATAACAGTAAGTATAATTTAGAAATGTGGGGTTGTCAGGTAACAGTTATTGTCAAAATACAGTGTCACAGTGGTGTTTTATACATTGCTAGTTGTTGAAGGGGAGGATTTGTCCTTGTCCAGGCAAGGACAGTGAAGAAAAAGTGCTTTTTCAACCAAATTACCATTACTGCCTATTATTACTTTCTCACATCTGCTCCCTTCTGTTAGTCTGACCTTGACGTTAACGTGACAGCTTCAAGCTACAGTGCCTTCTTGGAAATCATGCATCTCAAACAGTCTGAAGCTCTCTGTACAGCTCAAGTGTACAACGGCGTAAGAGCTGAGGTTTATATATTCCTCGAGCCAATGAAGGCGCTGTGAAAGTCACAGTTTTCAAGTTTGTTCCACTAAAGAAACTTTTACAATATCCTGAGAGGCTTTACAAACCGCTCTTCGAGGAAACTGATTAAGTTAGCAGCCATTTGCACTGCAGTATTTAGGTGTCCTTGAGTAAGTAAATGGCAAGAGAATTTCATTATAGGGATCAATAATGTACCACATTATTAAGCAGACTATCCGCCGGTTTCTGGGGGAAACACAAGTACCTGATTGTGTCTGATGGTTGGAGAAGAGAAGGGGAGACGTGGAGGGGGGTCGGTCTGTTGATTCTGTTTGCTGTTTCTGTGCTCCCACCGTCATTTAATTCCCCAAATGATGTGTGCAGTAACCCAGCTGGTCTCTTGTCCTGGGCTTGGATCAGAGAATACAGTAGGCCGCCTTTGAAGGGATCAAGGAAAAGACTCCCGCTGGTAAACAAACAGAGTTCAAAACCTTTGCTGGCTGGAGGTTAAAAAACAGGGCAGAATTGTTGTAAGCGGGACTAATTTAAAAAAAAAAAAACGTGGTAGCTTTCATAGATCAATGTGTATAGAGTCAATAAATGATAAAAAAGGACGGAGAGGGAGAGAGAGAAAGGAAGTGACTGAAAAAGAACACAACAAAGGTGACCGAAAAATAGAAGCTTCCAACTAGCTTAATCAGAGACACGCTTATAACTACATTTATAATATTAAATATGATCCAATAAGTCAAAAACAAACAAAGTATATCCTCAAATAACCCATTTTCTTCACTAGACAGCCCTCAGGACTAACAGACAGTAGGTCGTACTCCAGGGGATCAGGAAGACATAATATGGGAACGAGCCAGCGGGGCAGACAGCGGAGTAATCAACAGAAGGATGAGAATAGGACACGAGTGTCCTGTTTACCAGGTGAGGACAGACTTTGATGACGGTTGTAAAGATCGAGTGAGCGCAGGGGTCGAGGAAGTCTCTGCTGTGACTTCAGTGGGTTTTAAAGTGACTGTGGCTGGAGAAAGACCGTAAGACCTGTGTAATATTTCTCTATTGCCATTTACTTTGCCCAAAACCCTTAAGCAATACATATTTGCATTATATGTGACACCAACACTTGTGGACGGCAGCAACTGACCGTTTGCTACGCCTAGCCTGCCTTTTGAAAGCAGTTGCTGTGTCTGTCGGGCTTTTCTCGCACAGCACATGTGCAGTTTGCGCTGATAAGGCTAGTCGAAAATTCTTGATCATTTTTAAAGCGGCAAACAATCAGGCTTCTAATTTCTAGACGGCAAACCATTGACTTTTCTCAGCTGAAATGACAGCTGTTGCTAACAGATTTTATGAGCTGTAGTTCGTTAGGTTATCAAGTTAACCCTCTGTCTAAAAAAAAACCCAGAAAAAGGGGGCTAAAACACTGAGTTGGTAATTAGCTGAACATGCTGATGATTGCAGCTTATGTTTTCTGCGTCAGGTTTTGGGAAAGTGGCACAGAGAGACCTTCTAAACTGTCACGGTTGCTAATCTATGGTTAGACAATCAGGGTTTGGGGGGTAGACGTTTAGTGAACAGATTAAATAATTAATTGACATTCGCCCTCCAGGACTCTGAGGCGTGCAAGAAAGATTGTGGCTGATCCCTCCCACCCTGGACACAAACTCTTTGAGACACTCCCCTCTGGCATTAAATCCAACTAACTTCAATTCATACAAAAGTTTCATTTCTGTGAAGGATTAAAGAAAAAAAAAAGCTGTCTGATGATGTCTGATGTCGGGCCTTGGAAGACGTGTGAGGGAGGCAACAACCCTCTAAAGATCAATGAACAGCAGCAAAGGAACAGGAGGAGCTTATGTCAGCCAATCGTGGCAGGCCTTGGGGAGCAGCATCTGACGCAAACCAGGAAGCCACCTGATGTGAGAGGGGTCAGATAAACGCAACAGGACTGACGGTCACACGGGACAGGTGCTTCCTTAATGGTACACATCACACTTGCACATACACACAAATACAAACACACACACACACACACTTGCAAACTATATTAGGCCTGTTGCTCATCTCCTCCCTCAGCTGTGTCAGAGGCTTTCCCAGACATCCAGCCCACGCACACACACACACACACACACACACACACACGCATCCTCAGACAGGAGGGGGCGGGGTGGGGAGGACAAGCAGGCCAAGGAGGACGGAGGACAGGGCACGCACACAGACAAGCCTGACAACAGGCAGGAAACTCTAGAGAGCAGCCGCTGCTATTTTCTCTCCTCCTCCATGGTCTCGGTTTCCATTTTGGACAAAACAGGTAGAAAAAAAAAAAACAACAGAGTCATGAAAAAAAGGCTGCAAAAGCTAAACAGGAGCACTTTGAAAAGGCCAAATAAACCTTGAGGAGCACATTAAAAGGAAACTGAGCGAACCAAAATAGGAATGTCTCCTGTTTTACGTATGAGAGGGATTTGGAAGGCTCATCCTTCCTATCAGGTTTCCTCCTTGCAGTCTACAGGAAAGAATACATCGAATACAGAGTTCGGGAGTCCTGCTGGGACGCCCGGTATCAGCTCCGTGCTGTGAATGAAGTATGATAAAGCAGGCAGGAATGCGGCTTGTGAGGTGTCCATACGTGCAGACCGCATTGCATAAAACAATAGGAAGATCACAGCTCTTGGGAGGCGGGGGTGGCTGGGGTTAGGGACGAGAATAGAGGGGAGAGGGATTGTCTGAGTCAGTGCAGAGAGGCGCACGTATGCACGTCTGTGTCCTCTGTTAAACACACAGCGCGCATACATGCATACATACACACACAGACACGCACATTTGGAACTTATTAAACTCCTGACCCGAGGAGGGCTGCAACCGAAGACGAGTAACTGCTCATTCTGGTCTTCCTGGCTTCGCTGAAACTATGTGGAAGCTTGGGAGCTATGCTGCAATTTGCCAAATCATAGGAAATAACTAATTATATATGATAACAGAAGGGCATCCTTTTGTTAGTGACATCCCAGTGTTTTAATAGCAGCTTTGCTCTTGACAGAAATAGGGCACGGCCATTTACTCGGGTTATGGTGATGTGTGCAAGATGTGATTACATCCAATAGTTTGGAACTCCAGTGACTATTTATGGTGAAATGGGGCAGAATGGTTTTTGGCCACAAGTCAAAGGGGCCAACACCAAAAAGCTGAAGATGCTCTGGAAAGCTTCACTGGAAAGCAAATATTGCTGAATTGTTACTGTTAAATATTGTCAAACGCATGCCCATGCACACACAAACTCGAACCCAGAGGAGCTATTTGAATGTACACAGATGAACTTTTATGAGAATGTGGGTGACAAGGACAAATGAAAAACCGCCAAGAGAGCAGCAATCACATTTTATGACAAGAATGTTTCATTGTTTTTACAACAAAACAGATTAGGCTGAGACCTGGGCTGGCGGGCTAGCAGCCGGCTGTTCAGGCCCACTTAGAGTGATATAATGTCGGCCCGCCGTTTGTCTGAGTGAGTGTCAGTTGGGATCTTTTTTTCCCCTTTGTTTGTTTTCAATGGCCCATAAACAGTCTGAATAGTCAACAGAAGAAAAAAAAAAACCTCTTTCTCCTCCTTCCTTAATTTAATTTTTCTGCATCTCCCTCTCCCGCTCCCTCTGTTCGCTTGTTCCCTGGCCTGCGTCGCTGCACCCTCGTACCCACAAACACTCTGGGATTGTTTTGAGCTGTCTGGCGGAGGAAGGAAAGCGGTGTGAGAAAGTGGCTGTTTTTTTGGAGCGGACAGGAATTGGCCTCACGGCGCACGGTTCCTCTCCTCGCAGCGGGAACAATGCCGTGGCGTCACACCCCTGCACTGACCCTCGCTGTTTCACATGGAAAAATGTTCCCAGAATTCCGCTCCCAGGCTTGGAGGTATAAGGCCAAGAGCAGGGAGGGAGGAGAGAGAGAGAGAGAGAGAGAGAGAGAGAGAGAGAGAGAGAGAGAGAGAGGGAGGGATGTCAGGGAAGGTAAGAGGGGAGAGGAAACCTATGCTACCAGGAGCATTTGTAGCCGTGGCGACCTAAGCTACGACTCCTGAAGCTGATTAGTTCGATGGAGGAAGAGGGGGCGTGGCCTTAAATCACGCGTCCCAACAGCCAGTCACATCACCTATCTGGGAGTACAGGCTGGAGAACTGTAGTAAACTACAGCTTCAACTTCTTGCATTGTCACACTGCCGCCCCATTCACTCGCCGGCCCGTTTCACTTCACTCCCCCCGCTCATTACTACATTGTTGCTCCTTCCCAGTCTTTGTATAAAAACTAATCAGACTAATCAGCTCATGTAATAGAAGATGTGATATTGGCACGCAAAGCTTTACTTCCCTAAAGTGGCCTAATAGAACAACATTAGGGAAGTACCGTACAGTGAAAGGAGCCACAGCAAAATAGTTAGCTGCTCGTCTACTGGTGTGAATGTTGGGCTCTGCAAGCTGTTAACGAGGTTGCGGTTGGCCCACCAGGTTGGCCTCCCGGCAAGCTATTAGCTGTTAGTTACTAACATCCAGAAGGTACAACTTTGGAAATTAGTGGGGGTGGATAGGTTTCTCTTCTTTTTAAACTTTTTTGTAGGAGAAAAACAAAAGGGAAAATGTCCACTCGAAGCTCTGTCACTTTCGGTTTGACCTCCAAGTAGTTGCTTTGGTGATCTGGTTTTGTCTGATTGTCTGACCTCCTGTCCCGTCAGACTTTATTGCAGTAAACTAGAAATCCTGGTGGAAACGGTGAGTACAGTTTTATTATAACTGGTGTTCAGAACTGTTAAAATAAGACTGTAATAAACCAGAATGATCCTTTTAGAGGCTACCAGGGATTAGACAAGCCATGCCACAAAGTTTGTTGTATATTATGCTACAATGAATTACCACATTTCACTGTGAGATTTCAAGAAAGCGTTTCATCATGTGTGAATTCCTCAGGAAAGCGAGGCACTGGCCTTTTGACACTTTTGGGAGAAGTGCTTCAGGCTGGTGTCATCTGAATGTATCGGTGCCTTATCTCCCGTGAAGCCAATCCATTTTTAGTTGAACGCGAAGTCCAGAGCTGGTGAAAACTATAGCAGCTGATTCATGTCACCCTGCAGAGAGGGGGGGTAAAAAGCATTGGGCAATAATTCATTTACAGCAGCCACAAAAGTATGCTATTGTGCTGATTTAATAGCTTTGCCAGTAACATTATACCCCTAGTGCAAATATGCTGCTTGCTTCACGCAATAACCATTTTATATACCCTTGTGAACCTGGAGTGTTTGCATAAAACTCAAGTAAAATCTGTGCTGATCTTGTAGAAAGATCATAAAGAGAAAACATGGAACTGTGCGTTCATGGCTCTCTCAGGGAGGATTTGGCATCGTAACATGCATTCTAGACAAATATTAAAAATATGATTTGAAGAAATTTAGACTGACTTACTTGCACCGAGGTGTTGTTTTCCATGCCGTGCCCTGCGTAGTTACCACAGGGAGCTGGAAGGGCGGTAAACAAATCTGTTATTTGCAGTAACATCACTGCGTATAATTTACTGTATACTGCATCAAAATCAATATGTCTCTGTGTTTACTTTTCCATGGTGAAAGTGACCTGGACGACGGGGCTAGAACAGGTTCTGTGAGTTTGGCCTCCATCACTTGAAAGATACGCTTCAGAGGCAGACAACGAAACATGCTGATTAGGACAATAATATGGGTAATAAGGGCGGCGCAGTCAAGAAACGTAAGAGGGTGACTTGGTATTTTGATTTGTTGAACATTGAATCTCTAAACTCAGGCATGGCTGATACTGAAAGGGCAGTGCTGCTGAGCTCATCACTGCATGACAAAAATAACAATTACGTTCTCGTCGCACTGAGCCGTAAGAAAAATCAATTCAAAGCAGACGTGTCTTGTTCTTCCTCCCCGTGCGTTAGCAGAGGTGAATGAGATCAGGACAAGGCAAGAGATGAAGGAGGAAGCTGGCTGTGATCTTAGAGGAAATGGGGTGAGGAATGGAAGCGGGGAGAGGAGGAAAATGGCGGGTTGCCTGTGCCCCCCCACCCCACCCCCTCTCTGTTTTGTTTTAACAGAAGTTGGCAGCACAGCGGCCGGCCTGGTTGGCACTGAGGCAGCAATGAGTCTCCACCCTGCACAGTGACTCACCCCGCTGGAGCCTCAGAATAAACGCTGCACTGCCAAACTTTCTCTCATCCCCTCTTTTCTATGCTGCACTCCGCTCTCATCCTATCTTTCACCACTGCACAGAGCGTACAGACTTTCCTCACCGTTTAGTCTCAAATCTCTCATCTTTTTATCTCATCATTGAATTAGATATTTGTTCATTTAGCTTTGATTTGCACGGTAATCGGAGACCAATCAGTCATCATCTGATATTATGTTTGATTCTTTGAAAGGAATGGATTGTCATTTTTGGAAATCAGCATAGTCGCTTTCTTGCCAAGAGTTAGATGAGGCGATTGATACCACTCTCATGTCTGAGCTGTAAATATGAAGCTATGGCCAGCCGTCAGTTAGCATAGCTTAGCACAAAGGGAAAAAAAGATAGTCTGGCTCTAAATAAAATAAACAAAATCTGCCTAAAAGCACAACTCAAGCTCCTCAAATAACACTTTTTTATTACATCCATATAAAAACTAACAGGCTGTGCCAGGCGAATGTCAGGCAACCGGAGCGAAGACTCTAGGAAGTCACTGTGCCCTTCGAAGAAACAGTCCGGCCGGTAACCCCATGCAAACGCGTTAACATGTAGTCAAACAAGATTTAACATGTTCATTTGCTTTACTGGCGCTTGTTTCTCTCTTGTATCATAAGCTAACATAAGCTGACCAGCTACTGGCATTAGCCACACATTTAGCACACAGACACAGGCAGAATGGACTTGAGCTTCTTCTTCATCTTGATCTAAGCCTTCAAAAGAAAGTGAATAATTTCCCAAAAATTCCTCTAAACATTCCATACAGGTCGGTATGGCTCGAAACTGCCGAGTTACATTCCTCTTTGGGTTGGCGGCAGGCTGTACACTTGTGTCCTGACACACTTGGGTTGTAAATTTGCTCCACTTTTTCGGGAGAATGCTCATATACAGATTCCGAACTCAGAGGTGAGCGACCTCTGTCAAAGTGATATTTACAAGCCTGGTTTTACAATAGCTGGCGGGCTTCTTAGGCAAAGTGTTAGTTTTCAGCGTTTCATGTTAATATATGCATATGTTAGGAAAATACATTATACACTTATTATTATCGCTGAAAGAGGATGTTGCCAACGGTTTATAAACTGTACCGAAGTGTGCTAAGTAGACAGTTTTATTGTTTATATGTTTTACTACAGTTTATGAGAGGGTTGCAGACACCAGACAGAGACGGTGTCTGAACAGGATTCAGACATGTAAAATATGTTGCTCTGGGACATTCTCATAAAATATACAATGTACCAAAAAAAACTGACATGCTGTCACTTGGCTACAGGTGTAAGAAAGATGTCAATGATGAATAAAGAAAACAAACAAAACTAGCCCAGTTTTAGTCAAAGTTCTATGACCCAAAGAGGCTGACAAGTCTTTAGTCACTGTTAAACTACAGGAATGAAAACAAACTCCAGGCGATCCGCTGAATGTTTGCGTCTCCCCTCGCCCCTCTTCAACCCCGTTTTCCAAATCGAAAATACTACAGCTGACTTTTATAAGGTCAAAGGTGAAGAGATGGCTTCACACTCCTGGTAAATATAGCTTACCTTGGTTCCCACACCGTAAACAACCTTGTGATGTCAGTGATGATCCCGGGGCCAGGATGAGGACAATAAACAGGAAGTGGCTCAGCAGCAAGCTGCATCCCATAATAATCAAGACAAAAACACAGACAAACAATCCCAAATCACAGCAAGACACAAAGTGACAGATAACACGGACGAGCAGCCCCGCAATCTCAAAGCGCAAACTTACAACGGCCCCGAAAGGAACACGCCGGAGAAACACAAACATCCCGCGTTCACGCAGAGAGCCTCGAGGCAAGAGGAGAACATATCGAATGCAAGCGATTTACAAAATCAAAGGCTTGCAGACCCAAACAGTGCAGTAAACACAGAATCAGACATGTAGAAACAACTTGAGATGTGTTCAGAGACGGATACAAACAGGCATAAACAAAGGATAGTGTGACAAACATTGTTGAACCAATTGCAAGCATCTTTTATGTTTGATTTGACAGGGCGATGCTCCGATAGATCACCCTCCCATCCAACAGAACGAACTGTAGAAACACATTTCTATATTGTTAGTGCCCTCTGCAAATGAGGACTGCCTTCGTGCCTCCTTTCAACAGCAACACTCTCTCCTTCGCCACCCGACCTGTGTCAAGGCCACATAAATCCACGATGAACCTCTCGCTGTGCCTGTAAACAGCTGGAGCCAATGTTTTAATGCACTACAAACACACAGAGACAAGAACATACTGTAGGGATTCCCTGACTGGCTCCGCCCTGCGGACAGCAGCGAGATGAGTTGAACCATCTGCACAAGTTCGCTCAGCGCTTGTTACAATTGGTCCCGACTGTTCATCTGAGAAATATTAAATAGTCTTACAAGTTGTGAATGCGGGATAACTTACAGCTTTAAAACTGCGTCACACAATGTAGGAGTAATGGCTTGTAGGTTAAGCCTGGCTGTGCGAAGGCAAAAACACATTTTTATTTTTAATTGGCCTGCTGTGCAATGGCAAGTAGCACAGATCTGAAAAAGCCTTGTGGTAAATGCTCATTATGCTCATTATGTAATTCATCATCACTCCTAACCAATGGGAAGTCTATCGACCACTTTGATCCAAACTGAAATCTCTTATATCAGATGGGTTTCCATGACATTTTGTAGAGGCACTCATAGTCCCGACAATTTCTGTGATTCCCTTAGCGCCACCATGACATTTGTGGTCTGGAGTGAAAGGTCAGAACAACAAATGGAAGGACTGTCATGAAATTGACATTCATGTCCCGCTCGGAAGAAAGTTGTAAAGACTTTGGTGATCCCTGACTTTCCGCGTAGCACACAAATTTCAGTGTACCCAGCACTCTGCTTTATTACAAATATCTGCATAAACATCACCATGACACTGTGCTCAAACAGGATTTAACATGTGGGAATTTTTTTTAAAATACATACAAAAAAGAAATCTGAGAGGCATGTGTGTCATCAAGGATTTAATTTAAAAACAGTTTTCCTTGATGGTTCCAATATATTTTAAAGTCTGCTCATCTCAGCTTTTTCATTCATCTCCAAAATGACATCATGCTGGACTCTCTCTCTCTGTCTGTCTGTCTGTCTGTCTGTCTGCTGGCAGACAAAGTCCTAGGATGAACTCTGGTTATGATACTGCTCACTGGACTAGACTCTTCCTTCGTCCGTGGCCATGGCAGCTGTTAATCCTGTTTCCTCCCAACTCCAACTACTGACCACAGTCACCGGAGGGGGGGGGGGCAGACTTGAAAGGCAACCTCGGTGACTGTACTTCACACCTATTTCTCTGCCTTCACACACAATATGAGCTTACACACATGGATGCACGCACACTTTGTCTGTCTACCTTCTTTCACACACGCGCACACACAGACAAACACACGGCTGCCTGGACGCTGAAGATAAGGAGCTGGAGCTGAGAGAGAGAAAGGAGGAGGAGGGGGGGGGTGGGACGAAGTATGTGCGCGCATGTTTGTGTCTGTTTGTGTTTGTGTGTGTTTTTCTTTTTTCGGCGGAGGGGGGGGGGGCTACTCCACAGGACGTCCTGAGAATGGCGAGCCTCTGAAACAAGCCGCACACCACACTGCTCATGCAATACTTCATCATAAAGCCTCCACCCCCCACCACCCCTCCACCCCGAAGGCTAACACAACAGCATGACAGCTGATGAGAAAATGAAGCTCCCATCCATCAAAACAGACATTAAATATCAATAAGTGAACGACGAGGGGATTGTAACAGTTAAGGCTTCATCTGGCAAGTATTCAAAAAGCAGCTGTTTATGTTAATGGGGGGGGGGGGGTATACTACGGCTGATGCTTTATCCATGACCAGTGGTTGGAAAAACAGCAGCAGCAGCTAAACAGCGTTGGAGGGCCTAAAGATGTTGTTAGCAGCAGGCGCACGCAGATGGAAGTGCCTCTCCATTTCCCTAACGACTGCACCATAGGAAGAGAAGCAAGGTCTTCTCAGCATTGATTTTCCTCCTGGGTCCATGCTGTGTGTGTGTGTGTGTGCATGCACATCAGAGTGTGTGTGAAAGAGGTCTCAGCAGCAGCAGCCTTCCTAATGGGATGTGTTGTATACAGGGGGGGGGGGCGGCCTGGGAAACAACAGTGTAACCAAAGGGAAGAGCAGAAGGAAAACAAGGACCCCTCCCTGTCCGAGTATGGGACAAACATGTTTGACACACACACACACACACACACATTAACACACATGCCTCCTCGCTCTCCTTTCAGGCTGATCTGGAAGGGAGCCAAGTTCCTTTTGGACACCTTTCTCTTAGCGTGTTTAGTTGGCTACGTCTCATATTTGAAGAATATGTTTTGATGTTAGATCAGACACAGCGCGGCACGGCTCAGCTCGCGCGTCCAGAGCTTGGAGTTTCAAATTAGGTGGAAGATGAGGGCCACGTCTATCTCTGTGTACACTCGCTTTTCATCTTGTTTATTGGCCAACATGCCCCGTGGACCTGCGAGCTGCCAGCTAATGACAGGCCTGGGATGGGAGCTGGCACGGTGCCCCCGCTGGAGCAGGTGCAGCCAGAAAGGGAGATAAGGAGAACATGCTGACAGATCTGCCGATCAACTTAAAAACACTGATTGAGACGGTTGATGCGAGCCTACTTTTTTGGCTGATGGGACACTGCTGTATTAGTCGACACCCATGTGGGCGTGGGTGGCCCTGTTTGTGTGGGATTAGAGGTGGGGGTGGGGGTGGGGAGGGGGTAAAATAACGTTTGTGTGTGTGTGTGTGTGTTAGTCGGCTATAGTGCCAGGGCTCCTGTGCGACATCGTGGAAAATCCTCCTCAGCAGTTTCCTGTGGGTCTCCATTATCAGGCCTCGTTGATAGACCAGCTTTTCCCCCCTACTTCCTGCCTCTCTTCCTCCCCTTCCACCCCACTTCCCCTCCCACACTCTTCTCAATCACATGAATCACCGCTGCCACGGAGAGGGCGAGGGGCTTATAGTGAGAATGACTCTGTATAGTTTTCACCGTACAATGAGCTAATTTCTTTCTCTTGGTGTATTCAAAGCGATGCCGGTTAGTTCAACTCATGCATCATTGCGTCATTCAGGGCTGTATTCACTTGTATTCCTGTGCGCTTAAAAAATAACTTGAGACAAATGTTGAGTCAACCATGGGGTTATTCCCCCCCTTCCCAGCTGGATGGGGAACCAAGATGCCAGTCAGGATGGAGCTTGTCCTGCTCGTACACCCTTGGCAAGCCCCAACAACTTGTATCTGACAGTAAACGCAGCATTTGCCAGGATTTCCAAAGATTAGACAGGTGGGGATAATGATGATCTGAGTGATGACACTGTTCATCTTAGTCCTGGATGTGTCTGTACAACCTCAGGAGGAAGTGTTCACTAAATCATGCAGTTTGAACATTTCCTCAGGTGTTGTGGAGTTAGGCGAGTTGCTCTAGAGTTAGAGGGTTCAGCAGTGGTCAGACGACTCTTGGCAAGCCATGTTGTTACCAAGACAACATCAACAAACACGGGTCCGACCTGATGATGGTGGGGGCTGAAAGATGGCTGCTGGTCAACAAACGCATGGAAAGAGGTGGAACGAGACCGAGATTCAAATGCTTGGAATGACTCGCATTAATTTCGTCTCGATCCTCCGGGGGATGGGGCGAGCAAGACGGCAAAGGAGAAAAGATAAATGTGTCATTGTATGTGAGGATCTGGAATAAAAGGGTGAAGATTGAGAGAGATCATGTAGGTTTGAAGGATAAAACATGACTAATCCTGCTGTCTGCGGTAAATATTTCTCCAAGCTTCCCATCAATCATGTACACACGTTCGAGAATTGATCTAAGGCAGCGATCACCGTGCCTTCCAGGGAAGGTAGGGCTGTTGTTCGGTACAGGACGTGACACAGAGCATGTGTGGGGGTCCTGATAGAGAGGCAGAGGCCGATGAGAAAAGGAAAGAAAATAAAGGGAGGGAGGAAAGGGAAGCACTTAGGTGTGCTTGATATCCTATCAGCGCCCAATACCCATCTCAGGCATGGAAAAACACAATGAATGGGATTCACTATTCAGCTCAAATGAGAGAGAGCTGGAGCAGAGCTGAGCACATTTTGCACCCGTGGATGGGAGCGGAGATCAAATGGTAGCTGGATAAAAGCTTGGAAACAATACGCAGTTCCCCGTGTGTCCGAGAGCCAAATACGCTGCAGCAATATGAGTTCCTTTTTGTTCTTGAAAATGCTCCTCAGATGTTTGACGCAAGGCCGAGAGTGGAAGGGGGGGGGGGGGGGGTTGGTGGGAGACAAAACAAACCGCAATTAAGGTAGTTTGTGAATCCGTTTGAAAGGCCTCGTGATCCATCCTTTAGGAAACATCTGCCATATTGAGTCCAGGAAAGGACAAATTCCTTCTTATCCCTGTAAAATAAACCTTTGGTGCATTGCCTATCTGTCCATTTCTTACCTGCCTATAAGCTTTCATGCATGCTTACACACAATAAAACACACACACACACACAAGGTCTGTTTTTTGCTACACTGAAAATGAAAATATAAAATATATCCCTCATAAACATTTATAGTCTAAACACAGATAACACCACCCCTATCACTTTGCTTTTAGCTGGAAACTCCAGACTGTCCAATGGGGAAAGAGGATAACGACATATCTTTTGAAGCAGGAAGGCTCTTGCCCTGTCAAGAGAAGAAACATTTTTCGTAATCCCCGGCAAACGCTACCTCCTATCTAGATGTAACCGTAATGAAAAAAAGAGCTCTGGTATCTCAGCTGTCATGGCAAATAGCCCTGAAAGTAACAGGAACAGACGGAGAGCTAAACATTAAGATTTACTGCGTGAGATAGATGGGAAAGATACAAACAATAGTTTTACAAATTTACCGTGCACTTCAATGAATGCCAAATGACAGTAAAAACAGAACTGGGGAAACACTGCCGTGCTCTTTGCCTCACAGGTCTTCAGGGAAAAACATCCTCTATAAATCTGATAAATCAGCCTGCGTGAAACGCTCAAGTGCAGTTTGGAGAATTGAGAAGATAAACGGGAGACCCCCACGGAGAAACAAGTCTGTCATGGGGTGTTTGTGTGTGTGTTCGTGTGCATACATTAAACAACATAGCTTAGTCATAAAGCTAAAAACTGCAGACTGGGGAAAAATTCAATATGGCGGTGGTTTGGGTGGCTTGTTGTGCAGTAAACAGAGGAGCAGGCTGCAGTGTGACTTTGTTTTCATGTCAACACTGAGCTGTTCATCCAGAGGACCAGAGGACACGCGCGTCTTTTTTTTTCCCCTTTTCCCTTTGACCTACTACTGTGTGTCACCTGCTCCGAATGTGTGTGACTCATCGTGAGTTAAACGAATAGATTGATACCCGTAAACATGAAACTCCCGCTAACACCTGGCTAGCTTAGCTAGCTTGGCACAAAGACTAATCAGAGCTCGTCCATCTCTCGTCCAAAGGTGATAAATCAGCCCGTGAGTAAATGCAGATAACACCTCATAAAAACAGGAAACATAGATTTGGAAACACAGTGAATAAAGCACAGCACGGCTAAAATTACACAGGTAAAATGTTTCTACTATGAATAAGAGTTTGGTTGTACAATAAACAGGCCTACACTTTTATGTACTTCTCTCTTTTTCAGTTGCGCTTCAGTTTTATTTCCCCGAAACTCACAAACAATATAAATTCAGCTGCACTTTGTCCCACGTTACGTACGGCATGAGTCATCATGTAGGCTATGCAATCGGTGAAATATATCATTCTTTGTTTCTGTGCTGTAAAAAGAACTGAGGCCTGAAGTGATACTGACAAGCATACAAGTTTAGACTGTTCCTGTCCAGAATTTGATTCTTCCAAGTGTTTACAATAACATCTAGCAATCAAGACCCAGGGTCACGCAGTAATGGCTGGATGAAATATGAAATTTATACACACAACATTTCCAGTGGGAAGAAAATAACAAAATAACCCGGCGAGAATTTCAATATTTTAATCAAATATAGATATTCACCCTCCTTTTTCTAAATTGTATAAACCGTGGAGAGTTTATAAACTAAGAAATGAAGACATCGGCAGATAAGAAGCCAAACTAATAACCGTGTTTCAAGATGTCAAAATAAAATGCTTGAGCGAGATTAATGTTACATCAACATGAGTGACTGCGTGCCAACCGAAAGGCAAGAAAACAAATGCTGCAATTTGTGTTATGCCATGTTTATTGCTTGACACGCAACAACATGAAATAAGCGCAAAGTCAACATCACGGTTACAGAAAATTGACTTTGATCATAACTGTGCAGTCGAATATAAACATGTATTTATATGCATTCATCTTTTTCCTCCGGGATCTTTGCAGCTCTGCACATGCTGAGATAAAAACAGGTTAATTTATAGAGTAATTTGGCCTGCAGCACGACTGTACAGTCAGATCAGAAGCCCGATTCAGACAACGTTGGCCAAAGCAAAGATCCATCTGTCTGTTTCTTGCTGAGAGGAGCGTGCAGGGCGTAGAGTGCACACACTCACACACACACACACACACACCTCCCATCACCAGCTGGATCGGAGAAAGCAGCACTTGGGGAACAGTTGACACGCTGATCTCTTTAATGGTTACATCCTCCACACCCAACACCCGAGACACTCAGACAGACATACACACACACACACACACACACACACACACACACTTTCATTAGTTTAAACTGACTGACAGAAAAAATACATATTGCAACATTCTTCCCCCCCCAGATTCACAACACACGCACGCACGCACACACACACACAACTCCCTCCTGCGCTCACACACATATCCACACTATCCTGTTAACCACCCCCACCTCCATGCAATCAGAGGCTCAGAATAGGAAGGAGGGAGAGGAAGCGGCCCTGCATTCACAGGCTGGGAACAAGGAGAAGGAAAAACAGCCGGAACCTGGAATTTACGGAGGAAAAAACAACGGCCATCCAAAAATACCTCAGGACCATCTCCGCAGATAAACAGAAATATCATTACTCTCATCCTCTCGCTCAGGACAGTTTTCCTTACATACTTCCTTCATCTCATCCTCTGCGCGTCAACTCCGCTACTGGCTGCTCAGCATCGAGGAAACCTTCGCTAGTAGTATTTGTCCACAGTGATTGCTCCTCAGATCTATCTTTTCGGTGCCGCGCAGGTCAAGAAAGCCATGCAGAAGGTCGAACTATGAACCTCATTAGGCTCTGAGGTAATCAGCGCTAAGTGGAACTGCTGAGTCCTTCAACAGCAAAACCAGAAAGCCAGCGGCTCTCCCAGCTGGTAGGGGGATGAGTCCAGTGCTTCATCTGTTGCACCCGCTTGCTTCCTAACTTTTCATTCACCTTTGCTTTCATGTGGTGTACTATTATTCTGCACTGCAACACGGTTACATAAGCAGGATGCAATCTGACTCTTCTCCTGAAATGCGTTAGCGTGCAAGTGATGTGCATACGGGAGAAGAGGGTGACCTTCAGGGTGTAAAACTTCATTAGAAGAGCAGGAGTATGCATTACGGCTCTACTAAATGCATCAGTGTAAGTTCTGCTCCTTTAAGCAGATATAAGTTAACCACATTGTCAGAGCCAGTGGACAGCGCCGTGATCGAGCCCTTCCTGTGGCTAAGAGGTGGGGTTCACTGACCCTGAGGTCATTTCCTCTGACCTCGTCTTCCCAATTGATTCAATTTCCTAGCCATTGGTCTCCAATTAGGATGTTCCAATAGACCCGTAGCTCCTTTGTCTCCAAAAAAGGACACGTTTTCATGCTCCTGTCCTCACTCTACTCATTCTACATGACTAAACTTTGTCATCCAATCCGCATGTGATGTCAGTTAAACGCACAATTCTGTCCCTTCACGTTTGTTCCCAACCTTAAAACTGGCAATAACCTTTAAATGACGCAATTAACCTTTGAGTGACAGAGTGACGTCATCTGGTGAACTGAAGCGGGGAGCTGTAGATGAGGGACTGTGAAATGTGGTGAGTGAGTCATCTGCAGTTTACCTGAGCTGAATGACAGCATGCAGGAACAATGTCTTTTGTCTGCTTTAACTGTATGAATTGACAACTCATTTTTAACTGCCTTGATGCCAAAACAATCCAAGATATTATTTCCACAGGATTACATAAAGGACATATCCTAGAAATTAACAAAACACTATGTAATGGCTTTCCTATGTGATAAGATTTATGGAAACTTACGTTTCCCTGTGTCATATGTTGCACACAAATCACTGGCGGTCACCACGTGACCACTATTTTGCCTCCAGGCACTGCCTGTTCGAGGCTCCAGGCTGACTGTCGCACAAGACAAGCACCGGGGTAGATGACAGGACTGTTTCTAGAACGTACGTGGTTGCTATTTACCACGAATGCTAACTTCTTTACCCTGACTGTCAAAGGTAGATTCGTGTCATCATTATTCACACTAAGACATGCAGACACTGTCCCGTCTGTCTGTGGCTTTCACATCCCGCAGCAAGTCAGTTTGAGCGACGAGAAGACTGAGATATGTATGAAGGGCACGTGACAGCTCGGCGTTAACATCCATAAACATCTCAACCCAAGTCAGATCCATTTCTGTGTAAACACGATATGACATCAGTATAACTAAACTACTTCTGAGGACTTCTCTGTTTGTTCTTATGTCTGTTTATGTGCTCCATACGCGTGTTTGTTGATGTGACAACTGATCGAATTTGACAAAAGCCTCTGATAGGGATACTGTGGAGAATTGCATAACACAGTCCAAGGCAAAGTTCTCTTGTCAATGTGACTCAAGCTTGGGTTGCATTTTGAAATTTGGATGAGTGATGCATTTCATCACTGCATTCCTGGATAACATAAACTTCACTTTTAGCTCATATCAAACACTGCTGGATTAGGGTTCATTCTGTTTTTTATCACGTCTTTGTGGCACTAATCAGTCTGACTTGAAATATTTTGGCAAACAATTAATGCATTAGTGATGCAGATAAACCTTCAAGGAGAAATGCTTCATCTGCAGATCTTATTTGGTGTATCATTGTTTGACAAAAACTACAGACCACAATGTTGCCAGAGATAAACAACAATCTTAATTTGCTTGTCCTTTTCTTTCTCCTACACTATTGGCGCTCAGCCTGGAGTGGGAGAAAGGATTTCTGGGTTTTTGGGAATTACAGTTCAGGGGGATGTTTCATAAAATAACTCAATCTTCTGTTTGCTTGGATACACTGGAGCTAACAAACATTTCCAGGATTGCTGATTTACTCTGGAGGTCAGCAGAAAAGAAAAAAAACACACCACTGTGACTTCAACTAAGCCGTGACCAGTTGCTGATGCAGCCTCTGATTGCGCTGTCCCGCTCTTGCTTTCACTAAGTGGCGTCTTCATCTGCAGCGGTTTCTGTTTATTAGTTTTAGTGTTTGACATTTTCCCAACGCAACGTCTTATTCAAACAAGTCTGCTCCGAGCACGCTGCTTTAATCACAAACTCCTCTTTTAAGGTAAATACAAGTGGATGGCCTGTCAGATAGGCATTTCACAAAACTGAGTTTGTGGTTGTTAGGTATGGCATTTCAGATGTCTATGTGCACACACACACACACACACAGTGCGTTAGCCCCACCGAGAGCGTTATTACAAAGAGCCAATAGGAGAGAAGGACCACACTCTAGCACATCCTGTTTGACTTGACCTCAGAGGATATTCTCCTTTCCCAAGCAAACAAACCGCCGGGCTTTTGGATCGTACCAACGTCGGAGGGGAAGGGAGGGGACGGGAGCCTGGGGATGTCTCTGGTGGGGAATCAGTGGGTAGAGCAGAGTTTTTGCAAAATAGTTACTGCTTTGCCAAAAGACTAGTCGAGGTTTAATGATTTATAAAGCAGATAGGCGTGTCTCTGCAGTCATCAGCACTGGATAAAATATATGAGCGTGGAAGTGCATTCTTGATGTTTGGAGACTATATCTGTGATCAAATATGTAACCTCAAACTTTCACAAAATAGCTTCTCTGAGCTTTCAACCATATCACCAGTGTTAATATAATGATAATTAGTGCTCTTCAAATCAAAGAATCTAAATCAATAGACATAACGTGAAGCTAAAGAGATGCCACAAGAGCCGCAATTACCAATCAGTTTTATCATTGATTAATCTGTCGATCACTTTCTTGGTTACTTATGTGTCATTTTGTCTATGAAACAACACAGAATTATGAAAAATGCATGTTTTATTATGTCCCACAGCTCAAGGAGATGTACTCAAACCCATTGATATTCCCTTTACTGTCATGACAAAGAAAAGCAGCAAAAATGTCAAAATTGACAAGCTAAAATTAGTAATTGTTTTGAATTGAATAGAATTTGTTGTTTACAAATAAATTGATTACCAAATTATTTGCCAGTGATTTTTTCCGTGGCTTGAATAATCTGTGAATCGTTGCAGGATGTGGAACAAAACACACACACAAAAAGGCATAATATCTATAAAGGACAACCACACGCCACAGATCAGACACTCTCAGAACTATGATTTAGGTGCTTGGTGTATTCTAGTCGACGGGACTTGTTAAGCCTATTTTAAGGTCACACCCATTAAAACTGGACCGGAAAATCAAAAACCAGCATTTTACCAAACCCTCCTCCACGATATCACTCAGCCTGCCCCGTCTGACACGACTGAATCGCTGACATCTTAGCATTTGTTTTGCTTTACACATTATGCAAAAGGACGTCTCCTCCTCTCTCTAGCTGTATCTGATTAATCCATTATTTGGTTAAGTCGCTCCCTTCGGTCTCCCTGTGGTGTTTTCCTCAGCTAACGGTGGGCCAGCTTGGTGCTGCTGCTGGGAGACTACTGGGATTAATGCTGCCGACTGACACTAATCTCATTGTGGTTAAGGCTTTGGAGAGACTGTGTACACCCACTTCACTCTCACTCCTAAACACTCACATTTGTGGCACCAATCCACTGGGACTTTTATGCCCGAGGAGGGATTTGTGTAGTGGATTCTCTCAGTCGCTGCTCATCTTATGGGTGGTTTGATTTGGTTTTTAAAAGACTGATATGTGAACACTTGGACAACTATTCAAGCTGTAAAAAGATGCAAAATGAACACACAATTTTGCTTGCGGCATGTTAAAAAAAAAAAAAGAAATATCACTGCACAGTTATTTGTGTATTGGTTGGGTTTGGAGTGCATGATCATCATCACTACACTAGTGTGGTCTTGATCCTGGACGACCAATCGGAGCATTGATCATCAGCAAGTGGTGAGTGCGTCCACTTGGAATGAATGGATGAATTATGAAGGTCCTCTCTTCATGGTGAATGATATTCGACGCTTTTATCAACTTCATGAGCTGCTGTCACTAAATTTAGCCTATATAGCCTGTGTTTCCATGGCTACGAGAGTTGAAGTGTGGAGAAGGCAGCAGATTTACACAATCTATATACTTTGAGATCATGTCAGTAATCACAGCCTGTGTGTCTGTCTTCTGAATCATTTCCACCTGGGTCTCATATGATCCCACCTAAATGTTATTAACTTCGCCAATGCACTGCATCCAGTTTCAAAAGGGCTTTTCCAAAATTCTCTCAGTCCACTTTAACCAATTTTCTGAAAAGCCTTTCTTTTATTTCAAACAGATTTCATTTGAAACATAAACTTTTATTTCATTATTAAATCCATACAAATGCAACAGTCATTTTACGATTCGCCACAATCATGAGCGCTCCGTGCTTTGTGCTTTTCACTGAAAGTGGGCTGAGTGAATTCTGCAAAGCCCCTCTTCAGTTACACTCAAACCCAATCTATTATTTATGGCCTGACAACTAAGACAACTTTACTTCTAACCTAGCCCTAATTGTGCTCTGCATTACCAAGCAAGCACCTAACCTAAAAAAAAAAAAAAAAAAAAGAAAGCCACGTGTACCCCACGTGAATTTACTAAAGCTGACCTCGACTTCCCCACCACCACCACCACCACCACCACCTCGCCCTTCTCTTCCAGATCATGATGTTCTCAGAAAAGGTGAGTTTTGATGACGATGGTGACACTTTCCCCGCAGTTTGCAGCACGGCTAAACAACCCTGTTGGTTCATGTTGCCAGTGTACTCGCCAAAAGGACAGTTCAGTGCAGGTGCACTGCTGTTTGTAGTAAACACCAAAAAGTCAGAGAAAGGAAGAGAAAGTTCCAAAACAGAGCATGGGGGAGAACATTATCAAGGCGGGTAGATTTAAGATTGAAGGGGCATTATGCTCCTGTGAAACCCAGATGTCAACTGAGAGTTGTTCCTTTTTTTGTGTCACCGGTCGTAATAACCTCGGTTTCACTGTACAAATTCATGGATTTAGCTCCAGTGTTTTCCAGACGTTGATTCTGCTGAGTTCCAATGACAAAAAAAAGTAGAAACATGGTTATCGGATCAAACACGACACGAAGCACTTCAGGTTTTAAAACGCTTTACAATATTTAACTTTCACATTCATTTGGCCCTCATCAAAGAGACTAACAAATCTTAACTACTCAACCTCTGCAGGTCATTTCCTTCACCTGCAACTGGAGCAAATGAGAAATCCAGAGAGACTCCAACCTGATTTTCACTGACTTTCTTTTATGTAGGTCACCAGTGACTTCCTAAAGGGAGCTGTTTCAGGTGTGGCTCGGAGGGACTCGGCGTACAGCTGGGAACTGAACCTGCATCTCTGGAGAGCAGGTCATAAATCTACCTTCCTCCTCTGGTCTTACAGCCGACGTCACTGTCAATCTGCTGCAACATATTGGCCTCCCTTCACTTAAATCAAGATTTATAATACTTTTACGATAAAGCCAAGCTGGACTTCAAACATAAGCTGTATTAAGGAGAGCAAATATCACCGGTGCCTCCTGATTAATATAACAGGTGTCCCACCAGCCAGATAAATATGTCCAACTGCACCAACATGTAGTATAGTGGCAACTCAATCTGCTGTCATATTCCCATAATGGGAAGTCTAAATCTATTTCACCTGCTGTGCTTCTGTTACTTTCTTCCAAATATGCATCCGAGCCGTGTCTGCAGTTAAGATATGTAGCAACATTCAGGGCTTTAAATGAATCCACGTGTCGTCTGATAACAGCAGAAAGGTTTTACTGCCTTAAACTGTTACATGTTATGACTTTACGTCTACATGAAAAGGAGTTTACGTGCAGAGAATTGTGTATTATGAAAAAACAGAAATACAAGCAAAGGATTATGACAAATCATTTTTAGGTAATTTCACGGTTAGAAAATGAGTTGTGGTTTGATGTCTTTGTGAAGTTTTTTAAGACAAAACTACTCCAGAGAACGGACAACCAAAGTTATGATGGGTATTGCATTAGATAACGTTTGCAGAATGATAAATAATATTAAAAGAACTTATTTAACTGCCTGTTAATTCTTCAGAATCTGCCAAATTTGAGCCCTGGATCTGTTCCCACAAATTATGAGACTATCACTCTTGAAACACAGATGGCGTCGACTGCTGAATCCACTACCTGCCTCCTCGACCCCCTACCAACTAAACTTTTTAAAGATCTGTGGCTGTTTCTGGGACCTACATAGCTGAATATTTATTACTTCCGACTGGCACTGTTCCCGCTAGTTTTAAGGAGCCCGTGGTGCAACCTTTCCTTAAGTTAGTTTTTCCTTATCAGAATTTAGGGTCTGCTGAGGTTGCATGCAGCGCAGATTGTAAAGCCCTCGAGGGTGATTTTGAGTTACTGACTTGGCTCGAGCGTATCACCATATCAGAAATCACATGTTATTCATTTTAAAGTTGCATCGCGGACGTGTACGGCAGCTTTCACCCGTCTCATAAAAAGCTGAAAATGATGATGATGGAGGTGATAAACTGAGAGGCTGACGTCATGGCAACATTCTTGCTTCATATTTAATACGGCAGCATTCTCCGCATTCCATCCGCAACAATAGATATTCTCGTGTCCGCTCTCTGACCAATCAACCTGTTTACACTTCCTTGTCAGAAGATCACGGTTTATTCATGAGAAATGGCCAGAATGGTGAGAACAGGAACTGGGGCTTTCTCAACAGCGTCCCTCAAATCCACAAACAATCGGGAGGGCATCCGTCAAACAGACGGAACAATCTGAAGGTTTTCTCTCTGAAGGGTACAAGGCAAAGAGGGGAAGCAGAGGAGACATGACACGAGGTGCTTTCTCCGTCTTCCCGTGACACCCGCAGACAAACTTGTGCACACACACACGCAGACATCAAAGCTTTTGAAAGAAGACTTGAAGAACCAAAGTCTGGTCAGCCGGACCCTGCTGTGTTGCTAGAAAGTGGAGAGCTTTGATGCGACATCTTAACATATGCACGGTCCCAGCTTGTGGTTTAGTGAATGAGGTCCAAATAGCATCGGTATGAGCCACACCAGAGCAGTTGCTTTTTTTTTTTTTTTTTTGTATGCTCCAGTTGCTGCCTGGCATTGCATAAGAGTGTAATAATACAATGCTTTTTCAGCGAGGCATGTTATAAATAAAACCACAGAAAGCATCTGTTGACAGCGGCTCAGCACTGCCTCGGCTCCTCGGTTAGAAATATAGTGACTGTAGATCACGCGACATGTTTTTGAAGTTCATAAGCTGTACTTTAAAGTTTTCTTGCTTTTGATTTTTTTTTTTTTTTTTGACTATTAAAATATTAAAATAAAGTGTTCGCGGCTTCACGTGTCTTTTTCACAAAGCACGCAGTTCTCTATGAAAGAAGAGGCCGTTAAGCTAAATCAATATGTGAGATGTGCAGCTAGTGCAAGCAGTGTAATAAAAGCACGGACCATCTGACAGCATTATGATAAAGTATAGCTGGTGTGTATAGGGTTTTTTTTTTTTTTCAGCTGTGTGGAAGAGAACATACGGCTCACATGTCATTCACTACTCCTCATAGTGAAGAGAGCTTTGTGTTATCAGCTGTGCTCACCTGTTAAACCCACTATAAACTGCAATTGTCACCTTTTTTTATGGCAGTTCCATGGTAGCTGGACTGCAGATATATGGCTATAAAAGGAGATAAGCTGGGTAATATTCACCATTAGCAACCATTACTGGCAGGACAGACGGTGCAATGATGAAAGCAAACCTGGAATCAAAACTAGATTCACCCATCCGGAGCAAAGGAACACATAAAGCACATCTGAATAATGCTGCACTTAGTATCAAAACCTGACCCAACGCCGCCCAAAAAGATCAGGCCGGTTCAGTCTGAGATTTCATTTGATGAAATCACAAAGAATCATCAGCACTGTAAAGTCAACAAGTAACAGAATTAGTAGCCGAGAGCATATAGACACAGAGAGGAGCCGCATGGCATACGGCCACGCCGAGCCAACGCCATTGTGTCTCCGTGGGCCCATTAGAGACACAACAGGTGTGTCAATATGACAAGCATTCAACCAATCCGCTCTGTCTGCCCCACATAAACACTGAATAAATATAGACGCTTTCCAGTTTCACTCTCTGCAGTGCACAGCCACCGTCAAATGCAAACATTCAGAGATCGTGGTGAGTTCGAGGGACAAAGCAGGAAAAAATCAAGGATCTGGATCAAGTTTTTAAGCATAACATAGATTTATAGATAATAGATGGTACAAGGAAGGAGAGTAATAGAGTTTGCACGCCCCTCAAAACTACTTTTGTGAGAGGAAATTTGTTTTAGCTTTACAAAATGACTTGATTTTAACAGATTTGAATCGCACGTACAGTTATCAAAAGACAAATTAATCAATAACATAATGTAATCTCTTCATGTTGACTTGCCAATAGGATAAATTCCTTATATTGTTTGATACTTTTAACATAATTAACATAAAAAATGATGCACAATTGCACATTGTATGTCACTCATAAATAGCAGTGCTTAAAAATGTCTTCATCATTTATCAGAAGGCTACTGTATCTTCTTCATGTGGACGAGTCGTGTTGGTGCATGATATTTCCAGTTTTTCTTACAACATGGGAAATAACACATCCCTCTGAATGTTATTACGGGATTACTGTAGATCTTCTCCACAAACGCACAACCGATGCCAGACAGAATTTAGACGAACAGGTTGCAGAAAATTGGCTTGTCCCCTCCATGAACAGACGATACAAAACGGTGCGTCGGGCTGCCAGTCTCCCACCAGATGGTAAATGAGAGAGACACGGGCGATCGAATAACAAATACAACCAATCAGATTATCAAAAACAAGCCATGTATAAAAGAGGGGAAAACACAGAGGAAAAGCGGTTTTTAATCAAATATTAAATACCCTTTTCATTTGTTTAGGGGGGATTTCTACTTTGATTTCTTTCGGGGCTATTTTCTTTTCTCCTTCTATTCATTTGTGGGTGAAATCAAATAATTTCATTTGATGCAGAGGGACTATAATTCCTCATTTTGCGTATTTTAGGAGAGTTAATGGCGTGTTCAATATTTAAGAGCGTGTAAAGTTATTTGCCGTCGTGGCAAACTGATTCAGGGGGGGAGAAATTATTTATTAGTCGCGCATTGTCAATTTCAGGCCATCAAATTAAATCTTTTATCTCAATCCTGGGAGGCTCGTTGCGCGCGGGCCCCGTGTCATTCTTACTAGCTGTTAAAGGCTACAAGGGAGAATAAACCAATTTTACGGATGCAGGTGTGTGCGCGCGTGTGTGTGTGTGCGTGCGTGTGTCAGGGAGAGAGAGAGAGAGAGAGAGAGAGAGAGAGCTCATTTGCATACAGCTGAATAGTTATGTCTCCCGTCCCGCACACTACACCCGCATGAGGGCGAGAGAGGGACACGCGCCGCAACAATAGGAGGCACGCTGCCACTAAACCGTAAAACGCATGGGTGGGCATGAAGGGGCACACGCCACCAACGAGATGAAACACACCCAAAATATCATTGGTGGGGTGGGGGTGTAGGCTTGGTTACAGTATAGAGGCCTGTGCGTAAAAGGAAACCAAGTACTTTATTAGTAATCAGAGAAAACCGACATTAAAGTCGAAATACACATTTTGTAGGGTAATTCAAACCCATTAGGACTTGTTCTGCGTATTGTGTCTGTCACAGGTTGTGGTTCTGTTCTGCCTCTAAATGCCTAAAAACAAGAAACGGTCAAATAAGCATCAATTGAAACAACGCCGGGGAGATTTTTCTCCCTTTAAATCGTATTTCTACTTTCACATTGTGTGTGATGCTGCCCGAGGGATAGACGCGTATGACCCGACGGAAAGTGAGGGCTTTGAGAGGAAATAGTGCGCACGGCTCCTGCGCTGTGGTAAAGGGCTAATTAGGCGTGCAATTGAGCGGAACCGAGGGCAAACGGAGCTCAAGGAGTAAGACAGTAATTGAATTCCTGCTTTCTATTCTCGAAGTTTCGTCTCTCCTTCATTGTCCTTACTCTCTGTCCATAATGTGTCAATGTGTGTCCGGCATATTGTGTGCTAAAAATAAGTCAACAGATGTTAGGGCTTGTTAATAATCGCCCAGTATCCATGGTGGTCAGTCTGCACAGTGCCAGTGGGTATTAAATCTGGATAATTGTTGTTGGGTTGGACGGGAAGGGGGTTGAATATGTAGAGTGGGCGGTGTCAGTGGGGTGATTGACAGTTTATGTAATGAGCAGCGCAGTGCAAGTCTATATATCTGGGAGGAGACACACTACGGTTCATTCACGAGTAATAAGGCGAGTGATGAACGTCCGTGGCGCACTGACGCACCAAGTTCAGCACCAAAACAAGCTCTGAGCCGCGCACACACCGCGGAGTGACCATTGTGGAGTACAGTACGATGCGAGGAGGGGACGCCTGCTGACAGAGAGAAGCACGGCTGTGGATATTGGTCTTCCCTCACCTTTGGATAACTTGGGAGGTTGGAAACGCTTTCTCTGGACGCTTTTAACGCACGCCAACAAGGAGCTACGGGAGAACTCCCTTGGAGTGAAGAAGGATTTATATGTGTTTTAGAGATTTTTTTTTTTCCATTTGTTTACCTTGGTGTAAATACTTTGGAATAGGAAGGTTTTGCTGCTTTATTTGGCTGGTGACGCGGCTGCCCTGGAGAAGCGAGAAGGATGGCAGCCTGGTTCACCTTTACCATCGCATTCAGCACCACGTTGATAACACAGGTATGAAGGAGGATAATGCATCTCCCCGGTGGTCCTGAGACCTCGGCGAAAACAGATGGAGAGCCACTTGTTTTCTCCTTTTTCCCCCTTCTCTCAAAGAATAAGGTATCTGTAAACGCACCGACGTTTTCCCTAAACCATATCTCCTTCTCTTTTAGGTATTTGGATCCGGTGTTTTTGAGCTCGATCTCCACGAATTTAAAAATCACAAAGGTTTGCTGGCAAACGGGAACGCGTGCAAACCCAACTGCAGGACTTATTTCAGAATTTGCTTGAAGAACTATCAGGCTGTGGTCTCGCCAGGTGACTGCATCTTTGGAAGTACAATGACAGCAGTGCTGGGGACAAACTCTTTCAGCGCCAAGGACAGTGGCACTTTACCTAGACCGATTCAGATACCGTTCAACTTTGGATGGCCGGTAAGAGCGTGGAGCAGTGCGTCCACTTTATTTGTTTCTCCACAGCCAGCCAGCGCTATGGTGTTGTTTTCAGGGAACTGCTATGCATTTTGGGAGCGCACCGGTTATTGGTCAGCTCATATAATCCATAACATTAGGTAATACTCTGTCGACAAACAGATTGGACTGCTACGACAAATCCAGAAGGGCAGGCAATTAAATGTGACACATTTCTTCATGTTGATGAAATAGCTCTTTTCCACTCTATTCTAGCAAAAACAATAAAAGAAGAAATCATGCAAGCTTCCCTCCCCAAATTATGAGCTCTGTAAAAAAAAAATAATAATAATAATACAGTGGATATCAACTAACTGCATGTGTTTTCTCCTTAGGGGTCGTTTTCATTAATAATTGAAGCCTGGCATTCACCTTATGGAAATCTACCTGTAGGTAAGTGCAACGCTTTTTGCCACAGGAGGGAGCTCTGCCTGTGCATTTAAACACATGACGCTCTCCAACCAGTTTCCCATTTTGCACAAAACACTGTACATGAACACACGAAAAAAAAAATGCAACAGAAACAGAAAAAATTAGGCTATTGAATTCAGCTCACTCACTCAACATATTCCTCACCACCTCTTGTTAATTGTTCAAGATTTCACACATTTTCACGCCTATTCACTCCTTTGTTATGAACTTCAGAACACCTTTTTCATTCTTATACCCAATACAATTGAACTTCCTCTGGTTTATTTTTGGCGTGGGAAAGAGCTGTGGGCTTTGGTGAGAATACACAGTGCCTGCCAAAAACCCCTGACTACATCTTCCTGTATTTTACACCTTACTCTGTTCCGCCCTTTGGAAGAGGGGACTGGGCCTGGGAATGTTTTTGCTGACGGAAAGAAAGAGGAAATTTCAACCTGAGTTTATCTTTCATCTAAGCTGTATGGGATTTGATAAGGGATGCAGCTTGGTGCTGGGCAGATTATTAAAGCGAAAGTGAATGACTTTTGAACCCGCAAGCCATTTATGATGCAGCTCTTGACATAAAACCATAATTATCTCAGGGCATAAACAAACTTTGATATCCTACATTAATTCTGACATCTTCCTCTTCCTCTTTTTTCATCTTGCAGATACCAACAACCCAGACTTTTTGATTAGCTTTTTTGCCATCCAAAGGCAGCTGGGTGTAGGAACTGACTGGACTCCAAATATGCAGACTGGAAAACAGACAGAGCTGAGATATTCTTACCGGTTCATCTGCAACGAAAGTTACTACGGAGAGAGTTGCTCCAAAAAGTGTGCGCCAAGGGACGACCGATTTGGCCACTACACCTGCACCCGAGACGGGCAGTTATCCTGTCTGCCTGGCTGGAAGGGGAAATACTGCGAAGAACGTAAGCAATCAACCAAATATCTTAGAGGCCTGTTTACACCTGGCTGATGTACCAGCTGTCCGGTCTTGGTGGATTTTGTCACTCAGTGTTGCTCTGAGCTGGTGTCTCATCCAGATGTTTGCAAATGACTCAGAGATAGTGAAATCTGTTTCAGGCAAGCTGTGGAGCTTAGTATGATAAGAGCTTTGTACGACTGGTCCTTACCTTAAAAGAGCTGCTGTCCTGCAAGGGTCCAACCTTTGCTCTTCGTTGTTGTGGTTGAGATCCTAAAGAGAGAACAGGATTTGTGTGCATGCACAAGATACCAGAATTTATTAAGACTAAGATTACCCATAGGTCATCAATTCAAGGCCACCAGATGTCGAACACTACAACAAGACATGATGTAATGATATCTGGCAAGACTGATAGGCAATTTTGGTGTTGAGTGCGTTTTTCAGAGATATGTGTCTCATATGTGTCACTGGTTGTGGGTTTGTGAACACTCATTGAATATGGGCTGAGGGACAGACGGCTTAGCATGACAACAGGCACATTATACTTGTGGAAACCCACTTGGCCAAATCATAGACCAACACTCGCATGTTTTGGACAGCTCTGAATGGGCCTATGAGGAGGCCCGATGCCATTTGGCTCCACAATACCAAGAGCCCTTTTCACCAAAACAAATTAATCAAAGAGTAGATTGGAAGGAGGCACCGTGAGAGTAATAGTTACCATGTGCTGGATATGTGACCACATGGGTGACAGCGGATCTGTCATCCATGTCACTTTTGGCGGCGAAAGAGAAATTGGCATGTGCTATTTTGACTGTGGCGCCAAATTCTAACCAGATGGGCTCACGTGTTGCAATTACAGACGCATCAATCGTCGGTGACTACAGAAAATATACATGAGAAAGATAGATTAGGCATCTTTCAGACACTATAATTTCCTCTCTCTCTCTCTCTCTCTCTCACACACACACACACACACGCTCACATACATCACTTTAAACAAGCCTGGTCATTTGGGCCTGCATATTTTAGGAGCTTGTTTTGAAGCACTTTGTACATTTAAGACTCACATACAGAGCAGCAGTGCTGTAAATCAATCTAATTAAACCGGAAACAAATGGCTAATGAACACAGCTGTGCAGTAAACAACAATTCCCTGTTATCTTAAACAGGTGTGCGCCTATACCTGCCGTTTTATTACGTTACACACAAAGGAGGTCACGCGCACATTACCAGGTGTGTTTAGCAAAGAAATAACAGATTTCTCGTACCTTCACGAAGTACTGTACCGCGCGTGCCCGGTAACTTAATCCGCAGGCAAGTGTGTGGGGTGGGGTGGAGGGGGGGGGGGGGGGGGGGGGGGGGGGGGCGGGGGGTGCGCGCGCGGGCATTGATAGGAGGAGCCCCAGCCCGACTGCACGCGCCAAGGTTAATCGCGGCATTATTATCCGCCACGCGCCATCGATGTTTAGTCCCTTCCATTGTTGGGCGCGCGGCAGTAGCAGCTGCAAATATGGTTGCGGCAGACCACAAACAACAATAGTGACAGCTGTCTGCTATTGAGAGCAAGCATCTGTTCTGGACTAAACCGGCCGCTTACCGTCAGTCGCCTGATATGTTGTCCTGCGAATCAGTGTCATGCAAGACCGGTACACTACACACACAAAAAAAAAAAAAACAAAAAAAAAAAAACACAGGACAAACCCATTCCTCACCACCAACCCCACCTCGTGCCTGCCGGGGGTGTGGCGGACAGGTTTAGATCAAATGGAGGAAAGTTGAGACAGATTGAGGCCTCGTGAACTTCAGCATATTGTATCATGGTCAGCTATTTCAAGAAAATGAGAGCTCTGCTGCTTTGGTTGTAATGTGAGGTGCAGCTATTTTAAAGAGAGCTTCAGCGGCTTGTTTTTTTTTTTTTTTTTTTTCTAACAGTGTTTCTTATGATCTTACTTGTTATGTTTTAACAGTTGGAAAAGTTGTGGCACGATTATGTTAAAATTATCAGAATGGAGCCAAAAGGAGAGAAAAATAAAGAAAAAGAGCAGCAGATTGACTGTATGTTTGTCTTTTTTGTTCTCTTTGCTTTAGCTATCTGTCTGGAGGGCTGCAGCGAGAGGAATGGAAACTGCTCCAAACCTGGCGAGTGTGTGTAAGTATTAATAATAATTATGAAGTGTTGAAATGGGCTGTTAAAGTGTAAGGAGGAACACATATGGGAAGAGCGAGTGTTCGTGCGAGTTTCGCGGTCGCGCTTCTTCCAAAAATCCATTTTCATTTTCAAGCTCATTGTCATATTAACATCAGCAACTCTGTCTCCTACGAAATCATGTTTATATACAACTCATCAGAGCGGGACATGTCATCCCATGAAGTCTATTCCTGCCTTCGTGGCGTTTATTAAAAGAGGCTGAAGTTCACTGGATTTCAGTCTATTCCCTCTCATGTCTCCCTGCGTCACTCGCTGACTTCTCTGCCTTCCCATGTTCCTTTCTTGTCACTACCCTGTCCCGCTCACTCACTCACCAGTAAGGCTCATTCACACACACACACACATACATGCATGCATACTCGCCCTCTTACTGTGTGAAATTCCTATTTTGTCCTCTTTTTAGATACAAATCCATCACTCCCACTCCCTCAAACTGACCTAAATTGAGGTTAAACCCTTTAGATACTCAACACCGTAAAGCTGCGCCCATGCCGCCACACACTCAAAAAAAATGTTGGAACCTTAAAAGCACATCTTAAGTTCCACAATCTCACGCCTCGACATGGTTGTTGCGCTGAGAAATAGATATTCATGGGAAACAAGAAAAAAAAACGGTCTGCCAGGAATCTTTAAAGTAATAGTTCACCCTTTATAACGGGGTCATTATTAAATATACTGTACATACCTTCCTTTGGTTATAGACAAATGTAATAAGCGATGTGTAGTCATGCAATGAGGCAGAGGGGAAAACATGATTAGCAGTGCTGGGGTATCTCTAGGAAAAAGAAAAGTCACGTTTAATTCCTCATTCTTCCGTGATGGATTTATATGAGCATTTAATGATCGTATCCAACAGTGGAGCAGCGATTAATGTCTCGTTACATGATTAATGATTTCATAATGTAACCGCCAACTAATCCATGACAGGAAAATAAAGCATCAAGGTCTGCTCTCATTTAATCGAAGTCGACTGATTGCACGAATTGAAATGACCAGATTCAGATACCCAAGTTGTTCTTGGCGACCATAAGATGTACAAAAAGAATGAGTTATGAGTGATTAATGAAAGAAACTCTGTTTTTGTAATTTTGCAGATGCAGAGACGGCTGGCAAGGCACGTTCTGCGACGAGTGTAGGAAGTACCCGGCCTGCCAGCACGGTACCTGCCAGCTGCCATGGCAGTGTAACTGTCAGGAGGGCTGGGGAGGCCTATTATGTGACCAAGGTACACCACACAACTAGGACCACTGCTGCTGTTCCTTTTTAAAAAGATGTTCTCGTATTACTTGCGCACTGTTTTCATTTGAATTAACTTGAAAGCATTAGTAAATTAGGTTTCCTCTTAAGCGTTCCATTCATAGCTTTCGTGCACATCCGGGGTAGATGGCCTGCCTGTAAACGAACACTCTCCTCTCCCCCCAGATCTGAACTTCTGCACCCATCACCGTCCCTGTGTGAATGGCGCCACCTGTATGAACACAGGACAGGGCAGCTATACGTGTACTTGCCTGCCTGGTTTCACAGGGGTCAACTGTGAGCTGGAGATGCAGGAGTGTGACAGCAACCCCTGCAGGAACGGAGGAAAATGCACAGTGAGTTGCATCCATGCTGATTCTCCGTGTTTTTTTGTTTTTTTTTACTGGCCTGACTAACTTTTCCTCTCTTCTTCAATCCCCAGAATTTGGAAAGTGGCTACATGTGCAGGTGTCCCCAAGGTTTCGAGGGTTCCCACTGTGAGCACAGCCTGCTGACATGCGCCGACTCCCCCTGTTTCCACAGTGGCAAGTGCTGGGAGAAGGACAATGGCCGCAGCTACATGTGCGAGTGTCCCCGCGGCTACACCGGACTCAACTGCGAGAAGAGAGTGGACAAGTGCACGTCGCTTCCCTGTGCTAATGGTACAGTCTTCCTCCCCTCTTTGCCCCCCCACCTCGCCCCCCTTTCTGAACTTCCCCTCGCTCTTCCCCCCCCCTTCAAATTCCTGCAACTGGAAGCAGTGAGGAACAACAGGAATTGGTGGGAACTTGGTGTCTATTGTCTTCCATATAAACACTCGGCAGCTCAGAGCAGCAGCTTGTAAATGTCTCCACGGCTCACTGCGGTTGTTGATGAAAGAGGACAAATATCCAGCGCAGCTCGATTTCTGTCTTCTTGTAAACACGCAGGGCTTTGGGACTGGTCTGTGTTGGGAGAACAATACACTGTACTGCGGTCACACTGTAGATTTGATAGAGATGTGTGAACTGAGGCAGCCTCGCGGGAGGGGTTTACGGAGATCATGTTCTCTCTGATTTTGAAATGCCCTGATGTTGAAATCATTTTGGATGCTATACTTGTTGATGCCAACCATGCTCGTTTCCTTTTCTGTAGGTGGTCTGTGTCTGATCCATGGTGGCTCGCGTGTGTGCAGCTGCCGTGCAGGATTTACCGGCCAGCGCTGCGAAATAAACATCAATGAGTGTGCTGGTAACCCATGCCTCAACGGCGGCACCTGCAAAGACCGCATCAACGACTACACCTGCGTCTGTCCCGCGGGCTACGGCGGACGCAACTGCGACAGAATCCTGGATGAGTGCTCCATTCGCCCATGCCTCAACGGGGGTCTTTGCACCGGCGGGGGCGGGCCAGGGAAGCCCCCAGCAACCTGCATCTGCACGAAAAACTTCAGCGGACCTCGCTGTGAGTTCTCCACTGTCACCCCACCCGCAGAGAATCAAGATGGCTTCCAGTGGGCGGCGGTTTCTCTGGCCGTGGGGCTGGTGGCACTGCTAGTGCTGTTGTGCATGGTGGGCTTGGCTCTGAGGCACATCCACAGGCAGGCCCAAAGAGATAGGGGAGACACGGAGACTATGAACAACTTGTCCAATGTTCAGAGAGACAACCTGATCCCAGCGTCCCAGCTGAAAAACACCAACCAGAAAATCGGCCTGGAGGTGGACTGCGATTCCGAGAAATCGAACTTTATCCACAAAAACTATCACTTGGACTCTTACAACTCTAAATCAAAGGAGTTCAAGGATGAAAAGTCGCAAGAGGATAAAAGTCATATTTATGACAAATGTTTAGAAGACAAAATGCCCTTGAGTAGAATGTATAGGTAAGAGGAACCACACTCACACACATTTCACATCTTAAACTGAACTATAATCTGTCGAGTGCTAGGAAACATCCATAGATCTCCATTATTTATTGCGTTCATACAGTGGTGAAATGACTGTTGAATGGATACTCACATTCACGCAATACCTCAGTTTAGCTGTTTGAACCCAACTCGGAAATCACCCATTCTTCATTCACACAGAGTTTACACATATCTGACAATTGACATTTGCCTCACTGTATATGTGCACGCCTAATGCATGGGTCTGCCATGTGCTTCTAGTTTGTGCTAACGCAAAGTGTGATTTGTGTTTGCAGTGAAAAGCCAGAGTGTAGGATATCAACGATATGTTCCTCAAGAGACTCCATGTACCAGTCTGTATTTGTTATAGCAGAGGAGAGGAGGGAGTGCGTCATAGCAACTGAGGTAAGAAATAAAAATCACATCTTCATCAGCATTTCCATACATTTTTTCCTTGAAATGCATCATGTCGTCCCAAGTGCGCTATCTTTCACCGATGCACCAACATGTATGACAGGCGGATGATGCTATTTGTAGAAAGTCTGTATTCCAGTGCGAGGACATAAGTTGGGGAAAGCCCAATCAGCCGCATTATTTGTTTCAGTAAATTACTCTGGCTATTCTTTATCTTGGCCACACAATGACCTAGAGTCCAAACTTAAACTGATTCCGCACACATGTTTGGCTCAGCTCGGTCTCCAAGGTGCTATGTTTTACTGCTGTGGCATTTGGTGGAATTTCTAAGATGCGCATTTCCAAGGAAAATATAATGTTAATGCTGAAACACATGACCTATAATAGTTTGAAAAATGGTGTACAGGCGGGTTTAGCGTTGGGATTATTGTGTTATTTCATTTTTATATATACATATATATATATATATATATGTTTCAAAGACAGTTTCTTACTCTCCTTGTTTTTCCCATAGGTATAAACTGTGAGGGGTCTGAAAGCGAGGAAACGAGATAAAAAGACACAATCGAGGCAGAATATCATATTCTGGATTGTTTACAAATGCTGAGAAGAGACTGGAGATTGTTTAAGATGTCCACTGCTGCTCTGGAACACTTGAGAACTGGAGAGGGCAGAAACCTCTGCTCTGCAAAAAAAAGAAAAACGACAAAAAAAAAAAACAACAAAAAAATATGAACAGACCTGAGAAACCTTATGTTGACCGAGTGTTTGTATGCAAAACATGTACAGTGAAGGACCTCTCTCTCAGTTGTGACAATGGTTAAACGGACTGGCGAATAGACTGACTACACAAGGTGTGAAGATCGACAGAGCATCGGTGAAATATTAATTTATAATCTCGGCCATCCTGGACAGTAGAAGGAGGTGAAAGTGGATCATTACCCCTCGTATCTGACCCGGCCTTGTGTGATAATCATGATGACTTTAACAGCCAACCAATCAGTAAAAAGGTGCCTAAGATTTGACCCCTTCAAATCCCCAACGCCCCCCGCCCCACACACACACACACACACACACACACACACACTCCTGCCATCTTCGCCTGCTATGCAAGACTCAGGGTCGAGACGAGTGAACTCGCCCACCGTCACAATCCAACCTCACAAACACTTTGTGTTATGAATGTCTGAAACTAATCTTCAACTGTCAATCACGTGAAAATGACTGGTTGGACTTTTCCATGCAACGGTGAAGATTGTATGCAGCCCAAAATTCACTAGAAGCCTTAAAAGAGGGGGTTTGAATGCTAAATTTGTGCCCTTGTCTGTTCTTGGATCATTTGCACTACAAAAATAAATCGGGGGAAAATACTTTTTAATCAACAGGGATTTGAAGAGAAAACCACAGGAGCGCAATAGTCAGTGCTGTGCCAGCAAGATCCAAGAGAAAGGAAAATGTCTGCATAGAAAAGTGTTGTTTTTTTTTTTTATGCAACGCAACGGAGGAAAACAAAGAGACTCATAACAAGGAGAAAAGACTGTCACACCACTGCCTGCCTATAATAAATTTCAAAAATACAGAACCAATAATGTAATTTTTTAAAATGATTATTTCCAGAGTTTAATTTAAATATGACACACTGCTCTTTATATGTTTTATAATATTATTTTGTATATAATGCATATTTATAAGGACCAAACTTCTGAAGAATAAAACTTCCTTGAAAACTGTTTTTAATTTGATGTCAGTAAATGGAGAAAAAAAATATTTTTTGAGGTTGTTTTTAAATAATGAAACTGAGTACAAATGATCAGATGTGTGTTGCACTCATTTTTTTCTAAGGGGAGACTGTTGAAGCTGAAAAAAAAAAAATCCTGTACTCAATTTATATGCTCAGCTCGACCTCTGAAATCATGAGCACATTTCTGAATATGAAATCCAGCTGCTCTCCTACACTCACACATCATATTTAATGTTTTGGACATTATGTAGAGACATAAAGCCCCCTGACTGTGGCATCACTACTTTGAGTAATTCCTGGAAACGCCTTTGGCTCCCGCCCCGCTCACCCACCCTTCGTTTCTCTCTTTCTCTGGCCCTAAATTGGCTTGAAATTCAAATCCGTTTCCACGGATACCACCCCCTCAAGCTGGAAATGGCGAAACAAAGCAGGCACAGGGCAAAGGGGAACGCCCCCCCCCCCCCCCCCCCCCTGTACACCCACCTACCCACCCCACCTCTCATAATGCTTGCACACACGCGTCCATGCACACACACACACACACACATAGCCAACCAAACAGATGCCGTGGGGGGAGCACGGAGTGAGTCTGTAGTGCCATAAAAACAGCAGCATATGCCAGGCCTCTCGCCCCGTGTGCATGACATACAGAGTGCACAGACCTCCTCCCATAAAAAACACACTCGAGCACTTACAGGCTCCCCAACTGCCTGCCTCCCCTTCAGGGTTAAGAGCAATATTTCAATGCCCAGTTCTGTACTACCCACTCCTGCAAACAAAGCTGGGGGAGAGGGCCTGGCACTGGGGCTGTCACCAGAGGGGAGGGGAAACCAGATGGGAGCCAGTGGATCTGCTATGAATCCACATAAATAAAAAAGAAGAAAAGTTGAGTTGTCAGAGCAATCTGGTCAATCGCCCTTTGAGACATCACCCGTGGACCGTTTTTTTCAAAAAAAAATTCCATCCAGCGTGTCTGAAAACGTGTCATCCGCATTATCGAATGCAAACCTCTCCTGCCTCCAGTTAACAGACATGCTGCGACAGTCAACACCCCCTAATCAGCAGCAATCAACACTCGGCAGAGAATCTGGATGGCTTTTCCCTCGCACACATCCTGTTAGCCTGTTGACCTAGGCATCCTCATCTAAAGGCTTGTGTTGTTGTGTGTGCGTTAAACAAAAAAAAAAAAGTTTGGAAAAGGGTTCTTCCGGCCCGGCTCAAGAAAAACATACACGTTATCACAACGATAAATCATCGAGCTAAAGCCCCCCCCCTCTCACTCCCTCATGCTTTGGTCTGTTACCTGACCCAGCCTGATAGTACTCAAGAGTTTCTTCCCACCATCATCATACTCACACCTACAAACAGACACACATCCTCGTTCACACTTGATCGCAGTGGCAAACACATACTAGGGCTTTGCTCTTTGGCCTCTGGGTCTCCATAGCATGCCCAGGCATTTTCATTGTGTTATAATCACAGCATCCTGTTTGTGACCCTGTGACATCAGTTCCTGTTTCCTCCCTGATTAAAAAAAAAAAAAAAAATTCAGAACATGCCGGCACAGGCCAACGGCTTTTCTCACGCATCGCTTTCTTCAATCCGCACTTGCTTTTGCGCAGATGACTTGGAGTTTTCAGGAAACGAGAGCGCACACAAACACGCCAATCAGCACTATTTATTCTGAAGGAGGAAGAGAGAGGGGGGGTCTGTGATATTGATGTCATGAATGGAGAAATAGGAAGCAGATCAGGAATTCAAATCTTCCTATCTCTTCACGGGGAATGTGGAAGCCCCTTTACACAACACTTACGATGCCCCGTCACGATCGCGAGTGCGAAATGTCTTTTCCACAGCTGCGACTCTGAATTTGAAGCCTCGTTCGACTTTTATTTGTGCTTGTGTTGTTCATGCATACGGAGGCAGATTACACTCACGCACTTGCTGCCACTCCGTGTAGCCTTGCCCTGCACTGCACTTGTAGTTGTCTCATTAATTAACACTAGGTGTCAGTAAGAAACCCGCACACAGGAAGTAAGTGGTCAGTACATGCCAAAAAAACCCACCAGGTACACTCAAGTTCAAGCTTAGGGAGACATAAATGAAACAGTGGCACATAACCTAAACATTTCAGATAATTTAACCATGAATCAAATATGCAGTGCTTTGAATAATATATACTGTATATAATAAGACAAACCTCCTGGAAGAATTTGAGAGAAGACCTGAAGCGTAAACACATTTGTGCTGTGGATGTTTTTCTTGCAAGTGCAGTCACATTCTGCTGGCTCTAGATTTAGATGCCCCTGACCTGTCCCAGTAACCCAGCCACAAGCTCCTGACCTACCCAGGAATGTTGACATCATACTCAAAGAAACAGCAGGAGTGATACCAAATGCAGTCGGTCTGGCTTGTCTGCATGTACTTTCAGCCGGAAAAACAAGCACAAACACACGGATATTAGAGCAAAGTTCACACACAACTCACAAGTTACCACACAAGTCGATCCACCAGTTTGACAGCAAAGACGAATAGGTGGGTATCAACGAGTCAAATCATCGAATCAGTGCACTAGATTAGATTACAGGCAGGCTGTCAGTGTGGCTTAGCTCGGAGATACTGTAACAGCAGAGCTCGAGGAGTGGATGGACATGAAAGGCCACGGCATAATGGGATGGAAGCTCGTGCATGACGCAGGATCGCTCAAAGGCCTGGATTGTGCGGTGCTTTAGATTTATGAAGAGCTGATACAGATGCCTGGCCTCTTATCAAGGCAGATAATGCCAGCTATTTATAGATAATCTATCTATTGAGCACAGATGAGCCTCTGCTATTACAGTATATCAGATTCAGCAGGAGTGCCGGGCTCTTGATCAGGTTTTCCATCTTTCTGATCAACGTTTTCTCTGTTTGTGCCTCTGCTATGGGAAATGTTTTGGCAGCTTTTCAAGTACTTGGTTTATTGGGAGCTTGCATGCGTCGCCTACATACAGAGTAAACTGTGGGGTGGTTATCAAACCCAAAAATCACCCGATCTCACCACGCGCCTCGCCAAAGCAGGATGTTTATTGAGTAACGTGCATAAAAAAAGGACTTTACGTGCGAGTTTACAAAATCCTGCAAGAGTGGGATGTCGAACGATAACAGACCGACCCACTGCTGAGACCATCCAATCACATGTGGCGACGCTATCTGCAAGGAAGTGTCAACCGAGCACTGAACACACACAGTACGCACACAGAAATTTTGGGGGGGGAAAAAAACATATTTCCACCTTCCTTCAACAGGTTTGCACCCAAGGGTGCTGAGATGACTGTGCTGTTGGTGGGGTGGGTCCTCTGTTGTCAGCGATCTTCGTCTTGCCATTGGATCTTTGAGCTGTGAGACTAGATTACAGCCCGTACTTGCCCTCACTCATTTAAACATCCATGTAGGGTGCTTATTTACTTACTCACATGTCAAACATGATTTCCATCCGTGCTGGGTTCAGGTCATGGTATCCCCATGGGACAGGATAATTGAATTATGTTTTGTTTGTGCTATGTTTAAATAGATGTTTAAACATGATATTTTATATTGCTTCACTTTATTTTCTGTGTGGCATACATTGTAAAATGAAACGCCTCGCCTTATCTAGGCCTCTCTGCCATTTCACGTCTGATGCAACGTCTTGGTATGTTTGCTGCTATGGCCCTGAAACGCTGTGGGAAATTGCATCAGCCAGAGCAAGACTGAGGCATATGGAAATATATTGAGAGAGTGACACCGCCGGCGACCAATCGTAAACTGAGCCGGTTAGAGTGACAGTTCATCGGCCAATCATGTTTAAAGAAGTGCGTGGGGCTCAAGTCAAATTTCAGCCAATAGAATAACCGGTTTGGTTTAAAAGCCCGCCTCTTTCGGCGCACCGAAATATGATTGGGTAGAATATGAACGAGGACAAGCCTTGCTTAAACATGGTTGGTCGAAAACGCTGGAACGGACTCGCCTACCTGCTTCGGACTGTATAAATACGTGAGCCCCGCTTCGCCATGTTATCGAGGAAACGCTTCAAATCACCGTCGCCTCTCACCCCGGGAGAAGATTAAGCAGAGGGCGTTTTAGACGCCAACAACACTAAACCAAACCTCGACATTTTAACGCGTAAGCTTTAAGTTCGTACTGTCAGCAGCCAGACGAAGCAGCTGGCTCAAACGGTTTTTGAATTTTTTTCCCCCCCCGGTGAGTACAAGGCCGAAGCGGCTGCCATGGATTTTTAAGGCATAATGCGGCACCTGTAATGCAATGGCGATGCATAGTGCAAGGCAAAATCAAGTGCGAGACTCCATCTTCGCAACTGCCAAGCAGTTGGGCTCAAATACCGTCCGCGGTATACCTGCGAGCCAACCGGTACCGCTGCTCCTGGACCGGAGGAAGCTAACGCTAGCTAGCTAGTCACCTTAGCCGATAGCATCACGTTTGATCCATCTTGATTTCATCTGAACGTCGTCAACACTATCGATCAAAAACAAACCGAAAAAAAAAACATGAAGCCTCAAGACATAATCGCCGGGAAGACCAGCCTGTGGATCTTCGGGTACGGGTCGCTGGTGTGGAAGCCTGACTTCAAGTACAAGAGGAGCAAGGTCGGCTACATTCAAGGCTACAAGAGACGTTTCTGGCACGGAGACAACTTCCACCGCGGCAACGACGAGTTGGTGAGAAGCGTTATGTTTGCATTGACCATGTTTTCATTAGCTTACATTGACATTCGTGAGCTGCTCGGCTCACACTTGTTCAGGCGTTGTCCATGACGTGACCTCGTTTCTTCTTCTCCTCCTCCTCCTCTCCCCGCAGCCCGGAAGAGTGGTGACGCTGATCGAGGATGATGACGTAAGTGGAAAGCTCTACTTCCTATTGGCTGCAGGAACTCGTTTCAGTTTCCAGGCTTAAGGAAATTCACTGATTTTTTTTTTCCCCCCTCTCTCTCTGCATCATAGTCTAACATGACTTGTTTTTGTCACACACAGGCGAGCACTTGGGGCGTGGCGTTCGAGGTGACAGGCTCCCAAGTCGAGGAGTCCCTGAAGTACCTCAACGTGCGCGAGACGGTCTGCGGCGGCTACAAGACCAAAATGGTGGATTTCTTCGCCGGGGACGGGAGCCAGCCCCCGGTTCAGGCGCTGCTGTATATCGCCACCACCGACAACCCCCTGTACCTGGGGCCGGCCAGCCCGGAGGAGATCGGCACCCAGATCGCCATCTGCAGAGGGAAGACGGGCCACAACCTGGAGTACCTGCTCCGGCTGGCCGAGTTCATGAGGAAAAGCTGCCCGCAAGTGGAAGACAGTCACCTGTTCTCCATTGAGGCGGCGGCGCTGACCGTGGTGTCCTATCTGTTAGCAGCCCAGTAGCTCGTACCCTGTCTTACTAGCTTATATAGTGGATGAATACACTACACACATGCACACACACAACACACTGAGGCGTTTCATCTGTCATGCCTGTCCACCTGTGTTTTTTTTTTTTTTTTTGTTGTTGTGAAATCTAGCTTTACACTACCGCACAGTGTACTGAATGCTACTGAAGTGATAACTGAAGGGAAGCATTTTTTTTTTTTTTTTTTTTTTTTTTTTTTTTTAAAAAGTGGGGTTTTATTTTTTTAAGCACGACCTCATGTTAACACTGTAATGTTACACCTGTTACATGTTTGATCACTAAATCATTGACTGTAAACATCTGCTTTTTTTCAATGGTTTATTTGCACAATTCAGATTCCGTCCACCTCAGACGGTGTAATTGTGGTATTTGAACCTGTTTGCCAGTTCACCAAATGGCTGCTGTGGTTTGTTTGTTTTTGAAGGTGTAAACTTTATTTTATATTTGAGTTGCTTGTGGCAACATTTCCACCCACTGTTCAGGCAAATGCCAATAAAAGTTAAAGGAACTTTTGTGCTCTCCTGTTACTGTGACTTATAAATTTTCTTCCTTTTCATCATGAACTTTGTAAATTTGGTTTTAAAATTCTTTAACAATATAACGACATGGCATGTGCCTTGATGGCCCCTACTATTGCTGGGAATAATAAATCCATCTGGTGAAACTGTAATGACCTTAACTAGTGGAACCCTGGAAACTTACTTGGGCCTTTTAAAAAATCCTGACTTCAGTCAAAACAAACAATTTTACCTAGACGTAAAAGTTCTAGTTTCTGCAGGTACAAGCACTAAAAAGGACTAGAACTTGTTTTTAAATGTTACAAGGTTGTGAACCACCAGAAAACACACCCTATATGCCAACTGCACATTTGATAGCCATACAAGGCAGCAGACGTATTCCAAGAAGCAAGTTTGCCGAGTTACAGCTGACCAGATAACCTACCCGAGTAAAGCCTAGATCAGTCCATGTCCAGATTGTACTCGGCAGCGTTTTCCAGATAACTCTACTTCTTGGCACAGTCTCTTTAAGTATACACATATACAAACATACGTTGGACACTCCCAAACATTGGCCGGAGCAGCTTGTACCTTGGACACGATTCAAATCAAGAGTCTATCGAGGTGCAGGGAACTGACTGGGAACAAGCCCAGACCTGGAAGTCCTGTGTTTACAGTCTGCTCCGTGGTTATGTCAGAGTGCACCAGGAAGAACAAGCTCCTGAGGTGCTCATCGAGATGAAATCTTACCGGCCGTACACCGTTAATCCGAGTGCACTACAGAGCACTGACCTCTCAGATCTGGACTGGGTTGTTTCTGTACTTTTCATTCAGGTCATCATCGTGTGATGTATTTCTTTAAGGGTCAGTTGACCCAAATTCTAAAAAAAATGAAGAGAAAATCCATCTTTCTCACAAACTCACGGTGCTGTTGAGCCTTGCAGATAGATGTTTAAGGTGCCAGAGATTTAGATATCTGATTGTGGCGATTTCCTCCACTGCAAATACAATGGATGTGAATGGAATTTAAAAAAAAACAACATTTAGAAAACAACTGGTCTTTCCAAAAACAATGAGGTCTCACTCTGAATAGTTTTCACAGGGACTATTTCTTCAACAGAAAGTAGTTCCAATAAAAACTGTCCAAAGCGAGGTCTGCAGATTATTCTGAGTGACAGGGAAATTGTTTCTGGAAAGATTACAGCTGATTATTCTTTCTTTTTTTTTTGGTAATTTTTGAATGCTGGGAGCAAACAAACTGGACTGGATGTGCCCTGCAGGACAGGGAGGCCTTCCAACTGAGATTTCTTCGTAAAAAGTCTAATTCGTAAACCGAATGCAAAGTGAAAATGTGGTTGTAGTTTGCAGGCTTAGCGAAGAGATTTGGAATACCCAACGGGTTTTAGTAACTTAGTAACAGAGATCAGGTTCCAGTTTTGGTGCGTAAACATAAAAATTCTACGATTGCAAATGTTATTGGGTGTCAAGAGTCAGTGCAACATTATTTAACATGGCAAAGGAAGCAGAAACAGGGACTTAAAAGCTTTACAGGATAGTCGCCAAAGACCACAAGATTATGATTTCAAAAACCACAGTTGATTCAACACTACTATGATAATCTCAAATACCGTGTAGAACATGGAGTCTGAAACACAAAACCCAGACTGAAGAGGAAAGGAACCGAGTCTGATGAAGTGTTTTCACTCGTGCGTTGCATGCGGAGGGGGTAATCTTCCAGGAAAGCCGAAGGATACCCTTCAGCTGTTAAGGTGGTATTTTCACCTCTGATATGAGAGTCCATTAGCAGTGATGACGGCTCTATATGTTTATACGACAGCCGCGAGATATGGAGCTGTGGACCAGCAGCTACGTGAATATCAGGAGTTATTCATGGCCTCCCAGATCTCATTTAATGTTTTTGTGCAGGTTTTAGTTTTTTTCAGAATATTGTTCATGTTTCTATTTTCTTTTCTATCATTTGTGGGTAAATGAAGTCTGCATACGCCATGTAACAGAAAAAAACTAGAGGAATTCAAAAGACTGATTTAGCACTCCTTTATTTTCAGTTGGCTCCTCCTGTTAGTAAAATGGCTGATGCATTTCTTCATATGTACACATGACCTATAAAAATAGACAAATGAGGGAAAAGCCAGAGGAAATGTCGCTCTCATCATTATGTACATCCATATAGAACATCATATTTTAATCACACTATTAACACAAAACAAACAAACCTAGAACAGATGTAGTGCTCAACTTAGGACACTGATGCAAACGTTTTTTTCGTCTTCTTCTTCTAAAACATCAATGACATCAAAGAGAACCACAGACTCCTCATCACAAAAAAAAAACAACTTCTGAAAAGTAAGAATGGCTTCAGTACAATTTACACTGTTTTACAGGTGAACGTCCCATTCACAATTATCGTGAATTGCCCATTTTTAAACAGAACTCAAATAACTTAAATATTAGACAACCAAATAATCTGAGTGAATTCACAAATTTAGCAGTTAGCAGCATTGCCGTATCAGCCGGTACCCCCTCATTTTGGAATATAATTTTTCTTTTTACATCGTCCATTCATTCATTTTCCCCGCTGGACAAAAAATATATCATCGATTTCCTTCCGTACGGGTATATATTTTATGGACAAGAGATTTTTTTTCAAAATGCTAAAGACCTGCCATGTCGGTACGTGTGCTCACATCGTCGTTACAAAAATAAGAGCTTTAGTAGAAAAGCTGTATTGTTTGGTTAAGTGTAGGTTGGTACGGTATGGGTTCACACTAAGCTCTGTTAAATGCAGAATCGTCCACGGGTTTGCATCGAGCATATCTACAGAACAATTAAATAACCTAATGTACATGTATGTAGAATAGCAACATCAAAAAAAAAAAAAAAAAAACGGAAGACGTGGCTCAGTGCATTTGACAGAAACTCCTTCGTCTCCCCAACCCTCGAGCAATCGCAAGGATTTTCGAAGCCCTTTGCGCTACATGTGTTGGTTCGCGTCTGTGCTGTGACTCAAAAGAGTTTGCTGTCACGGATAGAAAAGTACAGTCTGTCTTCTCGGAAAAACGCTCTTGGAGATACTCCTGTCACGATGCAAACAAAAATACTCAAGGCAGATTTCGTCCACCGACCTGGACGCGTTAAAATAAAACTGAATCAAAAGAAACGTGGAGGCTGGTAGAGACTGTACCTTTAAATGATTGTGTGTCTGTGTGTGTAGGTGTGAAGAGCGTCCTTTAAGTTGCTGAGCCAGCAGACACAGCATGGTCCTCCAGATAGCGAGCCGTAGTTATTATATATACTGTATTCCCTATTTATCAGTCTAGGCATAGGGCGTCTGTGGGGATCACAGTGAGAGTAGGTCAGTTATCTGTGTGTGTGTGTGTTCTATATCAAGAGTTGTGCGTATGTGTGTGAGGGCACATTCGTGTGTGTATGAGTGCATTATCGAGCCCCAGGACCACCAGGGCCCTTGCCTTTCCTAACTGCACCGTGGCTGCTGTGGTGGTGGCCGTGGGCCAGCTGTTTGTGGGGGCTCGGGGTGGAGGCGCCTCCTTTGGCCTGCGGAGAGGAGCTCCTGCTGGGGTTGAAAGCGGGGCTGGTACCAGACCGGCCCAAGGAAGGCTGCAGGGGGCTGGATGCAGAGAGGCCTGCTGGAAGGAGGGGCCGGACATGGACACGGTTAGACTTTCCATGTTTACCGTTAACTCTTAAAACATTAAGCAAAATGTCCATTTTTACATGAGTCGTGTTCCTATTTGCATATTTTCCCAAACAATGGCAGGTTACCATGAATGCAACTCAGCACTTCCTCCAGAATTTTCATGTTAAAAGTCTTCCTGCCTTCCCCTTTAAAACATAGGCTTTTAATGTGAAAAAACCTGAAGAGGTGTTGAGTTTTGTTGCTGATCCTTTAAGAAGAATTTATGTGTATGATGAAAACATTTCTGTTAAAAAACAATAGAAACAGAGCAGCAGAGTGGTGAGTGTGACATGACTACTGATGGATTTGTGGAATATGGAATTTATATCATACCCTGTTTCTAGTAGGCCAAAATTCATTCCCCAGTTCCCACAGTAAATTTCAAGTTGTAACCTTCTGTTCCAATTTTTGAAGTTTAGAAATATCTCTCTGATGTTGTTGCCATACGCCAGAACAATAAAGTGACTGAGAAAGAAGCTTTGAGAATGATGTTTAGGCCGGGTCAGCAGAACAGATCACAAACACAGCGTCATGTAGCGGTTATCTACGAGGCAGCTAACAAAGGCCTTTCTCTTCAGTTGTAACTTGTTTTTAGTGAAATGAGGATAGTTCAGCTTGTGGTTGTGCTTGTTCTTGATTGCAGTTAGAGGCCAGAAGTATCTGGAAACAACAACTGTCCTCAAAATGTGAAACAACGGAGAAGAAAACTTCCAGACTAAGGAAACAAGATGTCAACAGCCATCAGAGATGTTTCACTAAGAAATGTGATAACATCCATCCTAGCTAATAAAGCTAATAGCTAATAAAGCTAATAGCTAATAAAGCTAATAAAGCATCCTAGCTAATAAAATACTGACTGACCTTTAGAAACACTGTAACCGTAAGCAGCATACGCTGCTGCCGATGCGGCAGCCGCGCCGGCCATCGCTCCCGCCATAGCTGCCGCACTGCCCGCTGTCGACTTGCGCCCGCGTCCTTTCCCTCCGGACTTTGCGCCACCTCCAGACCCTTTAGGCCGCCCCCGACTCCGTCCAGACCGACCTCTGCCGGGACTGATCGTGTCCGGGGCTGAAACACCTGGAGAGGCAAACGGACGAAAGAGATCAGAAAAAAAATATATGTCTGCTATTTGTATCCGTCTATTGACAGTTCTCGGAATTCATACTGACTTCAACAGATGATACAGAAAGCTAGGCAGAAATACACAGTGTTGTAAGAGTTGTTGCTGTCTAGCTTGGCCAAGTCCTTCAAAGATATTCAAAGTTTTACTGTAATATAGAAGAATTATTACACATTAATCATTAGTCATCTTTACCCTAAGTACAGATTCGAGCAAAAACCCTGGAATACTGCCCTCATTTTCCACACAGTTTGCAGAATTACAGCCAGTGTCTGCATCACTGGTAATGTGCCTAATCCTTCCCGTACCTTCTCCCCCTCTTTTCGACTGCCCACTCTCTCCACTGAGTCTTTATTTTCATCCAAACACTGTGGTGTGCAACCCGTCTGTGTGTGTGCGTGGAGGGGGGGGGGGGATGAGCCTATCCTATCAGTAACACCCAGGCACAGATGAGAACCTCTCCACAAATCCCTCACTCTTACCCTCCCTTCAGACCCTTAATCTCACTCTTCCTCCCTTTTCACTCGCTTATCCAAGTTCAACCAAGACATATTCTAACCTTGGTTCTGTCGTTCAAACCTTTCATTAGAACGTCATTCACGTCGTTGAGAGCACCGACTTTTTCCCAGCTTGCCGGGGTGGTCATTAATAATCCGTCTGGCAGGAGCCTCTTAGCATGGCAGCAAAAATCCCAAACGGGTTTCGATGGAGCTGCGCGAATTTAGGAGGGATTACCTCACTGCAACGCATCCAAAGCACAAATATATAAGCAATAGAAACTATAGGCTCACTATCTATCTGGATCCCACAGTACAGAGCTGATGCGCTGTAGCCAAGTCAAAATAAAACCCTCATAAATCTAAATAAGCGGCTGCAGAATACAGATGAGGTAACGCGCCGCTTGCGCACGCAAGCCTATAAAAGCACAAATCCTGATAGCGGTGAGGTAACATGGACTTCTGTGTGCTGTAATGACCTTCATGTGAGTCACACTGGTCTGACACGATGACGCCGGCTCACAGATAACATGGGTTATGTTTTATTTGGAACATTTAAAGAGTTTGGAACGAGGTGCAGCTGCAAAGGTTGTTTGTGTCAGGATTATCCGAAATTAGGGAACCATCTTAGACAAACAGTGTGGGACAGAGTATGATTAAGAATTGTATTGTGTAATAAAACAGCTATTATGCGATGGGACAAACCAAGTATTACTTATCACTCAACTGCGCAATTACAAAGTGTATTGTTCCGCCTGCTCAAACATCGAAGTCAAAGGTCGGCTAAAATGTCTTCGCTCTCTCACCATTCATGTTGTCGGAGACTGATCCAGACACAGAGGAGGGGGAGTTGGTGGCGCGGGACTGATGCGCAGAGGACACCGGGTCGTCCACGATCACCAGCATGTCGCTGCTGCTCTCGTCTGCGTCGGCATCGGGGGGCAACGAGCCCGGCTGGAGCTCGCTGCTCAGGGAGATCTGGCCGTGCACAGGAGGACACACAGACATACACACAGGCTAGGGGTCAGCACCACAGGGAACGAAGGGACCCGGACCAGTACGGCAAAGGAAACGATTGAGGAACAATGTGGCAAAGGAAGGGAAGGAGGCACGGGAAGAGGAGAAAGGGTGGATGGAAAGAAGAAAGTAACACGTGGAGAGAGAGGAATCAAACCAAAAAAGGAGTAAATATTAAGAAGAGACGGTTTGTGGATTCACACCGAGTGAGCTAATGGGGCAGCCATTATCATCGTCTGTATCATAAATCACACTTATTTTTCTCCTCCTCCACTTTGGTAACAAAACAATTACTCCCCTCTGGCTTTCCCTCACCTCACTAAAGGGACTTGGCATGGCCGAGTCCATCTCAACACTGATGAAGGAGTCGTCTCCATCCGCCGAGAGGTTGGAGTTGTCGGCTGAGGGTGCGTGTGAGATGACTAGGTTCACCTCCTTTTTCCTCTTGTTCTCCGACTCCTCGTTCTTCTTCTGCGCGACAGTAACAGAAAAAGGGGGGGGGGGGCAGATTAGGTTTCGTACATTTTACACCCATTCCTTGTTGTAGCTGAATCTCACATCATCTCCTCTCAGACATCAGTCTCCTCTTCATGGACTCAGGACGTCCGTCTGTCCAGAGTCCAGATAACTCAACAAGTACAGGCCAGATTGCCGTGAAATCTGGTATGGATACGGTCCCCAGAGGTTGACATCTAATGATTTTTCTGACCCCCCTGACCTCACATCTAGCACTACTTAAGCCTGTGACAAGGTATCTCAAACGAATGGTTGGATTTCCATGAAATTTGCTCTGGTTAATCGGGATCCCCTGAGAACAAATCCAAATCTCTCTGTCGACTCTCTGACCTGACCTCTCTGATCAAACTCTACGCGTATACGCAAGAAACGTTAACATCTAATAGTCTGAATGAAATTAAGTTTGCAGAGCAAATTCGTGCTCCCTGGAGGATGAACCCTTTGCATTTTGGACACTGTGTGAGCCAAGAAGTCATCTTTGCGCAAAAGTTGTCTCATAATCTAATACACAGTTCATCGTGATTTGATTAGCACAGTCAGGTTCATGAGTGGATTTTGATATAAAGGCCCCCTGGTCTTCTATGACATTCCTCCTCTATGCTTGGAGTCGTTCCTGACAAGGTGTTAATGCAGCCTCTATTGACGGCTGCTTGTCTTCCTCCATTACCTCATGCCTTCCCCTCTCACCTCATCACTTTCCTATTTAACACCCCACATTTGTTCCTTTCTTCCTTCCTTTCTTCATTCTTCTCTACGCTCTACCAAGCATGCGACAGCACACCGCGACGACTGCTAACGTCTGAGGTTTCCGCCCATCACGCTGTACCGTACCTTCTCGGCGTACTTCTCCCTCTTCCTCTTGCGCTCTTTCACCTTGCTGCTCTCCTCCTGCTGCCTCTTCTCCTCCTGTCTCTGACGCACTACGGGAGAAGACACGTTGTATTACCGTTACGGTCAGGGTTAGCGTTTACGCAAAAAAGACAAAGGCGCGTAAAAACACTCACATTTCTTCTCCAGCTCGTCGTCGTCCAGTAACAGGCTGACCACCTCTTTGGGTTTGAGTGTGTCTGGTTTAAAGTTGCCTCCAGAGATCACCACCCTTTGGATCTTATTAGACAAGAACAATGAAGCATTAATAGACTGACTCTCAGATTCTGGACGTTGTATGAATGAGTGCTTGTGTTTCAGACCTCGCTCTTCTCCTTGGCCCGCTGCAGGATCCTCTCCTCGATCGTCCCCTGACAGATGAGCCGATAGACAGTGACCTGCTTGGTCTGACCCAGCCTGTGAGCTCTGTCCATGGCCTGCTGGTCCACTGTGGGGTTCCAGTCACTGTCGTAGAAGATGACCTGAAGGGGGAAGGAAAACTTTAGCTTGCAACAAAAACAAGATATCATTGCTCAACTAATTGTTATTGTTTGAGCTGTCAGCGCACAAATTGAATCATGTTCCAAACATGATGCAGACGCTCCCTTCCCCTCGTCATTTCTGAGACTAACTACAGGGATGTGTTATCCCCAGTGAAATGCCCTTTAACATGACAGATGTCTCGTGTTAACAGTCATTGTCTGACTCACAAAGTCATTGTCATGAAAGCTAATCCCACTTCAACGGGGACACACAGGGAGATTATACTGAGAGAGAGAGACATCAGCATTTATATATGCATGTTCACACCCCTTATACACACACACACACACATATGATATTGTCAGTATGTCAACATATTATCCGAAGACAGACAAACACACAACGGAGAATGTAAACCACACTTTGCCGTTTGATGTATTTAAGGAATGTTACTGCTGTTTAAGCTTTGAGATTGTATTGGTGCAGTGTTTTTCCTTCAGTGACTCACAGTGTCAGCAGCAGTCAAGTTAATGCCGAGCCCTCCGGCCCTCGTACTCAGCAGAAAGACAAAGATATCCGTCCTGCAGTGGGGGAGAGAGGGAGGGAGGGAGTGGAGAGGGGAGGGAGGGAGAGGCACACGAAATCGAAGGGATCATTTACAACTGCGCGGCACAAATGTCCATATACAGTATCGGGGCACAAAATTAAGTTACAGTGCAAGTTAAGAACCATGTCGACATGAATTCAAAGCCGGGCAGCACAACGGGGCATGATTCACAATGACACAGTTTGTTATAACTCATTAAAACTTTAAGAGGAGAGAGGCCCGCAGAGTCAAACCTGTACCTGATACCAATTGGAGAGGGCCGCCGCAAAACAAACCACAAGCTCTCTCACCTACAACGGGAACCAGGCCGGCGCCTCAGAGCCGCGCGCTAATGTAAACCAGAGCATGCGGAGGAAATATAGGCACACGCACAGATTTGGACGCACGCATGTAAGATTAAACTCGTTCGCTGATTGCTGCAATATACGAAAAAGGCAGATTTACGGGTAGTTTTTTGGCAAACATAGAGGGTGTTTGGTTTCCTGCACATACTCAGACACACACACACACTGTAGATCATATCTGTCTTTACCCACCGGCTCTGGAAGTCAGCCACCATGTCTCTGCGCTCAGAAATCTTGGAGGATCCATCGAGGCGCATGTAGGTGTGCTTACGGTAAACCATGTACTCCTGGAGAGATAGAACAAATAATTATGTAGGTCATCTGCAAAAGTTCAAATATTTGTTTGCTGGTTATAAAAAGAACTCATTTTTAAATTGCTCGCATGAAAAGTTCTGGGTCCCGTCCTGTGCCGAATTCCTGAATACGCTTTGAATTCACGGATTTGTGCAACGTGACCACAACCTTCACCTTCACTACCGATTTTGAAACCAACAAATTACAGACTCTCCAAACTCGAACGAACTGGAAACTGTTTTTCCTGAGTTTGAGCTCTTAAAATATGCTCCGCTATTTAACTCCTTCCCCCCAAGGAGCAGATAAGCCCTGCAGGTCTACTAGTTAAGGTCCAAGGGTGAAGAAATACTAATTTGTAATGTCAGATTTTCTGCGTGACAGCAACTTTTGTGTCCAAAATATCAACGTCCCACATTTCTTATGCGTATTTGCTGACTTAAAACCTCAATCCCAGCCCAGAGAGACATTGAGAAATGCCAAATTTGATATTCTATCCCCCCCAATGTCTGCTAAGCTGTTCTGTATACGTGTGTGTTTGCGTGTGGGTGTTGTGTCCGATGGGAGGCGTTCTCGAGTGCAACAGCAGTGATGAGGTGACATGTTGATCTCTTTTAAAGCGCTGGCCCAAACCCCTGACCCCCCTCACTCAAACATGTCAGTGCCCCTGAAACCAAGGAAGCGATCACAATCGCTGGCACACATCACAACTCACCTCTCGCAATCATTACCAATGATATCAATGATTTGACACTATGTTTTCCGTGACCTCCCCCCCAAACCTCTGTCGTGACACTTGGGGCCTCCTGCCCTCCTCTTTCTGTGTGTGTGTGTGTCTGGCTCTGTTCCCAACAGCCCCATCTGCTCTGAGTGAACACCACATTAGGGACCATTAGCCCCGTGCTCGCCAAACTGCTGCTGACCTTGTTGAATTGAGGTTTGATGGTTTGCCAGCAGGATGTTGCAGATTTTGTTGCTCTTGTAGAAAGCCTTATTCAGCCTTCTTTATCTTAAAGACTCATTTATGGTTGAATCATCAAAAAAAGAAAAAAAAAAGTTTCAGAAGATCACCTCGCCTCAGTCTGTTCGGCTGCCACGTGTTGAAGTTTGTTGAGTCCTGCTGTGGAGTTCCTCCAACGGGGCTGCCACACTGAAATCTATACCTCAACAGCTGGCAATTTCCTCTTGTATTTTGTTGCAAATGTTATAAATCAAGGTGCGGTTCAAGTCGACCTGACTGGACGAAATGTCCAAGTAACTGTCAGCGGGATCATATTTAGTAAAAACAAACCTGGATGGTTGTGTTATCTGACAAACACACTTGAAATGACGTATGAGAGGAGAGAGGCATGGGAGAACACGCTTCGGTTTAAAAGCATGATGAAATTTCCTCTTTCCTGTCTTGTATTTCTGTCGGCGCTCAAATTGGATTTGTACTTTAAATCTTCGGAGTTGGCATTCGCCCGCGCATGAAAACCACCTCTTAGAGAAAAGCGAGGACTGGCAGCCAGGTTGTTCTCAACTTTTCAAACAATAATGAGTCCCCAAAGTCAAGAAAAGAAAGGAGAAAATTCTAGTACATGGTCACAATGTGTATTTATTACAGTTCTCGGGAACACAGTGTGCATGGTCACAGTCTGTTCCTGTCCCAACAACTGCAAAAAAAAAAAAAACACTTAAAAAGAACATGACGTAGTGGCACTATAAATACATTTTAGCCAGCAAACAGCGTAGACTGCCAACACTATGATGTGTTCATTAGAAGTGCAACTCCAGTGTGTCAGAACTGCTTTTAGCGCTGTAATGCGTACAGTACCAACATGTTCTAGCAGCCTGAGACTGGAAAAGCCATCAAAACTTGTTCGAATGCTGCAAGTTGTATAAAAACCTTTCGTGGCTCCAGGGGGAGCGGCGCAAAGTCTGACAAACTGCCTTAAGTGATGTCACTCGAGTCACCGTCGGCTGGGTTTTTAAGCTGCGAGTTAAAGAAGGGAGCACCCTCTCTCCCTCTTTAGCTCACTCCTCGAGGCCGGAGGCTCCAGGCTACATTAGCAGCTATTAGCATAACACACACACACAAATATCTGAACCATCTGCTGTCAAGTTGCACTCTGGGTAATGTATGTGCCAGGTTTGACGAATGTGTGGAACAGAAATTAGGATATCTCTGGCTGTGCTGCATCAGTTTTAATCCAACAATGTTTAGATGCTAAGAGCCGTGCTCCACTCCAGACTGCATGAACGTGATGGGAGCTTGGAAAATATCCATCCATCAGCTTCACTTACAGGCCACAATAAATAAACTTTACTACCCATAATTCCTATAACACGGATCTTAATTTGTTGTCCCAGGCTACACTTTTCTTTTTCTACTCACAGTGTAGAAATACATAATAAGTCATAATAAAAAGAGATAAAGTCATAAATGCATCATAAAAACACTAAATTCAATCAACGGTATTCCACTTTTCTATTGGTTAATAACGAGGAGCTGACAGGCAAATGTAGTCAGAGCTGAATATCTCTAATCTGTATTCTTTGATAAAAGAATCTGCTGCTGATTTTCCGGCTGCAGTACCAAAGAGTCAGAGTGGGCATTCCCGGCAGCGCTGTAATCCAAGTCGACAGTAAAGTGCCGTCTAAGCAGCCGCAGACACACAACTCAAGCAGCGGGGCAGTGACTTGGCGGTCCTGCTCCACCGTCGGCTGCTGCCAGAAAAAACCAATGATGTTATTCTTCTTTGGGCCACCCGGATCTCGGGCGATCCATCACCCAACGACGTGAAGTCACCAGAAGAACCGGCAGCCAAGCGGCGACGAAAACAATGACGCTAATGACAGAGATTAGCATCAGCCTCTCCTTCACTCTTACTCTTAGTCACAGTCTCATGTTCAGGAAATCAGCTCCATCTGCAGAAGTTTTTCATCCCCGACCGATGAGAAAGATAATATGGACGAGGAAAACTGGAGCCAGATTGGGTGGATATATGAATTAATTTGTGGATCTCTTTGACTCACGAGCAGAGATGCTGTCACAGCCTCCCATTTACTGTATGAGGTCACTTGTTCTGTAAAATAGGCCATGTGATATTCCCTAATTATACCTAGAAATCACAGCTTGGAGGGATGACTACAGGTGGGACGTGTCGGTCAGAAGAACATTAACGCAGAACGACTGGCTCGCTGTTTTCCCTCGGCCGTGAACGCGACTTTCCAGACACACAGGAAGACAGTCCTTAACCACCTGGGCCGGGTCCATCTGCCATCAAAAGATTTGGCTGTGCAAACAGCGCTGCGCCGTGTGAATGGGGAAGGAATTCCCAGTGACATCATGCCAGAGGCTTTTGGCTCCATAGTGATGTTTGCAACAAATATGGAGGCAACAATAGAGCGCTGCGCAGAGGCTTTCGACACATGACCGCTGGCAAAAATTTGCTCTGCGCTGTTGTTTTCCTATGGAGAGCGGTGACGCAGATTTTACAAATTATATGAACTTCAACCCTGATTGCGCCTGGCCTCCGGACAGATTACAGCTAAGAAGCCAAGAAGTTTAGACGCGGAGAAGGTGTCTCTCAGTTGGATGTAGTTGTTTTCTTCGGAGCAATTTTAACAGCCCTTGTTCATTAATTACCTAAACAATATGCTGACATATCTGCGTTGACTCTGTGCCCATTAAAGCGGCTCAGAGACTTATCCTGTGCCGATAGAGGCAGTAAGATTTGCTAAAAAGCACCCTGCCATTTATCATTTCTGGCTTTGTGTTACTTACATGTTCCCATCTTTCCCCCTCCTATCTTTGTCTTCTGCCGAATTTCTTTCTCTCCTAACCCAAAGACCCTTGCCACTCCCATCATCCCCCTCTCCTCTTTCCTCACTCCTTCCAGTCATCCCTCCCATCTGGCTGCCTCCCCTGCAGATGAGACCCCGCTAATTAGCCCTGACCTGTTAATTAGCCGTCTAATGAGTGCGCTAACAAGGGACAGGCAGGCTTATTAGAGGTACTGGAGCTCAGTACCTCGCCATTGGAAGGGGGACCAGTTAAACAACCAGATTGGAACAAACAGGGACGTATGCAAATGACACATTACAGGTGTGTTGTCTGAGATTATTTCAGGTAGCTGGCACGCGTGTGTGGATGTGTGCGTATTTGGGTTTTATTTCACGCTTACAAAGTCTTCAGTTGTGGCACAATTAAAACTAGATTGCTTTTTAATTAACAATTAATTTCAGATGAGCAAGAGTTTAGGAAACAAATCACAATGACTGTCCCCTGCGAGAGAGAGAGAGCGAGAGAGCGTGTGCGTGCCATTACCTCCAACAGGTCTATCATGCGGGTCATTTGGGAGTAGATGAGAACTCGGTGTCCTTGGGCCTTTAGTCGACTCAGTAGGATATCCAAAGTGTGCAGTTTGCCGCTCTCTGTGATCAGGCTCTCTTTATCTAGAATAACAAGAGGCAAAGAAATAAAAATCAAGACGTTTTACTCTCATTTAACACAGACAGCCAGAATGTCCAATAAAACATTTTAAAATGCATTTTTTTTTTCAAATCAACAAAACAGTCAAAGCTTGCCGTGTTTCATTTAGTGAGTTAACATAATATCACAATATAATATATCTGCTCACTGTCATGACACAGTAAAGCAGCCCGATCGATTCAGAGGTTAATAACTCTCCCCTAATCAATACAAGTCTTCGATAAGGCTGCATTCTCCGGGATAAAGACCTTTCACCAGAGTGGATCAGCCCGGGGATCAATCGTCCTAAATCTGTCCCTGATCTGGCGTTTGTTTAAAGAAAGTGTGTGCCTTATTGACAGGACTTACTGATGAGAGCAGAGAGAGCGAGAAGGAGAGTGAAGAGAAGAGAAATTGGGAGAAAAGTGATTTACAATCTCGTTTCACACAATAGCACAAAAGACGAACAAATAGGCCCGGCAGTTGGTCTTGGTCACGTTGCTGCCACCGCCACTGCCACGTCAGGTGTTCTTCAGCCGTCAAATGATTGACCACGGAGAGCAAATGGGGAGCGATCTGACCCTGGGTCTGCTGTTGAAGTGGTTCCCTCCGCGTACAGCTGATGAGGAATTAACGTCAGCTGGCACAATGGCAGAATGAAAAAAGGGCCGTGGCTGCCATCGACCCAGTGACAGGCACACTATGGTGTTTGACCAAGGGGTCGCGACCCTGAGTGGGGAGAACCTAAGGCCAGGTCCAGGGTCAGGTGACGGGGTCAGGCCGGGGTTACAAGAGAGTCCCTTTGGGAGAGTCAGGCTTGGACGTCTCGGACTCGAGTTGGGACACTTGTTCCCAAGACCTTTTGTACAGTGAAAACCTGGCCTTCTAAATATTTCCCATTCATATTTCCTTGCTTTGTCAATGCAATGTAACCAACCGCATTAAAATCACGTGCCACTATTCCAAAACACAAGGTCGGACTATTTAAACTGAGACCGTGATAATAAATGCATACGACAACTTCCTCCTACGATATCCGAAAACCCCAATATGAAGTCATCGCTTAAAGACAATCAGGACGCTCGATGATCCAACAGGACTCACGAAACCGACTCGATCATTCTCCATTTTTAAGCCGTAGCATTCTATGCTAATGTGTACTCAGGCTGAACCCTGACCTGTGACCCTTTAGTACAGGCCCCCAAACAAGGTCAGGGCCTGTAGAGGTGTTAAAGAGGAACTAATAGAACAGATGAACAGAGGAAACACTCTGGGGAGGTATTGTGGAGCTCACCTACAGGTCAGTGTTGGAGTGTCAGCCCTTTCACAGACATTTGGCCCTGGTCACAAAGTCCAAGGCAAGTGTGGTCAGGATTAGCTCTGAATCAAAGTTAGGTCTTTCATTTCACTTGCTTAGGTTTCCTCCAGACAGCTGGTGTATTGCGGACAAAGTATATACGTTTTTCACTATTGTTGTCGTTCCTCGTTAAATTCTGAATGAATATACTTGAGAAGAGTTGGGCTAAAATTCTGAAAGGAAACTAGAGAAATGGAAAAGGAGGCATCGGAGGATGATAAAAGATACTCGTAATACACTAATAGCAAGAGACAATAAACCTAATCTGAAGCAGATCCAATTTGAATCTAGATTTATTGGAAAGTAGGCAGTTGTTACATTGCTGTGGCTCAATATGGTGCGTACCAAGAGACCAGCACACCGCAGTCCCTGAGATACACAAACACATGCCATCAAAGGCTTGTAATTGGCCTTGGCGTCAAGGAAGTGGATGAAGTGAAAAGTAAAAAAGGGGGAGAGAGCGGGGCGTGCAGAGACTTAGACATGTGAAGAAAAGGGAAAAAAGGTCCAGACAGAGAGGGACAGACGGGAGAGTGAAGGGGGTCTGTGGTGGCTCCGGCTACGCTGAGGCAGTATTAGCACGGTGGCGGCGGCCGCGATGTTGTGGTTAAGATGAGACAGGCCTGCTCACCGCAGGTGCCAGTCTAACCGGGGGCCGTTGCTCAGTCAAGGGCACCAACCAGCGCTGCGGGCCACACTACCAACCACCCAGATGCAAACCACGACTTGGCAGAGATGCAAATGCTCATATAAGGCAATATTGCTCAACCCCTGCCACCAATCTGTTTCTGTTTAGAAGATTATATCTAAGCCGCCAGACTCCGATGTCATGTTTGAAGATAGGTTAAAGCCCCCGTCTGAGGCCAAACAGGACTAAATGCGGTATGTATTTCAACTAATTCTTGAAGGGCATAAACTGTAAATCTATAAATCCCATATTAAGCAGTTGGATACTATTATTTCTGTATGAAGAGGCAGGACAGTCAGGCTAATCCTCTTGTTTATGCCTGGATTATGAAGGAGATCATTAATAGGAGAGCTGCTCTCCTCCTTAAGAAAGCCACCTTCTGATATTTGACCACAGGGACGATGCCCCCTCCATTTTAATCTTTGAGTACCAGCTGACGGGCACCGTCTGATCACGATTTGAACTATTTCAACATGCAAAGAAAGGATTGATACAAAAAAAAAGATGCAAAATAATCAAAGGAAAGGAGGGAAACAGATGTCCGACAGAAATGACGAGACTGTTTGCGAAAAAAAACTCCTGCAGCAAGCCAAACTCCCTAAAGCTCAGCGATGTGGCTTACAGAGAGAGGTGGCCGAGTTCAAAACATTTAGTGCTCCATACAGAAAATCCCTATTTCTAAATATCGCTGTTATTCCCTATAAAGCGAAGCCAAGAGAATGAATAATTGCGATTTGGGAGGGCTTTGGTGGTCGGTCTCATTCCAACATAACACTTATGGCTTACATTACAAGCTACATGTGGCTGCAGTGAAATGCATGACCATGGGTCATAAATGTGAGCAAACTGGATGTAGTAACCATGCATGTAACATGAAGTGTGGAGGGCTTAGAGGCATTGAAATGAATGGGTCTATACATCTGTGGCGTGTGGCGCTCTAAATGAATTGGCCTTCAAGAGTCACTCAAGTTAAAATGAGTTTACAGAGCAACGGCATCGTACAGAGCTGAAGCCGGGAAGGAGTGTGAGATCACCTCGCCTCACATAAAAACCAAACAGCCGGACCTCCAGAGTGAGTGACAAAATTAAAATGTGGATTTAAATGTCCTGAAATGGATGCAAAACAACTTTCTAAACGTGGACTGACAAGTACAAGGACTGCACGGAGACCACACCCCAAAACACAAGCAAATCCCATGTGGTGTCACACCACTCTGCCGTTGCTATGGATACACATATCAAGCTTCACCACCTGCCCTGCCCCCCTTTCATAGCACCACCACCCACCCACCCACCCGCCCGCACGCCTAAATCCAATCCAGTCTCACAGCGGCATTCACCCAGCCAGCCCTCCCCATCTTACCTCCTGCTGGCAGATTAGGCTACACTCCCCTGTCCCTCCTCTCTCTCTCTCCCTCTCTCCCCCTTTTCTACCGCATCCACTGTGCACCCTCCAGCTCCCTCTCCATCCTCCTTCCCTCCTCCGCTACTACACGCTCTCCCTCCCCCTTCTGTCTGTCCCCCGACGGTGTAATCCAATCCCTGTAGGGCCAGAGCCAGGGGCCTGACACGGTCCTGACCCAATTAGAGGCCTGCTGCCAGCTAATTAACCCCGGCCCAGCCCTGGTGCCTGGCGCCTGATACTCCCAAACCAACCACGGCGCTAATTTCATTAATTCGCCACTACAATCTTCTGCCCTGTCCTGTCCCCTTCCCCTCTGTTGCTGCTGCTGCTGCTGCTGCTGCCAAAGCTGAGAATGGAGCCGCCCTAACCAGAGAGAGGGAAGTGGGCCAGATGCGATCGAAAAGGAGGAGATGAACAGCAGCGAGAGGAGAAAAAAGAAAAAAAAATCAAGAGCTGATGAAAGAAGATGGATGGATGGTTATGTGAGAAAGAGAGACAGATGGGGGGCCACAGAGCAGGTCGAATCAACGATCGAACCGAGCGTCAGCCCCTCACTGTATAATGATATATTACACTGTGCAATCAATAAGTCAATGGGCAACACTTGTTCAGCACTGCTGATGATGGAAATATTAGCCTGACACTACTTTGCTGCCTCTGCACCTATTGACAAAACTCAGACTCAAACTTAATTTTCTCGCCGCTGCAGCATCAGTACGGCTAAGAGCCAGATGCCGACGGGAGGTTTTCAAAGACGCAGAGAGAAAACAGAAGTCTTCTTGGGTGCTTGTGAAGTTGTACAGAGGCTGCTATATGTCTAGCAGCAGACGCGCATTCCAGAAAAGCCCCCGAAAATTAGCCTACGTGACCACTTGTGACAAGTGAGTGATGAACTGCGTCTCCGCACGGATACATATGGATATATATGGAGCGCGTTTGCAAGTACAGTGCATCACTGTCTCCCCGTCTCCTCTCAGACATGTAAAAACGCTGCTCTCGGTTCTCTAGGAGTCGTTAAGCAGGGGAAGAGACAGGCAGTCTGTGGAGGACCCGGAGTATCGCGGGGGAACTTCACCACACCACAGCAGCCCACTGTGAACTCTGTCATTAAGATAGATTACTGCTAGTTACCCCTGGCCGGCGCTGCCTCGACACACACCACAGATGAAAGCTAGCTGGCTAAGGGATAGAGTGAGACAGATACGACTTGGCCTCCATGTTTAAAGAGCTCGCCGTGGAGGTATAATGTGGCTAATGTCTCCCCCTTCAGTCTCCTTTGAGATTGAAGTGGTGTCAGTGAAACACACTTTTCTCTCCTTGTTCTTGTCACATTAATGGCCATAAATTAGAGCAGGAAATCAAAACATTGCCGTCGCTTTACGCGCTTAGCTGGATGTTTTTGTTTTGCTTTTTTTTTTCGCCGCTAAATTCCGCAGACAGTTACCGGTGCCAGTTTACTGCAGCGTTGCGAAGGGCAGAGTCAGACGGTGATGTGGTGAGGCTGGCCGTCTGTGTTGTTTTGTGCCCGTCTATCAGATGGCCGGGGGAAGCTTCCTGCCATTTTGCTGGAGAGCAGAGTTTCTTTGAAGGGACAGGAAGGCAGGACTGCATTTCCCACAGCCTGATGTGGGCTGCTGGGCCAGAGCTGACTGGCTTCTCTCCCCCTCTCATAGTCTGATTGATACAGAGACACACACACTCACACATATCCCTTTACCATCTCCTCCACAGCAGTGACAGTCCATTCCCAGCTCACGGTAACGCTAGAAAAAGAATCGAGAGGCGGCGCTGTAGTGAGAAGGCCGTCATTTTGTGGAGCGCTTCCCTTCTAATTACTGAAAGCGACACGGGGGCCACACAGACAGCGCGGAAGGTTATTTCTGTGTCGCGCTGGAATGTTCTGCAAATAATCCCACGGCACGCCAATTCAAAAACGGCTTCCTCTAACCTGACGCATACCGAACTCTCTGCATGAAATCGTTTGAATATGAAGCGAGCCGGTTTCCGGAAAAAGTGAAAGAGAGGCGACCGCAGAACTGCAGGAATTTAGCAAACAAGCGAGACTGGAATGTCTCTCTAATTATAGTGGAAACCTCCTCTCTCCTGTCGTGTCCTGGTGGCTCAGACTAAATGACTGCATGGGTTCGATTCATGGCTAATGATACCCTGCGTGCGTCTTGCTCACATCTCTGTGATCACCGCTGATGGGAACGGCGCAGCGGTGTCACATCATCGGCAGTGCTAACGTTAGATAGTTCATTGTTTCGTGGATGAAAAACTTTGTCCTCGCCATCATAATAGCATCAAAAAACAAAAAAATATCTGAGGCTCGAGACATTACAGCCTCGATTGTTTTTTCCTCCTGTGTGGCCTGATTCCTAATAAGTCCTCTGATTAGATTCCTCCGTCGATATCAGTGGGCAGCCGTACTCACGCCATGGCGCTCAAAACAAACAGTTATTCAGCTCTGCCATTTGTTCTGAAAGGTGTGGGGCTGGGAGTGCGGAGGAGAGGGAGGGTGGGAAACTTCAGCTGGGCTACTGTACATATCTGGGCCTTGATGTGGCAACAATGTGTTCAGCGGAGGACGGGTGCCGGAGTGTTGGGTCACTTCCTTCCTACCGAGGCTGAGAAAGAAGTGGGAGACCAGACGGGCTGCGAGGCAGCGGCCAGATACTGATTTCAGATCGGTTTGCCGTGCCGTCCGTTAGCGTGAGGGACGGGGGGTGAAGCTTGTCCTCAGCCTGTGTGTGTGTGTGTGTGTGTGTGTGCGTGTGTGTGTGTGAAGAAAAGGCAGCGCTGCCGAGCGTGGGAGAGTGTGTAGAGAGAGGTGAGAGACACCTCGTTCCCCTGTGTGAGTTCCCTGAATGGACTCGATGGTACACACACACACACACGCACTCACACACACACACACACACACACAGACGGACCATCTATTAGTGTTACCTAACTAAGCACTTGAACAATGACCAGTAGCTAAACTTCCTCGCTTTGTCTGCCTCCGTATAACTTCACAAGAGCTTTCAGAAGGTTCTCACACAGACACACAAATACTTGTTTTGTTTCTCACTTTTACACACAAACACACTCACAAGCGCATGTATACACAGATGGGTACAAGGACAAAAATCAAGCATTACGATATTACCATCTGAGAGTGCGTGTTTATAGATTTTTAAAGGATTTTACGTTGTATCATGCGCAATATGAAGTAAAACCTGCTAAGCGAGTGTACTGCCGGCTTATCGAACAAGCGTAAAGCGGACACGGGCGTCCATTTTCTGTGCCAGGAACCTCTGTTACAACACAAAGCAAAAAGAGAGCAGTCATCATAATCCATGACAGAGACCGTTTATCAGAGGTAGAGGGGCTGCGCAGGTCAGTGAGAAGGGAAGTGTTGTCTGTAAAACTCTAATGGCCTCTCTCACCCTGAACATCCATCAGTCATCCGAGCCCTGGCAGCGAATCAGCTCCCACTCTGCTCCAGCTGACCCTTAACTCAATGAGCCCGAGCTCTTCTGATAAAGCGCTCGCGAGCACACGTACGCCCATGGCCCCCTGCACTGGGAGCTCAATGGAAAGCGGCGGCGGGAGTTTATGCGAGTGAACTTCTGCAGAAGCCCTTTATCTCAGCAGTTCCATTAGGTTGTGAGGGATTGGCTGCTTGGCAGACGGACAGGCAGTGACACAGGAGAGTGATGTACCCGGCTCTGCCCTGCTGACCTTGGGCTGGCCTCTGGAGATTCTCCCACGGGCCCCTATTTCACCCTTCAGTCAAAAAACTGGATATCCACCATTTGATAAAACTGCCTGTTAAAATATGACTCATACAAATGAAAGTGGAGCTAAACTATGAGTTACTATCACGGATGTTATGGACTTTTTTCCCACGGACTAACAGTCGGCCTTCGATAGTCATTTACCAGCTGCACTGATATTATTATTATATATATATTATATATATATATTATTATTCAAGACAGGGAGCTCATTAATTTGTTACCCTCTAGCTACGTAGCATCAGGTTAGCGAGCGAGAAACATACCAGGTATGCGAATGAAGGACCATCCATGTCGTGGGTAGAGGGCCATCACACCCCCAGGGCATTGTGGGTGGAAGGCATTGGCCCTCGAGCGCCAGTCTGCGGCAAGTTCAGGGGAGCCGTAGAGGAAACACTGCTTGAAGATAGTGCCCCCTCCGCTGCGTGTCACCCGCCACTCGTACTCCGCGCTACGGTCATCACAATAGCGCTCCATGGGAACTGCTGTCACCTAGGAAACCAAAAAGAAAAATTCGGTTTTCTATATTTGAAACAAAAGGAAACATTGTGCGGAGGAAAGAGAGGGGAGATTTCGGGATAACGTGATACAAGTGTGTTTCTGTGTTTATTCATTTAAAAAACACAACCTTTGATTGGACTTTACACTAAAGACTGAGGGGAAAGAGGGATAGTTTCACTGAATCAGCAGGTTCTGTGTGTGTGTGTTGTGAAGATGGCAGGAGCAAGCTTAACAGTTAGTGAACAATCTGAGCAAGAAGCCCTTTTTAGAGGCTTTGTTTGTTTTAAATGCAGCTGGAAGCAAGTGGTGACCCCCGCAGCCCAACCACACACACACAAGCACGCACGCACACACACAGTTGCTCATTGTTGAAAGGCTACAAAGGCAACATGCACAGTGCTTCCCTCTTCCCTTTCCACGACCACCCAAACGCTTGTCTGTCTCACACACACACACACACACAGACAGTCCACACAAGCACACAGAGGACTTGCCTTTATCTAGAGACACACGCGCACTCACACAAACACAGAGAGATACATACCCTGGGCGTGACGGCTAGCAGGAACTTGGGTGGCAGTGTGGGCTGGCAGGGACGCAGCGACGAGGTGGCAGAGTTTCGACTGTGGATCGTCACGTCTGTGTGTCCCATCATGCCGGGCCTGAGCGGTGTGAACACGAGGTCCTGAAACACACACACACACACACAAATCTACATTGCTCTGCAGGCCAAAACATCTTCACAAAAGGGGTAACGGTCAAATGTATTCATTGCAGCAATTTCAAAAACACAAATCACAGAGGTTACCGAGTGCAGCACACAGCATCATGAGCTCCAACAGCATATTTAAATTTTATTGGCATACATGCCTGAAATCTTCTATAAAACATCAGCCGAACGCTTAAAACCTTGTCATTATGCAGCTTATATGATTTTAGCTGCGCGCGTTACAGGATGAAGCGCCTGGTCGTGTAATCTCTCCTGCAAAGACATACATTATACATACATTTTGAGCTACAGTTGCAGCTGAGGAGACGATAAATAATTCAAATATAATGTCGGTGTTAAAGGAATATGTGGAAGTTGTGCGTATGTTACTGTGTGACGCCGCAGAAACGGTGGATACACAGTGCCACCTCATGGCAGAGTTTAGAGAATGACATCTCCACCCTGAGTTAGCCAGTAGTCGCACATGCATACTATATAATGAACAGTATCCAAAATGTCAGTGTCAAGAGGTGTGCTTCATGATGGGGTGGACAGAAGGAGAGAGGCACAAAGGACACGCATGGGGATGAAAACATGTCGAGAGTTGCCCGGTTCTTTCAATTCGTCAACGGGAGCAGCAGGAAAGCTGAAGGCAACACCGACCGCAATGTCAAGTACACAGCCAGAGAGCGACGAGCCAAGCGGAGAGAAGAGAGCACCGTGAGCCAGCTACGCGCAGCTTCAAAAAGAAAAACGAGGAGCTGAAAGGAGCTGGCATAAGCTGTGGGAGTGAGTAATTTCTAGGAGCTCGAGTGGGAGTCTGGGGTCAGCGTGATCATACAGCGCACATACAGTATTAACTCTCCGGGTGTCTGTAACTTTCAGTCTCGTATTTAAATTTTGCTTCTTCATATTTTTCTGCTCTTTGGCTCTTGAAGCTCCAGGGGAGGGAAAGCTAAGACGCGAGGCAGCTGCCTGGACTCGGTGTGATGAGGCCAGGAGAGGAAGAGGAGGATGGAATTACCCCTGCAGCTTTTCAAGTATTTTCTCCCCAACAAGTTAAGTTTCATTTGTTAGAGGACGGCGGTGTGAAACATATCTGCTCAAAGGGTAACTGTTGAGTGAAACTTTTGATGGGATGTTGTTTTTCAATGCTTTTTCAGCTCGGTATGATTAAAACACTCCTACAGCGGTGACCTGGTAGTGTATCTGCGAGGCTGCAGCTGTCCGCATTTTTTTGGAGGTGGTCTGTGTATTTGAACTGGCACCTTTGCTTTGTACTGTCTCTTTCTAACTAATAATTAAGCTTCCAGGTTGCCAAAAAGTACAAATATGTGCTGTCTCGATGTAACCCTGCGGTTCTCGGCTGCGGAATCCAACACATACGAAAGCGTTTGAATACGGCTGAAAAGAGCCGCGGCGTGCTACGTTTGCTCAGACGCTTCAGCTGCCAGAATAGTTTGATGGAACAAAAACAACTCGTTTGCAGATCTCGCGGCGTGTCCCGTAAACCAGCGGCAGCCCGTTTGTGTCGTAGCGACCGCTTGCCTAAGCCGCGCCGACTCTTTTCAACTTTTGTTACGATCGTCCTCAGAAGCAATCGAGTCTCTGAGGGGGCGAAAGAGCAGCGGTCAGCCAAGCTGGCTTCATATATTCTAACTAATAGGACAGAGTTTAATAAATGAGCCAGATAAAAAAAATAGGCCGAAATATATTAAAAAAAACAGAAGAGACTCCCGGTTTTGGCAGACTTTGGCCTTTTGTCTCCTTAAAATCACTCCCTAATCTTGAAAATGTGACTTTCCTCTACATGCTAGTAGAGATACAAACTGATCCTGATGCGCGCAGACACTGGAGACATACAGTTTAGAGGGAGGGAGGACTGTGTTACTGGGTCACGGAGCTACAGATGGATTGGGTTCCACACTGGATCCCAGCGGAGGGGAGAGGAAACCTGGGGCAGAGAGCAAGCCGTGTGGCCAAACACTGACTGACGCTCTGGGGACAATTTCAGCATCGTCAGCGGCACATGTCTCACTACTGGAGTTTCACCTGTCTGTCTGTCTGTCTCTCTCTCTCTCTCTCTCTCTCTCTCACACACACACACACACAATGTAAACTGCTCCTCCTGTATATAGATTTTAGGATGAGTGTCTCTTCTTACCTGTAGGACAGGGCTGGTGTGCGTGTTCGGGAAATTGGTGGGTCTGTTCAGCCACAGAATTAGGTCCTTGCGAGACAGACACTTGCTCCTGGGGCCTGACCTGCCGCCATCCCCCTGCAAGTCTCTGGTTTCTGCCTGACCTTCTTCTTCAAGGCTGAACAAGCGCTGATAGTGGAGCCGATACGCAGCCTTGAGGGACAGAAAAAGGGCTAACCATCTGTGAAAGAAAGTCGCAAGAGGCCGGAGAGGAAAATTAAATTACAAAAGAATGTTCATAGCAACACTTTATAAATAATTCTGCAATCACCATGGCTACTGTTAGAAAGTTGGGCATTAATTATTTAACTTCCAGAGTGCAGAATCGACTACAGCACGGGATCTCCAGAGCTTTTCTTTCTGAGAGACATTTGGACATGGTGGACTCTGGCCTTCCTGCTGAAGGGCAGTCTTTTTACTCGCCGTCCCACCTTATCTGACTTCTAGAGAGTAACAGAAGTGAACATGTAAACAGAAAGCCCACCTCGCTAAGGTGCCTTGGAGCATGAGATTGGACATCTCAGCTGGTGACACATCGATGAAGCGCAGGAAGGAGAAACAGCTCCCTTTGTCATCACCTGGAACGGTGAAAACAGAATACAGAATGAAGAGTGTGATGCGAAACAAAGAGAGAAAATGTAACAAACAAACAAAAAAATGGACAGAATGAAAACATCAAAGGAGGTACTGGGGCGGAACTGAGGGTTGAATGTGAAATGAAAGAGACTGTCAAGAGCGTCATGTCCGTCTGAACTCGAAGCTTAGGACGTGCCCACCTTTTCTGTGAAAGAGAGACTGCTGGATGTGATTTGGAGAGAAGGGAGACAACAGCACTTGAAGTAATCTGAGGAGGACGTAGAGACAGAGTTACACCACTGAATAATCCGATCCTAGTCTGACCCACATTTATTCTGTTAACAGCATTTACAGAGATAATAGCATTTTACAACCCCCAAATCATCAACTATCCACCGCAGCTAAGATTTTCTTTTTTTGTTCCTCTGTGTGGAAGAACTTACTTGTTTTTGGCCTGGTTGTGTGCGTGGATGAGGCCGCAGCGGTAGAGGAACTTCGACATGATGTAGGGCTTGAGGGACATGTGGAAGGGGGAGCGTGTCTCCTGGCGCTCAAACAAGTCAGGGTGGTTGCACACCTAGACGCAGACAGCGGATTAGGAAAAAGAGGCAGTATTCATGCTTGTGCTTGTTCTAAAAACTGCCAAGTCATTGTTTAACTGTACATCTTGAATTTCAGAGTTCAGCGTTTTGATAATGTGGTACTGAAAATGATCCTTAAATCATTAGGACTAATAACTGCAATCAATCATCGTGACTGCTGAGTCAGAGAAAATAATCTAACCTGCTGTGCTTTATTCTAATTTTATACTGGAAACCAAAAAGGGGCTATTTAACGCAGGCCACAGCCCGTACCTTCCTGAACTGCATGACCAGGTTCATGAGGGAGGATGTGGTGCTGTGGGACTGCTGCGCCGTGCCCATGGATGACTGCAGCAGATCCTCAATGGAGATCTTGTTCCTCAGAGCCTGGTACAGCAACCTCTGCCGCGATGTCAGCTGGCAGTAGGTCAGGATCTCGATCTGTGGAGGGAGAGGAGGACAAGCGTGTCTGAAAAGCTTTCAGCTTATTAACACAGAAGATCTGCACCATCGCCATCGGGGGAGTTGCTGTATGTGCAGCAAGACTTTCACTACGATTAGAACATAAAATTTATTCTATTGGACCGATGACACTGTAAACGGTCTCTATGGTTTTCTTGAATTTGTTTGGTGAAGTTCGGGGCTTCGAGAGTGATGACTAAATTACTGCGGTCGGCTGCATTTTAGGATGAAATGAAACAAAAAGGAAGGATATGTAACATGACAGCAGAGAAAGTAAATGTCCTCCGCTGGACTTGGTTTGTAAAGAGATTGATTTTCAAAGTAAAAGTTGGCTGCATATATAACATGTGGCTACAGGAAAGACAAATGATTCAGCATTACTGCACTGTTATGTCTCCATTAGAACACACGCAGTATTTTCACATGGGCGCGACCAAAAAAAATTGAATTTATGGGTACAAATTACATGCCCAACTTGACCCACCGCTCTTTGAAAACACACATCAAAATCTCTGGTTTTATCTAGTGTCACGCTCTGATGAGAGCAGTGAAAGTGAGCAACAACAAACCGTAAAAACCGGACCGTGAACCGCGAGTGAACTGCTCTGACAAAACAAGAGAAACCGACGAGAGTGGGGAAGAAAAAAGGAAGCGGGCTGGCAGGACGGCATGCGGGTGGCGAGGGGGGGAGGGTGAAAAAGACAGATGTGGGGGAGCCGTGAACTCTGCCACTCCTCTGACTTTGTGTACCGAGACTCCCACGGCGCGTGAGTGAGTATGTGTTGCCGCGTGTGACAGCGAGAGACCCCGGGTCCAACATCTGTCAAGAGGATCTGCCAGCACAAGCATCGCTCACGAGCTTATTACAACACTTTGTGTGTCAATGAGGTGTAGAGGGGGACAAATGGAGGAAGAGGACGGGGAAAGAAGTATGGCTACATGGGACACATTTTCACTGAAATCTGTAATATTAATGACACAATTCTGCCTAATATAATAATTGCTTTTTTTCCATTGGAAAACTGAGGCTTGCTACTATATCAATGTCAGCTCTGGAGTCGAAGGTTGGCTCAACGCGCAAGTTCGCTCCGCTACCTTGTCTGAGAGCTCGTTTTCCACGTCCTTCTTGATTCTGCGCAGCATGAAAGGCTTGAGGATCATGTGCAGTCTGGAGAGCTGGTCTGAAACAAAAACATCAAACGAGAAATGGTTACCTGCAGAACATATCGCACGCGACAATGAGCAGAGAGAAGAGTTCGGCGGTGCCACGCGAGTGGTAGAATTTTCCGCACAGAGGAGCTGAAACATATTGTGCCGTCAGCTGGAGGGGGAAAAAAAAACAACAAAAAACTTGGACACACAGCTGAGAGTAACGCTTTTATTTTCTCAGGGCCGAGACATGTACTCACTCTCGTCGATGGCAGACTTGTTCTCAGCGTGGCTCTCGATGTCCTTGGAGAACCACTCGTTAAACTCTTCGTGGGAATCAAACAACGTGGGCATGATGAAGTGCAGCAGGGCCCACAGCTGAGAGACAGTAATAACATACGGTCGTCAACAGTTCTGTCTTGCTCACATGTACGCACGCGCACGTGCACACACACACACGGCTCACCTCTGCCATTGTGTTCTGGATGGGCGTCCCGGTGAGCAGCAATCTGTTTCGACACTGGAACTGCAGGAGGATTTTCCACCGAACGCTGGAAAGCGCGGGAGCGGAGCGGGTTAGCGGCTGGAGATCGACTACGACAACTACATGAGTTAATCGTGTTTGTTTGACACTCGGCTGTACTGTAATCACACCCATTACTCATGACTGTGGATCACGGTTTGTATGTGAGTGTATGTTTCTCGTCTCAAGACATTTTGTGGCTAGCTTTGTAGCTGTTGGACAGAGGCCAATAGCAGAAATGACGCATATTAATGTAGCCAGCAGTACAGATGAAGAACTATACTGTTCCACCTTTAAGACATATTGCTGTTCTGTGTCTTCTAAATAGCATGTTATGCTTATTTAAAAGAACTACTGGGTTCTGTTCACGTTAACACTCAACTCAACACTTGAAACTCACAGTTATATATTATTATTATGTTTTTGTGAAGTTAGTAAAACAGGAAAATCAATATAGAAAAGTCTTCTGGATGGTGGATTTATCTGTAAAACTTTGAGAAACTTTAAGAATATTGAATGAAATTCGACTCCATCCATAGGCCGTGGGTTGAAACATTCAAAAAGCAGTATGTACTCTGTAAAAGTATCAACATAATTATCAAATATATTAAATAAATAAATCCAGTATTGGGTATGAACACATTTTAACTGACGCAGCAGCCATGTTATTGTTTTACCTGGTGCTGCTCTTCAGTGCCTGGGCTTCATCCAGAACCATGTACTGCCACTTGACCCTCTGAAAGTATTTGACGTCCTGGACCACCAGCTGGTAGCTCGTGATCACCACGTGGAACGGCGCGTTTTGTGTGTAAAGGGTTTTCTGCTCAAGACAGAGACGGACATGTGTAGAGGCTGGCATACAGACGAGAACAGAAGAGAACAGAATCTAATAAGAATCATCTTCTGTCACCTACCTGGCTCCAAAACTTCCGAATCACCTTGCGATCGTGAGGATTCCCCCAGTATGGCAACACCTGGCAGGGGAAGAAATAATGATGACGAGACGTGACTAAAATATTCAAACTTCCCCAGAACGCTCACATTTACACGGAGTAAGGTCAAATAAAAACACAGCTATGGTGATGTTCCCAAGGGAAACTCTTTAGGCATAGCATCATGTATTAATTACTGCTTCACTCGTTGAGTTGTTGACGTAAAAAATGCGATGGGAAAAGATTTACACATCATTACATCAGTCAACGTAAGCTGGTTTGCCATTGTTTTGGGTCGGTCTTGCTTTGAGTGTTCAGGAAGCTTATCTTCAAATTGTGTAATAGGCTCTTTTCACACCTCATTAGCAAAACAGACTGGAATTGATTTATTTTCAAACTCGCGGAGGAAAAAAAAAAAAAAAAACGGGCATAGCTGAGCGCTGAGCAAAACAAAGGGTTGCGCAGATTTTGGCGCGCGTGCACGTGTGAACACGCGACGCATTGATGCGTTTGATAAATGTTTTTTTTAAATGTTCAAGAATGCGCAAAGCCCTGTCAGAGGCTGGTTAATACAGGCGAAAACAGGAAAGTGCAGCCGCTCAGCAATCAAAAATATTACCAGCACTGCAGTCAAGTGTTAAGAGAAAGCACTGCTGTCAGTGTCCTGGTACAATACTGCCCCCTAATGACTACTTGTTGATCATTAGCCCTGACAGGATCCTACACCGGCGCCGGGTTAATCAGAGGAGAGAAAACGACTTAAAACAACAGCAGAGATGAAGGATGCCAGGATTCCTGCCGACGTGTTTTCGCAGGTGCTTCCGCTGGCTCGCTCCCTCCACCGCGCCGTGGATTCTCACCTTGAATTTGGGCACGAAGCGGGTGAATTCCTGGTGCCAGTTGTTGAGCGTGGATGCAGGGGAGATGATCAGGAATGGACCCCAGATGTTGTCTCTCTGCGCGGGAACAGAAAAAAAGAGAATGCATGGTCAGTCGCCGCAGGTGGTCTTTGTGCGGGGATGTCTGAGCACCCAATAACAGGAAGCCCTGGAGGAACACAGCGTGCATCTTCCTGTCAGCGATAGTTTGATACTGAAAAGCACACGTTTCCCCTAAATTCCACATTTTCTCCTTTTGGTGTTATGAGACCAGACGATCTACAAATCTCCTACTCGCAACAATGAAATAAGTCGCGTGAGTCATTTGATGAAACGCACGGCCAGAAACAGGGGACTCTTTAAAGGATGCAGGTGTGCAAAGAATCTGGATGTTAGATGTTTTCATAAGTGAGTAACAACAGCAGAAACAATTGAATATTCCATAAAACCGTTTGGTTTACGGTGAAAGCGACCTTTTGGCCCGGTGCTCTCTCTCACCTCTGCAAGGTGTGCCAACAGGGCGATACTCTGAACCGTCTTTCCCAGTCCCATCTCATCTGCCAGGATTCCATTGATTCCCTGCGCAAGAAAACACAGGAGGAAATAAATCATTCATCGCGCCTCATGCGGCAACATTCTTTTAAATGTCTCTTATTTTTCTGTTCAGAGAAAAAAAACGAGACAAGTCACATCCTGACGCGCCCACAGTGGGTCGGTAAGTAGTCTTAATTGGGTTCAGTGGACCAATAATATTTCTTTAGCCCATGAATGCAATGATACCATCGTTATAGCTATTCTAAAATGTATGATTGTATGATAGTCATGCATTCATATAAATCTCTTCAAGTATCGCTTCCTGCACGAGACCCACTTTGAATAAATAGGAATATAATGACTACAATGACTGTAAAACATAATAAAGAAATTCAGAAATACTGAATTGAGCATCTGTACTAACTAATTAATGTATTACTAGTGGTTTCACAGCATATGAGTGAAGATAGTTCTTTTCATCTCCGGGATTTGAAACATAATGCCACAGGCCTCTGATGTCAGGGGCATACCTGTTCATAGAGGTTGGCCAGCCAGTTCATGCCCTTGAGCTGGTAACCCTTGAGTTTGCCGTTGAAGATGGTGGGCTGTGGAATGTCTTCGCCTGCGTGGATGGATGGGTTGGAGAGGCTGTAGCTCTCTCCGAACCCAGAGCCGGCGCCCGAGGACGAGCCGCAGGCTGCGTGTAGCGATGCGCTGCGGCTGTCCTTAGCCTCTTCATCGAACATCCGCGTCTACAGGGAGAGATTTTAATCTTAGCACAGTACCGCCAGGGCAGTGACGTGCATGCGCAGACCTCCGGGGACATGCGTGCATCAACTTACTCTCTCTTGATGAATCTGGTAGGCTTCTTTGGCATTCCTCAAGGCCTGGGACTTGTAGTGTTCACTGTCTGAAATTGCACAAAACAGAAAAATCCAATTCAATGCCACATCTCTTTCTTATACACACGAGTAATACAATAGTATCAGAGGCAATAAATATAATAATAACTAGTCTGTTTGGGAAATCATTTGATGTATTATGCAGTACTTTATATATACAAAGACTTAAAATTTGCCAAAGTCAAACATCAACATTAAGTTTTGGTTACTAACTAACTCCATTCCAGTCACAGAATAAACTAGCCTGAGTAATTCATACCATAGTCCTCGTGTCCCATGTTGACCATCACCCCTCCTCCAATGTCAATCTGTCTTTGTGCTGCAGTGTCTTCCAGCTTTCTCAGAATTTCTTCCTGGGCTGTATCTCCCTCTGGACCCGCCATGCTGGCTTTACCGCTCATGAAGTGAGCGTACAGTTCTGTCTGGGTGATGAGGAAGTTCAGTTTACGCTGCTGGCGCTTGGCCTGTGAGAGAGGGTGGAAAGCAGAGAATATGCTCTGTGTAATATATTCTAGATCTTTATTTTAAACTTGTATTTATATGTGTAAATATGTAAATATTTTCATAAAATAATCTGCTGCAGAAAGCAAAAGCCACATGACTTTCCATTCCACCTACTTCTCTCATCTCTTCGTCCAGTTTGCGTTGCTCCAGGGCCTCCTTCTCCGCCCTCTTCCTGTGCTCCTTCTCCACTTTATCATATTTCTTCCAGTAAAGCATCATCTCCTTAGTCAGGCGACGTGCCCGAGGTAACGTCTCCTTACAGTTCTTCTGGGCCTGGATAGCCGCACGTCGAACCTCCCTCATGCACTGGTGAGCCAACTGGGACAGACAGAACGGAGGTTAAACGTTGTAATTAATCTACAATCTGTTCTTGCACAATCAAAATAAAAATGAGTTTGTCATACAGGTCAGATGTCAGCAGAAAAATGTGGAACAAAAGTAGATTCAACAAAATGATTCAGGAGAAAACAGCAGTGTGAAAAACTTTACTTACCTTTTTAGCATTGGTTAATACTAAGTTCTTAGCAGAGGTCTTCTGCTTGAAAGACTGCAAAATAGGAATGAATAAGATAATTAGGACTAATAACTGTAGTAATAAACTAATAACCAGCAAGTCTTTTTTGACCCTCGTCATCCATACTAACCTTGGGGATCTCCTTTTTAGCGATAGTGAGCCAGACCTTACGTCGTCGTGCATTCAGCTGCTCGATGGTGAGATGTTTCTTCTTCACCATGGGCAGCGGAGCATCATGGGAAAACTTTGCAAAGATCTTGGTGACATAAGGACGCCCCTCATCCAGAAACTCTCCCTCTCCCCGTTTCTTCTTTTTCTTTACCTTTTTTAGTTTGGCTGTAAAAAAAAAAAAAAAAAAAAAAACATAAAATCTTGTCAACTATTCCTGTAATTATTGGGTTTTTCGTGTCGTGGTGTCGACACAGTCACGACTTTGGGAGACTTTACAACATTTCTTATATTATCTTTACCCTTGAATTTCTTCTCGTCTTTGATTTTCTTCTTCTTTGGGCCCAGTAGGTGGCGCTGTTGCTCATAAAAGGGGTCATGAGTAGAGAGGAGTCCAGTGCTGTAGTACTGATATTGATGAAGCTGCAAGGAAAATATACACAGATGGAAGTGATGACATTAAAAAAAGTATGTCAGGGGTATTGTAATTATTACAGCATTTGTGTGTGTGTGTGTGTGCGTGTGTTGGTGTACCTCCCGGTCGGAGTGGAACTTGCTCTGATGCTGCCTGGTGAAACGATGTAGCCTCAGCATGTCATGCAGCTCCTCACGAGACAAACTGAAATCGGAGTCATCCGAGTCTGTGTCCGAGTCTGTGGTGTCGTCACTCAACAGGATACTCTGCAGGAGACAGAGGAAGAACACGGTGAAAGGATGAACCTATTAGTTATCGGCGAAACATATTAATCAGCTGAATTCTGTATCAATCGGTAGTACAATTGGGGGGTACGTCTATAAAATACCTTCAGCCATTTCCTGTTCTTCTTCAGCTTGGAGAAATTGTACAAGCTGGTTTTATCTGCCTTTTGGTCTGTGGAGTTTACAAGGAGAGAAGAAACATCACATGATATAAACATGGGTGACCGACATCTTCCACGAGCAGTTAAATTGCATTAGTGATGGTGTGCATATGTAGTAATATGTGAGTAACATAAATGTTACCATTTCTGTATGTCTCTTACCTTTACTTTGCAGCAGAACACCATTGAGGGGCTTCCCCTCGGCCAAACCATCCCCTTGCTCACATGGTTCACTCTTCACTGTCAAAGCTGTATGGTGAGATGAGGGGTCCAGGGACAGCCCTGTCCCCAATGCATCGTCGCTGTCATCACTGTCGTCACTAGAACGTGAGGAATATGTAGCTGTAAGTCCACCATTTTGGGCCCATCTTCAAACTACAGCACCTCCAGAAACAGCCAAGAGAGTGTATATGCACCACATCTTCACTGTGCCTGTACCTGGTTATGTCTTCGTTGAAGATGGCGGCAGTCTGGCGCAAGAAACTGTCCAACCGAAGGGCTCTTTCCAAGCGCTGCAGGTAGAGAGGTTTGGCCAGGGCAGAGCTCCCTGATGTCCCCACCTCCAGCCGGGCACCCTGCCCTGACGCCATGCAGCACGCACTCCTCTGCCCAGCAGGGCAGAAACTTTTACTAACGAGAGAGAAGAAGAGAGGAGATGGAGGTAAAGGTGATAAGCGAATGGCTCCAAGTCAGACTGGGCAGCACAGGATTCTGCTGACTATGGGATGAGTAAGAGTCTGCTGTTTTATCATAATTCACCTAAATCATAGCAAGAACCAATGGTTCATACCACTTAAAGGATTTGTAAATGACTCATGAAACGTTCATAAGCAGTTGCTGAGTTTTCCCTTTTCCAGTACAGGTTTTCCCAGCTAGTCTGCCATGTGGGTGGCACTCTCCCTCTTTGGAAGTTTCCAAATCGCTGCCTGAATCCTAAATTTTGTCTAAATATGAAGACGACTTTCCTCCAATGACCGGCATGCAGTGTGGCACTCGTGCATGTTTTAGAGCAGAATACAGTATAGACAGCGGGCCTACCTTCACTGTGAGGAAAGCCATAGTTCTTGATTCCAAGAGCAATGATCAGACAAAGGTGAAAACCCCTACAACAACAACAAAAAAAGAAGAAACACAATCATGTGCTGATCTTCAAGTGTTTTTATATTGTGCTGTTTATTGTGTTCTTTCGTTGTTCATTGGTTTCCAAATTCGGAACTTTTCCATAAAACCATATCTAGTTTAAAAATGTTTTTAAAAAATAAATGTCAGCACCTGTAACACTGTATTTACATTGTACACTGTTTGCTTTCTTTATAATGAAAATACTGAAAAGCTTGTTCCCCCCACATAAGATCATGCAAACTATTTCTCAGTCAATTCAGTTTATTTAAAAGGTCAGACTGGATAAAATGTCATAGTTTTATGTCACCAAGTCTTCTATAAATGTCCCTTAAGCAATTATTACAGTGCTGTTTCGGTTATCGTTTCATTTTTTAATGTGCAAGTGTTTGTTTTGACAGGGACGTTCATACAGTCAACTTAAATCCGCTGTCCTCTGTAATTACCACCCATTACATTCACTTGACTTTCTGAGACGAGTTCACTGCCTCCCGTGTGGGAAGATGACAATAACAAAAGCCAGGCGGGAGTTCAGCCTTTATTTTTTTGAAAATGAAGACATACTAAGAACTGCTGTGTAATCCTGTCTAATAAAATGCTCCTTCCTCTGCTATCGCGCCGTTATGTTGTGATTAGCGAGCTAGCAACTCCGAGCTAGCGTTAGCCCGGGCTCGCTAGCTAACCTTGCGCGGTGCACTGGGATGTAGCTCGCCAGCTAACGACCGTTAGCTGCCTTGAAGCGTTGCCTCTGATCAATGATAGGGTCAAGGTGCTGGTTTACACATGCTGGCAGCTTACTGGTTTATGTAAACCACACCGTGGATATTAATCGGCGTTGGCAGCTCTTAGCATGTAGCCTTTGTTACAGGTCGAGTGAGTCCTCGCTATCTCTAGTCTAATTTAAGTTAGCTTTTCATCACAGACGTTAGCTCATCAAATACTAAGACGTCCTCTCGTACCACTAATATGAAGCATTCAAACCGGGTCTGTCTCTTTAAGGCCACCACCTCCCTGCCTAAACAATGTATTAAGATATGATATTGGTTTAATGGCAGTTATTTTAACAGGCTAGCCGCGGTGCAGCGACAGCAAGGCCCTCCGCCCGCGCCTCTCGTACCCTTGTTGCGGACACGAGTGGGGACTCGGTTGCCTGGTGAACGAATGATCCCCATGTTTTAATTCTTTCTCCCTCCCGGCCATCTTCCCCCATTGCTCCTTCGCCATAACAACCACCACGGAGTCTCTCACCTCGGCCCCGTGTCCCCCTTTTCGTCCCTCTCTTCGCTGCTGCCGACTCTCGGTTCTCTGACTCCAAAATGGCGGTTTGAGGCGCCGAGCGAGTCTGTGAGCTTTGAGTCGGCAGCAACAGCAGAGAGGCGGCCACTTTCTGTTACTGAGAGAGCAGAGACACGACGCCATGGCGAGGGTACAGCAAGGAGCAGGCGTTCTAATCAATCGCAGATAAAGGGAAGCTCGTCTATCGATGTCGCTGAGAGAATAAATGTAACAACAAATCCAAGCGATGTATTTTTCTAACAAGGCGAGGTACACGTCTAGCATATATATCATTTTGGGCCGTCAGTGCGCAACTAAAACAAATGTATCGATGAATTTCCGATGTCGATTAATAGTGTCTGCTCACTGCGAAGATTACCGAGCTACGTCTGACGTCATCAGAAGGGAACTCCGTTTTAGGTATGGTGAGGCAGTAGTTGCAAATCCACAACTTAATATGACACTAATACAAAATATGAATCAAATATTAAGTGTTGACAGTTAAATCTATATTTATATATATATAGTTGTGTATACACGTATTAACATACTGTATGTGTTCGATTTATAGTGATGGTGATGATTTCATCACAATTCTACTTGGGACTCCAATGATGCTTGCCGCAACAGTGGACTTAACTTATTCTTCCTGTTAAATCACAGCTTACACTCAGACTATAAGTTATTTTTATGTTACACAACATATGTATGGTCCATGTCCTGCTTCAGCTCCCAGGTGCTATCGATACCCCCCTAAGTAACTTTGATGAACAGTATTGGAGTCCTTCAATACAGATGATAGTAAAAATCATTTGTTAAATATTTATTCCACTTAGAACAACCAGAATCAGTTCATCAGTGCTGACAAGCTTGCCACATTTGATTTGCAAAACAGTGTACATATGAATTAACAGTTTATTATAGATAACACAGACCTGTAGAGCGGAGTGGTTGAACTGAACTAAGGAATCACAGATGTTGTCCAAGTGCAGGTAATGTTTCCAACAGTTAAAGCAAGTGCATAATCTAATGCAGTTAATAAATGTATAGTGCAGTTATATCTGATTCCAGCTTTTGAATCCTTTTCTACCATTGTGGTTGGAAGTTCAGGCACATTTTTATGCACTGTACAGCCCTGACAATATTTTACATGATCACATCTTGCCTCTTTGCTGACAATGTCTATGTTTTACTACGTGCTCCTGTACAAAGTGCAAAGGTCTTTCAATCAGCTTCAAATACTGCCAAAAAAATGAGTGTATTCTGTAGAGAACAAGACAAGCTGATACAGTTTTCAGCAGTAGGCACTACCAACAGGCAATCAAGGTGAAGGTCTGTATCCAGTGAATGGGTCAGTCCTACGCACGGTGCAGTTTCCTCATCATAGGGTGGTCTCATTTATAACCAGCTGGATTTCTCCTCTTCGAATTTCTGTGGATCAATGAAAGGCTTGTCGATGGATTTGATCATCAGTTCGCCGCAGTACACGCATTCAGAGGCAATGATGTCATCAATGTCTGATTTTATCTGCTCGCGGCTTGTGCCTGCACTGCCCTTTCCCAGGCTGGAAGTGTCTCCTTCATCCTTGGGTGCCGGGCGGTGACGTGACTTGGAGGATTGCGTGGTTGCAGCCAGCTTTTTCTGCAGCTCCTCCAGACGACTCTGCCTATAGGCCGTCAGGTGAGGGGTCACTTCCTAGGAAGTGGAAGGAAAAAAAGGAAATTATTACAACCTGAAAGTTGTTCAGGCAAATCTTACACTGTTTAATGGTAGCTACTAAACTAACGCGGCACATACTGACATTGAAAAAGCAACGTTACCTGGAAAAGACAGTCATAGTGGAACATGTGTCCACACAGGAACAGATAGAAGGGCCTGTTCAGCAATGGGAAGTCACAAGCAGCACATTTTTCTTGGGAATCCACAACACCATATTTGTTCCTCATTTCCTGGATGTCTTCTCTGATGCGTTTAGCGCTCTCTGTGGCCTCCTCCATTTCCTGCTTCAGCTCCTCGATGTGCTGGTTGTACTCCTCCAGTGAGCTGCAGATGGCCTCCTGAGAAACCAAAAAGATACGGAGAATGAAGTACAGCAACATACTGTATTTTGTGTTTGCATGTTAACCTCACATTGAGCTTCAAAACATAGAAAGGAAATATTTTGTTACAAACCTTAAAATGGTCAATAGTGACAAAGTCTGGGAAGAAGGGCAGGATGTCTTCGATCTTGAGCAGGTTGCAGCTGGACAGACAGTTCATGGCTTTCTTCACATCTTTCTCCTCCTGCACGACATGCCGGGCGATCTTCAGCCAAAGCTTTTTCCTCAGCTCCTCGTCATCTTCGGGCAGGTCTGCACATGACTTGGCCAAGTCTACATCTACCTATGGATGATAAATATATTGCAGGTTAGTGGCATTTATCTTATTTTGGTCTTAACAATAATCTGGATAATTATTTGTAAATAATTACATGTAAAAAAAATACATCAAAATCACACATCACTTACTTGTAAAGCAAGATCCACTGCCTCCTCGTACAGCTCCATAATCCTATAAACCAGGACACAGGCCTGGAGGTAGCCATGTTCCGCACACAGCCTGAGGGCGTACTTCAAGTCATAATGGATCTCTGAGGTGTGCGTACCTGCCTGCTCCAGATACCACAGCAGAGACTCCGGCTTGTACTTGGCATAGAGCGACAGTAAGTAGTTATGGATGGCCTCCTCTGTCACGGTCAGCTCGTACACACAGAACTCCATGTAGCGGATGGTTTCACTGATCTGCTGGGTGCTGCCCATCTGGCTGTAGTTCATCAGAGCTGGGATGAGCTTCTTTGGGTCCAGCCGTTTACCCATCTGGATCCACGCATCCACCACTTTTTTGGGAATATGCTGCATGAGGACGGGGGAGAACTTGTAAAAAAGCTTCTGATCACAGTGCTTGGAGAGCACATCCAGGGCAGCGCTGTAGTCGTCATGTTGGCAGTAATGGGATATCACTCTTTCGTAGTCCTGCATGACCACAGAGAAGTAGACCATGTCGTCCACGTTGCCGTGGCTGGCCAGCAGGTCGTAGATGGTGCTGCGGTTGTTGAACAGGCACTCTTTGTGCTTGGGGTTGCTGAGGAAGTGGCGGAACTCCTCACGGGTCTCCTGGAAGATGACGCTGTTACCATCGCTCTCCAGCTGGCCAAGCCGGTTCAGGTAGAGCTCGGCTAACCAGGTGACCAGCAAGGTGATCTGCGTTCTCTCGCTCTGTTTCAAATTATTTAGTTTCTTCAGTAAGAACTCCTTTAGGGCTTCCTCTTGTTTGGCTTCGATGAACTTGAGAGCTATCTCTTCAAAGTAGTTTTGGGTCAGCGCGTAGCACTTAGCGCTCTCAAGGTATCGCTTGTTCTGAAAGCAATGCTCAGCCTCTTTGGCCAGCACCATGTCCATGCACTCTGGCCGATCACGGCAGTACTCCTTGGCAAGATCAAACTTATTCATGCTCATGTACATCTGCCAGACGTCCCTGGCCTCGCGTTGGACATGGTACCGGAAAACTGCCCGCTCAGTGTAGATCCACACTAACCCGCCAACTGGGTCCTTGATCATCTTCTTTAGGGAGCCAAATTTATCTGGGAACACATCCTCATATACCACCTGTCCATTCAGAGTGCAGATGGCCTTAACTCGGTCATGGAGCAGCAGCAGGAAGTGAAACTGGGTCAGCACAATGGAGATGGGCTTGTTGATGCTCAGGTCGATGTCTGCGGTGTACTCCCACACCTGTTTGATTGTGAAAAAGGAAATATGAAGACAGCATGTTAAAAAGATGCATCAGTTTAAGCTGGAAAATTACTTCATATGCGGACAGACATTTACCTGCACATCACTCAGCAGGGAGTCAGGCCTGACATAGTCCAGCTGACCATAAAGAACTCCATTACCCATCATCCAAGCAAACGCTTTGGGGGAGGTTCGGAGTTTCGAGGTGTAGAAGGTGATCTCGCTGTAGCCCATGTTGGCTGGGAACTCCTGGAAACTGGGCAGCAGATCCTGGTTCTGGCTGAAGATGGAGCTAAAGCCTTGCTGCTCTGACCCCTCGGCCACCTTACCCACAAACTGGAACAGGCGTTTGCGGGTAGTGGCGATGATGAAGTATTTGTTCTCCAAGCCACGCTCCACCTCCAAGCAACAGACAGGCGCAGGCTTTCCATCCTCCTCTAAGGAGTGGACCTGTGTCAGGAAGAGAACACATTATTGTTTAAGTGCATGCTAAGAGCAAGAAATAATATGTAGGTCAGTATTTTCTACCATTTAGTGCAGCAATTATGCCAAAACATAACATATACACAAATCACACATCCTCTGACCTGTCTAAAGTATTGATCTGGATTAGTGTTGAAGAGGCTGCCCTCAGTTGCAGAGATCTCAGCCTCAAAGATAATGCCTTGACTGGTGCCAACCAGGATGGGTCCTGTGTTGGTCTCGCTGCCGAGCAGCTTGTTCCAGCCCACGCTCTCGATGAGGTGGCCTCTCCAGCGGGACAGACTGCGCACCTTCTGCGTGTTCCTGTTGAGGTACAGACACTCACTGGTGCTCAGGCTGATCAGCAGATGGGAGCCTGCAGTGGGAAAATATGGAGGAGGATGGAGCTGCTGTTAACACGTCATAACTTTCACACTGCCATAGCAATCTTTTAAACCGCGTAGTAGCAACGCAGCGTTTAATTTGAGGGCTTGAGGTGTCGAGACAGCCGCAGTAGACACGGGTTTCATGGCTGGCATAGTCTCATGTCGTTATACCTCATGAGTTACTACATAATAGCCAATAAATACAGTCTACGAGCTAAAGAATACAGTGTTTGCGGCCAATATACATTTCAAAAGGCATGATAGAAGGCAGACACATCATTAGTCTCATCAAAACAAACTCTGACTCTCACCAGTGGGGTCCAGGAACAGTTTGTGCACTTTACTTTCATCTTTCCTTCCTAATTCAATCTGATTGGGCTGATCTGGCTTGGCCAAGTCAATCCTGTATGGAAAACAACATGAAACTTTAGTATCAGCTGCATTAACAACTCTCTAAACTCGGCTAATCAACAACAGAGGAGTACTAATCACAGCGAGGAGCAGCAATTAAGTCAAACTAATCCAATCAAAACCATACAGGCACACTATCAGTGTTTTAAGCGCTTATGATTGTGTTATTTACCTCAGGAGGGTGTCCTTCCCCAGACTCATGCACAGCTGATTGCTGCAGACGGCGAGATGGTTTATCTTCTCGGGCGGTGTGAAGTCGATCCTCTGCTTGTTGAATATCGGCTTCTCCTCCTCGAGTCTCACATTCACAAAGCCTAATTAGGGGGCAAAGCACAGCAGATTGTCAGCGAAAGCAACGTTTACCTGCGTGCTTTGACGCTGCTGTAACAACGGCATAGCATCCCTGCGTGCAGCTCATCAGCGCGAGCCCCTCCAGAGAAGAGGGCGACCTACCCGAGTGAGTTATCCCGATGTTAGCGGATGACAAGCGGCTGCGCTGCTGCACAGTCTGCCTGGTGTTTTGTGAGTCCTCGTACTCGTCAAGAATCGAGGCCATGTTTGAATGTACCTTATTTCACTGTCTGTAAATGAATGTATCCCCCGATAAAGAAAAGAAGAAGAAGACTGGCGAAGAGACAGCCCTAAGACGACATGGCTAAACAGCTAACTGGCTATCACAACTTAGCAGCAGTTAAAGACGCGCAACCGTGCTTCCTCTCTGCGCATGCGCCTAAACTGAATACGATGTGGGCTATAAAGCCTCGCGCTGCAGTAAACTCAGAAATATATGAAATTTCAATCGTTCATGCTGTCATCGCAGCTAGCTTAGCTCCCGACTACACAACACAGGGTGGACCCGGACAATCAGGTGACACGCGGAATCATGTGATCACATGTGCGGTGCGGTGTCCGTCTCTGACACCGGGGGGCGCAGTGCGGCCGAGCTTGTGTGAAGTGACCGGTTTGTCATGAAGGTTTATTATGAGCACAGAACATTTTCATAAATAAACTCCCATGTGCTTCTGTGCAAACGCACTTCTCACAGTGTTGTTCTAGTGCACCTTAAAGGCTGTGCATATCACAGCTTCTTATTTCCCTTCTGTATCATCTTTCTGCATGGTCATTAATGAGCACTGCAGTATAACCGTGGATGGCACTGGAATCAGCACGCAAGGATAAATTACATTAAAAAAAAAAGAGACATACAAAAAAACTTGAATAATTAAATAATCATAAACAAATACACACTGTACTATCATCTCCGTATGTTGCACACTTTCTGCACATTATACAGCATTCCCGCACAAAACTCTGTCTTTCTATTAAAAAAAAAAAAACAGAGATATTGTGCATGTTTTGTATATCCTTCCGCTGTCAGTGTTTCCATTCTATGTTAATCTGTCTTGACTTTTGCAGTACCTGTTTCTACTTGGTTCTTCTTCTTCCCCTGTTTGTTTATGTTTTCTCTGTGTTTGCTGTTATGCACCAAAACACAAAGGCACACTTGTTATATGTGGAAACATACTTGACAATAAACCGGATGCCTCTGCTTCTAATAAAACATCTATCTATCTATCTATCTATCTATCTATCTATCTATCTATCTATCTATCTATCTATCTATCTGTTTCTTCTCTCGGTGGGAGTGTCTATGCAAATCACAACCTGTCTGAGCACAAACTCGCCCAGCCCAAAAACGTCCCTCCCCGCACATGTCGGCTGTCAGTCAGAATAGGACGTGCTCCCCGGCGGTATGTAACAGACACACTCCCGAGCTGACTCTCAGTATCTGTCTAGTCTCAGCCTCGACACGGCGACCCGAAGGAAGGAGAGTCTGCGTTCATGAGTTTAAGGTGAGGATCGACATGCCACCTAACATGGATTACTTTTACCACGAGTCCCGAGTCCCTTCCGCTTGCGGGCTGACCCGGGAAGATGAGCTGGAGCCCGGTGTCATCAGCTGTATGCTGGTCGGAGACGGAGCCGTCGGGAAGACCAGCATGATAGTCAGCTACACCTCCAATGGATACCCGACAGAGTATCAACAGACTGGCTTTGACGTCTTCTCCGGTGAGTTATGATGAACTTTCTGTGATATTTAAACGCTAATAATGAGGATTATTATTACAATATATTAAAAAGGAATAACTTATTTTACTGAGAGTAAATGTGGCATAGATCTGCATGAATGCTGGTCTGCTTGTAATATAAATTGAATTATTGGCCTCTAAATAATAATGTTTTATTTCTTACACGTTCATTAGAATTGATATGCTGTTCTGAGGAGATTTGATCAGTCAGTGTGTGTGCTTTGATTTGTATTCATCTGCTAAAGTGGTTCTGACTGGTTCATGTTGCTTGTTTTCAACAGGTCAGGTCCAGGTAGAAGGCTCTCCAGTCAAAGTTCAGCTTCTGGACACTGCTGGACAGGTAAGACTCTTAGTTAGTCTGTGTTTTATGTAGATAAATATCACCATAGTTTTTATGTCCTCTGAAGCTGACTTCCTTTTCTCAAGTGATTACACAAAAAACTCCAAATCCCCAAATAATATATTGTATTTTTTGATGTCATGGGAAGTCAATTGTGAAGGTACAAGCTCTGTCACGTCCTTGCTTTATCCAATCTGTGACTCAGTAACAGGATTTCACCCTGAATTTCAATAGATGGTCTTTTCATAACACTTTAGTGAGTCAGTCCTGTTCACCCATTCCTCTCTCGCTGTCTGTACACACTTTGATTGACACTAACTTTCTGTCTTCATGTTTCATTCAGGAGGAATTTGATGAATTCAGAGCTCTCTCCTATGCCCACACGGACGTCTTCCTCCTGTGCTTCAGCATGGTCAACCCCACCTCATTTCACAACATCACCAAGAAGTGGGTTTCAGAGATCCGGGCGTATAACCCGTCCTCGCCCATCGTCCTCGTTGGGACACAGTCGGACCTCTTGCTGGACGTGAACGTCCTCATCAACCTAGACAGATCTAATGTCAAACCAGTTCTGAGCTCACGGGCTCGGAGTATGGCAGAGAAGATCAGGGCTACAGACTACATAGAGTGTTCATCACTCACGCAGAAGAACTTGAAGGAGGCGTTTGATGCGGCCATCCTCGCCGCCATTAAGAACAAAACCCGGAAGACCAAGAAGAGGAGGTTTTCTGACAGGCGCACTAAGGCTTTCTCGAGGTGCAGCTGGAAGAAGTTCTTCTGCTTCATCTGAACTCATGAACAGACTGTGAACCCTGTGGGTTGGGAACAAAAAACTCTTAACTTATTTAAATCCTTTATTTTCGATGTCGTCACTCAGATCTGTGGCAGTTTGGCATCCTTCCCTGTTTAAGTATTTGGCTTATTTTACTCTGGGATGCCAAATAGTGCGCTGGGGAACTAACATCTACGGAGACGGCAGAGAGGATTCTGGGTCACTCTAGGTCTGGTTTCACACCTCAGCAGACTGATTAAGGACTGTGGTGTTGTTTACACTGTATTCAAACGTTTGATTGTTGCAGGGCAGAAGGAAAAATCTCACATATTAAAATCAAAGCGTGTGCATGCTTTCATGTGTATGCATCACTGGTGAGCCACTTAAGAGAAAGGGGAAGCGAACTGAGCGTGAAAGGAGGCAACGTATGAAGCTGATCAACATACAGTCACAGAGTGAAAGGACAGGGCACCATGTAAATGCTGAATTTGCATGGCGTGCTTTGCTACCAGCTGCAGCCTTTAATGTTAACAAGAGAGAGAGAGAGAGAGAGAGAGAGAGAGAGAGAGAGAGAGAGAGAGAGAGAGAGAGAGAGAAACAGAAAGTGTCGGGGCAGTGTTTGAGCAGATGGGCGTTAGCCACTTCTGTGTTGCGCTCTCGCTGTCTGGCTACAGCAGCCTATTTATATGCGGCAGCTGCAAGTTCAGGTTGCAGTGCCAGGTGCCGCATTCTTACCTGTGTGTGAAAGCTTCCCTGGCTGGTTTGGCTTGATATTCTCCAGTCTTCAAGTGAATCAACTGACAATCTTATCACGCCTGACGTTTACGTTTAAAGCGTTAAAATCGGCCGACGCGAGAAAGAAACACAGCAGGGCGATTTGTTTGCGACAAATCAGAAACAAATGTATGTCCCCTCGTCTGAATTCTCAAACTGGCGCAGGAACTTGTTTGAAAATCCCCTTGTCTCACTTCAATGGTTGCATGGGAGCGGTAACCAGCGGTAACCTTTGGCTTTTTGTCCCAGTCTCCCATCAATCTGCATCTGTGAAAGCAAGCTCTGCAGGAGACTTAACTTCCACCCTGCAGATCCTCCCACCACCACCACCACCATCAACCGGCTTTTTTTTATTTTTTTTTATTCACCTCTCTTTGTTTATATGCTCAATGCACGCCTTATGTCCTCAACAGTAACGCTGAGTGTTCAGAGTTAGAGAACGCTAAACTGCCTCCGTTTGAATATAAGTATAAAATAATACACTTTTTTTCTGAGGGATATACAAGTGTAAATAATTGTCAAGAGCCAGAGATAGGCCTTACTATGCTTCTTGTGGAAGTCAGTCTAAAGTATATGAAATTCTGTTTGTTAAACAGGTCATTTGTCATGTTTATGTATATTAAATATGAACAAAGACATGGATTTTAAATGCATTGATGTACCCCACAAACATTCTGTATCCGTTTACCATCTCCTTGCCTGACCCGTGTGTCTTTTTTACATGTGGGAGTGATGTGATGCAAATAAATGAAGTGCAAATTATAGCCTCTGTGTTACGTGCGTTTTTAGAACAGCTTGCAGTGCAACGCTATCGCTGTGCAATTCACAACCCCTCTCGCAGCAGCGAGTACTTCACTTCCAAGGAAGAGTTTTTAAAGGAGTCTCCAAAAGCAGTGAGCACTGTTCTCTGCAGGGAGTCCGACTAATCCCACTCGCCACTCCAGGTACTTTTCCTGAACCACCTCTCTCTCCAAAGATATGATAAGTGACCTCTGGCCTCCAGCCGTGCTCCGGGGTCGACCAATTCTAATGCAATCCACATGACTGCCGATGGGGTTTGGCAGTGCCATGCTGTGACTGATTGCTGTGTCTGATTGGGCCTTTTTTTTTCAAAAAGGGGTAGAGACACAGGAGAGTGCCATTCAACGGTGATTGAATCAGATTCACTGATTGAGAATAAACAGTAGCAGTGTGCTGGTTTATCACAACAATGGGGCGCGCGCATCAACATTGACATGCGTCTGAAAGGTGTGACTGTGAAAACGATCTCGAGTTTGAGAAAGGATGATTATTTGTGCAGCGAACACGACAAGGAGGGAGATATAAAGACAGAGCACAGCGGGGTTATAAAACACTTGTCGGACCTGATCGCTTTGCGTTTGTTCACAAGAAGGGCGGATGAGTCATCGATGAGCGAGAGGACAAAAAAAACAAAAAAACACACACACACACTCACCCTAATACATCAGCAATCTGTTTGGCATTACTCAGCGCGCCGTCCATCTTGCGGTCATGTGTCAGAGCTCTGTTTGAATGTGTTATCAACGGGTTAAAGCAGGACATCCTTCGTCTTGGCCAAATGACCTTGTAAGGAGGGGTCACAGAGAGCAAGCTAGCGTTTTGTCATCCGACACTGCTGTCACAAGTGGACTCATGATGAACTTTGACTCAGAGACCGGTTAAAGCTTGATCCACTTCAAACGCGAAAAAAAAAAAGCAATTTCAAGCTGTTCTAGTCAATAGACTATTTTTATATTTTATTTTTGCCCAGCACAAAATTAAACAAAACAAAGCATGTCTTGAAGCCCCAGAGACAAATGTTTCTTAAAATCACAAGCTGACTAGAAACACGACGACAAGCGAATGCTAAGGTCAGTCTGCATCTCCTCTGTGTGTAACGATATCAACCATATTATCATAGATAAATTGACAATATGTCAATGTCTTGATTACAGTTTGTTGTCTCCAACTGGTCAAATAAACAGTTCATGGTTAAAGGAATCATTTCTGGTGTTGTCCCTTTGGATTCTCTTTACCGTAAACTAAACCTGACCTTAAACCCAACCAGCCACCTTCTATAATGCTAAACCTCAACTCACTCTTAATCTAACCACGGCCAGTTATCGATTCCTAATGATAACATAACTTTAAGCAGTTTCCTAACTCCAGTGGTGGAACCAAGGGGAACACTGGTTTACTACAATTGGGTCTTTTTTTTGTAGTTGAGGCCAGTTGGGGTCATGTATCAGTACATTGTGTTCACCAGATTAATTCCTCACATCTGGAAATACAACTAAAAAGGGGAAATACAAGCAGTCAAATGATCATGCAGGGTTTTCAGGGGAAAAAAGTCAGGCAGTTTCTGGCAGGCAGATTTCCTTCTTGACCGACTATGCTTGGCAGATATCCGTGCACACTGTTATCCTTGTGTTCATCCCCATTGGACTACATTGCAGCAATGTTGCCATGTTGATCTCTGATCGACTGATCGGCTGTGTCTAATATTATCAGAAAATTACAAAAATAAGAGCACAGTTGGAATTAGCCAGAAGTATTGTTTAAGTGTGGACGGACCGGAGTTTAGAGGGCTCACCGGCAGTAAAGGTAACGCTTTGAAGTGTGATCTACTGTTAAACAAAAGGTTGATCCCGTGTGCGGGTCTGTGTTTTGCACAGCGAAGTTCAGCTTTGTGTGAGGGCAGGTAAAGGTCAGGAGCACTACGGTTATTAACATCTTGAAAGGTAGCAGCTCAGGGTCAAGTCGGGCTGTGAGACTCCTTTGAGGAACACACTTAGATGTCATGTCTTATTTATGACTCTTTTCCACTCAAGCTGTTTCCCTGCCTTTCACTCAAAGGAAAAACACAGATGCTTTGCGCTGTTCTTTACATTCATACTAAACATATTAAAAAAAAAACATGACAAATGCCATGTCTTAAGTGCACGTGATGATCCAGTCACACATGATGCAAACAAAGACAGGTTATTGTACACTCGTTGAGCAATCGTAAAGGCAGCGTTGGACAGGTTTTATGTTCCCAGGAGTTCAGTGAACTGTTCCTTCTTCTCCTCCTCCTCTCTTTCTGTTCTCATGGTTAGTCATCTTTTTTTCTCATCTCCACACAGGGCTGGTCCTCCTCCCAGGATCCCCCGCTTTTAGCGTTTGTGTCAGGAGTAGTCAACCAGGCCTTCCTCTGGCTCTGAGCCAGTTTCACTCTCGCTAGGTTTCACTGTAGTCGAAGATTGGCAAAGAGGCCTGGGAATCAGCAGGTGCACCGACAGGTCCGCCTGGACGAGGACAAAGCCCATTGGCTCACTGCTGCTGCTCCTCGGTCATCCAAATTGGCAGTTTGAACAGTTATGCTTCGAGGCAGACTTGGCTTGGCTCACATTGTTTCTTTCACACAGACAGTAAACTCTCTGTTGTGATTTTTTTCTGTTGTTGTTATTGTACTTTTAATCACCATTTATGTATTTCTGAGAAGCCGTGACAGATCTACGTAATGCTATTATAGGGTGGCACCTCTCAAAATTAAAGTGGAAGGCATACGTGACTAAACATAAACACGAAGAATTGTGTTTAATTGGCTGTTTATTGATTAACAACTCAAAATTTTACACAGTGGATTAAAAAAGCATATAAACGTTTCAACTGAATTACTCTACTCCTCATGTAATTCACCTATAAAGTTCACTTTCATAACAAAAGCCAACCTGTCAGTCATATTAATTGTGCACATCTGTTGATAAAGAAAAAAAAAAAAACTGTCAGTTTCGATGTCAAGCAAAGCCAGCGAGAATTGTCTCAGTCCCTGAATGTGACTGTGCCTCGAGGCAACAACGCTTATTTCTGTCCCACAGCCAACAGCTCTACCTCGCCACCGTGAATCCGCTCATCACGCATGCAGTTGAGTAATAACGCGGGGAGGGCAATATGCAAACAGCCTCCAACACTTGCAAACCAAGTCGCCATGCAGTGGATGAGCCTTTTCTCATTCTGCAAGACGCTTTAATGTCAATCTCAAAGCGCCTGGGTCATTATCAGATACACTTCTTCTACTCTAGTGTCGCCCGTTTTTTTTGCCTTTATGCTAATCTGCAGTCATCAGGGGACATAATGACTTCAGAGCGGCCGCCAATGACCACGCATGATCAAAGGTGTGCACGACTGAAGTGCATGCAGCTTTTGAGATCAGACAGCTGAATAGTCCACTTAGCACTCTGTGAACGATGAGGTGCTCAGCACTTCAAACGGGCTATCCCGGGGCTCATTATGTCAGTGATAACCCAAAAACATCCAGGCCACTGCCGGCTCTCCAGCTCGGATGTGTAACGGTGTAGTTTGTGGTGTAAAAAGGAGAAGGCCGGTGCGTAACGTCTGAAGATTTCACTGTTGTGACACTTCGTTGCTCAATGAACTTTATGATGCTGAATGGACTGTTGATTCCACACATGACAGACATCCCAGTATAGCCCAAGAACATTTTATGAGTTATGTTATTATTTCTTTTTAATACAAAACAAATTTTAAATCATTTTAATCTGAAATTGTCCTTGAAGTTTTACCTCCTTGTGAAAAGTGTAAACTAAAGTGCTTGTTTAGTAGGTTTATGGGCTGAAAATCAAGGTTTTTAATGTTGCAAATTAAAGCTGCCTTAAACGTAGTTATTTTTGTGGACATTTACTAACAAACAGGCTACATATAAAGACATTAAAGATACATATATTGGATTACACTGGGATTTCCTCATGACTCACTGTTCGTCAAGGCCTGTCTATTTTAAGTGCGAGCTTGTTCCTATGATGAACATCAGACATAATCTAACAAAAGTCTGTGTAATGGTTTACTCACTAATGGTGTCACAATCTTATCTGCGCACTGTCCTCTCTGGAGGCCACATCTCTGGAAGATCACCAGTAAACAACTGTATTAGCTTTCCAGAGAAGAGAAGAGAGTGAGGGGGTGATCCAGCTGAGATTTTAACACCTTCCTTCTGATTTGAATGTCTTGGCTGGGGAGTGAAACAACTAGACATTGCTGTAAAGTGTGAGATACACGCTGGTTGTAGATTTAAAAAAACTGGATTTGGGCTTGTAACATGAGTCCGAATAAGGTTAGATGTGCACACCTTTTGACACCATTGAAATGTATTCAGGTTACACCGAGGATGTGCTGGCTGTTTACGTGACTATTTACTTCTCTAATCTCAAAGGTGCAGTGTATTTAAAAAAAAAAGAAAAGTCAAGCAGGTACACTGAGATTGGTTTCGTGCGGTTTATCGCGCTGTATCTTAATCCGGAGCCAAGCTCTAGCAGAGATGTGCAGATAAACACATGCATACAGTTTTTGAGAAGTGACAGTTAACCATGTTTAGGAGCCAATAGTGAAGGCCCATTTGCATAATGGAAGTGTGTGATTCCATTGGTCGTGAGTCTGTGAATTGGGTGTGTTCACGTCTGGGAATCAAGGGGGTGAGGTGTTCTCACAGTGGTGTCGGAGGGGTAAGGAGAGGAGAGGAGAGGAGGGAGGCAGGGGTTGTTGTGACATTCGCACAAGACACATGGTGGCAGTGAAGCAAGTGAGGGCATGGTGCAAGTCACCACAACCTTTATTGTCCCACGTACTCTCTACTACACGTGTGTAGACAAACACGCGCGCGCACACACGCACACAGAGTTAAATGATACATGACAACAGGAATATTGCAGTACAGTAAGAAAAAGCAAGTACATTACAACACTGATGACTCTCTGCCAACCTGCGATCTAGTCTCATGGGTAAATGACAATAGATATTGTGTGTTACAGTCAGAACAATAAGGTGTGCCTGGACTTGTTCAGCAGAGAGTGACTGGTTGCAGTCCGGTTACTCAGAGCACAGTAAATCGGCTTACTCAGCCTGTTTGTGTCATCAAACAAGTGTATCTATGTGGCTTCATCAGGAAGAGGGAAAGCAAAATTCACATGAATCATTATTTCTTGAAATCAGACTGATAGGATTGGTAGGATGAGATGGTGTTTCATTGAATTTTACATACAGAATATCAGAAATCGACGCTTGACTATGCTTTCATTTATGTATAATCACCTGAAAATAAGAATCGTTATGTTTTTGTTAACTTAGAATGAGCCCTCTATATGTAGAGACGTTGCAGGTCCTCTTCCACGGTGTCCGCCATGTTGCACCGCCATGTTTCTACAATTCTACGGTGGAATAAAATAGTATAAAATGGAAATATTGGTAACTCAAAACTGTATTCAACTGCAGTACTTGAGTAAATGCGCTTAACTCTGTTGGCTAGTCGCACAAGGTTTGTTCTGATTTCCAGAAAAAAAAGATTTTCATGTATTTATGTATTTATATTTAAGGTCTGCTTTTAAACGTGCTTAAAGAGCATGCAGGATATCCAGACAACCCAGATAACTTCTATTTGTACATTATTATTTTTGAAAAAAGTTACACAGTGCTTTACATGGTCGAATCAGGAGAACATTTCAGCAACGCAATAAAAATCCTACAAAATCCAATAAAATTCCAGGCAATAAGATAAAATACTACAGATAAGATATTTGGAAATAAGACAATGTGTAGAACTGAAAAGTGATTTAGAGGATGACACTTTCTGCAAGCTTCAGATAAAGCATACAGTCACAGCTCTACAGAACATGATGTACATTCTGTGACATTAGGCAAACACGGGTGATTTACAGCATGTCAACACAACTGCAGTGATGTAAAGCAGGCCTGTTGACCACAGGTGTTTGCCTCTGGAAAACAGGAAGAAGCTTAAGCTGCAGATGAACCATTTCACAAATTTAAACACTGAAACGCTCCTGCAACTCCTGGGTCTGTTGGGAAAGAGTGGATGCGTCATGTAGTTGTGACGTAACAGAAACTCGCCTTCGGGCTTCCCAAGAGTCTGGATGTAGGATGCACGTTACTTACCAGAGAAGGTGGCTTTCATTTTTGACTCCAAGTACGTCTGTGATAACAGATTCAGTCATCTGATCTAAGTAATTATGTTAAAACTTGTAAATGAAAATGAAATCTGTCTTCACGAGCTGTGAGGAAAGATTAAAAAAGTCTGAGTATTTTCTCCACATGCGTGTGTGTTCATTTAAACTGATCTGACCTTTAAAGCAAAAGATTTGCTGTCCTCTCATGTTGGATTTACCAGTGCAGGGTTTTTTTATATATACATTTTAACCATAACAATACGGAAACACATCTGAATTTTCAAAAGGACAAAAGAACGGTAACATCCACCATCTTTGCAGTGATTATATTCTAATCCTCTGCTGTCTCATCCCCTCTATTGTCTGCTCCGTATGATGTCACTTCGCGTGTGCTGCTCGCGCCTTTGGTATGTGCTAACCATGGGGGTACGTCTGAGCGAGCGACATGGCATCCACAGACAACAGCTGATTGCAGCTCAGGCCTGCGCTGCTGTACTTATCCTTGACAGTGCATGCCTATCTATTATCAGATGTGAAGGAAGCAGGAAGCTCTGTCATTATGTTAGATGCTGTCTAAAGGGGGAGTTTTTCAGCGTCGGGGTGATTAGGACTGACGCAGAAGTTAAAGACGATAATCACCACCAGGCTTTAGTGCAGTATGAAGTGACATCATTAAAATCATACAAGTCGATGGGTTTGGGTTTGTTTGCGGTCTGCCTCCTCGGCCTGGTTTAAAATTAAAATAAAGTAAACAAACACTTCGTAAATTAGTAGGCCCTCTCTCTAATGTCATATTTGTTTATTAATGGCCTTTTTCTTTACTTGATTGCCTTTAAAGTTTTATGCAAACCACATCAACCACATTATTTTCTGACTCAGTCTCTCGTCACAGACACTATGGCACCACTGATAGTGAAGAAACCGGGGAGCTGTCATCACACAGCTATGGTATATGACTGATATGGGACTGGGATTAGAACAATGTAACGAGGAAACAAACACACACACAGATACACACACACACAATAGAGGGCCAGTCAAATCACTTATTTCCTTTTAAAAGCACCATTGTGGTCAGAGGATTTGAATGTGGCAGTTTAGACCTGCTTTCATAAAGTCACACAAAAACCACATGCCCATACGCACTCAATACAACAGCCTGACTCTTTTCTCTGGAGACAAACAGAGAAAACGGATGTGTGTTTGCAGGTAGCTCTCCTCTGTCAGCCCCCCCCCCGACAGACCTGTAGAGCAGGCTTCTAGCTCTCTTATCTGCTGCCAGCTGGTCTGACTGGAAGTTCGTCTCACTTACCTCACATCTACCAGGTGACGCTCTGCGAGGGCGTGGCCTGCCGAGCTTCGGTTTCATTTGTTCCATTAAACTTTTTAAAAATCATTTGCATTTAAACGGACTGGAAGGTTTAGATAAAAACAGAAAGCGAACGGCCTGGCTGTCACTTTGCCAAACTTCCAACCGGATCATCCGGTCAGCACTTTCATTCAAGGTTTCACTGATAAGCAGCAGCAGCACGCTGGTTTAGGTAATTAAAAGCTTGGGTAAATACATTTTGAGTCTCGGCTCTCAAGTTCAACATTGCCACCTGTGACAGGGCAGAAGGAGGGCAGCACTTTCCCGGACTTTCCTGTCAAGGGAGGAAACTAGTCTCTGAGCAAATAAGAGCAAGTCTTCCCCTGAAGAAAGGACTATTAATCACACAAGTTGTGGACGTCAAAGGCGGTTCAGCATCACTGCCTTCAGTCACAGGGTTGATGGATTACATAAATATCCGTCTTTCAACATTTATTTATATAAACGCCAATAAATGTCACTTTTTTCAAACAGCCCCTGTGTGGTTTATCAATGATGTATAGCCCACTGAAATGAATAATCCACAGACATGTGTTCATAATCCAGTTTTAATTTGAGGACACAGGCAGCAGCATTTGAATTGGATACTGAAGGGAGTTTATTTTGGTGGGCGGACTCACTCATACAATATGTTAATATTGTGTGAGTGAGTCCATAGCTCAAACACAAGTTTGCTATCGTGGACTTTTTCCAACGCGATCTCGTGGCAGTTACAATTGTACTTTCAGTCAGTGGATCGTGTTACCAGCAAAAAGGTTCCAGAGAGTTTAATAAGTGTTCCTTTGTGCCAAGACCGGTTCTGCAATGCCACCCAGGAGACCAGGCTTACGTCGTCCAACTTGCAGCTCAGTCTTATCTGCGCCTCTGTTGCCGTTAACGTGTACGCCATCTAGTTTGGTGTGGAGGAGGCTGAGCACCGTTGAACATGAATAGAAAAGTGTACTAGTGTGTGTCAGCGTGAGAAAAGCAATAAAATGTCTATTGAAAGTTGATTCACTATTATTTTAAAACTAAATCTTTTCTTTTTTAATGTATTTTATTGCCGTAAAAGAACTCATTCTGTACATTTTCTCTTGCAGTGGTAAGCTGCATTAGCCTGTCCTTGATAGATTCATACATAATACACAAAAAGATGGAAAACAACAATACAGTAGTTTAAGTCCCCAAGCCTTAAGCTCCAGTGACAAACAGTAAACTGATATCAAAGCTCACATCATTACCATTACTCAGTGCGATGAAATCATAGATCTTCTCTACTAACTTTAGGGGGGAAAAAACGTAACTTTAGGAAAATGTTCCATGGAGAAAATGGCTCACATGGTTATATTTAAATGCACGTCCCACAGGAAGATACTCTTCCCCGTGAGACTACAACACGTGTTGTAGCGGAGGGAGAATGAGGTGACCGGTAAAACTCCGTCTGACGTTACAGCAGCGAGAAAGGGAGGGATTTTGTGAGATTCAAATCCAAACAGACATCATGTTACACCTGCATGGACCGGTAGGCAGAGTGGATAAACGGACACGTTACAAACAATGCCATGACGCTTTCTTTTCTTCTTCTCAGTTCACAAGAGCAACAATACAACAAGACTGAATACAGAAGGATGGCATCATAAGAAAAGAGTTTCTGTTGCACCAGATGACAAGCCTTTGCAAGTGATTAATTTCTGTTCTGTTCTGTTCTGACTGTTGTTGTTTACAGTAAATGTTGACTTCATTTGACATTTTGGGAAATACACATATTCGCTTTCTTCCTGAGAGTTTAATTTGGGGACACTCATGGTCAGTAAATTAGCTTAGCTTAACAAAAATACAGGAAACAGCTAGCCTAGCTTTGTGGGAAAGTAACTAACTAGTAAATGAACCTACCAATGTATCTAATGCACGCAAATTAACATGTTATATTTAATTTTTATAGTTCATAAAAAGTGTAAAAACAATAGTTTGATTGTTCAGCTTGTTCTTGACTGGGAGCAGTTGCCAGGAAACCAGGGGAGGCTACAGGAAGTAACTGGTCCCAGGCCAGAAAAAGTCACTTGCAAATTTGTTGTATGGATGACACAAATAAGTTCATTTTAATTTCATTTCATTATTATTATGTTAATTCTTGGGCGTTAGAAGTGCAGGACTTTGTTTTGGACAGCTATGCTTGCCAGTCTTACTGCTAAGCTAAGCTAACTGGCTGCAGCTTCATAACTGAACATAAATGTGGTATCGATCTTCTCACCTTACTTTCAAAGTAAAAGTCTGTTTTAGCTGTTATTTCAACTGACTTGAGAACATCTGAATGTGTGATTATTATGTTTAGCTGCATGAGCTGAACTGTGTGTGAGTGTGTGTATGTGTGTGTGTGTGGGTTTGCGTGTACGTGTACTGCAGGTGGTAAAAGGGCAACTCCCCATCTCAGTAGGGCTTCAATCCCTCCCCTCCCATGCAACCATGAAACTCCCACACTCAAAACGCTGTAAGCTGATTTCACACATTCACCGTTTAGATGAACAAGAATTACAAAAAACACAAATCTAATGAAAAACAGCAGTAAAAGGACTGGCAGCAGCGGTGCAGTATTTATTCCTGGGTCATTTTTAAGTTTAAAAAATACACTGAAATACTAGATGTGAACCACAAAAGTGAATGGGCAATTATAGCCCTATTATAAGCAGGGATAATTAACTGTCCACACCTCTGGCTAAAGAAAGCCTTGCTGTGTTTTGGGCCTGCCAAACCTCTGCACTACCTATGATTTACACTCAGAGGGGTTGCTGCTTTATGAGGCCTATTGAGGAGCCCCGAGGTGTCACCCCCGGTCACTCCCAGGTTTCCTCCTCTGCCTGGCTGTTTCGCACCTCCAGGAGGGACTATTATCCTGTCAGAGGGCCACTCTTCACAGCAGCTTAACGCTTCGCCCCGTGAAAATCACACCCTTCTGCTTGTTTTGTTGGCCTGTGGAGGATGGAGTTCACACACGGGCCTGACCGGGAGCTGCAGATGGTCAGCGAGAACTAGGATGGATGGAAAAAACAAGGCCTGGAGGGGAAACGCAGGCCGAGCGGTTGTGGAAGCAAGGGCTCTGAACTTTAAACCGGGGACAGCAGAGAACCATTAAACTTTCAACTATATTGTTATAGATTGGTTACAACCAGGACGCATTTTGAAGGGCAAAACCTTTTGCTGCTGGCAGAAACTTGTGAATATATCATCTTTGTCTATATCCTCCCCACTTGATATATATACTTGTATAGCAGTTTATTTCCACAATGTAATAATGTGCTTTACATTAAGCATAGGCGCATATGCTACTGACCCAAAAAACAATGCTTCCTGCCTCATATATTATGCAAAAGTGCTTTGTTTTGTGGTTAAAGATAAACCTCTTAAGCATTAATATGAGATGGGATATAACAAGTGAGGTACAAATAAAGTACAATTTAACAATTAGGTTACAACTTTAAAAAAGTAGTGTCAAGGTCATATTCTTTATCACTTTATGATAAATTCTAACCAGAGCTTATCAAACTTCATTCCACTGCAACAAAGCTCATCCTGAATGTGATCCTACACACACTTCACTATTGCTGCTTGAGTAACATTTGCAAAAACAGGTCTGGTATAACAACAGTCACAAGTAAGGTGACCAACTGCCTCTAGGAGATGAAGGTATATGCAGTATGAGGAAGTGAAAATATGTTTGAGGAACAAGGCGTGGATGTTTATTTATAAAAATGTTCTGTACATACAACACATCTGACATTTATGCATCTCTTTCAATAGCTCTACTCTAAAGTTTGCTTATGTAACTGACCCAGTGAACAAACACAAAATAAGACATATTGTCAGTACATCTTGGCCGAGCTAATTCATGGATCTAATTTCCTTAAAGTCTGCTTAATATGTGAGATAGAGTAAGTGTGGTGCTGCCCTCTACTGGGGGGAAAAAGTAAAGATCCTCAAAAACATTAACCCCAAGCATTCATTGTCTACAAAATTAGAGGAATATTGATTTTATATTGTATATAGCATAATTGATTAAAATTATTTTAATCAAAAAATACAGGTGGTAAATGTTTAAAAAATATAGAAATTAGTTAATGCATAAATGCATAAAAAAGTTAGTTAGTTAATTTCGACTTTTTAAGAGAAAAAACTCTCACTGTGGTTCGCTGGAGTTTTTTCATGAATCTATTGATACCAAACATGTCATGTTATTTTACTGGGAAAGTTGTCTTTACCACGAGCTCTGTGAGCCCTCAATCTCAGACAATTGCTTATAATATTTGCTCTGCCATCAGACAGCTGTTGGAAGTTCTAAAGTAAGCACCAAATTATTACTAATATTCTTACTGTGGTGTCAAACTGTGGTACAAACTACAAAATATAACAACTGTAACAATATCAGAACTTTGTTTTGTTTTTTTTAATTGATTTTTTTTTCGTCTTTGGACGTGTGTGGGACCCAGAGCACCTGGAGAAAACCCACAAAAGTTGATGTTATTTTACTCTACTTCCTCCTTCTTACTCTGGTGTCAAACTGTGGTACAAACTACAAAATATAACAACTATAACAATATCAGAACTTTGTTTTGTTTTTAGATTTTTTTTTTATTGATTTTTTTCTTTTCTTTTTTTTTTTTTTTTTTTTTACATCTTTGGATGTATGTGGGAACCAGCGTACCTGGAGAAAACCCACAAAATTTGATGTTATTTTACTCCACTTCCTCCTTCTTCTTCGGCGACTTTTTTTTTTTTTCGTCTTTGGACGTGTGTGGGAACCAGAGCACCTGGAGAAAAACCACACAACTTGATGTTATTTTATCTCTCCTCCCCCTCCCTCCTCCTCTTCCACCTCTGTGGTTTCCGCAACCCCAGAAAGTGACGGACTCTCTTCCAGAAAGAAGGCGGTTCTGTTGCCCTCTGTGGAAGATTTCCCTCAGCACTTTGCTGGGGTTCTAGGGCCGGTGCAGGACTGATGGTCTCCTGCTGGTCGGACGCCATTCCCTCTGAAACTTCATCCACTTTTGTTGGTTCATGGGGCTCTGCATTCGAGATGGATTCATGCTGCATGTTGGACTCATCCTTACAGTTGTCATCGTGGTCTGTGATTTTTGGGGGAGCCTCTTCCTGCTCAGCCCTCAAGTTGTGGAGGGCTAAGTCTGCATCAGACTTGCTTTCCTCAGCAGGCTCATGGCTCATGGTGTTGGCCTGCTGTGTGACCATGATCACATCTGTTTCATCTCCTGAAAAGAACATCTCCTGGCTCACCTGTACCTCTTGCAGATCCTCGTGAGCTGTTTGCAGGAGTATGTTCTGCTCGAGTTTCCCCTCGAGGTCAGACTTCAGGGTGTCAGCCTGCTTCCTGACATCAGTTACTTCAGTTTTATATTTGAGGTCGGCCTCTTTGAGTGACATAGCCACCTTTTCCAGGTGGCTTTGTAGAGCGTTGTTCTTCTCTCTCTCTTCCTGGAGTGCGGCAATGGCTTCATCAAAATCAGATTGCAGGTGATTCTTCTGTAAGATCTCATTAGCAAGATCGTGCTGAAGGGCATCAGCCTTCTTCCTGATCTTGGAAACCTCATCTTCATATCTTGCAATAAACAGTTTATGTGAAACACAGAGCGATTGCAGTTGCTCATGGAGTTTGTTATTGTGCTTCTCAACCTCGCGGAGGGATACGGTTGTCATGTCCAGTTCATTTCGTAAAGTCTTATTTTTCTGTCTCTCTTCCTGGAGTGCGGCGATGGCTTCATCAAAATCAGATTGCAGGTGATTCGTCTGAACATCATCTTCATAGCTTGCAATGAGCCGCTGATACGAAACACAGAGCTGTTCCATTTCCTGTTTGAGAAGCCTATTCTTGTGCTTCTCCACCTCGAGCTCGTCTGTGTCTGTGTCCGTCTCATACTCTGCTTGGGGTAAATCTCCAACCCCGAAATGACTGTCTCCAGAATCATCTGACTCTGATTCTGAGTCCAGATGATTCAAGGGCAAAATAGACATGCACTGAAGTGCCTCATCTAAATATGATCTCGTATCCATCTTATCTTCCAGGTGAATCATGGAAAGAAAGGGGCTGTTTAATGAGTCCCTTGGACTAATTCGCCTCTCAGGATCAACATCAAGAGTTGACCTAAGGAGACTTAAGAATGCCATTCTGTCATTATATTCGATGTCTGTTGTTTTGGCTGGATACTTCTGCACCGCTTCTTCCAAATTCTGAACAAAGTCACAAAATGTGAACATTAATTGGGTTTCGATACCTGTCTTTGCCTCGAACTCTTCAGGTAACCTCAGCCTCCAATTGTGGGGGTCGCCAGTCTGTTTAAAGTATGCCCAGGAGTACACACCAGCAGCCAACACATGGTCTGCAGGCTGACCCAACAGGTGCACTATAGATCTAATTAAATTGTATGAACAATTTGACGGGAAAAGCACCTTAGCAAAATATAAGAAGGCAATGACACATCCCACTCCCCACATGTCAACCGCTTCCGTCAGAGGGAGCCCTAAGGTTACCTCTGGAGCCCGAAATGAAGTAGGCTGTATCATCGTTCCGACGCGCACTTCGCTCACGCGTCGAGCAAGGCCAAAATCAATTAGTTTGATTCTGAACGGCTGGTCCTGGTGGTTTACCAGCATAATATTGTCAGGTTTTAAATCGGTATGGATGATCCCGATTGTCTTTAAAGCGTCAAACGCTACCATGAGCTGGTAGGTTATGGGTCTGATTTCATTGAGACTTAATGGAATCCAGCCTCTCTCCCCCATTAAGTCCCAAAGGCTCCTGTCCAACATTTCAAATGCCAGACATGAGAGATTTTTGAATCTGAAATCCTCTATGAAATGAACAATGTTATTTTTGTCGGGATCCAGGCACTTGATTTCTTTTAGCATTTCAATCTCTTCTTGAATGACCTGTGAAACATTTTCATTTTCTTTGTGGATTTTGATTGCCACTTGAATGCCTGTTGTTTGATTAAGACATCTGGCAACTTTACCGAAAGCTCCCTCACCATTAAAGTCCAAAACCTGATAGGATGTGGTGCTGCTGAACAGAATGTCCTCCTTTTGCACTTCAAATGGTGTGTCCGGTGTGTTATTTTCATTTGAATTCCCTGAAGATGAACTTGCGGAAGGCATTTTGGTCTTGTCTTGTTTAAGTCAAATGTTTCCAAGCAGAATAACTGTAGAGTGTGTAGAACAAGTGTGTTCTTAACTTTGAAGGTAAACAGTGCGAGACTGATTGGGTTCAGCTTATAGCTTGCTTATATATATATATATATGAAATTTGTGTGCCATGTGACTGTGACATCATCAAGTTCTGTGGACATCAAAGGAGATCAAAGGAGTTCAAAGAGATGAAAGGAAACAACAAGCAAAAAAACAACAGCAAAAAAAAAAAAAAACACTTTCAATTAAAAACATTCCAAAAGCATTTTTTAAATGTTAATGTTACATTAGTGCCTAAATTTCTGAATGAAAATTAAAAATTAATTCAAAGTTAATTTAAATTTTGATCTTATGTTTTGCTCCCTTCCTGATTTCTTACTTTTTTTGCATATTGTTTATCACACCTAAATGTTTAAGATCATCAAACAAATGTTAGTATTAGACAAAGATAACCCAAGTAAATCAAACCAAAGTAAAATGGTGTTTTTAAATGATGATTTCATTTATTAATACAATATCAGTTTAAAAGTTTGGCTCTTTAGGTTTAAACAAATAATATAAATCCAGTGCTATTCAGTTACTGAGGTAACTACACGACAAAGTAAAACATTAAATCACTATGACACTAATATTGGTCTATAAAATATTGGCAGCACTTTGTTTTCTATGCAACAGATACATTAGATACAGGTGAGAAAAGAAGGAAAATTATGAAAAAAAACAAAACAAACACAACATCAAAGTCAAGTCAAGATGTACCAAAACAAAATAAGAGCGACCTGCTTTCATACATTGAAAGTTTACGTGTGTGTCGTCAGCACTTTGAAAGAATCTCCTGACAGCTTTTGTAGACTTTTACCAAGCAGTTCAGTCTCGGCTTTGAACTCTGAAAAATAAAGAAAGTAGGTTCATTAGAAAGTGTGAATGAGTGTGTGTTAAAAGCCTTTATACAGGAAGTAAACACAGTAACTTGTCAGAAAGCGAGCTGCTTCATGAGGTGTGTACATTTTGCATTCACACTCACCTGAAACAATGGCACAACACTTGACACTGCTTTAGGCTCTGCAGGGTCTTTCAGCAGCACACAAAGGTAGTAGATGATCTGATGCTGAAATTAAAGATTAGAGATCAATCCACTGAACGGCATAAACTGACATAACTGTAGCAGGAATAATACAGATAACATGAATTCACCATGTAAATAGCTTCGTTGATGACAATATCCTTGATCTTGCTCATCTCAATGAATTTGGTGGTCTCGCGGCCTGAGGCGTAGCAGGAGGACACTTGAATGCCTAAGGAGCCGATGACAAGCAGCGACTCGTGGTCGACCTTCACAAAGTGGATGTGAAACATCATCCCAACCAGGGTGATGAGTATGGCACTGGACAGAACAGCAGTGTTCTGCAAGAGAGGGGAGACATTCACATAGAGGTATTAGTCTGGGTAACATGTTTATGTAAATCATTAAATCTCACTCAAAAATGATACTCCGATTAGAGATTAGGAACATCACAAATATTTTGTCCAGTAGATGTTGGTCTGGTGGAAGTATTCAAATATTTCACTTGGATAAAAGTAACAATACTACAGTGTGAAAATACCTTTAAAGCACTAGCATCAAAATGTATTTAAAGTACCAAAAGTAGTAGTAGTCATTATGCAGAAGGGTCCACTTCAGTTTACATATGATTTGACTGGATTAAAATTACTGACGTGCATTAATGTGTACATGACTTTGATGTTGGTACGGCTAATTCCTATTACTGTATATACTCATGGGTAGGTCACTCTATAATAATATACTAAGTCATAAGCCAGTCTATGTTAATGATCTGAATCTGCAAAGTAACTAATAACTTCAGCTGTCAAAGACACAAAAAAAAGAGGCCCTCAGAAATATTTGTGTGGACTGGAAAAAACAATTAAAGGAGCAGTGTGTAGGATTTACTAGGCATCTAGCAGTGTAGTTGTGAATGGCAACCCCCTCATTTCACTTTGAAGGAGAAACTATGGCGGCTTTGAAACAGATGAAATCCTGTATCTAGAGCCAGTGTAGGCGGTGCAACATGGTGTCTCTGTTAAAGGGGACCCTGGTTTTTAAATATAAAAGTCTTGTTTTAAGGTCACAAAAACATAATAAGTCTTATTGATTTTTAGGCAATTATCAGAATCATTTTAATTCGCCAGGCATGTGAACACACACGAGGAATTTGACTCCAGTTACACTTTGCTGTCGTAGTACAACCATCAAACAGACATAGGTACAGTTATAAAAAAACATATATACATATAGACATAGGTACAGTTATAAAAAAACACAGTGGACTTGACACGTTAACATAGACATAAACATAGTAGATAAACTACTATATTCTGCAGAGGCCCATAAATTTTACACACTTGACCTTTAATATCTTAAATTTGACTGAATACCTCATCATCATCAAAGTGATTTGGTATAATAAGCAGACAGAACAGTAATAAAGTTTTGAAGAAAAGTATATTTCACTTTATGCTACATTTACAGTCATTAAAGCGGTTTTTCGTGCAGTCATTACTTCTCTGACCTGTGTGAAGAAGAACACGGTGTATGCCAGCAGCCACACGCAGCAGGTGTACACCATCACTTTGCCGACGGACACTTTGGGGGAGCTAACAGTGAACTCCCTGCAAAAGCCGGAGTGACTCTGACAGTCCAGAGATATGGCTTTGCCATTAATGTCAGTGAAGGCTTCGTCTTCCATCACGAAGGCAACAAAAACAGTGAGAGGAGAAGAAATACGAGCATTAGCCGAGTAACTCTCGGAAACACAAACAGTTAGCTCAGATAGCTAATGCAGGTTAACATTGAGCTATCTGTGAACAGACGAGGTCAGTCGCACAGGAAGACGGAAAGTTGCGCTTTCTTAGACGGGAGAAGGAAAATTATATATGCATACGCGTGATGCTAAATATCTCCAGTTAAATATAAAATAAGTGAAAGGGAAAAATGCTGAATATTCCCAGGACAGGTTTAGCACAGCTAAACTGATGCCAAAATCGATCCTGGCTTTGGCTGCACTCGTTATTAACACCGGGTTGTTCCGGTTGGATGTTAGAGTTGATCCGCTAACTACCGTAAAGCACAAAAAGTAGGCCGGCGGGCACTGTTGATCCACGAAGCTTCTTAGCAACCACATGCTTTAATATATAGCATATATACACGTTTAACACACTAACTAATCAAACACATATGATACCACAGTTAGTGTGAAACGCCGCGTTTTATTATGAGTTGCTGTCTCCGTCCAACTGTAAGATTCGGTGTACGCCGGATGCACAAGAGGTGGACGTAGAGCAGCTGGAAGGTGCAAAGCATTATGGGGCCAGTATTTTATTCAAAGTCCTTCTTAATTAACCAGCTCTTGTCAAACTACCTTTGTTTATTATCTGGTTTATTTTAGCATAAGACAAAAAATATTAGTTTGTAAATTAAACAAGAACACTGGTTTAACTGTCTTTCGATGCAACGCCCAAATACTTCATTTCCCATGATGCACCGTGGGTTTTTTTATGACTTTTGAACTCTGGATAAAAACAAGCCGATCAGCTGGTGTAAAAGCAACAACATCTACAGGAGTCTGCCAGTAAATAGCCCAGCTAGCTGACTTTGTCTCTAACGGTAGCTGTGTGTGTCGGTCGGCGGTATGGCGTTAGACGGTGTCCGGTTTTAGCCCGTGATGAGGCAGCACTTTAGTTTAGTCGTCGTCCGGTCGGACTGGTAGCCACACGGCTAGGTCAAGTCGAATGAAACGAAGGTTGTTTGTTCCTTCTGAAGTGTGTCGTTCACGGTAGACAAACTATTCATTAATGACTTTCAGAGCGTGTGTTTCTTTAATTATCGTGACGAGCTTACAGGGCTGCTTTTACATAGCAACTGGACAGCACAAAGAGATACAGGGCAGCTAATGTTAGCTAGCAAACTGTTGTGCCAAAACAAAGTAATTGATAGTCTGGACAAATGTTTGAAATTGCTGCCTAGTGTCCTCATTAATAGTAAGCAGCAATAAGGTCCTCAGTTGAACATTTACACGCTACTTTTTGACAGTATTACACGACTGAATTGGCTGTTTTGAGGCGGTTTGATGACATATGGCCGTAGAGATTTAACTTTGTGTCTACCGCTGCATTGCTTCTGCGGTCCTAGTTTCTTTCAGTCAGGGTTGAGATGAGCGGTCCAGCTGCAGATAAAGCAATGACCACAGTACTGGGCTGTCAGGAGAGTTACGCCTGTGGTGGCTCGGATGAGGCTGTGTTTGAATGCGATGAATGCGGCAGCCTGCAGTGTCCCCGCTGTGAGCTGGAGCTCCATCGCCAGGAGCGGATGAGGAATCACGACCGGGTTCGGATTGCACCGGGCCACGTCCCCTTCTGCGACTCCTGCAAAGGTGACAGCAGCTGCTCTGGCAATGGTGGACGCCTCAGAGCCGTGGTGCGCTGCCAGGGTTGCAAGATCAACCTGTGTTTGGACTGCCAGAAACGCACCCACAGCGGAGTCAACAAGAGGAAGCACCCTCTGACACCGTACCCCCCTGCCAAAGCTCCCCAGGATAACAGCGTGAATGCTGGGGAGTCACAGATAGAGATCCTGAAAGCTGAGCTGGAGAAGGTGTGCAGCTTCCTTTTGGTGGACGAGAAGGAGGAAATGCAGGTAAAGGCTTAATAGCATGTCTTTTTTTTTTAATGAATGTGATGTCATGACGATGGGGCTGATCATGCGTGTATTCTCAGGTGAAGGATGAGGACGACTTTGTGACCAGACTGGGCTGCAAACCAGATGAGCTCCTCAAGGTGGTCTCCATCTTTGGAAACACTGGGGAAGGCAAGTCCCACACCCTGAACCATACGTTTTTCCTCGGACGAGAGGTGTTCAAGACCTCACCCACCCAAGAATCCTGCACTGTTGGTGTGTGGGCAGCTATGGATCCTGTGCACCGGGTGGTAGTCATCGACACAGAAGGACTACTTGGGGCTGGTATGGGACAAACGATGGATTCGCTTAATAACGAATAAACATGGGTCGAGGGGCAATTAACAGGTATTCACAATGATGTTTTCACCCAATAGGAGCCAACCAGGGTCAACGAACCCGGCTGCTCCTCAAAGTCTTGGCTATCTCTGATGTGGTCATCTACCGAACCCATGCCGACCGTCTCCATGACGATCTCTTCAAGTTCCTTGGTGATGCATCAGATGCATATCTGAAACATTTCACCAGGGAGCTGAAAGCAACAACCACCCGCTGTGGTCTGGACGTCCCGTTGTCCACTCTGGGCCCTGCGGTAATAATCTTCCATGAGACCGTCCACACCAAGCTACTAGGATCAGGTACATGCAATAAGTAAATAGGAGATTTTATTCTTATTTGTTCTCATGTTCACTCTCCATTCACTCTTCATTTTCCGTCTTTGTCTTTGACTGTTTTTGTTCTCCATCTCTAGACAAACCTAACGAATCGGCCGACCGTCTTCTGCAGGAGCGTTTCAGGAAACTGGGTCTGTTCCCAGAAGCATTCAGCTCCGTCCAATACCGTGGAACTCGGACCTACAACCCTCCCACAGACTTCAGCGGTCTGCTGCGCAGCCTGGAGCAACAGCTGGATAACAACACCACACGCTCACCGCGCTCTGCCAGCGTCATCTACAAGGCTCTGCAGGTAGCGATGCTTGATGCGCAGTGCGTTTGTTATTCACAAGGCTTACTGTGAACATTACTGACTCTTCCTGTCCCTCCATCTCCTCTGGGCTCCTTCCTATAGGCCCTGAGCGAGAGCTTCAGCGGGGATATTCCAGATGAGCACATGACCAGTAACTCATTCTTTCCAGACGAGTACTTTACCTGCTCTAGCCTCTGCCTCAGTTGTGGGTACGTGTCTCTGTCCTCGTTGCAGCTTTTGCAGTTCATTAAGTAGAAATTTGGGTCAAAAACAAACAGACAGAAAAGGTTTCATATAACTTGACATTCTCAGATGTCACAGCAGTGTTTTGAGGTAAAATGGAGGTTCTCACAGTCAGGCACACAGGTCTGCTTAGCTGTTCTCAGTGTACGATAAACTTTTGTTAGAAGGACAAAAAATGTATGTCATGTCATATTTATCATGAGTCTGTGTGATTTTGAATCTGCATTTATCATTTTTCTTCTGATGGATCCATCAATAAAAACACTGTAACTTATTAAATGAATAAGTAATGCAACTATATATATTTTTAAATTCTTAAATGTCACCCTCAGAGAATCAACATTAATATGTGCATACAAATTCTGGCCTTTGCCTCTGACTTTTTGTGCTCCCACTCTCAGTTCAGGCTGTAACAGGAGCATGAATCACCTCAAGGAGGGACTCGACCACGAAGCCAAACATCGCTGCCGCTACTCTGCGCAGTATGACAACCGCATCTACACATGCAAGGCAAGTACAGACTCCAAAATGCCACACACACACACATGTCGAAGTACGCCTGCTTGACCACGTTCTAAGTGCCTGTGCTTAACTTCACAGGCCTGCTATGAAGGAGGGAAGGAGGTGATAGTCGTTCCCAAGACTACAGCCTCATCTGACTCACCGTGGTTTGGTTTGGCCATCTACGCTTGGTCTGGGTGAGTCCAGCTGCCACAGAACTATTTGGAACATGATTGGAAATGGCTCCTTCGCTGGCAGAAATAATCTAATAGTCTCTGTTTATTGTGAAAAAAAGGGGGAAACAGAGATCCACCCACCAATTCAGTGTTTGCTAGCTTAGTTATAAGAACAAAAAGTGCTGCAAGAAATGTGTAGTGATTGGCTAAATACAGACGCAAATAGCAAGTAGCTCTTGTGATATAAACAGGAGGCAACATAATCTGTTTCGTCTTTGTCCAGGTATGTGATCGAGTGCCCCAACTGTGCAGTGATCTACAGAAGCAGGCAGTACTGGTATGGAAACCAGGACCCAGTGGAAACAGTGGTCAGGACAGAGATCCAGCACATCTGGCCCGGGGTAAAGCCACAGTGGAACAGCTTAAATGAGATTCTGCCTTAACCAATTAAACAAAGTTGCAAGCCAAGACTTCCAAAGGTTTTAACTTGGATTAATGTTGTCACGTCCACCGTGAGCTGCATCTGCAGTACACTCCTGCTGCCAGCTGGTTGTATCCTAGATGTCCAGGACGCTAATGCAAAACGTTGTTTGTGACCTTTTTCATGTTAACATGTTGATCCAAGCAAATCTTAGTAAAATGTGCTGAGCATAGAAGCTTAACTGCTGAGCATGAACTGCGCTATACGTCAGCCAGTAAGGCAATCCTGCTGCCTGTAGAAACGATTGTATCTCTGTCAGCACAGTGGGTCGGTATTAAATGATAATAGTGAGTCACGCTTGTGTGAACACGACTAAAATGCTGTACTGCACACTTGGCTTCTTTCCAGTCTGACGGGTTTTTGAAAGACAACAACAACGCCGCACAGAGGCTGCTGGACGGAGTCAAATACATATCTCAGTCCGTGTCTGAACTCAGCGTCAAGCCTGCCAAAGCCGTCACCTCCTGGCTTACCGACCAGATTGCCCCCGCCTACTGGAAACCAAACTCCTTTATCCTGGTATCTGCCTATAAACTGTATTTATGAAGAGAAGACGCATCTCCAAAAATCCTTGCATGTATGCATCATGTGTCATCCTCGCTGTGTGTGCTGCAGGAATGCCATAAATGTGGGGAAGAGTTCCAGCCCAACGACACCAAGCACCACTGTCGTGCCTGTGGAGAGGGCTTCTGTGATTCCTGCTCCACAAAAACCCGGCCGGTCCCGGAGAGGGGCTGGGGCCTCGCTCCCGTCCGAGTTTGCGACGCCTGTTTCCACAACAGGGGAATCCCAACAGGTAAATTCTCCTTCGCGTTCGACGCGACGTCGGATTTGATGGTTTTCTGGATGTGATTCTTAATGATGTGTGTGCGCCTGATTTCATGGGCGCATGTTTCCACGTTGCAGAGTTGCTGGATGCAGCTTTGGAGGAGGAGGGAGGCACCCTGATTGCCAGGAAGGTTGGAGAGGCAGTTCAGAACACTTTAGGAGCTGTCGTCGGTGCCATTGACATACCTCTGGGTAAACAGGCATTATCACTTCTGAAACTATTATATGCAGCTACCTATTTTTTTCTTAATTAATCGATCATTTCATCATTTCTGAGTCACACTAGCAATATCCGTAACAACCGCTGCTTCCTCTCCTCTGTGTCCAGGCCTGGTGAAGGACGCAGCTCGCCCGGCCTACTGGGTCCCAGATCAGGACATCCAGTCCTGCAGCGAGTGCCAGCGGGAGTTCTCCCCGCGTCTCTCCATCCACCACTGTCGCGCATGTGGCCAGGGCGTGTGTGACGACTGCTCCCAGGAGCGACGTGCAGTGCCCTCCCGTGGCTGGGACCATCCAGTGAGGGTCTGCAACGGCTGTAACCAGAAACCCGGAGAGCTCTAGCAGGACGAGAAGCAAGCTCAGGACGCCGGCCTCCACAAAAACTGGAAGTGCAAACATTTGAACTAAAAGGCTTCAGTCGCCTGTTGTCCTTTTAGTGACGTTTCCCGGCTGCCACTGCACTGCGTGTGGCAGTTTGGACTGTTTATTGTTTTTCAATGCTGTCCTCACATCACTTAAGTCCCTTGATGCTATTTCACTTTAATATGCCTATATTTTACACTGTGAACAATACCAGTGAGAGCGAGACTTGAATTTCAAGAAGGCGGGAGAGTTTAAACAACTTGACAAATGTTTTTTTATGAAAGTGAGTATTGTGCGTGCTTGCTTCCAATAAGTTCAGGTAAATTTCCCTTTTAATCCTTTAATCGATGCCCCCTTTTGACAATCCCTCCCAGTGTTACATGGTAGTACTCATTAGCACCTTTTGTAGTCCGGGGGCTGCGTGTAAACTTTTAATGAATAGAACTGACTGAGCATCTTAAAATGATCTCCAGGTAAGCACTTTTGTTCTAAGACTGTCTCTGCGGGAGACCTGGAAACGACGGAAAACCTGTAAACTTCTGCTGCTGGTTTGAATGGATGTACAGTAGTTTGTTTTTTTTTTTGTCTGCTTCGGCCCTGCAAGCTTCAGCTTTCCTGCCACTCTTTGGCTTCAGGAGGATTCAAACAATCAGAAGCCAATGGTGTACTGTAGCACCGAGATGCATTCCAACCTACATACTTAGTAATTACTTAACCCCTTAATCCTTTGTGGTTGCTTGTGCATTCGAATGGGCAGATGACAGTAGAGCAGCCTTAATAACGCTGTCCATGTGGACTGTTTAAATTTTACATAGTATAACATATATGGCAAAAAAAAAAGTTTAATTTAATAGGGAGATTTTTAAATGGCCTCGTTTTTGTTTTTAAAATGTCAGAACTACTTTGGAGACAAATCTGAGCGCAGTGGGATGAAAGGCAACAGCTTTTTCTAGAGTGGCTGGCTCACAGTAGCAATACGGTACGGACAAGACTTCATCTTTGAGGCTGGCCCCTCAATACGGGAAATAATTCAAAGAGTAACCCTTTACTCTGTCAACTCAGGCTGTGTAGCTAGTTAGCTAAGAGCACCGCGTGAGCAACGTTTTAAGGTTGCCTTTATCGCAACGGAACTGTAACTGACGACACATATCCGACGAGTACGACGTATGACGCAGTTAGGCTTTTGACTGAACACTGAGGCATTGTGAGATCTCACTGCAGTGGGATCTTTTTTCATTTTCAGTAAATCTGGGAGAGTTTGTTTAGCGGTGTGTTGTCGACAAATAAGCTGAAAGAACACGCTGACCCGAATGGCTGAACTATCTCATCGCTGTCAATGAAAGAGGTTCAAAGGTTAAGAATATCACAAGGAAAAAATCAATACCTTTATGTTCATGTATGCTCATACAGTATGTATTAAACTGCAGAAACTCAATCTGTGTGTGGAGCAAATACAATGTAATAGATCACTGTTTTTTTTGACAATTAGAAAATGTGTTGATTTACAGTGTAAACGTCATTTCCAAAGTCAGATCAGACATCCCCGATTACATCAGCGTTCAAATCATCAATCATGTCCTAAGTAAGTGCACTTTTTAGTAAAGGTTACAGAGAGCTCTATCTTAACTGTAGTCATTGTGTGCACTCAAGCATGTAGCACTTTGATTTCAATTTGGCACAAACATGTCGGTCATAAATTTAAAAAAAAAAAAAAAAAAACATTCCCCTGAGACTCCACTGTAACTCCTCTGAGGTCGACTTCACAATCAAAAGTTCAACCTTGTGGAAATGAGCTGCATACTTTTGCAAACCTTTTCAATCCAATAACTATTCATACGTTTGGCAAAGAAACACGGGGTCCTCGTTTTCCGATCGTGAGATGAAACCTTTTCAGTCTCTGGCCTGCTGCTCTCCTCCTTCCTGGTAGTCGGTGTTGTACGGGAAGTAGTAAAGGTCGTGTTTGACAGCCATGAGCAGGCCGGGGAGTCCTCTGCAGCCCCCCAACTTGGAGGAAAAGACCACGCTGGGGATCAAGTCGTTTGCGACTGGGTGGGGTGATGGGATAGTCCTCAGTAGGTGTCCGTCTTTTAGGCTCCATAACCTTGTGTAACAATCCTGACCAACTGAGGACAGGATAGTAGAGGAAGAGGAAATGCAAAATGAATGTTTTGTTTATCCAGTCAGAGTTGGAATGAACCCGCAACTGTGTGATTGCTCAATCATGAAGCTTACTCTAAGTCAGAGCATAGTAGATGTAAACCTGGCATCTCTTTGATTAAGTTAACAGTGAAAGCACAGTCGTCACTATGTTGATGGAGCATGTCTCGTTCTGTCTTACCTGCCAGCAGAAGCCCCTCAGGCTCATTGACGTGGATGGGAAGGTAGGCGTGTTCATTATAGTGTCCTTTGTACTCCTGCACTGGCTTTGTCACTCGCACATCCCACAGCTTAATCTGCACATGGATAAGGAAAATGCACAAAGCTGAAGCAATAATAAGAATCACTTCAACTATTTTCTGAAGAATCCAAATATTTCACTTTCAATTTGTGTAAATACAAGCCAATTATTCACATTTGTGTCTGTTAACGGCTGTTAACAGCTTTGTAAAGAGTTCAGCACAGTTTCAACTTGTCAACACCCTACAGCTACCAAGTGTCAAACACTTTGCAGCTGTTTCAATTTGTGACATTAGCCTCATCTCGGGGCCAAAACAGAGTCAGCAATCTACTAACTTAGCAATAATGAATTTTAAAAAATGTCATTTTCAAGTCAATAACCTGACCTGGCCCAGCATGTCGGCAGCAATCAGGTAGTTCTCATCCTGCAGGACGCGTACAGAGGTGATGGCTGACTCTTGATGGAAGCGGCTGGTCTTCCAGCTTTGATCCCTGCGGCCGCGCTGCCGCAGGTCAATGCTGAAGATCTCCCCTGATCTGCAACCATTAAACAGCACGGGGACCTGGAGCAAAATAAGGAGGTATTTTCACACTCGACAAACTACCATACTACGGCTTTTTACTCAAACGTGCTTTAAACAGTGAACTCAGAGTTGTGTGGTGCTCAACACAGCACAACACAATTGCTTTAATACAACAGATGACTCACCCTATGGGCAAACTGCTGGGCCAAGACATCGCTGCCAGCGCTGTATGTCTGTGTTCGGCCTGTCTCTGCATCTTTCATGATCACCCTACGAGACAGACCTGGACAACACATGCAAGAAGACAGTGCAAGCCTCACGATTGACGTCAAAAGTGAATTTGAAAACTCTATGATCAAAGTCCAACAGCCAAAACCAACTGAATATGATTTAAGAGGCTGTTTAACACCCCAAAACTAAAGCCAAAACAAAGAAAACAAACTCATGACTCCACACATATTTGATCACTGAAAGACAAATGATGACGGCTGGACAGACCTGTGCTGAAGGTCTTGTCAAACTGGGGGTTGAGACACCAAGCACAAGACCAGGCTGAAGAGATCTTAAAGCTACACAGCATCCCGGGCTGGTCTGAGGAGAGAGGACAGATGTTAAAATGGGGATGTAAACAAACAAGGAGTAACCACGATCTGCCTTTAAGAATAATAAAATATAATGATTCTAAATAATACAACCTGGGTTCGAGTTGCTGAAGAGGGAAGCAGGAAGTAAACTGACACAGCCAGGAGTGTCTGCTGCTCCTACCAGACACAGTCTGACAGTTAGCTCAGTTAAGGAGAACACAGGCTGTGTCTGAGCAGCACTTGTAAATGTTTTAAGGCATGCAGGCCGACTAAGAAGAGCGCTGGTAAAGCTGAAGGATACAAGACGTGCGAGTCCGGGTAGTTGACTGACGCCCAGCAGATGGAATTCACCTGAAACATGTTTAGCCAGAGCTGAGCTGTCAACACATATTTCCCGCACTGACATACAGTGCTTCAAATGTACAGTGGAACACTGGGTAGGGTGAAGTACATAAAATATTCATATTGAGCTCCTGTGGAACACTCCCACCTTGCGGTTTGTGAAGTAGAGGTTGTCACACATTTCCACAGACAGAGATCCTCGGCTGCTGCTGCTGAAGTTCATGATGCCGTACTTGCAGCCTCCGTGCGACACGTCGTTGACCGTGAACACTCGCTCACATGCCGAGTCGCCCTGCGAGAGACGGGGAGGAGCTGTGTTTATGCATTATGCATCTATTACGACTGCAACATTAAGCATCAGGATGATGTTTGGTGTTAGCCCGAGCATGTCTGCGTGTGCTCTCACCACTATGAGTCTGAAGTTGTCCGTGTTGGGGTTGCTGTTGTCCGTGCTCTGGATCTCTATTTTGTGGCGTCTCATTCCGCTGACCTTCACCTCGTGGACCAGCCTAGAGACACACAGTAACCATGGCAACGCTGACTAGAATCATCCATAGACAGACTTAACCAGAATGATTTGCTCACGTCCTCTTGTTTATTTATTCATATACATGCTTTGCATGTGGGGTGAATACGAATGTTTTGGGCTATTCTTGTAATTCTGGTGAATGAAATGTATTTAATTCAAACAGTCAGGCAGCCAAATGTTGCTACGTTTTGCATGTTTTTGCTTTCTTTTCTCTTTCTGTGATTATTTTGAAACCCACGTCGAGACTGATTAGCATCATAGTTAGTGGCCGGCAGTGCTCCAAAGAAAACTCACCCTACACATACAGAACTGATTATCATTAAAGTTAGACTTGGTTTCACTGTTTCTTCTTTCGCTCTAATGCATCACAGCTGTGGGTGTAATGTGTAGACCAGCTCCACGGTACAGTACAGTACAGTACCTGCAATAGGAGTTCTCGGGTAACAGGCCAAGGTGTCTTTTCTGCAGCAGAAGGGAGGTGTTCAGTCCTGTTCTTGGTGCTTTCTATGAAGAAAATAATCATCATTAAACAAGCACACAAGCACACAAATCCACAGAGAGACTCGTTTCAGGTTTAGTAATGCCAAATCTCTGTGACAGTACATGGAAATGAGGCATATTGGTAAAGATATTTACGTATTTCATTTTCCTCTACTGAAAGAAACCAAAAGACCGAACGTCTTTTGCTCCCCCAAAAAGTGAACTCACAGTGGTGTGGTGCTCAACACAGCACAACACACTGCCCTCTGTGATAGTGACAGGCCATTAGAGGAAATACCATGATCTAGAAGACGCCACATCCTGTCTCTGACTCATAGGATGAGCTTTTATTTTGAAGACACTGACAATGTAGGTATTTGTAGCTTCCAGCACAAGAAATAACACCATTATCCTAAAAGCCAGAGAAGAATCAGAGTTATTTTAACCAACAACAGACTCACTTTTCTGGGCTTTTCGTCCTCTGCGAGCATCTTGCTCCTCTGTTTCTCTCTTTCCTTTTCCTGCAGCTGCTCTTTGGTCAGCGGGTTGCAGTTGTTGTGTCCGGGCAAAAGGCGGAAGTAACGGTTTTTCTCCGGGTCAAAGTAGAAACCAGGCAGCTCTGGCGACAGGACAGGTGGGGGAATTAAGCATGAATGATGATGATTTGTGTTTTGACAGTGAAACTACACCCACTATATGCACTATATAACCAGTTTTACTGCGGGGTCTTAATCAGTTATGGAGAGGGGTGGTGTCTGACCTGGTGCAGCACTGCTGGCCTTAGAGGAGGAAGAGGAAGAGGAAGGTGAGGAGGAGGAGGATGAAGACTCGTCTTCACGTCTCCTCTGAGATGCTCTGTATGATGGCCCTGCGTCATCATGTCCAGACCTGTGAACACAACAAAGTCTTAACGAAGAGACACATCACACCGTTGACCCAAAGTGTGTGTCAACGCTCCATTTAACATACCGCCGCTCCTCCTGTGCTGATCTCTGCCGGTTGTCTCTGTACCAGCCATGGCCTTGACCAGCGCCATGTCGCCGGTGAGGTCGCTGCCCTTCTCGCCAGTTCCACTTCTTCATCCCTGCTCGCCCGTACGGATCCTCACACCACGCTGTCCTTTTCAGTCACGTCTACGTGCTGTACGCGCGTGTAACATGTTTACCTGTTAGCCAAGTTAGCAACTTGTACTCACTAGCCTTCCTGAGCTAACGCTGGCTACACATCTTTTTTCGACACCTTCATACAGATGCAGAGCGTTGAACGTGAGTAAAGGTAAATAATCTGTTAACGAGTCAATTAACACGCCTTCCGCCGAAGGTAAAACAATCATTATTTTCTTAATAAACGGATAAAAACGTTACAATTTTAACAGCTCATGAGCTAACTGCAACTGAACACTGAGTTCCTGCCATGTTGTCCCGCCTCTAGGGGCCGCTCATTGGCTAAGCGGTAACAATGGTGCGTGACGTTGCAGGCATTCATTGGTTGTTTGCTTTGCGAGCGTATCAGCCACGCATCAGAATAATAATGTCGGAATTTATTTTGACTGACAGACGATTGTCGTTAAAAACACAGACATGCAGAATGTGCGCGCACCAAACTGGGTGCATGTCATGTCGCCTCTGCTAATTCTGAGATAAAAATAAATGGATTTATTACAGGCTGGTGGATCATTGTCCAAACAGCCTTTAAACCCCCTAAGCCAACCAAAACTAAAACAATAGCAGACTCATGAAACCTCGAAAATGTGAAATGACGAATGATGTTTTCTCTAAAGTAAAGACAAATGGGTTTTACTCCATGAAATTATTAGCAGTCTGAGGACTGGGACATTGATTTTGACAGATTTCTCTGAAGCCACGCCTAATGTCTTGATGCTGGTGTTGTATTGGTAGGGCGCACAGTGCCCAGGACCGCATTGGCTGTTGTGTTTTTCTTTTTTTTTTTCATAAGGGTCCCAAACTACACCGAGATTTAGAATATTACGTTACAGTCCAGCAGGAAAATGGCGACTGTCATTCATAATCCTCTAAAATCGTAAGTAAAATTTCCAAAGGAAAAAAAATAATAATGAAATGATTGCACGGTTTGATTGCATGTTGTGATGCGCACGACATTTTGACAGGGTTAAACACTTTCTCCATGTACTCGGACATTCTCCGTGTGCGTGTGTGTGTGTTATCTGCAGGTACCGTAGCCGACTTGCTGTGTTGTGTAATACCAATATAAAAACATGCACTCATGCACAATCTTGCAGAGAAAACATCTCCAACCCGCGCGTAAATGTCCGCACTTAGACTCGTGCACTTGGTCTCACTTGGAGAGAAAGTTGCCATTTGTCCATATTGTGCTTTAATAAAGACGGTTGACATAAGTTTGCACGCTCGGAGCTCTTTGTCGGCGCCAGACGTTTGAATTTGCATAGATAATTTCATGCCATTAATGTCACAAAGCGCACATTGAAAGGGCGACTCTCGCTCACTGCGCGGCTCGTGCTTTTGCTGCGACTGTTGAATGCATGTAGACAATGCATGGCAGATTAAAATATGATATAATGCTGTATTAACCTCTTTTCATATCGTGAAAACCTACCTTTTAATTCAGCTTTAGGGGAGCGTGCAGTTCCCATTAAGTTTTTTTTTTCTTAATTATTTTAAATCGGATCACTTAAAGGTGCCAATGTCTGATCTGTGCAATCGGCGCATGAACAGCAGATATGCAAAAAATAAATAAATAAAAGCAAACGCAGACGAGGTTATTATTGGGATATTAATGCAACGAGCATTAATGCCCACCCTCCAACCTCCGCCCCCCTGTGTGTGTGTGTGTGTGTGTGTGTGCACCCATAACTTTCAGCTCAGTTTATATTTGTGAATGCATGTCTGTCTTTCTGCTGGCTGACAGCAGATGTTTACCACTGGTTTTGTGGAATGTACAGAGAGTTAGACAGCTATCGCAAAATGTGTTGAGCAAGAGGTCACATCAGCGTTTCAGACAAAGCAAGTTTTGACAGGAACAAAAAGAAACTTTACACTGTTTGACCTGATGCCGTGGATAAACGAGATGGAAACCGTTTGTTTGCTTTGCATGTCAAGAAATCTTCATCAGTCGTGATCAGCTTTACACCCGCTTCTTTTTGTCTACAGGACCATTGATGTGCTTATTACCATCATGTTATACATATACGTAATATTCACAGCGAAGGAAAGGAGGGTGAGGGAACTCGTGATGCTCTTGCTTTGCAGAGCTCTTTGTTGACAACGAAAAATATCTTACTGTACAACCAGCACTTGGGGGGAAAAGGCTTTAAGCTGCTGTATTCTACTGAATCAGATTAGGCTGCAGAGAATGTAGGTATTTTTGTTGTTGTATGTGTGTGTCTGCATGTAGAGCAGCAGATTAGGAGCGTCCCACTATTCTCCTGGGTCCATCTGTTGAGAGAGGCAGAGGTACACGTAAAGACAGACAGACTTATGCTCGGGCAGAGGGAGAGCTGGAGGGAGGGAACCCCATCTGCCCTTCTTATACGGCTGGACTTTCTCAGACAGACAGACCCACCTACCCTCCACCTAACCAAAACACACCAAAGGACATACCATAATACAAAACAAAACCGTCTAACCGAGCCTGTAGGAGCTAGTATCAAGTAACATATGAGTTATTACTATGGGACATACTGTTGTGGTTTGCTTCTCAGGCTGCTTACACTGTCTGTTTAAAACAATAGGGCCAGTTTGTCATCTGTCCTCAGGATGTGGATGGTAAATCATATGCACTCAATAAGGACATGGTAATCATCCTCCACACTCTCTTGCCAGTGCTCAGCTCTCCGAAAGACGAATTGCAGCCGTCATCAGCCTGCAGTAAATACGTCTGGCTCTCGAGACTCATTCAGTCATGTTTAGCCGTGCATATTTACTTGATTTATTTAAACGCCCCGTTCCTACAAAGACTTCTTTGTGACTGAAACCTGGGAGGCCGCGCGCGACGGGACTTAATGAAGAGCTGACATGAGAAGTATTCAAATGAGCTGACGTGATTTCATATGCAGAGATTTGTTTATGTGCATATCAGGTGTCTTTTTTAGCATCTGGCTTCTGATTAGGTTTGGGTTTTATAATGAACAAAAGAGCTCAGGTGGAAAGGCTGTGTTTGCATGAGGACTGGGAGGACATGGGCTGAGATTTAGGGGCATGTAAAGGAGATGGTGGCGTGTGTGTGTGTAGTGTGTGTGCATAGAGGAGGGGTGGGGGGGGTCAACATGTTTGGGGTTGTGTTTTTATTGTGTGTATTTGTTGCATTCGTGGGCGGTTGTGTTGCTGCCCACCCTTCCCCCAATTTGCGTGAGAGGGAGCGTGAGTGAGTGATGGAGGTTGGGGTGGGGTGGGGGGGGGGGGTTTGTCTGTCTGGCTGCATTTACTGCATACATTTATACTACACCCTCAGCACAGGGGCGAACTCTGGCCTTTGTCTATCCGAGCACCGGGGAATGGGAATGTCCGGGAATGGTTTCCAGGCACGGGGAATTAAATGGCCAGGAACATTTTTTATAGAAAGCTCCATGCAGTGATCAATCCTCTTTTTTTTTTCTTTTTCTTTCCCCCTGTTGTGCACATGGAACTGGCACACGTTTCCCTCTTTATGTGTTTGCGGGTGTGGAGAGTGGGGAAATGTGAGATATGAATGTTATTATTCACGTGTAAAATAGCGGGTTTCGATTTTGGAGACACATTTCTCTCAGATTTCCTCCGATGATCCCTCACTGAGTCACACTTGAGTTATCATTCAGTGCAGTACTCCGGCTTCCACTCCGTCACCTCACAAGGCTTCGGCGTCTCTGCTACCCCCCCCCCCCCCCCCAACCCACACACATCCCCCTTCCAGAGCAAAACAACAGCAGCATCTGAATCAGGGTTTCCCCTTTGCAACACCCTTTCCTCCTTTGCTTGCTCTACCTCTCCCCCCCGACCCCCCCTCCTACTGCACTCTCCACCTTTCCCTTTCATTCCCTTTGTGTGTCTGTTTGTGCGCGGACAAGCGCGTGTGTGCGCGCCGGTGCGCTCGTGTGTACACACATCCGCGTGTTTGAGAGAAAATGAGTGTGACAGGGTTTGAAAGGGAACACGTGTGCCCCGGGACATATCTGACCCCTCCTCTTCCCTCCCATTCTGCCTCCTTGGCTCCTCCTCCTCCTCCTCCTCCTCCTCTTCGTCTCCCTTCTCTTAGCTTCACCCCACTGCTTGGCTTACAAAGTGTCACAAAGACGCGTATCAGTGCCCGCATGCTGGTGCCCTGCACTTCCTTTGGGGGCCTCTTACCTATTCCTAGCCAAAAATGAATTTCCTCTCTCCCGCTCACTGTCTTTTTGCTTCATTTGTGGTAAAGCTCCATCACTCCCTGACACTAGAAGTGTTTAAATATGTCCTATGAGACGCTGCATGTGCTGTACTGCAAGCTTTATGAGAAAGATGTGTGAAAGAGGTAATACATGTCGGGCTCATGTTGTGAAATATTTGCCTATACAGCTCTGACTCACTGGGCTGAATGAGGTCATGCAAACAGCATTTAGTCTGTAATATATTATCAGCTGAGCAGTGGGATTTTTATTTTGTGTGTGTGTGTCAAAGGCACAGTACATTTTGCACAATAGTGTGTACAGCGAATGTTATTTACTGCTTTCCCACACAGAAAATACAAAAACTACAGTTAATTGTGCAACTCGAGTGAAGTCAGTGAAGGTTCTCAGTCGTCCAGGTCATATTTCTTTGAGAAAAGTTAAATCTGCAGCAACTGGACTTCATGAACATGTTTCATGTAGCCTTGGTGGGATCGAAGCATTGGAACAAGGGCCATGTTAACAACCCCACCGGGGCGAAATACCTGGTTTCCCCACCAGCAGTTAAAACTGAGGAAGCCTGTTGGATGAGAGGTCTTCGTGCATCAACAACCAAGTCCAGCTGCCCAACATTTGACTCTACAACAAAAAAAACCTTGAGTGATACAATATACTACTAATACAACCCCAAGAACTGCTACTGAATGAATGAATATGAATTAAAGTTTTACAGTTTGTTCAGTTTCTAAATTATACAGCAGAAAATCAGAGTTGTTAAAGTAATTCATCAGAAGACATTAAAAACAAGCAACAGAAATAAAATATATAAGCTGAATGGTATGAACGGGAACAACACTGAGGTGATCTGAATTAACCTGGGACGTCTCTGTAAGTCAAAACAGATGGCTTGTTGGAGGGGCCACAGTGTAAGACAGATATTGAGGCACACAGAGGCTCTACTGTTTTTAATGTTCCCATAGTCCCAGCTGAACGTATAAATTATGGCACCATCTCCTTCAAATGTGGTATTAACTGCTAATAATTCCAGGTACAGAGTGACATTTCTGCTTTACTCCACACACCTGTAAGAAAGCCAGCACGCAGACAGACACTTCTTTCAAAACCGATTGATCTAATTAGGGGTCGTTTTGTGGCGACGAAATGAAACAGAATTAGTCTGTGGTTGTCGGAGCGCAATCCAGTTTAAAAAGGGAAAAAAAAGCTTTAGCATATCACCAGAGGCTGACGTTAGTTTTTCACTTTTATGCTCCTCTTATTTTTCTGACACGAACACATGAAAGTCATTCGGTCTTCACATGATATTAACAAAAACATAAAGGGAAGATGTTTTTAGTTTTACAATTCTGTGTCTGTCTCATTGGCGGTCTTGTAAAAACTCAGCCATCAGCCTAGAAGCTGCTTCAAAGCAGAGAGCTCATTAAAATGATTGACACAAAGGTGTAATTATGATCAGCTGAGGCTAGGAAGACGAGACTGACAAAACGCCTTCTGCCTCAAGGCACCAAGGTTGTTATGAATTATGAACAGAGTTATAAATGTATAAGACCTTTTTTTTCATGATCAAATGAGGAAGATTTTCTCAATTAACCGAGGACTCATTTGATTGATAAAATGTCAAAATCTAGTAAAACAAAATGTGCATATTTTGTCATAGCTCAAGCTGAGAGTTGAAAAAGCTTAGTCTAATCTGACCCACAGTCTCAAACCCAAAGGGAGAAGATTAAACTCCTCGCTGATAGGAAGTTGGAACCGTCGAATGTTTGTCAAATGCCAAACGCTGTGCTTGAAGAATCGAAATTGTTGCAGCTGCATTTGCTGTCGATCGACAAACGGAATAATCGCCTTAGCTCTCAGATGAAGTATTTCATCGTAGGAAGCTGTATCAGATGAGATTCTTCAGAAACAGGAAGGAAACATTACATGTCTGCTGAGAGAAATGAACATGACTCTGGAGAGAGAGTATGACAGTGATTTATTGCAGCACTGATGAGTTCTTTCAGTGATTAATTATTGCGTTTAGCAAGAAGGAAGGGAAGGTGCTGCGAGCAACACGTCACTGACAGAAATGCGCGGCAGATAATAGTACGACTGATGGACAGGAATGGCAGCCAAACAGAAAAGACTAAGGACTAAATGTCAGTTAAGTGCTACATCTAAGTTTAAATATTTATAACGCGCATAAGCTCCGTGTCTATGAGCTTTCACCTGGAAACACTGACCATCATTGCTTTTCTACTTGGCAGTGATAAGACTGACCGTCAAACACAAAGCTCCTCTGTGCGGGTATGGGAGCAATTGAGACAATCACAGTGGTATACACAGGCTCAAACACACACATGCAGACACACACACACGCGCACACACACACAGCAACTGCAGATTCCATCAGTATCCAGGAAGCTGTTGACCAAGAGGAATGCGTTCCCCGACATGAAAACTCGACTTACATAAGCACCATCACTAGGATCAGCCATACAGTCGGCTAATGGGTACAAACAGGAGCACAGTGCGATCTTTGACAGTTGAATCGGGTTCAGCGGGGTGGGGGAGGATGTCTCAGGACACGCAACTCATAGACAGATGGTATTGGAGCTATACAGATAGACACACAGACACCCTCGCTTAACCAAAGACAGCAACACACCTCTCACAGCAAACACACTTGCTTATGTAACAGTTTATGAAGCCGCCCGGGGATGTTATACAGACGTTTGCGGCTGGAAATGGGACAGGAGCATACAGGCGATGTGAGATGACACAGGGAGGAAGAGGAGGGAAGAGAAGTGGGGAAGACGGATGAGGAGAAATGCCTGTAGCACCATACACATGCGGTTCAGGTCAAGCAAGAAATAGTGAAAGCAGAGACAACGCTTCACTTCTGGGAATGTGAGTTATGTGACAGGAAGTCTCTTGGATTTTTTTCTGGATCACGGTGACTTCTGGTTTGTCATACTGTAAAAACACGCATCACCAAAAGAAAAAGAAAAAACACCAGCAGCTGCATTCCTCATCTCTGTGTGTCTCCTGACAAAAACCTCAGCCAGCAAATGCCACATGTGCTTAAGCCCAGACGTTGTACGTTGTGAGTACACTGTGGCACTGGAGGTACACACACACAGAGCTACTGTAGAGGTTTCACTCTTTTCTTTACTTAAGATGTCTTAGCTAACCTTCAAAAAATGGTAGAGAAAGGCTGGCTCTGTCCAAAGAAATCACCTATTAGCACCTCTAAAGCTTTTTTTTAAAATCTAGTCCAGGAGTAAAAACAACAGTTTGTGATTTTACAGATGCTGGACTGTTTGTTAGCCGGTAGCTGACTCCCTGAAATCTCCAGTGGTTGCCTATATAGATATGATATGATTAAATACAGACACGAGATCCTTATTCTCTTATTTATCTCATAAACGCATAAAATGTGCTGTGGAAAAATTTCTTTCGATAGATTTTCTCCCCCAGAGAAAATAAAATAAAAATAATAATTCCACGATTTTTTACGAGCTGCTGTTATCTGAGAAGAAGCAATAATGTTTATTTTGCAGCACAGAATATTCTATCCACTCTATTTTTTCTCTTATGTTTTTAATTTGAACCCTCCGCCCGTCAACTATCCAAATGTTAAAAGCAACAAATCTCCCATGGATCTCTGATCTTTGTCCAGACGCGCCAGTCAGTCGCCAAAGTTGAGGTGTAATTCACATTTCACAAGTGTGAAGACGACGCGGAGAAGCCGTGAAACTCATCTGTGCTCCACATGCTCAGCGTTCCCATTTCCCTCTTTTTTATTCAGATTTGCGTTTCCTCTTTAAAACCCACAAATCAAGCGCTTTCTTCATACCTGTCTCCTCTGAACTCCTCTCTCCATACATCCACTCGATATTCTTCTCACTCCAACCCCCCCCCCACACTCCAATCCTTTTCCTCCCTCGTCCACCCCTCCACCTCCCAAACACTGCACATCTTTGTGAGATTCAGTGTGACCAGAGTGCTGGACTTTGTCCAGCTTGGCATTCTTAACATATCAGTGTAGAGGATCCACAGAGTCAGTCGGAGAGAGACGGGATGACGGGCGGGCAGATAGAAGAAATCCTGCTGATTTGTGAACATCCCAAAGCGCAAGAGATCCTAGTGACGTTTGTTCTTCTTTTCCCCCCTCCAAATTCTTTTCCACCATCCTGTCACTGATTATGTTGAAAACAATGTCAAACACTGGAGATACAACAAAAACAGTAAATTCTCTGTTACAGCTGTCTAATTTAATAGAGGTAATGAAACAGTAAACGGTACCCAAGGATGGTTGACTGGTTCAGTCCTCTGAAGCGGAGCCATGTGTGCCCCTGCTGGCTGAAAATCAGACCCCATTACAACCATCTTTTCTCTTTCGTTCTCTCTGGACTTCATCTCTGTAATTAAATAAAGAATAACCTACTCAAAGTGCATATTTTGTCTTGAAGTGAATTTCTCTGTCTCTAATGATCTTTGCCGCAGAAATCTTGCCTCTAGACAGACACCGTGGAGATTATTGATGCTTCGCAGCCTGATTTATACCCTCCCCGTCGGTCGATAGCGTGCGTGAGTCCGTGTGTAGCTCATCTTTTGTGTGAACTTCGATCCAACACTCTCACTTAACTGTCAGTGTGACAGGATGAAACCTTTCTTCCATTCTCACGGTACATTATTGTTTCCTGTATTCCTCAGTTACCTTATTATGCTCAGCCGGGTTCCCTTTTTCAGCTCAGACGTCTTTGTGCTTGCATGTGATGTATGCAGCAAATCCAGACTTTACACAACAAACTGAGCCAAAATACAGAGAGAAGTCTGGGCGTGTTATATTAAGCTAAAGGACGGAACAGGCCCGCTCATACTTGATTTGCAGACCATACCAAATCATCAGCCGCTTAGCACATGTTATTGTCATTAACCATCCAAAAATGTTAACATTTAGCTGATAGGACTTCAACAGCAGGAATGACTCAGTGTACAGAAAGAAGAAATCGAAGCAGCATGCTGCAAATAGCTTGGATCAATGGCAGAAAACAGACTATAATGTTACTTGTGGGTAACTTGAGTTTGTTAAAGAGATATTTTTTAAAATTTACTTCAGATGTTGGAGCAATGGGGTAGTTGTTTTAGATGTAAATGATAATGAGCCCAGTGCGTCACATGAAATAAATCGCAACAGTCTCTTTTTCTTCTTTTATGTCTATAAGTCTGCCACATTTTCTGACTGTCTGTCTGTCTGTCTGTCTGTCTGTGTCCAGCCTTGGTGATCAGTTCTACAGGGAGGCTATCGAACACTGTCGCAGCTACAATGCCCGTCTCTGTGCCGAGCGCAGCGTTCGCATGCCCTTCCTGGACTCGCAAACCGGTGTGGCACAGAACAACTGCTACATCTGGATGGAAAAGCGCCACCGCCAGCCAGGTGATCAACTGAACACATCTGTTGATATAGCTTTTAATATTTACATAAATGTCGACATACTCAATGCTGTAGATCTGTTTCTTGTCCATGCAGTAAAGACATGACATAAAGCTGTCACACAAAGTTTGGCATTTTGTGAAATACGTTGTCGAGAGTTGGATGAGAAGTTTGACACCCCTCTTACATCTGTATGCTAAACATGTGGCTACAGCCAGCAGCTGGTTAGCCTAGCTTAGCATAAAGACTTGAAACAAGGGGAAATAGCTAGCACGGCCCTGTCCAAAGCTTAAGAATATGTTTGTTTAGTCCATACAAAAACCAAACTGTACTATAAAAACGTCAAGTTGTGGTTTTCCAGGGGCGTTATGTGCCAGACTATTTCTAGTGATTTCTTGGAGGCTTGGACACCACGATTTGTCTGGCAACCAATGTAGACTCCATGAAGTCTCTGTGAAATCAAACCTGTTAATTAGTGAGCTTCAGAGGTGCTTCAGAGGCGATTGTGTTCACCTTTGGACAGAGCGAGGTTAGCTGTTTCCAGTCTTTGTGCTAAGCTAAGCTAAGCGTCTGCTGGCTCTGAACACACAGAGAGTGGCATCAAACCTCTCATCGGATTCTCAGCGGCAAAGCAAATAAGCAGACAGACATAAATATGGATGGATAGAGAGGATAAATTTATACATGTCCTCCCTCAATAAAAAAAAAAAACCCTCTTCTGTATATTCCATGAGCCACTTGCTGATTTATCCTGAGACGAGCAGTCAGAATGCTTTATGCACATCTGGGTCGCCTGTACAGCCAAAGGGAACAATCTGCTCTTTACTGAGAGCTGGACACAAATAGCCTGCTCTCCATCTTGTATGCAAAGCCCTTCAGGCCACACCCTATACTTTGTGGCAGACCTAACTCACATTATATGCATTTATTCTGGGTTTATCCCTCCCCCCTCATTCTCTTGATTTTTTTTTTCTCTGTGTATCCTGAAAAAAATCCACTCCGTCCCTCCATCCCGGTGTAAGCTAAGGGCAGAATATGATTAGACACAAGGGCAGAGACCATAATAAATACAAATCAGAATTGTTTAAATTGTTTATTGGAGTAAAACTGAACTCTTAAGTAATGTTTATACACCGTAGAAACATCTGCGAATGTCTGATAAAGTACCAAAAAATGTCTGCTCTTGTGTGACTAACAGATCAGGAATCTGATCATAAAAGCAGGATTTTTCTGAAAACATGAACCGTTAACTGTGAGCACAAAATCAGGACATATTAAGTGTCAGGAAAACAAGACCAGTCCACTGTGAGTATTAATGTGTGTGTGCGTGTGTGTAGGGGTGTGCGTGCGCATGGGTCTCAATGCAAGTTTTGTTAAAATGGTCAGCTTGCCAACGGTTGTTAAAATTCTTCCTGTGTGCCTGTGTCTGTGCATGTCTGTACGTCTATATATATATGTCTGTATGTGTGTGTGTGTGTGTGTGTGTGTGTGTGTGTGTGTGTGTGTGTATCCAGGCCAGGCAGCAGGACAGATGTATACCTACCCTGCTCGTTGCTGGAGAAAGAAGAGGCGACTCCACCCACCCCTGGATCCCCAGCTCCGCCTTTGTGAGCTCCGTCTAGGTAAGACAAACGGCACACATGCATGCAGCGCACTGACATGCATGCACAGTGAACACCATGACCACAGCAGCATTGACCCACAGTCATACGGTGAAAGCCAACTTAACTGCCGCGTCCACTACCTTCATTTAAATGCACACATACGTTGTGTTTGTGCCCTCTGCGCTCACGTATAGCTGCACAGGGCTTTGGGCGTGCTCGGTGGCGTTAATGTTCGCTATCTGACCATCTGGCTCTGGTTAGCCCGTCTCTCTCGCCAGGTCTCCAGGTTCATTCTCTCCCCTGAATCAATGCCTCCTCTTTCTGTTCTCTGGCAGTAGACACACACGCACACATAAGCGCACAAACACCCCCACACATGACTCCCGCTCTCCGTTGCAGCACAGAAGCACCCTAACTGGGCCTCTATAATCATTTGTCCATGAGGCATTAGAATGTAAGTGACTCTCATGAGGTGGAAGTGTGTTCTTTTCTTATGTGTGTGTGTGTGTGTGTGTGTGCATCCGTACATGCATATGTGTGGGATTTTTAGCAAAGGAATGCCCCAGGAACCTGATAAGGGGGAGAAATAAAGGCAAGTCTTTGTTTCGGCTTTGCCACACTATTGTTTCCCCCCTCGCTGTCTTCCAGACGCAATATAATACTCCGGAGCTTTCCACCAAGAACGATTCAGCTTTAAGAAGAGAACATTTCTGGAAAAAAAGGGAGATGAAACTCCCCAGAGCTGCAACCAAACAACTAACCAACAAAAGCATGAAAAGGGACAGAAAACTAGCGATATTTAGTAGTTAATGAGAGCGGGAAGCCTTTGTAGCTTGGGGTGAAAGAGGGTAGAAGTTTTGTTTTGCAGGGATCCAATTCTGCAGTTTGGCCCAGATATCTATCATAACACGACAGAGGAATGTGAGTGCTCCCATTTCAGGCTTTTGGAAATGCTTTATGTTTATTTAATGCTTCCTGAGCAGAGAGGTTTGTCTGTGCGTGAAGGCACACAGCGGCTGCGACACAAAGTTACTTTGAAACGGTTTGAAACTCGGATTCCTTGTTTTGAAGAGCCTCTGCTTTTTTTTTACTTACTTCAATGTGTGAGTGACCGTGCCTCGCAGCCATTTTGCTGCCCTCGGTGTAAACTCCATCACAAAGAAAGAGACACGAGAAAATTCATAATATTTCAATATTTCTGTAATACCATGCAAGTTCACTTCTTTCACGGTATGTCTCTTACCTTACTTTTGATGACATGTCCATAAAGATACCCTGATTTATTGTCTAGTATGGGCCAAGCTGCAGTTCCTACATTTCCCATAATGCACCATGACTTCATATTTACATTAAGATCCCCCCCATGTCTCCTGAAACGCAGGCTTTTTGTTAAAGCCTCTAGCCCAAACCAAGATAACCCCGATGACATCATTATGACATCATCATGGTTAATTTTCTCACAGAAGTACTCCTACCGACGAGTAAACTGAACTTCGTGTGTAAAATCAGGAGTGGCCCTTTAAGGTTAGCGGATCAATATGATTTGTGCGAGTGTTTGCATGGGGGGTGTGGACGCCTTTTTGCTTTTCACTGGAAGAGAAGAACTTTCATCTCCACATCACGTTTGCCCTGGAGAGTCGAGGGAGGGGGTGAGGGGGTTGTGAAAGTGGAAGGCGGGTGAGTGAGGGAGAGGAAAATGGGGGAGAGGACAGCAAATGAAGGAGGGATTTAGTATAGAGGAGGAGGAAGGGTGTCAGCAGAGAACAGGGGTGAAGGAGGAGGCATATATTGGTTGGGGTATTAAGGTGGTGGTGGGGGATACAGAGTGGGGTGGGAGGAAATGTCTGTGTCAAAGTCAACCTACACAACTAGACACAAAGAAACGAGAGGAAGAGGAGGAGAAGGAGGGAAATGAGGAAACAGCGGCACGGCGGCTTTGTATTCAATAAGGACGCACTCTCTGCCTTTATTATCACAGCCCTACTTTCATTCTGTTCCCATCCTGGTGTTAGAGTTCAAAGACGAGGACAGACAGCCAATGCTGCCGCAAATTCATCTCCATGGAAATGAAAAGAGGGAGAGGAAGAAAGATAAAGTAGAAGAGATGACGTTGGGCAGTGTTGCGGTTCATTATTTCCTCTTGTCTCTTGTGCACCTGGTGAACTTTAGTATTTTATTGATGTTGAATCTGGCACGGATCTGCCCTGCCACGGTTGTTACGGTTCTCTCATACAGAGGGAACACACTGATACTGATACAAAGAGCTTACTAAAGTTGCCTGCAGATAGCCAGTAGAGGAAATGTAATGTTTAACTTTGGTGTCACTGTATCACACACACCTGCTATCTCAAACGCTCTTTTCTTTCTTTATTTCTCTTTATCCCCTCTGCCATCATCATCCTCAGAAGCTGAGCTGGCCCCCAAGCGTGAGGTTCCCACAGGGGAGGCCACAGCCCTGGAGGCCCTCCTGAGGGGGGACGGCGTGCTAGAGAAAAAAAACAATATTTGTAAGGAAGAGGAGACATTGTTGGAAATACAGGTATTTTATCATGTACAGTATCATGCATTATGAATGTTTGTCTATTGTTCTGTTTCTGGTAGATGCACACACACACAAAAAAAACATTAGCCATCCTTTCTAGCATCTTCACACATATTTTTTTTTACTTTTATCTCAGCGTCTCTGATTTCTCTGTTTGTGCTCTGTAGAGAGTTTTGGAGGCAGAGGAAAATGGGGACGGGTTCCATGATGATGAAGACTTTGAACTGGATACTCCAAAGAGAAAGAACAGAAACAGAGGCAAAGTGAGTGTGTATACAGACATATTTGTGTGTGAGAGTTTCATAAATACGGAATCTATTCATTATATTAAAGCAATATATTAATATATTATATTATATTAAACCCCCTGCAATTCTAGTGTTATAAATATGGACGTGTATTTGTTATGATATTATTACTTATGATCAAAAACTAGCAAGTCGACCACTTTACAGCCAAACAAACAAGTGCAACAACACAAGACACATCAGCCAGCTAATATTACTTACTAGTTCAACAGCAAGAAGCCCAGCTCGGCGTTTGACTAAAAGTCAGTCCCAGATATAATTTTGTCCGGCAGCTTCTTGCTTGTTCCCTGTCATCGACCCCTTCAGTCTCTTCACCCTTGTAATTATGTACATAGAGGCACTTAAGCCCAGTTACATGCCCTCTTGCCCACAGTTCCGGTTCTGGCACAATATGGGCTAGATTCCCGATTAGCATTCCCCTCTGCCCCAAGCCTGCAAAATGCCTGTGCTACAAACACTAGCACCCCCCTCGTACTCACAGTCCAGGCAGCCCGGCTAACAAACTGAGCTAACATTAGCTAACAGCAGCTACAGTTGGCAGTAGTTTACTTTACTGTCCATCAGGGAAACTCTGTAAATCACAGAGGTTTGAAGCGCAACAGCCTGAGAACGTCAGCAGGAAAGCAGAAAACATTTTCTCCATAAAATATGTTTGGTGGTGTGTGACTGTGCTGTAAAGTGTTACGTACTTGTTGTGTGAGAACAGGCATGCTTGGCACAGAGTGGGAATGAAAGAGACATTTACCTGATTACAAGTCAGTGTAGCATCAAAATGATTTGAAACCTGTTTTTTTTTATGGTCTGCTTCCTCTCAGAACAGAGGATCCAGTCGCAGAAGGACAGAACCTGTTAACATGGACGACCAGGACAAACCTTACGTCTGCGACAGTAAGGGAGAAGAAAACTTTGTACATCTTGTGCCTTCACTGTCGTTATCGTTTGCTTTACATGTTAGTTTACGTAAATTCAGAATTACTATGTTTCCCTAAGCTCAAGGAAGTGGTTGTCAGGAAACCTTTCTCTACATGCCTGCTCCAAATTCTGATATTTTATGTATGAAAACAGAAGAAGTCATTTTCTCTCATCTTTCAATGATAGCCTTCCTCTCCTTCTGTTCTAAGAGCAGTCCTCTGCAGCATGAAGAAAGAGTTTGTTATTTTTTTGTTAATCCAGACCTGACCAGCATGCCACTTACGTACTTGGGCAGTGTCCCCCTGAGGAATGGATTGCCATGGGGATGTGGATAGAGATAGCCACGCTCGAACAAATGAATCTCATCCTCATTTTTTGTCTTTGTTCTGTCTTTCCTATATTATTTGCTTCTGTGTCTTCTCTGTTCCAGATAGATACAAACAAAAGCATAACTCAAAAAAGGCTGAAGAAGGTATATGAACCTGTCGCCATCTTGTCTTTCTAGGGGCTCCATCAGCTGTCTTTATGGTTGGCCTTTTTGCTCATGGGCATCTGGTGTAGGAATGGCTGACTGAGTGCTAATCCCTTCAAGATATCTAACGCTTTAAATGCTTTATGCTAGTCCAAACATCCGCTCCTGAATTCAGTCAAAGCATTGCATGATACTAACGCTACGCTGTGTGCCTTAGTGCTCGCTATTTGCAAGGCATGCACCGACTGATGCTTAAAGCAGCAGCTGATGTCGCGCTGTGTGATGCATGTTTCTTGAGGTCTCGCTAGCTGTGATGTGATCCACAGATGTAGCCATTGTAGAAGTATTTACACTGGGCAGACTTTCATATTTCAGATGGATCAGCTTTTACCCATGGGATTGGATTGGGAGTGAGTTCACAGAGAGAGACGGTGAAGCTCTGAAGCTTTGTGGTAAAATATGCAAATTTGGTTTGAGCGTTTAGACAGAAATGGCTACATTGGATTGGCTGTAGCAGGAATATACACTACTTCCAACTTCTATGATGGCTACAGCTCTAATGTGTTCATTAATAACCCAAGAGCTGCTACAGTATTAGACTACGTGGCTTACAGCAGCAGAATAAAAAGGGTGCCTGGCAAGCTCTAGCTTTGTGTTGATTTGCTCATATAATGTGTTTTTGAAAACAGTTGTAGGCCAACCCTGTACCTTTGGCACACCTGTCCCCATATCTATCCACTAGATTTTCTTTCTTGAGAAAGACGTATCAATAAGTCTGTTGACTTTAATATCGATTAAATACTGTTTACTCCCCCTATGCTTGTATTAGGTGTTAAGGTCAAAAAGTTAACCTACTGTAGTTTTGGGCCTTTTTAGGTGACAATTTATATCCCAATATATTGTAACAGCACAAATTATGGCAATGTCCCTCATTCTTTCCATAGGCTTAAGTCTAAAACAAAGTGAAGGAGAAAAACAAAACAGTTCTCGTGAAATAAATTGTGCAGCTTAGTCTGGATATATTGGAACAGTCTTCTGCAGCACATGCGATTTTTATTCACGCAAAACGACTTTAAAACAAGATGCAAACCATCAAATATGAATTCTGACAGCAAGATGTTTCTGTTACTTGTCTCCTTCCATAAAATCTGTTATATTCCAGTTGTGGCAGGGGTGACTGAGCAGACTCTTAGTCCACTGTACTAGCTGCTTCACAGTATGTTGTACAAAGTCTTACGTGTTTCTAATGAAGCCGTGATGTTTTATCTGTAGTCTGTGGAAAGCGCTACAAGAACCGGCCTGGTCTGAGCTATCACTACACCCACACTCACCTGGCGGAGGAGGAGGGTGAGGAGGAAAAGGAAACCGAGATGGCTCCGTCTCCTCCGCGTTACTTGGACAACCACAAACGTAAGATGCTGGTGACCATTTCAATGACACAGAACACCATATAGAAGTCAGAAAACGAACGGCAGCTCATGCATCCTCTATATGTACCCTTTACTGCCGACAGCTCAGAAGGGCCCAGATGGGGTCATCATCCCCAATGACTACTGTGACTTCTGCCTGGGTGACCAAGACTCCAACAGGAAGACGGGACAGGCCGAGGAGCTGGTGTCCTGCTCTGACTGTGGACGCTCCGGTGAGTCCCCGATCTCCACAACATGGAGGGTTTCCATCAAAGCTTCAGGTTCCTTGCTGATGTTAGCATTAATGTAGAACATCTTTGTGTTCCTCCAGATTAAATTAAACCACACTTATCAAGTGTAGTAGTTTGACATTTTGGGATATATATACTTACTCGCTTTGCTGCCGTGATGAAAAATGTGACAGCACTCTCCTGTCTCTGTGGTAAACATTAAGCTACAGCCAGCAGCTGGTTAGCTTAGCTTAGCTTAGCTTAGCACAAAGACTGGAAACAGGGGGAAGCGGCTAGCCTGACTCTGACCAAAAGTAAACAGAATCTGCCTACACACCTGTCAGGCAAGGTGCAGCGACCTCCTGGAGTCTTGTTGTTAGTGGCAGATTTTTGTATCGAGTAAACAAACAAGATATAACATGTAAATCAGTGAGCTTTAGAGGTGCTGGTAGGTGGATTTTGTTGCCTTTGGGCAGAGCCAGACTAGCTGTTACCCTGTGTTTACAGTATTTAAGCTAAGCCAAGCTAAGCTAAGCTAACAATCCGCTGGCTGTAACTGCATATTTAACGCACAAGCATGACAGTGGTATTGATCTTTTCATAGCGGGAAGCTTATTTCCTAACACGTCAAACCATTCCTTCAGGAAATAATTGAGATTTTCAGAAATTCACACTTTAATTTGTGTCTACTACACATCTCATTTTTGTTTTCCTTTACTTCCTTTTTATCCACAATCTTGTTCATGTCTGTTCCTCGCTTCCTCGCGATGTTTATTTTCGTTACATGGACTGAAATGGTGCGTCCTCAGTCAATGGCCACAAATGTGATGCAGTTTAACACTCTGCATCTGTTTCATTTTACATCATTACATTACATCATTTCGTTGGGCTATATCTTTTGGATCAATAAACTGTGTTATTAGTAATGTTCACACGGTTCATTTTAGTCGGTGACCACCTCATGTCATTATACTTCCAAGTCATCTCTGTTCAAACCGGCCTGTGTCTTTACCTGATGATGTAGCTCTGATTATACATTTATGGTGTGCAATGAATGGAGCTTTCATGTTGCTACAGCGCCTTTCCAGTGGGTTGTCAATGAGCCTTGTAGACCATGAGAAGTGAGAGCCAACTCCAGGAAATCTTTGCAGTTTCCCTCCTAAAAATAATACCGATTCATAGGCTCTGCTGCTTGCTTCCATCCTGCATGCTTCTCCATGTCAAGTCTTGTCCATCAATAAGGAAGTCTGCCTTTAGACGACATGCATTCACTCTTTTGTTGCTCAGTTTTCATGCATTACCTTATGGCACACTTGGCTGCATTTTTGTTTCTTTTTCCTCCTTTTTTTCCTCCCACACTACCCAAAGCCGCCTCTGCTGGATATCATGGGCATTTCTCGAGTCGGCTCAATCTCGTCTTAGGGCAGTTTTTCAGCAAGTGAGATGTTTTTCCTGCTACGGTAGACTTTGTTAGAACAGCTGCGAGAGTGTGTGGCCTTGTCTGTGTTGCTCTGATGCTGATGTTTTCATGGTAGCTGGAAGAGGAGGAGCGAAGAACGATGGGAGGAAGCTGAGTGCTCTAGAAGAATTATTCGGCAGCACGTCAGACAGCGAGGCCTCCACGTTTCATGGCTTCGAAGATGCAGAGCTGGAAGACGTTTTGTTTTCAGACAGTGATGATGATGCTGTGGCTGACAGCTGATAACGGGACCTCTTGACTAGTTGGACCTCGTGACAATAAAAATAATTTTCTGAGTTAATATTTTCATTGAGGGAACGCTCAAAGACTTTGAAGGCGCAGACTGGACTACCGGCTCCCCTTTCAAGGCACTTCTCCAGATTTATTTTGAACTTTTAGAAGACATTTAACATCTTTTTCATGGAAATTTTGCCATATCAAATTTTTTGTCTTTGATGGATACACTGGCTTTTTTTTTACCTTGCTCATATGGATTTTACTGTTCACCACGTTAATACATTTTTCATTAATTTTTCATAAACAAACAATAATCACCTTACTTTGCTTGCGTGAGATAATCAAGATCATAGACGAAACGTCACAGCTACATCCTATTTAATTATGGACTGAAAAGATTCATAGCAGACACGTCGGACCAGAGAAAAAGGAATAAATTACATGAGTGGCCGCTGAAGCGGCAGGGGGAGGGATGAACGTGGACTCTTGAGTCACTCCATTGGCTAAAGAGGACAGGTAGCCGAGAGGTAAGAGCCAATCGGCACTTCATTGCTCCTCTCTGTCTTTGAAGACTAGATTCTTTCCTTTATCAGTAGACGCTGAGTAGAAATGCTTTTCCTCCCGCCTGCTGCTGAGCCGTGTCCGTTTGAGCTGATAGGCCATCTTTTAAACTGCCACAGCTTCAATTTCAACCCTGACTTTTAATTCCTCATTTTAATTCAGGAGGCAGGCAGCAGCTTCAACACTTTCTGCTTTTTTAGATTTTGCTCGAGTCACGTTTCTCTTTGTTCACCCATCACAGGCTGATTAGGGAATATTTTCAGTGTTTCTGGCTGCCTTCCCAGTCCAGATATAAATCACTTCATCCTTGATTATGGCTCATTCATGGCTCATTGATACCCCATTGATACCAGGGTGATGCAGATAACTGCGTGCATGAGATGCTGACAGCACTGCGAAGCTGTGGGGAGGCAGTAGCTTTAAAATGTTTGTTATAAAGACAAGGAACAAGAACAATTTTACATATACCGTCATTTTTTTGTGTGTGTCTTGTTGCAGCCGTAGATTTATGGGAAGATGATAAAACATGGCTTGGCTGGGTTTTCTTGTACACACATCGCTGCTTGTGTTTTGTTTTCCAGCCATATAATCACTTGTCTTTTGTGGCTAGATTGCTTTTGATGCTACATTTCATCCAGCTGTAAGGACTGTCAGCTCGATGGGGTGCAATTACAGTTAGCACACACTGCTGGCTCTTATGAAGACATAGCAGTCTTACTTTGAAGGGAGAAATAATGTAGATGCCAAATGGGTCTTTATTTCAAGAAGGGAAAAACATTTAAGGACATTCTTTAAAAAAAAAAAAAATGCAAAGTCTGAGCGCAGTGCAAATACTGTTAATAATTTAGTTCTCCATTTTCATTTACATAGAAATTAAATCACTGCTGCACCTCAGAGCCTGAAAGAGATACAGCTGCAGAAAATGTAAATCGGCTTTTGATTTGAATTATGTAAATATGTTTAGACGTGTGTCAGTCTTTGTCTGCTGCTGGCTCCAGTTCAAAGCATCTCTAAACTGTTCCATAAGGCTGCAAACAACACTGACTTTGCTTCTGGCAACCCATCGTGTCACCCCCTCTTTCCTTCCTCACTTCTCCTCATCTCTTCTCACCGTGCGTCCGCAGGTCACCCCACATGTCTGCAGTTCACCGACAACATGATGCAGGCAGTGAGGACGTACCAGTGGCAGTGCATAGAGTGCAAATCCTGCAGCATCTGCGGCACCTCCGAGAACGACGTATGTATACTGTCGGAGAGGGACGTCTTGTATGATCCTCTGCGGCTCCAAAAATGTCAGCGCTCAGATGTTATTACTAGATCTCCCTTTGAATTGGCTTTGAAGCGCACTGGATTTGACGTGTTTTCCGTTTAATGTTGTGACCTTTCCACAGTCAGTATTCAGCCTGTCATAGGCAATACATTACACTGAATTCAACTTACTTTACATGCCAGGCAGATGTTAGACTTGATAAATCACCCCTGATGGGATTTTCTTTTTCACACCAGTGGGAAATGTTTTCTACATGTGAAAAATACATTGCTCTTTTGGATAAAACATGGAAATGGTCATAGAATAGGCCACTTTAAAGTGATAAATACTCACCATAGCATCTGCGACAAACGTGGATGATATAAAGTTGCATGTAGGTTTGAAAATCACTTTTCATTGTATACATCTATTTATACTGGGTCATTTTTAGAACGTACCAACAGTGCGGACATAAAAGATTCGGCCTCTTTGACGCACCATTAACGGTCCCACGATGCTTTGAAAGCTCGCAGTGCTCCTTGCCAGACCTCTTTTATAGCCGACAAGCGCTGCTCACTGGCATCAAACACAATGTGAGCCACATTTATAGCAGCATTTGTAACTCGTGATTTACTTACTTCAAGCATTTATACTGGGGTTAAATGTTAATATTTATTTTTATGTCCCTGCATATATTCTATAGATATAATACACTCCTTGGCCACTTTATTAGGTACACCTGTGCAGTCTAATGTGGCTCTTTGCTACTTTAATACAGCTTTAAAGTATTAATTCTACTTTATGTTTGTTATTGAGGTCATCATATCTTTAATAATAAGAATGTACTGAACTGTACTGAACTGTACTGACAATGGCAATCAAAACTGAGCGTCATTATCTTTGCAAAGGTAGAAGTGTTGTACTGGATGACATTAGATTGTACCTAACGTGGTGGCCGGTCAGTGTATATTTAATATGTTGATTGTGTGCCGCCAATGTAGGACCAGCTGCTGTTCTGCGATGACTGCGACAGAGGGTACCACATGTATTGCCTGAAGCCTCCAATGACCCAGCCTCCAGAAGGTACAACCGCTCTCAAAGGTTTTAATATACATCACCGGGTTGACACGGATACTGTATATGTTATGTACTGCATATTGGAGAGAAGCTACAAGCAAAGGCTATATATGGAAAAGAGCAAGGAGGACAAAGATTTCATCCTCTCGTTCTCTCTCTGCAGGGAGCTGGAGCTGTCACTTGTGTTTGGACCTGTTAAAAGACAAGGCCTCAGCCTATGGAGAAGCATAACTGCCTGGACATTCTTCTCAACACACATTACATATATGTATATATACATATATATATTTGTACCTATACATTAACTGTTTGACATACCCACACTTTAGCAAAAACTTTCTCTCTTAATGGATTCAAACACATTCACACACACTCCAGTGCATTAGCAGGCTCAGGGTAGTTTCCTGCGCGAGGCACAGACATCCACAAGCTCCCCACACCGCCGAGCAACACTCCAGATGCAAACGCCATCAACATGCAATCTTGACCGTAAGTCAGCCAACAGCAGGCCTGCCATTCAGTCACTTCTCTACCTCACCACTCAGCAGACGGCAAGAAGCCAAAGCAAGATAACGGCCAATACTGTGTATGTGAAATACATCCTCGTTTGAAACCAACCATCTGAAATCCCGGGATGTTTCCCCCCCTGATTTAAATGTATTTTATTTGGAAGACGTTTGTCCCAGAGTTTTTGCCGAAGCTGTTTCACTCTCTTCCCTTGCTGCTCGAGCTCCACAGTGGGGGGAGGCCGAGTGGGTTTGACTAATGTTTGTTTAAATTTCTCTTTCCAGCTCTACTCCTCTCCTGTGTTTAGACTTTACAGTGACATGTGTATTTCATATCTGGACAGACTCAGTGTTAGTTATGCCATCTTTCACAGGTTTTGTCAAGCTTGGTGAAATTCATATCCAGGGCTAAGAGGAAATGGGGTGATAAAACAGTCTCCACTATCGTTCCTGTTGGGGCGAGGTGATACTTTTAATCCATGTCTGTTTTTTGTATCCTCGAGGTTACTAGAATACCGTGGTGCTCAATTTACACTTTGCAGAAATCCTAACATTTATGTAACGCTTATTTATTTATGGTTGGTAATGGTCCAATGTTACTGGCAAGGAGATCATTGTTACTGTAATTCAGTGGTTCCCAAACTTCTGTCATGCGCCCTTTTGTAAAATAATGACTTGACCCCTCTCCCACCCCACTCAAACACAGAAATTGATTGCATTTCTTCAGCCAGTAACAACACTGGGGAAACTAATAATAAAAGGAGCTGAGATATAATGAAATAATGTTAATATGAACTGAACACACCCTGCATTTTCTTTTTATTGTGTTCTGATGTTCAACTGAAAAAGAAACACACACAAAGTAAACTTTGTCCAAAATGCCAGTGTCTTTACACACACACACATACACGATACAAGGTGACCTATCGTCGAGTCATCATCAAATTTCTTAATATTTCAGATTTGATGACAGGTTGCTGAGTCTCACCTTTTTTTGAGTCTCATCTTCCCGCCTTTTTCTTGTTGTAGGTACTTTACATGTTTTGCTAACACACATCTGAACAGCCTTGCTAGCATGAGAGCACTGCTTTTTCTTTGTTGTTTCCAAATCAATTAATCAAATTCATAGATTATTTTTCATAGCGGATCATTTGACTTTCCATAGAGAGCAAAAGCACAGTTAAAACAAATAGCTCTCTCTCTCAGCAATTATTGCAATGCCGTTCAACAACTTACTTTTACCCCTCTTAGGTTACTCTTGCTATGTCTGTCAAGCACAGCACATATGCAGTTTGCAGTAATAATAGTGGCAGATACCACCCAACATACATTTTGAAACAATGTTATATAACATTAGGCATCCTCTTTCCGAGCCTCCTAATAGCTAGCTAGCTAGCTAGCAAATAAGATTCAACCTGAAGCTAAACAAGAACCCTGTGAAAGGGCCGTAAACATGCACATGAAGGCTACATGATGATACAGCTAAAACAAAATGGCTCTCAAGTGAAGCTAAAGTTAACTGCTTGAATAAATAGCACTTTTGCATAGTGGCGCTAGTTTGGTTAGTCTTAATATTACAGTACAGATGTTACTCTGTGGTATTATATTGGCTCCCATGTATCCTATGATCCCATGTAATAACGTAGTCTGCAGGCAGCGTTATCTTAACCCTAGATTACGTGTGTAGGTGGTAGCCGAGCATGCTAATGTTTATAGTTTATGGTACTGCAGATTAACACACAGTTCAATTTAGAACTTCTAAAACCACTCGTGGTTTTAGTTTAAACTCTTTATACTGAATATGCCTGACCAAATGTCCCATGCACATCATAGCATGTGGATAAAACTAAAAAGCTGGACAGGTCAGCCATGCCTTGTAACGGCTGCTAAGCCATGATTGGACAATTGTTTTTGAGGGGGAGGGGTTAGTGAACTGTTATTAGTTACACCTGTGTTGGACCTTTTAAAAATTATCTGCTGTGAAAAAGGTTTATTCACCTTTTCTGGTGCCCCCCGCTACACCTCTATGCTCCTCTAGAAGGCCTCACCCCACAGTTTGGGAACCACTGCGTGTAAATTAGCCAGTGCAGTGTGTGTATCATCAAACCTTGATTCATGACTATATATAATGGGCAGCATGGTGAATCATGTGTATGTCTTGAGGAAGCAGTATTTACTGGCGAGTCCTGTCCTGTTTTTAACATGTTTTAATGCAGGTATAACAAGGATATACTGTGTGGTATTATGTGTGTATTATGATTTCACCTAAAGTTGAATATTAAAAAAATGTCAAAGCTTCATCAATGTAATTTATGTTTTTGTTCTGAGCAAGATTTGGTAGCACTCATCTCCTGCTCTCTAAAAAAAACAAAAAAAACAAGGTTGATCATGGATAGAAACACCAACAATAAGCTCAAAGCTAAAAAAAGAAAATCCCTAAAAGTACACATAGTGTGCACGCCTTGACAGGATATCACAATCTGCATTTGTGTGTGTGTTTTTTTTTTTTGTTTGTTTGTGAGTTTGTATTTGATAATGCTTTTCCACGGACAATCATGACCTAGCATAGATACAGTACATGATGTTAATAATGTGCAGAGGGTTTTATTGTGCTTCTCCATGGCGGGTGTAATGATCCTTTGTGTCTTCCTTTTAAAAATGTCATTCTTATTTGATGCCATCATCTACAGTGATTCAAAACGTGTGTTGTATTTTGTTAAAGTAAATGTTTTGTGTTGAAATAAAAACAACTTTTCCATCATTTTTTATTTCCTTGCCTTCCTGTCAGATTTCCCACTTATCTTCAGCCCCTTTGTTTAACTTTTTTTTTTTCTCGTAAAACAAATTCACGGAAATACTTTGTGTCTGTCCCCTTTCAGTAATCCATTACCAGGAAACACTAATGCCATATTGAAAATATCTCTGGCCAAGATGGCTGTGGCTGATATGAATCCATTATAATCTAATGATTATGTAAACCATCATTTCCCGAAAGATATGTCCGTCTCTCTCTTTGTCTGCCAACATCTCTGTGTATGGATACACCTCAGGGATACAGAATAAACCTTACAAGAGGTTCAATGTTTCTTTTCTAGAATTATCAGCATGTGTAACATCACTGTCCAGATTACGTAATAGGTTCAAATCCTCATAGATTTTTTTCACCACTTTCCAAAGTATACATTTTTATTTGATCTTATCATAGGTATTATTTTGAATAAATATCAGTGTCAACACATTATTGTCAACACATTATTGGACGTGTGTCATGTCTAAGCACTTTGCCCTCTGACGTCTCATGATAGGTTGGTACTTACATCAAATTACCACTAAGTGGCGGTATTGGATTGGAGTAGAGATCTGAATGGTACACAGTACACTAAATTATGTTGAATCAATATATGAGGATAGGTCAGTTAACCTAGTATCACCAGAAAAACTATTATGTATTATGCAGAATACAGCCTGTCAGAATATTATTATATAAATCATATAACTGGATTATCACTGATTCATAAATGTAGTAGTTGGTTAAGGAGCTATTAAACTACAATACAAACTGTTAGGTAGTTTAATCTATATAAACAATAAACAATATTTTAGGAACTGGTCACTTATTATGTAGGCAACTGTTAGATAGGTTAAAAGGAACATTCCCCTATGAAATGTAGTGGAGTTAAAGTATAAAGTAGTAGAAAATAGGAATACATTGATTCTTTTCCTGCCGTCTGCCCGACATATTGCGACATACCGCAATTATCATGTGATGAAATTGATAAGACTAAGAAGTTGACTGCTGTGCGATTTAAGATGTTCAGCGCGAGCAAACCTCACTGTGCAGCTTCAGATTAAGAGTTCTTTCTGTGTCTAGACTTTGCAGTTTTCTGTTATACGCAGTATATCAATGATTCAAGTTCAGCGTCAGGATCTTTACAAGAAAACAAAACAGTGAGATGAGGGCTTGTTGACAGTTTACTAGGACACATATTCACAAGGAAGTGAGAAGAGCAAACACATAATCTCAAACTGTTGACCTGATGACCCTTCATTAATAATGGCATAACTTACTTTCATGACTGAAAATAAATGTCAGCTGTGTCTTTTTTGCATTGAAAGTGTCTTCTCTTAGTCACTAAGACTTCCTCTAAAACTTACTGGAATCTTCCTAACACCAAAGTAATGCTGTATAATTTACTCAGCAGCTCGTAGTCATGCTGGAGATGATGGACAGGAAAGAGCTTGTGGCGAACCTGGGATCCAGCAGAAGCTGGTTCAGCAGCTCTCTGCCCTTCTCTCTTGTGGTCACTGAACACATTGCACTTTTCCACATACGCACCAATGACCCCCCTGTTAGATAACATGATTGTGATCATCATTAAGAGTTCACTAATTCAATAAAACAAAAGGTGTATTATGATATTTGTGTGTATCTGTGTCTGGCCTACCCAGTAGAGTGTTGATGTTGTTCATCCAGGAGAAGATAGACAGTGTGTGGTTCTCGTCCTCACTCAGATCGGCAATGTTAGGCGGGTTGTCGCCCTCCTAGACATGCAGATATGACAGACAGGACAGGATATGAGATAAATACACAGGCTGTAAAGCTGAAATGAATGGAGGGACTGATGGTGGTGTGCGTTTGTACCTTTAAAACTCGGTTCGGCAGGGGGGTTAAAAAGCGTGCAGAATTATCCAAATTGGAGTGGAAGTGTGCTGCAGAAACGTACTCGGCTGAGTTCACCCAGTTCTGTGCGAATGACACCTCGACAGAGGAGTAGTGACTCTTCCTGAAGGAGAGGAAACGGACAGAGGTGAAAAAGATTCAAGGTTCCAACATTCAGGAAATATATTTATTTGCTTTTGCTGCAGACAGTTACATAAGAAGATCCATACCACTTTTATAGATGTCTGTCAAATGTGAGGCTACAGCCAGTCAGCTCGTTAGCTTAGCTTAGCACAGAGAATGGCAACTTGTACAAATCTGAAATCACTTCATTTGTGCATCCAAATTCTCTGTGCGATAATTTGTCCACTGTTTAGCCCTCATAAATTTCACAACGAAACAAAAAGTAGTGTCAATATCATGTACACTTTCTAACTGTAGCATCTGGCTAACAATCCCACAATGCATTGCACTGCCGTTAACAGATGAAGTGACTCTACAGCTGTTAAAAAAAAAGCCTAAAATCTCAATTTAATGCTCACTATTGAACAAACCTGTGTCTAATATAGGTCATAATGAATGAGGGAGTGGTTTGTTGTCACCATCAGGTTGCCAGGCAACAGTGTAGGCTGCAGTGACTGGTACATATGTAATCCCTCATTAAAACCACAACCTGAGATTTTTTTGTGCAGATTGAGCAGAACTAACAAGATGTAACACAATAAGACAAGACAGATAGATTACCTGGGGTTGCATACAGCTGAGGTATAAGTTGAAACCATTTGGGCTGCCCAGTAGATACCGAGGAGAGAGTCTTTCTTCTCGTTGTCAGGGAGAGGAGAGTCCTTTGTAGACTTGAGGGCCTTTTAATCACACACGGAAAAAACATCAAGGAAATACTCCAGCAATTTCATTTAGTATCACAGCTCCATAAAGTTTGGAGATGCAGATAAAGATGCTATATTAAAATTGCTATGTGGATTTGATTGTGTGTGTGGGTGTACTGCACATACCTCAAAAAAGGCATCCCACTTAGCCATGACATCAGGGTACAGAGCTGCGCAGTCGGTGTATGTGGTGCAAAAGTCTGTTACACCTTCAGGTACCTGCATCTGGACCTAATAGTATGAATATCAATCATGATTACAATCACCTGCAGGATCATTTTTTAGCCATGCTAGCAGCAGAAAAGTGTCTCTGCTGGTCAATCAGTACACCACTCTGATCTCAGCAACTACTAGGATTTCACTGAAGCTTGCTGCGGACATGCATCGTGACTTTAGGATGTCTATTGTCCTGTTTTCATCTGTTTTTCAGGTTGAGAAGTACCTGAACTCCTTCTCCCATGAAGCCCTGCTTTGCGGCAGACAGGAAGGGCAGTGCAGAGGTAAAGTAGTTCACGCCTGGAGGACAAAGAAGTAGTTTAGTACTTAGTGTTCTCTTTGTATTTGTGTTTTGCTTGTGTGTGTGTGTTTGTCAAACCTACAGCCCCACCAGCTCTGAGTAGAAATACACATGGGATCTCCGGTTTGCAGGCCGCAGGTTGTTGCACTGGTTGGATCAGCGAGACGCCCTATAGAGTCAACACATTGTACAGTGTCACGAAAGATGTTGGTGGCTGATGGCCTTGTGTTTATTTAGTTTAAGACTACAAGGGATGAGCATGTTTGTCATGTTGACTCAGGCTTATTTAAACAGTATAAATACGTTATGAGTCTGATTCATCTAGATACATATCTTAGCTTTCAATAACTTCTTCTTACCTGAAGTTTTCATCCATCCCAGCTGCAGTGGCAGTCCCCATATAGGATTTTCTGTGGTATTTGTCCCCATGTAGCCTATATACGAGTCTGTAGCAGATATCATCAGCCGGTAAAGACTCATGCGATGGAGGACGTTCCAGGGGTCTGGATTCAGGACGCCATTCTGCGTCGGCAGGTCAGTCACTTGGCCCCACGTTTGCGCCCACATTAAGGGCATGCCATTTTCTACAATGACCGTAGAGGTGCCCAGAGACACCGCACATGCCAGGAGGAGGCAGAGGACCGTTGGACGCAGCATGACTGAGGAGCTGGGACTGCAGTCGTCACAGAAGATACAAGGCTTATATACTCTGTTCATATTGACATGTCCTCATACCATGGTTCAATGGACCCTCAGTGATAGACGGATAAGATAATGTGTGCACACAGAGCTAAAAACAGTCTCTATACACATACAAGTACACCCAGACAGACAGCAAAAACAAAAAACTCAACATTGTGAGCGAACTCATCAAGCAGACCTCAACCATGACTCACAGACACAGAATTCTGTCACATGGCACACTGGATGTACATTAAATTCAAAGTAATCCATGCCCATCCAAACTCAAGATCTTCTTGGTTTATGGTTTCAGTAGGTTTTTAATGTAGTTTGAGATCATTTTAAACTGTTCGAGTCACTTGAAGCTCAATAGCACGCAATCTCAAAAACCTTGAGGGCTGTTCTGTAGATTACAAGATAAGAGCAATGCCCTGTCGGTCAACACCTGTAAATCTACATCTGCAGACGTGAGTGACCACTGTGTACTTTTCGCCAACCCTTCTGAACCTGGATGTGCAAACATCTGCTCTCTTTACACCAGATGTCCAATGAAATGTCTGTGTAATAACATATATTTTTGTGGACCTAAAAGTAGCAAAATCTTATTATGTTGACTTAAACAGATCGGCCTTTAAAATACCTTCCATGAGTCTTTTTTTATTGAACAGTGTCAGCTTTTATTTACAGACAAACTGCAGAAAGGAGACCTGCAGACTCCTCAGTGGTAGCTACAGTATGGCCTTGTTGATAACGTATTGATATTTGGTTACATAAATATGAGTTTAAAGAAGACACAGAGGTGTTACCTCTAGGTCATGGTGGAAGGAGTATAGAAATACAGAAATGACAAAGTTTAGAATACCATGAATAAATAAATTCCAACACTTCATGACTTTCTTCAGCATGACTTTTTCCCATATTTATTTATTGTATCTTTAAAATTGCAGCACTTTTTTGTAACTTTCTGTAAAACAAAATGTCACGGCAGTATAGTGAAGTACACATTAGCATCTTTTTTTTCTCGTGTATTCATCTAAATTCCATCATTGCCTTCAAGTAAACTTTCTTAGGTGGAAGAAGACAAATAGTTGTGTCCTGCAACATTAAGTAATAAAAAACTTTGGAGTAATTGTAGGCTACAGGAAAGATGGGACAGATAAAGATAGATCTCTAGACAATGGTGGGATATAACTCAAATATTCAAAGTTAAATACTTTAGTATTTCCATTTCAAGCATCTTTACTGCTTAATTTTCAGATTACACTACTTGTCCAGTGAAAATTTGGGTTTAAGTTGGATTTTTCCTGATAAATTGAAGGATTAGGAGTTCATTTATGGGTGAACAGAAAATCTCCTACTTCTTAGAATAAATCATCTATATTTGAAAATCTCAGATTAGCTTCTGCAGTTTATGCTTGTATGATGATGATTGTCAGATTATTTTTTTAGAGACGCATGTTCCTCACATGATAACTAAGCTGCAAACACACGGTGATCTTCGCTTTGGGGTCTTGCTCGCGTCCTTCCTTCGCCTTGAAGTCATTTCCACCAGTGATTTTGCTGTCAGCTGCAGACATCATGTGACCGGGGGGGGGGGGGAGGAGTGGTAAAGAGTCAGGAAATACACCGCCAGCTCCGAGTCACAAGAAAGGTAAAGTCAAAACTTTCACACAGCCGAGCTCTACATTTAGTAAGTATTAACGCAGCTGACTCATTGGCATTGCAAACACTGTGTTATGACGCTGTTTCATCTGCGGGAGCAAAGAAATTCAAACAATTTACTGCCCGAAAAACGAGAGAAATCTTCAAACTGCGCTGCGACTTTGATTGTAGCTTTAATGGCTTCGTAGCAGACTAAAGTTCACATATAAAACCAGCGTTAACTTCAATAATAATCAGTGTCTGGTGAGGAAATATCGATCTTTTAAGTAGTCTTCTTCTTGTTATTGGAAAGCTCATGTGATTTCCGCATTTTTCTCGGTGGCAGTTGGCTGCTGAAGTAAATGGACACACACACACACACACACATATACAGGGAGGGTGCAACAAGTTTGACTCAAGCAGAAACGTGTTTTTAATGTATAATTGAAGTGTTACATTTATTCCCACTCATAGTAATAACAGGCCTGGTGGTGTCGGGAGTTTCTCAGCAGCTGGTTATTTGCGTGCTGGCCGTGTTTGAGTCAACAGTACAGGAAGTGTGCTCGGCTGCGCTGACTTCATAGTAAATATTCCTGACCCAGCCCTGATACAGGCTTTAAATGCAGCACATGCCCCGTTAGGAAAACCCACTACACTACAAAATCAACTTTAAAGCTGAGTCTACAGCCGTGCAACCATGTTTTACGCCGAGGTTGGCTGTTAGCTGAGCTCAAATAGCCACCATCATACTCTAAATAAATGAATTTAAAGCTGATTTTAAGTAACACTGCTTAAAACCTTTCACACAATTGATTTGTCAGTGTTTGCTCATGTTTACGTTGATATTTAGTTTACATTTGGAATATCAGAAGCTGGACTTTCCAACTATTTATCCACGCTTAAAATAGCCAATTAGCTAATTGTTTGAACACACTGAATATCTGTTACCTTTAGCTAATTATTTAGACTTTATCCATTAAGTTTAGTGTTACCTAACCAACAGTTCCCTAACAGTGTTAACTAACAGCTAAGCTAAGCTAAGTCGAGCTGCTTAGTAACAATTTAGGTTAGCTACCCAACTACAGTTTATCTATTAGGTCTACATTTATTCCATTATTTTTCGTTATTTTAAATGTTTAATGGATTATCTAATTGTTAAAAAGTTTTAGGTATAGCTGTCTATTACATTTAGCAACTTATTTAAAAGTTAGCCATTCCTTTTAGCATTAGCCAACTGTAACAGTTTAATGTAAGATAATCATTTAAATAGGTTATCGCTATTTTCAACAGTTTATGCGTTAAGTTTAGGTAATTATTTCAACTTCTTGTTATATTCAGTCATTTATTTCAACAGGTAATCAATTAGACTCACGTTTAGTGAATATTTCAGCTGTTTATGAATTACAACTGATTATTTCAAATGTAGTTTTTTTATTTAACTACAGCATTTCAACAGTTTATCTGTTACATTTATCTAACTATCTAACCACTTATCAGTTACTCACAACTGATTATATCTTCTATCTGTTAGCTTAACAGGTTTCATGCACCCTTGAACACATCATGTGGTGTTAAGGCTTTACAGTTGATTTGTTGAACAGGTGTCTACTGTGCAGTCAACCATCACTGATCGCGTACTGATCAGATCAGTGTTTATTTTTCTCTGACACAAATATGTGGATATATAAAAACAACAATTGTAATGATGTCTCTGTCTGATTCCTGATTGAACGACAGGCTGTGTTTTTGTGTTACAGCTCTCCATCATGTCTTACCATGCTGGGATTCCAGAGGAGCCCAGTGTTTTGGTCAACAACATCAGCTCCAACATCCATAAGCTGACACTGCTGAGTAATACACACGCTACAAACACACAATCAACAGCTGCAACTTTCAGATCACACCCACTTGAATGTGAACATGTATGCGAATCATGTTAAGACATGTAGAGATACTTTCAGTACGGATAAACTACGTCTCTCTCTTCCTCACCAGCCTCTGAGCTGCAGAGGGCAGTGTCTCTGCTGGGAACGGAGCAGGACAGCAGCCAACTTCGACATACGCTGTGAGTTATCGAGGCTCGGGTCAGGTCTGCATAATTGGTCTATTATGATGAACATCTTGCAATAAATGCAGGTGGAGACAAGGTTAAACCTTTGAACCATGTCTTCCTGAAAGTTGTCAAGTGACTAATCGTCAAAGATTACACTGTAATTGCATCTTAAATCTGATAATCCCAGTTCAATATTGGCAGCTCCACACAGCACTCTTGATGTTTGTCTGACTCTACCATTTCTCCTCTCAGCAATCCACCTGTTTCAAGTCTAGCCAGGATTTCTCTACTTTCACAAAAAAAATAAATAAAAAAATATTTGTCTTTGGTCACCAGGCAACAGAAACAGCAGCAAGGCAACCAGCTAGCGAAGGACACTGACAGACTGATGAAGGCATTCAGCGCTCTTCCTGTTGGCCCCGATCAAGTAATTACCTCTAAAGTCCTTCCATAACTCTCACTCAAAGTCAAATAAACAGCTTGTTAAGACCACACTTGTTGTTTCTCCAAGTTTCTGTTAACATCTTTGTTCTTTGTGCGTTTTTAGCGGCAGAGAAAGATACAGAGAGAGCGCTTGGTGAACGACTTCTCCGCCGCTCTGAACAGCTTCCAAAAGACCCAGAGGAAGGCGGCCGACAACGAGAGGGAGTTTGTGGCCAGAGTCAGAGCCAGCTCCAGGGTGTCTGTGAGTAACCCGCTGTACCTGCAAGATCACAAAGTCAGGGTGCGACAAACGGTGATTAAATGATATGTTAATATGTGGCTCAGGAAGTAGAGGGGTTGTCCATTAATCCGACGATTCGCACTTTGAAGAAGACTAGAAAGGTGCTATATAAGTACAGTCCATTTAATGAGCCAATAACTCCTACATTTAAAAATGTTTTTTTATGTATTTTAAATGGCTTTTATTGGGAGACAGACAATACATAAATGTTATATCGGCAGTGAGAAGCTGTTGTGTGTTATATTAAATATATATTCATTTGAACTGAGAGTTTATGGGTAAAGTTTCATACGCTGTAGCTCTCTGACATTACTGTACCACAGACAGTGCATTTTAATGGTGACTGTTTTAGTCACCGAATCCCTCAGGAGGGCATGCTCGCTTGGCAACTCTGTTCCCTCACTGCTTATCTCACTGCACAGAGAAGTATCTGAATCTGCTGCGTTGGTGCTGATAAGCAGGAACAGTTCCTTACTGCTTTACATGGCCGGTAAGGAGCAGATCTTGGCCGGAGAACAAAAAGCTGCAAGGTTTATTTGCGCAACGTACATTTTTCGACGATGAACTGTGCTGTTGATACTTAACCAAATTATATTTAATGAGGTGTTACAGTACACGGGCACCGTTGGTTTTATAGCACCCTGTACATCCTGAGTCATTGCTGCACGCGCACAGTGAAGAACGTCCTCCACAGTTTCAATAACAAGCACACGGCACAGTGTGTTTACCTGAACCTTTTAATTTCCTTTGACAGGGAGGACAGCCTGATGACGGCTTTGGGAATGTGTCTCCCTTCCCCAGGTAGGTTCATTCTTGTAATTTCTGTCACCATATATCATATTCTTTTTTTTATCTCATCTATGTGTGTGTCTGTCTGCAGTGATTCCCAGGTGCAGGCTCAGACTGAGGCCATCACTGAAGACGACCTGAGGCTGATCCAGGAGAGAGAGTCGTCCATCAGGCAGCTGGAGGTACCAAAAGACTCAGCTGTCTATTCCAGCATGGCCACTAACTAATGCAGAGCTCTGTGGTTTTGTCTCCACATGAGTGACACTTTCTCTCTTTGTTTGCTTGATTCAGTCTGACATCATAGACATCAATGACATCTTCAAGGACCTGGGGATGATGGTCCATGAGCAGGGAGACATGATAGGTGAGCTTTTGTCACCTGCTAGTCTAATAATGTAGCAGCTTGCGTATGGTGTCCCTTATCTTTCCACACTCAAGATGACAATTCTACTCCTGTCTACCTAATCTAAAGACTGAGCACATATTTTATCCCTGTCCTTCTTCCCACCTGCTGCATGTACAGTACATTGTGTGTGTGTCCTGTGTGTTTTGCAGACAGTATAGAGGCCAATGTGGAGAATGCAGACGTTCACGTCCAGAACGCCACACAGCAGCTGGCACGTGCTGCAGACTACCAGGTAAAACTCGATAGGATGGAGAAAAGAGGAAAGGCGAGGCATCCACACGTATAAATGTTAGAGAAATTTGTGAGAGAGTTGTGAGGTAGCAGTATGTGTGCATATTATGACTCCTGCACCAGGAGTCCCTTGTGTAACCAGGTTGTTAGTCAGATTGTTTCGGTGAATAAGACATAGAGAAAGAGGCTGAGTCACTGCCTTTTCTTCGTGTGGTGGCTGTGAGTCACTTGGATCTATCGATCTGTCTCTTTTATTAAGATTTAATTTATATCTCAGACTTATTTATTACACGAACAACAACTTTTTTTTCCCTCCACAGCGGAGCTCCCGGAAGAAGATCTGCATCCTGGTGATAGTGTTGGCTGTAGCTGCTGTTATTATTGGACTCATCATCTGGGGCTCTGTCAAATCATGAGAGCTTCACCATCTTCTTCATCGTCCTCCTCTCCTCCACCTCTCCCGTTTAGTCATCAGCCTGGACAGAGAATGAAGCGCCGCCCCTTCCTCTTTTCTTGCCCCCCCCCCCCATGGCGGGAGACAGATTGTCTGTCTTTCTTTGATTATTTTTAAGATACTTCAGTCCTTGTTGAGAGGATTGACAGGACACACACTCCATTACATCCTCCACTGTGAAAACAAAACTATCACCAGGTAGCTTTATTGCTATAACCAGCTTTAATTGACTCATTTGTGCCTGATTTACTTTGACAGGAAAGCTTTAAAGGTTATAGTCCTCACCTGATTTTCAGAGGGAGGTGTAAACACGGGTGGAGTAGTTGCCGTGTTCGGTGGCAGCCATGTTGGCTCCACCAGCTCCAAACGTTAAATGAAATTACAGCACAGACAATGCTTCTGGGTGCAACGAAGCAGCGAGTTACAGTCGGCAGGTGAGAGGGGATTAACTTTCAGACCCGTCCTTCCAAAATAACATTTCTGCAGCCGCTTTCCTTTATCAGGTTAGATATAAAAAGCACACACGCTAAATGTTTCTCTGCAGTCTATGAATCAAGTGCACTATGTACAAATTCAGCCCTGGTCCGTCATACAATGGAGCCAACTGCGTTCATCTTACTGTGATGCAGTTACAATCTTTTATCTATGATCTCCTGCATTTTAATTTATAATTATTAAAATTAGTAGTTAATTTCTGTTCAGATTGTAATCTAAAGATAAATCAAGAAGTACTGTGATCAGGAAGTATCTTACACTCCACCGTCAGCCAGTCATTCCAAATATTTAGTAATTAAAAGTTTGTTGCGTCTGTGAGTAAGTGGTGCGTTTCCTTTAGCCAGGCAAATAATTTTGTAACTGTACAGCTTCGGAAGATTGCGCGAGCGTCATGGAGATTTGTTTTATGAAGTGAAATCAGGCTGTCACATCACAAGTGATCACACGCAAAAAATGTAAACTGCCACTTGTTGATAGTGTAGGCGAAGGCCAGGTGACAGTTGGGACTTGTGTTTTATGGTTTGTTTTAGCCTACAGTACTTATTCATGCTTCATGTAAAGGCCCTGCGTGCCACACAGACCTCGGTGGTGGCCCGACAGTTTGTGTGTTTGTGGGGGCTTTGCCTGTTGAAAATCTGACGGTCATTATTTTTCTGTGACTGACAAGTTGCTCTACCTGTTTTTATCTCTATATCCCCAACATGAAGAAACTAAACTTGTAGTAACTCAAAGTAAAGTAAGTTAAAGCAAACACTAATAATTATTTGCTCCGATTTAACGATTTGACCCCAATGTAAAATGATGATCGCATGTATATTTTTAATACTGAGAGCTGCCTAAAATGTGCTGAATAAATTACCTGATTGTAGAAGAGTGATTTTCTCTTTTTATTGAAGGCAGAAAGTTCTCGAGCATTTGCATGTAACTACATTATTCTGTAGTAAATGTAAGGTTTATTGGATTTGTTTTTATTTAAATGACAAGATATTAAGTTTCTTTGAGTTATTTTACAGTGTATATCTTGTACTATATAGCATAATTGTTGAAAAAGCTGCAAAATCATTTATTCAGTCATTAGTTTTACCTTCAAAGTTAAATGAGACAGTCAGGTTGTTGGTTTAGAGTCAGTGGACAGGTAATTTTACATGTCATTTGCTTCTTATTTAGCTGCAAGTGAGTCCATTGCTGAAAGTCATTACTTTCTTTCGTCAACAACATGGTACTACTGTGAAAGTGGTAGTTCCTCAAGTGCTTTCAACAGTGTGGGATTTTTTTTAGGGAAGATGAATGAGTAATGTCAGTAACTGCTGACCATCTTAGTCAATGCAATATATCTCATTACTATACTGTTACAGGGAAGTAAATTTATATTGTGTGCTCTGTTGAGATTTGAGCAAATATAGGCAAGATGGACAAATTGTGTTCTTTTGAACTTTGTTGCTAATATTTATCTTTGTTGGCTAATATCAGCCCAAAGTGTTTATACTTATGGGTTATGTTGGCAACAGCTGCTGTGCATTCAAGACAATTGTATCTGCTTGTGATAGAAAAGATCGTTTTTATTTTTTTATGAGAATGAACTCTTTTCTGCACCAACTACAGATCCCTGTGGTTCACCTTTTGTTAAAATATGCCAGCATACCCACTGATATATTTTCACTTACAAGACGATTCTCGGGTTACTTCGCTCTTATGTCTGTTATTTTATTTCTCTGAAGTGTGATGGACAATACTCGCTGCGTTCAAGGGACTCATACAAAACTTGGGAACAGGACGTCACCCTCAGAATGTTTTAAAACTCAAAGATTTCTTTGAATGTTTTTAAATCCATATTGAAAGATCTGGAGACTGAATCATCGGGGTGTCGTTGCGTTAATTGATATTGTTGAATTCATGGCTTGTACTGTACTTTTAGTATTATTATAGATTGCTATGATTGCTCCCTTGAAAAAGAGGTTTTAATCTCAATGGGACCCTTCCTGGTTAAATAAAGATTTTAAAACAACTGCTGAAAACATACAAATATAGTATAAAAAGAGTTAATAGCACATTATATGACATCTCCTTGTTGACAACATAGACTGAAGAAAGTATGTCTCAGGCTGTGATGACAGAATGAGATCAAGGAGCAGACAGGAGTTAGTTTGTATATGTCAGAAAAGACAGTGTTGGAGTTGGATCGGGATGTGGAAGTAACAGACTGCCGTGACGCACAAGGCAAAACTGTCCTTGGCAGGGTGAGGAGTTGGGAAGGATTCGGACAGAGTGTTGTAAATACATCACTCAGTCAGAGAATGGGTTGAACTGGGCGTCAGTAGGACAGGGAGTATTTTGGGCTGGTTACACACACGCTGAAAGTAGCAGGTTCCTGCAAAGAGCTGAGCAGGATTTTCCTTTCCAAACAGAAATGTCACAGCTGAGGAGGAAGAAGAGGATGAGGAAAGGAAAGTTACTGCAAAGGAAGTTTGGTTTGAGGTGGATAGACACATAGCAACTTATTCAGTTGTTTTTCAGTTGACACGTAATTTTCCTTTACATTTATTTCACTGCCTCATTTAAGAAAAATGCAATACAGCAGATTCTAGCAGACAGAGGCTGAACCTGTAGGTGGACGTGACCTGTTGATATAATAGCATAATGTGTCTGGGACACAGAGGCTGTTTTTTTTTCCTGCTAATGTAGAAAATCACATATAATAGCAGTTGGAATCACTTGAGGACACAGAAGTCATAGAAGTTTCATTCTGCTGTGATGCAGATTGGAGAAATAACTTGTCTTGGCAAACACTGAGCTCGCTGAAGTCATTTAGGTGCGTCGTGAGAAAAAGGTTCAGAGGAAATAACAAGTTGCCCTTAGTTTTCCTTTCCATTAGGAAGCTGAAAGTAGCTCTCCTAAATATGTAACTGTTAGAGTGGAGGAGACTCTCTGGGGGAAAAACACACAGTTACGTACCAATTCAGTCTTGGTTTGAATTAACTTGTGTTTTTCCTTTTATTTCATGCCATTTGTGCGTGTTTCTAGACACCAGGAGGACTAGCAACCACATTAGCAGAGACCATACAGATAAACCTACATAGTTGAAGAGACGCAACTCATTAATGAAATTGTGTATTTCAATTTCGATTAGTATTTCAGGCTGCTTGACTTAAGTTTTATAACTAGGTTCAGGAACAAAGACCACACCTTGAAATCACATTTCCCAATCTCAATTACTTAAACACACCTCGTCTGTTCACTCCCTCAGTTCCTCTTCTCTCTATTTAATTAAAAAAACAGGAACCACAGGGGGCTCTAATCTATAAAGCAACGAAGAAACCGCTCCCTCACTTTAGGGTTCAGTTGATCGATGTCCTCAGTCCCTCGACTCTCATCCCATACCCTCCCTCCACCTACCCTTCATCCCTCTACATTCAAGTCATCCCTGGACCCTTGACCCTCATCTCCCTCCCTCCATCCCTCACCCCTCCTACAGTACATCATCTCGGTTCACTTTTTATCTACAATATACAATAAACCTGCTAAATTTGGAATCATTTTGTTTTTGTTTTTATAATTTTTATTCCTATTTTTACACATCAGGTTAATTGTGGTTAAATTTCCACTGTGATATGTTTGAAAGAGACTGATAAGATACACTTAATCTATCAAGAATAAATCCCATAGTCGCAATAATTTCATGAGTAGAGGTAAAAATACTTTATTCCAGCTTTATGGGCCTAGAGTATAATATAATAGTTTTCTGGGCAGACAGGTGTACACTGTATGATTCTTTTAAAGACACAACATGCACTTCTAATCCTATATTATACTTTCTAAAATGAGCGCTCAATAGTCATGTTTAAATTTTTTTTTCATTTTTTTTAGTAGTAAGTAATTATTACTTCCAGAAGGAGGCAGTGCTGGACTGCTCACTGTAACCCTCATTCTGCCTCGGTCCACAACATACCAGCTATGTAATGCAATTATACAACAGCCACACAGAATACTGTCATTTCTCACTATTAACAACTGTACACACGTGCAGGTAAAAAATAATACATCTCATATTATATAGTAGTAGAATAGAAACTATCTCCACAAAACTTAGTTAGACTTTTATCACAGCCCGTTGGGAGCTTTGATCTCTTCAAAATGAGATTTGTGTTTCTGGTCCGATCCATGTTAATTAGCTTACATAAAAGTCCAGACTGTCCTTCACAGTGGCTGCTCAGTTTCAAGCCCTTCAGCAGTCATCAAGCACAAGTGTCCTTCAGTGACACAATGAGTCCCTGCTCTGCTCCAGGGTGCAGATCAGCTAATAATAATTATCAGATAGAGCATTAACAGCTATAGAGCAGTGCATTATTTTTTCATCTGAGATCGTGTTAGCAATAGCCTTGACTTTGTCATAACTCAATACTATTTTTAACCTCTCCTCTCCTCTCCTTCTAACCGTCTCTCATTTCTCCTCCTTTCTCCTGTCCTTTCCTCTCCGTTACAGCACACCTACTCTGTTGTATCAATGCAGATGCCCTCACTATTTTTAGGGCTGGCTCCACAGGATGTCTGCTCTCTTTCAGGACAATCAGGTTAATAACTCCATTTACTTTAGGATAATCTTGATTCAACAGCATTTTAAAAGGTTGCCTAAACTTATTCTCAACTTACGTCATCATTAAGTATCAAGCGTGTAATCAGACTTACAACAGGAAACGTTCTGCCAGTGTTAATTTAATGTTCAGAAGACTGTGGCATGATGAAATGTGCAGTGGTTAGCATTGTCGCCTAACAGCAAGACGGTTCCGGGTTTGAATCCCAGCCTGGGCCTTCCCGTGTGTGCATGTGTCTGCGTGTGTACCGGCTTCCTCCCACAGTCCAAAGACATGCAGGTTTATAGGTTAATTAGTGACTAAAATTGCCCGTAGGTGTCAATGAGAGTGTGGATGGTTGGTTGGTGTCTGTGCTTGTGATGAACTGGCGACTTGCCCAGGATGTACCCCACCTTTCGCCCAATATCAGGTGGGGTTGGTTCCTCTTGCAACTGGATAAGCATGGATGGACAGGTGCAGAGCCATAGTTTCCACAAGTGAAAATGTAACAAAAAAAATCATTACTATATTAAAAATGAAACTATCAAAGTTTGTATAAATGAGCCTGTGTTGTTAGCATCTTCAAAACTTACCTGTACCTGAGCATCTCAGTCTCCATCTGTGATGCCTGACTTGTAATTCTCAGGTCTGGTCCAGAGCCCCAGAGGGCAGCATTCCTCCCATCAGCCCAGGAATGTAAACTTTACTTTGGAGACCAGCTTCAGTCCAGCAGGAGGAATGCAGAGTGTTTGCCGTTAAAATGTCCTCCTTAAGGTGTACTCTCTCTGAAAAGGAATATGTAGAAGAAAAAAAAAAGTCATAAATAAAGATGTGGTAGAGCTGGCACTGGTGGGATGACAACTGGCACTAGAACAGAAAAACATGCTAGCGGGTAAGCAGGGTTTTAGATTTAGAGGCTTCTGTGTATTCTGGTAAATATTGATGTTTTTCTGAAGAGGAAGTAGCTCTCAGGTATGTGACAGGATGTTCCACGGTGAGAGGAAACCGCTGCACTCACCTGCCGTTTCAAAGTTAAAATTCCGAGCTTGCACACTGAAGAAACCCTCAGTACACCTGTGCAGAATGGTTTATTCCCTCTGCACCGAAAAACAAACAAGTCAAGGAAGCACAGATACTGCGTTTTTTTTAACTTGGACAGGCTCTTATATTTTAGCCTTCAGCGGGTAACTCAATATGCTCGTGGCTGCTGGTGGGAACATCGTGGTAAATTCCTAAAAACTTCAATAACCAGAAACTATGTGATGTGCTGTCAGTAAACAGCATGCAGCATGCTCCTATTTACCAATGTGGCCGATCTTTTCATACCAAACAACACCAAAGGGACAAAAACATCAGAACATCTATTTATGTTACCCTCAGTCAACCCTTTTTTGGTGTCTCTAACCTGTATCCCTGTCACATTTGCAAAAAAGACAAATTTATATTGTCTTTATCACTTTATAAGACTTTATCCTCAGTTCTGATAAAGTTCACTACTCACAAAAAGTGAGTGCAGAATGCAGCTAAAATCCACTATAAGCATTACAGGTGAACTTAATTTGATCTTCTCTAAACCTTTGAATGCACATGTCCAACTGTAAAACATGCTGTTCTCTAACAAGGTGTTTCTGATCCATGAATGGACTATTATTTTGTATTTCAACAGTCTTCTTCATCAAGCTGTTCACATTTTGACATCACGAGACGACGCCTAACAATCGATCAACAGTACCTGGCCTGTGCGAGGCTTCAGCCAAGAGTGGCCAATTAGGTGGACAGAACCAAGACTTCAGATTAATGCCAATATTAATATGTCAGTGCTGGATGTGAAAATAGGCAACTGGCTAATACAAAACCAACTGTATAAGGCTTAAGTCATCTTTAAACATCTGAAGGACGATAATGAAAGCTGCTTTTGTCTTACGAGATGACCCCTGACCTTCTCTTGCAGCTTGAAATATACTTTTCCAGTTATAGACACTTTCAGTTGTGGCTGTTGTCATATAGCCGTACTGCTTTCAGTGCTGCCCACCTGTCCCTGTCTCCTTGCCTGCAGTTTCTCATTCTATTACTGTAAATGTCTTACAGGCTGTGTTCATCTGTTTGCATTTTCCAAAGTCCTATCATTGCTCCAATCTCAGTTCTGCGATAATGTTTACGGTTTGCTGCAGTAACTTGTTCCTATAACTACTTTTTTCTTAGTTTAGCCTTGTGGTTTATATGCTGACCTTAGAACAGATAATAGTATCTTAGCTGTGAGTTGATTGATACAGGAATTTGATTTGTGTGAACAATTTCCCGAACTCCTGGTTTCCCATCCTGCCGACGTCTCTGATTACAGCACAAATTGATTTATTCATTTGTAACAAGGGAGAAAGTAAGGCAGGCCTACATTAACCTCCACCGCAAATATTCTTGTGCTACATCTTGTGTGAACAAGTTAAATACCATCCTGGTTTGCTCATTTAAATCATCTCCTATGTGTTTAAGAAGACTGTTTGTACAGAGGAACGTAACCAGGAGAAGAAATGCAGGAAGGCAAACTATGGTGACCTTGTATAACGCAACAGCCGTCATAATCTCCAGCCACTTCGCCGTTGGTGGGAATGAAGAATGAAGGATGGAGGTAGGGATGGAGGATGGCAGGAAGGTAATTGAGGAATGGATGTGTGTCTCCTAGGTGGCCATGTTGATGCTCTGGGAGGATGTGGGCACTGGTCAGACCACACACACATACACACAAACAGAGACACACACACATGCACACTAGTAGCAAGGCCACGCCAAGCTTAGGCTGTGGATATTGTTATGCCGTGGTGAAGATTTAACTCTGGGGCTTCACCATGGTGGAACCGTAGGAATTAGAGTCTGGGTTACACCGGTAGGTATTTGATTCTCGGTTTCTATAATGGTGGGTAATAAATTGTGGGTGTTGGGACTGGAGGAATTTGGCTCGGGGTTAGAAGTTCCTGCTGAAGTACTGTTACATTTGGAGGATTTGGATGAAGCAGGAAAAACATGCCAACAGAGTAAGCTAGATGACTTCTCATCCAAACGGCATACTTTAGGTAATTAGGGAATCAAATCTACATCATTTTCTATGTTTGTTGTTCTTCCATGGCAATAGCTACGTGCAGTTTTCAAAGTATTTGGCTCTTTAGACTGATGGCAGAGTATTAAATAATTGTAATGGAATAAGCAGAAAAATAACTTGCTGGACAGAACGTCCTCGTAGTCGACGTGAAGACAAAAAAACAGTCAGTAATGCACGGATAGATGATGCGTTGCGTCTTCTTGATACTTCGATAGCGATTTTAAAGCCCCCGACATCTTGGTTTGGCCAACATTTTCCACCATGTCTAACCACTTGGTGAAACTTCCTTTGAGTGACAAAAACCTTCAGCGTAACCGAGCTCATGTTGGGCGGCTGAATAAATAAGAAATATTCATGACTAAATGAACAACAATCAAAGAAAAACTCGCTAATCTGCTTCATCGGGTGGGCGTGGTTTACCGGATTTGATTAAGAGTAATGGCTAAATGAGGAAACAACCCCACAACTGTTTACACATTGTGATTCATCCATCTTGTGTAATCACTTTATCAGGGCTGCAGGGGGGCCTGGAGCCTATCCATGCTGGCATTGGGCAAAGGTCCACCCTTGGACAAGTCACCAGTTCATCACAGAGCTGACACATAAAGACAAACAACCATTCACACAATTTCACGGGCAATTTGGAGTAACCTAATAATTGCATAACTTTTGGACTCCACACAGAAAAGCTCTCTTAAACTCCCCGTGGGAGAACATGCAAACTGGGTACGAACCAGAAAGTTTCTGCCGTGAAGCGATAGTGCTAACCATCGTGCAATCAATGTTTTAAATCCTGAGAAATCCATGACCTTTTTCAACTTAGCCATGCCCGTTTTGAACAAGTGAGCAAGAGCAAAAACACAAATATTTTGAGTGAAATAATCAAAAATGTTACTGGGATAAACTTTCGAGTTCATGCAGGATCATTCCATTGATAGAAAGAAGCAGAGTAAGATGTTTTTAAAACGTGTTTTTAAGGCCATTTTTTCCAGGGTGATACTGGAATATTTATGTTATATTTTAACTTTCAGCGCAATCAAGCACGCATAACTAACATTTACTAAATATTTATTAAATCTAGTACTTTTTAATTATCAAATATCAATTCAAATGTCACTCTGGTGACAGTGATAGAAGAATAAGAGTTTGCTAAATGATTTAATCCTCAAAAGTGTGACAGCTGTGTTCCAGTTTTCTGGCTGCTAGCTTATTAAACGATTGGACATAAGTTCAGAGCAGCTTTTCAGATCGGATGTTCGAATGAATAAAGATTAAAATGACAAAATCACAAAATTGAGATTTAAAGTTTAAAACACTTGTAGATTATTTTTCTATTGTTTATCTCAGTGGTGGACTTACCGGACAACACCACACAAGAAGGAATGCACACTCATTACTTACAGATCCCGGCTTTGAGCAGTGAGTGAGTTATACCTGTTAATCAGCTGCACTGAAAGGCGTTTGACGTCAGAAGTGGACAGAGCTAACAGAAGCAGAGGTGTGAAGAGTCTGTGCGTGAGTGTGTTTGATTGGGCAGGTGTGGCTGTCGAGGTCAAAGTTTAAGAGGGGTTGATGTGTGGGGTAGCGGCGGTGGTCCCGTGAAAGCTGCTCAGCAAACACAGCACGCTGTCACAAACACACCAGATATATGAATAGCCACAAGGCTGTGAGAGAGACAGAGGATGGACAAGTGCGTGAGGGAGGGAGAGGAAGACAGAGAGCTCACGAGCGAAGGAGGGAGGCCCTCGGTTTACTCACAGTGTTGTGATATGTTCGTCATGTTTTCACACCGGGGGGATTTTTCAGACTGCTTGTTTCCATTTTACTGTCTGGCATGTACCTTCAACTGATGTAGCCCGAGTTTCATGCCGCAGATATGAGGCCAAACAGGATGAGGTGACGTGTAGTCGTCAGATTAGATGGCGAGAGGCGAGATGAGAGAAATGAGAAGAGGTGAGGGTAGATGGGTTTAACTGAAATGAACTTTTTCAAACAATAATGGTGAGAAAGAGGTAATACAAAATGACATTACATTACAGCAGATGAACTATACCGATGAGACTAAATGAAATTATCTTGAATGATGAAATTAAATTGAGATTTAATGACACGAGAGAGGCCTCACTTGTGAGATAAGGAGAAAAACGGGAATTTAAGGTAGAAGATGAGGTAATATGAGATGAAACAAGATCACATTTGATGAGATGAGATGTGAGATTAATTTGAATTATCAGAATTATGAGATCAGATGACTGTTGACGGAGACAATACAAGTTAACACAATCATTCAATATACAGAAAGTATGATAAGATGTGCTATGCGATGGAACAGAGATGAAACAACACATTGTGACTTTTTTTAGATGGAAAAAGCATGAACATGAAAAAGGAGTTTACATGAACTTTAGTGATGAGATGAAACAGAATCTTCATCTTTAAAGATGAGGAGGTAAAATGAGGCTTTGGTGGGCGTTGACAACAATATTAATTGCTGCATTGATGCACTGATTTTCTCCGTGGCTTCAGGCAGCATCTTCTCAACCAAAGATACACAACAAGCCAAAGACTTCAGCTAACTCCATCACCCATGTTTCTGTTCTGTGACCGGTTCAATCCGACCCTCAAAGCACAAATCTGCCACCACATCAGACGTTTTCTTTTTAGCTCTCAGTATAGACGTTTGCTTTTTGCCTTAATTTATCCTGGGAATATTTGCCAAGCACACATCACACTCTCTTTCATCAACACCCTGCTTCACACGTACAAAGTTACACACATTCATACCTGGGCAGCTGCCCAGTGCGACCACAATCTTCTAGTGTTGGTCCACTGGGCTGTTCCACCAGAGCAATTTGGACGGTAAGAAATTTGCTCAAGGACATTTCTATGGTGTTAGCTGAAGGAGAGGAGAGCAGGTCACACTCACTCTCCTGATCCACATTTATATTTGGAAAATCAGGAGCCTAAAATCTACCTGTGTCTCTAAAGCCATTGAGTTGTTTCTATGATCAAGGTTATGGCTCTATCTGATTTTAAAGTGTCATTCTTCAGTGCCAGTTTACTTACGATCAATCTAAATGACGTGTTTTGGAATAGCACTCCCTCCATTCTGTGAAGAAACAATGCTAATCTCTACCTCTACCTGTGCATGATGGCTACCTCCCTGGACTGACTGTCGCCTACTGCAGCCAGCTCGATCTTTCCACCTTGAGTTTGCACGCAAGCTGGCACCTTAGCTAATATGACACTTGCCATGGGCAGAACTGATATTACATATTTACAAAATCGGGTGCCAGACAGCACGGACGGTCATCCTCAGTGGTTCAACTGTGGCTCACTGTTCCCGGCAAACACCTCAGCGCTCCTCATAAGAGCCCTCACTTCATGAAGCAGCAGCATGTTGCTCTGCTCAGACCAGTCTGAACTGCCCCTCGCTAGGACATGGTCGCTCCAGCATCAAACGATATTTTTAATCAAGTGGTCAAAAGCTATTGCACAAACATTCTAAAGTAGCTTAGGTCAACAGTGTCCCAGAGCCTGTTCTGTTAGCTGGAATGCTCCTGTACGCTGCGAACAGGCCTCTCTTTGTGCTTCAGTCCAGCAGCCTCACGCCACACCGCACCGCTCTGGAATCCTGTTTGTTTTCTTTCAAATTTCTCAACCTAGTTCACTCCGTGTTGTGTGTGTGTGTGTGTGTGTGTGTACACTGTGTTTTAAGGTGTACATCTGTGTTTGTACCCATGCAGCAACAGTATGGCTCATTGAGCATGTGCTCATTTTAAGCTGGTGCCAAAGTTCACAAGCTTTAAAGTGGAACATACTGGAGGGTTAAAAAATTATGAACTTTGAGCCTGTGTAAATCCATCCAGCCCCAGTGTAGGTTGTTAATGTGAGGAGTAACAGACAGATGCCTATTGGACCAAACTCAGTTTTCTGTAGCCAAAAGGCCTGTTTTTAAATTCACAATGCAGGATTTTACTTAACAGAGTTTGCTCTGGTATTTTAATTTGTGTGTCTGATTGAAATACCAGGACTCCTGACGACTTGTACATGCTGAATTTCCTCTACCTTCGGGGACAAGACAAAATCTTGAACTTAAATCTGTTGTTTTGCATTTCTGGACTCTCCTGCGTTCATTTCTAGTCAATCCACTTATCTAACCAATAATCTGCAATTATCCACAGTACACAGGGCTTGTTTACGGCCTGCGTTGCTGACTGGACAAACACCTCAGGCCTTCCCTCTCATACTTTTAGTCCTCCTCCCCCTTTCTCCTCATTTCTACTGTTGGCTGACCAAACCAGAGGAATTCATTATCCCGGAAACTTTTTACAGGACAGAGTGAGCCAAAGAGGGCAAGACCATTCTTCTTTCCTAGATTCCCTGACAATGAAACCGTGGTGTACAATCGGCCTATTATTACAGCTATTGATGACCACTGTTTTTTTGCCATATGAACTATAACCCCAGCCCCAGGAAGGCTTATTGTTACCCCAACAGCCTGGTTTTATTTGTAAAGAGAATGGATTTAATTTGTATTGGACAGATGCCTTTTTCATAAGAATTTTGGCACTGCAAAGGGAATTAAATGATGTGAAAATATTCCAGTCATCTCAACAACTAAGTGGTCAGCTCAGTTGGAATGAGACAAACATTGTATCTTGAAACAGGAAAACAAGAAACCATGCATCCATTCACTATCCATACCCATTAATGCTTTGCTGGGTTGTGGGGAGCTGGAGTCTGTCCCAGCTCACACTAGGCAAGAGGTGGTAAACACCCTGAAAAGTCTGTGACAAAGCTGGCACGGAGGACTGTTATATAGACAAGCAACCATTCACACTCACATTCACACCTTAATGTGAGTTGCTAATTCACCTAACCTGCAGTCTTGGGACTGTGGGAGGAAACATGCACAGACATGGTGCAAAATAGTAGTAGGCTGGTCAACAAAAGATACGAGCAAGCTGCAGGTTTAAATATGACAAACACAACAATTGTAAAAAGATTGTATGTTTCTGCAGTCTGATCGTATTCCCTCTGTCACATACTTCTTGTCACGCAACTCAGAGACTGGTTGAAACAAGTTGTCGGTGAAATTGTTCTCTTTGTCAGCCATTCAGCTGATTTTATACTCAACAGGTGTCTTGTTATGCAGATGATACGCGACTGTATGTCTTGTCTTCTGTCGTTAATTGTATATCCAGAAATGTCCTGCAGATGAATTACTCCAAATCAGAGATCATTAAAATTGTACCTCATTATCAGCAGTCTGTCTTTTGCCTAGATTAAAATATTTTTAACCCAAGCTGCCTTTTGATTAGCAAGTCGCTTTGCATTTAACTGAGATATTTAACTAAGATTATTCCGTCTCCTTTGCAGACCTAAAGGTGCTTTTCTTATAGAGTACATCATAACTTATAATAATGTGAAAAAAAATGTGGTGGATGATGAATGCATGCTGTCCACTCCCGTTGTTCATGAAGTTGTTATCTCACGGCGTATACTGAGCATCCATCTTTCGCCTGTCATTAAAACATTTCTCACTCTGATGTGTTTGACTTTGCTTCAAACCCCTCACTGCTCCATTTCCAGTAACCTGAGGAAATGCCTTTTCTGGGCTGTCCCACTAAATGCCACATATAGGCGGCCCCTTCTAATAGTGCAGGATAGGCTGCTCTGAAAAGCCCCTCCAAAATACTCTGCAGGGCGGTGTGTCCTGAATGTCCTGCACCTGCATAAACATAACGAGCCAGAAGAGCTGCCTGCCGCCCCGCCAGGCATGCTAAACCACATGTCCAAAAGGCAGGAGAATAACATACCTGAGAACAGTTACCGTGAGAGGCAAAGGTAAAGGAGAATACAGTTAACCACAAACGGTTGCAGTCACGGTAAGAACGACACAATAAGAAAGGTGCTTTAAACATAGGGTTTAATTTTGCACTGAAAACATACCTGCTGACAAAATACAGAGCGGTACATACGGTGTGTGTGACGGAAAACAAAAGCACAAGTGAAAGATAGATTTAGCTATCAGACACAGGGAGAGAAAAAAAGTGAAATGGGTGGAGGAGAATGTCGAAACCGAGATCAGATTGGGTGAGAAAAACTATTTGGAAATTTCTGGGATAATTAAGTCAAATGAGCGTATAAAGGGTAAAAGGAAAAATGTGTTGGGACCAGAGAGAGTGTAAACGGGCCTCCGAGACAGGCTGAATATTGACACGCAGTGACAGAACACCTAGCTGTCAGACGTCTACTGTAAAGGTTCTCCTCAGTGGGACAAGGCTTCATATTCATAGACCATCACATGACACCTTGTAGTTACGTAACTATCACAACCTTCAATCATTGCACTGTAAGTGAGACCTCACAAGGGACCCTGGCCCTAAATGCTTTATAGCACAGGTAACAGGGCCTGCATATATGATTTTGTCTCAACTGTAAAGTGATAAATGTTTGATACCTGAGACTTCTTCTGTTTAACGCTGAAACAGTTGAAGACTGAATCTGGGAATGACAATACTCTATAACACCATACATTCATACAGTCATTACTCAATACAAAATGCATTACACAAGTTGTAAAAAATCCTGTTTGCTGCCAGTGCTTTGACAGATACCCGAGTGATAGTTCCTTCCTGCGTCATCGCCTCCTCCTCCTCTGCTGCTGATGGATTTATATACTGAGCGAGACTGGATACAGCTGGAGAAACAGCAGCAAACTCACAGTTGATGATGCACCAGGCATATTTGGGGTAACACGTCGGTGATAAAACTGGATTAAGGTTTGTAAATCTGACAAACGAATAATCCTCCTAAAAGCAGACCTTACAGTATGCTGCTGTGCTGGATCTCGATGAGGACTGCTGACATTGCCTCACACAGAGACGTACTGAAGGTTAAACTGAGTTTAAGCTGAACCAAGCTCATACATACATGTGTATTTTGCACGTTTTATTTGAACAACCTGTATGAAGTCAATTTGTAGAAACTTGGAGGAAATGATTCAACATTTTAGGAAATAACAGATTTTCTTGTCAAAAGTTAGATGCGAAGATTGATACCGCAGGAGCCAGCTTACAATCAAGACTGGAAATAAGGGGAAACAGCTAGCCTCTGTCTAAAAGCAACGAAGTCCACATACCAGCTATTCTAAAGCAAACTCATTACGTCTAATCTCTATACAAAACCTAAAGTGCAAAGCAACAAGTCATGGTTTTACAGGAGGGTATGCGCTGGACAATTTTCTTGTCTGAGCGCAGTGAACTTCCTGCCGTTTTGTTTTGCTAAGCTAGGCTAACCTCACCTGGCTGTAGCTTTATATTTATGGTACTGATATGAGAGTGATATCCATCTTCTCATCTCATTCGCAGCAAGAAAGCAAACAAAAGTATTTCCAAAAAATGCCAAATTATTGCTTTAGGCTGATAAGTTATGCAGTCGTATTTTTTTTCTTAACGGAAAATTAGGAAATGTTCTTGCAGAGGAAACAATTAAGTTTACTCAGACCGGCACATTGTGATATTTCCCAAATGGACAGCATGGTTTACTCACCACCAATTTACCACCGTGCTATTTTTAAAGCTTTTACGTTTAAGGCCTGATTCACTCCTGCTGAAAGTGGAAAACATATTTCTTCCTGTCTGTGCTGAGGTTGGAGAAACGTGAAACTTGGGTTGTCTGCTGTCAGTTTGACAGCTAGCTGAGCGATGACTCCTTCCTGCGTCATCACTTCCTCCACACTTTGCTGAGGAATCCACCTTCCACTGTCCCAGCTGGGGAATATTCCATGTTGTTGTGAAGAGGATGATGGAGGCATAATATTTTCCACTGTGAGTTCGGAGTGGGCAGGTATGCTACAAGGTAAAGAACACTCAGTCAGTATAGGAGAAAGTTGCATGCTTATTTTTCTGGGGATGGTGACATTAGTTTGTGCATTAACACAGGCTCTGAACTTATTCTTACTGATTTTCTAACCTGCATCTTGTACAACAAATCTTCATTGTCCGGTCCCTCCTTTACTGGATTACCAAATTCATTAAAAAAAGCATTACTCTGTCTGTCTTGGTTATCGTTAACTTGAGAAAAAGCCGCAGCCATCCTACTGGGGATCCACAGAAAACATGACACTGTGAGAGCTACTTTTAGCAATGGAGAGAGAAAACACTGAGTAACAGCAGGCCAGCTGTGACCTTCCAGCCAACAGACGTATAGACGAGCACACGAGGGGTCAGATTGCCACCAGACAGACAGACAAACAGACACGGGGTGAGGGTGTAGGCTGCAGTCTGACCTTGCAGCTCACAGACAGATGGGGAGAGGCCTATCGTTCCAGACACGCAGACAGACAGGGAGGGGTCCTGTTAGCCACTGTGCAGAAACTGCATATCTGGAAACAATTAGAGCAGATGGGAACCCTGGCCAGGCTGTTCCTATAATGCATTGCACAGTTCTATCAAGAGTTTATTGGGAACAGTTTGTTCTCCTAATGAGTATTTGTTCACTCAAACCGCCAGTCACAAAAGCACAGTTCATTATTCCATCAACATCTTTTAAAGCAGCAGCTAGCACTATTGTTTTTCAGTCCGTCACTGAGTTAAGAACACATTTGTGTTTACATTGACAGCCTAGCAAAAGGGAAAGCCCTCGAAGAGTAATATTTTCACAGCCGTTTATAAAGGAACAGTCCACCTCGCACTAATCGTTCACCTTTTGTTCATTCCGATTAGTCATCTAAAAAATGGCCTTCCCTTTTGCAGCGCTCAGCACTAACAACTCCATCAGAGGAGCGATCTTTTGTTGACTTTGAATGTTCTTTCGTTTGCAGACACCACACAGACGCTGGGTTTTGGTGTCAGTGCCAAAGGGTCCCATCGAGTTTTCGTGGGTAAAGCCAAAAACTCCAGCAGTGATGAAAGGGAGTCATCGCGCACTTCCCTAATAAGAGTGTTTGTGGTTTGAACATTGTACTTTCAGATCGAAGTGCCTCTTTTTTTTCTTTGCGTTGATGTCAGTGCCAGTATGGGAAGCTGAATCTGTGGGCTGGTTTTACATTTAAACCATGCAGAAAGTACTTTGAAGTTCATGAATTCATGCCATTAGTTATACAGTTGCTAGAGTCATACAGTTGCTACTACTATTTTTCATTACGTAAGGACAGTGGACAGTGTATAATAACAACCCTTTTCTTTTACTGATCATCCATTAATATTGGGCCTGTATGAAACAAAGAGCAAAGTATCTATAGACAGATTTAAATGTCCTGTTCCTCTGATTTTATCCATCAAAACCAACACACACTTAGTCTTACTGGTCAGATCAGCGACTAGGTGGTGAATATATCATTTAGCCGCTAAAGAGCTAGGTATTTCCCTCAGGAGGGGACCAAAACAGAGCTAAAACTTCAAATGAATGCTAATGTTGCTGCTTACTCTTTGCCAACAAGTTTGCCATATCAAATTAAACGACCAGTGTGTAGGATTTAGCAACATGTAGCAGTGTAGTTGCAGACCCTCTCCTTCCTATTGCGAAGGAGAAGCTACGGTGGACACAAAGCAAATGAAAAACACGAAAGGCCCTTTGTAGAGCCTGTTTCCATTCCTTAGAAACATGATCATTCAACGTGGCGAACTCTTAGGAAGAGGACCCATGGCATCTGGAGACGCAATTAAGCTAACAGAAACATAATGATTCTTATTTTCTGGTTGATTATAGGCTAATGAAAACTTTACATTTCTGTATATAGAGCCACCTAAATCTTACATGCTGAGCCTTATAGGTACAATATACAGTATATCACATATGATCATGGGATATGATTGAAAGCAGCAGTTACTGACTTGAAGTAAAGTTTCGGCTTCCAAAGTCAAGAATGAACTCAAATGAGCTATGACTACAGGGGATCATCCTACACAGACACACAAAACTCTCCATGATTTAGCCGTTGCTGCAATTTTTCCCCTAAAAATCAATAAAGGTCTGTGAGAGGGTCTGTTTATGTTCTTATATGAAAATAAGCAGCTTGTATGGTATATTTGATTGAGGTACAGTAAATTGAGATTTGTGTTACTGGCAAGCGGCTGCTAAATAATCCGAAGCTAGTCAACAAGCTGTACAGCAGGAACACAGTTTCTGACAGTAAACAAATAAACTGTAAACGCAGCCACAAAGCTTTATATGAAACTGTATGAGGGCACAGTTCTCCTGCTGACAGCTGGTAAATAACCATCCAGTAAAACAGACAAGACATCTCAGGCAACCTCAGTATGTGAGAAAAGAGCAGATGAATTTAAATGAAAGCCTTTAAAAAGTCTAATGATAGAAAAACAGCAGAGTTTATTTGATGTGGAGGAATGTTAAGGTGAAGTCTTGACCTGGATCGTTGCACATCATGGATTGAAACACCTGTCTGGGAAGCAGAAACCCACAAAGCGAAATGTCCATTTTTTTCTCCGCTTGAAGTAACATTTACCTTGGCAGTGAATGAGACAAAGCAGCAGCGTGTGATTAAAGCCGATGTTTTTACTCAAGGCTTTTACAGGAAGCTAATTAGCTGAGGTATGCAGTCGTGTGCCAAGCTAATAGGGGAAAGCTGACATTCCTGCAGGGAAGCGGTGGCCTCAGAGCGCAGAATATGTATTTACATTCATGGCCCGCTCTGTGTGAGCCACGAGTCTTTCAATTCAAACAGTTCACAACATGAAATTTTTTCAAATTCAAATATTGAAAAAAAAAGTTAGGATGTGGTCTGCCTTAGGGAACCACAAGGTGAGTAAATCTGAGAACACCGACAACCTGCTGAAGTTATTTGTCCGGTTGTAACTGGATGATAAAAGTTAGTGATTCTTCAGCGCGTCACTGCTTAGGACACATACACAATGAAAAAAAAGGTTGCAGTTCACCTCCAGTTATTGTCATTTGATTAGTTACTGGCTAAATTTTTTTTTCTTCCATTTGATTAAACATCCATCCAGGGTTGCGGAGACTGGAGCGATCCAGGCTAGGTGTTTCCCGTTACATCCAGTTTGGATATAAAGCTACGCTAATCACCTCCTGGCTCTAGCTCCGCTTTTCAGCTGTGAGAGTGGTATCGATCTTCTCGTCTCACTCTATACCTTTAAATTAAAAGATCAATAAACTGTCAGGCTTAGCCATCATTAATGTGCTCTGGTTGAATGCCTCAATTGTAACCATTGCACTGTGTGTGGTGGGATCCATGCTATATTTAGAAAGCATCACCTGTAAAGGGCAGGCCATCTTTAGGGTCAAAGACACTATATGACCCTGAGAGTTCACCATTTGATTTAGCACCAGGCAGCTTTAGATGTGAAAAAGTGAAAAGTGGATGTCAGGTGGCTTCGTAATGATGGAGAGCTGGACTAAAGTCAGGCTGTTCCATGGCTTTGCCTGGTTTCATCTGTCCACCACGGCTCACCATGACTTCCAGAGGAGGAAGCACTCGGTGAGAACTAAGAGTTTCAGACAACATGTCTAAGATTAGAAACTCCCTCGACCTCCAGCTGACAGGTCAACGAAACAGAACAGAGGCCATCCTGGACCCACACGGAGCTCTGTTTAAGTAAAGACCACCTGACTTCCGTATCCATGTGTGTGGCAGTAAATCTACAGCTGAGATGAGTTTCTGCTGTTTGTTGAAAGAGTCACAGCCTAAATTCTCATCAGTGTCTCTAGTCTAAACACTTTCCAGGACACAGGTTTTTAAAAGCCGCTTTCCACTCTCTTTCTCTCTCTCTGCCTTTGACAATTCAGCCACCCCTCAACCCCCCCTTGTTAGAAATGTTCCCATGCACTCAAAGCCAGTGCGAGTTTCCACCTGTGAGCTCGAGCCAGTCAAAAATGCTTTGTCCAAGGCACATGAAAGCAATATCTTCTCCCTTGTTAACACAAACTGGCAAATGCATTCGCCTAGAAGACCCCTAACTAAAAGATTTATGAGAAAATTTGACCAAAAAATGCAATCCACCTTCCAACTATGCCCCTCTGGCATCAAATGGTCAATATATTATACCTCGGCCCATTACCCCTAGTAATCCTAAACCCAACTATTTCGTGCAGGCCGTGCCTGAAAAAGATTGGGTCTCATGCATGTTTCCAGTCTGAACATTTTCCACCACTCCAGGCTTTAAATAGACACAGTTTCCATCTTGACAGTTCATCTGCCCACCAACCCCATTGTTAAATCTCAACAAATCATCCCAGGCTCCGAATCCATTATTAGTTTCCACCGCTTGTCTCTTCATAAGCAGACTTCAAAAAGTTTCCATCAGTTTCCAACTCTTTGATCTGTCAGTAACTGACCTGTCCTTTCTCCATTGTTAAATGTCAGCAGATCATCATCTCGTCCATTTGAAATATTCCCTGTGAGCGTTTTTGCAGACGGGCTCCAAACTGTTGAAGAATGCAGCTAGTTACTTTTTTTATTAGCTTGTTTTTCTTAGCTGAAGAAACACATATTGCGGATGACACACTAATGTTATGCACTTATTCTGGTGCCTTGGCAGGCTTCTTCTCTTGTTCTGAATTCCTTATTCACGACCGCCAACAATGTCGATGCAGAAATATGTGTTTATTTTTCCACTGTGCTCGTTGAAAGTCAACAAAAAATGCCTAAAATGTCAATAAATTACCAAAATGACAGTATCTTCTCTCCTGTTCACAGTCATGTTGTCTTCTACTTTTTCCACCCCTCAAAGTCTCTCTGCAGGCAGCCGGAGAGTTCAAAGAGGCAGAAATATACAGGCAGGAAAATCATTTTGAGATCTTGGTTTCATGTTCAGTTTACACAGTGGTATATGATGGTTGGTTTGAAGGCTGAAGCCAGGGAACATTCCTCAAATAGCCTGCCAGCTACCACTAATGGAATTCAGTAAAATGGACAGCTGAGTGCAGATAACACAACCAAAGCTTCAAATACGGACCCGGTTTGGGAAAGAACACTGTAACACACATATGCATGTACATATATCTACACATATACATACAGTTTAAGTTAGAGCCTCCTTAATGACTCAATTTGACTGAACGAAAACTGAATATTTTCATGATTATGAGATTCGTTACAGGGCTTTTGTATTAAACTTTATACTTAACTGTGGTTACTTAATAAATGGAGTAATGAGTGTACATAAGGTCCATGGTTTGGATAAATTCATCCACTAAACATCACACATTTATTTCAAACTGCCACAAAAGAAAATTAAAAACAGATGATTGTGGGAATGGTACACACACTAAAAACTGCCCACCGTTTTAGCTTTAAAAATGCTGGGAAGGTATGACTACATGGGTATGACTGCAAGGTATGAATGAATCCGGCCTGAATGCGGGCAGTGTGTGGGAACCATGGAAACAGCTACGAGATGCCCTTACGGGACACAGGACCTTCTTTGTGACATCAGCAGCACGTATGACATCATCAGCCATGGTGTGATGGAACAGCACACACATGAAGGTGTTGATGAAAACCGGGAGTAATATCCACTTTCCATGCTTGGAAGACAGACTGAACGAGGACAGTGTCGTCACCAGAGCCTGATGTGGGCATATAAAAATGCAGCCTGGTCAGACACTGAGCCTGTCATCTCCACACATCCCAGCGTTGGAAACTTCCCAGCTGCTACGGCTATGTAGTCCTGTGATGTCACACAGTAGCTATGAAACAAGCAGTGGAGTAATGAGGCTATAAGTAGCAGGAAGCAATGTGCGTCCAGACTAGGATAGGCGGCAGGCCTTGACCTGGAATTACTACACGAGTCACGTGACCTCAAATCTCAGTATGACTTCACGGCTAAATTCAGAACATCAGTTCATTCTGCTGGTAAGGGCGGAGGTGCTGAGGAGGCTTTTTTTATTTGGAAAAATAATAAACTGTGAAACAATATATTAGCATGACGCGATGTTTGTTAATTATACTGGTGTCAGCTGTATCCACTGTTCAGTGTTACTATAGTATGCCAGCCATTGGTCCTGTGAATGCTGTGTTGACTTTACCGTTGCCAGAAACAATTTTTTTATGTAACAGTTTGATATTTTCACATCTGTCATGTACTTTGCTTTCATTTATTTGTACATTGCCTCTTGTACATTGGCTATAATAGTTTTATTTTTATGACTATTACATGACTACTTGTAGTGAGGATCCCACCGTGAATTATCGCAGGACAGCTTCCCTCGGCTCGTTGGAGCAATTTAGCATCTTTCATTTTATTATTTTAGGTTTCTGGCCTGGAGATTTACTGTTTTGGTTGACTCTCATCAGTGTCATCTTTGGCCGCAGCAGCAGGCAGCTGTCTTCAGCGGAAAAGGATGATATGACAGACAGACAAAGTTAGCAACTAAACAGAGCCTCGAAAAAGAGTCATTATCAACTCCAAACGAAGGCTAATGTTGCTCTGTCTCTTCAGGACGTGGAAATTAAGCAACCGTTTGCTAATGAGTTTGCCATATCCACTACATGAGGTGTTAATTGTTGTGTTCACAGCTTGTTTCCATTCCCTAAAAAGAGGTTTAAATAGAAATAAAGGTCATTTTATTTTATGGTGAAGGTGGAGGGACTTTATTTTGTGTTATATAACGACAAAAGTCTCACCAGCCTCACATAAAGTAATCTTTACTATACAATACATTTAAAGCTGCACGTGTTTTGGCCTTCGCTGTTAAATCTTATTATTATAACAGTTGTAAGTTAAGAAGATTTCAGGTCAGACAGCTTGCATGTAGGTATGTTTAACAGCACCGATGCCAACAAGCACAAAGCTGAACAGACTCCCCTGACATTGTATCACCACCGCCGTTCCATTACTGATTCTAACCCACAGCTACTCTCTTGGACAAATAGTTCAGTCTATACTTAGCCTTGACATATCTGGGCCTACCACACACGGAGCCATATGTTTCCCTTGGCCGCCACAGTCAACCCATCCACACGTCCAGATCTGCAGAACATTGAGCACGTGGCCAGTCAGCCTGCTGATATTCAGTACAGGAAACCCTGAGACCGACAAACTGAACACAGTCAACACTCAGTCTGGCACGAAAAAAAAAAAACAGCACCATAACAACGTCCAGAAAAATATCAGTTTCCTTATTATTACAATATCATAGCAACTGGGACAAAACAACATCAGCATCACTTAGCTTTCTGTTGACCTCGTGTCATAATGACTTTGTTAATAATGATCATAATGTCTGTAGTCTCCAGTTCTCTTTTTTTCCTTAGTCAGACTTTATGCTAGAAGGCGTTAAAATGAGTTAAATCAACAGGATTTGACTTTATTTTCAGAAGACATTCCTTACAGCCATTCAAAGAAATTGCTTGTGATGTAAGATTAATTGACTTAATAAACAACCTGACAGAAACAGCATCACTCTGCACGTAAAGGCAAGTATGAGTGTTGTTTTGCAGCGTGACTGGAGTACGTTCCTCCATCAAGCTGTTTCCTTTAGATATCACGAGGTTGAAGTTTCGGCCCTGAGGTTGTAATGACTGACAGCACACACACAAATACACACACACACTTTCTGTGGTCTGTTTTGATAGACAGAATACTCCACACACACACATGCACACACCACTTTCACTCATGGCTGTGTTTTTCCTCGCTCAGATGGTCTAACAGGAGTCCCTACTGTACTGACCCAGCATAGAGAAAGAACATATCCATATTAGGAAAAGAGCACAGCTCCTTATATGGGGAAGCTTCCTCTGTAGTAACGGCCCTGTCTGCTGGCTTCTCGCTCACATTCCTTCAGCTCCAGGTTTCTCTTGGAGTTTTTCATTTCCGATTCGCTGGCTGGAGAAGGAGCAGGGCCGCCTTTCATAAGAGTCTGGCCTGGTGTGTGATCCCCTTTTTCAAAAAAATACACAAACCTCCGTCTAGCCTCTTTCCTGCAATCCTCTACTCTGGGGTTTGATGTAGTAAAATAAGCCTGGCCAGGGACAGGGCACACCTGGCCTTTTTAAGTTCGTCATAGACTAAACCTCATTAGGCAGGTGAGAAGCCAGAGAACATGTAGCCTTTGTTCCAGTAATATCTACCCCTCATACCTTCCTGGGACGGTCTGCACTTTCCCTGAAGTCGACTCAGGATTTTTAATCATGAGTTGTCCTGACTAAGACCCAGTGGAGTCAAAAACCTCTGTCAAATGTGTAACACAATCCCCAGCCTTTGTTTTCAACAGAATCCTCTAAAAAATGTCGCCTTTTCAGGAAGTAAGAAAAGCTGCCTAGTGTTCAAATCAACAAACACCCATTTCGGGAAGTGCCATTAACTGAGGACACTAGTCTTTGTCCAGCTAATACCTGCCCTGCATACCTTGGCATGGCGTCCCATCAGCTCAGGTAACTCAGGAAACAGACCATCTGGACCATCTTGTCGTATTCAACACCAGAAATAGAACATAATCTATTAACCACTTACTAAATCTGAAAGATTGAATATTTGAATATTTACTAAATTAACTGAGGGTCATTTACTAATGCATTGTACTTAAGTACAATTTTTAGGTGCTTTACTTGAGTATTAGTTTTTACTTTATACTTTTTATAATTTATACTTTTATAAGATTGCACATTAAAATCATTCAAACTGCACTGTTAAAAAATTAAAGCAGTGGTTTCAGATGGTGTTATTTAAAGGACCAGTGTGAAAGATGTAGTGGCGATTGCAACCACCTCGCCACTCTCTCAATCCTGGCATAAAGGGGAAACTACGGAGGCCTCAAAATCTGCAAAAATGTGAAAGGCCCTATCTAGAGCAAGTGTTTAGTTTGTCCATTCTGGGCTGCTGTAGAAACATGGTGGTTCAACTCCTCGGCATCAGGAGACATTAAAAGGCTATTTCTATGGTAACAAACGCACAGGTGGTTCATATTTTCAGAATATTATTGTACACTGAACATAGTTACAGTGCCCCATAAATCTTAGACACTGGACCTTTAAATAATTCTAAAGAGGTTTAATTATGTAATATTTCACAAAAAGGCAAAGAGAAAAGTGCATAAAAATCATGCCAATGCAAAAGTGCCAAAAACTGCAGTTCCTCAAATGGCCACTAGAAGCTGGCTACAGAATGAATCAATCTCTATAAGCCCCAATGTTAAAATGTCCAACTTCACAGCAGAAATAAACATACATTACACATACATTTTTTTTACTCACCCGTTCAAAGTATATTAAGGCTCAAAGTTATGCAGAATTAACAGTGTGGTTGGTTTGGCTTGTTTGAGCAACCAGTTGTCATTCAGCCCTCCTCAGTTTGTCAATTTTTAAATTAGCCGGTAGGCAGCAGAGGTAGGACTGCCAAGATGGCGGTGGCCAAACCACCACACTCCAGGTGACGTCATGGATACAATGTCCATATTTATACCGTCTATGTTCCTACCTCATTAATCATTTCTTGATCCCTCTTGTGACACTTTGGAGTAGACGAGACCGATCGGTTGGGAACCACTGCACACACAGTAGTTACAACCAGCTCCACCTCAGCCAGCTATGATCTGCAATATAATGATGTAATATGCACACATCAGTCACTACTTTTAAATGACTCTGTATCTGGCATACATATTCTAAATAACAAGGAAATCAGATCATGGCAACAGTCTGTATGCCATGTGTATCCTAACAGCAAGATTAGAGGAAGTATTTGTGATTTAACAGATTCATTCATGAATAAAGAGATCATGTGTTTATAATGGGTTTTGTAATGGGTAGTGTTTAAAACAATAGCTCAGCCACTGATGTCAGTGCTCAAACATGCCACTGCAGTGTCCCAGATGTAACCGCACGAGTACAGAGGGACGCGGCAGTCGCCAAGTCTTTGTGCAGGAACAAACACCTTCGCAGATAACAGCTCGAGTTAATGACTCAGATGAATTTCCTTTCCCAAACAGCTTGCTGCTAATTTGCTAAAGTACAGGCTGTCTGTGCAGCTTTGAAGCCAAACCTGAGGAATGTTGCTGCGGTTTACACTCTTACACATCAATCAGTTAATCTAATCATTGCACGTTGATGCATTTTTTTTTTTATGAGTTTCTACCTGTTGTCTTTTAACCACTCTTCTTTCATGTAAAGCTCTTTGTGCCTTCACTTTTGAACTGTACTAAAAAAAAATCTTTTCTTCTTTTTTTTTTTAAATTAATATTTATAGGTACCGGCTGTCTGTTTGTGAAGTCAGTCTTCAGGAATTCCCAGTGTGGGGTCCCAGGCCTCTAACCAGACTTAACCTCCCATTCCAGATGAAAGCCGCTCTGAGAGAGACAGTGTTGTTTGGCCCGAGCAGCAGAGCCTTGCCTTCAGACAGCAGGAATGTGGGATGTCTGGAGTGGGGGTCAGGAAGCGAGGAAAGAATGCCAAGTATGTCCATGTTTGTCCAGGGCTGGCTCTCCATTCAGCTCCCAGTGACGTGCTTCGAGGGCCAGCGAGTATAAAGGGAGCTCCGCTCTGCAGTCAGAACTCAGATCAACTCCTCTACCGAAGCTAACCTCTAGCTTTCACCAAGAAAGAAAGACTGTGACCGGAGCAGCAGAGAAACGAGACAAACCAGACAAGAGATCAACTTGATCAGAAGAGATTTCTCGAGCTCAAACTCTGAGACTAAAGGAAGACTTTCTCAACGAGAATTAAGGAAAAAACTAGAAGATATTTCTACAAGGAAGAAAAGATGTCTGCTGGAATGAAGAAGATGATTTTGGTGCCTTTCCTGTGCATCATGCTCTCATACATGGTAAGTCAAGAAAAACACTGAAAGGTGCTTCATGCTGTTGCTGTTTAAAGGATTTAAATGTATGGATAATGTCGAGTCTTTACACTTCACTCTTGTCACGACACAAATTTAGAAGACACTGTCTTCTCCATGTGCTGGATGTAAACTGCAACTGTAATAACACTTTGTGGAGAAGATATTTAACTGAGCATGTGTCTGTGTGTGTCTTGTGCTCAGGCTGTAGGTCAGGAGTGCAGCGGCCAGTGTTCGTGCCCCTCCACTCCCCCTCAGTGCGCCCCAGGAGTGAGCCTGGTGCTGGACGGCTGTGGCTGCTGCAGGGTGTGTGCCAAACAGATGGGGGAGCTCTGCACGGAGAAAGACCTCTGTGACCCACACAAAGGGCTCTACTGTGATTTCGGAGCCCCCATTAACAGACGCATAGGAGTGTGCACAGGTGAGCTACGCTTATAACTTTTTCTTTACTGTGCATCCTTAAAGAAGCCCGCCTTAGACGCGCTTCATAAGCGAACCGAATTGTGACAGTTCCCTTGTTGGTTCCCCCCGCAGCTCGTGATGGAGCCACCTGTGTGTTCGGAGGCACGGTGTACAAGAGTGGAGAGACTTTCCAGAGCAGCTGCAAGTACCAGTGTACCTGTCTGGATGGAGCTGTAGGCTGCGTCCCTCTTTGCTCCATGGACGTCAGGCTGCCCAGCCCCGACTGCCCCATGCCAAGACGAGTCAAGGTGCCAGGGAAGTGCTGTGAGGAGTGGGAGTGTGATTCTCCCTACAGGCCCACCTTCATGGGCTCTGCTTTGGCTGGTAAGTTATTTTCTGTATCATACGGTAGTTTTCAAGCACATGGGAGTGTAGTTTCTTTGTTGGTCTTCATACAGAAATGAGCCATGCACAGGATCTAATGTTTACTCCTTTGTTTACAGCCTACAGAGAGGAGGAGACCTATGGCCCAGATCCCTCTCTGATGAGGGAGAACTGCCTGGTTCAGACTACTGAATGGAGTGCATGCTCAAAGACTTGCGGCCTTGGGATCTCAACCAGGGTCACCAATGATAACCGCGACTGCCGCCTGGAGAAACAGACCCGGTTGTGCATGGTGCGACCATGCGAGTCACAGCTGGAGCAGAGCATTCGGGTGAGTTTCTGTTTAACCCCACTGCTTTCATGAACCCTACAGATACACAATCTTAAATAGCCAAAGAATGCTTAATTAAAGTTGCTTCCCTCTTTATTTTCATCATGCAGAAAGGGAAAAAGTGCATCCGTACTCCCAGACTCTCCAAGCCCATGAAGTTTGAGATCTCTGGCTGCACCACAACCAAGTCCTACAGGCCAAAGTTCTGCGGCGTCTGCCTGGACGGCCGCTGCTGCACCCCCCACAGAACCACCACCCTGCCCATGGAGTTCAAATGCCCCGATGGACAGGTGATGAAGAAGCACATGATGTTCATCAAGTCCTGCGCCTGCCACCACAACTGCCCCGGGGAGAACGACATCTTCGAGTCCATGTATTACAAGAAGATGATGGGGGACATGGCATGAGCCACTGAAGGACAATCACAGCTTATGACTTGAAAACAAACAGAACTCCATCTCATTTTGCAGCTCAGTATATATGTTTATGTTTTATTTTGTCATTTTCTCATTGTAAAAGTAGTCCAGACACTTGTGTCCAAGTGTCTGTGTGTTTTGTATGGCTGGTGCACATCAGCCACATAGACTCAGACAAAGGGTTGCATAGCAGCTCCAAGAGGATCCGTGCACTATAATTTCTATTTTTGACAAACCTACTGTCAGGTTTCCGCCCATTCCCCCTTAAAATCCCCTTTACAGGCCCGTCCATTTTTACTGTATGCGTTTCTATACCTTATCTAAACCATGACCTCCTCGCTAAACGAGGTGTCTAATAACGAACCCCCCCCTCCACCCTTCAAGCCCAGACCAGACCTGCAAACTCTAAGCAGCTGTAGACCACAGCAGGCCAGTGTTCCCCTGTCCAAACAGGTCTGAATGTGTCCTTGTGTGTGTGAGCGAGCGTGTGTGTGTGTGTGTGTCTGTTAGCGCAGGTCTGAATGTCGGCCTTGTCTCGGTGTCTACTCTGTTCACCCTGCTCTCAGAGTAGAGGAAAGGTCAGAGTTTCCGCCCAGCGTGTGGATGAGAAAGCAAGCAGCGTGCTGAGTTTAGGGTTAGATATGGACCACAGTGGGCTTTGCCATGGCACTGAGAAAACAAAAAAAAACAAAAAGTTGACTATTACTGATTCAGGTCAGAAGGAAGAAACCAAGTGTCTATAGGAACGAAGTGTCTATTTTGTACAAAAATAGAAGAAAAGACTGGAAGAATTGTAATTTCATTCCTTTTTTTTATTGTTGATGTGTAAATTATGTATATATTTGTACAGTTTAAGTTAATTTAAAAAAGCCAAATTTGTTCTGTGCTTCGAAATGTATCAATAGTGTATTTTTTGTCGACTGTATTTTTTACTATTTTATTGAGAAATGTGACAAAAATGTTACATGTTTCACTTTGTAGCTGGAAATAAAATGTTATATTTTTTTATACAAACACAAGTTCTCCATGTTTTCTGTCTTCAATTTAAAAGAAAAACATCCACTGATATGCAAAACTGTTTGGTCCGTGTACCATAAGATGAACATCAAACTATGCATATTCAACAGTCACAGGACTCACATGTTAGTTACCTGCATAATTAGAGCGTCATTTCTTCATGTTTTGACACTTCTAACGGTGCAGGTATTAATTAATCATGAACAAAAGCGACCCACCTCGCTCACACACTACGTCAAGTCTGCAGGGTGAATAAAACAGGAAAGTGAGTCAATCATGTGGGAGTTTTCTTCACGATAAAGTTCATTAAAACAAACTGAACTTAGTGTCACCGTTGTGATCGCAGCAGTGGGCGTGTAGTGAATATGTTGCTTTTCCCCCCCCCACCTTATGAGTAACGTAAGAACTCTTCAGCTTTCATGTGATGATCTTTTACTGTATATATTATCTTCCAGCGTCCACTCAGGTTTATGTAACATCATTTACTGTAATGCCTTCTTCAGTGAACAAAGCTGTTCAAAGTGTTTCTCTACAGAAAACAACCAGAATAATGTACTCCAAGTGACTATTGGTGCCCCTGGATTTGTTAGCTGAACTTATATTCCAATGTAATAAATTATGCATTGTTGCGAAGGACTGTTGCTTGTCTTTTTTTACACCAGAAAGACCAGATAATAGACAAATCCAGGTTCCAAAGAACAAGAAGTCCCGACGTGACTATGCTGCCCTTTTAAATCCCCCTCGCTGACAGCACTCACCTTTGGAAAGGAAGACTGAGACAGTCTAATGTCGCCATCTGGTGCCACTTTCACTTTGTTGTTGAATGAATATTTTATAACATGCAGCTTATTCTGGAGTCCTTCTACGTAAATCTTAAAACGAGGAGATCTTGACAGCCTTAAATGAATCCACCTGCTACATAAAAATATAAGGTACGGTTGTAAATATAAGGTACTGTAACAACTGTTGTCAACAAATACAAACTTGGCTGTAATGTATCCTTCTTCTTCTTCCTGAAATGAGTCAACTTGAAAGTGTATTTCAGTTTACCGTATTTTTTAAAGTATTTTACCATTTTATTGTTAAAACTCCACCTTCAGATAGTTAGCAAATTTTATCACACAGGGAAGAAATGTCATAGACGTAACATTTTCTGCCGGAGTTCAGGCATTTTAAAACTCTCTGTATTTGCATATTCTGATATTACATTAACAGACAGCTTCAGTTTTCAGTGGTATCTACAGCAGCTATATTTATTTAAGCCGTCAGAGAACTTCTTTTATCTTTTATCGCTGCTCTGCGCGCGTCCTATTCCTGCCTCCCTTCAAGACACCACACTTCACAATCTACACTTCCTCTTTCATCCTAATAGTAGCAACTAAAAGAATAATGTAATACCGATGCCAATAAGGGTTAAAATGCTGCTGTCCTGGAGTTGAATATACTGCGTAAACAGCATATTAGTCAGAGTGATGATTCATGTTCTCAGCTTCTTCGCCCACAAACGCAGCCAGAGTGCAGGCTGCATCTACAGTGCGATTAAATGTCTCTGTACAGTGAGGTCCAGTACGACTGTGTGAGCAAAGATGAAATCTAGGTGCTGCGTGGTGAAAGCGGTGCAAAACATCCATTGAGATAACTTACACAGTTGCAAACTTGTTAGTATGCAGAGTTTATTGCGTTAATTCTCCTCAGTTGATTTTAGAGGCCTTAAAATGATTTACCAAAACAGAGATATCCAGATAAACTCAGTTCAATTTATTGATTTTCTTACATAAATTAAGTACAGTTTAAGATTACAATCCAGCCATTAATCTCCTAAAAATGTTCAATTATTGCCTTGGCCTGACTGTATCTATAATAACTAAGCATCTATTTCTTCTTCTTCTGCTTCTTCTAAAGTAAGTAATCATCCCAGAAAGAGCTTTGTACATGTATACATGCCGTTACTGTACAGCCTCACCTTGTCGGTGTGCGTATACCTGGATCTGCCTCAACCTTTCACACAAATCGATGTTCAGTGTTAAAATCATTCGAAGAAGCAGGCGAGATACATTTGCAGAAAGAGAGAGAGATGATTGTCAGAGAAAATGAAGGAAAACTAGCCGTCAACCTTCACTGACAGAAAGACTTTTTTTTTTCCTTTAGGAGGCTTGCTGCGTGTTCTGTCTTACAGTATGCACAAGTGAATGCACAGCACTTGTGCGTTTGTTACGTTTTTTTTTTTTTTAGTATGCATGTCTGGCTGCGATGTGCATATACTGTATGCTAAAATCTATGTGAGGGACAGGAATGTCACAAAGGAGGCTGCAGCAGCGTGGTGCAAGGGGGGGGGGGTGGCATCCTCTGGAAAAACAGCGAAAGATACAATCTTGTCACATATTCACACGCTCTATCTGTGGAAACCAGGCAGCTGGTAAAGCGGAGGAGTACGAGGAGGCAGAGGAGGTTGCCGTGTCATTTTTTTTAAACCAATTTCTCTCTCAGCCTCGCCGCAGCTCGTGGAGTTTCTGGGCAACGTTCTCCAGCTCTGACTCGATGGCTGCCAGGCTTTCAATCTCTGGCTCCTGCAAATATAATGAGAAGACAACAAGATACTTAGAGTGCAAACAATCACATCAAATGTGCAAAGTTAACAGATATTTAAAAAAAAAAATCACACATTTTGCTCCATATGACACATTATGACCAGAATCACCTCTTTTAGCCTCGCTGTTACAACAAATATGCAACAGTTTGCAGCCCTTAGGACTCGCAGTCACTGTCTGAATAGCATCCTTTCAACTCGCTGCCAAGCTGCCAAGCAGCAGCTGCGCCATTTTGTATCTTGATGGGATTCAAGCCATGGGAAGGATGCAGCTTCATTATTTCTTACAGTAAAAACCTGTAACCTAACTCGGCTATTTTTGTCCGTGAGCTACAAAACCAGAGAGCTCAGCGCTAAAGCTAAAAGTTAGCCCTGGGGAGAGGAAAATAACATTATGGCATTGTTTAAAGGAACAGTTTACATGTGCACGCTTTCCTAATCACCCGCCGGTTGTAGCTTTATATTCACTAACTAACACATTTATTTCCCAGAATATTAAACTACAGTATCCCCAGCTGCTCTACAACACTTGTTGGGAGATGAAAGGACGGACAGCACACCTCTGACTTCCGGCTGGCGCTCCCCTCTTCCTCCGACGCTCTCCTCTCCTCAGGTCCTCTTCTAGCGATCATCTGCAGCTCCTTCTCCTCTGGACTCCTCAGCACGCCTCTTTTCTTCTCCTCCTCCTCCTCCTCTTCTTCTTCCGTGACTTCTTTCGAATGGTGTGGCACGTCCTGCTGGTTGTCGAGCTGCTGCACGTCCTTCCCAGCTGCTTTCTTCTTCAGTGCCAGGGCCTTGCCTCTCTTGGTCCATCGCTTTAGGCTCTCCCTGCTCCCTCTCTTCGCCTCCTCTTCATCCTCCTCTCCCACCTGTTCCTCCTCTTGTTTACGGGAGAAAGCTGAAGATCTCTTGTCTTTTTCCTCTTCATCTTCTTCATCAGACTTCTTCTCTTTTGACTTGTTTCGGGGTTCATCTCTCTTTTCCTCAGATCCAACACCTGGGAACATGAAAAATAAAGAAAGAGGAATATATATTTTTTTCTGTTTTTATCTGAAACACTTCAGCTAGACTGCCGGCAGAATACTCTCCACCATCAGCAAGATTCCACTTCTTGTAATGAAATATTCCGTGCCAGCTGGCAGCTTAGCCCCCAGTACTGCTAGCTGTGCTTTATGGGTATTAACAGCATGACTGGAGCAATCAGATGACTTGGCTGAAGTTTCCTTTTGTAGAATAGGTATGCATACTTCATTGTACTTTGCCAAAAACAAAACAAAAAAAATCTGTGACTCTTGGATGGTCTAGAGAACGGTCTAAATTTTGATTGCAGTTTTGATCTATAGATGCAGATGTCGGTGGATAATTCCAGCTGTGACCATGCACATCAGCTCATTTGAATTCTGGGACATGGAGACATTTAATCATTGCTCTTAGTGTGCTGTCAGTATGCCAGCCATGTTGGCCCTGATTCCCTGTGAAGGGGGGTGAGGGCTGAAATTCATCATGTAGATGGAAGCACTTCCATCAATCACACAGTCCTGTAGTGGCAGGAGGTTTCATCTACAAGGCAGTTTGTTTTGCACTCCTCCCATCTTAAGACTCTGTAATCTGCCTCAGGTCAACTTTTATTTTAATTAGCTTGGATTTCCTTTACTTATTTATTTATTGCACTTTTTATTTTAACTTATCAGAAACAGGCATACATAAAGAAAGAAAATGTCTACTTGCCTTTCTTATCCTTGGTCATGTTTTCCTCTGAAATATCCTCCGAGCGTCCTCTTTTATCTTCATACTCTTCTTCTTCATCCTCTTCTTCCTCCTTCTTCTCGTCCACAGACTCAGAGACATGACTTCCTGGCCTCTCTTCATTTTTCATCATCACTCGCACCTCTCCAGCGGCGTCTTTCTCCTCCTGTGACTCTTCATCCCCCGTGCTTTCATCCTTTTCTTCTCTCTCGCCGTCTCCATTTCCTGTCCCCCTCTTCTCGGACAGGATGGATCTCTCACCGGGGCCTCCTAAAGCTTCCAACATGGATCGATCTGAAAACAGGGAGGGGTAGGAATTTAATTTACTAGAAGCCATTGATTTTGCAGTGATGTTAAAAGAAGGTGCTTACACAAAAGCGGGGCACTTTATTACCGGGGTCATTTTGTGTCGTAACTTTAAATTTCTGTGTTTTTGCTTAACGGAGGGTGTCAGCATGTCAGATTTTATACCACAATAATAAAACCGTGCATCAGGTGATCGTAAAATGTGTCTGCCTTTATAACTTTCTCAAAAACGGATATGCCCTGATCCATATTTTTTTGTTTCTGGCACTTCAAAATTCAACCAAAACGTGGGACTAGGACAGAATTTATGGAAATTATTTCTCCTTGATTTGCATGCATTAAATACGCATCACCAGTTGCTTAAAACATAGTCAAATGCATGTAAAAAAAAAAAAGATTTACACATTGTACTGTCGTGAAACAAAATACTGTTCAGAGCTAAATAACACACACAGTGGGTCAAGGTTGGTGGATGCACCTGATTCAGTAGAATTGTTTATCATTACAGTACTCGCTCTTGCATTACTACTCGCCCACTGTGCGCTTCACAGGGAGTCTGGCACCGGTTTTAAAAAGCCAGGTGTGCTGTCGGGCGGAAGGACCTCGTGTATGTCCTCATTCTGTCCACAGAAAAGCGTCAGCAGAGTTGAAATTCACCTCGGCGTATCAGCCCTGCTTTGCTGACAACATAAAATGAGAAATAATGGGAGCGATACATCACTTCGACAGACGGTGCATTTTAAAAAAGGTTGATTTAGATATTCCTCAGATCGAGCCGACTGAAAGTTTCTTGAGCTCCGATAAGAAACAAACAACGCGGAAAAGTACAGATATGCCTTAGTGTGAGGACATTTCCCACGAATCAGAGCCAACTAAAGAAACTCACCAGCAATGTCACCTGCAGTCCGAGGAGTTTGTGTCATTGGGTCAAGTGTGACAGCCTCCCTCTGCAGCTGAGCTCTGTCTTGACCACCTGAAATTCAAATCAGTTATTCGAGCTTTCCGTCTGCACCATCTTTCTTGTCTTCATAGGAATGTAAACAAGCTTATTCAGCACCCAAACACATCTGCTATGTGTGACGTGTGACTCACCTTGCACAGCGATCGCCTGCAGCTCCTTGAGAAAGTTATGATGGCGAAGGATAGAAACAAGCCTGTCATCTGGGTAACACACACACAAACACAGAAAAATGAGCGGTTAAATGCCTCCCTCAAGAGGGAAAAGGGGGACAAAAGGGTGCGATGGGATCCTGCAGGATGTAAAACACAGGTATATGTCTTTCCCCTTCACTTTTTCACGGGGCTCAGCAATTTGCTTCAGTGGCTCGTCAGAGTTAATTGCGCTGAAATTTACTGCTTTCAAAGCAAGAGCACAATTAATCATTTGGCCCGCGGAGAGACTCCCCCGGTGAATTACAGCAGCAGTGAGCACTGGACTTTCTGCTGACCCACAAATGGCACCGCATACTGTACACAGCAAGCTGAAAAAAAAAGACAAGCATTGTACAGTGCTGTGCTCTAATATCAGTCTGTAATCTTTCCTTCTTTCTTTCCATGACTTTGACCCCCCCCCCTCTTTTCATCCCTGTGGGGGTATACAGTTCCCCTCTCTCGTTCAGTAACAAACACTCGGTGAGTAATGCTCCGATTGATTTTTTACAACAAGGACGGCATCGAGGTAATACACTGCTATGTAACTGAATAGTCTTACTGAGTGCTAGTGACCCCCTCCGTATATAACCCATCAGGTTATTACCCTGCAGCCATTGCATCAATCCATTAACCTCATGATAAGGGCATGTTGCTCTCAATAAAAAAATACGAGCATGTACTGGTTCTCTTAGAGAGGCAGTGAGGGCTGATTTCTTTCAGTCCTGGTCCTGATGATGATGATGATGATGATGATAATAATAATGATGAATATGGTCAAAATAAAGCTGAGGCTGCAGAAAGCGATCGCACAGAATTTATGTTACATAAAAAGGATTGCTTTTTTGAGTATCTAAGTGCTTTGTTGAATCCTTACATTACAAATGACAGCCTGGGAAAAGATGTGAATAATATTAAAGCTGATTAAACCTGACAAAGGAGTAGAGTGTAGAGCCAGAACCTGAAGCACCGTCTTCTTGGCCAAATATGAAGACACTGTATACCAGCAGCTTATTTCAGATGCAAGGCCATTACATTAAATAAAAGAAGAGGATGACATCATCTTTTAGACTAAACACGTGCATTTAACTTTTTGTTCTTAAAGTCCAGTGTGTCAGATTTAGTGGGCTTCATTTACAGAGTATGGCAGTAATGGAATATAATCTTTAAAACTTCAAAACATTTTGAATCGCTGTGTTTCTACAGTAGCCCAGAATGAACAGGTTCTTATGCTGCAAGTGCAAGTCAACACTAGAGGTTGAAATCAGCAACTACGCCGCTAGACACCACTAAAACCTACAGACTGGACGTAAAATGTAAGAATTTTGGTTGGGAGAGTTTGGTGATATCAGTTTTATCATGGGAAGTTTTGCTGATCTTATATTTGCGATGTAGCGTATATGTTTTCTTTTCTTCCCAGCCATCCAGTTTTGGATTTAACTGTTAAAGCTTATGGGAAGATTATGAAATTAGAATATCTTTCCAATCTATGTTTTATGGTAAATTCGAAGCTGCAGTTTGACAAACACGTTAAAATGGCGATTAAGGTGGCAAAAGAAAACTTTTTATTTGATCGTGATCTTACGCTGCAAGTGCAGTTTTATCCATTCACTGATCAAACTGATCTCAATATCAAACCTTTTAAGACAGAAGTGACACCTGTGAGGGGGATTATAAACTAGCATAAGCTCTCAACGCTGTGGCTCTACACTTGTCCCTGTAAAAATAAACATTTTTATGGAGGCACTAGCAGTGCAAAGTGAAGCATTGAGGTCAGATTGAACACCCGTCTGTTCATCCTTTGGGTGGAGCTCACCTGTCTTCAGTGTGACCAAACACTCCTGACTGACAGGCGTGGGGTGGGGCCTTGATAGAACATCTGCCAACGCCTCCACAATGCATTTCATCACCTGCAGACAAAGAGAGCGCACAGACTGACACATTTGACTGAAGCCTTTATGATCTAATTGGCTTAACTGTGGTGAGTCGGCGACATGACTGTAAACAACGACGCCGCAACAAGCAGAACGAATGAAGGACGGTAACAACTAAAGTAGTTCTCCACTTGGTGAGGGCTGCATTGACTAGATCTGCAGCTTTTCACATTAAAATTCATCTCCTTCTCTTTGACTGCAGCTCTTGTGGAATATAACTCACCCACTAATTCAAAGACGCGAAACTCTTAGACGAGAGATCAAAATCATTTCAACTCCCATTGTGCTTTCGACGTCGAGCCAATCTCGCGCGTCTGATGGTTCCTCTCTGCCTGCCAGGTCTTTAAAAGCTACTCAGTCCCATTTCACAACTCCCATCCCTCTTTCGTGCAGCATCCACATCTCCTCTTATCTCCTCTTTATATCCTTGTCTCTCCAAACCCTTTTTTTCTAGAAACAACCCCTCTCTGCTTCTCTGCCTCTCTCTCCTGCAAGATGTGAAATTGATCCAGCAACACCAAATCATGGAGGTCAAGGCTCTCTGTTGCCTGGCATCTATTGATTTAAACAAGGTCACGCTGAGATTGCCCCCAGTGGAGAAAGTATTTAAGTGAGGTGAATTGTTTGGGTTAAGTATTTCTAATCACTGCTTGCCTTTTGAGTGTGGCAAAGTAGAAAGACTGGACTCCCTGTGATGAAGATTCATTAAAATTTGTTGAATTTATAATTTAAAACAGGCTCAAATGCAGCTGTGGGAGGCTTTTCTCTACAACTACACGACTAAATGCACAGATAATAGGCAAACAATACATATGAATGCAAATAATGGTCTTTATCTTCACCTTTACGTCCTCATTCTCCAGCTGACTTGGAGTCAGTGGCAATGACAGAGCTGCAAGACAAGCAAGAAGAGAAGAAGAAAAAGAGAGCATGAATCATCTCGTCATCATCGTGAGCTCTAGTGTTGTTCTCACTGTCACTAAAACACGCAGACTGCTTTGGTAACAGGGGACTAAATGTGCCAGAGGTGCAGGTGAATTCACTTCCATCTTCCGCCGCAATTAAAGGTGTGTTAGTCCCTGTCCTTGGTGCTGAACCCCGGGCTGTCACAGTCTGTTAACGGCAGCTTTCTCTCAACAAACCATCACATCAGTGAACTTCAAATCGGGTTGATCGTTTTCTTACCGCAGTTGGACAGTATTGTCAAAACGAACAGTCCTCTCCCGATCATTTTTTTTGTGTGTGTTTTGGAGACGAGGCGCATAAAGCTCTCCAGGAATAGAAAAAAATAGCAAAGCTTGTGTCAGAAGGTTTGATTGAAGACGGTCGGTGGATTCACGGACGCATTCTGAACAAAAACTTAGCCGCCTTTCGGTATTTCTGGAGAGCTAAATCTCCTGCACAGCGTCGGTAACCCCGGCCAGTCTCCGTCCTCTCCGGTCCTCTCCACCAAACACCTCGCCGCAACAGCACCCGCTTTTATAGGACGAGGTGGAGAGAGGAAGTGACATCATCCTGGGACAAATTATTACTATTGTACCTGATCATCATACCTCGATGATCCGTCGGGGCGTGCACGGGTTTTGGAGGACCTCACTGTGACAGGAGAGATGGTTTCTATTCACGTGTATTTCTATTTCAGGATGTTCAGCTTTTTTATCTCACTGAACTAGTTTTGTCCTCACAAAAAAAAAAAAAAAAGACTTGCAAAGGTGTATTCTGCAGTGACCTTGGTTATAAAATTCAAAAATAAAAGGCACTGTCAGTGGAAAATGTCTTTAATCAGATCAGGTTTGAAAATAGACGCACAGATTTGATGTCTTTGTCTCCATTATGTTGTGTTCCCAAACAGAACAAAGCTCCATCATCAGACTGTATTTGCTGATCAGGTCTCTTGACTACCTGAATGTGTTGCTAGGTGACAGTTTATTGAAAATGATTGCTGTCGCCTCTGCTACTGTGCCTACTGTGATCATGTGGACAGGTTGCCCCTTTTTTTTTTCTCCACATTGCAAAACCCAAGACAGCTCAGCGTTTACCCTTCTGGGATCAAAATGTGAGCCGTGCAAAGCAGTGAAATGCTTTTTACATTTACATTTAGTCATTTAGCAGACGCTTTTATCCAAAGAGACCTACAGAAAAGGGAACAATCCAGATACAGTGCAATAGGAAGCGTTAGTGCAGCAATAAGTGCTTGTGACAATTCTTAAGGAGTAGATTTGTCATGTAGTGCTAGGAGAGAAGGTACTCTGTGAAGAGCTGGGTCATCAGGAGATTTTTTTAAAGGTAGAGAGGAACGCCCCCTTATTAAATATATCTAATAATGACATAGTGAGCTCCACAGACATTTTGAAAGTGGTTATTGGTGGATTCCTCCTAGACAGCCCAGTCAGTTAAAGTAGGATGTGTCATGAATTACTGTAGCTCACCATGAACAAACAATCAAATGACTTTGACTTCGGATTAGTTGGTTATACATTTATTCATGCATCAAAATTAGATGTAATTCAGTCACAGGTGAAAAGGACATTTAAGGACCTGTGTTTGATAGTTTACTAGTATCTGTCGTCATAGAAGTGAGAGCAGTGTTGGTGTGCTGGGCCACCATTTTGACCCAGACTAAAATATTTCAAAAACTATGAGATGCAGTGGCATGAACCTTTCATTAATCCCCATTTATGGTCCCCAGAGGATGAATCATACAGACGCTGCTGACCCACTGACCTCCTCTAGGCAGCAGGTTAAAGTTTTCACCTATTCTATGAGATATCATGTACATAATTTGGTACAGATGATGAATCTTTTGACTTTCTTCTATTGTGATTGTTATGACATTTTCTACATACATGCATGCTCCCCTCGGGATATCCCCTGAATTTAGGAAAGTCACTCCCATCAGCCTCAGCTGTACTTTACTGTGTTTTTATTGCTAATTAGCAGATGTAAGCATGCTAACATGGTAAATAATGGTAAACATCATAGCTGCTGAACAACAGCACATTAGCATTGTTATTATGGGCATGTTAGTATGCTGTTGTTAGCATTTATGGCAGCCTTACAGTCTGCCTGCATCAATGTCTACATTTTGTAGCATGAGCCAAAAGTCTGTGTTTGTGTCACATTTACAAGCTAGAGGGAGAGAGGATATCCAGTATATGATATAGTATGTATCTAGCAGGTGCCAGTTAACAAATCAGGGAGAAAATCATGCGTAGGAATACATCACTGTAACGAAAGGAGACGTTCTGTTCGTAGATGTTCTGTCAGGGTTCTGATTATGAGTTGTTACTAGAGATTGAATCTTTTGTCCCTCGAATCAGGCAGTAAAATGTTTTAATCTAAAATAACCTTTTCTGTTACTGGTTTCCATGTATCTGGTAGAAAATAATTAAACATTCAAAGCATCTGAAAATTAGCAATCACTGTCAGATGATTCTGCATTATTTTATTCACTACTTTTATAAAATGCTACCAAGCTGCTTTTAGTCATTTCTAATAAGGTCCTTAAATTAAACAAAACACATAATACACAACTGATTTTCTGGCCACAGTGTTGTTCTAGTCATTAGGATTCATAGTTCATACAACAAACCTATGGAACATCCTATCATTGTTTGCTTTGGCCTCATAGGCGCTGAGCCTCAGATGTGGGGCCCATGTGGTAATTTCCTCTTTTGTTACTGACACATTCATTAAAAAAAAACTGACAAAGAGGTTTCTGAGGTGTGGGCTGGACTGTTTGCCGTTTCAAATTTCCTACTGCACTGTCCACTGAGATCCCAAAGATCTCATTATGCTTTCAGGGAGACAATAAAGGCCAATTTACGTCATCCATATTTGTCCCTCATAAGCCGGCGACAGCTTTGTTTAAACATGAAGAGGGTTTTTCCTTTGAATGCAATAAGGTCATTATGAAATCCAACGGCTACGAGGACTGATTGAAATTCAGCCCACTGCGACATCCAAGAGAAGTGGTAGAAAATGGGGACACGGGAAATTTATATTTCAAAATGTGTGGTTAACTGAAGCACATGCTGGGTGATGACAACAAATAACAAATCTTATCTTTATCCTCAAATTTCAGAGTCCTGAAAAATATATGATTAAGTAAACACAGTAAAGTGGACCTCTCCTATTCAGTGCCCAAAAGGTTTAGCCTGCATTGCGTGCTATAGGACATGTTTACTCTGACAAACCATCCCATTCTGTTCTGGTACAGAGCATAGATTAGTGTATAGCTAGTAACCTGAGTTGTGCTTAATATAGCTTCCACCTGCCTTTGTAATCATACTAATTAAACATGGACTGTATGCTCTTCAAAGCAGATGAATAGGAAACTAGATAGTAGTAGACGATCATACCACAGCTACTTATACTGAATGACAGTCATTTGTGTGCAGACAGACAACAATGACTCCTCTTGTCAGTATCCAGTAGCAGGCACGATATTTAGTCTTCATTGTGGTGGGCTCCTCTGGCTCCTCTAGTGCTCGGTGCATACTAATGCAGAGACAGAGAAGTGAAAGTGGGCCAGCAGGAGCCTGAAGATCTGAGGTGTAGACGTGTGACTAAACCGTCTCTGGTTAAAAAAGTCACACACTGGGTAAAACGGATGACTTGGATGATTTTTCAAGGCCCTCGACAGAGGTACTGTCCCTCTGCGTGACTGCACGTGTTGCTGGAAATAAGAATCGAAGCTCAGTCAGCCTCCCGGGTAAATGGATTTGAACGTGATGCAGTTTGTAGTTTTGTCTGGAGTATTCCAAACTTTTTCATTCCCAAAGCAACAAAACTGAACACAATGCACTTTCTTAACACCGTAAATTTGACCTGGAAAACGTAAATGTGGTTAACTAAAACAGATTTAAGACATTAACTCGGGTTTTGGGCAAAGTCTAATTAGTTTAATGTTTATGTATGAATGTATAAATGTCACATTAACAATTCAAAAACTGTTTACTACATGCTTCACTAATCTGCAGTCAAGTTAAAGCAAGACTTTTCCTTAAAAATACACCTACAGTATATTATTTTAATTACAAATGTGGGAGAAACGCAGAAGATGATCTGATCTGTAGGCATGTCAATCATCTTGGTGCAGGGATGATGGATGAATATTTTAAAGCAAAATAGAAAACATTCCGCTCAGAGCAGCATTTGTTTCATGCTCACCATCTCCACCTCCAACCGCCTAAAAATGAAATATTTAGGTCGCAGGATTCACTGTCACGTTACCGCTGCAGTAATTTCCACTGTGCTGCTATCTGGCGCCACAGACATGCAAAGTTGCAAAGAGTGTCTCACGGACTCTCCTCTGCAGGAGGTGATCCACTCTATCCCCTTCAACAGTAACCAGTGTAGCAGTGACATGCTTGTAAAATAGTCCAGCAAAGTGAAGGCTACACAAGTCCAAGACGTCCCAGACCCACGAGGAGCGAGAGCAGCAGGGAGGCGGCTGCCTGTGACAGAGCGTCAGACTGCAGCTGAGGCTGGCCTGACTTGGCCGCAGTCGGTCGGGTGAAGATATATGGGTGTTCCTGTGGACGAGACACAGAGAATGTGGGATGTTTTCATACTACCTGTGGCTTTGCATGTTTTAATTACACACTACAATTTTTACCTTCAGCCACAACTGAATATAAACCAATATGCAGGCTTGAAAATCACAGTGAATATTTAATTTACTTCTATTTATTTCATCATTTTTCCTTTGATGTGAATCATTTGCTGCATGGTAAAATAGCTGCAAATGATTCTAAAATATCTTGTAAGATGTTCTGAGTCAGACACCAAAGAATTGTTGCAGAAATAGACTCAAAGGACAGAAAATAAGTGTGCACATAGTGGAAATTATAGAATATAATAGGTCAATTCTAGCATTAAAATGTTTGCTCTTGAACAACTGACTCTAAAGTCTAAAGTCTGAGCTTCTTTGAGAGCAGAAGCTCTGCATTGAGCATGATTTCCGTAAAAGATGAAGATTTATGAAAGCCACACTAATGCTAACGCTAAACTGGGATTATCTGTGTTAGGAATGTTTTGAAACTCTGCAGGTTCCCCCACAATCTGCGCTAAAATGAGTATTTGCGGCCACAAAGTTACAAAATTACTACAAAAGGCAACATCTTTTGAAAAATGCAGCAACTCTAGTCTATTTTTCCTCAATAAAACACGCGAAGAATGAAGGTCAGTCGTTGCGTTCTTTTTTTTTGGTTTGGCTGTTTCATAAAAAAAAAGACTCAGGTCACGCAACATTTTCCTACCAAAGGTGGACAGATGAGAGTGATGGGGTCAGAGAAACTGCTCACAATCATCTTTCCTCCCTCAGGCTGAAACTGTGAGCAGACAGACAGAGGAGAGAGAGAGACGAGGAGGAGTTAATGTGCAGAAAAAGATACACCCTGTATGTTGAAAAGTTGTTTTAAATGCTTTTCAAGAAGCACAAACACTGCAGCACATTATCCCTCAGTGCATGTCAGTGGGTTGATTGTTCTTGACCTTTAACTTCTAAGTAGTGTGACTTATTGTTCACCATGTTGTTCCACAGCCCCTTGGCCAGTTCCTCATGCCCCTTTATGGTGAAGTGAAAGCAGTCGGGAGTGAAGAAGGTCATATCGATCTTCCCATTCTGCCCGGAGAGACAAAACAAACACAAGCGTGTATATGAGCCGATTAAGCGCGTTGTTGTTGAAACGAGACTTCTCTTTCTCTTTCAGCCAAAAGCTACAGCTGTCACACTCAGGATCCTCGTGATTCAATCGGTACTGTGTAATGTTTCGTGCTGATTCATCGCCTGCCACGTCGATATCGTTGTGGTCTGCGGAGTGAGGATAGATTACCGAGAGACGGGGAGGGTCAGCGTCTTTCAGAAAGGGCTGAAGCACAACAGCAAAGTCGTCCTTGAAGAAATGGTCACTGTACAGCAGCTTTTCAAGTCTTTTCTGCGGACGGACGTAACACGAGGATCAAAATATGACACAGAGTTGTTAACGTGAAGTCAGCATGTAATGTTTGGGGACAATGCACCAGCTTGTACTTTATTGTGTTTGAATAGAAAGTGAGTTATGATCTGACAGGATGGTTAATAAAGATTTAAGCATATACTAAACCAAACCTGGAACTCCAGATTGACTTGTACCAGCTCTTTCAGTTCAGGAGACCCGGTGACTGGCTCTATCAGGCACGAGCAGAAAGACCTGAATTAGAGTAAAAAAACAAGCTGTTTTAAGGCATTTGTGTCAGATATGGCTCATCCACAACAAAGGTCAAAGCTTAAAAATATCCTAAAGGGAAAGCTGGAGTCAGATTTGTGAACATGGAAGTATAGTTTTAAGTAAGCGCACAGATCACAGTTAAGTAACAATAGACGCATTTTTGAGAGGAGGGGCAACTTTAACATTACATGTTACGAAAGAGTTGCTCACCTTTGGAGCAGGCACCCCGGGGTGGGTTTATGCACCTCCCTCAGAGTCTGCATGGGCAGGATCTGAACGACGTTAACAATCATACGAGGAACCTGAAGCGTAGACACCAATGCCAGCAGTGAATACCAGCACGACGCTGAAATCTCGCTGAATATGTCTGCTCTCTGTTCTTTACCTCATTCATTAGCATTTCCAAGGAGACGGTCATATAGTGAATGAAGTTATCCACCGAGAACAGAGCCTAGAGAGAGACTCTGCAGAGATTAATGACACATTTGACGATGACATTTTCCGTGAACTCGTTTAAAAAAAAAAAAAAAAAGAAAGAAAGAAAAGACAGACCTTATCTTTGCAGTAATCACAAATGTCATTCATGCCCATGAGAATGGTCAACAGCTTCCAGTCCTCCTCGAAGTTCAGACCCTGAAGGGACAGACGACGGAGGGGTCAGAGTGTAAATATGGTCCATAAATAGATTCAGGATATCTCAGATTCCAGCTGGTGAGCTTCATTAACCAGCTCTATTAATGCCACTGCTTTCCTGCTGCCACGTTTCTGAGAAAAGTCGGTACACCACAGTACCTCATAATCTCTCAGAGTGTCGATCAAATGTCTCGTCTGGCCGGGGAGGTTGCTAAAAGACAAAATAACTTAATAAGCATCATTCATACATAAAACAGAAGGTCATTATTGCACCGTAATACAGTTTCTCGGTGGAAGAAGCCCGAAGCCCAAACTGTTACAGTATATTCAGAGTAAAAAGCTGCGATATTATTGGTTGCATGGCAACCCAAAAAGTGTTTATATCACACTGATGAGTCCGTACAATGTGTTGTGTCCAGTCACAGCCAGGTTGAAGCCTGTTTCGCTGATATGAGCCTGCATCCCGTGAACTGTTTTGCCAGGAGCGGCGCCGACCAGATTGGGATTGAACAGCTTGATGATATCTGAAAAGCACATTTGGGGGAAAAATGTGTAAAGATGAAGATGATGAAGTATTTAGTTTGTTTTTTGTCTTTAGCTAGCTGTGGTTTATATGAAACCGATAAAAAACAATAGTCAGTGATGGAAATATCTTACTTGCTAAAGTAATGGCATCCTGAAATGATCCGTAGCCTCCGATACTGCAAGATGAAGACAAGTCAACAAAAATACTATTAGCACCAGAATCAGTGGAGACATTTACTCGAGTACTTTGCATGTACAAATCTGAGGTACTTTGTTTGACTATTCTCTTCTCACTTTTTTTTTTACTTCCACTGCTACAGTAAAGTAAAAGTACTCCACTGCTTCTGTTCAGCAGCTTTAGTTACTAGTTACTTCACAAATTTCTGTAGCTAAAACGTAAAGAAGTACGGCATTTTCAAAGCAGGACCTGTAACGGTGTTTTTTCTTCCTCACAGTGTTGTATTGATAAAGATACTTTAGTGAATACAGAACATCTGATTGTTATTTTAACACTGAAAAACTAAAAACACAGTTTCTTTCTGTCTTATGAGGAGAGGAAATGATATCTCACAAAAAACATGAATGTTATTTTGAAACAACATAATGTCATTTGTAAAGGAATGAATACTAATTATACTGGGTGCTGTCTACATGCAGCAGCAGCAGCGAGAGGTCCATTAGAGGTTTCACGCATGAATTTCGTCACCTCCACGACACATGACGAAACTCAATGGGAATCCCGAGGACAGTGGTTGCGTTGGCACCTATACCCGTCTGAAAAAAAGAGACACGTCTGAGGATAAAGAGGAAATCTTGACTTTCCGGTTTTGAAGTTGAAATTTCACTCTGGAGAAGCAATGATAAGTATTCTGACACGAGTGTCACTGCAACATTTAGTCATCATTATCCTGACTGCGATTCATGGTCCAACAGTAAGATCCTTGCCTTTATCTTTGTCATGTATTATTCATACTGTGTTATCATTGCAGCTGAAGAAATAAAACAGTAAATAACACCTACTGTCAGTGAATCTCCCAAGGCTGCGATGACTTTGATATCTGCCGCCTTCACATATTCAACTGGCCCAAGAGTGCGAAAGGAAAGACGGACATGAAAGAGAAGGAATGAGTGTAAAGTTTCAACTCTTGGATAACAGATTTGTTGTTAGGGGGTGGGTGATCCTGACAGACCTGAGGAGGGGACAGAGTGAGAGGGAGTCATGTCAGGGCACTGGAACGCAGGATGTTTGAAGCTCGCCGGTCGAGTTTTCTCCGGAAACTCCTGAGGAGAAGCGAGACAGAGACCAGAGGGAGAGAGGCCTCACTGCCAGAATCCAAAGCTTTTAAATAATTTATTTTCAGATGCTGATTAAATGTGTGTCCCATGTGGGACAGTCCTGGAAGCACAGCCCTGACATGAAACTGTTCTTGTTTTTTTTTTTTTTTTAAAATCTCTTCCTCATCTCTTTGTGCAGCTACATGATCTTTTCTTTAGTCTGATACAACTATGCTTGTTGTGCACATACTCAGGATGCCTGCTGGTCCATGTGGTCAGTTGTACCCCCACGGTAACCTGCCTCTCACGATAAAAGTAGCTCACCCATTGTTATGAACTCATATTGCTTCTTTTTCAATAAACGTGCCTATTAAAAGGCCTTCTGCTCGTAGTTACTCATGAGTCCATCAGGTGACAGAGCTGTGTTCTGCCATGAGAACGATCGTACCCAGTGTCCCACGATAACAGAATTATGTCCAGTGATAAAAGCGGGTACCTCATTGAGGGCCTCCGTGCTGTACTGTCGTATCCCCTCCTCATACTTCCACCACCAGTCGTTGCCTTAAAGAGAAGAATTATTTCCAAAAAAGTTCATTCGGAACCTTTCAAATGGACGTGATAAAACAAGTAGTTTCCCTTTGACAATGTCCTTTGCAGCACAAAAAGTCACTTTTAGATACGGTACATTAGTCTTTACTTCACTCCAACATATACTTTCATATAGAGAGTGTATCAGGTCACAACATTAAATATACCACTAATAATCTGTCTCGTTTCAGAGGCCATTGTAACAATAAATACAGGCACGCAGCCTCACGTGTGCGCTGCCCTGCTGCTTGTTCTAGCACTTACCTTTGACAGAGCAGGACGTGAGCACACATGTTGCCACGGCGATCCAAAGCCTCTCCATAGTAGCGCGTATGCGGCGGTCAATAGGTCACCACCACAGACTGCACAATGAGTTTTACAGCGCTGTCACTTTGTCCCGCCCGCCCTCTGAAGCGGAGTGACAACCCGCCCGTCCAGTGAGGGCCGGCCTGACTGTTCGGTCAACGTCAGCAACGCAATGCCTCATTACAATAAACCACAATAAGATTTCCTAAAGTACGGGCTTTGTGACTTTAGACGGCAATAAAGACACCATTCAAAAACAGCCATTAAATATCCATATATCATTTATTCATTTCTTTATAAACTTGTATTTGCGATGGTAAAAATGCAGTCTTCTCGACAATCTTGACCAGTGTTTCATTTTAGACAAATTGTGAGTTGTGTGGGTATCGATGTTTGAGTGACGCCGTGAACTATTTCTCATCGTCCTTAAAAATCACATTTCATCGTCCGTTTCTGACTTTGTACGCTTCATGCAGATGTATTGGCAGACAAGCTCTCAACAATTCAAACAAGCACATATTGCTGAGCTGAACAAAGGGGAAAAAAAAAATCAGAGGTTTCTAATCTTGTTTTTGATAAATACTGTCTGGTCTGACCATGGCTTCATTTCTCAGATTTTTGAGGTCCATCTGAGCTGAAAAAGTGTAGGCAGAGCACACAGAGCTCCAACTTGGACTTTTGGTGAGGGGGTGGAAATTCTCACAACAGCTGAAGTTGTGTAACCAAACACACACATACACACACACACAAGCAAAAGAAAAACTAATCCACTTCCTCTCTACTGTAAAAAAAAAAAAAAACGATCCAGAGTTTGAGGCGCTGCTATATTTAAGGCTGCTCCAGTTTCTGCCTCGGCTAACACAAGGCTTAATAAACAAACAAAAAAAAAAAATGGGCATGTGGGACGAGAGGAACTATTGAGCTACCCAACCACGTGAATGAAATTAAAGCCCGTCGATGAAAAAAAAAAGTCACACCGATGTACAGTAACACCTTCAAGAATTGGTGAACACATTATTTAACTGGACTGTACATCAACTTTTTCTACCATTTGTGTTTTAAATTGAATTTTTTTTAAAGCCTGTGCACTCTGCTTTCACTGTGCTCGTGTCCGGATGAATTTTCAAACAGGATCTGCATCAAAGATTTCAGTGGCAGCTTAGATTTGACCGATTTGAGCAGCTTTTCTTTTTTCTCTGCGTCCGCCATGTTCAAAACAGAAAAACACAAGCACCTGTGAGCTTCAGAATTAAATTGTGCATCCAGTCCAGCCTTTCTATCAATTTAAGTAACTCACAAACAGTTTTCTTCTTCTTATACTGACAATATAACATGGATCTAGTACATTTGAGCACTGACACTGATGTCGAATGAGCATAAACAGTCTTGTTCTGTGCAGGGATGCACACCGGACATGTCGACTGAACAAAAAAAAAAAACTGATGGATGCAAAAATGAAGGCAACTTTTGTTCGCTCATTAAATATCTGAAGATAAAAAGGTGCCTAAAATGAAAGTCTGCAAAAAGATAAGAGGAAACATGCAAAAACATGACTAGACCGGGGCTAGCAAATTAAATTATTCTAGTTCACATTTTCCTGCCTGAATTTTCTTTTTTTTCTAATTACTGCTCAAAGTTAAGATTGAAGCAGAGTGTCATTTTCTCTCGCAAAAAAAGGGAAAGTGAGAAGAAACTAATGCACGTATTAGATTCCAACTATGCTGATTAGTCAAGTCCAGAACGCCTTAGATGTGGTAACCGTGAGGCTTTCTCCCCCCACGGTGAGGACACGCGGGTGCTTCTGGCAGTTTCCCGAGCCACAGATGAGCACGTCCCAAGTCTGTGTTTTCCTCTCAACGCTCCGTTTCGCAGCATTGTCCATAAACACCCCGACTGCCTTTCTTCAGCACAGGACCAGCATATTTGAAATGGAGAAAGGGAGTTGTGGGACCGCACAGGTCAGCAGCTCTGTTAGCGTGTGGAGGGGAGCAGGCAGAGTGGAAGAGGTGCTCAGACGAGCAGATATTCGGCTAGCGAGCACCAGCTGCTCCACGGGGCGCGCTGGCAGAGCCTCTTGTCTGTCTTTCACTGCCCTCACTCCGTCTGGCTTCCTCTCACTGCTGCTGCTGTTGCTGCTGCTCCTCCTCCCCCTCCTCTTCCTCTTCTTCCCGGGCTGCGCCCTGGGCTTGTGTTTCTCCCTCGCCCTGGGGCTCAGCCTGGGCTTGCGACTGTTCCTGAGGTGGTCTAGGAGGCGGCGCTGGGGCAGGAGCAGGCGGGCGAGGGGGAACTATGATTTGGTGTTGGCGCTGTCTGTAGGCGATGACTGTGCCTAACAGCAGGGCGATGACCGTCATGAGGTAGAGATCCCACTCTGGGCCCAGAAGCTGGTCCAAGTCCACCTGAGAGATCAGCTCCTTCAACTGGCAGGAGCCAAATGGGGAGAGGATGGAGGACAAAGACGCGTGATTAATTTCAGTTTTCTCTAACGAAGCTTTTAGTCTGGTCTGAGTTTCTATTTCAAAGCCAGATTGTCACGACTCCAGCTGGAGCCAGTACTCACGTTAAGATCCTGCAGGTACTGCAGGGTGTAAATCAGGCCCAGCTTGCACAGCGCCAGGAAAACCGGGACCTGGGCATCAGGACTGGCTTCAGCAGCCATGTCGTAGAAACGCTTGGCTAAATGAATGTCCTGCAGGGCCACAGGAAACAGTTCTGAATCACAAAGCAGTCTGCGCAGCTTTGAACGCGAGACCAATAACGACGTTATGTGTATTCACCAGTCAAACTCTTTGCTCACCTGCTTGATGCCCAGGCCTTTCTCGTGCATGTACCCCAGATTGAACATGGCCTGGGCGCTGTGCTGCTGCTCCGATGCCAGCCTGTAGTGGATGACGGCTGTCTCGTAGTCCACATCTGTCCCGTAGCCGTAGAAGTGGTAGTCTCCGAGTTTGATCCTCGCCACAGTGTAACCTGAGAATGACAGGCGTCGAGTTTTACTCATGTTTATCCTTTTTAGTTTGAGTTGATGAAAAGTCAACCGTTGCATTTTATTTGAATTCTGCCGAATTATAAATAAAAAGTGTGCAAAGATCTATCTGCACACTGCTGCAGGGCTCCAAGGAGAGGCTAAAAACTGTGCAGAGCGCTCTCGGGCTAAATTAACAGACAGATTAACAAAATAATTAAATGTTGTTTGTTTATTAGAGACTTGCTTCCCCGCTGAAATGTAATATAAGATAGAGACCTACATGTGTGCTTCTCTATTTAGCCTATTTTGCCTGTGTGTGTGTGATTGCGAGAAAGAGAAAGAGATGAGCAGAAGGTGGACTACTGCACACAATGTCTCTGTAAGTTATTAATAACTTACTCAGAACACTGCTTTGTCACTTGACCTGCTTGCCCCAACCCGTGATATTTCCTCTTAATTCATCCTGAACCTGCCCCACCTGCGTATCACTATATTAAATGTAGAATTTCATACATTTAGTATTATAATCTAGCCTAAAACTAATAATTTAATTACTAATTAATAACTAATTTTAGCCGCCTCTCATCAGCAAAAACAAAGCAGATCTTATATCATATCTATATTTTGTCTTGGTTTTTATTTAACTAGTTTTCTTTATGTAAGCCAGCTACAGATGGAGTAAAACTAGCACGGACATCAAACGGAAGGTGGATGGACTCACCTTGTGCTGCAGCTCTTGTCCAGTGGAGCAAAGCACGAGGGTACGTCTCATTCTCACTGAAGATCTTTGCTCCTTCTGTTTGTTACAATCCACACAAAGACAAAAAAAGGTTACTTTCCCCAAAGTTAATGGGTTACGAAAACTTCTGAAGTTTGCCAGTGCATTGGCATTTGAAACTGTTTTTTTTTCTCTTACTCTGGTCCAGAACGAAGGCCACGTTGCTCTGGGCCACCTCATAGCCCTGCTCAGCCAGCAGAAGATACTGGACCAGCGCGGCGTCAGTCTCACCCTCCTTAAAGCTGCCGTAGGCCGTCATGAGGCGCTCTGACCAGCGGCCGCGCTCACACACGTTCTTGAAAAGCTGCAACGAGGACACAGACACACAGTGAGACGCCTCCTGACTTGCAATATGTTACAAGAGTGTAAAGGAGGACAGCTGGAAGAAGACTGGAATGAATCGCTGTTTAACTCAAATGAAGAGCTCGGTGTATGCAGCGCTTCGGCTCTAATGAATGAGTAATAGCTGCAATAGCAGCGACGTTGTCAGCTCTCCTCATTTCAACATGATACAGACAGAGGAGCAGCAGCTCCAGGTGGCCTCACCTCCACAGCAGTGTGGCAGGAACGCATCACACCAGTACCGGTAGCGTGCATCTGGGCCAAGTTGTAGAAAGCCAGGATGTGGCCTGCCTGTGAGGCCAGGTTGAAGAATTTAAGTGCCTGCTTGTAATCACGCTTCACGCCGATGCCATCTGAGGAGCGACAGGACGAACAGAGAGAAGTGGGATGTAAAGAAAAATCACGAGAAGGAGAGATCGAGGAAAAAGAGAATATTTAATAACACGGGCGAGAAGACAAAGCTGTGACAGGAGGCCGCGCGGATGCCACTCAGCACTCACTGTAATACATGGTGCCCAGCTGGAGTTGTCCATCCACCCATCCCTGCTCTGCTGCCTTCTGGAAGTATTTCAGTGCCAGCTCATAGTTCTGAAGACACAAACACAACTTTGAAATGGCTGCTCTGACATGTTGGCGGCCTGCTATCAAAATGAAAACTTGACACACCGACTGACTTGAATACCTCCTCACTTCTGCCTACCGCCAAAAAAGCTGCCAGCTTAGTAACACAGACTAAGCTGCCAATTAAAACAGCTCTGAGAGGGTGTATCTCAAACCTTTACACATTACAATCCTTACTAAAAGAGTTTAAATTTATATGTGTCTTAAAAGGTTTCTTACCACTGGGACACCTCTTCCATATAGGTAAGCCATGCCCAGGCCACTCTGTCCCACTGGATTACCCTGGATGAAATAAAATGAGTAACACACATCATCTAAGAGGTACAGCAACAGACTCCTGCTCATCTCCAGATGTAACAGGAGTTTCCTCTTCGAGGATAATTGATAGGACTGGATGATAAATGCACCCACTAACGCTAAAGACATTAGAGTCTGGGTTCATTCTTACCAAGTCAGAGGCCTTCTTAAAGTACTGCAGCGCTGTCTCGTTGTTCTGAGGGAGAAACTCGCTGCCTTCTGAGTACATCTAAAAAAAAAAAAAGGACAGAAGGAGTCACATCACTTGCAGCGCCTCAGCAACAGCCATGCCAAATCATTAGCTTTATTTATTCTGGACTTCATTTAGATCATCGCTTTGCTCTCCAACTCGCTGACTGCTCGTCCCAGGCTCTCACACCGCATCAGCTACATATTTATAATGTTTGCAAACACAGACGTGAAACAGATGGGCAAAAAAGAACCTATGAGAACGCACTGAAGTTTTTATAGATAAGGGACAGTGTCGGTGTAAAATGAAGAAAGAACTGTAACAGAAATCCACCACTGTCCCCACGGGTTGATACAGAGACATAGACATCTCGCTCACCTTGCCGAGGAACGCCATAGCGTGTGTGTTCCCTGCATTTGCAGCCTGGGTGAAGTAGTCATACGCCCTCTGTTGGATGGAGAAGTGGCAGAAATACATTTACGATCACAAGGATACGATACCTCAAAAGAATCTTTGGCAGAAAGTAACGACGACAATAATAACACCTGATGATTCTGTTCTACTCCACGTCCTCCGTGCAGGTGTAGCTGACCTAACCCCACCTGTCAGGAGAAACAAAGAACCCAGTTAACTTCAATGACAAATACTTAGCATTAGGAATATAAAAACAATGATGTATTGCATTCCTCATATTATTAGGTAAATGTAATATGCTTTTTTAATTTATTTTATTAAATGTTGCCGTCCCTTCATGCTATGCCCACTATTAGCTTTCTGAGAATAAGACAGTAACTAACTGTAAACATAGTAAAAATATACTGTGACCAAGTCACAGCCTGTGTGGAAAATACAAAATATATTTCACCCATTCTGCCCCACCGTTGGGCTCTCAGTCATATTAATTTGCCCCTGATATGATCAATATAAATGATTCAGATATAAATACAATACAGGAAGGTGATATCACCAAAAAAAACCATTGAACAGATGACCCTATTTCACCTGAGCTTGTACGTCTCCTTTCTCAGCTAGAAACTGATAATACTGGATCAAGTCCTCCTCCAGCATCCCGCTGGTAGATCCCGGGTTCTCCACCTCATCCAACAGCCTGATCCTCTGCACCGCCGAGCCGCCAGTCAGGGACACGTCGCTGGCAACTGGAAGAAATGATGGAGAGTAGAGAGCAAAATCGTTTTAACCAGCTAAGAAGAACACAAATATCACACTATTAAAAGAAAAAAAATGCAGGAAATACTCACCCTGATTTGCCACAAGCCTGTAGTGGGTTAGTGCTGACTCACAGCTCTGGGGAACACCCACACCTCCCCAGTATCTGTATCCCTGATGACACGGTAACAAGGAATGTCATTGCTCTAATACTTTAGAAATAACGTAACTGTGTCACTGCTCCACTAACAGACAAATCAGCTCACCAGAATCATGTGCGCTACCAAGTTTCCACCCAGGGCGCCGAAGGTGTAGTAAACCAAGGCCTGAAAAGTGTAGGTAATATGAGAACAACTGACACTGCATGACGTTACTTTCACACTTACAGTAAGACAGACGATAACAAGAAGACTGCAATAAGGTACCTTAGCCTGACTTGAGTTAACTCCGAGTCCTGCTGCGTACAGAAAGCCAAGAGCCTGTGGAAAAGTAAATAATATTTACTAAGATGTCTGGTCGAAATGCTTTTTCCTCAAGCGAAACATCAACATCTGGGAGGAGATCTTTACCGTCTGAGCTTTGGGCGAGCCCTCGATGGCAAGCTTCTCAAACATTTCTTTGGCTTTGGTGACATTCTGGTTCATGTAGTCACCAAACAGCATGGCGTACGCCACCTTCTCCATGGCTTTCTGGTGGCCTTTCTCTGCCACCTTCAGCAGCTTTTCGTATAATCTGTGAGAGTGGATGGATGAGCACAGGTGGCGTGGGTGAAGCCGGGTTGACACGGGCATAATAAAAACTTAAGTGTACGCAACAAACACGACTGACACCTAAGGCAAACAAGGAAGTGCTGAGCGAAGTCACATGAAAATAAAGTACACATAAAAATAGATATCGCCATACCAAAACTAAATTTACAATCGGATCAAATGACACTGTCACATTATAAGATAAGACTTGAGTGTCTCTACTGAAGTTTTAATTTTCAGCACTTCAAAACAAACAGGACTTTTCTTTCTCAGCTTGTCTGAGGTTAAAATAAAAACCAAGCAAAGACCTGCCATCATCAGTGACTGGATCGATCTCACTGCCTCATCTTCACTTTGATTCTGTATTTCTGAGATGAAACGGTGATTGGGTTTTCATCTTCGTCAGGTTTCAAGACACTAATTGTCAAGTCTGGGAGAGAACTGAGAAGTCTGCCTTGCAGCCGCATTGATAAAAATAAAGTCTAAGATAAGACTCTGCAACATAATTTGATGTCTTAGAGAGGTTACGGGGATCAGACAGATGATTCAAGCGCAAACTGATAAAAACCCAGGAAGGAAGAGAGGAAGGGAGAAACTCACTCTTTCTTCTGGGTCTTCCTGGTGGTCGCATTGAGCATGCGCAGGACAGTTTGATACTGCTCCTCGGTCTCCTCTGCCTGCAGTCGCTGCTGTGCCTGCTCCTCAGCTGAGGGAAAGAAAGGAGAAGCCAGTTTGTTTTTTGTTTTTTTTGTTGCTGTTGTTTTCCTTTTTACACTGATGCATCATTATTGTTGTGTGTGTGTGTGTGTGTGTGTGTGTGTGTGTGTGTGTGTGTGTGTGTGTGTGTGATACAGTGCGCTGGCCTGTATTCAAAAAATAAAATTAAAAGAATAATAAAGGAGAAGTCAATGAGCCCAGATGAGGCAGATGAAAAAAATGCTTTAAGAAACATTGGCAGCAGAGAGGGCAATAGTAATTTTGGAAATGAAACCGTGATGTGCACTCAGGCTGGTTTCCATCATCAGTTTCAGTAGTGGCTGAGCTTTTCAGAGGCTTTTATTTTGATAAGAACATTCATACACTTCCATTTTCAAGGACGATGAATAACTGTAGTTGGCTACAGTTAAAACTTTAACACATTTGCTTTGAGGGTTTTGTTTTTTTATTCTGACAGTCAAGCTATTATGCTGAAGACTTACTCTCACAGAAACCCCACTTCTTCTCCTGGTCGTAGTCGTAGCTTGTGGCGCACCAGAGCCGTCCATCCCCCCGTCCATCAGTGGTACAGTCATAGTACTCCGTCCCCTGGAAGAGGAATGGGAAGGTGCAGGGCTCTCCATGGGCTGTGCCTCCATTCACCACAGGAACTGTCAGAGGGAAAAAAAAACAACTGGATATGTTAACATATACACATTTACAACTTCATATTTAACCAAATATTAAAGTTTGTTCATTTGAACACCTGCATGATTATAATAAGGTATATATTCATCTTCTTTCAAGCTTCCCATTGTACTTGTGACGACAACAATCCCCAAGTAAAATGATGTAACTGTTTGCAAGAGGAGCCACAGGTGCACAGCGCTGTTAATTTCTCTAGGGGTTTAACCATTTATCCAATCTGCTGCTGGTCTGAAACCACACGTGTCTTTGCTCAGAGTCAGCAAAACTGAAAACAGGTTAACATGTCAAGACTCAACAAAGCCTACAAAATAAGACGAGACAGTCTTGATTCTCCGAAACAGGTGTGTTCTAAGGCGTGAAACCCAGAGGGCTTTGACGAGTCAGTGAGGCTACGGACAGACTATCACTGCTTAAAACAGAGCGTCCAGGCCTCAACCTCAAACCTCACTTCATTACTCGAGTATACCACAGCTATATGAAGCCTTACAGGATGAATGAATCATCGCAATCACGATATTTCAGGGGTGTCCGGAGGCAGCTGCTTATTTTTGAGTGCTATGAAAACATTAAATCCTCAATGCTGAGCCACATTTCCCCCCTTATACCTATGCCAATATTCCATCCATTTCTGGCTTTAATTGGACAGGCAAAAACAACTTGTCTCAAAGGTCTGTCTGCTGCTAGTGACAGACAACATGCCAGCTCATGATCTGTCTCACACAGACATGTGGAGACAAAGAAAAAAAGCAGTAAAGGTCGAGCCTGTGCGGACGATGTAAGACATATTACTCAATGATTTCAAGTGTGAGACTGGACTGGGCGGAAGCTCAATGTTAAGTAACTAACCAGCAGAGGTGTTATTATTTCTTTATTTTGAGATGCATCACGATGAGGACTGCATTGACTGATGCAGTGGCAGAACATATCTGAGGAACCGTGCTGGCCATTTTCACCCTGAGCTAATCATAAAGAACACAACAAGCAGTAGAGGAGGTGCTGTCAGCGTTGCCATCCATCTCAGAGAGGGAAGAGAATAATGTTTCTGTGCTGAGCTTTCGAAACAAAAAGGAAATACAGATTTATCTGCCTGCTCGTGTTAAATGATAAGAAAGTAGACTTGCAGAAAACTGAAGGTGTGATACAAGAGATGGATGGAGAATCATTGTGCATTTCAGTCGCTGATTCACACCTCTTCAACCAGTTACCCTGTGGTTCTGTTCCATTAGCTGTATTACATTACACACGTTTATGGCTTATTGTTTGAGCTACAGCTGTAGTACTTACCCTCTTTAGGCTTCTCCTCGACTGGGGGAGGCTGCTCGGGTAGGTCCTCCTTCTCCTCTCCCTCCAGTCCATCCACAGGTGTCTGTTTCTCCTCTTCCGTCTGGGAAACTTCATGACCAGAGGTCACCGAAGTGCCGGCCACAATTTCCGACACCAGACGGATGTCCTCCTCTTCAGATTCTGGGTCATGGTAAGACTGCAGAGATAAAACAAGAAGTCGTTATGAAGAAACTGATGAAAAGAGGGAATCGCATCACGGGTTGAATACAGCTGCATGACGCAGAAACACGAACGACTATCTGAGAGTACATTTCAAGTGATTTGAAAAGAGTGATCCCCTCCCGCATTTGCATAGTAGTCTACTTTTCATCATCCTCAGGGTCTCATTAAGTTGAAGACCAATAACAAATAGCTCATGACGTACCTTTAGCTCTGGTCCGTCATTCCCGTGTTGCTCTTCATCTGAAAAGTATCCACACGACAGGTGGTGAAGACGTGAACCTCACATGGACAAACATGTTCGCTAAACATAAACAGCTGCTCGCAGCCTGAGAAATGTGCAGCCACTTCTATCCGTGCACTAAAATATGCAACACCTGTGACACACTTACCAGCTGTTATTCCTTTGGTGAAGACAACCAGCAGGATGGTGAAGACGTAAACCGTCCTCGCCGTCTTTAAATACCTCTTGTAGCCCATTGTTGATAAGCTAACTATCTGCTAGCTGGAGCTGCTGTCTCTGTCTCCAAACATTCAGTTACAGTGACTCACGCTATGATACGTGGCATAAATAAACTCGCACAAACGCTCACCGACCTGGATTACCTCCGTACGCTGTAACTTGGTTGATTGCAGCTGATGTAGCTGTCAATGCTAGGCTAGCAGAGTAGTAACTGACTGACGTTTAGCTAGCCAGCTAGCAAGCTAGTGTTACACAGCCACACGAAGATCAACCAAACAGCGGAATATTTACAACAGACGCAACTCCTCGGTCCACGAAATGGTTGCCGAGGACGTGTTTGTTCTTCAAAACGTCCGAGTTTGACAGCAGGATGCAAAATCCTCAGCGTTTGATGTATATTAACCAGATACTACTTAGCTTACCCATGTTAAGCCCCCTACTACTGATCGACGCTTCCTACTCTCGCGTTTCCACCAATCACAGCGCGTTTAGTTTGACAGTAGCCAATGAGCGGGGGGCAAAGACGTGTCAGCGAATCAGGTGCGTACACAATTATGTTTCTAGTTGATGGGTTTGTCCACGACACCAAAACACGTTAGGAGGACCGGACAGTGATCATGGGGACGGCGGAGGAGGCTGCCGTGGACGGGTTATTAGTAGACACTGTAAATGACAATATCATCGCCACACTGTGCATACTGTATGTTTATTACTTCACCGCTCCTCCATCGCATTGCACAGTCCTGTTCAGTGTAAATGTTTATCCTTGTCTACACACACACACACACACACATATTTGCCTTTTTATATGTACATAGCTTTTGTTCTTCTTGTCTTGTTTGTTTGTTTGTTTGTGTCTGCGTTTACCTGTCAAGTCCTCTGTTTTAACTGTAATAATATTAATAACACAATAATAATAATGATAATAAACATAAGGAATACCAAACGTGAAAGAAATTTGGGCTTTTCACAGAATGACATGAAATAGTAAACACAGGTGTTACCAGTGATGAATACTTAAGGTCCCGTTCCATGCAGCTCAAACAGAGTCAGGGCGCCGCTGTGCTGCATGTTAGCTCACTGGAAAGTCTCTGCTGGACTAAATGGAACTGGACCTTAATTAGTACCTTTGGAAACACCTGTATTGACCCTGCTATTCCATGCCAAAATGGCTGCTGCGAAAAAGGTCTGTTCTTATGTGGTGTTCTTCCATGTTGCTTTTCTCTTAACTTACCAAAAGGAAATAACTAAGTTTAAGTATGTTGGAATTTGACCTCTGTTCACGTGTTAATAATCACGACAAGCTGCAGTGTTCATAAAGTTGTAATCAGCGCCTTCATTCATGTTTGATAACTAATTTACTGGGGATTTATAGCCTGATAAGCCATTAGTAAGTGTTGGGCTGGGCTGGGCTGTGAACACTGTGTTTGCTGACGTTGTCCTCCTCCAGCATAACTTGAGTAACATTAACTGCACTCATGAGGATGCTGTCCTCTGTGCTTTTGCTTTACCCACAGCCCAAACGTAATTTAATTCATTAAAAGTCAAGTTAAGAGTAACCAGCGTTACATTATTTAAATAAAAACTCTGTGCAACCCCTCTTTGCAGTCAGGATTGACTAATGTTACCACAAAGGAGATGAGACTGGTACGTTTGGTGTCTGTCTCTGATCCATATTCAATTCACTCAGGCACTACCGTATTAGCCTGACTGAATCTATTAGCGCTCTGACCATCTGACTAAGTGGGGCCATTCATTCTCACAGGAGATTATTTGAATAGAGCACAACCTGGATCAGGGCTGTCAGCTACTTGATGAAGAGAGGGAAGTTACTATAATGAAATCTCATATAAGATTCATTCATAGAAGTTCATATGAAATATAAAAATATAAACAATGGCAGACAGGAGGGAGACTGGACTGATACTGACTGTAAAAATATTCACCAAGCAGTCTCTAAGATAAATGAGGTCTTTTGCAAACATAAGCTCTCATACAAGCAGATATTATAATTAATAATTGGATGTTTATTTACAGGCTGTTTTAGTGGTCATTTCAGAGAAAGAAAACAAAACATTCACAGTAAACAACATAATACAAGGCAGGGTTTTCAGTTTAGTGACAGTGACGCTCGCCAGCTCTCCACAAGAGAAACATCTGCGACGTTTGCTACTTTGGTGGCGCAGATATGATCCTCGGCAAGCTGTCGAAACTGAGAAACCACACACAACCAGATTAGACTTTCGCTGAAAGCCAAGAGAAGAACAGATACAATGTGCCAAAAAGATAAGATGGAGATTTTCTGTTTCTGGATCAGTACAGCTTTTGTCAATATGTGAAAACTCACATCCAGACTGTGAAAAGAAGAGAGCCAAAAATCAAAACAACAAAAGCCAAAAGTATTAGTGTCCAGATACTTCTGTAAGCCATCATGTGGGAGTGTATCATTTAAGAAGGCCATTTATACAGTCAACACTTTTATTTCTTTAAAATCATCACTAAAGAGTCCAGCACATCTTTAAAATGATCAAATCTTTGGTACAAAACTTGTAAGGCAATTGACTTGAACATGAATTCCATGCGAGCTGACACACAGGCTACTAAATAGAATGTATATATAAAACATGTTAAAATGTGTTTGTTCGTATTTGGACGCTGCGGGGTGAAGCGGTTTTTGAAGATGGGTTCACACATTCAAACACACTCAAACATCAACGGTTTGAAAATGTACAGAAATATTCACGTGCCGTTAAAAACAGTGATGTCATCATTGCGTGCCCTGTTAAGCTGTCAGCGTCGGCGGATTTATGAGAAGTTTCGCGGTCACTGTTGAGGCGTGCCGCACAAGGGCCTCCTCCTCCTCCCCATCCACCTTTGGACGCCCTACAGTATGCCCTTTCACTCCAATGTGCATCCCCTACTGGTTACAGTGAAGTGCTTACATACAAACATTTTACTCTGTAGGGCTTTTAATGAAAAGATAAATAAAGAAAAGCCAATAATCTCAAAGTTTTTTAGACATGTATTTATGTCATGTAATTAATCCAGGATTGAATAAAGTTTGGATGTTTTGTTGGTCTCGTTTCAGTTTATCACTCCAGACACAATAAAGTGATTAGTGGCAATAAATCACAGTATATAACTGTAATACTTACAGTATCACATGATATTAAGAAGCACAATATTGTGGCTCAATTGCTGTAGCTAACTGGGTACAACAGTGTTCTGTCGGGACTCCAGAGACGACAGCAAGTGGTTTCTTACCCCTGTACAACTGTCTGATACTTTAGAGCTAGTAGTACCTGAGGCCCAAAATCCCAATATGTAGCATAAGGCATGGTCGGGAAAAAAAATGGAAAAGTCCGTTTCCCCTTTTTCTTATTTCACAATCTGGCTGTTCAAGTATTCCCACACAGATTTGACCGAACGTTTTAACACTGCCGTATTACTTTGATTTTTTTTTTTTTTTGGCAGTTTTCAAAGCTAACAAACGGTGTGAACGTGACCAGCTGTGTTCATAGATGTCTTCGCTACAAAGTGAATGGTTCAAGTAGGTCCAGAACCAGCAGATACCACAGAGATTCAAGTGACGTCTCTTCTTCAGTAGGACACAGTGGTGAAGATCTGGAGCAGCGGGTTTATCTCTGCACGGGTTTGATGACCCATTCTGCCGTAGGGTTCAGTTGGATGAGGTCTTTCATGTACGTTTCCCCGTCCAGACATCTCTCCTCTGAGGGTCGACAGACAGAGAGGAGAAAAGAGGGACACAACTCAGTTGGATTATTAGCCGGATTATCAACAGAGAAAACTAAATCATAAGCGTTGTAATGAATCCGTTTTTAGCGGGAGCAGCACTTACTGATGTTTCCACCAATCTCATAGAGACACAGCTCTTCTCGCTTCACTACCACTGAACTGGGAGGACAAACAGAGGAAGCACCAGAGAGAGTAAGAGAAAGAGGGAGAAGGTTAAGGATGGAACTTATGATGGAACAGCCGAGAAAAATGCTGCATGTGTATTTGTGCGTACACTCATTACCTGTCCTGGCTGAGGAAGCGTGTTAACACATCAGCAGCCTGCAGCTCTTCAGTGAGCTGCACTGCCATAGACACTTTACTGAACTGTGGCGCCTGGACTCGAATAAATCCCTGCGCACTCTCCTGGTTGTCAACACGGAGACAAACAGAGAGCGAGAAAACATACAGTTAATCGCGCAGTCATAAACACTTTACAGTAATGAGGTCTCAAACAGCGTCTTCATGGCACATAACTTCAGGACACAGCGACTTCAGCCAACAAGAATGTGGACTTGAAATTCCTGCCCTTCTGTTTAATAAACTCCGAACACTGGCTGGTCTCGCAGCACTTAGACGAGCACGCAGGGTCAAGTGTTGCTATAGTTACTCATTTACCACTGTATCGTCAAAGAAGAACAGCACTCTAAAGTCTGCTGCTACGATCTGCTAGCCTAGCTGTCTTTCAAAAGTACAACCTGTTTGCTAACGATCTTTAGATGAGATTCACATTGATTCTCATCCACAACAGCACAGCTGCGTGAAATCTGAGGAGCTGATCTAATGCCAAAAAAAACAAAAAAAACAAAGCAAAACTGTGAGTGGCCCACGTTTTAGAAAATCTGAAAATGTTCAAGTTGTTCAGATTTTTGGTCTACCTACATTCAACAAGTCAACACAGAACAAATCAACCACATTTCTTCTTCTTCATTCCACCTCATTGTGGAGTCGTCATTGTTTTTCAGGCTTAGGACCCCATAGATGGTAGAAAGAGTCCCTACATATAGTGTACATACATTTTAAACTGGGTCTACAGTAACTTAAATGTAGGGTGGCCAGCTCACATGATTGACTGAAGGCAGCTAATCGTCAATGTTCTGTAAATAATATATGTGTATTATATGTATTTCTTTCTCTGCATCGGCCATTTTATCAAAGATTTATGATGAAAATCCCGGCCTGGGGGATGTCTGCGTGGCTTCTTCCTGGTTACTCCAGCTTCCTCCCACAGTCCAAGACATGTAGGTCAACAGGTTGACTGGTGACTCATAGTTGTATTCTTCCATGTAATAACTCAGTTCATGCAGATCAGACAGAACTAAACAAATCCAGTTAAAATTAAGTATGGAATGGAGCAAATCATAAGTATTGTATGACAGATCTACCTGTTGCACTATGGGATAAATATACCAACATGCTGCAGGAACGACATCTCTTTACAAACCACCAGATGTCACTACTGTGTCTCCACCACATTATGACAACCATGAAATGATTGATCGACATCAAATCGTGACTATTCCGGTTTTTACAATTTTGATTCAGCCACATTTTATGTATCCAGCACTGCCTGTCGTTTACTGATGATATGGTTACTGATGAGTTACATCAGCTCTGCTCTGATCTGAAATCAGCTCTACACGGGTGACTAAATGTGTTATAAAATATAAAAACAATACATTTGGGTTACACAGCCATGCAAACAAATAATAATGAAAAATCCCTCATTAATAAAGGATTATTGACGGTGTTCTCCTTTACATGTACTGCTACATAACCATAAGAATTAAAGCTCCTACCTCGGGGACAGCTTTATCAGACGGCTTGTCGGTGGTAATCTTCTTCAGCAGCTTCCTTACAGCCCTCTCTTTATTTTGTTTCCGCTGACTTTCCATGTTTTGTTGTCTGACCTGGTTCACAATGAACTTGGGGATCTGGAGACAAGAGACACAGACAAAAGGGAGATTTGATACCCTGAGTACACACTGTACTGTACCATCCACTATCCTCCATGAAAAAATAAATCCAGACGCTTTTCTGAGTAACTGTACCTAACCGGGATTGTTATAAACGTGTTGACATGGACACAAATATGCAATTTGCTTAAAGAGGTGATTTGAATGGCAGCTGGAAGAGTCTCTTTCTGATCCTTACTGTCCATAGAAGATTCTGGTATCTAATCAGCAGCCGGACGATGTTGGCCGTGCTGGTTGCCATGGAGAACTCCTGTTGTTCCGTCACTTTGGAGCGGAAGCCTTTGAACATGAAGATGTTGGGTGCCATGACAACAGAGACATTGTTGAGGGTCATTTTATTCTTGGCCTGATGGTCAATGACACGCTGGAAAAACTCCACAAGCGCCTGAGGAAGCAAACAGAAATCAAAGTTTTACAACGGAAAGAGGCGAGAGCTTCCCTCGTTCTTTTCAAACGGAGAGCGCGTTCACCTTCAAAGTATCCCGGTTGGGCTCGGGTAATAAGAGAACCAGCAGGTTCAGAGCCTGCAGCTGTTGCTTCTTTGTGGGGAGCTCTGCAAACACACACACAGAAATGATCATGGTCTTGTACTGTGAGCGAGCAGAACGCTTCATGAACGCACGCTATACGTACTGTTGACGGCAATAAAAGCATTGAGGTACTCCACAGTCAGTAATGGATGGGGTAACTCCCTGATGAACAGCTTCAAAAGGCTAGCAGCATCGTGCTGTTTCAACTGTTGCCATGGAAACCCGTCGTAGAAAGAGGACTCCAGCTCCTGGCACAGTGACTGGATTTGGGACAGTGTCACACAGGCGAGCTTGTTAAGTCCAACGCTAACAACCAGGATTTTATCATTTCACAAGGTGTCTGTAGGGGCGGCATTCAAACGCTTTAACCGACCTTGACTCTAGTGGCCGCTCCGGGGATCCGTAGCAGTCCCTCTGTGTCTAATCCTTCATCTTCAATATGACTAATGAGCTAGGAATAAGAGAGAGATCAATGTTTTGTAAGACATCATATGTTCAAAGTACATGAAATTCCCTCTTGTCGTAACACTGAGCTGTCCATGTCTCACCCGCTGCAGTATTAATGGCACTTTGGTCCCAGGAACTCGCTTCTGGTCCTGATCCAGTAAAGTGGTAAGAGGAACACCAAAAAGGCCGCTCTCTGCACACACAGACACAAATATTTAGTGAAAACTGAAATACCTTGTTACAGCACATTAACTGTACGTGTTTACCTGGAAATGGTTTTTGAATGTGTGTCAGTGTTAGTCATGTTTGTGCGTGGTTATTTTACTTTTTATGTCTTAGGTTGTGTCTCTGTGTGCGTCTGGATGCTTACTGTTTTTGTTTAGCCAGCAGGGCTTTCCCCTGTGTGCGTGTGTGCGTACCTCTAGTCTTAACTTTGACAGCCTTGTGAGCCTTGAGGTCTATCCCAGCAGTGTCAAACAGGGCAGTGGACTCCACAAGCACCAGTCTGCACACCTGATTGAACATTGACATCATAAAATAAACATGACCTGATCAAACAGCGATGTGAGGCATCCTCAGATCAGAACAGTCGAACACACGTTACCTTTTTCATATCCAGGGGAGACAGATCTCCTATTCTGGTCTGACCTGTTTTATCTCGGAGCAGCTTGAAGTTCTTGAGAAGAAACACAAAGACAGAAGCAGACAGAGAGGCGTTAGCTGCTGTGAGAGACAACATTCAAAGTAAACACTGTTCCAAAGTAACACGGGACAGTATTTACTTTTCATCGCACGCTAACTCTGGACTGTGTACTGAATTTATTAAATTGCATGAGAAGAAATACAACAGCAGAAGTAATCTATACCAACTTCAGCCAGCAGATGGCACTACAGACCAACACTCAAACTGCTCACACACACAAATATACAGCTTACACAACTTTTCCAGCTATATATTTATACTTTATACATATTTTTAGCATTCTATTTTGTTAATTTGATGTATTTCATTTATATTACCCCAGTTTCTTTTCTTAAAATTTTATTGTATTGTTTTTTTAGCTTAGCTTTAGCTTTTTAGCCTTTATGTCTGGTGCTGTAACCACAACTAGTGCCCTCAGTGCTGAGCTGACATGTTTTTTTTTTGTGTGTCAACACATTTCATTGTACTGTTGACCCTGTGTTAACAGGCTAACAGGACATACAAACCTGAAACTTAACTTCAGCTATACAAGACAAACATGTTGAAACAGCTAAAAAAAATACACGTAAAAAAAACAATGTTGCGCAGTAAGGTTCTTAAATTTCTGTTGCCACATCTCAGTTTCTGCCACCCCTGGCAATCATTGAACTCACAAGCTCCCAATACGAGCTCCAGTGTAACCGTGCAGTATGTAATGCTTACAGCAAGAGGGCAATCCAAGGCGATGCATTAAATCAGAGCACGCAGTTTATTCATTACACCACCGGCTCTTCCACAAGCACAGACGCACTCAGTGTATCAGTAACGAAACGTACAGCTGAGAAAGTGAATGCAGAGAGCCTTTGTGTACGCGTGTGTGTACACATATGTCACTCACTGGTAGCTTGTCGTCGGGTGAGTTCGGGCTAGTGGTGACTCTTAACCTTTGATGGTTCTCCCTGTACGTGAGTGCCTGCTCTGAAAACGCCACTTCAACGTTGAGCTCCGTCTCGGTTTCTATTGAGACATGCACAAAAAAAGAAATAAAAGACACGGCCGCACAAGGAGTAGTACAAATTGTACAAATGTGTTTATGTGGGCACAATGCAGCTGCATACACAGAAACAGACAATTAAATGCCTCAGTGTTTAATTCACTGCAGCAGAAAGAGGCCTGCTGCCTTTTTATGTACCTATAAATACTCTACTGGTGGACAAACCCACATTTTTAGGCTTTAACCCATTTTACAGTGACGAATAATACAGAAAAGTTTATGATAAATCAGTAAGTGCTGCTGCATTCATGTGTTATACTTCCAAAATGTGAGTGTGAGTTGCTATGTGGAAGTTTGTTTGGGCCTCAGTTTGTCATTCTCCATGCTGACTCATTGACTCATACATGTGTGATTCTGTGTGTGTGTGTGTAGCAGTACAGTGCGCGTACCGGCAGAAGTGATGTCTTTTTGTCCGTTCTCGCTTCCTCCTTTGAGTTTACTAGGCTCCTCAGTCTGCGGCACACACAGCACAATGCAGACACACATCACTGTACAGCACACAATGTTGAATAAGTCACCGATTCACGCAGGGCTACCCCTCCTCGTTACATTTTTCATGTTACATATTATCTTGTCGGTTAATTAGTGGACAAACTGTGCAAAAAAGTGCAAGACTCTTAGTTGAAAACAGTTCATACTGCTGACTGACGTGGTTTGGAGTAGTAGTAGTAGTACACTTAACTTAATAGCATATATATTTTCTATATACTGAATCTGAATCCGTTCAGTTCAGTGCACTGATTTTGAAGCAGCTTGGTGATTAGTTACTGATTATGGCCAAACAGGAGAAGTAGCAAAAATGTAAAGTTGGCAAAGCTGTGACCACTTACTTCCTTTGTGGTAAATTAAAAAAAAAAAAAGGAAACGTCTAATTACGTGTACTATGGTTGGATGTTTATGCTATCAAAGAGGGAAGATGATGAATCACGTCACTCCTACAACATGATTTATGCCCCTCATTATCACTCAGTTAACAGTTCTGAAAAGAAAATAATTAGCAGAAGCTTTGAAAGGCAATCTGATATTTTTGGAAATACACTGCATAAAGTTAGATGAGTACAAAAATACCACTCTGATGTCTATAATGTAAAAATAAGGTTACTTAAAATAAAGACTGAGCTAAGCAGGGGGAAGCTGTTAGGCTGGCTATGCATCCTGTGGTCCCTGCTTGTTGCCTAGCAATCTACCGGTGACGACAAGCCAAGGATTAATCACCAGTTTACATTAAATTTTATATTGTACATTAAACACAGGTGTTCATTAGTTAGCTTTAGGGGGTCTTTGGTGGATTTGGTTACTGTTAGACAGAGTCAGGCTAACTCTTTTCCACCTGTTTCCAGTCTTTATGCTAAGCTAAAGAGTGTGTCTATGTGTCTCCGCACCTTTTCAGGAGGTCTGAATATATCTCTGACATCAGGAACGTGTTGCCGGTTGCGTCGTCGTAACGTCTGGTGTAGTGACGTCACGCGGCGTTCGACAGCTGCCGCCTGACTTCTGGTCAGTGTGGACAGGAACACTGCGCTGTCCACATCCTATCAGTCAATCGGATTCAGACATGAGACAACAAGTGACGCCAATACAGCACCCCCATCCATCCATCCATCCATCCATCCATCCATCCAACACCTTTTTGTCAAACACTTTCTTACTCATGTAAGCATGGCATAAGTAAACAGAAAGATGTGAGGCTACACATATGCAACCAATGAACTATGACTCAAACTACACTCAGGTCAAACTATTTAAATAAGGGATGGTGGCACCTGATCCACGTCAGCTGCCAGTGAATCGTCGAACAGCCGCGCCAGCCCGGCCTCCGTGAGCCACGCTTCCTCCTGCTCGCCTTCTGTGAGAGAAAATGAGCAAGAAAAACAAACAAAAAAAAAAAAACTTTATTTATCTCCACTCAGATATTTGTACAGGTACAGAAAAGGGAAAAGTGAAACCACAGACAGAACTGGGTACACGTACTTTACAGGAAGTGTCTGCTCCAGAGAACAATGGTCTTTATAAACAGGGCTAAATAAGACTTACAGGATGCACACACTTATTGCATGCCTTTTAGGTAAGGCACGTTTAAGGTGGCAGTGTGTTCTTGATGAATAGCTAGAACATTTAGTGATTCTTTCCACATCGTTTTACTTCTTAACATGTGACACTAAATACTTTTCACTTTAAGTTGCAACTTGTTTCCGTTACAAATGACTTTGAAACTTAAATTTGATGATGTGTCTCTCTCCTATGTGGGAGAAGTGGGAAGCCTTTTATACGTCTGTGCCGAGGGCCCTTTGTCTCATAATCTATTCATGTCTGTAACACACGCATGTCCAAACTAGCCTGTGCTCAATCCCCAGCACTGCATTAGCTCTTCTGCAGGTAGAACGCTCTAAATCAAGCATAAAAACTCATCCCAACGATGTGACATGACTGTCGGTGCACAATATAGCAGACGTGAGACTTTGATGTCTCACAGTGTATCCTACCCTCTGGAATTTTCTGCTGTTCCTCCTCTTGCACTTCCCCTTCTCCTCCACCTTCTCCCCTCCCCGCTCCTCCGCCGGTGCGAGTGATATTCTCCACCTCCTTCCAATAGTCGTCCATCTCCAGCTCATCCAGAGAGTCCTGCGAGACGCACGGAGAGAGACACATGTACACGGACGAGCATTTCATCGCTCAGTTTTGAGTTCCCATTCATGTTTCATATCTCGTTTCTGTCCCGCACACGTCGTTTTGGCAGATCCGAGTTCAACTAAGGACTCACAGCCAGTCTGAGCAAGTCTCAGATGTGACTGTGACTGTGACTGGCTGTGCAGCTTCTTTCAGGTACACACACACACACACGCACGCATTTTACATAAACACCCACAATGTGCGTGTTTTTCCAGTTCATTCCGCTTTTTCCAAAAAAGGCGTTAAAACATGAATTCATTTCGTCAGTTTATTAGTTTGTCTCCAGGCAAAAATCCCCAGAGAAACTGAAAATACTTAAAACTGCATGAGGGACAACAATCGTATACCTGCCAAACACACCTCCAGTAAAACTTTAACAGTTACAATTTAGACATTTATAGCATCCTGAGTTAGTACAACAGTCAAAAAGGTTGTTGCCTGTAAGTTAACTGGCCCTACCTGGCTGTTTATTTCTTTTTGATAAGCTTTCTGGGACATCTTCATCCATTACTTATCTCTGGGTAACAGATGCACTTATGTCCCTGACCGACTGATCTAGAAGCCTGTCTCCACTGAACTAACTGTGTTGAAGGCAAATGTTAAGAGAAATCTTCTCTCAAGTGAGGTACGACCATAAATATATCACATCGTGCACAGCCTACCTGAGAGTTGCAGCGCTGACACGTAGGGCGAGGTCTGGACCTGCAATTGGGACTATGTCTGGGGCTGGAGCCAGGCTTGGGACTGGAGCCCGGTTTTGGGCTGGAGGAGGGCTGAGACTTGGGGCAGGGGGCGACACTTGGATTGGGGATAGACAGTGGGTCAGTGCCGGTGGTTTTTGTACTAGTGGTGGTAGTGGAAGGCCCGCATCTGTCTCCATGTTGGGTGTTCTGGTTCTGTTGAACAGTGTAGTGTCCCGTTCTGCGGCTGCAAGAGAGACAAGCATGGACAGGTAAGGAGAGGGTTGTTTAGAAAGATGCAAAATCTGGTGGCACAAATCTCACCGGGACGACGTGTCCCAACAAAGCTACTTATCTTTTGGAAAGAATCAGTTGCTCATGAGCCCTGGAGTGAAACCTGCAGCCACAACAGTTTGAAGCCGCGCACTTTGCACCTTGTTTACCAGTGACGTTATGATAAATTCCCCTTACCAGCGCCTATCATAAAAATACGGCTTATAAATGCATTGCCCGAGAAGAGACTGATCTCTGTAAAAAGGTTGTGTATGTGGCAATGTTCCAAATAAGGAAGCATCGATTTAAGATTCATCTCGCGGGAGCTGCTGATATTTCTAAATAGCTTTCGACAAAAGCCGGTCAGTGAGTCAGGCGGACAGAAGTCAGCCAGCTGCTCTAACTAAAGACGAGCCAGCAGCGTGTTGAATTCCCAGTCAGTCAACTAATGAGGACATCAGCAGGGACTAAGTATAGCAGCACTCACGCAGTTGGGCTGAGCATACAGCGTGAGCCATTAGACTAACCTGCATTAGGATGATTTAACACAGGGTATTTAACTGTACAGTCTTAGATGTGAAGTAGCCACGCATACGACAGTCGGTACACAACATTTCATTCTTTTTGAGGCAAAATTGAGACAGGGGTTTGTAAATCAAACCCAGGAATCCATATTCTTTTAAGGGTGCAATGTGACTGACAACCCTTTTAACATATATATGCTTTATATATGTGCTTTGTTTTAAGATACAGGCCACATTTTTCCATTACGCTCCTCTAAGAAACAAACAAAAGCCTCGTCTTTCATCTACAAGAAGACCGTGCAATTACAGACGAGGCCTCTTGAACGGCTCGGAGCTGTACTTGTGTGTCACACATGTCATAGGTTTAACATTTGTTGCACAGCAGGCCGTAACAACGACCTTTGACCTCTCGTTCAATCACATTCGCTCTGTGCGGAGTCTGCAAGGCACAAACACATGACAACAGCGCTCCAAAACAGGGCAACACTACTGCTGCCAACGCAACCACTGGCACTACAGCTCCTCCATCCTCTCGTCAGAATGCATCAGTTGTTATGGAGTTGTACATAAAACAAACAGCAATAAAATTTCCAGGAAGTGAAGAGGCTGGTAAATGTTTTAATACCGCTCCTTTGGTTTTGCTGATGCCCAACTGAATGTCTCCTTTGTTGCAACAGGAAGTCAGTTATCTTGCACAGCACATTCTCTCTCTCTCTCTTGGTTTCTCTTCCAGAATATGGAGCTATCATCAAGTGAGCAGCTGCAGCGCTGGTACGACTGACTGATGGCGCAGCTGCCTGCAGCCCGCCCGTGCGCTGCACGCTGAAACGGTGCTGTCAGCATTGCTGTCACTCATCCATCTACTCAGCAATCGTCAGTCTCGTCCCACCTCTTCAAACACGCTGAGTGGAATAAACACAGAGCCTTATATTTGTCAATGGGGCCGTAAAAAACGTTGAGCGCTACCAAAGTGACGACCGAAACTGGATGAGTCAGATGTTACTGTGAGGTCATAGTAAGGTTCAGGTTTGATTTGGTTATATTATACTCAAAGATAGTCAACTTCCTTCTGGTAGATAAACAAGTCAAAACGTGAACACACCATGTGCACATGTTACAGCTCTGGATTGTGTACTAGTGTCAGACACCGTCGGTCCAGTTAATGAACTTTGCCGGGACGCATATTTGGCGCTACTCTTCACGATAACACAATACATAGTGACCTGATGTGGACTGATTTAATACAGACTGGCCTAATGGTAATGCTTTAAGTGAAGGCAGTGTAACGGTGTAAATGTAACAGCACCGCATTCGAAATTCTACCTGAATAAAAACACAGAATTAGGACCAATGAAATGTACTATCAAAAGTATCAACCGTTAAAGTATCAACGTGCCCTCAAGGTCCTGAAAGATTATAAATTCTTTTATTCTTTTTTTTTAATCTTATGCAAATAAGATAATAATTTGTACGCCTACGTTATCATCATATGCAAAAGATAGAAATGTTTGTATTTGTTTTTTGTTTTTTTTTCCAGGGGCTCTCCTGCTAAAACTTTTGTGCGTCAACATGCAGCATTACACATGAAGTTTGAAGAAATGCAAGCATATAAATCCCTCACCTCAATCTCAACCTGATCTTATTCTAAAAATAGATAACAATTAAAAAACAATTACAATTTAGGCAATTTAATGATGTTTTGATATCTGATAACTCTTGAATAACTGCCATTGTGGCATATAATGATGCAAAGGAAATAAGCAGTGAGGCTGAACCAACATGGAGTTGATGTGCTGTATTAATTAATTTGGGATTATCAGTGGAGTATTACTCCACTGTTCATGCTGAGCCAAGGCCACATACCACAGTAGACTTCCTGCCACCCACACACACAGTGTACATACTAACGATGGTAAATATAGACACGCACACTTTGATCAGGCTCGAACAAAGAACATCAGGTATTTTACCAACAACTGACCTCCTCCTCTGCTTCCGACCACTAATCTATTTTCTTTCACACACCCTTCCTCCACCCCCTCTTGTCATCTGCATCCTTTCCTCGCACACCTCGCCTGGGGATTATGTCCTTTTCCTGTCTACTCTGTATTTCAGATCTCACCCCCATTGTATTCCCTTTTTCCTGTATCTTCCTCCTCATGGTACCATCTCCTCTCCTCTCATTAGGCTTTAGTCTAAGCACTGTGTGATAATGCAGGAGGGCGCATACTGTCCGTGCCTCTTCGTCTTAATAAAAGCAAACTTTGCAGGTCATTCTCTTCACATACACTCACTCTCTTACCAAAGCTTCACCAATGTAAAGGTTTTCATTTGTCAGCAATGGCAAAAATGATGTGTTTACCTTGGCAGCATACTGTCGGAACACACACATGAACTCACAGTGCGAGTTAATCATTGACCTTCATCCCGAACGGCAGTATGAAGAACGGATTGATCATAAATCAGAGATTAGCAAACACGTACACACCATTATTAGTTTGACATTATTAGGGGTTCAAATGATTGAAGACCTTCAACAATGCTTTATTCATTCAGCTACAGTATATTCGCACGTGCATATCAGGTGGGGGTCCAAAGTATGACCCGTTTTTACCAATGTGTTTACACTGATCTTACACTTGTACTATCTTTAGCCTTGCTGGTGGCTCTAGGGACGACACAGCTGGTCTTTTGTTTGGTCCAGACTGAAATATCTCACCAACTATTTGATGTATTGTCATAAAAGTTTGTACCGACATTCATGGTCCCCAGAGGAAGAGTTTTAAAGATCTTAGTAAGTTTGAGGTGTGCTAATTTGTAAATGTTAGCACAATAAACTAATATATTTTAACATGCTAACTTGCTGTTAGCTTTAGCGTGGCTGTACGCTCTTGGTCTTGTTCGGGTCTGTGGATGGAATACATAGCCTGCTGTAGTTCAGGAGCAGCTTGTAGTTGTTTTTGGTGTTATTCCAAATCTGACTGACTGACCACAAAGATCAGTCGATAAGAATTAGCTATATATTGGACCTAGAGGACTGTGATGTAACATTAGGCACTTGCTTCGAGGCACCTCATTGGCTCGGACTCATTTTCCGTCTAACTATGATCCTGTAGGTCGAGATTAACAACCATGTTAAAAATTAAGCTCTGCAATTTCCACATGATTACTGCTGATCATGCATGGATTTATGAACCAGAGGACAGGGCACGCTCCCTCTGAGTGAATCGGTTATAATGCCAAGATTTCTGCGTGTCTCTTTGGAGTGCGGCTGTCAAAAGCTGCGAAAGAGCAGAAAACGATCCACCCATAACGATGCAAACAAATTCAAATTCAGAGCTTTATGAACAATACTGCACATGACTTTGCTCTCTTACACACACACACGCACTCATAGAGGTCAGGCGGGCTGCCCTTGTGAGTAAAACAAACACATTCTCGCTTTCATAATGACCTTTAAAAGGAAAAACAGCGTTGCAGCTGTGTGTGCAATTGTGCTACTCTTTGTACCTTTATCCGCGCACCTTTTTATCACCTGTTCAGAGCTGCCGACAAAGGTGAAGTGTGTCCGGCCTTGTGTGAAACACACGGACAGGCGCAAACGGGACTAGAAGGAACCGGTGTCACCCGGCAAAGGACAAGTTCAGCGCCGATGAGTCGAATCTGAGTCAAGCAAGATCTGAGGAAGTGAACTCGGGTGATTGTGTGAGCCCACATGACCTGAGGGTATTTATACAGTACCACTCGGTGACAGAGGTGTTTCACACCACAGGAGCATGATTTATATAAGATAAACACCATGAAACATCCCTACCACGTGGACAGTGGTAGAAAATAAAGTATAATAATATAAAAAAGTATAATTTTAAAGAGGATTCTGTGTGTTTATAAGCATATTTACCTGCTACTTCATTATCTAACTTCATTACCACATTACCATTAAGTCAAATTTGCATAAATAGTATTTTTAACACTTTTACAGCTTTCTTGCTGAGAGTTAGATGGCCAGATTGATACATTTCATGTCAGATGCTTAGCTTAGTATAGCATAGAGACTGGAAACAAAGGGAAACTACTAGCGTGGTTCTGTCCAGAAACCCTCTAGCAGCTCCTTTAAGGAAGATAACGTGTTATTTCTCGTTTTAGCTTCATATTTACGTTATACATACATGAGAGGTATACATAAATGAGTGGCATCAGTACTTCTTTCATCGCTCGAGTTGAATATGGTGGCAGATCTAATTTATTTTCATGATATGGCAGCTTCAGAATGTGAACAATGGAGTGCTGAGGATGTTTTGCTGCTGACATAAAAAGAGGAAAGGCGACTGAATGTGTGTGTGGGTAGGGGGGGGTATTCCCATTTGGGCCAACAGGTGCCAGCTGTCCTCTGTGGGAAACAGAGGCTGCCTCTGTTCCTCCTCTCGGTCGCTGGTCTCAGCTATGACAGACTTTTTAAATAAATCATCTTTCAGTTCTGATTAAGCTACATCATCATAGATGTGTTCCTTCCTTTTTTTTGTTTAAAGCTTGAGTCAGATGCCAGTTTGTCTTGTGTGACACCATATGTCCGCTGTTTTTGGCTCGTCACGCGTTTCTTTGTATTTTAGCTATCCTTTTTCCTAACGTGTCTGGTAACTCTTGTGTGTATTCATGGTAATACCGTGAGTCCCGCTCATCCGGATATATGCCAATTTGATTCTGAGTGACACTCGAGTGTCACCGCAGAGCACTGTATGCCGTCCCATGCTTGTCTGACTCCTTGTAACCTTTCACAGCTTGTCTTCCCTTTCTGCAGATGTCATTTCCCGTGCAGTGTTGAATTTCAGCTGCGGCGCGGTCAGGCTGTCTGTTACATCACACAAGCGGATTAATCTAAACCATGTGTGTCCACTGACTGCTTTTTTTAAAACCAAGACGCACCGCATGGGTGCATGAGGGAAGCTCTGGTTCCTACACAGAAATGGAAAACACTGCAGAAACAACTTCGCTAAAAGCTGAACTTCGTCTCTTTCCATTCGACTAACAGAAGATACAGTCATCCATGTGCAGAGGACACGTAACCTAAGGCTCCTTAGGTCGAGTGTCCACTGCTGGTAAAAGGCCAGAGACTGACAGACTGACTGACTGTCTGTCTGTCTGTCTCTGTCTATCTGTCTGTCTGTGTCTCTCCTTTCCTGACTAGGGGAAACAATGACCACAAAACTAAGCCTTCACGTCAACCTAGACAGGACCCACACACACACACTGCTGTGGGAGGTGAGACAAAGGCAGGCTGTAATGTGATGCTGTTTTCTTCTAGCTAGCTGGACAAGCCATCTGGAACACACGCAGACATACACACATACATATACTGTATGTACACACACGCACACACCGACACACACACACAGGCAGCTGGACTGAGTTGTTTACTTTCACCACACCACGGTTGCTGACTGTTCTAAACATGTACTGGACACACACACAAGGTGGACACATAAACAAATGTGTCCAGTTCTAAATAAAAGGCTGTTTAGTTCCCGTTCAGAGTTTCCTCGGCGACGGCGCCTCAAAATATGTCTTTTCCTCAGTGTGACAGGCTGAGAAGGACAGTTGGCATGGCATGAAAACAGATCAGGTGTATATTGTTTCTACGGCAAACACATCATCTGTAAAAGTCTGTAAAAGAGTATGAAGATCAACAGATCCCAGCCTAACTGAGCATCTACAGGAGAGTTCACCGAAGCAATTAAATATTTAGGTTATTTATCAGGATAAAAGCCTCTTTAACCTCTCTAATGCATCGACCTGTCTCCATTTGATATCACGGGATTGATGTTTTGGTTTTGATGGCTGGCGGAAAGCATGATTGATTGTTTTCTGAGTCAACCTATCTATCATTTGATTAATAAAAAAAGTACAGAAAAATGTAAAAGGGGGCCTGAACTGGTTTGTCCAACTTACATCTCAAAGCAAAAGATATTCTATTTACAATCAAAAGAGAGGAAAGCAGCAAATCCTCACATTTTAAGGAGTCAGGAGTCATCAAATATGAGGAATTATGGATCTAGAAATAACTTAAATGATTGATCTAATTTCAAAATAAGTGCTGGCATTATATAACGACCGACTACTCCAATAATCGTTACATAATCTTGACAATAGACCAACCACAGCGGCAACTAACTGACTGTTTTGCACCACAAACACCGACTCCGAGCAGTGTTTTTTTTTATTGCATTCCTCTCCTTACACCTACAGTGGTGTAGAGGAGTCAGATAGGCAACCTTGCAGGATCTGGGCTAGTATAACAAAGTCAAGGTTAACCTGCTGATTAGAGAATGTGGTAAAGGAAAAACACAAGGCCAAGGGCGGAGTTTGGCTCCATCATGGAATTCTAACCAAGTATCCTTCCTGAGTGCAATTAACCGGGTTTGTACCGCTTTAGGTTAGTGCTGACACACAGCAGCATGTGAGGACTTTCATTCAACTATCCTGCACGCAGTCATGCAACAATATCCTCCGCAGCTGTGCAGTTAAAACATGAGGAAAATAACACACTGTGACCTTTGCTCTCTGTGTGTGTGTGTGTGTGTGTGTCACACACACACCTTCAGTCACCACTGGCCTCGACTCAAAGTGTGATATCACACCTGCACACACTCATATGTCCCACCTGGGCGCGTTGGACTCCAGAGCTGACGGACAGCCGGGAGGACACGGTCCAGTTTTCGGCAACAGTTCCGCGTTGCTGTGGTAACCCGTTAAAACCACTCCCTGGGACTGCTGCTGCTGCCGACTCATGTTTCTCCTCCTTTTCTTCTTTCCTCTTCTTTCTTCTTCACACTCACACTCACCCTCACATCCACTCCCGAAACTGACGGGCGGCCTATCTAATCACCGATATGTCGATCAGTCAGCAGCGCCTATGTTTCCATCGCTGGACTGTTATGTTGCCGACTCATTCTGACATCAGCGCCTCTCCCCTCTTGTTCTCGTCTTTCTCTACAACTTGTGTCTCCTTCTCTGTGTGCGTGTGTGTGTGTGTGAGAGAGAGAGACGCTGCAGGACAGGGGCTGGGTTACAGATACGACACTGCGCAGGGATTGGCTGAAACCGCAGGACAAATGTTGCACATGGTGTGGCGCCCCCTCCTGCTCCAAGAGTGCGCCGACTCACTTCCTGGTGTTTCTATAAATGATCAACATTACTCAACACCACGCATCTCTTCTATTGTCTTTCAGGTGTACACCCACTCCACAACCTGTACTGGGCAGTGACACATTCTGAATTTAGCCCTGAAAGTCATATTTAAATATAGTCATCACAGTCACTGTGGAAATATAAAAAACAACATTTCAATAGAGCTTTTTTTCACAGCAGCCATTTTGACATGAAATAGTAAACACAGGTGTTACCAATGATACTAATTAAGGCCCCGTTCCATTCAGGTCAAATCTCATCATCTATGATGTTTGACTGTGATTTCACTTGACCTGATCCGTGATCCTCAAACTGGGAGAGAGGTGAAGCCACGAGTTTGCTGATGCTGCTGTGACTTCAACATTCAGCTTGGACCGATTTATTAGATGCTATCACTGTTATAATTAATATCTTGGTAATGATTAATAACAAAAAAGTGTGATGCTGGACGGCACGAGCCTTATACAGTTCCTGAAGGACATGCCAGAAAAAAGTTTAAGAAGATATTATGCAGTCACTAACTACAATCAAACTGTACCTATACCTCTTCCTCGTCCTCCTCTATATTTCCTCCTTTTTCAACTGCCTCCAATAAAAATGAACTCACGTCTGTTTATCTATCTATCACCTTCATTATCATACTTTTGCTTTAAGTGATATGACCCTTGTCCTGATTTTCTTCCCTCTGCATTAGCAATAAAATGTAATTAATTATCAAAGGTACAAGGCTGATGTTGTAAATTAGTGATGATTTACATAGGGTCCTTATTTGAACTACTTAATTTACAGCATGCATCATATTTGCTTATCAGATTTTGAAGTGAGAATATTGCAAAGTGGCTGGCACAGCAGCTGTCAGGTCACCGTGGAGTAAAGTACAGCCTTAAACGTCAGAGTATACATAAAGTAGACCTTTTCATTGTCTACATGCTTGCATATACTTAGTTGTAATTACATGCACTTCTTATTTTGAAGTCAAAGTTCTGGATCTTCTTGCAAAGTTTAGCATCAGTCAGGACAGCAAACCTGTTGGAATAGTGAAGTATTGCCACCTCAGTGTGGAGCGACTGCCAGGCACACACTCAAACATACATGTCAGGAGATTAGTCACACACAAACACACAGGCTTACACAAATGTGAAGCAGAGTGAGTCAGCAAACACGCAGATAGCTCTCTCATTCCTCACCTGAGTTGAAGGTAGTGGACAAATCTGGAGACCATCGTGTCTGTGTATGCACCCGGCTGAGCAGTCTTTAACAGAGCACGACCTGCTGGCCATGTGCTGGGAGTAAAAAAAAAAACAACAACAACCACACACTCACACAGTGACGAGAGGATTAGTCAAAGAAGGTCAATCAGATTTTGCTGCTCCTCCATCTGCCCCTCCCCACTTGGCCCAGTCTACCCGCTTCCCATCCTTTCAATCTGTCCAGTTACTACGTGACAGTTATTACCTCCTCACACAGTACGGCAGCATGTGACGGAGGTCAAAGGGAGCAATCTGCTAGACTGCAGCAAAGGCAGAAAGGTTGGCTACTTACTACTTATGAAATTTCAAGCAGCTTATCCATATGAAAACATCTAAATATCCAGATTTTAATCAAATATTTCACATCTCGGTTGTTTCTGGAGTTGTTCAGCCAAAACTTGATTTTGTTTCAACTTAAAATTCTCTTATATCACATTTTATAAATTAGAAGGTTCTGGAGGCAGAAATGGTTGAAGTACGCCCCCTGGTGTTTGAGTAGCTGTTCTTAAATCAAAATGCAAATGATCCCCAAGCACTTAACCCACATATTCTTTGAAACTACTGCTCTATCACACTTTATCACACAAAGACAAATCTACTCGGGTCAATAAAGACTGAAGTGAACTGCAGCCATTTTTTATTAAACCATTAATGAAAATATAGCACAAAATCTAACTTTTATGTCTGTGTGCATATTTTCTTTCCTTTGTCAGCAGTTGAATTGAGCAGTTTACGCCGACTATCATACTCCTTACAACTGCAGTCATTCATTTCACAATGAATCAAAACAAAGCGGGAAGTGTCGACACAGCAAATTTGACCGTGCATTTCCACTTTATCTGCAACAAAGACAAGATATCTTAGAAGTGAGAAAGACTTTTTATTTTTATTATCACCTAAAGAGTGATCAGACCCCGTGAAAATACTTAACACACCAGCAAACTATTTACAAACAATTTTATAGAAAAATGCAGCCACTGTGACTTCACTGTGACTCCTCGTGCAATTATTCTTCCAGCCTTCGTATTTAGTCATTTGAGGTGACACTAAAGAATATCTTCAAACAGAAACAACTGCTGGGTTACATTATCAACAAACATTTGAAGAAGTTTAAAGAACTCCCTAATTCCTTTTAAAGGACATGAACAAAACGTGTGTACAAGTTTATTTCCTGTCATAACATCATAACATACAAAAGGTTTAACTTTCTGAATTTGTAGAGAAAATGCCGTCCTTACTCTGCAAGACAAACATTTCAATAATTAGACTGGCCAGAAAACCAAACCAACATGCAAGATGGTTCAGTGAACGCGAGTCTTCTTACCTTTTAACTCATCTTCACTTGCTCCTCAAGCCTCTGAACATCTTGGAGTACATCTCTTTCTGCTTGTCCAAGCTGTCTTTGTAGCATCTGAAACACACATTATCTTCAGATTTATTCATGGCCTAGTAGCTAGTTGCCATTTCAAACTAAAACACCAAATATAAATTCACAATGTTACAGTTCTGTTGCCTTGAACCTAAGACAACTGGACCACACTGCCTCGATCCATTCTACACATCTTCCAGGTGTCAAACAAAAGTTCATCTTACGTTGCCACCTTCCTCAGCAGGTTGTTGATGTCGCTGTCAAAGGGCTTCTTAGCTTGAGCGGTTAAGAGACAACCGTGGGCACTCTCGTACTCATGCAGCTCCAGATACGCCTGACAGAGATGACATCAGTCTGAATTACGGACTACTTGAGACCCTTGAGGTGAAAGTATAGCTCCCAATGGATCCATAGTGGTATTGTGGCTCATATAATCTAAACTTTGAGAAAATATTATAAAATATAATACTGAAATATTAATTAGATGTACCTATAAATATGTTGTTTTGATGTTTGGTGAATTAGCTAACAAGCTAACATGGTCAATGTTATGGATTAATATATCATAACAGTGTTTTCATCCAACATAAACTTCACCAAATTGTCTGAGGATTGAAAATTGAGCTGCGTGCATTTTTCTAGAGAACCAAACAGAAGCCCCGCCTGACCTGTCCGCAGCGGAAAAGAGCCTTTGTGTTGGCAGAGTCTATGCCCAGGGCTTTGTTGCCATATTTCAGAGCTTTGTGCGGGCTGTCCAGACGCAGCTCAGTGAGAGAAAGGTTGAGATAAAGAGGAAGCAGCGCTGCTCTGATCCTGTCCTTGTCTGCATCGCTCTGTGTTTCCCTGTTCCCCAGCAGCAGCACTGCCTGTTTGCCAAACACAGAATCTATTACAAAATACATTTCATTTTATGATAGTATACACTCTAACCGGTATATATAAACACGGCATGTTATGACATTAGCTGATAACATGAAACAGAATGAAAATGAATAATCTCTTTAAGAGATTTACCTGTTTATATCGATCTTTGGCTTTTTCATAATGGCTCTGGTTGAAGCAGCGGTTGCCAAAGCTGCGTACTGTGTTGACAACTTCAAAGAGTGTGTGCAGAGGCACTGTGTTCTGCTCTTCCTGTGGACAGAGGAGGTAAAAGACAAGGCAAAATAGCCAAGAATAGAAACAGAAATCTCTTCTCTTCTCTCTTCAGAAAACCTCGTCTACCTTCACAAAACTGTACTGTCAAAGGAGCATTAAGTTTAGCACAAAGTTTCAAGGTGCATGATCACATATTGGCTTCTGGAAGCAAAAATAGCATAACTGTACAAATGCAAATACATGCAAAGGTGGGTGGAAATCATCATCGTCAAACATTTGATGTCAAGTCTCCAACAACAAGACACCTACTGGACTCAGCGCGATAAAGTTGTCCACTTGTCCCGAGTCGAGGTAGTCTATTATCTGAATTTCATACAGGACCACGGCAGCAGCGGGAATGAGTGGAGGACAACCCAGGTCTCCGTATGCGTACTGGGGTTGCAGGAGGAAGCGGGAGAACTCTCCTTTCTTCATGGTCAACAGACACAGCTCCAGGCCGGCTAGCGTCAACTCTGTTTGAATGATCATTTCAAAAATCTTTTTAAATCAAAGAGAAAACTTCTCCTGTAGGCCACACTTGACTGCTGATTACTGACCTCTCCCTAACTTCATCATCTGGGGGTACCTGAGGTGTGTGGTAGTTTCAAAAGGCTGGTCAGAATACTCCAGGAAACCAGAGTAATGAACTTGGAGGAGAGAGAATGATGAGAGGTTATGGCTGAACAGACTAATGTGGCAAAAAAAAACAACAACAAAAAAACTCAAGCGTCAGCAGTTTGTTAGAATAAAAAAAAAAAAAGCAGTTATACTCAATACTGAAGCATTCTCGGGTACAGGTGGTCCATCACCAGGTTGCACCACCTCTTTCATGATCCCTCCATCTTCTAAGACATCATCCATCTTCTGGCGGAGATGTTCAAACGGACCCTAGAATGGCATGAAAAGCCGTCACAAAACTCAACACTGTTTTCACAATCGATTCAATTTGACACTTGTAATGGTGGTAATGTTACCCTCAGTTATTATCAAAGCGTTTCACATTCACAAAGCAGCATGTTTTCACTCAACTGGAAGGAAACTGTGCGATGACAGAATATATATAAATTGGAGCTTTTTATTCATTTGTCAGCTCTTGCTGATGATTCTGCTTTTTTTTGTCTTCTATTTGTGCTACTGCGCAACCTGGATTAAGTTTACATTTATATTTTACAGTATTCACTTGGTCCACATGTGTATAATTTGTACACTAAGGCAGCTTCACGTTAGATAACTACTTCATTAGTTTTACTGCATGCCAGGAAACAATACATCAGTGATGCTGATAACAAATACTGACTTTCAACTGTATTATATACCCTTAAACTGTTAAGACGTATAATCATATCTAAGCCTCACTTGAATAAACAGTGACACATTTCCTAATACCACTCAGGCAAATTACTCATAATCAGACAGGACTATTGCTGATTAGACTGCTGCAACAATTAGTTGCTAAATGAAAAAAAAAAGGTTGAGAACAATACAAGATTTTGAGGTTTGAGGATGGTAGTTTGGGCGTTAGGGAAAATGGATCAACACACCACACAACGATTTAATTGAATTAATTAATTGAACAAACTATTAACAGATAAACTGATAATAACAATGATAATCATTAGTTGCAGGCCTGATGCTGATTTAAATTAAGATAATTGAGCTGAAATCGACACAGGAGCTTAATTACAGAGTCCGTTATAACCGTTGGTCCCCACCAGACCAACCACCGGTGTTCCGTATTAACTTGTGACTACGTTAAATGGTGACCGTCCGCCAAGCGCGTCTGTGGTAGTGATGTGTCGTGCACGAACGATCCGGTTCTATTTTCAATTGAAGCTCTAGAATCTAGAACCTTCGATTGAAGGCCAAATGCAGTTAATGAAAGGTGATTTCTGCCTAAATATGACTTGATCTGATTCTAGAGCTTCATAATATAAAGATCCGAGCTCACAGGACAGCTTGGAATTCTTGCAAAGGACCATTACAACACAAAATGGGCATTTTCACTGCCATAAATTGATTGAAGGCATTTTCACCTGCCATAAATTAATTGAAGGCCAAATGCAGTTAATGAAAGGTGATTTCTGCCTAAATATGACTTGATCTGATTCTAGAGCTTCATAATATAAAGATCCGAGCTCACAGGACAGCTTGGAATTCTTGCAAAGGACCATTACAACACAAAATGGGCATTTTCACTGCCATAAATTGATTGAAGGCATTTTCACCTGCCATAAATTGATTGAAGGCAAAATGCAGTTAATGAAAGGTGATTTCTGCCTAAATATGACTTGATCTGATTCTAGAGCTTCATAATATAAAGATTTGAGCTCATAGGACAGCTCGGAATTCTTGTAAAGGACCATTACAACATAAAATGGGCATTTTCACTGCCAAAAATTGATTGAAGGTCAAATGCAGTTAATGAAAGGTGATTTCTGCCTAGATATGACTTGATCTGGTTCTAGAGCTTCATAATATAAGGATCTGAGCTCACAGGACAGCTTGGAATTCTTGTAAAGGACCATTACAACACAGAATGGGCATTTTCACCTGCTGAAATGGGCACTTTCACTGCCGTAAATTGATTGAAGGCCATATGCAGTTCATGAAAGGTGATTTCTGCCTAAATATGACTTGATCTGATTCTAGAGCTTCATAATATAAGGATCTGAGCTCACAGGACAGCTTGGAATTCTTGTAACGGACCATTACAAAACAAAATGTGCATTTTCACCTGCCAAAAATTGATTGAGGGCATTTTCACCTGCCATAAATTGATTGAAGGCCAAATACAGTTAATGAAAGGTGATTTCTGCCTAAATATGACTTGATCTGATTCTAGAGCTTCATAATATAAAGATCTGAGATCACGGGACAGCTTGGAATTCTTGTAAAGGACCATTAGAGCACAAAATGGGCATTTTCACCTGCTGAAATGGGCACTTTAACTGCCGTAAATTGATTGAAGGCCAAACGCAGTTAATGAAAGGTGATTTCTGCCTAAATATGACTTGGTCTGATTCTAGAGCTTCATAATATAAAGATCTGAGCTCACAGGACACCTTGGAATTCTTGTAAAGGACCTTTACAACACAAAATGGGCATTTTGACCTGCCATAAATTGATTGAAGGCCATATACAGTTCATGAAAGGTGATTTCTGCCTAAATATGACTGGATCTGATTCTAGAGCTTCATAATATAAGAATCTGAGATCACGGGACAGCTTGGAATTCTTGTAAAGGACCATTACAACACAAAATGGGCATTTTCACCTGCTGAAATGGGCACTTTCACTGCCGTAAATTGATTGAAGGCCATATGCAGTTAATGAAAGGTGATTTCTGCCTAAATATGACTTGGTCTGATTCTAGAGCTTCATAATATAAGGATCTGAGCTCACAGGACAGCTTGGAATTCTTGTAACGGACCATTACAACACAAAATGTGCATTTTCACCTGCCAAAAATTGATTGAGGGCATTTTCACCTGCCATAAATTGATTGAAGGCCAAATACAGTTAATGAAAGGTGATTTCTGCCTAAATATGACTTGATCTGATTCTAGAGCTTCATAATATAAAGATCTGAGCTCACAGGACAGCTTGGAATTCTTGTAAAGGACCTTTACAACACAAAATGGGCATTTTCACCTGCTGAAATGGGCATTTTCACCTGCCATAAATTGACTGAAGTACAAATGCAGTTAATGAAAGGTGATTTCTGCCTAAATATGACTTGGTCTGATTCTAGAGGTTCGTAATATAAGGATCTGACCTCACAGGACAGCTTGGAATTCTTGTAAAGGACCATTAGAGCACAAAATGGGCATTTTCACCTGCTGAAATGGGCACTTTCACTGCCGTAAATTGATTGAAGGCCAAACGCAGTTCATGAAAGGTGATTTCTGCCTAAATATGACTTGATCTGATTCTAGAGCTTCATAATATAAGGATCTGAGCTCACAGGACAGCTTGGAATTCTTGTAAAGGACCATTAGAGCACAAAATGGGCATTTTCACCTGCTGAAATGGGCACTTTCACTGCCATAAATTGACTGAAGTACAAATGCAGTTAATGAAAGGTGATTTCTGCCTAAATATGACTTGGTCTGATTCTAGAGGTTCATAATATAAGGATCTGAGCTCACAGGACAGCTTGGAATTCTTGTAAAGGACCATTAGAGCACAAAATGGGCATTTTCACCTGCTGAAATTGGCATTTTCACCTGCCATAAATTGATTGAAGTACAAATGCAGTTAATGAAAGG